>OV179146.1:15872500-18806426 GCA_921972225.1 Euplexia lucipara
TAAGAGATACGAGTTGATAGGTAGTATGATGATGCAATTTGGTTTATTGCTCTTCTTTTTTCGAATCAAATATTCACGTGTCGTCAACTAGCTTTATTTAAAAGACATGAAAGTAAGTTCTTCTTTTAAGCTATATTAAATAATATTAGACTTATCAATACGTGTTTAGTATTGGCATTGAATTTGATAAATCTTTAATTTGCTTTAATTTCATATCGATACAAAACAAGTTCATTCCAACAAAATAGAAAGTGATGGCAGCCTGTTTTGAATTTCAAATGAATAGATCCATATTTCAGTTGAGGAAGATCTCAAGACGCGATGGATTATTATTATTAGACGAATCTCGAACCAAAGCCTGGCGAAATTTCTCGATAGCAGTATTACGCAATGCTGCATTTTATAAAAGAAAAATACGAACATACTTGAAGTAATGAACGAATCGATTATTATGAACTACTTTTCATTGAAATATCAAGTGACTGATGTGGCATTTGTATTGCAATCAGTGAAAGTCCAGCGCCAGAGGCAAGTTGTATTGTTGTGCCGTGACCTTTAAACTCACAGGGTACGTGGCATTGTAGCCACACATACAATTACGTGTAGGTGTGGGTGTTCAGTTGCACCTTTTAGTGCACACAATATAAGTAGATGTTGACTTTTAGATAGTAAATGGTTAGTCGAAAACTTTGAAAATAAAGGTACCTTGTGCCTACCTACAAGAAAAGTACTTTAGTGCCAGAGGCATGATCAAAAAGTATTATAAGTAGAGCTTCATAAGTCACACAATTGAATCAATATTCTTAAATTTCCTAATATTGTATAAAAGTTTAACCCTGTAAAGTTAGAACAAAAATGTTTAATAGAACATGCTGTATTTATGAATGAGCAAGCTTCTAAGTGATGTGAAAATACGTTTAGAAATCTCATCACCAGCGAGTTGCTAATCTGCATTAGACTTAGACTAGCAATTGCTTTGCATGCTTTAAAACACTTTAAGATAACTGCACACCGCCGTGCATATTAATCACAATCAAAATGAAAGTTTTGCATAAGCTCGATTATGCAAATGTGCAGAGTCCTGAACATCTATTAGAGATTTTGAAATATTCACTAAGTTACAATGTTAATTTGTGTCTAATACCTACTTTTAACTAAAGAAGGAGAAGTTAACTAATAATAACAGCCTCACAGGTCGATTGAAGGTTAAGCCACGCTTGACGAGGTTGGTGACTTACGAGTTGTGACCATTTATTATGTATGATCTGCTTAGTTCACGCACCGATCTATGACAGTCGTTACTGATAGTTGAAGTTGAAGAAGGCTGAAAATCTGACAACCATTTTTACCACAGGTTATCGTGTTACCCAGTAACTGTGTTGTGTAATCAGACAGGCAGTCGCTCCATCTAAAATTCTTGTATTCAGCTCCATCCGGTCAAACTGGTAGCCGACCCCAACAGAGTTGAGAAAAGGCTACGCAGATAAAGATGACTTTTAATTCAAGAATTAGAATGCTACTAATTCTAAGCACAATTTAGGATCATACGTAAGTTCTAAGTCTCGTAATTACAGTGCTAGAACGCTGCTTCCGAAACAACAAACACGTAACAGATCCCAAATAAGCTTACAAGTTACAGTCAGGGAAGTGGAACTACGTTGTGTGAATATTTGAAAGGCTGACATTTCAATTTGACTTTGTTACGCTCGGTTACCAGCGGCTGCTGAAACAGTGAACGAGTTTTGATCGTTTCGGGCTTGCAAGTGACAGCATCGCTCTAAAACCTAATATTGGATTGCATACTAAGGCAACTTCGAACAATAGAAGAAAAATAAACAAAATATAAGTATCTGGTGTTATGTAAGCTAAAGTATGCCCCCGTGTCAAGAGAGATACCTAAATACAGTTTATTTGTCAAAACATGAGTAAGTAGTACAAAAACAGGGTTGTAAAGTACGTTTTTTATGAGTAAAAGAAACGTCCTGTCATGTTTTGCTTAAAATAGGCGTATAATAGGTACAAATGTTTAAATTTTTAATTAATCTAAAAACATAAGTACATTAATGAAATGTTAGAATGTAGGTAGGTAGTGTTCCATGTTAGCTTTTCTGGTCACTACTCATCCCACAAGTTTGGTTATTTGATGAATTAATTGTATTGTCTCAATTGATCATGCTAAACAACTGAAGATGTTCACCATCTACTTATGGAGTGTCCTAAGACAAAGAAGGCAAGAGAGACGGTATCGTGTAGAATAAAAGTAGTGTTTTGTAATAGTTTGGATTTTGGTTTTCAAGTTTGGTAATGGTTCTATATAATATGTATACAGTTTTAGCTCAGCCTTCACCTGAGATAGCAAAGCTTACTGACTGATTTGTTTAGCCATTAAAATTGTACTTTTTGATTTAGAATAGTTTACGTTATGACAAGGTTACCATGCTGCTGTGGATAAAAGCCCCATATAAAATTAAAGATATAAAAAAAATGAAAAGTTTTTATACTAAAGAGATCATTTTGTAATTGCAATTGTCTCTTTGTTATTTTATTTAATTGATGGTGTACCTTTATAAGTACCTAACTATTAATAAATAAATAGAATCACGAGCTAACAATAACAACTAATTTGTATGTTCAGTAGGTAGATGGGTTGCAAGTTAGAGGTAACAAAACCAGAATAAGATGACCACTTATTTGAGTAATAAAACTCTGAACAGCGCTAGGCCAGCCTAAAGCCCAAGTGTTTCTACCGACGACGTGCGGCCTATTGTACCTGAACCTGTATTAAAAAAATAATCCACCTAAACGTCCGCTCGTACTCACAAATCGCCTGGCCATTGTAAACGTAAACGACGCACCCGTTTAATTACAGCTTTTATTCGCCTTTATATTATTTATGTTTGCCATGTCGGTGATGTCGGCACAATTATTTACACGCAAAACGGATGCAAAACAGAAAACGTGTTCGGTAAATTAAATATAAGTCTTTAAAACATTAAAAAAAAACGAGTCCGTGAGTGGTTTTCATTAAAGACAATTTACTTCATAAAAAATAGTACATTATTTACCCTGACTAAATTCTTCATCTAGAAGTAAGTCAAAGACGGCGACTAGATTATTACCTATAAAATCCTTTCAGCCAAGGTAAAAGTTCTTGTAAAATAGCTTTTACTTCTCTGCCTACCCAATCAGCGTTAAAACCACATAAAATACTCGTTATAGTATCGATTATCCCTAGCCACTTTGCTGTCGGTAAGTACTCGTATCTGATCAACCATAAATTTGAAATTAACTATTACTTTCTACAAATTTTCGTGTTACACGTTGTTAACATTTTGTTTAATCTGAATGAATTTCAGAAATTGGTGTGCGGTGCGACAGGTGAGCACACCCAATTACATTTCGATCAGGGCAGCGCCGGCGGCAGCGCGTGCGGTCGCCCTAACCGGATTATTGGCCGGCGCGGCGGCAGGGCTTCGAGCCTGCGCGGGCGGCGAGCCGGGGCCGACGACCTGCCGCCACCTCGCATTATAATTCGATACAGATTCATCAACAACTTAACAACATTCACCTAGCCACGCCAAGTTAAATTATGTGAAGACCTAGAAGAATCAAGTAGGTACCTATGTAGTGGTTTTCTTTTTGGTCTCACAGTTAAAGTAGCTGGACGTTTACAATGCTTTGCATCCAATTAAAAGTCACAACAATGGAAGCTAAAAGCCAAAACTAACCTTTATTTTCAAACTGAAATTGAAACCACAAAGAATACATTTCCACGATAGGCAATATCAGCAAAGAAAAGCTCGCAGAAAAAAGCTCGCCGCTGTGTCGCAGTTTACACAAACAAAACAAAAAATATTCAGCCAGTAGTATGCATCGAAACGGAAACTGATACAGCATAGAACAACATTGAAATGATACTTTTATGTGCTTCATATTGACAAGTACAAATGAAACACAAACTAAAAACATTTTATGGAAACTACGATTTTTGATTGGATGTAGAAGCAATGTTGTGTTACAGTTTTAATTAATTTTATTTATTTAAGGAAAACCGACAAAGCATACCTACACCAAAATACATGTTAAAGTTCACATTTAACTCTTTACATTAAACAGTGCTGCCCTAATTAAAGGCTGCTACGACATGCGTTAAATATAGGAAATGTATTAAGAAAACAAAAACAAAAACCAAAATTTACTTACTTAGGTACATAAAACAGTTAATTGTTACATTAATCCGACATACAAGTGATTAACTCAATTAACAAAATGATTTTTGGAGGACTTTGTATAGTTTCAATTAGTAGGGTTGCGGTTTTATCGATTGGTCGCCAAGCAACTTCAAAGTATTCCAATGACCCAAATATGTCAGTATATCAAAAAGGCCGTAATCTGATTACATCAGTGATTTCCGGTCCGTTTTCTTTCGTATTCACAAAATGTCTTTTCAACTTTAATTCTTTATGGCTTCTATTAGCCTTATTAAATTAAGGGAATTTAGTTAGTAATAATAAACGACTGCGTTGCGTTAAATGTGATGTTTTCATTAAAAACATTTTTTTTTTCAAATCAAATCAAATCAAATAAATTTATTGGCACACACAAGTTAGAGAAAATACATAGAAGAAAACACTAAGAAAGAGCATTAATAGAACAGCAGAATAGTAGAAGTAGCCGTGGGCCCCAAACTAGGCACAGCCTGTATCTTGGTGACCCAGAATATAGAATTATAGACAGTTTGAGTAGACGACAGAAAAGTGTGACACAGCACAGCAAGAGAAGGTAACAAATAGTTATAGTAGTTGCGATTCTAATCATCCAGAAAAAAAGATAGGTAAACTAAGGAATAATCAATCAAATTTAACAGACATGTTTTATAGTATAAGTTATCCAATTTAAATTAAAACGAGTTAGTTTTTCTTATTTGCTGTCAAAACAGAAGGCATTTTCATTTCAAATGATTAAACCCACTTTTTAATTCCAAACGTTGAAATTTTGACATCATCAAGCAGCACAAGCCTTTAAAAGATCAAGATACGAAATTAGCAACCGATCTCTGATGCGTAGGACTCTAGGCAACAAACGTTTGTTTGAAACAAAAACACAATACACGGACACTCAATTGATTGTTACACGCTATCTTCTTTTGTAATATCTTTTGCATCGAACAAAAGCAAACAAAGGGCTTGCTCTATTAATAAAAAAAGTTATACGACTTTAATTAAAAACTGAATCAAATAAAGCGCCAACTCTATTCAGATGAACGTGGAAATTCCATTCGTCCATTATGAATGGCCATCTAACTATTTACTTAACCTGTTTCAGAGCGCGAGACAAAACCCGCACTCATTCCACATTGATACTGCACCGACACGCGCACAAAGGAAATAAATGACTGTCACTGCGGGAAATAGAATTGACCTATCACATTGCGCCATTTTCTTGTTTTATCGTACGTCTCCGTATAACAGGCTTTTTCTTTTTAAATTATTATTTGCACTTACTCTTGAAAGTGTGTTTCAATTACCTCCCTTGAAAGCATGTGAGGCAATCGCTTGGAACTCGCATAAAGGGACGCACCTTAGCGAAGTTACGCCACTTCTAAAATATTCAAATCTCTGGGGCGACTTTCCCCGCGCTCCAGTAAAATGCAAAACAAGGAAAGTTTCCCCCTAAATCAGCGGAGTCAGCAGAACGGGTCCCGGCTCGCGACACACACCCGGACAACAAACAAACTTTCGTTTAGCTACAGCGGTCGCGTTACTCAAATTTCTGCTAAAAGATGTTTTATTTCAGCGCAAGAATTTAACATTGTCGTCTTGTTTAATTAGTGTGTCAAAACACTTTCTTGAGATTGCCTTTTCATTTTAATTTCTCATGACATCAAAATAAACGACACAATGATGAGACTTTCATCATAAATATTAGAAATGCATTTATGAATTATTCATTCAGCACGATGCTGAATGCACATACAATCTCTACATGGCGGAGGACGAAATTGTGTAACAAGGATTTCACTCACTGCTATTCAACGCGTGTCCATTGTTATGAATCGGATGTTTGTATTAGCTATCAATATTGGGATAGTTATTCGAACCCGGATATTTTCATTGAGCTTTGTTTACGAATATATAGTGAAGTGCGGGCACAAAAAAGCAATAACAAAACAGCGCTGCGCTACTCTCAGCAAAAAACGCCAAACATTGTTCACCTATTAACTTCGAGGAGTTTTTCAATAAACCATAGTCTGTAACAGGCATTGGGCGCGGTAGAGAATGCTAACAATGGAGCAAAACAAACGAGATGGGCAGCTATTATCTCACTATAACCTAGTTTTGCATGGTGAGCGGGAAAAGCGAAACGAGGCTGAATTGCCAGCGAGTTGTTTTATAAATGGTCCAAACTTGAGAAAAAAGCAGCAAAAGCGGCCGCTTTAGTTAGGTACTGTTGTCCGCAGAGTAGAGCGCACCCATCCGGCGCCGACGAGTTACGGATTCCGGAATCAACATGCGGTATTGATAGCATTCTTTGTAAACAATATCAATGGTTGTTTGCTTACCTTTAGCACAATGTTCAAAAGTGTTAACGACGTAGATCTGAAACAAAGGAACAAACACTTTATTACAATTTTTGTGGTTTATGTTGAATAACTAGAATTTTAATTTATATCTCTTAAACGTGCATCATTACACTAATAATAATTAATAGACTTTAACCTAGACCTTTGTGAATACAGGAGAAACTAGATTCAGGACCTGTATGACCGATCTCTTGCTTATGTAAACTATGTCTAAAGCGGAATAAGAACAACAAAAGAACTACGAACGTAGTACTTTTGATATAATACTAAATATCATGAAATATGTCCTTTATTGAAGATATCATTAATCTATTAATATGCTTTGTGTATTATCTTTGTTCCCTACTCGTTTAAAATGTTAGCCGAAACTATTTTGTTCCAGCTAAAATTTTATAGAATTTATATGATCGAATTAAAAAAAATACATGTGGATATATATATATATATACGTGTATACCTTGTGTTGTGTATATATTATGTTCACTGCATAAGCTGTTGGAGTACGGTAGGTACTCCAACAGCTTATGCAGTGTATTTAGTGCACACTCCTTTTTTTACTCTTTTTTATTTATTTTTTATTGTAAGTATAGGTACCTTAAATAAGTTAATTTTTGTTTTTTTTTATTATATTTTATTATAGTACACTTTTTTTGTTATTTTATCGATTAATAAAACGAACAACCAAGCTGGTCCGGAGGAAGGTGATGGCATTCGTGAATCGTGATACAGGATATACCTATAAGTACGAGTGCCAAAGCACTCCTTACACACCAAAGAGCGCTTTGTACTCGACCAAACCTATATAATAAGAAGATTTATTGTACCAAATTTTCCAGTAATAAAGATTTTTTTTTATTTGTGTGATAATTTAATTATATATAATTTAAAATTAAGTAAAAAGGAATTGTAGGTACTGTACTGTTCAAGGACAGAACACTGGTGAACAAAACGAACATTTTTCGCTTAAGGATGCAACGAATGTTACGTGTGTACTTTTAGTAGTGACTGGAAACTAGTCTCACACCTCGCCGAATAAGCGACATAGATATTCAATTGTTTATGAATTTGCATGTGATCCATTGTTGTGCTGTATTGCGCAGTAGGAACTGAGTCCCAAAGGCATCTGATTATAATATTACCATGAGGCAACTAGAGGCAAGACATCCGGCGTGGCCCTGGGATCGCCGAGGGATCGCAGCACGTACTCTCGCCCCAATAGGTACGTACTCCAGCCGTCTTCACTTTCCCACCTAGTCAAGTGTTCGGAATAATAAAACTGTGTGCAATTCTTTAGCCTCTCGACAATGTCCCGAGCAGATCCATTGTGCTGCGTCACTTGCGTCCGTGTTCAAGAGCTTCGGGTAGCTTTAATTGTTCCATTATTACCCTTCCAACTTTTGTGCTTAACTTCGAGGTGTTATAGGTATTTTCGCTGACAACAAAATGTTTTGAACAGTAAAGCTATGAAATGAATAAAGATTGTTGTTTTTTTATAAATACTCAGTATCATAGTTAAATTTTTAGGCACAGTTAAACTGGTTGACTAAAGTTTGAACTAAAACTTGTTACGGATTCTATACAGAGGAAAACGCGTAGGATTATTTTGTTTGATTAACTTGACGGAAAAGTTAGTTGTCGAACACGCCCATTAATTTCAATCGTATTATCGTCTCTCTCTATTTATGTAGCTGTCATATAAATAAAACTCCCAGCCCATTAGCCTCGGCCGCTGTGCGATCACCGAGCGGTAATACTGGGAGCCTGCGTAACATCGGACCCCATCAATATCTGTCATCAGTCACCGAGTAGCCAAATAAAAATGTACGATCGACCTCTGCCGATAGGGCATGACGCGCAGGTTCCTGTTACGATCTCATATTACATGAGATGACCTAATTCGCTGAAAATATTTCCTGTGCCATCGGGGAGATGAATGCTATTGGCCGATAATCACGTTATTCATATTTCTCTTTTATTATGTATGGCTCAAACAATATTATGCCAGTAGTTAGCAAAATATGTGCGCAGTTAATTTAATAAAACTAGTGACTGCTACTGTGTCAAGAATGATAAGCAGAAAATTTCCTTTAAAAGCTAGGGTTTGAATATGCCGAGCTTTGTTGAAGCAGGCTGCCGCCTTTGCCTTCTAGTACCCAGTAATGGCGATGCCGCCAGCCTTTTAATAAACGGACATTTCTTAAGTACTAGCGATTCCAAAAGACATCTTTATTCGTAGATAATTACTCTACTAACCGTCGTCGGTCGTGGAAAGTATCTCGGAAATCTCAAGGAGCGGAAAATGTCTGCCGCTCTAATAAATGTGTACTATTAAAAATGTACAAATCGGTGATTAGACGAACTGGCATGAGGCCAGCGATAATCGGACAGCTGCATTGATGCCGCGGTAGTAGTGCACATGGCCACTATACAATCTGTGTTCGTTCTCTTTCATGTAGTACCTATGTACATCGCAGGCGCACGCTCTCATTATGAAAACATTCATGACTCAGAGTAGGGCCGCTATCTTGTACAGCTGTACTTACAATGATATATGGAGATAATGGACAGACCGTAAAATAATAAATGAAATATAAGATATTTTATGTGTTCTTACGTGTAGGTAGGTAGTGGTGGGTTCAGTCTTAATGTATTTAACTTGCCAGGGTACCTTTATAAAACCTATGTTAACCTTTAGAAATAATATCAGCAAAATTTCAAATTAAGGTTGGTACCCATAGATATCCGTACCTATCTTTACGCAAGCGGCAGGTAATAACGTTAATTTTTTACAGATACAAATATACAATGAACATTTTGGATAAAATCTAATACTGAAATACCCATTTAATGGTTACTGAATTACACGAAATACATTCTAATTTTTATAGTGCACCTGCTGTATTTAATTTTTTTGAAAGGGTTTTTTTTTATGACGTTATACCTATTAAATTAACGGACACGTGGCGAAGTAAGGGCCGGTCAATGACCTCACACGGTAGGTACCGTTAATTACTTTTGCAGGCAACAATGTAGCACGCAATTATTCGTTTAAGTACAACAAACAAACATTATCAATCATTTGGCGAATGTGATTTTCTTTAAACAATTGTAGATAAGTGCCAAGTTCCATACAGACGCTACTTAAATGGCTACTTTGGCTAAGTAGGAAAAAAAATGGTTTAACAGTGGTGAATGCAAAGCAACTATGTATTTTGGTACGTATTCCAACTAGCTGTAGCGAATGTAGCGAGAAACATAATAAAACGAACGCCTCTAAAGCGCTGCAGTATATCAGTGGGTTATAAACTAAAGCCATGTATTCATCGAGCCTCCAACCAGCTCGTCACGTGGCGCGGACGTGGCATCTACAGGTCCTGGATCGTACTCATAAAAGCTCGTCACGTCTACTCCTCCCCCCTTCGTGGAGAAAGTTCCCTCGATAGCGGGAAACTCGCCCCCGGGTTAGAAGCCCGCGTCTCGAAAGATTTGCACCTAATCACAGGTAATACGACCGCTAACTGTATATTAAATTAAATGAATATCCGTTAGAACACTTAGAAGTCGATTTGTTTGTTCTACTTACCATATTTTTATTATGTTGTTGTTTTATTATGTCATGTATAATCTACGTGGATTTACAGTGGCGTATAATTTCTTTTAATAGTTATTATTGGAAAGTTTAAATAATAATTTTACTGCAGATTGAATTTAAATGCGGAGAACTTATTGCATGTAGTCGACGTGCAGATGCGATACCCGAGCCGGTTGAGTACATTTTTATTTCTCTGAAAGCGAATAGTGCCCCGGGCAAAACTATATTATTAAATGTTAGTATCACAAACTAAACTAACATACAACTGCCACGGAAATAGTAAAGGATGTTAAGTAGATGCACTTTCACGCTCCATAGAGTCATTGCTACGCTAGTATTTGACAGTAGCTGTCATGTCACACAGTGTAGCAGCAGCGTGCCGTAGCCTTAGAATATATTTTTGCATAAGTAAAGTTATTTTAAGTGACCGACGTGTAGGTACTCAGTGAACTGCTAATATTCATTGTGTTGATTATCCTAGAATATAATGATATAAGTACATGTAAATACCTGCGCAATAAATCTCGTGCGGAAAACTGTTGTTTTTATTTATTTCGCTGTGTGATCGCGTTTATGTGCAATATTCTAACTATATACATTATTTACCTTTACTTGACTGCCTCGTTGGTCTAGTGGTCGCAAGCGCCACTACTGAGCTTGAGGTCTCGGGTTCGATCCCCGGGTCGGGCAAAGTGTTATTGAGTTTTTCAATCTGGAATTTCTCAGTAGCAGCCCGGAGTCTGGATTTGTGCCCGATTAATGGCAATAGGCTCGCCCCCTATTACATGGGACTTAAACATAACTGGCGAAATGTGGATGTACTACCAGGTACATCTCTGCCTAGCCCTTCGGGGATTACAGGCGTGACGTTATGTTGTGTTATGTGTGTTACCTTTACTTATTTCATTTTATTTTTAACCGACTTCAAAAAAAGGAGGAGGTTCTCAATTCGACGGTATGTTTTTTTTGTTTTTTTTTTTTTTTTTTGTGTGTTTGTTACGCGATTTCTCCCCCATTTGAGGACCGATTCTCAAAATTCTTTTTTTATGTGGAAGAGTATACTCCCAAGGTGGTCCCATTTTAATTTGGTGAAGATCTGGTGCTGATCTTCGGAGATATACAATGGAACTCTTCAAAAATAGACGGCAAATCTGTCGTGATTGCTGGAATCGCTTGGATATTTATTGTTTATACAACATCATGACGTATCATCACGCCTGTATGCTCTGAGGGGTACGCAGATGTGTACAATATACCTAGATTTCAACAGTTAGGTATGTTATGTTTCATTTATTAGGGATAAGTGGTTATCCCTATTACCATGACATGTATTGTTAACAATAACAATATAAAAATAAATTCATGGCAAATCTTTGTATGGGAACAACTAAAAATGGAAAAATAAAAAATCTTTTTTGCAAAAAATAAAACCGACTTAAAAAAACACTAACCGGTGTAAAATAACTCTAAATTCGGAAGTCGGTGGCCCATCATGAATAAGACAAAACCACCAAAGCCACAGACTTCCTAATTTAGAGTTATTTTACACCGGTTAGTGTTTTTTTAAGTCGGTTTTATTTTTTGCAAAAAAGATTTTTTGTTTTATTATTTTGTTGTTATGGTGGTGGCACTTTAAAAATACACACTTTGTGAACATTTTAAATGTCTACCAGTAGGGACACACGAACAGCGGAGGCTTGGTAACAGAGTTCTATTGGGTACCAATGTTGTGTAGTGTTTGGGTACGGATCCCTAAAAATAGAATCATATATGGACAGCAAAATAAAGTAGCAATTTGTCTTATACATATATCGTCTTGCTTGTCTGTATATACGGAATGACTAATTGTTTAGCATGACATTTTACGTACAGACGGTTGTAACGTGACGTTTTCCCACCTTACTTGGTTTAACGGCAAACATAAAGTGGTTGACAAACGTACTAAATCTTAATGTGAGCGTGGAGAAGGTCATGTTTGTACAATGGGCCACACGTCGGTATGAACACTTTGCGTTAAAGCCGGCTCAGCGTAGTGCGCAACTTTAATACGATGCTGAACCAGCATAATCATTGTACTGGTTAACACCGTCGTGCTGTTTACTGTACAAATGAAGGAATATGAGATATTAGAACATACATGCCGCACCACGCGGGTACTCAAGTATGAGTAGCAATGAAATAAAAAGAAACAGATATTACAAAACAACCACAAATGAAAAGTGTGTATTCAACTCTGCTGCCTAAAACCATTTACTTAAGGACCGCATTACGTCTCTTTTCAAAGTTTGAACAAATAATAGTCGGGTACTTTATTTTTTACTATTATATACCCTTATTATGCTTTCCGCGTGCTCTTTACTAAAATCTACCTTCGTTAAAACTTAAGTACTTACTCGTAATAGAATCATTAACATAACTCCGTTACGACATAAGAATGAGTAACAACATACCGGTAAGTAGCAAGAAATAGTACAATCATCATTATCTGCCTAGCCTTTTCCCAATTCCCAGCTATGTTGGAGTCGGCTTTCAGTGCACCAGATCACCAGATGCATAAAACCAGGGTGAAGCGACTACCTATCTAATTTCCCTTTTTTTTAGGGGTGGAAAATCCTCATGGATGTCCCCCGGCCCGGGGAGGGCGGAGGGGTCTATCAGACTCTTACTGACTAAAAACCACCCCGTGTTCCTTCTCACAACTGCCCCGGGGGTCACGGGAACAGAAGATACTTCCGCGACCCCCGACTGGTGCCGGCCCCGTGGGCCTCGCCAAGCCAGCGAGGGGAGTGAGGTGTTAGAATCCCCTCGCGACGTCAAAGAGCGCGCGCGTGAACACGACGCGCCGCTACCTCGGGTCCATGTACGTGGGGGGCGGTGGACATCCCTGCGTCCCTCGTCGCCCCTGGACCCGTTCAGTGGGGTTGGATGAGGGCGCCCAGTGTGCCTGCTGACCTATCTAATCTCCCTAACCCAACGAATGGGTATCTCGTGACACTTGGTTAAACTGGCTGTCAGACTTCTTGCCTTCTGACTACTAGTAAAGACTGTCAAATGCGAAATGACAGCCGGGACCAACAGCTTATCGTGCTTTTAGGAGCACGGAAGGATCTTGATTTGGAATGAAGAGTCACCCATCCACGGACCGACCTCAGCTAGCGTAGCCGACCTTCGCCGGGCCCTTTCTACTGTCATTATTTAGCCACAAGCCCCTTAAAGCACGTGAGGAAATAAGTTACACCAAGAATAAATGTAGGTAAACTACGCAGATAAAATAGAACGGTACCGGGCCCGTGGCTGCGACATTGTTGCCGCAGTTCCGACCTCTAACCCTAAATGTATGACGCCCAAAGAGCCAGTCGTATTATATGGCCGGCAACTTTGCGAAACAGCCGGGACAAATCGGGCACAATTTATTGTTTTGATTTTCTCGGAAAAGACTTTTGCGATGTATTATGTACCTTTTTATTTAATATACCTTTGTGTTGGGATAAAGCTGCCTATGATATATTGTATTGAACGCATCAGCTACATTGATATAGCGTTGTATTAACGTGTGCACGGCGACGTTCCATTTGAGCAGAGGTCCTAGCACGAACACGCGTTAAACTTTATTGATATTTACCTATTGATGATACTGACACTAAATACATAAGTACCATGGGATACTTTGGATAATGGTACATAGCTAAGCCTGAATAAGAATGGTCACTGTCAATCCTCGCACTAGGTGCTCTAATGTCTTATAGCCCCAAAACGCCTAAGAGCAAAGCCACAACACAACACTGCGTTGAGGCCTGCAATGCGATTCACTAACAGACTCATCACAGATGTTAACAACGGCGAGTTCACAGATGTTTCATCGTAAACATAGCCTTTAAGAACAACGTTGACAAAAACCGTATTCGCTAAGCTAGTAATGCTCGTCGACGATCTGCCGAACAACGATGATGGGTACGATGTTAGCAGTGTTGCTATGTTTAATCTAGAGTATAGTCGAGATAATCTCGACTAATCAATTTTTAAGTTATTTCGTCATTTTAAATTAATACAAATTCACAATACGTGTTTATAAAACACATTATATTTATTATGCAACAAATATTTAATTTATTATATCGTTTTCGGCTTGGAAAATAATTACTTGTTAAAATTTTTGACATTGGTAATTATAGGTTATGTGTTTCATTCAAAACAAACAACTTGATCTCTTGATTAAAGTTTTTATCAAAATACGAAATTCCAAAGTTCCAAGTGGTTCTAAGTGGCTAAGTGGACTTTTAAAAAATCCTGCGCCCTTCCCAATGGCGTTCTACTTGTTCAGTGTTTTTGTGTTAGTTTGGTTCCAAACCTATCGAAAGTAAGTAGAAGAACCTCCACAGTAACATTTCTATTTAATTATACAGCACAGTTTCTGGAACTACTATCTGTATACTTAACCAAAATATTTATCTTTTAGTGTCTCGCAACGCAGCTCCGTCGTTAAATCAGCTGGAAAAGCAAGTAAGCTTTTTGGAAAGCAAACCATGGTTGGCTAGGGGCCATGCTCGTACTGCAAATGCTCGCAGTCATAGTCATCACTGTCATCAGGCATAGTCTGAAATAACAACAGCCCTAAACAGTGATGGAAGTGGGTGTATGAAAACATCTGAACAGTAGTGTAAGGTTAGTAATTACATGTATTATGTGTGTATATTGTTGCATTGAGTAGGTGTTATAGTATCCTTTTACATTGAGAGCCCCCTGTCACCTGTGCATCAACAGGCATGTTCTGTAACTTTAGGCTAGGCTTCAAATTGCAACTGAAAGTTAAACCAAACCAAGCAAATTTATTTACATAATACATCAAATTATATACCTAATCGTACTTGTGTTGCAGTACTGGAAGGACAAAAAGGAGCAGTTAAGAAGAAGTCCAGCTTAATTGCATCTACGAGGTGGCATACTGGTGGTGGCATAGAGGATTTGCCAGAACTAACTGAAATTGAAATTAAAATCCAAACCATTATGAGAGGAGAAAGTTTTGGTTGCAAGGATCAATAAAAAAAAAACAGAACTTATAAATTATTAATCCTTTAGAGGTTTGTAATTCTCAAGGCTATATAGCTCTTTATAAATTCAATGTTTTGTTTTCTATACCTATACAAATTTATTGATTTGATCGAAATTAATAAGTAATACAATACTCAACAGAACGCAGAGGCCAAGCAGAACTCTTGGATTGCCCAAGCTATTACTAAACAAGTAGAGGGCCATCAGGCAATGGTTCAGGCTCTGGATAGAATTAGCAGTGCTATTAGAGAGTTAATAAATAAATAACAATAAAATGTACCTATGTTAAAAGATGTGTTTTATTTATGAATTAATTATATTAAAATTACTTTTCCAAGGTACAGACACCAGCACATCAAGCTACCCCAAATTGACAAATTTTCCCAATTGAACAAGAACCTTATAGTGTTTAAAGTAAAGTTGAAAACCTATCAAAGAAATTTAACACATTGGGGTAGGTAGATGTGCTGGCGTCTGTAGATACTATTTTGTTCAAATACATACCTACCATATAAATTATATATATATATTATATACACACTATATTACTTTTATCTAAAGGTAAAACATTATATAAGTTTAAAAACATTCACTTTCTTTATTTCATTATACATTACTATTTAACATACACTATAATTTTTAATTAACAAACTGTCCCTGAATTTTTAATATCTTAAGTATATTGTTAGTATTTATATATTAGTATTTATTTATCTATTTTTTTATATTTACTTTTGTTATTAACTATTTTGTACACGCCACAGTCTATTAATTAGATGACCCCTAGCAAGACGTCCACTGTCCAAATCACTGAGGGTGTTTTGGCTTCCTTGTTGTAATAGCCGGATCACCCTTACTTCTTGTCTCAGCAAATGAGCTGGTAATTCTACTGGAGGAACCCCGGCTTGATTGCAAATGTTATGCAACACACAACAAGCCTTTTAATAATTTTTCCCACCATCTCTGGGTCATAGTGAAGAACACGATGAACCAGCACCTAAAACGGCCTTTAAGTATGCCAATGGTGGAATTCCTTGCACTGGCATGCAGATTATTATAGTATTCTTCTCTTGACCCAGGTTCAGGGTTGTTACATGGAACCATCATGAATGGCCTAAGAGCGAAACCAGAGTCCCCTGAAATAAATTAAATAGGAATTTAGTTTAATTTTACAATAATAAAAATAACTAAATTTATTATTAATATTAAAATAAGTAGGTACCGAAACCTGGTGAGTACAATTATTTATGATGGATAAAGTAAAAAAACATTTTAAAATAGGTACATACCAAGCAGATACACTGTTTCTCCTCTATTATTTAGCTGCTCCAAATGCGGTTTTATGACAGAATGATTCAATCTAAAGCTGTTGTGTGTTGCACCTCCAAAAGTTACAACCACATGCATTATATTTAAGTCCGGATCATTTATCTGAAAAGGCAAGAATAAAAGATTTAAATATGGTTTGAAACACATAGGTTCCTATTCAAGACAATTTAAAAATATTAAGTATTTAAATATCGTGTAACAAAAATTAATAAGTAAGTAGCCATATGGTTTGATTCATGAAAGTATCTACTTAGTAAATAAAAACTAAAGTATGAAACTTAAGAAATACCTAGGTAGGTACTTACTTTTTTTTGAGAATTTGCCTTTCATATGTAGGTATTTTGAGGAAATTTTATGTAAGTACTTATTAATAATAACTGGGTGGTTGATGGCATCTACTACGGTCCTTATAGCCCTCGAGGCAGATGCTTGCGATATATAGGTTCTTGCATTCTCACATAATATTTTTTGGTTAGGTACTCCCACTAGCTAAAAATGCAAGAGTGCATAAAACCTGGAATAAGAGGTAAGTTTTAGACATTTTTCCACTGTAGGTACCTACGGTGATTTATATTATATTAATTCGGTAGTAATACCTTGGTTCGGTTGCTAATTCCGGTTGTTAATTACCTCCTCGATGTTTCGCCTTTGCTAATAATGGGGAAATATCTTCTTCCAATTAAATAATTAGTTCTTCAGTCAACCTGAATACCTACCTTAGTTAATATCAGTTGTTAGAAGATCCATATTACGTATCACGTTGGCCTGACGTCTTTTTTCAACATTAACTTGACGATTAGCTTCTTCCAAAAAAAAAACATACAGGAAAGTCGAACTGCCATCTAAAACATTACAAATAGGCATAAACGTTTCAGGAATCAAAGTTACGTTAAACAAAACAATATTATGTATTTTAATTTAAAAAATAACTTGTTTTACTTACATTTTAATCGTCTACAACCAAGGAAACATCTACAATTTACAAGCTTTACGGTTTGACAGTTAAAATCGAAGGCGAAGGCACCGTTGTCGTCGAAGGCGAGGATGTTTTGTGTTTCTGAATACCGTTTTTCATACATTCGAAACCAAATTTTAGTTCCATGTCGCGCCGTCGACATCGTTGAGGCGCTATGATCACTTAGTTTTAACTAAAGAATGCCGATATGCTTACATCGGATGTTTCAACGATAATTTCTTGGTTGTAAAGATGTTTTGCCTTAGTGAATCGCACTCCTGATATCGCAAAAACGACGACGCACCTCAATAGAAATAGAATGCGATGCGTATTTTTTTACGATGCGACCAACGGCGAGATATAATAAATATATAAATATAAGACTTAAATAGTAAAAAAATACTGTCACCCTGCAGTCCCGGATGCACTTCTCAGAGACTGTTTACGTACGATAAAAGTATAAAGCTGAACTAATTCCAGCCCGAATATAGGTACTGAAGAAGTACACACACATAATCACTCATACCATCTTTCATTTAATTACCTACGCACTCACACAAACACACCCACACGCACATACAATTGCATGCACATAGATGCACATGCCTTATTTATTAATTTCGTAATAATTGAATAACCACTTTTGTTTAGTTGGTACCACGGATAATGTTCTCGACATTGTGAAACTAAAATAAGGGAAATTGCGAGATAACCCTATCACAAGTTCTGCTTCAACGTTTGTGATGCAGCCACGCAGGATGATGTTTGAGAACAATTAAAAGTTACGCTTATGTTAGGCTTTATTAAAGTACAATTTAGTTTTCAAAAGATAAAGCCAATAAATACATTGCATAAACATGATTGTCACCTGAACTGTAAGGATTTTCACCAGTCAATTAAGATCGTTTACAAAGTTTGAATTAATGTAAATCCCTAAATAACAGGGACAATAACTCAAAGCCTAAATAATTGCAACCTAATCAAATCACCTCTATTTTATATGCATTGTATGAATACAGCTATTAAAGAGTTATTGTTAAAGGACAATGACCGCTAGAATTAACACATGTTACGTTTTTGCATAAGGGTAGTTCTACAAACTAAGGAATTTTTGGCGGCTCAGCCAAAATATGATAAAAAAATTGTTAGTTACATTTTTTTTTGGATGGAATACTATTAATTACAATTGTTTCTAGATGGTCACTAAAAATAATTAAGATTCATAATTCTTTTCAGAACAAAATTACTGTTCAAAGTGCCGGATTCTCAGGATCCTGCAATGTCCCTTCTACAAATTTTAGATCAAAGTGCGTCGTGAAACATTTTCTTCTACATTAGGGTCTTAAAAGAATCCCAAATTAATAAGTTTACTATTTTTCCTGGCTAGGTAGAACAATTACTATAGTATTTCCTAAAAAAATCTTTAATAAAATCTTGTTTACATTTTGTCCCCATGATTTTATATCAGTATCCTGTTCGCTGTTGAATTAGCAAATATTCACTAGACTATTTGCCGTGCGTCTTTACCGTTCCGCTGAGTCGATAGTACCTACGAAAGAGACAAAGAATGTCATCTATCTATTCTCACCTAGCACGTTGTTTAGTGAGCCGAGTGCGTTTGGCGAGTGAAGTGGTGTCATAATCAGTGGAGTTCACAGAATCCTGGTAAGATATTATTTACGAAATAAATAATGAATATGATTAATTTTAGCGTATTGATATGTAAGATGCTAGCGCATAGGCCTAGTTTAGGTTATTTTTGTTGAAAGTTATAAATTGGTGCGTATATTTTATTTTTAGCCGGAAATTGTCAGGAACCTGGCCTCAGGATCTTGTCCAATTGGTACCCAGGATACTGAGAACCATCCAGGATTCTGATCAGATCATATTAAAAATATTGTTTCTGTGCAATAATAGTATTTTTATACATATAAACATTAAACTAATATATAATATATAATAATTTAATAAATAAATTAAACTTACTCTCGTAATTTTTGTTTATACAGTTATTTAGTTTTGATGGTGGTCTAAGTAAAATTATTAGTTTAATTGTTTTAAAACGTTGGATTTAAAGTATAAAATAAACAAACATTTAATCGATCTTACAAATATTATATTTAAATATTATATTTTGTTACATAGGAATGATGGCGCCAAAAAATTAAGAACGACCATCAGAGATTAACGACTGAAAAAGAAAAAGAAAGCAAATGACTGATCCCTGGACTTGTAAATTGAACTTGGAATTACCACGAAGCAGGCCATGGAAAAAGAGCACCAGATGGTGTGGGCGCTGTGTGTAAAAGAACTGCCAATTATGTCGTAGCATGTGGAGGTGATGTTACTAACCTAACTGAGTTCTGCGGAGTCATTCAATGTGACACTTTTTATCGTCATTAAAAGTGAAATTGAAGATATGAAAAAACTGATTTCTCGCGATAAGGGGACATTCAAAGTAGGTACATCAAGTACAGGGCAGTGCTTTCGTGCCACGAAAGCTAAAAATGAAATCCCTTAGCTGTTTTTGTGATAAGGGTATACCGGATGGGTGTACTAGAATACTGTGCAGGATCACGGCAAATATTTAAAGACGTCTACAAAAGTGAGACGGAATCAATAGATCAGCCAGATGATATGAGCGTTGCAAGCGATCTTACTTTTAATTTTGAAAGTCCAGAAGTTTTAGCCACTGATTTGCAAATTGACCCGACTACTCTCTTCCCAAACCTATCACAGGAGCCAAGAGAAAAAATAAATCAAAGGAAAGTTCAAACCCAAGAAACAGTTGATACTGTCACCGAACAACCAAAAAAAGGAAAAGGAAATTGGTTGCGCTTCATAATTTATAATTTCTACATTCTTGTCACATCACCTTATGGCGATTGAAGGGCATTGGTTTAATAGTTCTAATTTATTAAATAAGTGTCACATATTGTTGGTTTGGTGATGCTTTATGCGGAACGGCCTGTCAACTGCTGACATCTGCCGGCTTCCGGAGTCTCGTCTTGACTACGGGAAAGTGCGCACGCGTCATTACTCGGACGCGCTCGATCTCAACCTAAACCCTTAATTGAACCTCCTTCAAGTGTTATCTGTATTACCTAGACTTTGTTGTGTACCGCTGGCCAGCGTAGTGTCCTAGACTGTGAGCTGCTCATCCAGAACGTGGCACCCATTTGCTTCTGCTTGGAGATCGCTGGATCAAAGGTATGTGGCATGACTAGTAAATTGGACTTTATCCATTGCCTTTCGTCTCATTTGGGTTTCTTTGTACTTGAAGTTAGCATCGCTGAATCAGCAATTATAGCCTAAATTTCTCTAATAATTTAGGTTCACGCGCGTGTGATTTTATTAGTAATTTTCGAATTAATATTCATATTCTAGAGGTTATACGCTCCATTTTGGTCCTTCGAGCCGGATAAATTAATTTTGGCCCTATTTACGGCCTATTCTTGAATTCTAAAAGTCTAACTTTAAGCAAAAAAGCTCGGGAATATTCCATATCAATTGCATATCATCACACAAATCTCACCTCTATTGCGTTAGGAATAAGGGTCACACTGCCTTGCATGCAGTACTTCTACCGGCAAATTAATGGTTAAGTTAAATCTTTAATTTCACTAATTACAACTATGAAATATAGATATAATTGAATATCAACGTTGATTCATATCGCTAAATAAGTTTGTTTAATAAATCAGTTGATTTTCGGCGTAATTACATATTTTTTTTTGTTCGTGTATGAAAATTGTAGGTAGTTGTGAAATTCCTCAAGTTGGCCTACGTGACTGTGGTATTCTCCATATTTGTTCTCGTACGGCTAATTTTTATTTACGTATTAGAAACTTTTATATTTTTTTCTAGTCGAGATTTGCTGAATTAGTGATATTGATTGGTATTTGTATGATACACTTGTACTGTTGGTTCGTTAGGTACGTCATGCCTACAATATTCGTATTGCACGAGTAGGTATTTTTTATAATATCGAGACTCCACCGCATTTGATTAATTATTGCAATTAATCATCTTATACCGCATTTGGCTAATTATTGCAATTAACCATCTTATCATCGCGTCGCTTGTTATTTTATTTTGTAAGGTAACTTGATCTTTTGATAGGAACCTGCAGATAAAATAACAGATTTGTATAAGCTTTACGTGTTATAGTTCTCCTCATAGGAAACAGCCGTATATTTATACATATCACCCTATCACCTGACTTTGTAAACGTAGTAGGTACCTACTAGATAAGTTATTTCGAACGGTCATCTACACATTTACTTGTTAGGAATTGTATCGTTTCTTACGAAGGTATTTCGTTACGAATACAATCGCATCGCTTACGGTAATAAGTGTCTGTACTTATTCCCGAGTTTCACACTTAACTTATTGTTGGTTAAGAATCTGTACTATAGGTATTGAGTAAGTTAATCTCATATAAACAACAGTAGTGCGGAATAATTGTTATCGCGTCGCATCCAACATATATGCTAATTATTGGTTTGTTGGAAGGTTGTAGGTATATCTAAGCTAATCAGATAGATACATGATATAGATAGGTACGTTCTTAAGGTATTAGGCGTGCTTACTATTTTAATTGTATTAGACTTGTTACTTGCAATCTGTTAAGTTTTTGTTCACTTTATATTTTTAAACCTTACAATTTATTATTCTTAGGGTTCGCGTACGGATAAGTGATTCCGTACTATTATTTACTTAATTTATAATATCGTTCGCTGAGTTATTGTTTTGATTTACTCCCCCTAATTTCACTCACGCATTTTAAGGTTCCGTAGAAGTAATTTAGAGTTCAGTTGACTTAATTTAAAATTTCTTTTTTGTCTGGGTTTAATTTCTGTTTACAATGAGTGACAAGGTTAAACTTAGATTGTTTGAAAGTAAACGCGAATCGTATTTCGCACGGGTTCAAAGTATTTTTAATTTAACAAAATCTTTAACAACCGAAAGATTACGTAAGACTTTTATTGCTCAGGCTATACAAATTGATGAATTACGCAGTGAATTCAACGAGATTATGGACAAGATAAATATGTTAAATTTGACATTAGATCCAGAGTGCGAAGTAAACTATAGTGCTTTAAATTCATTTGATGAGTTGGTTTGTGAGATAAAAAATACTTTAGCTTCATTAACTGAATCAAATGATTCCAAGGAACCCGCTGCTACTGCTTCGTTTAGCACGAAAGTGACGCCTAATGCTTATCATATAAAGGTACCTAAAATCGAGCTGCCTACCTTTGACGGTGATATTCAGAGCTTTCCGTTCTTTTATGAAACTTTCAAACGTATTATACATACTAACGCAGATTTATCAGATTCTGATCGCATTCATTATCTGCTGAGTTGTCTAAAAGGAAAGGCTAGGAATGTGGCAGTAGGTATTGTACCTTCTGGCGATAATTACCGCGTAGTCTGGGATGCGCTTATCGCAAAGTACCTGGATACTCGTGCGCTTGCCACTAATTATCTAAATCAGCTGTTCTCCTTGAAGTCGTTTGGATCGACACCCGCTAATATTGAAAAGGGTTTCGATAAATTAACTGCTACGGTTGCGGGACTCAAACAATTGAAAATAGATAACTTGGATGATTTTATATTTATTCATTTGGGTCTTAAGTTAATAGACTCAGATATAGCAAAACATTTTGAAATGTCGCTTCGTAATCAACAAGAGTTAGATTATGATTATTTCGTAAAGTTTGTTCGTGAACAAGTAAAAATCTTGTATCGCACCTCTTCTGCGGCAACTAAGCCTGCCCCCGTAAGTAGCTCCAGCACCTCATCTAAGGTATCGCAGGTGTTTGTGACTACTGAATCTAAATGTTCGCTCTGTCATTCCACGCATAAAAATTTGTTTACGTGCAATGCGTTTCAAAAGTTGAGCGTGAATGATAGATTTAAGTTTGTAAAAGACAATAACAGATGTGGTAACTGCCTAAGTAGCCAACATACCGTATCTAAGTGTCTATCTAAGTCCACTTGTAAAAAATGTAACGGTAAGCATCATTCATTGTTGCATTTTGAGCAATCGACGCAAGCCCCTGCACTTGACCCATCGGTCGCCCCCGCCTCATCTTCTTCGGCCGACCCTGCTACTCCTGATCATGTGGCGTTGTGTACGCATTCTTCAGCCCAAGTCCAGGCCACACGTAGTACCGAAGTGCTGGCTACTGCCAAGGTGTTAGTGGCGGGTAGGAAGGGTAAGGAAGTGGTGGTTAGATGTCTTTTGGACCCTGGGTCGCAAAGGAATTATATGACATCGCGTTGTTGTCGTATGCTCGGTCTAACTATACATACGGACTCGATAAATACCGTTCGTGGTATTGGTGGCACGTCGCAGCCCGTTCGCGGCTCGGTGAACCTTACGTTCCGCTCACGGCTTCGCTCGCAACCTAGGTATGAAATTGACGCTTTAGTCTTGGATCAAATAACCGGCCAGCTTCCTCTGTGTGCTATAAACATTGCCGAACTGAATCATATTGATCCTAAACTACTTGCGGATGACACCTGGGGTGTGCCAGGTAATATTGACATGTTACTTGGGGTCAAGTTGTTCGCTAAGTTATTGCGACCAGGTCACGTGACCAGCGTAACCAGCTGCCCCGACGCATTGGAGACTGTGCTCGGCTACATACTTCTAGGAGAAGCACCTATTGTCGAACCTCCAACTGACACTCTGTCTTTCTTTGCGAGTTCGTTCGATAACTTCGATCTTCGTAAGTTTTGGGAGATTGAAGATGTTACTGCCTCGTCCATTGGAAGTGTGGATGATAAACACTGTGAACAGTTTTATTGTACCACAATTACCCGCGCCCCAAATGGCAAATATGTTGCAGCTTTACCACTGAAAACAGACGCGTCAGCGTTAGGAAATTCTTTTGACATAGCTCGCAAGAGATTCGATAGCCTCGAACGTAAACTTAAATCGCTTCCTAACGTCAAGCTTCTTTATGATGACGTCATACGGGATTATCTACATAACAATTATATTTCTTTGGTGCAGAATATCGTACCCGAATGTGTGTTACCCAAACGAAATTGTAAGGAGCGAGAAATAGAATACTATATTCCTCACCACGCTGTTATACGAGAGGATAAAGTGACCACTAAGTTGCGCGTGGTCCTAGATGCCAGTGCATGTACAGACAATGGTACCTCGCTCAATGATATCCTGTACGCAGGTCCAGTACTTCAGGCTGACCTTTTTAACATTTTGTTAAATTTTAGGCTTTTCAGTATCGCTATTTCCGCAGATGTCAAATCTATGTACCTACGTATAGGTATACGCCCGCAAGATCGTTCGCTTCAACGTATCTTATATCGGTTTAATGAAGAAGAAGAACTTCAAATTTATCAGTTTTCTGTGCTTCCCTTTGGATTAAAGTGTAGTCCCTTTATAGCTATTCGCACTATCCAACAGCTATGTCAGGATGAAGGTACGCAGTTACCTCTCGCCAAGGACATTTTGCAACGAGATATTTACATGGATGACATAGTTAGTTCTATACCTAATACTGCGCTGGCTATAGACTCGGCTCGTGAACTGATAAAAATATTCTCTCTCGGTGATTTTCAGCTGACGAAGTGGTCTAGCAACAGTGTCGATGTTCTTCAGGCTATCCCAGAGTCATTACGACTTTCACAGAGTGTGGACCTAAGTAAAGATCCGACACAGAAAATACTGGGACTCCGTTGGTTTCCGGATGAGGATTGTTTCGCTTTCCAGGTTAATCCTAATGATCGCCCTTGCACGAAGAGGAATATTCTTTCTTCCATCGCACGTCTTTTCGACGTTCTAGGCCTCGTGGCACCGATAATTTTATACGCCAAGCTTCTCATCAAAGAGCTTTGGCTTGTCAAAC
The DNA here is from genome assembly GCA_921972225.1 of Euplexia lucipara. Classification (NCBI taxonomy): domain Eukaryota; kingdom Metazoa; phylum Arthropoda; class Insecta; order Lepidoptera; family Noctuidae; genus Euplexia; species Euplexia lucipara. The sequence goes on from OV179146.1 coordinate 15,897,895, forward strand.
TTGAGTGGGATGACGTCCCACCACCTCGCATTGTTCGTCTGTGGGAACAATTTCAAGCTGAACTGCCAGTTATCTCTGAATTGAGATTTTTGCGTCATGTCGGTGTCGTAGAACGCTGTAGGCTCTCACTCGTCGGTTTTGCCGACGCTAGTGAGAAAGCTTATGGTGGTTCAGTCTACGCCCACGTTATCAAACCCGACGGTAGTATCGTCGTTTCGCTGGTGTGTGCGAAATCTAAAGTCGCACCACTGAAAGTCGTTTCGCTAGCTCGTCTCGAGTTATGCGCCGCACTCCTTTTATCAACTGTGATGAAACGAGTATATAATCTTTTCGCAGCTCGGCACGCCATTGAGGTAGTCGTAGCTTTTTCGGATTCAACTGTAACTTTGAGTTGGATTCATTCCGCGCCGCATCGATGGCACACCTTCGTAGCCAACCGTATCGCTAAGATTCACGAGAATCTTTCGGCAGATCACTTCTTCCATGTGAAAGGGTCTGAAAATCCCAGTGATTGCCTCTCTCGCGGCTTAACGCCTGCCCAATTAGTCCATCATCCGTTGTGGCTAAGTGGACCGCCATGGCTTAAGCTTCCCCGCTCTGAATGGCCGATAAAACCGTTCGTTCCAGGCGAGTCGCAAGAGCTTCCCGAAATGAAGCCCGTGGCTCTACCTGTTCTCTCGCATGAATGCTCGGACGGAAGTCCTTCCGATGACATTCTATACGCTCGCTCTACCAGGTTCTCTTCCTGGTCGAAATATTTAAAAACGATTTGCTTCGTCTATAAGTTCATCAAACGGCTCCCTAGAGGGCCCGTTACCGCGTCTGATCTAGAGTTCGCTGAATTCATTGTGTGGCGATCGGTACAGAGGATTCATTTTGAAGCTGATCTCGATCGCTTAGCCCGCAATGAGTTATGCTCTAAGCCAGTACAACGACTAAGTCCCTTTCTCCACGAAGGACTTATCCGCGTTGGAGGTCGCCTAGCAAACTCTGAGCTAGACTTTGACTCGCGTCATCAGATCCTCCTTCCGCGTCAAGATCATATAGTGGAACTTTTAGTTTCCAACTACCATGTGAAAAATTTTCACACAGGACCAAACTTGCTCGTATCTCTCTTACGACAGAAGTATTGGATCCTGTCCGCGCGACATATTGCACGTCACATCATTTTTAATTGTAACATTTGCTTTCGAGCAAAGCCCCGACCTACCTTTCCTATAATGGCGGATTTGCCACGTTCTCGCGTTGAGTCGGCTCCTAAGGCTTTCTCTGAAACAGGTTGCGACTACGCGGGACCTCTCTTGATTACGTCGGTTCGTGCTAGAGGCCAAAAAACTAGGAAAGCGTATATCTGTCTTTTTACATGCCTGACAACTCGTGCTCTGCATCTTGAGATTGCCTCAGACCTTAGCACTGCGAGCTTTCTGTCAGCTTTTAAACGCTTCCTGGCGCGTAGAGGTCCGGTTCAGTGTCTTTACACAGATAACGCTACCAATTTTATTGGAGCCAAGTCCTATCTCCGAGATCTCTATCAATTCTTGGCTAAAGAGTATCACCCTTTATGGGAAAGAGAACTTGCAGAGCATCGAATTACACTTAAAAACATCCCCTGTCGAGCTCCACATTTTGGTGGTTGTTGGGAAAGTGAAGTAAAAAGTGTCAAAACGCATCTTTTCAAGGTCATTGGTCAGCAAATTCTTAGTTTTGATGAGCTTAACACTATGCTAACTCAAGTAGAAGCATTATTAAACTCGAGGCCTCTGTATGCGATCAGCTCCGATCCGTCAGAGCCCACTTCATTATCGCCGGCGCACTTCTTGCATACGAAACCTCTTTTATCTCTTCCCGCCCGCGAAGTCAATGAAACGCGGTTACATCTTATTTCGCGATATGAATTGACTGATAAACTGGTCCAATCTTTTTGGAAGCGGTGGCGCCAAGAGTACTTGCACACCCTGCAATCCAAACAGAAATGGAACACCCCAGCCAATCCAGTACGGGTCGGTATGGTTGTCGTCTCCATGCAGGACAATGTGATGCCTCTTCATTGGCCGTTAGGAGTAATTACTGAAATATTTCCCGATAAAAACGGAGTTTGTAGAGTCGCATCCGTAAAGACTAAAAGCGGGATCCTTCAGAGTCGCCCGGTAGTAAAGTTGTGCCCTTTGCCAACTCAATAAGTTTTTCGTTATACTAAGATTAAATTTTATCGTGCACCAATGTGCCGTGTTAGATTTAGTTACCGCGTAGAATAGTTAGTTAGATATTCTTATTTGTAATATAGAGTCGCAACTTTAGAGTTCTTATAACTTTTTGTAGAGTTGTGATGATATGCAATTTTAGTTTTTCTTTTTCTTTGTGTTTCGAAAGTAGGAACTTTCAAGCCGGGGAAAATGGTTGCGCTTCATAATTTATAATTTCTACATTCTTGTCACATCACCTTATGGCGATTGAAGGGCATTGGTTTAATAGTTCTAATTTATTAAATAAGTGTCACATATTGTTGGTTTGGTGATGCTTTATGCGGAACGGCCTGTCAACTGCTGACATCTGCCGGCTTCCGGAGTCTCGTCTTGACTACGGGAAAGTGCGCACGCGTCATTACTCGGACGCGCTCGATCTCAACCTAAACCCTTAATTGAACCTCCTTCAAGTGTTATCTGTATTACCTAGACTTTGTTGTGTACCGCTGGCCAGCGTAGTGTCCTAGACTGTGAGCTGCTCATCCAGAACGTGGCACCCATTTGCTTCTGCTTGGAGATCGCTGGATCAAAGGTATGTGGCATGACTAGTAAATTGGACTTTATCCATTGCCTTTCGTCTCATTTGGGTTTCTTTGTACTTGAAGTTAGCATCGCTGAATCAGCAATTATAGCCTAAATTTCTCTAATAATTTAGGTTCACGCGCGTGTGATTTTATTAGTAATTTTCGAATTAATATTCATATTCTAGAGGTTATACGCTCCAGAAATAATATCAAGGAAAGACAAAGTTAAAAAACTCAAAACTTTCCTGTTTAAGACTACTTTTTGTTTTTATAAAAGATACTTTGATTATTACACATTAATGTTAAGACGCAATTTTTTTTAAATGTGACATAAATTATTGATATTGATTGATTTTTCATGTTTTCCTCAGCTTCCTGGTGACACTCTCAGTTTCCTGTGGCTCGATTTTCTATAAATGGCCACAAATCAAAAAATATTAAATATTTTGACTGTTCCCTTTAGGATAAGCTAAAAGACACTGTACTCTAGTTCTTAGACTGAATTCCGCCACCAGAATGTTAAAAAAATGTCGGGCCGAAATCAGGCTCGAATTCTTCCTTAGTTTGTAGAACTACCCATAAGAAGAATGAGCGATGCATGTCATTTTATTTTAATAAAAAGTGCGCGAGTCTTGAAACAAATGTGAACAGCGTGCAGTAAATACTTAAATAAGTGGTTCATGTACAGAAGGCTCACGTAAATGCAGAGCTTTAATTTAATATTGGCAAAGCATATTTCACACGCAACACCCATTTACATAATTTTCTTAAGTTGCATCTTAATTACAAATAAAATGCATAAAGACCTTGAGACATTATTGGGAAAATTAGATTGCACGGTTTATGAACAAAAGAGGTTACTTGAGCCAAAGTGAAGACAAGATCTCGCATTAGTCTTATCTATTCGGATAAAAAATAATGTTAAAAATCCACACTTTTATCTTGTAGAGCTACTCACATAGAAGTAATAACTAAGTTGGAAGTGGACTTTTAAAATTTGGGCTCCTGAGCCGAACATTAATGACCTACGCCGCCATTTTGAAGGGCTGTTTTAAGGAAAACCCCCTGTTCGCCCTCACTGGGGAAGTAATGCATTTTCCTTTATCACGGTGCGGACAGTTTGCGCACTTCTCGAGGGGGGGCTTTTACGATTATTGTGCTCACATCGTTACAACATGAGATCTGTAATAAAAAAAACACTGGATTCGATCTCGCACGCCGTAAAAGGCAGCGCAGTCGCCAAAACGCTCTATTCAGATACTATTATAGAGTTACATCGCTTTTAGGAAAGCAATTTAAGGCAAACTTATGATAACGTCGGCCTCAAGGTAAATCTCAAGGAAGTTATAAATAAGTATGCCAATTTGGGTGGTAATCTATAGAGCGTTATTAAATCCGGTTTAGTCATTTTAGTTTTTATTTTGGTTGAAGTGCTTGAGGTTGAACGAACTTTCGGCCTATATTTCAACACGTCTTCAAGCAGCAATTTCTTTAAAAGGGTTAGATTTGGTTACACTACTAACAATGTTACGACACGCGTCACAAGCGCGGCATTTCAAAGCGTCGTGTTGCAAGCGTCAGGCGAGATCTAAAAATGTCAAATTCGTGTGGATATTTTGCCTTGGGAAGTAAAGTGACGGCTGGCTTCTACTGCGACGCGGCATGACGGCAGGGCGGCACTCGGCGGTGCATCGCGCTCCGGAACACTGTCGGCCACGCGGACCGTGAAATAATGCACCACATGTTGAATAACATCGTTAATTAATGGCATCGGGCGAAAGCGCAAGTGTTCACATGCGAGCTGGGCGTAAAACTTGACTTATTAGAACATTAATTACGAATAGGGATAATGTAATGCAGCAGCACAAAATAATGGTTGTTATGCGCTGTTGCGGGGGGAAGTGTGCTCGCTTCCTAACTGCGGAGTTTCACGAGGGCTTGTAAAGTTCCAGTCGTAAGGATTATGCTTCACTTAACATTTTCATAGGTATTAGATAATTATCATAAAAGTAGAATGTTGTAGTCTATTAAAATGCAAACAACAAAGGCAATACATTCTTCTCACCCATAGCGATAACTTATACAGAGGTCCTAGTTATCTTTTGAAATTCCCACCTGAGTTCATTGCCCTAAAATTTATCTTTAAACTTATAACTGTCACGGTGTCAACCGCGTCGTAGTCGAACAACAAACATGGACTTATTATAGTTCACACTTGTCCATGTTTAGAACATCGACGGCCAAAAGATAAAGTATTTTACTCTACGTTTCCTGGGAACATTTATGAAGAAGTTGTTTTGTATTTATTTTTATCTTTAAAAGTGTCGTTACTATATTTAAGCCTGTTGTCCATCAATACGAAATTTAATTAATGAAAGTGTGATTTGCCGAAGCACTGTAAGCACAATATAGGGCATTCGTGCGGGAGAAAGTGCGCTACTTGCGCGAGCGCAGCCCGTCCGTCGTGAGAGAGCCGGGACGTGCTAACATTGCAAGTCGGCCACTCACCCACAGCGCCTACAGCTCGTCTATGCACCCAAGGCCTAACTTATCGATGTGTCTATCAATCACATACCCAGCATGACAGGAATAAAAACCCTGAGTTACAAATGAATTGCGTATTATCTGCAACTTTTCCACGTCGCTTTTGCTGTTCCGCATGGGACTGGCTGACATGATCATAAAATCTACAAATATCACCAGTGTGCTATTTGTAGATTTTTATGATCATGGACTAGATAAGTTTAACAGTTCCAACTTTGAAATGGGGCAATAAAATGTAGCTCTTGAATTCAATTCAATTGAAGAACAAACTTAAACGTTATTTTAGAGTCGAGGATCCTTTTCAAATATTGAATCGTAGAACATCATTCGTGGTGTCGCATTACATCGTGAGTTTTGCGGATATGAATGCGAGGTCACGAGTGGCCGCGCGATGCCCGTGCTCCGCAGGGTTTCACTAGAAAGCCTGCGATGACACCAGACACCGCGGCCGGCACAACTTGAGGCTGTAAATCTCGACGAAGTGGAAAGTAAACGCTTTCCAACTTGCACTACTTCAGCAAATAGATGTCACTGTGCTCTCTGAACGCTCACAAAAACATTGGGATTACGCATTGGAAAATTCACAGTGCATTTTGGAATTATAACAGTAGATTCCTTGATTCCGGTTTGAATGTCATAATAACCGTTTCATTGCTCGGCATGTTTGACAACTCAAAGCATAAAAGAAACATGGAATATAAATAGAATAGTAGAAACATCCGGCGGAGGAGGCAATAAACAATCGAAGACCCTTCCTTGCAACGGCATAATTACTGAGTGTTTTTTTTCTCTTTGTGTCTTAAACAACTACTGGCAGGAATGAAGTAGCGACTTGTAGATTAATAAAAAATCTCACGGGAAGGAAACAGTTGGAGACGGGCGCTGGACAGAAGTTATTTCATAATTTAACAAGCTGTATGGACCATTCGATAACTAAGAAGGTTATGAAGCACTTGATTGGTACATTTTGTTGTTAACAATGGTATTTCAAACACGAAATCAAGTAAGATGCGAAGAGTAGTTATAGGTATATGTACCTACTACTCTTCGCATCTTACTTGATTTCGTGTTTAACTAAAACTATCTACTATGGTAATACTGTGGTATTCATATAGTAGGTAGTAGATAGTATTAGTAATTATATTTTTATAACTAAACAACGATAATAATATGTCAGTCTTCTCATAAATGAAAAGGAACGATTTAAAAGTTTAAAAGGTGATGATGTGGATAATTATCTCCTGCGAGGCTACGATCATTCGTTATCATTGGTCGGAATAAATGGAGCTCATGAGCAGAAGCAGTAAACATTTACGGACCGTTTTTAAAATCCCACTCGCCTTCCGGATTCTCATTTACTTTTTATGTCGGCGTTTATTGCATTCGTCGATTCATTATTCATTAATTACCCAGAAACAGTTTTCATTTGATTGAAGATTAACCTGACACAAATGACGGTCGCATTGACTTTCCTTTTCAATATTCATAACGTGACATGTTTGCACGCTTAATTAATCATATAATTGTTATCTATTTATGTTAACTTTCGTTTCAATCATCGTTCTTCAATCATTCATTAAATTGAGTGTTTTAAAATTAACGTAATATGGTGTTGTTTGTTGTTATAGCCGTGTGCCAATTACGCGTGCCGGGCATCGAACTGCTGCGCAAGCGGCGCGGTGCGGACGTGACCTCCGCTCAATATGCACAACGGGACCCTTTATTATTCAGCCCGTGAACCCTTGCCCTTATGTGTAACATATGCAATTTCATTCTAATCAAAATAAGTTAGCTAGTTAGTTTTTTATTTACGATGGAATTGATGTGGTAACCGGTAACAAAGACAAGGTAAAATAGTATGACCGGACTCGACCATACCTATCTGTTAAAATGTTTACAACAACAGAGGTAAATTATGTAAAACTGTTTAATTGTCATACTTATTTAAAGAACATATTTTTACGAAACATAATGCCATCTGCTCGAAAATCGGCCGAAAATAGAATACCGGTAAATTACAATACAACAACATTGAACATACATACAAACCTAATAGTTTCTACCAAACATTAGTCTCCAACTCGACTTACTAGCAAACTGGCTATCGTACACATAATGAACTAGCCGCTACACAACTATCAATCCATCGTCACGATATAGTCACGGTTTAGAAATCGTAAGATATATTACTACATGTAGATAATTGTACAGACACTATCAACTATGTGTACATCGTTGAGGATAATTTCAACTACATTGGCATTCCTGATAATCATATTTTTTTGTGATAATCCGTTTCACGATTTCACTGGCAACGAATTGAAAGGTGGATGGCGGACTTATAACAGTATTACGACGTCGACAATAGCTGTCAACGGGGATTATTTCTTTCAGCTTACACAACAGAGCCGATCATACACGTAACGATCCGTGGTCGTCCAATAAAAGTATGAACTATGAAACAATAACTAGTGGTTATTGATCTGATGCATGCAGCGCAACACTGAGAAACTTTACAAGCAGTTTGATGACTAGATTGTTGCAGCGTGATTGTAGACATTACACCACCATCATTCGACGCGAGCGGGTCATGTCAGCTTTGTTCGCCGTCAATTGTTAAATGGGGCGAATTTGTAACGGTAGGATTATCTCAGCTATAAAACGAACAGGCTTGAAAGCGAGTTTCACCTTGAGATCACATTTGTTAAGGTGAGCGTGGTTTAATCTGGAAACGTGCTGTTTACGGTTGTAACAACAACGGATTTTACTTTGAATTTAAATTTCGAGCAACTTGAAATGAACTTCTTAATAAGGCTGATGATCAGTACTTTTTAAACGTCAAAATTACATAACAGTCACCCACCCCTCGCACACTGCTATAAAAGGTTCTACAGTATACAATTAATTACATTATAATACGTATGTGTTGTCATCTGACTGGCCTGTTGGTCTAGTAGTTAGTAACCCTGACCGCTATGCCGGAGGTTGTGGGTTTGATTCCTACCCAGGACAAATGTTTGTGTGATGAGCACGATTATTTCTTCTGTGTCTGGGTGTAATTTATCTATTATATGTGTATTTAGAAATATATATATGTTTATCAGCTGTTTAGTACCCATTACACAAGCTCTCAAGCTTAACTTGGGACTACATGGCGTTGTGTGAAAAGTTGTGGAATATTTATTTATTTTTATCTCATGCACGCTGTTGTGGGTCGAAATCCAGACAAAGATTTGTATTTTTCAACTCGTAACTGTAACAGGCTGGTATAATAAAATTATCATCACTGTGGAAACTCAAAACCTGACAAATTCAAACTACACACATCAAAAGTGTCTAGGGATCAACATATATTTTTGCAATAACTTTTCTCCTGATTGATATTAATTAAAATTTTCTTTAAGGATTCATCAAATAAAGTGTTTTCGTTTGTCACAGTAACGATAAACCAAGTCACCTTTGCATTATTAAAGAAATTTGCCATTTTCCTAATAAAGGGATTTTTGACATTTGAACCACTAACATTAAAGTTCGAAAAAAAGACTGAAATAACAGTTTTCTTTAAAATTTTATTGGGTAACTTAAACAATTAATAATCCGTGTTTCTACCGCGAACACTAACAACACAAGAACATCGGTTTGGCATCCTCAAAATGAGTTCATCCAAATCACGCTGTGGAATGGCCGCCCATGTTCGTTGCAACAACAAAAAAAGGTCTTCTTGCGACTGGATACCCTCCATATTCGGCAGAGCTCTTCTCTGTAGCATATCCCATGCATGCTCAATCGGGTTCAAGTCTGGCGACTGAGCAGGCCAGGGCAGGACATTGATGTTAGCTGCGGCGAGAGTCTGTCTTGCGGTGTGCGGTCGTGCATTATCATGCATTAACTGAAATAAGGGACCGGTTTGCACTTGTAGAGGAACGATGACGTCTGATACAATCGTCTCAGCATAAATTTGAGCGTTGAGGTTGCCTCTGATCCAAATCAACTCAGTTCTTCCGCCGATCCAAATACCCGCCCATACCATGATGGTTCCACCACTATAAGGATGGACTTCCTGGCAGGATTTTAATCGCTGTTGGCGTCCAGGGGTTCTCCAGTGTCGTATACGTCTTGTATCCGGTCTCATACCAAAACGAGACTCATCAGAAAAGCACACGAAACGCCATTGTTCTTCTGCCCAATTTCTGTGTTCAAGAGCCCATTGATATCGAATCCTACGATTGTGCATTGCTATAGGTGGTACCCGTAGCGGTCTTCGGGAATGAAGGTTCACTTCATGCAAGCGGTTTCTGACTGTTTGGTCGCTAATTAAGTTCCCTGAAGAGTGATGAAGCCTCACGAGTTATAAGACAGACTCTCGCCGCAGCTAACATCAATGTCCTGCCCTGGCCTGCTCAGTCGCCAGACTTGAACCCGATTGAGCATGCATGGGATATGCTACAGAGAAGAGCTCTGCCGAATATGGAGGGTATCCAGTCGCAAGAAGACCTTTTTTTGTTGTTGCAACGAACATGGGCGGCCATTCCACAGCGTGATTTGGATGAACTCATTTTGAGTATGCCAAACCGATGTTCTTGTGTTGTTAGTGTTCGCGGTAGCAACACGGATTATTAATTGTTTAAGTTACCCAATAAAATTTTAATGAAAACTGTTATTTCAGTCTTTTTTTCGAACTTTAATGTTAGTGGTTCAAATGTCAAAAATCCCTTTATTAGGAAAATGGCAAATTTCTTTATTAATGCAAAGGTGACTTGGTTTATCGTTACTGTGACAAACGAAAACACTTAATTCGATGAATCCTTAAAGAAAATTTTAATTAATATCAATCAGGAGAAAAGTTATTGCAAAAATATATGTTGATCCCTAGACACTTTTGATGTGTGTACTTACATAGTTACTAAGAATAAGTTTGTAAAGTAATTAATGAACATCGAATAATTGAAACAACATAAATTATTGATACTGTGCTTCTTTTAATAAAAATCCCAAGAACCCTTGCGTAGCGTTTCGTAGCACTTTTCGTAGCGCGTATTAAATTAGTTAAAGTTATCCCGGAAACTAACTTCACTGCAAGACTGCATTATAGGATACATTTTAATCCCTTCGGTAATGGAAACCACAGTTTAATTTCGATACATTGTAATGTTGTCTTTACATTGTGATTTTACTTACATTTTTGTACATTGTTTAACCTGAAATTTTAAAGCATTCACCCTCCCTAGGTAGTTACATGCTCATTACTTGGAGGCAAAGCATACCTTTTGTCTTATATTATCATATTTATTATTTATTATTATTTATTATTATTATTATTATTAATAATAAATAATAATAAATAATAAATATGATAATATAATATTTAAGTTTTTCTATAAATTATGTTTGTTTACATTCGTAATGTCTGCTAGTGACAGGTCTAGTTTTATTTTTAATTTGTCTGGAGCTAGTTGTAGGTCGTATATGTAAACCACATCGACCTCATTATTTTTCTTTTACTTTGCTTTGTATTGTGTTCTAAAACCTTTCAAAATTCAATCATCTGTCATTCTGTTCATTTACATTGGAGCCAGGTGGAATTTGGCAGTTTTGGTCTGGATCTGAAAGGCTTAGCAAGTCATATTAGCTGCGAGTCCAATACTTATGGCCTCTCTGTCCTCCGGCCCTCTAAACTGACGTCCTCCGCCTCCTCTGCAGAAGTCTGAAGCCTAACGTCCCTCGGCCATTATTAGAGCCGAGAGGACCACCTCTGACGGCCTCCTCCTCCGCTGCTGAAGACTCAAGCCTGACGTCCCTCGGCCATTACTAGAGCCGAGAGGACCTCCTCTGACGGACTCCTTCTCCTGACGGCCTCCTCCTGCGCTGCTGAAGACTGAAGCCTGACGTCCCTCGACTATTCTACAGCAGAGAGAGACACCTTTGACGGCCTCCGCCTCCTCTACTGAAGACCGAAGCCTGATGCCCCTCAGCCACATCTACTGCTGAGAGAGGGCCACCTTTTCTTCATTAATTTCATCCTTCATCTTTCATTCATCAGTTTTCCTCTCTTCTTTACCCTAGCTCCACTAGGTAGGCTTGGTATTAATAAATTCTTATTTATTCCCTCTAATCTTTTCATACAACAGTGCTCTCCTCCTAGGTAGGTAGGTACTGTTACGTTACAACATAAATTATAATTAATGACGTTAATCTCTCATCATATATTAATATTTCAGTGAAATCGCACTGACACAATATGATCATATCCCTGCGGACTGGAATATTGGGAACTACCCTATTATCTTTAGTTACACAAATATGTAAATGAGCACCCCTGAGCACCCTTGAGCAGATACCTCTTCCAAACAAATTGGCTTTTAAAGCTGCTGAGATACTCGAAAAGGGATTATCCCTTGAGTGTGCACTTAAATGTGATCCTATAATGTTCTCGACGTCCATATTGTTTAAAAAACGTCCTTAACTTGTACCTAATATTATTATAGTTAAGCTACCTAACTCCAAGTATAGGTAGGAAATATTCTTGACTTGCTTGTGTGTAAAAACTCAAGTCGATGAGGTCATGGTAGCGTTAGTTACCTACTCGAAATAACACAAGAACAAACAACACTGACATTAACATTTACCATATTCTACTAACAAAGCATAGAGGTACTTTATCTAGACATCATTTGGCGAAAATACATCCAGTGGGTTATTTACTGAAACCGTTAAATTATGGCCTTTTCAATGTATTTTACGTCACAACGAATTAAGCAGGCGATGACAGCATAATGCGTCTGGCGTCCTACGAGTATTAATGAACGTTTTTTTTTAAGGTTCGTTAAAATATTCTGGCTTGTTAGTTATACGGCACGGATTTTACATTAGGCTCTTGAATGGGTAAAAAACCAAATACAGGCATTTTTTATTCCCACGCCCCCGTTTAGGTGTTTCGTTTGACAGTTTGTTAGTGTATTATGTATTCAAATTCGTAGGTAGGCGTTGAGTTAAGGTCTTCAACTATTACCTTTATATAAACTTTAGATCGCCATGACCGAAGCTGACCTAATCAAATATCAAAGTTGAAAACTTCGTTACTTTGTGGTGCTGAAAAGTAACGCTGTACTAGTCGCCTGGTGGTCGATTTTAGGTTCGGTTATAGCTTACTGCATTTCTTCTTATATAGTTTAATTTTATATATGCCAAATTTCACAATACTTCGTGAAAACAATATTTGAAAAAAGGGATACAAAGTTTTGGCTTAGTTCTATTAATATAATGATATCTTTGGTATTACTCAGAGGTTTCGATTTATATTGGAGGTTTCAGGTACTTACGTAAGAAAAATGTGCAAAAGGAAATGGCTGTGGTTCGCGGGTTGGGTACGGGTTAATCATTGTTGGCAGCGTGACGTGCTCCATCACCCCGGGATCAGCGGCAATTTGTCAATCACCACGTGAATGCCCCTCACTAAAGCTTTCAATAAGCGATCCAATCCCGACCTAGCTGACGACGCTATTATCAATATTCAATAAAATGTCAGACAGCGATTTTGTTAGTCATTTCCAATAGATAAGTACTACGTCACGGAAGGGAAAATGCTGGACAATAGAGAGAAACACTCGATTGATGCCCCTTCTCAATATAATCACCCGTTTCTACCAATCCTGATGAAAAGATTAGAAAGTAAAACAAGTTGGATACATTTTATTAATCTGAGACTTTGAGACATAATGTTAAGAAATTACTTCAATTTATGTTATAACTCAAAACATTCTGCACCATAATATTCATAACAGCAACTTCCTAGATTATTATGGTTATGAAACCGCAAAAACTTAGCTAATGTTCATGCGACACGGCAGTCTTAAGTCGTGGTAAAGTAAAATAATTTCACATTTTAATAAATAAATACCAAACATCACTTTGAAAAAACAACGTCATTTTACAATTTCATTAATAATGCATACATCGCTGCATCGTTAAGAATGTTACGCTTGATTGGGTTACGATACTGACTGTTTACAGCATGATATCATTGACCACTTGGAGACCTTGTCATACCTTGTACACACTGTTTACAAATGTAATGAACATGTTAACAATTCGAATGTAATATCGAATGTGCCAACTGTCAATAAACGCAGTGCTACTAATACTTGATCAGATAGTGATAAAAAACATGTTTTTACTTTTCATGTTTATTCATTTGTGTTTGCTTTTGTTAGAGCATCATGCAATGCTAGTGATATGGATCGATTAAATTAATTTGTTGACGTAGTTAATACTCATACGTTTAATCATGTTACAGTAAATTACATCACTAGATGTAGGCATATACGGAACTATATTTGATGAATAGGTGTTTATTACTCTCAGTACAATTCCTTCAATTCCAATTTGCTCGATGAAGATAAAGATATCGCATGTCGCCAAATCGATATTAATTAAAACCGCTCAAACAATGCTGTCATTATTCGCTTCGCAAAGCCGTCACGAGGCCCGATTGTCTCCGCAGTCCTCGCGCCAAAGGCTCGCTTGCCACCACCACAGTAGAGCTGTATATCTTATTTCCTTGTGGTTTTCATCAACTATTTGTTTGATATTCCCCTTTCCCAACGGGAATTCAATGTTTAACTGCCGCCAGTAAATAAAAATACTAGGTTTACTTGTAACAAGTAGCTACCCACTTACTCAACATGGCACGTTAATTATAATTAATCAGCGCTTATTTTCTTAGTAAAAGAAGATATGCAACGATAAGTCACGATAATCAACCGCACGACAGGTCTAGAATGCATGCGTTCACTCGCAGTCCCGTTAGTTCATAGACCCAAATAACAATGATCATTGTAGACGCACGTGAAACTTTTTAATTTAATCGATTACACAGACTCGATCGTTATGTGCTACACGTAACACATGCAAGAAAAACTTAATGTGTGCAGTTTGCTGCTTATTCTTTCTCGCGTGACAGTAATGGCGGAAAGTTAATTTGCTTGAAATGTTTCTCACGGTGTTCATAAGCGAGTCCAGACATTGTGATAGGCGTAATCGCAGGGCCATGAGTAAGTCGTATGAAATGCTACACTGAGATTAAGTGGGTTTATTACCACACCTGTGTTTATGGTAAATACCGGTAAACGCACAACGGGAAATAGCTGATGAGGATAGCGATAACATTTTGTTTTTATTAAAATGGTGTCATGGAGTTTGGTTCTGTCCAGCCAGCATTCAATGGGATAAACCCATTCCAATAACATGAACGTAGGCCAAATACTGAACCTAGTTTTCGAGTGAGAGTTAGGTAGACAAGAACTTAATTAAATCACGGTAGAGGCTGCGACACCTACTCGCATTAGAGATGTGAGTCACGAACATCTGGCGTTATGCAAGACCGGGTATCAGAATGAACCAAGCAAAACAACCCGCCACAAACTTACTAATGACACTTGAATCTTTATGGTTACTCCGAAATGTTCGTGGACACTGGCCACAGAGACGAGACAAATACTGACATACCTACTTAATTGTTCAGACTAAAAAGAAATGTCATGACGTAAATAGCACGGAACCTTAGTACGGTACTTGAAGCATGATATTGTACTTACGAAGTAAATTCTGAACTTTAGAGAATCGTAGTGAACCACATTAAAATAGACGAACATGAAAACGCCAAGCCCTTAATTAATAAAATACAAATAGCTGCAGCGTGTTCTATTTGTGACCATTGTTTTGATCCATAAATACAGCATTCATAGAGCCGCGATGGCGCGGTAAGAGCAAAGCGACTAACCAAAGCGAGCGTGTTCGTCGCGATTGGCAACGAGCGTGAAATGTGGGGCGACGCAGCTGAGCCGCTCACCAGATCGATACTTGATACGCACACCGCGCTCTGAATGCCGTCGTGACCGGATTCGATGATTTATCCATGAGAGGCCAATTTTCTAAAAATAAAGGAAATTGCATCGACCACTCGAGAGCACGAGAAGAACCGGTACACTAAAGTATAGAGCTCCTATAAATGGTGATGATCGGCTGTGGCAAGAACCTCTTGAATGATTTCATAAGTGATTCTTCGATGACTCATGTAGTTCTTAAACACTCGTTCGATTTATTTGTTTCTAAGTTTGTAACTCGTGAGCTTATCAAAGTTTTAGCAAAAGTAGTTGATCAAAGTGTACTAGAAAAAATAACGTGAGTCACTGCGACAAAATAGTAAAACACACGTGACAATGGAATAAACAAATAAAGTGTTTAAAGTAATTCCAAGTTCGAGGTCAGCTCCTTAACTTTATCATTGTTAGCTAGGCGGCTGGCTGTGACGTGATCTGGATTCCCCGGCGATTTTTAACGTCGCTCGTCGTCGGCCGTAGCACTACTTACATATAAACAACTCCAAACTAAACAATGTCCCCAGCTGGACTTTCACTTGTTTGTTTTGAAAAGGTATTCAATCACTCACTCTAAAGTTGTAATGACAATTTTTGCCCATTTAAGACAATTGAGGAAGTGGTGTTTTGGAAACTATATTTAAATCGCATGTCTAACTAGCATTTTCTCTCAAAAAATAACCAAACACCAACAAAAAAGAGAGAATATTTCAACGTTCATCGCGTAACCCGTGATTTGAAACAATCTTATTTTTTGCAGACAATTTCGCCACAATCATCACCAGACACGCGAATACACACAAACATTCTAAATTGGTTAATCCAAACATTTTTGTAAGTAATGACTAACTAAAAGATAAAAAAGATAAGGTCGAAGTCATAAGACAAGATGATTCAATTAGAACTGGTCATAAAGTGGCATTTGATGACGGAACAGAGCGGTCACTTAGTGAGATTTGTCTGATGAGCCGTGACAGCCTGCGACCATTATCCATAATAAATAGTTGCAGTGAGGAGCCGGCTCCACTCCGTTATCCGTCACGCTCTGAGCCACGATCCGAACGGCAATAAATCAGTTTCGGTTTTTACTCTTCGATCAACACATTATATCCGTTTCTCATGTTACAAATATCTTCGTATTGTACGTGTCATCATCAACATCAACTATTTTATTATCATCGTTCATTGCCTCGTTATTGTTGACATGTAATTAATTGAGTAGATACTTATTTTACCTTTCATTATTACATTTACCTATGGATTACTTTACATATCTATTTGGAATACATTTTAGTTTTTTTTTAGTATTTCGGCCTTCAACAAACGGCGAAACGACAAAGTTTTGATTGTAATAGACAGTGACAGTGGCGTCATTTGATTAATATTAGCTAGTGATGTAATGTTGGTTCATCTCGCATAAAACATCAGCACATAGCATCGCGGTAAGTTGATTCAAATTACGAGTTATGAATGTTATGATGCATGCGCTTTGTGGTTAATTTGGTTGAATTATGAAGGCGTGTGCTCGACCTTGAGCGGTGCTCGCTCCGCTGCACCCGCCTGTTCCGGTCTCGCTGTCTCGGTCTAAATACATCACCACACATGTGTTAAGTCAACATTACTCAATTACACAATTTAATGATCATCAAATACGTGTTAAGTACAGAGTCTTTACTTATTACATTACTTATATAATGCTCCCGGAAACTCAGCCCAGCAGGATCACAAAATGATGTCATTAAAATTTTCCATTTAATTGAAAGTCTCGCAACATAAATTACTTAACATAACTGTTTCACTCGGGCTTAACATCAACCTCTACTTTACACCTAGATATCTAGAGAATTAAGATTATAATAAAGCTGTATTTGTTACTAAACTATTCCAATACTGAAACTGAAACTAGTAGTATACTGTTCCTATACCTACTGAAACTGACAATTGCCACTGTTTTTTTTTTTCTTTTACTCTTGTGTAAAGTAATATTCTTGCATAAATGTAAGTCAAACTTTTAATCTATCATAGCCACTAAATGCTGTCGATCGGGAGTAAATCTACATTTGTGTTGTTTGTTATTATTACAACACCCAAAAACCATCAGCAGGAGAGGAATGATATAAATCGTCATTTGGTAGTGCTTTATTAAGCAAAAAGTTCCGTGTTGTGTTTTGCCTTAAATAACCTTTTCTTTTTCATTTTCGTGCGGATAAAGCAGGAAAAGTTATTTTGATCCTGTTCATCCCATTATGCATAAAGAAAAGGCACTACCATTTCTGTTCCGACTGTTTCGAACTTCCGAGACAGCGGAACATTTTTGCTGTTACCTTTCAGAAATGTTATTTTGATTAAAGGCTTTTTATGTAAAAAAAAAATGTATGGTAATGTGAAATATCGGATGTGACGCAGTCATGCATTAATGAGACTAACTAATCCGACCTCGACCCGCCTGTCCCACCAAGACCTCCAGCCGCTGCCGTTGTCAAACGTGCGCTAAGAGAATGAAGTCGCGTGAAAACTAATTAAACTTTGACCTCCTCACCATTAGTGTTATCTCGGACCACCACCTTGATATTGCATAAACAGCTATTAATAACTCATCACATCATTAGCCTTTCTAAGTGCAGATAATGTTAAAAAGTTGCCAAGGTGAGGAAAAAAGTTGCCTTTATGGAAGACTTACGCAGAGGGAGGCTGTGAACCATAAATAATGAGATGTAGGCGACGGAGGGTCATCTTTTTATCTCGCTACTTTACGACGCTGAATGCGTCACAAACACCCGTTCAACTTCACACATACTCCATTAGAAACATCGATCATACGCACCTAAGTATTTAATACATTAACTTCATTTTCCAAAACAATCCAATATACACTCTACTTACAAACGTCACTTAAACCGCCAGGCTAAATCACGTAGATATACCTAAAATTCGTAGTTTTATTAATATTTTTAAGGTTTTAGGCAAACAGTCATCAATTCATCATAGAGTAATTTATGTAGACACAGCGAAGACTGTATTATTAAATTGCTGAGTGCGGTATACATAAAATGAGTTTGTAACTTTTAGAATGGTCGCTTTGATTGCATTATGCTTGAACTCTGTTGGCTGGCATTGCCCAGGTAACTCAATATGAGCACTTCTCGTCAAGGATACGAGCTCGCACACGTAGGCAGAGGGGCACCGGTGCGAGGCACGCTGCGTCCCTCGGGAGTAGTCGGGAGAGGTAATGTGGGGCGCAGCAAGTCTTTACATTCAACACGCATTAGAGGGACGAGCAGCACAACGTGACAGAGACACCGCCGCTCATTAATGTACTCACTAATTGCAATAATCACATACACTGACCTTTTAAAATACTATACATTAATCTCTTTTGTAACATGAGCAAACTGCGCAGTACTCCAGTGGCGATGGCGTCACTTTTGCCTTCTAACTGATGCCATCATTGTGAGCTGAAAGCTGAGTCACATCTCTGTGTGTCGCACTACTCCGCATGGCGGCTTGCTAGGTTTACCATCAGTTTGTTTACAAACAGACTAAAGTCCGGTGAGCCCGTCTGTTGATTGCATTTCTAATTAATAACCATTTCGAAATTCACTATTAGTGATCGGAGTTCGCCCACGTCAGTAGTTCAATCTTGTTCCTAATGAATTGTTTATCGACTTTGTTAAATGTACTAATCATGGATGAGATAAGATCTTCTAATCCCACTTTGTTATCAGGTGTGAGGAACGTGCCGCCTACGTTAGCAGAAGCGGTAGGTAATCTAATTTTCTTAGTAGAAGCAACTCATGTAAAATGTCGTAAGAACTTTTACATACGAACACGTTGTGTAACGCAACCGTTACGCTATGTAATTTATTCTAATTTCCCTTGGGTAGGGCTAATGATATCTTTAAAAGCTATTTCAGTTCCTAACACAATATCTTGAGGCTGTTTAACTTAAATTTCTTTTTAAAGTATTAATTCGATTTCGATTGATTTATTATGTTACTTGAGTAAAATTTTCAGCATAATTTGTTTAATAATTTAGAAGGGAATTGCTGCCATTGCGAGACGCGACACGGCTGAGCCGGGCGAGTGGAATTAATACCCACGCTACGATACTAATTCTTATTGAAGAGGTAAAATTATTGGACTCGTTATTTTTACATCTAAATATAGCTCCTTAAATAGGGCAGTTACAAAGTCATCTTCAGAGAAAGGAAGCAGACAGGAGCGAATCGTTGAATTTATTTCCTATCAAGAGCGGAGGAGGAAATGGAAAAGGGAAATGAACTGAGGTGCCAAGTTATATAATTTTTCTATTTAGAATTTTTGAATCAAAAGACGGATCGATACGATGAGACACGGTTGCTAGGGGGACAATGATTTCTTTAGAAAACCGGCAGAGCCGTGAAGGAAATGATCAGGCTGATACCGAAGAGTGATAAATGGCTAAAATTAATCCCTGAACAAAGGTGGTTCTCATTATAAGAAGTTTTGAAAAATAATATTGGCTAAGCAAAAAGAACCAAAACAAAAACAAAGGCCATGGCTACATTCAAGAGCGTTTACGCACTCCAATGTGGCTTTGCTTGGGGAGTATCTTCGGGAAGAAAAACCTTTGGAAAGATGTTAATAAAATCTAATTAAGATAACGAGACGATAAATTTCTATTAGTTCATAAGAGACAATTGATTTACCTAATTGTCTCATATTAACCATTAACTCCCGTTACCTGAAAGTCATCAAGTCTTAACTCGGTTATTCTGTGGTAACCCAAAACACTATATAGGTACCTGTCTAATGCTTCAAAAGAGTATAATGTCCAAACAGTTTAGTTGACTGCAATATGATGCGAAACCTGTTGAAGTTGTGTACTGAACACAAAATAAGTAGCAAGCCTGGTCATATAATAGAGGAGTGGAGGCATGTTCTGTCCGCCAGACGACCTCATCCCGTCGCCATTGTATCACGACAGGCGCTCATCAAATATGCACACCATCGCCTGAAAGAACGAATAGTGCAACTACCCTCCGGCTTGGCTATCATCATATACTTTTATAATATCAGCCTGTGTATGTCCACTGCTGAACATGGATCTCCTAATTGACGCAAAGAGGGTACATCGTTATTGTTACCTTCCCGGTTCAATATCTGAAGGCCAATTCCCGTAAAAACAAATGTTCAAATCTAGTCGTAATCCCATCTCAGCGACAAACTAATGACAAAAACATGTCAAAAATTTACAAAATGTGCGTGTAAATTAGATGCACTTTTGACAGATTGTCACTGACATTAGAATTTGAACGATCTTAAAAATACGGGAATTGCCCTTGTTGCCCCTCTCATGTTTTATTTTTCTAATAAGTTTATCTTCATATATTGCAATGACAGAGTACCTACCTTATTATATTTAAAGTCAATTTTACTTCTTACATTTCTTTTTATTTCAAAATACCTACCAACTATCAATCTATGTATGTTTCTTCAATACATTACTTTAGATGTTATTTAATATGATGAACTAAATATTTAGGAATTCGGCTTCTAAAACGAGTTTCAGAATTGTATTTACTTGTATCAGCAACTTATTTAGTTATTTCGAAGCATCATCAAAAAAATTGCTATATCTAAGCAAAATTTATTGACAACATCGATATTTTATCAATTAATTTTGCGTAGACATAGCAAAATTTTATAACTAACGGCCCGTAACGGTTCCCAAGTTTATGCTTTCTCACATAATTTTGTAAAACCTGTTTTCATTGTGTAATTACTGTACCTGAACCGGTCAGTATCGATGCAGAAGGGGTTCATGGCTACCAAACCTGTTCGGATATTTGATGGTAACATTAATGGGAACCGCTATAGAATAAGGTGCATCACGCTTTGTGTAAATCGATAGTCACTTACTACGAAATTTTGTTTTATTATTATTCTTAACAATAAATATAGGTACCTACATGAAATACAAATAACAGAATTATCTGTTTGAAAAACAACCTTTGTGTAGCCAAAACTTTTTTGTATAGGATCTAATTGGGCCCGTGCTGGTCACCAGCCCTTAAACACTTTTTAGTACCTAGCTACAAATCTGCAAAAAACAAAGCACTGCAGATCTTGGCTGTTTATCTGATACAAACACAATAGTAAAGCCATCAAACATAATGTATTCTAAAAGGATATTTCATTTAAAATGTAACTTAAGGATTACTTGAGCCTTTTTGGTTTTACGACCATCATCCATTTTCGTTGTTACGAGCTCTTCATCCCACGCCGAAGAAAACATTTCGCCACTGAGTGGGAAGAAACAGTAATCTACTGTTCACTTTTTAAGCTATCTAAATTAAAACGCTTTCACTAATTGATCAGCGTTTCTAGCTCGCAATAAAACCATTGTTTACTTTCTTAAAATTTATTCGAGATGCTGTCGTCTTGAGCACCTAGAATTAAAACGTTTGTTTTGTAACTGAAAGCTCTTAGAGAAGGTAAGTAACATAAAATAACTAACAACAAAACGGAACGAGAGAACTCATTAGAAATGACACAAAACAAGACAACAAAACAAAAATTAAAGAAAATAATGTAGGACTCAGTAAAGCCAACTTACCCATGCTATGTTTTCATTCGGGAAATTGTGCGCGTACCTATCAGTAATAAGACGGCGAGCAGTCACCTCAGTGCATATTCCCAAGGTAAACAAAGATTACGTAAACGCAATCCCACGCACGCACGTCACCCGATCGATTTTCAAACTTTCGAATACGCCCACTTAGATTTTAAGAAAGACTAAGTTAGACCCGTTCCGACAGCTCCACAACACTACATCCACAACACTGTCTAACCAAAGTCTTTGTGCCCTTGAAATCGTACAGGTTATGTTATCGATAAAGCACAACACGCGCACTGACAGTTGGAGCAAACAATCACAGGTCAAGTCCGGAGCCGGGCTCTGGGGTTCAGAGATATAGTCTGAGTGAAGTTCAGTAAGTGTCTTTGATGAAAAGTATCGTACTGGCGTATCACGAAAGCTGCGATGTCCGCAAGGTTAGCGAGCCAGTCGTCGTTGGGCTCGGGGCACAGTGCGGCACTCGTGGCCGAGGTCGGGCGCCGACTGAGCCGCTCGGGCGCCGCGAGTGAGTGCCGAGGACGAAGCCCCGCGCTCCGCCGACGCGCCTGCCGCCTGCCGACAGTGCGCGCGCCTCTCCCACAAACAGGCTACCATAACATCCCAAATTATTTATTTTGATACAGCATAGGTACAGTACAACTTACACCATTCTTAAGCCTCTTTCATTTATTCTCATAATGTTAAAAGAATCTGCAGTGGCTTTCTTTCTCCTGGTGGTACTTACTACAAAAGTGACTGAGAACAGCTTTAAGGAAACGCTTTACTTGAATGTTTACACATGCGTGCTGGTAGCGTGATGTTTTAAGTCGTACATTTTTTTCTTTGTTTTATCCCCAAATGTTGTATTGTATGCTCAAAGATTGTGCAAAAAAAATTAAATCAGTATGTTATACCACGGTACCACAGAGGTATCGCCGACGATGCATTAACCCCATTTCCACCCAACAACATATTGCATCAGCCACCGGGGACGGTCCACGAGATGCTGCCTTCGCGTTTCGCGACTATGCATTAACCTTGAACACGGGGCCGGGCCACGAGATGCTGCCTCTGCGCAACGTGCCAACGATCAAGCCACCATTTCTAGGGCGGCTTCACCGCCACTTCGGTTCCAACCTCGAACGTAGTCGCAATCTTTAGTCATAGTTATAAATTCATGTAATTTCTTTTCTATTAATTAAATTAATTTTAAGCAAATTGGCTTTCTTTGAATACTCCGCCTGTAGCCTCCGTAATTGGCGCAGTCGGTAGGATACTCGAGGCAGTACGCGGCGCGAAAAGGGACTCCAAAATCGATCCTGTCGGCTCCGCATAGCCGCTGTCTGAGCTCTCAAGCCTTCATCGAGTATCCAGAACCACGGAAAGCTGCGGCCGGTGCATCCAGACTTCGATGCTGATTCAGAGAAACCAAGAAATGAAACTGTGAGTACACTTGAATCGCTCTTGTGTTGCCTCCTTATAGTTGTAACTTTTCCTTTTCCCAGTCCTACGTTAATCTTTCAAGATTTTTCATCCTAGGCAATCTGGTTCTTGTACCCCTAGGGTCGTAAGACAAAGTAGGTTAGATCAAGCTAGAGATTTAAGTGACATAGTAGAAGACACATCCACAATGGCTCAAGGAGACCAAATTGACGCCATATTTAAGTCCCTTCGATTACTCCCAGAGTTCGACGGGAACCCAAATACATTAACTAGGTTTATTAATTTAAGCGATCAATTAGTAAAGAGGTATCTCAATCCCAATCCAGGAAATGAGCTGGAAAACCAGGCCTTGCTTAACGGAATTTTAAATAGAGTTACGGGTTCAGCCGCTCGATTTATTAATTCTAACGGTATCCCGACTGACTGGAATGGCATTCGTACAGCATTAGTTAACAACTTCGCGGATCAACGCGACGAAACTGCACTTTATAACGACCTTTCATCGTTAACACAAGGTCAGACCACGCCACAAGAGTTTTATGAAAACTGTCAAAACCTATTTAGCACTATTATGACATATGTGACCTTGCACGAGAATCTGTCCACCACCGTAGAAGCAAAGCGTGAACTTTATAAAAAGCTTACGTTGCAGTCCTACTTACGCGGATTGAAAGAACCGCTAGGTTCGCGTATTCGTTGCATGCGACCCGTATCTATAGAGAATGCATTGCAGTACGTACAAGAAGAAACTAACATATTATATCTGCAACAACGGAACAATAGCTTCATAGATAGTAAAAAACAACCGAATAACTCAGCGGGCTCGCAATTTAGACCCCCAATTATTAATCAACCGTTCCCCATGACACCAAACCATTTTAACACGCCGGGCCCCTCACGCCATCCACCCATGCAGCCATGGAGACCTAATAGTAATAATAATTCACCTCAACCTTACCGGGGGCCGTCGCGAACTCAGCAAATATTTAGGGCTTTACCACCAAATTATAATGAACGAAGTAATGTATTTAGGATGATTCCACGTGACGTATTCGGAAATACGCAAGGCGGACCCGGTCCTCAGCGGCCTACACCTATGAGTGGCGTAAGTCATTTTGTCAGCAGACCCATGCCTGCTAATGGACACGACTGGACCAAATCAGGCAATCCACCACCGAGCAACTACTTTAAGGCTCGCGAATTAAACTTCAATGAATGTCCGTACTATGCATACGGTCCCTACTACGATGGCTCTGAGTATTATTATGTCGAGTCCGAATGTAATGATAATTTTACGTGTACTGACGATTACCAAGACAATAAATTGATTTCTGTTGATGTACCATATGGGACTGGCGAATCATTAACAGAGTCTAAGCCATCCACTAGCAACGAGGATTTTCGGCCGGGATCGAAGTCCGACAAACAAAAATAGAAATTAATATTCAGACACAGAGACAACTTCCTTACATACAAATTTCAAACCCCCCCTTAAAGTTACTTATAGACACAGGTGCTAATCAGTCCTTTATTAGCCCCGAGGCCATGCGGAAGTATTTTCCGTTTACGCCGCTAAATTATGAACCTTTTGAGGTCGTGAATGTCCACGCGACGAGTAGAAATAATAACTCGGTCATATTGCCGTGTTTTGCGGAATTCGATGAGTCAGATAGTATAAAATTATTCGTATACAAGTTTCATAATTATTTCGATGGCTTAATAGGGTCAGATTTATTAAGTAAATGGGAATCGAATATAGACTATAAAAACATGTGCTTAAACACCAGGCACGCAACTAATCCAATTCAGGTATATGATTCCCGTAACGTCAATCTTTATGAAGATATTATACCCGCTCGTTCTTCTAAACTGATCAGACTACCAATTAATATACAAAATGGAACTGCAATAAGTGTTATTCAGGCTTTGTTAATATTTTGTACTCACCACGGAGTACCATTATTGTTAGTCACTGACCGAGGCACAGAGTTCACTAACCAGTTATTCTCCGAATTCACAAGGGTTCACAAAATTACCCATCATAAAATTTTAGCACACACGCCCAATGAGAACGGGATGGTTGAGCGTCTCCATTCTACCTTACTAGAACATTTAAGAATACTAAAATTACAAAATCATGGTGAATCAGCTATCAATCTAATGCCATATGCCATACTAGCATATAACAGCAGCATACACAGCCTTACCAAGTGTAGACCATTAGAAATTATAAGCGGACACTTTGACCCTCGTGACCCATTAGACATGGACGTAACAGAGCACTTAATGCAACAGTATATTCAAAATCATAAGATGAAAATGAATAAAGTCTATGAATTAGTAAGCGAAAACTCCTTAAACCGTAGAACTGGAATCATTGATAATCTGAATAAGAGTCGCGAGCCGGAACAAAATTATTTACCCGAACAACAGATATTTATAAGGAATCCCATGGCAAGCCGTCAAAAGTTAGCACCCCGATATACACAGGATACGGTATTAGCAGATCTCCCAATACATATCTATACAAAGAAAAAACGCGGTCCAATCGCTAAGTCCCGTCTAAAGAGAGTGCCTAACAACGCGCAATTGTTACAGGATACTACTGATGTACATACTACAAGCGGTAGCTGCTCAAGAGATAACGCTTGAGAGCCTCGAAGATGGACCAGGAATTCTTCCTTTTAAGCTAGGCTCTGCAAAGATCATAACCCAGCATCATTCTTTCTTACAATGTGTTGATATAGATGAAATTAAATCTAAAGTAGCAGTAGTTCAAACTCAGTTGAATTATATTCAGCCTCAGTTAAATAACAAAACTCGTTTCTTGTATGAACCACACATTGCACATCTTAAAAGTAAGTTAAATATGATTTCAGAACAACTGCAGACATTTGATTCCAATCGCGTTAAAAGAGGCCTTATAGACGGCCTAGGATCCGTTATAAAAAGTATCTCAGGCAACTTAGATTATACAGACGCTCTGCGTTATGACAATGCCATTAAAGTTCTTCAGGATAACGAACAGGAAATAACTTCGCAGTTAAATCAGCATATAAGTTTAAGCAAGGATTGGATGTTACAGCATTCAAAAGTCTTAAGTAGTATTGTCGAAAATCAGAAAAATATATCCCAAATAGTTAAAGTAATGATAAATACCACCCAAGTCACTAATATAGATCTTCTTAATTATGCCCATCTCTCACAGTTACTCCTAATTTTGGGAGATAATATAGAAAACCTGTCGGAAGAGTTAGGCAGAATAGAGAATCTACTAGCTTTTATTCACGCAAAGAGTACGCATCATTCAATGCTCGGTATAAACGTTTTAAGAAATATGATAGCTAAAATACGTAGTATATATAATAAGGAAGAAATACTAGATATAAGCATAAGGGAATATTACGATACAATTAAATTAGGTTCATATTACAGTAGCAATAACTTAGTTATAGTGTTCAAGATACCGATTGCATTGCCCAGCACCTATGACCTATATAAACTTTCCATAGTACCTAATAAAGATCATGAAATCCTAATACCACCCTCTCCTTATATCGCAATACACGAGGACGAATTCATGTACATGGAGACAGAATGTCCGAAGGCAAACACTTGGTATCTCTGCGAGATGAAACCCAGCTTCAAGCCTCGAGATCAAGTGGACTGCATTCAACAACTGATTACAACGCAGAAAATTGACTCTTCCTGCAACCATACCCCTGTCAAACTCACCAGAGGGGCACTGGAGCAACTAGATGACAAGCATTACATCGTCACGTTTCCAAAAGCTACCAAGGTCCAGACGTCCTGTGGAAGAAATGAATACAAGAATCTACAAGGGAGCCTCTTAGTTGTCCTACCTCATAACTGTTTCCTGCGGACTCCTGAATTCACCATCATTAATAACAATGATCATGCAAAAGGACAAGTCATCAAGATCACAGACTTACCTGCACGGGATCCCAATTTGACATTATCAACGCTACCAGTCCTAACCCTAAACTCAATAAACCTGGAAAATCTACACGCAAGCAATGCAAAGATATCGCTACAGTCACCGATTACAATAAAGAAGCCCCAAGATACAACCTTACATCATACCACCATACCGTTGTACACTTTCCTACTAGGTGCAACTGCATTAAGTAGTTACGTCATCGTCCGAAGACTCTTAGCAAAACGGCGATCAAACGAACCACCAGAGACAGAAATGAAGCGACCCACGTGCCAGGATGCCAACGTCGAAACTCAAAACGTGAATCAACCTGACCCGCAAGATCACTGTTCAACATTATTTTCGACGAAAGTCCTCTAATAACTGCTGAACTACGGTGGGAGGTGTTATACCACGGTACCACAGAGGTATCGCCGACGATGCATTAACCCCATTTCCACCCAACAACATATTGCATCAGCCACCGGGGACGGTCCACGAGATGCTGCCTTCGCGTTTCGCGACTATGCATTAACCTTGAACACGGGGCCGGGCCACGAGATGCTGCCTCTGCGCAACGTGCCAACGATCAAGCCACCATTTCTAGGGCGGCTTCACCGCCACTTCGGTTCCAACCTCGAACGTAGTCGCAATCTTTAGTCATAGTTATAAATTCATGTAATTTCTTTTCTATTAATTAAATTAATTTTAAGCAAATTGGCTTTCTTTGAATACTCCGCCTGTAGCCTCCGTAATTAGTATAATTGCTTATCTTCATCCATTTTGACGTTCACTTTACAAGGAAAATATGCAATGTACAATCGATTGGTGAACATCCTGAAGCAAATCAAATTTCAAAAATATTGCTAAAAGTACTTGTAGAAACGCAATATACGCATCGACAAATTGAGTAAACAGTAGATAGGAAAAGAAGAAAAAGAGAGGAATAAAGTAAATAACGAGAAACACGTTTTAAAAGTGCAATGAAGAGTTGGTAGAATGATGAAAACGAATTCTTGAAAAATTCTTATTGACTTCTTTTCAACATTCACCTAACCACGACTTGCATTGACTAGTCTGTTATAAAAAATTAAATTAAAAATTTAAAAAACCCCCATCGCAAAAAAAGTAAAACATTTAAAAAGTTATTAATAACACTTTAGCCATGAAATTTTACTTCACGTCGGGGTACCGCTTAAGTAAGAAATGTTCCTAGTACTTGTAGGTATGTAGGTACTTATTTTAACGGTACCCCGACGTTACGTAAAATTTCATGGCTAAAGTGTTGTTAATAACTTTTTAAATGTTTTACTTTTTTTTGCGATGGGGGTTTTTTAAATTTTTAATTTAATTTTTATTTTATAGTTTTTAAACGCATTAATTTTGTTTTACAGTTATGAGATTTTTTCAGTGTATTGTATGTAGAGTCAAATGCTGGTTAAAACGAATCCAAACTCGACATATCTGCTATTGTTTTCTCAAAGGTCTACCTACTGGTGTGCTGGATAGCCTGGCTGCAGCATCAGCTCATCCTGTTGCCATCAGTGCATTGTGTTTAGAATCAAATGCTGCTTGAAATGAATCCAAACACGACATATCTGCTATTATTTTGTCAAAGACTCTACCTACTGGTGTGCTGGATAGCCTGGCTACAGCATCAGCTCATCCAGTTGCCATCAGTGCATTGTGTGCAGAATCAAATGCAGGTTAAAATGAATCCAAACACGACATATCTGCTGTTATTTTTCCAAGAGTGTATTAGTCTGCTAGATATCCTGGCTGCATCAGACCAAATACACCACAATGTTGCTTATTAATATTACACACATGGGTGTTTGAAATTTTAAGACACACATATGTTTTTAAGTAAAGTTAATACCCATAGACGTCTAAAATAGCAACGGTAGCTAACACAAAAGAGCTGATTACCTTGAAACGGCTGAACCGATTTTGATGAATTATGTCTAAGAACCATTGCAAGAAACCCAGCTTTCAAATAAAAAAAACCGCATCTAAATCGGTTCACCCGTTTGGGCGCTACGGTGCCACAGACAGACAGACAGACAGACACACACACATAGCGGTGAAACTTATAACACCCCTCTTTTTGCGTCGGGGGTTAAAAATAAATAGCTTATTTTATTTTCTTTTAATACACTAACCAAAAGCTTATCGGCACCACGCACTCCTTGCATAATAATAGATGATAAATATCATTTGTTAGGAATTCCACGATACATGGCAGGAGGGTGGAGAGCAGTCGCCGAGCGAGCAGCCCCAGCCTGGCGGGGGCAGGTGATTGAGTCTTTATCGCAGCCGACGGGACCCGGGGGTGCAACCTGCGTCCATGTCACTCTCACTTCCCCAGCCATTTATCATAAACAGAGTTTTCGAGAGTTCACTCAAGTGCCAGGAGCGCAAAAGAAACAGGGGAACGTCAAATTGTTAGATACAATGATTTGATAAATTTATGACAATCCTAAAGTACCCAAGAGCTTAAGCGAAACAAAATGAGAAAAAAATCAACAGTACCAACACCGAGTATCGAAAACAATGGGCTATTTAAAACAAAAATAACTCTTGCTTTGGACTTCCATAAAATTTCATGTTAGGTAGTGTTTTGTGTTTGTTGTACCGGAGCAAAATGGTCGGTGCTTAATGGCAGGTAGGGTAAGGTAAGAGGGAGGCAGGTACGGGCAGGTAAGCAACGGCTGGACGCAGCCGCAGGGTATCCCACTAACTCGCGGCTTCCGAGAACCGCGAACACGCACCGGCCACGCCACACCACCCCGTCGCACCGAAGCCTAACCAACAAATAATAAGCGTCATCTGGCTCACTCTGGCTGTCTGGCTTTTTGAACACGCAACGGATTTTACTTACAATTATGTGGCATGCGTATACAATATTGCAGAAATAACTTTTACTTTATACCAGCGAATACACCTCGAACCGTACAAACATGTTGGTAAAAATAAATTAAAGCACATCTGCTTTCTAAAACGATGCCAAGGCTAGGAATCTAGTAGGTACATACGTATGGAGAGTAATTTAAAGAAAACATTGATTGCCTGTGTTTTAAAATAAAGATGCTCGCAATGTAATAGTTTAGCACTAATGTCTGTTTCTAATAACATCAAGCTTGTGTAACGTTAATAACTTAATGGCTTTCTGGTATTTCACGAAACTAGCGCTTTCTATTTCCAGATATACCGCTTGACTTTTCTATTTGGATAATAATTCGCTCTACAGTAGGTAGGTACCTACCTACCGTCACAAAAACTCAGAAAATATTAAAAGCAGAGAGGGGTATGTCCAAAAGCAATTTTTGTATAAATCCATAAATATTATCCACGTGTCAGTATCTAACAAAAGTAAATTTTCATAAAATATTTCCCTTGCCCTTTCAGGCTATGCAATAGGCAGCGAATAAAAGGGCCGGCTCCCTCAATCATCTCATCTCCATATATGTAGATACATTTAAAATTGAGCTCTTTTTTACAATCACTGGTGCAAATTTTATACTTTTGTACCTACAGGAGCACTACAGTGCCACTGTAGGACTATGTATGGTACTAGAAAAGTAAATGTAGACAAAGGGGAGCATGTTTAATTTAAAGCTGGATTATTACTGTAACAAATGGCTTTAATATGTATGTAACTTAAAATTCGCGTTTCTGAAATTTAAACGAGTAACTTACCAAAACATTGTCGTATTTGGCAGCCTAAAACAAATCAATAAACTATTACACCCTCACAGATACAACACAGGTATGCACAGCCCTAGAGTTAACGGCACAGCTCATCTGGTGGTCATTTCCTGTTCAGACGCGACTCAGACACTGTGTATCTCTAAATATACACCGAATATCGCAGATCGATAGTAGGGACTCTGTGTGCTTACACACATGAAACATTATGCAAAGACTGAAAGGAATTATCATAATAATCTTATTAAAGTGAAATGGGTGAGACCGAGAACAAGCACTTCGTATTTGTAAACATTGCTATTCAGATAAAACTCAGACTGTTTACATTCGCTCAACAGGAATAAGTTGTTCTAAACTGTTGTTGCATTGTGAGCGTACGGCTCTCATTCATCTTAAACCTTTTCAGATGCACGGTTTAATTCTCGCCAGACGAATGCAGCCGCGCCGCCGGCCGCCGCCCGCCGCTCCGCGTTGGGACACATAAAAACGTTCATTTGCATTGGTGCTCCTGCAGACCCGGTATTTATCCAGTGTTACAATACCGCATAATAAGGGAACACCGTGGGCTTTGACGTCTGGCGCAAACCCTTTTAAAAATCTGTTGAAAAAATGCTCGAGCACTCGTGGGAGCAGTGCTAATTAGCCGATTATGTTCGTTACACCTGACATTACTGAAGCTGAACATGCAATATTTTCACACTCAAACCTAATTTGCTGTAACCTAATACATGTATAATGTTTGATGCCGGAGCAATTAAATGGACGGTAAATTACTGCCGGCTGCAATTAGGACATGGCACGCTTCTAATATTACCTATGTTGTATGCGACGCATGCTAGGATCAGGAGATTACTGTGTGTATAGGTATATTGTATGGTTTGAAAATGTTTGTGACAATGGGCTTCTTGACAAAGTTTTAGTTTTTAGTCCCTCATCTAGATTACAAGAAAATATTCGACACATATTTTTTTCCTTTTTTCACGTAATCAAAAATAACGGCGATACATCGAGTCAAAATGTCGCATGACGTCACAGTTTATAATAGATAATAACGTTACTCCTCTCAACTTTAATGCGCTTAATCTAAGCAGTTTTCCATCAATTTGAAAAAAGATAAAATACGTTACAAGCCCCCCCCCCCCCCTCCTCTCAACTTTAATGCGCTTAATTTAAGCAGTTTTCCATCAATTTGAAAAAAGAAAAAATATGTTTCGAATATTTTCTTGTAATCTAGATAAGGGATTAAAAACTAAAATTTTATTAAGTAGCCCATTACTTCTCTGTTTGATTTTAAAACTTTTCTTTACGCAGAGTGGAAACAACATCTACACTCAAGCTGACTTCATCAGTTCAATATATGACTCTTTGCCTTCCGCGTTGAAATTGTTCGTCTTATTACACTGAGAGAAATCCGCTTTGTATTTCAAACAAGTTTGACTTGTTAAGTGGTTTTCTGTTTGAAATAAAAGTATTTTAGTTATTAGAAACAAATGAAATATTATTTCTTTCAGTTAGTTATGTACAAAGAACGAGGTAAAACTAGTTGGCTGGTATTTAATTGGATCAATCAAAAAATTGTTTGAAAAAACAAGTTTAAGATTGATTTAATAAAATTGGCATGTACCACCAATCATCAGGTAAACTTATAGCAGTAACAAATTGTTATCTAGGAAAGCCAACGAAATTGTATGGTTACCTTAATCGTACGTCAGGTTGAAACTAAATTATTCTTATGTGTAGTTGAATGATCTTTTATACCAACGTTATAGCGATTGAAAGAACGCGCTACATCTTGAACATTTGACAATCATTATTAACATATCGAAAGAACATTATTTTACCACAATACATAGTAAGCCTATCATTTCCGTCATTTAAGTTTGATAGTAGGTAGGCGGTAGGTAGGATACTTATTTTAGGAAGGTACCTACCAAGTTGGTAGGTACCTTCCTAATGGTAGGTAGGGTAGGTAGGGTAAGGTAGGTAGGGTAGGTAGATAGGTAGCCAGTTGACGGGAGCGAAGCCGCGGGGGACAGCTGATTACCTATAACATAGAAAGGTTGGCATGACATGAGGAGTAATAATTAACTATCCACCGATATTGGTGAGTGTCTTTAATTGCTAACGAAAATACAGGTAAAGGGAAAATGAGTCATTTTAATCAGGTGTTTATATTCTCTATATGTAGGAAGGTGTGGCATAATGGTTTTCCTACAAGCACAAACAAACTTGCAGTTTTGAAAATCTATATTTAGAAAACAATGTCGTGTTAGTTACACCATTTATAAGTGAAGAACAGCCGGACCGATTTTCATGATCTTTGATTATTGGCTTTTCTCAGCCCCAAATAAAAGAATAACTTATCATAACATCGGCAAAATTAACGAATTTCTTTCATTTTTACCGACTTCAAAAAAAACGTAGGTAATCAATTCGACACGTAGGTACCTATGTATGTGATATTGTTGGAGTTGCACAATATTCACCTATTTATGTTACTCTGTATAGGCTTCTAAACACGTGTGCCAAATTTCATAAGGGTATGTATGTATGTTCGTCCGAAACTACTTATCGGATCGTGATTGTTCTTTTTTAGGGTTCCGTAGTGAACTAGGAAACCCTTATAGTTTCGTCATGTCTGTCTGTCCGTCCGTCTGTCCGTCCTCACTTAATCTCTGTGACCGTTAGCACTAGAAAGCTGAAATTTGGTACCAATATGTAGGTATATCAATCACGCCGACAAAGTGGTAAAATAAAAATTGGAAAAAAATGTTTAACTAGGGTACCTAGCCCCCTATATGTAAAGTGGCAAGTGATTTTTTTTTTAATTTCAACCCTAACGTGTGATAGGTATATTGTTGGAAAGGTATTTAAAAATGAATAGGGGTTTACTGAAATCATTTTTTGATTACTTATGTCAATAATTTCGGCAATAATCGCACCAAAAGTAAAAATCAATCTGTCCCCCCCTCTAACTTTTGAACCATAAGTTTAGATAATATGTAAAAAATCTGAAAAGTAGAACTTTATAAGGACTTTCTAGGAAAATCATTTTGAACTTCTTAGATTGAAATAGTTTTCGCGGCAAAATGCGCCGTCGCACGGTTAACGCGGCATCGTACGACCGTCGCGCATGCGCGCTGTCGCGAGCCGCCTACGGCGCCCTCGGGGCCCGCAAGGGCCGCAAGCCACTAAGCCAGTCGCGCGCGCGCTTCGAACGAACGCGCGCATATAATATTCGTTGCCCCCGCGGCTCACTCTCTCTCCCGCCAAAAGTGTTTTACCTTGTATTGTGTTTTTATCAAATATACTGTATACCTTTTAAGTGTTGGTTCTGCCTGCCTTTTCACTGAACAATCCCTCATCGCCCCTACAGTGACGCCCAACTCGCGGCCGTGTTAATAGTTTAATAGTGTCGCACCCTACGTTCAGTGAATAAAGACTGTCATGCCACGAAAAACGCGTGCAAGCCGAGCAGCAATCGACCGCAACGCGGAAGAGCAGAGTAGCGACGGGTACTCCGACGAGTACAACGACTCAGTGGTGGAGTCGCGCGACTATGCGGGCGCCGCTGCCACCAACTCACGCGTTGCAACCGACGCGTCCGAGGAGCTGCGCGCCCAGGGGGGCGCCGCCCTCGACAACACGCTCAGCGGGGCCCACAGCGGAGCCCCCGCCGCAGCGTTCACCCAGACACGCGTCGTAAACGACGCGCCCGAGGTGTTGCGCGCCCAGGGGGGCGCCGCCCTCGACGACACGCTCAGCGGGGCCCGCAACGGCGCGCCCGCCGCAGTGTTTAATACCGAGCGGCTCTTGTCTACCATGATGGAGTCGTTCGCTAGAATGCAGGCGGAGACGAACCGCGTGCTAGTGGAATCTCTCCGATCGCTTCATCATGGCAACCAGTGCAGTGCATTCGCGTCGACAGCAGCGGCATCGCCCACAGCGAACGCACCCGCGACCTCTGGCGGTAACTTTTCAAAGTGCACCGCGAGGTTCGACGGACAGTCACGCGACACCGAGGTACTGGAGGCGTTCATCGATGCAGTCGAGGTATACAAGGAGTGCGCCGCCTGTCCGACGAGCACGCGTTGCGCGGCCTCTCCATGTTGCTGACCGGCGATGCCGCCGTGTGGTGGCGCGGCTCCCGGGCCTGCGTCGGCTCGTGGCCGGACGCGCTCGCGCGCCTGCGCGGAGCCTACGGTGTGCAAAAGCCCGCGTACAGGACACTGCGCGAGGTACCTATTCGCGTGTGAACAAAGTGAGTGAACGCGCCGAAGTGTTTATATCAAAATACGATCTTTGCTGGTTAACCTACCCTATGTGGTACCAAGTGTTATGTTAGTGGATATTGTGTAAATGTGTACGGCCTATTACATCGTCGAATTCGCAAACGTTTGTCGCGAGACGATATTAGCGATATTGATAACTTGTTAGAGAGAGCGAGAATCGCGGAAGATTCGATATCGGAATTAAAACACTCAATCGTTTCCGCGAATTACTCGAAAGTACCTACGACAACCGACTGTAGTGGTACTACGAGTCCGAGCGCGACCATTGGTCCCAATCTCCCCTCTAACTCGAATGAAAACTCGAAACGTAATCGCGTTCGGTGTTCGTTCTGCAAAGCATTCGGTCACGCGGCCAACGAATGTCGTAAGGCAAATTCAGTCGATAGTGGTAGTAAACCGAAAATAGATGATAGTAAGAGTAGTAACCCGATACGTTGTTATGGATGCGGCCAGCTAGGGGTAGTAAAGTCGAAGTGCGGAACATGTTCGATTAAACCCGCGCCCGCCATATCGAGCGATTTTAATGTCGTTAAAGGGGACTATTTTGCTACTAAGACGTCACATCCATTGATTAAAATAGGAGTGCTAGGTAAAGAAGGGGTAGCTATAGTAGATACCGGGGCCACGAATAGTGTTGCTAGCCCAATGTTGTATTCGTTGTTAGTCAGTAGCGGCATACAATTCCAAGAGACAGATCGTTATATCGGGCTCGCTGATGGCTCGCGTCATAGGAAAATGGTTAAGATCGCTACTTACTGTTATCCTAGGTAGTCGAAGAGTCGATACCGAGTTTATGGTGTTTCCCGGTGATGATACCAGAACACTCTTAGGTCATGACTTTATAGCTAAAGCGGGTATGATTTTAGACATCGCCCAGAAGTTATGGCTGTTCGCTGATAGTCCAGGAGACCGGTCCCCGTTTGTACAGTCTTACGTGTTGAATAGCGCGGCCGTGATACCTACAAGCAGACGTTTGTGACGTATCATTGCGCCCCGATATAGTTAGGTTGTCACCTAAGTCCAGGGCCGCACTCGACGGGTCGTTACACGACAGAGTCGCCCAGTTCGTTTCGGTTGGACCGCCTACAGACTTCGCCGTTCATAAAGTCAAGAATAGCAAACCTAGGGAACATCTGGCTTCTCTGCCTTTTAGATTGTCGCCACCTAAGAGAGGGGCACAGGAAAAAGCAAATGTTTGTCAATGGGGTCCGGACCAACAGGCTGCTTTCATGCAGATTAAGCACCTGCTAGTGTCGGCACCGACCTTGCGCCAGGCTGATGCGACGTTACCTTTCGTCCGCAGACCAGATATGGCGGCTTTACTCCAGGGGGAGGTACGATATAGGGGGAGGCCTAAAAGCTAACCCAAACACGAGGACGTTCGTTCGGGTTACAGGGGGAGTATGTAACGCGCAGCTGTTAGATTGAAATAGTTTTCGCGGCAAAATGCGCCGTCGCACGGTTTACGCGGCATCGTACGACCGTCGCACATGCGCGCTGTCGCGAGCCGCCTACGGCGCCCTCGGGGCCCGCAAGCCAGTCGCGCGCGCGCTTCGAACGAACTCGCGCATATAATATTCGTTGCCCCCGCGGCTCACGCTCTCTCCCGCCAAAAGTGTTTTACCTTGTATTGTGTTTTTATCAAATATAGGTACTGTATACCTTTCAAGTGTTGGTTCTGCCTGCCTTTTCACTGAACAATCCCTCATCGCCCCTACACTTGTTATTTTTAATATTATCTTGCTTAGTTATTAAGATTAGTGTAGGTACTTGTTTCCTATACTTATTCTGTATTTAATAACTTGTGCGTTCGTTTTTTTTATTTTTGCCTGAGCGCTTGTTCTGCGTTGTGTACTTCCTACTTGTTTATCATGTTTTGTTGTTAAATCAATACAGTTCCTAATTTCTTTGTAAAATAAATATCCTTAGATTTGTCAGGCTAAGATGTAGGGCCTACTACAATTTAAACATAATACGTAGTACGTATTATTATGTACCTACTTATTTTACAAAGAAAGAAGAAACTGCATCGACTCCACAACAAATCATAAAAATCTCACATATGGTAAGTACAAGTACACAATGCAGATTCAACAAGGTAACTTAACAAGAATAGGCACTGTACATTGAACAAGCACGTAAAGTAATAATAACAAGCTAAAGTAATAAGCTAACCGTAGAAACAACAAGTACACAATGCAAATTCAACAAGGTAACTTAACAAGCATACTGTACATTAAACAAGCACGTAATGTAAAAATAACAAGCTAAAGTAATAAGCTAACTATAGAAACAACAAGTACACAATGCAAATTCAACAAGTTAACTTAACAAGCATACTGTACATTAAACAAGCACGTAATGTAAAAATAACAAGCTAAAGTAATAAGCTAACTATAGAAACAACAAGTACACAATGCAAATTCAACAAGTTAACTTAACAAGCATACTGTACATTAAACAAGCACGTAATGTAAAAATAACAAGCTAAAGTAATAAGCTAACTATAGAAACAACAAGTACACAATGCAAATTCAACAAGTTAACTTAACAAGCATACTGTACATTAAACAAGCACGTAATGTAAAAATAACAAGCTAAAGTAATAAGCTAACTATAGAAACAACAAGTACACAAAGCAGATTCAACAAGTTAACTTATCAAGCATACTGTATATAAAACAAGTTGCGCATGTCAAAACAACGTGATAGGCTTGTAACATGATCATAATGTTGAAGTAAAATGTTAGGGAGCTTGTTATTTCAACTTGTTAGACTTAACAAAATGTAACGTGTCGCTCTAACCTTACAGCAGATTGGCGCTATTTTAATCAGAAAAATGATTCCATTAACATGAAATCTGATTAAAATTTCTCTCAGTGTAGTCCCGTCCACTCTGTGTACACAAATAAAAAAGTTACAAAGCATTGTGTCTCAAAAATATTGTCTAAGTATTTATGTAAGTCGTTGCCAATAACGTGTGGACGTGCTTTCTTTCGGAATTTGACTACGCTATGAGCGAGACATTTTATTGTCGCTTGTGTAAGTACTATGTCCAGGCGATCGCCGTTACTTGCAGACATTAGGTGTCCCCCCATGGCTCCCTTGCCCGCCGCGGCCCAAGGTAACATAACAAACAGTAATAACAACTTATCTTCATCGCCTGTTTCATTTCCGTGTCCAACTTATCGCCACATTTCAGACGCAGAACCCTCTTTTTTGTTGTAGGTTACCTCACTAGGTAAAGATTATCCCTAAGAAAAGTTTAATTTAGAAAGTTATGCTCGCGAATGTCACTACATTCGCGAGCATAACTTTCTAAATTAAACTTTCCTTAGGGATAATCTTTTAATCTAAACTAATAAAGAGGATTAATAATTATTTGGTTATTAATAAGAGGTAATATCTGAATGTAGGTACAGATTCCATTTATAAACTTTTTCACGGAAATATAGCTAGGTACACTATTGCCGAGTGTCAAACTATGTGTTTTAGACTTCCACGTGACTATTGACGTTGTTATATCGACATTATTTTAAGTAAACAAAATGAGCACCCAGTTCGCAGGTTTTTTTTTAGAAATAATAAAGTGTGCGGAATGTACTTGGAAATAGTTTTTCAATTGAATTCTAAGGTATTGTTCCTACCATAGCCCTATTCCTCTTTTAGTTTTTCTAAGCTTTGTATTCAAATTGAAATAAGTAGTAGACGTAGGGGCAGACAATTCACAACGTGTACTAAATGAAATAATAGTCAAAAACAAACAGAGCTAAAATAAAAACTTTTAAAAATGTCCAATACTCACAAAATCTTTCAAATCGGATAAAATAACAGAAATAGCTTTTACTAGAGCCTTGCGAACGTTACGTGACATCATTGTCGGGTCCTATCTCCCTATATCGTTGTAGTGGTTATAGTCGGGGAGATCGCCTCAAGTGGCGCCCGAGATTTAGTGGCCATTTTTCATGTGAATTGCACGTGGGCCAACCCAGGGCAACCTGAGCGGCGCGCTGCCCTCTCGCACCGCAATCAATTCAACTGTTTTTATTGCCAGCTCCGGCCGATATATAGAAAACTGGAATTTGTTGAGGTTTCTCTTTTATACACACGTGATTGGGTTTGATGTTACTTCGTTTTATACGGTAGTCTAGACCATATATGCAATACAGTAAAAAATAGTACGTCAATTTTTTTCCGCTTTCCATTATCTGTTCAAATTCAATACGAAGCACGTTTCACAAAATAAACACTCTGCACATTTTTATTCAAACATCTCAAAGGTAATATTCAGATGAAAGTTCCTCAAAGGACTCAGGTAGTAAGTATGTTGTATTATTAAAAAAAACTAATGCTGTGTTACAATATTACAAAAAGAGGAAACAAGCATGGTGTAGGTACGCCACGTGTACGCAGATCTACTTTTATCTTCGATGCCCAAAATTCTGAAAAGGGATTCGACTGAATAATGAACAACTTTGAAAGGGAATTATTGTGGGAAAAATGCACAGGCGAATTTCATTTTGGCAAGGGAAATGAAAAAATTGCGCCTGTTTCTGGAACGGGCCGTGCCGGGCCGGGCCGGGATGGTTCCGTAATGGCAAACCTAAATGCCAATTATATCAATTAAATACGATTGCGGTTAGCGTAGACCTTTTTGACGCTTTTTGTGGATTTATATATTCTTAGTGTCCATTTATAGACACAAAAAGGTTTTCGGTTGGCGAGGTAATATTGGCGAGAGCAAAACAACGTGCGGATCGACGAATGGCGAACTGATAACTAAGAGGGTAAAATAAATATGTATTCTATTTAAATTGGTTTCATGTCACATCAGCAAGTGGTCGTAAGCGTCCTCTAATGAACCATGAATGTCATCGTAAAGCGGTATAATTAATGGTCACGGGGGGTTTATATCATAATCAGCAAGTTTGACGAGATAGACTAGTGTTAGTTGTTACTGGTGGTTGTTACAGGTGAATGAATTTGGTCATCACGTCATATAGAAAGTGGATATAATAATATGTCAGATGACGTGATAACCTCTTCGTTTACTTAAGAAAAACGAGTTGATGAGACCAAATCACATAAATATGAAAAGAGATAAACCTAAATAAATGGTTTAGGACGTATCTGTAGATGCAATTGAAAATGCGATAGATAAATTTTGTTTGTTTATTTATATTTAATGCGGTGTATTACTTCTTCTTCTTCTTCATCCGATTGCTATAGAAAGGCAACTTATTATTACTTGCACTTACGCGATGATAAAAAAAAATCGCACTTGTGAACCCGGGGCGGATATCTAGTTAAAAAAAATGAAGAAATTGTGGAACATAGGTAGTTAAAAAAAATTAAGAAATTGTGGAACATTTATTTCTGGTCGTTTTTGGTCAAAATGTTTATAATGACCGGGAATTAGTGCAAAATCTCGTAAATCAAACCAAAATTAAATATCACGAAATAGTAGAATGGCGTAATTATTCCGTTTCCTTGATGGTTTCAATGAAAAGAACTTAAGTTGGTTAAATGGTGAGCGACATTGTGAAGGGCCGACTAAAGTATTTAATTACGGAGAGATTTTCGACTGAGCCTCGTTTGTTTCGGTACAATCTTAGCTGTTGGCTGTAAGTAGGTTAGTAGGATCCATTAATTATTAGCGAAATACAATATACTATTTAATGTAGACTATAGGACATAGGGACTCGTACACTTGCAAACAAGGTTATTTTTGTGCAGATCCCCAGAATACATTACGATAATAATGCCTACCTATATTACAGATAACGTATTATGGCATCTTTTTAGGGTTCTGTGACCAAAGTGGCAAAAACCCTTTTGAATTCAGCCTGACCGTCTGAACATCTGTTTGTCCAGATGTTACACAGCAATCACTCGGAGACTAGCAGCACAGGCCGCGACAGCATATCGTTGAAGTTAGGAAAAAATATGTATACTTTGCACCGATAAACAATATGTATGTAAGGGATACATAAGAATAAAGTATAGATAATACAAAAACAAAATCGATAATATGTTTCTAAGTGACTTATAAGTTATTAGTTCAACAACTATTGTCGTAGATGTATACTAGCAAGTGGTAGTACCTGAAAATATCAAATATCTCACCAGATAATATCCGGAATGTTGTCGGATATAAAGGTTCAGGATGTACTGCAAAAATAAAATCTGTTATTCATAGTTGGTTTTATTGAGAACAAAAGTGAGTGAGAGTATTCTTCACATTCACTTATTTTTGCTCTTGATAATATCGATACGGTGCATGCAAAGGCTTGCGGAAACTTGTTAATTAGTCTTCAAGGACATTTCCATTTCAGTTTCTGTAAAAATGCACATATATGGCATTAGGTGTTTGAAGGTATGTATTTATTTGATTGCATCTCTAAGGCAGCTTGTGGCGAACTGTTGGCAGTAGCGAACCCACGGACCTGATATCGGGGGATGTCTTGTTCCTCATCTCTGGCTTGCCTTAGTTGGCTGGTTAGAGTGGAGCAAACCTGCTTGGAGGAAGGAAGCATTCCAGTAAGGTGGCCCCGCGTACGCCTTTAAAAGGTCCGGAACCAAAGGGTTCCAAGAAATAAAACTGAATATAAATAATAATAATAAAGAGTCAGAAAGTTTTAGTCAATAAACTAAACAAATCACCGCCTGCCGCCAGGGTTGTTTGGCCAAAAGCCCGCAACCTTCGCGTATTTCCCAGAAATTGTGGGGATTAAAATCTAAACACAATTATAATAATATGTATTGCCTGTTTACAATGTTAAACATAATCCTCGGTGATCATGTAGGTAACGCATCACAGTAAAATTATACTTTATGCACAAGTGTTTAGACCTCTAACTCCCAAGCTAAGATTAAACTTGTGTTATGGAAGTTAGGGATCTCAGAGATTATGATTACCTAACTGACTAACTTACCTTGGAAGCCACTCGGTCACATAATAATGTGACCGAGTGGCTTCCAAGAAGTAGAAAGTAAAGTGTTAGTCGTTCGTCGGCAAGATGGGGAAATGACATTGTTGCCATTGCGGAAATATCCTGGATGAAGCTGGCATATGGAACTGCCTGGTTTGACTTCAGACCGGGCTGTCCACAGACGGCTACCAGGCCTTCTGCGTCAACAAGATAAAATCATACGCGCTGAACTATTGACCGAAATACAATAAAATAAAGTGTGAATTTATGATCTTCAAAGTAGCGCACGCATATTCAAGTACCTATTTCATATGTTACACTATATAGAACCTCCTTAGTAAGGGTGAAGGAATTTAAATATTTGGGTCACTGGGTCACTGAAGACCTTAAAGATAATTGCGGCATTGAAAGGGAATATAAAGGTCGCTGGCTGTCGTAGCCTAGCCCGCAGGTTTGCACATTGTACGAAACTACGAAGCCAATAAAAGTAACGATTTTTAAAGCAAATTTGAACGATGTCTGCGGATCAATTTATATTGCGACCTTCGCTGCAGAATACTTTCAATGCACTAAACTATAGTTTAATGCATCGAGAGTATTCTAAGGTTAGGTACCCTGCAGGGCTTTAGGGATGTTTGCACACACAAATATTGATCCTTTTACTGCGTGTATTGGAAAAAAGGTACCTCCATGATGATGACGCGTGTTCGTGGTAAGACCAGCATTGTTCTCAGAATATTCGTAGTTTTGTGGATGCGATGATGCGAAGGTAGACGTAGTTGCTCGCAAAATTTTATTAGTAGGTATGTTAATCTGTTCAATGATTTCTGGATGCATGTTACATTTCCGATATTTATATTTTAGTGTAGAATCGTTATTTATATTTACTTTCTATGTTTTTTTGTAGAAATGATGTGCTGTAATTTTATTGCCAGTGACTAACTTTAACTCATTGGTATTGTACTTTAAGTGGACTTTGAGCAACTGTGACTATGGGACGGGATGCTGTGTGCTTCGTCGCATCTCTGTGAATGCGCATGACGTTATCCCAAATACACACTGATGATACCCAATACGAAACTTGCAGTTTGACAGATAATTAATGTGTCGGATAATCGGATTACTCTACGTCATAAGGGTACCGGTATGTATTTTCTTCCAATCTTCATTTGTGGGTAGAAAGTGGCTTACTTCCGCAAAAGATGATGGATATCTATTGGTCTCTTCCATGTTGTCCATTGATTAGCCTGTCTATGATGGATCAGGGGTGTACGTTATTATGCGTTCTTAAGTTTACTATGCAAG
This sequence comes from Euplexia lucipara, assembly GCA_921972225.1. Taxonomy (NCBI): domain Eukaryota; kingdom Metazoa; phylum Arthropoda; class Insecta; order Lepidoptera; family Noctuidae; genus Euplexia; species Euplexia lucipara. The sequence continues at coordinate 15,941,295 of OV179146.1, forward strand.
TTTACCTAAGGACATCCCCCGATTGATGCAGGACTAATGCAGAACAAAATCAAATGAAATAAGGTTATGGGTTTGTTTGATTTTAAAGGTATGAAGAAGAAGCAGTGAGCAGAAGCACAAGCCTAGATCTACAGAATGATCGAGTTGGTTGTACTTGTGTCGCTCAAAGTCAAACTTTTATTTGCATACCAAGTTATACTTACATAAATTGGTATTGTTATAATAGTTAGTAGATACTGATTGTTTAGTAATAAACAGATCACAAAGAGCATTCTCCGCTGAAAAACGCTTTAACGGCACAGATCTTATAACTAAGTAGGTATAAGAGAGAAAAAGGCCTCATCGTTGAAGTTCATTGTTTTATTTTATGCTTATGTAAATATTTCTCGTGTTAGAACAAACCTTTTTTGTACGCCATACATACTTACAAATAATATTTATCCAGTTACATAGGATTTTAAATGTGTTAGCAGTATATTTAAAGACATAAAATTTAAATGCAAGCTATCAAGTTAGGTTACGAATATCAGAGCGTATGAGACACCTCTAGCCTGTGTTCAAACGTCGGCAAACTGTCGCTACACGCTGAACCGAGCCACACTAAACTGATTTTCATCATTAAGGTGGCTGCGATACACCGGCGGAACACCTCACTCCCCACATAAATTATTACTGCGGACACACTGTTTAAAAATATTAAATACGAGAGATTAAAGCTTGAAAAACAATTTGAAACCCAAATGAATTAGTCAGGATTTACTTTTCCCACAAACCCCTTCTGAATTTCAAATCAGATAAGCTTGTCATTAGATTAGGTTAGATGACATTACGTTTTGAGTTTTTTTTTTTTTAATTTTGTTAAATTATATTTAAACCTGTACTTTTCTACTTACCCAATTGAAGATCTTTGACAGGCGTTCCCGTAATTACCAAGAAGTGTCGTATTGCTCAGAAACTAAGTTGTGTCGGTTAGATAAGTAGTCACTTCGTTTATAAGTTACTGGTTTTCAGCTGTACCGGGTAAACTACTAACAGTTGACCCCACTATAATAATAGTTGAGATAAGGCTAGGTCGATAAAACTATAGATACAATTTATAAGCGGCAATAGCTCAATAGCCTAGGCGTTGCACTGGCGATCAAGAGGTCGTGAGTTTGATTCCCACCGATTGTACTCTTGACGTGAACACACTTCAGACATAAACATTTAGCTTAGTTGAAGGATTTAACAAGACTACTAGTAAATCAATGCATCAATGCAATCCACATATCTTTAAAGTTAAAAAAAATGCACTAATACTGGTATTTACCACGTAATGAAGTTCGTAACATTACAGAAATAGTAATAAACAAACACTGACGGACATAAAACGCTAGTTTCTTTGAATGATGTTGAGAATCTCAGCCGCGCTCGTTACGCACTGAATACCACGTAATTGAGCCGTCCTTCGTCCCGACTTCTTTGGGAAATTACACCCTTTCGTTGACCGCACCACAGAAAAATAAGGTGAAGCATCTTCAAGCGACGTCAAATAAAAAGGCACTTAAAGTCCTTCAAGATTCCTCCCGTTACTCTGAAAATTCCCAGCTCTCTTGAGCACTATGTATTATTCAAGTTCCATGTGGAGGTAAGAATGAAAAATGATGAACTTTTGTTGGTTACCGTTGCCCACTATCATGAAAAAGCTAAAAACACGGTGCTCGATAATCCTGTGTTCAAATATACAACGAAGTGTGACACTACTAGACATTTTCACAAACATTCGGTGAGATCCTTAGTACCGATCTAAATAAAACCGCATTTTTTTTGCACAGCGCAACATTGTATTTTTAAGCACATTATGATGTCGCATAGTGTTAGTGAAAACGAACATAAGAAGCTTAGTGAAAACCTGCACTCACACGTCACTTCACAACAGCGAAAACGTCACGTGGCGTTAAGATTTATTTCCTCCTAAAAGTGCTTTAAAACACTATAGCCACTATGTGCTTCATAATTTTAGATTTCCTAGTGTAAAACTACTTTATGGAGAGTAAATAAAAATGAGAAGACAAGATTACACATGAAATTGCAAAAGCAGAACAATAGTCGCATATTCAGCAAGACGACGACGTAGCACATTTCATGAGGCGCACGCCGCCAGCCGTATAGTGTCCGAAAAGAAAAATGTGGGGCGGGGGACCCGGAATAGTGCGCGAGGTCGACGACCCCGTGAGCGGGAGCCGGTCGGCTGCAGCCTTCAGCGCCTTCAGCATTCTTACATAATTTAGCGCGATCTATGATAACTAATGGTATGTTTTGGCAATAATATCACCATGAGGGAGTTAAAATTGCGAAAAGAGGGCACATATCCCGGAGGGTCTTCGTCGGTGTAAACGACAGAGTCAGGCGTTACTCTATTTTTAAACTCTCCGGAAATAAAAGCGCTTACCTCGATATGAGTGAACCATAAATCGGTCCCTGAAGACTTCTTGCCGGCTGCTATCTTTTATTCAGATGGACAGGCGCCGCCGCACCTATGACAAATGATGAGCAGCTGGGAGAAAGAAAGGCAACGAGTACGATGTTGTAATAGATCAGCAGTGACTAATGTTACTTGTTTGTTTGTACGAGAAAGTTTTTGCTTTGACGCTTATAAGGGTATTGTAAAGTAACACGCCGTAGAATTAACGCTGAATACAGACTAAGTGTAACAAATGCTTTATTAAGGCAATTCATTCAGGTTAGTTTCAGTTAATTCAAGACCCTATCTCCGAATACTGAACCTAATTAATTGTATTAAGTTTGATGAAGATTAAAACAAATAAATCTGCTTCGAAAACACTGAATTGCACCTCTAAACTAGACATGTAAGGATATTTATCACGCAACTCTATTCAATAATGCGTTTGATACAAATTAATGCGTAGGTACATTAATTATGTACCCTACCTACATGGTATATAATACATACCCACTTGTTATCACGTCGACAGTTAATTTAACTGCGTGATCGTAATCACGAGCACCTAAACACGTAATAAGTCATCATTATAATTGTGATGAGAAAGTTTAATTTAATTGCTGTTAACATGAAACTATGTTCCTCAAATTCCGAATTACTGGCAAATGCTTGCACTGACTGATCTGGTCCTCTCATATCTGTCTGGTTCTTACATGATCTGACTAGGATAATCTAGGACTTGAAAAGAGACTGACTTCTGCTTTTCTTACGGTATTTCTTCTCAGAGTAGTCATGACATCGCTCCACGTCAAGTTATCCCATAATTTTGTTCTTATCCACTTTTTATAATTTGTAGCAAGAGCGAAGTACTTATTGAATGGTTTTTTATACTATCGTTTTATAATCTCAGCTATTCGTGTCAAAAGGTCGCGGAATGAACCGTTTTTGATATTTTTTAAGCACGGTTATAATTAAATCGCGCCTAGGGTCGGATAGCGGTTGCAACCCCTTCTCACCTATAGGCATTATTTTCCAAAATCACAAATTTTATTCTTTTCTAGACAATCCATTTCGCAACTTTACTGAAAGTCATTTTTTTTACATCGCCAATCCTTTTACTTTGTATATTTTTTATATTTGTATCTTTTTAACGGAAAAATTCAACGTGACACATGTAGTGACAAAATATTTTTACGCTACAGATAGTAAATCCGACCTCACCTCCTAGTTAAAAACATCAGATGTGTCATGAAATAAATATCATTTTAAATTATTATTTATGGACCAGATATAAAAAATTGTTTAAATAGGTACCGGTACCTAGTTTTCGATTTAACTAAATTATTTTATGTCAAACAACTTGATATATTAATAAATCCCATCTGAATAAAATCTCTGAATGGTTATGTATGGGCTATTTTGTGTACCTACATAAAAGTAACAAGTTAATTTAAGCACGCGCACAAATTGATTCGAGACTGTAATCAAAACAGACTATGTGTCACTGAGTAATTGTGTCAATTGTCTGTGTTTGTTGTGATGTTGGAACTCTGTACTGCGCGAAAATTCTTTCAGTTGCCTTCGTTAAGATACCATTATGTATAACGAATGTATTTTCACATTGACATCTTGTAATTTAGGTACATAAAGCTACATCATCACCTATTCATTTATGAAAGAAAACCTAAATTCAAAGCAGTTATTATGGTATGTTCTAGAATCTAGATCTTACCTATTTGTAAACAAATGAATGCGCCTCCCTAATAAATCATTCTCCGACATCATCTTGAGGCGAGCACAAAACCCACACTTGCAGAGCTCCGCGCGTAAAAACTAGCGAAGCTTGTAAATTGTATAGGTATTAAATACTCGTACGTCCGATCCAGGTGCATTTCAAGCTACGGTTTAACCGAAGCTTGGTTATCTTAAATATCTCTAAGCTGTACAATCAATATATTCATAGTTTTATTTGACATATGTCACGCTCCACGTCATGTCGAAAGGGGAATACCGTAAACATTATCGTATCTAAGCAAATAAAACGACAATAAATTGATAGACATGTACGCAACCGACCGCGGCCCCTCACGGCAAGCAATAGAACGGTGACACCGCCGACGGATTAGGTTTGTTTTCCACGAGAATGTCATTCAATTTCAGTTTATTTGCAATATATTTTGAATAAACATGGCATTGTATTAAACTGGTATTACCTACATCTTGCACAATTTTCATCAATAACTATATTTCAATTCTAAATAAATAATATACAATGGTTTACGTAGGTACCACAGCGCAACTTACAGATTAATTAGATTAATTTTATTTGTTTATCACAATTTTTCCACTCCAAAAATATCTGTATTGCTCTCTTTCAATATTTTGGCAATCTCAACAACTTTCACGAGTAACCTTGTACATAGGTGCTACAGTATTTTGTATATCTTTTGGAAATTTTATATTTTTAGTAGACAAGTCACTATGAAATACGAAAATAAGGAGGAAAAGGTGCATAATACAACATTGCTGACTGGCATATCCTACGAGTTTCGTTGATATCCGCGCGCCCCTCACGCGAGCTGTAGGTATGCGAATCACGCGCGAATTTTCCATATAAAGTCAACATTTTTCATCAGAAGACGTTCACTCAACGCCTTGTCTCCCCCTTCTATGCCTCGCATCAACGCTTTCCAATTACATTTAGCAAGAAAAATTCAAATTAATTGCATCACACATTTTCTACCTCCGAGGAATGATCCTTAGAGGCAGAAAATGTGGCAATTAATAATAAAAATAACTATTACTTTAGCATGTAGACAAAATCTTTTAAATCTGAATGTATTACCAAACGTAAACAAACGGTTTAACTAAATCTAATCTAAACTCGTATTAATTCGACAGAACCTACGGTTCCTGTAGACAGCCATAATCTCCGCTCTACAATAATATCCCATCGGAAATCTTTTGATACCTAAGTATTAGGTAGAAATCCCCAGAGCCTTCGTTACCTCGAAATACGCAAAGAGAAATAGCGAGTACGTAAACAATGTCAATATTTTATTATCATACTGCCGTTCCTAAGTTAACAGGAAATTGACACCAGCAAACATCAAGATAAAGAAAAGTAAATCGGCACCGTAACATTGTGTGGCAATGTAACTTCTAATATAAATATTTCTCACTTTTTATACCTGAAATATTCGGCGTGCCAACAAGCTTTTCACAGGTTTTATTCCAGGAATATTGAACAACGTGAGGTCCCAACACGGCGCCAATAGAACGTTTGAATATGCAAGCAGAGTTATGACCTAGTTCTATAAAAGTTACTGCGTAAACTTCCTTTCCATACTTTTTATATGCTTCACAGTTTTTATGCGAGTTTTCAATACGAACGTATGTAGGAATAAATGTAACACGAAAAACATTCATTGATTCGCATTTTAAAATAGTGTTCAATTTCTCAATAACTCGAGACAATTAAACAAAACATTGATGAAAAGTTTAACATTATACAATGAAAGGAATTAAATTAAGCAATCTAACTTCCAAAAGTCGCTTAATTACACTGTTCGAACTCAATTGACGTCTGACCTAAATCTGCATCTGAATGAGAACCCGGCTCAAGTCTTCCGACAAGTTTAGCACAATCGCAGCTCAATCTTAATAATTCCAATCTCGCAGTTTGAATGTAAAGAGGTGCACTGTAAGGATTAGAGTAGTGATTTGACAAAGTTTCAGCATTTGGCACACGGACTCGACGATACTAGACGCTCTGCGAACTGATCGGATCTTCAGTACTGCAGTGGCAGATTGAAAACAATCAGCTCGTATTGTTCGGTGCCAGGACATTCTGGGGTTACTATGATAAAATTAAGTAATCATTTTAACACGAAACACTATTAAATAAATAGTCCAAACAAACAATATCTGCATCATAAAGAAGAACTTCCAAGATGTTTAAAATCCTTCAAACAATGATAGATCTATTTATAAAACTTCTAAAATATTTTTACGGCATCATTCCCGCATTCAATAGGAAGCTCCGTCGCTTGAGATGACACAATCTTGAATAGGCAATAATGCATTCCGATCCCTGATCTATCTCATCCGACTCATAAAACTTTCGAAGTAGAGAGGACGACGCGGCTTTACCAAAGTTTAGCTAAGAATAGAACGGCGCTCTAGTTTCATCATACGTTACTGATCAGTTTCTACTCGACTCAACCGAGCAGAATAGCGAACTGCGGAAACAAATAAAACTATTTTATGGCGCTTTAGATATAAATATTATATTTTATGAACAGGAATCAAATTACAACAAATATCAAATTACTCATTTCATTAGGTATATGGGACTGTTCAAATGTCAAGTAGGAAAGGTATTCAAAAAGTGACTTAGTTTTGAAATAGGTTGCCGTGTAGCTCCTACCTCTTAAAGTAAATAAACCGGATTTCAGATTTTATGTAGACTGGCGATCTGGATTTATTTTCATATAAGTTGATTTAAACAATAGTGAGACTTTCCACAGCTTTTTAATTAAATGAAAGAAATTCTACGCTCATTCATTCATCTCGTTAACCTTATTACCGAGTGTGGGTCCTGTATGCAGCGCCCGCGCCCCTGCGGCGGAATACAGTCCTTATTCCACACATTTTTCCATGACCAGTGAGAGTGACCTACAAAAAAATATGAAGTGTCATTTTGAATTTTCGACGTGAAAGAAGTAGAGCCGTATTTTTTTCTAAAAACAAAGGAAAAATAAAAATGAAGAGCTTGAAACGAATACGGAAAATGAGGAGAGATGAATCGAAAAACCTCTTACATGATTTTATTTCTTCATCAAAATACCTATTTAAAACAGAACACAGCCCTCAGAAAACAAACCTACCCCTTGAACCTGAGAACTTGAAACAACACATTTCATTACGAATATGAAGCACAATCGGCTCAAAGAGGTTTTAACGTTTATCGACCTAATCCCCACAGCTCATGGCACCATCAATCAATCCATTGAAATCAGAAGCTCGCGATTGAACGGGACTAGCTATAATTGTACCTAATTATTCTGAAGAGGCAATTATGTTCAAGGTCATGCGCGACCTCGTTCCAGTGGATGCTACACAATCATATTTTGTATTTGCTATTGTTCCTCTGGGATTACTTTATAAATTGGAACCGTATGTTGTTGGGCGTGATGTTAGCTTTAACTATTTAGTAACTTGAAGTTACATGTTGTGCTCTGGGTATCATTTGGTAATAATAATATGTTATGTTAAATTATAGCTGTATCTTATTCTACTTTTGTGAAAAAATTTTATTTTTCAATTCATGCACATCTGTACGTATAATTTATTCATTGAAATAAACATGGAATTTTGTTATGCTGTACAGCAGCCGCAGCGTGTTAATTTATCATTAAATTTATTTTAGTTTTGGTATTTTTAATTGTATTATAGTTTGATTTCATAATTCACGATTAACACTTTAACATAACATTACGCTTGTCTTCACACAAGGGCTAGGCAGAGGAGTACTTATTTGATATGCCCACAATTCACCAGTTGTGATTTAATCCCATTAGCCTGTTTGGTGGAAATAGGAGGGCCCATTGCCACCAAACGGGCTAACATGCTCAAATATTAGTACTTGAAGGAAACACCCAATGATTCTTTACCTAACACGGCAATAGAACTAGAAATTCATACGCAGCATTAGTCCTTGCGACCACTGAACCAACAAGGCTTATCGATCTTCTGTTTCCATAAAGCATTCCTACTAAGGAAGCGCCGCCGCCTTTCAATATATACTTTTGTAGATGGGTACAATATATTTAATGCCATATAAAATAAGTCAATGAGTAGGGTCTTCGATAATATTCTTCCCCTCTCTCCCTTTGTGCAGGAAGGTAATGAAAATGAAGATTTATAGGGGGAGGTGAAAATTTGACACCTGCTTTCGATGTTCTTAGCGAGCACCGTGGATGAAAAATTATGTGCAATATTGTAATAATTGTTTGAAACACTTTTTATCAAAGTATGGGAATTATTCAACAGACCTTAATATTAACTAGACGTAGCCGGAAATAAAGAAATATGAAATCCATTAGGGTATTAATGATCATCTATTAAACTTTATGTAATTAAGGAAATAATAATTAAACGTACAAAACAAAGAAAACTTTTAATTTATTCTTTACACCTTACATTCTTTACGATTTTGTTTGCCAATTAAAAGTTTAATTTCCTTTGTTCCGCTGACGGAAATACGACCCTACATCAACGAAGACGCAGATATAAAGGCACTCTAACTTTGTTGTATAGAATAAAGATCAAAGATTTATAGTCAGAATATCTGAAGCTATCGTACTAATAGTAACGTAGAAACTATTCAGAACATCTAATAATGAAAACACAAGCAATATGCAATTCCACGTCTTTGTTTTTTCACCTACTAAATCCACTGAACGTAAAGGAAACAGTGCCTACACGTACCTTCTTTTCACAAATTTAATATAGGAAAGGATTGAAAGGAATATTCCTAAAAAATTCAAACACAGAATGTCTAGATTTGGATGTTTTCGATCTATCACCAGTGACGAGTTTACCTAGGTATGGAACTGTAATTTGAAACACTACTATACCTACCTAGTCTAGGTTGTTCGTTAGGGCACCGTGATCGATCACGACTACAGAGAGCAAAATTTCATCAACTCCGACACCGTTTGTGTAACTTTCAATTCAGCTGATGAGAAAACATGTTTCAGAGATGGTTGGTCAGAATCCTGTCGAAGAATTTTTTGGGCAATAAGTTTTAATCAAAATCTACAACCGACATAAAAAAACAAACACTATAAGTTAGCTGGAAAAAAGTTTGGTTTCGAATATTGGTTTCATTTCATTTCAAATCTGGACATCGAAACTAAAGTTTTAAAAAAGAACTTAAAGTTATAATTTATTTAGAAGTCGGCTGTGTTTTTTTCAGTAAGAGTTTTGTTATAAATTTTTGGCTGTTCTTATACATATGACATTGTGTTGGTACGTTGGTAAATACCACGTAGTTACTGGTCATGTGTATAAATAAATATCGAAACCTAACAGCAACATTATTTCATTTTTGTTCAAGAAACCAATCACAAATGTAAACCTGCTGTTTGTCATTGAGGTGTTCTGTAGGGTATTGGAAGTCCGTGATCAGTTGACTTCTATTCGGAATTTCTTTGATTTATTTTAATCAGTAGATTTGGTTCCCACCAAATCCCAAAACGCGTTATTTTGAGGGTTTCTTTTGTTTACCTCCCAACTTTTTTCAATGGGTCTTCATCTTGTCCTGAGGACAGAGAAGAGCTAGACGATGGAACGAGCTTACCCAAAATAAGCCTATTAACTCGTGAGTCAAACTTTGGATCACCGATGCAGGCAGAGCATTCCAAGGATGCTTCACAAGGATGCTGCTGGATGATTTCACAGCCAAGGATGTGGCAAAGCACTGCGAGTGAATGTGTGTAATAAATAACCTGCAGTAAGTAGTGGATTCCCTATGGAAGAAAGGAGATGGTGAAATGAGCTCATGGAACTGGTAAGGTACACTCACCGAAGTAGTCCGTAAAAGACTGACCGAAATGCAACTTATTCAAGTATCTTTATTGTGAATAGAAATACGTTTGAAATTAATCGGAGCGCTTTGTGTTTTACGTTTTTTTAAACTTAGTTGATACACTACCTACAACAATTTCCAACAGACCTTTGATCATAATGCCCAGTTCAAGACGCCTTTAAAAATATTCAAACAAATACACATACAGACATTGAAATCCTCCTTATTTTCTGAAATTGGTTGAAAAGAAGATACGAGAGCCTTCAAATCTTCGTTCGCTGAAGGACGAGTGAGTTGTGTCCTTGGTGATCATTTACTGGCGGTCCCCATGGGATCATCCGGATAAACGGAATCAATAAATCTCTAAACGGTTTTACTGTTGACTCTATCGCAAAATAATATTTTATTCGACGCTAAATACCCTCCATAAAAATATCAGCAACATTTGCCCAGCCATTTACGACAGCTGCTTTAGAATTATCGAATATTGATCACATTTTCGCTCGTGATCAATTGAACCGTTTAACTCGATTCCGTATCGAACTTTTTTATAAATAGGTACGTAATGTTGTGGTTGTTATGATTGTGGCCTGATGGAGTTTAATCTAGTTATGCCGAATTAATTTCAATAGATTAATAAAGCACGAACATCGAAGAGTGATCAGTCATCGTTAGGCACCAATCGGTAATGTCCGGAACTTGGCTCCGATTAGATTGTCTTCCGGACTTTCCAACTAACAAGTAGTTGGTAGCTAACTGTCCGAACTGCCGTCGCGACTGAATGGATGCTCGTGTATTAATATCCTGTTTTAATAGCGACGCTCGACACAATGCTGAAGAGTTTTGTACCTGAACGCGCGCGACTATTTACATATTATTCAATGAGAGTTGCGAAACATATTATTCATCTGTATTGCAGTATGTATTCATCTTTACTAATATTATAAAGAGGAAAGGTTTGATTGTTTGTTTGTTTGCATTGAATAGTCTCTGAAACTACTGGACCGATTTGAAAAAATCTTTCGCCGTTGTGAAGCTACAAAAGTAGCCTATGTCACCCGCCCCGGGTGACATAGGCTACTTTTTATCCCTGTATTCTCACGGGAACGGGAACTACGCGGGTGAAACCGCGTGACGTCTGCTAGTGTTACACACGTTTTATTCATTGAATTAATTTATTTATACAATTGGCCTACTAGTACTCCCAGTACCTATACCATACATACAAGCTATAGGCCATAGTCATAAGACACCTAAACATACAAGTAAGTTATTTGTTTTTATATCTAATTTCTACAAAAAATAAGATAATGAATGTTTAATAACAACTGTTTAAAGAGCTATTAATAATAATAATAATAATTTATTTAATTTTAGACAGCAATGATCCATTATGGTTAGTAACAATTGGAACTTATAAACTATGTTAGTAGGCACAAAAAAAAAAACAATAATAAAATATAAATATCCATTATGGTTAGTAACAATTGCAACTTATAAACTATGTTAGTAGGCACAACATACAATCATAAAATATATACATTACAAATTGAAATTCATAGACATAGATAAAAATTAGGATTTATTAAACGCCACAGTGGCATGTAGGCGTACCCAATGGCCCAGTATGGGACTGTCCCACCTGTCCGCTATATTGCTCAGGATGCTGTTGGGGCTGACGCGTACCCTGCGCATGATGGAGGCGCATCGCTTGCGCATGATAGCGTGAAAACCATCTATGCCCGCTTCTGCGAACATGCCGAGAGCACTGCAGTAGCGCGGCAGCCCCATCTATTGCTTTCCTAATAGTTTTGCAATGATTTCCAATGTTTTCGACCATGCTGTAACCAATCGGTTGCATCATTAATTGTATTTGGTGATAATTACCAAAACAAGTACCCACCTATCTATAGCATCATACAAAAGAGCACGAGCAGGTGGTTGGCTTATAATTTCAAAGAACATTCCATAAAATTAAAATAATTCTTTCACTTGGTATACCCAACCCAAACATAATATTTTATTACCATTCATTAACGCCAGCGTAATGAATTTATTGTTCATCTCGGTTTATGAGTTGAATGAAAACGATGCCGTTAAAAACAAACATAGCAAAGCGGTTTAATAGCGTCATATTTTATGTAAGCTAAACTTTTATTTCATGAACCCTTGCATTCGTTTCAGAGATAACAAGTTGGAGCCGGCGACGTGCGCCATCGAGGCGCGCAAATATCCATCTCGGATGTAATTGGAAAGCTCGCTACAATAAAAGACTGGGGGTGACACGGGCCGATTTGGAGTCATACAGATGTGCCTACATCCACGTTACCATGTCAACAGTCTACTTTTCCTTAAAAAAACTTGATTTGAATGTAAACCAGCTCACATTTTACGCGATTCATGTTCGAGATTGCGTTAAGAAGTCCCATTTAGTTAATTAATTAGTAGCAGTTACTACTTTAGCGGGACCGTAACTTCTTTATTTGTTAAACCACCATAAAATACTACCATGTACAACAAATTCCTTATTGCTTTCTTTAAGTAAATGATGAATGCATTCATAAGTTGTACATAATGAATAACTTACTAATGTTCAGGAGCTACGTCATACATAGGCCGTCTTTATTACCATTCACCGTCCTCGCCTATAAATAATATTTACAAAACATTACTTTTACCTACCGTTTAATTAAGTGCTCACTGCAAAAGTGAAAATATATTAATACCGCTGTCTACGAAACAAATTTCAATTTACTCGCTCACGAAAACAGAAACAGCACAATTTATAGTTTGCTGACAACGCTGTCAGCAAATCCTACGCAATATGATAAAATGTTTTAATAGAAACAGATGAAATATTATACGAAATCCACTCCCGTCCCGCTGGATAATCGAAAGGCACGCAAAGCGGAAGAGAGGATCAGTCGCAGCCTCGCAGGTATGGATATGGTATGAACGCTACGTTTGATAAAAAACAGCTACGCACGTGTTTCACGCGTCACTGACTACGCGCGTAGCGGTCTCGTACCTCGTGCCCGTAGCAAGTAGCGAATGTAGCGAGTGCCGCGACTACGCGGCCGGGTGACTCCTGTAGTTTTAAATTAAAAACTTTTTCAAATGTTTCAATCGAAAATATTTAAAAAAAATGAAACATGAGAATTTAACAACACAGTAATTATTAACTAGTACCTACATTTTTCACCCATTACCAGCATGAGGTCTTAAAATATTGTTGCCTTTATATTTATCCCTGTAGTAGATAAATAATGGATAATGGGAAGGGAAATTATGTCTATAATAAGATCCAGAAGAACCGTATTTGCCCAAAAGTAATCCTTACATAAAGCTGATGGGTGCACAGGCGGATTAACTCGTGTTTACTAGGTTGCAAGCGTGTAACAAAGCAACTAAATTTTAGACAATGCAGAGGGAGGAAGCCAGCTTATCTTGCATAGGCAGCCTGAACTGGGGCGGCAAAGTCAAGCACAAGCTATTGACGTCATGAGTCTGATTCGGCAGTCTGCCTTTGAATAACTTTCGTGTAAATATTTATTAAAACAATAATTTTGTGACTTCGGTTGACATAGTTCTTGGAATCCTGTTTATACTAGTAATTTTCTTCGTTTGTCAGTTAGTAAGGGGCTTAACTAAGAGCATTATCTATTAATTTGCGCATCGAATTGACTAATTTACAGGTACTTACATAAAAGAAACGCGATGAATATTCTTTAAAGTTACCTTAGGGACCTTTTAAGAACCTTCTTCGACGTTTTGTGCTTACTCATCCACAAGCTGCCCCCCACTCACTTAACATAAGAATGGAGGTGCACCGTAATGCAATACGTCACAGTGATCCAATGCGAATGTTTCTGAGCCCATACGATCACGATGCGTAAATATTGGATTGGCATTTGATCTGGAACAAATCAGTCGCTATCGGCCGTAAACGTCATCTTCACAATGATAAATCGTTGCTCTGACCTGCTTACAAATGTAGCCAATATTCCATCTTGTATGCGGATACATCTACTTAATATCACAAAAAACGCATTACCAACTGAAATTCACATTCGATATAGGTACTTGTAAGTTTAGTATAGTACCTAATTACATCATTAGTAAGTTGAGCAAGCAAGACGATGGTGGTGTGAACAATTGGGAACGAACATGTGGTAACCATTTAGTTTGATGTATTTATAAACTTTAAGACGCAGCTAATTAAGACAATGACATACATAGGTGGTCAGCATGGTAATAAGTTAAAAAAGGCTGTATCGCGAAAACGGAATCAAGTTTTTCCCAATATTGTGAATGTATATAACGATAAATACTATGTTTCAAATTGTTGACACAAAAAAAATGTTTATTCAAATGAGTCCTGAAACATTTTAACAATTTTAATATTTTTTAAAAGGAAACTGTAATACTGCCATCTCGACTCGGCTTTGTAGGTCGACAATTAAATAAAGCTCTATACCTAACTCAGTTTCCAAATTACGAAACGTCAATACTAATATTTCTTGTTACGAACAAATTTTGAAATGGCAAACGAAAATGCTATTTTTCGCCGGAGCATCGAGCGGCTTTTGGCTCGTCACTCGATTAGGGAAGTGTTCATTAAATTACGCGATTGCGAGCGTCCAGTTTGTCGAGCGGATTGCACTGACGATGGAAATTCCTACAAAATCAGCAAAAATATGCCCCAGAATATTATTGGAGTTTTTGCTAAAGTTAATTGAAAATAAACGTTCAAAATAAGTACCGATTTTATGTTACAACTTTATTTTTATACAGCTAATAAACAACAATAAGTACAAGCAATATTAATAAATTTGAAATCCCTTATAGACTTGTTAGTGGTGACCTATTGAGCAAGGTGACTTAATAATTTAACATAATATTTCGAAACAGTACCAATAATAACTAAGAATTCTATTGAACTATTGGTAAATAGTTAATGTGTTTCTATTAACTCGCACCACAAATCGCTCTCACGAATACACATTCTATAATACTTGTGTAGGTATGTCTACGTGATCAAGCTTTAATAGATATTTCATAAGACTCAGTATTTGAAACTTTATATCCATGAGAAATTCATATAGAAGAGACTGACTTCAAATTTTTTATTGCCTCAAACTACACATCTATGTTATACTCTTTTCGGCATACTTATAAGTAGGTATACCTTCTAACGTTGGCATTTTAACGTTAGCGTTTTTTAGCATTATCCTTTAACGTCGGTAAATTACTTTTGATAGGGCTGTGTTCTTCAGATGTATTACCATATTCGCCATATCCGTATGTAGGTACGTTTTACTACTAAGAATAAAACTTTTCATTGAATTTCTGCGTAATTAACCTGCAAACTGAGAACGAAGATTACGTTAACATACCTAGTAGAAACACATTTCTCAGTTGTCATCACAACCGACACGAAGCGACAAATCACCAAGAATACCATTTTTATAATATTGCCTACGATTTACTAAAATATTGTCCTCTTCTAAGCAAAACGAATGCCCATTCAGAAGCTATGTAAACGAAACGACCTAAAATAATCATCCATGTCAATTCGATATAGAATTTGTTATTGTTATTTATCGTTGCCGACTTCGCTCCTTTATGAAATATCTTACGAATATATGTTTGAGAATAATATGATACTTTTGGGCACAATATTTTCTCTTATTCACCAATAGATACATAGTAAATTCTTTGGTTTGCGTATCAGGGGCCATTGATGTAAAAATGATACTATAATGTACTGTTAGTTGCTGATCTAGGTGGCCTGGCTTTAGGTGAATTTGGCAGGCTTCCAGCACTTTGAAGATCCTGATTCATGACTCCCATGTTACTATTAGTTTGGACCAATTGACATGTTCTTAGTATTCACTCTAACAATATGCATAGTAGAGATGCACTATGAAAATATGGGGGCAGATTGCAAATTCCGTCTGTGCCTGTGGCCTGTGGTCGCCCTTTGCATTTTTTTCTTCTCTGGCATGACTAGGGCTTTCCCTACAGGTTATATTTATAGTACAGTAAATTAAGACACTTATTATAAATCTACTTAAACCATGCACTAAATGATTACCTTACCTTGCGAGAATCTTTATTGTCTCTTTTTCCCCCATTGATTTCAAGACCTCCCTTCACTCTGCTTTCTGCTGACTCAGGTAATAACTGTCACATGCAATTTGGATTACAGTCATACCTCCGTATAATAATGTAGTTGCCCAAGGTTATAATTAGGGTAACTCGATAAAACTAATAAAATAGACTGCTGATAAAGTTCAGTTGTCGTAAACAGACCCGGTAAGGGACAAAGGAAATTTCCGTCTTAACCTAACACATAAACCCACCGCATATAAAAATGTTATCTATGTAATAATTAGATTGGGTTGTACCAATAATTTCAGGCGACGGAGAATAAGTATCTAGATTTGATAGATTATTAATTCCGTTTGGTAAAGTATCTTGAAGAAATACTGATTTCTTTATTGCAGAAAATATAGAATATGTACTAGAGTTATGTGCTACTGAATCACCTAAAGAAAACTTATTGATAATTACTATGTATTGGAATAGAAGAGAGGAAGAAGTTTTTTATCAGCAACTAAAAATAATTTTAAAATATATAAATAAAAAATATTCAAAGCTTAACATAGTTATAGGCGGTGACTTTAACATAAATATTTTATCAGATAACCTTAAATCAAACCAATTTATAAATTTAATGCAAGAATATAAATTTACCCAACATATTAAAAGTCCAACACGTGTAACGTCTAATACAACTACATGCTTAGATTTAATATTTACAAATTTTCAATTCAATGATATGTACACAACTGTAGAAGAGCTAGGATTCTCAGACCATAATAGTACAATTCTACATTTAAACTTGCCGAAACAGACAAAAAGAATAACCTGGTCTGCAAAGAAAAGATTTTATAATCACACAAACATATCAAAATTTAAGTCTAAATTAAAAGAAATAAATTGGAAAGATATCATAACCAATAAAAAAGACATGAACAGTAATTACGAAGCTTTTAATGATACACTCAATAATATACTTAATCAATGTATACCATTAAAAAAATTAAAGTTACAACCAAAATTTAAAAAATACTGGCTCACCGTAGGCATTAAGAACTCATGTAAAAATAAAAGATTATTAAAACTACTAACCACAAAAACAAACAATCCAATATTGACAAATTATTACAAAAAATACGAGAAAATTCTAAAAAAGACAGTAACTACAGCAAAAAAGCTACATTATAAAAACAAAATGACTAAATCTAATAATAAAGTTAAGACAATGTGGAGCATAGTAAATGAACGCACGAATAAAAAAATAACTAATGAGAAATCTAACATCACCCTACTTAAAAATAACGGTATGACTTCTGAGCCTAGAGAGGTAGCAAACATATTCAATGACTTTTTTGCTTCTATCGGAGATGCTATGAACAACTCAACCGGCCAACCGAAGGGATCTCCTGTTCTGAGCCCTACAAATAACTCAATCTTCCTCAGTCCAATTGACCCCTACGAGGTGAATTCATTACTAAAAAATTTGAAAAATAAAAAAAGTCACGGTATCGATGAACTTCCCCCTACCTTATTAAGACAATGTGCAGATGAATTAACACTACCATTTTATCTATTGTTAAATCAATCATTTGAAGAAGGAGCTTTTCCCAATCTCTTAAAAAAATCTCTCATAAAACCCATACATAAAAAGAACTCAAAAACTGACCCAAATAATTACCGCCCCATTGCCCTCTTACCGACAGCTTCTAAAATATTTGAAAAAGCCATGTGTAATCGAGTCTATGCATTTTGCGAGAAATATCATATATTTAATGACTGTCAAAACGGTTTCCGAAAAAACCGCTCCACTACTTTGGCCGTTTATAAATATATCCAAAAAGCTCTTGACATAATTAATAATAAAAAGTACGCGATTGGACTCCTGCTGGATATGACGAAAGCATATGATAAAGTACAATTTGACATATTATTAAATAAACTATATAGTATAGGACTTCGCGGTAAATGCTATGACTGGTTAGTGTCTTATCTGAAGCATAGAGAACAAATAGTAGAAATTGAATATTATAACAATAGTAAAAATGAAATAGAATTAATCAGATCTCACAGCAAACAAATCACCGCCTCAATCCCGCAAGGAAGCGTCATAGGATGTTTCTTATTTCTAGTCTACATAAATGACCTTCCTAATAATATACATGAGCAATGTGTCCTGTTTGCTGATGACATATCTATACTGACATCATGTGAAAACAACAGCAATCTAAATGATAAATTAAATTCTATATTAAATGACACAATAAATTGGATGACTAAACATAATCTGGAAATCAACTTCAAAAAAACTAAAATAATCTCATTTTACCCCCGCCAAAAAACACCAATAAATATAAACTTTAGCTATAAAAATAATAAATTAGAAGTCGTAGATAAATTCACCCTACTAGGCCTAAATATTGATTCACAAATAAATTGGAAGTCCCATATTCAAACAGTAAGAGCAAAATTATCAAAATTTTCATACGCCCTCCGCGAGATCAAAAAAACCACCGACCTTAAAACTGCACTAATGACGTATTACGCGTACGCCTACGCATGGCTGAAATACGGTGTAATCCTGTGGGGAAATAGCACTGATGCGCCCACCTTATTTACCCTACAAAAAAAATTAATTCGAATCTTGGTAAACATTGAAGCCACCGATAGCTGTAAACCTCATTTTCTGGAACTAAAAATTTTACCCCTACCTTGTCTCTATATATTCGAAGTATGTAAGTTTGTGCGTAAGTACCCAGAATTCTTTACAAAAAGAGAGGACATACAAAGTAAAATAACTTTAAGACACAAAAATAGATTGAACTTACCAACATCGAGATTAAAGATGCACTCGAATAGTTCCTACGTCATGTCCATAAAAATCTATAATAAGTTACCCGAAATAATAAAATGTTCAAATAAATATAATATTTTTATCAATAAATTGAAATTTTTCCTTATAAGTAAATGCTACTATAGTATAAACGAATACTTAAATGATAAATTGTAATTAATTACATATCAAATTATATTAATAAATACTCAAAATATTAATGACATAATAAATAATTGCGTAATAAATTAAATAGAAATAATTTCGGTGGGTATTTTTAAATAATTGTAATTAAATATTGTAACAAACACTCTGTATCCTTCCTCCTCTCTCCTAGTTTTAATGTATGCTGTGCCCGACAGGGTCCATAATTGTGACTAATATAAAATAACCCTAACATCTATGTAAACATTATGGTACGCAATAAAGAATTGAGAATTGAGAATTGAGAATATTTTGTACTATTAAAATATTGTTCGTTTATATCAAGACCATTTATTCAACTTGCAAATTGTCAGTTCAGGAAAATTTATGATGGCAAAAATGGGTCATGAAAAAACAGCGTCACCATTTTTCGTGTACCTAAACCTTGATTATCCTTCGTGATGACACCGACAAGGTCCGCCGGTTACCAAGCTATTTGCGTTGGATCCATCTGCGTCAACACATTAACCAAAAAGACCCTTTACTTAAAATACATGACGTTTACCCTTGGAAGCTTTCACACGTTCATCAATTTGATTCAGAGGAATATTATTTTTAAATCAAACTAATTACTAAAATCCATTCTGATCCATATTAAAAAGTACGTAACTCGTTATGAATCAGAAAGTACTTACATAACCAGGCAGGCTTAATTAGTTTAGTTACCAAAGATTTTTCAGTAAATTCATCAGTTTAAAAATTAAATGAATGCAAAAGTATTGTAGGCCGTAAATAGACAATGGAACAGCCGACAAAATCCGGCTCCAATTTTATTCATCCAGTAAAAGTATCGAGTCAAGATTGATGGGCTGGATACTCAGCTACGACAAACACGAGTGCTCCAATTGATTATACACATACATCCAGCAAACACACAGCCCAACAATATAGTGCTCAGAATTATTCATCTATGTCTGGGCGAACAAGAACTGAATGAATTTTCCTGTCACAAAACAAAAAACTACGTTTCTTCTACTGATGGGGTAAGTAGAGCTCAGACAAAAATAAGGGAATATTATAAAACACACAGTCCATCAATTGGACAAAGAGACTAGGACGAATGAATCTTTTGATATTCGTTATAGAATCGGAACGAAATAAAATACATAAACATTTTTATATTCTTTTTCATAGCTCAATTCAGTGAAAGCCTCTTGTGAAATCCGAGCGATGAATAAAAACTGTGCTACTATGAATTTGTACCATTTTAATATTCAATTTAGACTTGCCAAACTAAAATCCTAACGGGATCGAAATATAGGTATGTATTTGATAGCGAAAATAACAATTTAGTATTATTTTCAAAATTTATGTTGCGTTTATTTTCGTGTAACGTAGCGCATAGAGTTTGCGAAACTCGAAATCATATATCGTCCTCGACAAAATAGTCAATGCAATAAATATAATTATAATGACTTAGGTTTATAAAATCTGCAGTATCTGCAGTTGGTGCGATTTCAAAATCAAATGATTTGATGTTCGGCTTACCAGGACACTGAAAGCAGTGTTCTAGAAAATGCCGTCTTATCCTGGCTGGACGAACTAACAGACATTTGTAGTGCTGGACCATTTTCAAGCAGGAAGTAGTAGCAATTGAAGGTACCTACTTAAGTACTTATTTTTCTTGGGTTTAAATTACTTGAGCATATTTTGAATATAGGTACAGCATATTCCCTACTTCCTGGTGACCCTTTCGAACACATGTTCGAAAGGGTCACCAGGAAGTAGGGAATATAAAAAAATAGGGAAAATAGGGAATATTTAAAATATGGTCAGGTAAAACATTTATGGGAACATCCCATAAATATTTTACCTGACCATATTTTGAATCAATTAGTGATTAGTAATCGATGCAGCATTGATATTATATCAAAATCCCTTGGTATAAATGTAGGTGAAATGAGCTGATAATCGCTATCATTAATATCGGATAACAGCTCATTACCTTCACTTCACCCTCATTTTCACAGCGCATTTTTTTACAGAGTATTACTGGCTGGTCCTAAAATCAATATGGTTTGAGGTGCATAAAAACTATATTTGAGGAATGTACAGCTACATATAATCACACATCGTTCGTTCCCGTTCGTTTTATTATGTGTTCGTAGAAAGCCGTGGAATTTTGAAATGAAAGGAATCAGCTTACATGACGCGGGCGCAAAGGGGCACCCGTACAGCAACAGCAAAACGAGAAACAAATTCACAGGAAATCTCATGCTCCAATTAATATTTAGCTACTACCGGAGCTGAACTGGCTGGCGTCGTTTATTTGTGTAAATCAAAACTATTTCGCTTGTCAAAAGGCTTCTTCGCGCGAAAAACTCGCTTAACAATTTTAATTAAGTTTACTTCAACCGGGACGTAGGGAAAATTTAACGTAATGAAGGTTACATGATTCATTCTTATTGTGGATTTTGAAATATATATCCTTGATATTTGTCACATATGAAATCAACGGAAAATCAATGTTTCGACACTTTCGACAGTTCGTTGGCTTCTGCTACATAAACAGTTTTGTAATTTGTTGTTTTATCAAATAAAACACCAGAAACGAGGAAACTTCTGGTGATTTAACTTCCTGATAAATGATTCTTATTAACCTCCAGCGACATCGCAAGGGTGACATTTATCTTTACCAAACTTTTACTTAGTTACATAAATAACAAGGAAAATAAGTTTTAACGAAGCATTAATTTGCAAAAAATGACCCTACTTGGAGAAGCCCGCTGACAAAAGCAAAGACGAAATGAAGTGACTACCTATTTTGCCTACAACAAAATTTCGGTCAATAATGATCATTTGTTTGCATCGATTAAAATTTGTTTGACTTTAATTTACTTTATTTTTTAAAGTATCGACTTAGTTTACCCCTTACTTCTTTTACCTACTAAAATAACAGGCAAAATGCGTAGGCTTCGCACCCTGAGGGTTCCGTATCAAAGCTGTTGCTGATGGCTGTCCGAGGCTTCACGTAAGTGCAGAAACGGCCTATCAGTTGCCATTTCAAATTGAAATCAAACATATAATATGTATATAATCTATGCTGAACAAGTTGAACAAAGTCAACACACTTGAATCAAAATGTATAAACTATTTACAATTTTCTTTTTCATCTAAGAATAAACCAGTCAGTGTTGCAAATGTAGCATTTTGAAAATGTTACGAAACTGCGTGTCTGTAAGTAATGCGGAAAATTTTGAGATCAACACATACCTACTAAGTAGTAGGTAATTTGCATCATTACATCTGTCATCCCTTCGTCACTTCCTAGTGTTTTTGCTGGGTGAAGTGGCGGAACAAACTCCCCAGCAACACATACGAGTATATCTAGTATGTTAGAACGGCGAGCATCAGTAATCTCTTTTTTTATGATTTTAAGTTAATGTTTTATATTAACTTCAACATCATATACATCCAATCCCGAAAAAAGAATCTTGACATACGGACAAAAAACTAGGTAAACGATTTAATAAGGGGTTTATTATTTTTTATTTCAGATGCGGAACCCGAAAAAGTTGCATCAAACCAAAGACATTCAATAATTAAATCTCTTTGCATCAAACGTACGTACGCTAATTAGGTAAAATGGGGATGGCTTATGCAATTATTTACAAGTTCTAAGTTAAGTATCTACACTACCAGTACAAAATACCAACATATTATGTACTAGCTTCTGCCCGCGACTTCGTCCGCGGAAACTTTCTTGTTTTAATATAAGATTACACTCGATTGATATTACTGTACTTATTTTTAATCTTATTAGTAAAATATTTTTTGGAATCAGATCAGTAACTTCAAAGATTACCGAATGTTATGGCATTTGGCCTAGCGAGCTGTTGCGAGCGCTCAGCGCTAGTCTCCCTATCCCTTGTTTCAGAGACATGCTGCCTTAAATCAGTGCCATAAGTGCGAGTTGTTTTTACGCTAATGCGATCGAAACGTTCACCGCGTTTGGCTCTCTGATTGGTTAAAAGCTTGGAGCGGGCCAATCGGAGCGCCGAACGTCATAAACGTGTCGATCGCGTTAACGTTAAACAAACTCACACTTAGGGCACAGATAGACGCTGCGCACGTTCAGCGCTAGATTCCTGAGCACGGGCCTGCGATGTTATGGCATTTTGCCTAGCGAGCCGCTGCGAGCGCTCAGCGCTAGTCTCCCTATCCCTTGTTTCAGAGACATGCTGCCTTAAATGAGATAGACGCTGCGCAAGTGCGCACGTTCAGCGCTAGATTCCGGAGCACGGGCCTGCGATGCTTTTGCATTTTGCCTACCAAGCCCCTGCGAGCGCTCAGCGCTAGTCTCCCTATCCCTTGTCTCAGAGACATGCTGATGCGCACGTTCAGCGCTAGTTTCTCGAGCACAGGCCCGCGACGTCCTCACATTTTGGCCAGCGAGGCGCTGTGAGCGCTCGGAGCTAGATTCTCTAGCGCGTGCTTGCGAAATATTTTCTCTATTTCTCGAGAGGCGCTGCTCATTTTCAGGGGCAGATTCTTCCGTACGGCGTACTCGAGCGGCTCTTGTCTGTGATGTCTGCCGGGACAGTTGAGATTTCCTTTTAGGCATGCTCTCAACAAACTACGCACAGACTTGAAAACAGTTATGAACAAAAGGAGAGCGACTCGAACACCGTCTGACCGTCTGCCTTTACAAAACAAATCAATCGTATTATCGAATAACTCGTATCGATTATTACGTTAAACTTAATACGAAGTACGAAACTACGAACATTCAATTTCAATACAAACGTACGACGAAACAACGATATTTTCGATTATGAGGTACCTATTTACAATAACAACCATACGAACGAAACATTCAAACCCAAAATGCAACTAATAATTCGAGAGGGTCATCAATCCACGAAAAGTCTTAACACCGCGATTCAGAAAAATGACGTAATTGCAGAACGCCATCTATGGGCAAATAGGTAAAACGTCTGCACAAAGAAAGTTATGCTAGGGGCATTTTGCGTTTTAGTAATTTTATATTATCTCCGAAACGGTATGACCAATTGATATACTGTAAATGGCAAATCTTATCTGTATGATGTTCTTGTGATACTGAAATAATTTATTGTCATAAGAATTAATATTTTGTTGCTCAAATAATCAACCAAACATAAGTATGCCGAAAAAAAAATTTTTTAATGCAATAAAAGAAGTATAAAAGCCAAAATATAAAAGATAGAGATATAGTATCGCGGACTTTTTTGTAGAAATAATTAAGACGAACCAGGTAGCTATACATTGTTTTTAATTTTAAGCAACTGTTTAGGCAGCGCACGCAAATAATTATGTTTTATTAGGTATTTTTTGCGACTTGCTAGACAAAAGTTGTGATATCTCGGTTAATATACATGTTATAAAAACAATTTATAGCCTATAGCACTCAGGAATAATGTAGCTTTCTGCCAGTTAAAATTTTTTTATAATTGGATTATGAGTTCCAGAGATTACCCCCTACATACAAATTTACAAACTTACAAATTTTACCTCTTTATAATATTAGTATAGATTTCCCCACAAACTTAGGCATTTGCAAGGCCTTTGCGTGTAAGCTTCAGTTAGTTAAATATCTCCGCAGAGACCAGTAAATATCCATTACAAGTTTCACTAACTGTCTAAGAGACTACATGTACCTAAGCCAATAACGTGGCCGGCTTTATTTCACGTAGTCCGTGTGTATCAAGCGACTTACCCACCTCGCAGTGCAAATTATGGTTACACTAAATAAAAACGATCCTAATTTTACTGTTACTTTTTCTACTCAAGGAGGTAGGTATCCCACCGTAAAACATTAGCCTCATATAGCACTCGTCGATATTGTAGCTTTCTATTAGTTATTTCCTACTTAATAGCAAACAATTTTTTATAATAATAATTAGTATATTATGTAGGTATAGTATAACATAAATTACGGGACACAAGATTGTACGAGACTTATAAAAAAATATTTTAAAAAGTTAAGGATGTGTAAAAACATTCTCAATATTTTCTTTTTTGTTGCTAACCTACTTACGCCGTTTTTTGCAAAAATGTATAGGTACCTACTTTACATTTAATCCATAAGTAAATTGATTTTAAATAAAGTAAAAAGAACTCTTCATTGTTCGTTTTATAGTTTATGTATTATATCGGCAGAAGAACGTATGAACGAACGAACGAAAGAAATATAAGTCAAGAAATTGTGCTGAAATATCACCAAAGTGCGCTATTTCGCAGTTACCTTTACTGGTGAGTGCAAGCGTTGCAAGAATACCGGTAACGGGGCTGGCTGAGCGTCAAGCTTATAACAGCGCAAGACGCGAGTGTCAGAGCACCCGGGGCTGACAATTAGTGCACTGCGGCCCTCAGACGGCCCTCCGCCGACTTTCGCCGAGTTGAAACTAAACGCGACTTACACGACGGATTCACTCTCCACGAACTCGACACTTGCAAGACGTAGGTCTGTTCGTATAGGTACATGTTGCAATTTTAATGTG
The DNA here is from genome assembly GCA_921972225.1 of Euplexia lucipara. NCBI lineage: Eukaryota > Metazoa > Arthropoda > Insecta > Lepidoptera > Noctuidae > Euplexia > Euplexia lucipara. The sequence goes on from OV179146.1 coordinate 15,966,953, forward strand.
GACGACAAAAATCTTTTTTTACTTTGTAGGTAACTACTGCACTGAAACACTGCACACTGAAACGTTTCTATGTGTTGTTGCAAGACACTTGATTCGCCTTTAAAACTGTCGTACCTTGCTTTGTATTCTCGAAATGTCTACTAAATAGATGTCCAATAGACTTTAGTTATTGCCGGCTCTACAACTTTTTTTCCTCTTTTTTCTTTTTTCTTTCTAAACAACGCTATATTTCTAAATACATACATATTATAGATAAAGGTACACTGTAAGTAGTCACGTGCCTAGACAAGTGAGTCTCTTTCACATTTTCAGCTTTGTCGTCTGGTTAATTAAACTGTTAAAGTAAGTATAAAGAACAATAAAGAACGAAAATTAAAGACCCCATCCCTTTTAGCTTCAATATAAACACAAAGAACGAAGTCGTTGATCTGAACAATGTCTATTGTTGGCTACGAATGTTAATCAGCGACTTAACCGCATGGCCATCATTATGAAGACGACGAGAATTTAAAAATATTGCTAATTAACTTTTAGAATCAGGTCAACCTAATAACACAAAAGAAACATTACTTACTTATTAATAATGAAAAGACTGTTACCTAAGTCAGTTTTTTTTAAGTTTTAGTTTAATAACCATTGGGTTATTTTACTCGTGGTGGTAATGGTTATTTTTACTGTAAGCATCAGAAGCCCTGGACCAATATAGAGTTAATATATTTTGATGTGTAGAAAATACCATACTGCACTGTCTTTTTGCTACTATTTGATACCTAACTTTAAATATAATAACAGCAAAAAATCGTAAAGAAAGTGGCCAGACATTCTGACATCAAGATGTGACAACTAATAGATCTCTTTGTAACATATATTTTTTACATTTTATTCATACCTGAAAAATGATCTGACGCTTCTAACTATTTAGTAAGCATCAGAACTCCACTCTAACTAACTATTTACGTTCATTCTAAAACAGTTTTCAGAATTAGTTGACCGATCAATAACAAAACATTTGAGTGCTGCACCGCTTTCAAAACCAACGGATATTTTTCAGTTCTACCCCACTGCTATTTCTGTATTGAATGAATATTAGATTTTGGAACAAGCTGGAGGTGGAGGCAGAATCTAAATCGAGCAAATCCTGCAGATCGGAAGCTACATCTGCTTCCTAATTGGACAGCAGCGATGTTTAACTTGGTTCAAATTCAAACTAAGTAAAACCTATTTTTGTATTGCTCGTACTACGACTTTTTAATTTATTTATTTATTTGAGGGGCGTATCGCATATCGTGTCCTTGAAGAGGACGTGTATAGCTTAACCGGGCGTCTCTGTAGAGATATCTTAAAAGTTAAGACCTCCAGCCAGAGTATAAAAAAAAACTTAAAAACTAAGCGACTACGCTAAGGGCACCCCCTGCGGGGTACGAGCCTCGGCTTAGGGCGTCGCTGGGAGAGGACAGCAAGGGACGGCTGGATCTGTGTGGTTATTATTTGGGGGCAGCGAGTTTATTATAACTACTGCTCAGCTCGCGGGCTGGCACACAAGCAAGGGACGGGAGGACGGGTAATTAACGGGGGCGTCGCGACGGGCCTCGACGGCGAGGCCGGAATCGGGCTGCGTTCTTGCGAACTGTGCTGGTAGACTTATCGCTCTCCTGGAGGAGGGTGATATCGTCGTCAGGGACGGTGAGGGTGTGTCTCGGTCGCCGTATCTTAGAGATGCGGGACGGAGTGTATCGGGCGGCCGACACCACGAGGGGGTTGGGGTGTTTTTCAGCTACGTCCATGAAACGCTTGGTGAGGCGTTTCATGAACTGCTGAATTGTGGGGATTTTGAGATCTACGTGGAGAATCTCATTTCGGACATAGAAGGGGGCTCCCGTTATCCTACGGAGGAAACGGTTTTGGAGGGTTTGCATCCTATGGATATGCCTAGGGTGCGCATGTGCGAAAACTGCGCAAGCATAGGTCATGATGGGGCGAATGACCGCGGTGTAGAGACGCAATTTGCACTTGAGTGACAATTTGCTTCTCGGGGTCGTGAGGAAATGAAGCCTACTGGAAGCGAAAGCGGCTCGCGAACGAGCCATCTTTATGTGCTTCGCGAAGGTAAGGTGATGGTCGAGAGTAACTCCTAAGTACTTTGCCTCCGAGTCCCAAGGGATGGGGGTGTCGTACATAGTAATTGGATCGGGGGTTGGGACAGTGCGACGCGGTCTCGTGAAGAGGACCGCTTGGCTTTTTTCGGGGTTGACCTCTATTCTCCATTTCCGGAACCAATCGCCTAGGGCGTTTGCGGAAGATTGGAGAGTGCGAGCTATCGTGACTGGATTGGTGCCAGTGAAGTAGATTGCCGTATCGTCGGCGAAGAGAGCTAACTGGGACCTATTACTGATGGGAATGTCACTGGTGAACAGTGAGAAGAGGAGAGGGGAGAGCACGGAGCCTTGAGGGACACCCGCGCAAATCGGATGGGGGGAAGAAAACGCCCCTTCGATCCGGTAGCGGAAGGAGCGATTCGACAAAAAGTCCCGTAATATGAGTACGAGACGATCCGGCACACCGAGTTTGTACAGCTTGTATACTAAGCCGTTGTGCCAGACCTTGTCGAATGCTTTCGCTATATCGAAGAATAGTACTCCCGTCATCCTGGAGCGCATGAAGCCGAGGCTTATGTGCTCCACTATGCGGTGCACTTGTTGGACGCACGAGTGCTGGGTTCGAAAACCAAATTGCTCGAGGGGGATGAGACTCTTTGCTTCGACATAATCTTTGAGTCGCTTATAAATAAGTCGCTCATAGATTTTGCCGAATACGTTGAGGAGACTGATGGGGCGGTAGCTGGAGGGCGCGGACTTGGGTTTGCCTGGTTTAGGGATACCTATCACGGTGGCATTTTTCCATGTTTGTGGGAACATGTTGTTGGATAGAGCGCCATTGAAGATGGCAGTCATCAACATGATGAGGGGGGCTGGGAGGAGTTTAAACACCTTATTGGTGATACCGTCAGAACCGGGGGCTTTGCGAGGTTTAAGACCTTTGATGAGATCGTGCACTTCGTCGGGAGTGACGGGAGGCAGAGGATCGTCGGGGTCTTCTACTGGGGGCAGGGCTGCTCTACGTTCGACTTCGGCGTCGACCTCAGAGAGGTGACTTTGGTCTACTGGTTGAGTGCTAGGGGTGCATTGGGACTCTAAGCTGGCCGCAAGGCAGTCGGCTTTATCGGTGTTGTCAAAGGCGACGCTCTTATCGGGGCGTACTAGGGGGGGCATCGTGGCTTCTTCAGTGGAGCGTAGTTTCCGCTGAAGCTGCCAGAAAGCTAAGTGGGTGGGCTCGAGTTCGCTCAGCGTCTTGTCCCAGGTTGCAGAACGAAATTCCAATATGCGTCGCTTTGCAGTTTTCTGCAAGCGGCGCATATGGCGTTTGTTTGCAGCACAGGGAAAAGCACTGTAGGCACGGATAGCCGCGTTCTTCTCGGTCACGAGAGCCTGTACATCGTCCGGCAGTCGCCAGCGGAGGTGATCCTCCGCTGGCACTGTCCGTGAACAATCGTTCAAGACTGATTGTACGTGCTCTGTGAACGAGTCGATCGCGCCCGTCGTGTCAGCGACTGAGGCTATTTGGTCGGGGATAGAGTCTAAGAGAGGCGACGTGGTGGATTTCAGACTTTCGCTTACTTTCCTCCAGTCGGTCACTATTTTAGTCGGGGGAGGCAGGCTGGGGTCAAAGGGACCCGAGCGAGGGACTAGATACAAAATGACCGGGCGGTGGTCAGAGTTGAGCTCGTGTATAGTCTCGATTGACTGTAAACGGAGGTTTACATTCTTAAGGAGAGCTATGTCGAGAATATCCTCACGTTGATCGGGACAGTGAGGGAAATGAGTGGGAGACATCGGAGCGATGACGTCATAATTGAGGGTGGAACCTAAGTTAAACACTATTCTACCCCGGGTAGAGGTCGTGTTGCTATTCCAAGCGGGATGTTTGGCATTGAGGTCGCCCGCTAATATAACGGAGTCACTCAAGCCGAAGAGGGTTGTGAGATCATGGGATATAGAGGTAGGGTCCTCTCCGCCACCGGACGGCGGGAAATAACCGGAAATGATGGTAATGGGCTGATGGCCCGTCATACCGAGTCTGCATACCGAGCACTCCAAGTGAGATGTGAGGGTGGGAGGGTCCATAGGGGTGCAATAGAGTTGCTTCCTATAGTAGATAAGAGTGCCGCCTTTGTGACAACGGGACCTATCGTTGCGAATTAACCGGTAATTTGCAATTTTGGGATCGCGGTTGTAGGGTTTGAGGAAGGTTTCCTGTATGAGGAGGATGTCGAGCCGATGGTCGCGTAGGAATTTAGCGATCTCATCACGTTGGCCGTTAATGCCATTGGCGTTGAAATAACCTAACTTAAGGGATCGGGGTTTGTGAGTACTAAGCCTTTCAGTATCCATTGATTACTTCTGGCAAAGGTTGAAAATGGCTTCCGATACGGAGGGATAAGCCTTGAATATGTCTACAAGGGCATCGGGGTTGGTTTTAGCCGCGATTTCGACCTCTGCTGTCATAGCATCGGCCGCGGGAGTGAAAAAGACCCTATAGGCTCCGAATAGGACCTTCATGTTGTGGCAAGCCTTGTCCAGGACAGGGTTGCCACTCGAGGGCGACGCGGATGCGGGGGAGGGGGTAGTCACTGGGACTGTTGGAGCCCTAGGGGCGATAGGGAGAGGAATCTCCATCAGAGCTGGGATGGAGGAAGCGGGGGTTTGAGAGGGCACCAGGGCCGGGAAGGCCTTCTGGTGGTTGAGCTGATTCCAGGGGGAGGCTCTCTGGGGGCTTAGGCGAGCGGGCATCTGTGAAGAGGGGACTTTCACGGATGGGCTTTCGCGTTGCTGTTTGGCGGCAGCGAGCTTAGCGAGTCTCGCGGCGGAGGGTTTGGGGGCTTTGGGGCAACCACGGTAGTTAGCCGGGTGCCCAGACTGACCGCATAGGACGCACGAAGGCGGCTCTGTGCAAAGGGAGACGTCTTTTGGACGGGAACACTCAGCCGTGCTATGGTCACCCAGACACTTGACGCATCTGGGTTTCGCATAGCAGTGGGCCTGCGAGTGGCCGTACAGTTGACAGCGGTGACACTGACCAACTATAGTGGGACGGTAGGGTTTCTCTACGGTTATGCCGATGAGATTGCAGAGGGACTTAATGTCAAAAATCGGATGATGGCCTTCTGTTGGATGACAGATGACAAGGACCATATCGTATTCTGCTCCGCCGCGTGCTCTATGCAAACGGTGGACGGAGATGACGGGGATGTTTTGTGCCACTAAATCATCATAGATTTCTTGGACGGGCATCTCAAAAGGAATGCGCCTGATAACCACACGGGTGGGCTTTTCCTCCGGAAGGGAGTAAGTGTGAAAAGGAATTGCCTTTTCACGCAGAAGACGGGAGAGACCCCTGTAGTCGTTAGACGTAGGGACAATGACTTTAACGCCTTGTTGGCATGAACGCGCGTTGGTGTAATTGATCTTTTGATCTTTACACCAATTCGAAACGGTGTTCCACTTGGCCCTTTCTTGGATGAAAATGGGCGGCGGTGGTTTTTGCTTCTTAGAAGCAGACGCAGAGGGATTAGCACTAGGGCTAGAAGAGGGGCCCGGGGACGCGGGGGAGGGGGAAGGCGCGGGTTGGGCGGAGGATTTCTTAGCCTTAGTGGCCTGAGAGGAAGAGGCTTTCGTCTTTTTCCTCTTTCCTCCCTTGCCGACGACTTGAAAGTCGTCTTCAGAGGAGGATTCGGAAGCGGACTCGGCTTCTGAAGCGGACTGGGAACGAGGCACGGTAGTGTCCATGCGCTCAGAGGGATCGGGGTCGGCGACGGGAGTAACGGCCGTGGGAATTTTTGCCGGCTTAGCGATAGCCGGCTTAGCGGTCGGGGGCTTATTGGAAACAATCGGTGTTTCCGAGAACGCGGGCATAAGGGACGGTACCGACAATGCCTGAGGATTAACTAAAGAAGGCATCGAAGCCTTCTGAGAAATGCAGCCTTTGTCGGCTAAAGGCGGCGATAAGGGGCTGTCGAGTACGTCACTGAAATCAGTGACGTCACGGTCGCATACCTGAGCGCAGGTAGCCGACGAACCGGTTTGACGCAGTAACGCGTCGAATTCTTTGCCATATTTGGCCGAGAAATCGGGGTCCTTTAAGAGGACCTCTTTGAAAAACGCTATTATTAAAGCGTCCGACATGACTAAATGGGGAGTTTACGCGGGAAAAATTGCGGTGGGAACCTAGCAATCCTAACCCTAACAACCTAACTTCCCCGGGTGGGTTTTGCCCGGGGATGTGTAACCCTCCCTGCCGGGTGTAGGCAGGGAGGTGAGTACCTAATGGTGAGCCCTAAGCTTGTAACCCGTCGCCAGTCTTATTGTGCGAACGGGGCCCTGACCAGTCTAGTGCGAAGGGGTTGAAACACCCAACCGACACTAGGTGTGTAGCTGTGAACGAAACCAGAGACTAGATTTGACTAGGAGATCCCCCAAGGCCAAGGTTCTAGCTCTCGACTCCAATTGACTGCCTCACCCTGAAGGGGATCGGCGGGTGTGTCGGGTCAACACCCCACTCGGTTTCGTTGGCACCGTAAGGTATCCACCGAGGACCACGAAACTGTGGTTTTACCCAGAGGGGGTCAAACGTTTAGACGATGTGAGTTGATCGACCGCTGCCTTGAAAAAGGCGGCTTTGGATCCGTGGTTGTAGTCAGAGACTACGAAGATCGTTGCGGCGAGCGGCAACGGAGCGAAGTAGCGGCCGTACGGCGGGCGGCGGACAGTCGTGGAGCGTAGCGCAGCACGTCCGTTCGCGGCGAGCGTCGAGCGGCGAGTGTACGACTTTTTAACTTCACGTATAAGCATTTTGTACCTTTTGCAGAGTATTCAGTAGTGGATGGACTATCTACGAATTACTATTGAATACTGACGAATATATATAGGTACTGAAAAATAATGAGTAGGTATATCAACTTTTTGGAAATCAACATTTTACTAAGCTATTCCCAGAAACTGACTGACATTACCTTTGGTCACAATCAGTTAGAAATGAAAGAAAATAAACAAGCAAGGTAAGTTCCCAATAGGTGGAACTATTATGGTATCATGTAGGGCAGTAGGTAACTGTAACTTCAGGAGCAAAGCTGTTAGTTTCACACTTTTATCTTAATGCTATTTAACCTTCACGCTATTTACTTACTGAGTATTTCATTGTAAATATTGAAGTTCTTTAAACGAATCAGATAGAAGTGTTGCTGGGGAATTTGTTCCACCGCTTTTTCTTCCCAGCAAAAACACTAGGAAGTGGTGAAGTGTGGGCGTTTTGGGGCCTTCTTATGTATTTTTTAAACGTTCAAAAAGTGTTGATTCTAATATTATAGACTTTTGATTTTGGGCTTCTTATAACAGCACGAATAGCCACTGTTGTCGCTATCTTTTCAAGTCTTTAGACAACCTCGTCTATAATCTGTGTATGATTCCGTGTACGAATGTAGACATACTTACATATACAACGCTTATTTCTAAGTATATCTCGAGAGTGGATCGGAGATGCCATTTACCGCTCGATCGCTCTCAATCATACCCATATCAAAGCCTTGGTGCGGTTGCGAAATATTAATAAAAATATTTCCATGAATTCAACTAATAAACTGACTTAAATTCTTTTTACTTGGTATGTACTAAATCATTAAATAAATATATTCCTAAATATATCCTATACAACATAGGTATCCCTTTTTGCAAAAATTGGTAATTAAAATGTAGGTAAATGGTAACAGATAATATAAATGACATCAGAACCTAGTACCTAAATTATCCTAATTTTTATAGGGTTGTTATTAAATCACAGTAACGCATCGCAACTTCTCCGAAAAAATAATCCATCCCGCGCGCAAAATTGCGGGGAATCAAATTTTGTGAAAAATCTCGTTACCTCGTCGTTTTGCTACATTATGTACGTACGCAGAGATAGAGATTTATACGCATATGATGTGGGAATGAAAGAGTAATTTTCTACCCTGCCTCGCGTAACCGAATGTAATCTCATTACTATTTATGTAAATGTGATGTGTAATTTTACAAAGCGTGGGTTTGTGAGATGGTTACGTTCGCAATCACAGCCGAGACCTTACGTCAACACAATGTTTAGATGTCTCATGTAGGGAATCGTTTGATCTCTTTGTAGTTCGAGTACTTTTAAACTCACAAAAAAAACATTATTAATGCAGCATAAACTAAAATAATAATGTAGGAACGGTCTACACCTTGGAAGTGATGTGTACTGGGATGCAAAGCCGCACTTCAGTGGTAACACTTTGACCGTAAGTTTACCTAGTGCGTAGTTTCAATAAATTATGAGCCCCTGTTCATTGTTAAATTCACGTTACAGCCCTACAATAATGTTACAAACATGTTTCTGCTTTCGCAAAAAGAAGTTTCTTTTTAAGGGGGGTTTTAGTCCTTAGATAGTGAAAACCGACTAAGTTAGGAGCTGTCGGTTTGTTGTTTCTGTAGGTAATATTGATCGAAGAGGGCGTACTTTACGTTTCATTTATGATAAGTATGTCAAAAATTGTGCAGCATAAAATAAGCATGTTAAAATCTTTAAAAAACAACAGTCTTATAAAATTTTAGTAGGTACAGACGCCAGCACGTCAAGTTACCCCAATGTGTCAAATTTTCCCAATTGAATATGAACCTTATTCTGTTTGCCATAAAGTTGAAAATTGATCAAAGAAATTTGACACATTGGGGTAACTTGATGTGCTGGCGTCTGTACCTACCTACCTAAGGAGGTATCTACTTACCTAATTGTAATTAATAATTTGTAACGTTCATTAAACATGAACCAGCTTAGACTGATTTTGTTACAAGTGACGTGCGGCTTTCTGTACCTAAGTGCCAAAATTAATTCAAATCGTTCCGCTGAGGAGAGCGGCAGGGCACGACGGCGACAGCAGGCTGGATGCATTAGCGAGCGACACTCCCCCAGCAAACGTCGACGGAGTTATACATAGAGTACCGGTGACGGTATACGTCACTTGGCTCGTATCTAATCAAAGCTGAAGGCACGAGGAAGGAATACACCCTCCCCCCATCGGGGTTCGGCTGGCTTTACAGAGACTAGATACTTGCCAAAATATGGATTTAGGTAGTAGAAAAAATAAAGTTGTTATGGCGTGATTTCGATTCTAGAGAAAAGATGATGAAGTTAAAGCAGGGGGAACAGCTGCAATTTTATACGGCGCTCCCGAATGGCTGAGGCCCCGAATGGCACGGCAGCGGCCAACGCCGCGAAAGTAAACATACACAAATTCGCCGAAAATTATTCAAAATTAACTTAATTTGTTAATGGCAACAAGATGGCGGGACGAGCTGGACTCCTTCGATAAAAACCAGTACCAAAAAGCTCTTGACAGAGAGAGGTAAAAGGAAAGTAGGGAGGCCTTTGCCCTGCAGTGGGAAAACATAGGCTAGTAAAGTAACTAAAGCTATCCAAGTAAGTATGCTTCAATTTTCTAGCCCGCTACGCACGTTTCGCTCGCTTTGCTTGGAGTTCAATCTATCCCTGCATGCGTAGCATGAACACATTGAACACCGAAGAAACGGCCTTTGTCTACAGACGAATCGGCAAAGTGACAGATTATATAGACAGGAACCTCAATCTGTCAAATTTCTTTCAATACACCTGCCTGCGTAGCATGAACACTTAATTTCTTTTCTTCCGAGACACGACAAAGACCGTTTCTTCGGTGATCATGCTACGCGTGCAGGTTCTTCTTCTTCTCTTGTCGCAATGAACAATCCTAGTTAGTATGTTACGGTTTTCCAACTCGCTTTGCTCGCTGGTTTATAAATGCGTAACTTATTCTAGTCGGGATGTTCCAAATGTTGGGTTCTTCTAACTCTTGCATTATCTTGCTGAGATTTCAATTAGAGCTTTTACTGTTCTATTTTTTGTTGGTTGTGAATCATTATCCTCCTATTGAGCTTCACCGCAGTTGAATAAAAAGAACGCATACTTACACATTGCTATACTGGGTCCCTACTCATTGCCTACACAGTAGGTCTTTATCTGACTTTTAAAAGATATTTTATCAAAGAGCATTAATTGAATAACTAACAATTTTACTCGAGGTAACCTATAGTCTCTGGCGTTAAAGGCCTCAACGATCTACAAAAAGCTGCAGCAGTTTTTCGAAAGCTGCTTGTTTTCCGATTTGAGGATACGTAAGAATGATTGTTAACTCACTATTAATATCATAGTAGTGGACCTAACTTGTAATCTATAGACTAAAGCAGCAGCAGTATCGTTTTGTTATTCATGGAAGATAAGATTAACAGCCGTCCCTTCAGTAGACTGTTAGGAACGTTAGCCTCAGAGCCAGTACGTTAGTGACAGGTAGCTAATATCCGCGTGCAACATAATCCTTGCTGCAGTTGGATTAATTAACGTGACCTGTTTCACCCGACGAGATAAACTAGGTTAACACCTGTGACCGAATCACCGAACCTCTGGATATTAATTCAACCACGATTTAACTAATCAACGTCCGGTCAAATGAATCCATTTGCAGATTAGAATAGATTTGCATCCTGCATGTAATTACCGAGCTATTTAATATGCTGTTCTAATTAGGCACCTAGGAATAGGTACCTACCAGTTTGATGCATCCCCGTATTGCAATACAGTTGCAGAAAGTACCTGCACCTACGTACTTGATAGTATAATATTGAATAAACACTTTTTCTCTCTGAAATCAACAAAGCAACCCTGCAAAGTGCTGATTTTTTTGAGTTTGTTTAGTTTAATGAAAGTAGATACGTATAAGGCTATTTTTAAGGGCAGATCGAAGACTGGATTTGTGCCCGATTAATGGCTCGGCTGGGCAGCGTTCGGAAAATTGCGTAATGTCTTCTCGTCCGACATACCTCAGTGTCTCAAGTCAAAGGTTTTCGACCAGTGTGTGTCGCCAGTGATGACTTATGGCACTGAAACGTGGTCCCTCACTATGGGCCTTATGAGTAAGCTCAAAGTAGCCCAACGAGCTATGGAGAGGGCTATGCTCGGAGTCTCTCTGCGGGATCGAATCTATACTAATATTATAAAGAGGTAAAATTTGTAAGTTTGTAAGTTTGTATGTAGGGGGTAATCATCGGAACTAATGATCCAATATTAAAAATTATTGTACTGGTAGAAAGCTACACTATTCCCGGTGGACATAGGCTACTTTTTATCCCCGTATTCCCACGGGAACGGAAACTACGCGGGTAAAACTGCGTGACGTCTGCTAGTCAGAAATAAAGAGATCCGTAGAAGAACGAAGGTTACAAACATAGCCCAGCGGATTAGCAGCCTAGGTTGAAGTGGCAGTGGGCAGGGCACATAGCACGGAGTACTGATGACCGATGGGGTCGATAGGTTCTCGAATGGAGGCCACGTATCGGCAAGCGCAGCGTAGGACGTCCACCCACAAAGTGGCAAGACGACCTCATTAAGGCCGTGGGAACGCGCTGGATGCGAGCCGCTTCCAACCGGTCTTATTGGAGATCTATAGGGGAGGCCTATGTCCAGCAGTGGACTTCCTATGGCTGAAATGATGACGATGATGATGAATGGCAATAGGCTCGCCATACTTATGGGGCTTAAACATAATTGGAGACAGGCGCGTGTAACTCCGTGTACCTACTACACGTACACACGGCTACATAATTATCAAGCTATACATGTCCAGTTTACGTTGACCTCGCTTTGTTCGAAAATCCTATACAATGCGACATCAGCTAATACAGGAAATAAATAGCTTGATGTGTAGCCATGTGTACACCTCTACTTATACCTTTGGGGATTACAGACGTCATGTCATTGTTTTGTCAATAACAAATGTTAGTATTATTTGCTAAGTGTTGGAACAATAGAAAATAATAGGTACCTAATGATTTTCTTTGTTTCCATCAGACTTTATAATGTAAAAAACGCATTTGAAATCAAACATCATTACGTGATTTTACTATTCATAATGTTATCAGTACGATGTACGAGCATATCATCCTTAGATTTTTAGTATTTGCAACTGGTTGATATTTTTTATCTGTATTTTGCTCAATTTTGACAGTTCGCAGCTGGTGCTGTTGGATTGTTTCTGTTATGGATTTTTGAGACCCTAAAGCGTAGTTAATACTTAAATTGTGGCGACAAACAAGAAAAATAAGCTAAATTTAGAACATTCGTAAAAGTTTGTGAAATATTTGTTCCACTTGGCACAATGTTTAAGGTAAATACGTTGTTTTTAGTGTGGGTCAATACTCGAAACTGCGAATTGTATACAACATTTTGTTCCATCCGAATGCATTAAAAAACAAATTTATTGGTGTCTAGGTTTCTGAATAACTTGTGAATCTTGTTTTGAGCAAATAATTTGATGAAATAACATGCTGTCAATTTTCAACATGGCTCACTCCGGTCGTTTGGTATGGTAGGTACTTTTATGTATAATCGCGATACGTTAATGTACTTGACAGACGACACTAATCAACTTTAGCTGCAATGTAATAAGAAATGTATAATTTGTGTCCTATCCTACTTGTTACATAAGACATTTTCGTTGTTAGGACGAACAGGCGTAAGTGCCAACCAAAATACATGTTTACATGTATGTTGTTCCACTACAAAGCAATATTCAGCCGAATAATGTTTGTTTTATTTTCAGATCTACTACTCCGAATTCTATTCAATGATCACAAAAACATAAAGGTAAATAATAAACGAGTAACCTACCCTCCACAAGTCCACATGCTTACTTTTATCATTTTGCTTGAACAATCTTTTATAAAAACATAACATTTGTTATCAGTTAAGGATAAACAAGTGACTAAATATTGATTGATGCACTTATCTCTTAAGTTAGGTAAGCTTCAGTAAACAAAATTCTTATATTAATAGAACACACACCTTTATATCAGCTTTGTTACTATTTACTAAGTTATAAAGTATGCAGTAATGTAGTTATACTTAAATAAATAAATAAATATAAAATAAATATTCCACAACTTTTCACACAACACCATTTAGTCCCATGTGAAGCTTGAGAGCTTGTGTTATGGGTACTAATCAGCTGATAAATATACTTATATATTTCTAAAAACATACATATTATAGATAAATTACACCCAGACACAGAACAAATGATTGTGCTTATTACATAAACATTTTTCCTGGGTGGGAATCGAACCCACAACCTCCGGCATAGCAGTCAGGGTCACTAACTACTAGACCAACAGGCCAGTCGAGTTATGTTACACCATTATAAGTTTTTAATCAAAATAAATCAGTATACACATACTTAAATAAACTCGCGCCTTTTCCCATGGGGGTAGGCAGAAACTACAGAGCGCCATATGCTATGATTCTTACATACTTCTTTTGCTTTGTTTACATTTATACATGTTGTCATACACACACGCCGGTTGCGAGTACTACGCATCTGACCTTTCTGAAGAACCTCAACAATAAGGTCTATGTATGTCCTTCTAGGGCGTCCCCTCCCGGTGTTCCCACTACATCTGCTTTGTAAATACCTTTTTTTAGTCGCCTTTCATCAGTATAATTATGAATAAACCTTTAAAAATAAGAACTATCTTATTTTTGATACAATTAAGGCTCTATTTTTGTATACAACTCATGATCATCTGAACCTTTTTCCAACTATGTTGCAGTCAACTTTTAGTCTAACTGGATACCAGTGTTCTACATAGAGCAACTGACTGTCTTTCTGACTTCCACAACCCACTGACCAACCAACACCATACCCCTTAATGACACTGGTTGTCAGACAGTCAAAGGTCTAAAAATGACTGCTGAGAGCTACAGTTTGGCTTTTTTTAAATAATAACAATTCATTTCAAATAAAATTTTGATGTTTGTATTTTTTCCCGAAGCACAGGGCAATGGACCCAGTTATAGATAATGAATGGCTTGGCTGCAAAAATGAACCAATTGACGAAATGCAAAATGTGGGCAATATTGCTCGAAGCTGGCAATGGAGGGAGCGGGGTATTGACCCATCCAATTACCCCAACAGCAAGACAGTTCTTGAAAACATGGCTGAAGACATACTGGTCCAGAAACCACTTCAAATAAGAGTATGACTATTTTCTTTTTTAATACACCAAAAGAAAATTAGATGAATTGATTAAATTTTCCCATTTATTTTTATATTCATTAGCATTTCTGTTTAGATGAAATCAAATGTGTCATGAAAATCTTTCTTTCAGAGTTGTGATTTGCCAGGGTATCCAAGATCTACATTTTTGATGGTGTTCAGTCCTGATGGGTAAGTTAATCTTCACTTTAATTGGCAGTGCTTAACTTAATATTATTTGAATTAATTGAGCAATTTAATGTTATCAAATAGGTACAATTGGCTTCCACACTATTCTATTTTGTATTGTATAGCACAAATAATCCGTTTTTTAAATCTGACATTAGCATGGAGTTCTAATTCTATAGATTTCAGATAGTGAAATAATGGGATTATACTCTATGATATTTCAATATGTAGCTAAGTACCTACACTAATGAGCCCTAGTTAAGTTTACAAAAAGAATTTCCAAAGGGTTCTTGAAATTAAACTAAACACACCACATTTGGCCACAGTTACATTATTTAGCTGTAGCTATGTTATCCTTCTTTTTTATGAGTTCTTATTTTAAAAGTGTTTATGACTATCAAAATACACACATTATTACATTACAGGACTAAAGTAGCATCTACACATGGAAACCACAATGTGTATGTGTCTGAGCTGGCCAGTGGCAAGCATGTACGCATACTAAAGGGACATCCTCGCACTCCATGGTGCATTGCCTTCCATCCATCACACCCACTGCTTATTGGCTCCGGCTGTCTGGGCGGACAAGTCAGGGTGTGGGACATTGCAAGTGTGAGTTTTACTTACTAAAAATAATAAAGCTTATTTATTCCATTATTTACAAGTTATTAAGCATGTTCGGTTTAAGGAATTTATTCTCATAAGAACAATACATAGGTTCACTTATAATGAGATACAAAGTAATTGTTTATATCTAAATAAATACATTTCGCCTCCGATGTGTGTTGGTGAAGTTATACATAACAAATATATAGGAAGTATTTAATTGCTAACATTTAATATGAGGTAATTATTACTACATTTCATAAACGTAATCTCTCAGTTTAAGTTTAAATCTGTTAATATTATCACATGCTTTAACGTCATTAGGTAGGTTGTTAATGTTAAACATTAACACCTTAAGCCTATATTGTTCCCTTTTGGGTGAAAGAGTTCATCATCTCGTGCCATTGCTCTCTGTCTCGAGCCATCTCCATCCAGTTTGGCCCAGCCATCTCAATCATATCATCTGCCCATCGTTTACACAGTCTCCCTTTGCTTCCTTTGCCTTCAGGTCCTGACCATTTTGATGTCTCTATTGTCCACCTTTTATCAGTATACCTTGAAATGTGTTACCTACTACATGTTTTACCTACTTTCAAACCATACATTGAAATGCTTGTATAAATGCTTATTAAGTGTTGTGAAGGGATGAAAGTCAGTAATACTTTTATTTATTGTGACAGGGTGGCAGTGAAGTGTGGAATGTTCGCAACGAAACTGTCATAGCTTCCATTGCGTTCCACCCCCGTGATCAGTTGCTTGTGATAGCAACCTACAATGAGTTATACTTTTGGGACTGGAGCCAGCCTACACCTTTTACCAAAGTCTCTACTAATAATGTTAACGAGAAAGTCAGGTATGTAAATGTTAAGTATAAAGCTACATGCAACAGTCAACAACTTTTAACAGTTTGCATATAAATGTATTGATGCACCAAGTCATACAAGTAAACTTGATCATTTAAGTAATGTTCAGTTTGTGTTGCTGTGTATGTATAATTTTCTTTTCATCAACTTCAGATTGTAGGAGCACTAAAGTGTGTTAGTGTTTTACTGTTATTAAATATCATGCATTCCTCTTAGCTTGTGTCTTTCAGATATGTGGCTTTTGATGCTCTTGGCTACAAACTTATCACTGGAATATCACTATGGGCTGGTTCGGGAGGGCAAGCAAACAACTCTTCGCAACAACAGACCCCAACCTCGGGCCCGTCAAATAACCCTAACAATAACTCTAGAAGAGACGACAATGATGACAGTCCGGGAGGCAACCGGGCGCAAGAAAGCCCGGGCACAGCACAAGACATGATCGTAAACTCTTATCAAAACTTGGTGCAAAGATATGATAGTTTAGTGAGGAATTATCAAAGACTCTTCATGGTACGACATCGCCTAACCAACACTCCGCCGCCGCCAAATACGGTAATGGATAATAATAATTATTGTAAAACTATTTATTTTTAATCATCATGTCAACCTTTTTGGGTTTTCGAAGTTTTTAATAAATTGTACTATGTTCGCAGACGGACCGCGGTACGGATCCCATGGAGACTGACTTCGGGGTCGGCACTTCGGGCTGGACGAGACCCACGCGTCCTACTACTACTACTCCTCAGGATGATGGTATTATATTGTGTATTAATATATAAATTTGGACGATTCCAAGTTGTTATTAGCTTATTAGTATTCTTTTACTGATTTGTTGGTCTAGTGGTTACTGGCCCTGACTGCTATACCGGAGATCGAGGGTTCGATTGCCACCCAAGACAAATAAATAATAATAATAAATATTCCACACCACGCCATCTAGTCCCAAACTAAGCAGAGCTTGTGAAATGTTTGTGATGAGCATGATCAAATGATCGTGTTCTGTGTCTGGGTGTGATTTATCCATAGTAAGTAGAATAAAATAGAATACTCTTTATTGTACACCATAAAAACTTACAAATTATAACTTGTACGTATGTATTTAGAAATACATAAATAATTGTGTTTATCAGTTGTCTAATATTCGCAGCACAAGCTCTGCTTACTTTGGGACTATATGGCGTTGTGTGAAAGTTGTGGAATATTTATTTATATATTAATCTTATTTCTGTTTACACAAATTCAATCCTTTCTGTGTTTTACCATGTATTTGAGATAATAATTTTATTGTAATTTCTCTGCTACTGACAGCTGTCAACCACTGTTTAAAGAATACCTTATACAGACACTTCCGTCACTGTACATCCTAGAAACAGCCTTATTTGTCAGAAATAACCCTCACTGGTTTCCTCTTTTGTCAGATAATGTAATTAGAAATAGACGTAATAAATATAAACATTATTTACAGCCTCACTCTTCGAAAACAGCACTTCTTCATAAAAGTGTGTTTTGTATGGCACCGATCATATATAATAAAATTCCAGAGAACATAAAAAATATAAATAATACAAATAATTTCAAAAGAGATTTGAAGAAGCTACTAACTAAAAAATGTTACTACTGCGTTAAAGACTTTTTAAATGATACCTTGTAACTTCATTGTTTTGTATTATAATTTTGTTGTTTCTTTTTTTTTTTTTTTTTCACTTAATGGTTTTATATTTTAAATGTCTGTATTTTTTTTTTCTCTCTCTTTTTTTGTACGCTAAATATGGCAAAACATGTTGAAACCTACCTGTTTTCAAATTTCCATCCACATTTGCATCTTCTTCTTATCGTGTGGTTAGTAACTAACCTGGTGTCAGAGTTTTAATGCCGCCCATGGGCCTCTGACTTGGCATCACATGCCCTTGAGAAATATCTCTCAGGCATGCCGGTTTCCTCACGATGTTTTCCTTCACCGTTTTTAAAGCAAGTGATAATTATACAATACGCACATGAATCCGAAAAGTCAGAGGTGCGTGCCTTGGGTTCGAACTCGAGACCTATGATTTGGCAATCCGCCGGTCACACCACTAGGCTATCACTGCTTGTATTTGCATCTATATGTATTGTGTTACACATGTTTAAGCAAATAAATATATCTTTATCTTTATCAGCAGAAAATCCAACACCCGGTACGTCTCGCGACACAGTAGAGCCCCCGGACACCGCCGACGGAGAGAGCAGCAGTCGCTTACTCAACCTCGATGTATTATCGATTGATAGCAATCCTTCCAGGTAAGCAATCAGAATGAGGCCCGGTTATATGGCGATAATATGCATATTTTTTTTAAACGTGTAGCAGTTTCAGATTGTCATTGTCTTAAAATTAAGACTACCTGTCCACATCCGATAAAATCGGTGACCGGTGAAGGAGAAATATAGAACGTACTAATAGCTACAGTGTAATGCATAAGCCCTACCAGAAGTCGGTCAGAAATACAATAGTGCATCCTATATGATCCGATTATCGGTGCTACAGGCACCTACTGATAGTTTATACGTACAGAGAGCTGCGTTCGTGACAATTATTTTTCTAAATACCAAGACAATTCAAATTATAACTGAAATGTAGCTGTGGAATTATATTTTGTTAAACTTTGATATTTTCAGAAATCCAAGTTCATCTAATCAGGAGCGTTCGCAGTTTGGATCACGATCGTCCGCATTCCAGCCGTTGAACGGTTCCGATAGATCCTACAGAAGTATAGAGTACGAGAGTACCCGACTCTTGCCCAATCCTTTCTCGTCTTCTAACGGAACACCGAGACCGACCAGGGTTAGTTTTACGGAGATCACCCCCTCCAGTTCGGCGAACACATCGCGCACTAGCATTTTTACTTCATCTAGGGGATCTTCTTTGGGTCGAGATTTCGCACTTCGCCGAAGAAACTTCTCCCAGTCCCAACAAAATAACGAGTCCACACGTAACGAGCCTGCAACAGCTGCGACCACTCCTTCTGCTTCGCCGTATGTACCGCGACGCTCATTCCAGTCTAGTGCTGACAGCCAACCCTCAACGTCCGGTTCTTCTTCCTCTTCCTCACAAAGACCAACTATGACTAATTCATCTACACAAATGAGCCCCGTGACGGCGCCAGTCGATGCCCAAACTATTAACGAAAGCCTTGATTTGATTCGTGATATTCTTCGCGACTCTGGGACAAGGTTATTGAATTTAATCACAAATATGTCGCTATCCACTCTGGCCAGCGTCGAGCGTAGTATTCCACGTCGAGGCAGCGCGTCGCGCGCGCACTCGGACGAGAGCGAGGGCGGCGGCCGCACGTGCGGGGCGCGGCCTCGAGTGCGACTGTTCAGCTCCACTTGGCGACGAGAATTTTTATCATCCAGCTCTGATTCCGACAGTGATCAGTCGTCAGAAGTTAATATTTTTAGAACTAGAAATACTACGTTTCGAGAAGACGAGCCTAGAGTTAGCGATCGTCCGCCTGCGTCGACTTCTTCCGAGAGATTGCCGCACCCTACTGATAGATTAGTGTTTGAATTGAATGACGAGGACGCGCGCATAAGTGCGCCCCCTAGAGACCCCGGACCATTGAGAGATGCAGGGGGAATCAATGTGTCGTTGTCCAATAATAGGTTTCGTGTTCGAACACAAAGCGATCCAATGAGCACCGACGTAGCCCCCTCTCCCTCGCCTGTCGGGTCCCCAACCACGGCTGTTGAAGCCACACCTCCGCCTGCAGCAGTCCCACCGGCTCCAGCTGCCGCCGCTTGTACGCCAGCTGCAGCCACGCCTGCTGCCGAAGCAGCTGGACCTGCAGAGGGTGTGGATATGGCAGACGGAACTGCAGCATCAGAACCACGTACGCAGAGTACAGCTGATTTTAATCCTGATAGACCGTCAACAAGCAGAGATGATTTTTGGAATAGAGGCGGCGTAGTTCCTCCTGACGAAGCTTACAGAAAAGTAAGAAGCGGTGTAAACGCATTACAAAAGCACACTGTGCAGTTGACGAATCTTTGGCTGCGAGGAAATCGCACGACCATGAGAGAATTACGCGGGATGTGGGAAAATTTACGACGACGCATACTTATGTTACATAGGGAATCAGGAAGACAAGATGTTCCCAGCTATTATACTAGACCGTTACTAGATCGATGTATGATGTTGACTGACATGACGGAGAACCTCACGCGCACTGCAAGAAACTTAAGGCATAATGCAAGAAATGAAGACAGTGACAGGAATTCGGCTGGGAGTCGTAATGCGCCTCAGACTCCAAGCAATGCTAATAATAATCAGACAGAAGGCGAACGAAGTACTTCTAATGACAATACTACCGAAAGTAGACCATCTCAAGGGGGAAGGTCTTCTCACGTTAGATCTTCGCAAAATACCCGATTTTCTCCGCCTTTAAGAAGAAGACTACAATCACACTATCGTTGGCGTGCAGAAGATGAACTTCGGAGGCGATCTCGTAATCCCGCCGCTAACCGTTTGGCTCCGCGCTTTATTAACCGATCCCGCAGAGACTTCGCGCGAGCGATTGAAATTAGTGCTACCAGGCATGAAATACGCATGAGAGCCATGCAAGTATTGTCAGTTATGTTCAACATGATGATGATGTGTCTCGAAGAACGCGGCCTCAGTCAACTTATCATCAATATGTTGAGGACGCTTAAAAGGGCTCTAGCGTTAACTTGCTTGATCGTGATGTCAAACAGGAACAATGGACGAACAGCTACTAGCCAAGCCCCAACACCGCAACGTGTAGAATCCTTAGATGTGGTTCGTATTCAAAATGTGGAGCATAACGTGGATGTGAACGTTGACGGCCCCGACGAGCAAGCGCCTCCAAATAACCCACAGCGTTCTGCAGAATCGGTTCCAAATCGATCACAGCAAACTAGTAAAGAAAACAAAACTAAAACTGCTGAGAAACCCTCAACATCTCAAGCTGAAACTGTCGAAAAAAGTAATAAAAATAAGAGACCACGCCAAGAAACACCTTCAACTTCACATAGTATTAGAGTTTCACAAAGATATAGCAATCGTGTTGCCGTCCAGATTGCGGCCGCGAACAGGAATACTTCTGCAACAGCACGAAATAGACGAGATCTGTACATGGAAAGTAGGAGACAAAAAGCTTTGCATAGAACAAATCCTACTGCACATCCACTTATTAAAAAGAGGATTATACCTCCAGTATCAAATTACAGAATACCAGCATTGCGAAGTGTACCATTGAGGCCTAGCGTGTCGAGATTTAGAAGTCCAAGAGTCGATCCGCTAAATAATGAACCAGTGGCGGGTCCCTCTAACGCTCCGCCATCCGGTGGCGTCAATCCTAACGCTCAAGACTCGCCTGGAAGTGAACTCATGAATGAATTCGAGCACAGGGTCAATTTTATACGCATAGCTCACATGCAGGCTGTGAGGCTAAGGAATGCGGCCAGAAACAGATTCAGACGCCTGCAAACTATCCGCCTGTACACACCGTCGTCCGTCCGCGAGATGTTCTCGCTGCAAGCGAACAACGGTGACCCGCCGGCGGGCAGCGCGACCCCCGGGCCGAGCGGCGCGGGGGGCGGCGGGGGAGGCGCGGAGGGGGGCACTCGCCACCCGCTGGCGATGTTCCGGCCGCACATCCTGTCTGCGCGCGCCGACCCGGCCGGCCGCGAGGAGCTCAGCCATCAGTTCCACACCGTGCTTAACAACGTCGCCATGCCGCTCATGCAGATGAGCGACCTGCCCGGCAACGACGGCGGATCTACCCAGCGACTGCCCAGAATACACGAGTATCTACAACCCATCATCCTGGCCCAGGTAAATAAACCTTGTATGTTATGTAAAAGTTGTATAAAATCGTATTTGTCGACCTGGTGTTACTAGATCTCTGTCGTCTCAGAACGCAATGGTGGTGGACGACGAGGGCGCGTCCGGCGAGGGTGGCGCGAGGCGCATGGCGGGCATGGCGGGGCTGCTGGACGCGGGCATCATCTCCGAGGCCCTACCCGCACCCTCGCACCGCGTGCAGGCCTGGGACTTTACCACCGGCAACACGCCCGAAATATCTGACAGTACGACATTTTATCATGTATTAGTTCCAACTCCAAATCCAAGCTGTAATTGGTCACGAGGTAAATACCAATTCTTCCTTAATTACCAAATCACCGTTTAGTAACGTATTTTTATGTCATCAGGTACCAAAAATGTAGTAGTCCAGCGATGCAGGATTCATAATGACGCCAGTATCGACATATCTAAAGATGGCCGGCTCTTGGTCGCACTTCTCCCTGTGCCCAGGTTAAGAAACACGAACCATTGGCTTGGTAAGCAAACATTATGTAAATTGGTGGTAAAATAGTTATACAGTTTCACGTCAAATATGCAATAAATCGACATTATGACCCACTTTGACGATACATCGCTTAAACCGTAAAAATAATTTTGGAGAAGTATTTTTTTTAGGAAGTTTTAAATAAGTTATGTCAATACAGGTCGAGGAAATCTGTGCAATTAAAACCTTTGTCATCACCGCTAAACCATATTTAACGAAATAGCTAGATAAGTTCACTACATCATGCTAATATGTGTACGGTAACCGTCAGGCGTGTACTCGCTGGAGTGGGCGCGGCTGGGCCAGTGCCTGCACACGGCGGTGCTAGAGCAGAGCGCGGTGTCCGTGGCTCTGTCGCCCACGGCGCGCCACCTGGCCGTGGGGCTCGGCTCGCGCCGCTTCACGTCCGCGCCGCACGCGCGCAACAACGTCATCGCGCTGCTGTACCGCCTCGAGCCGCGAGGTATGTTCCTAACTACACTCCACTGCCTTCCTCTCTCATCATATTCCGGTGGGGCTCGGCTCGCGCCGCTTCACGTCCGCGCCGCACGCGCGCAACAACGTCATCGCGCTGCTGTACCGCCTCGAGCCGCGAGGTATGTTCCTAACTACACTCCACTGCCTTCCTCTCTCATCATATTCCGGTGGGGCTCGGCTCGCGCCGCTTCACGTCCGCGCCGCACGCGCGCAACAACGTCATCGCGCTGCTGTACCGCCTCGAGCCGCGAGGTATGTTCCTAACTACACTCCACTGCCTTCCTCTCTCATCATATTCCGGTGGGGCTCGGCTCGCGCCGCTTCACGTCCGCGCCGCACGCGCGCAACAACGTCATCGCGCTGCTGTACCGCCTCGAGCCGCGAGGTATGTTCCTAACTACACTCCACTGCCTTCCTCTCTCATCATATTCCGGTGGGGCTCGGCTCGCGCCGCTTCACGTCCGCGCCGCACGCGCGCAACAACGTCATCGCGCTGCTGTACCGCCTCGAGCCGCGAGGTATGTTCCTAACTACACTCCACTGCCTTCCTCTCTCATCATATTCCGGTGGGGCTCGGCTCGCGCCGCTTCACGTCCGCGCCGCACGCGCGCAACAACGTCATCGCGCTGCTGTACCGCCTCGAGCCGCGAGGTATGTTCCTAACTACACTCCACTGCCTTCCTCTCTCATCATATTCCGGTGGGGCTCGGCTCGCGCCGCTTCACGTCCGCGCCGCACGCGCGCAACAACGTCATCGCGCTGCTGTACCGCCTCGAGCCGCGAGGTATGTTCCTAACTACACTCCACTGCCTTCCTCTCTCATCATATTCCGGTGGGGCTCGGCTCGCGCCGCTTCACGTCCGCGCCGCACGCGCGCAACAACGTCATCGCGCTGCTGTACCGCCTCGAGCCGCGAGGTATGTTCCTAACTACACTCCACTGCCTTCCTCTCTCATCATATTCCGGTGGGGCTCGGCTCGCGCCGCTTCACGTCCGCGCCGCACGCGCGCAACAACGTCATCGCGCTGCTGTACCGCCTCGAGCCGCGAGGTATGTTCCTAACTACACTCCACTGCCTTCCTCTCTCATCATATTCCGGTGGGGCTCGGCTCGCGCCGCTTCACGTCCGCGCCGCACGCGCGCAACAACGTCATCGCGCTGCTGTACCGCCTCGAGCCGCGAGGTATGTTCCTAACTACACTCCACTGCCTTCCTCTCTCATCATATTCCGGTGGGGCTCGGCTCGCGCCGCTTCACGTCCGCGCCGCACGCGCGCAACAACGTCATCGCGCTGCTGTACCGCCTCGAGCCGCGAGGTATGTTCCTAACTACACTCCACTGCCTTCGTTTCTTATTATATTTCTCTCAGTAAAAATCAGTGAGACTGACTTGCAAAAGTCCTAATACAATTATTTATTATTATTATTATTATTGATAGGCTCACGTTTGACTACTATCTCACCTGAATGTAAGCGATAATGTGGTCAGCGATGAAGCGCGCTGGCCTAGAAATGACCTATTCACTCTTTACTTAAAGACTCCTAGGTTTTAGCTTTCAGGAAACACCGGCAGGGAATCCCAATCCCTAGCTGTACGCACAATGTGTGTGATTTCCATAATAAAGCTATTTGGTCCAAAGTTCCAAACCAGTAATATTTAACGTGAAGTATCTTTAACACTTATTTTATTTTAATTCACAGAAAGTTCAAGCCGCACCGGACTATCTCCTATCAAAGAGTTGGAACAAAACTGGGAGCATGGCTTTACTAGCCTCAACTGTCTACGCTGGGCTCCCCAACCTGGTCAAGGACTTGTCTATGCAAACAACACAGGCCAACTCATTATTATGAGCTAAGTAGCAATGTCATGACATGTTTATAAGGATGTTCCCAACACAAAGCCATGAATGTTGTATGTCACTGCCATGCTGACTGGCCTTTGTGTGTCATTCAGTAAATTAATTTTAACGCATTTGTGGCAAGTTCTTCATGTTTATATCTACGAACAGCTATTATTGGCCTGTTTATATTTCATAATATTATGAATCAAGTTGTATTTTTTAAATATCATAATACAATAATATTAGGATAGACTAATCACAGATTGTTTGATATAAAGTCAATCCAATTTTAAAATACATACATAGTTTGTAATGTCTAATGCCAATGTTCTTTAAATTGTAATTGATCTCGTGAATCATTGGATTGGAACTGATTGTGAAATGTTATAATGTCTATGGTATAATAACTGACAACTAATTGTTATGGTTAGTGTAAACAAGATTAGTAACTTTATGCTTGTATTACTTATTCGCATTGTGAATGTTTAATTAAACTACATACACACATCAATGCATGAGAGACGTGATACATGATTGAAAGTATAGATATATCGCCAGTCTTTAGATATTTATTCCTAGTAATAATGTGAAATTCTGAAAATTCATAGTACCTATCTATAACATATTTATTAAGTTTTTTTTTCTTTCTTTTATATATGTTTGCGTTATTGTGATACGCTGCCTTCGTACGTTTAATCTGTATACATTCATATTTAATTTTTTGTGCTCCTAATATATATTGTGGTTATATTTTTTGTGGTCTAAACGTGCAACTCACTCTGCAATCATGTTTTGATTTATGAAAATCTAAATTATTTTAAGTTTTCTTTCTGATTTCTATCAATAAATAATTTTAAGATTATTTCTTGCGAAGGTAGTGTGATTTCGGTTCTTCCAATTATAATTTATATAAATTTTGGCACGGCGCCATTCTTTAAGTTGCAGAAGCTTTATAGCAATATAATATACCAATTTTTCTTCGTTTCTTTCTATTCGTATAACCTAATAGTATTTATTTTAATATAAACAGTTAAAACTATCATTTGTTTTACGCCGGGTCTGTATGTATTCGGTTATACTCACATTATTCGAATAACTCGCTAAGATGCGTACTCGTCCGTTCAGCTGAACGAACGCATAAGCGTCTCATCCGAAGGTAGTGTTTTCTATGGACAAACGCTGAACGGAGCTGAATAAGTGTGAGTTGTCCCTTATTGGTCCAGTATTGTGTTGAAATCATATGAATGAATTTAACACCTTGACTGCGGGCGCTATCGCCTACGCCAAGCCGCCCGTGCGGACGGCCGCACACCTGCTGCGAGAGCCGCACAGTCGTATCGGATGGTCGAAAACAATACGCCAGTGCGGATATAGCGCTGGGTGTGTTTTAATCCTCCAGTGCGGCAAAACACAGGCTATTGTGTTTTTTTACGAATGTTACAAGTTATTTCGAAAATGACCATCCTACACAATAGGACCCTCAAACTAACAGAATAGGGTTTAAAATCCTTTGTGAACACCTGGCATCTTAATTGCTAAAGTGAAATAAAACAACATTGCGAATATCAACTTAAGCTCTAACACAATAGGGTTTAGGATCCTTTGTAGACACCTGGCATACCGGTCATAAAAAACTTAATTATACAATTTTCAACTTTATGATTTTTGTAATTTTATAAGAAATTCTAGTGAAACCCTTACTGGTTCGGTATTTTAAATAATAATTTCTCATAGACTTGAAACTTGAAATTATCAAACGTCTGAACAGACGTGAAAACTCACAGCAGTTGCGAGAACCGCACTTGCGGCATAATTAAATTTTACACGCTGGGCGTGATTTGCCGCACAGCCGTATTGGAAAATATGAAATCACAACCGGTGTGCGCGAGCCGCACTGGCGTTCCGGCGGCGAGAACACAGCGTATGTGAGTCCCGCAGTCAAGGTGTTAATCTTGCTATCGGACTAATTGCGTTTAATTATTCCTAACATAAATAAAAAAAAATGTTCCACAACTTTTCACACAACCCCATCTAGTCCCAAGCTAAGCTAAGAGCTTGTGTTATGGGTACTAAACAGCTGAAACATACTTATATACAAAGACATTCAATACCTATAGACCGGACATCACGATCAAAATTTTCTTCCGAAACTTGTGTCCTGCTTGGACACAAGTCTATGAGTTTTTTTCTAGTACGCTCCGCTGCCGCTCCAATATTCATATATTATACTAGATGGCGTTACTGAGACATGGAATCAAAGTTTTTCTATGACATCTCCTTGACATGCCCGCTCTATAGTATTTAATCTCTTCGCTTATATACTTCTAAATACATACATATTATAGATAAATTACACCCAGACACAGAACAAAAATCGTGCTCATCACACAAACATTTGTCCTGGGTGGGAATCGAAACCACAACCTCCGGCATAGCAGTCAGGGTCACTAACTACTAGACCAACAGGCCAGTCAAGTCAAGAACAACTCAAAGCTCATAGATTTTCGATTCAACCAGGGTAACACATACAATTATTTATCATAATAAAATCATGTATCGTAAAATTTTGACGAAAATAAATAATATTACTTATATACTTCATGATTTCTAAAATTAGTACAAATTTAGGTTCTTAAAATATCACTGAGAGTATGATCTGATGACAGAAGTAACTAGTATGTCGTTCGTTGAACGCTCCATCACACATTAGCGACACGTAAATCTAATTGCATAAATTTAAGATATGCGCTACGTGACAGGTTGGGCTATACTTGTGTTTGTAAGTGAAGAGAACTTATCAGAAACTCTAGCTTAATTTCCGGGACATTTGATTAGATTGTAACACGGCAACACATCATTTGCATTGCATTTCCAGTTAACGCTGACCTCGCATTGTACGGAAATACTATACAATGCAAGGTCAGCGTAAACTGATATGTATAGCTTAACACCTTGACTGCGGGAGACACAAACGCTGTGTTATTACCGACGGAACGCCAGTGCGGCTCGCTCACAGCGCTTGTGTTTTCATATTTTCTGATACGGCTGTGCGGCAAATCACGCCCAGCGTGTTAAAAAAAGTCGTACCGGCAGTGCGGCTCTCGCAGCTGTTGTGTTTTGGCCGTCCGCAACGCCAGTGCGGCTCTCGCGCTAGGTGTGTTTTACTACGACAGTGCTGAAACTCACAGCTGGTGTGTTTTCTTGTCGCTACGGCAGTGCGGCTAACACACTGCTTGTGTTTTGTACTACCCTACCCTACTAATTTACAATCTTGCACACAAGAATCTAGGAGAATAAAATAAAAATTAAACAAAAAAAATCTAAACTTCTTCATCAGCCGATTTTCACAAACAAACTGCCAAGAAAGTACCTACCTACTCACTAAGAAGAAGTTCCTCTTGTGTAGAGAATTTGCTAATAAGCATCATATATATTTGGTGGAATTAATTCAGTCGATTTCCGACGACGTCCATGAGAGTACTGAATTGATTTTATCTCAATGTTATGTTCACTTAAAACAGAACTTCAAGTCATAAGTGGTACTTGTAATTCTTCCTACTAACTGTAGGATGTCAATAGTGAATCACTTACTACATTTACAATTTCTATTAAATGCAATAGGAGTACAAATTATATGTAGGTATGTTTGTTAAAGGAATTGCATGTTTGTATGGGCAATGTAATGTTGTTTCATCAAAAAGATACCCTTACTGATACGACACCAATATATACTTACCCTATCAAAACAAGGTACGAAACCTGGGCGACAACTGGTAGTACTTATATTCAGTCTTATCTGATCCTACTACGAGGCGATTCTACATTTACCACTTAAGAAGGCTAATTGCCTATGTGCTGAATGATCTATTGTTCATTTTTATCCTTCGCTAAATAAGTAGGTAGGTACCATTGTAGGTATATTCATTTTATTCCTATCATATAACAATGTTGGGTTTTCTAAACCTCCAATAGGTAAAATTTTATATTATGAGTAAGTACCTAATCGTTTTTATCAGAGTTAAAACTGTCGCGGTACTTTCTTACTAGATATGTGTCACTTCATATTATTATTCAAATAAGATTTATCATTTATTTTGCTAGTTTCAGATAATGTTATCCGCAGAATATTTTTCACACCCATAAAAGTCATGGTATAATTTCCGAATTAATCCTCGTTTTATTTTGTGCTCCTTTCCCTCTTTTTTTTGGGGTGGTCTCTAGATTGCATTCACTTGATATTAAGGTCGAAAGCCCACTTATACCAGCCGGTCGGCTACTTCAGCAAGTCACCCCGTGCAAATAGAGTGAAGTGAACTCGCAATGGCTAACATTTATATACAATGGCAGCTGCTCAATTCACTTACATTTTTATGCGGTGATTTTTACAGAATTATACTCCTGGAGTACTCTTAAGTAGGTACAGTGCAAATAAGGCATGTAGTGCAAAACTGCTATCTTTTATTTTTAACTTAACGACTATGTTACTAAGAGCATTTTTAATGTGACTAACGTCCCATAGTTTTCACAAGTAATAATAATATTTATTTATGAGAGAGTAGTGTATAACAACTAAATAAACGGTAACGTGACATTACCATTTATATAGTTGTTAAACACTCTGTATATGTATGACGTTACTAACGTCATACCAACTCTATGCAACACAAGTTAGACTAATCCGCCATTTCTAACATTTTACGTAAAGAATTTTCAGATTTGAAATATTCACAGCTTTAATAAATATTTACACAATAAGTAACTCATGATATTCAGTGGATAAATTATCTGATCTTTTTTTCTGTAAATAATTAGTTTTTGAAATAATTTGTGATAATTATAAGAATAGTTCAAATTTAACTGTACAGTTTTTATAAGTAAGATTCTGTGTACAGATCCCTTCTTGTGTCTAATAAAATCCTAATAGATGGAAGAGGTGTTTCATTTCATCTGACAACTAATCTGACCCATATTAATCAATAAGGAATAGTAATTACTATTTAGAAAAAATAAATTAAAATATTATAAATATTGTATTTATTCCGTTTCTATAGAATGTAAGTAATTGAATTAATGATGCAGACAAAATAATCATTATACATTAAAATATGATACAGCAATTTTGAAAACTTATAGTTAAGTACCTATCTAGAAATTTAATTTAATAAAAATACCTTTGTAAATTTTGCAAATATGTATTAAATCATCTGAATTAATACTAAGCATGGAACAAAATTATGATAACAACATTAAAGGACTGTTTGTGTTGAAAGTAAATAATGATATTTCTTGATGTAATTAAAACCAATACTGATAAGAATGATATACATATACAATATAAAATATATTTTCCTTCATGTTCAACAATTTATACTTCTGATATTGATTTAAAATACAAAAAAAAAATAAACATTGCAAAACGCTCCAATTTAAAATGTCATATATACAAAATCTCCTTTATAGATCACTGTTACCTGTTTTATTTAGTCATAACCAAAAAATAAAAAAAAAACCTTAGGAAACTTTCAGACTAATGTGACAAAATATAATGATAAATATTTCGATTGTGACTCCCAAGCTGTCACTAAACACGTCATAAAAACTAAAACTGGTTTTAACAACTTACAAAGATATAAGTCAAACCATAAGTAACACTAATTCCTACAATTGTTTATTAAAAATGTTAATTTGCTCGTAGCACAAATATACTTTCCCTGACTCATCACAGACCAAATGTAAAATCTATTTAGATTTCCAATGTTTATTACTGAACCTTGTGTCTTAGCGGCGCCGCACAACACCCTCTGGTGACTTAGAAGCATTTAAATATAATAGCATCTATAACTAACTTCTTTCTGAGGAGGAAGTGGCGATTTAATGAAATGCAATAAGTGTTAGTGTTCCGAGGGCTTGAGTTCTTTAATTTGCTTTATAAGGTAAGCCTTCTCATCATTGAACTGCTCGTCCTCAGAACGATCTGTGTGGAATTTGGTAAGGAAGTCAACCAATTTATCTTGATTCCTTAGCAAGATATCCAATATTGGTTTAGGTTTATTAGGGTTGGCTACAAATACCTGAAACAAGCATTAGAAATTAGTCAGCAGTTATGATTACGATTATATTGCATTTACAACACCATTAATCACAATAAATACCTTAAAAACATGGAAAGCCTCAAACTGAATATTACGTGACTTCTCTTTAAGCATATTCATCATAAGCTTAAGATTATCAGGGTTTGTGATGTAACGTGTCATTATGGAGAAGTTGTGACGGTCCAGTAACAACTCTCCCAGTAGCTTCAGGCTCTGCCGTCGAGTCACATAGTTCTCAGAGTTGAGCAGTCGCTGATAATGACTGAACACTTTATCATAGTTTGTTTCTAAAAACTCAGCACACAACATTTTATGTCGTGTTAGCAATTCCTGGAAATAGTAATTAAATATATTAATATTTCTTTCAGACTCAAGATACAATAGCAGTAGGAAGGTAGTGATTTCTTTTGTTAAGAGTCTTCAAAACTTGCATTTGTTCACTAATTCAATTAGTATTTTGCATCTGGACACTATCACTAAAGTTTTATTTAAGTACAAATAGAACAATAATGGGACAATTAATTAACACATCCAACACACTTGTTATATTATGTTATATAAAAACATAAACCATCAATTTCAGCATGATGAAATACAAAAAGGACTGAATTAGAATTGAAGAGAGTATTCCAATATACAAACCTTAAAAGTAGAAAAGGCATCTGAGGCAATATCAAAAGTGGATACTTCTACATAACGGAAGAAATTGTAAAAATCGTCTGAATACAACATAATTTTAGCCAAGGCTTCATATCGGGCACACTCCCGTAGCATAGTTCCACAATTGGATGCTATCTCTTGATGTTCATACCTGTAAATCACATAACATTATTACAATGCTATTGTATAGGACATACTTATATCACACATTGACATGATAACAAACCAGAACATAGGTACATAGCTATGTTGATTGTTGTGTGGTTGTTAATTCAATTGCAATAGAAAAATTCTAATTCTATCTGACTTATTTCAAATTCAAGAAGTTATTAAAAATTTTTAAGTATAACAAATTCAAATTTACAATAACATAATATTACCCACCCAGACATCAAAGTAAACAGTATCTCAGGCTTGGTGCATATGTACTCCACTGTGGGAGATCTGGTGCCAATCTGACGTCTTAGCACATTGTTGAACACTTGGGCAACATCCTTCTTGCCTTCAAAGTCGATGCGGTTTAGATTCTATATGCAAATGTATGACTCATTACACATGATAATACAACAATTGATAATTAATTGATCTAATACTCAAATGTTTATATACCTGGATGAGAAGTAGAAGTAAGTTGGTGTTGTACAGTTCCTGAGCTAACTGTGCTACTATGATATCCGTTTGTGGTTCGGCGTCGGATGTGCCGTATAGCATGTTCTTTATCAAAACCTATTGACACAAAATCAACACTATAAATTTGTCCACTTAGTTACCAATAAAAATTTTGACCTCTACACATTGGTGTGCACTAATATACTTACCAGATTTTTGCTTACATCTTCTTGAGCCTTTTCAGCTTTTTTATCACCCCTTTCTAAAGCAGTAACTGCATCTTTCAACGATCTCACAAGCTCCGCTGGGCTCTTTTGAGACTTACCAAAAAGAGGCATAGTATTTCGATAATTTAGACAGATGATCTAAGCAATACCGTCTACATAAGATTGTACCTGCAACCAATGAAACAATGCGTAAAATCCCAACACAAAATCAGGTGTTTTACACGATTGTTCTTGATATTTCACGAGAATGTAGGAGAAACGAAATTTGACAAATTTATAAAACGTTTGCCGACCTGGCACGACGACACTGAACTTTAAAACAGTATTGAATTTTGTTTAAAATTACTCAGATTGATTATAAATCCACGAATAATACTAAATATAACTCACTTTCAGATTAATAATTACAATTTTCCCTAGCAAGACACACCACACGAAACGAACAGCTGTGATGTCAATAGAAATGTGTATAGCCAGATTAAAAAAATGTTTGTGCGAGCTAATTTTGTTTTGAAGCATACATTCTCGGCGATACCAATGATCATTGAATCATAGTCTCGTACACGCAGGCCTGAGCGCTTAAAGCTTAGACTATATACCTCTAGACGTAGCCCAATTTACTGTGTCAAGTGTGGAAGTGAGACGCAATAATACAAAGTTCGTAGGAAAATTGAGACAAAGCATCGTATCTTCTGTCCCTTACGGCGTGCCGGATTTTTGCATGGCTAACTTTTGAAAGTTAGCCAAACAAAGAGCTGTCACTGTCACGTATATTATTATGCTCGATTTAATTTAAGTTTTCGGATGGTTTTTGCAATTTTTGTAATAGTTTAAGTCATTTAATGAGAAATAGACTCCATTAGATAAGTGTTTAGTGTATGGTGAATGCGCTACGATGGGAGGATTCAGTATAATAGGCTGTAAAAGCCGCTCAGAAAAGGCCAATAACAAAATCTCTTTTCATTCGTAAGTATTCAATACTGTTTGTGTTATTGTATGATTATTGAATTTATACATTTGTGCGCTTTTATTGTCATGGCTTTCAGACCAAAATATGGAAGATTTCTTAAAATAAACTTGATTTCTTATATCACATAACCTAGTAATACTTACTTACAGTGTTGCTACACGTTTCAAATCTTTTCCCTTAACTGTCAGGCCTAATGTTCAAAAGGTAGGCATAATAATCAAATAAATCTATGGTGGCTAAACACACAAATTTGTGGGCGAACCCTTATTTTTAAGTTTAAGTGAACATGTGTACGAACGAACAGAGCCCTTTCGACAATCATTAAGTTTTACTCTTGAAGGCAATCGCGAGGTACTTAAAGATATTTGGAAGTAAGAATTCATTTTATAAATAAATGTTAAGTATAAACAAAAAATTAGATATTTTCAAAATAAGTTGGTTTTGTCTAAAGGACAATAGTTATTATACAGCAATGTCAATGTCACACTGGATGTCAGCCATACCTCAATATATTTTAATGATAAATAACACGCGAAAAAATCAAAACAAGCTTCACCTGGTAGTAGTGTATTTTATTTGTGAGAATCAAGGTAAGATTGAAAGTAGGTATTTTACGTGAAATTATATTTTCTCACACATGGATACTTCTACACTCTTATTACCACGTTGAATACGTCGTATTTCGGGACTTTTTTAGGGAATAGCAACACTGAACTTTTATATTGCTGTCGCATGTGCGGCCACGCGGTAGCTCGATCTAGAGGTATATTATCTAAGGCTTAAAGATATTTGTCAATTTTGTCATAGACTTTTATTTTTTTATGACTCTACTACAGAGTATACTGTACAGACTGGAGTACAGACTGACTACTACACTTACTACACTCGATTGACCATACCGGTCGAAAGACTTTAGCCTGCCCACTGGGCAAAAAAAAAAAAAAAAAATAGGTAACTCGATTGACGCTATCGAACATTGTCAATCGGATTATCGGTGTTCATTTCATTTCATACTAGGTTAGAAACAGTACGGTTCGGTGCTTTCAGAATATCTCAGCACATTAAAATAACATCTGTTTTAAAAGCCATGGCTGAAACTGCTAGTGAAAAGTTATCAAAGAAGTGAGTATCGTGTGACCCAATAATGTATGCCTTGAGGAACCTGAGTGTCTTTCCTCTTAGAAGTAACCACTTGATCACTCGATGTGCGAATTTCTCATCTGCTAGCAAACGGTTAGTGATATTTTATTTATATTTTTGCTTGCAAATCTTACTGATGTGTTATTCTTCATTAATATTTTAGTGAATTGAAACGGCGACTGAAAGCCGACCAAAAACTCAAAGAAAAGGCAGAAAAGGTTGCTCAGCTACCAACTCCCGCTGCTGATAAGAAAGCATCTAAAGCTGAAGAAGAGATCAGTCCCAATGAGTATTACAAGCTACGAACTGCTGCTGTAGCAGCGCTCAAGGAAGGATCCAAAGATGACCACCCATACCCCCACAAGTTCAATGTTACAATATCTCTGGAAGAATTCATTGAAAAGTACAACCATGTTAATAGTGGTGAAGTTCTAGATAATGTGACACTATCTCTGGCTGGAAGGGTTCATTCTATTAGAGAGTCTGGAGCTAAACTAATTTTTTATGATTTGAGAGGCGAAGGTGTTAAAATACAGGTAAAATATATTATTCAATTAATATAAATAATTTATTGATATCAAAGTAACATAAATAGTTTATTGGATCAAATGTGAGAAGAAAGTACAAAATAATATGAATTGAAAGTCACCAGACTTTGAATTCATATTATTTTGTACAGACGCCAGCACATCAACACTCAATTTACTTCACTTTCTGACATTTTCAATTTAAAAATTCCAGGTTATGGCTAATGCTAAAATGTATGAAACAGAAGAAAAATTTATAGCTGATACTGACAAGCTACGTAGAGGTGACATTATTGGTTGCGTTGGACACCCTGGCAAGACCAAGAAGGGAGAACTGTCTATTGTACCAAAAAATATTAAACTGCTATCTCCTTGCCTGCATATGCTGCCTCACTTACACTTTGGGCTTAAGGATAAAGAAACTAGGTTTAGGAAGAGATATTTAGATCTTATTTTAAACGAGAGGGTAAGTTTATTTGTTTTAAGATCATAAAACAATATTTGTTATTCAAAATGTTCAAGTCAATGTGTTCAATATTAACTTCTTCTATATTCCACAGGTAAGACAAACCTTTTACACTAGAGCAAGAATCATTGCCTATGTAAGGAAATATTTGGACGATATTGGCTTCCTTGAAATTGAAACTCCGATGATGAACATGATCCCTGGTGGGGCAACAGCTAAGCCATTCATTACACATCACAATGATCTCAACATGGATTTGTTCATGAGGATAGCTCCTGAACTGTACCACAAGATGTTGGTAGTGGGAGGTTTGGACCGTGTCTATGAAATCGGCAGGCAGTTCCGGAATGAAGGCATTGATATGACTCACAATCCAGAGTTCACTACTTGCGAGTTCTATATGGCTTATGCAGATTACAATGATCTTATCAACATAACAGAAGTAATGCTTTCAGGCATGGTGAAAAGTATCCATGGCTCCTATAAAGTAAGTTGAAATCATGTGTAATAATGATCTAATGTTGCATTGTCTTATTGCAATTTACTATCTAAATGTATATCAATTCAAGTGCACTTGTGACCTCCTTGTTTCAATATTGATAAGTAGACAATAGGTTATCTTATCAGTCTAACTCTTACTATAATAATCACTCCTAGATAAGTGTTAAATTATTGAAGTAAATGCATAATTAGTGATATTAATGAATCTGTTTACAGTTGTCTAATGACTAATCATAATATCAAAACACTTTACGAATTATTCCCTTGACTGAGGGAAAACACACATACGTCATTAATTTACCCACAGAATGCAAGTGCAGCCTTATCATAAGGAAGTTGTTTACAAATATGTGGCAAAACATGCCCTGAAAAAAACCCACAGCAATGCATAGCCAGGTCAGCAAGTTTACTATATAAATGTCTATTTACAGGTAAAATATCAACCAGATGGGCCTGAAGGTGAAGAGGTAGAAATAGACTTTACTCCTCCATTTGCCAGAGT
Organism: Euplexia lucipara; assembly: GCA_921972225.1. Classification (NCBI taxonomy): domain Eukaryota; kingdom Metazoa; phylum Arthropoda; class Insecta; order Lepidoptera; family Noctuidae; genus Euplexia; species Euplexia lucipara. Next base: position 16,003,154 of record OV179146.1, read on the forward strand.
ACCGATGATTGCAAGCTTGGAGAAAGCATTGAATACCAAACTACCACCAGCTGATCAATTAGATTCACAGGAAGCCAACCAGTTGCTGAGTGAGTTGTGTGCAAAACATGAGGTAAGTAATATCAAACCTACATGAAATCTTTGCCCAACATGACATTTTCTACTATAGACATGATTGTGTACACCATACCATTATTATGAGAAAGTACAAAATGTTACTATGCTTATGGGCCAATTTTATTTTAAACTTTTTCTCATATTCCACAAATTCATAATTATTGTAATTCCTATTTCATGTTCTAGGTTGAATGTCCTCCGCCAAGGACCACAGCCAGACTACTAGATAAATTAGTAGGAGAGTTCCTTGAAGAAAAGTGTATTAACCCCACATTTATATTGGACCACCCCCAAATTATGAGTCCTTTGTCCAAGTATCACAGAGATATTCCCGGTTTGACAGAAAGGTAACAAGGTTTTCTATAAGTACTATTCTTGTATGTCACAATATTTAAAATTGTATTATTTCATTTATCTACATACATACAGCACATTTCAATACTCTCACAAGAAAATAATTGTGCTGTTATAGATTCGAACTATTTGTCATGAAGAAAGAAATATGCAATGCCTATACTGAGTTGAATGATCCAGCTACTCAAAGGGAGAGATTTGAACAGCAAGCCAAAGACCGGGCTGCTGGTGATGATGAGACTCCGCCAACTGATGAGGCCTTCTGCACTGCTCTTGAGTATGGCCTCCCCCCTACTGCTGGCTGGGGCCTAGGCATCGACCGTCTCACAATGTTCCTCACCAATTCAAATAACATCAAAGTAAGTTAAATTGAAGTAAGCTTAAATGCTGCCTACACACCTTGCTTAGAACCACAGGTCCCACTATTGTCTTCATATCTGGCAAATATTTGCAGATGACGTCAAACAGTTATTGTATTAGCTGGTTTTGTTTAACCCTTTAATCGCTTGTGTCGCATAAATATGACACATATTTTCGTGCCTCAACCGCACGTGTCGTATTTCTGCGACAGAGAAATTACAAAATACTCACTGTGTGGTACAACTAAACCATTATCGAATTGAGATATTATTTATGTACTTAACAAAAACTAAGTTGTTTCTCCAAATTTACTGTAGGTATTATTTTATTGATTTGTAGCAATATTGGCCTGGAGCTAGGGGCACGGCAATTAATATTTAGCCAAGCACTTAAAAGATAAACATTTATTTTTATGTTCTCTATTTCAAATGTATTTTTTTTTCAGGAGGTACTGCTGTTCCCTGCCATGAAACCAGATGACCCCAATAAACATAACACAGAAGGTGAAAATGCACCAGCTGAAACTCCCGTTCAAAATGGGCCTTAAATGTTTAATTATCCAGATGTATGAAATGTAATGTTTGTCCACAGATTATTGCAAACACTACCCCCCTTTTAAATTGGAGAAACTTATGCAAAGCCTAATTTTAGTAAAATTTATGGTAAATCCAGAGATTGTACCGGTAGTAACTTGCTATTTTTAAGGGGAATAAAATATTATAATTTTTGAGAGACTCAAACGTGATCATAAACAGAACATCATAATTTACAATATTACGCATCGAAATTAAATTTTTTATAATATTTTTATATTGTGTAGAAAAATCTTTAGAAATTTATTATTTAGTTAGTGTTTTGCAATGATTTGGTGATAGTAATACAATATTGTACTAACACAGAGTTCCCTTTTCATTAATAAATTATTAAAATCATGTAATGATTTTTTAATAAAAACAAGTATTTAATCAAACAATATAAATTTTTATTAAAAATAATACACCAGCAATATGAGAGCACATTATTATCTAAAATAATCGAGTTCATGACTAATTTTTATTTATGCATTGCATATTATTACAACAGCAGCAAACATTTGAAGCTTGTGAGCATGAACATATTTAGTTACAGATTTATACAGGTTGTAAAAAGACCGATCACATAGCCAATAACTACACATTCTGTACATATAACTAAGTAACTTAACCAAAAAATATTGCTGAGAAAATACCTACTTTTTTGTCCATCTTTAAAAAAAGAGATGCTTTTTATTGCGAGCAATTAAAGGTGCGACAACGCATCAGAGCGTAAGGCCGGCCGCGACCATTCGCGCTTGGTCGTTGACTCGACCGCCCGCTCATGTTTAGTATCTATTGCATTTTTGTAACTTCACATGCGTAATTTGTTTTGAAAAATCGTTAATTTTGATAATGTTTGTTCAGAAGAAAGTTTATTAATGATACTTGGAATACGATTTCCAAAAAAATACAAAAAAAATATTGCACTTGGACCTTCAATATCTCCAAAACCAGTGAATTCTCAGGTAGGTACAGATGCCAGCACGTCAAGTTACCCCAATGTGTCAAATTTCTTTGATTGTTTTTCAACTTTATGTCAAACAAAATAAGGTTCATATTCAATTGGGAAAATTTGACACATTGGGGTAACTTGATATGCTGGTGTCTGTACCTATATTCTAGAAGAAAAAAAAATTCCAGTGATGGGTAGAATATGTACCTAGTTTAGGTTAATTTGTTAAACCCCAAGAGGACACCGGTGTAAGGGCTGTCATTGTCTTTCTATTGTGTCTCTAATTGACACGATTGAAAGGTTAAGGGTCTTTTTACACCCTGTATATATTGATTATAAAATAGCTGACTGGACTATACTTTCACATTTATTGCATTCATACTAGTCCTCAATTTCACTAAGAACAGTAGAATTGTAATGTTCACCTAGTCCATACATGTGTCTATGATATGTTATTACAAGTGGTGGCCCATCATATTCAGTACCTTGATCTATAGACCCTGGACCTGTGGCTTGTATTACACTTATTGGACATTTCAAATAATTTGACATAGCTCTGATCTCCAACTGACCTCCCCACACTTTTGTGTTCTCTATTTTACTACAATATTCTTCAAACTCTTCACTTGTCAGCATCTCACATGTGTCAGGATTAGTCATGAAAGGCATAAAATCATCTTCATTTTGCCTTATGTAATTTGCAACTATTTGTCTTAAATTATCTATGGATAATTCTTTATGCCTGGTCAAGGATAATTGGTGAGCAATGGCTTTGTACAAACAATCACCGTCAGATGGAATTAATGAAATCTTGAATCCCCTTTCTTTTAACTTCGTGTTTATCGCTTGTAGTTCAGTGTTTCTGGGTCCATGCAAGTTTTCTTGTTCTTGATGTTTTATTAGTTCATCTCTTTCTTTTTCTTGTTGTGACTTCTTATCTCTACGTTTCTGAGCTTTTGAAATTTTCACTTTAGAGAGCTCATCTTCATTATTACTAAGAACCAAATCTGTTACTGCATGTACTTCTTTATGTGTAGAAACAGAATCAACTTCTTGCTGATGTCGAGCGTCCATTTGTGCCTCTAATCTCGCTATTTCTGCTGTTAGCTCTTTCTTCTTTGTTTTGTCATTTTTTGCGGCTTTTTTCAAAGCTTGAATTTGTGATTGTAGTTCTTTTTTTTCTTTTCGATGTTTACCTTCCAGTATGGCTAATTCTTCATTTTCAATCTCCATTGTTTAGCTAGTTCAATTATAAGTTTACACGTTGTACCCCGTAACCGGTGCCAGGTCAGCCAATTTAGAACTTAACTAGCTAAAATAAATTTGACAATAATTTTGACAATCATTTCTTGTCCTTCATTCACTCTACCCAGTACCCAGTCCAGTCATGCGTGTCAAATTGTCAATATAATATTCAGGGTGACCATCTTATAAATGGCAAATCTGCCAAAATCTGCCACACTTGGCGCCAAAAAGGACAAAAAAATGCCTTCTCGCAAAAAGGAAAAAATCCTAAAGAATTCAATGAAATTTCTTTAATGAACAATAACATTTAACAATTTAATATGCATTATTTTACTTAAACACTACTTACTCTACATATCCACATTTTCGGTGCATGCAAAACATAGATTTTGACGACATCTTTTTGATCATGTTTTTATTTGGTTTACAGGAGGTAAGAGGCCAGTCTCCGTGTCCTTAATAAACTCGGCAGACATAATAACGTTTTCGCGTTTGCTGTTTGGATAATTTGTAGCACTATTCGCGTTCAAGATTTTTCCAAATGGTCCCTCTCCAAATTATGTCTTTACTCCAAATTGTGCTACTTCCACCTGATTATAACATGTCTTGTGAATTTTGTCGAAATCTTGGAAATCTGCCACTTTTGTAAATCGTCAACATGATATGCCACGGACAAAATTCAGGAGCAAAATCTGCCAAAAGAGCAGAAAACTGCCACAAATGGTAGCACTGATAATATTGTCAATGTGACACTGTCACATCACACTGCTGACGTCTGAAAATTAAAGACTGGTCATACCTACGAAAAAAAGGTGCATACTTACTTATGTGGGCACATAAAATGGCTGCCAATGCCAGGGTTGTGTAACAACAAAACCTTTTTGAGGTATTAATAATGTTTTTTTTTGTTTTACCGAGACGCAGTTATTCAAAATAAAAAAAATATGTCTTAACTTAATTAGTCTTGTGGAGTGCTTAGGTTTTATTTATTAATTCCGCTTGTAACGCGATTGTTTGTTGTTATTTGGTTTGTTTTTGTCTCGCTGACTGCTCGGCGCTGTTTTGCATGGGAGGGCTTGAGAGATTATCTCCAAGATAGACAAATACTTTGAAAGCGAGAAACAGCATAATTTAGAAAATTATTCGTTCATGATTCGTTAATAAATTATATTTATGAAATACAAGGTATTTCATAAATATAATTTTTTGCTGATCAAATTGATTGGAATTGACAGCTATTACGTCACAACATGGCGCAAAGTCGATCCTATTCTCCTTTGAAACGCATAGTAAGTATCCACGTTTGGGTAACGCATAACATTATGAAACAACGGGGCGCGACGCACGCATCGCATTCCCCTGAATGCACATAAACGTGAGTCGGGAGGGACTTGCATTACGCTTGGGTTAAACGAGTTGAGGCTTGGATTGCACTACATTGCGCTAGACTCTTTTCTTTTTTTTATAATTCCTAAACAATGTTGTGAAATCTGGAGTAGGTATTTACCCAAATATATATTTTTAGGTAAATAATTAGTTCAGAACACGTCCTTGTTCATTTAAACTACTGATTGCTTACTGATTAAAAAAAATATATACTTAAATAGATTAGGAATTAATTTGTCTAAAAAAACAGCTAAGTATCAAGATTATGTTGGCTATTCGATCATAGTGTTTTTTTTTTGGGAAATAAATTAATTTATTAAAAATTTATAAAAAAATATTATTATTATAAAAATTTATTATTATTATAGTGGTGCCCTCGCCTCCATTATTTTCTACTCTTTTTTGCCATGCTGTACTTTGGATTTACAGAATTTTCCTTATTTTTGTAAGTGGCTCTGCTATAATGTAATTACTTCAAAAGCCGAGCAATAGGAAAATTAAAAATATGGAACGACATGAAACTGACATTAGGTTGTCTTGACGAATGACAAATACAAACATTTGACAGTGACAGCAACAAACACATAGGTTCACACAACCTTGTAATAGAAACCGCCAAGTTATTTTAATCTTCGTGGTTTTCGTTGATGTGGTAAATTATTAGTCTAAGTACGATACATATTTGATGTGATAAATTTTCTAGTAATAGAACTGTGCAAGCATGAATCCTTGTTCAGTCGCCGCCCCTCAACAAGACTCTGAAGGGGACGGAAGATGGAATAGCATTGTAAGTTTTCAGCCGTAATATTAATTCGTGAGCAGTTAGAATTTGCTAATTTGGACGGTTGAATTCACAATACATTTAATGATTCATATACGTGGTAAATTTTTAATTAGATTCGGATTGCATTTGCTGACCTAATTTGCTAATAATCGGTAAGTGCAGATTAATGTAATCTGGCACTAATAAGTCTATTTAATTACAGCTTTACTCCACCACCTAAATATGAACGAATTGTTTTATTCACGCAATGTGAACATGTTCTCAAAAATAAAAGAATAACTGTTATATTAAATTATATTTAAAAAAAGATTTAGTTGCTTTTGGCTTCCTGTCGAGTTCGTAAGAGCCACTTTTGCGTTTACTTCTGTACCCAAGTCAATCATTTAACAATTTTTATTTTACAGCATAATAGATTTTTGTCTGATGCAAAAGGAAAAGATGCTGATGTAATTTTTATTGGGGACTCCATCCTGCAAGCATTGGAGCACACTGAAGTTTGGAACCAATGGTTTGCTCCTCTGCACTGCCTCAACTTCAGTATCCACAAGGATCAGACCCAAAATGTTTTATGGCGTATCAAAAATGGAGAACTTGATCATGTAGATCCTAAGGTGGGTTACACTTTTTGTAGATTTATTAATTTACTATGGTGTATATCTGTTACAATAGCTCATTGAGATCCTCCTCTTCTTCAATAAAACTACTTCATTATCTTGGTGAACGTTCACATCACTTTTATTTAATTCATAATATAAAATTCAAATAAACTTAACAAAACATATCTGCTACAAAACCAAAAACCAACTGCATATATTTTCCTTTCTAAATAAACTACCAAATATTCCTTGGTTTTAAATACCATAAACTAAAACTAGCCAGTATAATCATAGACATAAAATTCCATTAACCTATGAATATATCAACAACACTGAGTCAGAACAGCTGTTTAAGGCGAGGTGTCCCCAGCCGTGTAGGCATTTAACGCTTACCTCAGGCCCCGCAACCAATAGCGCTACGTAATAAACTACGATGCATCGGAGAAACGCCGCGCGCTGTCGTCGTACCGCTCATTCATGACTTCACGAACTCGAGTAGGTACACAGTTGCGTCACAGAATAGAGTAATGCCGTAGAGCAACTTCAATTTATTAATTTAGATATTATGATAGAATTCTTGAACTACGATATCAATATTGTAATTCAAAAATACTTAGATGCATTGAATGGTTATATAATTTTAGTATCCCACCTAATATGAATATAAGTATGCGTGGAAAATATGGGTTTAGGGAAAATGGGTTAAATAAATAAATATTTGATTTGATAATCACAGTTTAATTAAGATTAGCTAAAATATTGCCAGATAAAAGTAAAAATGGAGGAAAAATCAATTAAAAGTATAGAAATAAAAGTAATAAAAATATGTAAATTATGCATGCACATTTGGCTACAATTCGTCGAAACGTAGTTGACGTGGTTTGAATGGCAAAAAACTAAAACCTAATAGATTCTTTATAATTATCTGTCTGTCTGTCTGTCCGTATGTCACAACCATTTTATTAAGAAACTGTTAGGACTACACAGTTGGAAATTGGTAGGTGGAGGTGGTTTGGAAACCGCTATATGTTTTTACAACAACAAAAAAAACGAAATTAACAGAAACTATTTTTTTTTAATGAAGTATTATAATTGCAGGCATAACGTAGTTTATATACAAGGTGTTTCTTTTGATATCCCATAACTCTAGGGTTATATTCTGTGGGTAAAAATAATACTAAAACTCCTAGAATAGATGGTCCAAAAATGCATAGTTTCGGAGATTATATCATCAATTATAATTAAATTATCAGTTGTTTAGTACCTGTAACACAAGCTCTGCTTAGCTTGGGACTAGATGGCGTTGTGTGAATAGTCGTGGAATATTATTATTAAGTATTATTAATATTATTTTATTACCTAATTAGTTTATTTTCCCATACGCAAAATACGCGCTTTGACGTGGAGTTGCGGATACCAGTCCGGTATCTTTAATCTTTAATCTTTTACCTAATTAGTTCAAAAATTGTCACCCGAATCTTCTTTCTAACATCACTTTTCTTTCACGTAAGGGTGTTTTACATTAATCATCGTGACTTTGTCGAATTATTTTGTATGATAGTAAAAAATAATTATTGTAACATAATTCATATGCCATTTGATTCTTTGATATAATAAATATAAATAATAAATATTCCACAACTTATCACACAACGCCATTTAGCCCCAAGCTTAGCTTGAGAGCTTGTGTTATGGGTACTAAACAGCTGATAAACATACTTTGTATATTTCTAAATACAAACACACCCAAACACCCAGACACAGAACAAATGATTGTGCTCATCACACAAACATTTGTCCTGGGCGGGAATCGAACCCACGACTTCCGGCCTAGCAGTCAGGGTCACTAACTACTAGACCAGCAGGCCCGTCACTAGACCAACAGGCCCGTCATCGTATGATCTCAATCATACCCTAGACTTATGGGATATAAAAAAAAACACGTATACAACGTGTTTTTTTCTCTCAGGCATTATAATTATATAACTCAGGCATAACGTAGTTTTGTATTAGCGAAAAATAAAAACATACTTGTAGGAAATGAGCAATGTAATACTGTACTTTGCTACACTGTGGTACGAGTGTGCTGTGGTACGTGACCTTCACAAACATAGACACAAAATATAATAATATTATTTGTTGTGTTGTGGTAGCTGTGGGTAGTTTTACCTAATACTCACGTGACGTGCTGCTGGTGGTTTGATGTTCATACTGGAGACAGTTCCTATGAGTAGACGGTGTGACCACCATCCCATCTTATTCACTATTTACTACAATAATGTTCATCATCATCATCATCAGTCTATAATGTTCCCACTGCCGAGACACAGCCCTCCTCTCTATGAGAGGGAGTGGGCTATAATCCACCACGCTAGCCCACTGCGGGTTGATAGATGTCACACACCACTGGGCCACCACTGCTCAAGAGTATGTTGATGCGATTATTTTTTTTTGTTTCAATGCGCAAATTCATGGTGTTACTGATTCGATACTGAGAGAAAAATGTTTTACCTATTAGAAAGCTACGTTATGCCTTAGGTTACGTATATTTTATTATCACAAAACAATTAGAAAACAAAATGGCGGGCGATTTCGTAGGCAAAATCTATTAAAAAATACAAAATCCCAGCAGGGTGAACGGGTGAACTACCTATTTGACGTCACGCAACAATAAACCATTATAGCATTTGCGCGCGTGGCGACTTTATTTGCTCTATGTTAGGGTTCAAATACTACTGTTCGATACACTTGGTATGGTTGGTAAATACCAAAGACATTCAATAAACTATAGACCGGACATCACGAACAAAATTTTCATCCGTAACTTCTGTCCGAACGGACAGATGACACATAGTCTTACGTAGGACATCTGCCTGTCAAGACGCATTTGTGTCAACTTTGTGGAAAGTTGAAAAATATTATTTTCCACGAAAACATGCATGGTTGCGCCTTACGTTATTGCAAATCCCGTTACGACAAAAATAATGGACGTCGCTACGCTTTATTTTCGTAGGTATTCTTTGTATTTATTTAGTAATTAGAATTAAATCATTTTCATAGATTGTTCTAGAACATTTGGCAATTCTGTATTTAACGCCCTCTTGTGTTGAGTAGCTAAAGTAAGTGTTTTGTAGAGATGGGATAAAGTTCATCGATTCTGTTATCGATAAATGTCAAAATAATAATAAATAGATAACTCAACAAAATATTACAATATTAAATTAAATTTATTAAAATATTATACTGTATGAACATTTCAAATAGGTTTCTGTTATTTAAGGTTTCCTAAAGAAAATTGTTGTGAACACGAGACTTGGATACGGTTTTTTGTGTGAATTAATATGCATAATTTAACATTTCTCATCATCTTTTACATATCGTATTAAATATTTTAACAGTATTGCTAAGCCAGACTAGGATTCATTTCACCTCAAAAAATTAAAAGATAAAAGATATTTATTTCCAGATAGATTGTACAGTTCCACTTTATTACAGACTAATAATATAATCTATTAAACTTATATAACTCAAATTTGTAAAAAGTATAATGAACTCTGGTACCCAAGGTAAGATTTAACTTGTGTTATGCATACCAGTGCTCTCTCATGGTTTGCACAGAGTTACATTAAATATTAGATGGAGGACGTGGTTTTGATGTAATTAGTAGAAGGCAGTAAGTATTTTTATACATAACAGTCTACACACAAATTTTAATAACTAACAACAAAGATTCATAGGCATCACTTACTTTAGCGGCAAGAAAATTGCAGTCCGGAGCTTCATTAGAATTTTTTTCTATGTTCTTATTTCTATGCATTAATTTTAGTAAAGATACGAGTTTTGCGTATGTTTCAATATGCACGTTATGTTTTATTTTTAAAGTAGCTTTCAAAAATTGGGTAAATACTCCACATTGCAGATGATCGCCTCGTCTGTGATAAATCTAAAAAATAAGATAGCAACACAGTCTCCTAAAAACTGCTTGCACCCTTTGTAAGTCTCCATTCATTGAAGACATGGTATGCTTTCAGATATTTCTCAGGTAGGAAACTTAATTCTGCATTAATAACTTGTTGTTTCAACTCTTCCAGTGTTATAATACTGTTCTCGTCGCCAGTTTCACATTTACGATTATTTTAATATTTTTTAACTTATTCAACTCTTTTCGCCAGCCAAGAAATTTTATTCCCGCTCTTTTATTTAAATTAAGACGTGTTTGGAAATAGCACCCATGATATTTTATTAATTACTCAAAATATATTACGTAACATTATTGAAACTAGAAATAAATATTTACAGGTTAAATATCAGTTTTATTTGCATTAGATACTTATTTTCGCTTAAATACAACAATAAGTTAATAATTCTATAAATTACATTACAAGACATAATTATCTTTTTGCAAAATTTCTTTAGTTAGTACGAAATTCCGAACGTGTTTGTCTTTGAGGTCGAATTCAAAATCAGAACTTCGAAAGGGCTGGTCTTTGTCTCTCTCTCTCTTCCTAATGGCGGGAAAGAGATAGAGTGTGAATGTTTCAAATAGTATGATTAACCCGAGGCTGATTAAGATATTTGCGGCTCTATAACAAAAATTAAAAAGTTACTTGGTCTCACTGATTTCAGGCAGCAAAACCTACATGTTTGAGCTACTGAAGTGATAAAAATATTATAACTTTAATCAATATTATCGATACCTTAATCTAGATGGTAACATCCCTATCACAAGTTTCTACTTTCTACTTTACGGCACGTGGTACTGCCAGACTTACGATTTATCCGTTTATCTACGTATTTTCGACCTTGCTTCGGATATATCATAAACGTATACGTATAAGATTCATAATCTATATTTTCTTGGTTTATTTTTTAATAGAACATACGTAAGGAATACTGCGCTATTGAGTAGGAAGTTTTAATAATTTTCTACAATATACGGCGCCAGCGCTGAACCAAACACAAGGTCGTAATAGTGAGCAGACCATATTAATTATTATAAGCATAATAATGAAACTGGATTTATTTTCTAAGTCAATAGTTTTGTAATTAGTACCTAAGGTAAGACGATAATCACTTTCTCATTACGGTCCTCTTTTAATTTCAGTTACAAATGTGTTTCTTTTTTTATGCCTGGCTTAATTTGTTTAGTTTTAATACCTATTTATTTTTCCGGCATTTTCCTTTGATCTGACAACACTAAAATTTAATTCGGCTATAGCTCGCTTGGTGGCCACCAACCAGAATTAATATTTTAGTCAATTTCATTCTTGAGTTTGCCGTTGCCGTTCTAATATCGCTATTTAATGCTAGATGGCGTTACTGAGAGATGGGATCACAGTTTTTGTATGACATTTCTTCGCATGCCCCCTCTATAGTTTTTAAATCTCTTTGGTAAATACGTTTCGCGGTAAAAATAAAGCATGAAAGACTTTCGCGCTCATCGTTGTTATTTGCATTAGTATTTTTTTTTTGTAAACGTTGCCCTACTCTAGGAATTTCTCCTGTGTCGTGGGTGCATTTACAAACATTTATTCTCACATACACAAACACCCAGACCCGCGAACAACTACTTTTAGGTCATTCAAATATTTGTTCCTTGCGGGAATCGAACCCGCGACACGCTGCGCAGCAGTCGATCGCTCAGCCACTGCGCCAACCGTGCAACCGTGTCCTTGTTGTAAAAGTATTATCCGTACCTACCTAAGTTTGTGATTCAATTTATCATCTAAGGTATTATTTGTATGGTAAAATATAATTTAGGTAGGTACCTAAATAAAAAATATCGTCAAAGTATTCCTACCTTTTTTGTTTACCTATTCAGTCTTCGTAGAGCCAATGAAGAAAATTTTTTATTCTTGACCATTTTGATTTATTTTACTTATCTACAAATTTATCCTAATAATGTACCTAATAAAACAAAAAATATTACAACTATTTAAAAAACTAAATTAAAGTGATGATAAAGTATGTACATGTATTACTATTTATCGAAATCGATTTATAACGGGGGATGACGGAAAAAATTGGCGCACGTCCGACCTCGAACACGTTCCGCTCGGGACTAAAGGACTCGGAGCGAGCGCAAACTAGTGAAATACACTTAACTTTGGAATTTGTGATACATTTATTTTCATATTGCACATTATGTGACCCGAGATAATACACATTTTTTACGACCTTTATTATGATATAAGTTTTATTTTTCAAAGCCTAATATAACTCAAGTAAAACGATTATTTAACCATCATTTGGACATGTCTTTGCGATTTAATTGGATGCAGTGAAGTGTAAGTAATCGTGTATCGCATGCCCGACATATCATGATCAAAGAGTCAACTATGTAATACATTTTTTTCAAAATTTAAATCCGTTCCATGTACGAGTAAAACGCTATTGTTGACGACGTTTATTGGGGTAACCTCGCCTTAATCTAATCAAATTAATACAATTAGACAGAAATTAAATTAATGCTCTATGTACTTTCTAAGTTTCTTGTATAAGGTGTAATTTACTGTCCTATGAAAATTAGCCTTTAGTGTTTCCATTTTGATTTCAAGCTTTTTGGTTAACTAGTGACCTAGCTTATTAATAGATTATTTTGCATAAATAACCGGAAGCAAGTTCGTCAAGCTCCCTTAGATGTTACTGCTTGCGGTAGCGTCGGGGGTGTGGTTACCACTTTCCCTCTAATATGGCAAGGGGGGTAATGGCTGATCTTTGCACTATGCTCGTGAACAGGTGCTGCTTGTGGTGACTGGTCGTCTTGCTGAACTTGGTTTTTGTTATTGTTTAACTAGTAACTGATTTTTTTTATTTAGCTTCGATGGTCCTAGTGTACCTATCATTTTTTTTTTATTGTATCGTTTTTTATTTATTTTAGGACGGGCGTTTTGGGGGACTGTCTTATGTAATTTTTGGCGTTCAAAAAGTGCTGATCCTCAGCCTAATTTGAATAAATGACTTTTGATTTTTGATTTTGATTTGATGTTGCAGGTAATAGTTGTGCATGTTGGAACAAATAATGTTGAATTCACCCCAGAGCAAGTGTGTGAGGGCATCCTAGAAATAATTAGAACAATCAGGGAGAAACACCCAAGTGCTTACATAGTATTGCCTGTAAGTACGATCTGAAACTGTTAAATATTAATACTGTTACATTTTGACTATAAACCTTATTAATGTTTTTGTATTTTATTATAGAGTCTACTTCCTCGTGGTCAATACCCAAATACATTAAGGGAGAAGAACTCAAAGATCAACCAAATTTTACGTGAAAAAGTCACTAACATGAATAAAGTGGAAATGGTTCCAATAGACAAAGGTTTTGTACAAACCGACGGCACCATCAGTCACCATGACATGCATGACTACCTCACTCCTACTAATGCTGCTTGTAGAAAAGCATTCGAACCTATTTATGATCTACTTCAACAAATTTTGTCCGAGGGAGAGCCTGAAAAAGACTTAACACCTTCTGAATAACGCATTGTGCTATTTGTACTATATGGCAGCTTTTTTTGCAGCAGGTTTAATGTGATGGAATCAGTAGTACTTATTATTAGCTTTTTTATATTAAGCTTATGTCTTAGTGTCAAACATTTTAAACTATTATTAACTTATAAACCTCTACATTCCAAATTAGCATTATGATATCCTAATCGGCTGTGTTTATTTAATCACTTCATTTGAAATATTTTTATTATTATGTTTACAGGCCTAGCTTTAAGTTTATGCATTTTTATGTGCACAGTTTATTTGTGCTTAACAGGGTTAGTACTTACCTTTCTAGTATTTATTTTCTCACAACCACAATATGATTTTATGTAACATTAGAGACAATGGGAAAAGTATTATGTTACTATTGTTATTTTTTAGAACCTCTTTTTTGGAGATATGTAACAAAGCAATCTTGTTAGTTTAATTTTAGATGCTTAAATTATTCTTCTCATAGGTACTCACAAATGCAAGTAAGTACATTAGTCTTATTAATATTTTGCACATCACAGTAATGGAATTGTCTGTAACCAAAGATGTTGGAAGATTACCTAACCAAAGTTATAACAGTATAATGAATTGCATTAGATGATTTAAAAATGCAATTCTATTTTTGATAACAACCTACTTACATTTTTAAATTACATGATAAGATCGATATTTCATAAGCAGCAACTGTTTTAGATTTTTTTCTTTTGTTGCAAATATAATGCTAACATTGCACAAAATGTGCATTATTCAACACAGTAATAAATATTATCACTGTAGGCATATATCTAGTGACTATTTAACTGATAAGGTACTCATGTTGCCAAACAAGTTTGCTTGAATCTCGAAATGTTATGAAATATTTATTTGCATGAAGAAGCTTGAAAGTAAACAGTGCAATTATTTCTGTAAAATTAAATTTTGTTTCATTGACTCCTGTACCCTTCGAACTCGATTCTATAACGTAACAGGATTATTTTAAAATAGCTTTCACCCGCTATTTCGTCCGCGTGAATTCGCATACATTATGAAAAAATCTGAAGCACATCCCGTAAACAAATTGAGCAATTGCACACCTTGACTGCGGGCGCTATTGCCTACGCCAGGCCGCCAGTGCGGACGGCTGCACACCTGCTGCGAGAGCTCCACAGTCCTAGTCGTAACGGATGGTCGGAAACAATACGCCAATGCGGATTATGCGCTACGTGTATTTTAATCCGCCAGTGCGGCAAAACACAGGCTTTTGCGTTTCGTTAATGACCATCCTACACAATAGGACCCTCAAACTAACACTATAGGGTTTAAGATCCTTTGTGAACACCTGGCATCCTAATTGCTAAAGTGAAATAAAATAACATTGCGAATATCAATTTAAGCCCTAACACAATAGGGTTTAGGATCCTTTGTAGGCACCTGGCATACCGGTCATAAAAGCTTAATTATACCTACCTACAATTTTAAATTTTATGATTTTTGTAATTTTACTAGAAATTATAGTGAAACCCTTAGGTACTGGTTCCGTATTTTAAATAATAAATTATCATTGACTTGAAACTTGAAATTACCAAACGTCTAAACAGACGTGAAAACTCTCAGCAGTTGCGAGAACTGCACTCGCGGCATAATTAAATTTTACACGCTGGGCGTGATTTGCCGCACATCCGTAACGGAAAATATGAAAACACAAGCGATGTGCGCGAGCAGCAGAGGCGTTCCGGTGGCGATAGTACAGCGAATGTGAGTCCCGCAGTCAAGGAGTAATTCCTTTCGGCACCACCTATGAGGTCACCACAAACATCCGGGGGCGCATCTAAAGTGGAGGAGGTAGGGCTCGTGCCCACTAAATAAACTACTTACAACGCTCAATATACTGCCAGCTTCTCAGCGTCTTTAAACCTAGCGTATTAAAAATCTGATAAATCTAAATGGTCGATAATATCAAAGTTGCCTGTAGGTACTTACAGCTAGTGCCGGGTTTAGAGGTATAAGGCAACACACAGTCGGCCAGGGCGCGAAGTCTGTAAAGGCTAGGCCTTTCTGAGCCGAGGTGGAACTAGAAATTGTAGAATTTGCTTTGCTCGCTCAGATTATTATCCGCTGCTGGTGTGTCATCACTTCCAGCTTCAATTTTGGGCGCCAACATCTCGAAGCCCACCCTGCTACATCATTTTGGCTAATCAATGAGCTGATTATATCAAGAAAGAACCGTCTATATATTGACGGAAATTACGACCAAAATAAAAAAAAGACTAAATGTACAATACAACATACTTACAACAATATTCATTTACTATTGGATAGGGGAGCCCAGAGACTAGGATCGTTTCGGGCATCAAGTAGTTTTAATCTGGCACTGTTCATGGGGCACCGGCCACACACTTGAATTATAGCAACATCTGCTCTACTGTGAAACGAAACAATCGATTCAAAATCGATTGTTTTTTTATTTGATTTTTACAATTTTACTCGTTTAGGTACGTGTCCAACTCCCTCTTCACTAATTGTTCTCAGAAGCATCTAAAACATGTACCTACTTAGTTACTATACAGGGTGTCTCATTCAAATCGGTCAGTGTGGGAAAGTCCGAAACTATAAGACATACGAAGATCTGTTCTGAGGAACCATGTCATCGATTTTAATAACAAGAAAAACCGCATTCATACATTTTTAAAAACATCTGTACTCCGTTCGGGAATCGAACCCGGTTATTTTGAAAATTTTAATTACCCGGGCCTTGACTGGTTAAATCTTCCACTTTTGTTGCGGTCACCTGTTTGAACACATAGTATAGGTAGGTATATAATTATCTAATTGTACCTTAATGTGAAATACCTTTTAGATAGCAGAAATACAAAGTTATTATGAGTAGAACTTTTATTTGTACAATTGACTACTATATCTAAGTTGAAACAATCACTACATCATCCAATATTTGTCAATATTGATTTTAATTTTAACTAATATCTGTTACGCATTCTATTATAATACAAACTAAATGGTAATGTAGGACTAGCTATTAGAAGTGACTTGTCAAATAAGTTGAAGTTTTTCTTCTCAAGTTTAGCTAAGTACTTGTGGATAGCTATAGCTGGTAAGAATATCTGCTTCGTATGCGCAGGAACTTTAATATCTCTAGCCTGAAAAAAGTAAAAACACACATTAGTCGAAAATTCTGGATGGCAATAGGTTCGCTCCCTATTACAGAAACATAACTGGCTGTACTATAGGTAGGTATACCTACACCCAACCCTTAGGGAAATAATCAGTTATTTTATTTTAAACTAACACTTCGCTTGTGACTTTGTTTAGACTGGCCTGTTGATCTAGTAGTTAGTGCCCCTGACTGCTACGCCAGAGGTCGTGGGTTCGATTCCCACCCAGGACAAATGTTTGTGTGATGAGCATGATCATTTGTTCTGTGTCTGGGTGTAATTTATAAATGGTATGTATGTATTTAGAAATTTATAAGTATGTTTATCAGCTGTTTAGTACCGATAACACAAGCTCTGCTTAGCATCGGACTAGATGGCGTTGTGTGAAAGTTGTGGAATATTTATTAATTTATTTGTCTGCTTGCATTTCGTTCCTTAACCTCTCAATCGTGTCAATTAGAGACACAATAGAAATACAATGACAGTGCGGACACCGGTGTCCTCTCGAGTTTAATGAACTAATATGCCCTCCACCTCTATCTTCTCTTAGTTTTAAAAATAAAATAAAGCTTATGATGCTCACAAATAATGTGGCTTTCTATTGGTAAAAGAATTTCCAAAATTTGTTCAGAAGATCCAGAGAAGATCCAATAGACCCCCACAATTTATGGTGGTCCCCTAATATGCCACAAACTCACAACTTTTACCTAGTACATACATACATACATACATAAACTCACGCCTTTTTCCCATGGGGGTAGGCAGAAACTACAGAGCGCCATATGCTACGATTCTTACATACTTCTTTTGCTTCGTTTACATTCATACATGTTGTCATACACACACGCCGGTTGCGAGTACTACGCACCTGACCTTTCTGAAGAACCTCACCAATAAGGTCTATGTATCTCCTTCTAGGGCGTCCCCTCCCGGCGTTCCCACTTACATCTGCCTTGTAAATACCTTTCGTTAGTCGCCTTTCATCCATCCTTTCAACGTGACCAAACCATCTAAGCATACTCTTTTCAATTTTTGTTACTACATCTTCTTTTAAACCACAACGTTGCTTTATATCATCATTCCTCAATCTGTCATTAATTGTTACACCACACATACTTCGCAAAGAACGCATTTCTACAGCATTTATTCTACTTTCATGTCTCTTTTGCCACACCCAACATTCACTTCCATACGTTAGTGTAGGCACCAGCACACCATTGTGAACAGCCAGTCGTGCCTTTTCGGACATAGACTGGCTGGTCACAACGCCATGTATAGCGCCATTCACTTTATTTCCTGCATTCACTCTCCTTTCTACATCCGCATCAATCTTTCCATCCCTTGTAAACAGACTTCCCAGATATACAAAGTCATTCGCTTTACCTAGTATTAGTGTAAAGATAAGATAAAGATAAAGATACCGGGCTGGTATCCGCAACTCCACGTCACAGCGCGTATTTTGCGTATGGGCTATAATCTACCACGCGGGCCCAGTGCGAACTGGTAGATGTCACATGTCTTCGAATTTTTGGTTCTAGGACATGCCGGTTTCCTTACGATGTTTTCCTTCACCGTTTTTGAGAGCAGTGGTGATGAAATAAATTACACAAGTAAGTATTAGTGTAAAGACAATGATCGATTACAATTAGGTTGGTCAAACTTTCATAGAGTAAGTATACTCTATGGAACTATAACTTACTATAGTGGCGGTTGCTCATTGCTTTTTGTTTTGCTAATTATTGAACACAGGGTGTTTAACCACATGGATATGACAACCATACTCTGCTGTTTTGTTTTAGAGAACAATATTATTCTGCAGTGATTGTCTTACAAAAAGGCAGTATAATAATTAATTGAATGACTTTAGCATTTCCTCTAGCTTTAGAATGCTTACCTTTTTTAAATGGCTGTTTGCCCTTGACGCAATTTCAAATGCCACATTTCTCATTTGCTCACTGTCAATATATCTCAGAACATCTTCCTGACTTATTTGGTTCTTCATAAGAATATCCATGGGCAAGGAAACCATTTTATGGTAACTGGATACATGGACAGACCTGAAATATGTTATTTAGAAGGATTATTGACTGGCCTGTTGGTCTAGTACCTAGTTAGTGGGCCTGACTGCTATGCCGGAGGTTGTGGATTTGATTCACACCCAGAACAAATGTTTGTGTGATGAGCATGATCATTTGTTCTGAGTCTGGGTGTAGTTTATCTATAATTTCATTATTCTTGCTTTACCAATAAACAATATTATTATTATTTTTATTATTTTTGATATTTAATTTTTTTATCTCCGGCTATCCGGGAACTCCTGATTGCACGGGCCTTATATTATTTATTGGTTGTCTAGTACCCATAACACAAGCTCTGCTTAGCTTGGGACTAGATGGGGTTGTGTGAAAGTTGTGGAATATTATATTATTATAAGGAGTAATCCTAAAGTGACTTTTATAAATTATCATATAGTAGAAACGTTGAGAAGTGCCCATACCTCAATATATTTGCTATCCCTTGAGCTTTTCCCAAATGAGATGCAGCATGGTCAGCATGAATATCTTTGACACCTGCCACACTTAAAAGTAAATAATATATTGAAGACACTGATTCCTCAACGTAACTCTCAACATCTTCTAAACTTCTGAAGTGTTTGGACTTCAACATATTACTTCTTGATGTAATTAGCTTTTCCAAGTGCCTGCGTTGTAGTCCATAACAGCAGCATACCTAAAATTATTTATAAAATAATAATAAAAGGTAATCTAAACGAATTCTACTTCCTACTAATATTGTAATAAGTTACTTACCCTCTTTGTTTAAAGATAAATAAATAATAATAATAATAATGACATAAATGCAAAAGCTCGTATGGATGTTTCTTACTCTTCCACATAAAAACGACTGACAGGATTTTAAACTTTACAATAATATAGCATACAGATCAGAACAACACATAGGCTATAATTATTAAGATATACCTATAGACCTTGGGCAAAAAAGTAAAATTTACAAATACTTTAAGTACAAATCCTGCGAAGGAAGTCACGGGCACCAGCTAGTTCTAAATAAGCAATTAATTGTGTCCAGTCACCTTAAATAGTTCTTGAGCAACAGGATTAGCAGGTATGTTTTCCAGTGATTTGTCTTTGTTGTAGATGCGTTGAAGAGCGTCTTGCCAGAATTGTAATCTGAATGCAGCAGTTTGTGAGTCAGATGTTACGTCTTGCACTCGGGCTATTTCTACGTTAAACGCTCTCAACACAAGTGCAGGAGAACGCAGAGACTTCGTCATGAGAAGAGTAGCCAAGAAGTTTTCATAGTCATGCTGTCTATCTGCAAAATATTATAAAGTACCAGAACGTGCGATAAACTAATCAAGTCGAGGCTTTTCTCTTTAATTTTTATATCAATACTTCTACATTAGAGATGGTTTTATAAATTAAATTTACTTTACGATGTCTGCACAGTAGCTGATCGATGTTTTGTTAGATGTAGATTCATTTGTAAGAGATCTAGATATTATCCTCACAGCCTTAGAAGAATTTAGCAATCGAACAAAAGTTCTGTGTTTATTCATGATTATAGAATTCTTGCGGAGTTCAAGATTTATTAATATCAATCAGCTGAGCTTAAATTTTCACTAACAACAGCAAACGTCAAAGTCAAAACTGAATACACTGATCAAATATTTGACATTTGAAAAACTCCGAAGATATTCTCGTATGGCATACAGTGTGCCAGTCTTAGAAAATATACCTCTATATACCTAGAGGTATATAGTCTAAGGTGCCAGTACATCATTTTTCACTTACACTGATGCATATTATCTAAGGATGCATACGTTACTGATCGTGCCCACAGAGCATATAAACATCGTGCCGGCACTGTTGTGTGCGGATAGGCCTTTAACTAATAAATAAAAATAGCGGTTTGACATGGCCACATGGGTATCTTTTATTCGAAAACTTATTTTTATTCCTCACGCAAAAGATGCCTGAATCTAAATCGAATTTTGGAAGTCACGATTTCACGAAGTTTAAAATGATGTAGTTTGTATCTTTCAAAATCAACGCATTTCAGTAGAGTGAGTTAGGTTAGGTAGTTTGGTTATGTTGACTGTCGGGAGGACACGGCGTGGCCTACGCTAGTAGAGTGTGCCGCTTGGGAGGAGCCGCGCCGTGCCCTCGTCTCTGGAGTAGGCAGTGAATTGTCGCTGCCGGCCGTGGTCGAGAGGATGGTCGGCAGCGTCGAGTCCTGGGACGCGATGGTGTCCTTCTGCGAAACGGTTGTCTCGCAGAAGGAGGCTGCGGAAAGGGAGAGGTAGATTACCTCCACTCACCCAGACCGCATCAGACGCACCGGGCGCAGGCGGAGGGCGGACAACACTCTCTTCCAGCCCCCCTGAATGGGTCCAGGGGCGACGGACGCGGGGATATCCGCCGCCCCCCACGTACATGGACGCCCCCCGAGGTGGCGGCGCGTCGTGTTCACGCGCGCCCCTCTTAGAAGTCGCGAGGGGAGTCTGACAGCTCACTCCCTTCGCTGACTTGGCGAGGCCCTCGGGGCCGGCACCAGTCGGGGGTCGCGGAAGTATCTTTTGCTCCCGTGACCCCCGGCGCAGGTGTGAGAAGGAACACGTCGGGGTGGTTTTTAGTCAGTAAGAGTCTGACAGACCCCCCCGCCCTGTGTTGTCATTCTAATTCTATCTAACAGAAAAGGTTGATGATGTGTGCACATTAAGAGAGAAGAGAGTCGCTAAATAAAAAGTAGTAGGAGCAGTCTTTACGCTAAAATAAATTGAGCTTACTTAGCTCGCTCTGATTTTCTTCGGGTGCTCTGGTATAACATAATTATAGTTATATACGTAGGTACAATACACCTACTAATACAATGAGAATTTTTAGTATACCTATTAAATGACATGGACGCCTTAGTCAGAGAAAAGTTGGTCTCTAATTTCAAAGTCGCATGTGCTTGCAGGTCAACCCGTCTGTAGGCTGTCGGCCAGGACGCACCCGCCGTCCATAGAGGCGCCCTTTTCCGAAACTCCAAACCCAATTGAGGTGGAATGCTAAAAAAAATTCGAGCTCGCTTCGCTTTCACATTTTTTTTTGGTTAGGTAGGTACTGTTGGCTCGTGGAGGCACTTAATTAACTTTCATTTATGTTAAATTGAGATGCCGATCTAAATCGTGTTTATTTAGGCTTTCAGTTCACAATGTTATGAAGTACAGTGATTATCCTCGCAACCCCATGTAAAAGCTTCAGTTACATTTACATATGAATATATTATATACCTACATAATATTTTGTAAATCAGATGCATTTGTGAACAAAACACTGAAGTGATTATTATTATGGTAATTGGTCGGGTCGAGCAACATTCTGCTTTATGAAAGTCAAACAATAAAAAGAAAACTGACAAAAGAAATCGTCCAGTATATAATACCTAAGTACCTACGCCAATATTCTTCAACAACTTGACTGATGAAACAGCTGATTCAATAGGAAAGAACACAAAAAGAAGAAAAAACAACAAAATAATGATAAAATGAGAAAAACTGATTCGTAATCAGAGTTAGGGTACCATTTGACATTATGTTTTTTATTTCTAATTACACAATAATATTGTAAATATTTAATTTAAAGTATAGTAGTATTTGTTGTACATTTAAAATTATTTTAGAATAGCAATTTAATATTATTTTAGAATAGCACTAAGTTAAGAAGAATTGTTAAATGTAACAACTACTGATTGTCCAAATAAATAAATAAATAGTATATATATGTATAGATATAGTACTTCCCTACTTGCTAGGTTCAATGGAGTGTAATTAAGTTATTATGTAGGTAAAAGGATAGTGCTCAAAACTGTTAATTTAAGATTGGCTTATTTGCATTTCTTGTTTAGCGAGCCAGTGTCGTACCTACTTAAGTGAGGTGTAAAGAAAAATTATTGTCATTATAGTCTCGAACTTTTAAGAAGATGTCGTGTCGATTACGTGGCCGCAAGGAATGGGACGTGCGAGCTTCTTCATTAGCACGCAATACATTTAACCCCATAAGAGACATCATCGAAACTCTTCGAATAAAGCCGAATCCAAATAAATCATACATCCCACTTTCAGTCGGTGAGTGTTTTTTTTATACTTACGCACTTTAGGGTCATACACCTTCAAGATCCTTCCGATCAAGTACCTTTAACACTTTTAAAAGTTAAGTAGTAGGTACTTAATATGTAGGGTAGTCGACTCGTAAGTACCTATCTTACGCCAGTTACATTAGGACTGTGTATAGGTACTGACTCCACTAGAATCATAATCAAGTAAATGGTTAACATGACATAATATCGATTTCAACAAATGATCACTTAATACCGACCAAGGACTAAGTCTTGTAGGTCACTACATTATATTAAGTAAAACAAAATAGATTGAAAAACCTAAAGTTCCATATTAAAAGTCCATTTGTTGTAGATATTGTTAAATTACAGTGATTAGAAAGGTAAAAATATTGACTAACTGAACTCATAGGCATATTTTCAACAAAGAGTAAAATTACCCATTAATTAATAGATGAACTTACTTATAAAAATATCGATTAAGGACTTGAACCTGCTTAGTGTTGAATCTACAATAAGTAGTTAACTTATATCTAATAAAATCAACTCTGGAACTTGGCTAAATGTTTGATTGATAAAATCAAAAGTTCAAATTACTTAAATTTAAATTACTGTAATTATTAATGTAAACAATTGGAAAGGAGGAGGAGCATATATACTTATAGTAAATCGATATACTTACGCTATGTCTACTTCCTCAAAATTCGTTTATGTCTTCCGTATTACTCATCGTTAGAATTTTAATTTGTAATTACCTATTGATTGAATATTCTGTTAAACTTAGGTACTTGCCTACTTTGATGCGCATATTATTTTGAACGTTATTTTAACAAATTTAGAGGTTCTACATGATGGCGAGCCTTCTTGAGAACCTACCTTGAAGGTATTTGATGCTTTCGCGAGATTGCGCGGGGAAGTCCAGTTTGATAATCAATAAGATTACCTACCTACAGAAAAGAACTTATATTGGAAATCAGGATAATTATTTGGTTAGCAAAAATTCTGTATTTACAGTGTCATTAACTTATTTTATATCTAACATTACCATTTACCAAAAATGCGATGAGATGTCATGCTATGTGCATGTAAGTGCATGCTCTCAATATAGTCGTTTTTCATATGGGCTCCTAGTAATGTGTGGCACGCGTACCAAATTTCAATATACATTTTTTGAAAAGAAGAGGTCCAAGAATACTTACCTTGCCAGTCATCATTTATTAATGTCGTAAATTGTCCACCGTGTTTAGTCAAACAAAACTATCTAATAGTAAAGATGTTTATGAGAAATACTGCTAATTGATAAATCTACAGGTTCAATCAGTCCAGTCAGAGAAAAAAGCATTGTTGAAAGTTGAAACCTGTCCTGGGAATTAACTTCAATACATCGCAGCCACGGGCAGTTAATAATGGGCATGGGCATAATTCCATATGGATAATGTAATCTTGTAACCAAGACAGTTGCTTTATTTATTTAAATACTTATGTAAATATTATTTCATCACCACTGTTTCACTACTCAAAACGGTGAAGAAAAACATCGAAGATATGTTAACATCTATCAAAACGCACTGGGCCCGCGCGTGGTAATTTACGGGCCTCTCCTTCTCCCAGATAAAAGGCCTGTGTCTCTATTTACGCTGTTGCCAGTGGCGGATACGTTTACGAAAACTTTTTATTTATTTATTTAATTATTCATCAACAAACATTTACCATTACAGCTAACCAATGCGGCAAATGGGCCTTAATTTATTTATTTATTTGGACAATCAGTAGGTAACGTTACATTTAAGCATCCTACTTAACTTAGTGCTATTCTAAAATAATAATTATAAAATAATTATCATAACTTATTTATTACTTATAACTAATACCTATGCTAATTAATTCGTTAAACCCCGGAAGGAGAGCGATGTCCGCCTGTCATTATCTTTCTATTGTATCTCTAATTGACTCAATTGAAAGGTTAAAAGCAAAGCATTCTTGAATTTAAGTACCCAGAAAACAACAGAATAAGTCCGTCTCTCGTATAATACACCTAACAGCTTTGATTACCACCACCACCATCACTAGGTACCACCACCACCTTAAGCTATGATTTCTTATCTTGTCTTTGAATCGTTTAATAAACTCTTGAGATTTTGATATTTTCTTTTATAATAATTGATTTCTTAATGGCACTGATCGAAGCTAAAAATAACCTATTTAACGCCTATTAAAATCGTAGGTAATCATTCATATTCATCTCAGTATTGTCACATCGTGCGGTCACGGTCGGCTTTATACTAATTTCAGATAATCGATGGAGCTATTATCTTTAGAACCCTAAGTGGGTTCTCATTCATTGATTAATTAAAAAAACAACGCTTGTCTCATTTCTGCATCATCGCGTTTGTTAAATTAATTGGCAGCCATTATTGTGTTGTCGCCAGGCGATGTGATGAGGGGTCTGTGGCACTTTGTCAATAAATTATATTGTGAAGACAAGACGGATTTGTTTTTACTTAGGGTTTGAATGAAAAGCGTTCGTAGGCCTGTAAAAACTAAATATAGTATAACAGGGGTGTAGATACTATTACCTACTTCACGTTTTATTTCACATTTAGTCATATTACCACTGCATCAGTGGGATCGCAGTCAAGCACTTATTTATATTATTACAAAAACTAATGACACCTATGATTTGTTTTAAATAGTTATAAACCCGTAAAGGAGTTTTTGTATTTTCACTATTCGACGGACCCTGAAATCGTGGAAAATAAATCAGCCGTTCCATCCATTTTGTCGAGATATGCTGACATAGGTAATGATCAGACACGATCTCTATCTTTAAAAATCTTAATATCTAACCTTGCTTTTTAACCATTGCGCACACTTGCATAAGGTTGTGGGTTCAAATCAGGGTACGTTCCAATATGTATTTTTGATTTCATATTTACGTTTGTACTTTCTAAGTTTATTTATGAGGGGTTGGTGAAGAACGTCAATGTCGTGTTGTTGTTAACACTACAGCTCGATTATTATGAGCCAAATACTTAATTAGGCCATCACTGCAAAAACACGAACACTTAAGACTAATAATAATAACGATAGCTAAATAATAATAATTCATTTGTTGCACAGTAGGTACCTACAGGGTCCGTGATTTCTATCTATCATTCATTATCCATATTTTAAGATCTCGTAAATATTGGGATGTCAAAATGAATACTTATTGTATCAATTAGTGATTTTCAGAATTTGTAATCGTCTCGCAAATAAATCAATAAGCACTTGAGTCGTTGTAGAACATCTTGGTAATTGCAATTGGCTACGTTGCAATAGCAGATTGTTACACGAGGGTCGAAAAGAATCAATTCCCACACGAGGATGGTTTAAGCCTAAAGACATCAATTCCAACTCGGACTATAGCCGTCTAGGCTATAGTCATAGTTGGAATTGATGTCTTTCACCTGTGTTAAGCACTCTACTTTTCATTTCGAATATCTATCTTCTATAGAAAGTCGTGTTAGTTACTTCACTTATAACTCAAGAACGGCTGAACCGATTTAGCTGAAAATTGGCAGGGAGGTAGTTTAGAGCCAGGAGAAGGACAAAGGATACTTTTTATCCCGTTCGACATCATAAAAATAAATATCAAGAATATCGGTTGTCTCAAACATTTTTCAAACGCAGCGCCATCTTGGATGACATGACAGGAGTCAAACTTCCCAGTTCATTATCAGGTGACAATTTGAAATTGACAAGTCTTAAGCTAAACCCAAGAAGGTAAGGTTGTCAATTTATAATACGCACCTACGTTCTGAAATTTATTTTGTTACTAAACTTAGAGGTTTTATGTAGCATAAAAAAGTCTTATATTTCAGAAATTAATTTACGTAACTAGCAATGATGACAGAGACGAACTTTAATAATTCTTTGCAAATAGAACTTATTTTACTGTTAGGACTTTAATTAAAGTAGACCGGGAAAACTATAGGCATAAATTATTGTATGTAACATAGAGGCAATAGTTCAGATTAAAATTATGAATTTAGTATTTTTTAGTAAGGTAGTTAGGTTAGATAGTTGGGTTAGCTATAGGATAGGTATGGTCAGTTAGGTTAGGGTATATATACATGTTGTAATTTAAAAGTAGTAGTAGTTATTATTGGTTTGGATTTATTTGTTGTCGTCTTATTCAACGTATGTATATCTAATATAAAAAAAAATAAGAGCAATGAATTGACTCTAAGGCACAACGAAGTTTGCCGGGGCAGCTAGTATACCTATAAAGGAAAGTAAAAATCGTAGGTAGTTTTTCGAAAATAATTATTTTTATCTGCTCGCCACTTTTTAAAGTCATTGTGTGTATTTGGGATTTTAGGTACCTTTCCTTTGAAATTTCTGGCAAAAGATTTTCGATAACTGAGTGAATTTCAACAGGTCCTATAAAATCTTCATTTCCGTGTTTTTTTTCATCTTAAGGTTTTTTTTTAAAAAAAAACGCTTTTATTAAAGTTTTTGATAATGTATATATTCTTGCTTTATGTCTAGCAGATAACTTAAAAAACTAACGAGATATCAGGATTAAAAATTTCGTGCCACGGCGATGAAACATGCGTGCACGGCAATGAAACAAGCGTCCACGGCAATGAAAGAACTGTGCTATGGCAATGAAAGAATCAATCCACAGAAATTAAAAAATATTTTATCTATTGAGATAGACAGACAGATAGAATAAAAATGACTGTTCATAAGAGGTCTTGATTCCAACAAGAATTTCCTAGTGCCATATACTCACATTGTGTTCTTAGGTTAATAAGAGATAAGATTATACCTGAAAGGTTTTAAGAGTATCTAGATGATTGTGTTTTTAGTACTTGTTATTTTGAAAATGCATCTTACTTCCTACAGATCACAATCTACGTTTTCTGAAGAGACTATTCTGTTTTGTCAAGTGCAAAAATATATCTGATCATGCCTGTCTCCGAGAGGGACAGGTAAATCCAGACAGATTGTGTATGGGAGTAAGATTTGGATAGATATTACAAAAGGAAGAATGGGAGTGTGTCTAAGAAAAGAAAGACTGTAGTATTAAAGTCTCTAAGTAGTGTTGCGAGTGTAATTCAACAGTCTTTGTTTACTTATTGTACTCTCATTCTTTTTTTGCAATATCCCCTTACCCAAATTTTACTCCCATACAAGTGTTGGAATCAAGACCCTCTTATGATCTCAATAGATAAAATATTTTTTAATTTCCGTGGATTGAATCTTTCATTGCCATAGCACAGTTCTTTCATTGCCGTGGACGCTTGTTTCATTGCCGTGCACGCATGTTTCATCGCCGTGGCACGAAATTTTTAATCCTGATATCTCGTTAGTTTTTTAAGTTATCTGCTAGACATAAAGCAAGAATATATACATTATCAAAAACTTTAATAAAAGCGTTTTTTTTTAAAAAAAAACCTTAAGATGAAAAAAAACACGGAAATGTAGATTTTATAGGACCTGTTGAAATTCACTCAGTTATCGAAAATCTTTTGCCAGAAATTTCAAAGGAAAGGTACCTAAAATCCCAAATACACACAATGACTTTAAAAAGTGGCGAGCAGATAAAAATAATTATTTTCGAAAAACTACCTACGATTTTTACTTTCCTTTATAGGTATACTAGCTGCCCCGGCAAACTTCGTTGTGCCTTAGAGTCAATTCATTGCTCTTATTTTTTTTTATATTAGATATACATACGTTGAATAAGACGACAACAAATAAATCCAAACCAATAATAACTACTACTACTTTTAAATTACAACATGTATATATACCCTAACCTAACAGACCATACCTATCCTATAGCTAACCCAACTATCTAACCTAACTACCTTACTAAAAAATACTAAATTCATAATTTTAATCTGAACTATTGCCTCTATGTTACATACAATAATTTATGCCTATAGTTTTCCCGGTCTACTTTAATTAAAGTCCTAACAGTAAAATAAGTTCTATTTGCAAAGAATTATTAAAGTTCGTATCTGTCATCATCTGTTGTCACCTGTTGGTCTAGTAGTTAGTGACCCTGACTGCTATGCCGGAGGTCGTGGGTTCGATTCCCACCCAGGGCAAATGTTTGTGTGATGAGCACGATCATTTGTTCTGTGTCTGGGTGTAATTTATCTATAATATGTATGTATATAGAAATATATAAGTATGTTTATCAGCTGTTTAGTACCCATAACACAAGCTTTCAAGCTTAGCTTGGGACTAAATGGCGTTGTGTGAAAAGTTGTGGAATATTTATTTATTTATTTATCATTGCTAGTTACGTAAATTGATTTCTGAAATATAAGACTTTTTTATGCTACATAAAACCTCTAAGTTTAGTAACAAAATAAATTTCAGAACGTAGGTGCATATTATAAATTGACAACTTACCTTCTTGGGTTTAGCTTAAGACTTGTAGAAGTTTGACTCCTGTCATGTCATCCAAGATGGCGCTGCGTTTGAAAAATGTTTGAGACAACCGATATTCTTGATATTTATTTTTATGATGTCGAACGGGATAAAAAGTAACGGGATAAACTATGTCCTTCTCCTGGCTCTAAACTACCTCCCTGCCAATTTTCAGCTAAATCGGTTCAGCCGTTCTTGAGTTATAAGTGAAGTAACTAACACGACTTTCTTTTATATATATAGAACTATTTAAAATTTTAAATAATGGAACACACCGCGTCACTGCCAGGGGCGGACCCTCTTAGTTTTTTTTTACACTGGATGTAGTGTTTATACACTCACAAGACCGCAGCATATTTTTCTTAAGTATGTTAGATTTCTTGCAGCCGACTTCCAAACCAAATTTAAAATTTATTCCCACCCTAGAGACGGATCGAAGCAATTACTGTGAGTCTTTCCCGACCTAATGTGGGAAGTAGCATCTTCCACCCGCTACTCGGACAAACAAACACTACTTTCCGAGTATGAGAAATGGAAAAGCCTAATCGCGTTCGAAATTTATGCCTTTTGTCACATTCCTTGTCACTAGTTGCGCGAAATTTACAAAATTTCCATATTAGATAACCGCTTTTATAATATAATTAAGTAGGTATCTCGATTATTATTGGTCAGTATAGATCACGCGAGTCGTGCGATAAATTTTTGTCCGCGAATAACTCTAACACAAAATCAGGTTTTGTAAATAATTATAATTTTAGTTATATCATTGAATCTGATGAAAGTCAAATGTCGTGACATCAAAACAGTGTCAGTAGAAAATACTTTACCCACTTACCTATATCCTAACGACATGCCCTTTGATTTTCATTGCTAAGCAGATATGAATCAGCAGGCCTAGCTATTATCGTAATAGTTAAGGCGACAGTAGAAAGAAAATGGCGTATATGGAATCAGCTGGTTGCCATATTACAATTTGTACTCGTTAAGGCGAAAACAAAAGAAACATTGGCGCTCATTCTATACCGAAGATTGAAAAAATTGTTTTGTAGTCTATGGCGAGCTTTCGTAGAAACGTAAAAGTCCGGCTGTATACGTACTAATGCGCGGGTGAAGTATACGATTTTAATTTGTTGCTTCAGCGTCGAAATTCATTCAGAAGTAAGGTAAATCTTCCCGAGGAGGGGATGCCCTAGAAGGACATACAGAGACCTTATTGGTGAGGTTCTTCAGAAAGGTCAGGTGCGTAGTACCTACTCGCAACCAGCGTGTGTGTATGACAACATGTATGAATGTAGAAGAAGTATGCAAGATCGCAGCATATGGTGCTCAGTAGTTTCTGCCTACCCCCATGCATCTTTATTACACTTATATTATGAAGAGGGAAAATTTGTATTATTTTGTAATTTTTGTATATTTGTAACGAATAAACTCAAAATACTTATCTACACATTAAACGGGTTCGTTTAAAAATAAACTTTCAATATTAGAAAGCTGCTACAAGCAGAGATAGCTATATATACCGGCGGACTGGAGTTCGAACCCATGGCACGCCCCTCTGATTTTCAGGATTCGTGTGTGCCTAACTACTATTTACTTTCTTCAAAACGGTAAAGGAAAACATCATAAGTAAACCGGCATTCCTGAGAAATATTTCTCAACGGCATGTAAAGCCATGTCCATGTCCATTTGATTGGTTGTTTGCATTGAATAGGCTCCGAAACTACTAGACCGATTTAAAAAATTCTTTCACCGTTGGGAAGCTA
This sequence comes from Euplexia lucipara, assembly GCA_921972225.1. Taxonomy (NCBI): domain Eukaryota; kingdom Metazoa; phylum Arthropoda; class Insecta; order Lepidoptera; family Noctuidae; genus Euplexia; species Euplexia lucipara. The sequence goes on from OV179146.1 coordinate 16,034,475, forward strand.
CACTATCCCCGGCCGACATAGGCTACTTTTATCCCTATATTTCCACGGGAACGGGAACTACGCGGGTGAAACCGCGTGACGTGTGCTATTTTCCATAATTATATATATATAAATAAATCCCTATTTTCCTTGGTCACGGCCGGCATCACACACGAACGGCTGGACCACTTTCGCTAATTCTTTTTTCGTGGTGTTTGTTATTGGTTGGAAAAGGGTCTTATGATAGAAAAAATTAAGAAAGTTGAGCGGAACCTTAGAAAATTTAAGAAAACTTGACGATAGTTTAACATTTTAACATGCGTCGCCATCTTTGATGACATGACAGATGACAAAATGTCTTCCCGGTCTATTTTTACACGACATACATTAATTTTAAGGCGGTAAGTTTGTAGTTAATCAAATGCATTAGAACGGTTGAATATCTGACTACAAAGTTACAGCGTCCATGTGCTATTCTCCTAGCAAAAAAACTGTTCTATTTACTTTGAAAAGTATTCTATGTATAGCCGCGGCTTTACCCACGTGAGAATAGCATGCTCGCAGCTTTATATAGTAAGTAATGTGTTTTATAGTGGAATGTTTTTTTGATCATGTCACGTGCGGAACAAGTTTTTTTCAATAATAATTTCGGTGACCTTATGTCGTTTTCAATCTTTTATTTGATGTAAATTGTGACCTTTTGGGGGACTTACAGCAGCATTTTCGTATAAAGTTTTTCGTTCCATTTAAAGGGTTTCACCTACGGGTGGGTACAGAGGACTACACATCTAGCTACCCCAATCTGTCAATGTTTTTTGGTAGTTTCAATTATTACAAACAGAATAATGTTCATGTTCAATTGGGAAAATTTAACAGTTTGGAGTAACTGCGATAATATGTAGGTACTAGTAGGTACTCGCCTTGCAATTATACTATGTAAGTACCTACATTCTGTACAGTAATTTTACTTTAAGACTATAAAGATAAAACTATTAAGATGTAACTTTTTTAGTACCTACTTAAATTAGGAAAAAAAATATAAATTTGAAATATAAAATATCAACACTTTAACAGTAGGTAGTATTACAAAAGTTGTTAGGTAACACCTTTGACTGGCCCAGCGCAGAACGTAGTTTCAACAAAATGCGACCACATAATATCTAAACGGAGTAGTCATCATCACATTATTGAAACCATTAGTTCTGTATAAATAAAAAAACCCGAGAAGTGTCAAGGGACACCCGGATGGAACGAAGTTCCCTTCGATTGATAAGTGAAGGAATTGTAGAATTCCCTCAAGAAATATCGAAAGGAACTTCGTTTCATTCAGGTGTCTTCGTTACAACTTTTGGTCCCAATCTTCTCTCTCTCCCGTTCTCCCCCCTCCCGCCCTCTCTTCCCCCTCCCTCTCTCTCTTCCCCTCTCTCCCCTCTCCCTCACCCAATAACTGGCACAAACACAACAAACACACACACAACAGAGAAACACGCGCACGCCGCACGGCCCACAACTATAGCAAAAAGTGTCGTTACAACTTTTTGTCTTAATTTTTTCCGTCTCGCAACGCGCGATAAAGAACTTCGTTCCAATAAAAATAAAATATTACACATATATAATATTTTATTTTGTGCAAACACACTTTACACGCCACGCCGTGCCGGTCACCGGTGAGCCGCAAATAATAAAATGTCTATTGTGTTGTGTCTGGAAGTCTGGCAGTCAAAGTGTTAAAACTGTAAGAAGCTATGAAAGACATCATTTCCATCTTAGTGAGATGTGTGTTACTCACAAAGACTGACTCAACGAGATATTTTATTGCCAAAATAATAACTTATTACTCTCGTTAATAATTTCATTGGGTCAGTCAGATATAATGGCATTGCGTTGATGTCTTTTCCACCAAACGAAGTCACACGTATATTATGATTTTGTTGGGTTATTTAAAAAACTGACATAATATAATACAAGTGTTGTACACGGGTAGGCTTCTCATTAAGTGCCAGTTAAAAACAAAAAAATATTCAAAAAATACTCTGTTATTATTTTGAATATTTAATTAAATGGCTCTGTCCACCTTCCTTGTAAAACACGATTAACGTGTTTTCTTTGTAAAACTTTGTTTACTATTGAACTTGTTAAGTTAATACCAACTTAAATTATGCAAGGCTGGCAAAAATAAAATATTAATACATTACATATTATTTTATGTATAATAAAGCGATAACTGATAAGTCCCTCTTATAGGGACTATAAATACCCGCTAACGTTCATCTACTCTACTTATCATAAAAGTTTCGATACTACGCTTACGTAGATATATTGAAAATTGATAAAAATAATACTTATAACATAATATTGGTAACGCAATTTTTAATGCTCTGCAAATCTATAGATATAATATAAATATTTAACTAACCCTAATTAGGAACCTACTCTACCATAAACTTGCCTTATTATTTTTGGTTGATTAACCGTGAAACGATTTGACGAGGAACTTTCACAAAGTGTCATTATTACGAAGAACTATGATTTCTATGGACTCCTTTGCCTAATTCCAAACTCATTAGACTAATAAGAAACCACATCTATTTCCAGTATCTTGTCAATAATATAAAGAAATCATGCCTTAGGTACTCGTACCTACTTACATTCTGATTTAATCGATTTAAATCTATTACAATTTTCTCAATTTCAGGCGATCCTACAGCCTTCGGAAATCTACAACCGTCAGAGAACATTATAGACGCTGTAATCGACTCTGCGAAACTAAACGAAGCTCGGAACTATGGCCCTACGATTGGTCACCGGGAGGCGAGGCAGGCGGTGGCAGAGTACAGTGCTCACCAGGGCACCGTGACGGCTGATGAAGTCATCCTCTGCAGCGGCTGCTCCCATGCCATTGACCTCGTCCTCAGCGTCCTCGCTGACGCTGGGCAAAATGTACTGATTCCTCGACCTGGGTACTTGATACACAAAACTCTTGGGGAAGGACTGGGGATCATTATAAGATATTATGACTTATTGGTGAGTTTTACAGTTCAACATTGAGTAGTAGGTTGGTACAGACGCCAGCACATCAAGTTACCTACCTCCTACTGTCAAAATTTCCCAATTGAACATGAACCTTATACTGTTTGTGATAAAGTTAAAAAAGTATTGAATAAATTTCACACATTGGGATAGCATGATGTGCTGGCACCTGTACATAAACGGCCCGTTGGTACCTAATTGGTAAAAGAATAAATTCTTTTTGGAATTTGAAATTGGGAAAAGAATTTTTCTGACTTCAATTCAAGATAGTTACACGGTCGAAAATAAATGTTCCACGTAATAAAAACTAGGATAATATAAAGTGCGATGCAACAATTTAACGTTAATACATACATGATTCTGCGGATAAATATCCCAAAGACGTGTCGCAAGAACGCGCGCGTCGCCTGAATCCATAAGTTTATGAAATCTTTGTTTAAATGTGGAATTGTTGAAAAGGCTGTTTGTGTATGTGAGTTTAACCTCACTATATTATACCTTAAATAAGAGTAAAGTTACAACCAGTAGATATCTATAACTTCTATAGTTTAGAAAAAAATGAAATTTTAACAGTCGTACTGAGTCTGGCAGGCCGGTTTATATTAAAACAAGAATGTCTCTCCATTTTTCAGCCTGATAAGAACTGGCAAGCGGATCTAGTGAGCCTCGAGAGTCAGATAGACGAGAAAACCGCAGCGATAATTGTTAACAATCCTTCCAATCCGTGCGGCTCAGTTTATACCAGGCAACACCTGAAAGACATAATCGATGTGGCATCAAGAAATCGCGTGCCGATAATTGCAGACGAAATCTACGAACATTTCGTTTTCTCCGATCACGAATTCACTGCAATATCGTCTCTGTCTAAAGATGTCCCAGTTTTGACTTGTAGCGGAGTCACGAAAAGGTTTCTAGTGCCTGGCTGGCGACTGGGATGGGTTATCATACATGACCGCCAGAATATTTTAGGAAAAGAGGTGCGGAATGGATTATTGTGTATGTCGACTCGAATTTTGGGACCTAACACTCTGATGCAGACGGCTTTACCCAGAATTCTTAAAGAGACTCCGCAAAGTTTCTTCGACGACATGATTCGTTTTATTGAGGTGAGATTTAAAGCACGAGTTTCCAACTTATTATCAAGTTCAGATTGTTCAAAAATATTAAAGTGATTATATTTTATACGCATGAACTCAGTTAGTCTAGTAAGCTTGCTGCATGCTGTGTCGACATCGTAGGTTTACATTAAGAAAAACAAAACTGTTAGCTGCTGGTCTACACTTACCTTAATTATGTATTTATTCGTTAAGTGAACATTAAAATAAATAAATGAATTCTTTATTGCACCAAAAGCCATCACAGTACAAGAACTAAAAACTAAGAGCATAAAAGACTTATAGCTAGGTCACATTAATTTTTATTCCCTGACTCCTAAACAAGGGCAATGTACAGACACCAGCACATCAAGTTACCCCAATGTGTCAAATTTCTTTGATTGTTGACAAACAGAATAAAGTTCATATCCAATTGGGAAAATTTGACACATTGAGGTAACTTGATGTGCTGGCGTCTGTACGTTCGTTACAATAAATGAAGAATCTTTAAACCCATTTACCACGACCACGGAGGTCACATTGTGAAGTGTAGTTACAAATATGAAGTAAGATTTATTATAAAATTGATATAAGTAGGATTATAGAGGTATTGATATTGATAATAGTAGTATTTATTATAAGTAACTAAAAATAAATGTTTCAGAGTCAAGCTAACCTAGCTTACAAGGAATTGATCAAGGCTCCGGGCCTGCGCCCGATCATGCCACAAGGGTCCATGTATATGATGATTGAGATCAAAACTTCGCTATTCCCTAAATTCGACAACGAGCTTCAATTTATTTCTCAGATGTGTAACGAGCAATCTGTGCTTTGTATTCCTGGAAAGGTACGTTGATCAATAACTGCTGTTGATTAAGGGCAGTTATAACTGCGGTTGCTGTTGCCAAATTTATACAATGGAAGGGGACATATTTGCATTCTGATACCATGAGTTCCGTACATGATTCTGAATCAGCGTTGAAACTTGTCAGTTGTTATGTAGTGGCAGCAAAAATCCACAATAAAACATAATTTCTATCTAACCAATGAGATTTTTCATATTAAAATAGGTTATGAATAAGCCTATCTGTAATAAAGCCTCTCCATTGTTTATTCAACTAGTTAATGCAAATCATTAGGAAAGTCAATTGCTTATTTACATAGTTTTTTTATTTTTTGTAACAGTGTTTCAACTATCCAAACTTCATGCGGATCGTGCTCACCGTGCCTGAAGAGATACTACGAGAAGCCTGTTCTAGAATCACAAATTTCTGCGAAGACCACATTGAAAAGGAGCATTTGAAGAAAATAGATCAAGACGTTGTATCCATCGTTAACGACGAGAAAACCCACGGGGAGTCGAAACAAATGTTATTAAAGAATATTGCTTAGTCCAGTGAAATATATCCACAGTATAGTTAGGTTAAGATATAGGTAATTACCTAGTTCTAGTAGGTAAAAATAATAAAATAAAAGAAAGAAAACGTTAGCAGCAAACTGGCCCAGGAACACAATATGCTCATGTTTATTATCTAATTCAAATAATTTTTAATAGCTCGTTTGTTGCTGAAAATGGATTTTTCCCCGAGTTTCCAACAAATTACAATGGATAGAAAAATAAATTAGTTTTATATAGCTGGAAAGTTAAAGTAGCACCAGAATATACTTATATAAATAATTATAGGTACCCTTAATTGAAACAAATCACTTGAAAACCCACTTGAGATCAGAATTTTTGAAGATATTTTAGCTTTAGTCACTAGTTAGTAGGTATATGTATATTACGAAATTTATATGTTACATGTTGAATTGTAAATTGATATAATTACCATATGAAATAATTATGTTATATATTAGATACTAGCTGCTGCCCGCGACGTCGTCTGCGTGAAGGTTCTACAGCACCAAATATACCTACCTAAGATTCCAGTGTCGCTATAGCATTTAAGTTAACAACTTTTAAAATAGCATTAAAATATAAGTTACATGAAGAGAGTTTTTTTGTAATTTTTTTTTTATTTTGCAATTTTTAGTTTCTTTGTATGTAAAGAAAGTCTTTCAAAACTTGAAAGAATCATTGAAATCGGTTAATAATTGCAAAAGAAGTTCTTTCTAAACCTTTTAAAATAGACAGGCGTAATGTTATTGGAAATACATAAACCATGCACAGACATGTGACTGTAGCTATTGCGAGTAATTTGTTGTTATGCGTTGAAGAGTTCCATCGCCTGTCTTCTTCATCAGTTTTTCTACACGAAATGATACTTGCTAAATGTAAATGCTTGATTTGTCACCAAAAAAAAATTTAAAAATTGGTACATGTTTTCCTATATTATTTGAGGAGTTCCCTCAATTCCTCGAAGATCCCTCATCAGATCTGAGGTTCAATACTAATGGGACCAACCTGGTAGTATATATACCCTATCAAATAAAAAAACGATTTTTGAAAATCGGTCCATAAATGGCGGAGTAATCGCGTAACAAACACACAAAAAAAAAACACCGTCCAATTGAGAACCTCCTCTTTTTTGTTAAGTCGGTTAAAAATACGTTCAAAGGTAACCTTAAGGTACCTTATAACACTTCCCTATACTATAAACTACGTTGATAATTATACTGCCAGGAGCCAAAATGTAAAGATAGTCAGGACTGGTGGCGCGGGAGCAAGCGACGTACAGGTGCCCGTGTGAGAAGCAACTCGTCCTGAGATCTACACCCGCTGCTCTGAGTATCGGCTCCTGCGATTTATTGATTGTCATCACTAAGCAAACACTCACGGGGAACTGTACGCGCTCGAACTGGATCGGGAAGCTATGAAGTATAAGGGGAATGCGTTGTATAAATACTGCCTTGCCGACGCCACAACCCGTAATAATTTCCACCTCAATGGTGTCTGTGGAGAGAGATGACTTTAAGGCACCACCCGTTACACAACTTTGGAGGAGATTTGTTCCTAAAAAGCATAATCGGGACGCCGACCTTCATTCAGCTTGATGTTATGCGCTGGAAGTCAACTTGCTGACAGGAAGTTCAAAAATTCCACGGGATAATGTGTGGCGTCATCTTGCTCGACGACAGTGCTTATCGACGTATAGACCACTTCATTCCCCTCAATGTCCGAGAGAATGCATTCGTTAATTGCTGCAGCATGATCATTTTTGGGCGCCAAAATGGCCCTCTCACACGAATTCTGCTGGTGCGCTATACGACTGATGTCCACGTACACACAGCGAATGAGTTCTTCGAAGCTGGATACCACTCTACCGAGAGACTCTGAAAGCACCGCCTGTCCACTTCTCTCTTCTGGTAAAGTGCCTTTACCAAGACTTAAAAGGACATCCGAGAATTCTTGAGCGCGTGCAATGCCGCCGAGCCGAGCTCTTATATTAATGGTCAAGCGCAGCGTACGAACTTGTGACCACAACGAAGATCGTTTCACCGAAGCATTCATCTCGTCAGCCCTCGATCCCCGCGTCAACTCGGGAAGCGTTTGCCTGAAATCGCCACTGAGCAGAACTGTGACACTACCCATCAAATGTTCGTTCCTGCAGTTGCCCTGCAGGGTTCTGTCCACGGCCTCAACTGCCTTCCTTTTGAAAATCGTACACTGATACGATCCCATATGATACGATCCGAACTCTGCTCAAGATTTTGAGGGTTTTGTTGGAACTTCAATTTGTCAAAACGAATTATACGATACAACTTTTATGAAAAAAATGCACAATGCCATCTATGAATTTTAAGAATAACTAACTACTAACCTCATCAACACGATCAAAATTTAAATTAATTTTCAAAAAGTGTTTATGTGTTACTTGATTTGATTTTTATACATTCTCATAGATGGCGCTGATTCCAAATTGTCTTTATGCTACTAACATTCATTAAACTTTGTTTCACTGCCAAAGTTACTTAAATGGCGTAGTTTTTATAGTGTAAAGCTAGATAATAGCATAGCTTACTTAAAACCAACATTTAAATATGCGTCCTTTGATTACACGCTTCCACAGAATGAGTTAGAAGAATAAAGATTCACTGCTCCTCCCCCGTAGGTGATAGCAAACAGACAAACAGACAAAAATTCCAAAAAGTCACTTTTTGTCACCAGTTACGTTTTTCTAACAAAACCCACTTATTTTTTCTTGAAAATTCTCAATGTACCTACAGTTTTTCTTTCGTTACTGTTTTATTATATGTAGATGAAAAAAATGCACAATGCCATCTATGAATTTAAAGAATAACTAACTACTAACCTCACCAACACGATCAAAATTTTAATTAATTTTCAAAAAGTGTTCATGTGTTACTTGATTTGATTTTTATACATTCTCATAGATGGCGCTGATTCCAAATTGTTTTTATACTACTAACATTCATTAAACTACACACATCAAAAGTGTCTAGGGATCAACATATATTTTTGCAATATTTTTTCTCCTGATTGATATTAATTAAAATTTTCTTTAAGGATTCATCAAATAAAGTGTTTTCGTTTGTCACAGTAACGATAAACCAAGTCACCTTTGCATTAATAAAGAAATTTGCCATTTTCGTAATAAAGGGATTTTTGACATTTGAACTACTAACATTGAAGTTCGAAAAAAAGACTGAAATAACAGTTTTCTTTAAAATTTTATTGGGTAACTTAAACAATTAATAATCCGTGTTTCTACCGCGAACACTAACAACACAAGGACATCGGTTTGGCATACTCAAAATGAGTTCATCCAAATCACGCTGTGGAATGGCCGCCCATGTTCGTTGCAACAACAAAAAAAGGTCTTCTTGCGACTGGATACCCTCCATATTCAGCAGAGCTCTTCTCTGTAGCATATCCCATGCATGCTCAATCGGGTTCAAGTCTGGCGACTGAGCAGGCCAGGGCAGGACATTGATGTTAGCTGCGGCGAGAGTCTGTCTTACAACTCTTGCGGTGTGCGGTCGTGCATTATCATGCATTAACTGAAATAAGGGACCGATTTGCACTTGTAGAGGAACGATGACGTCTGATACAATCGTCTCAGCATAAATTTGAGCGTTGAGGTTGCCTCTGATCCAAATCAACTCAGTTCTTCCGCCGATCCAAATACCCGCCCATACCATGATGGTTCCACCACTATAAGGATGGACTTCCTGGCAGGATTTTAATCGCTGTTGGCGTCCAGGGGTTCTCCAGTGTCGTATACGTCTTGTATCCGGTCTCATACCAAAACGAGACTCATCAGAAAAGCACACGAAACGCCATTGTTCTTCTGCCCAATTTCTGTGTTCAAGAGCCCATTGATATCGAATCCTACGATTGTGCATTGCTATAGGTGGTACCCGTAGCGGTCTTCGGGAATGAAGGTTCACTTCATGCAAGCGGTTTCTGACTGTTTGGTCGCTAATTAAGTTCCCTGAAGAGTGATGAAGCCTCACGAGTTGTAAGACAGACTCTCGCCGCAGCTAACATCAATGTCCTGCCCTGGCCTGCTCAGTCGCCAGACTTGAACCCGATTGAGCATGCATGGGATATGCTACAGAGAAGAGCTCTGCCGAATATGGAGGGTATCCAGTCGCAAGAAGACCTTTTTTTGTTGTTGCAACGAACATGGGCGGCCATTCCACAGCGTGATTTGGATGAACTCATTTTGAGTATGCTAAACCGATGTTCTTGTGTTGTTAGTGTTCGCGGTAGAAACACGGATTATTAATTGTTTAAGTTACCCAATAAAATTTTAAAGAAAACTGTTATTTCAGTCTTTTTTTCGAACTTTAATGTTAGTGGTTCAAATGTCAAAAATCTGCAAATGTCGAAAATGGCAAATTTCTTTATTAATGCAAAGGTGACTTGGTTTATCGTTACTGTGACAAACGAAAACACTTTATTTGATGAATCCTTAAAGAAAATTTTAATTAATATTAATCAGGAGAAAAGTTATTGCAAAAATATATGTTGATCCCTAGACTTTTTTGATGTGTGTATGTTTCTCTGCCAAAGTTACATAAATGGCGAAGTTTTTATAGTGTAAAGCTAGATAATAGCATAGCTTACACAAAACCAACATTTAAATATGCGTCCTTTGATTACACGCTTCCACAGAATGAGTAAGAAGAATAAAGATTCACTGCTCCTCCCCCGTAGGTGATAGCGTGATAATATATTATAGCCTATGTGTTGACCCGACCTCTTAGTAATATTCATGCAAAATTTGAAGTAAATCCATGCAGTACTTTTTGAGTTCACCCCGGACATACATACAGACAAACAGACAAACAGACAAACAGACAAACAGACAGAAATTCTAAAAAGTCACTTTTTGTCACCAGTTACGTTTTTCTAACAAAACCCACTTATTTTTTCTTGAAAATTCTCAATGTACAGTTTTTCTGTCGTTACTGTTTTATTATATGTATAGATAGATTGCCCACCATTCTCATAGGGAGTAATTACTTTGCATAATCCACAATAAACTCTCATGAATAATTAACATGGTGTAGTTATTTATAACAACAATAGTGATAAGGTATTTTACTAACAAAATGGATTATGTTGTCCGAATTTAAATAAATAAATAACTGAAATATTATTGATAATATGATCTGAGAAGGGCCCAGCAGTTACCTTGCGCCATCCATTGTATTTTTAAATCTTCTATAGCCAAAAGGCAAAAATAACAGCCTATAAACTCGGAGGTGTTGGGCAAATGAATTTTTCAGTGTGGTGACTGACTGTTGGTGTACTTAGTGGTTAGTGGCCCTGACTGCTTTGCCGGAGGTCGTGGGTTCGATTCCCACCCAAGACAAATGTTTGTGTGATGACTGTGATGAGCATGATCATTTGTTCTGTGTCTGGGTGTAGGTAATTGATCAGTAAACGAAAATAAATGATCTGAGCTAGCGAAGTGAGCGAAACTAATTTGGAAATGAGCATGATTCATTTCCAAATTAGTTTCGCCCACTTCGCTTCACGTTTGGCATTTTATCTTAGGTAAGTTCCAGTAACTCACTCCTACAGTCAGCACTGGCTGTAAGACGTGGCTTTGATATTGTACTAATTTAGAAAGAATTTAATTTTTTGGAGACTTAAATTGAGCACAAAGAAGGGTTCCGAAGTCGGGATGAGTACGAAACTACGAAACCTTTCATTGTGCTCATAATTACTTAAAAAAATATAAAACTTCCTTCAATGTGCGTGGACGGACACACATTCCATTACTTCAGTCTTTACCTACATAATGTAAATAGCATATGTTTGTTTTCCATAAACTCGTTGCTACTCTCAATGCGAAAGTGATGTAGGTACTCATTGCCACTGATAGAATGGTCGGCGGCATAGCGTAGATGTTCAGCCACCCAGGGCATAAAATTTTCTTTTAATTGTCAAAGCAGGAACGGACTTGAAGAAGAAAATGTTATTACCGTGAAAGAGAGAAGATTGTGTCTACCGGAGTTAATTTATGAAGTCGATGTATGCAGACAAGCTTAAGAACTAAACAACCTAGGCAAAGACAGCTTGAAAATGTCACGGCAGCACCCCGCCTCGGAAGGGCTGTTGTTTTGTTCATATTCAGGTATTGTAATCGTACATACTAATTGGAGTTTCATTGCTACCTCCTGCACAAAAGTAGGCTATGGAGAAGAACGATCGTAGTGACCTCGACAATGTTAGCGCCTAATATGGCTTTTGAGAAATTGGATATAAGTACTTTGTCTTTGTCTGCCTCGTTGCTCTAGTGGTCGCAAGCGCTACTGCTGAGCACGAGGTCCCGGGTTCGATCCCCAGGTCGGGCAAAGTGTTATTGAGTTTTTCCATCTGGGATTTCTCAGCAGCAGCCCGGAGTCTGGATTTGTGCCCGATTGATGGCAATAGGCTCGCCCCCTATTACATGGGACTTAAACATAACTGGCGAAATGTGGGTTGTACTACCAGGTACACCTCTGCCTAGCCCTTCGGGGATTACAGGCGTGACGTTATGTTATGTTACTTTGTCGACTCATAGGTACAGGAAAGTAGGCAGGATGAGCGATCAAGGCGATATCGAAATGCTCAGGAAGCTAGGCCAGACTTTCAGTCTTTACATAATGTAAATAGCATATGTTTGTTTTCCACAAACTCGTTGCTACTCTCAATGCGAAAGTGATCAATGTACTCATTGCCATAATCATACCTGATAGAATGGTCGGCGGCATAGCGTGGATGTTCAGCCACCCAGGGCATAAAATTTTATTTTGAAATTCTGGACCTCAAGTATTTAAATTTTCCTAATGTTTAAGATTTTTTCTGATGTTAGTTATGTCATGTCTTAAATCTGTAAAGAACCACTAACCCTACGAGATTTTTCCTCTAAAAGTACTTAAATTAGTCACTTCTTTCATTTAAAATCACATTGGTTTCGCCAGAAATCACGAATTTATACCATTTAAAGTATAAAGAACACCGGGTAAAACTTGGAAATTAGAGATATTACCTTAATCGGAATAAAATCGTATTATTTATTTATTTAAATCACAATGATAACTAACACCTATTAAGGTATCTCAAACCTGTTTACTGCATAGGCGCAAAACATGGAGCAAACAACCAAATCAAATGCCTTGTTATTGTTTACGCTTCTGTTTACATACAGATGTATGAGTCGTAGTAATATTGGGCGTAACAACACAACAACAACACTGCTTACGTAGATATCTTAGTAGGTACTAAGAAGTTGCTGCGCTTAAGTAAACTACGTAATTACTTGTTTACGTTTCACTGTTAAGTTATGTCATCAATAGAATATATTTATTAAGGAAGTACCAAGTTAATAGGGTATATGCATGTATTTTTTTTATAATTTTAATTCACTGTTTACAACGTTTTAACATAGTAAAATAATATAAACATATTTAAAAATGCAGTAATGAAGCTTAAAAAAATATTTAAAATACAGAATAAATTTGAGCGGTTTAAACGCCGCCATTTTCGCGCGCCATTTCGATTACGTCATTTACTATGATCCTATTACTATTACTTAGGGTGTTTTCGTTCTTCTAACAATTTCACCATGAAAACAGCTCAAAAACCTGTGTACCGGTATTGCTTGTACCCGAATGCAATAAACATTGTCAGATTGTGCTTTTACAAAACCACTTTCAGTCATTTTTATTAAATGTTAAATAACCTCACTATGAAGCTAAAATTACACTTGAACATTAAATTAGTTCACAACACACACGGCAATAATTATGTTTTCCAATAAAAAGTCCATTCCAATACTTAATGTCATACTTACACATTGATGTTTTGTAGACGTTGAGCGTTGAGTTGTTGTCGAAGTATTTGACGTCAATTTTCGTTATAACCAATGGTGGTTCCCGCGCTTAATTCGCACTTTAATTTTTAATTTTAAATAATTATGACGCTATTAAAAAGTAAAACAATGATTTAGTTCATATTTTCAGCTATTAAAGATTCGGAAAAAAAATATTCGAACCTTATTTAAATTACATGCATATTCCCTATTCTAACAGCACCTAGACAAATGTACAAAAATAGCCCAGAATACAAGTAAGTATATAACAAATTACCTGAGAATATACGATCCACCAAAACACTGTGCATATTTAAAGCTAGGTTAAATACATTGCTTTTATAAAAATGCTAAGTTTTATTGCAATATTCCTAACCTACTTGTAAGTTATCTTACCCGCCCTTGCAGGGTCATGCACTCATTAGTTTTAAGCCTGTTGTATATAGCATGTATAAATAAATAAATAATTGCATAAAAAAAGTACAGGGTAGAATGCAACATCCAGCCGTTACGAGCACTTAGTCAAAACCTTAAAAGTCTGACAACCAGTTTATCCGAGGGGTATTATGTTAGGTACCTAATTGCTAGGTTGTGGAGTTCACACAGTCCGTCGCCCCCACATAAGTATATGGACCCGAAGCGCGACTTGTTTCACGAGCGTATCTCTGTCGCGGGGGGAGTGAAACACCTCACGCCCCCCGCTGAACGGCAAGGCCCACGGGGTGGTTTTATCCAGTTAGAGTTTGACAGACCCATCCACCCTCCCCGGGGTGGAGGACATCCATGAGAATGTTCCACCACGCACCAACAAGGAAAGTTTTTTTTAAATATTATAAACTATTGATTGACTGCAATCCCACCTGATGGTAAGCAGTGATGCAATCAATGATGGTAAAGCGCACTAGTTTATTAAAAGCCTTTTCACTCTAGCCGTGAAGACACCTAAATTATACTCGGACGGGAAGACCGCAGCAGGCAGGTTGTTCCAGTCCTTCGACGTATAAACGTCGAGGCGAAACGCTTTGACCGGATCGTTGGGGTGCCAACGATGTAAGGGTGGACACTCGCCGTACGCCGATGGAAGAATGGTGATGGCGGAATCAATTCATGTAATTCCCGTGCACACTGCAAAATGTATCGGCACGACTGCCCTTTTTGGGCACGGGTTGCACGTTGGCAAGCTTCCAGGACTTGGGCACTATACTAGTCCGGAATGAGAGGCGATATAGACGTGTCAATACAGGAGACAACTCAGGCGCACATGCCTTGAGGATAACTGCTGGGATACCGTCTGACCCACTAGCTTTATTCACGTCTAAACGACACAGTTCTTTCAGGACTTCCTTGTTTCTTATGCGAACCTCGAGCATCGAGGTGTTGCAGAAAGGCAAAATTGGTAGAGAAGCACTGCTAGTATCGAGACGTGAATTATGAGCGAAGAGAGATGCAAAGAGACCAGCTTTCTCTCTCACCGCATGAGCCAATGTTCCATCTGGTTTCACCAGCGGAGGCAGTGTGGGCCGACAGAAGTTCGCTTCAACCGATTTGGTGAGAGATCAGAAAGCTCTGCTAGGTAGGATAGGTAATACGGTCGAAACGAGCTTTCTTTAGTGCCTTTTTATAGGACTTGGCAGTAGTTGGCAGCATGGTTGAAGGCTTTCTTTTTTGTGCTGCGATCCGGAGCTTTGCGGTCACGGGCGTCAACCCAGGCGAGAAGTGCCGAATGCTTACGCTCTTCAGCGTGAGCACAATTGGCATTGAACCAGGGGAGAGCTGAGCCACCGATGAGCACATCACTATATCACTATAGGGGATGAAATACTCCATAGCTGACGAACCACATCGGAAATAGCATCCGCACAGCTCGACGGATTGTCCTAAGAAAAGCAGACCTTTTGCCAAAGCAAAAACGTGCCGCATGTCTAATGGTGAGGAAACTGTAACAATGCATCTGTCCGGATCGGTGGTCAGCAGAAGGTCCATACAATCGGTAGTATGACCATTTTTGTGAATTCGTTAGCTTACTGTGCTGTAAATCTGTCTTATAAGCTCACTGAGATCCTTTTATTCAATAAAACAACCACTTCATAACTTGTTCAACGTTCACATTACTTTTTATTTACTTCTTTTATACACTTCAAAATAAACTTAACAAAACATATCTGATCCAAAACTCAAAAACGACTGCTGTGTTTTTCCTTTCTAAAACAAACTACGAAAACATTCAAAACAAATTCCAGAACCCCTTACTTTTAAATACCATAAACTAAAACCTGCCAGTATAATCATAGACATAAAATTCTATTAAGCTATAAATAATTGAATATATCAACACCGTCTACATCCGGCACCCTAGTCGCTTGTCTTACCAACTGGGAGAGGCCCATTGAAACCGGAAAGCTTCGCGATTCTCTCCCAGCGTGGTTGGTCCTCTAGAGCCAGTCTTGGTGACAGGCGATAAAGTCACCCAGAGCGACGAGTTGGGCGTCAGGGTGCCGTTGCAGAGCCTTATCGGCGGCCTCACTAAGGTGGTCAAAAAGTAGAGTTGTCTCCGTGGTCACCGTTGTGCAATTGGTAAACACAGGTATAGACAATCTTGTCCATACCAGTGTCCACCATCAGCCATAGGGTTGAAAAATTAGGGTCTTCAAGGTGTCAGAGACGCTGGCAACAGATGTCATTGCGGACGTACACGCAAACCCCGCACGCGCATGAAATGGTGTTCCAAAGTGTAACCCGGGTAGTTGAGGTACGCCGCATCAGACGGACATCTTATCTGGGTCTCCGTCAAGAAAAATAAATGTGGCTTATCACGCTCAAGATGGTGGTGGACCGCATCGATATTTGAGTGTAGCCCTCGAATATTTGAGAGACCGTGCACTTGGAAAGAGAGGACGTGCTTCCGCTGTACAAATTTACTCTTCTTGTGTTTGCCTTTAATTTTAAATGGGTGGTGAATATTAAGAGGCGGAAGATGGCAGTTAAGCAAGTTGATGCGACGCTAAACCCAACACTACCACCAGTGTTGCTGTGCCAACGCGCCCGAACCCCCCCAGGGGTCCTCTCGACCGGTCGCCAACCGGCACGATGGGGCCACCCTGGAATTTCTCGCAGTTGCTGGGGCAGCCTTTCATGCGTGACTGGCACAATACTGGTTACTTTTAAGCCGCCAGCCGATGCTATGACCTAACCCCGCTAGTACTGCTCGTTTAGCACTACCCAGGGAACACGTGTAGGGAAATATAACTCAAGTAGATCCTACGGACGCGAGCAGTTCATCAGATAGTCGCTGCACGTAAAACCTAGGTTCGGCTGCTCCTGGTTAGACTGGAAGCCGTCCCCAACATGGTTGGGAAAAGGCTCGGTAGAATATAATAAGGGTGAAAGGAAAAACGCCGCAAGAACCTAATACTCAATACCAATATAAATATAATAGTTCAGTACTTACAAGAATCTGAAATTTCCTGCGTTGATTTCGTTTCCTTATTCTTAGTTCGTTTTAACTTAAGTACCCAATGAGATTTTTATTTTATGTTTTGGGTGGTTGTGGGATTCAGCAGTTTGTTTGTAAAATAATTGCTTGTTGCTGTACTGTAGGTACCTTCCTACGCTTTCTGGAACAAAAATCGAAGGGCGGGCGTTTTGGGGGACTGTCTCATGTAATTTGACGTTCAAAAAGTGCTGATCCTCAGCCTAATTTGAATAAATGACTTTTATTTTTTTATTTTTTCAAACACATTGAAACTGTCGTATTTTTTTAAATTAATGAATTTATCAACATCCATGACGTGACTTGAGGTACGTTTTATGTAAATGGATATTTTTGTTACAAATATAATAAATCATCTAATCTTCCTTCATTTTTAATACTCTCAACATAGGGAAACCCGATTTGTAATCTTCTTGAAGATGCCTCCTTGAGGTCACTCTCCAGTATAGCTGGACGGAGAGGAAAAACCTCTGGACACTGGTGCCCAACGTAGGGAAAGTAACAAGAATATTATGTTTGGGCCTCCAAATCGTTCAGTTCCAATAATTTATTTTAATTAAAGCCTGCCGATACAGATAACTTGAATTTTATTGTTATCACGCTCGTATTTTTCAGTAATTAGGTACACTAATTGTGACAATGTAACAATCTTAACAAACGCTAAGGTTATAGGACCAGTTTTATGTACCTATGTCTAAGGTAAACATGACACATATTTTATAAGGGACCCTTTATGTAGGTTTATTTTGATGGAACAGCCTACGGGCACTTCTTTTTGGAAAATCTACCTGTAAGTATCTATATTGCGATAATTAACTAATTATAATTATTTAACAGATGCTATAGATTTAACCATTTTCTTATTCTTATAACAACTTATTTATGATCTAGACGCTGAATATCTTCTTCCAACCGTCACAGGTTTCTCATCTTGAAAATAAATCTCAAGTTGGTTGGTTGGTCTTCCTTTCCTTTTACAACCATTCTTACTAAAACTCTTTAATCCCGACATGTTCCTTATTGCTCCGTATCACCAATAGTAGCTACTCAGCCGTATGCAACATATTTAGCTGTAAGTGACAGGGGTTTCGATCCTGGATAGTAATTGTTGCAATATATCTCACTTATTCTTAAAGACTAGCGAACTTGCACTAATTTTAAAGGATCGCTTCTTTATGCAACGACTATTTATTGAAGAATAAAGTCGGCCACCTATGTTCTTCTTTAATACATTCCATAGGTACGTTTACCGGGTTATCATCTGGCCCGTTCCTATTTATCATACGTCCAAATGTGTTCTTCACTTCATTCATGCTCATTTCTTTCTTATCTAACCCATAATTACTCGTTGAACAGCTTTTGGCGGATTACGTCGCAACACCCATGGCTCTTTTCATCTTTGCACATAACCATACAGTTTGTGATATTTTTGATACACTTGGCTTTTTGCTACAACCATCCACTCATTTTAGGCCGAACAAAATTTTAGATCGGGGTCTGAAATCAAACAAAAACAATAAATTGAGGAGGTTCTCATTGATTCCTCCAGTTATTCTTCTTCGAACCATCGATGCTGAACGTTTAGAGATAATTTCCTATGGGCCTAGGGGAAATTCCTTAGAGATATTTTTCGACAGCGTGTAGCCAAGTCAATGGCCCATTGGAGGCATAAAAATGTCTAAATCCAGGTCAGTCACAAACCACGAGAAAAGGAGAAGGGAATACCAATAATTCCATTGTGCAAGCATCTTTAACTGACACCTTCACTGAAATGTTAGGTATTTAAAACTCTTCAATGACAAATATCATATCCTTTCTGAAACGAGTGTAAGAGTTTATTTAAAAAAACAGTCTTTTATCGTGATCCCGAGAGTACTTACTCAAATACACGTTAATTTTATTCATCATCATTTTAATGTTTTTGAGTTACCAAGTTATTTCTAGTAATGATTAATCAGATACCATACCGCGCGCTTTAAAAGCAGTAAGCTTGTTATGTTGAAATGACAAAACTTTCCATACCGTTCTGGAATACTACTCGGGGAAAACTACTTCGATGCAAGTTTTAGGTTCGTTGTAAGTAAGGTAAGCTGTGTTACAAAATACTAATACCTCGCCATTTCTCTGAGAATGTTCTTCTCTGTTACATTCCCCTTTTTTTTTTAATTTGAATTACCTACAACCGATCACAGAGAGTTATAGAAAAGGATTCGGTTTCTTTTCCTATCATATTTGCAATTTGTGTTCATGGATTGTGTGTTTATGACTAGTTTTGGGGTTTGTTACATAAAGAAGAAATACACAACACTGGAGGTATCTAATTTTTTTTCTACAGTATCCCGTCGAGTGAGTATATTAAGTGCTAAAGCTATCTCTATAGGGGCAAATATGTGGCTTATAGAATATATAAACAACCTGATTCTATTGCCGTCATCACATCTACATTTTCAAACCAGTTCCACGACTCGAGAGCCTGTGCTGTCAAACGCCACTGTTCCGATACAAAACTGAGTTGTATCGAAATGCGAGCAATATTCTCAATTCAAGTTTAAGTGACGCCACAGCTTTTAATATTCCGCAAGTTTTGTGCCGATGTCGCGACGGTCTCGAGGAAGCAATACATGGGAGGTGCGTGCATCGACGTTGGCTCGCAATACCCATAACCTGATACGGGACATCGTCGAGAACCTTCAGGTAGAACCGAACCCAGACAAGCCGCTCATAGCGCTTTCAGTCGGTAAGTGTTCAGTTACATTTCAAATTCAAACTTTTAATTTTGTGATCTCTAAGTGAAACTTAACTACATGAAACGCCTTCATTTTATAACCGTGTAATTTACTCAGATATAAATTTCAACACAAAAAATATAAAAAAATGACGCAAAAATCATGATGAAATACTTACCTGTTCTGTTATATAAAAATGAGGTACATACACAAACAACAGAAAAAGTGCTCTTAATCCATACATTGTAACGAAGAATACCTAGATCTTTTAATAAAATCCAAGTGAAAATCAATTAGACATTATTTATTATCGATTCTATTTACAATCTATTAATAAATACACCTTTTCTATTTAATATACAATAATATCAAAAATCAAAAGACATAATGCACAGTGTCGATTTTTACTGCCTATAAGTTGGCTTTAGACAAGCTTGGCTTTGGACAAGCAGACAATACTATACGTTACCAGATACCTACTTTACATTACTTATCTGTAATAAATTATTGTGTTATTTAATACCTGCTGCGCAAAAGTCACGAAAAATTTGCTAGCAGAAATAGGTTAGCGGACTGTTTATTTATGAACCAAGGTCAACAGGATTTCGGTTTCACCACAGAGCACGGAGATGCCTCGATGGCCGCTGCTAGAGACGGCATTGTCAACATGTTATGTACAACCAAGCATGCCAGTGCCAAATGCCCTATAAACTTACGATCCGTGGCAATTCTAACAACACCTGTGACAGCTGGAAACTTGGGCTTTAGCACAACTTGCACAGACCTAAATATTATTAGTAATGACGTCTCTAGTCGTTATGGCGTGGCAATTCTGTGCTCTGTAAATTTCACATTTTTTTTAACAAGGTATACTTCGTCTGTTTTGCTCGTTAGGCGATCCAACAACTTTTGGAAATCTAAACCCTCCCGAACAAGTGCTGCAAGCTGTTCGGGAGAGTAATGAATGCCGTAGCAGCCGCAGTTATGGTCCTGCTAAGGGACACCTTGAGGCGAGGGTGGCCGTAGCGGAGTACAGTGCCCACCAGGGGGACATTTCGCCGGAAGACGTCATCCTCTGCAGCGGGTGCTCACATGCTATTGAACTTGCAATCACTGTGATTGCTGACTCAGGGCAAAATGTGCTCGTTCCACGGCCAGGCTTTATGATATACAAGACAGTAGCTGAAGGATTAGGCATTAAAATCAAATATTACAACTTATTGGTATGTTTGCTCTAATTATTTTGATTCTAACCCAGGTAGGTGCCTCAGCGACTGATTTTTTTTGTTGAAACTAGTTGGAAAATATTCCATAAGTATAAGTACTTAGTATATTTCACATGAATCAATGAGGAAATGTGCGAAATGTAGGGGCATAGTGGCGGGATAGACAAGTATTAATATGAGGTGATGTTAAACAAGTTTCTAGAAACATAACAAGTTTCTTGTGGAATAGATTTGCATACTGCTCATTTACGCTTTATTTTATTTATAACTGCGCAGATCCTTGATTAAAGGTTATTTAATGAAATGATCGATTATGGCTATGAGGAGCTTGTGGCTAAATTATAACAGCCGCATGGGTCGATCGAAGGTTAAGCTACGCTTGACGAGGTCGGTCCGTGGATGGGTGACCATTTATTACATACCAAGACTCCTCCGTGCCTCGGAAAGCACGTTAAGCCGTTGGTCCCGGCTGTCATTTGTAGATCTTTGACAGTCGTTACTTGTAGTCAGAAGCCCGAAAGTCTGACAACCAGTTTAACCAAGGGGTATCATGTTACCCAGTTACTGGGTTGTGGAGGTCAGACAGGCAGTCGCTCCATGTAAAACACTGGTATTCAGCTGCATCCGGTTAAACTGGAAGCCGACCCCAACATAGTTGGGAAAAGGCTAGGCAGATGATGATGATGATGATGATCGATTATGGCTATGTTGATTTTTTGTTGCAGCCAGACCAACAATGGAAGATAGACTTAGAAGATCTAGAAAACCAAATAGATGATGACACTGCCGCGCTAGTTGTTATAAATCCGTCGAACCCGTGCGGCTCAGTATACAATAAGCAGCATTTGTACGAGATACTTGACATAGCATCGAGGAACCACGTGCCCATCATTGCTGATGAAATATATGAACATTTTGTTTTCTCCAACCACGAATTCACTGCTATTTCGGCTCTCTCTAAAGATGTTCCGGTACTGACATGTGGTGGACTCACAAAAAGATTCTTAGTGCCTGGCTGGCGCATGGGTTGGGTGATTATCCACGATAGACATAATATTTTAGATAAGGAAGTCCGCAAGGGCTTGTCAAATCTGGCTACTAAAATTTTGGGGCCAAACACCTTAATCCAGAGGGCTTTACCAGCAATATTATCATGTACGCCACAGAGCTTTTTTGATGAAGTTGTGCTATTTATAGAGGTGAGTGAAAGGAAAGGTCCTACCTGTTTTTTTATTATCTTATGTTTACTGATTATTACTATACTATTTAAATAATTTATCTCATGTATCTTGTATTGTATCTTAGACATAATTAAAACTTACCTACCTAATTCTTGTTGTTTTCAGAATCAAGCAAAACTGGCGTTTGATGAACTACGACGCGCACCCGGTTTGCGTCCTATAATGCCACAAGGAGCAATGTACATGATGATTGAAATTAAACTATCGTTGTTTCCAACTTTCAAAAACGAATTACAATTTGTGGAGCGCATGGTTTCTGAGCAGTCAGTGTTTTGCTTACCAGGACAGGTCAGTTAAGAGTTCCTATTCCTAATCATTTTGTAACATTCTTAACATGACACACTATAACAAAAAAACATTAAAACATAAAAATACAACAGCTTAACTGTCGACTATCCACAATCTTTATTCTGTAGTACCTATTGTATCAATGCATTGAAATTGAGGACCTAGAATGGATCCTAGCCGTAACCTCAGTTCAATATGCCGCCTATGCTATTTAAATTTTATTTCTAATACTAAAATAGGCTGGTTTTTCAAAGGTTTCAAATATGAAGGGTGAGAAAAACAAAGGGCCCTGAACGTAAAACACTTTTAATCCTTAAGATTGGAACATTCAAACGTTTATTTAAAAACTTCATTCACAGATTTCTCGAAGCTTTGAATTAACACTCACTATATTTTAGTATACTAATCGATAGGGTTATTCGTTAGGATAAAATATCTCTATTTAACATTTGGTCTTAGAAATGATAAAAAGCTTGTAAAATGATCATGTAATCTACATTCTACATTAATTTTAATTTATCATCAATAACAGTCCTGCACTGCAAACAAAATAAAAAGTTCATAGTTTTTCCTAAACTTGTCATCAGAGCACCTCGCCAAAGAATTATTATTACCTAAGTATAACCAATTTAAGCGATCTTCTTTTCTAATAAATAACTGATTTTTCAATAGTAAATTGAATTAAACGAAACTTTTATCTGAAAAACAAACATGGCGGTTCGACATTGCTTAGGTTAGGTTCACTCATGTTTTTTTTTTGATGTAGCAAGAGTGGGAAATAGTTATTCGCTTATTCGCGGACGACAACAATGCCCCACTGTTGCCTGAGTCAGGGGACTGCCGGACTCTCACGGGATAAATTATTATCTAAGTATACAAAATCTGCCATTTCAAAGCAACAGTTTTATTTCTCAGAATATTTCTGTTGTAATGTTTCCTGTACTTAAGTAAAATAAATCATTTTAAGCATACAAAGTGTTACAGAATAGCACTGCAGGTTTTTGACTTTCGGTGTAGAGCCGAACGTTCTGACAAGTCCATAATTTTTACATTGGTACTTGTTGCAACTGACCCTGACCACATTTGTGTTTTGTTTTCAGTGTTTCGCGTTTCCAAACTTCATGAGGATAGTACTAACTGTGCCCGAAGACATATTGCGCGAAGCTTGCAAAAGGATAACCCTCTTCTGTAAAGACCACATTGTATCCCGAGAAACTTTGAAGGAAATAGAGAATGATTTGGTTACTGTATCCAGTGACAATGACGTCATCTGTGACAATGGCACTGCACATGTTGCTTAGAAATTAGAATAATGCCTTTTGCTTGTATAGGTTGGCAGGAATATCAACGCACATTAGAATGAGTCAGTGACTTGTGTAATCCTGGACCCCCAGTGTCGAAACTTTTCGTCAGCTTTTCCATATTTTTAAGGTTTTTTTTGTATGTTCTTTTAACTTCAAAATTCATAAAATTATGATTCCTATCTAATCCTGGGAGCTTTAAAATGAAAGATGTGACTTATTAACTTTTTCATAAGAATTACACTATTCACTTACATGACAATATTAATACCAGATAAAAAGAACAAAAAGATGGGGTATTTATTATTGATATACCTATAGATTAAAGATATAGATTTTATAAATGTTTTGAAGGAATTAGACAGAAATTATGATATGGGTTTTTATAGTTAAAAATAAAAATTACACGTAAATATTTGAGCACTAACTGTCCAGAAACATGAAAAGAACTCGGTTCGTCGATATCCCTTCCAACCTGTATAAGTAAAATAGACCATATATTTTTTATAGATGATTAAATTAATTCAACGTGCGTAAGGCAGCCATTTCCAGCCTGCGGCCTGCCAACATTTTCTATGTGCCCTAAAGCCTAGTGAAGTAGGTAGATATTGGTATTTTCAATGTTTATTCACTTTACTGTACCTATATTAATAAATCTTATACAACTACACGCTCTTCGTGTGTATTTGTACAATCGCTTAGTTCCTCTAAACTGCAAATTGGATATTGAAACGGATTTTCCATCATTTAAAGTATTTTCTTAGTGTTAATTTAATTCGTTATGCAAAGTGACCTCTCGTGATCTAGGAAGAAAATGGTTGAGTATGGCTGAATATTGTTTTATAAAACATTGTGTGCCATAGTTTTAATAAACCTTTTTGTAGTGTAGTGGAAATGAGATATAAGATAGGTACTATAGAGCGGACATTCGAAGAAATAACATAGAAAAACTGTTATCCCACGTCGCAGTAACGCCATATTTTGGCATAATATAGCAATATTGGAGCGGCAACGGAGCGTAGGTACTTAACTAGATTAATCGACTTGTGTCCATTAGGACACAAATTCGTGATGCCCCGTCTATAGTAGGTAAGTATTGAATGTATTTGTGTAGTGCCATCTCGCAGGTTAACCTAGTCGTATAATTTTGGTTGCTTAACCAGACTATTCTGTGAATGCCTTGAAATAAATTTAAGCCTTCAGTTGGGGCTGTTTATAAGTATTTGTTACTTATAAACAAAAGCGAATTGTCGCTAAGTGACCACCCTGTGAGGTACCTACGGACTCCAGCTTAGATTGTCAATGGACAACAAACAACAAAATTCGACCCGATCCGGCCCTATCTGCCCTCCCCGGCAGATAGGGCCGGATCGGGTCGAATTTTGTTTAACAGTTAAACATTTGAAATTTAAACACCGCAGCACTTCGTTATTGCATGTGCATAATACCTACATTATTAATTATCTTAAGAATGTCTGCATGTAGGTAATCAACAAAAACTGATGATTTGCGATGAAATAGCTGCCATAACAACAAACGATATCTGCTCGTAAAATAAAATAAACGAAGTAATTGGCGAATCGGACTTTTATTTTTGGTCTAAATAAATAATGGCTGTAGGTATCTTTGAAACCGTATACCTAATTAGTAATACATATCGAAAACAACGAATGACAGAAGTAAAACAATAAATTAATTTTAAAAAAACGTAATTTTTTACCCGACTGCCAAGAAGGGTTATGTTTTTTTAATCTTGTACCTCAGACCAATTGGTCTGAGTCTTGTACGAATACTCTTCGTGTGTGAGACCGACAGTCACTTGCCGGTTCGTTTCTAGTTTGCCCGATTGTGCTTGTGTTAATAAACTGGACCTGTTACTTTATGTTATAGCAATGATACAATGGAGCTTAATTTATGATTAGGTATTGCATTTTGTGATGTCAGTTACTTCATGTGCATCACGCAACACTACCCAGTGTATGGATATTGTACCTACCACCCATGGATCAAGTGTAAGATTTGCAGAAAATTTCCACGTACATATTATAAGTGTCATAATATTTATGAATTGTCACGTCACATAAACAAATTAATTAGATTATGTATTAAAGTGTTCAAAGTCAAACTGGCGTAATATAACTACTTTGTACATACTAATATTTACAGGTTATTAACTAATAACTATAGACATTTTTTGTAGTTACCCTTTTGTTTATATAAATAAAATACGTTATGTAAAATATCAAGGAGCTACTTTTATTTTATTATAATTTTGATTGAGTAGACGTGCGATAGCCACCACCATGGTCAAATATGGTCAATCATAATGTTGCATAGAAAAGGAGATCAGATATGGGAAATTACAGACTAACCACCTAGTTTAATATCAGACAAAATAAATGGGCCCCGCAGGCAAACCACATTAAATTCATAAGATAAGATATTATAAGATTATTTTACCTAAAAGAAAACATTGCTTTATTTTTAAAAAGAAACTACCACTTAAGGAATGGGTAGGTAGTGTACCGACTTACAATTACAATATTAATAATAATGAGAAAGAAGGGGAATCAGTCAAATGGTTAGAGCGGGCTCAAATCCTTTTACATAATTTTATATGAATACCTAATGTATGAAAAAAATAGTCTTGAAATAGTACCTACTTAAAGATATTTGTAAAATTTTGAATTTGGCAAACGCTGAAATGAAAATAAGGCGTTCTCTTGCCCCAGCCAGTCGGTTGTTGCGGTCATTATGCGCGATTGCGCGAATCAGCGCAAGATTCCCTACTTATCTTGATAACCCCTTCAACTAAACTCATTATGGTTGTGTCTGAAGTCGGTTCACGTGAATGGCGCAATGGGTGGGTATCGAATTCACAACCCCACGATCGCCAGGCCTACGCCATAGCCATTGGGCTATTGCGGATTTTTATCAGGAGAGGCGTCTGAGGAAAAAATACGCATATAATTATTATTACCTACAAGCTAGGTTCGCTCTGATTAGGTTCGCTCAGGTTTTATTTTTATTTGGCTAGATTGGCAAATATTTATCTATGGACACACTGACTTAAATTAAAATATTTAAATTTCATTTTAATTTAATACAAAATCTGTCAAAGCTGTGTGTCTAAAATGCTAGTAAGCACCTACTTCTTTACTCCATTTACAATAGCATTAGATAGAAGTTAAAAATAGTACATTATGATATAAGTGCGGTAGGTTGATAACTACAGCCGAGGCGATATAGCTGGCCCGAGCCGCTGGCGAGGGCTACAAGAAAGCAGAGGCTGTAATTATCAAAGCGCACGTATGTCATACGACGTTTTATAACATATTTGCGAGGAAATAAATAAAACTCGGACTGAAATTTTCAAATAAAAACAATACAGCGAAAAGCGCGCGGAATAATTTTAACTTGATCACAAATTAGCAATGCGCACGCATAAGTATTTTTTTGAAGTCAAAGGCACTAAAACAGCCAGCAGTATTACTAATAAAGTAAAATAACTAATATTTTTTTGTTTTGGTTAAGAATTAATTGTTTATTTTTTATATTCTATCTCCCAAAGTTAATTTTATTCATAAAATGTTGACCACTTTTCTGACATAAAATCGAACCGTTCGTTTGAAGTCGGACCAACTTGCAAACCGTGCATTTTACATTACCATTACGCACTAGTGCGTAATGAGATCCTACATTACGATACTGAATTTGGCGGAATAAAAGACCCTTTACGAGCAAATGTGTTATA
This sequence comes from Euplexia lucipara, assembly GCA_921972225.1. Taxonomy (NCBI): domain Eukaryota; kingdom Metazoa; phylum Arthropoda; class Insecta; order Lepidoptera; family Noctuidae; genus Euplexia; species Euplexia lucipara. The sequence goes on from OV179146.1 coordinate 16,061,876, forward strand.
AAAGTTATTTATAATGCACACTTTGTAACGATGTACACGATAGTCGCCGAATTTATTATTTTCTATTTTTACTGCAGATGTCACACTTAGTTGTAACCATTGCAACAATTTATTTTAAGAAATGATGTGGATTTCATTTAGTTAAATAATTTCAATTCAGTTGAAAAGTGTCTACGATAAAGCCTAAAAGAAGCAGGGATGAAATATACACAGACACGTTCTTCGTTTTACTTTTATTCTTCTTGAAATAAAACAATTTTAATAAAAATTGTTTTCACTTACCTATCTTTAAAATAAAATGTTCTGCATTCCTGCTTCTTCGAGCCTGATTTTTCCAATGCTATTTTAAATGGAATATAGAATGTTATAAGAAGTTATAACGTGCCATATTTGTTGATAGAGAACAGTTCTAATCGGTAAGTAATATTATTTACATTTTAATATATCGTACGACAGACGAGATCAAGTTTCACGTAGGTGAACCTAGAAGGTTTCTCGGAGAAATTTGATCTTTAAGATTAACATACAGACAAGTGAAATAAAATTGCGAGTACCTATTTATTTTTTTGCTAGTTCGGTTCCGGGCAAGCATATTTCTTTTCAGACATAAAACATAGATAGAAGAATAAAACAGAAGAACAAGATTTTAAAGTGGTTTGCTGTCAGGGCCTATTGATTTTGTCTCTTATTAGACTAGTCATTAAACTAGTCAGTCTGTAATTTCCCATCACCTACCTCTTTTTAACCCCCGACGCAAAAAGAGGGGTGTTATGAGTTTGACCGCTATGTGTGTGTGTCTGTCTGTGGCACCGTAGCGCTTAAACAGGTAAACCGATTCAAGGTAATGAGCTCCTTTGTGTTAGCTACCGTTGCGATTTTAGACGTCTATGGGTACTTCACTTACAAACATACCTAATGTGTGTCTTAAGTAAAATTTCAAACACCGGTGTGTATTATATTAATAAGCAAGATTATGGTATATTTGGTCTGATGCAGCCAGGATATCTAGCACACTAATACGCTCTTGGGAAAATAATAGCAGATATGTCGTGTTTGGATTCATTAACCCCCGACACAAAAAGAGGGGTGTTATAAGTTTCACCGCTATGTGTGTCTGTCTGTCTGTCTGTCTGTCTGTCTGTCTGTCTGTCTGTGGCACTGTAGCGCCCAAACGGGTGAACCGATTTAGATGCGGTTTTTTTTATTTGAAAGCAGAGTTTCTTGCGATGGTTCATAGACATAATTCATCAAAATCGGTTCAGCCGTTTCAAGGTTATCAGCTCTTTTGTGTTAGCTGCCGTTGCTATTTTAGACGTCTATGGGTATTAACTTTGCTTAAAAACATATGTGTGTCTTAAAATTTCAAACACCCATGTGTGTAATATTAATAAGCAACATTATGGTGTATTTGGTCTGATGCAGCCAGGATATCTAGCAGACTAATACACTCTTGGGAAAATAACAGCAGATATGTCGTGTTTGGATTCGTTTTAACCAGCATTTGACTCTACATACAATGCACTGGAAATCTCATGATTGTGAACTCTATAAAACAAAATTAATGCTTTTAAAAATTTTAAAATAAAAATTTAATTAAAAATTTAAAAAACCCCCAAAGTAAGAAATGTTCCTAGTACTTGTAGGTATGTAGGTACCATAGAAATCTAAATAATAGGAGAAGTGGCATGGGGGCGTGTCGGTGTCTCCGCGACATGCTAAAATTGATCACGTCGTAAGCCGTCTGCGCGAACTTGTGTGCTTTCGACCGCATTTTATAGCAATGCCGTGTTGTTCAGTGTTTTTTTGTAAAATCCGAAGCACAAATCAAAACTATGTAAATCACGGAATTTCTTATCACATGTAAGTACACGTATTTTACTATATTTGTCTATCTAATCATGCAAAACAACAAAACGTAATATATTTCTTGCTTTTACTATGTTATTTTTGTTTTCAAATATCACAGCGACTGTACTATTGTTGCAATAAATACATTGCTCCGTAACCACTACCTAAGTTTGTCGCTAAGTGGCTGGACGAGCAATGTAAAAATCACACAACGATACTTCATTGAGCGGATGCATCGCGTAGTACGGCCGCTGCTTCATGCGACGAAGTGATAGCGACCGTTGTTTTTGTGTGCGTAAGTTGTATGGTGCATGGTAAATACACGCTGTGTTTGACAGCATAAGGTTTATAATTGATTGTGTAGTACGTTCTGTTTTAAGAAATGCGGGTGTGTGAGCGACTGCGTATCTATTGCTTTTACTGAACTGCATGTGTAGTAGTTGCCGTGTGGTAGGGGCAAAGTGGAGACACATGGTTCCGATACATTTTCGTCTAACGGGCATATATCTCCTTCTTTATTATATCTATGGTAGGTACTTATTTTAACGGTACCCCGACGTGAAGTTAAATTTCATGGCTAAAGTGTTATTTTTAACTTTTTAAATGTTTTACTTTTTTGCGATGGGGGTTTTTTAAATTTTTAATTTTAACCAGCATTTGATTCTGCACACAATGCACTGATGGCAACAGGATGAGCTGATGCTGCAGCCAGGCTATCCAGGTTACCAGTAGGTAGACTCTTGACAAAATAATAGCAGATATGTCGTGTTTGGATTCGTGTTAACCAGCATTTGACTCTACTTTCAAATGCACTGAAAATTCTCATACATAACTGTAAACTCTATAAAACAAATTAATAGTAATAAGTAGGTACTAGGAACATGCCTTACATAAGCGGTAGGCCGACGTGAAGTAAAATTTCATGGCTCAACGATAGGAAAGTGTTATTTTTAACTTTTTAACTCAGACCAATAAAAAAGTATAGACGGAGCCGCCGTCGTGAACAATCGCGACTAAAAAAGTGAGGACTACTTTTGGCGTTGTGTGCGTAACTTGGTGTATGACATCGCAGATTTGCGCATGTGTGCTAGAGAAAAATGTTGCAAGCGTTGCGCTGCGACTCCCAAGTGCGAGAGATACTTTGGTTAGGTTTTATTATTATGTACGTAGTATAGTGTTTATCTTGATTGTATGAAATGAAAGATATTTTTGTTTAATTACAATAATAAATTTTCTGAATAAGTGAAATTATTAATGCCCCTTATGTTGTGTCATCTTTTTATAATATATTATGTCTGACGTTGTGAGTCATAACTTTTGAGTAAAGTTTCTTGTTTCGCAACATGATGGAACCTTATATTTATGTACGAGTTGCGAGTAGCATAGACATAATTTGTAGATTATCTCCATATTTGTTTGCTTTAAAACTCGGGTATTTATGTTAAAATGAATACTTTTATATAATAGTATATAAAGCGTAGTCTATAATAAAAAAAAGACTTGATTCAACTTGAGACGGATTTCCATACTTCGTTGGTCATGATCCTACTAAATTTTGAAGGGAGCCACTCGTTATGATTTCTGTTGTCCTGTATAGTTTTAATTCATTTTTCTGCTGGGAACCTAAAAATATCGTATCAAATATACTATTATTTGATTATATTTGACTGTGTCCAATAGTAAAATTATTAAAAAAAATGCTGTGAAGTGTCCGTAAAACATTACGATTTACCTTATTTTTTGGGAAAAAATAATGTTCTTAACTTGCAACACCGACACAATGGCGTGTTCCGAGAAATTATTTCTGATATTTTTACGATTTTATTTAAACAAACGTTACTTTCTTGTAAAAAATAATTCCAGAAGCTTTATTTTGGAAACAGGAATTGTTCTTGCAGCAGTTTATGATGCGGGGCGGCTTAATTTCGTAGTTATGATTAAAACAAAACTACGTCACGCGCTCTCGCTTGCTAGCGGCAGACTACCGAGCGGCCGTCTTCATATTGCGAATCGTCTTCATATTACGTGCCACACTTTTAGGAGCGCAATGCTCTGTCTATACTTTTTTATTGGTCTGAGCTTTTTAAATGTTTTTGTTCTTGCAGTGGGGTTTTTTTAAATTTTTATATCCAACATTATAATAATAATAATAATAATAATAATATTCATTTAATTCGGACAACAGTGATCCATATTTGTTAGTAATACACACAACTTATATTCTAGTGTTAATAACAGGACTGGGTAACTATATATTTCAGGGTCAGTTAGAAAAATGACACGGTCTAACTAGAACCCGCATGAAACTTTTCATCACTGCTGAATCAAGTTTGTCAGCGACTACGTTCAGGATGCTGTTAGTGCTGCCACGCACTCTGCGCAGTAAGGAGGCGGTCCTTTTGCGTATTATGGCGTGAAAGCCATCAACGCGGGCTTCCGCAAACATGCTAGATGCACTACAGAAACGGGGCAGCCCCAGCAGCATCCTGAACCCATTATTATATTGAACGCGCAAGGCACTGAGCGATCTCTGTGTATAGCAAAACCACAGGCTGCTTGTGTAGAGAGTCTGGCAGTACGCCTTAAAAAGCGAGATTTTAACATGCTCGTTGCAACGAGCAAACCTGCGTGCCAACATCGACCATATTATTTTGAAGTTTGTCGTAAGTAAAGGCAATCATAATAATCGGTACTCGTTGTGCGCGTACTACACACTCACTATAGACAAAATGCTAAAGATCCATGTAATGTTGCGGTAAATCATCTTTGACACTGCAGATTCGCTTTGGCTCTGAAATATGATTGGTTGTAAAAGTAACCTGAGAGAGTGCTCATCTCACAATGTTAGATTAGAAAAGCACTCTTAATTTTATTCTCAGCACTCGCTTCTCTAACTAGGCGTTTACTACACACATCAAAAGTGTCTAGGGATCAACATATATTTTTGCAATAACTTTTCTCCTGATTGATATTTATTGAAATTTTCTTTAAGGATCCATCAAATAAAGTGTTTTCGTTTGTCACAGTAACGATAAACCAAGTCACCTTTGCATTAATAAAGAAATTTGCCATTTTCCTAATAAAGGGATTTTTGACATTTGAACCACTAACATTAAAGTTCGAAAAAAAGACTGAAATAACAGTTTTCTTTAAAATTTTATTGGGTAACTTAAACAATTAATAATCCGTGTTTCTACCGCGAACACTAACAACACAAGAACATCGGTTTGGCATACTCAAAATGAGTTCATCCAAATCACGCTGTGGAATGGCCGCCCATGTTCGTTGCAACAACAAAAAAAGGTCTTCTTGCGACTGGATACCCTCCATATTCGGCAGAGCTCTTCTCTGTAGCATATCCCATGCATGCTCAATCGGGTTCAAGTCTGGCGACTGAGCAGGCCAGGGCAGGACATTGATGTTAGCTGCGGCGAGAGTCTGTCTTACAACTCTTGCGGTGTGCGGTCGTGCATTATCTTATCATGCATTAACTGAAATAAGGGACCGATTTGCACTTGTAGAGGAACGATGACGTCTGATACAATCGTCTCAGCATAAATTTGAGCGTTGAGGTTGCCTCTGATCCAAATCGACTCAGTTCTTCCGCCGATCCAAATACCCGCCCATACCATGATGGTTCCACCACTATAAGGATGGACTTCCTGGCAGGATTTTAATCGCTGTTGGCGTTCAGGGGTTCTCCAGTGTCGTATACGTCTTGTATCCGGTCTCATACCAAAACGAGACTCATCAGAAAAGCACACGAAACGCCATTGTTCTTCTGCCCAATTTCTGTGTTCAAGAGCCCATTGATATCGAATCCTACGATTGTGCATTGCTATAGGTGGTACCCGTAGCGGTCTTCGGACGATTGTATCAGACGTCATCGTTCCTCTACAAGTGCAAATCGGTCCCTTATTTCAGTTAATGCATGATAATGCACGACCGCACACCGCAAGAGTTGTAGACAGACTCTCGCCGCAGCTAACATCAATGTCCTGCTCTGGCCTGCTCAGTCGCCAGACTTGAACCCGATTGAGCATGCATGGGATATGCTACAGAGAAGAGCTCTGCCGAATATGGAGGGTATCCAGTCGCAAGAAGACCTTTTTTTGTTGTTGCAACGAACATGGGCGGCCATTCCACAGCGTGATTTGGATGAACTCATTTTGAGTATGCCAAACCGATGTTCTTGTGTTGTTAGTGTTCGCGGTAGAAACACGGATTATTAATTGTTTAAGTTACCCAATAAAATTTTAAAGAAAACTGTTATTTCAGTCTTTTTTTCGAACTTTAATGTTAGTGGTTCAAATGTCAAAAATCCCTTTATTAGGAAAATGGCAAATTTCTTTATTAATGCAAAGGTGACTTGGTTTATCGTTACTGTGACAAACGAAAACACTTTATTTGATGGATCCTTAAAGAAAATTTCAATAAATATCAATCAGGAGAAAAGTTATTGCAAAAATATATGTTGATCCCTAGACACTTTTGATGTGTGTATATTCCACTAATAAGTTGCAACACTGACTAGTAAGAGATTTTTTAATCTATGCACAAATGTTCCAGATCCTCACAAAAAAAACAAAATATAATATATTATGAAGTACTAAATATTTGTTATCTCTAGTTTACAAAGGCATGGCTCGCATGGCTGGTATTGCTATCTCATAGCGGTTTAGCAAAATGTTAACAGCGACTTATATATGTGTTATGTCAATGTCATGCATGTGACGTATATTTGTCAAAGTCAAAGCAAATCAATAAAACGGAAACGAAGGAAGTGTGGGCTGACTCTGAGTCTGTTCCAAATAATAAATAATTACTTTCAAAGGAACCAAGTAATCATCTATCAATAAAAAAAAAATATAAGAAACTTATATTCAATTCATTGTTGCTGAATAATTGTCATCAAAATGTCGCAAATCAAATCGAACAAAAAGTTTAAATGGGCTTTGGATTTCAATCCTAAGTAAGTACTGACTCAACATTACGTCTTTTATTATAATTAGGTTACTAAATACCTAGTATAAAACATGTAACATTGGTTTAATCGTTTCTTTTTCTTTAGGAATCGTACTCAGACAACTGAATTACCATCACCACCAGGCTATAGCCAATCCACTAATGCGAGCTACACGGAATCATCTAGAGATACTGATTCCAATTTACTTTTAATCAAAAAGTTGTGGGATGTTGCCCTGGGCCCTCTCAAACAAGTGCCCATGAATTTGTTCATAATGTACATGGCTGGAAACTCAATATCCATTTTCCCTATAATGATGGTTGGTATGCTGATTGTTCGACCAGTGAAAGCTTTATTTGCGACCCAGAGCACTTTCAAGATGGTTGAAGGCACTCAGGCAATGGGACAGAAGTTTGTGTACTTTATTGGAAACATTGTGAACATTTTACTGGCCCTTTACAAATGCCAAAGTATGGGGCTACTGCCCACACATTCAAGTGACTGGTTAGCTTTTGAAGAACCTCAAACAAGAGTTGAGCATATCGGAGGGGGGCTGTCACTCATATGAACAGGAAAAGTAATTCAAACAATATGGATTGCTAACTTTATTTAGTTTATCATTGTATAGAACTACTTAATATATACAATAAAGTAATTAAATGATTTTTTGTTTTAACACATTATCCTAGGTTATTCCTTGTGGTGCTCTGTTCTCTGTCCCACTGGATGTAATGTGTAAAATTTATTCCTTATAATTCATTTGAAGTGGGGACGGTGAACTGAGGGTCGAAGGAATAACCCATTATCCTAGCCAGCGGTCATCATTATTTATCTTTTTTGCTGTCTGTCTTTTTACTGTTTTCATTGAATTCAGCTAGTTTGCTTTGCAGGTAAGCTTGGGCCTTTGCAAATAATACTGATGGGTCTTCAACTTTGTCTATCTGTAACAAAGAAAGAGAAACACATTTTTGAATAATTTAACTTGTTATTTTTGGAGGAATTAACTTATTTTGAGCAAGGAAATCATTTATATTCCTGGTTCAAGTGTTATCTAGCTGCTAGTAACTTACACAGAATCATGTAAAAAAATAAAATCGATATCTAGGCACATACACACATAACATCAAGCCTGTAATCCCTGAAAGGTAAGGCAGAGATGTACTGCAGTACACCCACATTTCGCCAGTTATGTGTTAGTAAGACCAATGTTTTTGCGGTTTTGTTCAGGCTATTAATATTAAATATAATTGATCTTCTGTCGTATTATTTAGAACTGGACTAAAACATTCTATCAAAACCAATGGTGAAACACTAATCATAGATCTACTAAATGACTCAGCTTCTGCCATAGAGCAGCATTTTTTTTATATTTTGGAGTTATCTAAATAATAACAAGGTTTTCATAAACAAAAATAATAATAATTTCAAATGTTTAAATATATGAAGTAAAAATTGCACCTGGCCTCCACCATATGAGTAAATACCAAAAAAATAAAAGAAAAAATAAATGCTAACCAGGTTTTTTTGGAATTTGTTGCCTTGTCACATTCCTCGGCTCTCTTACATAGTCCATGCAGGGTACCCTGCGCCAAGTACAAATAGTATGGGTATTGACAATCCAACATGACAGTACAAATATAACAATAATTGATTATTAGCTACATAATGTACTTTACATAGAAATGTGACAGAGCAAAAGAGGCCATACAGTTGTAGGACACCTACATTTATTTGAACCAGGAATAACGTTATGATAGTGTCTTAGTTTGAGGATTGTAGAAAAGGTTGTTGATAATGTGACAAATGAAAACAAATACCAATCAATGATGCAGGCCTCCTTTGCAGGATATGGGAATATTATGAATGTGAAACATGAAAAATTCAAAAAGCAATTCTTTATATCAGTTACCTTATAGTTTTGACCCACATAGACTCCTGTGTAAACACCAGCACCAAATATTATCTAAAAAATAATTACAAGTAAGTACACATTCAGCTTATTAATTCATTAAACCCCAAAGGAAACCAGTGTCCGCGCTGTCATTGTCTTTCTATTATCTCTAATTGACATGATTAAATGGTTTTAAATGTTTAATGAACTTGTATACAGACATTATTGGATTATTTTCCAGTATTGAAAATTAAGTAGGTATAATTTTTCTTACACTAGTTTTGATCAGTGACAAGAAACAACCCATGGTTGGAAATATGGAGTCTTATTATGGTCTGGAGGTACTCTCATTTCAAGAATCATTTGGCTGGTCTCGGCATTTAATGAATAAATAAGCTAGCATTTAAATTAATTATTTTTATTTATAACTGAAACTCTCAATTTCACATTCTGATTCCAAAAGTTTTGTTTATTTTCTTATTTGACAAATCACTATTAGCAATCAAAAATTTATTTTTAATGATGCCAGTATTTTATTGTTCTTATTAACTTACAAGGAGTTTGATTAAAAATATTTTAAATACCTAATCTTTCTCACTCTTTATCATATCTTTTTCAAGTCCTCTTTGTTTTTTCTGCCTTTTTTCAAATGACCATAATTTTAAGTGGAATAGTAGAAAGCACTAAGCCATACTAAATAGTAGATGAACTAGTGCCTAAATACTTAATTGTTTTTCAGGGATTTGGCTTTCTTGCAATTCAAATAATGACATTTATTAGACGAAGAAGTATCTTTGTCTAATAAATACCACCTACTGAACGGATCATGAAAAAACGTAGTAACGTTTTTTCATGATCCATTCAGTAGGTCTGTTATTCTACCATCAAATTAATATAAGCTAAACATAACCCATCCCTGCCAACATGAACAACATGAAAATAACAGATTGTCTCAATACTTTTCTTTGTTTCCTTAAATAGTCATTTTCTCAGACTAGAATGATCTTCCAAGAGATTACATTGTAATGGTTTACCGAGTCATTGTCACATCATAAATCAATGTTTATTTTTATATTATATACCGCCAAATGTTATTTAAAAATAATTACGTATTGAATTACTTACCACGGCTTTAATCATTTTTATTATCATGTAGTATATTTTACTCCCTCGTTGGTATTACACTGATAAATATATTAGGCAAATACAATTCTGATACACCACTTTTCTCTCAATTTAGGTACAATGAAAGTCATGAAATAATGGATTTTCCCAAAACTGCGTTGACTTGTCAGACAGCAGACTTTTTTCTTTCTAAAACATCTGTTTGAACAACAGACGTTGACTTGACATTTTGATAATGCCATTTGCCATTGTCACTGTCATTTAATATTTCACAGCTGATCTTTTTTTTTTTGGAATTTTATGACCTGGTAACTGGACCTTTAGGTCAAACCTTATTTTAACAGCTGATAGTTGTGTAGGAAACTAGTGGGGTGGTCGAATAATCGACTAAAACTTTTGATTTCGCAGCGCAAGTGTACATGCAACTTGAACCTACATACGAGACAAAGGTAATGGTTTCGAGTCCTTTAGTTGCATGAATTTTAGTATTATAATTTAGTCACTAAAGACGCATGAGAGAGAGAATTATTTTTGGCGGGAAAGTAATGCATCTTTGATAATGTTTATGCAATTAAGTAGGCAGCAGCAAAGTAAATCTCCAAAGGTAGGGTTTTACAGATGGCACCGAGCTTTGGTACCTACTACCACTCCGCAGACCAAAGAGTATAATAATAATATGCCGCAGACCATGGCCCACCTTTTAATCTTGCGAATCTTGCGCTGCGTGCCCTGTCATCGACAGCATATCGTATCTAACTTTTATGTGTCATTATAACATTTTGTTAGTAACAAATTGACCTGGGTAATGGGTAAATTACTTTAACGAAACGAGCTGGTGCCTGCGACCTTGTCTACGCAGAATTAGTCCTTCGAATAGCTTATTTTTCCCCGTTGGTTTTGCGGTTTAGTCGTGAAAGTGTAACAGATCAATTTGTAGAATTTCAGAATTGGTTGGATTTAGATTTTTATACTTATACTAGCTGTACCCTGCCACGCTTCGCTGTGGCACATTGTGATTGTTGTTTAAGAAAAAAAAAAATTCGCGTGAACTCGGAGACTGCCGCAGTAAAGCTATTGCATAGCATTTTTTATTACTTCCTCTCCTGTCCCCCTCTCCCTCGCCCTTCCCATCTCCCCCTCCCTCTCCCCACAACTACCACGCTTCTTCCCTCACTCCTCCACTCTCACCTCCCCTTCCCCTCCCTCACTCCCCCTCCCCCTCTCTGCCCCTCCCTCCTCTCTCACTATCTCCCCCCTCCCCCACCCTCTCACTAACCTCCCCTTTTACCCACCCCCTTTCCCCCTCTCACTTGCGTACACAAACCAACATAACATTTTTATGTAATTATTATTATTGATGTTATCGAGCGGGATAGAAAATGATAAAATTATGAAAATGACTATTAAAAAGCAAGGGTTGGCGATAAAAAAGTGCAAATTTAGAGTTGTATGTATTTTTTGATGCCACATAATAAAAAAATAAAATTTAAAAAAACTATCAAAAAAATAAAAAAAAAGTTTTTGGGGTGAACACCCCTTTATTACCCCATCATTTACAGGTTAGAAAAATAGATAGTAGCCGATTCTCAGGCTTACTGAATATGCATAATTTCATGAGAATCGGTCTATGTGTAATTGTAATGTTTCATTAAAATTCATTCTGTAGTTTTTTGCGTGAAAGAGAACAATCATCCATACGTGGTTAGTGACCCTGACTGCTATGCCGGAGGCCGGAGGTCGTGGGTTCAATTCCAACCCAAGACAAAAGTGTGTGCCATGAGCACGATCATTTTGTTCCGTGTCTGAGTGTAATTTATCTAGGTACCTATAAAATTGTAATTCTGTAAAAAGTATGCTTATTAGTTGTCTAGTTTAGTTCGTTGTCTGAAACTAGTGAAATATTATTATTATAATATTCCTGACTTCAGAAATAAGTAGGTAAGCGGTCAGTCGGTGAGGCTATTTCGTCCTTTGGTTTTAATTAGTCAAAAATTAAGTGACTATGTAGCTAATTAAGATAAGGAGATGCACAAAATAATACAATGTTAGAACGAACAGTGTTTGTACAATCGCATTTGTCCGTAGTTAGAGAGGTAATAGTACCAATTATACATAATTAGGTACCCTACATACAAATTGTAAATAATAAAACTTTAAACTTAACTTATAACCTAGGTACTTAGTTATTTTAACTGCTATGTCTGCTATATTGTTCAGTTTTACTAATGTTTAAAAATTGGTAGATAAGCTTGAAATGAAACAAAACGTCGTGAAAAATACATAGGTACTTAATTATTATAATGACATCATAATAAAAAAAATCATAATAGAAAACAACATAATTATCTAATTACTTTGTGATTGTGATTGGCTTAAATACTTAGCTAGCGGGTCCTTAGTTTATGAAACTGTAGCATAACCGGAATTACTAAAACACAAGGTGTTTAATAGGATTTTAATAGGCACCTACATACTCCACGTAGGTACTGTTTTAACATTATAAAGTCTGTTTATAAACCAATTTAATTTAATTAAAACAAACATAAATATGGCGGTCCCTAGCAACATTCTACCGCAGGCACGATAAGCCGCACGTGGTAATGAAACCAGTATAAGCTGATCTCAAATTCTAAAGAACTCCTTGCTACGCTAGCTCAAGTTGAAAGTGGTGGTAACACTTTCAACACTTGACCAGTCACCCTATACATATAAAAAAAAGCCTAAATAAACTAGGATTTACAAAAGTAATCGTACATATGCAAGAGGCTTTGACTAGGGTACACATTGAAACTCTGATCTCCAAACTAGGAGTCCCTGTATCTTGGAGATCAGCCTGCGTAGCATGAACACATGCAACACCGAAGAAACGGCCTTTGTCTACAGACGAATCGGCAAAGTGACAGATTATATAGACAGGAACCTCAATCTGTCAAATTTCTTTCAATACACCTGCCTGCGTAGCATGAACACTTAATTTCTTTTCTTCCGAGACACGACAAAGACCGTTTCTTCGGTGTTCATGCTACGCAGGCAGTGTCCCGTCGTAAACAATGTTACAAGCCACTATTTATACATGATTATTTTACATCATACAGTTGTAATACATAAAAAAAGGAATAACAATAATAAAATAAAATAAATTACAATAAATTACTATTCTCGTTCGAGGTACCTACCTAATAAAGGTGTATACATGCATGAGAGTGTGTCAGCGTGTGTAAGCGTCAAAATATGGGTGTGTGTGTGTGTGTGCGTGTGTGTGTGTGTGTGTGTGCGTGTGTGTGTGTGTGTGTGAAAGAGTGCATGGAAAGGTAGGTACACTTAAATTTAAGGGTTTCCTAAAAGAAGAGCTTCAGTATTTTGCTGTGTGAGTTTATATAAGAATTTGTGTAATGTGTGATTAAATTCATAATTTGATTTTGAAAATAATTTTAATTCCGTGTTTTTTTTGTAAAGTTTGGTACTGGTGATATACTACTGTCGACTGGCAAACGAAGTTCTGTGAGGCTCCAGTATAAAGACTTTGTGCCTATGTATAGCTCTCCCAGTCGGTTCAGTAAGGGGCCGGGCACAATGTTTTCGAATCATTGAACGGTGCACATAAAGTTGCCTGACAGTTAGCACGCCACATTCAGCATATAGCTGTACGGTGGGATAGCTTCGCGGTTTTAGACATCATCACCTTAAGAACTGCCCTTTGCGCTCGCTCGGCCCTCATAAAAGCGTTCACACTTAACTACTTAAGTTAACTACTTACAGTTAACTAAATATATCCAATGCGCAGGTCCAATGGACCACCATTTGTTTAATTGTCGGTCACTAATTACCAGTCGCCCTATATTATAGTTGGATACGAAATATTAAATATATGTATATCTATGAATAATACTCATTAAAATCTTTAAAAACTGTACTTTATTTAAAAAGCTTAGAGAACAAACATTTTAATTTACACAGTTTTAAAGTACGTCATTATTTCACAAAGTAAAAGGTACTTTTAGCACACAATTAATGTGAAGAGGCGGACTTAATGCTATAGGAATTTTCTACTAGTCAACCTTTGGGTGATGGGTGATGCAGAGACTAACAGTCAGCCAGTCTGGTAGGTTTTTATTTTTATTATAAAAGGAGCATTTTACGATATGAGAGTAGGTAGATTAAATGATTTTATTTACAGATAAAATAAATACTTTCGTAATACTGTATTTCCAGTTCTGCCCAGTAACCTATTCTTAACCAATTGTTTTCGTTGGTGAAACCAGGGAGATGATTCGCGCGGGTGACGACGGAAAATGTACTGCAGCCTTATGACGATTTTAGAATGACTTTCAAATTGCATTTTACTTATTGAGTCAAGAGCGCAAGATTAACTGTGTTATTCAGTTATAAGGTCTTAATAAAATCTCTTGAAAACAATCTCATCTCAAGAAGAAATGTAGGTATGCTCTATATGAATAAAGACAAATAATTTTGAGATACCTAACGTGTCTGAATAGCAGATTAACGAATTGTTCAATAACATGAGTGATTTTATTTTATATCTTCTTCTGCGTGATTTCATGGTAAAGAAGTGTAAGTATTCTTTAGCGTGAAATTACGTTGACAATACTTAATATTAAGTATATATGTTTTTGACAAAGCAGTCATCCTTGAAATTGACTAAAGACTTAAATATACGGGTAATTTCATAAATACAATGTTTTATATCTAGCTTAAGGCAAGGACCATAAGTAACTATTTATATACATTGTTTCCAAACATGATGATTTGTGATTAATGGATTTATTTCAACCTACTTAGGTAAATAATAATTTCCTACTACGTCATCACTCATAGAGGAATGTGTTTCGCGTCAAACTTAAGACTATTCTACATAATTATATTGTGCTATATAATTAGATAAAATTAAATACAGTAAAAATTTAAAAAGAGCTTACCTATAATATAAGAAAATCTAAACTTGCTTACCAAAACATAAATTATGGTGAACCTTAAACTTACCTACTAAACCTAGACATATTACTATACACAATTTTAACAACCATGAGTACGAATATTATCACATAACATGTACTGTTATTATTTAGTATTTGATTTCACATTATCACTACTATTTGGGTGTATCAAATGTTAAGGCTGGGTAAGGAAGCCACACTTCTCATTGCCTCATGTGACATCACTCAGTGTCCCCAGTTTTACTTAAATCACACTTAGACACAATTTATCGAATTAACGCACGTTTAGCTCAACTAGCGCAATCATATATAAGTATTCATAACCGAGTATTGTTTTAATTTAACTAACTAGTTTATTGTTCTGCATTTCTAAAAAGATATTGTATTGAGTCTTCGTGTAGGGCAATCATTAACATAATAATGCCACCCGAGAGTATTCCTAATACAGCAAGTAATAAATTAATACTTTTACCGTTGTTGTTTGCATTTATTTCTGGCACTAAATCTGCGAGTGCGATATAAAAGAAAGTTCCCGCTGTGGCGGCATAAATCCACTGGGATGCAGATTCATGATCTTCTGCAAGCCAAATTCCACCTGCCATGCCCATAAAACTGAGCACCGACGAAAGTAGATTATAATATAGAGCGCGCCTGATGCTCATGCCGGAGCGTAGCAGTACAGCAAAATCACCGAGCTCATGAGGGAGCTCATGACAAAAC
Source organism: Euplexia lucipara (assembly GCA_921972225.1). Lineage (NCBI taxonomy): Eukaryota > Metazoa > Arthropoda > Insecta > Lepidoptera > Noctuidae > Euplexia > Euplexia lucipara. The sequence continues at coordinate 16,077,381 of OV179146.1, forward strand.
ACGGCCAATGCCGTTGCGAAACCAGTTACCGGATCTCCACTAAAGGCCGCTCCAATTGCCAGCCCATCTGTTAAATTATGTAGTCCGTCTCCTACAATCACCATGAGCGCTGTCGACGTCATCGGCCGGTCGACCGGCGGCGGCGGTGACCCCGGCATCATCGCACCGAGTTCTATAGGCTCAATTTGTTTGCTTGAATCTGTCTTCATGTCTGCGACTGATTTGCCCGAATCATGAGAATGAGCGTGGCCGCCATTTATCAATTGCATTATTGCTTCAACACTGTAGAAAAGCAGAATCGTGAGGAAGGTTACGCTGCATTTTAACACAACTTCGGTTTCTTCTTGAGGCGCAGAAGGTGGGCCGTGCGATTTTAGTGCATGTGGCAGGAGATGCAGTAGCGCGTCTCCGCACAGTGTGCCGACCGCTACCGCCACGAGGAAATGTAGAACGTGGCTGAATATCGCTGACTTTAGTAATGGAACAATAGCTACTCCGAGAAGACCCGTAGCACTGATAACCAATATACTTAAGGTGGCGTATATCCAAGCTGGAAGAGAGAAAAATACTTGTAATATACATACATAGGGTCCATGAGATATGGGCGTAGGATTCATTTAAAATTGTGTAGGAATGTTGTGATTGCCCAGGGGTTAAGGCCTCGCTTCTCGCGCACGAGAGTCATAGTCGTGTATATCTTAGACATCACTGACTTGGGAAAAGTAAATATCATGCGGTGACTTATAATTAGTACCTATAAGTCTTAAATCACGGATTTAACAAACCGGGCAGCAACCAGCAGCTCGTGTCTTTTCTGTATGGAACACGCAATTGGCCATGCAGTAGTGGGACAGGAACTGACTGGTATTTTTTGGTGAAAGGTGCGCTTGGTTAATCGCTGCGGTGCGCTTGGCTTAATCTGAAACCTTTGTGAAAGACATTAAATTAATTTTCAGTCACTTACTCCAAAACCTGTCCAATTTCGGTGTTGGTGCTTCTGTTTTGTAACAAGACCGCTGGTCTAGCTGATATACAAGAGCAGGACACATTTCGAGGAATGTTTTGGGCCTTATAGTGATTACCCCCGGCGCCTCGTTCTCCATTCCGTACACTTCTAAGATTTCCCTTGGAGATAGACATGATTTCTGCAAGATTGGCTCAGCTGAATCTGTAAAAAAATAATTATTATTAGTTACACAACATTTACACGATCAATTAATTACTTTGTAGGCCCTTTTTGCGGATTGAGAATACATTTAAGTTAAAGAAAATAGGTAAATTGACATGATATTTTATGATTAAGAAATAGGTCACTTTCGAGCAGTAGAATATTGAGTTTTTTTTATCTCTGACCGTCGGATGTTTTTTAAACACAATGAATAGATAGCTTGGATAGTATTAGGTAGTATTTCATATGAAATTAATATGAAACATAAATATTACACCGTTTATAGGTGTAATATTAAGCATGGGAACCAGTACTTTATACAGATAAGTACGAGAATTAAAATTCTGGGATTTAGTTAAAAATAGGCCTATCCATTGATTGTATTCCTCGCTACATTTATATAATAAACATGGCGCTCAACCAACTGCGTATTTACTTTGAAATTTAAACGTGTAGGTAACCGACTGACAATTTTCAACAATAGGATTCATTCATGTATTTATGTGACAGATCCTTGGCCGGGGTCAGACGACTGCGCAAGAGTAGCCGGCCGCTCGGTAATAGGATAATCACGATTATAAAGGACAATAAAATTCTCTGTCCATTGGCGTCATGAGCTTCATGTATTAGCAAGCAGAAATACGTAGGTACCTACTTAACGTGAGATATAAACGCCATTATTTTCAACAAAGGCTTACGTTACCACAGCAGACTGGAAACTGGGAAGTCTTTAGGGTCTTGTTTAGAATTGCATAGATTGTACAAAGTACGTGATTTGAAATGAATTGGCCTATTGTGAATAAAAAATGATCCAGTTATTGCCTTCCTACAGAAAAACACCGGCAAGCTTGAGCTTGCAAAAGTGGGTTTTGAACAAAACTACACTACCAGTAAGTTTCGAAGATCTTGAGGAAAACCTTTTTGACAGATGATTCCGTTTAAAGGTCAGAATTCTAAGAATACGTACGTATTAAAGATAGTTCCTTCATATAAGGGCCACCGTCGACATAGTTACTGCTGGCTGTCGCAATAAATGAGAAAGCAACGGAAGTACGGAACTATCTGCATCGCTTTCTTCTAAACTACTAAACTGGTACTTAGAAATCACACTACCTACCTAGGTAAGTCACGCCGGATTTCAAAACCATATAATCAATATTGTAATTTTGTGTAAGACAGTTAGAACTAAGTGGGTACTGAACCGTGTACTACACGGAAAAAAAAAATTGTTTCAAACTAAGAATATTTCACTTGGTCAAGACATTGCGTGATTCATTCATATATGGGGAAAACATTATATTCTTAAAATTAGTAAATATTTGTCTTGTTAATCATTTTTCTTCCAAATATATAAATTCTCTAACCAAGGCTATTTTCTAGTTTTGTAATGAGAAAGCAACGTTTTCTTTGCTTAAGTAAGTTTTTTTTCTTAAGTCTAGAATCTTAAATTCTCAAATTGAAGACAATGTTGTCTTGAATCTAGAATGTACTCTTCGAAGTAACGCTTGATTACTCCGATTACTCCTCCGAGTGAGAAGAGTAATATCTTCTACCAAGAATATATTTATTGGACAAGAAATGTCACTGTTTCTGATCAAGAATATATCTATTGGTCAAGAATTTCCGTGATTCACATATGGGGAAAACAAGAAATGGTTGTATCAAAACACAATTATTCTCAATGCAAGTAAATGAATAGTTAAGTCAAGATATTTGTCTTCCTTCTAGAATATACGTACTTGTGATTAAACAATATATTTGAGAATAATGCTTTTCTCAGTTGAAAACTTTGTCAATCGGATCCCGGAGTTTTCTTGGAAGAAAATAAATTCTCAGTATGAAAAATAAATGACTTGTAAGAAGAATTGTATTTACTCATTTGTATGCTACGGCATATTTCAGTGAAGCAGCTTTAACTCTTGCATTTTTATTTTCACACTGAGAACATTATTTATCTTTAGTGAAGAATACCAACAATCTTAGTTACTAGTTGATGCTCTTCAGTGAAGAAGTTTTAGCTATTAGTTCAACAACAATAAGTTATTCTCTGGAGATCACGTTGTTTTAAAAAGATAGTGTCAATGTTCTTAGTTCAATAATAATGCGTTTTTATTGAAAAAGTTATTTCTTAGTTTAATAATATTATCGAATTTAAACGGAGATCACATGGTCTAGAAAGAATAATATCAATGTTCTTAGTTCGAGATTTATGCGTATTTCAATTAAGAAACCCAGTTCTTAATTCAAAAACAATAAGCAATTGGTATGGAGATCAGATTGTCTCCAACCAATAATGTTATATTGTTAATTTAAGAACGTGCAGGTACTTAACTAAAGAAGTTTTAGTTCTTGATCTAATTCATTGAATGTTTCGTTCGGAGATTAGAAATCTCTTAGCTCGATAATAGTGTATTTCACTGCAAGCAATCTTGGTTCTTGGCTCAATGCATGTCATGTTTCATACGAAGATCAGATTGTTTCCAACGAATAATGTCATTATTATTGATCTAAAAACCCTGTACTTCAGTAAAGAAGTTTTAGTTCTTTATCTAATTCATTGCATGTTTCAAATGAAGATCAAAAATCTCTTGTCTCAATAATAAAGTACAAAGGTAGGTATTTCACTTTAAGAATTTCAATTCTTGATTCAAATCATGGCATGTTTCATACGAAGGTCAGATTGTCTTATTTGAAGAATTACAACAGTATTGGTTCAATGGTTATAGGTAATGCGTTTCAGTAAATATTTTTTAGTTTATCGTTTGATTTATTTAAGTAAAGTTTAGTGAAACAAAATGTTAGCACAAATATTTCATACAATAAGATGGTAAATAAAAAAATATTTGTTTTGTCACATTTTGACTAAACTTTAGCTTGTATAAATTGAATGATGTATTGAAAAATATTTACCGAAACGCATATTAACCATTGAACCAAGACTATTGTAATTCAAAGAAAACAATCTTAACTCCGTATATAACAAAGCTCTTGAATCTGTACAGAGAACTGAAACAACTTCACTAAAATCCCATGATTAATAAGTACCATTTGAAACATGAAATGAACAAGAAAAAGCACTAAAACTCACGAGTTACAGAATTTCGAGCCTGATCCACCGTCACATCTTTCAATCTGATCTCCGCGTGCCATGTCATGCCTGAAATTAGAGGTAAGTAAATAAGTGGGAGGTACTCAAATTAATAATAGATGAAATAATACAATGGATTCAATTCTATGAAATCATTTATTAAAAAATAAACTTCCCAAAACAACAGTAGGTATTGATAATTGTATTTAAATATATCCTAGGTACATATTACATAATAATAATACTTTATTGATACAAACCCTTACAATATGCTTCATATCTAGCTAAAGTTCACAATATTTAAGGCGTACAAAAGCTGAAACCCTGACTCCTAAACTCAGAAAACCTGTGACTTAGGAGTCAGTATTATGTTATTACTGTGTAGGTACAGACGCCATCACATCAAGTTACCCCAATGTGTCAAATTTCTTTGATCGTTTTTCAACTTAATGTCAAACAGAATAAGGTTCATATTCAATTTTGAAAATTTGACACATTGGGGTAACTTGATGTGCTGGCGTCTGTACATAAGGGGTATCGCAAATTATTGCAAGCTTTGTCCAATCTTTGAGCACAGTTTTTTCAGGATATTGTCTTTGATTTCCTTTAATTGATTCACAGATACATCATTTCCTGAAACAAAAATTTCCATAATCACTAGACAAGTTTAAACAAAATATTATTTACCTAAATTTTATAACATTCGAACAATCCGAAGATGCTGATATAGATCAGCATCTTCGGATTGTTCAAATGTTATAAAATTATTATTATTATTATATTGGTATACCAACTGGTTATGCAACCTAAAGTTCATTAACACAGTTGTGTTCAAATGAATTTATGACACTTATGAATGTTATAATTTACAACTTTGCACATTTTTTTATAAATTAATATTATTGGTACAGTGTAGATACTCACTAGATGGCCTTTTCCAGACAAAATGTATAACTAAAGAATACTAAATATTCATCTTGAAATTTGTAATTATATCCTGTGCGATTTTCCAATCCGTAAGAAGCAACTCCATAACATTGTTAACCTCTCTATGTTATTATAGATAGGTATGCTGAGATTTGATTAAAATCTGCAAATAGACAGAAAATAAATTAATGATTATAATTATTCAAGTTTAAACTATATAAAAAAAAACAGCCAGGAACAGTGGGATAAACATTCAGCAGGTTTAGCATTATAGATATGGCAGGTAGGTACCGCAGGTAACAAGAACCTCATGCTCATTACGGTAAGTAGTGATTACATCACCCAGAGACTTATCGTGAAAGGCAGTCCAGCAGCCTTTTCCACCATGTTTGGTGAAGTTCACCGAGCTTAGACACCTCTGATTCTGACCTAAGTACCAGCTTCCTGCCTTGGCGGCCTTGCTACAAAGATCTGAAGCTAATTGATTGGAATCAGAAATTGCTTAAGCTCGGTGAACTTCAAAAAATATGGCGGTCAGGCGGCTGGTGGTATTTCACCAGCTAGATACTTACATCTACCGGCTGGGTCTGCCTCGATTAATTAGACTTCAATCTGTCTTAATTAGATCTATATTCCATTCAATTGCAATTAAACACTTACCTTAGCAAACACAACACAATCTTTAAAAGGTAACCCAACAACGCAAAAGAATCACCACGAACTGACTCTTGTATATGACGTAGGTATACGTAATGAATGCGATATGCGGTGCACTGCAGTGAGACCAGATTATTTTTTACAAAAAAACCGAAGCTCCTTAAAAAAATACTGAAATATACCAACTTGCACAGGGAAAATATACCAATAAAAATACTGATTTTCAAAACATATTTTATTTTATTAATCATCATCATTATCGCAATAAATATTAGAATTATATTTTAACATTCTGTTTGATGGTGGCTTTCAGTGGTGCCTTTTTGAAAAATGTTAAGTACAACCTGGAGACAAGTAAAAACATAAATTATACATTTTGACCATACACCAAAGTACCTCCGAACTTCTCGACTTTAGGTAGAGTAATTCTAATTTTACTAAAAACTTAAAACAAGTTAAGCTTACCTTTGACTGTCCTTTACATTTGTTCAAGTTCGATTTATGCTTTTCAGTATTTGCAAGTTGTATAGATGCCATGCTTTTACCCAAGAGGGACTACATATAACAATTACATCTTAATATTGTTGTAAAATTTATTAACTCTGTATGTAGAGAAATAAAGCTTATTATTATTATTATTATTATTAAATATAGATGCTAAGCTACTTTGGAGTTTCGCACTGAATGCAAAACGCAGCGTACTCGTCATCTTTATAACGTGAAAGCCACGAATAAACTCCGGAATTTGTTCCCATTTAGCCAAATAACTTTGCTGAAAACTAGACATGTTTTCTGGATTCTGAATTGTTTATCAGATAACAGCGTAATAGTATGAAGTAAAACGACAACAAAAAATCGCGCGCTCTATTTATATTACGACGAACACGTACAATATTTTGAAAGTTTGAAACCAAACCTTCAAAGAGTAAGCCAAATGCAAACAGAAAATAATTTTGTGACTAGATGATTGGATACTATATTGTAATTCTAGGGAGCCCACCTATCATGTCCTATCTGTAACTTACTGATCTTTGCTCCAAAATGAAATATACACTAAATCCGGAAATTCCCCTGAACATCAATGTACGCAGTTTTTTTTTTAATAATTTTATGACATGGCTATCATTGCCATAACTTTTTTCCAAGATATACCCAAAAATACTGGCTTCTGCCAATATACCTTTAAAAATACTGACTCTTGGAAAACTTACTAAAATATACTCAAAAAGTATTAAAATACTGAATCTGGTCACACTGGTGCACTGTGCCGTCATATCCAAGCAAGACAAAAAGGGTGTTGCAAGCTACGAAATGTTAATTACCAAAAATAAGGCCGAATCTTTCACGTCTCCACTATTTTTCCTGACATTGACATAATAGGTTCGAAATTAATTATTATTTATTTATTTATTTTTATAGCGGTTGGCCATCCTTTCGATCGACGCCCGCCCCCACCCCGCGGAGATGCGTGTTTTTTTTTACACGTGTTTGAAGTTACGTGTAACGGAATGTTATCTAGCGTCACAAAGACTACTTTTAGTTTGTTTTAGATGAGTATTTATTATAAACCTTGCAGAAGTAGGAGCCCCGCTCGGGCCTCCCTCAACTGCGCCATGTTGAGTGGCTATACTTCCCGCAGCGCCCAAGCAGTGGCGAATTCAAATTTGAAAGGTTGACAGCTGGTAAAATAAACAAACCTCACCTCAAAATATATTAAAATCCTACAGGTTTCCACGCCTCGAGGGATGGGGGGGAGGGTTCCCCCCTCCCCATTCTTTCCCCCATAAATCGCAATTTGAATTACTAATGCAACCCCGGTACTTACCTATACCTATGTTTGTACCTACTGAGATGCACGTCAAAACTCAAACGTCACATATTATGTGTTCTGTTTTTAGCTTCCGTGACAATAGACCGATTATGTGATAGGGCCTCCCGTGTGTATGATATCAATTATTTTCCCTACACTTTGGGAGAAATACAATTGCAACACCGGATACAAGCATAGCCTATAGTTTGTTTTGTTTCCAAACTAAATCCAAGAAACGTGAATTTGGTTCAAAACTCATTTATTGAATCATAGTTTGAATTCAAGAATATTATTGTTATAGACTCCAGACATCTTTTAATATTATTTCAAGATTTTCATGCTAAAATCAAGAAACGTGAATTTGGTTTAAAACACTCATTTGTATCATAGTTTTTATTCAAGAAAATTTTTACACAAGTACATTCAAAACTGTTGTTCTTAAATATTTTTTTCAAGATTTCAAAACCAAGAAATCTAGACTTAGTCTAGGGCCCGGTTTCACGAATTGCTAAAATCAACCAATCAAATAGGTATAAATTGACCATTGTCTAAAAATTCGAGTTATTAGACCATCACCTGTCAAATATTATCCGAAGGTGGTGGTGGGTGGTGGATTTGATTCTAGGGCATAATCAATGGATTCTTAATGGGAAAAAAGTTTTGTTGGCAATGCCTTATTCTTCGGCTACAATTGGAGGCCCCTACTTTGGGCCCTATCAGAATACCAGAGCTGTGACGTTTTTTTAATGTTACAACTCCATGCTGAGATTCTTTTGGCCTACCCCAAAGTGTCAAATTCCTCTGATAGGTTTTTAACTTTATTCCAAACAAGATAAGGTTCATGTTCAATTGGGAAAATTTAACAGTTAGGAGTAGATTGATGTGCTGGCGTCTGTACCTACTGATATTTTAACCATTTATAAATAAAATAAATAAATATTCCACAACTTTTTCACACAACGCCATTTAGTCTCAAGTTAAACTTAAGAGCTTGTGTTATGGGTACTTTACAGCTGATAAACATACTTATATATTTCTAAATACATACAACATATTATTATAGATAAATTACACCCAGATACAGAACAAATGATCGTGCTCATCACACAAAAATTTGCCCTGGGTGGGAATCGAACCCACGACCTCCGGCATAGCAGTCAGGGTCACTAACTACTAGACCGACAGGTCAGTCAATTTAGTTTATGTGTTTTGTCCTGTGCGGGCTAATAAATGCATTTTCTTTCTTTCTAAAGGTCATTCAGTACGCTCATACGCGTAAAGATGATGGAAAACACATTATGTGGGCTTTCTTTGCTCACTGCTTTATTAATAAATGTTGTGTAGCAGGATGAATAGTTACAAACCGATTTCTCTCTTTCAGTCGTAAGTAATTTGATATCCCACAGAAGAAGACAAAGCGTACTATACAGACGCAATACAACGTTTATTACTACGGCTGTTAGTGTAAAAACTTGCTAACAACAAGACAAGTGACCCGGATTTAAAAATAATCTGATCCAAACATATACTATCTTACTAAAAAACGTTAGTATATCTTATATTGAACCAATTTGGATTCCTAGTTCAACACCATAACATATTTCCACAAAACAAAAATGTCTTGTTCGAACATTAATTTGATTACCTACCATTACTTGAATAACTTATATTCTTACGTCAATGCAACTATTGACTTAACTAAAAACAAACTTTTCTTAAACCAAGCATATATTTATATCTTATTTTGAAATAAATTTAGATTCCTACTTCAACACCATTACTTCTTTCCACAAAACAAAAATGTCTCGTTTAAAAACATTTGACTACCTTCACCAGAATAATTAATATTCTTACGTCAATGCACTAATTACTTACCCAAAAGCAAACTTTACTTGAACCAAGCATTTAATGTCTTACTAAAACACATTAGTTTAGCTTATTTTGAAACAATTAAGATTCCTATTTCGACACCGTAACTTTTTTGAACAAAACAAAAATGTCTCGTTTAAAAACATTTGACTACCGTTACTAGAATAATTTAGATTCTTACGTCAATGCTACTATTTACTTACCCAAAAGCAAACTTTTCTTAAACCAAGCATATATTTTCTTACTAAAAAATGTTAGTATATCTTATTTCGAAACAATTTAGATTTCTACTTCAACACCATTTCTTCTTTCCACAAAACAAAAATGTCTCGTTTGTAAACATTTGACTACCTTTACTTGAATAAGTTAGGTTCTTGCGTCAATGCAACTATTTACTTACCCAAAAAAAAACTTTTCTTAAACCACGCATAAATTATCTTACTAAAAAATTTTAGTATATCTTATTTTGAAACAATTAAGATTCCTATTTCAACACCGTATTTTTTTTCCACAAATCAAAAATGTCTTGTTCGAAATTATTTGACTATCTTTACTTGAACAATTTCGATTCTTACGACAATGCAGGTATTTACTTACCGAGAAACAAACTTTTCTTATACCAAGCATATATTTTCTTACTAATACACATTAGTTTATCTTATTTTGAAACAATTTAGATCCTACTTCAACACCATTTCTTCTTTCCACAAAACAAAAATGTCTCGTCTGTAAACATTTGACTACCTTTACTTGAATAAGTTAGGTTCTTGCGTCAATGCAACTATTTACTTCATCCAAAAAATACTTTTCTTAAACCAAGCATATATTGTCTTACTAAAACAAGTTAGTATATCTTATTTTGAAACAATTTAGATTCTTAGATCAACGCCGTAACTTTTTTCACAAAACAAAAATGTCTTGTTCGAAATCATTTGACTATCTTTATTTGATCAATTTTGATTCTTACGTCAATGCAACTATATTCTTACCCAAAAACAAACTTTTATTAAATTGGTTTAATAAAAGTTAAATTATATTTATTGTATTATGACAAAATGTAAGTATGTATTATTTATTTTGAATCGTTTTATATTCTTCTTTCAAATCCATTATTTTCTCACACTTCTTAGAACAAATAATACTTTTCTTCATCGAAAACGTTCCTGCTTTCTGATTATAAGAATCGTCAGTTACTTACAGGAAGAAAATGGGATTTTGTTTTAATGATGTTTTGTTTTTAGTTTAAGTAAATGGTACAGACGCCAGCACATCAAGTTACCCCAATGTGTCAAAGTTTTCCAATTGAATATGAACCTTATTCTGTTTGACAAAAAGTTGAAAAACGATCAGAGAAATTTGACACATTGGAGTAACTTGATGTGCTGGCGTCTGTACAACTTTTGGTTCAAAATGTTAAAGGATCTTGAACTTACAATATGTTGTTTTATATTGAAACACATAAAACTCTTAGTTCAAAAAAGTAACTTATTGTTCAGACAAAAGTCAAAACATCTTAAAAAGAAAATAATTGTTTTGATTCTAGTAAATAGAAGGAGAATAATATTGTTTTTCGTGGAGAATATCATTTCGGTTGGACTAAGACATTATTTTTAGTTCAAGTAAATATGCATTTGACATTAAACAATATTCCTGAGAATAAAAATATTCTTGGAAGAAAACTTTTTCCGAGAGCATTTTTTTCCGTGTATACTTGCCAGTGGCGAGGGGTAATTTTTCTTAAGAAGGGAGCCGATAAAAAAAAACTTAGTAAGTATTCATAACACTACTTGTCTTGTCTCTCTACAAATTATCGGTCTCCCTACCATCCTGTATACCTTTGTTTTAAATACCTATAGCATATTTCGCAATATTAAAGTCTGGCTGCCAGGATTAATCGAGTGGCATGGACTTCGCCACTGCTACTTACACCCGTTAGGTTGGAGGATCCTCCCTTTCCTATGCGGAACGTTACACCCTGTTTTCCTGATACCCCGGTGTTCAGCTCTATCAAGTTAGATAGAATTGGAAAAAGGTAAGGCAGATGGCAAAATATCTGGTACCATTTTCAGGTTTCTTAATGTAGCTAGACACATTTATTGTGTCTGATTAAGTCGTTCGTCTCACGCAAAAATCTAATAATGGCACATCACCGATTTTGCAAATAGCTACACTTACCTACTGTATGTATCATGTTATCTATTTTAATTTTATAAAAAATCAAATAAAAAAAATAAAATTCATTTATTTCAGGTATCTTAACCCATAGTAGACACATAAAATTCAATCATATATAAAAAGAGTCACATAAAAAATAAAAATTAAATCCAAATACAACATAATACTAAAATAATTCTCTAACAATCATTAATAATCATTTATAAAAAGAAGATAGCCACATTTTCTTGGAAATAAGGATTGTGATTTAAAAAAGCAATCTTAAGAAATTGGTCACAGCTCAGATTTGTAAAACATTTGTATACCTTTGCAAAATAGAAAATCGTGGACAGTTGTTTGGTCATGAAATAATAACTTTTTGCTTTGGTACACGGACTCGTAAATTGTATATTTTTATACTTAAAAATAGCTTCCGAAGATCAAGTTTTTGTGTAAAAAACTTATGTAGGTACAGCTATGCTTTATTGAGACGGTGGCACTAGTGCGAGAAGTAAACTTACAATAAACCATAGCTAAATAAACGCCAACCGGTAACGCAAAAAAAAAACAATTATTCTATGTAAATTGAAAAATAGCATACGTATGTAAAGTTCTCTATATGTTTTTCGAATCTAACGATATTTTTCTTTCCTTTATATAACGCGTTACGTATACAATGCCGACTATAGTAGACAGATATAAGATAGGTACAGGTTTTATTTCCCAATGAAAATCGTGAAGTAAACGATAGCTCGTGATCCTTATTTCTAGTAATAATCATTTACTTTACCTTTAAATTAATGATTGAACGAGGGGCTTGGTGGGAGTAAATAATGAAAGCCGCATGAGTTGTTCGATGGTTAAGTTACGATGGTGGTTATGGTGATTTACGGTCCGTGGATTTATTTATTTATTTAATCCATTTTTCTTTTAACTAGGTATTCATTAATTACATATTACCAGGACCCTTCCGTGCCCCGGAAAGCGCGTTTTGCCGTTTACCCGGCTGTCATAAGTAGATTTTAACAGTATAGTTTCTACAAGTAGTCGGAAACCGGAATGTAGTTGTTACTACCTAGTTTAACGAAAGGGTTTCGATTTACCCAATCACTGGGATGTGAGGTCAGACAGGTTGGTGAAACAGTGCTATTCAGCTGAATTTTGGTCAAAAAGGCCGACCCCAACATACCTAGTCACAATAAGCATATATTCCTCAACTTTCACACAAAAGCGTTTGTTCCAAACTAAGCAGAGCTTGTGCTATGGGAACATACTTGATATTTCTATATACATACATACATCTACATATTATGTATGTGTATACATACAAATGAAATACAATACGATGCATTTAATTTAAGGCAGCGAGCTTTATAGATAAATTACATTGAGACACGGAACAACTCATTACACACACATTTGCCTTTGGTGGGAAAAAGAATCGAACCTCCATGCAGTCCAGTCAGGACCACTAATAAAGCTGTAAAGCCATTTTAACAGTCTAATTAAGTAAAATAAACTACAATTTTAATAATAAGTAGCTACTGCCTCATTGGTCTTAGTGGTCTCATACAGCTACTGTTGAGCTGGAGGTGCTTTCAAAATCTGTGTCAGCCAAGCATTTGGTTGGATTTGTGACTACTTAGCGAGTTAGCGGCAATAGGCTGGCTTGTTACATAAAATACTATAAAGCAGACATGCGAGGAAATCTCATAGAAAAATTTGATCCCATGTCTCAGTAACGCCATCTAGAATAATATAGCAATATCGGAGCGGCAGCGGAGCGTACTAAAATATACTTATAGACTTGTGTCAGATCGTTCACAAGTATCGGATGAAAATTTTATTCGTGATAGTAAACCACAAAGTATTTCATGTCTTTGGACTTAAGCATAAATATAGAAAGTGGTACACTTCTGCCTAACGCTTAGGGGTTTACAGGTGTGATTTTAAGTTTTGTTGTAAGTAAAAAAACTTACGTCAGTGGTAAAAACCTAATATAAAATGCAGTGCTAGTCTGCTAAAATCACCACGTAAATATGTAGGTTTAGTGAAGGCAAAATGAGCTGTCATATCATACCAAACCATATTATTCCATAGGCATTGACACTTCACTCTTGTTTTTACGGGGTTACTTTTATTGAATTGGCAGGCTAGCCACATATTTTTATTTAAACTCCGTACTGCTCTAGACCATTTCTAAATAAAACGGTCTATGGTAAATGAGGATAAAGAGGACTCCTGCACGTGGTTTATAGTTGTACAAGTTTTTGAATGAACTATCAGATAATTCAGAATGTACGACGTTCATTTCAGGGATAAATAAAAAATAACAACATTCCTTCAGAGAACATTGATTTGACCGTGTTTGTGACCAGCTTTCAAGGTTTTTTAGTTAGTCACAATTGTATTTTTTGTGTTCAAACTCTATCAACGAATAGCGGGAACCAATAATGCTAATAATTTAAAGCTGATTATAAAGTGTAATTTTTTGCGACATTGAGATATATATTCGTTACGGTAATTGTGCTTAGTCCACGGACCAGGATGTATTGATTTCATTTACAGTCTAAAGTTGCTTAATGTAAGGCGAAGTCAGGAAGAATTCGCAAGTTGCCTAACTTGCCTTTATAAGATTAGGTTATAATATGTAACCTTTCGCTGTAATGTCACTGTAAGTTACTTACGAACTATGCGATTCTTAATTTTATGTTCATTTTACGGCGATTGTTCCCAACGAGTCACACTGTTACTCGTTGAGAAAACTTTTTAAAGTTCGTTCCCAACGAGTCACACCGTAACGTGTTACAGTGTGACTGGTTGGGATTTTTTTAAATTGTTCTCCCAACTAGTCACTCTGTGTGTGAATGTTGGGAGTGTTTAGCTATTAATGACACTAACTGTAAGTTTATTATAGTTGTTAGTTATATAGCAATATTGAAAGTTACAAAATTAGTGTCTTTATTACTATAAAGACAAATACTTTAAATACTTTTATTACAAAGATGGACAAAACATGGCTAAAATTGGGAGTTTCTCTTTCTCTCTCTGGTCTTTACGTATACATATATATTGCGGATGTATAATATATTACTTTTATGTATCATAATTTTTTTGATGATGCTTTTTTCTACTCAGAGCGCAGCTTGAATTATTCCATGCGGTTGTTATCTTATCTCCAATACCTACTATTAAGATACACAAATAAATACCGACTTTGTATGTTATGTATTTATTTATCAAGAATTTACTACAGCAGGATTGTCAACAACTCAATGTAAATAGTAGAAGAATCAGTCATACTTATCATTGAACATCTCTATTAGCAGTTATTTGTTAAATATTAGAATTAATTCTACAAGAGATTGTTGATTTTACTTCCCGATTGTTGGTAAATGCTGTCACTTTAAGAAACGCAATATAATAATGGGTGGCTTAAGGGGTGTTAAAAGATAATATCGAATGATATATCTTTCGATACTTACGAGGAGCGGCATCATAGAAAGAGAACGGTCAGGGGGGCAAGTAAAGCGTCAAAACATTGAAATAAATTATGGTAAAATGTATGACTACCGTAAAGATATATGGTAGGAGGGTGAAGGTAATAAACAATACTCACTGGCAGATGGTGATCTACGGTGTCTGTGTTGAGTGTCGTGCAGCTGTCGGAAGGTCCCGTTGATGCGATGGATGGCGAGGTCGTGAGGTGACGTGAACACGCGACCGCCAAGCCCTAAGCTGTCTAGCAAGTGCTCAAATCCCTGCAAAGAAATGAACAAAAAATATCAATAATTTACTCTATTTCTTTACTCATAACTTAAAAAAACATTTTTAATTAGGTGTATTTTCCCTTGTATAAAAAAATACTAAGAAATAGAAACAGCACGATGAAGTAAAGCTACTATGCCAACTCAGCGTACTTGCGGACTACTGCTACGCAGTGCTACGCTACTGCGATGCTGAGCTACGCAGTGCTACGCTACTGCAACGCTGAGCTACGCTGTGCTACGTTACTGTTACGCTGACCTACGCGGTGTCTACGAGACTAGTTGACACTAATTTGCTATAGCGGCGACTCACTCTGCATCAAGACACCCAAAAATTACGTTTTTTTTTTACTTTTGTTAATTTGTTTTGAAAAATATCAATTGAGCTTCTTAAAATTTATGAAAAACAAAACATTGGCAACAGTTGGCAAAAACTTCCGTTAAAACTCTCCAAGCGTATTCTCGGATTACTTTGTTATTCGTAATCTATAGTGACTACCTAATAAATTACACGCTTCAGACATGCTGGGATTACGTATCTAGAAGTGTTTAAATCGTATTAGCTGATTTCCTAGTTTTAAAAATGGGCTTGTACTTAAGTCATCATGTCTAATCAATTGATCAATGGTTTAATGGTTTAGTTTACTGATTATATGTAAAGGAATTACTAATATTTAAAAAAAAAAAACGCTTGTTACTGAATTGTTATCGTTAACATTTTGGGAAAGGTGTGGTGGAGCCGTTGTGCGTTTTACTCAGTACATTACGTCAGAAGTCATCGAGTCAAGTTGAAGGACGGTCTGGCTGTGACAAGTATCAATATCTCCGATAACTGCAACACGCGTTATCTTCGCAATGGTCACTGTATTTCGATAGCTGTTAGAGAGATTATATGTTATAAAGATATTAGCACGATATTTGCAGGCATGCGATAAAAAAATATATAAGCACTTTGGTAATAAAGTATGAAATGTTTATTCTATTTACGTTCCTGCGTAAATAACATATTTATAGACTTTCGTAAATAAAGCGAACTGAAGGGAATTAATGGTCATTTACAGAAGGTGTATCAAACCTTACACTTGAACTCCACTGCTAATCGATCATACTGTGAGCTCAACCCATTATGTGTTGAGTTGACAGTATTCCTCAGGAATTTTCACACTTTAGGGCTATTCAATTTGTAGTATTCAACCAAATAGTCGGTACCCTAAATCTGATCCAATCTGCGATTACATCTACCGATTTCTTAGGTTTCCTGCAAATTGAACAGTGTAATAAACCCTTTTGCAGAGAAACAAATATAGTAGGTAGTAAGTAGTACGATTAGATAAACTGTGCGCTGTAATGTTGAAAAATAAAATCTTAAGGTTTGTTCTAACAACACAGCGTCATAATTAGCTCCTAAATAATTAGGTGTTGTTAATAAATGGCTCGCTTAAAAGGCAATCAGTATTATTATGTGCCCACGACCAAGGATATCTGCATAGTTAAACCTATTTTAATTGCGTTGGTTTATTTTATTTTAGTATTGTTCATTATTTTAATGTTACAGTACATGTTTAAGTAATCTTTCTAAACATCAATTGTCCTATATGAAATGGTTTCTAGTTAATAATCATATTAATAGTAAATGATCTCAGTGAAGACATTAAAAATGTTATATTTAGTGACAAAAATGTTTCAGAATACTATTTTCATACAAAAGTCCTAATTTAAACCGATAACTTCGAGAAAGCACAAATATACGAATACGTTTTAAATTACTTTATGTATGACATGATGTAATGTCGTGATGGCCCAGAGGTTAAGGCGCCTACCTCTCATGCACGAGATTGTGGTTCAAATCCGGGCAAGCACCAATGTGACTTTTTAATTCATAATTGTAGGTACTATCTAAGTTTATCTTAGACATCGTTGACATCGGTGAAGGAAAACATCGTGAGGAATTGGACTTAAGATAATACAAGTTTGAAATCGCCAATAGGTACGTCTTGAGCAATCGTAGTGATCAATGCTCGATGTGGTGTTTGCCCTGAAGTGGGACAATAATAGACTGGTATTATTATTATATTATTGACACGAACCTAATTATATGAATACCGCAACGATGAAAAAAATTAAATTAAAAATTTAAAAAACCCCCATCGCAAAAAATGTAATACATTTAAAAAGTTAAAAATAACACTTTAGCCATGAAATTTTACTTCACGTCGGGGTACCGCTTAAGTAAGAAATGTTCCTAGTACTTGTAGGTATGTAGGTACTTATTTTAACGGTACCCCGACGTTACGTAAAATTTCATGGCTAAAGTGTTATTTTTAACTTTTTAAATGTATTACATTTTTTGCGATGGGGGTTTTTTAAATTTTTAATTTAATTATTATTTTTTATTTTTTAAACGCATTAATTTTGTTTTATAGAGTTTACAGTAATGAGAATTTTTCAGTGTATTGTATGTAGAGTCAAATGCTGGTTAAAACGAATCCAAACACGACATAATTATCTGCTATTATTTTGTCAAGGGTCTACCTACTGGTGTGCTGGACAGCCTGGCTGCAGCATCAGCTCATCCTGTTGCCATCAGTGCATTGTGTTTAGAATCAAATGCTGGTTGAAATGAATCCAAACACGACATATCTGCTATTATTTTGTCAAGAGTCTACCTACTGGTGTGTTGGATAGCCTGGCTGGAGCATCAGCTCATCCTGTTGCCATAAAGGCATTGTGTGCAGAATCATATGCTGGTTGAAATGAATCCAAACACGACATATCTGCTATTATTTTGTCAAGAGTCTACCTACTGGTGTGCTGGATAGCCTGGCTGCAGCATCAGCTCATCCAGTTGCCATCAGTGCATTGTGTGCAGAATCAAATGCAGGTTAAAATGAATCCAAACACGACATATCTGCTGTTAATTTTCCAAAAGTGTATTAGTCTGCTAGATATCCTGGCTGCATCAGACCAAATACACCACAATGTTGCTTATTAATATTACACACACGGGTGTTTGAAATTTTAAGACACATATGTTTGTAAGTAAAGTTAATACCCATAGACGTCTAAAATAGCAACGGTAGCTAACACAAAAGAGCTGATAACCTTGAAACGGCTGAACCGATTTTGATGAAATATGTCTAAGAACCATTGCAAGAAACCCTGCTTTCAAATAAAAAAAACCGCAAATAAATCGGTTCACCCGTTTGGGCGCTACGGTGCCACAGACAAACAGACAGACAGACAGACAGACAGACAGACACACACACATAGCGGTGAAACTTATAACACCCCTCTTTTTGCGTCGGGGGTTAATAAAAATACAACATTCATATTACACACACACAAATATCACATCGTACTTAAATTGTTTGATTTGCTGGGTTTGGAGGCAGATAGCGCATACCTGTCGAAATGCCCATGAATAAGGTGAAATTAAAGGTCCTTATGAATTTACTCGACTTTTGACGATCGTCGCGTGTATTTTGACTGGCCTGTTGGTCTAGTAGTTAGCGCTCCTGACTGCTATGCCGGAGGTCGTGAGTTCGACTCTCACCCAGAACAAATGTTTGTGTGATGAGCACTCTCATTTATTCAGTGTCTGGGTGTAATTTATTTATTATATCTATGTGTTTAGAAATATATAAGTATGTGTATCAGCTGTTCAGTACCCATAACACAAGCTCTGCTTCGCATGGGTCTAAATGGTGTTGTGTGAAAGTTGTGGAATATTTATTTAATTTATTATTTATTTATTTAAACAAAAGTTTAGACAAAAGCAACAGTAATCTGTACCTATAGATTTTGGTCGATTACCACTGTAGACCGTTTTTTGCTGATCGATAAACAATGAAATACCTGCGTTAGTCTTGATTTGAACAGTGATATTTAACGATTTTAAAAATAGACAAGTAACTATATTGACAATATCGAGTAAAGAATCTGATAGCTTTAATTGATAGTCAAAACATAGCATGTCGAACGACGATAACACATATGTACTCGACATTGGGTATCTCAAAATAGAATAGGATATAAGAATAACTTCTTATCCCTTAGAATCTAAGAATAGCATTCAATAAGTTACCATTGTTATTCTTGACTCCCATTTTATTATTATCACAACTTTTGGCACCTCTTGACAAATTAGGATACAGACAGTGGAATTATGGCTTAACCGTAGGTTACTCGTGCAATAATCCCGCAATGCGTTATTTAGTTTACAAATAGACAGTAAAGGGTGTATCTCAAGGGATAATTCTAGGACCTGAATTTCCGAAAGATTTCTTAAATTAGATGGACTTACGAGTTTATCAAAGCAACCTTGCATTGTAAAACTGATGAACAACTTCTATCAAACAGCAAAGTCGTATCATCGAACGGCACTAATTCGTGTCTTCCGGGTTCATAATGACGTGGCCCTAGATAATACAGGTGTATGGATAATTAAGGCGGTTAAATTAATGTAGTTGGTTTGCAGTCTTCTTCCTTTTCATGGTTGTATACTTAATGGGCTCTTGATTATCGATATTCGATTGGAGCTGTTTGCTGGCCTATGGAAGCCGATGATGTTAAAATCCGCGATTCAATGAGAAGACGGAATAGCAAGATAAACTTCATTTAAGTAGTTTTATTGGCTCTTCTAAAATATTAATTGTAAAGCAAAAAAAATATTCCATAACAAAAATACAGTTATGTCAAACAGGTGAGAACAACTTACTAAACAAACTAATTTGAATTTAAATTTGAATTAGGGTTTTAATCGTAGATATTTAATGAAGTATCTACGGCAAATATTATTAGTACTTACATATTTAATAAATTTGAATGGAATGTGATGTGTGATATAAAATATTCAAATTTGCACTTGACCCGAAGCAAATCCTTACCGTATTAGGTATTAATGCTATGCTTTTACTAAACAATGCCGAAAAATGCATTTTTCGCACATTTATCCTCTTCTTAATAATAATTATACTAAACTAGTAACACCTATGCAAATTACCCGTACATTATTTGCAATAATGTGTAATTTCCTTATTACATGAAACGCTCCAATTAAAGGATTAGTTATACTAATGGTATTATTCAACTACATGTTCGCTTATCAGATATAATAATTTGAAGTCAACAGTTGCACAAATATGAGAAGTTACATACTTATAAATGTTACCCCGAGAACCCGTCGACGCAAGTGAAGACACGGATGCGGCCGAATTCACCGTACGAGATAGTCACTATACCTATAGTCAGTTTAGGAAATGGGTCGAAACCGGAAGGTTTACAAATTTACAACAGCCCTCGGTTATTTTTTGTAAAACATAAGGTTTACGCAGATAGGACATTGACTTTATAATTAGAAACAAATGTGCTCATGTAGAAAACTCGTATGACTCATAAACTTTCAATCACAATTTCATTTTATGATAGTAACTTAATGTGTAGTAGATTGTTATACGATCGACTGTTCCGTTTCCCTGCAGATATTTAAGCAAACTCGTGTAAGAATTTTAATCGATTGTTACAACGACAGACCCACCCCATGAGAGTACATTATTCTCTTTCTTTGGTACTGGTAAAACATCTGGTGGTTTTTGTGCTACTTGTTTATTTTTTCCGTGAGAGAACAATACCCCAGAGGCGTAATTTCTCGCAGTTTAATTGACTTGACGTTAATTTAGAAATAAAAGTCAAGTACGCTATTATTATGTACGTGTTCGGTATGCAATCTCCATGTGCCTCCCTGCCTATACATAGGTATAGCAATGATAATTAATTTAAACATACATACACATGTACATAATGGGAACTACTTATGTCTCGTAACAACCATGATGAAACGTCAAGAATTCAGACTACCTTAATAACACTAACTTGGAAGTAAGTATGAAATCCGCTAGGCGTGCAAGATTTAAGTTAGTACTAAAAACAATTATTAATTTGCTGAATTACATAACTCAGGTATTAAGCAAACAAAATAAAGTGACCACCGCATATGGAGAGAGGCAAATGAAAACATTGTATCTGCGAAGGCTTATTTAGGTAGTGGAATAATACCACATTACAGCATTTACAGCTAATCTTATAGTACGATAATATTTGCTCCACATTCGAGACACTTGTCTATGACTGGATTTCTCCAGTCCCAGTGGACAATCTGCTACTTCCTTTTCCGCAATTATCATCCCAGTCGAAGATGCTCAAGTGAATTGTTAAACGTCAATTCAAGAATTTAAGCAAAAGAGAGATATTCAATTATTTGTGTTATTGTGTAATCGGTAGGTATAACAAACTTACTTATCTTACTGGTAAACGACTAAACCTGCCTCTGGCCTGGCTGATACAGTATAGAATTCAAACAAACTATTCAATGAAAGAACAAAAGGTGACTGATGTTTTGAGAACATACTTAATGTAGATTGTAGGACATCAAACGTTCAGAAATTCGATGCTACATATAGGTACAAAATACCTAAGTCTTAAGATACTAGCTTCTGAAAATTAGTTCAAATTAGTAGTTATCAATAGATGTTGGATTTGACTAAATATTGATAAGCAAGTGATAAGAAAACTGGTGTAACGTTTTATATAAATAATAAAGTTATATTTAAGTTCGATGAACTTCCGTTTATGGGAAGAGGTGATTTTATTGACAACTTGCAGAAGTGTAGTTTCATAATTATAGAAATTAAGCACCTATAGATACCGCACCTAATATTGTTGTCGTTTATACATACTCGTTCAAACAACTGGTATTTAGTTGCAAAATATAAAAGAGACAGAGTAAACATAGCGATACGATTAAATATTCAATCTAGGCAAACACGGGACATAAAACAAACAATAGTAAAATTAGTTAGCTCTACTTTTATAAAAAAAAAAACATTTGCACCCACCTCAAATGTAATGACCCCTTTATCTCCGTATTTATCGAATATTTTGTCAATGAAGTATTGCTCGGCAGGCAGAGTGTCGTTGAGCTGGTTCCCTGTGGCCGCTCCTGGAGCAGCGAGAGCGGCTGGCCCGGGGCCGGAGCCACTGCTTTCGATGTCGGCGGTGCACAGCGCTAGGGCCAGCACCAGCACTACGACGGCGCTCGTTGTCAACATGGTCGCGACTGATGTCCACGCTCGCACGGTGGCGCGCTGCGTGCGCCGGCGGCGGTACCGCGCCTCCGCACCACACTATCAACCGATCAGCTTCTACAGCGCTCCGTTGAACGTGAAAATGTGTCGCGTCGCGTGGCGTTCGCGCATCGGCTGACCGCACTTTTGTTTATTTGTTTGGAAATTTTAATATTAGCGAATTTAATCAAACGTTGGACGCAATTGTGGAAGCGTGTTTGTCACTTGAAGTGAAGTGTGCGTCTGCGACTCTGCGCGGTGACTTTCACCCGTCGCTCTCTGGAGGCTCCGAGGCCGGTTAAACACCGTTACTGATAATAAGGTGTATTTACGGAGTGACACCGGTCACTCGAAACAACCTAACCTAGGTGTCTAATAAAGTAACTGATAGGGTGCAACTCTATGCTCGAGGGTCTCTATCAGCCATGGGGACCCTAGACTGGGTACGGATTGTGGGACGATCAGATACTGTTAAAAAATAGAAGTGAAATCAGAATTTATACATCGACTTATTTACTAACCATATCTATACCTACTCAAACTTTAATCTTATTTAGTTAATTGATATTTCGAACAGGGAAGTTAAGGATATGAAATTTCGGATCTGGATATGGAAACGAATGAGGATGATATAAGTATAAGTGCCGGTTTCGGGTGCGGTAACAGATATGAAAATATTTCGAGTTATCCTATTGTTTCGGATGGTTTAATTTACGGATGTTAGATGTATTATATTAGAGTACCTAAATGCAAGAAGAGAGCGATTTTAATTTATAATAAAATTACTAAATAAAAGGCTTGACCGGGCGAATACTTAGCTGTCATAAATTAACGTGTAAATGAATAATAATTCAATCTAAGTGAGATATGGTTACGGAATTCCATAGCATCGTTAGTTCATAGCAAAAAATTATAATACCATTCAATTAAAAACAAAACACAATCTTGTTAGGGTAGTGTACGATTGTCGAGTACAATAAATTGTATTTGCTAATAGTTGAATTAGGATAAATCACAATTTAAAAAATAAAATTTGTTCTCCTGCTATATTGCACTCATAAACTGGAATTTTTGACTCATCGTACGTACTATAATATGTATTATCGTTGAAGTCAACAAATCAACGCAAATAAAGTTTTTGCGTAGCATTCATTCATGTCATATGGGTAAGATGCATATCGAATTTTTTGCTGTCTGTATAAAAAAAATGTTTAATTGGTAAATTGATACGTCCACTATAAATTATATTGAAAACTAAGCGATATAGCCACTTCCTTCTTGTGTTCTTTATAAACAAAGTCTTTTGTTTTTGCAGTTCCATACTTTTTTGGTCTCGTGAAGTGTTTGTCAGCCCAAGCACGTCCACGAGTTACGTATTACGATTATCATTAATGTCTAGGCACATCATTATTCCTAGATTCCTACAAAGGCAGAGTGCATTCACAAAGAGGCACTTAGTCAGGCTACTAAGTATTACGTAAGGTATTATTTTATTAAATAAAGAATCTAAAGTATTTATTGTATAATATTGTAGGTCGAGTGTTTAAAGAAACAGTTGTAGGTAGGTACCTAACAACTGGTCACGATGAACTAACAATGAAATAATGGTTTCCGTAAACTATGAGAAAGAGTAGATAACAATAAAATAAGTATTTATATATTAATGGAGTAGTGATAGTACAAACCTTGAGCTTGTGTATACACAGTTGTAGGTAGGTACAAAGTTGATTAGAAAGTGCGCCACAGATCAGTAAACAAGATCATTTTTTCTCACCGAATACTAATGATAGTTTCGCTAACAAAAACTTACTTAGTTAATGATTTATTGTTTTGAAACTTGATAGTGTAATGCTTATTTATTATAATTCAATAAATGATGTCTTGTGAAATCAAAAACACTAGGCAGGTACCTAGGTGCAACGCTGAAAAAAAAAAACGCATTGTTTTCAAATGCGCTTAGGCGTACATTATGCATAACAATCCGCTAATCTGTTTCAATTCGTAAAGCTAGTTGATGTTTACCATGGTTTAAAAGAACAGTGAGAGTGATTAGCTAATTTCGGGTGTAATTTTAACTATGGACGTTAATACGATTGGAAATTAGTGTGCGGTACTTTACCCTATGTTAATAAATAAGTTGAAGCGCCAGTGTGAGACCACATTGGCGCAGACGTCCAATTGTTAGTTGTAAGACTGACATCGATACTATTTATTCTTAATATTATAAAGAGGAAATATTTCGTTGTTTGCATTGAATAGACTCCGAACTACTGGACCGATTTGAAAAATTATTTCCCCGTGGGGAGCTCCACTATCCCCGGGTGTCATAGGCTACTTTTCATCCCTCTATTCCTACGGGAACGGAAACTACGCGGGTGAAACCGCGTGACGTCTGCTAGTAGGTTCTAAACGAAGTAAAACGTTATGTCATCATCATCACCATCATTTAGCCAAATAATTTTAACAAAGATCGGTCCTGCGGTTCCGTCAACGTCAACCATCGGCTTCCTGCGATCTTTAACAGATGGTCGCGGCTCACCTTGTGGGGGGCCAACTCAGTAACCACGCTGTGTCATCCGGCACGCGTTCGCCAGACGAACACCCTTTCGCCCCAACGGCCTTCAGTTCAGCGAGTAAGATAAACCGCCTAAAGCCGCTTAAGTTTGGCAATTCTAACGAATGTACTATATGGCAATATATGATTCAGCCAGGATATGGAGACGAACTAACGAACCCGGGGAACGAACAGATGTAACATTTTATTACAGATATTATTTATTTTTTTCGGTCAAACCCCATTGGATTATGTAACTTTCGTTTTATTTATTTTATGTAATTTTTTTTTATTTTTATTAGGTTTGTATATTATACATATTTATTAGTTATACATTAATTATTAAGTATATTTAATTGTTAGAAGTTGTTTCTTCGCAATTATTAGGTACAGACACCAGCACATCAAGTTACCCCAATGTGTCAAATTTCTTTGATCTTTTTTCAACTTTATGATAAACAGAATAAGGTTCATATTCAATTGGGAAAATTGGACACATTGGGGTAACTTGATGTGCTGGCGTCTGTACAACAATCAATACATATTCTTTGATATGTGGGTAAAAAAAATTGTCATACTAATCCGGAAAATTTGATCAGACTTGCAATATTGTAACTACATTCAGTTTATCGATTGACATTGTATTACGTACTTAAATTATTATGTGCTCCCGAGTAAACACCGTGGTGTTTGACGCAGCAGGTAAGAATTTTCTAAAATTGGTGTTCATCTATGTACAATACAGGGTCCATGTACCTAAATTTAACCAGATATTTATTTTCTTGTAACAAAGACAAGATAAAAAAGGTTTTCCCGAAAAAACATTATAATCGAATTCATATAAATTTCCACCACAGGCTTTGTTCATATTGTTTTGTTCATATTTAAATAGAAATAGCATATTTCTACTAACCAAGTGTATCACAATGGCCTCAATTTTATCACCGGTATCAATTATACGGGATTATATAGATACTATAACAATATGATGTAGTCGTAAACATTTCCTAACAGTAAAATAAGGCAATGTCAATGTTAACTCTATCTACGGAGGTAAGTTGTTGTGACATCTTTTATGTAATACGTTCAGCCTTCTTTGAAACTTTGATGAAGCGAACCTATTCTGGTATATCTACATGCATTACTGATATCTTCATCATGCTACAGCATGATGTCTTCTTCCATTCATGTCTATTTTTGTTTTAATCACTATAGTCTCCAAATTCTAGCCAAAACATTTTTCAAATAATCCATCCATCTTTTCTTTGATCTTCCTCTACAGTTGCACATTACATATACTGTATGAGTTGTTATTTAAATTGTATTAAAGTCTTCTTAATCAGGCACGACATCATACAAATAAAAGGGGAAAAGTATCTCTAGAATGACTGTATTATGATGCGGCTTACGTGTTATGTTATAAACTTCGTTACTTGTAAGGTTGTCATACCTAAATGGGGAAAATGTAAATCTTATTTAGCTTTAACTTCGTCTGTCTGTCATAGCTACTTATTTCAGGAATTATAATGACAGCTATCGTACTATCACCCTGCAGTTGGGAAACGTTATTATGTGTACTTAATGCTTGCCCTACTTACTGCTTAGATATTTTCTGTCTGCGAAAAACCTGAAACAAAATCTAGTAGATGGATATCTTATGTTAATGTTATAGAAAATAAAACAATGTTTCTAATTAGCACAATTTTATATTAATCACACTTAGTTTGTTTATTCTGTGTCTAATTTGTTCCTTGCTCGTTTTTGGTTATTTTATCTCGTAGCTTTTGGCAGTTGGGAGTGTCATTCTAAATGTACGTGTTCTCTGTGTGGGTCTTACCTGTAGAATGACTTCGCGATTTTGACTCACGTTTTTAACACGTGAAGATTAATATTTTATTTCACGTCAACTTTGTAATGTGTCAATTTGTCGAGAGATATTTTGCATTGTGGTATGTTGACGCTCACTGTCAACATTCTGATTGTTGTACGGTCTGTCTTCAGTTTAGTGAAGCTTTACTATTTACTACCAACAATAAGTAGTAAATAGTATATAAACTAATTACTTGATACACAAAGCTGACAATGAAAAAATACTTAAAAATGAATGAAATTACTGACTTGGAAACAGCACGTAAGGTTTTGGGACTAAACACACACACATAGTTTACATGAATGCTTCAGTTGAATGATGTTATAAACAAAATATAAAATGATAAAACAGTGAGTCATGTTGACGAAAAGAAAGCTGAAGAGGTACCTACAACTAGGTACGTATGATTTTCAGTTTAATTACAAGTACAACCAGTAAAAAACATTTTAGCACCATCAACGCAATACCCATCTGGACCCAACATCGTCCCCAGAACAACTCCAAACCCTGTTCCGCATATTTCTAAATACCCTTCCTACTATGTTGTATTGTAAAAGATTGCCAAATTCTGAATTATTTACTTATTAGTATGTACTATGTAGATAACAATTAGGTGTCTTTATCAATACGTATTTACGAGTAATCTTTCTAATGTCAGTTCTCGTGTCAGTGTTTGTAAAAAACTCCTTCGTAACGGCTTGACCGATTCATATGAAATTTTATTTGTATATTCAGTAGGTTTGAGAATAGTACGTAAACTAATTAAAACTAAATAAATTTATCCTAAGAGGGAACGAAATTTGCCGGAGTGGCTACACACATCAAAAGTGTCTAGGGATCAACATATATTTTTGCAATAACTTTTCTCCTGATTGATATTAATTAAAATTTTCTTTAAGGATTCATCAAATAAAGTGTTTTCGTTTGTCACAGTAACGATAAACCAAGTCACCTTTGCATTAATAAAGAAATTTGCCATTTTCCTAATAAAGGGATTTTTGACATTTGAACCACTAACATTAAAGTTATTAATTGATCGGATTATTAATTGTTTAAGTTACCCAATAAAATTTTAAAGAAAACTGTTATTTCAGTCTTTTTTTCGAACTTTAATGTTAGTGGTTCAAATGTCAAAAATCCCTTTATTAGGAAAATGGCAAATTTCTTTATTAATGCAAAGGTGACTTGGTTTATCGTTACTGTGACAAACGAAAACACTTTATTTGATGAATCCTTAAAGAAAATTTTAATTAATATCAATCAGGAGAAAAGTTATTGCAAAAATATATGTTGATCCCTAGACACTTTTGATGTGTGTAGTTTTCCTATAATATGTATAGACGCCAGTACATCAAGTTACACCAATGAGTCAAATTTCTTTGATCGTTTTTCAACTTTATATCAAACAGAATAAGGTTCATATTCAATTGGGAAAATTTGACACGTTGGAGAAACTTGATGTGCTGGTGTCTGTACTACTGAATTGGTTTTGAGATGGCCTAAAATTTTACGCATTGTCGTGATGACCTAGTGGTGTAGGCCTCACCTCACTCTCTATTGTGTACTAATGTGACATTTAGTACCCATAACACAAGCTCTTAGCTTAGCTTGGGACTAAACTTGGCGTTGTGTGAAAAAGTTGTGGAATATTTATTTATTATCAATTTATACCTATTTAAGTAGTTGTATGTTTGTACTTATATTATCATTGATATCGTTAACGGAAAGCATCGTGAGGAAATCTAATAAAGCTGAAAAGTTTGTTTGTGCACTCTAATTTCGGGAACTTCAGTCAGATTAGATTTTTTTCTTTGATAACCCAACTCTTGAGCATATTTTTACATCGTCAACCCGTTGTAGGCAATGCACTATAGTGGGACAGTAGGAAGCTGAATTAATATGTAACTTTGCATTGCATGAAAACTAAATATGATGAGATTAGTCTGAAGATCTACATACTTTTTTATTTTCCAAAGTCGTATACGACTATTATTGTTAGTAAATAGTGCCATAGTGAAAGAAGAAAAATACAAAAAATAGAGTGGCTCCATCAGCTCCATATCTGCGTGATTTTCTGATAAGTTCCACTCTTTTTCAGTCCAATTTCTGTATTCACAAGCTCGCAGTAAACGGGTCAAATGATTTGGCTACGGGAATGGATTTTGACTTTGTGTAAAACTGTAAAGGATTTTTAACAATTTGAGTCGTTTGGAGTTTAAACACTTGGTACAAGGTGCTCGTCGGTTCCCATCTAGTTTATCGGGAATTCGGGACCAAGCACTTGGTCAACTCTAGGCTTGCTTTTATTTGGGCCAAAATGAACAATTCTATTTAACGTGGCAATGCCACCAATCTTGGGCGCTTATTCCGTCGACACTGATGCTTATATTTTTTTGATGCCCGGATATTTTTTTTATATCTACATCAACGTACCAATACAACTATAACCCTGAAGAGTGATAAAGCCGTAGCTAAGCCATCTAGCAGTGATTTTGTATGTAGCGATCTGTTTTTGTACGTGATCCATAGTGCTCAACCACTTTGTCAGTGATGCGGTAATGTGTCCAGAGCAATGGCCACACCACGTTGCCTAGAGCCAGCATCCAACATTCCTACGGCTCTGATCATTATTTGCGGTTCAATTGACGTCATCTTCAATAGCGCTTATTGTTATTAATTCGCCTCAGAAACGGAAAATTTTACCGAAAACATTCAGATTATAAAGTAAAATTGTTTCGTTTTCAATTATGAAATTTACTTAAAAGAGCCAGTCAGAGACTAAAGAAAAATAGATAAGAACCTCTGTTATTATTTTATACGCTAGTAAAACTTAGATAACTTTCATTGCACGATCATTTGTTCTGTGTCTGGGTGTAATTAATCTATAATATGTATGTATTTAGAAGTATATAAGTATGTTTATCAGCTGTTTAGTACCCATTACACAAGCTCTTAGCTTAGCTTGGGACTAGATGGCGTTGTGTGGAAAGTTGTGGAATATTTATTTTTATTTTATTTTTATTGCAATATAATAACCATTTTATTTCAGCATATAGCGTCAGCTTTTGTAGTTTAATGTTGTTAGAGTTTTCAGTGCCTCAATTTCACCTTCATATCAGTCTTGTTGGATCATAACATTCCATTTACTTTTAAAACCATAACAGTAGAACTGTAGATAGGTACTGCTAAGTAAGCAGGTATTAAAGGTTATTGATACACACGTATCTATCAATTTAAGGTCGAAGCTACAGATTACAGACAGTCAGTCGTAAGGACGTTATTCTTCAGAAAAAGTACCCACGTAGGTAGTAATATTTGCTCCACTTAATTTTTTAATGACACAATCGCAGTCCTCTTATTTACTTTTTAGAACTACTCCGATAACTGTTTACTAGTGCTTGTTGATTACTCGGCCGATGTGTGAACTTAGATATTACTGTTTGTATCGGTATTTACTGACTGTGCCCAAAGCAAACATTCCCATCCACCGGGACAGATAGTCGGAGTCAACACGATAGGTACTCTAATCGATACATCAATATTAATTAAAAACATGGATACTATACTTTTTCATAACATGCGAGCATTTGATGACTGGCTGGGAAATATTAGGTAGTGTGTCTCAATTACACTTGAATGAATGTGGAATAATTATTAAGAGGAATATTCAATTAAAAAAAAAAATCCATCAAATCAATTCATAGCGCGTTTGTTCCAGCAGACAATTTTCGGTGTGTTAGATGTATGGCTGAAGAAAGGGTTGTAGTTTAGATGATTGTTATTTTCATTTAAAAGTTAGTAGCAGTTGTTAATTGTTGAATTGGACTTCAATTTGCGTCTAATGCTTTTCTTAATAGTACCTAGCCTCTTGGGATAAGCGACGTGTTCCTTATCTGTACCTACTTGCTGGGTTTTTTGTAATTTTATAGTAGGTATCTCAATTTGTGACCCCTTTTTGTCAGTGAACCTGTATAAAAATTCAAGTAAATGGTGCGTAATATTTAATCTACGTGTTGGATTTAAAGTAAACGTAACGACATTCGTTGACTGTGATAAAATAGTTGGCCCTTCGTTTAACCATAACAACCTATTTCCGCCTGTCGACTCCTTGAACAGGTTAAGTACATTGGGGAGATAACGAGCACCATTTTGGATGCGTAACTTTCCAACTACATTATTTTACCAGCGTATTTGTGGATAAAAGTAAGAGCCGTCAAATATTGCGCCGTTTTTAAATTATTGAAAGGTGACGAAAAATATTTTGTTCAAGTTCTGTGCAAAACCTAAGTTCCGTCCGAGATCCGTTATTCGACGATGAACGTATAAATACTTTTGGGGGAAAAAAGATGATCACAGTGGGTGCAGTTACCCGTTATCCAGCCGTTAGAATTGATCCAATACAACAATCCAATTTACTGCGAATCTATACTAATCATAAATATCCGATACTAACCAACATTAAGATAAAATTCAAGAAGTGAGTGACACTACCTTCCGGCTCGCAACATGTCTCCGCATCGCTGTCAATGCAGTGAAGCTGTCGACTGCTTCGGACACCATGGCCTGTCTTGCGGTAGCAGAAGCGCTGGTCGCATTGCACGTCACGCCACCATAAATGACATCATCCGTCGTGCTCTTGTCAGCGCTGGGGTGCCAGCTATTTTAGAACACAACGGCTTAGCACGCGACGATGGGAGGAGACTAGACGGTGTAACCATAATGCCTTGGAAGTTGGGTGGGATGCAACATGTGTCGATACCCTTGCGCCATCCCATCTTCCTAGGTTGGCGGGTTGTGCCAGTGCGGCTGCTGCAGGTGCTGAAAACCTCAAACGGCGAAAATATAACAACCTTATTGGAAGTTATATATTTGAACCGTTTGGGGTTGAAACACTCGGGCCTTGGGGTCCGAATGCCCATTTAGTTTTCGCCAAGCGGTTGGTCGACTCTTCACGTGACCAGAGGGCTGGCCTTTATTTCGGTCAGAGAAACAGCATTGCCATGCAACAGGGCAATGCGGCCAGTCTTCTGGGCACTTTTCCCGTTGACAGCGATGCGGATGAGTTTTTTGATGCCCTATAATTGTTTTACTGTTCTTTTGTTTGTTTATTTTTTAGATTCAATTAACTTCGTTACAATTGGTATCTATAAATAAATTACGTTTTTCGAAAGTGAGTGGTACAACCAGGTAAAATTATCTAACTAGGTAATGTTTTGTATGGGGGAGGAACACCTTACATGCTGTAGTAAGACACTACCTCCCGTCTTTCTCAGACGATGAATAGTCCATGAGCATTTCCTTAAGTTAACAAACGGTATAACAACTAGGTATGTGAATCTTATAGATCGGTCTATTTTTAAAATATAGATATTTCGTAACCTCATTGAAGTCATATTTTACGAATCGCCAGGAACTTAATAAAGTATCCTAACTCACCTTCCTAATAATGTATTAGGTACCCATTAAAAGTTACGGAAAAATCCTGAAAAGTAGTTTTATTGCAGGCACGAACCTGTGTGTTGAACTGGTAGTTTTGTAGGCTTCCGTAACGGTTACGAAACTTTAATTTGGCCAATTTTCACGGTAAGCATACAATGGCGATGTAGCGAGTACTTCATAACATTGGTTATAGTTAGGTACGTGATTTAAGAGCAAAGCACGTAAATTTTCATGCTTCGCCGAGCACTGCATTGGTAAAAAAAGTCGCCGGCGTAAACGTGAACAAGTTATTTGTTCGACAAGTATAATATTCAAATGCTAGGTTCCTGGTTGTTTTCTTTGTGTTAAAACTAAAAGGCAGCTACATTATTGTGACATATTATCTGAATTGTCTATATCGGAAGTATTAAAAGGTAAAATGGTAGTAACGTATAGTGAATCGCAGTACATAAATAAACTAACAATGATAGGAAATGGCCAAGGCTGCAAGGTGGGAAGTGACATCCAGGGACGTTGCGTTGGATACGCTGATCATTGGTATATCATCATTGATAGCAATTAATAGTAATTTAATTAATTAATTCCCATTCTCTCATAGTCCGCTTAAATTTATAAAGCAATGCTAAGAACTGCTGCCTTGTATAAACCAGAATATTGGGTCACAAAAACGAATGCAAAGCAGTTGCATGCAGCTGAGATGGGAATGCTGAGGTTGATGTGTGGTGTTACGAGTAAGAAATGAGTAGATACCTACGTTAGAGAAAGTCCGAAAGCGGTGGCCGAGAAGTTGTGTTAAAATCTGCTTAAATAGGAATGAGGATCATGTGAAGAAAGTTTTGAATATGGATGTGGCGAGTTACAAGAGTACCTAGAGAAAGACCGAAGTAACGATAAATGGATCGTATAACAAATGATATGCCTGGAAAGACTGCAAAATACCTAAATATTGTCAAAAAATATAAATAAAACTGGACAAATTGGGGCAAAAAGATAATGACATCATGTTCAGACTCCAAAATGACTGACCGATCTGATTCGAGGATCGATTCCAAGACCACTATCTCAACAGCCGCATTTGCAACTTCTAGACTGACGAGGCATGGCAGTCTTGAACTGAGGTAGTCAAAGATCTTCTGAGTCTTTCTTTTTCTGCTTTAATCTGCCTGCCCAACGAACGCTCATACATGTGTTAATATCGTAATCGTACGTTTCCGTGAACTCCAGCGCAGGTGTATTATGGTACTTTTTAGTTTGGCAGCAGACTTCTACGCTCCCGTCAGGGTGAGGGCCATCTATGAGGATTTTCCATAACGATATCAAAAAACGGGCTCCAAACTAACAACTCGTGTCAGCCAATTAAAAAGTATGGAAAAACCATTTCTACTGGACGACGTATTAGTCGAAGTGATCCTATAACTAACATCCTAGTTCGGGATCGTTTTGTAGAAAATATTAGAAATCATAATCTAATTCTGACACTTCCTGACAACATAATACAGCTATTGACCTTACTTATAGGGAGCAGACTAACTAGCTTTTCATAAATTATACCTAAATCTTAAAAGCAAAGTGACTGGGAGTCATTCAGGGTCGACATTCAAACGACAATATCGAATTTAGAAGTTGCCATGAAAACACCGAGGACATATTAAGATAAAGTAACTAAATACACAACTTCCTTGTTTCAAAAATCGTGTTACATAGTTGCTCTTGAAACCACCCGTATCATAGGGTCGATCAACTATGCTTTGGATGTAATTAAAATAGCAGTAGGTAAGTACTCGAAAAAAGAAGGCTTCTTTGTCTTTTTCACCAAAGATTGAATTTCGACTGACCTTGACTAAGAATAGTATAGAATACCCTTTATTGTACACCATAAAAACTAAGACTAAACAGAATAAACAGTTTGAGTTTGAGTTTGAGTTTGAGTTTGAGACTAAGTGCTTAGTCTTAAGGTCAGTCGAAATTCAATAGGGCTGCTAGAGACTGAAGGACCTGCTTCTAAAACGGTATTCAGATTGGTTTATTGGAGTCGTACGAACTTTCTGAACCACTTCCTGAAAAAAATTGTTCAGAGATACTACTTTTAACCATGAATGTAAAGACCATAACGAAATATTGATAATGATGAAGTACGAGTACCTATTAAGTAGAGTCGAAAGGAACATCTTACTTAGGAATTAAAAGTTTTCTGTAAGACATAGAAAAGGAAAATTTTATCATTTCGCCATTGTAGAGACCAGTTAAAATTTAGTCTGACAATTACTCTTTCTGTTTAATTATGAGCAATAAGTCTGAAACGATGGCAGAACCGTAATGGTGCAGACTTTCTGACGACGTTGGTCAAAAGAAGTTAACTCATAAGACGACGTTACAAATGGTGATACGATAATTTATAACGGGTTAAGCCACTAAGCACCTGCAAAACATTGTAAGCAATCATTGTTAGGAGAAATCATGTCAATAAATGTTGAACAGGCGTTTCAATGGCTTTAATTAATAAGTATTTAAAGGGGCTTCTTAAAGTTGTATAAAAGTAGCTAAATTACTGTAAATTGATGATATTCTTGTTATTACTGTTTTACTGGCTTTGCACCTAAACTGCAAAGATAAGTCAAAAGAATATTTCAATTGACCATTTAAAAAGACGCTTTTTATCAACATATTTACGTATACAGCCGCAAAGGACTTAAGTGGTAGAACGTAGGTAGGTATATTACTATATTAGCTAGAATGTAGACCACGACATGACGTCGCGTAGGTAGCGGGACGAAGGTAACATCTGAATAAATACACGTGCTAACAATGATTGTATTGTATTATCAATAAGAAATTTGTCATATACTTAATATCTAGTCACATATAGATACTTAACCTATAACTGCATAGGAATCATCAACGAATCTTAGTTATAACAGATCTGTACTTAATAGTATGCCAACCCACTTATGCCACAATAATCGACATAAAAAAGTAATAAAAATAGCCAATATAATTAATCAGATCACACTAAATACTTAAGAGTTATTTCATAAAGATCATAAATCCTTGGAATCTTCAGGGAGGCATAGGAATATTTTGGAACAGGCGAGATTGAAAGAGTTGCAGGCTGTGAGCAGCCATTGTGGTTTGTTGTTCCAAACTATGAACACAAAGTATACTGGGACCCCGAGGGCAATGAAAGCGACTCCAATGCCGACCTCCATGGGATGTGTGAAGCACGAGCATATGACAACGAAGGTGCAGATGATGAGGAAGGAGATGGGTAGGATGATGTTGACGCGGATGGGTCGCTGGAAGTGCGGCCGCGTGAAGCGCATCCACAGCAGGCCGGCGACGGACGCTAGCGTAAACAGCGCCTCCACCGCCGTCACGTACACTATAAGTGACTCCACATTGTTCGAAAGCAGCAGCATCAGCGTCGCTATACACTGAAATAAGGAAATTTCTGACTTTATCAACTGTTTCTGTAACCACTTGAGGGATTATACTAGCGGTATATGTAAGTAGGTTTCCCTAATTAAAATAAAGAGCATGTGTATTCGGCACAAGAGTAGGGCGTATTATATCTACTCTTCGGCATATTTTTTGGGACATGTTTCGTAGACGTAACAGACTGAACTTTGTCAAAAATTTATTTGTAATCATTGTAATGTTATTAAGTACGAACTTTGGGCCCTTATTCAAAGTAAGAAAACATAAAAGTACTGTGAGGATGTAATTTAGGGTTGACTAATATTTAGATAAAGCAAGTACATTAATATGCATAAATAACTTTTTTGTAAATATTGGGAAAACTCTTGCCGAGCAGATTCCGAAGCACTGCGAATCTTTGCAAAATTCAAGCAATAGTTGTAACCCTAAATCGTTTGCTATGCTCGACACTGATGAAGATGAAATAACCCGAATCATTTGTGGGCTAAAAGATGATTGTGCAGTTGGATGGGATAATATAGGTAATAAGATCCTTAAACTCCTTAAGCACATTTTGGTACCTCCCTTAACGCACATATTTCAAATCTGTCTTTTCGTCGGTATTTTTCCTAGGTGTCTTAAAAAGGCAGTTGTAATCCCTATACATAAATCTGGAAGCAAAGACGTAGTTAATAATTATAGGCCAATATCCATACTCCCTTCAATTTCAAAAATACTAGAGAAAATTATTAACTGTAGACTAGTTAATTACCTAGAGCAAAACAAAATATTATCTCCTGCGCAATTTGGCTTTAGAGCCAATCTATCGTCAGCCGATGCAGTGCACGGCCTGACTGATTATATTTCAGAAAAACTCGGCAAAGGACACCAGACCCTGGGAGTGTTTCTCGATTTAGCCAAGGCTTTTGACACTGTCTCTGTTTCTGTTCTTCTGAACAAATTAGAGAACATAGGAATAAGGGGAACGCCGCTGAAACTTTTTACTGACTATTTAAACGACCGGTACCAATGTGTTAGAATAGATAATATTATGAGTAACGAGCAAAAAAATACTGGTTTCGGTGTGCCGCAGGGAAGTATTTTGGGGCCCACCCTCTTCCTTATCTATATTAACGACCTGTGTAATCTAAATATTAAAGACGGCAAAATAATATCATATGCCGACGACACAGCGTTAATTTTTAGCGCCGGAACCAGTACCGAACTATTCGATAGCGCTCAAGTAGGCTTAAGAACTGTGACTAATTGGCTTCAAAGCAATTTACTGACATTAAATGCCGACAAGACAAAATATATTCATTTCTCCATGCGCAAGCCTCCACTTAATATTACTAACCCTTATCTGTATGCCCATCATTGTGGAAGCCGTACCACCATGTGTAATTGTCCTGTTATCCACAAAACGAGCAACATAAAATACCTGGGGGTAATTATAGACGACACACTCTCTTTTAAAAAACACATTAATAGTCTAGTTAAAAGAGTGCGCAAACTAATATATGTCTTTAAAAAATTGCGAACTATAGCAGATTCAAAATTAATCAAACAAATTTATTTGGCCCTAGGTCAATCTATAGTACAATATTGCATCACTTCTTGGGGCGGCGCGTCAAAAACTAATTTACTTCCACTTGAAAGGGCTCAGAGAGCAATTTTAAAAGTTGCAAACTTCCATCCCTTCTTTTTTCCCACTGACCTGCTATATAAATCCTGCAATGTACTAACTGTTCGCCAGATTTTCATCATGCACCTAGTATTAAAACAACACACCATGCTTGCATACAATGCCGAGAACACTAAAAAGAGGCGTTATGATTTAGTATGTATGTCTAATGCATCCTCAAAACATGTCTTTGTAGAAAGATTTTTTTCTTTCTTAGGCCCATTCCTATATAATAGATTAAATAGAGAACTAAGTATCTATAAACTAAATTACTACAGCTGTAAAAAAAATATACTGAAGTACTTACTAACAATAGACTATGCACAGACAGAAGATCTACTTGTTGTCTCCAAATAGAAATCCTAACACCTCTCATGTTATTTCACTTTGTGTAACTTTATTTACTTAAGTTTTAATTTTAGTTTTTGTACGTTTAAGTGTAGTCATTGTTAATTTATTACATTATGCATTTATGCACTTATTAGCCTGAAACACAGGTTCAACCTAGTTCAGGCAAATTTGCAACTGTGCACTATTTTTTAATTTAAGGTATAAAATGTACATGTGTCTCTTTTATAAATAAACAATTATTATTATTATTATTATTATTATTATTATTAGGGTATCCTTATCAATTAATATTATCTTGCCTAATCCTGCTAGCGAAAAAACCTCGGCCGCCGCGTTTGATCATGTTTTGTAGGGGTGATGTAGCGATTCGTGTGCTTATAAGCGCACCGTAACTTCTAAACCGGTACATCTGGTCAGAGCACAATGAATTTCTTCGGGAATTGTGCACCGGGAAGTATGGCAGCCCTAACTCAAGATCATTTAGTAAAAAAGGTTAAAGGTTGCTTGTAAGAGATCGCTTTCAGCTATAAGTAAGGCTGCCGACCCATTGTCTTAGGTATCTAGTTTATTAAGTTATTATTTCTAACTGTTTCTGTTCTCCTTATGGTGTGCAATAAAGAATGTTCTAAGATACTCTATACTAGATAAGTCACATCTTATCAAGGATTTGATCGCGCGCACTTTCTAGACTTGGTGGAATTTGTCTTTGATTAAGTTTTTCATATGACCGTGTCAGTAAATCATCATAAACTAGAAATCAACATTAACTTTAATGGGATCTTGATACGCGAACTAATTTAAAATAACTATTAAAGTAAAATCAGTGTAAACAAACGCATTAATAAATGCTATTTATGCACATTTCAAATGACCTTAATTATGGTGGCGGTTACACACTTTCCCAATGCAGAGTATATTGGAAAAGTGTAAACGAAGTGGAAAGATTTCTTGGAAAGCATATTCAAAGTCTGTACCAACATATAAATCTTGGGGTTAAAATTTTATCTACGTTTGTAGAAGAACTTAGAAGTAACTTTACCCGGTATCCCGACATTTTCACTATTATTATTCCTATTTAGTAACTAGCTATACTTTTGGAATATTGACCAACGTGGAATAAGTATTTAAACACAGTTCAGAAACAATTAATTCTTAATTTGGTAATCTCGTTTCTATGCGTGGCTTTCAATATTAAACTAACATACAAACAGCAAGATCCGGAACAATTACCTGTTTGCCATACAAGCATTTTCCGAGCGGGAATCGTACCCGCGTCATATGCTCAGCCACTGCGTGAACCTTGCCCGTAGCTGGCCACATTAGTAGGTGGCAAGAATATATTAATTCGTTTTATGATTACTGGGTAGTCCCAGTAATCATAAAACGAATTAATATATTCTTCCCCCGCAACGATGATGTAATTACCTACATTACGTTTAACATTATAATACGATATACATATACTTACAAGGAATAATAACGAAGGCACAGGAGTCAACCTCTTTACATCAATGAGAGATATCGCAAGTGGTAAGTGTCCATTCCTTGCTCCAACGAAGAACAGTCTAGATGAGGCATAGATGGCCCCGTTTAATGACCCAAAGGTGCATAGAGCGACGAATAGAGGCATGATCCAGGACATAACGCCGAGGATCTTGTCGCTGAATGTGACGGCGACAGCCTGGGAGGAATGGATCTCATCATTTGTGAGGACTGCGAAGTAAGCCACGTTGGTCAGCGCGTAGACTAACGTCACCACCGGCATGGATATGCATATAGCACGCGGCAGATTCCTGAAAAATAGAAGATGCATTGAAATAGGCTGTTTGTTTAATAAATAAGTTTGAGTTTCAGTTCTCATTGATATTACCGAGATTGTTACAGATTTCTATAGTTAATAAGTAGTTGTATACTGGGAAACTGTACCTAAAAACACAGCCCTGTTGCCTGAGCCCTGAAGGCAATTCTTCAATCTGCCTAATGGCAGATGTGTACCTACAGACTGTAGTAAATCGTCATTTCGCCAGTTATTTTAAGTAGTAGGGAATGGATTGAGCCTAATGCCATCAACCGGGCACGTTTTCAGGCTGCTACTGAGAAATACCTAATAGAAAACTTAATAACACTTTTCACGACCGGAGGTCGAACCCACTCAGCATTAGTGCTACATACATACACATAACGTCACGCCTGTAATCCCCGAAGGGCTGGGCAGAGGTGTACCTGGTAGTACACCCACATTTCGCCAGTTATGTTTAAGTCCCATGTAATAGGGGGAGAGCCTATTTCCATCAATCGGGCACATATCCAGACTCCGGTCTGCTACTGAGAAATTCCAGACAGAAAAACTCAATAACACTTTGTCCGACCTGGGGATCGAATCCGGGACGGACTCGATCATATTATTTTGTTTACACTACGGATAAACAAATGACCCCACGACTAATGACATGGG
Organism: Euplexia lucipara; assembly: GCA_921972225.1. Classification (NCBI taxonomy): domain Eukaryota; kingdom Metazoa; phylum Arthropoda; class Insecta; order Lepidoptera; family Noctuidae; genus Euplexia; species Euplexia lucipara. The sequence continues at coordinate 16,117,709 of OV179146.1, forward strand.
CAAGATAATGCGCATCAAGCACTAATTATCAGCTGAAATAATTGTCTGTGAGAACTTTTAATAATAATTATGAGCTTTAGTACTTAATGATTTTGTTAATCTGTTACCATGAACATTAGCCGGCAATTATCACTCTTATAATCAACTACTAGTAATGATGTAAGCAACATCTGTTCGGTCACATCTGTGCCTACTTTACAAACTAGGTTCAGAACCTACGTATCTAAGAAATCTAAATTGTCATTCAGACTCCCATAAGTACTATCGTAAAGAATTTTATACATCGAAATAACCAACTATTTATCAATCAACGACTCACTTGTACGGTTCTTTCAATTCCTCCGTGACGAAGTTTAAGTAGTTCCATCCGGAGTAAGAGAATAGCCCCGTATAAAAGGCAATAGCCAACTCTCCGGGCTTTGTAATCGTGCCCTGCATCATGTTCTCCAAGTTCTCCGTGTGACCGGAGAATAAGTACCCCAGGCTGGCGAAGAATGTCACCAGCAAGGCGAGGATCTTCGCCGCTGTGAACGAATCTTGGACTCGCGTCACCCACTTAACGTTATAGCAGTTTATAACTGTCAGGAAACCTGGAATGAACAAAATTGATCAGATTGGTATCATTCAAAAAGCCATGCTAATTTAGAGTCTGGTGTCAAAGGTGGCTGTGCCTGCGGCGTGTTTCAAGACTACCACCAGCGGCGCTCACACACTCCCGTTCGCAGTTAAAACGAGGAAAGCATGGCTGATTTTCTAAGATTAATAATATTGTAACAATAACTAATACTTGTGCTGGGTATAGTTTACGATTAGCGTTAAGTATCACATTTTCAATGATTATAAGTCATTATTAAATTTTAATTTTTAGTACTTTACCAATGGAATTGTGTGTTGTGTTATGTTTATTTTAATTTTCTAATATATCTAAACTAAAACACTTAATGATATTATATGATCCATGCCTTTGAATTAACGATAACGATATATGATTCAGTAATTTTGAAGAATTTTGAGATTCACCCACTTAACGTTATAGCAGTTTATAACTGTCAGGAAACCTGGAATGAACAAAATTGGACAAATGAGATTATAGTATTATTAGATTGTGTATGTCTGGACGAAACATATTTATTTTGATGAGCAGTTGGTCGCCAGATTGGTATTTATTGTTTTGGTCTGTGAAGCAGAACGAGATGGTAATGAACGATCTTGGATACGGCATTGATTCTTAGAGTTGCTATGCAGTAAAATACACATTATAAATAAGTAGGTACAGATTTATTTAAAGTAGGTATGTAATGGAATTAGGGTAGGTATGGTTGACATCATGCGTATAGTTCCACTCACACCAGCTTAAAAATTCTTTGTTTGTTTCATCGCGGATGATCTGGCGTTATCTATGAGCTAAATCTAAAACACATAACCGACTTTACCCAATCAATTACGCACTTTCTGTAATGTAGGCCAAAACTCTGACGGAAATCGTCGTTTACATGGTAATAGCAAAATCACGTCGAGTTATTAAGTGCCCTTACTACGTATACGTTGAGCGTGATAATTCCGCACAAGAGCGTGTGTCAGTACGATGCGGGAGGAAGCTCTCATTATCCTGTCAGGCGCAATCAGCACGGCGACCGCGCCACAGTACACCGATATGCCTACCGGGATATAAAGACGCGGACACAGTTGCCCTATTGAGGTGACAGCCTGAGACCTCAAGCACAATACACCGCTGGACTATGATAGATGCGCTGTGTGCCAGTGTATGTAGGTATATCTAGTTCGAACGATCGTGCGTCTTGTTGAGATTCTGTTTTCCTTCATGGGCTGGTGCTTGCATTTTAAATCGACTGACGCTAATTTAATTTTCAATCGCAACTGAAACAACTCTGTATTTATTTTGCAATTTTGTTTACAGAAAAGGTAATATTATCCTCCCTTTTTTTACAATTTAATCAGTTTAGATGTTATGGCCGATTGGCCGCAACGGGAGCGTGGTTAAAATTGTGATCTAAGGTTAAAAATCGCATGAAATAATATCAAGTTTCTGACGTATTACCCACTTAACATTCAAATAAGGCATTAAAGCATGCTATGACGAAAGGTAATTTAAAGCACTTGAAATGAAGTCAATGATCCAGACATGTCAGATGAATGTGAGACATAATGGCTTCAACAGTAATATTTGACTACAGCTCACGATCACGACACGACTTACAATTGTGTTTCTATCCAGATTTACACAACAACAAGCTCCCCTAAATTCTTGAAACCCAATTTCCGAAAACACAAATAAATCCATGGAACATTATTCCGTGGAATAAACCGGTTCGCAGCATGGGGCGATGGTAATGCGGCGTCTGACGGGGAAAAATTATTTCTTTTTGTTGAGCAAAACGTGTAACGTATTCATGTGCGAATTCCGTGGGAGAATTCTTAAATGATTGAACAAGTTTCTTGGAAGCTGATCATCGATACAGGTTTCATGTTAAGATTTCTGCGTATGATTGAGATGGCATTCAAATTATTTTACATGTTTTCCATACTCAGCCCATACCTTTTCCACTACCTACAGATTGATAAACAATGTATCTTATTGCTGTGTACAAGCTGCAAACATATAACGCGACACCACATGAGTGAGTTGTGTATATTACTTAACTAAAGATCAAGGCAACTTTTAAAAAACCATTTTTTGACATATTACCTACATAACATTAGCAACACAGGTTACCTAATAAAAATTAATTGTTAAAAATATCGTTGGCGAGTTACTTGGAGTAAAATTGAATTGAATAAAGCAACATAGGTTAGAAGCGTAGAAACAATATGGTCTAACGAGGCTATGTTAAACAAACACTCGTAAGATCTGTTCAAATAAAACAAAATAATCGGACGTAATGGCGACCTGGTAACAAACTGGGGTATTGGTTGACGCCATCATTTCCAAAATCGGCTCATAGCCGCTACTCTTGACATGAAAGGGGCAAAAAAGTTTATCTAAACATGTGCTTGGATCGCGCTCGGGTAGGTCATTAACCGAACCGGAGAATGTGTTCTATTTATGGGTTCTTGTCTTCCGACTTTATCTATCACCAGAGATAGTTTAGAATATATTCCTAGTCTTTCGGAAATCTAATTGAAAAAATATGTACACGTTTATGTATGACGATGGAGCCAATTTAGGAATGACCGCACATTTCGATCGTTTATGATTTACCGTCTGTCTTTGAAAGATTGATTGGTTTATATTTTACTCTGTTCCATAAAATAAAGGACGCTAGTGACGCCATCAATTACGCCAACTATCTAGACGCTAGGAAAAGATTGGGATTCTTAGCCGCATCTCTACAGTAAGAACTAAGTACTTATTGTTTTTTGGATGATTGCAGCAGTCATTCCTATGAATGAGATATAATTACCCTTCGCAGCTTCGGTGCATTTCAGATTGGTATCATTCAAAAAGCCATGCTAATTTAGAGTCTGGTGTCAAAGGTGGCTGTGCCTGCGGCGTGTTTCAAGACTACCACCAGCGGCGCTCACACACTCCCGTTCGCAGTTAAAACGAGGAAAGCATGGCTGATTTTCTAAGATTAATAATATTGTAACAATAACTAATACTTGTGCTGGGTATAGTTTACGATTAGCGTTAAGTATCACATTTTCAATGATTATAAGTCATTATTAAATTTTAATTTTTAGTACTTTACCAATGGAATTGTGTGTTGTGTTATGTTTATTTTAATTTTCTAATATATCTAAACTAAAACACTTAATGATATTATATGATCCATGCCTTTGAATTAACGATAACGATATATGATTCAGTAATTTTGAAAGCGTTTGCCAATTTTATACATTTCGGATTTATCGAACTTCGTTATTGTTATGTGAAAATGTGTTGTCCAGACCCCCAGAACTGTGATCACGGATAGATTATCACAGTTAGAAACTCCGCTTTATAATCGTGACAGGAGCAGAGGTACAATCACGTGCGCAAATATTTTACCGAGATATGGGTCTTGCCATCGAACGCTACATAGAACCAAACATAATCAATTCGATACTTTCCAGATTATTCGGATACCCACATGTAATTGAAGCAGCTATGAGGCTCACAGCGGTATCAGGAGGTGTGCAGGCTGGCCACAGTGGTTTAAGAATGTTTTGTGCGAAGGTCAGCGCTGTTATGGCGTTGCCCGTAGGTACCAGGATGAACAGCGCCACCCATAAGTACAGGAATGCTGGTAGTGATCCAAATGCTTCTCCTATGTAAGCGTAGTCGCCCCCAGACTTGGGAATCATTGTACCTGTAATTGAGAAACTATTTATAGGTACATTTTATTAAGAAAGCACTGATGTTAGTTCCATTTCGCTACCGTTAATGTTGATGATATGCCTGATTTATCCCAAATCAGGCATATCATCAACATTAACGCTTCATTTTCCTAAGGTTAAAAAGATGCGGGCAATATTGTTCTTGGGTTTTGACATGATTCTTGTAGAATCATGTCAAAAACCAAGAACAATATGATCAAACAAACAATTATTGTTTATGTCTCCTTTATATTAAATTGCTCCCAAAAATCTTAAACTCTACGTAATTCTATAGAGTAGGTCTGGTTAAATATTTTTCGTAATAGCACTGCTGAGTTCGTAAATTTTTATGAACCACTTTTACTTTGGTAACACAAATGAAATTAAATATGTGTATAAAAAAAATTAAAAAATCCCACAGAATAGACCGAATGTTTTAAGTAAAATTTTGTACACTGGATAGTCGGACATCCTACCCTGTATGTGACTATTGGTGTCAACTTGTCAACCGCCTATTACCAAAATTAGAACTAAGTACCTACATTTTACTGTGCAGTTACTAGTTTTTAATACAAATCAGGCCTGATTTGTATTAAAAACTAACAAAAAAATAATTTACTTAAATGTCAAGGCTTTTATTGGTGCTCTCACGACAGGAGCCAAGACATGCGGAGGCGTACTTGGCACTAACCAAGTTATTTTGGATTCGGCTGATGTAACATCTTAAACAGTTTCAACTTCGAAGGAACAATGTGAGTATCTAATTAATATTTATACGTGCTACATGTGTTTTAATTTCAATTCAAGTAGGTGCGTGTTTAGAGAAATGCTTTCGCACTAAACTGATTTGACCGTAACGAATTTTCGGCTGGCAAAACATATTTTCTGTTAAATTATTATCGGCGGATTAAAATATCGAAAGTGGTTTTCCTCTTATTATTAAATATCATAACGAATAAAGGCAAACAAAAAATACAATGTTGTTTATTGTAATAAGTAGGTACCCATGTCGACCACTCAACCCTAATCTGAACTTAAGGTCAGGCATTTAATTCTTTTCTTACGTCTATGTAAAATGGAACGTTGACCGATTTATTGAAACCTTTTGTTATACCTATTGAGCCGTGTAAATGGTTGACAATTTGTTGCGCGTATATAGTTGCGTAATATATTCCAAAATATCAAGCTATTAAGTCAAGATTTCGTTTTAGATGGCTAAAACCAGTAATTTATGAATCGAATCATAATTGAATGGGTCAAGTTTGTTATCTTTTTTCCTAAACAGGCTAAATTAGTTAGGGCAATCAAAAAAAATATTCTTAAAGAATTTGTTCGTTACGCAACCTACTTAGATTCTAACATTCGCGTATTGCTACTAATTCATTATTCATTTTATTTGATTTTTACAAGAAAACAGAGTGGTCAAGCGTTTCACCCTCCGTGTTAGCCGCCTGCCCATTGGTTGGTGCGGTCTACTAACTCTTAACAATTGGGTCAGTAATAACTGAGTAGGTACTCATAACTGCCAGAAAACAGCTGCCTGTTCAGTATACATACCTACATCTATATTACCTTGGTTACAAGGGGTTGTAAATTTTGCGAACGCGGAGACTTTTGTGGGCCGTTCTGTATTCCAGTGTAGGTAAGTAGTTATGTTGGTAGAGGAACATGAAAAATGTACGCAGCAAATAAAACATTTACTACCTACCTATCTTTTTAGGTCTATTGATTAATGCAGAGCAAAGGTTTCTGAACCTCTCAAGTGCTAGTGAGCCAATTCTGTTACGTCTGAGAAAAGGATTTAATTTGGTTAAGTTCAAGGTCGTAATGATAGAGCCTAACTAACTGCGGCAGAAATACTGTTTCTATGCTCGATGATGTTGTATCTAGGGCATGCAAAAACCGGGTTGTTTAAGAAAACCGGATTTTTCGGATTTTATATTTACAAAACCGGTGAAACCGGTTCATTCGGGTTTTTCGGTTTTTTTTAAATTTTTTAAAGAAATGTGAAATATGTAGGTAAAGAAATAATAATAATAATAATTTAATTTAATTTCAGATTTCAAATCCATAATTTTGTTAGTAACACAAAAATACTTACGAGCTAATGTTAGTCAACAAAACACAAAATAAAACTTAATTAAATATTGGGACACTCCGACACCAGAAATATCTGCTACTTTACTGCATGCAGTCGTATCCAGCGTTCAAGCATCGGAGAGTCCCACCGGTCCGTTAATACGTTCAAGATGCTGTTGGAACTAGCACGCATGCGAGTTAGTGTCGAGGTACAACGCTTACGCATTAACGTCGCAAAACTGTCGACGTTGGCCTCGGCAAACATACCGGAAGCGCTGCAATATCGCGGCAGCCCCATCAGCATCCTGAACGCATTGTTGTACTGCACTCGTAGGTCACTGTATGCCCTCTGCAAAAAGCCAACCCACAGGCTGCACGAGTAGAAGGATTGACAATATGCTTTGAAAAGTGTTACCTTTACTTGTGTAGTACAGCGTGAGAACCTGCGAGCCAGCATATTACATCGAACGGACAACAACCTACGCTCTCTCTCAATGTCAGTACTGTCCTTTAAGTCATCAGTGACCCAGTGACCCAAATATTTAAAAATGAAAAAATGAATGATTTATTTTGAAATGAAAATTCTAAAGTCTGATCAAAATATGTATTTTTAAATATTAATGGCCATCAAAAGCAGCTATCCTTGATACAACAGAATGTAATTTTGTTAAAAAATGAGTTGGTATGTTTTGCGTTTGATGGATCTGTTTGTGTATCTTGACTATCTTTGAAAATATATGAGTCTACTGTACTTATGTTTGTTGTTGGTTCTGCTGCTGTATATACAAAACCACAACTGGAAGGACGTTTTAAGCGACGTAGTCTAGTTAAAAAAAACACTGAAAGGTGTAAAATAAATCTAGTTTCGTATGTAGCAATGTCAATGATTCTTTCAACTTTTGAAAAACTATTCATAAGGAGAATAGTTTTTCAAAACCTGAAAAAACTATTAAACTCTGATAACAATTGCTAAAGAAGTTCTTTTAAAACATGAATCTCTACATCACTGCCGGACTCCTTCTAAAACAGACAGGCGTAATTTTATGTTATAGAAATACATAAACTATGCACAGACATGTGACTGTAGCAATCGCGAGTATGCGTTTAGAGTTCCGTTGCCCGTCATCTTCATCAGTTTTTCTTCACCAAATTATACTTTCTAAATGAAAATGCATGATTTGTTACTAAAAAAGTAAATATTGGTACCGGTGTACCTATATTATTTGAGGAGTCCCCTCAGTTCCTCAAGGATTCCATCATCAGATTTGAGTTTTGATACAAATAGGACTAATCTGGTAGTATACCCGAAAAAAATGAATTTTGAAAATCGGTTCACTAATGACGAAGTAATGAGGTAACAAACCCTAAAAAAACATCTGAAAGGAGAACCTTCTCCTTTTTTAAAAGTCGGTTAAAATAAGTAGTAGTGTGACAAGGATCTAAATTAACGTGGCTGAAGAGGGAACTACGCTACCTCACCGTCCACGTTTCACGTTTGTCAGTGATAAAGTTAATATTTTGTTTGGGAAAATTAAAGTATTATTAAATCAATAACAAAGGAGAAACAAACCGAAAAAACCGAAAACTCCGGTTTTGTTAACCTAAAAAACCGGGGTTCCAAATCAGTCGGTTATCCGGTTTTTTCGGTTATCCGGGTATCCGGTTTGCATGCCCTAGTTGTATCTATATCGACGGTTGTAAGGCTAATCGGTCCAAGCGACATTTTTTGCGATATTGAGTTATATACATATTTGGAATCAGCAGATTTTTCTCCATCGTTTGAGCCAGGTTTCAATTTTTTTGAACCACTTTTTTGGCTCTTAGCACCCCCAGCAAAATAGGCCTCATTTTTAAGCTCATTGATCTATACGACGCAAAATAAGGCAAATATGAGGACACGATGACTTAAGCTCCTTTGAATTTTCGAACTTTTATAACGTGTGTCGATTAAGGCATTTGGCTTTTTCGCCAAAGTTGTGGTATTGTCGTTTGGCCTGTTTTGCAGTCAACTACATTGAATAAACCTCGTCGTTTGAACCCTTTTCAAATCAAATAAGATCCTTTTAATTACTTAGTTCTTTGCCAACAAGAGTAGGGTTATAGATGTTAATATCGACAAAATCCTACTTGCAGTGCCGTCACATGCAAACATTTACACTTAATAATATATTGCAACCTAGTACCATGCTGATTAACAATAAATATTACAAAATGATTAAATCTTGTAACCATTTTATTTCTCAATGTCAAGGAGTATCCAGTAGTCAATAATTTAAACGTCAGAGTAAATAGTGAGATACAAATAAAATAAATAAAAATCCTAGATAATGATTAATTATGAGTTTCAAAATCGATCAAATCAAAAGTCATTGATAAAATCAGGCTGAGGATTAGCACTTTTTTAACAACATCACCATGATACAGTCATCCAAAAGGCCCGCCCTTTGCCACTTCCTAGTGTTTTTGCTGGTAAGAAGTGGCAGAACAAACTACCCAGCAACACGTCTGCCTGATAAGTTAGAAGAACTTGAATTTATACAGTTCCTTCAATTAGATAACACTATAAATCAATCATTTTAAATTAATATTTTTTACTTATAGTTAGATAGCACACTCCAAATACAAAATACTAGTAATAATCTATGTGAAGAAATCCAATGGAAACGCACAGATGTTATTGGCCATAAGGATTCCCTTTTAGAGATTCTTTCACACTGCACTGTAGTACACCTTAAATATGTGCAAGTGGTCAATGTCTGTAATACAACAGGGCAATTTATTATAAAATCTTGGAAGTCATGGAATATACACTGGTGCCCATCAAACCGGTTCTGGGTGTAGCCTAAATTTTATTTGTATATTTTGCACATCTGGTTTTTTTATTGTTTTGTGGTCCACATAGTCAAACGGGTTAATCCATGTATAGTGCACAAACTATTACCTTTTCCCAACACTTTTGGTTACTTTTTCAAGAAAGTTGTAAATCGCTATGATATAAAAAGTAGTAGTTGTTAATCTTTTTATTATAAATCCTGTTACGCCTTTGATATCCACAGAGTTATAAAATCTCTCAAAAATAAAAATAGCAGTGCTTATAAATATTGAATTGTGTAGTGAACATGATGGTTATAAATTATGGATTACTTTTATTCTGTTATATATATGCTATGACACACTGAATAAAATTGTGAGCTATGCCAATTTTTTTTATTGTTTTCTTTTCTACAATAAATGCGCGATATAGGTCTTTGGAGTGTTCATGTTGCTCTTGTTAATAAACAATTTGCATTAAACGATATCAGTTAATATTTAACACTTTGTATGCCACGTAGGTCACCGGTGACTTCAAACAATTGAATTTCTATTGTATCTGGTAGTCTGGCAGTCAAGGTGATATGTCTGTTGAACCATTCAGCTTCTTCTTTTTCTTTATAATACCTTGTTCCGATACACATTAGATCAATATTTTGAATGATTTCAGTACACAAAAATGTAAAAAATATTACAAGACACTGTCTAAAACTGTATTAAGTGGCATACCCACCTTAAAAAATCTTATGGACGTTGCTGAATAGTGATGACCTAAGCATCAATATTTACTACTTAACTACCAAAAATGGGCACCTGCATTAAACTACTTCACTGTGGTGCAACACCATCATGTTGCTTAGGTTCATTGTGCGTATTTAACTGTCAGTTGATTTGGTGCTTAATTCATTTGGTCTCATATTATTTGATTCTAAGTTGATGCGTGAGCCAGTATACCTTCAGCTCTTTATTTACGGCAGGCATTTGAATCATTTTGCTTTTCTCAAAAAATAACCAAATTTGATGCATTTTGGGCTAACCGACACAAAATTTCTAAAATAATACACGTTTATCATCAGTAATAATTGGAAAAACTTCCTTATTTAATTAGGGATATACTGAATTAAATAAATAAAAGTCTATCAAGTAGTTGATTTTTTATGATTTTTTTTTCCAAAATAAAAACTTTAAACCGTCCTCCTGCAAGTTTTACAAAATGTCGCCTAGACCAATTAGCCTTGCAACCGTCGATATGTATACATGGCTACAATCAAGGCTGCGTTCAAGCGAGAAATTCTTCTGCAGTAAAGCATTTACCTTTCTCAATATTTCTACGCACTATCATTAGCATAGGTTGCACAAATGAATTCCCATTTTATAGGTAATAACTTTGGTGCTAAGTACTTTTGCCCCATGTAAGTAGGCGGTGCTTAACTTATCTATAGGAATACGGTAAATAGTTGTATATTTTATGGACGAAGGACAAAATTAAATAGTCGCTTATCTTCAATGGGCAATAAAACTATCCTCGTCGTATCATATCGGGAATTTATGACTAAGTTGCCCTGTAAAAAAAATATGAATTATGTGACTATGAGAAATGGTGTAGGCACTAAATACAGGTTTCACACCGATTGCACCGCTTAAAATTTCATAAAAATATCATCTAATCGGCGTGTGCGAGATGCGATTTGATGCAGGTCAAGTAAGTACCTACAACGGCGTTATGCAGGCCCTTAATTCATTAATTAATTATTAAATTTTGCGAGCAATTCCAGTAAACGTGATCAGTCAGATTAGTTGAAACAGTGTCAGTGTTGAGTATAGGGGTACCATATTTGGTTACCACTATTGAGTCACTGACACTGTTTCTGATACCAGAACTATAGCCTAATTAATGAGACAATTTCTCAAGTGCATTTATTGAATTCGTTATCAACAGTTTCATTGTGACGCGTCGATAATTTCGTTACAGAAACAGACTGCTTGACACTTGTAAAGCACCACGTGGATTAAATAAACGAATATAACAATATGATTTTGTTATTATTTCATCAAATTAACTTGTAGGACAGTGTATGAAGCCTATAGCAGTGTCGATAAGTAGATACGTTGAGCTCATTGGGACAGACAGGCCCGCTGCCAACCTTGCTGACTGGATAATCTTTAAACCACGTCGCGGTGGCGTGATGTGTGTATTCTCGTCACGCTCGTGTCGCCACCAGAGACGATGGATATCTATGGGCCACTTCTGGATCCGATACATTAGTAGTTAGATTTCCTAGGTAATGGAAGAACGTTGTTGGAGAAAATAGATAATTATCCACGCAAACCCATGCAAGTTTTCCCGGCGTGTGTGATTCTTATTGGTATTATACTACTACGGTTACTAACTGTAATTGATTCTACCTAGACCTACTTTTCTTTTATCGAGATCATGGGAACAGAAAATCTAGAAGTGGGTGTAGGAAATGTAGGTGAGCAATGGGTTCATTGCACCTCGATAACACAATTAAACTACCGTCATTAATTAACGTGCGATGACTTCAGTACCCTTGGCTTTATGAATAAATTCCTCTTACCTAGCTCTGCATAGCAGAGAGCTCCGATCATCGAAAGGAAGCCGGAGAGTACCCATACGATCAGAGCCATGCCTTTGGAGCCAGCATATTTGAGAGCCAGACTTGGGGACACGAAAATTCCTGATCCAACTATCACACCAACAATGATAGCTACACCATTCATCAGACCCAACTCCTTCTTCAACCGAACCCTTCCTGTGGATTCTTTATCACCGGTGTCTTCAGTTTCTGGACCCAATTCCATCGCTTTCGGCGGCAGAACATCGATATCACTCACTTTCGCCATGATCAACGTTTATAAATAACAAATTCTTTGAAAACACACGCGACTTGAACGCGTAACACTAATAAAATTAAACACTTTTACACATTGTCAAACAGCAAGATGTAGCACTGCCGAAATTCTGAAGCACGGTCATACAAACATTGCATCACACTGCGGTGTGAGCTGCGGCGGGAAACACCACGTGCGGCAAAGAACACCATTGAACTACCATGGACTGATAAAATAATACTCCTGCGGTTTACTGGCCAGCAGGCTGATAACACGACAAAACCAATAATAAATAAATATTTGCGTTAAACAACTTCACATTGTTGTATTTAGGTTAAAATATTCAGCACATTAAGGACACCTGTTGTTAAAATAAGCTGTATGTAGGTAGTGTTCTTTTAATTAAGTCCTTAAAATATTGATTTTATTTAGCAAAACAGATATTTTTTTATTTTGCTTTTTTCCCGGTCGCGATCGTATCAATATGCTACAAAGAGCCGCGGCGTGGGTACGTTACGTCCGCTTGCCTTACTGTTCACTAAGCTACTTTGCAAGTTAACCACGAGCACAGTCGTCTGCGTCCGCGAGGATGACTCAGACACGAAACGGCATGGGTGGGCTACCATGTCGAGTTAAAATCAACTCTAACTGTGAAGCAATTGAACATACTTTCAGTGTGGTGACGGGCACGAGAATTCACTGCCAAGTTCGTACAACTAGTATTTTTTATCACGTCAACATCATCTTCTGTGCACCACCACGTGGATATCTGGCACAGTTAATTTTTCATATTCTATAATAAAGTGGCTGAGATACAGTGCTACCACGTTTAGTGACGAGCACATTGACCGTCTATAAGAGGAATATATTCTTCTCGTAAGCAGGATATGAGCAATTCATTTAGCTTGTTCGCTGCAAAGAGGTCAATGACAGTGTGGTGATACGAGATATCAACCAGTAGGTACCAATGGTGAAAGCTACTGTCTCTCATCCGTCTACTTTTAATCCAACAACGGCTGTAGGTACCTATTGATCATATTAGGTACCTACTTACTTTAAACTTTAGAAAAATGCTATTTATTGTAACCATACTGTACTGTAGAACCCGTTCAGTAATGAGCCACGTCTTATTTGAATATGGTTAGTCCACCGACCACCAGTTTTATTCATGCACGACGCAGTTACTCTCTTTCTTCATCTTTTATACATTGTAGAATGCAAATAAATAATATGCATATATAGTCTGAACGCTTCAGTAGGTAGGTACTCGTTAGTATTAGGATTTTTTTTTTGTTTCCTGAAATTAATTTATTCCATGAATAATTATGAATATAGTTTCGTGTTATTAGACCGGTGACATAAAATTAGAAATTCAACCACAGGTCCTGTTCAATGTGACTTTTATTAAGAAGTAGGGGGTAGGTACCCCAACTGTACCTATGTCTGTTTAACGATAAGATAATATGATATTATCACACCTGTTTACACCGTAGGATTAGGCAGAGATGTACAGACGCCAGCACATCAAGTTACCACAACGTGTCAAATTTCTTTGATCGTTTTTCAACTTTATGTCTAACAGAATAAGGTTCATATTCCATTGGGAAAATTTGACACATTGGGGTAACTAAATGTGCTGGCTTCTGTACAGGCCTACTTATACTACACATTTACACCCGCAGTTCACCAGTTAAGTATAATGTAGGGGCCCGTAAACCAGATCAATCTAGTTAGCTGCTACTAAAAAATGCTGATGGTAAAACCTAATAGCATTGCCCAATCCGGGAACCGAACATAGAACCTTATGTTCGGCAGAAGCAGAGACTAATGAAGCCGTGTAATAAGTGCAATGCTGCCGTGATTCTTTAAAAACCAGTCATCTGACAATTTACCGATTTTGAATTTAAACATTGAGCAACAACTATATGTATAAAACGCGTAAGTAGGTACTCATACATACCTAAGTACCTACCACAGGAACAGCAGGGTCATTTATATGATGACCTACGATATCTCCTGACTCGATAAAAGTCACCCAGTGCAAACTTGAGTAGTGAACTCTCAATGCCTAGCATAGTACCTATGGAATGACAGCTCAATTTGCCTTCACTTCACCTACATTTTCATCGGGTGATTTTTACAAAATATGTAATAATAAACTTATAGTCTTTGCGACAAGGAGACAAACCCAAAAATTAAACTAAGTTAATTACCTGGTTATTAAAACGGAAATCAACGCGTCAGAATTAAACACCATGTCAATCGATTTCATTGGCTGATAATTCAGTTTAGGTACTAATTAGGTACAGCAGTTGTCATTTTGTCATAGGTACATAGGTAGGTACCTAACACAATTTGGAAACTAAGTTTTGAGTTAAATCGCCCAGCATTTACCAAATTAGTAGGTTGATTTGCAATACCTATTACATTGCAGTTGGTTCTGGAAGCAATCTGGGTCAACACTTTAGGTCTAGTTGAAATGTAAGGTTGCATGCGCCTGAATGAAACTTGATGCGCCAGCACATCAAGTTACTCCAACGTGTCAATTTTTCCAATTGAATATGAACCTTATTCTGTTTGCCATAACGTTGAAAAACGATTAAAGAAATTTGACACATTGGGGTAACTTAATGTGCTGGCGTCTGTACCTACCTACTGTAGGTATGTTGTGAACTATTGATGCAACGAAAGAGTCACTGACAGATGAAGTAGGTACCTAAGTAAATTAAAGCGGAAAAAGACGAAATTTATTATACCTACTTAATTTAATCATACCTATTTTAATTAAGTTATGTTAGGTAGGTAGGTAAGTATATGAAAAGTACCCAAGTAGCACAGATAGCTGTATAACTACTCACTTTTAGAACTATTTGAAACTCTATGCTTATTAGGACTCTTTTAAGAGTACACTGGTGATCCTACAGGTGCATAATAGCTGTCAGTGATATTTAAACAGCTTAGGCTGATTAAGAGCTGCATTAAGGCTGATTAAGACCGACAAAACTAACATTAATATGCTAAGAGTGCTATAAAGGTATATTTTCAACGACTCTATTTAGCTTTTAACCTTTTCTAATGCCTTAACCGTAGTAAGGGCTGTTTAGTGGATGTAATTACGCCAAATGCTGTATAAGAAGGTTTTTGTGAACTCCTATTACACTGACTTTTTAAAAGGGCATATGTGAACTATTATGACGTTCATAGCTGTATATTGGATGATTTGTGGCACTTATAACAGCTTATTCCTGAATACGTCTACCGCTAATCAGCCTTAATACTGCCATTGATATTGTCTGCGTAGCGGCTGTTTAAACATTCACTAGATGCCTTGCAGCTGCTTAGAGACTCACTAGTGTATCTAATTAACGGCTTCGACTTTATAGTGGTTCACATAAGTACTTTAAATCAGACGACAGAAAGTAACATGTGGTACTGTAATCAGTCAGTGTCTAGTTGATGATGGCAATTTATCTGACGTATATATTTTATTGCTTTATAAATATGAATTCGACTTATTCGTGGAAAATGAAAGCAAGAACAGGAGGCATTCGAAGAAAATTATCAAAAGAGTACCAAAGAATTAGAAAAGACAGAAGAAATACAAACTTCAAGTCGGGAAGTAACTCAAATCGTGACAAGTATTTTGAAACAGGATGGTTCCGTACAAAATATTAGTCGCAATAGCTCAGAAGATGTTGCACATTCAACAAATTATGTGTGTCCAAGTTCTTCTTCCAGTAACCTTGGTGATAATATTAATTGTTCAATTTTAAACACCGGCAATATTATAACTCAAAAAAAATATCGAGTTCTGAAGACGATGACGACGGCAACTATAGCGATGATGTGAATCACTCATTGTTTAGAAAAAAAAATAGAATATGGGCTATAGAAAAGAGTATTAACCATGTTGCTTTAAAAGATCTAGCAGCAATTATCAAAACTTGATCCCGCAAATATTACCAACTGATCCAAGGACAATTTTAGCAACTCCTCGAAATGTCAACAAAAAATAAGTCGAATGTGGGGAATACTAGGACAATGGAATAGCCAATTCTGTGATTAAAATTTTGAATAGTTGGGATGAAGCTCTAGACGAAATTTCATTAAATATTAATTTTGATGGATTGCCAATATTTAAAAGTTCTAAACACGAATTTTTGCCAATTTTATGTAACATCCACGAAAATACTGGCATAAAGCCATTCATTATTGGTGTGTGGAGTTGGAAAACCAAAAAACTTGGACGGTTACTTAGAAGCTTTTATTAATGACATGAAAACAATTTCGCTCCATACTTTCTAATTCAATTTCTGCCTGTTGGTACGATAACAAATTTTAGCCTTATTAGATCATAATTCATTTTCTTCCAATCATGATTCGGCTTCGAATGTTCGTCCTTGATCAGCTTCAAAATGTTTTTATTCTTTAAAGGCTGGTACAACGCTCAATCGATCACCATCCGGTTCTGAAGTACTAACGATCTTAAAAGGCATTATTCTGTAATAAAGGAATGAAACAATCACTTAGTTATAAGAAATAAATACATAACTTGTACAATGGTATCATCTGGGTAGGTAGGTAGTATTGTTTGCATAAGCTTTTAACAGTTCGTAGGTACCTGCTTGTTTATGTCAATCGTAAACGTTATTGCGAATTGAGACATAAAAACAGAACTAGTTATAGGTACAGACGCCAGCACATCAAGTTACCCCAATATGTCTAATTTTCCCAATTGAATATGAACCTTATGTTGTTTAACATAAAGTTGATAAACGATCAAAGAAATTTGACACATTGGAGTAACTTGATGTGCTGGCGTCTGTACATTAAAAGAGTACGCAACGTTCCTTCCGATCATCCAGGAGGCAACGACGACAAGCAACTGGTGAACGTGCGTACTGAGAGCCAACTGAGCACTATAAAACAGGCGCATCTAGCGCGCGAATTACAAAATTCAGAATATTATCACATTAACAATTTTGAACTAGAAGTTATCCATACGGTGGTTTTAGAAATAATACTACGAATCCCTAAAGAGTCTGTTTAACAACTGTTTAATGGTTCACAATATGGCTAACGGTAGAGCTTGTGGACCATTAAAAGTTAAGAAAACAGCTTATAGCTACATACAGTTCACATGTGTAACTTTATTCAGTTTTTTGCTGATAAACAGTACACTAGTGAACTATTACACAACCTTTTGCAGCAAATAAGAGTTTTAATTATTCACGTCGCTGTTTAACATTATACTGTATAACCTATAAATATACTGATTAATTTTTCAACTTTTATGATATTTTGTGTATGAATTAGGAATGTATTGTATTAGTTTTTACTTCCGAATACCATAATAATAACTTTTTATCTTATGATTCTCTTCAAAGCACCAAAACTTGTTTATTCAAGTTTTCATCACGGCTTATTTATGTGATAAAACTAATTAAAAACAGAATATTTTCGTGGCGCACTAAAATTTTGTTAGACAATACATATATATAATGTCAGTGAAATTACATTCCCAATCATTTTTCTTTTATTAACATGTAAAACAATGTACTTACCAGAGAATATGAATATAATATCCACGTATAATTCACTCCACGAAACAAGTGTTCAATTAAATTAGCAGCTTGTAGAGTTATGTTTCCTTCTATTCTTCACTTTTACACTGGTGGCAAGCAGCCTTTCCCGGATTAAGACATCTTTTAAGAGCGTAGATGTGACATATTTACTGAATAAAGAGTAATTTGTGATCTCTTAGTCAGTCGATATTCAGCGCACAGTACTGTCGTTACCCTTTTTAACACTGTTGAATTGCTGCTACACAGCTCCTAAGCAGCACCGTGAACTTAACGCTGAATAATTTGTGCCCATTTAAGAGTTATAAGAGCTGTATACGGCCCTATACAGCTCTTGTGTAGCTTTTTTATTCAGCTTTAAGCATGGTGGGAATCGGTTATTCGGCTGATAAGCAGCTTAGTGTGCTACTTGGGTAGTAGGGAAAAGGATGTGAGGAACTAACAGAGATGCGGAAACAAAATAGAAGTCTGTTGCATCACTCTTATTTTTGTTTTCGTGACTAACAGTGCATCACTAAAGTGAACCACGAATCGATCGATGTAGACGTTTGGTGGTTGGTTGCGAGGGACTGTCCACTTTAGCCAAATAGAATGATGGTAAGACCGCTGGGCAGCTGGAAATTCGGTTTTCGGCACTCCTATAAGCGATGGGTGTGCCTAATCTTGATCTTATTATAAGGTTTAGTAGACCATTGCCATTACACGGGTGACTATAAAACCTACCAGTTACTGTGCCACTGCAGGGAAAGGCCTCTTTTAATACACAGAAGGCACTCACCGATCACCTTGTTTGCTCAAGGCGGATTTCCGAATCCAAAATATTGATTGTAGTCTGTGATTTAAAAACATAAAAGTATTGTTATTGTCTATGGAAGGAGGAGGCATTCTTTATCTTTTGCTCTCTTCCATGGTCAACCTGAATCACAGAGTTACATTATACCTGAATCATGTCGTATAATATCTTTACTCCAAACAATAACTACCTACCTAAGTCAAGATTTCCTCACGATGCGATGCTTTTTTTACCGATATCAATGGCATTTCCTACTTATAGAATTGAAGAAGTCACAATAGAGTTTGTTCCCACTTGTTTTACATACTGCACGATGTTTTTTTCAATAGTTGTACGCGATATTAGGTGGTCCAGAACTAGTAGAACTAATAGGAGCCATTATGTTTTACTTGTTCTATTATATTCCACAGTTCTATTGTAGAATTGTATTGTAGAATTTATAGTCAACTGGATATTAACTTGGCTTATGAATCTTTTCAAGAATTGTTTCTTTTATTTTACAAGTTATGTTTCCCTAAAGTTAGAATTAAAATGACCAATAAATTTAGGAAAACTAACTGGATAACGAAAGGTCTAAGAATTAGCAGTAAACGTAAACGCTCATTACGCTTCTTATATTACAAGAATAAGTCAGACCGTAACAAGATGATATATAAAAAATATAGTAATTTACTAAGATGTTGTATCTCGAGTTCTATTAAAGCATCAAATGAAAAAATACTAAAGTATTCTAAAAATAAAAATAAAGCTGCGTGGACACTTATTAAGCAAGAATCAGAATGTGCGAGTAAATTATCACTGATAACGAATTTAAATATAGAAAATAAAATGGAAGACAACCCGGAAAAAATTGCAGACTCGTTTAATAACTACTGGATTGACTTAACAAATCAACAGAACGATAGTGTAAGGGATACATGCAAAGCTAACATGTGCGATAGTCTGTTCCTTCGGCCATATGGCTACATTGACATACAAAAAATTATACTTTCCCTAAACAACACAGGAGCAGTCGGGTATGATGAAATCTCGACTAAAATTCTAAAGGCTTGCTCAAGGGAAATAACTCCAGTGTTGACATACTTAATTAATTTGTCGTTCTCAGAAGGCTGCTTCCCAGAGTTGTTAAAGTCTGTGATTGTTAAGCCTCTTCATAAAAAAGGCGATAGCTCGAATGTAGATAATTACAGACCTGTTAGTCTTATACCAATTATTTCTAAAGTTTTTGAAAAAGCAATGCAATGCCGTCTCATGGAATTTATCGGGAAACATCAAATTCTGAAGCAAGAACAATACGGTTTTCAAAAAAGGAAATCGACCACTCTGGCATGCTTCAATCTGGTAAAAAATGTTATTGATGAAGTAGACATAGGGAAACGAGTATCCGTAATCTTTTTCGATATGTCGAAAGCGTTTGATTTTGTGTCTCATCGATTATTGCTTTCAAAGTTGGAACGATATGGCATTCGAGGACCGGCCCTTAGCTGGCTTGAAACTTACCTAGTGGACAGAAAGCAATGTGTCGAAATTTTAAATATGAGTAGATATAAAGAACTACAGGGAATAAGATCCTGTTCAAAACACAACAACTCAGGTGTACCACAAGGAAGCGTTTTGGGTCCCCTTTTATTCTTGTTATATATTAATGATCTCCCTGAACACACACCCAATCCATGCACATTATTTGCAGATGACATTTCTATCATATTGACATCACCAATTAAAGCTGACATTAATAATTACAGAATTGACATTACTAATACAATTGAATCAACAATTTCATGGTTAAACTATAATAATTTGCATGTTAATATTAATAAAACAAAAATTGTTCAATTTAGGACATATGGTAGCAAGCGAGATAAACTTGACATTAATTTTAACGGACAACCTCTATTAGAGACAGAGGAAACTAATTTTCTGGGCGTAGCACTGGATAGCTATTTCTCCTGGAAATCGCACGTAGAAAAAGTTTGCAACAAATTAAACAAATTCGTTTACGTTCTCTACACACTGCGAAAGTCCTCGTCGCTGAGTACTATGATGACTGCGTATCACGGCTGTGTTGCATCGACTTTACAATACGGCCTCATACTATGGGGTAACTCAACAGATGTGTTTAAAGCCTTTAGGGTACAAAAAAAATGCATCCGAGCCATTTTTGGCATTCCACCATGGGAATCCTGTAAACCACTATTCCTAAAATTAAAGCTTCTTACATTACCCAGTATGTACATTTTAGAATGCGCTAAATTTGTCCGACAGCACTTTGACTTGTTTAAAAAGGCGGAAGACCGGTTCCCTCGAAAAGTAAGAGATCCAGATAGAATAGTTCTGCCTAGAGCGCCAAGGACTTCGTTATATAAAAAGAACTCTTTTAATATGTGTGTACTAATCTATAATAAAATACCAAAGGACTTCAAAGAGCTAACTAATAATTTATTTTTAAAAAAGTTAAAATTATGGCTACTGGAAAAAAGGTTTTATTCTGTTAATGAATTTTTAAATAATGTCAATGATTAATGAATTAATGTATTCTAATTAAGGTAACTTTAATGAATTTTGTGTTGTAAAATTTTGCATGTCATCTAAATCTGACTATGTATTAGGAACTTCAACTGACTTTAAGACCATAATGTACCATACTTATTGCAAATAAATGATTATGATTATGATTATGAACTTATGGGAGTTTTCAGTATCACTAGCAACTACAACTTTTCAATTTATTCTCGAATAGTAGAACTTTTGAAACTTTTTCTTACAAGTACAGACGCCAGCACATTAAGTTACCCCAATGTGTCAAATTTTCCCAATTGAATATGAACCATATTCTGTTTGACATAAAGTTGAAAAACGACCAAAGAAATTTGAAACATAGGGGTAACTTGTTGTGCTGGCGTCTGTACCTACAACTGTGGAATAAAACGAGTAGAACAAGTGTGAATAAAGTGTCTCAATAGTTCAACTATAGGTACTGTAACGTCTGTAACTGTAACACGTAATTTCTAGAACTAGGTATTGAGAAAAAAAAAATCCATTTGTTATTACCATAGAACTGTTTAGTAGAACAAGTGGGAACAAACCGTGAAATGAACCAGCATAAAAAGGTAACTTCATATCATAATAATATGTCTTAAGTATGGATAGGTAAGTAAATACGTAATGAGAAATGTTTAGGTTAAATTTTCATGTTTTTTACAAACGAAATAAACGAAATAATGTGATAATATCATAACAATAAATAAAATAAATCAGGGATTGTTTATGAAGACAATAAAAGAAGTTGTTAATCCTTGTCTTTGTTTACTTCGTATTTAAATATCCTTGCGGTTCCATCATCGGAGGTGGTTAATATTAGGCTTTCTTTTGGGTTATAACATAAATCTAGGACTTCGGAGCGGTTGCCGGTGAGCATTTGGCTTCTCTCCCCTGTCCTGCCTTCATACACTCGTATGGATCCGTCGAGGCAGCCGGTGACAAGATGGTTCTTCACCCATACAATCTTGGTGACACCGCCTACTGCATCATCTGATTTGGCACATTGATGACGTACCATTTGTCTGGGGACATCCCATATGCTCACTGCTCCTGTTAGTGTCCCTGTAACATTTATTGTGTATTATGAACATAGAGCTAAATGTAACAAGATAATCATTTAAAGTGAATACATAATGTGAATATGTGTTCTGGGTCTATGGCAAAACAGAATTTCAAGTGGCCCCGACACACACAACACCATAATAGCCATCACGCGCAGCATGATCACATTGATTACCGTAAAAACGGATTTTGTGTATGGAATAATCGAGATTGTAGAAACATTTCTTCCAAGTATCATATTAACCCTTTAACCGCTTGTGTCGCATAAATATGACACATATTTTCGTGCCCCTACCGCGCGTGTCGTATTTCTGCGACAGAGAACATTTTTCGTTTTATTTTCAACTAAAACCATTATCGAAATGAGATAAGTATTATTTATGTAACAAAAACTAAAAATCAATACTACGATTGTTTCTCCTTATTTACTGTAGGTATTATTTTATTGATTTGTAGCAATTTTGGCCCGGTGCGGCGGGTGCTAGGGGGGGTTGAACGACATTGGTCAAGTCAGATATTCGTCAAATCGGCAATTCGTCAAATTTGATATTGGTCAATGCTGCAGTTCGTCTAATCGTCTGTTGGTCCAGTTATATAATTTCCCACATACGCTATTGGTCAAGTAGTAAATAGTAATTATAATAGGATTTCTCAAGACATGTGGTGTTGTGCAACTGAACGCCATCGTACCATCAATGCAGTCGCGGCTCATCGGAGATTAGGGATTAAAGTACAAGATGTTTATACTTTCATGTAAGTACATAAGTATTTTTGAAAGAAGCAAACATTTTTAAATAAAGGTAAAAGAGAAGATGAGAAGCAGAGGGAAACATCCATTATCATAAAATATGCCAACACAAAAAAAATAATAGGAAAAATATTGAGTGGAAAATTAGACGCGTCAAAGTGTTTAAAACAGTTACGTTGGGTATGAATTCTATGTAAATAAAATATATGAATTGAATAAATGATATAAATAAATAAAAAATATAATTAGGTTCTTTAATTTTTACAGTTGATTGTACTTAGATTGCTTGACCAATAGCGTATTTGGCAAATTGTATGATTGGACAAATGGACGATTAGACGAACTACAGCTTTGACCAATTTCAAATTTGACGAATATCTGACTTGACCAATGTCGTTCAACCCGCTAGGGGCACGGCAACTAATATTTAGCCAAGCGCTTAAAAGGTTAAACATGTTAGTCATTATAGAATGTTGTCAAGTGAAAAATTGACACATTTCTCCTCTTCACTCTTGACTTTGTCATGCTCATGACAGAAGTTATCTCAATCACTTGGTAGATTTTTCTGCCGAGAAAATCCGTTTCTATGGTAATCATACTAGGTGTGCTGGAGCAAAAACTACATTCAGGTCATTCAACCTTTCTCAGAGGCATTTCACACACACACTCATACTATTTACCTGTGGCAAGAAATCCTAATTCTGGGTCTTGCCCAAAGGCAACAGTTTCTAAGTCATTCTCAGTTTCCATCTGGCCTACAACCTTTCCATTGCTTGCGGTAGTCAATACCACTTTACCTGCAGAAAAGAAAACACACTATTATTATTGATGAAAATAAGAAAGAATAAACATGTCAAAAACTTGAAAATAAAAATCAATTGAAAATTTCAGGGATTTTACTGTTAAAAAAGTTGTAAAACCAGCTGCTCTGGGCTTTGTTTGCTTAAAATTTCAGGGATTTTACTTTTTTGCATGAATCCCTTAGCTTTTTCTGCAAAATGGCTGAACTTAGCCGTTTTGGAGATTAGCCCAAACAAACAAACAAACAGACAAAAAAATAAGAATTGGTTTTGGTGGACAGCAAAAAATAGCAAATCGGTATTTTAATATTAATTCACAATTACACATTTCAATTTTATATATTTGTAAATATTAATAAAGGATAGCTTTCATCAATCACTAAAGCTTTTTGACATATACTTATTCAAGTAAATATAAAAATGTGAATATAAATAAATCTCACCATCAGTAGAAATAGATGCCATAAGATTTCCATCAGGATGAGTATCAACAGCTGTCACCCTGATCTCATGAACTGATGCAGGCACTTGATGCAGGACCGCTGAAGTCTTGAGATCCCATATCTTCACTGCCCCATCTTCATAGCCTGCTACTAAGTGAACTCCGTCATGGAACAACTGGAATCATTAATTGCTTTGATCAATGCTTATACAGAAGATTATTCTTAACTAAATTCTGCCTGCTGCATTGCCTGCATAATAATATAAAGTAACTTTCCCAAGATTATCTTGAGGGAACATGTTACTGGGAAATATAATCCAGGCAATAGTCTATATATGTGCCAATTTTCATCCAAATCTGTTGAATGGTTTATGTGTGATTAAAAGTAACAAATATCCAAACATTTTCACAAAGTTTCTCATTTATAATGTAAGTAGGTTTTAAATCACTACATATCATAAAACAAAGTTCTCTGCAACATTTGTCTGTCTATTCGCAATAAACTCAAAAGCTACTGCCTGTTACTTTACAGCTTACATGCTGTTTTCATAAATGAATAAATGCTGTTTTGTAGCATTTTCATGCCGTTTTCACCAATAGATGAAATTTGTCAAGCTACAACCATGCGGGTGAAACCACAGGCATCAGCTAGTATAAGATAAACAGTGATATATCTTCCTTATAAACCCCATGATTTGACAATAATTTATATTCTTATCTATACAACAGATTACTTTACAAATATTAATGTGGTATTGAAAAAGTGACTTGACAACTTTACTTTTAATGTGAGATGACTTGCAATTTGTATGTGAATCATAAAATATGACCAGACTTTTTAGTGACAGCCCACCAGATAAATGACTTGGACTGATGACTGATTAAAAGTTTTAAAAAAATATTAAGAGAGAAGATGATGTCTTTTTTGAGACATACTTCAGAAAGGTCAGTTGTGTAGTACTCGAAACTGGTGTATTTAAAATCAAATTTTGTTTGTTTTTTCCAATCTGCAATCAGTATTTGATACTTTTATCAGATGAGTTCGATGTAAACAGTGGCGGTAAGAGTGTGACTCCAGTGAGCCATCTACTCCATATTCTTGTTTATGTCCTCACATATGGGAGGACTATACAATATCTTTCCTTTTAAGTCTCTTTCTGTAAGATCTTGTTTTCAGTGCAGCAGCCAGATCATTAGGGTGCTTTTGCAGTCTGTCCTGGTATATTTTTGCAGTATTTTTAATTTCCTCCATGACGGTATCCATTTTTAGTTCTTTGTGTATTTCATTGTTTGTTATAAGCCAAGGAAATCTAATGTAATTGGTGTAAATAAATCAAAAGAAGTATTTAAGGACTGTAGCTAGTGGTGTTCTGTACTTTCTACCTAGCTAAGAAACAAGGTGAATTTTTGTATATATTTGTATGTTGAGAGTCTAGGTACATAATTATTTCACACAGATAATTTTTGCTTACCTTTCCACATTCAACTTTTATATTATGTCCCTGCAAAACTTTGGTCTCTCCTGAGGGTACTTTGAATACATAAATATCTCCAGACACTGTTCCGAATATAAGAACTCTAGCACCAAAATGCCATAAGCCCCATGTCAGGTCATCAGCTTCATACTCAAAAGCCACTGTCCATGGTAGCTGCTGGTTCTCTTCAGTGTTACATTTCCATACTTTGATTAGTCCAGACATATCAGCTGTGGCCAAGTATGCTCCATCAAAACTGAAGCCAACAAAAATGACAGAGTCCTTGTGTCCCACACAGTCCATGATCAACTGTCCATCGCTAACAGACCACACATAGGCCCTGTCATCTTCCCCACCAGTAACAGCAAGCTTGCCATCAGGATGAAGATCACAACAAAACACTGACCCAACATGTTTACTGAACACAAAAGTTGAGTGATCTTCTGGTGGTTCCATGTCCGTGTCCTCTTCCTCTACGCCTAACATCGCTTCCAGATCTTCCAATTGAACTTCCTCCACATCATCGTAATAGAACATGCCGTCTTCTTCCTCCATGCCTGTTATTTCGTCGCCGTTTACAGACGACGGCGGCGTGTCTTCCTGCTGACCACGCATTATCTACAAACAATACACATATATTCCACCAGTGCCACATTAGGGCTGAGTAAAATAAAATAAACAAAATAATGGCGCAATAACTACGAACCAAGTTCAGCTTGAAAACTAACCTCTTTCCTATGTTGCACACAATCACGAAATGTTCAAACTTTTTTTTTTTTTTTTTTTGTAGTGTGGCACTAGTTATATCTTTGTGCCAATTTCGGGTAATAAAAGGTAGGGAAATATTTCTATAGGAAAATATCGGAGAGGAAAAGGATTTTTTTAAGGTTCAGGAAAGGAAGTATTTTATTCTTTAGGAAAAATATATATATGAAAATAAACATACACAAACTAAATCTTTATATCATTTTTTAACAAAAATGCAGATATCAAGTTAAAATATTCAATGGGATTCATTACTAAACAAGAAACACAAGTAGGAAGGGAAACATTTTGGGAAACAAGAGAACGGAGAAAGGATGTTCGATCATAACGGGAACAGGAGAAGAATATGTGATCTAAAGTACCAACATCATCTCCACACTCGCAAAGATTACTATCCACAATATGCAACTTAGCAAGGTGGAAAGGAGTACAAACGTGGCCAAGCCTCATGCGAATTATCATGCTTGTGATTAGTTTAGAGCCTTTCATTTTAAAAAACCATGGTTTGACTGGGACTGAGGGCTGAATTGAGGCATAAATCTTACCCTTGACTTGAGAGCTCTCACTCCAAAGAAGTTCCCAGGAATGTCGAAGATAATCTTTAGGGAGGCTGACAAGATCATGACAGAAATTTTTATAAGGGAATGTGTCACCATTCTGCACAGCTTGTTTGGCTAATTGATCAGCTCTTTCGTTTCCTTGGATTCCGGAGTGACTTGGAATCCAAGCAAACTGTACCGTGTAGTTTCT
Organism: Euplexia lucipara; assembly: GCA_921972225.1. Taxonomy (NCBI): domain Eukaryota; kingdom Metazoa; phylum Arthropoda; class Insecta; order Lepidoptera; family Noctuidae; genus Euplexia; species Euplexia lucipara. The sequence continues at coordinate 16,144,727 of OV179146.1, forward strand.
CAATATACATTTGTGTAACTGTTTTCTTATGTCAAATACAATGGGGTAATAGGGTTTCATTTTAAATGTAAACTTTTCGATAGTTTGTAACGCACTTTTAGAGTCACATAATATGAGAACATTTTTAAGTTTAGCAATTAAAACGTACTCTAATGCCTTGAACAAACCAAAGCATTCTCCAGTGAAAACTGATGTTTCAGGAGGAAGTTTTACCAACTGAATAATTTTATATTGAGCATGAAATATACCTACTCCCACACAACTAGACCGGGTCTTTGATGAGTCCGTAAAGATATAATGACAGTCTATCCAGTTTTCACCGACGGCAGCATTAAATTTTATGTTGGCTCCTACATCACTTTTTTCTATCCCGAAATCATAATGCACTACAGGGGAAACAAGTAAGGGTTCAAATGTTTTGCACTCAAATAAAGGAAGAGTAGGTGACCTATGTACTCTCGCTGGTATAGAATTAAACTTCCTGAGACTTTTAACTAAACACGGAATATCTTTGTGCCGCCAATAGGATGACATCTGAATAAGGTTATCAAGTTTTAATAATTTTGAATGAAGCAAATGGTTAGAAAACTGCATTGATTTAAATAAAAATCGGTCTGATAGATATTGCCTTCTCAGGTGGAGTGGAGGATCTCCTACTTCTATCTGTAAGGCATTTAACGGGCTTGATTTCATGGCTCCAGAAATTATTCGAAGAGCTTTCGACTGTATGCTATCTAACTTTTTAAGACCCTTTCTGTTACCATCTTCAAGAAGGAATGTTCCGTAATCAAGTATGCTTCGGATTATAGCATTATAAAACAGTTTTAGACTAAAAGGATGTGCCCCCCACCATACTCCAGAAAGACACCGCATAGCATTCAGTTGACGTTCGCATTTTTCAACTACAAAGTCAAAATGTTGTTTGCCAGAAAGTTTTTTATCTAAAATCAATCCTAGAAACTTAACATGATTTTTCGCAGGAAGGCTTATGCTATTATAAGTAACGGTTGGGGAAGGAATATTACGTTTTCTTGTAAAAACTACTACAGTACTTTTTTCTATTGAAAGACTTAACCCATTAATTTGTAACCATTGCTGTAAAAGACTTAGTGAGGCGGTCAAAGCATTACATGCATCTGAGATATCATTGTGAGTAGTATAGATTAAAAGATCATCAGCGTATTGTAAAACATGAGCAGATTCTTGTAGAGAAGATTCTAAATCATAAGAATAAATATTATAAAGCAAAGGTGACAATACTGATCCCTGTGGAAGGCCTTTGAACACTGTCCTCGTTTTTTTCTTGTCACCGCAAAAAAGAGAAATAAATCTAACTGATAACAAATTTATGATAAACCGTATAATCAAAGTAGGGACGTTTAAATTAATTAGCTTGCGTTTAAGGACAGATATAAGTACATTATCATACGCGCTTGTTATATCTAGAAATGCGCCAACAACCGATTCGTTTTTTGAAAAGGCTATGCGAATGTCAGTGGTAAATACACTTAAACTGTCCATTGTGCTTTTTCCTTTACGAAACCCAAACTGACTGCCTGCTAATAATTGATTGCTTTCTATAAACCACTCTAAACGATTTTTAACTAGGTGCTCTGCAATTTTGGTAAGAACCGAAGATAGCGCAATAGGCCGGTATGATAGAATATCATTTGAATTTTTATTTGGTTTGAGGATCGGTAAGATTTCTTGGGAACGCCAGGATTCCGGAATATTTCCAGAAACCAAAACAGAATTAATAATTTGTAGATAGTATGATAATGTATTATCACTACAATGTGAGAAAAACGAATACGGAATACCGTCTTCTCCTGGGGCCGAGTCTTTTAAGCATGTTAATACCCCTTTCAATTCGACCAATGAAAAGGGAGCGTTCAAAGATGAATGATTATCAATATTTAACAGAGTAGAATTAGGGTAAATTTGATCATACTCTGGAACTGATGCTGGAGCTAATTTGTCAAGAAAACTATTACTAAGAGATAGAGGTAATTGTGTGAAGGAAGGAGTATCACTAAAGGCTTTTCTAAATCTTTTAATACTGCGCCAAACTTCTGACGGGCATGTGCTGGGTGATAAAGACATACAGAATGACCTCCACCCCTGGACTTTCTTATCTCTGAGAAAAATCCGTGTATCATTAATAATATCTCTAAGGCCGTCCAAATTTTCATCTGACATGTCCTCAGCATATTTTTTTTCAGCTTCCTTTCGCTTCCTAACTGCATCGGCACACGAAGAGTCCCACCATGGGGGCATAGGAATTTTATCGGAAGGATTTTTTTTAAGAGGGAAAACTTGGTCTGCTACTTCTACTAGGCACATCGCTAAAGCTGTTGAGCAATCAATTTCTCCACCCTGAGTAATTTGCGGGAGCTCAGCAACTTTAGCATCGACAAGCGTTTTAAATTTATTCCAGTCTGCATTACCGAGTCTATACTTTAATCTAGGGGGTCTTTTCGGTGTTGTTGTGAACTTTACTGAGGAAGTAATTACTAAGGGAAAGTGATCACTTCCAAAGGTAGAAGATGAGAAACGGGACCAAGATAAAGATGCAGCCAATCTAGGAGAGCATATAGATAAATCCACAGCACTAGCACTTTCACCTGCATTAGTTCTACGAGTAGGCTCGCCAGTATTTATAATACATAGATTATGATCGTCTATAATTTCTAATAAACGAATCCCTTCCCTTTTTGTCTCACCGCTTCCCCAACACTGGTGGTGACAGTTAAAATCGCCCATTACTAAAAATGGCCTACGAAGGGATGACAACATATTGCTAAGTTCTTGTAGGGCATTGTTATTAGCATTAGGAATGTAAGTGGAAACATAAGTAATATTATCAACAATTACCCCAACAATATCAATATCAGAACATGAAAGGAGAGAAACACGTGAAAATGGGGTATTATTTTTAATCAATATGGCCACACCGCCATATCCGTCAGCTCTGTCATTGCGTACACAAACATAACCTGGAATACCAAATAATTGATTATTTTTAATCCAGGTTTCAGATAATGCCACAATATTTGGCTTAAATTTATTTAATAAGTAGAATAGGTCAGTTTTTTTAGGTATTACTGATCGGCAGTTCCATTGAATTATTGTGTCCATCTTTTTGGTTTTTGTTTAGTAATAAACTACATAAGCGCTCCACGTCGTACGGTTCAAAAGATGTATTTTTACATAATAACATTTTGATAAGGTTTATAATAACATCAACAACCTGCTCATTCTCGTTCTGTTGCAGTTTCATATCGGATTCCTTAGACAAAGCACACCCATTTGCCAAAGATGGGGGTTGAAACTCCCTAAGAAGGGCGTTATGAGCTGCTCTGTCATAACCTTGTGCTGACTTGGGGGGAGCACGGGGTTTAAGAAAGACTGTCTTTTTGTATGATGAAGAAGTTGATGGTATAGGTTGTGAACTCAAGTATGAATTATTATTGGTGTGAGAATCATGAGATGTAACAGTAGTGAGAACATTAGCATAGGATTTTGAGGTGGCTGGGTGTATTTTGCTTGCTTCCTCATAGGAAACACAGGAATGAGCCATAGTATGTTTAATGTTTTTTTGCCTCTGGAACTCAGGGCAAGTCTTGTCTGTAGCATAGTGAAATCCAGAACAATTAACACAAGATGCAGAATCCTCCTCTACTAAACAAGTTTCACCTAAGTGATTTTGTCCACATTTATAGCATCTAGGGGCAGCTGATCTGCATTGATTTTTAGTGTGGCCATAACGGCAACAGCGGAAACATTGTATGGTGGGATACACATAAGTCTCAACAGGTAGTGCATTATAGCATACATAAATTCTTTTAGGAAGAGCTTGACCATCAAATGTTATTACAACAGATTGAGATGGTTTCCATGTATATGACCCATTCACTTGAACTTTGTAATTTAGGCGTCTAACTTTCAATATTTCACCAGTACCTAAGGGAGTTGATATATTTTCTTTAACTTCTTCCACACTCCATTCAGATGGGATACCCCGGACCAAGCCCATACGAGTGACGTTAAAAGTGGGTAGAAATGCTTTAAATTTGTTCAGAGGCAATAAATTACTATTAATAAATATGTTAGCAGCCATAGGGTTTGTAAAAGCTACAACACACTTATTCCTACCAATTCTTTTGACACTGCCAGGAACTATATTCTGGAATTTGTTATTTTTAAGGAAATTTCCAAATGCAATAGGGTGAAGAATGGTGCCACTGTTTTCAGTACTGGTAATACGCTGTACATGAACTATGTATGGCCCTGTATCAGAGGCCTGGTACTCCTTTCTACCTACACCAACTGGTTGGTTAATTTGTATTGCAGTTGGATCCAACTGCAAAGTTTGGGAAACAGAAATTTCAGAGGGTTGAGAATGTGGAACTGACGGTACGGTATTGTTATTTATTATAAGGTCGGATTTTAAATTAACATCTGTGCTGGGAATACATGTACAGTCAATGTGAGAGGTGGTTCCCTCAGGGATCACTCCCTGTCTACTGCGTTTCGTTTTATTACAGTGTTTACATACTGTTTTGTGTTTGTGTGAACGCCTCTTACGTGAAGCACTGACTTTACCGGAGGTCGACGCATCAGTTTCCCTTCCACTTGCTGTGGCTACAGACCCATCAGTGTCCATACCACTCATGTCTAAATTGGTTGCTATGGTAACATAATTACTTACAGGGGGACTTAAGCCAGGGCCTAAATCCCCCACATCTGATATAGGCGGGTCGTTCATACGACCCGGGAATATTCTTGGACTATATAAATATTTACAATAACTTACCAGAAATCAGGAAAAAATTACACAAATATAATATTACATACACTACAGAGAAAATATATTTACATTAGAACCTCAACTGAACCAAATATGTAGTTAAAATTGAATTATGAAAAATTGCTGAGAAAAAATACACCCGGTCTAACCGAAATTTCCCGCGCTTTTTCATGTTCAAACTTTATCAATATTTGAATTTGTTGAAGAAAGAGGCTTATTGCTGTCGTTTATTCAAATGTTTTAGTTTATAATTACACTAGTATGTATCGTCTCTCGCTAACACGTTGCACACGGTTTTGATTGATGAAAATGCAGGCAGATCTGCTCCAGCATATAAACTTCACTGACAGTCTGACACTTGACAGACATTTGAGACATTTAGTGACACAGAATGTCAATAGTGACACTAATGACAGCAATTCTGAGTATAAGGTTTCTTTTATATAAATTAAGAATATTTTATTTCAACTATTAAAAATACTTAAACATATTAAAACTATCTATTAACGAACCTACAATACCATACTTAAAAAATAAACAAACAAAAGAAAAGTAAAACAATTTGAGGGCATCAAAAAATTCATACGCATAACGCATCGCTGTCAGCAGAGAGCAGCGATAGTCCAGTGGTGGCGGCCGCGGCCCCGACTTACGAACACTGAACAGTAAGTCGTGGGTTCATACCCAGGCAGGACAAATGTTTGTGTGAAGAGCACGATCATTTGTTCTGTGTCTGGGTGTAATTTATTTATAATAATATGTATGTATTTAGAAATATATATGTATGTTTATCAACTGTTTAGTACCTATAAACAAGCTCTTAGCTTAGCTTGGGACTAAATGGCGTTGCGTGAAAAGTTGTGGAGTATTTATTTATTTTAATAGTTTTCACAGAATGTTCGAATATCAAACATGTCGCATCTCTATTCTTGACATTGACGGATAACGAGTAGGAGGCGGGAAACTGTTGAATGGGAAAGGCGCGCTTTTGAAATAATTTTCGGAAAATAATAGTTTTCAGGGTTTATTGTACTATAATTTTGTAAATATTTGTGTTATAAGTCGTTACTAGGTGTAAATAAGTATTGGTTTCTGAAAATGTCGAAGAAAAAAAGGAAAAGGGATGAGGTGGTCCCACCGGACAAAAAGCTGCTGCCGGAATCGACCGACTCCGACTCTGCCGAGTCTACGGTTTCGGCGACCCCAAATACTAAATACAGGGACGCTACTGATAAGTATGCCGTGTACAAGGTAAAAGGGTACACCCGTAAGTATGCTGAGGACTCGAAACAGACGGAGCTAATTGTTTTTTTAACTCATTTTGACGATCGAAACGTATTCTCTGATAAAGATCGCATGTCTCTGTCGAAGGGTATCAGAGAGCACGGAGTTTCAGGTGTGATGCACCTGCGTACAATAAATAAGTACAAGGTTGGTGTGACATTTGACTTGCCCAACAATGCTAACATGTTTTTAAAAAATAAGAAATTGTTTGAACAATTAAACTTAAAAGCAACAATACCTGCTGGCGACACAGAGGTCACTGGGGTTCTTACCTCGGTCCCTATTGATATGTCTAACAAAGATATATTTTCGTTGATAGGAAGTTCCAAAAATGTTATTCAAGTTAGGCGTTTCATGCGCAGAGTCAGGAGTGATGAAGGCTTATCTTTTGTCCCCACACAGGCTGTAGCTGTGACCTTTGCTTCGACCATCTTACCCGACTATGTCTACTTGGACTCTTGGCGCCATGAGGTCAAAAGGTATATCCCACCTGTTAAGCAGTGCCTTAAGTGCATGCAGTATGGGCATATTGCAAAATTTTGTAGGAATTCTGAAGTATGTTCTATTTGCACTGAAAATCACAGTTATAAAGTGTGTCAGGTTAATCCAAAGAACGCCAAATGTATAAACTGCAATGGTAATCATTTAGCTATCTCTGCAATATGTAATATAAAAAAACAAAAAGTAGAAGAAAATAAAATAAAAAGTAGAAATGCAACATACTCTGATCTCTTCAACGCTAACGCATTTCCAGCGCTATCTGCGCGTAATTTAGATACACAAGTAAGTAATCTTATGAAATCAGACAAATTTTTGAATAGTTTAGTTGAAACAATTACTAGAATAGTTACCAATAAGGATACTCCTATCAATTCAGCATCGATTAAAGAAGCATTAAAAACTACTCTAAGTAATAAATTTCCTTCAACCTCGTAATGGATTTTTCTGATTTAAACGTAGTACAATGGAATGCTCAAAGTTTAAACAGTAATAAACACATATTAATCGATTTTTTATACAATTACAAAATACACATAGCAATTATCAGTGAAACATGGCTTAAACCTCAACAAAATTTTAAAATCAATCATTATAATATTGAAAGAAATGACACTGGTAACAAACATAATGGAGTAGCAATAATTATTCACAAAAGTATTTCATACACTAAAATTAATACCTTTTTTGATAACTCATTACAAAATATCTGTGTAAAAATTAAAGTTAACAACAAAGAGTTAAGTATAGTAAGTATTTATAGTCCTTTGAATTGTAGTCCAGTATTCAAAAAAGAAAATTTTGACTTATTAGTGAAGTCTATTCCTGAACCTTTTATAATTGCTGGTGACTTTAATGCTCATCATACTTCTTGGGGCTGTAACTCTGACTCTGTACGTGGACGAAACGTTTTAGATGTAATTGATAATAATAATTTAGTTCTGCTCAATAATGGTCAGGCAACAACAATTGGTTCTTTAACTTGGCGTCCTAATGCGTTGGATTTGACGTTAGTTTCTTCGTCTTTAGCAATTAATTGCGAATGGAATGTACATGATTGTCCTCTTGGTACAAAGAGATTTAAAATACTATAGAGCGGGCATGTCAAGGAAATGTCATAGAAAAACTTGGATCCCATGTCTCAGTAACGCCATCTAGAATAATATATGAATATTGGAGCGGCAGCGGAGCGTACTACAAAAAACTCATAGACTTGTATCCAGCAGGACACACTTTTTCGGACGAAAATTTTGTTCGTGATGTCCGGTCTATAGGTATTGAATGTCTTTGTCTTGGTAGTAGTTATCACATTCCTGTAAGGATAAAATTATTTATTAGCAAAAGCAATAATATTGTTAGCAATTGTACTAATGCTGAACATTTGCCTATTTACCCTAATTACAAATTGGTAAATTGGGAAAAGTACAGTAATTGTGTTGATGAATTGTTACTTGATTTTAAAGTTGATGACACAAGTCTTCCTGATTCATATTCCAAATTTTGTACCATTTTGCGCACAGCCGCTGCGAATTCTATGCCAAACTTGAAACATTCTAATACCAGTCATTTTGTCAACCCCTCATGTCATAGAAATAATCCTAAAGGGCCTTCACTTCCTTGGTGGAATCAAAAATGCACAGAAGCTGTATTGAATTTTAAAACTGCATATTTACTGTTTAAGGATAATTCATCTGAAGAAAATTATATAGAGTTTAAAAGGCTTCGCGCAGTTAAAAAACTTACATTAAAAACAGAAAGGCAAAAAAGTTGGGTTTCTCTTTGTGAAACATTTAACAGGTGCACTCCATTGTCTGTTATATGGAAATTCATGCGCAAGTATAATAAAACATATAATTTTAGTACTCAGGAGGATGATAATTGGGTTTTGGATTTTCTTAAAAAATACACACCAGACACTGTATCAAATGACTTAAAGTCTTCTTCCAATGCTAGCATTAATTCCAGCAATAGTTTTCTACTTAATCCTTTTTCCTTACAAGAATTAATATCGGCCATATCGTCCAGAAGAGATACTACCCATGGTCTGGATGGAATACCATATATACTGTTTAAAAAACTAAACCTTACGAGTTTGAATATTCTTTTAAAACTTTTGAATTTATTATGGGAAAATAATATTTTACCTGATAGTTGGAAGGTGGATTGTCTTGTACCTGTTTTAAAACCTGATAAGCCAAAAATGTGTCCTGATTCGTATCGTCCTATAGCCCTGTCTTCTTGTGTTGGCAAGTTATTTGAACAATTATTAAAACAACGCTTAGAGTTCTATATTGAGAAAAATTCAATCTTACCATCAAATCAATTTGGTTTTCGTAGGAATCATTCTGCTAGGGAAAGTGTTTGTCAATTACAGCTTGATATATGCAATTCTTTATCTGCAAACCACAATTTGGTTGGAGTTTTCTTCGACGTTGCAGGTGCTTTTAACAGTGTAAATATAGATATCTTATGTAACGAGTTATCACAGATTGGGATACCTGAGAAAATTATAAATTGGGTTAAAAATTTTCTTCTAAATAGGCAAGTATTTGTTAAATTTAACAGACACCTCTATGGACCTAGACTATCCTCGACAGGAGTTTGTCAAGGTGGTATATTATCGCCTTTAATATTCATATTGTATATACGTAAATTAAATTTAATTTTAGGGTCTCATGTTAAAAACCTCCAATTCGCAGATGATTTAGTTGTATATGCATCTGGGAAAAATATAACACATGTAGTTGAAATAGTTAATGCTGCATTAGCGAATTTGTATAAATATTTTTCTTATCTCGTTCTTAGTGTTAATCCATTGAAATCCAAAGTTGTTGTATTTGGTAAACAAATTCTTAATATGCCTGATGTGGTGTATAACAATTGTGCTCTACCCATTTCACTTGAGGTAAAATTCTTGGGTGTTATTTTTTCATATAATTTATCCTGGAACAATTATATAAAACATTTAATTAGTAAAGCAAATAAAGCTCATAACATATTAAAATCCTTGAGTGGTACATATTGGGGTGCAGACCCTAAAATTTTATTATTATTATACAAATCTTTAGTACGTAGTCACTTTGAATATGGTTTCTATTGCTTTGGTGCAGATTCCAAACATGTAAATAGTTTAAATATTTTGCAAAACAAGTGTTTGCGTGTAATAACTGGTGCATTCAGAAGTACTCCTGTGGTTGCAATGCAAATTGAATGCAATGTTCCCCCATTATCTATTCGTTTTGATTACTTAAAAGAAAGATTTTTGTTAAAACTTTATAGTGTATCTGGTAATAGACTACTTCTTAATTTGTTACATTCACCTACTCATACTTCTTTAAAATCTTTTTATATGGTACAAGGTCTCCAAAGTTTTATGAATTTTATTCAAAATGTTAACATTTATCAATCAAAACATATTTTACCTTGTTATGAGGGTACTTTCAATGGTAAATTTCCAGCAATTGAAGTAATTATAAATAATAGAAAAAATTTGCCTTCAAAAGAAGAAGTTTATGCTATGCTGTCACAGTGGTCTGATCATAAATTAGTGTATACTGATGGTTCCAAGAGTGATAGAGCAGTGTCTTTCGCTATTTATGACCCCTCTTCAAATATTGCTATTGGACGGAGAATTGATACGAATGCTAGTATTTTTACAGCTGAAGCAGTTGCTATTTTGAGCGCTATGAAACATATTAAAAAATGTAATTTAGAACATAGTAAATGGCTTATAGTTAGTGATAGCATGAGTGTTTTGAAAAATCTGGACAATAATAAATTACTTGCTAACACCAACTACATAATTCTTTTGATAAAGCAACTATGGTTTGAATTGTCACAGTTGGATATTGTTGTTCGTTTTGTTTGGGTACCATCACATATTGGTGTTGTGGGGAATGAAAAAGCAGATTATCTTGCAAAAAAAAATCGTTGAATTTGAAGAATTAATCTGTGACACTGATGCGAGTGTTTTCCTGCCACATACAGACGTAATTAGCCTTCTACGGCGCCGCATGTGCGAGGCATGGGGGAGACATTCATACCATTGTACACATGTTGAAAACACGGGGTCTTGGTTTAATAGTCTTGATGTTCAAATTAACTCTGTACCTTGGTTTTGTAAAAATAGTAGTACATACATGAATAGAAAATTTTATTCGATTATCTGTCGTATGCGCTTTGGTCATTGTCGTTTAAATTTTCATCTTCATCGTCTTAAAATGGTCAGCTCGCCGCACTGTGATTATTGTCAATCTCAAAAAGTTCAGTCACTGTATCATATCTTCTTCGAGTGTTCGTCTTTCAACATTCAGCGCCTTGTGTTGTCGGATGAGCTTCTAAAAATTTATAAAACGCCTGATAAGGTCCCGTCGTCCATACAGGAGTTACTTGTGAATGCTACCACTTATATATATTTGTACAAATTCATACTGGAGACTGTAAATGATATATAATCGTTTGTGTTAGCTATATGTATGTACATATCAAAATAATTATTACCTAAGTACTTTTATCTTCGTTATTTTTAAATAGATTTAAGATGGTTAGAAATAGCTTGTAGGTTATGTGCCTATCTAAACATAAACATGCAGAGATAGCTAAAAAAAAAAAAAAAAAAATTTGACATGACATTACCCAGGATTTGACTGTACTTCGTACAAACTTGGATTTGACTAAAAAACGAAAAATTGACTATTAAAAATATCGAATTATGACTACATACGAAAGACTTAAAATAAAACATTATAATTACAAGGGAAATTACGAAAGACATTATATAAAAACTTAACACGACAGAAAAAAACATACGAAAGACTAGGCGGTATGGTCGAAAGACTTTAGCCTGCCCACTGGGCAAATAAAAAAAAAAAAAAGGATAACGAGTAATGTCATACGTAATTGACAATTTTGACATTAAGTCAATTGGATGTAAAATTAATAAAATTATAGGTTATGTATTGTAAAATAAATAATCAATTTTTAGAGGCTTTTGTTATAAATTAAGAATAAAAGTTACAATAACCAGATCAAGGAATCATTTAAAATGGCATCACTTAAAAAAGGTACCAGTAATTGTCTGCAGCTGACCAACATCAATGCGATTTTAAAACTGACGTTTTTATTTGATACTTGACCTCTTATTTTCTGTTTTACAGTTTTGTTACCAACGCAGACTTCGTTTCTGATATCTAAACGATTTCGTGGGAAGATTAATATCCAAAGACCCAAGAAACCTCACTTCGAGAGACAGCTTCTTATCGATTTGTCTAAACCTGTGTATGGGCCTCCCAAATACATGTTACCCGATTCTGCACTTTGCGACAGAGGACGAAAGCTGTATGCAAAGGAAATTGATAATCCCTTTGAAAGAATATTAGCAAATGAATGCCTGAACTGGTTCAACACATCAAAAATGGTTATATTTCTACATCTCAATTCAATAAGTATGGAAGATAAAACTCCAGTTTTTGCTGCCCTAGCGAAAAACAATATGCATTTAAGATGTTATGGTAAAAAGATAGTCAGCATGGCTACCACTGGGACTCGCTATGAAGCTGTTAATCACTTGTTCACATCGCACCAAAATGTACTGTTTGGGCAACCTGAAAATGTTGCTAAAATGTTCAAGATTATGAAGAAAGCACCTCAATTAGTTATAATGGGTGGGTTGGATGGATTGAATCTTACTGTTAGATAGTAGTTTATTTAGTACTAGCTACTCCAGCAAACTGCAATCCGCCTTAGAATCAATCAAATTTCATTATGTCATGTAAAAATGGACCGGGAAGACATTTGTCACCTGTCATGTCATCAAAGATGGCACTGCATTTTAAAATGTATAACTGTCGTCAAGTTTTCTTAAATTTTCTAAGGTTCCGCTCAACTTTTTGAACATTTTCTTTCATAAGATTCTTTTTCTGCCAATAACAAATACAACAAAAAAAGAATTAGTGAAATTGATCCAGCAGGTCGCATGTGATGAGACCAAGGAAAATAGGGATTAATTTTTATAAATATAGATTTTCTAGCAACCCAACAATGGCTTTACTTGGGTGTAATGTAGATTTACAAGTTAACACCTTGACTGCAGGACTCACATACGCTGTGTTATCGCCGCCGGAACACCAGTGCGGCTCGCGCACTCCGCTTGTGTTTTCATATTTTCCGTTACGGCTGTGCGGCAAATCATGCCCAGCGTGTAAAATTTAATTAAGCCGCGAGTGCGGTTCTCGCAACTGCTGTGGAATTTCACGTCTGTCTAGACGTTTGATCATTTCAAGTTTCAAGTCAATGATAATTTATTATTTAAAATGCAGAACCAGTAGGGGTTTCACTAGAATTTCTTTTAAAATTACAAAAATCATAAAGTTAAAAATTGTATAATTAGGCTTTTTTTTAAACACTAACTATTGATGAAAGTCTTTCATTAATGTTATGTGTATACTTTTAGATAAATACACAAATGTATTAATTGAGGTGGATTTAATGCCATAGGTATGTTCTAACAGTTAACCGAGTCAAGTCTACTATTTAGTAACAAAATTTTGTACTGAAAGGCTAGCATTCTAATCTAACATTATTTGCAAGAGTTTAATTTTCCTACCTAATGTAATTTTTTTGTAAGTTGTAACTTTAACAGAATTTAATTCCATTCCCAGCTGGAATCATACAAGACAGACTGATGTCCAAGAATGAGCTCCTAGAGTACAGTCAGATGAACATTGATACGGCCAGGAGTCAACTGTGTGCAGTACTGGAGAGTGCAGGGTCTTGTCTTGTGAGACAACTAAACCAAGGGCCACAAACTCTTGTCGGTCATCTGGAAAAGCATGTAGAACTTATGAAAGCACCCAGCAATGAACCTGAAGACAGTGCCAAGAAAGAACCTGAGAGTTCAGAATAATTTCATTTATTAAATGTAGATTTATTTGTTAGTATAAGAGTTAGAACAGTTTATGTTGGTTTCCTTTACTTATATTTTTTAAGTCATAGTTTTATTTCAAAATCATTTATGAACAATGTTTTGGTGGCATTGGAGGTATTTATAGAGGCTATCAACGTATAAACCTTCCTTAACCTTTTAAGCGCTTGGCTAAATATCAGTTGTCGTGCCCCTAGCGCTGGGCTACAATTTCTACAAATCAATAAAATAATTCCTACAATAAATACGGAGGAGCAATCGTCGAATTGTTATTTTGCATGTTCACTAATAAGAGGGGTGAACAGCCACATTGTCATTATGTCCAGATTGCCCAGAGGTTGTTACTTTTACATACAGGATATAGAAATGGTAACCTGAGTACGGGTACTTACCATGAGAGGGCCATTAATGCGAATTATATGGCGGTAAACGCGCTTCGACATAGAGTTGCGGACACTACCTTGAAAAACAATGTGTTACAAACAACTTAGCTGACATTATATCGAATTTCCAAATCAGGCCAACTCAAATTTAAAGACTACATAGAAAACGCTGACTTTGTATAAGACGCGTACACGCGTTCGTTCAGCTAAACGGACGCGTACGCGTCTCATACGAAACTAGTATTTTCTACGGATAAACGCTGAAAGGAGCTCTGAATATGTGCGTAGGCCCTAAGTGTTAAGATTGTCGTTTGGCCTACTGGTACTACTACACCCGAGGGGTGTGTGTGGTTGCACTGTCGTTACTCGAAGGGTGTGTGATGCTGTACTTTCATACCGTTTGTCCAATAGACAAGGTCGCGCTATTACATTTGATATCAGTATCATTGGGTCGTAAAATATGGGTGCGTTTGCATTAGACCAGACTGTTCTACCGCCAAGTCGTCACACAAAGGGTGTGTGTGGCCTAACTGCCGATGCCGGTAACTATCGGCCGAGACGCGAGTGGTGTGTAGGTATTGTAACTTAGGGGAAAAAAATGATTATATGATGAATGATTGTATGATTCAGAAAAATGTTAGTTGTAAAAGGTTTGAGAATAAGACAACTTTAGTATTTAACAAAATGTATTTTATTCAATGTTCAAACACAATCTTTGGTTGGAGTTACGACTTATAACTACTTAGTCCAATAGAGATCAAAAGTTAATGACTATACAAGCAGGATTGCTTCCACGAGATACTTACTTTTAATAATACTTGAGCAACACTGATTTTATTGGCATTACGTAATAGTAAATTTCATTTACGTAGCTGGCTAAACTTAACTAAAAATACAAACAATATTCATATTGGCAGTTACCCTATTACAAAGAGTATTATCCAGTTAAAAATATTAGGTGATAGAGAAAAATGTTCAATTTTCATATACCTATTAATCACGGTGCTGCGATGCGGCTTGTGGCAGATGCAAGAGCAGTCAGAGCCACTGCAGCTTCCACCTCGTCTCGGTCATGACGCGATAAGGTGTTTAACGTAATCCGTTGGATCTTTGTGTCTGGCTTTCTTCGCTTGCCATCAGCCCACCAAGAGTAGTTACACTCGCTTGGTTGGAATCGGGCCGCACTCTCCAGCCACTTACTCAGTAACATCGGGCTTGTGATCGCTTTCGATTCCTCTGTTCCATTGTCATTTGCATCGGATTTGTAGGAGTTATTGTTGAAATTCACACACTTTTCTTTCATGATTGACGACGTGTTAGAATCGTCGTGGTGGTATTCAGTAATCGTTTCAGGACTGCCGGTAAGTTCGCCATCATTGTCTAAGTTCTCATCTGGGTTGGTGGGGTCGGACTCGCTCCATATGCTATCATCGGAGCAGATGCTGAACTGTTCCACGTTGCCTTGTGCGCGATCATTGTATGTGCGTATCAGGTGTCCCCATGTTTGTTGATTTCTATCTACATTCACGTTTTTTAACTTTCTTCGCCAGTTGGCAAACCAGTTACAAATCTGAAAATAGAATATTTCAATTTAATTTCTTATTGTTTGAAGTAATTATTATTAAACAAATGTAGGTATTGGATATCCCCGTATCTATTGGGTACTAATTTATGCGTTAGATATTTACAAATAATCTCTGTTCTTAAAATCTGTACAATAGTCAATCTAGTTCTTCACTTAACGTTAAACGGTGAACAGTGGTCAACAAAGCAGGGACAAAAATAGTGCCTATTTATGTACAAATAGCAATTTCTGGCATCGATCCAATTAGGTTGCTGTTAGGCACAAACATGATACCTATGTATAAAAATCAGAAAACAATGAACTTTAAAATAATGTAGTGTTGGACTTACTTGTATGTATGTGAGGCCCGTTTCGCGGGACAAATACTTTTTTTCTTCTCTGTTCGGGTACGGGTTATCTCTTCGACGCACCAACCAGTCTTTGAGATAGCGCTTAATTTCTGGTGTAAAAAGCCTCTTTTGTGGGCGCTGGCCCGCAACTAAGCTCCTTCTGAAAACGCAAAAAGAACATTGGTACAAATACCCTACTAGCAAATAAAAACATTGAACACATTATAGGGTTCCTGAATAGTTACATTTTTTTAATAAAGGGCATTGAAGCATTGTAGATTTTACGTAAGTGACGCACAAAGAAAATTGTACTGAATACTGAAAGTAATGACTCATGCATGTCAATGTTTGTAGGCACTAACCGAGTGTATCGTCTGCTTCTGACAGGCCTCGAGGATTTGCCGAGATCTTCTTTCATCGTCGTATCAGTCATGATGTCTTCTTTGCCTTCCTCAGATGTGTGGATGAGTGTCATCTGATCTTGTATTACTTGATTTACACTTAAATGATTGTCCAGATGAGTGTGCGGCTGAAGAGCGACACGTAATGTGAGGACAGCACGTGCAAGGGCAGCTCAGCTTGCGACACGACTCGTGTCTCGCAACACTGCCGCTGCGGGGGATGCTCGGTGATCTATTAAAAAAATAAGGACATGATGACATAAATAGATTGTCTTTCGAAGAGTATACTGTTTAATTACGTGAAACAGTTAGATAGGTAACAGTATATGTTGTAGTAGCTGCATTGATGTAACCGAAACATGACGGTCACATTCCTCAGTTCACTTTTAGATGTTATTTATCTGCGATACCCTCTACAAGTGTATATCGGATATTTTAAATCGATTTATTTCAAATTGTTAACTCTACTTTAATTAGGCGTATTATTTTGATGTTTTCGTATTCAGTAATTACCACAATGAACAAAAAACATGTTAACTATTACGTGTGCTCGAGGGTCAATGTTCTTGTTTTTGAATGGCCGAATAAAATTAAGTGTTAATTAGATAGTATCCTGAGTGAGACCGAACGCACTGATTCTTTGAAGTGATTTGTGTATAATACAATTTAATTTTACGTGGAAGTTTTGTCACAATGCGAAAATTTTGGTACGTACCTGTGTGCGGGAAAGCTCGGGGATTGTGTGAAAATGGCGTCGGATAAGCGCGCGACGCCAGCGCCGCGGCGCGGGCGCATCGCTGCTGCAAATACGTGTTATTTCAGGATGTCTCCCGCGATGTCTTCAAAAACATGATTACAATGATCAACATATATTTAAACAAGCGGTATGTACATTGATCTGTTGTTTTCGGTAGTTCAACGTCATTTTATTTCGTTTTTTTATGAATTTTGACTGTAGAGCAACATCAATTATTTTTCACAATACCACCACAACACTCTAACACAAATTCTAATTATGTTTATAACCTACGAAAAACGCGTTTTTACGGGCAATTCAAGTAGAAATGACATTCATCATACATCAATTTAGGACCTTTGAAATCTTTAACTATTGTGAAGCCGTCTGTTATTGTCACGACTGCATAATGTAACTGTATGTTATGAGAATCACGAATTCACGACTCTATAGTATATGACGTATTTCAGTCGTTTAGAGTTTCGAAAGTGTCAGTGCAGTGTACCTACGCCGGGAGCATTCCATCTATCTTTACCCGTTGTAGAGTCATATTGTGAACTTCAGCTAAAACAAAAAAAAAACACAATTTCAGGCTTTGAAAAGGTTGGCGATTTACCTGGGAAGTGGATATATAAAAATATCTGAAAATTGAATTATTTATTTATTTATTTATTTATTTATAATAAGCACACCAACAGCACAATCACTTACAATTCAAATTAGATAACAACAAAAATTGACATTTTAGCAATCATGCAAATAACAGGTATGCATGACATTCTTAAATGAACATTAGAGACAACAATAAAAGGTGTGCCTAGTAGGGCTTAATCTAGATCACTACAAAAACAAACCAAACCAATTTGAACTACTTAGACATAAACTCATCACATGGTTTAAGTACGGAACGTCTGTATGAAGCGAAACTCATGGAGAAAATATCAATGGGGTAATCAATCCGTTTAGATCGTTCATTATATTGCCTTGCCATACGTGTTAGGGGGCTATTAAATGTGGTGTTCAATGTGGATGTAGGCAATTCAAAGATACGATGATGACGCTTACTACGTTGGCTGGACCGAAAGTTAAAATAGTTTACCAAATGTGCATCTATGGAACCATTTATAATTTTATGAAGAATTAGTAAGTCGGAATGGTTACGTCTTTCATTTAAGCTAATCATTTTAAAGTGCCTTAACCTGTCATTGTAATCAGGTATAGCTAGGTAGGTATACCTAATTCAATTTTCAGATATTTTTATAGATACTTATTTTTTGATAGCACTTAATAAGGTTCAACTGTGGATGGGCTCGTCTAAAATTTATGCTTACACCAGAAAGGCCAACAAAAAAAATATTTGGCCTATTTACCATGGTTTTAAAATGTATACAACTTAAACTGCCTTTTCTTGGCTAGTCCATTAATTAGATAGGATTTGAAAAATTAGATAGGGATATTAAGATTGGAGGATCTACCTCCATACAAACGCCTAATATGACACCTTTTCTAAGAAGTGGGCCAGCAGTCATTTCTAAGTTACTAAATAACTCTTCCAGTAGATTTCATACTTGTTGGTAACATTTATGTACGTGCAGATCTTCTTGAAATTATTGGCTTGATGTTAGTGGACGGTCAGCAGTAAAATCTAGACTTTGAATTTTAGAACACAGTGAATTGGAATCTTAGAATGGCTACTTATTTCCGTTAAGTAGGTACTCATTGCCTGGTAATGGGTAGATCTCCAGAGGCATTTTTTTTCGTGTCGGGCTGGATAAACCCACTTTAAAATCGAAAAACGTTTTTAAAATATTTATTAATATACAGTTTGGTGTCCAATCTACATGGTACAAGACTAATATTATGAATAAGTTTACATTAAATATTTTAAAAAAAATCTTAAACCCTAAAATTCTGATCGCTCTGGGTTGACCCGACTCCCGATTGAATGAATAAAATATTTTTTAACTTTTTAATAAGAAGGTTCATATGAAACAACTTGTTTACATTACATTACAAATGGTTAATCTTCATCGTAATAAATTATTTTAAGTTATATTAACAATACTTTTGCCACAATTTGAATTTGAAATCGTGACCGGGCATTTTATCTCATCGCTCTGCGCTGAGGTAAAACATCGCGCTCATCCCTAGTTACGCGTTATAGACACTCTATTCCCCTCCCGCGGGGTAACCCTGGCAGTAGTCTAACCGCCGAGGAGGAAACCTGTGTGCCACGAACCAGCACTCCAACATTACGAAGGTAGGTAAGTTTATGATTGCTCTGGATTTGGTTCTCGAATTTTATGATTGCTATGGCACGTTATTTAAATTAAATAGTAAGCTTATGAATGTGTCTGTTATGTGAATTAAGTGATCGTTGTGGTGTTTTTTATGAGACGTAATCATAACTTTCTACTGCTTTTAAATTCGGCTATATTTATGATTTTGTGACTTTTTCTGATCGCTATGGCTGTGATTGTTCTGTCCAAAAAGAACAGAGCAATGATATTTTGCATTAATTGTACGATATAAATCTATTGTAAGTAGTAGTAACAATGACAAACGATGAACTATACATATGACCTTTAATTTACAACCATTCCTGGGGCGTTCCTTTGGGTAACCTAAACCCATAAACAGATATTGACGTATTTTACCTTGATGATATTTTTGTAATGGCATTTAACTAACCACAACTGTAACCCTTTCTTCTCTAAAATTTAATGGCAACTATTTTTGCAGGTTGAAATCATGCCTCGAAATAAATTATCTACGAGTATTGAAGAAAAACGTCTTAGGAAGAAATTGGCTGAGCGTCGTAGAATGGCCAAGATAAAATATGATCCATATCTAAGACGCACAATGGCTTGTAAAGTCAAGAGAGAGTTATCAAAGGCAAAAAGCTCGGGGCACAGTACTACCAATGAGTGACTGATCTATTGACTATCAAATTTAATTAGGTTTTCCAAGTATTACCGAGGTAGTTTTATCTTCGTTGGAAATTAATAACACCTTGACAAATAATAATAATAATAATAATAAATTTATTTGTTAGAATATTGTTGTTACATAGGTGTTACACAAAATACAATGTCCATAATATTCTGCTGTTTCCAGCGTACAAATATTTCAAAGAATTAAAATGAATAATAAACCATACAATTTCGGGAATCAGGAAAACGTTAACTACTATCAAATACAATGTCAGGTGTTATCAATTATAATGTAAGAATTATTAAATACAATTTAAGGGGTTATTAATTATAATGTCAAGAATGATTAAATATAATGTCAAGGCTTATTAGTTAAAATGTTGTGAATGATTAAATACAATGTCAATGGTTATTAAATAAAATGTCACTAATGATTAAATACAATGAAGAGAAAAAACAATATAATGTCATAGAAATGAAATTCCATTCAATAATTGTGAGGTAATTCGTTGTCTAATTTAAATTTTGAATCAAATTTTTCATTTAAAAATTCATTCGTTGAGTAGTAACACTTTTGCAACAGAAAGTTGAATAGTTTACTTTTAAATGTCATAAGGTTAAGACTTTTAAAGACATTAGGTAATTTATTATAAATTTGTATTGCCATACAGTAAACATTATTCGAAAATAGTTTAATTCTTCGTTGTGGTGCACATAATTTGTAGATATTTCGACTTTTCCTTATTACAACATCATTGTGTACTTTAAATAAAGCTAAGTTCTTACGTACAAAGATACAGAGTTCGAATATATATAAAGATGGGAGTGGTAATATTTTTAATTTTTTAAAGATCGGGACACAGCTTTGTAATGGGTGGGCTTTAGTCATTGATCGAATACATTTCTTTTGGGCTCGGAATGCTTTAATAGTATCCACAGAATTTCCCCATACAATGATGCCGTAGCGGAGAACTGATGCTACGTAACCATGATAAGCATAAAGTGCTGCATTGATACCAGCTACGCGAGTTATTCGATTTAAGACACATACAAATCTTTGCAACTTAGTGCATAATTTGTCAATGTGTACTTTCCAGTTGCAATACTTATCTAACGTTATACCCAAAAAAGTTGCACTTTCAACCTCTTCTACAGCGTTATTTGCATATCTTATTTCCAATTTTTGACGGTTGCTATTGTAAGTTTGGAACTGCATAAGTTTGGTTTTACTAATATTGACATGTAAATTGTTGTCTTTCAGCCATTCTATTATTTTGTTTAACGTGTCATTTATCTCATTTTCGTATTTGTTGATATTGTCATCGGTGAGTTCAACACTAAGAGTTGTATCGTCGGCGTACAGAATGCATGAATATGAGGTTACGTTGGGCAAGTCATTGATATATAGCAAGAATAAAAAGGGTCCCAATATACTCCCCTGGGGAACACCACATGAGTTTTGACGATAAGCGGATCTATGTATTTTTTTTTCTGATATTGAATGCCTCGATATTTCTACGCATTGTTGGCGATTATTTAGATAAGATTCTATCCACTGTGATGCGTTTCCCCTAACACCATAACGATTCAGTTTAAAGAGAAGCAGTTTGTGATCTACGAAGTCAAATGCTTTAGACATATCGAGAAATATCGATGCTATTGGCCTTTTCTCATTCAGGCTAGAGGTAATCATTTTAACAAGAGAGAAACATGCAAGAGTTGTTGATTTATTTTTTCTGAAACCGAACTGTTCCTCTTTTAAAATAGAATGTTTTACTATAAAGGAGTGAAGTTTATCGTACATAATTCTTTCAAAAATCTTAGAAATTACGGGTATTAGAGTAATCGGTCGATAGTTATTCATGTCATTTTTATCTCCTTTTTTGTATAACGGTTTGACTATCGAAAATTTTAGTCTGGCGGGGAATAAACCTTGAAATAATGATAGATTAATTATGTGGGCGAGTGGATGAGATATATATTTAGAGCAACGTTTAAGAATTTTTGTATTGATATCGTCATACCCGGTTGAGTTAGTTGAGTTTAAAGAATGAAAGAAAGGTTGCTGCAGCAGAAGATATACCCGACTCCGACTCCGAGTACTATACAATTATCTGAGCTTAAAATAAACCTTAATTTTTAGTTTCCTGATCAACTAAGCCTTATGAAAATTGTATTTTTTTACTTTGTGTTAAAGTTTGTATCATTATAATTTGCAAACAATACTTTAATCTGATCTGACCATCTGAGTTGCATTTTACTTTGTGTTCTTCTTTTTAATTCTTCACTTTCCACTAAAGATATACCTAGTTAAGGAAAATGTGATCATTACAAATCACTTACATATCTTGTATAGACTGTTATTTTAGTCATGATTCTAAATTCTATTAATATGATTACAAATAGTTAAGTTTATAAATTGTTCATTTTTAAGAATTTTATTTTGTTCTTTGTAAACGTTAGTTTTCTTTAATAACTTTTTCAAAACTGATATTGAATGAGTCTAAATCATTTAATAACTATAAAAGACTGTACGTAATATTGGTGGATTTCAAAAGGTTTTTAATGTTGTCTCATTTACCTAGAAGTGGTTTAATTAAGTCCAAATAAATGAAACTAAGCCAAAAGTTGATTTTGTTAATTTGTTATTTATTTTTAATATGGAAGTACTGACTGATAATACTGACTGATAATATGCCTTGACCTTTTTCTAAAGTAATACATTTCTCTTACATATAATAATCTTGTTACAAGTACACTGAACATGACTTAAAACGGCTAAATAAATAATATTTTATCATTATTATTTATTTTTGTTTCACTAATTTCACCATTTATGATCGCTCTGGCACCAATTATGATTGCTCTGGTCGCGAAATTTTTTGAACTTAAATATTTCCTTAGCCGTTTGTGTAAATTGAAGGCCAATAATAAAAATGTACTATTTGAATATCATTCTTTTTAATGAGATACATAATTACCATTATACAGGGTGTAACGGAAAGGGTATATACATACAAACAGGGTGAATAGAGTATTTAATAACGAGTCTATCCTCAAAATTTCAGCTCCCTACTAATAACTTTGAAACTTCACGATATTATTTAATATCGACAATTTATTAAATGCAAAATCATAACAAACGTGTCACCGCACTATGAGGGTCATAATCCTGTCCGGCAAGGTTCAAGTATATCTATCTCGGGTTCTGCGCGCCTAGTACAGACCTATCGGGCTCTGCCTAACCGACGAAGGCGCGACGGCGCGGGCGGGCTCAACTTTACAATTATGTATATATATGTATAAAAACGTTGCCATGTCGTTTCTTATCACCAAGAGAATCCGTGCCCTTCGGATGTATATAACCTTTCCGTTACACCCTGTATATCAATATCTGAAAAGCACCAGAGCGATCACACGAATACGCCCGTTTTGGAGATTGACCCTAATGTGTTTTGATAGCTAACCAAAATTATTAATTTTCGTAGAATTTTTATGATTACTGTACCTCGGAGTCTGTTAAATCTTCAGTATCTAGCGAACATTGAATTAGAAAAGATAAATTCAATGCTAGCGAAGCTTTTATTCTAGAGATCGAGGTAAGCGTGCTTCATCGTCGACCACATCCTCGCTTACCATCGGGTGAGAGAATGGTCTATAAAAAAACAAAACTTCGGATAGGTACTTTATAAGACTATTGGGAGAAGTAGGTAGGTATAACATTGAACATAGAATTGAAGAGAATAATGGCTCTTTATTTCATAAATATTCTACAAAAAATAACATATAGAGATACATAGGCTGTTAAAAAGAGCGTCCTATCTCTAAAGCGTACCTAAGTGAGTTAAAGTTTGTATGGACAAGGAGTGCAGAAAGTTTGAACGGTCCAATCAGTTAGCGATCACCAGTAAATATTAAAAGTCTTTCAGGAATATGATGTGGTGAAGGCTCATTGCTTAAGGAATAGCAATTGGCATGGTTGTGTTCATTCCAGACCAGTACACCACAAATTAATTTTTAAATTCAAATTTGTTTTTGTTAACCTTGGATATCATTGACATAGGTACCTAGGTCATAGGTGAAGGAAAACATCATGAGGAACCTAGTATAGAAATAATACATAATTATTATAGTGAGAGCCCTAAGTCCAAAATCACCTTGAGCAAGCATAATGATCAATGCTTTTACTTTCTCTGACTTTGCTGTAAAAAAAAAGGCTGGGACCTATTATTTTTTATTTTTAGGACCATGATGCAACTCCTTCATTATGTATCGTCATTCCGTTGTCAAGCAGTAACTAACCGCGAAGCAGGAAATGTAATTGAAACTTGCTTATATCAATACTGCTTAGCATTTAATTTTAACATAATCAGTAAATCAGTGTTTCATTTCTGTCAAAGTTTAAAAGAGCCTTGAATGTGCCGGCTATAACAAAGTCAACTTAGGCCATTGATTTCGCTGTCCTTGTCTGGTTAGTGTGGGATACAATGGTGATGTCCCTTTCAGTCACGACTAACGACGCGTTCCCGGCGCGCTTGGTGCTGAGACTGGCGTTCTACACATGCGCTACGGCGACTGCTCGGAGTGGTCGACTGAACAGCGTCCTTAGTTCACTGCGCCTGACGTCAGCACCGCATCGTCTATTCCAGTTTCGCAGATATTTAAAAATGGTAACAGAAAGTGATTCAGTAGTGTGAGATATTCCGTGGCGGCTAGTCACTCCATGGTCGTGTGATCTGCGGCACAGCGTGGATAGCGCGCGTATTTGACCCACGTGCGTCGCGGTTACCGGTATACGCGATTGATTTTTTGCGGAATGGGTGAAGAATCTCAAGCCAGCAATGGCAAAGTGGTTTTAAAACGTAAAATAACATTGTTTAATGGAGTTGGAATTATAATTGGGACTATTATTGGTTCCGGAATATTTATATCTCCGACTGGAGTATTCCTATACACTGGGTAAGCAGAGTGTTTAAGTTTCCCGCCTTTTGGACTATGTTTTCAGCCACTTGTTCGCGTGTACAAATTAAACTCTTCTGTTTTTATCGGTTCGCACTTATCGCTGAATTCGAAACGCAAGATTTGTTTGTAGGTAGAATAAACTAATATATTCGGGTTACTAAATCAAAAGTTCAAAATCGGAGATTTGTTTTTAATAAAGTTACCGTTTTCAGTGTTCTAGCTATTGATTGTTTTTATAATTAGTAATAACGTTATGGGTACCTTACGGATTATCTTTTAACTGTTACGCAAATATAACACAACTCTTTTTTAAAACTGCTTCCTTGATTTCCATGAATTAGATTTAAGTAGGTAACACTCTATCTTATCTACGACATAGTTTTATAATACTGCGCTATATTTTATTACTTATTTATTACTAAGATTTTATTGTAGACGCTTAGGTGCTTACTTAATATAATCTTCTACATTAGGTAGTATCTACATATACCTACATGATTTGTACCTATCTAGTAGGTACCTGCCATGCCTAAGAAAAAGAAACACTACCTACACATAATGTTGGTATATATTTTCAAAGTAATTCAAAGTTTGGTACCTGCCTACCTACGGAGTTTATAAATAAGTCGGTTTACAAAACAGTTGCATTACATGCAAATTAACGCAATCCCAAATTATGCGTGCATTAATAATGTTATTACAAAAGTACCCGTTTTATTTTTAAAGTCTTGCACATTTACTTTAAACGTTATGGTCGGTGACACCGGTTGCAAACTTTCATTTATTATTATTGTAAGTACAAAACACAACACACCTGTGGCTGCCATACATAGGTACAGTCAGCATGTCAACGTAGACAACATATTGACGGTTAGTCGGTTGAAAAAGGCTAATTGGCCTAAGCGAAATATTTTGCGTTTCGGACTTGTTTTATTTTTATACATATTTGGAATCATGTAATCCCACCAAAATTTCATGTAAAATGTTGCCAAGACGACCACATATGGTTTGCCCTGTGAAAAAGATATCAGATATCATGTAGAGCCAAGCTTCTGAATCTACACGGCCTAACCTACCGATCCTAACTTCAGAAATTCTTTATATCAGTATAAATGTATGGCTTTGCCGTTTCGCTACCGTCGCCACGTCGTGGAGGTGATGCGAATATTTAGTTTCTGAAGTACCTAAGTAACGAAACAGCCAAGTTATACATTATACTGATATGTAGAATTTTGTAATCTTACGATATAAGTATATGGCAGTCAATAGGGACCTATAATTCTAATACAAACTCTTAATTGGGTAAGCAACTATTGAAACAGTTATAAGGTTAACTGATTATTTTAAAAATATTGCAAGACATGTCATGCTGTCTGTACCTACTGCAGCTGGTGAAGAGTGTCCAGATGGTGATTCTGACTACAGAGGTGGACAGTGACCCCTTGTAATTTGCCAACACGACAAATGTCGCTTAGGCAGTTAAAACTTAGCATTCATTCAGCATACTAAATAATTGTAGGTTTAAAATAAATTTTCCATAAGGCCTGATTGTTAAATTCGATATACACATATGTAGTCATTTGTTGGGTACTAGAATAATTATTATCTATTTAAGATTTTTTTGTGGTCTTTATATGTAACTAGGTATATTGTGTAAACTATTTAATAAAGATTTGATTTGATTTTGATTAAATTTAATTGATGTGGATTTCGAGAAATTCAATAGGAATCAAGAGCAAACGAACAGTCTAAAGGGAAATATGCACTAGTAGTTGACAGATATTAGGTGCTATTTAATTTAATATATACCAATCGATTTTAGTTCCAATTTTGCTTCAAGAGTTGATAGATTAATATGCAGATATCTCTGATTACATAAATACTAGAAGTTCGACAAAAAATCGCATTTTAAAATCCGATATAGGTATCTATTTAACAAATGACTGATTCAATTAACACCCTTTCTGTGTTTACCTATTTCTAAATGAGTTAAAAATCAATAACGGTATTTTCTCACTAATTTACTTGTAAATTACCGTGACCTACAAACGGTACTCGGGTAAATGACCTTTTACATTCTCCAATATCGTATTTACTATAATGATCTTTTAAAAAGGGATTTACGGAAATTTGATATGTTATCGACTTCGGGACATTAAAGGATCAAGTTTCGTCCACCTATTGTACCTATTCTAATTTCGTTGAATCCCCTTGGGTGGGCTGGTGGTTTAGTTTTAATAAAAAGTGCACCGGAAGAGGCTTATTATAAATTAAAATCTGGCCTACGAGTCCCTACCTACGTAGTGATTATCGTATTGCTTTGCATCAACAGATCCTACTTTCCCTATTAAAATGCCTATTAATTTTATCATCAGCCAGTCTTTTATTCTGTTAAACGTTTCGCTGTGAATGTAATGTTAATGTAATGCTAGGGATTTAAAGCTTACTTCACCTTCATTTTCAATGGGTAATTTTTACAGAATATCACTGGTGGTGCATCCAATCTTCTCCTATATCTAGGTACTAAGCTAAACATAAACTACTTAGGTTCATTTTGGTGTCGACACGACTCAACAATTTCTACGAATTTCAAAAACGTTATGAAACTATATCCGTTTGAGCCCCAACGCAAAGTAAAGGGTATATTTGCGTCAAGGGTTAAAAGAGCTAGCAATAAAACAACGAATCAAAATAATTTGTTACTGGTTAATTAAAGAAATGTAGCCTAATTGCAGTACACCAAAAAACCATTCATAAGTACTGCAGTCACGTTTAAGATTTTCTCACGATAGTTTTTCAAGGTACGATTGACATGCTTGCCTAGATTCTTTCATAACTCGACAACTGGTAGACCGTGGCACTGAAACCTTTAGGTGGCATTAGTAGGTTTTACCCGAGTACCTACGTATTAAGTCACTTGTGGATAGTTGTGGACAATTTTTTAAAGCTATTCTTTTTCTTGGGATAATATTTTCTGTAACTAAAATTGCCCACTGAATTTATACATAAATTGAGTCAAATGTTCATGGGCGAGAGACAATTTGATTGTTCGGGGGTATAAACAGCTAATATCACTATGCCTTTATGTCTACTTAGAGACACACAAAAAAACAGGATAAATATTATGTTTTTTTCAATCGTTCTCTAAAACGACTAGACTCTACATTTTAAGAGTTTGTGATTTTCAACAAATTATCTACATATTTAACTTTTCATACAGTAGATCTACTAAAAATTAAATTATTTGATATAGGTACCTACTTACACCGCTTTTAATCATTACAAACAATTATAAGGTGGCAAATGAAAATGATGTATTGTTATTTCTCGTATTGGTTTCATATAATACAAATAAATTGATGATATAAGCCGTAACAACTATTTCTCTTTGTCTTAGGTTCTCAACACATTATGTATCAACTCCATTTATCCAAGTAGGTAAAGGAGGTACGTAGGTATAAGTACTATAGTAATAAACTAGGTAACATTTACCGCAACCGCAGAGGTGTAAACCAACGGCAAACTCTATATTCCTAGTTTCTACTTATTTACCATACATAATTACCTATTCCTAAAAGTAATTTCAGTAGGTGATATTTTCTATGGTCCGATTTTAGTGGGGTTTAAGAAAGGTTTCCTTTAATTCGTCACACACGTGAAAAGATCAAATCAAAATCTTAGAACACTAAATATTATAGAAATCAAAAGTTGAATTGGACGTTAGACATTTTTACGTTAATCGAGGTGGATTATGATGTGATACTAAAGAACGGAAAATTACGCGATTGATGGCAATAGGATTGGTCCCTATTACATGAGACGGCAAAAGGTGAGTTTACTGAAGTCCTGTACACCTTTGTCTAACCGTAAGGGGGACAGGTTTGACGTATGATGTTATGCCTTTATTAGTGATGTATTTTTGTGACATATAAAAGCAATGAATCGCACAGCTCCAAATAGTGTCCTATGAATAGACTTACTATTCGTGGGTGTGGTAATATAGTATGACTAAGATAAACACTAGGGTAAGTAATTAAGGAACTTCCGTTATTGAAATACCTAGCATCAGATTCATTCGAACTAATTCGTTCTGCCGGAAATTATGTCATACTTTCTAGACATATGGCAAGAGGAAACCACTGTGCGAGGAATTAAGTATGCGTAGCACTTATTTATATATCCAGCATTTAGAAACAAACATTTGGTGAATCTCTGCTAACGAACATACACTTAATTTTATGAAATTACTAGCTGCCCTGGCAAACTTTATTCCGCCTTAGAAGTTTTTTAGGGTTCCGTAGTCAACTAGGAACTCTTATAGTTTCGCCATGTCTGTCTGTCCGTCCGTCCGTCCGTCCTCGCTTAATCTCTGTGACCGTTATCACTAGAAAGCTGAAATTTGGTACCAATTGATGTGTATCAATCACGCCAACAAAGTGGTAAAATAAAAATTGAAAAAAAATGTTTTATTAGGGTAGCCCCCCCTATATGTAAAGTGGGAAGTGATTTTTTTTAAATTTCAAACCTAACGTGTGATATATTGTTGGAAAGGTATTTAAAAATGAATATGGGTTTAAGTACTTTATATACCTAATATTTTGATAATGTCAATAATTTCGGAAATAATCGCTACAAAAGTAAAAAACAATGTGTCCCCCTCTCTAACTTTTGAACCATAAGTTTAGAAAATATGAAAAAAATCTGAAATGTAGAGCTTTATAATGACTTTCTAGGAAAATTATTTTGAACTTGGATGGAAACAAGTTTTGTACAAAAAAAACAAAAACTTGTACAAAATAATTTCTGGACTAAGTTTGTAGTCCAATCGTATACCTATGCAAACATTTTGAACACTTATTGTGACGGACGGGAAACTACGGAACCCTACACTGAGCGTGGCCCGACACGCTCTTGGCCGGTTTTTTTTTATTTCTAAGTATTTAGTTTTTATTAGTTTACGTCTTATTCGCAGACCTACTGACACACAATTTCATAAGAATCTGGTAAGCCGTTTCGGAGGAGTTTTGTTACAACACTGGGACGCGAGAATTTAATATTTGTATTAGAAAATGAAGAGAGTATCGAAGAAATTGTTAATAGAACTTTACGTTAGTGGACAGGTGATCATCCATTTCATACAGAGATTCCTCTGTGCATAAGAAAAACCATTGGGTCAGTCATAGATTTTTGGCAGTCGATAAGGGAATCCCGAAAGTCTAACAAATAGTCTTGCTGTAGGGTATGCATACCTGGGTTGTAGGTAGTGGTATAAGTGGTAGCTCCTTAAAAAATGCTTGATTTCAGCTGCATCTGATTAGACTAGATGCCGACTGTAACGTAGTTGGAAATAGGCTAGGCAGATGATATTGATAACTCATATGCGCAGATAAAATGAGTAATTTAATAATTAGCATCTAAGTTGCAGCTGCCGTACCCCGTAACTCCTAATTTGGTTTCTTATTTTTACAATGAACTTATCACATATTTTTGTCATAGGTCAGTTGGTGCGTCTCTGGTAATATGGCTTGCAAGCGGTCTGCTGTCCACATTGGGAGCTCTCTGCTATGCAGAACTGGGCACCTCCATCACGAGGTCTGGAGGTGACTACGCTTACATCTACACGGCCTTCGGACCCCTGCCAGCTTTTCTTCGCATGTGGATCGCGCTGCTCATCATCAGACCGACCACGCAAGCCATAGTCGCGCTCACCTTTGGCCACTACATCGTGAAGCCGTTCTTCCCAGAATGTGACCCACCGCAACTGGCTGTCAAACTTCTAGCTGCTGTCTGCTTGTGTAAGTAAAGCCTCATATTAGTCCTTACTTTTAGAATTTCCGTTTTACGTATAAAAAATCAAACGAGCTTCGAAGCAGTATGCGATGATTTTATCTTTTGGATCGTAAATGAATCAGATTCGATTATTTACACACGTTGCAGCCAGTAGGCCATTGCAAATTTCGACGTAGTTTGTCATGAATCTGCTTCCCCTATGGCTTTAATTCATCGATGTTCAAAACGGATGCGATCAAACCAGAAACGCACATTGCGGTAACATTATGGCATGGTCAATTACTTATATTATGTTTACAGAAATAGCGATGTTATAGAAAATTGAACGGCAGGCAAACAAATAAACAACAACTGATTTTGAAAAAAGAAATGTCTAGCTATAATATAAAACTAGCTTTTGTTTTTCTTTGTTAATTTACTCACTATTTTTTTAAAAAAGCACAAACTTTATCACTTTTGTAGACTATCATAACATTGATGGCAAAATGTTGGGCAGCTCGTTGATCTTGCACGATCTTAATGTCAATCTTAATAAACATAATAAGAACTGATTTCCCTTTAATGCTGTGTAAGTGACGTGAGGAAATTAAATAATGGCAAATCAAAATGAAATCGACGGCATGAATTGGGTTAAATTGATGATAAACGATATGGATTTTTTTGTGGAAGATTTTAAAGTAGTAGCATTTTATATTGGCCAATGGCGGTTGACTTATAAATGTATTGCGATGAAAGTAAATTTATGTAGTTATCGACCACTTGTTTTGGTTATCGTAAGCTGTAAATTATAAAAAAAGGAAGGCAATGAATATTGTACGGATTCAGAAACATTATCATTATCACATTTTTTAGTGTTTCGTATAGGAATGCTGGAAAGAAAACCTCATCATCTAATTTTTTTACTCTCTGTCCGGCAATCTTTATTGCAGAAACTTTGTTAAAAATTGTTATGAAGATTTTACTTTGAACATTGAAAAATGTATTTTCTAAATTTTTACCCAAGTAGGTACAGTCGAGTTCATTAATATATTGGCACTGTCAAGGATTCAAAATATTGTGAGCGTTGGAAAGCTCAATAAATTCTATAGAACCTATGGATCAAAAATATGTCCTCATGTGAACCGTTCAATAATATATGCTGTGCACTGTGCAATAATATGTGATCATGAACAGTTCAATAATATGTGATCATGAACGGTTCAATAATATATGCTGTGCATTAGGCAAAAATATGTGATCACCCTTTTCAAAAATATAGTATTGGCTTTTATAATATCTGAGCAGGAAAAGCTTCTTAATTATCTCTACATGCATGGGAAAGTCAATTATTTGCTCGAACAAATAAGATCTAGTTTACATTGTTACAGAAATGACAGTAGTTTCCATTGTTTTAAAAGCGCGTTTGCGTTTGTTTTTTAAATGAGTGTCTTTCAATCGTTGAATGACATGTGCGTCAGTTATAATTTTATTAGAAAAACATTTAATATCATTTGAAGTTAATCTAGCCAGTGATAAATGATGTAGCAAACTCCTTGACCATGCAATTTTAAGATTCATCATTCAGAGTAAAATTATCTTTATAACGTAAGTAATAAGGTTGAATTTGAATTACATTTACTTGTTTAGATATTATTGTATTTATGTGTGCCAAAGAGACTTATAGTTTATCGAATGTCTTTGATGTGTGCATACATAATTGTGAATCCTACAATGTTCAGATAATATGATCTTACTGTTGTTCATATAATAATGTGCTTTTGGCTGTATACATGTTACTGAGAAAAACCAGTCACATATTAATGAATCTAAATCTTGACCACAATTTAATGATGCTTTAGTTGTCACAATGTTATGTTTTTTTTTGACGGTCATATATTTTTGAAGCCTGAAAGGGCCAATATATTAATGAACTCGACTGTACAACACTCTTTGCCGGTTAATACACCAAACGGCAAGATTATAAAAGCACTCGCCTTTTATAATAAAATTGTTGTTCATAAAATATGTTAACTCGAGCGTGCAACTTGAATGCATGCGACACAAAATGCAGATTATCATGACGTCACGTATGAAGGTTCTGAAGTGTAAAAATAGTAATAAAAAACATTTAATATAAACTATGCTCAGTTTGGTCAGCAAAGTGTAGGAAAGTGTGGATATTTATAATGAAACAACTAGTCTTTCAATTTCAATCTACAGACAAAGGTAAGATATCCTTAGAAGCTGTGCACGTCACCGATTACTAAAAATTCCAAAGATTTAAATTCATTTATCTAAATATAGGCTCGTGCTAAATACAAGGTCTCTGACACCGTATTGACATGTGGCTCCTTCATAATAAAGTACGGTATTTATTTGATCAATACTCAATACTCTGTTATAGTGGTTTCTTAGCAACTTTATGGGCTTGTTGATATACTCCGTTGGGAACGCTTTCGATCTTCGTTCACGGCTCGGGTGACAGCATTGTTTTACAAACAATCATCGACTTCCAATGGAGAAAGGCAATTGGCTCGTAGTTTTGTTTTACGTAAATAAACTTTAGTAGTTACTACTTATGTCATTCAATAAGTACATCGTTGTGTTTATCTTATTAAAACATTTTATGGTTTTAGGTGTCACTTTATTTACACACACGCCGGTTGCGAGTACTACGAACCTGACCTTTTTGAAGCACCTCACCAATAAGGTCTATGTATGTCCTTCTAGGGCCTCCCCTCCCGGCGTTCCCACTTACATCTGCCTTGTAAATACCTTTCGTTAGTCGCCTTTCATTCATTCTTTCAATGTGACCAAACCATCTAAGCCTACTCTTTTCAATTTTTGTTAATACATCTTTTAAACCACAACGTAAAACGACGTACCACAACATAGAGGTATGTAAGAATCGTAGCATATGGCGCTCTGTAGTTTCTGCGTAACCTTGTAGTTACCATGTTTTGGCATATATGTATAACTAGCGGACGTCACGCGGTTTCACCCGCATGTTTCCCGTTCCCGTGGGAACACAGGGATAAAAAGTAGCCTATGTTACTCAGGGTGAATGTAGCTTTCTAATTCTAATTTCTAAAGAATTTTTAAAATCGGCACACACACACAAAAATCCAAATTTTTCTCTTTATAATATTAGTGTAGGTCTAAAAATTCTGCCATAGCCAGATTGAGCATTGGCGCGATTGTGATAGATAAGTGTAATTTGAATGACATTTTCTTCAAATCCGGAAGTGGATATTATTGGTCCGTCTCTGAACAACTGTCCGACGAATTACCTACTTCTTATTCTAAATATGAATTAGTGTTTATCTCAAATCACACCTTACGCTAGGTATGTAAATGCTCATAGATCAATGTCATGGACAAAATGTACAGCAGGTACCTAAGATCTTACATAGGTAGAGCACGTTAATTCAGTAACTGCAGTGCTATTCAGTAAACAACACGTGAACTGTCAATCCCATGCATTTATATGGGATGACAGTTCACTTCACCTTCACTTTGACGGGGAATTTTACAAGAACGACCGGTAACAGAGAACTTGTGTAGAACACAAATACCTAATCACCTATTAGAAGGCATTCATTTGTTTTTACCACTATAGTGCGTACGAGCATGACCTAAAGATACCTTGTCAAGCTTAGATAAACAATATACAATGTTGCCTTTAAGTCCATGACACGCCACAATACGCTGATTACAACACTAGGTAGCCAGCGTGTCGAGTTATTACGTTACGAGAGTATATGTGTGTCAACGTAACTTTCCGATGCAGCGACAATTTACGGAGATGTATACAGTCGGCCGCAAATCAGTAGTAACCCTTTGGACTTGAGGTCCCCTAGTTTCGAATAGAATACGAGGCCACCTTATACTGGCTTTGTTACCAACGTTAAACGTTAGCAATTATGGATGTTTAGCAAATCATTCACGGCCTGACCAACCCCTGGACTTGTTTTTGATCTTCAAAAACGGTAAAGGAATAAGTACTTCATGAAATAATCAGAATGCCTGAGAGATCTGTCTCGTCAGCATTTGAAGCCAAGTCAGAGATTCATAGACGGCATAAATACCACAAACGCGCCTATGAAGAAGAATCACGCCTTTGCGGTTGAATGGATTGAGATGATATTTTGGGAATAGGAATACGATAACCTGAATTAAGATTTAGGACATAGAATAAATTAATCTCAATAATACATTCCCTTGGGATAACTCTATACATTCACGCGGGTGAAGCCACTGACCAAGACAAGGATAAAAATAAGTCTTTCGGCCATTGTGCATTGTTGTTAAGAAATTTATTAATTTTAGGCTCAATTAAAGCTAATATACCTTCTAGCATTTTTGATGAATGTTATGGTAGGTAGGTTGATGATGCAGAGTAATCTGTCCTTTCACTAACAAAAGTGCCGACTGATAAGGGACTAAGTTGTCCCAAAATTTAAAATGAAACATAAGATTGATCTAGATCTAATCGGAATCGTAACTAAAACAACGTGAGACTGCCCCCCTATATCATGGCCACCTGGTCATTGACCAACTGTTCGGCGGTACCCCTCTTCTTATTTATAGACTTGACCCTACCCAGGAAAATTGTCTGAGATTGAAGGATTGGTAATAAAGCTCTTTTGATTTGCAGCTACACGAATTTGAACATTTATAACGTAACGAAATGGGGCCGGTTTCGTTACATTGTTTTATTCTTTATAGTTCACATAAAACACAAACAGTCTTTACTCTTTACAGATTTAAATTGGAATGTTGGACGTTGGTATAAAATCTTCTATCGAATTTGGAAGGAATTCGTATGGTAGATAATGATTCAGTAAGGCTCTTAACAATTACGAGTACTTCTGCACCAATGGGCGATTTTATAAAGCACCCGTATTAAGCGCGAAGTCGGTCTATCTAGCCCCGTCTGTATTTATAACCGGTAGGTCCAGTAGCTCAAAACAGGATACGAGAACTTGTCTTTAAAATACACAGTACGAACATCCAGAAACTCGGCTCAAGTTTATTTTATCTGTAAGGCTAAACTCTCACTGACGTGATGCTGAGTCGAAGCGAAGCGACGCGTTATGTGTTAAAAGTTAAGACTAAATTCATCCGTATTTCTATCATTTATTTATTTATTGAAAGGAGAACCAACAGCTGTATCAGATGGTTAACAATTAAATAAGAAACACAAAGCCAATTACAGGTTCTCACGAGAAAAAGACAGAATAGGATACAGAAATCTAAGGATCACTAACAAGCCCGATAAGTAACAGAAATAAAAGATATTATGTAAAGTATAATTTTGTTATAAGCAATGATGAAAATACGCGACGACGTGCATTGTTGACAGACCAACTAGCGAGGCGACGCTGCTATCAATTTGCGTTTAAAGATATTATAGTATGTTCGCTTCGACTCTGCGTCAATGAGAGCTGAGCTTTAGTCAGTAACTTGCTTAACAACATCTTCTATTTATTGTTCGTTATCTACTGACATACAAGTCATTTGCTAATGCGAAACGAATTGCTTACCCTTTCAACCCTTGGTCACGGTAATCAAGATAACGATAGGTTTATCTATTTATACATGCATTTCTAATGGGGCCTAGTCACTGACTATCTACATAACTAATGGATTCCAGTTGGTGCAAGCGATTTTGATCATTTATAAATGTCTTTTGCTTGGTCATGGCGCACGAATATATTTATCAGTTCATTGACAATACTGTAGATATACCTAATTATGTAAGTGTAAAGTTGGAGGCTTGGAGCTCAGTTAGGTATGTGTGGTGGATTTACCATTTTTCCTCAATTCTTGTGGTCACCGGTTTGCGAGGAATTACCACGTAATTAGTTAGTCAATCTTGCCGTGTTTACTAAACTCTCTGTAGGGACAGGGAGTTCCCTTTAAATTGCAACCAGGTACAGTTTATAAGTTTATTGTTAACGAAAAACTCTTCAACGTCTTTTGGTTCAATCCATTGTTTGGACTTAAATCTTGATCCAATAGCATGATCATCGGATTATAGGACAGTACCTATTACATTAAGGCCTATTCAAATACCATTGAATATTCTTTTTCAACTTTTAATAAATACAAAATCAAACATTTATCGGTTTACTCTGGAGCCAAGAAAGATAAATAAAAATCTATAGGAATAGGAAGCCTTTAATTCTTTGATTGCATTGCGTCTTGGGGCGGAACTGTCGGCGGAAACTCCACTTAACCCAATTGCTGTTGATAGATGAATGGCTCTGAAAATGAACCTCCATCTTGCTAGTCAATGCTGGCGTAAATTAGGTTACCTATAGCCTGTACGTATGTGTACTTAAGTGTCTTGTTTTGTAAATGGCGCGAAGATTAATTATTTTGTACAATTATTTTATCATTATTAGGTGTTTACGTGTTTGCTATTAAGTTTATTAGCTATGTTGTGCATATACTGTGCTCTTATAGGTAAATGAAGGATAACATTATGTCATACTTTTTGTTCAATAATATGTAGTATTTTATGTTAGTCATGAGAGGTTTATATTCTTTGTTGGAGAACCTAAATAAATAAATAAAATATACCGAATTACAGATGGAAACCCTGACGGATCCCGGCTAGATTTTTTCGTATAAAATGCTAAATTTTCGCATTAAAATTTAATGAGTACGTTAATTTTTGGGGTTAACTTCTTATCTAAACATGTATTCAGGTCTCAATCTAAGCCCACCTTGTACTCGTGATATTAATGTTTATATTAAGTTCCAACAACGCGTTTGATTCAAGGAGCTTGATATAATGACATGTTCAGGTTGCGGTTATAATAGAGCCTTGGTA
Organism: Euplexia lucipara; assembly: GCA_921972225.1. Classification (NCBI taxonomy): domain Eukaryota; kingdom Metazoa; phylum Arthropoda; class Insecta; order Lepidoptera; family Noctuidae; genus Euplexia; species Euplexia lucipara. The sequence goes on from OV179146.1 coordinate 16,182,180, forward strand.
TTGCAACTGACAAAGATCTTGTTCCCTTTACATAATAGTAAAAAAGAATTTTGTGGAACAAAGACCTGATATGGTTATAATATATGATATAATTGGCCCTGCCTGCAGCATATCCACATTTTTGTCTTTAAAATGAGCTACCATTTTAAAGACAAAAATGTGGAAATGGTGCAGGCAGGGCCTATAATATAACCATATATCACGGTCTTTGTTCCAAAAAATATTTTTTCTCCTAATACTAAATCCTAATTGGTCCTCTTCAAACCTTATGAATCATGTTATGTTAATTCAAGCAACCTTATTAAGAGTAGATAATAGTTATATTTGAGCATATTGGAGCTGTTTGGGGTTAAAACACTTGGGTCATTGGGTCCATGTGCCCGTTTTTTTAACCGACTTCAAAAAAGGAGGAGGTTCTATGTTAATGTGTATGTATTTTTTTTATGTATGTTACCTGATTTCTCCCCCATTTGTGAACCGATTCTCAAAATTCTTCTAACTTAGACTTCCTAATTTAGAGTTATTATAAGTCTGTGGCTTTGGTGGTTTGTGTTTTGTATTCATGATGGGCCACCGATTTCCGAATTTAGAGTTATTTTACACCGTTTAGTGTTTTTTTTGAAGACGGTTTTATTTTTTGCAAAAAAGCTTTTTTAAATTAAGTAACAACCTGATCTAGGGTTTTATATTTGAGCAATTTGGTGTACCCATCTCAATTTAAAAGAAGCGGATGGTCTCCACATGACCAGAAGGCTGGCATTTATTTATTCCAGAAAACCAACATTGCCATTCAACGTGACTATGCCGCTAGTCGTTTAGGCAGTTTTTTGATGTCCTATGATTAATCTTTTACTCTTCTTTACATGTATGTATATAGGGTAGCTACTTGAGTTACTATACTTTCTAATAAGATAATATTAAAATTGCCACATATGAGTAACGTTCTATTTGTTAAGTTGTGACGCTCTCAATTAGTCGGTTTCGAGCTTATCTACCTACAATGCAGTTGTAAGAATATGATATCGCTTAATGTTCCTCGATCTCAATCTGCTACTTAAAGACTTGTTTGGCTAGTTTATTTAATCTTAAAATATAATATTTATCGTGTCATCGCAGACACCTGCTATTCCTGTGTGAATTAAAGACTAATTAACAATAGATTAAATAAAAATATCTAAAGAATAGAATTAAAACAAAATCAACTTTTTTTCTTTATTACAGCAGGACCCAAAGGTTGTGTTCGCCTCAGTTGAGTACTTATATTTATGTATGTTCTTGAGGTTATAAACAAATAAATACTTACCATGAAAATGCTACCTTACTAGTTATACCAAAAGTGTGTATAGTATAGTCAAATAAAATAGCTGAATGAGACTAAAAGACCGAGCAAGAGCGAGTCGTACACGAAGGGTTGCGTACCATCTTACTAGAGAAGACACTTTATAAAAATCATGTTTTGTAATTTTGAGGCCCTTCAATTTTTATTGATGTCATGGTACCTATCTGTCTGTGTGTATAATTTTTTTACTGTCTACCGTATCGTAACCGCGTTACGGTTCATTAGATACAGCTGATAGGACGGATGGACGGATATAGGGGGATTTGTAAGAGGGTAGGTATTGTTGGCACGTTTTTGGCACCGAACCCTAAAAGTTTGTTAAAAAACCCTACAGAGTGAGAAAATATTACAAAATGCAGCAGCTACTTATTTACCTATCAACTGTTAGTTTTAATGCTGCCTAGGCACTTGCTGATTTGGTTCGTTGGCTTACTACTATATTATTTGTAAATCCTATCACGTTCCAATTGCGTTAATAGTAAATAATGAATATGTGTGTGGTATGGTAAAAGTAATGAGCGTAATCGGTAACTTGAGAATCAGTATCGTATTCGTATGTACAAATACAATATGTGCAGTAGCGACCAGTCACACTGTAATACGATCCGGAACTGTTTGTCTGGAAGCATGTGTGACGTACTTAAACGAACCTAATGATTCGCTGAAAGTGGATCACTTAGAACAATTTATTTTGCAACGAATATAATCTGCATGCTGTGTCTACTTGTGTTCTGACGTCGATTTCAATATGTGATGCAGTCGTTTAATATTTGAACGATGGGAACAATTTTTTTTAAATCATGCACGTGTCCTGGATTAAAACCCTGAGGCTTCTAGGTGACGCATGTTACATCTTAATTTTTCATTTTGTTCAAAACAGGTTTTAGATGATGCGATTTATGTTGTTTTTATTTATCTATGGTCTTAAATTTTTCGACTTTCAGCTCAACATACAAAATAGACCTACTTACTTGAATCAAAAAACCTTGAAATATTATATATCTAGATACTAATTTAGTAATCGTTTTGACATGTGTTTGATTTTTAATTGGATGTTTTTAAAGTCGAGTCAGAAACGTGACTGAATAAAATAAAATTTTAGATATCTAATATATCACAGCATAATTATGACGTGTGTTAAATTTATAAAACATAGTCCTTGTTAACTAGATTTCTGTAAAAGACAAAACTCCTTATCCTCAATCTAAATCCTGTGACAACACCGTGAGTACCTAGGTACTTTGTAACTTTAGGTATATTAATAGGTTGAGATATAGATACGATTGTTGATGGAGCAACCTCCTTATCAGACATACAAACCATAGTGCCTGGTCAATCCATAGCGAAATCCACTTCTATTTTGTAGTAAAATCTTGCACTATCGATATCCACCGCTAAATCAATCATGATTTATAATGTTTGAGGCTTTCCTCGATCTCTTTCAAATCTATTCTAGTCCTATTAAACTTATTATTTAATTCTAATTTTCTTTACAGGTATCCTAACAGCGGTTAACTGTATCAGCGTGCGATGGACCATGCGGATACAGGACGTGTTCACCTCGTCCAAGCTCCTGGCGTTGATCGTCATCATCATCTCTGGCATCTACTATATTTGTAGCGGTAAGTCGATGATGATTACCTGTATTATCACCATCTGTACCACCACCATCTGTAGGTACCATCTGTAGAATAACGATGGTCCAACGGACCACAATTCTGGATGTCGAAATCATCATCATTTCGAAATCTAAACCAGCTGCGAGTTCTCTTCGTTCGTTTACAAACTTAAAATTTTCATAGTTCTTTCTTATTGCAAGACTTTTTCTTTGTCTGTGAATGCGTGTTTCCTCAAAGTCGCGATTATAATTTAATGACAAAATAAATAATGGTTTTTGCGTAATTGTGAGTATAACTATATAATGTTCAATCATTGTCGGTCAATATGATGGTCAAAATAAATCAAGTGTATTGTATTTATCGGAAATATGGGATGAGCTAATTTATCTATACACGGATAATAATAATGATTGATACGATCGTATGATAAGGCTTCGTTACGTTCGATTACGCTTGCACATAACGTATGTACTTAAGTAACTTCCCTCATAGATAACTGTTTGGTGGGTCAACTGATAAAATGAATGAAATACCAACGTCGTTGAACAGTTTATTGTATTTGTAACCTAGTCAGAATCCTTTTATGAGTACAGACATAGGCAATTAATGTAGCGTGAAATTCGCAGAATCATGTTCAGTTACAATATGCTTATTTTACATGAGTAGGTACGCTTAGATATCTCAGGGTCTACTATCACGGGCCTATTCGCCAAGAAACGGTAATCTCTTATGGAAGAGTTACGGCTTTTTATTCGAAAGTCAGGTAACTGCATTGCGGTAGTGGGTTGCGATTTGTGGCGTTGCTGTAGGTATAAGACTCGCAGCAATTATTTTAAATTAATATTTCTATTGGAAAACAGCAAGAAAGGCAGGAGTATGCAATTGGAATGAGAATGTTATGAAGGGTGTGTTGCGAATGGATAGAAAAAGAAATGTGTATGTAAGAGCGAGTCTGAAAGATGCATAGGCTTATGATACTCATTTATAATAAGGTACACAGAGGCCGTGAGACCAAAGAAACGATGGATGAGTTGTGTCAACGATGATATAGATAGAAAGGTGGACATTGAAGTGACAAAAAATAAAGAAATACAAAAGAGCCTATACCGACACAAAATTAATTGGGATAGAGACAGGAGGATTAGGAGTTGTATTGTATAAAATAAACAAAACTTATTCTATTTTTCTAGTTACCGACCGAAGGCTCGGCTTTGGCTTCGGCACAAACTCCTGTTTCGGACACAATGTTTTACGCAATCGTATTTGTAAAACTTATCTAAAGTTGATCGATTACCTTAATACACAGTTTAATTAAGAACACGAAACTGTCCTAATCTTTGTAGGTCAAATGGTCCACGTGTCAGTTAGTAAGTAGGTAGGTACTGTCTATTTAGGACTGGCTCACGTAATTTGGTGCAGGTGTAGACGCTCCTTTCTTGGAAGACACCTGCGATATTGTTGGTAGGTTGATTCCATTTAAGCATCCTCTTAATGGCAAACTTGTTCAAAATAAAAATAAATTCTCTTTAAGGTCGTACGTTCTATGAATGTTGAATGTCATATGATTTGTATAAGACATACGTAAAGTGATCAGGATTACTATTTTTTTTGGAATAAAGGGGTGATAGGGTGGAAAAAATCAATGGACCCTGATGGTAACCCACTTTAAATTTTTGTGATTAATTTACATTAATGAAAAAAAATCCTTAAAAAAAAATGTAACTGCATTTACTGATTTCTTGACAAGCAAAACTAAATCGGAAATCGAAACAGCTAGAAGACAAAAATAAATACTCACTATTTTATTCTACTAATCGATAGGGTATTTTTTCAGGATAAAATTTCAATAATAAACATAAGCTGTTAGAAATTACAAAGGTCACGAAATTTAACATTTATTTTATTTCATCGTCAATAAAATTGCGGTCCCGCACAGCAAACCAAAAAATACAAAATCAAAATCGGTTCATTCGTTCGGGAGCTACGAGACACACACTCACAAACACATTGACACGGCAAACTTATAACTCCTCGTCGTTTTTGCGCCGGGGGTTAAAAAAGATACATATGCATAGCGTTCATATTACTATTAAACAATTTTAAAAACTGAACTGTTTAATTTAATTGATGAACTTTCATCTATCTATATATACATATAAAATCAATTGCTATTCGTTAGTCCGGCTAAAACTCAAGGACAGCTGGGCCGATTTATCTGATTTTGGTTTTGAAATGGAAGTCCAGGGAAGGTTTAAAAAGTGAGAAAATATGAAAAAAAATGCATGGAACAATAATTTCGCTTTCCCAAATCTATTCCTACCTGTCAAACATTATTGAAGTTCGTCCCGTCGCGGTCGTTGGTACGGTATTCACCTCTCAAATTAAAGAACGTATATAAATAACAATTTTGAATTGACAACATTAGGTATATGTAAAATATTGGGACTGTAGTGTGTGTAAGCTAGTAACGTTAGTATTACCTATTATGAATGTGTGTGTAACCACACCTTATTTAGATATAGTCAAGTAAGCAATATGTTAAGATCATGTACACTCAATCTATGTGACGACAGAATAAATCAAGACGTTATCCAGTGCAAATGTCTTTCATTTACCACGACACTTCATGGCGACCCTGCCATTTAAAGTCACTTCGCGAGTTAAATTTGGACAGTAATTAAATTCAGTTATAATTTGAAAAGATCGGACTATGTTTCAAAATTAGTGGTTTTACGTTGCAAATCATGTGCCAATCAAGTCAAACGAGAGAAGAGACGATCATCGCGCAGACGGCTGCTGGTAATGGACAAAATAGTGCGACATCCGAGCAGAGCTACTCCAGCATCAGCACAACAAATATCCTCCTGACCTTGATCACAATCGTCCTACTAGCGGCGGCATGCTATGCTATCTGTACCTGTTACAAGAAGATGCATGTCAAGTGGATGGACAGGCAGATGAACCGCAGGTCCTTACGTCGCAGGCAGACCTCAAAGTATTTCAAGAATCATAGTGATAGTGTCACGGATAAACCCGTGTAAGTGAAAGAAAACAAAAGTGAAATCATAAATAATTGACCTTATTAATCGCAAAAAACAATACTTCGGAACCATCGAGTGATACGTAACGGCTAGTGATGGCTTTATAGTCATATCATTTTAATAACTTTACGTCTCAGATTTATAAATAGCGTTTAAAATACATAAATGACTTATTACAAGTAAGTAATTAATATAAGGTTTTATTGTAATAATATGTAGCAGTTCATAAATCGTGCACGGCGACTCACCGAACCCGATACCCTACGCCGTATATGGAATGTTTTCGCATTGCTTTCCCAGTTTGGAAGACAGTTAGAAGAAATATAATTAAGATATTTTGATTCTAGGGTGATGTCATTACATTCCTTATGTTTTATTTTTAGATTATGGCCGATGATTTTGTTAGAATATATGAAGATTTAGTGGACATTAGAAAGTATTTAATAAAGAAAGGTCAGGCCAGATTTACGGGTTCTATTGCGATAAATAAGTTGAAAGAGGCTAAGAATTTATTTAGTGAAGCACAATTATTATACTCAAAATTATCGCATAAATTAAAACCCGAATTAGTCACGCAACTGTCTACCACCTTTGATAATATTAAGAGCGTATTTTCAAAGATAAGTGAATTGTGTACTTCCCCACCTAGTGAAATAGAAATTGTAAAAATGGAATTTGACATTCGAACGGCGTGTAACTTAATTCCCCTTATGGATGGTAGGGAGGACACCACGAAACGGTTGATTGATGCAGTGGCAATGTATGCGGATATGTTAGATGATCCGGGAAACAAACTTTTAATAAAATTTGTAATTAAAGGTCGACTATCAGAGAATGCTAAGCTACGTTTATCAAATAACTGTGACACCGTTCCTAGTTTAATACAGGATTTAAGGAGACACTTATTAACTGCAAAATCTTTTACTGCTATTCAGTCTCGCCTCCAAAATATGAACCAAGGTTTTAGGTCAATTGACGAGTACGGTTCTGAAATAGAACAACTTTTTACCGATTTAACTATCTCACAGGCAGACGGCGATTCGTCAAAATTCGCGATTTTAAAGCCATTAAATGAGAAAATGGCCATTAAGAGATTTTCAGATGGGTTGAAAAGTTCAAGGCTTAGCACCATCGTAACCGCTCGCAACTATGGTAACCTCAAGGACGCTATACAAGGAGCTAAGGACGAGGATGTATCAACGCCTTCTAGTTCCTCTAAGCCAGACGTTATGCAGTATTCGAGAAGGGGTCGAGGTAAGTTTACACCTTATCAAGGACCGAGCGTTCAAGGTCAACGTGGCCGCAACTATGGATACTTTAATAACTGTAACCGCCGTGGCTATGGAAGATCATTCCAAAATTCAAACCGCGGTAGAAATTACTCACAGGCGAATAGTGGCCGATATTTCCATCGTGGTAACAGGCGAGGAAATAATTATAGCCGTAATAATGTTTTTTCAACGCAACCCATACAAACCGCGCAACCATCGGTGCAAGGGGGCATTTCCCAAAATTCGAATGAAAATGATAATTCCCAAAACAGCACCAAAAAGCAGTTTTTTCGATTTTAATAATTATATTATGGCGTGTAAAGGGCGATGTCAATTTGTAACATTTTATTGTCATGACAGAAAATATTCATTTTTAGTAGATACGGGTGCGTCAATATCAATTATTAGGAAAAACGAATTACCCGATTCGATGCGTATATGCTATAATAGCACTACGATAAACGGCATAGGAGGGCAGATCGACTCTTTGGGATATGTAACCTTGAAACTTGTTACAGAACATAATGACACGTTTATTCACAAGTTCTACGTTTTTCAAAACTTACCGTTCAAGGCAACTGGTATTTTAGGCTTCGATTTTCTATCTACTTATGGTTGTAATATCGATTTAGCTAATAACGTGTTAGTTGTTAATAATGAGGGTAAACAACTTTATTTACCTATCTCGCCTAGACTTGATTTAACGTTTACTAATAATAATTGTCTTGTACTACCGGCCCGAAGTGAATCGACTCATTTCGTAGATTTAGATATTGATGAGGAAGCAGATTTTGTTGTTAACTCGAGAGAGATAGAGAAAGATATTTTTTTAGCAGGAGCTATAGTTAGACCCAAAAATCGTAGGATACCGATCAGAATACTTAATATTAGAGATGAAGAAGTAAGATTAAACAATTTCAATCCGGAAGTAATGTTTTTAAGCGAGTATGATATTTTTTTTTCGATAAGACTAATGCCAATGCTAATAGAGCCGAAAATTTACTTACGTTGTTAAAATTAAATCATCTTAATTCAGAAGAAAAAAGTTCTCTCGAAACAATTTGTACTAAATATGCAGATGTGTTTTTCTTACCAGGAGATAAGCTAGCTACCACTAACGTTTACGAACAGTCCATAACTCTTAAACCTAACGTAAGCCCCACATATGTCAAACCTTATAGATTGCCTCAATCAATGAAGCCAGAGATTGATAAGCAAATTAAACAAATGTTGAAGGACGATATAATAGAGGAGTCCTCAAGCGAGTGGAACAGTCCAGTATTACTCGTTCCCAAAAAGTCAGAAGGGTGTAAAAAGTGGCGTTTGGTAGTGGACTACAGAAAACTCAATGATGTAATAGTCGATGATAAGTTCCCACTACCCAATATCACTGACATCTTAGACTCACTTTCAGGCTCAATGTATTTCACTCATTTAGACTTACAACAAGGTTATTATCAGGTCAGTTTATGCCCAGAAAGTCGAAAATATACTGCTTTCTCCACTAGCTCGGGTCAGTATCAATTAAAACGTCTTCCTATGGGACTAAAAACTTCCTGTAGTAATTTCAGTAGAGTCATGTCTATAGCTATGTCTGGACTGACGTATGACAAATGTTTTGTTTATCTAGACGACTTAATTATTTTTGGACGAAATCTTAATTTTCATAATAAAAATTTAATAGATGTATTTGAAAGGTTAAGAAAAGTAAATTTAAAACTAAATCCGGATAAATGCCAATTTTTAAAAAAGGAAATATTGTACCTTGGACATTTAGTTTCTGCTGATGGAGTATTACCAGATCCAGAGAAAACAATAGTTTTACAAAACTACCCAGTTCCTAAAAACTTAGAAGAAGTAAAACGATTTGTAGCTTTCTGTAATTACTATCGTAAATTTGTGCCATCGTTTGCAGAGATAACATTGCCTTTAAACCGATTGTGCAGAAAAAATGTAGTTTTCAATTGGACTGCAGAATGTCAACACTCCTTCGAGATCTTAAAACAAAAGTTAATTAGCCCACCCATACTTCAATACCCAGATTTCTCAGAAAGTAACGAATTTATATTACAGACTGACGCATCAGGTGTAGCGATTGGTGCAGTTTTGTGTAACAGTGACCTAAGACCCATAGCATATACAAGTAGACCATTAAATAAAGCAGAATTAAACTACCCCACCATACAAAAAGAACTGACTGCTATAGTCTGGGCAGTAAAGTACTTCAGGCCGTATATATTTGGTAGGCATTTTACTATAATGACGGATCACAAACCTCTCATTTATTTGTTTGGCATGAAAGATCCCTCTAGCAGGCTGTTGAAGTTTCGTTTAGTACTTGAGGAATATGATTTTAAAATAGTGTATGTGCAAGGAAAGGATAATGTTGTCGCGGATGCATTATCCAGAGTGAATGTGACTTCCAGTGAATTAAAGAGTATGAACGAGAAAATTATGGAAATAAATGTCATGACTAGAGCACAAAAAAGAAGAATGGACGAGAACTGTAAAAATGCAACACCGCCAATTAGTAAATCTACCGACGAAGGGTCTGATCAGCCTAGAGTCGTGGAGTTACTAAGGAAGCCGAGTGATGTCGTGGAGATGATATTGTTAGAGAAAGACAGAGTTGATAAATACAGAAGAGATAATATGATAACGGCTGAAGACGAGTGTCTGGCTTACATCCCTAGTAAAATGTTGTTGTGTGTAAACCTCAACTTTACGGCACATTTCTCGCGAGCCGAATTTGTGACTAAGTTAGAGAAGTTTAGCAATTATATAAAATTAAGAGAAATATGCATAGTTAAAAATAATGAAAATGAAGAGTTTATAAAATGTTTATGTAGTGAAATACAAACATTAAAAGATTGGACCGGTCCGAATGTATGCATACTAAGAGGAATAGAAAAAATAGATAATGATTGTGAGAAACAATATATATTAAATGACTTTCATTTACTACCTACCAGTGGACATGCTGGTGTACGTAGGATGACTAACAACATCAAGAGACGATATTTCTGGCCAGGTATCGATAAAGACGTTCTTGATTATGTTAAAAAGTGTACCACTTGTCAGAAGACTAAATATAGTAGGTACACAAAACAGCCGATGACGATCACAACGACTGCGTCGTCAGGTTTTGAAAAAATATTTCTAGACTTAGTAGGTCCTTTAGATAAAGACGAGAATGGAAATTGCTATCTATTGACAATACAATGTGAACTAACTAAATTTATTGAAGCATATCCTATAAAAAATAAAGAAGCCGCAACTGTAGCAAGATCAGTCATACAAAATTTCATTTTACGTTTCGGTATACCAAAAGTTATAGCGACTGACAGAGGATCAGAGTTCATTTCAAGTACCATGGTTGAAGTTTGCAAATTATTAAAAATAGACAAATTATTGTCTACAGCATACCACCATCAATCGATAGGTTCGCTCGAAAATGCTCATAAGCATTTAGGCGCTTTTCTAAGGACATATTCAGGCAATAACGGCTATGAATGGTCACACTGGATACCATTTTGGTGTTTCAGTTATAATAATACCGTACACTCAGAAACGAAGTACACGCCCTTCGAACTAATTTTTGGCAGAACATGTAACATACCTAATAACATTAAGAATTGTAATAGAATAGAACCATTGTATAATCCCAATGACTACTCTTTAGATTTAAGATATAGGCTACAGGTAGCATTAAAAGAAGCTAAACTTAATTTAGAAACTAGTAAAGAAACTAGAAAATTAGCATATGATAAGAAATGTAATCCAGTTACTTATAATAAAGACGATTTAGTTTTAGTCAAAAGTGAAGGAACTAAGAAATTGGATAATATTTTTGAAGGCCCTTATATTGTATTACAGGATATGGGCCCTAACGTCAAAATTCTAAAACAAAATAAAATTGAATTAATACATAAGGATAGAACAAAACTGTTTCATACTTAATATTAGTTAAAACCATTTATTATATAATTTTTGTTATTAATGTAGTTGTAATAACCGAATGAAAAAAAATAATAAAAAATTAAGAGCTCCAATTTTTTATTTTTCTGGCACCCCCGGAGGTGTAGTGTGTGTAAGCTAGTAACGTTAGTATTACCTATTATGAATGTGTGTGTAACCACACCTTATTTAGATATAGTCAAGTAAGCAATATGTTAAGATCATGTACACTCAATCTATGTGACGACAGAATAAATCAAGACGTTATCCAGTGCAAATGTCTTTCATTTACCACGACACTTCAGGGACTATTGCCATTGATCTTAATTATATCAATGATTATTGCGTATTTAGATTTAATTCATTAAAGCCCAAGAGGACACACAGAGGTCCGCGCTGTTATTGTCTTTCAATTGTGTCTATAATTGAAAAATACGAAATGTTATACAGTATCACCATGACAACGGATCAACAGAATTATTTTTGGTTGTCAATTTATGCGTACTTACCTACATTTTGAAATTCATTTCGTTACTAAACTTAGAAAGATGTTTTATGAAGCATAACAAAGTGTTATATTTCAGAAATCAATTTACGCAATTAATTATGACGGCAGTGACGAACTTCAATAATTCTTTGCAAAAAGATCTTTTTTTACTGTTTGAACTTTATTTAAAGTAGGCCGGGAAAACTATATTCAGTGTATGTAACATAGAGGCACGCAGCTCAGTAGTTCAGTTAAAAATTATGAATTTAGTATTTTTTAAATCGATGTATTTCAGTAAGGTAGTTAGGTTAGGTAGTTAGGTTAGCTATAGGGTAGGTATAGTAAGTTAGGTTAGGTTATACATATATACATGTTGTCATTTAAATTCTATCGAAAACAAAATGTTTAAATAAGATATTAATAGAGACTCGCTAAATAAAAAGTAGTAGTATATTATTGGAATGGATCTATTAGTAGTCATCTTATTAAACGTATGTAGGTATATCTAGTAAGTCTTATAATACAAAAGTGTCGTGTCACAGTGTTTGTAACAAAACTCCTCGGAAACGGCTTGAGCGATTGTTATGAAATTTTGTGTGTATAGTAGATCTAAGAATAGGATGTTAACTAATAAAAACTAAATAAAACTAATAAATTGCTTCTAAGGTGGAACGAAGTTTGGCGGGGAAGCTAATCTAAAAAATAAATATGGTGGTTTGACAATGCTCTGGTTAGGTTCCATCTGGTCTTTTTTTCTTATTTTGCAGGAGTTGTAAAACAAAGAATGTCTTTGGATTTTAGTGTAAGATAAGAAAAATTACTTACGTTTTTGTGGAGAAATTTTATCCTTGACATTGACCTACCGGCTAGTAGAAGTAGTTAGTAGAGTCCTTTAAAACATTGTAAAGCGCCTTCAAAAGTTACACTATTTGAGATGTTGTACAACAAGTTTTTTATTTGCGTCCGTCGCGGCTTCGCGTTGTATAGTTTCTGCTTTTTATTTCCCTAATATGTATGAGTAAGACTGCGTTATAGTCTCAGTTGATAGATTGATTGATGATAATGATGGAATTCGTTGTCAGCTTCCGACGGTTCTCCTTTAACAGCTAGATTGACTGGCGTGGGCAGCTGTTTATTCCTTGAATAAACAGCTCGGGAAATATTTGCGTCTACCACGACCGCGCGAGTATGGCGCGATAAATAACATCGACATTGAAGTTGGGGCTACGGTACTGCACGGCAGATGCATTATGCATATTTCAACCAAAATCATTAATGAATTAAGTATTTTAAATTCATTTATTATCTCCCCGGCAAATTGCGTTCCGCCTTTTTTAAACAAAATGTTTTACGACCAAATTAAATATTTGTTGCATAATAAATATAACGTGTTTTATACATACGTATTGTGAGTTTGTATTGATTTAAAATGACGAAATAACTTAAAAATTGGTTAGTCGAGATTATCTCGACTATACTCTAGATTAATCATAGCAACACTGATAACATCGTACCCATCATCGTTGATTGGCAGATCGTCGACGAGCATTACTAGCTTAGCGAATACGGTTTTTGTCAACGTTGTTCTTAAAGGCTATGTTTACGATGAAACATCAGTGAACTCGCCGTTGTTAACATCTGTGATGAGTCTGTTAGTGAATCGCATTGCTGCAGTGCGATTCTGGTCAAATCACCGCGTGCCACATTTTCACGCGGTGATTTGACCAGAATCGCAAAGCTAACATACTGAATAAACACACAAAATTACATAAGGATCTGTCATGCCGTTTCGGAGGATATGTTATAAATATTGGATTCATAAGATCCACTCAAGTACAAATTTTACTTAATGACAAAGGAATGTTACAATTGCCAATTACGGATTTATAATTTATTAACTAGACAATTATGCATCAGGAACAAATAGAATGACATGCTAATTCACCACCATCTTACCTTAGTAGTAGTGTGTGGTGTGGGTATGGGTATTATTTGTGTTGAATTGTGTGTAATGAGCTGTAGTGGTCAATGGACTACCTTTATTCAATACTGTTTATAATTATTATTCAATTCTTTGCATACAGAAATTACCAATAGTCCCCTGAACGCACTTTTTTTGGTATAAATAAATAGGAATAGTTTTATGGAAGTGTTAACGTGTGTGTAACTGTGTATACGTACAAAATAAGTTGATAAGAAGTATGGTGGCGTTCCGTAGTTTCTGCCTAGCCATATGCGAAGAAGGCGTGAGTTTATGTAATTTATTAGAAATGGAAAAAAAAGTTAAACTTTAAATAATTTCCGTTCTGAATATTGAACATTAATGAGATACCTTATGTAGTACAGACATGAAAGTGAATTGGTAACATTTTTATTTATTTGATTACTTTATTATCGAACGAAATAGAAAGTGTAGAAAGTTTGTAGGGCCGTATCTTGATAACAATAATTCCCTACGTAATAACTTGTGAAACGTGTAGACGTTCTCTAACATATTTTATTAGGGGAGACTGTAGTAGACGTATATTTAAATAGAAAGTATCCCACCAAAAAGATTTCATGTAAAATGTTGCCAATCCACATAAAGTTAGCCCTGTGAAAAAGATATCAGATCTCATGTAGAGCCAAGCTTCTGAATCTACACGGCCTAAATCTACCGACCCTAACTTCACAAATTCTACATATCAGTAAAAATGTGTGGGGTGGCTGTTTCGGTACTTACCCCCAGATTAAAAAGAAAGCCTAAAAGGCTGACAAAAATATTATAGAAAAACAACCGTCAGGTCTACGCGGCACTGGTTTTAGAGGTCTGCCGCTCAGCACTGCACTAATCTTATTCTTATCGCGTGGTTATTGACTAACCTGCAGGGCGATTCCCTAAGTGCGAGTTGTTTTTACGCTAACGCGATCGAAACGTTCACCGCGTTTGGCTCTCTGATTGGTTAAAAGCTTGGAGCGAGCCAATCGGAGCGCCGAACGTCATGAACGTGTCGATCGTGTTAACGTAAAACAAACTCGCACTAGGCACTCTGGTCAAATCACCGCGTGAAAATGTAGGCGTAGTGAGAGCGAATTGAGCTGTCATTCCATACTAATGCTAGGCATTGACAGTTCACTTCACTCAAGTTTTCACGCCGTGACCTTTACTGAATCGACCGGCTGGTGTCAGAGTTTTAATGCCGCCCACGGGCCACTGACTTGCTATCACATACCCTCGAGTAATATTTCTCAGGCATCCTCATGATGTTTTCCTTCACCGTTTTTGAAGCAAGTGATGTACATGATCCGAAAAGTCAGAGGTGCGTGTCATGGGTTCGAACTCGAGACCTTTAATGTGGCAATCCGCCTATCACACCAATAGACTATCTCTGCTTATAAACGAATGGGTGTCTGTCACACACTGTCAGGGCAGCTTAGGGTTGCCAGGTTACCAAACCTTATAACCGGACAGAGCAGCCACTGTGGCCGGACATTTAGGGAAAAATGCCGGACACCCAACAATATTGAGAATTTTGTATCTCAGTATTAATAGGTAAGTATGTCAAAAAATAATTGGTTGTCTGTAAAGTCGGTTTACGGACGATAGTTTAACGTGACACGCCATCTAGAAGCCTAACTTTGTCCGGCTTTATCCGGACGCCTGGTAACCCTAGGGCAGCTTATGCCCACAACATCTACAGTAGGGTGGTACAAATACGGAAAAGTAATTTATACAATAATAAGTTGAGTTAATTATTGCGATGTTATTGACTAATGATGAGGCAGAGACGCGGATGTTAAGTAAACAATAACCATAATAATCAAATTGTATTTTCGTTTAATGAGGCCGATAAAATAATGTAGGTAACAAACAATGTGAATGTTATTTCTGAATTTTATTACTTGAATTACTGATCGTGATAATTTATTGTTCACGTTCACGGTCAACTCGGGTGCAAACCACGCATAGTAAATTATCATATTTAATTGAGTTATGTTTGGGGATGTTTTTAATCCCTTTTGCAAAAAGAGAAGGCTTTAAGTTTGAGCGCAATGTGTGTGTCATAGCACAATTTATTAAAATTTAGCGCAGTTAGCAGTTCGTTATTAATACCTACATACATATAGGTAATAAAGGATGGTCATGGGCATGCGCCTTTGCAATAATGTGAAGTGATCTCACACAAGTGAAAATCACAATGCATAGAGACGGCACAGTAAATGATCATGAAGTAAATGATGAGAAAACAAATATCTATGAATTGAGCCATCTTATTTCTACATGTATAGATTAAAGCAGACCGAAGACAAATTGTTTACATACAACGTTATAGGGTAGAAGGTGGTGCTCGCATATTATCAGTTCTGTCATTAACTTATTTATAGTCAACAAAGCTATGAATGGAGGCACTCTTCCATTATTTTGATTTATTCATCGAATAAGCTTCGTTCTTGTGATCATTCATATTCATATTGATCATTATACGTAATAAATTAATGATACGACGGGCAATGATAGGAAAAATTCTGGAGTCTGTTGCGTAGGTACCTACTCCATATTTATATCATTCTCGCGAGTTTCTTGATAAGTTTTATACGTAATTTGTTCGTTTAATATCTACTGAACTAGTGAACTGCTCACAACTACCGGCATTGTGCATCGCTACGCATAGAGCTTATCCTTATTTATAACATAATCTGTAACAAGTGTTTTATCATACCCCTACCTAATTGTCTGATAATCCCACGCGTTATCTAATCTAACTAAATCTGCTAAGGTGTCTAATGGAATTCATATGTTGAAGTTAAAATCTCAGAATTTATGCAGCTACGTAATCCTTGGAATTTTGAGTATTTGAGTTGTGGTATACAATCGGATCTTACCTTTTAAATATTTAACCCGGCTATTTAAATTTAAAAGGTATGTTTTTGTATTTTTAACAGGTCACACTGAGAACTTCGATGCGGCATTTGAGGGAGAGTTCAGTGCCGGTAACATCGCCCTCGCATTTTACTCAGGGCTGTTCGCTTTCGGGGGATGGAACTACCTCAACTTCGTCACTGAGGAACTGCAGGATCCTTACAAGTGAGTCTCTACTTTAATGCCGAATAATTATAAAGAATTCCGAATATATAAGGTGTTTCAAAATTAACCTTACAAACTTTAAGGAGTGCTTTAGACTATCTAACTGAATAACTTTTACTATGGGACCAACTTTGAAATCGCGTAAAAGAAAACAGCTGTCCCATACAGTTTTCAACAGTAGGTATTAACTTTAGTATGGAATAGCTGTAATTTTTCGCGGTTTTCAAAGTTGGTCCCATAGTAAAAGTTATTCAGTTTGATGGTCTAAAGCACTCCTTAAAGTTTGTAAGGTTAATTTTGAAACACCTTAAGAGACAAACTATCGTTGGAAAATAACTTTGTTGCGAAGTTTGCTAGCCATACAGAAAAAGAACAATTGAGCGGAGTTTAGCAAAAACTTTTACGAAGATGAAAAGGCAGAAGACTCTCTGAAGATTTCGTTCGTAACTAGCGTCATTGTGAAGGAAACACGTACATTGATCTCAATACACACTTTATAAATCTGTCTACACTTATCTAGAACGGATCTTATAGCTGAGCGTGCATTTTCCAAGGATACAGAAAAACTATACAAATCTAAACGTATTTCTAAGTTTATGTAACTAACGAATGGGTTGCGTCATTCAAAGTGGAGCAAATAAAAGGATCGGTGTCAAGATCGACGATTTGGTATTGTAATGGGCTAGGGTTGCACACTAGTTAGATTCTTAAATCCATCTGAACTAGTCTGAAGTGGTTTCCTGGAGAGCTCTTCAAATACCCCTATTGTTTGTCGACGCGATTAGGGTTGGCGCGCACGAGCTGTGTCCTTGAAATAAGCTGTTTGCGATCTTCTCAGAGCAGTGATTTAAGATTGGAAATTGAAACTAAAAATTTTATTGACATGGGAATGTGGGAATGTTGGCAAAGGAACTTCTTTTATTCATTGGTTAGCCAAAGCCAAAGTGTTCTCACTCCTCCTATTGCATGTTTTATTCATTGAGACATTTATTTCGCGCAGTTTGTTAGTGAGTAGTGACCGTAGTGACCACCAGACCATTCCATTTCGGTCTATTTACACTTGGTTAATTTACTCAAGAGGAAATTATACCCAGTGTAGTTTATTGAAGTGTGCATGTACTTATTTCTTTCTGCGAGCATTGCATTCCTTTAGTGCAGCGACAAGTAAAGTCTTATTTTGTTATTTTAATATTATTGCCAAATTGATAACATATTGGTACAAGTTGTAGATAATATACCTGGGTAATTATTTATCGAATTAATGAAAAATAGGAAGACAAGTTGAATTGCGTTAGTAGGTAGTTGTGGGTAAAGGGGTTCCTTTAGTGAGCGAATTGTACAGTAGAGTCTCCTTTTTTAATTTTTTAATTGTTAATAGTATATACTTACCTAGGTACGAGTTTTAGATAATAGGTATACCTTTTACTTATATTAGGTAGATATTTATTTAATTAACAAAAGTAGGAAATCAATATCGTGTTTCGTTGTGGTCACAATTTGGACTTCCACTTTAAAGTAAAGTATAAGTAAAGTAAAGTACAAAAGTTTGACCTTGATATACTGTGCGCATGTATAATCGATTAAAAAAATCAATAAAGAAACACACTTTGCACATCCCTAGTCAGAAGTTTGGACTGGACTGGGAGCATGGAACAGAATTTAAACACGCCATTATATTAAATTGGAAATAAGTTTCTACGACGAGAATTTCATTAATAGTTTTATCACGTTGGCTGGATGCCAATATCCGTCATTTACTCAACGATGCATTTACTTTATCGCGTTATCAAAATCAGTGTTGAACTGTTGACTCATCGGACATTTTCATCGTAATTAATGTTTTAACGTAAACATTGTACTTACTTTGCATATTTCCCTATTTTTAGTTAAATATTGATAAAGTACAAATATTTCGAAGGTAAGCACAGAAAAAGTACGTTTCAACGCACATCCGTGTATATAGGACTAGCTTTTGCCCGCGGCTTCGCCCGCGTGGATTTCGAACTTCCGTCCCCTATGTTTTCCCTTTAAGGGTTGAATTTCCAAAAATCGTTTTTTAGTGGATACTTACTCTGCACTAAGAACACCCCTTCAAGTTTCATGTCTCTAATACCAGAGGTTTGAGCTGTGCGTTGATTTAGAAACGTAATAATTTTAGCATAATACTTCCGGATAGACTACTTTCAAAGTTGATCCTTCCGGTATGTATGCATAAAGATTTCTGGAACTACTGACCCGGGAAAGAGCGACGTACAACTGACCATGTGTAAAACAACTGAGACTTAGATCATCCTGCCCAGGCGTATTGATTACAACCGTACCATGTTTGGTTAAAATCTCTATAATAGTTTTTGAACTATGCGTGCACATAGAGACAGACAGATAGACAAAACATTTACTGATTGCATTTTTGGCATCAGTATCGATCACCAATCATCCTCCAATATTAATTTTGAATATATATTTAATGTACAGAATTGACTTCTGTACAGTTTTATTATAATTATTATTTATTATCTTAGTTAGTCATTCAATTTAGAATTTAGTGACTTTGTTTGCTATCGACACGCTAAGAAGAAGAAGATTATCTTAGTAGTGTGTGATAGTCCATTGAATTTTATGGCGAACTATATTGTATCTTAAGATAAAACATTATAGTATCTTAGCCGTGTGCAGCGCCCCTTGGTGAACTCCACTGCGGGTGACGTAACCTACGACAAACTTATTATTTGCGGTTGGTGCAGTTGGGGTTAGGGATCGAACCGCAAAATTAAGTTTGTTTTTTATTGTATATACTTTTTCGGGATAAAAAGTATCCAGTGTTATGCCCAGGATATTATAGAATAAGTATACCAAGTTTCAGCGTAATCGAACCGGTAGTTTTTGCGTGATACCTGAACATACAGACAGACAGACATACATACAGACAAAAAAATTTTTAATCATATTTTTGGGTTCGGTTTCGGTCTAGTAACACCCCCCGCTATTTTTTTTATATTTTCACTTACAGAAATTTTACTTCTACAGATTTTTTATTATAAGTATAGATTTCTCGAGAGGCGCTGCTCATTTTCAGGGGCAGATTCTTCCGTACGGCGTACTCGCTCGAGCGGCTCTTGTCTGTGATGTCTGCCGGGACAGTTGAGATTTCCTTATAAGCATGCTCTCAACAAACTACGCACAGACTTGAAAACAATTATCACGTACAACAGTACAACGAAATTACAATATTTTCGATTCTGAGGTATCTATCAACAACAACGTCAACAACAACCATACGAACGAAACAACCGAACCGAAACCAATAAGCATCTGACATGTAATATTAGAATTCTAACTCTTACGACAACGGAAAGTCTTAACACAGCGATTCAGAAAAATGACGTAATTACAGAACGCCATCTATGGGCAAATAGGTAAAACGTCTGCACAATGAAAGTGATGCTAGGGGCATTTTGCGTTTTAGTAATTTTATATTATCTCCGAAACTGTATGACCAATGGATATACTGTAAATGGCAAATCTTATCTGTATGATGTTTTTGTAATACTGAAATAATTTATTGTCATAAGAATTAATATTTTGTTGCTCAAATAATCAACCAAACGTAAGTATGCCGATTTTTTTTTTAATGCAATAAATGAAGTATATAAGATAAAATATAAAAGATAGAGATATGGTATCGCGGACTTTTTTGTAGAAATAATTAAGACGATCCAGGTAGCCATACATTGTTTTTAATTTTAAGCAACTGTTTAGGCAGCGCACGCAAATAATTCTGTTTTATGAGGTATTTTTTTCCGACTTGCTAGACAAAAGTTGTGATAGCTCGGATAATATACATGTTATAGAAACAATTTGTAGCCTATAGCACTCAGGAATAATGTAGCTTTCAGCCAGTTAAAAAGATCTTAGAATTGGATTATGAGTTCCAGAGATTACCCCCTACATACAAATTTACAAACTTACAAACTTACAAATTTTACCTCTTTATAATATCCGTGTATATAGGATAAAAAAAATTAGCTATTTCATCATTTTCCATTAGAAAAAATTGTTTTTTTTTTTTGAAGCACCTGTTTTGTTTTGATATTTCAGGATCAGTCTCATAGTAAAAGTTGTTTATTATTATTCTTCCGTATCAGTACCTACTTCCGTCCTGACAAGGGAAAACAAACAGTAAAATTTGGTACCTAGTTAGTACAGACGCCAGCACATCAAGTTACCCCAATGTGTCAAATTTCTTTGGTCGTTTTTCAACTTTATGACAATAAGAATAAGGTTCATATTCAATTGGGAAATTTGGCACATTGGGGTAACTTGATGTGCTGGCGTCTGTACCTACCAGTAACTACCTACATAAGAATTAAATATTTTAATGTATAAGTTCCCACAGAAACAAGTTTGTTATAATCTTCGATCTAATTTACAACGTTTCGAATGGAGATTATATTCTATTATACAAAACCTATATGCATGTACATACATTATTGACTGGCCTGTTGGTCCAGTACCTGGTAGTTAGTGACCCTGACTGCTATGCCGGAGGTCGAGGGTTCGATTCCCACCCAGGACAAATGTTTGTGTGATGAGCACGATAATTTGTTCTGTGTCTGGGTGTAATTTATCTATAATATGTATGTATTTAGAAATATATAAGTATGCATAACACAAGCTCTCAAGCTTAACTAAGCTTTATAGGTTATGGTATTTATCTATGGGTCTTTGTTACCTGAAATAAATGGTTTATTATTATTATTAACTTGGGACTAAATGGCGTTGTGTAAAAAGTTGTGGAATATTTATTTATTTATTATCACTACCTGCCTTTATTTAATATCTTTACGTCGGGTTACTATGTACCTCCTCTAATCTAGAATTATGTAGGTAATCCTGTTCATTGATAGGTATTAGATTATCTAAGTCTAAGCATAAAAATATCAATTATTACTTTGCACATGCTACTGCCATGTTCGTGATAAGTGAAATTCCCAACATTCCACACTGAGGCTAGGGATCATCCATTAATCACGTGAGACTCGAAAGAGTCCGAGAAGGCTTGGAAAAATGACGAAATAGTGGGGCTGTAGTGAGATATATCGTGCAATATTTTTTCGTTGAACGCGCTAAACTGAATACAATTTTTAAAAGTGTTTTAAACATAAAACACTACAAAAATACGCACTTAAAAAAAGTACGCACTGAGACTTGGAGTTGTAGACACTTGCCCAAAATACAATATGTTTAAAAAATTAAATATTCTTTCATTTTTGAGAAACTGTACCAAAAATAACACGTGATTTTGTGTAGGCAGAGAGGTGGTTAAAAAGTTTCATAAAAACATCACGTGATTTACAGACGACCCCTATGCAATATCATTTTTATGTGCAATAAGTTCGTTCCATTCTGTTTCAGGAATTTGCCCCGCGCGATATGGATCGCCATGCCCATGGTGACTATTATCTACGTGATGGCAAACTTGGCCTACTTTGCCGTCGTCACCAAGCTTGAAATGATGTCAAATCCCGCGGTGGCTGCGGTAAGCATCGTTCTTATACTTCTTTAGAAAAGTAGACAAGTTTGTTAGTTATTTTTAGGTCTTTTGTAATAGTGTCCAGAATATTCCACCGTTATGTACAAATCCAGCAGGCCATCCATATGACAAATTCTATTTCTATTATCGTAATCGATAAGGCGACAATAGAAAGAAAATGGCGTAATATGGAATCAGCTGTTTGTCAACTGTCAAGGGTCAACGAGTAGAATTTGAAAAGGAAATACACTTGACAGTTAACAAATAGCTGATTCCATATACTTACGCCATTTTCTTTCTATAATAGAAGTAGAATAGAAATAGAATTTGTAATATGGCTAGGGCTGCAGATTCCACTACAACTTAATAACTTTGTTGTCGACCCGGGGATAAATATAACTCAGGACCTCATGTCCAGCAATAGTGGTTGCGACCACTAGACCAGCGGGCCAGAATTTTCCATTCTTCGTTATTAGATTTAACTCACCAGATACTATTTTAGTGGATAAGTGACAAGTTGTTGAAATTCACTTTATCACGTCATACCTATATCAACATCATTACATATACCTACCATTATTGTTCGTATGGAGACTCTTAAAAAATGTTCTTTTCCACTACGATTTTCCATTAATTTAGCGAATACGATCTAATGAATAATGATACTAAGACTTAGTTGTTGGTATAACAATGGCATTGAGCAACCAATAAAAATAAAGGCTCTTGTAGAATGTTAATAGGGAGGCCTAGAATGGAATGGTTACTTGATATAGTGGTGATACATTTCAAGTAGGTAGGTGCCTACAAACCAAAGAGATTTAAAAGACTATAGAGCGGACATGCTGAAAATGTCTTAGAAAATCTTTGATCCCATGTCTCAGTAACGCCATCTAGAATAATATATGAATATTGGAGCGGTAGCGGAGCGTACTAAAAAAACTCATAGACTTGTGTCCGGCAGGACACACTTTTTCGGACGAAAATTTTGTTCGTGATGTCCGGTCTATAGATACTGAATGACTTTGGTACAAACCGTCTATTGAAAGGAAAAGTTGTAACTCATCACCAAAACACAATTGCTATTAATCGGGCACAAATCCAGACTCCCGGCTGCTACTGAAAAATTCCAGATGGAAAAACTTAACGAACCTGGGACCTCGTGATCAGCATTAACACTAGCGACCACTAAACCGACGAGGTAGTCCTGTACTAAAATAAAATTTAACTTTAATAATGGAATAATATATTTCATACCACGATGTTCAAGATCTAGTGATGCCTAATACCGGAGAGAACCGTAGACATTAATAAAATTCTAGCTTAATTTATATTTCCTACTAGCTGCCCCGGCAAACTTCGTTGTGCTCTAGAGAAGCCTGACAGTGCCTCCTGGCCCCCGGGGCCTCGGCAGTGGTCTGATCATTACCGGGCTTTTGTTGCATTTCATGGCCACATAATCTTAATATTATGACTCGAATCGTAGAACAACCGGTTCCGATTCAGCTATTGTCTAATAGAAACTCTTTAGGGCTTAACAGTTGTTAGCCGTATTGTCGGTCTCCATGGTTTATATGTAGGTACCTACCTACATCTCAACAACTTTATAGGTCTCGTGGGTAAAATTGCCATTCAAATCCCCACTCTTCCACGCCTGGCTCTTAAACTAACTGGTTAACTGGGTAACTAAAATATCGCAATAATATTTAAGTACCTACTGCAGTCATATTGCGGTACCTATTTATATCTTTAATACAATAAATCACTCATCGACTGTCGAACTGTACATTGAAGGATATTTATTCAAAGATGGCGACTAATAGCAATAGCTACGTACATAAATAACTACTTCAATGGACAATCAAGCCGCGGTGCCTGGAATACACCGGACTGAGTGATAGGCGACACTTTACACTTGACATGACATTATTTCTGGATAAGTTGTGGCCTAATGAACTGTAGTGTAAGTGTGTAGTAGGAATATTCCTTCTCTTACTGATAAAGATAGATAATAATGTATAGTAAGCTGAGTTTCTTCCGGTAAATAACATATCCCACTACTTTGTTCTTGGGTAACATCGCAATAAGTACGATAATAGTCAAAGATTTTTAAAGATGGCCCAGTATCTAAAGTAGCGATCTTTTGCACGAATGCAGTAATAAAAATGTGCTCACAAATCTGCCGAGATAAATGGTTATGTCTTGTTAAGGATCATTATTATACACGGCGACGATAAATAAAAGGTAGGTAGGTATTTTGTATTTTATACATGAATCCAATTTTACTTATTTATTACTTATTTTACCCCGTCAGATTTATTTTGGTAGGATTGTCTCATGTTTTATCACTTTTATATGGGCCTACTTCGATTTGCAGTTTGGCTGGTCACAGCTATTCACTAAAGACGTGGTCGAAATCGATCAGTTTTAGCTTTTTGCATTAATTCTCTACTCTTTATTACCTACATATTACCTATATTGGTAAGTCGGTACCTATATCGATCACCTCCCATAAGCAGATCGATTAAAGTGACGGTGCAAATTTTTGCATTTTCGCAAAAAACATTGCATTATCCTGGTACTAAAGAATGGTATGGTGGTATGACCTCTGGAGGCCTGAAATATTCAAACAAGGAAACCCGCAATAATAATTTATTTATTATTCATATTTATTGGTAGTCTCTACCTGGTCTGGACACAAGTTGACAGAATCAAATTCATCATCTTCAAAAATAAAATCTAGACGTACCTACGCAACCAAAACTAGGTACCTATATCACAAGGCTGTTCAGGGTCGCATTGACATCACCAGCCATAAAAACCACTCTTTAAAATCCCTAACAAATATCAACACGTATTGTATTGATACTTATTTGTTAACCAATATTCATACGTCAGTGTTGTATGATCCATGTAGAAGTATTGTGTGTAGGCACTATGACTGCACATTATTACCGAACATTTAATAAGCGCCATCATCGGAGCCTCTTGCTTGTTACTTGGTAAATGTGTGGAATTAAAATACTGAGCATGATTTGGCCTTGCGATACGTGCGAGTGCGACACAATAATGTACCTATAAGCGAAAACCGGTTTTAATTCTTCTTCTTTTTTTTGGCAGCACTAGGTATATGAAGTGGTTAGTCTAACAAAAGAGGGCTGAGAGTATCTAATCCCAGTAGGACTTTTAAAAACTCAATCCCTGTTAAGGTTGTTTATTTGTTTATTATATTTTTTCGGCAGGTATTTGGCGACCGCTTGTTCGGCAAGTGGAGCTGGCTGATCCCCGTGTTCGTAGCACTTTCTACATTCGGCGGGGTCAACGGTGTCTTATTCACATCGGCACGACTGTTCGCGACTGGTGCGCAAGAGGGACACATGCCAGCATTCTTCTCACTCTTCCACATTAGGAAAGAAACACCTATACCTTCGCTTATGTTTACTGTAAGTAGTTTTTGTCGTACTGTCTGTACCGAACGTCTGCATTGAATAGTAGCCAAAATAATGTACTAACTGTTTTTTTTATGCATTCAGTGTTTCTTCTCGCTCCTGATGTTAACGACGAGCAACGTGTTTGATCTCATCAACTACTTCTCTCAAACGCTATGGCTGTCCGTGGGCGCCTCTGTCGTGGGCATGCTGTGGCTGCGCCGCGTCAAGCCCAACATCCCAAGACCCATCAAGGTCAACATCGTCATACCGTACCTGTTCCTCATCGCCATTAGCTGCTTAGTCGTCATCCCAGCCATCACACGACCAACAGACACCGCGATTGGTGTGGCTATACTCCTCTCTGGTATTCCAGTATACTACCTGTGTGTCAAATGGAAGAGCAAGCCAGAAATGTACCATTCTTTCTCCTGTTGTATCCTAAGGTTCCTACAGAAACTTTGCTCGTGTATTTACGTTGATTCCTCTGAGAAAATGTCGAATTGAACCATTGTAGAAAGAATTTGGATTTAGATTGCGTTTTATCTGGAACGAAATGTCGTAAATAATGGAGAAATAATTAAAATATTGAATTGATGAAAATATTTAATAAAACTAGATTAAATATTTGAATGTTAAGGACCAATCATATACCTATGTAATGAACGCGAATTAGAAATCCTTCATTTTAACATGATACCTACTGTGATAAACGTTTTTCTTCTACAAACGTATCGTATTCAAGCAGTTCGTTTCATGAAAACATAGAACCTTACTTAGCCTTTTGCTCTGTAATCGTCGATCTCGATGCTCGATAATCGAATACATGCATACGAATGAAAACTTAATGCTAAATCAATAATGCAAAAACAGTTACCTATGCTACTTCAATCCGTCACATAGGTATACCCGTATACCTAATTAAGTAGTATTTGTAATGTACCTACAGATGGTCGCTCAGAGATTTTTGTAAAAGTGACAAGGAAACAATACTTTACTAGAATGTTTTGACAATATTAAAACCAAGTCAGTATTCATAGAGGATCTGTTTTAGGTACTGAATAATATTTGCCCCACATGCGGGAAATAAATGCGTGCAACGTTATGCATGCCAATTACTAAGTTGCTGTATGAGTCTTGTTTGTGCTGAAAAACAAATTAAAAAGCTCCAAGTTTTTATGATCAGCCGATAGACTCGAACTTATGGCTTACTCAAGAAAAACTAGGCTTAAAATATTTATTATTTATATCTAGGATGTTGTAAGTTACGAAATGCATTCGTCATCTTAATAAAAACTAGGTATGGTATATACATACAAAAGCTTACTGTGTTTGTTTGTATATACAAGCAATTTACTTCTTTAAACTTACCTTGTATTGGTATGTCGTGGTTGCTCTCTGAATATCTACTTTATTTAAACTTGTACACATAAGAGCCAATTTATATTTAATGATGTTAAGGTACGGACATTCCTACACAGCACTGTTTTTATTAGACCTAGAAAGTTTAGGCTATATTTGTTAGTTTTGCTACGTTTTTTTTACAACTGTTTTGAGATATGTATTCAGACTTTTTGTAGTTACAATGTTATTTATACAGTTTGTTTATACAAAACATGATAACGTATTTATTAAAATATATTATATTATATAAATGCAGCTAATTATAAGTTTAATAAATGTGACTGTCAGTGTCTTATAACATGATATCAAAAATGTAACTAATTCAACAACAGTAATTATTTTCATTGAATGCAAGATTTTTTACATTGATATTAATATTGATAAATGTATTATAGGTATATGACAAATTTATACATCTATGTTTACCTAAGTAACTACAAAAACGGTTAAAATAAACTATATACTCAAAATGTGTCATGTTTTATTCAATTGGCGAAGAAGTTATTAATTTTCCTGTAAGGTTTAAGGTGGAAAAATCACTCTGAAGGTAGACCACTTTCAATTCTTAAGATGACTATTTTACGTAAAGGAAACATTTATTTATTTTAAAAATAAATCGTTTCCCAGTTTAGGCAGGTACTAGTTGAAAATCCGTAAATCCAGTTTAGGTTCTTTTAAAAAATAAAGCAGTGTTTGTTGTGGGTTTTTTGTTTTTGTGTGTGGTGTTTTATTTAAGTTTAATAATCTATCTTTAGGATTTAAAGTGGTTTCTCTTCAGGGCCCATTGTTTTTCTCGAACCTGTAGGTATAATGTATTTATACAAAGAGATTTAAAATACTATAGAGCGGGCATGTCAAGGAAATGTCATAGAAAAAACTTTGATCCCATGTCTCAGCAACGCCATCTAGAATAATGTATGAATATTGGAGCTGCAGCGGAGCGTAGGTACTAAAAAAAACTCATAGACTTGTGTCCGGCAGGACACACTTTTTCGGACGAAAATTTTGTTTGTGATGTCCGGTCTATAGGTATTGAATGTCTTTGTATTTATAATATATTTGCGTGAAAATCTATTAGGAGGATATTCACCGACTCACCTTTGTATGTTCAGCATAATTATGAATACACTACTTCCCCAATCTGCTCGTAGCCTTCTAGTGTGATTTACTTATGAATACCGAAGTCTTCTAAAAGATTCACTGAACTTATTTACCTAAGGTCGTTTTACCGAGTCACTTATAGTTAAAAGTGACATAATTATACCCACAGCCTTGTACTATAGGTTCAGTACACAAATCTGGGCCCTCATGTACTGTATGTATATTTATTAGTCCACTGTGCGCACCAAGCGTGAATTACATTTATTAAACAATCAATTCTTGTTCGTCATTTACAAAAATAAAATGTACCTACAATACTCATTATTTTTTTTCCATATAAAAAACTTCATGGGACTTGACAACAAATACTGGCACAATATAAAAATCACCATCACTTACGTCAAATGTAAAAAAACTATTTAGAATATAATTCTAAACATTTAGTTCAAGCTAACGTTGAAGTACTTGTATAAATATGTTAAATATAAAACTTAGACGTTTTGTGAGTGTAGCGAGACAAACTCGTCACCTCACACTCCAAACCCCGCTATACGGAAATAGGTGGTACCCCGACGAGAATTACATCAGACAATTCGCCGGTTCAGTGATGTACCCCACTCCAGAAACCAACAAGTATTACAGAATAATCTATCATTCAAAACTGCCCCCGGTTGAACGTAAGCTTCAGAACATGTGGATTAATTTCGGACCTCAACATCCTGCAGCCCACGGTGTTCTTCGTTTGATACTGGAACTGGATGGCGAGACAGTTGTCAGAGCCGACCCTCACATAGGTTTCCTGCACAGAGCCACCGAGAAACTGATGGAACACAAGCATTACAATCAGAGTTTACCTTTCATGGATCGTCTCGACTACGTGTCCACGTTGGCCAACGAGCAAACTTTCTGTATTGCAGTTGAAAAGCTTCTAAACATTGAAGTACCACCGAGGGCTAAGGCAATTCGAGTCCTATGCGCCGAATTGTGTCGTCTAGCAAATCATTTACTGAATGTCTCGGGCACAATACTTGATGCTGGTGGCATAACACCCTTCTTTTGGATGTGTGAGGAGCGAGAGAAACTGTATGAAATGTTCGAGAGACTTTGTGGTGCAAGAATACATTGCTGCTATCTTCGTCCAGGTGGGGTGTCCCAGGATATTCCCATAGGTTATCTCGACGACGTTTACGAATTATGTAGTAAGATGGAAGTTCGTTTTGATGAAACTGATGATATTGCAACTGGGAATCGGTTATTCTATGCTAGGACTGCGGGTCTTGGTATTATTAGTGCACACGAAGCTATGTCTCTCGGCTTCACGGGGCCTATGATACGCGGCAGCGGTGTCAAATGGGATTTAAGGATTAATGCACCGTATGATGGGTATGACTTATACGAGTTCGATGCTGTTGTTGGCACATTTGGTGATATGTACGACCGATACCTGTTACGTTACGAAGAAATGCGTCAATCGTTACGCATTATCAATCAAGTTATTGACACGATGCCTGAGGGAGAATATAAAACAGACGATTCCAAGGTTTGTTTGCCTTCAAGAAAGGAAATGAAAACTTCAATGGAATCTCTAATTCATCATTTTAAGTTGTGCAGTGAGGGTTATCCTGTGCCACCGGGAGTTACATATACCGCAACGGAAAATCCAAAAGGTGAAATGGGTGTCTACATGGTGGCAGACGGCACGTCCATTCCGTATCGCGTGCACTTACGTCCGTGTTCATTTAACCATATACTGGGAGTATCTGTTATTGGCCCGAAGTTAATGCTTGCTGATATTACCATGCTTATTGCGTCAATCGATGTTGTTTTTGGAGACGTCGATCGTTAATTTACTGATTGTTGCGTTTATTTATTTACAACATGCTTACCTAAAATATGTCTAGCCTAACATTAGTACTTTATCTAATAAACAAATATTTTATATGAAAAACTGTTTTTTAATGCAGATATTACACACAGTTACATCTCGCATTTTATAGGATTTCCGCACACTATAAACTGTAACCTGCAAATGTATAGCCAGATGTGTAGTCGTGTGTACATACAGCTTTACTGTGACTGCCGTAGCGTTGGCGTAGCGTTGGCGTAGCGCTGACGAAGTGCTGACTTAGCGCTGGCGTAGCAAAGGCGTAGCATTAGCACCGGTTGGCGGTGCCGGCGTTGCAGTATCGTAGCACCGACGTAGCACAGACTCAGCACAGGCGTAGCATAGGCGTAGCGATGACGTAGTACCGGCGTAGCACTAGCCTAGACAAAACATTTACAAGTTTTCAACCATGTGCATAGGAGGAGGGGTCTGTGGTCACCGTGCCTCAAAAAGCACATAATTTGGATTCTAAAAAGCACGCTATTATGCCGCCGTTGGTCCTTGCATTTATTTGTAGTTCTTTGATAGTTGTTACGAGTAGTCAAAACCTCGGATCCCTGTATGAGAACCAGTTTAACCAATAGGTATTGTATTACGCAGTCACTAGATTGTGGGGGATAGGTCGTTGCATGTTAAACACTGGTATTCAGCTGCACCCCGTTAGACTGAAAGGCGACACCCAACGTTGGCAACGTTTGAGAAAAGAGGTAGATGACGATTTTAGTTAATCTTTTTAATAAAATATTATAGAGTTAAATCATCATCCTCCTGCCCTTATCTCAATTTATTTGGGGTCGGCGCAACATTTCTATTTTCTTGCATTTGTATCTCTATTTGCCGTTATCTATATAGCCACCTCCTTTTTAGCCATGTCATAATATTAGGTCTTTACCTATGAAATTGCCGTTCTGCAGTACTGGCCATTTTAAATCAGAATAATTTTTGTTTGGCTAAGAATTCTAATTTCAAATTAATTTTATTTTAAAAACATGGTTTTTTTTCCAAAAGTAGGTAGTCATTTGTTTATTGATTAGTGTTACATTTTCATCGCATTTCAATCTTTTTCGTCATCATGGATACGTTAAAAATTCGAGTAATTATGGAATATGAGTACCGTCGTGGCAGCAACGCGGCACAAGCGGCACGCAACATCAACGACGTTTACGGAGGTAACACTACAAACCAACGCACCACCTGTTATTGGTTTGCTCGCTTCCGTTCTGGAAATTTCGACCTGAAAAATGAACCTCGCGGTCGTCCGAAGACTTTGGTCGACAATGACGAATTAAAGGCGATTGTGGAAGCTGATGATACACAATCTACGGCTGAATTAGGAGCAGCTTTCGACGTTAGCGTCAAAACAATATTTGTCCATTTGCGTCAAATTGGCAAGGTAAAAAAGCTTGACAAATGGGTGCCCCACGAACTCAATGATCGCCAGCGCGAAGTACGCGTCGAGACGTGCTTTGCACTGCTCAACAGACACACAAATGAAGGAATTTTGAACCGCATTGTTACCTGCGATGAAAAATGGATTCTGTTTGATAACCGCAAGCGCTCAGCAAGTTGGTTGGATCCTGGTTCAGCACCTAAACAATGCCCTAAACGAAAACTTACCCCTAGAAAAGTGATGGTCCCTGTTTGGTGGTCTAGCGCCGGTGTGATTCATCACATCTTCTTACCAAACGGGGTGAGCATTACTGCAGATGTGTACTGTGAAGAACTGAACACAATGATGGAGAAGCTGGCACATCTCCAACCAGCATTGGTCAATCGCTCCGCTGCTCCTGCACGACAACGCGCGACCTCATACTGCACAGCAGACGGTCTCCAAGTTGCAAGAACTGGGGTTGGAAGCTCTCCGTCATACGCCCTACTCACCAGACCTTGCGCCTACAGACTACTATACTTTTTCCAGAATTTGAATAACTTCTTGGCGGGAAAAAAATTCAATACCCGAGAGGCAGTACAAAATGCCTTTGAAGAATTTGTTGCCTCCCGTCCAGCTGATTTCTTTAAGAAGGGCATCAATAAACTGCCACTGCGTTGGCAAAGATGCATGGATTGCATGGGTGATTACTTCGATTAATACAAACAAAAAATACATGAAAAAAATCGTTTAAATTTTTCCATACAAAACGGCAATTTCATAGGTAAAGACCTATTATCACGTATTAAAAATAAATAAATGCCTACGTTTGTAGGTACGCATCTTAGATAATATACCTCGTACGCATGGAACATGACGCCTCGTCGCGATGCGATGACGCCAACTGAATCAGCCGAGCTTCGAGTCTTTTAGACTCAGACGCTTCGATCTTTATAAGTATTATTGACTACAGTATTACTGATCGAAGCTCGGGTGCCAAAAACCTACAACAAGCCTCAACGATTAAAAGTCACCCAATGCGAGCCAAGGTGCAAAAATTGAACCAAAGTGCCTTTTTCAACTTCGGGAGTAGTGTAGTGCAGGTTTAACAAATGACAGTATCATGAGCAAAAGACATTAAAGTAGGTATTTTATCTCTTTGTACTAAACAAACGCAGCCGCCACTGACTGTGCGGTTGATGAAAGAGGATAAATGACACTTTTAAAAGAAAGAATATATTCAAATTAAGTTATTCTAAACAATGTGTTATATATGTCACTCATAATGTCTGTCTCTTGATGTCATCCTGTAAAATTCTATATTAATTAAATTCACGTATGTATCATGGTGTTTTATGTATTCAACATATTTCTACGGTATCTAACATGGTAGCATGAGCGTTTAAATATTAACATTTGAAAAATTGTTAATAATGGATAACGTACGTGGAGCAGTTGCTGATGGTGACGGTGCGCCGCACCGATCTGGGAGATTAGTCGAAAGCATCGAAAAGCTGGATGGAGCATCGAACTACGCTACTTGGAAGGTGCAAGTAGAACTTTATCTAGTAATGGAAGATCTCTGGGATTTTATAGAAGCAACACCATCAACTGCTACTGGTCTTAAGATGGATAAGAAGGTACGTGCAAAGATGCTGTTAATGGTTAAACCGCATTGTTTGGTGCATGTAAAAAAAGCAACTACAGCCAAGGAGAGCTAGAATGCTTTAAAAGCTGCCTTCGAAGACCAAGGAATTAATAATAGATGTCGATTGCTAGGACGACTAGTTAGTCAGAAGCTGAGCATGTATAGTGACCCACGAGTCTACGTCACTGAGATACTGTCGCTAGCCAATCAGCTAGCAGATATGGGCAAAGAAGTAGATGATGAGTTACTGGCTGCACTTATGCTACAAGGACTAGGAGACCAGTATGAGCCGATGAGGATGGCTATCGAAAATAGCAATATAACGTTAACAACAGACTACGTTAAAACTAAATTGCTACAGATTAATGTAACTTCAACACATGAGGATTTGTCGCAAAATGCTTTGAGTGCTGCTAAAAAGAAAAGCAATTGGAAAGCAAATGAAAAGGGTGAAGGAAAGACAGCAAATAAGAAGATTAAATGCTATGTGTGTGAGGAAGGACATAAAGCTCGTTTTTGCCCCAAGAAGCATTATAATCATGCACACACCACACATACGGCACTCCATACTTATAGAAACTTTTCGCAAGAGTGGATTTTGGATTCTGGAGCGTCATTTCATATGACCAACAGGAAAGATTGGCTAAAAAACTATGAGAAGTTGAATGAGCCAGTCCAAATATCATGCGCGAATGGGAACAGGGTGGAAGGTGAAGGCCGAGGTGATGTCTGTTCAGATGAGTTGAACGTGAGTGTAAAGGGAGCTATCTTTGTACCCAAGTTAGCTACGAATCTATTAAGTGTAAGTACATTAGTGAATCGAAATTTTGTGGTAGTATTTTCGAAAAGAGGTTGTGAGTTGTATAAGTCCGAAGAATGTCAAGTGAATGGCAAGGTTGAGTTGGTATGTAAGGAAGAGAAAGGGATTTATCTAGTAAAGTCCAATTCTAACCCTCACATGTTTTCAGCTTTAAAAACAAAAGTTGATGATGAAGTCCAGCTATGGCATCGCAGACTTGGACATTTAGGACTTGCCAACATGAAGATACTACGTGACAAACTGGCTAGAGGTATTATTTTTAAGGATCCAGACTCAGTACAATGTGTGTCGTGCTTGAAAGGTAAGCAAACCACATTACCTTTTCCGAAACAGAAGAGTACGCGTGCTACTGAACTTCTTGAATTAGTACATAGCGATGTTTGTGGGCCAATAGAAACTGCTTCATTTGCGGGGTATAAATATTTTCTGACGTTTATTGACGACAAATCGAGAAAGACATTTGTTTATTTTTTACGGAACAATAGTGAGGTCTTCTCGAAGCTGGTAGAGTTTAAAATACTCGTTGAAAAACAGACAGGTAAAAAACTCAAGACAATTAGGACGGACAACGGAACCGAGTATGTCAATGAACGTGTAAATAATTTTCTGCGTAGTAATGGTATTATCCACCAGCTGACAGTGGAATACACACCGCAACAGAATGGAGTGAGTGAACGGGCAAATCGTTCAATTGTAGAACGAGCCAGAAGTATGCTTGAAGAAGCGAAACTTGACAAGAAGTATTGGGCTGAAGCGGTCAATACTTCGGTTTATCTGAAAAACAGATGTCCTACGCGTGCTGTTAAAGGGATGACGCCTGAAGAAGCATGGTCTAAAAGAAAGGTTGACCTGAGGCATTTAAAGGTATTTGGTTGCCGGGCGTTTATGCATGTTCCGAAACAAAAACGCAAGAAGTTTGATTCAAAGACTAAAGAACTACTATTTGTCGGCTATTGTGAAGCAAGTAAAGGTTATCGACTTTTAGACCCTGTGACACATCGCTTATATAAAGCAAGAGACGTAGTTTTCTTTGAAAATCAAATCAAGATTCATGCAAAAGATACTGATGAAATTGTAGAAATGATGCCATCTGATGACGTCTGGGAGAGACCTTTAATGATCCAAGAAGTTAATGCTCCTAATGAAGTTCGTCAAGTAGAACAAGATGAAGATCGACAACAGAATGATGAATTTTTTGAATGTGAAGAAGTGGAAGTTTCTGAATCTGAACTGGAGAACAGTAATAGTTCTGAACATAGATCGGAAAACAATTGTGAAGAACAGTGTGTGGAAAACACAGTTGAAGGAGCGGATGTTTCTGAAACTGAAGTGCAAGGCAGTGAAGGTCCTGCACTGGAATGTGAAAACACGCACGATATTCCTGAAAGAAGATATCCTCTTAGAGAAAGGAAATTAAGAAATTTCGATGATTACGTTCTCTATTATGCAGAAGAAGATATACAGGAAGACCCTATAACTATAGAAGAAGCTTTATCAAGAGTTGATAAGGATAAGTGGCGTAAAGCTATACAAGAAGAGCTTAATGCGTTAAAGAAAAACAAAACATGGGAGTTAGTAGAAAAAGCTGATGGCTACTGCGTAGATTCTAAATGGATTTTTAGAATAAAAAAAGAGTCGGGGAAGATAAGGTACAAGGCGAGACTCGTAGCCAGAGGTTTTTCTCAAATAAAAGGGGTAAACTACAACGAAACATTTGCACCTGTAATACGTCACAGTACTTTGGCTCTAGCTGTCGAAAATAATCTAAAAGTTGATCAGATGGATGTCGTCACCGCATTCTTAAACGGAGACTTAAAAGAGAAGGTTTACTTGAAACAACCGAAAGGTTTTGAAGAAAACGGTAAAGAAGGACATGTCTGTCTACTGAAAAAAGCAATTTACGGTCTTAAGCAAGCACCCAGAGCATGGTATGAAAAATTAAACAAGGTGTTGTTAGATATAGGTTTCAAGAGATGCGAAACTGAACCATGTGTTTACAGAAGAAAGAAACATGACTGTATGATGATTATAGCAGTTTATGTAGATGACATTCTAATATTTTGGAACAATGAGAAGGAGAGAATAAAGTTGAAAAAAGAACTTCAAAGAAAGTTTGAAATGAAAGATCTAGGTGAGGTAGATGTTTTTCTTGGCATGAAAATCAAAAGTCAGGATAAATCTATACAACTCAACCAAACTGAGTATCTTGAGAGAATTCTGAAGAAATTTGGAATGAGTTCCTGTAAGAGTGTAAAGACTCCTGTTGAAAGTGGGATTAAACTTGTTAAACCACTGGATAAAAATTACATTCCACCAATTGAACTGCCATACAGAGAACTAATTGGTTCGTTAATGTACTTAGCCGTATGTTCAAGACCCGATATCTCATACGCGGTTAGCTATTTGAGTCAGTTTAACAGCTGTTATGACAAAACACATTGGGCAGCTGCAAAGCGTGTACTAAGATACTTGAATGGTACAAAAGAATTCGGACTAACATTTAAAAAAACAGGGAATAAGCTTGTTGGTTATGTAGATGCTGATCACGCAGGCGATGTGTGTGATCGGAAATCATACACAGGATTTGTATTCACACTTGGAGGTGGTCCCATAGCATGGGAAAGTCGTAAACAAACGACAGTAGCACTCTCAAGTGCAGAATCTGAATATGTGGCACTTTCAGAGGGGTGTAGAGAGTCTGCATTCTTGACTGCACTTCTAGCCGAGTTGACTGGAATGAATGAAGTAATAGAATTATTTAGTGATAGTCAGTCTGCGATTCAAATTGCTGAAAATCCAATGCATCATCGAAGGACAAAGCATATAGATGTGAGGCATCATTACATTCGGGAAATGGTGAGAATGGGCAAGGTAAGGCTAAGTTATCTTCCGACGAACGAGATGCCTGCAGATGTTTTTACGAAAGGACTTAGCAGAGAAAAGCATGAAAGATGTATGAAAGGAATGCAAGTTTGAGGAGGAGTTGGACTGGCTCTAGGATATCATTTAAGGAGGAGTGATGAAAGAGGATAAATGACACTTTTAAAAGAAAGAATATATTCAAATTAAGTTATTCTAAACAATGTGTTATATATGTCACTCATAATGTCTGTCTCTTGATGTCATCCTGTAAAATTCTATATTAATTAAATTCACGTATGTATCATGGTGTTTTATGTATTCAACATATTTCTACGGTATCTAACACCTGCAGTTAAATAAATTCTGATCATCTTATAAAAACGGCATTCAAATCATTTCGTTTTTTTTTTCAAATGCTCACTTTTAATGCTGTAGGCTTGCTGTAGGTATGGCATGATAAATAGATTCCCCGACTCCGAGAATATCAACCAAACAAAGGATGATAACACCTAACAGCACATACGGAAGACTAGGCGGTATGGTCGAAAGACTTTAGCCTGCCCACTGGGCAATTTAAAAAAAAAAAAAAAAAAAAAAACACCTAACAGCTGATATTAATGACATTTGTCACTGTCAAACTTCAACTCCTGTCTGCCTCAGATGCAAACAAATTGATCTTTGTTAACCTGATAACCTGATTCACTCACTTTTGTTTGTCATTACTTCACGAAACCACCCAAACAGATTTTATTTAAATATTAATTTTAGAGTAAAAAAAGTTTCAATTATAAGTACTTAACAATGTTACAATTTCAAATAGTGTCTTCAAGAACAGTGGAAGGTTTTGAGAAGGAAAAGAAATTCGTTGCTTACATGGTACAAGCGAGACAAGCTACAGAATCCAGAGTGTTAGATCCAGACCCAGCAAACGTTGAGAGGAGGTACACCCACTTTCTAGACCTGTATAACGGATTGAAAAAGGATTTTCCTGCTCTGCTACGCAGTATTTCATTTCCAAGAAAGGTAAACGAGTGTTATATTGGAGTCCTTTGTTTTTGTCATGAGTCATTACTGTAGATTGAGCGAGTAGGCGTATTATGTAGTCAAGTTATTTTGTTAAGTAGTTAAGTACCTACCTATTATTTTGAAACATAGTTTTACTACTGAAAGGCACATAAGTTTGGTCAATTCAATTAGCAACTTTGTCCACCAAGTAGTTGCTAAATTGTGATGTCATTCTGTAATTTATGTAAATTACCAGTAAATTTGAAGACTTCTGTATAATATGACTTGCCAAAGTGTTATATTTATTGAACTACACACTAATTAATATTCCCCATAACCCAAAAATCCCACCGACATCAAACATTTGTTACACACTCACATAACACACACACACACAAACACATCATTCACACACATATACACACAACATACTTACACATACACAACCCCTCACTTACTTGATATATTTCACATTCACAATTTGTATCAACTAAAACTTGGGGAGGGCACTGACTTCTGTAACACAGGTTTTTACCTAGCTCAGAAGTCAGGGACGTGATAGGAATTTTGTAAAAAGTTTGTGAATAAAAAATGTTCTATTCTATTATCTGTCTAAAGATGCAGGACAGTCTAGAAAGTTGTTCCTTTATTTATTAATATAACTTATTTCAGATATTCACGGGCAACTTTGATCCGAACTTGATTTCGACACGTTGTACGGCATTTGAGTCACTACTAGACTTGATAGCAGGTGACTCACGGCTGCGGGACTCCCCGGCTGCTATCATATTCTTCCAGGAAATTGAGCTAAATGAAGCGAAACAACTGATTAATGAGGGCAAGTTTGATCAAGCATTGTCAGTTTTAGAGACAAGTTTTAAATTATTAAACAAGGTTAGTAACCAAACCTAAATTTTTGACATATTTAAAAAAAGGTGGATGTTTAATTTTCCTTGTTTGTGTATTCACATTCATTTGACCACACTAATCTTTGTCTTATTTTAGAATTTAGAAAAATACCATTTTCAGCTATTTGGCTCATACTTATATACCTACTAATATTATAAAGAGGTAAAATTGGTTTGTTTGTTTGTAAGTTTGTATGTAGAGGGTAATCTCTGGAACTAATAATCCAATTTTAAAAATTATTGCATCGGTGGAACCTACACTATTCCCGGATGACATAGGCTACTTTTTAACCCTGTAATCCCACGGGAACAGAAACTATTTGGGTGAAATTGACAATAAAATAAAAGTGATTGCACTAAGAAAATAACACATGAATAACAGAAATCACATTCTTAAGTACATTTTTTTTATAATTTCATTTAAATAATATTATAACAGGGGGTGCCCATGACCCGCACAGCTCTTAAAATTGGGGAGTAATAACTGACTTACGCACTAGTAATTTTTCTATGAATCAGTGTTTTTTTTAGTAAATTAGGAAGAATAAAATTCTTAGTAATTAATTAGGTACACTCCAGGCTAAAAGACAGATAGAATCAATGAAAGTGTCAAGTAACAGTGAACTTTGTTTATCTGTGATGTTGTAATAGGATTTTCCATTGACTATTAAAGAGGTTGACCTCTTGTCACAGTGACACCTTAGGATTGGTGGTAATATGTTGATGTTCTAAGTGGAATGGCCTTTTACATAATTATTTTATTTTATTACAGATTAACAGAATGAGTGTGGCATAAACATGGCACACTCATTGTGGTCATCTAACTGTGTGGTTAGATGACCCTTGGACAGTAGATAAATGAGTTATTTACTAAATTGCTATATAAATATTTACATCACTGACTCAGAAATGCTAAAAATATTTGTATAAACAAATGTTTAATAAAATTTTTGGGATAGGGATCTACCAAAGCGTAAAGAGTAATCTAGCAAAGAGTTCATAATTTGGAATTTGAAGGGATAAAACTAAAGTGGCACTATCAATCAACATTTTGATTAATTCTTTAGTTATTTGTTTAGTTATGTCTTTAGTTTATTATTTCCCAGAAAATGATGTTGATGTACAGACGCCAGCACATCAAGTTACCCCAATGTGTGAAATTTTCCCAATTCAATATGAACCTTATTCTATTTGACATAAAGTTGAAAAACGATCAAAGAAATTTGACACATTGGGGTAACTTGACGTGCTGGCGTCTGTACAACAATATTATGAAATGTTGTTATTTAACTGTGTGTTTATATCACAATTGGTATTGAGTCTCCTACAAGAGTGTTTTTTTACCATTCCTGATTTAATTTAACCCTTCACAGAGCATTCACGCATTTACTTACTACTAATATTCCTAATCTTGTTGTTAGAATGCTGTAATACTCTAGTGTTAGTGACAGCAATGGTTTTCGGGATCATGGGCTATTGTAGTATTGTATCGTTCCGCAGGTGTATACGGACCGATCACGCGTGGTACTTGCTGCGCTGTGTCGCATCGTGGCGTGCGCAGGAGCAAGCGACGGCACCCTCGCCGGGCCCGTGGAGCGCT
This sequence comes from Euplexia lucipara, assembly GCA_921972225.1. Classification (NCBI taxonomy): domain Eukaryota; kingdom Metazoa; phylum Arthropoda; class Insecta; order Lepidoptera; family Noctuidae; genus Euplexia; species Euplexia lucipara. The sequence goes on from OV179146.1 coordinate 16,222,519, forward strand.
GGGCGCAACTCGCACTCAAACGATACGAAGCTGTCAGTGACTCTGATCTGCTACTCATATATGTACCACTCTTATATACATGCATTTCTATATGGTTAGTATTCTATTTCAATTTAGTTTTGGCTCACTCTGGTCAACTGTATTTATATTGGGGTGTTTTTAAAAAGTGTATCAATTAATTAATTCTAAATCTTTGTCATTTCCCTTTGCTACATTTGAGCCGTAATTTATTTATTTCCTTTGGGAAACTTACAGTTAACAAATCATACTATACAATTAAAATAATAAAATATCTGTATTAGTAACTGAATACAGCTACGGAGAATGGGATGGGCATTGATATTTTTATACAGTTAGAAGTAAAAAAAACATCTTGTTTTGCAAGATGTTTTGTACAAATGTACAAAACATCTTGCAAAACAAGATGTGTTTGTTAATTTACAAGATATTTTGTTAATGTACAAATAAAATCAAATCGAAAGTCATTTACTCAAATCAGGCTTGTGGATCAGTATTGAACGTCAATAACGCTCGCCCTTCACCACTTCCTAGTAAAGATAAAAAAAACCCTTCGATTTTTTTTGACACTGGGAGGGAAGAGGTCTGGAATCATGTACCTACTGAACTGATTGTACACATATGGCTGTGCATCAATAACCCTTCCACTCCGTATTTTATGGCTAATTAGCCACTTATAGCTTGCCTACTGTATCTAGTATTATGTACTTAGTTATCACTTTTATGACAACAAACTAATTATCCTTTTAAAATAAACAATATATATGCAGTAGACGTAGGTGCAGTACTTAAAGATTAGGCCTTCAGTTATATATAATCAAATCTCTTTGTTAGGACATCACATTGATCTTACGATATTGCGTACTTAGGTAAGATAAGGGAAGTACTTACCTTGAAATAAGTAGGTATAAATAGGACCAGTATTTGTTTACCTATCTGCACGTGACAATGGCCTCATGCAAGTCAGCTCTGGCCCGATAAGGTGAATGATGACGCTGAACAATAGAATGATTACTTGCGAAGAAACAAATGAATTGATAACGGTACAATAGAATTCATTGAACTGTTTAAGGACATATTGTGCTGTAGATTATGGTGATAGACTTAAGATTTAATTAGTCTGTTGTCATATAGCCGATAAAAATGTACCTATACCTACTTAGCTTGCTGCACTCGCGATCATAAAAATAGAATCACACCTCTTGCAGTTATAGAAACAAAATTTCAGCATTTATTCTAATAAAATAAGTTATAATGGCTAAACCACGTGTCGTCAAATGGTGGGACCGCTGCATATTTTGTGCGGATCTTAGTAATACAAACTTTAAACAGGGTAGAAAGGTTTAAACTTAAAGGTTAAACTTTATAAAGGCAAACCTCTTTAAAATTTTTATGATGAATTATTTTACTTTAAAAAAGAAAGATTCCTTTATTTTTAAAAAGAAACAATTCACAGATTTCTCGACAAGCATGCCTGGGTGAATTTTAGAGCGTTTCAATTCCTTTCCGTCATTGCACGCAGCGTCACAGCGCTCTAAAACTCACCAGCCTACCTAAATCGGGAATCGAACCAACAAAATATTAAAAAAAAAACTGAAACAGTTTTAGTCTCGGTAATTTTGTGTAGGTACTAAAGAAACAGATGATAATCATAAGGATTGACGTCAAAGATACATAAACAACGGCTGTTTTTCACATAGAACTCGATAAATGATAGTACTAACCACCGAATATAAATATTAGAATGCAGTGTACCTACTTGAGTGTCAAAAAACAAATCTGCTTTTGATAACTTTGTTCTCATTAGAAATTGGTAATATTAAGTTACAGAATCAGTAAATTGTTATTATATTATCACACATTGATGGGAAAAATATGGGCATTTTACTTTAGACAAAGTGCGCAATTCGTGCTGACTGTGCAATACTGCAGTGGAATGCCTCTAGACCGTAGATAATTATGACAAAGAACAATTCCAGTAATTGATGTAGATTAAGGCATTATCCATATATCCATGAACACATATTAAGATTGATTTAATTTTAGGTACTAATACCCAATAATAACCTCCTATAATAGCTGCCAGACAAGTGATATTATTTTTCTGCTCGCGAGTGTAGTTAGCGTAACTATAAAAAAACTATTGAAAATTTACATCAATATTATAATGTGAAATATGCTGCGAATCTAGGATTTTTTTTTACCTGAATTTATTTTATTTCATTCTTGCGTGTGTCGAAAATGTATAACTCGAGAATATGCTTATCACACAACATAAAATAATTATTGTTTTCAGGGAGACACTAGGCAGAGATAAGTCAAAGTTAGTCGAAGAGCTGAATGGCCTACGTAAGCGTGGGATGAAGGTAGACTCCGTGCCAAGCCTTATGGAAGCTGTGGACAGATTCACCTTGGTCTAACGAGACAATTGGTTCAACATTATTTTGACAGCGTGTTTCTTGACTATTGGAATGTACGTATGCTTTTAGACCATATTGAGGACATTCTATTGATATTGACCGGGCACATTTTCGAAATATTTGAGTAGGAGTATCGTCGGTGTGAAGCGCCAAAAATAACATAGGTCCAGCGTGAAAAAAGAGATGGCGCTGTACGTATGTAATAACTATCATGGAATGATTAACATCTAATATTGTACAGTTATGGGGCAAGCTATGACTGGCTTTTACGTTCTTCATGTATTTAATATTGCTTATCTGAAAGTGGCTGGATTGTACCACATGTGCATATTTAAGTACATGTATCCGAACGACATCACAAACGTGGAAATTCATACTTGATACTCAATGGGCTTGATTCGTCTGTAGTTCAACTGCGACCCAACAGATGGCGTATTTTACTAATGTTGAATTCTAAGGGCATTTTTGAAATGATTATTTCGAAGGATCTGTGCTATCGTGTACTCGTATAATAATTATATGGGATGGTGAACCTTTACATATTTTCTTGTTTATAATGTGTGGCAATGACTTCCTTGCTTGTTACTGAATTGGATCTAAGTGTTTTGGCGAATAATAGTATTTAAGCAGATATAAGTAGGTAGATCTTTTTATAGCAAAGTGATAATTATTTATGATATTTTTTTTCTCTTATCTCTAAAACACCAACAACCTCTAAAAAGGTAAAAGTAGTAATTTTAATATGAGACGAACCCTGAAATATAAGAAAAGAAAGTCTAAGATTCATACAAAACTTATTAACTTACTAGATGAAAATGTATGAAACAACAGATTTTTTTATATAGGTACTCATGAGCACTTTTACCGTGATCTTTTGAAAGGTTGTTAGTGTTTTACAAAAGTCCTTTTTATGTAAATGGTAAGCAAAAAATAAATTAACGCTGTTACCTTTAGAGTAAGCGAACCCAAAATTATTTAATTATTTGGTCTAAGTATAACATGAATTATATATATATTATATATGTTCATAAAAATATGTATTATGTATGTTCATAAAATATGAAGGTTGCCCGCTCACGTTACACTTTTTGTATCGCCGCGCCGATAAGCAGATCGGTCGGGATGCACCATTTTATTTCTGACCTATTTCTTGTAAGACATCTGCGTTGCACTACTCGTAGGTATTGTCATCAAACAGTACGTTTTACTTTTCTCCTACCGATTACCGATTAAATATCGGACGGCGGTGGGCAGCCTAAGCTATACAATACCACAAATTTTCTGCTCTCTTCAATATTTTCGGTTAAAAAGCTGAAGTGCAAACTATAACTTTCTTCGCTATCTGTACCTCAGTAAATGCTACTGTGTCACAAGTTCCCTATTTCTGAAATGTATATTAGTAGTTTTCGTGATTTGTATAATTTGTAGGTAGCGATTTCTGTATATTTTTGTTGTTTTAAATGTTAACGCGTTAACTACATTGTATTGGCTTGTATCTCATTAGATTCTAAGTGGAGTTATTTGTTTGAATCATTTATCTATTTATGTAAAATATTAGCGACTTTGTTTATAAGATATATGTAAAACATATTAGTTAAGGAGAGAAGCAATTGGATTGTGCCTCAGTTTTAATGTTCTAGATTGCAAATGCAAAAATGAAATCTTGAATCTTCTTTATATTTTTTTGAAGGGATATTATAAAGTGAACTTGTTAATGTGTATATTAGGAATTTCTATAATCAATTTGGCATTTTAATGGTCGAAAAGAATATTCAAATGTCATATATTTATGCATTTTATCAATTAATTTTAAAAAGTGCTCGAAATCTTTTATCTTCTTTGTTCATTTTAATGAACTAATAGCATTTTGGTCAATGTTTGTACCTAGAGTTTAAAAAAATCTAGATCTTAAATCGATTCTATGCTTTCTTTCCCATAGCTCTGATATGCTCCAAATATATCTTACTATGTACTAAAGGTACAAGTCCGTGATGGGCGGCAGACTGCAACTGCAAACTGTACGGGGTTCTATGAATCTCTATGAAATTGAGGCCTTCAGCCGCGGTGTCACCGCGCTCGGAATCAATTTCATAGAGCCGCCACGCAGTCCGCGGTTGCAGTTTGTCATCTGAGACCCATCTTGGCCTTGTACCTTAAATTTGAATTTGTTAATGTAAGCTTTAATTTCTGTATAATGATATTAGTCTAGTCGTACTCACAAAACATATTTTACAAACATTTTAATACTAGTTACCGCGACATCTATGGAATAAATAGCTTAAGTACTGTAATTATTTAAAAGTCAATTACGTATTGTAGCATGTAATAACCAATTGGATAATCAGCATTTCAATGTGCATGGCCTGGTAATTTATTCGAGATTTAATCTATTAGGTATTTATTATGGCTTCAGTTTTTAAATATTGTGCAATATAAAAAATAGTATAATATTCAAGGTAAAAATGTTTATAATAAGTATTTAGAAAAATACCCTCGCTAACGGGAGCAAAAGGTGTCACACTCATTTTACCTATTTCGTTTTTTGTATATTAGTTTATAATCTGTATCTAATCAGTTGGTTTAATCGGCTAGACGTTTTCTATGATATTATTGTTTTTAATAATGCTAAATAATATTTAAGATGACTGATATTTTATACATTTGTAGCCATCGTAGGAAATAATAAAAATTATATACATACATACATATTTCTCTTTGTGTTTTTTTTTATTTATTATGTTCCTGTAACTCATTCACCCGTTGAAGTAGGTGACCGGGTAATATGTTTACCACAACATAAGCTTTGTTTATATACGTAGGTACCTAGCTTTTGCTAATACGCACGGGAATGCATAAAAACTTGTAAAGCGGACGCCGAAAATATGAAACCGAATCAAACTAGGAACTGGGATAGTACTGACGGCTTCCACGCAATCGTGCGGAAGAAAATAGCATCTGTGGCAGCTAGAACCCGGGCCAGTAACAACAGCATTCTAATAACAGTGGCTGGGAGTGTGTTTTCCCCATTTCTAAGGTATTTTGTGGAGAAGATGACTAAGTAATAGGGTATTTGCATGTATTTTTTGGATATTTTTAATTCACTGTTTACAACGTTTTAACATAGTAAAAAAATATAAACATGTTTAAAAATGCATTAATGAAGCTTAAAAATATTTAAAATACGCTAATGAGCTGTTTAAACGCCGCCATGTTCGCGCGCCATTTTGATTACGTCATTTACTATTGTCCTATTACTATTACTTTGGGTGTTTTCGTTCTTCTAACCATTTCACCATGAAAAAAGCCAGTTTACCGGTATTGCTTGTACCCGAATGCAATAAACATTATCAGATTGTGCTTTTACAAAACCACTTTCAGTAATTTTTCTTAAATGTTAAATAACCTCGCTATGAAGCTAAAATTACACTTGAACATTAAATTAGTTCACAACACAGACGGCAATAATTATGTTTTCCAATAAAAAGTCCATTCCAATACTTAATGTTTTACTTATACATTGTATGTTTTGTAGATGTTGAGTTGTTGTCGTAGTATTTGACGTCAGTTTTCGTTATAACCAATGGTGTTGCGTTTCACAAATTTGAATTTCCGACGCTTAATTCGCACTTTTATTTTTAATTTTAAATAATTATGACGCTATTAAAAAGTAAAACAATGATTTAGTTCATATTGTCTGCCATTAAAGATTCGGAAAAAAAATATTCGAACCATATTTAAATTACATGCTTAATTCCCTATTCACTTGGTCTCATTCTGTACAAAGTGGCTCAATTCAATTTTATGTTTATTTTTTAGTTGTGTACTAACACTGTCACTAGATATAAGGTACCTTGTTGACAGTGTGGACCCTGTTATACGATTATTTAAATAAATTATTATTATAGTCTAAGCCGATTGCCAACACCAATATTATGTCACTAAAAGATGTAAGGTAAACACACGACCAACGCGTTCCTTTCGTGCGGTTAGTAACATACTGAAATCTGACAACCAGTTTAACCGAGCAGTATCGGTACCCAGTAACTGTGTTGTGGAGGTCCGACAGGCAGTCGCTCCATGTAAAAAGCTGGTTGTTGTGTTCGTGGTTCGGCCAGGAATCTTGGTAGATGATGCTCCAGGATTTAATGGATTCTATCCAATCATTAAAACAATCAACTTGATGTCGCCATGTTCTTTATTTCCAGACTTAAACGCTACTCAAGCTAGGGGTGTGACACACAACCATAGTGCTGGAGTTTAGTAACTAATACAATACTATTATCTATGGTATGGACACCACACTGGTATTCAGCTGCATCCGGTTAAACTGAAAGCCGACCCCAATATAGTTGGGAAAAGACTACGCAGGCTATCGTAGTATCAGAGTTTATGCTGCTCATGACAGGCCTGTTGGTTTAGTAGTAAGTGAGTAAGTGACCCTGACTGCTATGCCGGAGGTCGTGGGTTCGATTCCCACCCAGGACAACTGTTTGTGTGATGAGCACAATCATTTGTTCTGTGTCTGGGTGTTTTATCTATAATATGTATGTATTTAGAAATATATAAGTATGTTTATCAACTGTTTAGTACCCATAACACAAGCTCTCAAGCTTAACTTGGGACTAAATGGCGTTGTGTGCATAGTTGTGGAATATTTATTTATTTATTATTGCTTATTATTGCCCTCTTACTTGACTTCACATGCCGTTGAGAAATATCTCTTAGGCTAGCGTAATAGGTACCTACACAATATTGACTGGCTGAGACTGGCCTGTTGGTCTATAGTTCGTTCGCGTTAAGAATGCAGTAAAAATGCAGTGCAACTGCAAGATAAAGGTGTATTCCACAGTGGTGTTAAATTCAAACAAATTATATTTTAAAAGATTAAGTTTAATGGATTTATAAAAATGAATTTGAAAAGATTTGATTGGTTAGGGGACGGGGCTAGGCCGACGGATAATGATGACTTTACTGCATTCTTAACGCGAACGTACTATAGTTGTTAGTGTCCCTGACCGCTATGCCTGAGGTCGTGTGTTCGATTCCCACCCAGGACAAATGTTTGTGTGATGAGCAGGACCATTTGCTGGTTCTGTCTGAGTGTAATTTATCTATAACTAGCTGATGTCCCGCGGTTTCACCCACGTAGGTCTCGTTCCAGTGGGAATACAGGGATAAAAAGTAGCCTATGTGTTAATCCAGGGTGTCGGCTAACTCCATACCAAATTTTATTAAAATCCATTCAGTAGTTTTTACGTGAAAGAGTAACAAACATCCATCCATCCACACTCACAAACTTTTGCGTTTATAATATTAGTAGGATATGTATGTATTTAGAAATATATAAGTATGTTTATCAGCTGTTAGTACCCATAACACAAACTCTGCTTAGCTTGGGACTAGATGGCGTTGTGTGACAGTTGTGGAATATATATTTTATTTATATATTTATTTATTAGTTGAAATAGTTTTGATGCAAAATTCACTTAAGGTAACCAAAACTTAATTTTATTTATATATTATAATTATCATCGTCTAACCTAGCCTTTTCCCAACTACGTCGGAGTCCGCGCCATTTTAACCGTTCGCAACTTAATTATTTATTTTTCTAAAACACTTATTAGCTTAATACACATTTGGTTGTAACCATACCTACAGCAAAAACCTCTGAGGGTTTAGGTAACTGTGTGCAGGCGAGAGGTTTGCTTAAGTTTGACAATGTTATTTGCTACAATATACCTACACAGGTGATGATAATTATGATGAATTAATCACACTTACCGTAACATATACCTACATATAGGTAACTACTATAGGGTGACTGGTAATTAGTGACCGATACTTAAACACGTGATTGTATTCATGATTTCAATAAACTTTCCCAAAGAAACTTTTTTTGTACACAATAACGTATAACACAATAAGATAAGAAAAACGCTGTTTGAAATTCCCGCGAACGCGCCTGTGGTCGATCACAGTAGGCACGAATCGGCACGATCTATCAGCTGATAGTCCGACCTCGGGAAGGGCAAAATCTACTAGTAGTAGTCACACGCTTTTCTGCCACCCCCACCGCTCCTGTTGTGCAGCACTGTCGTAATTAAATTACTTAATTGAAAGTTAATGAGTATTAAAAAAAGTTTCTTTGGGAAAGTTATTCGTATTCATGAGTACAATCACGTGTTTAAGTATCGGTCACTAATTATCAGTCACCCTATACAAGGTGTTTTTTTTGATATCCCATAACTCTAGGGTTATATTCTGTAGGTAAAAATAATACTAAAACTCCTAGAATAGATGGTCCAAAAATGCATAGTTTCGGAGATATCATCAATCATAATTAAATTATCAGTTGTTTAGTACCCGTAACACAAGCTCTGCTTAGCTTGGGACTAGATGGCGTTGTGTGAATAGTCGTGGAATATTATTATTAAGTATTATTAATATTATTTTTATTACCTAATTAGTTCAAAAATTGTCACCAGTACGACGAATCTTCTTTCTAACGTCACTTTTTTTTCACGAAAGGGTGTTTTACATTAATATCGTGACTTTGTCGAATTATTTTGTATGATAGAAAAGAAAAGGATGATTGATACATAATTCATATGCCAGATTCTTTGATATGGTCTCAATCATACCCTAGAGTTATGGGATATAAAAAAAACACGTTGTGTAATAAATAGTTTGGTTCCTAAAAGTACACAGGTACACGTAGGTACCTACCAGGCGGATTTTAAATATAATATTTTTGTAGATAACCAAATTCTTATGAAACATCACGCTACAAATCGACTGGAGCGAGTGGAAACGCGGGTTACAGCTAGTGTTAGTAATTTAAAACGAATGAAGGTTTTTAAAGCAATTTTTAACAAATCGTTTACTGCAAAGAGGTATAATTGCGAGCCGCGTCTGATCATACCAACCTGCAAACGAATTGGTCTTAAAATCAGTTAAAAATACTTATTGTATAACCAAACTAGGTAGGTACTTAGGTACATAAACCATTTTTTGTTATATAGGTATTTACTTACGTGATGCCGCTCGCTCTGTCATAAAACATTGATCAATTTGGTAAATTGATTGGGGATTCACCAAAACAATTTGCCCTTCATAAAGGTAAATTAATTTGGTTCAATTATTTGATGCGAGGGTCCCTGACTGCGGTTGAGTGGTTCCTTCATTACGGGTACTTAGGTATTGGAACCCATGCTTTCAATCAAGCACTTGGTTAATGTTCTCGTGCCATTGCTACGAATAATTGTTTGAATAATATTTTGAAAGGGCAGTGAAAAAGATCATAATTAGGTCCTACCTAGGTACGAGTATTAATTTCTGAACCTTTGTAAATATGGTAAAATAGCTCGGAAGACACAGCAATAGAAGGTCTGAATCTGAATGTTTTTATTTGGAATGTGCATGGAATCATTCTCTTAATTATTTAATTTGTAAGTCCTACGTTCAAAAGCGCCTCAGGGTCTAATTGTAATAAAAAAAATATTTAACTTTGGTGGTGTAACAATGAATAACAGATTGGGGAATGATGTGATAAAGCAACGTTGTGGTTTAAAAGAAGATGTAGTAACAAAAATTGAAAAGAGTAGATACCTATGCTTAGGTAGATGGTTTGGTCACGTTGAAAGGATGGATGAAAAGTGACTAAGGAAAGGTATTTACAAGGCAGATGTAAGTGAGAACGCCGAGAGGGGACGCCCTAGAAGGACATAAGTACATAGACCTTATTGTTGAGGTTCTTCAGAAACGTAGGGTGCGTAGTACTCGCAACCAGCGTGTCGACAACATGAATGAATGTAAACGAAGCAAAGAAGTACCTATGTAAGAATCGTAGCATATGGCGCTCTGTAGTTTCTGCCTACCCCCATATAAAAGGCATGAGTTTAAGTATGTATGTATTTAACTTTAACTTTGAGAGTGGTGTAACAAAGTACCCACCTACCTACATGCGTTTATTTTGGCGCATTTTTGTACTTATATCTTGAAAAAGTTGTGGAATGTTTATTTATTTATTTATCTAATTCTCGACAGAAGATAAAGAATGCAATTGGACCTCGTGTGATCCATTATTAGAAACTAGCTGAAAACTGGGTTCTAGAATAGAATGGAATAGAATAGAATTTTCTCTCTTTCTTTTTTTTCTCTCTCTCAATTCTCGATATTACATTCAGTTCAATTCAAGTTTAAAAGTCCCTACCTACTCACTTCATGTAATCGTTCTAAAAAACGCAAGCCATATCGTAGGCATGAACATCAGTGTTGACTCGAGCGAGGTTCCGTCACGCGAGGCCGCAGCCAACCCTCAAATGCCTCAAATCACCTAATTGATTCGCGTGGCGGCTCTCCTTAGACACGGCAAGTCGGCGAGCACTGTCGTCCGACCACCCTCGGGGACTTGTTTGCGATCCCGTCAGCCCCAAGCTTGTTAATTCCTCGAGGAAGTTTCTTGTGGCACGCGATAGGGCATCCAGATTTATCCATGATTTACCTATTGATAGGTAGGCTTTCGAGGAAAATTCGAAGGGAAAGAATTTATTATTAGTAAGTAATTACAGTTATGTATGATTATATCCATTGCGCTTCCAAGTGGTCGCAAGACTGCCAAGCAGGAGAGGATTCGTTATTTAGGCTGGGGAATATATTATTGGGTTTTTCCATAAATAACTTGTTTCAAGTAACCAGCGCGGATTTATATGTATTTAGATGGATAACAAGTTCACAACATCACTATAACCCATAGGTTTATTTATCCCCGTTAACTGATAGTACATACTTTCTTTGTTAGTAAGCTTAATCTGATATAATCACAAATGTTAATCTAGTATATCTAACTTTTCCGTTTCTTTCTTTTAACTTGTGTATCCAAAAATGAACTTGTCTTTGTAGCAGTTTTAGTTTATTCTAACCCACAAGCATAGGCATTCGCTAGTCAATTATTCAGATTGACTTTTGGTTTGAGTCAGGCAACTAGTCATGTTAATGCTAGTTAGGTAGCTAGGTACGAACGCTTTCAAGTTATGACCTACGAAGGTTTCGCACACAAGAACCTCAATATCCCGCAGCATGGTTGACAGCGGCAAAAATATAAAAGAGACATTTATCTGGGAAGCTGGTTTTTCATTACAGATCTGTATAAGGAAGCAATAGATAGGTAAGGAAGTCCTTTAAGAAGCAACTTTGTTTTAAGCGCGCCTGGTAACCGCCATAAATCAGCCGTTCAGAATTTACGAGGGCCCTCCGCAAATCGGTTTATATTTTCGATAAATAAAATTGGCGCGGGTTTTGCGAGGTAAGCAGAGGCAGTTAGGAGCGCGTCGCCGCCCGGTGCCGCCAGCTGCCGCGTGCACATAAACCCGACTACCCTCGCGTTTTCTTGCTGACAATTTTTTCCTGCTCCGGTCATTACGCAGCTGGGCCCCGAGACAAAACGGCGAATCGTTTAAGCCCTCTCCGGAGACCGTCCAATTTTATTGTGTGTACCTAGTCGAAATTGATATGCCGCGCGAGCGTCGACGGCTCGCTCCATATGACGGACACAGGTTCCGCAAGGGACCATTTGCTGCCTCGCGAATTTTGGCACTAAACCTTACAAATGGCGATCGCTTCTTTGATGTTTTGTCGTAACGTGAATAAGATGTTTGTATCAATAACCGTAACTAAATATCGGCAATAAAATGGGTCATTTATATACCTATTATGAATGTTTATATTGAGGAGACCTTGAGGTCAAGAATAGTGCCTGGGTACTATAAGGTAGCTGAATAGCTACCTTATGGCCTTATGCCTTATGAAAAGGCATATATAGTAATACCTACTTAAATGCTGTAATTAAAAGGCTGTCTGGGTGCCTTAACTAGAATGTGAACTGTATTTAGTTCTGAAATAAACGTTCTTCTTTAACGATCGTACTGCCTAAGTACCTCCTTTTCGTACTTCTACAATTTGCACATAATCTGTGGAAACGTCAGAAAATCCGTCAATATTTGTGTGATCATTTTTGGTTTGTCATTGAATTTTAAAGTGTTTTACTTACCGCCCTCTCAATAGCTGCACACAGCGATGTCTGAAAGAGATTGCGATATATCCGTGGTTCTAGGAATTTTAGTGGTATTCGCACTGCCGCTGACGGTCTTAGTACCAGGGTTCTCGGTATGGGACGTGGTGCCAAAGGTGCGGGTCTCGCGCCTGCACATCATCAGCCAAGACGTCACCTGGCCGCAGTTGAACGCTGCCATTATTTCGTTGCTGCTGCTGTTTTTCTGCTTATATCTTGAGATTCGTAAACGAAAGTAAGTTTCTCTTTATAACCGACTTCAAAAAAGGGGGAGGTTCTCAATTTGGAAGTTTTTTTTTTTTAGTTTTGTTACCTCAGTAGGTACCTACTCCGTCATTTATGGACCGATTTTCAAAATTCTTTTTTTAATTGATACGGTATACTAACAGATTGGTCCCATTTGTATCAAAAGTCATATCTGATGATGGGGATCCTCGGGGAACTGAGGGAACTCCTCAAAAAATATAGGTACCTACACACGCACAGATTTTAACATTTGTAGTAACAAATCAAGCATTTTCATTTAGAAGTTATTTTACACCTGTTAGTTTTTTTTAAGAAATCGGTTGTTTTATTTGTAAAAAAGTTTACTTTAAAATAGTGTGTAGTTTGAATTGGATGCCAGTTCAATGTTTTATCTTAGAATGCAAAAGAACTAGGCTGTTAAATTGATTGGCCTGTTGTTCTAAAGTTAGTGACCCGGACTGTTATTCTAAAGGTCGTGGGTTCGATTCCCACCCTAGACAAATTTTTGTGTGATGAGCAAGATAGTTTGTTCTATGTCTGGGTGTAATTTATCTATAATGTGTACCTATTTAGAAATATGTAAGTATGTTTATCAGTTGTTTAGTACCCATAACATAAGCTCTGCTTAGCTTGGGACTAGATGGCGTTGTGTGAAAGTTGTAGAATATTATTATTAAAATATAAGTAGGTACCAATTTAGAATTATTCTTTTAACTTACTTACTTATGAGCACTGTTACAAGAAGTTTAGCACAGATTCGATGCAGAAAACAAAGAACCCGGTGTTGTGTGTTTGTGTGTAGGGAGAGAATTCCCATGTAGGTATAACTGTTATAGCTGAGTCGATCAAAGCATCATGTTAGATAGCACCTTTTTATTATGATCCTGCGTAGGTTAGATGACATGGTTGAAAAGGTGCTGGAGGTGAGCCAAGCAACGGATGCGGCCATGGAGGTGGAGCGTGATCGCCAGTCCAATGCAGTCCGCGTGTGTGTGGACTTACTGGATGCTTCCGCAGAACACTATGAGAACCTCGTGCTGCTTCGAGACGAGCTCCGGAAGCGAGAGAAGCTCAAAAAGCAGCACCCGCCTGTCATCGTACCAAGCGCTGAGTCATCAGCACAATAGTATTCAGAGGGATGAAATAGACAACATTTTTAATATTTCTGGTTGTGCTTGCGTAAGTACCTACCTAATATTGGACATCACTTTATTTTTTTATTATTAACAACCAATTTAATTTATATGGTGTCCATAAAATAATTGTCCCAGGCAAACATACAATATCTTACAACTACCAGTGAATTTTATTTGTCAAGGAAATTCGTGTGAGACCTGTTTAAATTCATATTTGTTGAACTTGGAATAAACAATTATTGTGACAAGTCGTATTCTTCGGTTTGATTTTCTTACTAGCGGTCCACTTGAGATGATGCCGTATAACTTAGGGTTACCTACATTTTCAAAGATGAACCGTGTAGCTAGTTTGAAAAATTAACTATTTACACCTTTGAAAACAATTCCATGCAAATCGAAACGGAAATAGTAGCAGCTCAAAGTCTGGATCTATACCCGATTCGCCCTCTATTACATGGTACTTAACCATAACTGGCGAAATGTGGGTTTACGTAAGTAAACGGAAAGGTTAAGGTACACCTCTGCTTAACCTTTTGGGGATCACAGGCATGATGCAACCCAAATGTCCTTTCTTTGGTATTGTTCGTCAGCACGTGGAGCTCCTCAAGTTCCGAGTTGAGCTCTCGATTACTGCCAAATGCTTGCACTGACTGATCTGGTCCCCTTATTCTGTGTGGTTCTTTCCTCAAAAGACCACCTCAGACACTAATCTGCATGGATCTTACATGATTTGACCAAGATAATATCTGGACTTTAAAAGAGACTATGACCTCTGAGTCTCTTTCTGGCGTCTTCTCAGAGTAGTCAGATAGTGAAACTCTGATCTTATCTACTAGTTAAAAAAATAACGTGTAAAAACCTATTTGTGAAAACCTATATTTCCAGAAATAAGTAGATATCATTTATCATTTATGTTGTATTATGAAATGGAACTAAAGTTGAAAGTAGCTAATTGCCATGTCGTCGTCTCAATAGTCACCTTCTTCCTAGTTACATCGTCTTTCATAGGATCCACCATACCTATTCCATCTACCTCTATCTTTAACCAATTAGGTCAAAGTTGACAAATAGGGTTCTAAAGATGAAACTAGCTAACTGTCACAAATACGAACTTACCTTATCGTTGTATGACGGACAAGTACCATTGAGACTTAAGGAGGAAAACGGTTAGTTTTCTTGCCTTTACCCGACTACCTCTAACATCATCCTCTCTTTCACACAATCCACACATATCTGTTCCATCTACAATAAGGGCAAAGTTGGTATATGGGTTTCTTAGCTTGGTCTGAAATAAACTACAGACGTGTCGTAGGTAATAGAATACAATAATTCGCGAGATGGTAAATTGGCGTGATTGCAAGTCAAAGTAATGGATATTGATTACCTACTGAGGCATATAGTATAGGATCCGTTAAGAACGACCTTCACCGAGCTAGTTAATGGATGAAATCAATTTTATATGTAATTTAATATGTCAATAAATATATCATATATGGGTTGTCTAAAAAATTTCAGTCCAGGATATTTTTTTTATTATTTCACCGGTTTGGTTAATAGACAAATTCCTTACCAATCGAAAGTTTGAAGTCCATAGAATAAAATAAATAAATAAGATGAAAATTGAGATTTCAGACAAATTCCGTACCAATCGAAAATTGGTACCTATGGAATTTGTCCATTAACCAAACCGGTGAACAATTTTTTTAAAATTACTAATTAATCATATCCTGGGCTGAAATTTAACCAGCTCGGTGAAGGTCGTTCTTAACGGGATCTTAGACTATTAGCTATAGCGCTGACCTGGCGCCGACTGGTGTGCGATAGTGTGATCAATTTTTACAGTCAAATGAAATGAAATTAAATGATATTTCTTTCTGTAAGTAGATCTTCCCAGATACTTTTACATATAATTTTTTTTTAACTAAATGGCATTTCCAAAGTGACTAATCCCTGAGAAGAAATGCCGAAAGAAACTCAGGGGTCTCTTTTAAAGTATAAGATTGTTTTAATGTATTATGCGAGTCACAATGTCTACTAACCTAATTGTTGTCCAAGGCATTTGCAAAGATGCTCAAATATATTAAAGCTATGTGTAAAAATCTTAGCAAGTGTGTTGATTGTGTAGAAGTTCGAAGATTTTTGTAACTTTGGGCTGTTTACAGAATAAAATAATGTTTCGACTTGAAACATTTCAAACGTTGCGATTAAAATATGTACGTACGAGCTGACATCATACGAGATATTTTTTTAACCAAAGCATAAACTAAGATTACCGATTCTTAATAAAGATTTAGGTAGGTTCTTACTTAGCTAAGAGTCTTAACATTAATTATAAGTGAGGTGTCTGAATTTTAGACGTATTTAAGGAGAATTTTAAAGAAAGTTAATCATGCTTTATTTTCCAAACACCGATTTTTGGCTTCTTCTCCTTAACCTCAGTTCTCGGTGGACAAAGTAAACGAGTTTTTTGCTAGTATCGGCAAGGAACTCTTGCAGATAACTTTTCATGGCCACCTGATAGACATAAAATCCCACCAGACATTACCCCCAGATCTTCACCTTTATAATCATTCGTCATGTTAGGCAGCGATGAGGTAGAGGTTGGGGTATTACTAATGTCACTTCAAACAGATTCCGCTGTGGGCTGGGACAATATTATAACAGTTTTTAAAACGGTATTCGTTGATACTGGTCCCATGCTCACACATAACACACACACACACTCACATACACATACACAATTACACACGCTAAACTACTCCATTCATATAAAATATTTCTTTTTTTATCGATTTATTCCCTTTTCTAAATAGTTTATTTATTCGTTTACCAATAAGGATAATGAACCAGTCTTATATTTACAAAATAGCATGTAGGTAGGTATAAATAAATGCAATTAAGATACATCCATTAAAGGGTCGGGCCCAGCAGCCATTATTATTATTATTTCACAAACTACAACAATAACATCGTAAACCTTCTTCAAAATAAACATTTGTGTACCTTACACGTCCGCTACGAACCCGGGTTGGTCGCAAAATACTCAAACCTTAAAAGCCAACTAAAAACTAAGTACCGATGACCGCTGTGAAAATAAGAGTTTTTATTCTACTGTCTCAGTGCTAGAAGTATTCATTAAAGCGAGGCAACGTCCTGAGGCTCTCGCGGGACGCTGCCGACGCGAAAAAACCAATCTGGAGCTAGCAATTATGGCAAATGACCTAATTAGACCCCACCGGTGCGCCTGGCCCGTCTCGCCACCGCAAGATTTTTCACCTCCCCCGTTGTTTGCGGTCTCCGAGAGAATTGGCTTTTAATATGTGTCGAGTTATTTTGTTTTGTGTGAATACATAGGATAATGAGTGGATGGTCATGTTTTTGTTGATTATATGCCTACTTATTTGTAGAAAATTTGCTTAGTTGACAGATGTAATCGGCGCATAAATATGAATGTTGCTTGCTTAATTTTGTGGTAGTTACGACTATTTTACTTCTACATATTAGCTCAAGCTACACGGTGCACAGATTCATTAACGCTATTCAAATTCGTGATTACGTTTTAAATTCGGATCGGAACATTCGTATAACTAGGTAATGTGTTTCACTTTTAAATTCGATCGTGTGTTCTAACAAGTCGCAATGTGTTTCGGTTTACGACATACGAAGTCGACGCGTTACGACAGTTGTGGTCGTTAATCGCGACTAAATAAACTCAAACGCGCCACGTCTTGTCGCAACTTTGTCGCCGTTCTCAAACGGCCAGCTTTAAGGAGAAATTAACAAAAGTTTTTAATGACGAATAAGTACCGTGTATGGAATCCTCACTTCAAAGATTAGTACAGACAAACAGTGCTCAATTTGCGACAAGTCTATTTCTTGATAAATTGAGAAAACCAAGAAATTGGTACCTATTTGTTGATATTCACATACTTACTTACAAGAGTCAGTTTAATACGGGTGCTACAATCCTTGCTCGGAGACACATTTGTCTCAGACGCGTCTCCGCCGCGGCGCGGTGTTAGCGGGCATGAGCACGCCTTCCTCTATTTTCATTAGACGGATCCGCCGGGAGCGGATCAGCCGCTCGCAAAAATAAATAAAACTGTTATTGAGATAAGCATCTGCGCGGCGAGGCTTTTCGCTAAGTCCCGCTGTGTCGCGCTGAGCAATGTACCGAGATATGTTCGGATTACGGCGCGCCGCAGCTCCGTGCGCTTTCCTTCATATCTACTGCTTTTCTTCAGTGTTTTGCAGCTGGAACCCATTTACAAAAAATATCTTGTGTATTTAGGTATTTAGGGGCATTATAAAGTTTGTAAGTTATTCATAAAAAACGTTTAAAAAAGAAATGAGCTCGTACCGTAAAGTAAACTCTCGTAATGCTTCAGCCCTCATTAAGGGTACCGAAAATAAAAACAATTACAAAGATGCCGCGCGCTGTTCAAAAGCTCTTAAGTGGGACAACTGAAGACATAAAGTGGCAGAGTGTGGTGTGCGTGTGCGTGGAGACGTAGACGCACGGATTAGGTGCACTCATGAAGAAGCTGGCGCGGCGCGGCTAGCTTATTGTTGCGGCAAATTGGCCGCGCACCGCACCTGCGGCGGCCACCTGCCCACCCCCGGATTAATTTCTCATCACACCGCCCGTCTTCCCGGGAAATAATGAACACGACTTCCTCCAAGAAAAATGCCACTGAGCCCAGAGATGTCGCTCGACTTGATTAATAAACTCTGTATAGCTGTAGCCTGTTGTGGCTTATATTTTTATGACCGCACTCTCCTGAAATTGGGAAAAAAATATTAAAACGACTTATAAAATCCTTCTTCTTCAATGTCTTTATTAAGAATACATGAAAGAGATTACAAAATGTCGCAAATAGCTAACACTACGTAGCTACCCACTTAACAGTGTTCGCGACGCAGATGGCAATTTCACGGTTCACAACTTCTTGCCTCCCTATGTTGTTTTTTATAACTCTAACAAAGTATTTGTTATCTACATGTATGAGACAACATTTAGCCAATAATACTCTTTATACAAAAATACATCGAAACAATGTCATTGAATTACAACGGCCTTTAATTAGAAAATTGGTAACAATTACCTAAAATTGTACATAATTGTATTAAAAGTTACATCGTCGTCACATCATTTACATGGCACCGGCAGCTTTCAGTCGTTACGAACAATTTCGGCGACATTATATTACCGAAATTTGATTTTAAACGGCGACATTGTGACCGCAAAGTCACGAACGCGTCATGCGATACTTTTGTCGCAGCCGCAAGATGGCCGGGAGCATCTGTCGGTTTGTCGCTCTTTCCCTGCAAATAACCGTTTTCTTGATACAATTACTCGAATCTTATTATTATTGCGGTTCACTACATTCATGTTATTATTATGCATACTTCGTGTAATTTTAAATATGTACCAAACAAATATCGACGTATTGTTAAGAAATAGTAGGGACACTTTAGGTACTTGTTACTTTTAATTTGTTGTAAGGCTAAATTGACAAAAGCAACCTCTATTGATAGACAAAGTAAAATGCATATAAGCTAATGTATAGGATTTAAAAGTTTAGAAATACTTTTATAAGTATCCAGTGGTAGTGCTACGCCGTAGCGTAGCTCTTGGCTACGCTTCGCTCATTCTTTTTGACTACGATGAATGCATCAAATTGTATTTTCTTCTTCTCCTGTCGTGGTTGCAAGAGCTTTAGGGAATGACGAGAAATCACACGGCTAGAAATATGACAAGATAGCCTACCTAATCAGCAAGACTGGAAGTATTGACTATTACGGTATTTCGTAGCAAATATGTATTTATAGGAAAAAAAAGTTTTATTGCTCATACAGTACGTTTACCCTATACAACAGTCAGGTTAAGCAGTTGTTCATAAAATTCACAAAGCTTATTTTAAGAACCATTTGTGACGGTTAGTTCATTTGTTTGTGCGAGCCGTTTAACACGTTATTTTAGGCAATTCCCAATCTGCTGGCTTATTCACAACCATTCGACTAGATTCCGTACCGAATCGAACGTCTAAGATGTCGAAGATGTCATCCAAACGCAATTCACAAACCCGAAACCGATTTTTTCGACAGTTCAAATTCGATAAGAAGACTCAAATCTTTCCGACAGCTGTTTGCTATCGGGAGCCATACCGAAAAAAATTTAAACGATTTATTTTGCATAAATCCAGGATAATTCAGAGAAATATAAACACTGTAAACCTTTAAAACACTGCACTTATAAGTAAATGAAGTTTTATTATTGTATTGACCGTATTTCAATGATACTTTCGCATTTACATAAATTCAAAGTGTAATTATGTAGAACTACATAATTACACTTTGAATTACTTTATTCGTATAGTTGTAGGTACGTGTTATTGTTTGACAATGAGCAAATAGCAAGATTTGTGTATTGATATCAAATACTTAGAGTAATTTAGCATTTTTTTTAGCAAAGTTATAATAAAAAGAAATCCATAGTTTTATTTCAAATAAAACCTTTTTCCGCATCCGCATTGCCATACTGGCAATGTTTAAAAAAGTTTAAAAAGCAAAAAAAGTCTGTCAAACTGGCATTGCCAGTTTGACAGACGGCTGTTTACAAAGCAAGTTTATTCGAAATACAGTTTGTTTGATTGATAATAAAATCATTTTGTACCGTTTGCTGCCTATTAAATTACTAGCTGTATATTCTATAATTAAACGGATCGAAACATTCAAATAAACCAATTTTATTTACTACTTTAAATTTTCTACCACGCTGATCTTTTTACTACCATTTTGTAGCGTTCCCCATAAATACAATGATCAATCGTATAGAAAAAAAAACGTATCCGTTCGGATCTGTGAATAGTGTTTTGGCAGTTCTTCGGCTCGGAAATGAGATTGTCGAAAACGGTTCCTTACCGACACGGAAACCAATCGAACGGTTTAGAATAAGGCAGCTGTTCTGAATATGAAATTTACAATGATGTAATATTTTATAAACGTTGTAAGCAGATTCAAGATTCATTCCATATTCCTCTACGGACTTACTGACTTTCTCAAGAATACAATCAACTAATACGTGTAATAAGTTTTACGACATTTATATGCACAAATCATTCAATTTGAATACCTAGTTGCTCCTTTAAAGACAGTAGACTGTATCTACATAAATTTAAATTGTCTTCTGCGGCTTCCCTGGAATTATTTATGTCACTATTTATTGTATTAACATAAATTGGACATGAGTTATTTTATTGGCCCGAATGCGTCGAGAATGCGTCGGACAAAGGTTATGATTGTAATTCAGATTTGTCATAGCTCGTAAATGCAGCGTTTGTTTATTTTATTTAGCTACGATAGTAATGTTCCTTGATGTGCGCAGTAGAAGTCAAAAATTTTATGTAAGCTTATAAAGTAGTACTAAATAGGGAGGTATCAAAACTCAGCAGCGCTATTCTGTATAAATCAACCCGTGAAAATGGAGGTAAAGTGAAGTCGAGTTGACCTGTCATTCCATATTAAACTAATGCTAGTCATTGACAGTTTAGTTCTCTCTAGCAGGCCTAACCATATCACAAATTCTATTTCTTTTCTATTTCTATTATAGATAGAAAATAGCGTATATGTAATCAGCTGTTTGTCAACTGTCAAGTGTATTTAATTTTCAGCCATATTACATATATATATTTATTTTTTCCATATTTTACTCGTTACACTTGACAGTTGAAAAACAGCTGCAGGCCTGGCCATATTACAAATTCTATTTCTATTATCGTAATCGATAAGGCGACAATAGAAAAACAAGAAACCCTGCTTTCAAATAAAAAAACCGCATCTAAATCGGTTCACCCGTTTGGGCGCTACGGTGCCACAGACAGACAGACAGACAGACAGACAGACACACACACATAGCGGTGAAACTTATAACACCCCTCTTTTTGCGTCGGGGGTTAAAAATGGCGTACATGGAATCAGCTGTTTGTCAACTGTCAAGTGTTGACGAGCAGAGTTTGTAATATGGCTGAAAATGAAATACACTTGACAGTTGACAAACAGCTGATTACATATACGCCATTTTCGTTTTAAAGAATAGAAATATAATTTGTAATATGGCTAGGCCTGCAGTTTACACGGGGTAACTTTTACTGAATCAACCGGCTGACTTCACCAGCTCTGTGAGTGACTGGTGATTTCTCTTTTAATTCCTTATAATAACTATTATGAAAAACCATCGTAAGAAACATAACACTAAACCCAAGACGTAAAACAGACACAGAAATTGTAGGCGCATAAAAAGGCAGGTACTCTTTTTACAGATAATTATGAAAGACAGTGTGAAGTAAAGCTATTGTGTGTTGTTATTCGAGGCATAAAAACAATATATCAATATCTTTGTATGCGGGACAGATGGATGAAAACTTTACACGTATAATTGCCTTTCTATACTAATATGGAACAGATTAGATTTTTTTGTTTGTTTGTAAGGATTTAAATAAAAAAACTAATCACTAAATGTAGGCATGCTGTTGTATGCTAATATTCTAGGCATTAGCAGTTCACTTCATTAATTTTTCACGAGGTGACTTATTGAATGGACTTGCACTTACATGCATTGGGTTAGCCTGGTAGCCGAGCTCCAATATAGTTTGGGAAAAAAGTAATCGTATAAAATACATACCTACTAGCTATCTCGATCTACTTCGCACCACCTTAAAATCAATTTGTTAATTTTATTTAGTTTGTTGGCCCAGTGGTGGCGGCCCCGACTTACGAACAGTAATTCGTGAGTTCGAACCCAGGCAGGCGCATTCCTTTGTGTAATTTATTTCATCACCACTGCTCTCAAAAACGGTGAAGGAAACCATCGTGAGGAAACCGGAATGTCCTAGAACCAAAAATTCGAAGGTATGTGATATCTACCAATTTGCAATGGGTCGGCGTGGTAGATTGTAGCCCGTACGCAAAATACGCGCTTTGACGTAGAATTGCGGATGCCAACCCGGTATCTTTAATCTTAGTTTTTAATACTTTACGTCCTATTCTCAGACCTACTGAATATAGGCACACACAAATATTTTATAAGAATTGAAACTGAGGAATTTTGTTGCAAACACTGAGCATTTTATATTATTTTAAGATAAGAGTAGAAGGCTGAGTGAATTATGTGCAAAATTTTGGAACTAGCAAATTACCATAGGTGATGAAGCAAACCACAAGGATCGTCCCATAAAATAGCTATCGAATCAAAAATGTCATCAAAAATCAATAGAATTTAATATGAATACAATGACATGCTACAAACACATCGATGTATTGTGCATGCCACCGGCACTCGATCATTCCTGTCCAAACACAGAATATCGAGAGCATTCATATCCTCGAATGAAATCAGTGTAGTGGAACGTTTTGAGGTCTGACTCGGCAGGGGTCCGGCATTCAACGCCATCCCTTACTTTAATTCAATAATCACATATAAGAGACAATTTGGTACAGAGGCCAGCATATCCAGCTAACCTAATATGTCAAATTTTTTCAATTTTATTGCAAAGACAATAAGGTTCATGTTCAATTGGGAAGATTTGGCAGTTTGGGGTAGTTTTATGTGCTGGTGTATGTACTTACTTACTAATGATATCGCGACAGGCATGACATGAGTTGGTCGGTGGCTTATCGTTGACCATAGAGTGTCGAATATTTATGTAGTAAACATTTAAACTTAACTTTAACACAATTTAATATTTCTATAAATGATCATTTATGAGTGGCTGGCCTGTTGGTCTAGTAGTTAGTGACCCTGACTGCTATACCGGAGGTCGTGGGTTCGATTCCCACCCAGGACAAATGTTTGTGTGATGAGCACGTTCATTTGTTCTGTGTCTGGGTGTTATTTATCTATAATATGTATGTATTTAGAAATATGTAAGTATGTTTATC
Organism: Euplexia lucipara; assembly: GCA_921972225.1. Classification (NCBI taxonomy): domain Eukaryota; kingdom Metazoa; phylum Arthropoda; class Insecta; order Lepidoptera; family Noctuidae; genus Euplexia; species Euplexia lucipara. The sequence goes on from OV179146.1 coordinate 16,246,347, forward strand.
AGCTGTTTAGTACCCATAACACAAGCTCTGCTTAGCTTGGGACTAGATGGTATTGTGTGAAAATTGTGGAATATTTATGAGTTGTTGGTAACGTTATATTGAACACATTTCGACACACTTTTGGTTGATCATTGCAAATGTAACTGCAGATGAAGTGTTTACAATTTCTTCAATCAAAGCTTTCGCAGTGAAGTGATTACGAAAATCACCTAAAAGCTTTTAGAAACTATGGTTGAAAGTTCACAAAGTCACGAGTTCACGAGTCGAAAAGTTTAATCAAATTAACATAGACTTAATTGAAGTTAATGAGACTACCTATGTTTTAATTATCAGGAATATGCAAATGGTTAGATAACTCGTAAATAAAATAAATAAACCGTAACACCAAGGAGTTGAGATTTACGATTTGAACGACAACCTTAGCCGTATCTCCTCGTGCTCTCTGTTATCGCATAGAGTTAGTAACAGTTCGGTTGTCAGTTTACTCTGTGAATAGTTTAGCGTAATGGGGTATTGTTAGAGCGGCTGGCGCCGAGCGGCGAGTAACGTCTTTCAGTAACATTACTGTAATGTCCTCCCACTCGGCGACGCGCCCCGCTGGCCCGACAGCCCGACATCCATCGATACCACGTACAGACTCCACTATCTACTTGACAATCATTAGGAAACTATCCATGTTGCATTCCGCACATATTTATCATCAATCAAGAAAGGACAATGCAACAAGATAAACTTTACCTACTTTTATTATTTGGGAAACATTAACAAAATGTTTGTGTAATAAATCACGTTAAACAACTTTAAGTTGACCACAAAATAATGAAAATGGACGTTAATCATATGCAATGTCTCTCTGGGACAATGCCATCATTTCATTTGATATGTTAACGATATAGCACTAACAATCTCACATTAAGCCTTTTCATCTGTCAAGTCTTAACAGCCATGGAATTGGGTTGTAATTTACGATTTTATCTCGGCGGGCACCCCGCATAGGGGTAGCGGTCAGTGTGGCCAGCGAAAAAACTTGCACCGGGGTAATAGAGGGATAATGGTCATCGGGTCCGGCCACCACGCCCGTCCTGTTGTGACTTGCCAAAATAGAGTCGTAATAATGAAAGATGGCCCGCGTAAGTTGCGCGTAATTTAGTGCGATCTGGTAACGAGCGCTGGGGGCCGTTTGTAGCTGTTTGTCCGGTGCGCGCCTCTCTTGTTGTATTAAGTGGTCGGGGGTGATTCAGTTTCACTTTTGTTGGTCACTTTATGTCCGTTTTGTATTTATTACCGACATCGGCAGTAGATAACGTTGCCACTGTTAGGTAATAATAGCGGCCACCCGATTATTGTGCGAGTCAAAGCGGCGGGATGATAAATGGGATACGTATATGAGTCGTCAAGGATCGAGGTCGCGCTAAGCCAGCAGTCGAGATTGATGCTGGTCGGCCGCCGGTGCCTGACAAATAGTTGGTCCAGCGGAGGCATCGCAGGGCGTCTTGCCATAAATAAGGATTACGCTCGTGACCACGCAGTCTTGTGGAGTGGACGCAGAACAGCCCTGTGACGGCTCCTGGCGCCGCACAAGACTCATGTCAAACGTCTTTGTCGTCCGCATCGTTTGTTACTCCAGACACTTACTTGAGAAATCCAACAGCTCTATAATAAATTGTATCGCCTTCATTTACAAAGTCTCTTCGTCTTTGGCTTCCTCGAGTCGCGAATTTGCGTTACTTCGGCGCCTAAGTCCCAAATCACAAGTTAGAAGACGGGTATCAAGTTTGGCACGAGAAGCGCTAAGCCTCGGCTGTTTTAGGCTCGGCGGTGATGTTTCAATCGTAAGTGCGCCTGCGGCTTAAGGGCTCACCCCTACTCCGGAATGCGTTGAATCGCGCCTAACGTTCATTTCATTTATACCGTTTTCACTTTCTTTACAGTATATTGTAGTAATACTAGATACATCATTAAAAAGGGACATCGTCGCACATGTGGACATCATGAGTTCTTTCCACGATTCTGGACCCCTGGCGTAGAAATTTTTGGTCATAATTTTATACGTTTGTTTCTGATGTAACTTTTGCTATAAACTGTAAAAAGACATCAAAGAGATCATTTCTATTTACCTATACTTAAAATGTAAATAAGCCGCATCCACTTCAAATGTCATTGGATTACATAGAAATCATTATTTTATACTGTTTGAAGCAAAAATAACACCAGGACAATCTTGGAAATTAGGAAAAGCCGACGAAAACTTTAAACGGATCCAGGATCAATGGGCTGCACTTATGGTGTCTAGATGTACGACGATGTCCCTTCTAATATATTATAATAAGAAAATTATGTATATTAAGAAAATTGTATTTTGTTTTTAATATCTTTTTGGGCACAACAAGAATGGGTCTAGCTCAGGAGTCAGGGCTTCATTAATTGTAAATTTCTTTAAAGTATATAGAAAGAAAATAAAAAATAAAAAAAAAGAATATTCAAGATAAATAATATTTAAACGATATTTCTGTCAAGGTTTTGACGAACAATGATAATATTTTATCACGTTATTATTTGCTTATTACAACCATCACCAACGCCGATGCTAAATTTAATATTCTACACAAGCGTACATCTATATTACTTATATTACTTATAATAAATCTGTAGAAGTAAAATTTCTGTACATTGAAAATATCAAAAAAATAAATAGCAGGGGGTGTTATTAGACTGACACCGAACCCAAAAATATGATTAAAAAAATTTTTGTCTGTCTGTCTGTCTGTCTGTCTGTCTGTCTGTCTGTCTGTCTGTATGTTCAGGTATCACGCAAAAACTACCGGTTCGATTACGATGAAACTTGGTATACTTATTCTTTGATATCCTGGGCACCAAACTGGGTACTTTTTATCCCGGAAAAGTATATACAATAAAAAACAAACTTAATTTTGCGGTTCGATCCTTAGACCCGACTACTGTACCAACCGCAAATAATAAGTTTGTCGTAGGTTACGTCACCCGCAGTGGAGTTCACCAAAGGGCGCTGCACACGGCTAAGATATTATAATATTTAATCTTAAGATACAATATCGCTCGCCATACAATTCAATGGACTATCACACACTACGAAGATAATTATGCACATTGAATATCTATTCAAAATTAATATTGGAGGATGATTGGAAATCGATACTGATGCCAAAAATGCAATTAGTGAATGTTTTGTCTTTCTGTCTGTATGTGCACGCATAGTTCAAAAACTATTATAAGGATTTTAACCAAACTTGGTACGGTTGTAGCCGTTGTAGGTAATCAATACGCCTGGGCAGGTTGATCTTAGTATCAGTTGTTTTACACAGGTCAGTTGTACGGCGCTCTTTCCCGGGTCAGTAGTTCCAGAAATCTTTATGCATACATATCGGAAGGATCAACTTTGAAAGTAGTCTATCCGGAAGTATTATGCTAAAATTATTACGTTTATATATCAACGCACAGCCCCAACCGCTGGTATTAGAGACATGAAACTTGAAGGGGTGTTCTCCCATAAAAAACGATTTTTGAAAATTCAACCCTTAAAGGGAAAACATAGTGGACGGAAGTTCGACATCCACGCGGGCGAAGCCGCGGGCAAAAGCTAGTATTGTAATAAAACCGTAGTTTTTTACAAATCTACTTACATATTATAATAAATATATTTAAATGTTTGTATATTTCAATAAAAATATTATTCATTATTATTAATTCTACCCTGTACATAATATGTTTATTACTTGTACAGTGTTTCACCATCTATCTACATGTTAAAATAAACTAATCGAAGATTTGGCTTGCATCTGCTAAGTAGATGGTAAATTAACACGCTCGATAAAGTTGAATAGTCTGAGTTTGGAGGAAGGGCTTAAGTTAGCGATGATAATCTCTCTGATAGCTTTGGGTTGGGGTGAACATTGTCTCACTTACACTCAATAGTAATGTACTCATTTAAATGTCGTAACAAAACATCAGGGTGTAAGCTTACAAAACGTACTTCCTAAGAAAGGAATACTATAATTTATTTTGAGTATATAGGTGACAAGTAAAGTTATTCAAAGTTATGGGTAGCTAAAGTAGAGTGTATTAAGTTTAACTGCTACACACTAGATAACAGGAAGTCGTAATGTCTCATCTTACCTCGGAGCCGGGACGTGTGCACCCCATTTCATAATTAGGGGTCATAGTGTTATCTCGTGAAATCTCCAATTACATAGATGTGTATGGGCAGCGGGCGGACAAGGTCCAGCCTCCGAGGATTAGCCGATGGTTAGTCTTCTCACGTCGTGGCGAGCCGGGGTTTCAATTAGAGCGACCCGCCCGGCGTCGGGCCCGCCCGCACAAATGACAATATTGGTTTATTATAGCCTCCCATGAATATGTAACGTATAGAGGAGCTTGTGGCTAAATTATAACAGCCGCATGGGTCGATCGAAGGTTAAGCTACGCTTGACGAGGTCGGTCCGTGGATGGGTGACCATTTATTACATACCAAGACTCCTCCGTGCCTCGGAAAGCACGTTAAGCCGTTGGTCCCGGCTGTCATTTGTAGATCTTTGACAGTCGTTACTTGTAGTCAGAAGCCCGAAAGTCTGACAACCAGTTTAACCAAGGGGTATCATGTTATCCGTGCATCCGGTTAAACTGGAAGCCGACCCCAACATAGTTGGGAAAAGGCTAGGCAGATGATGATGATGATGAATATGTAACGTATACTTTGTTATGAGTCAATATCGTAAACCTGTACAAGTATTAAACAAACGTTACAGATAAATGGTAATACCTCTTTATATGACACAAGTATGAAAAAGTTAATGGCGTAGGTCATTGACGGTCCGAGCTCGACCCACCTTTTACGAATGATATTATAACACGTTACATTAAAGGGTTGTTGCGTTCTGTGTCTACATATTTTTTTAACGTTTTAATCACGGATCTACATAATAATGTGGAACGGGACTTCCCGTCCATCCGACAACTTGATTGATGTGCCTTCCTAGATTTATACGCCCAAAAAGTAACACGCTACACGTCCGCAAAGCTTTTACCACACAAATATGGCATCCGTAATACCTTTGTTTTATTTTTAAATACGACCCTTTCATAATTAGCGTAATAAATTATAAAATGATAATAATACGAGGGCCATCTTGTGAAACGCTTTAATACCGCGCGTCGGGGGGCGCCGCTGGCGACCGCATGTCAATCACTCTCCCGAATGTAGAACAATTCTTATTTCGAAAAAGAATAAAAAATGAGTATCACTTTTATTTTGTGTCCCACTTTGTCCAGTTAGGTCGCCGGGGGCTCGAAAGAGACAACGTATGAAATCGGTCTTGTGGTAACATCTGTGCTTTATAATAGACGCTTACGTAGGCTTCTTTTCGGGGATCGGTGCGAGCCCGGTGGGATCGCTTTAACATGATTGATCTGTTTATTTTACATTTTAAAGGAGCATTTTTACGGTTGCTTGTCAACTTAATAACAAAGTGTTTTATTTCGGGATACGTTAAGTTCAGTTTTATTGATAGGTTTCTTTTAACATTATTCATTATTATTTATTTCTTGGACGTTCTGAGATCTTTCGAGGGTATTTTTTTGTCTATTCGTCATTGATTTGGTATTGGCATGTTGAGGGATAATGTTATGATGATGAATCACAGTGACGTACCTATTATAAATGCAGAATAAATAAGCGCCACTTATGAGTTGGAAGTGGTTCTTAAAATAGATGTTTTTTGTTAGAGTTAGAAGTGAAGAATGGGCGGAGGCGCCAGGGGTTAAAGAGAGTGCTACTGTGTACGGATAGTTAATAATGAACAAAGTAAGAGGTCGGCGTATGTGTGGGCAGAGCTTTTAACGTCGCCGTCGGCGTCGGCGCGGGCGCACTGAGCCGAGCCGCCTCCACCGCTATCATACCAGCCAGACTGACAGGTGCCGATCTACTTATGTGTTTTGAGAACTACCAATGGCTCTATTAAAGTGGTCTGCGTAAGCGGGTTTTAAAACATAATGAGTTGTAGAGAACAGGGTCTATTAATGCTTCAATTACTTTCATTGAAGTGTAGGCCATGTTTAAAAAAACTGAAAAATATCATAACATGTTCAAAGTCAAAGTCAAATAATTTATTTCAATTAGACCCATAAAAAGCACTTTAGAACGTCCGACTTACAAGGTAAATTAATTAAGTTAATGATTCTAGTTGCACATTCCAAAAGGTAGTTTCATATGGAATGGTAAGGGCAAGAAACTCCATACTTACTCTTTTAAAATAGGTTTTACAATATTTGTAGTACAGACGCCAGCACATCTAGTGTCAAATTTTCCTAATTGAACATGAACCATAATCTGTTTGACATAATGTTGAAAAACGATCAAAGAAATTTGACACATTGGGGTAACTTGACGTGCTGGCGTCTGTACATTAATCAGATTAAAATATTAGGTAAGTATTTGTGGGGACAATATACCTTGAATAAAAAACGACTATACTGAGATAGGTACCTACAAGGTAATTTAAAATATGCAATGCAGCTGATTAGTACCTAGATTATTGTAGGTATTGAAAGATACATGGTGGTCACATATTTACAAATATGTTGAACTGCAGATTATTTAAAAAAAAAAGTAATAATTATCAAATTAATAAAATGAAAATGAAAATCAATAAAAAAAAGTATGTGATTTTAAAGAAAAAGCAAACATCAATTTAATTACTTTATCAACCAATTTGACTTTGACAAATAAACTACCAGAATAAAATTTATTGTAGAGTGGATATTGACATGATTTATTTAACGTGAAATAATGTATGCAAGCCCAAAGTGAATTTTAACTTGCACGTCTTGAAATTTCGTCTCAAAATCCGACTGCAGGTCCGTCGACGGCCAACGAATTTCCGATTAAGGTGGAAGCGGCAGGATAGCCCGAAAAATTTAAATTTTCTTTTGTTTTCTTGAAATTTACCGTTTAGTGGCAGGCTGTATGTTAAACAAAATATGATTTGCGAATGGTACGACGGGCGAAAGACGCGCGACAAGGTGTTTAAAGGGGATCTGTTTTCCCCTTTTAAAGTAGGTACGAACCCTAAAAATAAGAAAAACAAAACTTGAAAAAAAAGTTTAAATGCTCCAAAAGCTCATCGACAAAATCAATTAGAAAAAACTTCGACGAACAAATTAATAGCGGGTATCGTTTAAGACGTGGTGTTTGTATTGTGCGCGGCTCGTTAAAGAGGCAAAAAACGTTGCTCAGGCGCAGGCACACAAGCCGCCCGGCTTATCGGAAGCAATTACACGTTGTTCACTTTATTAATTTCCATAACTACCCTCGCGACATCAAAGCGAGCCGAGATCGCGTGCGCCGCCCTCGCTCACCGGCCAAGCGACGGAAAACTGCCTCAGTATAAAAGGCTAAGGAAAAAGCTGTTTCAATATTTCGTACATAAGTGTATCGAACTTCAAACTAGTAGATACTTCTCAATAGTTTAGCTAAATATCGTTTGTTAGCAATCTACTTAATGAAGGTTTGAAAAGTGTTCCACATTATTTTGCGAATCTAAATAACGACAAAGAAAGCTTGGTTTTAAATTTGTATTTTTGTTGCTAGCGTGTTCCTAAGCAATTGAATATTATCATGTTGTTGTTTATCATGTTATATTTGTTGTTTTATCATGTTGTATGTTGTATTATCATGTTATATTTGTTGATTCTTATGACTTGCGCCAGCGCCTGTGCTACTGTTTACCGCGCTGAAACCCTTGAAGACGTTTTAACAACGGTCTGGCACATACACTCTTTGATGTTTAGCGACACTTCAAAATACTCTCTGCTCTTCAAAACACATTCATCCTTTGAAAATTTGTATGATGTAGATAAAAGCAGATTTAGAGGAGACATAGACGCCACCGCAACGTAAATTTACCTATAGGTTTGTATACCTACACCTTTTTTATTCTACTTCCGATATGTAAAGTATCTTAAATAAAACACAGGCGAATAACAGGATAAAATAAATCAGTATTCCAAAACAAACAAAATCTCCATACATCGCGAGAGGTGAACAGTGGAACAGAAGAGAGACTTATCTCGCTAAAACGATTCCCACATAAATAAAGCTCATCGGATATGAAACCGTATTTACATAAGAAAAATATAAAGAGGCCTAAACGATAGGTCCATAAGGGCGTCGTATCGGGCGGGCCGGCATCGGCACTCGGGACTCCGCTCACGTTCACGGGGAGCGCTGCGCCTTTAATAACAATACGAAATATCAGTTCGTTCCTCCGATCGCAAATCTACGTCAATAACATATCCAATAGTAGCGCTCAATTCATTTCGACATAATCTAATATAGCGGGGCACGTTTCCCGCCTAAATCTCCCGCCACATGTCGCCAAGATGGCCGACCGGGCGAAACGCGAAACTAAACAAAAAGGAGATCACGAATCGGTAATATCTTTCGAGTCCATAAAGTTAAACGTTTATTTGCAGCGATATTTTGTCCTTTTGTAGATATTGCTTTACTATGTAAGGACTGGACGTGGGTCTGCTCCCGTTGATATTTGTGGAAAATTGCCCAGAAAAAATTAAAGTTAACCACTCGTATCTACTTCGTTGTTACGTGAATAAACAAATTCAGTAAACATTTAAACAGATTTCGCAGTAATTTCAGTCAAATTGCTGCCAATTTTCTCTAAAGAGTTATTTTGAAACCGACTTGGTTTAGCTAATTGGACCACTTTGTTGCGGTTTACGGAAACCTAGGATTAAGTCAAATGACTACATCAAAGTCCATTTAAATCATTAGCATTAAAAAGACAATTGTACCTATATAAAGAGGTATCTACGTATTTAAATACTTCAACATAATTTGATAATTTTGAAATACATACAAAAATAACGAGAATAACTAGACTACTTATTTATTGGAATTTGATTTCCCTTAGTCACTTTGCACTTAGTCCCTGATATGGGTAATAATGTAATAAACTTACTTACCTATAATTTTCATAATTTCAGACGTATGTTCCACAAAATAAAAACCTGATGAAATAGTTGTATTTCATATTTTCATAGTAGTTATAATTACGACATCGTGGAATTAAAATTACGTTTGAGTTTAAAGGGTAACAAGTATGAAATAAATAAGGTAGTAAAGAAAGAAGTCTTACTCTTGATAAAGTCTATCATTTTCCCCATCGTGGGAACGTCATGATGCCAGAACATGCTGAAAAATGGAGTCAGTTAACATGCAGAAGGTACTCATTTGACTAACTTACTCTCTTAATTCCAAATCCAGGTAAAAGCTATTCGGTTACTAACAATAATGGACATTACTAGACAGAAATAAATAAGGTATTTTATTTTATAAGTAAAGTTTTTTGGAGTATTCCCGTTTGAGCACCTATTATTTGAGCACCTATGCATTTCGCACCAAAGGTATTCCCATTTCCCACAGGTTAATGCATAGGTGCTTAAACGGGAATACTCCGTTTTTTTGGTGTACAGATGCCGTGCCAGACAGCCAGCACATCAAACTGCCCCAAGATGTCAAATTTTCCCAATATTTTTTGGTAGCATAAGGTTCATCCTTATGCTACCAAAAAATATTGTATCTAACGCACTTATAAACACCTGAAACTCTTATTGTAGAAATTTAATGAATATGACTTTATGGCCTTTTATTGTTGCTTGCACACTGGGCTGGTCAAATATGTGTAAACCTAGGCTGTGCGTACTTCCTCCTACAACTATTTCATAGACCATTACTACATAAGTAGATATTGTAAGCACCATAGAGACATGCAGCACAGAAGGTCCCTTAAAAATTATTGAATTAGTATATTCGAAAATCAATGTATTTCAGTAAGGTAGTTAGGTTAGGTAGTTAGGTTCGCTATAGGATAGTTATGATGAGTTAGGTTAGGTTATATATTGGTATATCGTCATTCTAATTCTATCTAACACAAGAGGCTTAGATAAGAGCGCATTGTAGACTCGTAAAAAAGTAGTAGTAATAAGTAGGTAATGATAGATGTTACTTATTGCATTGTATAGACTATTTGTAACAACTATCAAAGAAATCGAATAATTGGGAAAGCTTATTGTGCTGGCCTCTATCACATCACATTATTTCATTAGAAAATTCCGGAAATTATAGTGATGTTGGTTAATAAATGTATAAAGAGTATTTTATTCTATTCTATGTATTGCAGTTTGGTTGTTTTTCTAAATAGAGATTCTCATAGTCAGACACGGGAATCTCTAGATAGAAGAACCACCAAACTTCAAAAAATACAAGTTGGGAAAACCCGTGTGCAAAAACCAGCCTACTCCTAAATAAATCACAAAAAGCTTTCCTAAGAACCACCGTAGTCATGTAAATCAAGCATTAACGTAGTTAGCCAGTACAAACAGTGGTTCGAAATGGCTGCAATTAAGCCGGCCTTTCTAATGCATTGATTGGTCAATCATCGGACGAAAATCGAAGGAAGTGCTGCTTTGTCTGCCGGCCCGCATTGAGCGCGGACGTGCCGGCTGAATTGATGTGTAGACTAGACACGTTGCTGGGAAGTTTATGCCTATTTTTTTTGTTTCTTGTTTTAAATTTATTTACGCTAATAAATTGACATAGATTTTATCTTAAAACCCTGTTAGTTATCTATTTAAAACATCTATATCCATACGAAAGTACCTTTTGGAAGGAGCAACTGAAATCATTTTTTATTTAATTCAACTTAGTTAGACGTTCAAACGTGCCTTATAATGTCCTTATCGAAATAAATGGTTTGATTTTGACTTCTGGACTCCATGAATTCTGTACATGATTGTTGTTGGAAAGTTGGTTTTGGTTATATATTTTGCCAGAACAATTAACCAAGGTTAATTCATACAAATTGTAATTTTGCATAATGTGTGCCCTTTGATTTAATTGAATATACAGGGTGTAACGGAAAGGGTATATACATACAAATAGGGGGAATAGAGTATTTAATAACGAGTCTTTCCTCAAAATTTCAGCTCCCAACTAAAAACTTTGAAACTTCACGATATTATTTAATATCGACAGTTTATTAAATGCAAAATCATAACAAACGTGTCACCGCACTATGAGGGTCATAATCCTGTCCGGCAAGGTTCAAGTATATCTATCTCGGGTTCTGCACACCTAGTACAGACCTATCGGGCTCTGCCTAACCGACGAAGGCACGACGGCGCGGGCGGGCTCAACTTTACAATTATGCATGTATATGTATAAAAACGTTGCCATGTCGTTTCTTATCACCAAGAGAATCCGTGCCCTTCGGATGTATATACCCTTTCCGTTACACCCTGTATAAAAAGAGTCTACAATAATATTCTATAATTTATATGAAAGTAGTATGAGTATTCTACCTAAATTCATAAAGACCGATACTTGATCTATGTCAGTAATAGCAGGCTATACCGATTGATCCGTCATTGTGTCGGCAAGCAGTGATTTCAGCAGGAATTGTTCCATCGGACTTCTGTACCTGCGTAATGCACGAACAAAACACTCAGAATTGATTGAAAAATCATTTAAATGAAGTAAATTTTCAACGCTATACATATATACTTTTTAATTTTTTTTCTGGAGATAGGATGGCACATCTTATATTTTACTAACTTAATACTTTCAATGTTTTATATTTTCCACATACCTACATAGATATATTGCTACTGAAAGTACTGTTTTACATAATTATTAATTTTCAAATACCAAGGGCTATTCTAATGCTCATTAGGATTAATTTGGGAAGGTGTAAACAACAGCGACAAAGATTATTGAAAATATTCGTCGCCTCGAGTCGGAAAATAATTTTCATGCAATGAAAATTCTGAATTATTAAATATTTCTATGGCACTTCAGGGCAACAATTTCCTACGATTTTTCCGCTCTGTATTTTCTTTTCCGACCAATCAGGTTGTAGCTGACCAAAACAAACGAGTTTGCACGATCCTATCTACGGACCGGTGAGCGTTTTCTATTAAGACCATGATCTGTCACGAACTGCCATATTCTTGGGCTGTGTGAGTGATGTAGCCTGTCGGCGAGATGTAAGGGTCGTCGGTCACGTGCGGCGATTGCTATTGATTTCCATTTAATTCGGCGCGTGCTTCCACTGGCCTGCCTACCGACGCCGCTGCTATCAACGACAAATTGCTGCTGGACCTCTGGTGCCTTCATTTCCACTGATTGAAGGGTATACTGTTTCTTTTGTGTTTTGTTTGCAGGTTTGTTTTTGTATTGTGGGTTTATCGGTATGAGGGTTTAAGGGCTTGATGGGTGACTTAGGACACCAGAGGCGGTCAACACATTTGAATTCAATTTTTTTTAATGCAGTAAAGAAGCTGTAGTCTTTATGTATTTTCTTAACACACTTTGTTAGGGTCTAGTTTTTCTTTGCACATGAAAGTGCTCGCTAGCTACCGACAGTGATAGATCTGTAGGCAGCAAGTAATTCAGTATTCATCTCGGTAGTAAGTAGTTATCGTACAAAATATTATAGTGTACTAATGATTGCATTAGATAAAATAGTCTGTCCTCGGTGTTCGAGACAATAGCGCGCGTGACTCCATCTCGCACCGTCCGCACTACCACCGCTACACTGCGCTCGCGCTGCTGATTGCATAGAATTTTCTATAAACAATGCTATTCTATTAAATGACCCACACCTTGATTACTAACGTATTTCCCAGCTACCCAGAAAATTGTACAGCAACAATTTAAGCTCTCGAAGGCAATTTAATAAGTTTTTTAAATGTAAACCTTTATTTGATGAATTACTTTTTGATACCCTTTTTTGCAAGAAAATTGTTTTTTTATTGAGCCCAGTAAATTTCGAGGCGGCTTACGCCGCCCAAAAATTAATTGATCGGATCTCGTTTCTCTGAGGAAACAGCGCGGAAGAGTTTTAATTAGCGAGAAAAAAAGCACCACAAAACTTCCGACGTAAAAAACCGGGAGACAAGGGTGGGCGTAGCGAGGAATAAAAATCTCCCGCTCGTAATGCGGGCAACATTTGTGTGAGGAAGACGCTCAGTAATGGAAGACAAATTTCAATATAATTTGCAATACATAAGCGTGTTACTTTAATAGCCCAGAACCACCCTTCAAATTAAACGGGGCTTAAGTTTTATTTTATTTTTTCCTCGTCGGTTCGATCGTGTTGTGGGCGCGTAAGCAAGCTCTGCGGGCCACGGGGAGAGTCGCGACGCACAGGCCGCCCCGGGAAAAAAAAATATAATCCGACCAAATTAATTGCTCCTACAGGCAATAGTGGCGCGGCCGCGATGCTGCCAAATCAAATTAAGGACGCGCTATAAAAACCAAATTAGTGCTCGCTTTAACCGTAAGGGGGTATTTAGTTACAAGACGTTAGTTCAAATCCCGCCATTTTCATTAACAATAAATATCCCCTTGCAGCCGCACAGAATCCTTATTGTTTTACTTTTTACACCCTTGTGTCCCGAGTGGGATATAGCGCGGACGACGGCGACGTCTTGTACTGAGACTGGCTAATTTGTTCTTTTTGTTTACTTACCGGGCAAAGGTAATAAAAATTTGTGTTGCGCGAATTGTATGGACTTTAAATTTTATATAGCCGCCGGTGCTGGGCGAGTTTTGCATTTAATTGGGAAAAATTTAGGGTCGGCGAAGCGCTTCTGTGCGGATTCTTAAACTAATTGGATGGCCGTTACAACTTTTTTTGTCTTAAACTTTTACGCAATTGAAGTAGGGGTGAAAAGGGACATTAGAAAAATAAATTTTACTCTAATATCCGTAAGTATTACGCAACATTTTGGAAACCCTGAACGAATTCTTTTGGACCGTTATTTGGGACGTTTTATAAGTATTACGTTACGTAGATGCAATTATCACTAAGGGGTGAATTTGATAGTCTTTTTTGAGGTCGGCGGGTGGTTGATTAGAGGCGATATAGTGGATTAGAGGGCGGTGGTCATCTAAAACAATAAGCTGACACCGTCATTAGTGCCGGCAACCCGCTGCAGGTTGCTGCATCTTCCTAATGTGACGACATTTAGTCCCTTTACATTTAATTTCGTATTTGTTACGTCTGGGTGCCTGTGCTATGCAATTGTGTTATTAAGTTTATGTTCCCTTATTTTTAATCATATTTATTTAAATTCCATTTCAGCCTTTATTTTACAACAATCAAATTTTATGACCTGTAATCATTATCAGGTGGTCAAATTATTTATGGAAAGGAAGATTTTGATATAACTTTCGTACGTCTGTACTATGCTGACTTAAATAAAAATATCCATAGGCATTTTTAAATACAAACTTTATATTTCCGTAAGGATTGCGGACTCAGATGCACCGATTGAAAATCTTGAAATCCTTCGCGTCCTTCCCTTCATCATTCGGACGTTTTTGTTACATTTGTTGATTAATACGAATTGTTTATAACTTGGAAACTTTTCCGGAATTCGGCAAATATTACCTAGGTACGTACCTACTTAATTAAACTTTTCGGAATAAAAAACCGTATCTACCTTGAATGTTTAAAAATTACACGTCATTTATTTATCTTAAGGTGACTGGGATTTAATAAACTGGTGAAAAAATATTACTTATACTATAACAAAAAAAAACCTAACGCATCAAATCTCCTGTCAAGCTAGTCGTGAAGTATGTCCGGAACTAATTACACGTGAGATATATGTGAGGAGGAAATTAAATTCAGTATTAATTTTATCAATTAAGTAAATTGCCACGAAGTTAAACCTTACGGTGAGATAAATGTAGTAGGAGGGTGCAAATGATGGAAGAATTTATGAGATCCGCTTCACCTGTAGTATGTAGTAAATACTTATCTATTTAGGTAGGTACTATTTTAGTTTTCTTACCCTTTAGATTTAGGACCATTAGTTTTTTTTCACTTAGGTATTTGTTTGCAATGGTTTTCCAACTAAAATAAAAAATAAACAGAAAGAGGAGTAAAGTATCTGTGCATGTAAAAAACACCAGCACATCAAGCTACCCCATACTGTCAACATTTCCCAATTGAACATGAACCTTATTCTGTTTGCAATAAAGTTGAAAAACAATCAAAGAAATTTGGCACATTGGGGTAGCTTGCTGGCTTCTGTAACTACTATGGTCGTTAAATGTTTTGTTCTTAATAGAAGACTAATTTAAAACCGCTGCGGTAGGTATCTATTGTTCTTCTTTACATATCGGGGCATCGTGCTGAGATACAGCCTTCTTGGCCTTGCGCAGATCTTTTGGTTGTATAGTATGTTTTTGCTGTTAAAATTCCTGCGTGTCTCAACTAAATGTATTTTCTTACTTTAATTTATGGTTGGTAAAAAGATAGAATTTTAAATACCTGAACTTGTTGAATATTGTAAACGTAGTCATTTCGAGCACCTACTAAAATAATTTAAAGTATGTGGAAACAATGCTTTTTATTCATTTTAGATATCGTGTTTCATACAGACATTTACTGCTTAAGACCAACACAATCGATATCTAAATAGAAATAGTGTAGGTTTTTTTTTTTCAAAATAACCGGGTTCGATTCCCGAACGGAGTACAGATGTTTTTTAAAATGTATGAATGCAGTTTTTCTTGTTATTAAAATCGATGACATGGTTCCTCAGAACAGATTTTCGTATGTTTTATAGTTTCAGACTTTCCCATACTGACCGTTTTGAATGAGACACCCTGTATACACCAGTCTACTTTAAAGCGGACTAGATTACAATAATTAGGCATCCACACGTAAATAATATACTAAAAGCCTAATTTCATCGGAACGATTAAAATCTATTCTTGTCTACATTTCAGTCGATTCAAAAACTCCCCAAATTACACGATCAATGTGTGTATGAAAACATAATAACAGTTCGGCGTGAATGGTATAAACACATTGTTTAGTGTTCGGCATTATTATAGGGCTGAAAAGCCGCCATACGAATATCGTAATTATATTATTAAAATTACCACGACGATTGCAGGAAACATGTTATTTAACGTAGAGGCGATACGATCTTATCGGCTGATCCTAATACCCGATGTGTGGATATTATCGTGCTACCTGACGAAATCGCCCGGATATACTGTGGATATTCGACATCGACACATGGCTGCCATTATCGTTTCATGTACAGGCTGTAGTATTTTTAATAATTGTCGTTTCAGGCAATGTAATTAAATTGCTTCTAAAAAAATACAAACAGCGGTTTTTAAATGTAGGTATCTTATGTTTGGGTTCACATTCGTATAATAATAAGTTTGATTTTATTTTGTTTGAAAAACATTTGTTCTTGATAATAAGACACTCTGTATATTGGTTCAGTAGCCAACACATCAAGCTACCCCTAAGTGTCAAATTTCTTCGATAGTTTTTCAACTTTATACATATAAAACAATAAGGTTCATGTTGATTGGGGAAATTTTACAGATTGGGGTAGCTTGATGTGCTGGCGTCTGTACTTGGGGATTTTTGCTGACATTGATGAAAAGCACTTTTTAACCGACTTCAAAAAAAGGAGGAGGTTCTCAATTCAGTTGTATATTTTTTTTAACTCCGTCATTTATGGACCGATTTTCAAAACTCTTTTTTTATTTGATAGGGTACAGCAGCAAATTGGTCCCATTTTTATCAAAAGTAATATTTGATGAGGGATCCTCGAGGAATAGAGGGAACTCCTCAAAAAATATAGAAACACACGCACCGATTTTTACATTTTTAGTAACAAATCAAGCATTTTCATTTAGAAAGTATCATTTGCTGAAGATAAACTGATGAAGAAGACAGGCACCGGAACTCTTCCACGCATAACAGCAAATTATTCGCGATTGCTACAATCAGATGTCTATGCAGAGTTTGTGTATTTCCATAACATAACATTACGCCTGTCTAATTTAAAAGAGGCCCGGCAGAGATGTACAGATTAATGTCTAGAAAGATCTTCTTCAGCAATTGTTAACCGATTTCAATGATTCTTTCAAGTTTTGAAAGACTTTCTTTTATACAAAGAAACTAAAAATGCAAAATTAAAACTTTTTCCAAAAAACAACAATGAACGAAACAAAACCACCAAAGCCACAGACTTTCGAAACTAGAGTTATTTTTCACCTGTAAGTGTTTTTTTAAGAAGTTGGTTGTTTTTTTTCGAAAAAAGTTTTTTAGGACTTAACTTATCTATTAAGAAAATCCTGAGAAGGCTTTAACGTATCTTTTAAAATCAAATAAGTTATTGTAATATTGTACATAGCTTAAAAGTTCCTCCAGTTAATACTACCGCAATGCTCGCTGAGTTTTCCATTTTCAAACGGCGCCATAACGGTAACGCGAGTTACCGCATCACAAGCAGTCGCATCAGTAAGTAGTGTGTTAGCTACCTAAGGATTAGTAACCAAACCCCTTCAGTTGGCTCTGTGTTTTGATTTGAACCTTTAGTTGTTTCTTGGTGCAGTAAAAATATCTATGGCAAACGGGATATAACTTATCTATCTCAACAAGAAGTTGTTAATAGTGAACACGCCGTATAAAGTGTTATTACGAGACAATGCGGTCTGTTTGTCTATCACGATAATCTGTGGACTGCTCATTTCAATTCCGTGTTGTGTAAACGCCCTAATGGACTCCGGTAATGTGACACGCTTGACGATTTTACTCACAAATTGTTGTACGAAACTCTATTACAATCTAATGACAGTCACCATCTAATTGCAAGGTTATTACGTTTTGTTGTGCACGCGGCTTAATGATAGCACTGGGTAATTATTGAGCGAGGTGAAACCCTGAAGATGTGTCGAATTGAATCGTCGGACTCGTAATGACGGGGCGCGGGCACTGCCGGATGCCGCCGTATTAACCAACTATCATTGGCCGCATAAGATTAATTTTTAATTGTCTTTACCCCCGGGCTATGACTCGATACACATTCTTTATATACGTAAATTGCAGTATATCTTGTATTTTAATAAGTAGCTGCGTGATTGATATTTATTTGCAACTGTGTGGCTTGATAGCGTGTTATTAGCAGTGGAAATACAGTTCATTTGAATAAAAAACCTGATTGATTGATACATTTTGTAGATTCGGTGAATAACTTTAAAATGGTGTAATTATTTTTTTGTTAGTATTAGCATAATTTATTCCTACCAAGAAGTCCGACTTTCTCTGCCACGATACAGTTTTCCCCATAAAAAAGAAACTATTAAACCAGACTTCCATGTTCAAAGTTACACAACAAGAGAAATCATTAAAAAACTAAGAGACAGCCACATCATTTATACATTTTTAAACATAAGCGCCATCATTAACCATGTGTAAGTGGGCCACTCGATACAGAGCTGTCACGACTGTCATCAGTGTTACCACCGTGAAATATGGAAACGCTGCGATCCACCGCATCACGATAATCTCCCACAACATCTAGAGCGGGTGACGAATAGATTTCGTGAATAATTTACGAGACAATGGACTGTCAACTCTTTTATTGTATTATTTCGGTATTGTCGTGTCGAACGTCACGAGAAAGTGGCATTTGTTCGTAATACTGTTTAAATATGTTTGCGTAAGCTTTGTGAAAGCGTAATGACTGGCGAAAATAAACGCTATGAAATGATAGAGATCATTAATTCTGGAGGGTGACTGTAAAGTCGTGTTGTGTTGTAAATTAGCTTTATGGGCCTATAGGTTTTCTTGATTAGAATCTACCTTTGCATCATACAGGTAAATGCAGGAGAAAATCTGTGTAATGCAAATACACATTAATTGCTAAATAAGTAGTCACGAAAGAAAAGTTTGAGAATGTGTCAAGAGAGACGAACTACTATTTCTTCGAACTATATAAGGTCAGATTTCTATTAAGATTTGCAAATGACAGACGTGTCACCCCACTTACAACTTAATGAGTGCTGAACTGAAACTCGGACGCTAATTGCAGAAAAGTGGAACACGTCAAGTGGTCGGGAAAACGTTAGTATGACGAAGAAAAAGATGGAAGATATGCTACAGCGTATGAACACTAACAAGCTGTTTCCACTCAACACTACGTTATCTTACCAGAAAAATCTTTACTTTTATGTACTTTTAACACGAACACCTAGTAAATACTTAGTTATTACCATTGGCCATTGACGTATGTAGTGTTTTGTTTAGGGGTGAACAAAAGAGTAGCTACTAGGTTGTATAGGTATTCGAAGTAATATACAACCTTAAGGTCAAGTTAAGTAGATCCGTTGCATTATTTTATCTTTGCAAGCTATAAGCTTAACGGTATCATGTTAACAGCTACTAGTAGGTACCAATAGAAAAGCTCTGGCTTGACTCACACTAAGAATATCAATACAGTGTTCTACAATTTATGAACTGACAACAAAGGTCAATTATTTTTTTCTGGTGTTAAATATAGGAATACAACAGCATATACAAAAAGAAAAATTTTACGCGGAACTCACTTTTCACTTCTTTAAGTAAAGAGAGGGTAAAATCTGCATAAGTTTTAATTTTTTAACCTTTTTAAACTAAAATGACGGTCGATATTTAAAAAACTGTGGTACACGCACACCCCTATAAATACTAGACTTCCAAAATGGTCAATAAGGAAAAGTAAGAATATGTGTAAAACCGACCGAAGCGGATTTGTTTGTCGCTCGGCGCTCGGTACTCGTGCGGTGTAAACCTCGACCTCTTATTTTTGCCGCGTCGCCTGAGACGGACCTGGATTGATTTACGGGGCCAAGTGACTCGCCCTACCCGACCCCGGCTTACTCCTAACTAAGCTTTATTCCGGGATTACGCAAAACACACGCCACCGATCGCTGTGACGTGTGCCGAATTGAGAACAGCGCGCTTCTACGAAGGGTTGACTTTTGATATCTACCTACTGTTTAAGAGGTTAAATATATTTTTGGAAAGTTGGTTTGATGGCTTTTTAATAATCACATGGACTTGCTCATTTTATAAAGTTGTAAAATAATAATGTATTCGTGTAATAACTCCATTAATGGCCATGATTATATTTCCCACACTTAGCTAAACGCAAACAGCAAAGTTATGAATATTTATGAAGAAAGAGATAAACTCATTTATGGCATCATTTAAGCCACTTTCAAAAATACCATCGATTGGTCAGATCAGGCGCAACTTTAATAAATCCCGATATTCTGTTTAAGTTATTACACCTATTAAACGCAAAGTAAGAAGACACGTTCCGCCATTAAGGCAGTCTCAAGCAGCGGCCGGCTGAAGCGCGGGATATTATCGCGCCGCTTGTTGCCCGCGTAAAATAATAATGGCCGAACTTCCGGTGCCGGCGGCGCGGAAAACTTAAGCGAAGAAGGCGGGAAACGCCCCCGGCCGTCGCCGCTAACTTTGTTAACCGCTCGGATGTGACGTCACTTAATTTATTAACACATCCCTACCTCCGCCGAGAGGTAATTCTTGGTTTTTACGACACTTTTCCACTTCTCACTCAACGTGCTACAATTTCGTAAAGCCACCGTAGGCGAATAGTTTTGTTGACACTCTGTTTTAACTGCTCATGTTTTTTGTTGACAAAATTTCAGTTAACTCGCCCGTAATTATCTTGTTTAAGGCAAAATAAATAACTTTATCAGCGTGATAAGTAGGTACTCGGTGTCTTTTACAGGAAAGATAAAAGGTACCTTCAGTGCTCGCAGAAAAATATCTGATCCGTTCCCAATCCTGAATTACGAGAAAAAATATGTTTGTAGTTCTGAAATGTGACTGAAGATGACTTTTTCTTCGTAACAACAACGTAGTGCTAGTGCGTTTGTTGTGTGCAAATCCATAAATAGGAATAGTTTTTTCACATATAGGTATCTAATTACCTGACGATTTAGATTCTTAAAAAAAATCTTACTTTTTTCAGCTACCTTGTTTTTTTCTGTATTTATATTACTAACATATTAATCGAAAATGCTTTGAAATGAGAGGTATTAAGGAGTTCATGAAAATTTTCTATCTAAAGAATTAAATATTTTTTATTCCTTCCTTATAGGTGAGCATTCTACCTTCTTCTTTTCGTACGTTTAGTTAGATTGGTGTCAGAAATTTAATGCCGCCCATCATGGGCTTCTGACTTGGCATCTGCTTTGAGAAATATTTTTCTGCCTTACCGGTTTTTCCATGTATGACTTGCCACTCTTGGCAGTCCAGCAGTCACACCATAATGCTGCCACTGCTTAAGTCACTTGAAAGTATCATCATATTATATTTACTTACAAGACTTGGCTTGGCTTGGCTTGGCTTGGCTTGGCTTGGCTTGGCTTGGCTTGGCTTGACTTGACTTGGCTTACAGTTTGCCGGTGACTGACCTATTGGTCTAGTAGTTAGTGACCCTGACTGCTATGCCGGAGGTTGTGGGTTCGATTCCCACCCAGGACAAATGTTTGTGTGATGACCATGATCATTTGTTCTGGGTCTGAGTGTATTTTATCTATAATATGTAGGTATGTATTTAGAAATATATAAGTAAGTATGTTTATCAGCTGTTTAGTACCCATAACACAAGCTCTCAAGCTTAACTTGGGACTAAATGGTGTTGTGTGAAAAGTTGTGGAATATTTATTTATTTACTTACAAATTTACAGTAAGTAATTTGTTTATACGGTTTCAGACATTTATTTCTCAAAAGAATACAACTCACTTAATTCATTAAACCCCGAGAGGACACCGGTGTCCGCCTGTCATTGTCTTTCTATTGTGTCTCTAATTACCTTAGTTGAAAGATTAATATGACAAATACAAGGTAATCTTCAAACTAAATACTTACAATAATTACTTGTAAAGACAATAGGTATTCGTAAATAAATAAGTTAATAAGTAGACTATTTTTACCGTGTGTTTATTTCCATTAGTTACAGAATTCTAGGACTGTTTGATTATATAATTTTTTTTGAGTACCTTACTTAAATTATAAAATTATTAATACTAAGTAAGTGTATGTATTTAAATTCTGATGCTGCTTTTGTTTGTTGTTAGGTAGGTAAATACTAATCAAAATGTTGAACATATTTACATCTAAATGATTTAATTTAGCTGTGATTCTAACAAGATTAAAACTAATAATGTTTTAAGTATCATAATTTATAGCTTGGAGATTAAAAGGTTAATAACGTTATTAGAATATTAAATAAGGCGCTACTTTTGTCATCGTCTTAATTATGTTGACGAATGCAAATATACAGTTGTACAGACATACATGTTAAAAGTTTAAACAACATTATGTTTTTTGGACCATCCCAAAATAAAGTGTCAATGTATTTTTAATGTTTAAAAATAGCTCCACATTTGAGTGTGTGTCTGCCACAAATGTCGCGTCCATCGATAACGACAAGTGAAACTTAAAAATAACGTTCCCGAAACACATAGCCGACGGGAAATCAATAATCGAAACCGCACAGAGAGCACTCGAATAAATACACAGCGACTATCCAATAAAACACGTGAATCGTTTACAATTAAAGCTTTAAATCGGCAATAGGTGTTGCCATAAATCGGACGAGAAAACAATCAGCGAGGCAGCGTCGTTCGCAATTAGCGCTGCGCGGCTCGATAAATTTGCATTAATGCTTTCGAAAAATCCGAGCGGCAATAATTTTCACGTGCCATGTGTTGTATAGTGCGCGCCTACCCCTACCTACTTTTTCACCGCGGCCGCTGCCAAACGGACCCGGAGCTACTTTTTTCAGCGAACAGATTTACTCCGTTCACCTGTAGTTTCAGTATCAGATATCTGTCCGGTTGTTTCTCGTGTTCTGGCATATTGAGTTGTATCGTAAACTACGGATGGCTATTTACTTGTGAATAATGAATAATAAATGCAATTTAATGCACCTAAATGTGAACATTTAGGTGCATTAAATGAGTTAAGATGTAAATGAAGAAACCTTGTTCCTTGCTTAATCATGTTTTTGTCTCCTTTTAAATAACATATATCCTGTATCACATGAATCAAAAGTATCTTGATAAAAATGCAAAGCTATTTAACCAGAATTATCTTCAAATTAAGACACAGGGACCAATCTCAACCGTCAAGTTAAAAAATCAACCCTTATCCTATAATATTGAAGCGGTACGCGAGGTGCGCGGCGTCCGAGTCTCGGATGGGATGGGATGTGCACATGAACATTTAGGTACATTAAATGAGTTCAGATGTAAATGAAGAAACCTTGTTCCTTGCTTAATCATGTTTTTGTCTCCTTTTAAATAACATATATCCTGTATCACATGAATCAAAAGTATTTTGATAAAAATGCAAAGTTATTTAACCAGAATTATCTCCAAATTAAGACACGGGGACCAATCTCAACCGTCAAGTTAAAAAATCAACCCTTATCCTATAATACTGCAGCGGTACGCGAGGTGCGCGGCGTCCGAGTCTCGGATGGACATATTTCCACGTTGGCAATTCACGCGTATCCGCGCTTGATTTACGCAACGCCCCCTGCCTCACTGCACTTTACACTTTTGCAGCTCCGCGCGCACCAACGCCTATTAATTGATATTCGCCGCGACACACTCCACACATTTTTATACACAATTCCCGATAAACAATTTTTAGAGCGAAACATTTTTTTTGCACAATTTTTCCGTAACGTTTGGCGCAGAAGACCTAACAATCAGGTTGGACTGCTTTTCGGATACGTATGGGTAAAGCCGGATTTAATTAATATTTATAAGTTTCATAATCCTACTACCGATAGAATTAGTAGATTTTAAGTAAGACATTTGACTAAACGGTATTTTTATATCTGTGTTTCTTTTTTTCCTATTTTGATTAGCTGAAACTATCGGGCTTAGCTAAAATGGTGTTCGATCTTGCGTAGGCGTCGAAATCAATTTAGCATGCTAATAAGCGCGTCTCCCGGTGAGATAATGAGTCTTTATAAGTGTTGTGCGCCCACCTCTCGGTGCACACATCACGCGTGAAGATAACCGGTTTGTTAATAACCACCGCATGTCGATAAATACTCTATGAATTTAACGCGAAACTCACGGTTTACATAAAACGAACGATTTGTACGACTAGTGCTGTACTTTACGTCTTTTTAATAGTGTATTTATTTAAAGTGAGTTCTTTTTTATAGATTTGTTTTAAGTTAATGGTGAATGGTGCAGGAGCGTGGTTGTCACGCTGAGCGTTATGTCCGATATATCTCTATGTTTATGTCTTATGTTTCCAAAGCTCTATGTGGGATTTTTAGCTATGAAAAAACAATTGGGTTCGATTAAATTGTTTGGGTGTTTTATACAAAAAAAATCCGTGGAGCGGTAATGCATTTGCTTGTTTGGTTACATTTCGATAGTTACACCCACCATATGGTTTAGTATGTTACCGTGAACATACGTGTACGCTATCAAAATGTAAATACTTACGTAGTACATATTCTTATCGTTTTAATTTGAATACAAGATTAATTTGTTGACTGAATTATCGTCAAAATTTATTGAGTTGTGTTACCTGCGTTACCAATGTGTTGTATTCTATTTCATCATAAAAACGTAGAGTCTGTCCGGTGCAATACCTGTATTCACTTTTTTGTTATTTATTGAATATTTATAGCATATAATAAACTGGAATGACAACTGCACACAGCACATCGAGTAGGAAAAGTATTTAAAATATTTTTCAAAATTTTGTGGAGACGTTAACAGCGATATTAAATAACATCTCTATTCACAATGAAATGTGTCATAAAAATGTTTAGGGATAGTCAGGACAGACGAGCGAGCCGGAAGAGTGTCGCCGCGGGGGTAAGCAGGCCAGCCTAATATATGAAAATATTCAATTTTATAACATTCTGTAGCGATAACATCTTCCTGTCGATTTGATATTTTCGGCGGTAAGGTAATATTATCCGCTGGTCAGTGAATGGAGGACGGTGCCACGCTGCGCGAGCGCTGCCAACATCGTAACTTAACACTTAATCATTTATACGGACACTTTATAGTCCCTGCAGGGCTGCGATGCTGAGGACCTCGGCCATAATGATACCCAACCACTGACGTCTGCGGAGAAGCCTGTCTACTAACGACCTACGTTGTTGTATATTGCTACTCATTTGAATATAATGCTCTACGATTCCATACGTCTTTTTGTGGAAAATCATAGTTATTAAAATTAAGAAAAACAAATTATATTCTTAGTTATAGCCTTGCCGATTCTACCCGTGACTTCATTCTTAGTTAACTTTTAGATTTAATGGCACTCGGTAGAAGTGTAGCTTTCCGTCAGTGAATAAATTCTTGTAATCGCATCGGTTCTTGTGCTTACAGAGACAATCTATCTTAACAATATGTAGATTAGGTTTAGATTAATGTAATTGGCTTATGCTCTATCTCTCTCTCTCTATCTCTTAGACTCTAAGACATTGAAAAGACAACTTGACCTTTCTGCTAAACAGTTCCAGTCATCCAAAACATGCCAATACATTAAGATATAATTTCTCAGGATCTCTCGACATTATCACACGAGAACAACGTGGCAACCAGTGTCGTTTGTCCATTAAAGTGTGTACATAAAAGGGCAGGAGCGTAAGCGCAGATGTCATAAGTCAAGCGAGTGAGGTGGACGATAAATTAGCGGGCGCCTGGCTGAGGACGACGGCCACGCGTGGGCGATCGGTAGCTTGTGGCCTGTGTAAACTTCTGCTTACTCAGTATCATGTTACACTTCGCAGAGTTAAGGTCCTATTTCAGGGTTTTGTTATGAGACTAGGTTTTTAAATGGCGATCTTTAAACATAAAATCTGGGATGAGAAAGAAAATCTTTTAAGTTTTGCGTGGTCAGTTTTTATACTGTACATGGGCAGAGAACTTGGCATCAAATCCCGTCGAGAAATTGTTTCTTTCTCCATCGATACCCAGTGATTAAACTGGTTGTCAGACTTTCAGACAGACCCAGAACAATTGACTGTAGGCCATAGAAATATTTGTTACGAGCGGGAATTGAACCCGCGACTGGCAACGCAACACCTGATTAGCTATTGCGCCTACCGTGCCGCCAAATGTATTCATTTATAATATTAAAATTTAAGTTCAGAAAGCGATATAAAGGATTTATTAAGGACTAGCTTCTGCCCGCGACTTCGTACGCGGATCCTGTTGCTTATGCCAGCGACAACGGGGTCGTCAAAATCGAAGATCTGAAACGTCTGACGTCGCATTGTAAAAGCCCGGGGACGGCAAAACAATGGAATGCGCGAGACGATCCAAGACGTTCCAGATTTTTTATTTTTGTTGGTCAACAGGAAATGCCATCAGACTTAACAACTTTTGCTAAGACGCCATTTTTATTATGTATATGCTATATTGTCGCTGGGCTTTAGAGTTCCACTACAGGTGCTCCAGATCTTCAAATTTAGTTTCACAGCAGAAAACACTCTTCACGTGGAATAGTTTTAGCAATGGCATGGTCTCCAACTCGCGAGACAGTGCATGATGTTCATGATCAGCGGTCAGTCATATATTCTTCACTGGTGTCTAGAGACCTGGATACCTGGTAGATGCGTAAATACGCTGAGAATGCAGGCGTGCTTCGCGATCCCTAGAAGTTTCCACGGAGCGAGTTGCAACCTCATGTTGTCGAACAGCATCAAGTCCCTCCTAACGCTCTTCGGTAGATTGTTGGGATCTTATGATCTTTAATCATTTAGCACTTTTGGAACATTGAGAAAGATTTGACCTCTTTCTAGGTATGGTTATAGTTTTATTGTGATGATACCTGATCAATTAAAATCTAAGTGGCTGCTCCCCAGCGTTACCGGGTAGGCAACCATGTAACAAAGATAAATAGAAAAGGAAATTAAACACTCAAATAACATAAGCCCGAAGGCATATTTATACGATAAAAAAAATGGAAGTTTTGGCCAGTAGAGTCTAATTTTCAATGATATACCATCGTCATCGAAAATCAGCCCTGAACTGTTCCCGCCTTCACCGCGTGGAGGTACTTATGTTATTTTATAAATATGCAATGAAATTAGTGATAGCTTTAATTTCTATATCAAATGTATCTGATCTTCGATTTTTATAAGTCAACAGGAAATGCCTATCAGACCGAACAACTTTTGCTAA
Source organism: Euplexia lucipara (assembly GCA_921972225.1). Taxonomy (NCBI): domain Eukaryota; kingdom Metazoa; phylum Arthropoda; class Insecta; order Lepidoptera; family Noctuidae; genus Euplexia; species Euplexia lucipara. The sequence goes on from OV179146.1 coordinate 16,273,472, forward strand.
GATGTCATTCCTATGTGAGTTATGGTGTAGCTGGGCTCTTGGAGTTCCACAACAGGTGTTCCAGATCTTCGATATTTATACGTCAACAGCGATTGCTCATAAGGCTGAACAACTCTTGCTAAGACGTCATTCCTATATATGTTATAGTGTAGCTGGGCACTTGAAGTTCCACATCAGGTGTTCCGGATCTTCAAATTTATTGTCTCAGCAGAAAATGCTTATCACGTGGAACAATTTTTGCTATGGTACCATTTTTGTATCTCCTATAGTTTAGCTGGTCTGTTGCGGTTCTGCATCAGGTGTTCCGGATCTTAAAATTTATTCCCTCAGCAAAAAATGCTCATCACGTGGAACAATTTTTGCTATGGTACCATTTTTGTATCTCCTATAGTTTAGCTGGTCTGTTGCGGTTCTGCATCAGGTGTTCCGGATCTTCAAATTTATTCCCTCAGCAAAAAATGCTCATCACGTGGAACAATTTTTACTACGGTACCATTTTTGTATCTCCTATAGTTTAGCTGGTCTGTTGCGGTTCTGCATCAGGTGTTCCAGTTTCCAATAATTAAAGCCTATGTGTTGCCCAGACTTAATATCTATACAACAAAAAAAAAACATTCAAATCCGTCCAGTAGTTCCGAAGATTAGCGTGTGCAAACAAACAGACAAACAGACAGACTTTTTTTTTTGGATTCGTGCTCTATTACTGTTTCTAAACCCCCCTCAATTATTATTTTTTAAATATATTCAATGTACAGACACAGTTTTTTTACAGTCTTATTATATGTATAGATAGGAGGCAGATTTTGGATTTTTCTCTTTTTTGACTGTGACAATAGGTAGGTAGCAAATATGAAAATACATGCATACAAATAAGTACAACTGTAATGAATCATTAAGTTGAGGTCTTTAGGTATACTTGGAAGTTAGGATACTCATTGACTCTCTGATATTTTTGCAAACTGATATTCGAAAACATTGAGGAATCAGGTGCACACCTGCACGCATGTCGAAAATAAGTTTATTCTTATTCAAGCTGTGACCAAATGAATATATCTCCCAAGTGCATCGATATCAATGGGAGTGAGTCAGGGACTGATGCCAAAACCCGCGAACAATAACAAACAAGCTGTGTGCGTCCTCTGCAAGTTACGAGGGGCAGCACAAAAACGTCGTTAGTCAACGAACTGCTACCTACCACCAGCCCATAACACAGTTCATTATTTATATTAACAGTTTAGCAGTCAGTGGCAGCTCTCTCGATCCCGACTTATGGCCGCGTGAATATGCGTGGGCATTATTTGTACCCTTGTTAAGCGCTGAGGATATTATAAAAATGATTCCTTTATCCGCGCTGTGACACTCGCTGGAAATTGGTCGTTTAATTTATGATCATCATAAAAAAGGATTCGAACCCGTGCGGGTTGGAATTTCATTCATAAGAACGCAGAGGCGTTTGGGTCTTTATGGATGGATGTTTTCATTAATTTAACGCGGATGCGGCGATGCCACCGAGGTGTCGGGTGTCCGGTGACACTCACACAGATCTGACAGATAGCGAGGCTCGTGCTGCGACTACCGTTCATCCTTCTTCAACATTTGTCTCACCTCTCAGGTTTCCCTGACGTCATCTTCACAAATAACGCGTTCAGATCGAAGTTCCAAGTCTATATGATTGCCTTGATAAGTACGTACTGGTCCAACTTTGATATGAAGAAGTGCAACTCATGGTCAAGTCGTGTTACGGTTATTTACATATTAAATCACGCATTCCTTGAGAGTCGAGCGCGTGACTTAATTTATTGCCGCGATCAATGTTAAATAATTCTTAGACATTACAGAAGATCAGTCATTATTCATTATGAGTGGTGGATGATGCGGCAGGGGAGCGCATCAGGCCACCGAGTGACCGGCGGCGGAGAGGTGCGCGCACGCACATCATCAGATAAGCGACAATAACTCGATACGCGTTCCAAATAAGCTCAGGAGCGCATTAGTTAGCCCAGTGACCGACACCGACAGTTCGCCTAATCCACTCAAAACATTCGGAGACATTTGTCGGCTCGCGGCAGGGATCGGGTGATCGATAGCGCGACTCGCCACAAAACGATAGATAAAAGCCGATAAGTCAGAAGAAATATGATGCGAACAAAATCGGGAGATGTACGTAATAAGATAAAACTCAAACAATGATTCGACCGCGGATTCGCCGCGGCATAATTTATGTGACAACGCGTGATGGACGAGCGGCGACTTTCGGTAAACTATTTACATACGGCGGCGGCCGCGCTGTCGGATTGGGTTCTGCTTGTGACAGAGGGTGGGGCTTAGTACCGAAAACAAATGTCACTGTTATTTATTAGGTTACGGTACTATTAAGCCTAAGACGGGAATTATGGTTTGGGAAAAGCCAATCCACTTGGTAACGCCTAAGTTTGGCGAAAAATTGCAGAAATGCTCTGTTTAGTACATATCGGAAGGTAATGTCACTTTTTAAGGGTTGTTAATCTTAATCACATGCATATTAGCAATCTCATTATTAGTATTTTCACGATGTAACAGTTCGTAACATCAAACTTTAACTGAGTTAAGTTTGCGAGAGACTTCTAGACGTCCCGGCGTCTTCGTAGCGCGCTGCGGTCCCACGGCGATCTCTCTAATTGAATCAAATCCCGCGGTCTCGCGCCCGACACCGACTCCCTTAGCACGTCGACTTAGATTACTTCCGTCTGTAAGCAGGTAGAAGTACTGTATAGCTGGTTATATGCACAAGGGGTTGCAAATAATAATGTGAATGCGAAACTACTCGTGCTGAACGGAAAGTTGTTATTCCCTTTGTCTATATTGTCAAATTTTTGCCCTACACCAACTAGCTTTATCCGATCACATTTTCCGTTAATTATCTAAAATCCCTTGACTACTAACTGGGCCGTCACTTAAAAAATCACGTCGCAGCCCCTTCAGATGGATTACAGTGTGAGAATAATAGCTTCTTTGAATATTATTTATTATTACTTTTTTATTTTTAGGAAGACTTACAGACTAACAATCCAGTGAATTATGAATATAATATTATAAAAAATTGCTAATAACAAGCCTCCACATATAGTTAAACAAAAAACAAAAAAGTCGATAAAAAAGACACAAAGCTAAAGAAAACAAAATATAATTTGTCTACCTATACTACTAAGTCCAAAAACAGCTTCTATCTATTCACATTGACCTTATTGCGTACGGAGATGGTTGGGTTGTTACAGTGGGGTGATAGCTGTCGCCGTGTCGGGAGTCCGGGACACAAATTGAGTTGGTAGCTACAGAGGACGGTCGTAGGTGAAAACGTTAGGCGAGCGACAATCCCCGCGGAGACAGCGCCGAGGCAGCTCCGTTTTTATCTCGACGCTGCTCGGCGCGGCGCGGCGCGCGCGCTCGACCGTGTAATTGGATGAGAACGACGCGATCCCAATAGCGCGCCCTTATCTGTTCGCGGCAAATCCACCCCCGCTCGCCCCTCCGCACACCCGCGACGCCCGACAATAAGTTTTTAGTGAGTAATTCAAGATAACCCCTTGATGTTGTTCATTTTCACACTTCCTTTCGCGAGAACAGCTCTTTATTGCGTAATATGTAACTGTCTCGTCGCCGACGGGAGTCCCGGGGGCTCGTACACAAACTTCGCCCCTTTTATGATGTTAATGCGATCGCCTCCGACCCTCCTATCTGGATAATGATAATTGCTTTTTCCGAAATTATTGTTTGATGTTGTCGCTTGATGTAATTTCTCGGAGTCATTTTAAATGGAGTTTTGACTCTTGACGTTAGCAGGTAATTTATTTTAAACTTATTTCTAGTCCATTTACTAGAAACTATTGTCTCTGACAATCGATTCAGTACGAAGGAACTTACTTATATTGATTTTAAATTTATTATTATTAATTGCTTGATAGCAAACAAGGCAGAAATGAGTTTCTACATTATGTTTCACTGTAAAGAAAACCTGCGAATCAGATGACCATATCGTGCTTTCGATATAGGGGATAGGTAAAAAGTTATTTTTTACTTATATGCTCCGGAATCTGCTCCACCTATTCTCCTGTGTCTACCGATCATCCTTTGTTCTATCTAACAGAGTAGAAAACTTACTTTCTATTGAACAAGTTCAGTTTTTGGTACATTAGTTACTCTCAAATTGGTATTCAATTATGATAAAAGTTTTGGTAGAAAGTAGCGAACAATAGTTCAAGATTTTCATGCATGACTAAAAATGTACGCAAGTTAAAAATATTATTACTATTCGAGTACCTACTTATAAAAGTGAGAAGTGAGAACCCAATTATGTTGATAAGTGAGAACAAAAAAATTGTGACAAAACACAAAAAACCTTTGTTGAAACCCAACGATAATCATTTTACAGGAGACTTATGTCAGTAGACATGCGGCAATCCTTTCTAATGGGCGTACGATAAGCTGCAAAGTCCTCAAATGCGCCTCATCTCGCCCAGTACGGGAGGCAGTGTTCTGTTTATCTTTATCATTTACGTGTGCGGCATGGTTCAGGAGTGTGCTCGCGAACTGTCGTCATATTCCAGCGCTATCAGATGGCCTCCCCCGGGGACGCGCTATCTCCGCGCCTAACCGCATCCCCGGAAACAACTGCTCGCTACAACTACGACATGTTTATATTTTTAAATTGTACCTAATGTTTTGAGGAAAATCTAATGCAGTAGTGTTTTGTGAGGAATAGAGGATAGCATTTTTTGTGAACTGGTTTTTCGTTTTAGAATGTCATGTGAATAAACTTACCAACGTCTACTTCTTATTTCATAATTTCGTTTAAGCTTTAGTGCTACTAAAGTTCAGTCTCCTTTGATATTTAATTGACGAGGAGCACCATTAAAACAGAATGACTCAAAGATTTACCTGTTTAGCATACGCAAATTTAACGCTTTAATATACCTATATATTACCTAAAATGATCGGCAGATTCAATCTTATAAACCCCATTCAATAACGCAAAAAGCAATTTGGAAGTTCGTAGAACAATTTCGTCAGATCAAAACACGAATGAAGCTCATCTGGCAAGGGATCAATACAAGAGGCTCGCGTACCGTGTGTTAGGAGTCGCGGCTCACGTCGCCAGCTCTCATTTAAGGATCCGCCGAAAAGTTATTTTTTACTGTGTTCATTATTTTGAGTGAAATTGCGAGAGCATTAAGTTGAGTATAGGGTGGGACGCGACGGGCCTATTACCGGCCGCCTTGTAATCAGAGCCGCGCCGGCCCCATCCGCGCCAACAACACTCGAAACACATATCATTAATTTGTTAGCGATTTCTTGGACTGTTCTTCGAATTGCTGAGAAGTGACATATCGTGTAACTGTATTACCTTCCCAAAGAGAAAACTGTGAATTCAGTTATTTAATAATATTTTGGCAGTAGGTACGGGTTGCTGTTAATTTATTTTCGTGTCTTTGAGGCCTTATTGTTAAGTTTTTTTTGGGGATTTCTGTAAAAAAGTCGATAACATTGATTATTAAATCGTGTAGTTGCATATGCATGTAATATATTCAGCATAATTTTACACTTGGATGTTACAATTTAACATAGAGTCGGTATCGGCGCGGCGACGGCGGCGGCGCGGGCAGGCGGACAGAGCGCGGCCCGTGGCAACGCATCATAAACGTGCCATCGGCGCGCCAGCCCTATAATTTCCTCCCTAATTTTCCCATTTTAAACCTGTGATCCAAATTAGGATTTGCATAAAATTGTTAATGACAGTTAACGCAATATTCGACGTGTCAAAATTGGCGTCTACCTATTCCAATTTTATTATGGACTATATTATCGCCGAGATCGTCTTAAATTGGGTTCGAGTGGGTAATTTGGCTTAAACATTCGGTTGAGCAGAAGCTAAAAAAGTTAATGTGAACGGTATTAGATTCGCTTTTTATAAGGCCGTGCACGTAAGCTTTATAATGTCTGCTAAGTGTTCCGCACAATGAGAACATTCTGCTAGAATGACTGTCATATTACAGAAAACGTAGCTGCGACCGCAGAGATTACAAAAATGTTTCGGAGCCGTAGTTTCTTGGGTGGCAATAATTACTTATTCTAACACTTTATTACAGCTAAATAATGATAATAAGTGAGTGAGAGAGCTCGGCGGTGGCGTGTCTCCTGTAGCCTGTAATCTTGTGCCGGCCCTCAATCACGCATTTCTCACCCGGGCGCGTTGAAAAAATAATACCTCCCAGAGATTTGTCTATAATTTGTCGGATGCCGCACGTCCGCCGCACGTACGGAACCGCGCACACCCGAAACGTAGCAGCTGAATCGGTTTCTATTCCTTTGTTATTTTATTTAGACAGTAGCTTTCTAATATATCTACACTATAATTTTCGGTAGATAAGTATAATCGACTTCTGTCGGGTTTTAATATAAGCAATTTAGAGTGTTACGCGGAATCACAAATTTAGTGTTTTAGTTTTTGGTAGTGAAATGATTTTGTATAAAAAAACCGATTGCAAAGTGAGGTAATGCTTCTTAACTTTTGCTATGGTACGTTGGCAGATATTACATACTTGGATTTCTTTATATGAGATTTAGTTTACAATAGCGTTTTTCCCGTCAATCGGATTCTATTCATTCGCCACGTGTATTATAACCGCACCGAAATTCTCGATGTTATGGGAAATTAGCCGACAAACTTACACATTCTATAGTGTTATTTTGACAGTTGACTGACAGTTGCTTTCGATGAAGAATTATGCGTAACCGACAAGTGACGTAAACCGAGATAATATAAAAACATGCCTTTATTTCCACAGGGCAGCCATCAAAACAGATAACACCGTAACAATGTGAGCTTGGGCTAACAATAAAATATGAAAATTAAAAAGGTACCTACATGTTTTAGGAACAAGCTTGTTGACTGACGATATTTGCTTGAACACCATTCTAAATAATCACAGTTACTCGATTCGCTTTAAACATTGGGTGCATACTGAAGACGTTCTTTGATTAAATTCGAGAAGTTTCATACGACATTATTGGCAAGAAACATAAAGTGTTCTGCGAAGTTCGATATGCGATACAATCGGCACACGAACGAAGAACGTTTAGCTCGGCACACTGTCACTTGGGCCACACAGCTCGGCCTGTCAAGCTGCATGAACGATTGCTTTTTGAACGCTACCTACAGACCCGGGCCACTCAGACACACAATGTCCATTCATGTAAGACAAGTTCGTGTTGCTGCCACAAAATCGATGTTAATCTTCTTCATCTTTACGCCTTTTTATCCTCGCGGGTTAGTAATAAGCCGGAAGACACATTTAATTTAAACTGTCTACGTTACAAATGGTGTTCCCGTGTTTCATATGTGACATTTTGTGGTCAATTTAAAGGTGGCGTGACGGAAAGGAGGCTCTTCGCAGCGTATCCACCTAGCACGCTCTATCGTGACAAGATCTATGTCATAGTAGTGCAAACTGCGCCTTTGACAGTGACGTGATATGTGCCCAGTAAATGGATTACCACCTTTAAGTTCAGTCATATTAGATGACAACGATTTGTGCGTTAAGAAAGTAGTTACACCGGCGTATAAATTATACGATATATAGGTGACGCCTGACATGAAACAAAATAATTGCCGTGACAAATCCATAACTGTTGGCGAATTGTCGTAATATGTTTTTTTATAAGGCCTTCGACAGACAGTGGCGGCAGGTGAGAGAGTTGATCGACGTTCGATAAATTGGATTGACAGCTGGTGTGTTGCTTGCGCAAGAGTTGCTGCCGCCTTCGTGTCAGACTTGTTTGGGTTTCCCAACTCGCAGATAATCGCAACAATCTTCTACTGTTAGAGCTATTGTGTTGCTAATTTACTGGTGTTTTGTTGTAGAGATACAAGATTTGTTAATCATTCATTTAGTAAGATACTGAGAGCTAATCATGTAATGAAAGCGAAGACAATAGCATTAAAGTCTGAGACAAAAGCTGTTATAATATATTATAATATGATAAACTAGCACTTTGCCCGCGACTTCGTTCGCGTAGCTTCCGAAAATGTAGTCCATGAGTATTACTCGACATATTGACGTCACGCAGTTTCACTCGCGTAGTTCCCGTTCCCGTGGGAATACGCGGATAAAAAGTAGCCTATGTCATCCGGGAATAGTGTAGCTTTCCACCAGTACAATAATTTTAAAAATTGGATCATTAGTTCCGAAGATTACCCCCTACATACCTACAAACTTACAAACATACAAACTTACAAACAAACAAATTTTACCTTTTTATAATATTATTATTTTTATAATATTAGTATAGATTATAATATTATTATAGATTGTAACGATAATTTTCACATTCTCGGTTGTGAATTGGTAAAGTATAATTTGCTCCTTTTGACTTTCAAATTCTTTGGGTTTTCTAACTGAATATACAATTTATATTGTATATTGTGTATAAGTATGTATACCTATGTAAATAAAAAATATGATTGATATTAAAAACTATAAATACATTCACAAAAAAATTGTTTAAGTACCTAGTAAGTACTAGGTACTTGAACATTTTTTTAGTGTGTTTTTTTTTGTTTTTTTTTTTTAAACAGCAAGTCACATTAGTAGGTCATCAATTGTTTTTCCTAAAAGTTTAAGACTCTTCATAGGTCCTTACCCATCTTACTAACCTACTATTAGAAATTACTATTTCCTTAACAACGTTCAATATTATAGTTAGTTCCGTAGTGTTCACGGCGAGCATTGCCCGAGCCGTGTGGTGGTAATGTCCCATTGTGCTTGTGTGGCTGTCGCGTCGCCTAGTGACGGATTACCGACTCTTTAGCCGCTTATTGATACACAAAGCTTTGTATCTATTACCTTTGCTTGCTGCCGACCGTTGGAGTTTCAAACATAGCCTTATACAATGTAAACTGAGTTGAGGGGACTTTGTGGAGATGTCCAGCAAAAAAAAAGTACATTTGGGTACGAATGTTTTTACAAATAGTATGGTGTTTTTCAATCATTCTGTGGTGAGAAAGTCAGTCTTGATTAAAACTATGAATTAACTAGTAAATTACCGCAATCCAGACACAATTAAATTACTATTGTTTGCGGACACCGGTGTCCACGCGGAGCCTAATGAGTTAAGAGGTCATTACAAAAGAATTAGAGCCAATCTGACAAAGAAGTATTAACACGGTCAACAATTTAGGTCAAATACAGACAAAAATCATGATTCATTTTGATTTTTTTCTTTCTTTTGTTCAAAAAGGTTTCATATCACTTGGATTTTACTGGATTTTTCTAGGTTTCATCAAGTTAAAACTTAGGGCAAGGGCAGTTGTATTAGCACAAATCTATTTAGCCCAGTGTACCCGTATATGACGTCAATCAAATGCTGTCAGCAACATAGCTACCTATTCACATAATTAAACAGAGTCACGTATCATTTAAGCGCAGATTAAGGGTGTACTCCAATGACCCTTGCGATTAGTAGCCGTGGAGGAAGCCGGCGGCTACGGAACGCAAAGCCGCCAGTAATTGCGGCTTCGGCGATATCCCGGCAAGCCCCAACTTATCCCCGAGGATGTTCGTTAGTGATGCCCACTCACTCAGCCGTACGGAAAACACTTTCGAAACAATTGCCAACTGACTGTGTTGCTCCAAAACAAAGTGCTATTAAACAGAGTGAACATCGGATGACATTTCACGATTTGTGAACTTTTGTAGGTTATGTTGGTATCTTCAAAATTGCAAATCAGTGAATATTATTTTGTTGTTAACATATTAAGTGCCAGTAAATATTCGCGGAAGGCTTTTACGCACAGATATAGATAGACCTAGATATCGCAACTGTCACGATCTGTATGAAAACTAAGCGTGCCGTTCTTGACTGCACGCAATGTAATACGAATGTTTTGTTTTTCTCAAATTTGGCAATACCAAGAATCACCGAAGGTATTAGATTAAAAATAATGGTTTAATAAATTAATTACGCATAATATTAATCACAAAATGACTTACCGATGGAAGGAAACGGAGCGTGAAAGTGGCAACTTACGATTTTTTGTACGTAAGTTACGCACGCAAAGTGGCACGCGAAGTAGTTGCTCTTGCGTTATTTAGGCATATCTATATCTGTGCTTTTACGTGTCTTATCTATCTACTTACGTAAGTTTTCCTAGACTTGATAAAAATGAAGTATCGACTGCAGTAAGTAATATCTGCCTAATCATCGTGTTGGCAGCCAGACCGAGCTCAATGTCTATTTGGCGCATTTTCTACGGTCCAAGGATCAATGACATAAAAACAATCTCACTGATAAATTACTATCAGAGTTAACTAACTGAAGTGAATGTTAGTGATTTCTTTCACCGCGCAGCTGCCGCCCGCGCCGTTGCGCGTACGCAAGTCATCCAGGCATCTCGGCGGCCATCACAAATTACAAACAAAAAGCTAGGAGCGTCCTAATCTGACGTCGCATCACGTCCGATCATCGACTGATCATGATTTACGGACACGCTGAACGGTGATAGGTGATCAGCTCCATAACAATTGATTCTCGTTTGTTGAACTTGCGCGCGCATCAACCATTTCTGTTGATTGTACTTAGTTATTGAACAGCGTCGAATCGCACACGCCGATATGTACTCAACAAATCAGTACAATAGATGTTCTGTACAAGCGTATCGCGCTTTCAGTTAATTCGCATATCGCGGAACAAGTCAATTTCGTAATAGGTCACGCGGCTTACTAAGCCTCTAATGAATTGTGATTTATGAGTTCGGTTTACACAAGCCTTTGTTCACTTTTTCATATTTGGAAACTGGGTTGACGTTAACGATGAAGTGGAACTGTAGTTACGTAGCTGATTCATGTAGCCTTTTATCTAAAGACTTCAGTCGGCCTCTGCTAAACAACCTACTTGTAGGTTCGTACTCGTTATTAGTTTTACTTTTACTCAAGTAGGTATGAATACTTGGGTAACACTAAAAACAAAAAACTGATTGATCATCGGATTCACCTGTTAAATATTCTAAAAATGTAACAAAAGCGAAGAATTAAAGTATCGATCGATCACAACACGAGTTTTGTTTAGCGCGTATCTGGCGGAGCTGGGTCGGCTCGGGGCACGGAGCCCCACGTCAGCCCACCTGTCCGATTAGCATCACCTCTTTTATACGGGTCACTCAGTGACGGCACTACGCCGCACGCCGAGCCATCAATTGAAATCTGTTTCGTTATGCCGTGTCAAAGGATCTAGCTGACGCGAAGCAATGCTGCTGGATTACATGATGACTAATAGCGACGCAACGCATTCCCCAACTTTATAACTGTTGCGTGATTCAAAAGCAATCAACATTATAGTCGGCACTCGGCGATATCAAACTTCCATTACCGTGCAATATCAATAGACTAACAATCGTCTGCTTAATTGATTACTAAAAACAATGTTGTTATTGGCGTTGGGACTGCGGACGGACGTTTACTTCCTCGGTTCTTGCATATTAATTTGAATTAAAAGCAGCGACGGGTACCAAATGCCGAGCATTAACTGGCCGGCCCTAGAGACTCCATTACGGGCAATAAAATGCCTATTATTATCGAGGGCCGAAAAGCTGATGCACGCGATGCAATTACTTGATTGGCGGTGTTCTGGCCTGTTCGGGCCGAGTCGTGATTGATGGTGTACATAATTAGAAAACACTTCACCGTGTGTCTTCATCGGCGCAATCTTAATTGCGGGCAGCACTTACTGCGCTGAGTCAAACAGCACGTGCCACAGCATCACTGCCTTGCCGCCGAGCCGTCGATAATAATTCGATACTGTCTGAAAAACATTCACGTTTGATGTACGGTACGGCTGCAGCCACGATAACGGATGAAGGTTGCTTTATGTGCCCCTGATATGAGCTAAATCACATTTCATAAAACATTAAAGAAATTCTTTGAACGATTACCGTTTGTTGTTTACAAAGGTAAATCTTTAACAGCTTTAAATAATAGTCTCTGGCTTAGAGCTTCACCACTCGTCATTTACCTAACCTTTCACAACTGAGTTAGGTTCAGCTACCAGTCTAATCAGAATAAGGCATAACCACTAAAGGTGGCAAGTTCCACAACAAACGGTGAATGATAAATGAGGCTACAGGTCCGAAATAAACATTTTTTATTTTTTATTTCTTTAATGTGTAATGTCAAAAAAGTTGGGAAACGATGGGCAGGTAGAGCCCAAAAATGATGCTCCAAAGAGCCTTACTACTTATCTACAGTGCGACACATAAAACCAAACTTTGTACTTATAAAGTAACTTGACTTCAAACTATGATACGAAATTTAGAGGTTCTTTTGACTAATCTGCTTATTATATAGATGGGGCGTGTCTGTAAGGGCTCAGCAAATCACCTATACACAGTGCAAACCCTGATATTCTGTCTCCCTGAACAATTTAATAACATTAATTTAATAACCAATTGAGGTAGTTAATTGTCTTAAAAGCACACATCATAATGACTCGAACTCCTTGAAAGATTTCAATTTGCGTTCGGCGCTGTTTTCTTTCCATTTCTACATGTGTAAGACGCACTCAAAATACTTCCTAAGCTGCTTTGCAAATGATACAAACCATCAGGCGGAGAGTGAGCGGCCGATAGTGACCGACACCTCGCAGATTTATGGCTGAATGCGATATGGCCGCTATTTCCGGACTATATTGATATTTTCAACTCGCTGTACGGCTATTAGCTCCCGACGCGCTAAAGTACTTCGCGAAGTGAATTCGCTGCACCTCAATGAACATCAATATCAATTTCATACTACGCGAACACACTGGTATAAAAATAACCATAAAAATGGTGATATAAAACAAAGTGTTCTGCTCAGACTGCGCTACACACTGAACGCTGCGTTTTATATTATTTACCACGGATTTGTTGGAAGTTCATGCAATTGAAACTACTTTGCAGTCGCAAAGCTTTTCTTAGCGTCGTTGCATAAGTCGAGGTCTATGAGGCGGATGCAGATCGGCGGCCGGTGGCACCACGCCGCGCTGCTCCGCAAGTAATCAACCTATTAATAAGGGGGCTCAGCACTAATGCGACCAATTAAAATGGTGACTCTCGTCTTGAGACGCCCACAGTTTTTGGGCTCGTTCCAGCCGGATTAGGATTGCTTCGACGAACTTACTGTGTGTTTTATGCGTTGTGCCGTCCGTGCTTCGCGCGATTGTGTTTTGTCTAGTTTTCATGAGAATTTCATGTAAATTCATGATATTAATATTCAATTGTCGATAGCAGTCATCGCCCGTAATTTCAGCCGGGGGCGAGCATTAAGTATGGACCGTGACCGCGTTGACAGGGTGGGGGGAGGGCGGCGGCGGCGTCTTTGTCGGCGTCGTTCTTTGATCGGTGCGCGGGCGCCAGTAGCGACGGGATCGAGTGCCAGTTTACGAGCACCGACGCGTTTTATTACCAGCTGCCTGCTTCAATCAATAAGCGCGAACGGCCATTAGCCAACCTACGCGGTGCCAATGTTGCAGCGGCCAAAATTCGCACGCCTGCTTCAAATCTTCGATGCCTTTGATTTCTCCGTACATCAAGATTTATGTATATTGAAAGTATAAAACTAAAACATCACTTATGATTCCAATGAATGATTATTAAAGTTCAAAGTGATTCAATGGTAATCATTTAACCAATGTGATAAACTGTTTTACGTATTGCGAATGAAAGGTAACTACAGCGTAATGAGCTTTACTTAAATCTGCCTGTGCGAGGTGTAACAATCAGCTGAGGTAAATGGTAACATGTTACAAGTTATTATAATTATGTACTTAGGTACTATTCTTGTGGTAAGGCTTGCAACAACAGATCCTGGCATATATCTAGTGTATAGTTTAACTCACAGCGCGCAGCTTTTAAACATAAGTGAATAAGGCGTTCATGTTGTGCATTTTTAATGGTACGTATTTTAATACCCTTTAAGCTATTTGTTTGTAAATAATGACAGGGAACAAGTGAAAGACAGAAAGCCTCAGCCTAGCTCTTCTTTTGTGTGTTGGAGTTCTAAGAACATAGGGAACAGGGTATAAAGTTCTTCATCCCCCATTGACAAGGGAGGATTCTCTGACCCGACGGGTGAAGTGTCTGGTGGGCTACTACTGCCCAAAGGTCCTGATCTTGTATAATGTGTTCAACTTTAAAATTACAATGCAGTTTATGTTAGTTTTAGTAACGATGTGACGATACATGAGTTGATAATATACAGCTTTTAGCATTCAGTCTAAAGCCTAGGTGCATATTACAATTTTTTTTATTGTTATTTGACTTTCTATGATTACAGCCAAATACTGTTCCTTTTAAGTTAAATATACTGTGAAACTTATATCGACGGATAGCCGTAAAATGAGATTTCGGCTGCCCGTAACGATAGACTGATTGCAATGACAGTTTAAAATGTTTTTTAAAAAATTGTAAATCGAACTAAACCTTCCAGTCGTCTTAGAAGCAATATTTAGCAATATGACACCAAACTTTCAGCACCCGGCAACACAACGAGCAATCAACTCAATTTAAAAAACACAATAAAATATTACATCGTTGCAAATATCTATCTCTAAAATAAGTCATTCACGCTCTAGTTAGAAATGCATAGAATACGCAGCAGCTCAGTTTCAGTCGACGGCCGACGTCGTCATGTTAGCGTTCGCTCCGCATGGATCGTTTAAAACAATTAATCGATATGAGCGGCTACCGAGCGATTCTCGCGAGCAATATATTTAGCGTCATTAAGTATCGATATACCTACTACCGTATCGGTATCGTTTATGCGCTATAAAGAGAGTACCGCGAATCAGCGCAAAAACTCTTTCATCAACACCAACTAAGGACGGGACGGTAATTAGATTCGATTGCCGACGAGAACAGCATTATGCAATGTGTATTAATTTTCCATGCGCGGAATTGTTTATTATGTTCCTAAAATTGATTTTACAAAACATTTAAATTTATAGGTCTTTGAGTCTTTTGAAAGTATCATCGCGATAGTAGAGAGTAGAAGAGCTCTCTTTTATTCAAAAAAATATTCGTATTTTTAATGATAAGAAAACCATGATTTGATGCTCGGTTAGATATGGAAAACTCTTGGTATATTAAAAAGTAACAAAATAAACACATTCAGCCGTAGATTAAGGAAATGCATTACAATAATATGTTAAAATACCAACACAAATTATTTTAACATAATGTGTTCAACACCCTTGAGGTTATAAATGTTAATAATACCTACTACATAGATGTTAATAATATGTTCTACATAGTAATAACCACTAATTTATCTTAGTCATTTAATTCGGAACAATTTATGATGATCTTTGGACCAAGACTTTAAGTACCTACTTACATTACAAATAAATACAATGTTTCGAATGTTAAAAAACATCTAGAATATATTGTTTTCATTTTTGCTTTGATTGTTTTTTTTAAATGAATAAGTTTAAATAGATAGTGCAAATCTTAACTTTGGTGCCTACATTGAGTCGAAAGCTCAAACTTCGGCAAAAAAGCTGGGCATCCTAAATAAGGTTAAGCGGTACTTCAAAGCTGACCAGTTTTTAGTTCATTATAAAGCTCAAGTCCAGTCCAGCATGGAGTATTGTTGTCACCTTTTGGCTCAGCCAAATACCAACTAGCCACACTCGACTCAGTAGAGCACAGAGACAAGAGGCTCATTGGTGACGAAAAGCTGGTGGGTACCAAGCTTCATACCCTGGCCCACCGCCGCAAAGTTGCATGTCTGTCGGTCTTTTACAGACTGTATTTCGGTGAGTGTGCTCTAGAGCTCCACGAGCTCATTCCACCATCTCCTTTCTTCCATCGGGAATCCAGACGTACTGCAGGTTATCACTCATTCCTTGTAGATGTTCCACACATACGCACGAAGCGCTTTGCCTGTTCCCTCATTATGCGCACAGCCAAGGAGTGGAATTCCCTGCCTGCATCAGTGTTTCCGAGTTCATATGACCCCAATCTGTTTAAGTCGCGAGTTAATAGGCTTTTTTTAAAAAAGATAAATGGCAAAAATCTTAGGTTTCATTCACTGATGGTTCCGTACAGTCCAACACCTTCCAAGTAATAAAATGCTATCGATACAGCAGCGGAGTACAGTAATAGTCGACGTCGGTCTTCTGGTGGCCGAAAAAAGCAGTAATCCTTTGTATACTTGCTGATGGTACCGTCTACATAACAGTCTTTACGTCGCTTCTGGTAAAATACCCAGTCCTTTAAAAAGAGCCACTGATTTTGTTTGGAGAAATAGTTTATGACCCACTCCAACTGTAAGAGGATAGATTTCTTCAATAAATAATATTGAATGTGTGTTCTTCGTTTAGGCTAAGTTGTAAGTGTAGCCTACCAGGTTATAACATCACATTTTAGTAGAACTAGCTAACGTAAGTTACATAAAGATAATTCATCGATACTGCTTCGGTGTTGAACGTCAACGTAGGCATATGAAGCATTGACCTACTGATAAACTGTGTTGGAACAATGTTTATCGGGTCCCTTATTCCAATGGCCTATTTGAAAAAATTTTAGGTTTTAGTCCCTCATCTAGATTATAAGAAAATATTCGACACGTATTTTTTCCTTTTTCAAATTGATGAAAAACTTCTTGGATTCAGCGCATTAAAGTTGAGGAGAGGGGGATTGTAACGTCATTATCTAGTATAAACTGTAGTGGCTAGTGACGTCATACGACATTTTGACTCGATGTTTCGCCGTTATTTTCTGATTACGTGAAAAAATAATAAATATGTGTCAAATATTTTCTTGTAATCAAGATAAGAGACTAAAACATTACATATCAATGGACTAAAAACTATGTCAAATAACCCATTTATTTTGGTCGACGCAGCATGACTTCCTCTTGAATCATCATCTGCCTAGCCTTTTCCCAACTATGACTGAGTAGGATTCTAGTTTAACTGGATGCAGCTGAATACCAGGGTTATACATAGCCTGCCTGTCTGACCTCCACAACCCAGTTAATGGGTAACACGGCACCTGAATTTCGGGCTTCTGAACACCTTTAACGTCTGTCAAAAATCTCCATATTTTGCCGGGTTCAACACCTTAACAAGCTTTCTTGTCATACCGTCATGTCAGTGGTCCCCATATCGTCTACTATCATACAATCCATCCATCGTTTCTGTAGCATGAATGGAATTGGCATAAGCTTTCGAAATGCTGAATTCCATATGTTTCGAATTTCGGATTTATCTAACTTCGGTATCATTTATGAAAAAAACTGACTTTTTGTAGGCCCTCCTGGTTGAACCTTCAAGTCAAATTCAATTTATTTATTTTAATTAGATCATCATATGGCACGTTTAATCAGGGTTCTTAATTCAATAACTGACTAACTTAAATAAAGAATAAACATGGCGGTTGACAGAATAAATATGGTGGCTGAGATAGGTACTCGTATTATTCATAGAAAAGCTGTCAAAGCGCAATTTTTGTTCCTCAGTTATAACTATATAAAATTCTCGTTACAATATGTGTATGTATGTATGTGTATGTTACAATATCTACTTCTCTAAAACGGCTCGACCGATTCTTATGAAATATTGTACGTGCATTAGTAGGTCTGAGAATAAAGAAAAAAAAAGAGGGACCGAAGTTTGGCGGGGCACCTAGTTAGATATAAAAATTATTCTAGTGGCCACTTTAAGAAAATAATTTGAGGCTTCCTAAATCTGTTATAAACACCCATCTTTTCTCAATCACGAATCTTTGTGCACCACATTTGCGGACGCTACATGTGAGAGCGGGCAGCACAAAGAGCAGGCGATCCAAGCTTACAGGTGCTTAAATCGCGATCAAACATGATCGAGACGCGCTCTCCCCGCTACTTCGCATAAATAAAACCACTCCGCACATGATAATTTTTATACCTTATATGAAACTTATACGCTTATCGCCCAACTTAATGGTGAGAAAATCGCAGCGTTGAAAATTCTATGCTCGCAAGTATGTAAGTGTTTTTAATTACTTGGCTACGCTAGTCATCCTATAGATCTTTCATATTGCGTAGAACCGCATAAGTAGTGTAAATGTGCATGTCCCAAAAACTGATGAAGAATTTGTTCTAAAGTCATGACATATAAATTTATTGGTAGATGTTTTGTGGAAGTTTCATAATTATTGAAGTTTTTTACGTAAGGTAGCTTGTAACAGGCGCCCGTAACATGAAATTGAACTACTTAAGAAGTTATCTTATTTAACAACCAATAACCAAAAGAAGCTGTAGAAAAACTTACAAAGCCCATTCATATTTTCTTAACAACTCCACAAAGCGTTCTTAAGAGCACTAGAACAGTATCGAATGTGTGGCGCCAGGACCCTTGACAGTCGGCAGCTCAGTATACGTTGGTAATCTCTTAGTGAGCCGCCGAATCCATCACTCTTAAGCACGTAAATAGATTGAGGAAAAAATGCATGTGGCCCAGTTATCTGGCGCGCTGCAGCGCTGTGTGCCTGTACTTGTTGCTATCGGACTAATGGGCCTTTTTGAATACCGCCAGTACTTGTAGGTTCACCTGTTTATATTCGGTAGGCATGTGAAAAGAAATCTGGATCAAAGCGCAAGTTGGGAAGCTTTAAAGCTCATTAATCGCTCGCTTGTGATCGCGAAAATTGTCACATCTTGCAACACCGCTTTTTGTTCACGACTAATGTTATGTTGGATGTGTGAACTGAAAACCTCAGTCATCGGTTCCGCAGACGTAGGTTCGAAGGTAAAATGTTATAAAAACAAGAAATACAACTCTAGTAAAGTATCACAATACTTTGTTTGTCCTCTTAACATTATTAACACATCTGTTGTAAGAAAACATCTCTCTTCACCCAAATGGTCGAAGATCACAATTGTCACCAATTAACAGGGTGTGGGCGCGCAAAAAACGACCACCATGATGGAAACACCTTTGGCTAATGTGCCAGTTGACAAACCAAGATATAGGGCGTGAAAAAAATATACTTTTGCGAAACCACAGGGGTGCCACGTTAGTGGTCGTCTTGTCCAAACATAGACCTCCATGGGTGACCACGTGGATGTGTTCTGATAGCTTTTTAATGAACTTGCAAGTTTACTGTTGTTTAATACAGGTGAGATTAAGAACTGTGTCTATTTCGTAGGACTCACAGCAGCACAAAAAGGACGATAGCCCTCTGTTACCGTAGGTGGTCTAGAATAAATTACTTTTTAAAATGAGGGCCGTCTGTTTGTCCCCTTTTTTGTTAAATATTAATCTATTTAGAACACTATAATGATAGGCCGATTGATTGAATGTACCTAACATCTGTTGTGTTGGCGATGACGGCTAGATTAGTGGGAAACGCTACTTTTATAATCTTGATCAGCACTTTAGGAATGCAAAAAGCGGAATATAAAAAAGAAAGCCTTGTTTCAGTGTCAGCTTGTAACGTAAGTCAATTACTTAAACAAGTCAATTACTAGAACAATTCAATTACCAACATCGATGACACATTATTCAGTGCCAACAAAGCAATTCACCAAATCATTCACCTACAACAACGATATCCTTGAACTTTAATACAATAAAAAGGATACATTTTTCTCAAGTCATTCTACAGGCCATACCGAGTAACCGCAAATATGGCGCTTGTGGGTAACCAACATTTAGTTTATACTAGGATACGCCCACATCAATTCACGAGTACAATAGGGGCCACTGAAAGTGCCTTTGATATAGTCTTGAGTGAGTCGCGAGTGAGTTCATGATCAATGGCACAGTAGGAGCTAACGAGTCTTGTATGACAGGGCCAGATGTTTACCAGTTAGGAAATTTTATTTACCTTCAGGGGTGGCTCCTATTGTACCTTAATATTGAGCATGACATGAAGAAACAAGCCAATCTATGGTCTCCTTCCTTAGAGACATGCATTCATCTTAAATTTACGCCATTACTTATCTTTATATCCATTACTTATATATAAATAAAAAAAGTTAAGAAATATAATTATAAAACCTACCTAAAATAATAAAAAAAAATTACACACGAAATTAGATCTTTCTTTACATTATTTGAAAAGTTTTGTTAACGCAACATATTGTAATTTAAACTCTCTAGACGATATCACAATCTATAAAAGAAAGCATTGAAGAATTACTTTTCGCAATTGGTTAAAGGTACAATAATTATTTGTTCTTATATCGTTGGTCGGATTTCTAATCACATACGTACCCCTTACACAACAATCAATAACAAACATGTTCCCACTATTTATTTCAAATATTTGTCACAAGCCACCTTTAACTGAGAAAGATGTTCTTTAAACAATAATTGCTTCTTGTTCAAGGGGGGCACAACCTTTACTGAATGAGCATTATAACACTATAAGAATGAAAACAACGGTATGCAATATATAACAGTCATTTGAAGACACAGAAAGACACCTGGTGTAGCATGCTGTGCCGTGTTGGCCAAATAAAGTCATCTTCACATTCATCTTGACAAAATATTTCGGTTATTTAAAGTGCCATTACATTTTATAGAAAAAATAATGGTTAGGTCTACAAAAAGTACAACGATCAAATTTCAACTACTTTTTCATGATGTGACTAATGTAACCTTTTGACTGGCCTGTTGGTCTAGTAGTTAGTGACACTGACTGTTATGCCGGAGGTCGTAGGTTCCGTTCCCACCCAGGACAAATGTTTATGTGATGAGCACGATCATTTGTTCTGTGTCTGGGTGTAATTTATCTGTAATATGTATGTATTTAGAAATATATAAGTATGTTTATCACCTGTTTAGTACTCATAACACAAGCTTAACTTGGGACTAAATGACGGTGTGAAAAGTTGTGGAATATTTATTATTATTATTATTTATAACCCATTTTAACTGCAAAGAGATTTGAGATATAGAGAAAGAGACAACATACGAAGAAATTTCATAGAAATGTGATCCCATGTCTCAGTAATGCCATCTAGAATTATATAGCAATATTGGAGCGGCAGCGGAGCGTACTAAATATAACTCTTAGACTTGTGTCCACTCGGTCACAAGTATCGGATGAAAATTTTCTTCGTGATGTCCCGTCTATTGTAGGTAAGTATTGAATGTATTTGTTTAGCTGTAAAATTATGACTTCTACTACTATGACTACTACTACTACTGCGACTACTACTACTACGACTACTACGACTACTACTACTATGACTACTACTACTACTACGACGACTACTACTACTATGACTACTACGACTACTACTACTACCTACTACTTACTATAGACAAGACATCATGATACATTTTTCATCCGATACTAAACATTTGTGTCTTAGTAGGCACAATTCTAGTAGGTAGTCTAGTTTAGTCAAAGACATTCAATACCTATAGACCGGACATCACGAACAAAATTTTCGTCCGAAAAAGTGTGTCCTGCTGGATACAAGTCTATGAGTTTTTTGTAGAACGCTCCGCTGCCGCTCCAATATTCATATATTATTCTAGATGGCGTTACTGAGACATGGGATCAAAGTTTTTCTATGACATTTCCTTGACATGTCCGCTCTATAGTCTTCTAAATCTCTTTGAGTTTAGTACGCTCCGCTGCCACTCCAATATTGCTACATTATGCTAGGTGGCGTTACTGAGACATAGAATGACAGTTTTTTTTTACATGTATTCGCAAGTCCGCTCTATAGTACCTACCCATCTTAAGTCTCTTTGGTGGGGAATAATGTTTTGTTCTTCAACAGTAATTTAACCAGTTTATCGACCCGCAAAGAGTCGAGGGAAACGGCCAATTTTGTTCGTAGCCCATGAGCAAACAAACGGTCTCAATTTACTGTATGTAGGTACTTAACTCGCCTGTTTCTTATGCAAAGCTACACTCATCCGCCATCGACGGTGCTTGACTTGAGCTTACAAACAAATATGGAGGTACAACCATAAGCAATGCTTTATTAAAGAGAGGATTACTCGCTGTAATATCGTGACACTTTGTAATGAGCTCTGATATTTATTCGTGGATTTACTTACGAACCAAAGCATAATAAAACAAGACGGAATGCGAGTCGTGTCGAGTGAAGGCAGCGACCGACCGAGCTAGATATGTCTTCGTCACAATTTACATAAATGATGTATGCGATCCGCCTAATACTGCGCGCTGGTCATTTATTAAGCAGTTGAGTAGTTGCGCGCGCGCAGCCGGGCCGCATAGCGCGCGTGCCGGCCGTGCCGCCGACAGCCAGGCCGGACGCGGACCACACCAGAACAACACTCCGGCCTCATCACAGAATGCCATGCTCTGTTTTAGGTCAACCTTGCTGACATATGTAAATGGACAAAACGATTGTTATCTCTTGATAAGAAACGTTGGACGCCACTTGCCTCATAACACAACCGAATGCCGAATGGAACCCAAGTAGATCCACGAATTGTAATATAATTTTGTTTTTTTTTTGCAAATATGTCATCTAGTCACAAAAACTATGAAATGTTGGGAACTATTAGTGTGTATATCCACGTGTGAGCGCACGCCCCCCGGCGGCCGGTGGTCGAGCGCGGGTGGTCTGCGCGCGCGCCGCCCGCTCCACGCGTCAGCTTCACACGTCTACTCGACACGATTCTACTACACAAAACTCACGATACCCAAACAGCCCTACGGCTAACGTCACAAGATACAATTTCCAGCAGTACGAAAAAAATACAATGTTACCTTTAGAAGATCACCGATGCACCTAGCAACTCATTACATAATGATAGTAGGTCTACCGAAAGTAAAGATTTGTACGTAATAACAGATGGGTGTTAATTGCTATCATGAGGCGTCAATAATTGTTTTTTTAGTCACTAATGGCAATGGAAGTTCCGGGTTATGAAAGTTTTTGTAGGGTGTAATCAAGTCGTAATCAGCGGTTTGGCTAGAGCGTGTGAGCTACTCCGCGGCCTCACCTCAACGCGGGGAAATTATTAGTTTGGTGGATCTATTCCGGCGCGAGTTCGTGTTGAGGCGACTGTGAGTGCTCGTATGAAGACATTAGAGCGATCTTTATGAGCCGTTGCGTGTTGTTCCGTGTGTAATTCATGGCGCAATCACATCTCTCGTGTCCCAGTAATTTACCTATGACTAAACATCGGTTTGTAACACCATTGGATCATGATTATTCAGTTTTTGTTATTAGAGGGACATTTATAGATATAATTATATTATCAGTCTCACCCGGAACCTTCCTACGTCATTAACCAGAAGTAATAAATAAGGCAAACACAAATTACGTAAAACAATTTGTAACGCCTTACTACGATCATAAATCACAGGCGTGCATCTTGTTTCACAGAATCGGAGCATTGCCGAAATATTTAGAATCGTTTCTATCATCTCACGGGCATAGTTTTTGTGGATGCTGATTTTTGTTCGGGACCACTACCGTCGGCGCTAATGAGATGAGACTGATGAAAGTTGTGTGCACCCACACTAGCTGTTGACTTTACTTAACAAATCGTGTAAACTATTAATACTTCAGACTTATTGAAGTGTACATTAAATAACAGTTAATTAAATATGCACAATAACAAGTTGTGTAGCTACATTGAACAGTGAGACAGTCGTGAACTCAGGGCCACCCACGCCCACGTAATAGTCAGACGCTACAGACTAGAAGCACGGAAATCGTCCGTGACGTCGCTTGAAGCATGTCATGCTTCTCTGGCTACCTCGGAATTCACAACATTGGCGAGTAGCCTACCCGATCCTTATCTACTCCATCCCAAATTGCCATCTTATAAAAACAAATATTATCCTACCATTCCCGCTACATATAAGGTGACACCACCATGGTTTTCTTTCTACGTAAAAATACAATCAGTGTTACAGAAACATGATAAACAAGAAAACAATCTTGCAAATAAAATTTTCTATACACCGAACGCGGGATCCGACAGATCATATCGCAAAACCCACTATTTTCCATCGGAGTCGGCCATATTTTTGTCAATTTTTCGTCTGACGTATCCCATTTCCTATTCAGGAAAAAACATGGAGCAGACGTGAAGTTGGAAAACAAGGGAACGGAAAAAAGAGCGTCTCGTTTGAAACGACAGATAATCGTGCTAGCCGGCCGCACCGGCGAATAACTGATGCGAGCCGCCGCGCCCGCTGCACCGAACACAATGAGATTGCGGTGTTTTTTCCGCCGACGCTCCGCTGAGACAAACAAGGGATGCAAATTCGTGTTGACACCGCGATCCATCTTGTTCGCCTCTCCGGAGACCAGTTCCTGAATAAATAGTACCGTGATTGAGACGTCCCGGCGGTTTATTTGTACGAATACGTAGCACGGTTGCAGATGTTTTTCTTGGCGGTCGTACCAAAAAATAAAGTCTCGATTTCGCAAGCGGTAGCCAGTGAGTAGTGGATGCCAGCAGTTTAGTTTCGCTTAATCTTGAAAACAAAACTGGCGGAGTATCGTAAAATAGGGCAGCGCGACCGCGGCGCGCCACTACAAACTGTGACCTTACAGAATGAAGAACGGCACCCGCCCAGTGCCGCGACACAGACTAACGCCCTGCACTGAATATTTAAAGCAGCTTTGCTACTTTTTATCATTCAGCATAAGTCCATCTTGCAGATGCATAGTATTATTTTATTTCCACCCTAACCTACCAATTAATTAATGATTTTGTTAAAAGCTCAACTGTGACTAATGGGATATAAAGTTCTTTTTCTCTTGCTTACTGATTTCAGGTTATTTCAACACATCTGAGCGGTAACATTAAAACAAACAAATAATTTTATTTTACCTTAATCAAATTTATTAGTATGCAAATAAGTCATCACGAAAAAATACCCTTCATGTACAAACCGTGAGTAATAAACAAGTAGAAAATTTCATTCCGACTGACCATTTTCTCAATTTTCACCATTTCCCGTCAGAGTTCGTTTGCGTCGCCTACACGGTGGCAACGTAAGGGTACAGCGAATAGATCATCCTCTGGATCGGGCCGCGCCGCGCCACTGTCCAATAAATATATTGTTTCGCGCACAGCCAGCGCAGATAAAGCAAGCTCGCGCCTCGCTCTGCCTCGCTGCCTTTGGGTACCGTTCCACTGAGAGCGGGAGTTAGATATCAAGTTCCTAGAACATTGACAAATTGTTTTACGAATAAAATTTTAGTGCTACGACTGTCGCTACGACCCTCTACGCGAACTACGCGAAGCGGAATTTCGTATTTGAAAACGTTTTTTAATAAATTGATTTTTTAGATTGTAATAAAGTTAATTAAGCACAGGTACAACTGTGACAACATACTATGCCTAAAATATAACAGAAATACATTATATCTTTATTAATATAGTGTAACTCATGACTTGTATTGTTGCGTAGTTTCGATGCTACGAGGGTCTACGAGGCGTAGCGTAGTCGTAGTCATAGTATTTTATTGATAAGGGATTCTTACAAGTCATATACAGATTCAATATTTTGCTAATAAACAATTATTAAAAAAAAAATACAAGATGTCAAACAAGTTAAAGAAACAAATAAATAGCAGCGTAACCCATTCCTTTTCTATTTCAGCCAACTACTTTAGAGTAATCATGCATAACAGAAGAACAGACGTACAGATTTTCTACATAACAAATTTTCATATTTATAAACTAAACGTGCACTATTAATAAAAACATATATACTTATAAACACATTTTATTTTCAAGAATATATTGTTGTGTTGTTTATCGCTTGTATTGCGACCATACCCTAACTTCTATGCCCGGAACAGTGTCAGCCAAACGCGGAGAGCTTGGCGTTTGCACATTATGACTAGCCGAGGGTGTGTAATATTACACTTATTTATCATTTCAGTGTTTTACTGCCCACCACCGAAATACTGAGGGTGAAGCACGAAATGACCACTGAGTGCAGACTGTAGTGCAATCTTACGATCATATTGTTCATGAAGATATTACGTGTAGCATAATGAACATTGGTTTTGTAGAACGTTATTCTTAGAGTAAATGGAGTTATTGCTGCTAATTTAACATAATTGTTTTCTCAACGTAAAACGCGGTAACTTTAGAAGCAGGCCACGAGTATAATTTGCATGGTCTTTTAACTACCGGCCGCTAGTAAACTGAAAATTAAACATATTTTCCATCAACACTGGCTGTGTGTTTACCACTAATATTCAACTAATTGTTGAACAAACCTTAGCTAAATCTGTAACCTATTTAACTAGAATATTGTAAGGAGGGGGATAGATTATTCAAGTGTGCTATCAAAGTGGGGGTAGTACGAAAGGAAAGAGAGCAAATAAACACAAGTGGAGAGAAACCAATACGATTTAGCGAGTCCCCGGAGGGGCCCCGACGCCCGCGTGTCCACCCGGCGTAATGTCACGACGCGGATACGTTACATGAAGCGTTTAGATTTACACTCGTATCGTCTTTGAAGAAAATGTGGGGAAATCGTTCCTGGATATATTCTAAGGGGTAAATCAGATTTTGATGTGGTTTTGTTTTTATATTTATTAGGGTTTTCCTTTTTGCCTGAATGTATTTTTTTTCTTAGGAACATATTAAACGTCAAGTTTCGCTTTGATTTACGCATCTGTGAGGTACACGACGCGTGAGAGATGTTGCTTTCATAAATAACAACAGTAATTGTATTATTCCTTTCCTTTGTTACCTACATTTACGTAAGCTTTTACTACAAAATTATGCTTTTTGTCACTTACTTAGCTTAATTTTATACCTAGCTATTTATAATGTAAATAACTTTGGCACTGAGAATAAACCATTGTTAGTTAAATGAAAATCATATAAGTAGATAGCATAATAAATGACTAGTACAAATGAATGTTTTTACAACCAGAACATATTTTCACGTCAAGATTTGAGAAGACGTATTCATTCCCAAAACACAAGTAATCTTGCTAGCCATAAACAGCCTATTAGCGACTGGGACCCACTTAGGTTTGCACACTGGAGGCTCTTAATCACGATAAAAGTAGTAGTAGAATGTGTCGCACATTAATTAAGATCGGACCTTCGTAATTTATTCAGGTGACAAGGAGCGGCGCCGCGCGACGTTTTGCCGCTGTCGTGTCGCTCGCAACGGTCGCAGGTTTTCACGTCGCACCGTGGTCGCGCGACTGGACGAACAATGAAGCATTGGGTATGTGGCTATGAGCAAGCATTTATTTTTAGAAATTATTACGAAAGTTTCAATAGTATTATAAACCGATTTATTTCATCTATTTCTTACCGAAGCAAGGCGCTATATATGTGGTAAATTATTTAATCATCTATTTATTTTAGGGTTTACCCTTACGCTTACAGTTATAATTTAAACTATAATCTTAGTAATTACTTATTTTTTATAAAAAATCTGAAATTATCTGAAGTGCACAAAGCTACTTTCGTTTACAATTGGATGTCTGGAATAGTGATATAAAATAGTGTAAAATAATGAACACGAAACATATTATTAGTAAAAAAACAATAGCAAGAGAAACGTGCAAAAGTATGAGGTTTTGCCTCTTTGCACAATGGTGCAAATTTTACAGATCGAAATTAAAAAATCTTTTTAGTTCAGTTTCTTGGTTCTTATCGATGTCAGTGAGCCACAACAAAAAGTCTCGTGCGAAGAAGACAGATTGCGTGTACTTCACCACCGAGCCGGTGGTCACATTGTTACACCTGTTGTTGTACCTACAATAGCTTTTTTTGCTTGTTTATCTTGCCCTCCTGATAAAAAATACCTATTTAAATAAAAATTAAATGACGTTTGTTAGTAACACTATAACTAGAAAATGGCTCGACCGATTTGGCTAATTTAGGTCTTGAAATATTTGTGGAAGTATAAGAAAAGGTTTAAACGGTGAAAAAATCTGAGGAAAGTATTAAAATATGTTATATATACTTAAAACGTATATTTTGCCTAAATTTTAGCAAGCTCTGCATATAAAAGTCTATATTTATAAATATGAAACGACGTTTGTTAGTCTCGCTAAACTCAAGAATGGCTGGACAGATTTGGCTAATTTAGGTCTTGAAATATTTGTGGAGGTTTATGGTACTAAAAATAACAATTTAAGTACCTACCCATACAATCTGTTGCTATCTGTCAAACATTTGATGTTCGTCCCGTTGTCGTCGGTACGGTATACTCCTCTCACGTAAATAAGGATTTCGAATCGGCAACATGTACGATGTTGGGATGATTGCGTATTTAGATGTTTAAAATAAGAAAAGTTAAGTAGTGGCACTATGACATTGACAACGGATCAGCATAATTTTTGGCTGTCAATTAATATTTATCTTCTGAAATTCAGTTTGTTATAACAAAGAAAGAAGTAGCTCCATAATATTTTAGAAATAAATTTAAATAATTAATAATGACGACAGACACGAACGTCAATGATTCTTTGCAAAGGTAAGTAGGAATATATACTGTCTGGACTTTAAAGTAAACCGATATCACTAGGTAAATGGTATGTAACATAGAGACTCGCAGCGCAGTAGTTCAGTTTAAAATTATGTACTTTGTATCTTTCTAAATCAATGCATTTCAGTAAGGTAGTTAGGTTAGGTAGTTAGGTTAGCTATAGGATAGGTATGGCAAGTTAGGTTAGGTTATATATATGTTGTCATTCTAATTGATTGTTTTGTTTTTGTTACGAAACTTGGGAAAATAGTCACGTAGAATATTTTAAAGGAGATATCAGGTTAACGTTTAATGAACCTATTGTATTTATTTTTATTTTAAATAGGTATGGTGAATGTTAGGACTTCGGTTTCAATGTTTTGATTAGCATCTGTGAGTACTTTATGCGGCCTATCCAAATGAGTCTTTGGTATAGTTCGTTGAGTCGTTGAGATCTTTAAATTCCGAGTTGAATTGAGTTGATTCAGTTGGCTGGATAAGCCGCTTATCCTTGTAGTTCTTTTCTCAAAATACCACCTCAGACACAAAGCATGGTTCTCACAGACATCATGCAAGAGGTTGTCAAAAACGGACAAGTGCCGATGTGAATCTTTTGAATTCATGTTCTTTCTAAGTTTATCGTTAGCCAGTAAATGAATTACAAAACAAAATTAAAAAAAGACAAACAGCAAAACAACAAAATGGATTATTTATTAGTATTTTAAATGTACAATCAATAACTGTGATCCTAAATGGTTCGAAATAAATTGTTTTAAAATTTGATTGGCATGGGTGAAAAGAAACCTTAGTTGATGTAAGTTTAAATCGCCCATCCGCCTTGAGTACCTAAGCGTTGGGATCAATTCTCGTGCCTTCTATGTATTAAAAGAAACCTTTGACCTGCAACGGGACAATAAAAGGCTGGTATTGCTATTTTTTTCACGTAGTAATTATTAAGGAAAACAGGTATTATGATGATTATCAACACAAAACAGGCAAGTCCCAGCAAAGTAAAATACACAGTTCCATATACGTAGAGTAGGTGTGTATTTAGATGAAGTAGGTACTTGGAGGTCATATGCTTTCCCAGTTTTAATGATTTAAAACCCTAACCACTAAACTATTGTTGATGAAACTTTTATTAGAATAAACTGAAAGTGTATTATTTGGTTGATAAATGACGGAGTTCTAAAGTAACTAACACAAAAATACTACCAATGGAGAACCTCTTTTTTCAGAAGTTAAGTTAGTTAAAAAAAAATGTTTTCTTGAACCCGGTAAACTTAAAATAAAAACACATGCTGAACATTGGTACTGTAGTTAAAAAAAAGACACGTAATATTTTTAGGGCACTATCATTCTAGTAGATAATTACAAATGGATGAAACATGAAATTAAAGAGTTACAAAACATAAAACCCCTGTTACACAGCCTTCATGAAAAATGTAGACAGATTTTGCTTTTAATTATGTGTTACTCAATAAAAGGGCAATAAAGAAATTAGTTATTGTAGGTTCGTGATAGTTGAAGAGATTTAAAATACTATAGAGCGGACACACTAGGAAATGTCATAGAAAAACTTTGATCCCATGTCTCAGTAACGCCATCTAGAATAATATATGAATATTGGAGCGGCAGCGGAGCGTACTAAAACTCATAGACGTGTCTAGCAGGACACAAGTTTTGGACGAAAATTTTGTTCGTGATGTCCGGTCTATAGGTATTTTTGTTACATTCTGCTTTACATCAAATCACTTAAGTATGCAGTTCAACATTTTACATTTCTGGTGAGTGAGAGAATCAAAGTGAAAATCAATTATATCGCAGCAACTATTCAGGACCCTACAGAACCTGGCATATGGAGAATTAGATCCCAACACCGTTCTTCTCTGAGGAGGACAAACCGGAGTAATAGGTTAAATGTTTCCAAGAAGTTACTAAATTTAAAAAAAAATAGTGTATTTTGTATTTAGGTATTACATAGATGGAAAAAACATTCCCTTATATGTCAAATAAGTATTTGGTAGGTACTAAACTTACCAGGTGTAGTAGGGACATGCGTAAAAAGATAAGATTCTATTATTCTATCACGTTATCGAACATTTTGAAGCACGGGCTGATGTCCTTTAAAAAGGTCATATAGGTAAGTGCCTACGTTGTTGCAGACTGATCCTGACAGGTCCTTAATCGTATTAGCTAAGTATTAGAATGTGTTCTTAGTGCTATATTTGTTATGTCTTTGGTGTTAGTAAATACCACAGGTCTTAGGTGAGGGAAATTATTCTTTACGTGTGACTAACCTAATATCATAGTTTATGCCGCCCAGGGGCCCCTGACGTGACTCCACGTGCTGTTCAGCATTATCTCTCAGACATGCCAGATTCCTCACGATGTTTTCCTTCACCGGTTTTGAAGCATGCTATCACTGGCGCGGCTCAACGATACGAAAATGTTATTTTTAACTTTGTAAATGTGATCTTTACTTTTTGACGTTTGGGGTTTTTTATGCAAACAATACTTTCTTGATTGTTTTACAAATTAACTGTTGTAACAGAGATTAGGTTTGGAAATACTTTTTATCACTGGTTTTAATACTCAATTGTATGTAGAGCTTTTACTAATTATTCGTTATATCTACTCGTACAAACGCCAGCACATCAAGTTACCCCAATGTGTCAAATTTTCCCAATTGAATGTGAATGTAATCCTTATTATGTTTGACATAAAGTTGAAAAACGATCAAAGAAATTTGACACATTGGGGTAACTTGATGTGCTGGCGTCTGAACATTGCACTTACTAGTTCGTGCTACATTTTTGCTGTCAGATAACTGCCAAGAAACAGTGTCACCCCTTGAACATTTTGCTGAAGTAAGCGTGAAATGAACTGTCAATTTCTTACCTTTATTGGATGATGGCTCACTTCATCTAAATTATCACAGGATACTTTTACACAATACACAGTTGATCCACTGTGGGTAAATATACATAACTGAACTTTATTGTAGAGGGATCCAAATTGATTCAATTCAAATATCTGTAGGTAAGACAGCCACCTACAGAAAGCTGACTGTAAAAACCCACCTCAGACCAAATGCAAATGTTTAAGAAAATCAATTAAACTGTGTGGTGTAAAAATTAACTGTACTTTTTTATTTTTTTACTATTTACGTTGAATAATAAATGAAATATGGTATGTTAACAAGTAGTTGCTTAATACATACTTATAATTATTTAAGGATTATATTGTTTTATTGAGCATACTCAATAAAAAAAAAATGAGGATGAGGTGGACTTTTGCAGTCATCTAATACAAGGTGTGTTTTCACAATCAAAGTCCAAATTGTACGAACGTTTAATATTCTTTATTTTGATAAAAACTAATAAAAATAAACTAAATTAATATAATTCTTCATCTTCAACATATCAGCTGTAAGCCAAGGTAATATTTTATACCAGAACTTATTTTTTTCGTCTTCAGGTACAAACACACGTCTGAAAGCACTTTTTCAGGTCTTACATCTTTATTGCATTAATTCAGAGCTGTTTTGGTATAGATGCCAGCACATTAAAGCTACCCCAAACTGTCAAATTATCTCAATTGAACATGAACTCTATTCTATTTGTTATAAAATTGACACTCCTGTACATACGCAGGTTAATTCATTCCATAATCACAGTTATCTCGTCGTTTTTTGTGCGAGTTTCACCCGAGGAAGACTCGCTTGAAAATATATTACAGTGTCCCCCTTGTCAGCACTTATTTTCACGATTAAGCAACAAAATCTAATTGAATTTGTGTACCTAATACAAGTTACTCGTGCCCTCAGTTGTAAAACAACTTAACGTTAATCAGTTCAAAACTTGAATATTGACAGCTGACAGTTCTGGGTGTCGTACACAAATCTTGTATAAGACGTATTTTTATTCTCTGGGGCCAGCCAAACTGTTTGGTTGTAAAAAACACCTCAACCGAGTGAATTCTACGCGTGTTTAAATTTTCGTAAAACTGTGGGACCCTTGTATGACTGAGGTGCAGTGACGGATTAAGACTACTTGATGCCCTATGCAATCCACGCCTGTGGGCCCCTCTATCCGTGTGTCAACTAGAATCGGTCTTTAAACCTTTACCGCCTAAAAATTTGGTTTTTTGTAAAATAAGATGATAGATGTAACATTGTACCTTAAAAGGGGAGTAGGTGCGACAACAATAAAAACCAAAGCACAATTTATTTATTTATATATTTAATGTTTTTAACATATCGGACTCTATGTATAATATCGATAAATTATCGAGCCTTTCTTGTATCATCTTTGTCCTTTTTTAATTTTTTAATATTTTTAATTTTGAAATGAACGTCGCGCTGCAATTTGTAATCATAAGCGATAAAAATATACGCAGGGCTGTTTCCACATTAGGGAAAGCTGATTCAATTTTATCATCATGTAGGTATTATTTTATACAATAAAATTGTGCGTGAGTTTGATGTAAACTTGTGCGAGCCGAATCACTGGGTTTGGAACTTATTTTACTTATGACATATGAATGAAACTGTTGAATTTCTGTTATTAATTCGGTATTAAGGTTTCCTGGATATGTATTTACTAGATTTGTATTGTGCTGACTGTATTATGCAGTTTGATCGGGACACATGATTTTATCGGTATCGGGTAACTTATTCAAGGATGAGAATTTCTCTGTTGTTTCTTTGTATATCTCTCCTCTTTTTCGCATCTTTGCATTTAATTTATCAATGATGCTATAATAACACGTCATTTTGAATTGTTTTCTTGGGCTGAAACTTAATTCAGGAGCTGAACCATCATTGGGCATTTTCTTTCTTCGTCTTTAACGGGTGTCTTTGTATTCCACATCTGGTAACTTTTCTTTTGCGCGGGCTTCTAAAGAATCAAAGTCGCACCGCAATTTTTCTAAGAAATCCACGAGTGATTGGCTGATCGGTACATTCGTTCGAATTGCCGAATGTACTAGCGGGCAGCGAGTGGGCAAGCGGGAGCGGGGTTTTCAAATTAGTCCTAGAAACTTATTTTGGTGTGGTTTTTGGTGACATGAGAGTGAGACGTGATTCGTGATGCCCTAAGGACGGATTTTTTTTGTGCTTATTCTGGTGCTCCCCCCAGACGTGATGCCCTAGGCAATTGCTTAATTTGATTAAGGGTTAATCCGTCATTGCTGAGGTGTGTAAAACTCAATCAGTTTGTTTTGCCACAGAAAAAAAATATCCGTCATAAACAGAATTTCGGAAAAAGTGGTCTGAGATGGGTTTTGACAATAATTCTAAGAGGTAGCTCCCATGACAAGATCGTTTTGTTGCTGCTTAAGTTTGGTTTAAAGTGTTTTCCAGTTATCTGAGTGAGTTCGTAAATAACATGTCTTATGTTATTGTTATGTGGTAAGGTTAACTGCACTATCGACAAAATAAATAAAATCTCTTTTGAAGGGACAAATAACACATCTATAACACATATGGTAGCTAACTATAACACATATCGTAAACTTTTTAATAATTCTCCGTACCTGTTTCGAATTCCGATTACTGCAGCATAGTTTTATATATTAACATAGATCTACTATTAGGTGTAGTTTGCATGCATTATGTGGGTAATATTGCACCGTATGATTTAACTGTTTCAATAAGGGAACGGTGCTAAAATTTTATCGTTCCAGAGAGCGGGAAGGCAGCTGCGTATCCATCTATTGGGTGGACGGGCCGGTGCAATAGCGTGCATACTTATACTTGGACTAACTTAGGCCAATATGTTGTTATGTAAGTCGGGTAATATTGTATAAGCACGGGATTAAGAAGAAGTAGTAGTTTTATGGGGTTGTTTTTAAGGCGTTCTCACAAAAAATCGAACTCTGTCTAGTGTGATCGTTGTCTGATTGTGGGCTGCAATTGAAAGTCCTTTAAATGAATACAGATTGATTTGTAATCAAGTTAAATCACTTATTCAATAAAATGGGTAAGCAAATAGGTGCTACATAAATATAGATACCTATATAAGTAGGTATGTAAGTAACATTAGAATTTGGATCTCCATAACGATGATTGATGGTAGGTATAATAACTCTAAAGTCATTGCAGAACAAAAGTTAAACTATTAATAAAATATAGGTAAATAATAAAATGTTTTTGTTATTTACAAAAACATTATATACTGTAACCTCATTGGAAGTTACAGTTTGAGCCGTTTGGGGTCGAAACGCTGGGGTCATGGGGTCCGAGTGCACGCAACCTTTTCAAGGAGATTTCTCGCCGACTGGTCGACACTTCGCGTGACCAGAGGGCTGGCTTATTCTTTGGCCAAAGAATTAGGATTGTCATCCAACGTGGCAATGCTGCCAGTCTTCTGGGCATGTTTCCTGATGACAGCGATGGGGAGGAGTACTTTGACGCCTGAGTGTTCCGATTTTGTTTTTCCTAGAAGAGGGTTTTTGTATTTTTTTTCTTTACTATTTTATTTGTAGTTAGTTTAAGTGTACATATTTAATTTATTTTAATTAGTTACGTAGGACGTAGTACCTTAATATATTATTTACATATGAAAGCTTCCTTACAAGAGTTTGTGAAAAATAGACCAGTTACATTTATTTGAGTAAGGATCTAATAGAAATATTGGATAGTGGTCATTCAATACACAAGAGCAATTTAGTTGATAAAAATATCAGATCCTTTTTTTCTTCTGCAGTGAAAGCCTTGATAAGTGACAGTAATCACTGCATTTTATCGAATTTATTTTTGGGTAAAATCAAATTATTCCGGAATGCCCTTCCAAAAGTACCAAAGGCTTCAAACCAACGAAAAAACGAAGCATGTCGCGTACTCGGACGATACTTAGCGAAGAATTGCCTCTCCCACGCGAACTTGCACAGGATGCACACAACAAACTCAAAACATCAAAAGCAACTCTATTTTAACCTTCAATAAAGTTAAGTTTCGCTTGTGAAGTGGCCGTCCCGCCTACAAGGGGCGTCCATTCCCCCTCTATCGTCGTCGTCGCGAGTGCGTTCACACGAGTTGCTACTTTTAAATTTTAATCACAACTTGCCCGTTGATTTGGACAAAAACGTGAAATGGACGCGTGACAACTGAAATGTTTGCAGTGTCATTTGTATGTAATGCAGTGATATAACCGGGTAGGTTGTGATAATTGATTTTTTTATATCGAGGTGATTCATTGGTTTTGTTTTGATAAGTTCTGGGGAATCAGTAATTGGTGGCAGGGGAGGGAGAATGAGTATATATTTACCTTCCTAAAGTATGTACAGAATGACAAATTCACAACGTCCAAAGTTTACCTAGCTACTTATATTCAGTTAAAAATTTTCATTTACTGGCCTGTTGGTGTAGTAGTTAGTGGCTCTGCTATGCCGGAGGTTGTGGGTTCGATTCCCACCCAGGACAAATGTTTGTGTGGTGAGCACGATCATTTTGTTCTATGTCTGGGTGTAATCTATCTGGGTGTAATTATCTATAATTAATATTAAAGTACATATTTAGAAAATAATATAAACCATGTTTGCCAGTTGCCTAGTAGTTGGCGTTGTGTGAAAGGTGTGGAATATTTATTATTTCGATTTTTTTCTATTTTTTCCTTTTGATCTTATTACTAATACTAAGTTAAGTTTCCAAAGATAACGTAAACGTTAGTAGGTGTCTACTGAAACATACTCGTTAAGTAAAATAAACACGAAAACTCCATAAAAGTGAAATTAGGTCAACAGGCCTCCATGAAAATTGTTCACAGGTGGTTAAAAAAACTGAAATTGTTTACAAACTTTATTTTTATAGTGTTTCTTTTAGCTCAAACGTTCATATTGTGTGAATTCCGGTGTTTTTATTTAAAACCGTGATTGGTGTTAAGACTATTTTAATTGTAAGACTTTTAAATGGATGAGTATATCATATACCTACCTACCTTACTTAACATAAAATATAACACTAGAAAGTGTGTTGTTAGGACTTTTGAGTGAGTATTTTCTAAATCTTTTAATGAATAATTTTACCAATTTATAATTAGATATAATGTACAGACGCCAGCACATCAAGTTACCCCAATGTGTCAAACTACTTTGATCATTTTTCAACTTTATGTCAAACGGAATACGGTTCATATTCAATTGGGAAAATTTGACACATTGGGGTAACTTGATGTGCTGGCGTCTGTACATACCCCAGCCTCAACCTACCCCAAACTGTCAAAGCCCAATTGAACATGAATCTTATTCTATTTGCAATAAGGTTGAAAAACGATCTAAGAAATTTGACACATTGGGAAAGCTTGATATGCTAGCTACTGTACTATCCTATGACCGCGTCAATACTGTTTTAGTTTCAGGGTTGCTTTTCTTTTTTTAGGGTTTTCCTTTAAATCAGTCCAGCCATAGGTATCAATAAGTAACTTAGTTTAATAACTTTATCTGACATAAAGAAAACTTAAAGCACTTACATTATATTTTAAAAGCGTAAAGTACAATATTATACAAAATCATAAACAGATACCGTGACTTCAGAACATCGTTCTCGACCCTTAGTGTTAATTTTTTTACCGGATTTTCTTTTTAGTTTAAATTGTATAAAATGATTTAAGTCAAAGAGATTCTCAATAAAAGACTTATTGATTAAGTGACATTTTTTGGAGGACTCATAATAATAATTTAAATGGAAATTAAGATTTCTTTCTGGTTATTTTCAGTATTCAAAAAGAAAATGGCATCAGAAAACAATGTGTAAAATTGTGAAAATACTAGGATTTTTTATGCTATTCAGCATTAAAAAAAGTCCTATGTTTTCGGCTTTTTTTTAACTAGTCAGACGACACTTACCTAAAGAAAAAATATGACGGTTTGTCATTATTAATAATTCTTTTATTTATTCGTTTCTGTACATGTACGGAGAATTATTAAAAAAAATACGAAATGTGTTATAGTTATCTACCTGTGTCATAGATATGTGTTCTTTATCTTTGACATTCATATAAATATTTCGATGTTGTAAATATATTGGAGTTATTACTTTATCTTCTCTCCCACAACACATAGTCCATACAAAAGCTGTCAAACCACCATTTTTATTCCATTTCCTAAAATTTATCCGATGATTGAAAAATCGGCACTTAGAATTATACACAACACATATTAGTACCTACTTATATGCAACGATGTACCTTTCACCCAGTATATTTATTTCCCTTTTGTAAAAACGTTGAGAAAACTACTAAAATGGTAGTGTATTAAAATTTATGTTCACGAAAATGCGCCTTTTGATAACCAACCTTGGAATGGGTAATTACTTTGAAAGTGTAGTGATTTATTACCAACATTATTCTTTAAACAACTAGCCATTATGTAGGTACCTATGTGGCGATAGAATTAATATTAGTTATTTTGAAAACCTTTGACTGAGTGAGCGATTAGATTGGGCAAGTAAGAGTAGATAAGTACATTTGTGAGATTCCAGATTTTCTCTCAGAAATAAATTCAAAATCAAAGCGATTATAATGACTATGTCTTCTCATGTTTATTAAAGTATTTGGTCATAATCTGCCTAGCCTTTTCCCAACTAGGCGGGGACTAGCTTCTAGTCTAACCGGATAACCGTGATTGCTTATCTGACCTCCACAACTGGGTCACAGGATACCTCATGATAAAACTGTTTGTAGGTAAGTCACTTAAAGTTTTGACCACTCGTAACGGCTGAAAACAAAAAGTATGAAATTCCTTTGTATGCACAAAAAATATATAAATCTGTTCAAGAAATACTGTCATACTTGGAACTTTGCAAGGAAACCTAGATATAAAGTGAGCAACCGTGGTGATCATGCTTTCTCTGTTTGAGAAGAGACCGTTGGCCTGCAGTGGGACAATTTAATACCAGGCTGTTAATAGGTATTATTATTTTACAAGGCACGAACAAAATATTTTTGTTCCCTCAATTCAATTGAAAAAAAAACCTTTTCATTAAGGTGCCACTACTCGTACTTGTACACCCAATGTACCTATTATAAGCTTTTTAACAATCTCAGCCATAAACATGATCTAAGCTAAAAAGGTTTCAAACGGAACTGCTTTCTTTACGGGCAATTTGTGTATTGTAAGTACCTATTCATATTCAAATTGTTTAGCAGTAAAAAAAGTCCTGATATTATTAAATAAATAAATGATTATTTAGTTCGTAAAGATACTTAATACGGCCTACCTGTCATTGCACTCCGAGTCGTTGAGCTATACGTTAAGTTACCTATGCTGACAATAACTGGACTGTTCGATTTAAATCTGAGTGTTTCAAGAATCTAAATTCAGCATTAGTTTTTGTTTGCAATTGTATGGACAGTCTTTGGTCTCTGAGATTTTTTCTTCACAGATTAATCGGTTGGGAGATATTGAACTAGTCAATTTTTTAAAAGTCTGATGAAGAGCGAGTTGACCAATATTTAAAATTTTATGTTTTATTTTGTTTTAGTGCGACTATAAAATGAAAGTTGTTTGTATCGGGTTCTTGTTGATTACTAAAAACTGTGCCAGATCTTTTTTTTAATTTTTCCTTTTATGTTTAAGTATAACGTACGTACGTATCTACCTACATCAAGCTACCCTAATGTGTCAATTTTCTTTGATAGTTTTTAAACTGTAAGTACTACAAACAGAATAAGATTATTTTCACTAAATTTACTTCAGATATCATATCTAGTAAACTTCGAAGATAATTAAGGACAATGGAACAATGGATATTTTTTATTTAGAAATATGCTTTTTTTGTGATAGGTACCCATAACTCATTTTGAATTAGCGTACCTATACCTACATATTTCTTCAGCACGTACCTATTACTTAATAATTCATTATGATTACTTACTGAATTTTAGAATCTTATGCCTGATATCTGTCACAGACAGACTCTGTGTGTGTCATAGTCTGACAATCAGTCTGTTATCGTGTTACTCAGTAACTGGGTTGCCGAGATCATTATAGCAGCTCCATGTAAAATGTTGGTATTCATGCGTCCGGTAAAATTAGAAATAAAAAAAATATTCCACAACTTTTCACACAACGCCATCTAGTCCCAAGCTACGCTAAGAGCTTGTGTTATGGGTACTAAACAGCTGATAAACATACTTAAATACTTCTAAATACATACATATTATAGATAAATTACAACCCAGACACAGAACAAATGATCATGCTCATCACACAAACATTTGTCCTGGGTGGGAGCCGAACCCACGACCTCCGGCATAGCAGTCAGGGTCACTAACTACTAGACCAACAGGCCAGTCAAAGAAGCCTGTATACGCAGCGTAGAGTTAAGTTGCTACGAACAGATTAACTGTTAGGAAAGTCGATACGATATAAGTTTAAAATACACTGAGTGTTTCTGCATACAAGTTATGAATAAAATGAGAACTACAGTTTTCACGACATCGACATAGAGTCGATATTTCTATCAAGTAGGTACTTAAGGCGGTACGACAACTTGGTAGAGTGCACAATTTCATAAAGAATTCATGCCGCAGCATTCATCATTATTATAAAACGTGTAAGTAATCAATTTTATTCAAAATACCGAAGGCTATTCAAAATTAACGAATAATAACAGTTATTATCGTTGCCTTACATGGAAATCAACAAAATAATTAATGCAATTCGTCACAATTCGCGTATCGGCGGCCATTTGTGCCGCTATTACCGGCTCAACTTCGATAAGCTTTATTGCCTAACGACATGGTTAGTTTGAGCTCCTCGCACGTAATAAATTATTATAAATACAAAACTATGAGAAAGTCTGTGAGTTTAATTTTCCGCAAATTTGATCTAACGCTATAAAGGTGGGCAATCTCGCGCGTTCGACGCTGCGCTGGCGTTGATTGCGCATTACCACTGTTTACTCAGCCTGCGCACAGCACACGTAATGAAGTTTATAAAGTCGTTCTAATTGAGCGGTTACTGTTTCTACTCCGAGAGGTAAAGTTACAATAATATTGCTTTTAGTAATATAATTTAAGGTACTGCAAAATTTTGCAAGTATTTTTAGAATTTGAGAGATTTTCTTTATTCGATTCAGTTACGAGTCGACAAAAGTAATCTGATCTGATTGTAGTCACGCTCACTGGATTTGGGTGTTTTTTTTACAAAAGTTAAAAATAAATGAAGTTTTATACCTGATTTAAATTAAATTTTCAATTGGATGTTTTCGATTGGACCCTGTTTTACGTTCAGTCGATTTTCATGAGCTTTTACTACGGCAAAGTCGAACTGGTAGATGAGCCAACGTAGCTCGCAGTTTAATTAAATTCTATATTATTTGGTTTTGTTAGTTTTACCTAGATATTGATTTTGAAAACTCATGCACAAACTGCCAACTTAAGTGCATGTTTCACTTACATCTCAGCGTGCATGAACAATGAACGTGTAGGCGTCTACTCACTCTCAGTGAAATGTGCAAGCAGCAACCCATCTGGTTAGAGCTATTTGTGTCTTATAGTAAACTAAGGGCTTATTTATTCAGAATATAACCGCGAATATTGTAACGCGGTTCTCGGCGCACGGGCACAGCCCCTTCCATGGCGGGAAACTCTCATCGCTGTGCATAAATAGTGATGCGAAGCGTCCGCGCACCGAGTAGGTAATTCGAATAAATACCTCGATACAATCGGCTCACCGTTTAACGAGAGAGCCTTTTCCGCGCCGCGGTGAGCCGTTTAGCGAATTTCAATAGTTATCACGCGGAGAAAAACTCGCTCGGCGAGAGGGACGGGCGCGAGCAGCGAGGCCAGCGCGAGCGGGACGGACTTAATAAGAAAGAAATAATAAAAAAGCGGTTGTGTGTGCGTGGTCGGAGTGTGGTGGCATAGGGCGGCGATGCAGGCCCCTCCCTGTGGCGCGCCGCCTGCCGCCTGCCGCCGCCTCAGTCGAGTCCACAGCGCGCCGAGCCGCACCGGTCCGCTCTACCCGCGTCCAGAGCGCGCGTAAAAAGTTTCAACACACTGTACGAAACTTGCACACTGTGATTACGATACCGAACTACGTAGCGACCATTCATTCTTACATTGTCCTGTAAAAGACTCGCTGAAATGTTTGTGTTCTTCATTTTATTCGAAAATCTGTGATTTTTGCGATTCCTGTAAATTTAGAAGTCTCTTATTTTTCTTGAAAAGTTATTTAACTTTGTATATTTTTTTACGGTAATTTGTCGATTTCAAAACTAATCTGGACAGTATATTCATAGTCACCAACGGAGTGCAAACCGCAGCCAAATCTTAACTTGAAAGTTGCAAAGATTATGTACTGGAACATCGATGGGATGTTCGGACGGTGACAACGAGTGGTCAGCTGGGGGCAGGCTGGGCTCACAGGCGGTCAACTTGATGCTGCTGCAGGGTGAGGGTCGGCAGGGGCCCGCCATGGAGGAGGACTGCTCCGCGCGGCCCTGCGCCACCGACTTCTCCATCGCCGCTATCATGGCCAGGGATCGCCAGGAGCGAAGAGAGAGGCGAAGGCACAGGGACCCCAGAGAAGACACACTTATGCCTTTAGGTGAGTCCTACAAACTTTTCAATGAGTTGTATTCCATAGTCAATCTATGCATTGATTTTTCTAGGTAGAGATAGAATCTACCTGGGATGAATAAGAAAACAACAAACTATTATTTTTTTGTTAAAGTAATTAAGTTTATATACTTAAGATTACTTTTGTTCACTTAAGAAGAAGAAACCAGTTAGAAAATTTAAGAAACAAGCTTTCAGAAGTTGTTATAAACCTTTAAAAACTTCTGGCAACTTTATTTCCAATAAGACTAAGTAGCTTTCAGAAGTAAAAGTTAAATAAAAACTTATATTAATTGAAACTAACAGCCGCAAACTTTTTTGATAAACTCGCCTTAACAAGGTTAAGGCCAAGTACAATTACCAATTCACCCTCCAGGTCTACCATTCTTATTAATTTCTTGTAATTTCTTCCATTATTTTTTGACAGAATAATAGGTATAACTCCAAGATATTTTTTTTTTATTTGGACGTTGGTTGTTAAGTTGGAATAATATACGAAGTTGTTTAAAAGTGTTAAAACTTAGTTAGGTTAGGTTAGTTAGGATTGATTTTACAGTTCAATTACTTAAATATGTTCATAGTGTGGCATATTACCCCATTATGTTCCTACTGCACACAGAGGCCTCGTCTCTGGGAGAGGCAGTGGGTCATTTACAACTCAACACGGACCCAGTACGGGTTGATCACCAATATTTTAGTTAATATATTCTGAAGTAAGAACTTGAAGTGCTGAAAAATATACCAAATAAGTAACATTTCGAATGGAAATGTGATGTTTTATCCTCTGGAAAAGTTACATTTTCTTTATTTATTTATATTATTCTAAAACGTTTAAATAAAATGTGATGAATTATTTAGGCCTATACAAAATGATATTTAAATTATTTTTTTTTACATAAATTGTTGAAAAATATGACAATGTTAAAAGCATATTTCCCTAATCGAATACAACTGCTATCGATTAGACATGGCTGTCATTAAAGGCATTGTAATATTTTCTTGTATTATGGAAACATTCCGATTGTTATTATTTATTGCTAGTTCTTATCGCGAATAAATATTAATGTTGCTATCAGCAACGTGTTTGTTACAAAATTTACGTTAACATAATGGCTTTATAAACTTGACCTGTGTTATTATGTTAATGGCAAAAATTACTGAATAACATAAGGCGAGGTTGTAGCTATTTTTTAGTTTTTGGGAAGCCTTCGATTTTCAGTCGAATATAAAATATAGCACCGAAATATATTATCAAAACTGCACATTTGCCAAAGGGTTTTGTCACGTTAGAAACCATATTTTAAAAAATTGGCTCTATAGACAAGAAAACCATGAAGTTGACACAAAATCGCTATTTACAACGAGTTCAAGAGCTACACATAATTACCTATGCCATCATGTAATAATGAAAATGTTTTATAAAGGAGTGCTTACTATTGTGTTACTAGGGTCTGATAAAAACACGTTTAGCAATTTCGTTCTTTTTTTTCTGTGATCAAAAAATACACAAAATAATTGAAGCGCTCCAATCATTCATTTCTCAATGATAAAGTTAAATACATTTATTTGTTTCAACATGTCTTACATGAAACATGGAAATGCACATATGGATCTCATTAATAAATTATTATTGTTCCAACATCGTACCTTGATTCCGTCATCGTAGTAATACGGAGCCATAATAACAAAAATCAAAACAACCTTATAAGATTAAAAAAAAAGTGTATAAAGGTATCATTCTGTTTTTCTGATGTTGTTTAGACA
The DNA here is from genome assembly GCA_921972225.1 of Euplexia lucipara. Classification (NCBI taxonomy): domain Eukaryota; kingdom Metazoa; phylum Arthropoda; class Insecta; order Lepidoptera; family Noctuidae; genus Euplexia; species Euplexia lucipara. The sequence continues at coordinate 16,317,260 of OV179146.1, forward strand.
GACATACGTTTTTAACATACATACATACATATCGTCACGCCTGTAATCCCCGAAGGGCTAGGCAGAGGTGTACCTGGTAGTACACCCACATTTCGCCATTATGTTTAAGTCCCATGTAATAGGGGGCGAGCCTATTGCCATCCATCGGGCACAAATCCAGACTCCGGGCTGCTACTGAGAAATCCCAGATTGAAAAACTCAATAACACTTTGCCCGACCCGGGGATCGAACCCGGGACCTCATGATCAGCAGTAGCGCTTGCGACCACTAGACCAACGAGGCAGTCGTTTTTAACAATGTCCGTTAATAAAATACTTGATCTTTTTGTAAACGAACGAGTTACTAATTTATGATACTGCCTTTTAGTTACAGTAACTTTGATAGTGTCATAAAATTAAAATGGAAACTAAGTTTTATATCTTTAGCGAGAAACGTTTTGAATCGAGACTGCGTCATATATCTACTTTGGTCATTATTTATTTATCAGGTGCCTGCAATAATATTATTGACATCAATGTTGAGGGCTCTAAAAAGTACAATTGAATAGGATGGATAGGAACATAAATTGTTTGATTAGAATTATTCTTCACCACTTTCAGGCTCTTTTATTATTCTACTCTAAACGATATATTAATTGCAAATAATATCTCATTTAGAAAATTCTTTAAAACTCACTTCTTAAGTTTTCTTCAAGTTGGTAGATAGCCTTATTGGTTTCGACGAATACAAGAATAATTTGATCCTCTTCAGGGTTTGCATGCCGCAGCAAGTTGGAAACATTCACTAAATCCAACAGGAAGGAAAAAAAGTTAAGTTATTAATAATTGAAGATGTTTAAAACCCATAACATTATTTAATTAAATCAAGTAAATCTAAGATATAAAAGAAAATCTTAGATACCCATCCAATATAAGAAAAACATATTTAAGAAATGTGGAGATTCACTGAGATCGAATATTAATAGCATGTTATTAAACTATGTCGTTGGATAAACAGGTAATTAACATATTTATTAATTTTCTTCTTCTTCTCGTCATAAAAAAGACGCGTACTAGGTCGGTAGGTAGGTATCTACTTAATATTTTTCATGGACAGGATAAAAAATATTCTTTTCTACTTTCTCGATACTTTCCTTTCTGATCTACTTTGGTAGGTCACGGGCCTTGTATTTATTTAACACCAGTATCACTGTTAAATACCATGAAGTAATAGTATCTAATATTCTAATAAAGTCTAATATATTCTAAATCAATTTAACCAACTAAGCAAAAAAAATGGATTCTAGTACAGAAATTAATAATTGGACTAATGACGGAGAGGATTTATCAATAATTAAATACGTCTTAACCGTGCCTACCTATACCATTATCTTCCCAAACTTAAAATAAATTAAAAACACCTAAAACTCAAGCGTTATTTTGCCAATAGGTGAAACAAAATATTCTAACCTGGTCGTAATGTGGTAACTACACCTTTAATAATAAGTTACGACGACCCTTCAAAGGCAGATAGACAAATAAAAATGTAGGAGTTAAAACTCCAACACAAATAAAAATTCATTCTGACCCACATGTTATGAAAAGTCCAAAATGAACTAATCCACGTTGTACCCATAGCATATCCAATCAAATAAAAATAATTATTATTTTAAAATTAACTTCTCTCGATAAGTATCTACTGCTCTAGGTGGTTTACCAGAATAAAATAAACAAAAGTTTAAATAAATTCGTATGACATCACTTGCCTTAATAACAAATGTTTTTTATTATTATTAATAATAATAATAACTCTTTATTTCAGGCATCTGTGGCCCATATAAACAAAATAAACACTATAATCTAATACAATAATATTATATTATAAAAAAAAAAAAATAATAATAATAATAATGTTATTATATCTTTTTTGTATCAATATTTAAAAATATAATTTATATGTATGTACAAAAAATAAATGGAAATAATAATAATAATCTTAATATTATTTTATTTTTTTATTATTTATTATTGCTGCAATGGTTTTTTGAAACCTTTAAAACGATGCGTAAGTCTAGTACCTATACGTAAGTATGTGAAAAAAGTTAAAGGGTGACCTAAACAAATTATGAACTTTTATTTAATTTGCTAGCAGTTGAAGCTAAGAAGATTGAGCTAGAAAGATTGAGCGAAAAATCTAAAACATGGTAGGTACATTTTGGTTAAACTAATTTTGATTTAGTTCCATACAAACTGTGCTTAGGTAATATCCTAGATACCTTAGACCTAGAGAAAAAAAAAACAAGATATTGTTGAAAATCTGAACCAAATTTAACTTGCATTCAGAACTAAGTAAAACGTTTAGTTATCAGTAACAAACAATGGCAACTGGCGTCTTAAGTTTGAACTAATAACATGCTCTCGAAAACATGATTTAAAACAGGATTTGTACATCATAGCTATGCTACGTCCTTCGAGCTAAATAGATCCAAAGAAGAGAAGATTAGGCAGTGTATTATGCCTATGTACAGACGTCAGCGCATCAACCTACCCCAATGTGCCAAATTTCTTTGATAGGTTTTCAACTTTATTCAAAACACTATAAGGTTCATGTTCAATTGGGAAAATTTGACAGTTTGGGATAGGTTATGATGTGCAACCTAAGCCCATATGTCACCAGTTATGATTATGTCACATGTAACCCTGTTGACATGCATTGTGCACAAATACAGATTCCGGGGTGCTACTGAAAACCACAAAGTACTGGGTAAAACGAATGAAAGGGTAAATCTTAATAAAATCCTGAACGGGATTTCCCAGTTTATTCAATATTTGTTACTAAGTATCAAAATATATTATTTAGATTAATAGAAGAAAGCGAGTCCTTGTACGCAGCAAACATAATTTAACTTACGTGAAAATCGCCTTCTTCTTTTAAGTTTTGACTCACCACAACTCACCCTGGCCTGTCGGTCTATTGGTTAGTGATGCCGACTGCAAAGCCGGAGCCGGAGGTTGCGGATTTGATTCTCACCCAACTAGATCTACTAGATCCGGCGTTAATGATAATGATAAATGATATTTATTTCTGTAAATAGTTTTTCACAAACACTTTTACACGTCTTTTTTTAACTAGTAGATAAGATCGGAGTTTCACTACCTGACTACTCTGAGAAGAAACACCGAAAGAAACTCAGAGATCATCTCTTTTAAAGTCCAGACATTATCTTGGTCAAATCATGTAAGATCCATGCAGATTAGTGTCTGAAATGGTCTTTTAAGGAAAGTTGTGGAATATTAATTTCATTTTAATTTATATTTATTTAGCATAGTATAGGTATGTTTATCAGTTATCTAGTAGGTACTCTTAGTACAAGCTCTGCTTAGTTTGGGACTAGATGGCGTTGTACGAAAGGTTTGGAATATTTGTTTAATATTTGTTCGCTTGAATATAAAATATTCATTAGTTGCTTCTGTACGAGTCACAAGGGGTATCGTGTTACCTAATACCTGGGTTGTGGAGGTCAAACAAGCTGTTTCTCCATGTTAAACACTGGTATTTAGCTGCATCTGGTTAAGCTGGAAGACAACCCCAACACAGTTGGGAAAAGGTTAGACAAACGATGACGTAGCAAGTGTTTAGTGTGGTTTTAGCAAGATTTTTCTAAACTAACCTTTCAATCGTGTCAATTAGAGACACAATAGGAAGACAATGACAGCGCGGATACCGGTGTCCTCTTGGGGTTTAAGGAATAGCAGGAAAGTTAATAGGTATTTTAGTTCAACACTTAAACACACTAATAATTTGTTTTTATTTTACTAAAATAATCTAAGAATCTCTGCCGCAAATGGGTTAAAGAATTGTTTGTTTTATTTGGAGAAAATCAAGCATGTAGACGTAGTCGCAATTTATTGTGTGTTATCCATTAAAATAATATAAATGCCAAAACGGCATTAAGTCCACCTTAGTATATTTGTGTGCTAAAAGTATTAATTAAATTAATATCTTCTTAAATGAGTCTTATTAAAAACGATAACCAGGCATTACTGTATGGCGGCATCCAATTTACATTATTATTAAAAAAAGTAAAGTAAGGTGCTTTTCAGATATGTATTTAGTTAAACTTCTAAATTATTATTATTGTTATTATTTATTATTTCTTCTTCTTTTTCTTCTTTCTTTGTTATGAGATCCCGTGTTCGATCCCCAGGTCGGGCAAAGTGCTTTTGAGTATTTCCATCTGAAATTTCTCAGTAGCAGCCCGGAGTCTAGATTCGTGACCGATTGATGGCATTAGGTTTGCCCCCTATTACATGAGACTTAGACAAAACTGGTGGAGTGTACTACCAGGTACACCTCTGTCTAGCCCTTCGGGGATTACAGGCGTGACGTTATGTTATGCGTTATGTGTCTAAATAATTATTTTGTAAAGATTTTGTTTCAGTACGAAATAACATGCAAGTTTTAAATTGTTTGTTGACTCTAGTCCACTTATTTAACAGGTACGTAGTAAAGTGATAAATAAATACCCATTTACTTGTAAGTATTTTTTGAGGTTTATCTTTAGCTTACCTATTTCAAATAATTGTATGTTTTATATTGACCTTAGTCAATTTAAATATTTTTTGTCTAAATCATGAAACCAGGTTATTTTTTAATTTATAAGAGACATTTGGAACATATTCCTCCAAAAAAAACATAATTATATCTAGGTATGTGCTTCACTGATCAAAACTTTACAGTTACATACTAAGATAAACAAGGATTCCATGAGAAAGGTTTGAACGTGTCTGTCGATCGTTTCTTGATTCGTTTTTATTACTTTACAGTTGAAAATCCTACCTCGATAAACATACTAAAAGACGATCAAGTTTACATGAGTTTTGCTATGAATTTCCTGAATTCATTATTACGAAATTTTAGGACCCCGAACGATGCTCTATGTAATGTGTCTGGTTTAAAAGGTTACCTCACTGGTTCTTGAGGTGTTTATCAGATTATCATTAATAGTCCTAAGACCTTTATAGGTATTATATGTAGCATATTAACCGACAGTCACCCAACTGCTGTCTAATCTATTCTAAATACAAATAAATCTTTACCTTGCACACAAAAAGTATATTACATTAATATCCATGTAGTTTTGAAAGTTCAACAGTTGGTACCGGCTTGTAGGGTAGAGCGGTGGTAACTGCTGTTGATATGTCAATTTCAGATCACCAACATTTAACCAAATGGAATGATACAAAAGAATAAGCGATAGGAAGTTATTTTTTAATGAAGATATGCTGAATGGCGCAAGGGAAAGGATCTTGGGTTTGGAATCTTTACCATTGCATACATGCGCACTCTTAACTCCTATGCATGGTCATTCGTGCGCGCACTTTATAACAACGCGTCCTAATGAGATTGGTTATAGTTTTTTGCCATTTTTTTTAAATCATGCTGATGAATAAGTATAACAATTTGTTCGTAATAAACTAGAGCCTAATTTAAAGTTAAACCGAAAGATAAAATTTTAAAGTTGATTTTTACTGAAATAAAGTTTATAAAGTGTGCACTCTTTGTTACCTCTATCCTACATACTCAAGTATAGTTAAAAGTCAAAGTTTGATTCTAAGACTTGACAGATGGATAAAAATATTAATCTGTAGATATGCTGCCATCAATCTAATAATGAAAATACTTAATTTAAAAAAGCAATCAAGCTAATTTTTAATTGATTTAACGATATTTTCATTGCCACAGTGCAGTTTGTAACGCACGAGCCCACACTATGCATTAGGATAAGGTTCGAACTCCAGCACATCCAGCTACCCCAAACTGTAAAATTTTCCCATTTGAACATGAACCATATTCTATTTACAATAAAGTTGAAAAACTATCAAAGAAATTTTACACATTGGAGTATAGTTTGATGTGCTGGCCTCCGTACTATTATTTAACAATCGGCATGGCTAACGTGGTGATTTTAACACTATCGACTCAGGGTCGTTCTTTGTCGCATGTTGCTTAAATCATTGACCAGAAGAAATTTACAGGCTGAAGTTGTGATAAGAGTTATCGTAACAATGGGTCTATTAATATGCCTAATACCTACGTCCTTGGTACTAAATACTTATCCTATAAATTTTAATAGAATCTTCTAAGTCTGAGTCAAAGAGATTTAAAATACTATAGAGCGGGCATGTCAAGGAAATGTCATAAAAAAACTTTGATCCCATGTCTCAGTAACGCCATCTAGAATAATATATGAATATTGGAGCGGCAGCGGAGCGTACTACAAAAAACTCATAGACTTGTACCAGCAGGACACACTTTTTCGGACGAAAATTTTGTTCGTGATGTCCGGTCTATAGGTATTGAATGTCTTTGGTCTGAGTCATGATAAAGACTAAAAATGTTCTGTTAAAGTTAAACTAATTGAATCGATTGGCTTCGAAGTACTTTCCTAAAACAATACCTAAAAAAAAATTATTTTTTAAATTTTAAAGTCTAACTTGAGATTTTTTTAAAGTCTTATATTTGTAAAAATGAAATGACGTTTGTTAGTCTCGCTAAAACTCAAGAATGGCTGGACAGACAGTCTAAGAAAAGTTCAAACGGTAAGAATAATATAGAAAAATGTAAGGAAAGTACTAAAAATAACAATTTATGTACCCATACAATCTGTTGCTATCTGTCAAACATTTGATGTTCGTTCCGTCGTCTGTACGGTAAGGATTTCGAATCGACAACATGTATGTTAATGTATAATAATGGGATTATCGCGTATTTGTGCCTGATAAACATAACTAGCGAAATGTAGTGTAATTTAACTATAATATGTATGTATTTAGAAATATATAAGTATGTTTATCAGCTGTTTAGTACCCATAACACAAGCTCTGAAGCTTAACTTGGGACTAAATGGCGTTGTGTGAAAAGTTGTGGAATATTTATTTATTATTATTATTATTAATGTGGGTACTACCACATTTGGGTGTGGGTACTAATATCGAAATGTGGGTACTACTACCTACTTCTACGAGTAATACACCTCTGCCTAACCCTCGAGGATATCAAGCCCTAAGTACCTAATGTTATGTTCAAAAAAGTCTTATGTTTCAAAAATCAATTAACGTGCTTAAAAATGACGACAGAGACGAACTTCAACAATTCTTTGCAAATAGGTACTCTCATACTACTGTCAGAACTGTAGACCGGGACCACTTGGTAAATTGTATGCACCATACAGACACGCAGTGGACGAGTTCAGTTCAAAATTATGAATTTTGTATATTTCAAAATCATTGCATTTTAGTAAGGTAGTTAGGTTAGGTAGTTAGGTTAGCTATATGATAGGTATGGTAAGTTAGGTTAGGTTATATATGTATAAGTTGTCATTTTAATTCATCTTACACAAAATGTTTAAATAAGAGTTTAAAGAGACTCGCTAAATAAAAAGTAGTAGTAGTTATTATTGTTTTTGATACTGCTATATTTGTTGTCAGCTTATTAAAAGTATGTACCTTTAACTAATATTTAAAATAATTCTAACTCGAAATATAATAATTCAACAAAACTCCGCAACGGCTCGACCACTTCTTATGAAATTTAGTGTGTATATTCAGAAGGTCTGAAAATAAGCGTAAACTAATAAAAACAAAATAAAAGTAATAAATTGATTCTAAGACGAAAGTTGAAGTTTACCGGGACGTCCTAAAAACCCTATGGAGTGAAAATATCTTTAAATTTCAGATTTATTAGAAGGCTTTATTTTATTAAACTTTTTTTTCGAAGGCTTTTGTTATTTTATTAGGCCTTTTTAAATTTTATAACACTATATTCTTGTTAGTTGAGTGTGCACCACGTAAATTTCCGAAATATCTACGAGAATTGCTTACAGCTCTTTAAGACACAATATATTTGATGAAGGGTCTCTCAAAAAAAGATGCAGAAAAAAATCCAGGGCCGCCGTGCTTAATTTCTTTAACACCTAGAATAAATTCGAGATTAAAAAAGACAGTTTGTCGGTTGTCAATCTGTCAGTTAATTGAGTGTGAGATAGAGGTCGACGAGAAATATTTATAAAATATGTGTCAAAAGTATGTGATAAAGAAATTACAGATGTTTCAAATCGTCGTTGATGCCGTCGCTTCTAAGATTCTAGCCTCATAATGACTTCGTTATGATGACAGGTTTTTCTTCACGACAAAGCGGAAAAATGTTTTAGTGGCTACTTAACTCAAGTTCTTTTTTAAATTAACTTGTAAAACTATAATGAAATGTTAAGAATTTTGATTTATCATCCCACATTATCGGTCTAACATGTAAAAAGAAGAAAGACGATTGATTGACGTTGATATGTTATTGGTTCTTTCAGAAAAGTTTGTGGACGCGACAGTATCGGCGTCGGGTTCCCCGTCCCCGCCCCTCGCGGAGTACGAGCGGGATTCCCCCGTCGATGTGTCGTCGACGTCGGAGGCCGGGTCCGCCAGCGGAGCCCCGGGTGGCTCCCGGCCTCTGTCACCACCACCCAGGAACCCGCAGCTCGTGGAGCGATGGTCCAGCGAGGAGATGCGGCATATACAGTGCCACCTAGAAACTAAAGAACTCTGGGACAAGTTTAACGAATTAGGAACAGAAATGATTATCACCAAAACTGGCAGGTGAGTTGCTATTGTTTTTAACAGTTCTAAAAAGTATAAATCAATGTATGTAGCGAGGGTTATAAATTAATCGAGAAGCATTAGTGCCAAATTACTAACGCCTACTCATTTATCTATACGGCGAGCACATTTAAATTAATTAAACACCGATTGTCTCATACCTTTTTATACGCGGGCACTTTTATGGACTTGATTTCCGGTACATTGGGTATTTGTCAATTATGACAAACGCTCGAATTGCAATTCATTTATTTTTAATTAGGTAGGTACTACATGCGTTTATACGGACGGTTCAAAACAGAAGTCGTTTTATCGCAATTATTTTTTTATTAATTGAACCAAGAGGCGGATTCCTAACAAGCAGTACCTACTGACGTAAAGCACGCGTTATTAACCACTTAAATGACGAAACGAATCGTATTTAGGGTTCTCTTGTTGAACTTGACGAGAAATTAAAAACTCTGTGGTAGGTTGGTAATCGAATCGCGATTGTTGGTTAACGAGATCAAGGCAATATCGACGGCGCGTTCAGAGGCGATAAGGTAGGTGGCACAGTGAAGGCGACGGCGCGAGGCATGTCGGTCGCGGAGCGCTGCCGAACAATGGGCAATCGACCGCCGCGCCGCGCGCACTGCTAGCCGCCCGTGCGATACTCGCACGTTAAACAATGAACGCAACAATCAAAAACGTAACGTACACGTCTATCGAACATAAAATGATTGCCTTCCAAATAATCTGCTCGTTAAAGCTGAAACAGATTGAATTCTTGTCACATTAAAACGAAAATTATCAGGTGGTGATTTGAAACTTTTAAAAATTTTAGGACTAGGTATTAATCTTAGGCAACACTTCAGCAGTCATAACATAGTTTTGAAATATTGACCAAAATGTATTTTTAAAAAGAGTAAATACTGTTTGTAAATGAAGACCGCTAGCGACTGACTAGCTGGATAACTGCTAGCGGCTGACTTTTTGTATGATGAACTTTGAGCTTTTCCTATTCCGTGATACGCATAAATACGTGAAGGTTGGGTTAATTATTATTAATTTTACTCCAAAGGGGCGAGAAATGGGAGTTCTGTCTTCAATTTAAATATGTAAACACAAAATCACCGTCATTAGATAGAGCTAAACGCAAGATTCGAAAAAGTTTGTATGTTACACGTGAAAGTATTGGAAATGCTGAAACGAATCCGATTGTAGTGCAAGGACTGGTGTCACATAAAAGTCTGATTAAACGCGACTGAATCTCAAGAGCAGTTGCTTGCTTAGCTATATTTGACGTCCGTGCAGGTGAAAATGATTTGTGTGTAAGTGTTATCGAGGAAACACTAGGACGGTAGCGAGACGCGCGGCGCGGAGCGGCACACCGACGACGCTTATCGACGCGCGCGTAAATCAACGCGACAGCCCACCGATCGTGACAAATTCGCAAACCTAATCTTTTGATAACGTTGTAGCTTACTCAGACAAACCGCACGATACTCGCCGCCTGTAAACGCTCTACTATATTCTCTGTTGGTTTCCTAATTTCACATAGCACCTAGACGTTTCTAAAGCTAAAGTCGAACAATATCCAGCCGCTCGATATCTGAACCTAATTAGGGAACCTAACCCATTTCACAGTTTTGCCTTAAAATTTATTTAATGCTAAATACGTCGTCTCCATACAAATAAATGTGAACAAAGGCCGGGTATAATGTACAAAACAATGAAGGCTCTTTCACGGACTATAAAGCTGTATTAATACCTCACTTATTTATTCCTTATAATGTTCTCGAGTTAACGACGCTTCGGGCGTCCAGTTTTTTCTACCACGCACCATAAAATACGACATCTGGAAATATATACCAGTCGCATTCATTTCCAAATTTAGCAACACATAACACAATAATAACAGTGTTGATTTGCTATAATAACCGTTTGCAAAAAAGATTGTAGTCATGTTTCGTTTTTATGAGGATGTTTAGATGCGATAGATCTTCATAATTACCTCGCGTTATCTCTTTTTCCACATTATCGATGCTTTAGATACGGCCGGGTATCGGTAATAAAAGATGGAACGATAGCAGGCGTTACAAAGGGCTATGGGAAGTCGCAATGGTAGACAATTTGCCACACACCGTCACGCGAGCTTATCCGAGTCGGCCCCGTCGATTAGCATAAATCTCACCAACTAACCGTCACAAATGAACGACGGGCGCGGGACGCGGGTAGCGGCTAAACAAACTGACGCGAGCGACGATGCGATCGCGCGACATTCGCATGTCGCGGCGACGATGCGCGACGAATCGCGACCGTCGGCCGCCCGCATAAATCAGCATTATCTCGCGAGATAGCCGCGCGCCTGGACCCACCCCGCCGTATCACGCGGAGCCCCGTGTCGTTCGAAAAAATTAATGACTTGGAAAAACGATTCGCTTATGAGGGATCTTTCACTGTAATTGAATTGCCCCGCAGAGAACGACCGAATTGTCGCGCAATATGTCGGGTAGGTGATACCGAATCATGTGCACCAAACTTTGCACAACCATTCTCGAGTAGGTAACAACTGTGCTCTGATCGGAAAATGTATCAGAACTATGAAGAAATTCGTAAATATAGCTTGAAATATTTGCCATTCAAATAAGTTTAAAACGGTCTCAATCAAATCCCTATTACTGATTTAATATTTCATGCCCCATAAATATAACAAAAGGCAGACTGCAACAAAATGAAATCCCCACACATTATCTCACCCCAAAAGATAATCGCTGCACGCGTAATAGAATAATGTAAATATGTCGGTGTCCGTCGCTAGTTGGCATGCTAATCGTGTTTTCTGTAAGCCCCGTTTTAAAAACCTGCCGCGTTGTGCACCACTCTTTTAGTTTATTCAACGGGGACCCATTTTTCATCCGCTCGGCAAATATTTTGATGTTTGTCGATTACGCGGCTTTGTGTGCAAAAGCTTTCATAAACGGAGAGTCCATCTGATGCTTTTGTTTATTGTATTCGACAAATTAGGAGCGTTTTATTAATACGCAGATAATATCGGAACTGACAACTTCTGTCGATTGAATTAATTGTTATCATTAGTAACGTGGTTTTGGTGTATTTTTCTAACGTTTTGCTTTAAAAATATGTTTGTTTAATGTTATTGATGTAGAGATGCGTGTTTTACACTATATGTCATTAATAGTAACTTGAAAATAAAATTCTTAATCACCAACGAAACTACAGAAAATACATTATATAGACTATGTTCCATAAACACCATCTCTCAGGAAACCGGATTTTGAAGTAGACTAAATTTATTGCATTTAGATCAATAAACTCCAAAGAAAATGATTATGAGAGTCAAATTTGATAGCATAGATTTGTGCAAACAGTCGTATTATAGATCGTTTATATGTGGGAACAGTGCTAACAGATCAAAATTAACATGTTTTACTAATACACAATACGATCCGTCGTCGATAGCGCGCCTCGTAGTTCGCTGAAGATGTTTTCGCCGGTTCTCGTTGCCAACACTCTAATCGTTGGAGCACACAGTTGGCAGCCAACCCGCTCTTTGATTTACTTCTCACCAGCATCTAACCATCGTAAATCTTCCACATATGATATATAAACACACTTTTATGTTATACGTATGTATTCAAAGGCATTTTAACTTAACAGAACATCATATAGCATCTTAATTTAGATTATTTTTTTGTTTATAAATTACTCGTCGACTCTTTGCGGTGTCGTGGAAGCTATGGCATGTAGTGAAATATTTTGACGTCGTTCATTATAATGGGAGCGACATAAATCCAGCTAGTTTGCTTTTTTGATAATCAGATGTGTAAATTTTTGAAGTCAGGTCGTTGTAAGTAAATCACTTTGTTTCTCGGATTTGTTTCATCTTGGGAAATTATATTGTTAACGTCGTGATGTGCCAGGCATTATACCAAATGCCATTGTACCTTTCCATGTTTATTCCGGTCCGGTAAGATAGTAGTAGTACCTATCTTGAGTTAGGAGACCGGAATAATCAATGGTGGTAAAATGTGAAACCTTGTTTTTAATTCATTCTTTAATCACTATTCGAATTAGTTTTGGAAACCATCATTGTTCGAGGTTGTAACATAGCGTACCTTACGTACGTTATTTCGCAAAAAGAAAATTGTTCGAGAGCACAGTTAAATTTGGTGTGTGGTTAAAATTAGAGCCAACACCGACGAGCGACGTCTTGATTCTTTTAGGCAATTTCTGAAATGTCATCAGCACCCTTCTATCAATGTCATACAAGTGCAAATAGATCTTTGTAGAACGTACGTAGATAGATCACACACAAAAGTCCCTAGCTGACCTTTCTATAAAAATTGTCTCGCGAAAAATTTGGTGAATTGAGGGAGAAGTGAACTATCCTGCCCTAGTTTTAGTGTGGAATTAAAGCTCACTTGGCCTTCGCTCGTGTAAATTTTTACAGGAAGATTTTTACAGAATTACACCACTGTTGTTTGACTGGCCTGTTGGCCTGTGGTTAGTAGCCCTGACTGCTATGCCGGAGGTCGTGGGTTCGATTCCCACCCAGAACAAAAGTTTGTGTGATAAACAAGATCATTTGTTCTATGTCTGGGTGTTATTTATCTATCTATAATATTTATGTATTTAGAAATATATAAGTATTTAGTTTATCAGTTATCAGTACTCATAGCACAAGCTCTGTTTAGTTTGAGACCATATGGAATGTTAATATTAAAGATGTGGATTTTTTATTTATTAATTAACTGTTTTTAGTAACTGCCTCATTGGTGTAGCGCTACTGCTGAGCATGAGGTCCCAGGTTCGATCCCCGGGTCGGGCAAAGCGTTATTGAGTTTTCCAACTGAAATTTCTCAGTATCAGCCCGGAGTCTGGATCTATGCCCGAATGATGGCAATAGGCTCGCCACCTATTACATGGGACTTAGACATAACAGGCAAAATGTGGGTGTACTACTTGTACACCTCTGCCTTACCCTTCCGGGACAACAGGCGTGATGTTATTACTGTTTTTTCGATGCAAAAATTATAAACAAACATGCGCGTAGCAAAAGCACGCGCCTTTGTTGTTTGCGGTGAGCACCGCCAACAAATCAACCAATTAATTTAACCTTTTAAAATGTGTGAACATAAATAATGCACCTGCCGATAACATTTAAACTTTTCAAATATTAATGTAATGTCCCACGACACTGCACATTTTTACCTGTAATGGCCCGTCGCACTACGAATTCCCACAACTAGGCTCGTAGCGATTTATCGAACAATATTGCCGGCCCGATGCGTATGCACTAGGTACCTATCGTGTTTGTTAAAAGTGCAACTTGTAAAGTAAGCGAAACTTTTGGATGCGCTTTATTTTTATTATTCTTCAAAAGTTAAGTTCATGGAAAACATTTCATGCAAGTAGTTTAGATGGCAACTCTCCTTCCACCTGGCGTTAATCCCGGCTATTGCCAGAGTCCGCCTTCCGACTGAGCTTCTTCCACTTTGCCCGATCTTCAACAGTTTAGATGGCAACTCTATGTACAGACGCCAGCACATCAAGTTACCCCAATGTGTCAAATTTTCCCTATTGAATATGAACCTTATTCTGTTTGACATAAAGTTGAAAAACGAACAACGAAATTTGACACATTGGGGTAACTTGATGTGCTAGCATCTGTACTTAATATGTTGCATATCATTACTTTAATACACTCGTTTGTTTCTCGTTTAACAGCCGATACCCTAAACGTGTACATCATTTTAAAAGAGAATCGCTCATTGTTCATATCGCGGAACTTTAAATCTATGATGCAGATAGAATACAATGCAGTATTTGTCATTTGGTACAGAAATCGTTTTCCTGAAATTTATCGAAACGGTTTAGGCGTATCCACAGGTTTAAATATTTTCGCTGTTCAGATAACGCTGGGCGCACACCGCGCTTACACGTGCACGAGTCCAGCTCGCCATTTGTCGCACTCGCGCGATAATTGTTGATATACGATCGCGATCCGACACCGTAATTGTCAACGCTTAATCTTCTAATTGGCTCGCATTTACCAATGCCAACGTGTCGCCTCTGCCCACTCGCATCGATAGTTCGAATAAAAAAAAACACGTTGTCAAATTTTTCGTACAATCTTTAAACATAACCGACTCCTATAAAAGCTCGAATCGAGCAGAGTTGAAAAGCAATTCGCAACGCCAATTTCAAGAACAGTAAAAAGTGCGATTCACAAGTGCAACTTGAAACGGCGTTTAAGAGCGAACCGAGGGCGGCGCCCACCGGGGGCGAGAAAACAATTTGGAATTTTATCGGTGGCGGGGTGGGGGGTGCAGGCCGGCGGGGTGGCGGGGTGGCGCGTTACCTCTGATTTATGTGCGACATTAGACGCGAGGTGGGCACGACGCGCGAAATGCACACGCGCCGCGAGGACCATTGCCGCTCACTTGCCACTCACTCCCAACCCGCGCCCGCGCCGACTTCTTTATAAACAACTAGCAGACGTCACGCGGTTATACCCGCGTAGTTCCTGTTCCTGTGGGATTACAGGGATAAAAAGTAGCCTATGTCATCCGGGAATAGTGTAGCTTTCCACCAGTGCAGTGTTTTTTTTTAAATTGGACCATTAGTTCCGAAGGTGAACCCCTTCATACAAACTTACAAATATTAGTATAGATAGGTACTTGCACGACGGCAACGAGCCTTTCTGATACAGACTAAGGTCCGGTTAGCTCCGGTCTAATTTCAAGATGACTAACAGAGATCTTTTAGTTAACTTGACAACTTATGTTCAACTTAATAATAATACTAGCCTGTTACTGTCCCACTGCATGGCTAAGGCCTCTTCTCATACATAGAGCATTGATCACCACGCTTCCTCAAGGCGGATTGGCGATTTCAAACTTATATAAACTATAAGTCCGGGTTTTCTCACGACGATGTTTTCCTTCACCGATGTCAATAATATCTAAGATAAACTTAGAAAGTACATATGAATTGAAAAAGTCACATTGGTACTTGCCCGGATTTCAACCACAACCTCGTGCATGAGAGGTTGGGCCATTACGACATTATGTTCAACATAGACTTCAATAAAAAGCACCCTGTACAAATTAGAAGATCATAACTTGGTAGTCATTTAATTTTGAGCAAAGTCTTACTTATAACATTTAAAATTTTATCGAAAAAGCTGGATTAATTAATGAAACCTTAATACAGCTTCAACTTTACCAACTGATGCCGTGGATATTTCAGTGTCATTCCAATTCAAAAGCTAATTTCACTAAAACCTTAAATGAATCGAGTTGGTCGGAGCTCGCACATTATTTAACTTGTTCCAAGTTTAAATTGAAAACGCCACCAAACTCTTTGCGGAGTCAGAGTCAAATTTTGAACTTTGCCGCTGAATCGGAAATTTCTTTATAAATATCTTATTAAGCTTAAATTCAGTTGGTGTCACGCTGCCGACACTAATTTTATTCGAGAAAGACGGCGACTGAGCGACGGCAAGACGCGCGGCCGTAGGGAGCTCTGAAAATGTATGCAAACGGAAAACGCGATATTTGACGTAGCTGAAAACGACAAAAGAATTAAGGAGGATGCGGCTGAGGGGTGGCCGGGCGAATTGCCGCCACGTCGACGACACCGCCCCACCCCTGTCACATCGCGAATTCACTTTACTGTGTCTTATTAAGAGATTAGCTGTCACTTCAGCGCGATCAAACCCGTTCATTAGAAAACAATGAATAAATTACTGAGAACCTCTAATGGCTACATAATGACAAGTCCACGATACGTATTGAAACATGTCATGGAAACGATGCCATATCTGTAATTAAAGTGGAAACTGAAGAATTAATTGCTCTATGATTATAATTAAACGAAATGGAAAATTTTAATTTTCGGGCATTCATAATTCAAGCACTTAACCCTATCCGTTGTTATCTAGGTTATGTGAAGTGAACACATGCAGCCTATTTGAATACGCGTGTAATAGATGTGTGATTCATGTAAATGTACCCTTAGCAAGTGTATCGCGGGCTAATCTCCCCGCGCCTCCCCGCCCGCGCCGCCAATATGCTGCGAGGGGAGGCGGGGTGCTCAAGAAAACGTGTAAACTAATTATGTACATTTTCGTAGC
This sequence comes from Euplexia lucipara, assembly GCA_921972225.1. Lineage (NCBI taxonomy): Eukaryota > Metazoa > Arthropoda > Insecta > Lepidoptera > Noctuidae > Euplexia > Euplexia lucipara. Next base: position 16,334,027 of record OV179146.1, read on the forward strand.
CACTTATTTACATAACCACGGCCTCAACCCCGCTTTCACCGTGAATATTTCATTCGTAATCTTTACTTTGACGGTTTAATATGACAGCTGTTGTTTTGTTTGGAGGAAACTTTTAATTTTTGTCGTTTTCTTCCGGTAGTAGCGCCCTTTGTGTGCGCGTTAGGCCGACGCCTCCCGTAATGATAGGTGATTGTCGAACAACTTTTTTTAATACGGATAAACGGCTGGGTAACTTCGTGGGGTATAATTTGGATTTTCGCCGAGACGTGTCGTTGTTGTGTTGTTGTCTGACAATGGGGAAGGCGCTTATTATTTCGATGACTGTTTTGTGTATACTGTCGGGGGTTTATTGTATTGATAGTTCGTCGGGGACAACAGATATCGATTGGTTCGAAGGGTTGTCACGTAACCGGGAACGTGGTAGCAACAAGAATGATTCATGAGTCGTCAACAGGCTGGGTTGTTGTGAAGTGTACAGGATGCCGATAAGTAAAACTATTAGTAGGTAATGAGCGAGTGTTGCGGCGTTTCGCGGGTATTTATACCGCGCCTTCGCGGGAACTAATTTATGGAAGTAAGTACGCGGAAAATGTTTATGTACGTACTTCGGCCCTCCCGCCCTGCGCTGTTGACATCCGGTGCCTTCGCTATTTGCTGCTACTAGGCAGCAGACGTGGAATTAAAATACAGTAGGAGCTCGATTGTTTGAAATTATACGCGAGCACACGAGCCAGCCTTTAGTAAGAATTACTTCTTTGAAACGATTACGGATTTATTAGCAAAGAAAAAAAAAGACACTACATAATAGATCAGTTGAATTCTCAGAGGTAATAAACACAAGGCGTTGTTTCAGCACAAAACGAATGGCAAAGACCACCGCGTCTGCATAGCTGCGTCTTTGAAGCAACAACGAGCTGATGACAGATCCGTTTCATGTAGACATTACTCACGGGCCTGTCCGTCTCACTAATGACTCATTGTGATATAAACAGAATCAGAAACAATGTTTTCTTCAACAATCTTCCGTCTGAAGTAGAAAGGTCAGCACAACAAGTTAGGTACCCCAATATGTCAAATTTCATCGATAGTTTTTCAACTTTATTTCAAATAGAATAAGGTTCATATTCAATTGGGAAAATTTGACAGTTTGGGGTAGGTTGATGTCTGTACCAATAGAGCCATCTTTTAATTTTTATATTATTATTACCTACAACATTTATCTTTTTTGAAAAGATAGTCCGTGTCTAAAGCTTTAGCTTTAGAGGTTTTATGGCACAATAAATGAATAAGAACGATCTTAAACATGTTTCTAACACTTCTCAATACAATGATATCTTAGTGTGAGTTATTTTGCGTTACAATGTAACACCTAATAGGTCTGTACTACATAATAAAACAAATTAATGACAACTGAAATAACGGAGCTGCAACTGTAATGTAGATCTAGTATTTATTTAGCTACTACTTTAGTAAAAGTAGTAGTTAATCGCTCTGACTGCTATGCTGGAGGTTGTAGGTTCGATTCTCATCCAAGACAAGTGTTTGTGTGACGAGCACGGTCGTTTGTTTAGTGTCTGGGTAAACTAAACTGGTTAAACTGGAAGCCGACCTCAACATAGTTGGGAAAAAGCCTTTTCCCAACTATTTTGAGGTCGGCTTCCGGATGCAGCTGAATACCAGTGTTTTACATGGGGCGACTGCCTGTTCAGTGTCTGGGTGTAATTTATCTATAATGTGTATAAGTTTAGAAATATATGACGTATGTTTATCAGTAATCTGGTACTCATAGCACAACCTCTGCTTAGTTTTGGGCTTTGTGTGAAGTTGCAGAGTATTTGTTTATTTTAAAAGGCTTTTTGTTTTCAAGAGCAAGAGTGAAGAGACTTATTTTATCAGGACGAAGTTCGACCATTTTAATTCTTAGCAATCTTTGTTACATTCAAAGATTATCAGGAGTCCATAAAGCTGCATTTTCCGACTAAGGTAGCAAACATTATCATTAGCGGTCGCCTGGTTGCTGAAACTTGACAGTTATAATTCTCTGAATTTTTTCTCCATATATACTTTAGCTGTTCGAAATCTAACTCTCCTCCATGCACGCAATGTTCTTAAAAGAGGATTCAAAATTTTGCCCAAGCATCTTCATACTTACATAGATTTTCGATGTTCTAACAATAATTAGGTATGTAGGTATTTACTGATTCTCAACCAGCACATAAAATTAGGTACTGGTTGTCTTTTTCAAAAAGTTACTCAATAAATCTCTGGACTACAAAACAACACAAACTTCTTAATATTGAAACTCATCGCAACTATTTGGTGCGAGTCGCCAGCTATCATATAGGTCACGACATTATCGCAAAGCCTCCATCGCTAGCACTGAGACGAAGCTCCGCCCGCTCCCCGTTGACATGTAGCGTTTTAACAGTCAGTACGTGCTTCTACCACCCCCAGTTTCCCCCAGCTACCCCAGCCACCTACCACCCTATAACCCCTAGAACTGACGACATTAGCAGCCGCAGACATAGGGCACGTCCCGGCCAGACGTTGACATAGGTAGCTAAAGTTAAATTTGCTTTCAGCTTTACGTAATATTTTTTGAGACTGTTAGTTTGTAAGTTAGCTTTTTTATAGGGGTTCGGTTTTTATGAGCCGTTAACAGGTCTGAATGACGTGGCTATGGCAGCACTGTCGTCGAGCTGTTGTTAAAATGCTACTTAAAAATGGGACTTTAGGCAATTAATAGAATTTAAATATGTTAGTTGAACACAATCATGTTTTGTTTAAAGCATAAAGTTTTATTACTAAAACTAACAATATATGCTCTAACATTAAATCAATAGGTATTATGGAATCAATCATTAAATTTTTTAGTTTTTACACATTCATGTTTATCTGTATTTAAGCCTCATCAATCATTGTCAAGCCTGCAACCACGCTAAAACACAAAAAAAAAACTATTTGTACTGAACGCCCTCCTTTTGTAGGTACCTATCTGCAAATATCAATTTACTGAATGGATTCACCGTAGCTTCGGTAAACATAAAAACACATAGGCGGTGCAAACCACAACTGTATGTCATTGCATATAAAAACCGCAATGTCAAACAGCGTATACACAATAACCTTTAATATTGCTTTTGATTTAAGGGCGATAGTCGTATGTACTCGCGTTAGATGACATAACTAACTGCTGGCAACGGACTAGTGAGTTTACGCGGCCGTCGCAATGACTCCCTCTTTATGGAAATGAAAACAACCTAACTATAGCCCTCAGTACCCTAGTGTTTCTAACTTACTACCCACCTAGCTGTAGCTTGTTACCTAAGCCGGGCTTAGTTAAGTTATGGAACAGTTGTTGCAAATTATTCTTTGAGTAAACACTTACTTGCATAGACAGTGTTTGAATTTCCGTATCAGAATGGTAAATTAAAAAGGGACACCTTGCCTACTTGTCAATCTCTGTGTTTGTCATAGAGCCTGTTTATTTCAGGAACTTTTTATGCTATTGATTAGCGTATGCCTTAAATGCAAAGTACAAATCTGTAATAAATATAGTGGATCAAAGTACGGAACCCTCTTAAAACGAAGGCACTCGTTTCATGAGTCGGTATTATTGCTATTATTAGTTTTTCTGAATAGTTGAGACAGAAATGTCTCATATATTCCTACGAAGAATGAACAAAACAAAATCCTTAGTTTAAAATTTAAAATTGATATGGTTTTGTTATTTTTTTATGTTTCGAATAAATTTGGCTCTGGTTTTAGGAAACCTGCACTTTGTGCATATTCCGAAAACACTAACACGATGACGGGAATTCATCAACACCTGTACTTGGTAGTATAGTAACAACAGTACCTACATACCTACTTACTATATGCAAGTTAGTATACAATACATGCCCAGGTTACTAAACATCGCTATAATAAGCGATTAGGGGGCAGACGACGTGGGGAGGTGCAAGCGGCAGTTTTCGCAATATTGTCGCCAAACTTCCCAATTTCGGTGTCGACTTGCGAAACTCCTCGCCGCGCTTTGTGAACCTTACAGGTGTGAGTACCTGCTTGTTATATGTAGCGTGCCACCGTGTATGAACGTGACTCCAAAATGTGGGCTTTGCGGGAATTAGCGACGGATTTACAAGGAATAATACGTACGAGTGCTGTACGTTTATCTGCTTAGAGTGGTTGAGTTAACCGGATTCTTGCATTGTGAAATGGTACCGTGACATTTGTTTAAAACAAAACTGGGGGCGGTTCCTTTTCTGTTACCGGCGTAGCGCAAGCTTCTACAGTTCCTAGTTTACAAACTTGACAAATCTGACAGGTACGCTCCTCCCACAAAGCATTGTACATTATTATTCATTCTCTAAAAATTCACTAACGACCGAAATAAGCGGGCAATAAGAGGAGTGTGAGCGTGTTCTGACATCGTTCGGCGTGCTATGTGACACCATTAGCGTAGCAAACCGCGCAAACAATACAAACAAAACAAGGTGTCGGAATTTCGCGCGGCGGCGGCGCGGATACCGAGCGCGCCGTCTCCGCCTCCAGTAGGTAGAACTATTCTGAATTACACACAGGTTTTATATGACTTGTAACAATACAGTTGGACTATTAGAGAAATCTGTTGATTACTGATTTCACGTTTTGTACTTTTAGTATTTTCGTAGCACTTTCGTAGCAGCACTACTACGAAACAAGTCGAATCTTAATCCTTCTAAACATTTAATAATCTAATTTCTACGGTTCCAAATTTACATACCTACATGATTATTGTCCAAGAGATGGAGCACTTATCGTTAACACTGATAAAGCTACGTACCCACTTCGCAAGTCTCCAACGTTATTAGCATAGTCATGTAGATTGATTATAATATAACCGGACAGCAACGTTAGCTAGTCGTCCACTTCCGCGACCTCATGACGCGTCTCCAGCGTAGGAGCACCATACGTCTACCGCGAGTGACAGATTCCACGCTAAATTCTACACAGATACCGTACGGTCCGCCTGCGAACAGTCCAAGCATTTCATTGCAAACCAACTATCTCAAAAGCTCTAAGAATGTTAAGTAGCTAGTTAGTTATGGATTAGTTTTGTCAATATGTGAGTGACTAATTAATATTTTGTTAAGGACCTTTTCTCTTTTGAAAGCTGTAAGTAAGGGGCAAAGGGGCAATATTTCCGGTGCAGGGCGCAACATGCGCGCTACAATAAAGGCAGGTACACACGGTGTGTCATTACCTCAGCGCGCCGCAATTAAAATGGTACGCATAAGTAATATTTGTTTAAATTCACTAATTATGTTGCCGCTAATAAATACTTACACGCCACATCTGCTGTGCTAATGGCGACGTAGTGCATTGTACAAATGTTTTATTTGGTACGCGCGCCGCCCGTCCGCGGACATGTTCGTACCTTGTAATTTTCTGTTTGTGTGAACACGGTTTTTACGTAAATATTTAGCTGGATAGATAAATGCAAGGGTAGTGTCGCCAAATGCCACTATGGAAATAAAACACGTGTACAATTAGTGAGAACATTGTTCACGCTATCAAAAGGCAACCTATGGGTTAATCGGTAGGCTACGTAGAATATTCATTATATTCTTAGCTATATAAAAAGAACAACTGGTTCATTATTGGTAACCAGTATCTACTACATGTGTCATCACATCACATATATTTTATTACCGTGAACAGCATCACCGTCTAACCAAACGGGCGCAACCAGCCAGATAAAATTCAATAGTGACTAAGATAAGTGATTTAATACGCACACATTTCGATATGGCAATTGAAACTTATTAATAAATTAAGCGTTACAAATATTTTTACGGGCATTAGCATGAGCGAGACGCTGGCGGTGTGTGACGGCACCACGCCGGGCGACTGAACTTATCTCACATCTCCGTCTATCCGACAGAGATATTAATCAACGGGATTGACAAAATCGTGCTAGTGTCGAAAATTTGAAGCGGTTTCGTACCCGGACCTCCCAGGAAGAACTATATTTCACGCGCGCCTCAGCCGCCGCCCAACCACGCCCCACAGCTCATTAGCTGACTCTAATGCGCATCAATCTCATACTTTCTCCCTACGGGAAAAATTCAGTTCCAACCACACGTTTTTTTTCCTTTCAGTAACGCCTTAACACGACTACATGTGTATTTCAATGTTCAAACTCCGGATTGATTCGATGCCACACATGCTGACACAACAGCGGCATCTTAATACGATATTGATGATAGCTCACAAATAACCTATTCTAATGTTGTTGATATAAGCGGACAGGCTGATGGACATAATAATTAATTAGCACTTGTGAAAAAACTAGTGTACCATAATGAGATAGTGGACGGGCACAGGCGTATTCCCGTACAGGCAATCCTGAATGTAATGATCCCGAGTGGCGCGCGGTCATTTGTCATCGCGTCACTCACACGTCAGCGCCGCTGATACGCCCTTTTCCTTCATAATCGCAAATCGAGATTGTGCGAAAAAGTTTAATAAGAAAAGTAAATATAACACTTTTGCCAGTAATATTATTGCCACAAGAAAAACGTGACGAATCTTTTGGGACGACACAAAACAATTGATATTTTCAGGTCAAGTGTTAGCGTTGATGGAGACGTTGAAATGAGATGAGGACGTAATGGGAACTTTCAATTACAATTCAAACCTGTTGTTCTTTACATTTGCACTAAAATAACTTGAACATACGAGCAATATGCGTTTGAATAAATCATCATTCAATAGTTAAGTGGGCCTGTTCTCATGCCCTTAGAGAAGGTTGACATTAAATGTCAGGGACTTTATTTGATGTAGGTTCAGTACGTGCTGTGAATGGTACGGATCTTGCTGATAGCGTATTGTTACTGCTAAAAGTCTAATTGATTTTATAATCCGAATTGCAATGACAAGGAGGCTCTAATCATCAGAGGTTTTGTAGGTTTAAAATAATCAATCACATACTGGGCAATACTGGACTGTAAATAGATTTTCCTAACATCTTTTCGAAAGGTAGTCATTTGAGTCGATTTTCAACTTGTTCATTATCGATAGCATAAATCAGTTACTAAATCCCGTCAGCCTACCGCAATTTAACTTCATAAACACAACTGCAATGATTTAGAAGTTAGATTAGTTTTCTCGTCATATGAGCTTCAGTGTCAAGTTTCAAACGCATGTCGGACGCGGAAAGGCGACGAGTCGTGACCATGTCAAGCTCGTCAGTCAGCCAGTGTGTACACGACACCTCCCATCAATCCAACAGCGACCATGACGAACACTACACTTGGCTGCTTCAGTGCTCCACAGTTTATAGACCGTGGATTGAAGTTCTGCAACTAGTTATAAACATTTGCAAATCAAATGTCATTACGAAACGGGAGGTTCACGTTTCTTTGTGCCAGTTTTGTATGAAAGCTGTTTTCAGTTGAGTGATTTTCTCTAATTGAATTGTGTGCTCAACAATTTATGTTTTGCATGGCATCATCAACTCATAATTATCTTTGTTAGCGATATCGCTTTTTTAAACTGTTGCACTTATATATTACACTGATTTCGATTTTTTTAAGGGTTCACCAACAATTGTTAACATAGATTGTATGGTAAAAAATTAAATTAAAAATTTAAAAAACCCCCATCGCAAAAAGTAAAACATTTAAAAAGTTAAAAATAACACTTTAGCCATGAAATTTTACGTAACGTCGGGGTACCGTTATAGTAAGTACCTACATACCTACAAGTAGGTACTAGAAACATTCCTCACTTAAGCGGTACCCCGACGTGAAGTAAAATTTCATGGCTAAAGTGTTATTTTTAACTTTTTAAATGTTTTACTTTTTGCGATGGGGGTTTTTTAAATTTTTAATTTAATTTTTATTTTAAAATTTTTAAACGCATTAATTTTGTTTTATAGAGTTTACAGTTATGAAAATTTTTCAGTGCATTGTATGTAGAGTCAAATGCTGGTTAAAACGAATCCAAACACGACATATCTGCTATTATTTTATTAAGAGTCTACCCACTGGTGTGCTGGATAGCCTGGCTGCAGCATCAGCTCATCCTGTTGCCATCAGTGCATTGTGTTTAGAATCAAATGGTGGTTGAAATGAATCCAAACACGACATATCTGCTATTATTTTGTAAAGAGTCTACCAACTGGTGTGCTGGATAGCCTGGCTGCAGCATCAGCTCATCCTGTTGCCATCAAGGCATTATGTGCAGAATCAAATGCTGGTTAAAATGAATGCAAACACGACATATCTGCTATTATTTTGTCAAGAGTCTACCTACTGGTGTGCTGATGCTGCAGCCAGGCTATCCAAGCCTGGCTGCAGCATCAGCTCATCCAGTTGCTATCAGTGCATTATATGCAGAATCAAATGCAGGTTAAAATGAATCCAAACACGACATATCTGCTGTTATTTTCCCAAGAGTGTATTAGTCTGCTAGATATCCTGGCTGCATCAGACCAAAAACAATAAGCCTCACATATGTTTGTAAGTAAAGTTAATACCCGTAGACGTCTAAAATAGCAAAGGTAGCTATCACAAAAGAACTGATAACCTTGAAACGGCTGAACCGATTTTGATAAATCATATCTAAGAACCATCGCAAGAAACTCTGCTTTCAAATAAAAAAAACCGCATCTAAATCGGTTCACCCGTTTGGGCGCTACGGTACCACAGACAGACAGACAGACAGACAGACAGACAGACAGACAGACAGACAGACACACACACATAGCGGTGAAACTTATAACACCCCTCTTTTTGCGTCGGGGGTTAAAAATAACATGCACAAATTTAAGTGCTGCAGGGCAACAATCACTTATAGGTACGAGTAAACTCCGCTTGCGTAAAGAAGTTGTACAGTAGAATATTAATCTAGTCTTAAATAAATACTTAGATACAAATATACAAATGAGAAGATAAAAAAAGCTATTCAGCAAGATGCTTAAAAAAGTTAGCTTTCAGTTCGCCCAAACTTTTAAAGTACAAATCAATTTCATCACTGCAACCATTAACACATAGATCATTCAAAGGACTTCCATTTTTAAGTGAAAACAATTCAAAACGAACTGCCGTGTTATTCTGTAAAAAATGCCATCCTATACTTACAACAATTACTGGGGATTGAAAATAATGAAAGTTCACTTCAAATTCACTTCAGCTATATATTCGCGGGGTAATTTTATACAACAGGCTGGCTGGTATTTACAACGCAACCACGGACTCCCGAAGCTGTCTCACAGACCAGCTGATACCAATCTTCGTTTGACGAGATTATCCAAACTTACTCAGTCGCAGTCGCTAGTTGTTTATCATCGCTTAACTGCACCACAATCGGCCGTAAGTAGGCCTATTATCCGACATGAAATATTCATTGGCCACCGACACAGATTGTTGTCACTCGTATTATGCAGCAGAAATCACTTAAGGCCGGGTATAGAGAACTATTAGTGATAATTCGCGGTAATGGCTGGCCAAGCGAGTTTGCCGTGTACGACAGGACACGACGCAAATGTACATAATGTAGCTAATGTTGATGATAGCCGTGTAATACATGGATTTATGAAAAAATATGCAATAAAATCATGTTATGTTTTGGTAAATGTTATATGCAAGAATGCTTTTTTTCCGCAATCAGACAAGTAGCTTATTTTACCTACTGTTAGAGTGAAATACGAATGTTAGAGTGCAATTTTATTTCCTTCTTATCTAAAAGAAAGATAATTTCTTGTCTTCTTTTTGTTATGTTGTAAAATGTTTTCTTAGTTTACTTTGTAGAGATTGAGTACCTATTGTACTCCACTACGCTACACTATGCAGTCAGTTAGTTATGAGCTTTAAATGATACTTAGGTATCATAAGTTAATAACTATTTTCATTTAGACAATTTGTAAGTAAATTGAATCACTTTAGTAGGTATTAGTCATATGTCTAGAATGTACTGGTACTTTACGTAAGTAATTGGCCCCTACCTTGTTTGAATTACAGTATTACCCTATAAACGCCACTAAATAATTCATTAACCAACTTTTCAAGCCATACGAGGAACTTTTATCACCACTAATATCTGGTCCAATAAATAATTTACTATTTACATTGCAAATATGTAACTGATATCTGTGTAAACATTCACAGTTTTAACAACAAATTATCAAGTATTATCATTAGTAATATCACGCTACAGTTATCGAGTGGCTAGCGTCAAAACTGCGCTAATGAGTGCTCAGCATTCGCAATCTCGCGCCATCTGTCTCTAATCAACGAATCGAGTTAATTAAAACGCTTGGCAATATGGCGGCGGGGTGTAATTGCTATTAATAAAGCGCTTTCCTGTATAATTAGACGGCAGCGCGCGCGGATTGGCTGCTCGGCGGGCCCTAATCACGATGTGATAACATTGCGCTAATGGCGTGCATAGCTTTCTATTGCATAATCACGACCTGCGCTCTAACTGTCGACGAACTAATTCGGCTTTACTGGGTGATGTTACGCTTCAGTTTATGTCATAGGTATATTTTATTACTTACCTACTAATGTTTATTTGTTTTATGACTTGTTGAATTATACAAATACAGTTTTAAATAGTGTATCTTATGCTTTCCTCGTAAATATTTCGTTAACAGTCGCTTAAAAGCCGTCAAAATCCCATCTTGCTAATAAAATGTGTTAATTGAGTATCAAACTCACAAGGCAGCTATAAATAGGTACATTTAGAAATTTCTTGTGTTATTTTAAGTTACATCATTAAAAGATTCACGGTTGAAAAAAATCCAATTGTCCATAGAAACAGATTCATCAAATGAGACGCCGAAGGAAACAATGATTGACGAGTTCGCACCTCGGCTCGTGCCTTTCTAATTAAGACGACATGCGTGCGCGCACTGTTGCTACTCTCCGCGCTCGTTTAACTTGCAACACACTCGTCTTGCCCCGTGTCTCTGCCATACGTTTAATTGTTACATTAACACTAACAATCTACTAAACGTCCCTCGACATTCACATCTCAACCACCATTAAATAAATTGCAATCAACGTGACAGATCAGCAAACATTTCCGACCCGTCTATAATAAAGTGGGTTTCTCTTGCCATTTATAGCAGTAGAGAGAGAACTTTCATCCGAACAATACTAATCTATAGCAGACGTTAATTTATGACACACGTATAAATTTCAATCATAGAAATGTATTTTAACAATGTCATAACGATAAAAGCGCGCTGTAAACGGGCGCCTCTTATTTCTGTCTTCGGTACATGCTCATTAAAGCGAGTCATGTGCGCGTCTCGGCCTTCTTTTGCTCTCGCTCGCTTTTCCGCTAACTTTTGGGTGGTAGGATGATGGACGACGTCGGTGGTCATATATCATTGCGGTAATATATCGCGAGTGCGCCGAGTGTCGCCATTAACGCATGCGCGCAATTGCCCGTGCTCGAACGCCTGCCCGCGCATGCACCATCGCGACTGCTATAAGAAGCGTCTCACAAATCGACGCGCGCGACCACAGCTCAACGTGCATAAATCTTATTAATGCTATTCTTATTTTCGTCCACTCTCTCGATCTTGTAAAATCATTAGAACTCGCAGAACGACTCTACGTCGCATCGCCTTTGTTAAAATATCCCAGCGTTATATGGAGACATAAAATTTCCTACGGAGGAACGTCCCAATCAAAATTATATTGTAAATCATAATGCTAGTACACAATGATGACGAACGGCCTGGGTGGTCGACAGTCATATTCCATCAGTTATGAATATTCTTGTAGTTCGCGGGTCAAAAGCCGCATACCGTTTGCGCAAGCCCGATGGCGAATTGTCAAGCGTTCTCGCGCACCGCTGCGCCTCTGGCATTGTCGACAAAAAGTGAGAGGCCGATAGACGAAGCCGCGTCTCAGCTTACAACTAAAGATTTGTTGTTTCCGTTCTCGCCGCCTCAATGACTACCATTTTATGTCGATTAGGAGATAGTGTTTCACGCGCCCGCTACCGACACCAGTTTTTGTGACACTCCTTTCTGCTTACAACGAGTTTATTATCGTTGATCAGTTGCTGTCGGTGGTTTTTTTGTGATTTCTACTTCAACGTTGCGTTGTTCTACTTTTAGTTTATTTTTATTTGGTGCTAAATATGGTGCAAGAACCGTCTACGTATATAGTTCCCCTCTTCAAATTAGGAATGACAACAGGAAACCACAGTGGCATAAGAGAACGAAACAGGAGCTATTATGTCGACCAACCGCAAGCGATTTTACTCAGTGAACAAAACATACACCTTTACAAAAATGTCTACCCATTCATCTTTCTCCAACGGAGACATTAAAGAATGTCTCCGTTAAAGAGGGGAAGGGGACGACAGCCTAGTATCAAAGTCGTATGAAACAATTCACGCTGAACCTTTATTTTTCCTTATACCTCCACAAAGGAGTATTCGAATTTGAGCTCTATCGTTGTTTGGTATTAGGATTTTTTGTAGTTTTTATTGTAAATATTTATTATTGCTGACAATGTTTCTGCGGTGGGGAGGGTACCTAAATATAGGCGGGCGACCCTCTTAACTAGGGACTACGTTTATTGAGGGACACGCTGCACTGATGCGCCATTTGTGAAATATGAACTGGATTTTCCCGTGATGCTCCATGTAATAAACTTGAAACCTTTATAACTACAACAGTTACAGTTTTGATGTCCCTAATAGTAGATTATTAACCAAGGGCTGTATGACATCAATTGCATACGAGGTTTTTGGCGCCTGAGCGAAGCGAAGGCGCTAATTAACCCGAGTATGCAATTGATGCTTACGCCCGAGATAAATACTCTGCTTTACATATCGATTGTGAGGTAAGTAAACAACAAGACAGCAGGTTTCAATGAACATTTATTAAGAAGAAAAAAAGACATGTTTAAAACTTTTGAAAAAGAACTCAAACAAGAAAATTAATTATTTTCGCGATGCTTTCGCGCCTACTAGTAGACTGCCTTTTTTTTTCACGCACGCAAGCGCGTCAAATCTTGCTGGCCAGTTTGATTTTTAAATCGATTCCATCTAACATACGATGTGGAAACAAATAGTTCCATATTTAAAATAAAATCTTTATAAAATAAATTGTCTAGATTCCGATTCGAGTAATTAATCGATACCGAGAAAAAAAAAATAACTTTTTAAAAATATTCTTCGTGCAGTATGAGTATGACAGTTCTTTTTTCAAATTCCAAAACCTATGCTGTAATGATAGTCATACACCCCGGCATTCAGGGGTGTAAGGGTGTACTTACAGAGCAAGAGATATGTAAAAACTTTTAACGTTTAGAAAGAAGATGTCTGAAATGTGCTATTTATGTACCTAAAGGGACTGTTTGTTAGGTACGTACTTGTTGAGTACTAATTACCTACATGCGATAATTTGCGATACGATAATACCAACACTTAATGAGCGAAAGTAGATTTGTATCGGTCTCAGAGAGCGATAATTTCAGTTCAGCCGAGTAATTGACGAATAATTGCGTAAATGTGAAAATATACGGTTTAACATAACAATGGAACGAGGAAGTCGATACAATAGAAATGTATATTGTAATGACTTTATGTATTGCACAAACAAGCGTTTTGACGTAAAATTAGCGCGGTCTCTTTGTACGTGGTCATTTGTGAGTAAAAAAGCCTTGTAAGTAATATACGTCTTTCTTTGAGGCCCTTGAAGGTACTGTAAACAGTTTTAATGATTCTTAAAAGGCACCTTCAGTATCACTAATTAACCAATAAACTTAAAATTTCTAGTAGGTGGTCAATGAAGGAAAAACAATGCAAGCATGAGATAAATGTAAAGTTTAGTCCAATGTGTGTTGGGTTGTATGGAATTAGCTGAATTTCATGAGAAAATGTTAGGTTACAATGTGGTAGTTGTTCAACTCGTGTTCAAAGTCAAAGACAAATTATATCTATTAATTTCAATAAGAATTAAAAGACACTTATAAACGCCAGCCTCATAAAGAAAACTAAATTAAATTAATAATTCTAGTTGCACATTCCAAAAGGTAGTTTCGTATTAAGAAATGTAGGGAAGAAACTTCATACCTACTTATAGGTACTCTTTTAAAATAGGTTTTGCAATACTTTGTATACATTAATTAGACAGTTTAAAAAAAAAAAAAAGTTTGCTAACAGGTAATAGAATCATTTGGTACTTATGACTGGCCTGTTGGTCTAGTAGTTAGTGACTTTGACTGCTATGCCGGAGGTCTTGGGTTCGATTCCCACCCAGGACAAATGTTTGTGTGATGAGCACGATCATTTGTTCTGTCTCTGGGTGTAATTTATCTATAATATGTATATATTTAGAATTATATTAAGTATGTTTATCAGCTGTTTAGTACCCATAACACAAGCTCTTAAGCTTAACTTGGGACTAAATGGCGTTGTGTGAAAAGTTGTGGAATATTTATTATTATTATTTTCTTTATTTCACTATCATACATATAAATTATATTTTTAAATATTCAAATACAAAAATAAAAAACATTTAAAAATATTATTATTATGTCGTGTATTCATTTAATTATCTTATAAATTACATTTTTCAATATCAATATAAAAATAAAAACTATTATTATTATTTACTTACCTGATAAGTATAAAAAGTCATTGGACATCGACCGCCTTTATAAAATGCAGGAACCGCAGTAATTACATAGTATAACCAAAAACATTTATGCATGTTTCTCGTCCATACCAGACGCATGTTCCCGACGGTGCGCGTGTCGTTCGCGGGGTGCCGCGCGGACGCGCGCTACGCCGTGCTGCTGGACGTGGTGCCGGTGGACGGCAAGCGCTACCGCTACGCGTACCACCGCTCCTCCTGGCTGGTGGCCGGCAAGGCGGACCCGCCCGCGCCCGCGCGCCTCTACCCGCACCCCGACTCGCCCTTCTCCGGCGACCAGCTGCGCAAGCAGGTCGTCTCCTTCGAAAAGGTCAAGCTCACCAACAATGAGATGGACAAGAATGGACAGGTTAGTTTACACATATAGACCATTTCTAATGTTGGTTGGCAAATCATAATATAATTAAAAGTAGCGACAAGTAGAATCTGAAACATTGTATTTACGTCACAGCTGGTCCTGAACTCAATGCACAAATACCAACCGCGCATTCACCTGGTGCTACGACGAGAAGGAGCCATCAACGCGCCCATCACGGACTTAGAACAGGAAGAATTCAAGACGTTCATTTTCCCCGAGTGCGTCTTCACAGCCGTCACCGCGTATCAGAATCAACTCGTAAGTACTGTGACAGATTTGGCACACCTTGTTTACTATTGATGTCCATTTGCCACGTACGCAGTAAATTTGGCATCGGGAGTCCTGTTCTTAATTCTATCATTTGATATCTAAAATAGATCAGAGAGACAAACGTTTGAAATCGCATAGCGCCGCTCGACTGAGTATCGACAAATGCTATTTGAGTCGCTCTAATTGCATCTCGCTGAAAGGTATGTCCAGTCTGAACAAAGGGAGGTGACACATATTTTTTTGTGTATTGACGGCCACACGCGGGCGACGTTGACGACGGACGGACAGTGCGCCTGACGCGTGCACCACAGTGACGATTAAAGTTTTCACCCGAGCTAAATATAAAGTCCTAGTCGATGCCGAGTCGATTGCGTCCAGCGACGACTCAGCTATTACGCCGGTGCTTTTTCCATGTATAATTTACTCGCCAAAGATTTCTCAGAACGGCCTGCTAAATTATGTCAACTTTCAAGTTAAACGTTCTCTGAAACTCACGTGCCAATTTCGATCACCAACGGTAAAATATTCGTGAGTCATTGCGCTGCTGTGAAAATAAGCTTCACAAAAGTTTCACGTGCGTTGTGCTTTGCAATTATTCGGCGTGCGAACTGTCCAATGACAGGTTGGGTGTGACTATGAGAAGTAGTCCGATGATTGAGAAATGTTCAGTAAATAAATTGGACAAGTTGATTTAGTAACGTGAAGTATGTAGAATAGTTAACGAGCGCCCGCTGCCCGCTCTGCTCGTGAGCTCGCGGATGCAGCGGCCGCAGCCGGCAGCGCATGTGTCGCCACGCGCAATTAATTCTCTGTCACAAAAGCGTTTGGGCGTCTCCAAGTTCCTCGTTTTGTATCATCCCGCGTAGTAAAATAATTAGGACGTTCTGAGGTTCATAAAGGAAACGTTACTTTATATCGACAACGCGGTACATAAATCTTCATTCGTTCGTTAATTAGCTGTTACGGACCCGGGTTTAGTGTTACCATTTGTAGATATTTTGTTACTTAAGCAAATTAAGTTCTTGCTTTATATGAAGACATTTAGTAGCGCTATATTTGTCATTTTGGACCACTCTAATACTCTTTTTATTGTAGTACTTAGAACATATACCGGTGAGAAAACGATAGTTATTGATTTAGGTGAATTGTTAGAAATGAGTGTAAACCTAAATGTATACGCAGATAATTGCATTAATAGGATACATCCATTAGCCGGTCTCGAAAACGACAACTTTTTTACGTTATTTGGCAAAAGTAAGATAATTAATGAAGCCTTTAGCTTGAGGAGGAACCACTTAAGCTAAACTATATCAATATTTCAATAGTAAAAATTACAAGGCTCTAAGACATAGGTAAAATCAGACTTACTACAGTTCGATTATATTGATAGAAACAGGTGGGCATTAGTGTAAAGCATCTAGCATTGCCATTGAGCGCTGTGCGGAGACTCCACCTTCGCAGTCGGCTTCCAACGACTCCCCAGGGTCGGCGATTATTGATTTTCATTGATTCTAACGCGTTCCTAGATTTACTGCCTGCGCCTAGCGACAGTGCCATCCATTATGAATGCGATGTAGCTAGATATACAGTAAGATGCCTACAAAGGACATAAATAGAAAAGCAATTGCTACTTAATGAATGTTTACCAAGGTAGAAGTTGAATCAGGCTTGTATTATGTTCTTCTAATAAGACATAAAAAATCGGTGAAGTGGACGTGTCCGCCGAGGGATCCGTACCAAGACAGAAAACGTTTTGTTCCTATTTTACACTTAAATTTACCTCAATATAATGGTAATTCCTGATTATACTAAAAAACTTGCTCATTAATTAAAAATATTAATGTATTTTAAATCTGCAACGATTAAATTTATTACTAGTTTTTTATTCTCAAAACTTTGGAGATAGGAGAGCTATTTTAAATAGATTTCTTCGTCAATCTGTAAAAAATATTTTAAAATATAATCTAATAAGTAGGTAGGTACTTGACTTCAGCAAGAATTGCAATAAATATATAATATAGTTGTTTAATATCTTTCATAACACATTTGCTCGTAAGGAGTCTCTTATTCCACCAATTTCAATATCATAATGTATCTCATTACGCACTTGTGCGTTATGGTAATGTAAAACGCACGGTTTATCAAGATGCTCCGTCTAAAACGAATGGTACTTTTTTAAATCTTAGCAAAGAGTTTTTATGTTAGAAAAGTGGTCAACATTTAATGAATAAAATAATGAGTTAAAATGTAAAAAATAAACATTTAATTAATTTTGACAATAAATTACAACCATTTGCAACAAAAACAAAAAAAAAATAGTTCCTTTATTAAATTAGTAGGTAATACTGGCTGTTTTTATGCCTTATTCTTAAAATATAAAATAAAAAAAGCGCTGATGCGTGCGCATCGCTAATTTGTAAACAAGTAAAAACTATTCCGCGTGCTTTTTCTTTTCGTTGTATTGTTTTTATTTGAATATTTCAGTCCGAGTTTTATTGATTTCCTCGCAAGTATGTTAGAAAACGTCGTATGACAATACGTGCGATAATTACAGCCTCTGCTTCCTCGTAGCCCTCCCTCGCGTACGGCTCGGGTTAGCAAAATATCGCCACGCTATCATAATGTACCTACCTACTATTACTTGCTTGGTACCTACTTAATACTTACATAAAACAGGCATTGGATAACAGCTTATTATCGTCCCAAATTCAAATTCAGGCACCTGTGACAGACGATGGGGATACAGTCTAAGTCCCACCAGTTTTATCCACTTCGGTACGGAACGCTAAAAAAGGACATTTCATAGCGGACAAAATGAGTTTTAAATCGAAACATAGATAAACTACTTGACGAGGTAAAAAGCTCGGTATCAAAGCGTCGATCGCGAGTGTCCAGGCGGGCGGCGGGCACACCTCGATTTGGCTGACGTCACAGCTCTGACAGCTAAAATATTTGTCGAACAGCGGAGATAGTGTCATTGATAACTCAATCCCTTATAACAATAAGAATACACTTAGCATGTTTGCACCTGCGCGGCGTGCCAACCAAGATCGATAAGTGCCCGCATAACTTTGTGTCGTATAAAAAGTGGCTTAACACTTCATCAAAGAACGAAACACATAATCCAACGCCACTAATAAGAGATAAGAAAATGTTAATATTTTAACCACTATCTACATTTTCAGAAAAAAAGTGTCACCGAAATTTAATGCGCGCGCGACGTTTGTTAAATCGATGGGAATGAAACATCATTATTGGTGCTTTATCATATCGAAACGTTGATATAAGATGAGATAAAACGTTGTACAAAAAATGTGAGGTGTGTTTTTTGTGTGTGTCGCGGTGTGAGACTGAGCGTCGCCTGCGCGCGCGCCGCGGGGCGGTTTCCCGGGAAATCGCCGCGGGCCCGACCCGCTTCAATATTTAACAGTTTTACACCCACCACACTATTGTCCTGTTGCTCGTTTTCTCTAGAATCCTTTGTCTGAGATTGGACTCGCGTCGAGGTGACAATGTTTGTTGGAGTTTACGCATCCTCAATGCACACAATACGTTTTTTTATTAGCCGATGACTTGTGAATTTGTTATGATCGATTGCCTCTGGAGGATATTTCTAACGTAAAAACTTGCGGATAGCAACCTGCGTCGATATTTTAAACGTTTATAAACATGTTTATTATTCTTGACACAATTGAAAATATTCATTTCTTTAAAAAAATATTTGCTTATCCTTTCTTAGAAATAGTCCTTATATATGTTCACCGTTATAGAGTCATGGACTCCTCGTTTTCTAAAATCTACTTAAGTATAGATACTCAATTCCTAGTATTTTTCTGAATTCAAATAATTAATCAGGTCTGTTTTCTCAACTGGTGGAAACTTTAAAAATTTCTTTAAAAACATAATTTTTTTACTAGTAGGTAGTCTTCCACCTGCAGTAACTCGGGGTCAGCTTTTTATTTCTTTCAATCATCGTTATAAAAATAAAAAACGGTTATATTTCTTTACTGATTTCGTAGATAAAATCAATCAAAGCGATAGTTTTACGCATTCTGAATAGTAATGTTATTCACAAGAAGGAGCAGTGGCAGCTCTAACTTACAAATTAACATCATGTAAAGTTCGAAGACAAGAACGATTTAGTATGTTTGAAACAAGTCTACTACAGATCTAACAAGCATACAACATATTTGACAAATACAAAACGTCTCAAAATAAAACGATTAGAGAAATCGTGTCAGTAGTTGTGTTGGTTATGCTACATCACACTATTATGCGGCTTGAGAAGATAATCACGAAAATAACTGCGCACGCTTACTCTCATGTAGATGCGAACACGCTCAATACGCGCTTAATTGAAATTTATATCTCATTTCTCAGTATCAACAATCAATATTCTAAAATCTCCGAAGCTATTTTCACTTTGAGCACCCATAAACGAGTTCTACGCAAGTATAATCGAACAATATAATGAACGAGTAAAGGCAAACACAATTTCAATAACAAAGGGCAACCATGACAAATAAACATATTTCACGGGCCAAAATGGCTGCGGTCAGGTGTCACGAGGTGTCCTTCCCGCACTCCCTGTTACCTCACCCCCTCACGTTTCTTTTTCTTCACCAATAATCGATTCATTCTTTTCAATGTGATCCTTTTATATTTGTTAAGTTATTGCTCGTTTGTACAACATCGTTTTGTTAAAATATTTCTTTATCCCGTCATTAGTTTCTTGAATTAACTTAAGTTTTTTTTTCTAAGTTCACGATTTAATCTTAAAAAAGTTGACTTTCGTTTACATGTTTTTGGTAAGTTACCATTTTTTATTGTAACTTAACGGTTTCTGACGCTTGAATGTGAAAGTTAACCAAATCCTATATTTCGCAATATAATACAAGAAACGTTGGGAATTAAAATGATTACCACGAAAACATCAAAGTCACTGAATAAGTTCATTATTCAATAATTCAATAAATAATACTGCTCGATAACACGAAACGCACATAAGTCAAAAATACAAGAAGTCAACGTACTTGCTTAAGAGTGGATTTAAAATAATTTAAGATGAAATTATTTATTGGGTTTGTGTCTCTTTCTTACTTGTGACACGTTACGAGGTAACTTATATGGTGCTCTCGGTCTCTCCTACCATCGATCACTGGAGGTGTGACGTCACGCAGAGCCGTCGTGTGCGGCCCGACTCAATTTATTGCGTCTGCGCACCAAGCCACCACAGAAAAACTAAACATTTGTTTGTATACCAAGTCTTTAATTAAATTTACAAATAACACTGTGTCGTATTCATAGATCTTAAAATTTTACGTAAAAAAAATGGTGCATAACCATAACCAGTGATTAGCACCTTGAAGCCCCCGTTATCTTTCGGTTCTTTACTTCTAACAAATTATTTGATTTATTTCAAACCTTTTTCATATTGCTTAAGGATGACGTCTTTTTGACTTTAGAAAGAAAAAATAACATTTAGCAGTTTGAGCCACGTCAAACTCACTCCGAATAAAATTTACAAACAACTAAACTAATAATATTGATGCTTTAAAAATTAACGTACTATTGAGATGTGGCAGATTGCCTACTCGCTTATATTTCGGGTTTACAGCCGTAACTACGGGCACGAATGTAAAGTAGACCTCATCCTAACAGTGGGTCCCATAAAAGACTTGTTAAATCGCCTAAACAGAGAGACTATAGATCGACTGCCAACCAATTAAGCTATAATATTGAGCACATGGCTAATATATCACTGAATGAAATTTATAAAGGTAAATTTTCTATAAGATACAACGAAACCCGAAGGCAGTTGAAATGTGGATGTGCAGAATGATAGTAAGAGTTGTGACAGAAATAGCAGACGATCTTTACAACTTGCACGCGCTATCATTTATACTGTCTATCGGACCAGTGACAGAGAGTCTGCAACTGATTGACGCATTGGATGACGACGAAGGTGCATAAAATACAGTACATAAAATAAATCGTGTTTATTTTTCACAATTTTATTAAAATCGTTTTCTTTTAATGTATTATCTTAGAGTCCAAACTACTATGACAATGCAAGTTGTAAAAGCATACAATCCCATTATGGAACGAAGCAAATTGAAGATGGAAAGAGGATGGAGCCTTTCAAAAAAATATCTTTATATTTCTCATTGATTTTTAAATTCACGGAACCGTTATCTGAAAGTCATTGACAAATGTTGTTTACAATCATGTAGGTAGATGCTTACTAACAAGTTTTGAAACTGCAATTAATTCGGACTGTTCCGAACACTTTCTGGAAATATTATCACATATTGGTCCGGTTATACGTCGATGCCACATGCAGCGTGCATTATTTTGGTGCATTTACGAATTACTGTCAATAAAGCATCGGTTTTCTGGAAAGCGTCGTTACAGTGCACAGCTGTAGGTCGTACGAGATTCACGAGACTTTTGATAGCAGAACACTTTGAGGAACTCTCATTAAACAGCTTTACACAACTACATTCATTTAACTGCCGTAATATTCAGAGGTTTATAATCACGAATTAACGGACGAGTAAAATAAGGAGAAACAGCTCTTCTACCGCACTTATGGCTTAGCACTAAAACGTTAAAAGCTTTTAAATATGTTACAAACCGATTAAGGTACATTTTCCTTTTACTAGTTACAGTAATTTAGCTTGCACAATAGAAAATAACCATATATTTCACACAGACATATTAGTAGGTAGTATTTCTAAAATAATAATATCTTCTAAATTATTTAAAAAAACTGTTTTATTTAATAGTTTCTGAAGAAGTCTGTTTTATGGGTGAATTTCGTGTATATTATCTTGAACAAGGAGGTGCAGCTAAATCTGCCGTTGGTTTGTCTACTAACACATCAGCAGCATATCGCTGAGTCGTCGTTCGTCGCAGCACTGCATCAATCAATGAGATATGTAGGCAGAAGGAGCGCGCGCGCACGCTAACGTGACATTTATATATTCTTCACAATGTTCCTGTCGTGTCCCGATCGTCGCTCACGTGTTCCTTTATACTGCACAGCGTTTCGTCTTGTTATGAACTGTCACTAAACATTCTAAACGTGCATTCATTAGCATCCATTCTTAAAACCGTTTTTCCTTCTGTAGATGTGTTAAAGATAGATATCACAACATCTGGTAGAACACATTTTATGCAAATATCTCATCTCTTATGTCTTCGTATGTAAATGCTTAAATATGACATAAATTCTCCTCAACTCCGCAGCTTCATTATAAGCGAACGTGCAAGACATGTGTGGATAAGTTTTTACTGTCAAATCGCAGTACGAATCGTGGAGTACGAGGCTGATACTTCCATAAACAATACATCATCACCCCAATAATTAGAGCATCGTTTGCAGAGCTGCGCGCGCGGCGGTCGCGGGGATATGGCGCGACGCTCGTCTTTCTCTCCTTGACGCCTTTTTGTGGGATTTTTTGTTTCCCGCCCGGGAATAATGTCATTATGGCGCCTTTAATGTTGTCAGTGAACGGGAGCGCGCCGCCGCCGCCGCCGCCGCCCAGAGCGAACGTTTGTTGATACTTAAATTAGGTTGTTTTGACACGCCTCGTTCTTATGTTTGTACTAAATCTAATAAACGTCAGTAGCGAGAAAGCGTCTCATTCATTATTCCGGTGTTCTCTTAGCGATAATATATTTTAAGTAGTTTTGTATAATTGAATATTGTGGTATTGTGGATGAAATGCGTGGCTGCCAGTGGGAGTAGACTGGGTGTCGTTTACGTAAACGGAATTCAAAAACAAACATGAGGCATGGAAACAATTACGGGCGGTGGGACAGCGTGGCATACATAATGTATAATACGTCAATATTGTCAGCTACTACTCGCATTGTGGTGGAGTCATTACGTGTGGCGCAGGCGCGTCGAGAGTGTCGCCATTGTAGTCAATGGCGCTGCCAGGTGGGTGTGCAAGTGTAAGTAGGTGCCGCGACATGCCGGTGACCCTCGCACTGCCGCGCCCCTCGCTGCCTTAATGCACTCTACCAATACATTAGAGCACCAGAGATAACGCAGCACTAACCTTAAACACCAGCCCTTCATTCATCTACACATGTTATAGGTATACACTATCTCCCCAATACCCAAATGCATGCTAATTCAAGCCAAGCCCCATTCGTCGCAGCAACTGTCAAACATACTCA
This sequence comes from Euplexia lucipara, assembly GCA_921972225.1. NCBI lineage: Eukaryota > Metazoa > Arthropoda > Insecta > Lepidoptera > Noctuidae > Euplexia > Euplexia lucipara. The sequence goes on from OV179146.1 coordinate 16,357,516, forward strand.
TTCAAATCGCAAGGATGAATGTATATTTGAATGGTGTACATACTAAGGAACAAATACCTAAATAAGGATCCGATTTCCACGACCGACAGGACAACACATTTAAATGTACTTTAGTTGTTTCCAACTGGGCTAGATGTGCAAGTATTTTTAGAGACCCTGAATGTGGGTCCTTTGAATAATAAGTTAATCATAAAAAGGGGAGATGACCTTAGTAAGAAGTTCATTAGTGATGTTCTATTTGTTACAAGCAATTCATTCAGAGATCAGATAGAGCCGGGATACTAAATAGATGACGACTAACGCATATTTTTAGAAGAGATAATGTTAAATGGGCCACGAGTGGTAACAAATGTTCTTTGTCTAGTTTCCCTGTAACTATTTTCGAAATCATTAGTCTTCGAGTGACAGTTTGCTCGTGAAATTACTCACAGCAAAACAGAACACTTGACACGGACTGGTCAATATTTTGTACTGTTTATGATTTTCCTTTGATCAGGAACAATGAGACGGTGATATTTGTCAAAGCATTTCATAGATTAACGGAATTAACGCACCTCTGATGAACCACTTCAAAAGACACATAAATATCTTTAACGAAAATTAAAAAGTTAATTGTCGCTACACTGGAACGTCCGGCTGTAATAAAGTAAACGCTTTACAATGTAACACTGATCATGAATTACTTCGGCTGTGACTATTGCTCTTTGTAACACATTTTTGTTTTGAAGATATTGTACTCAAAGGCAGGAATTTAATTTTGGATGTCATAAACACTCATAAAATATTTTAAATACACTCACTCATGCACTACAAAAGTTTAAGTTGTAGGCAACCATACGACACTATTTTTAATTTGACAGCATTTTCATCAATTTAACACTTGGTTATTGCGTTACATTTTCTTCTCATTTTCTTGAGTTCGTTGTGCTAAAACCCGAATAGTGCGAGTGTGAACATGTGAGAACAATGTTCAATTAGGTGTCGTGTGGGCAGAGCGACAGGTATGCGGTGGGCACGGGGAGGGAGGGAGGGGGTCTGCCCGCGACTCAATCGCCAGGTAATTACCGTGGCAGACTGGACATGCTGAAAGATTGACACCACCACGACCACTCTCGATGACTTGTTTATTGTTCGCCATTAAAAAATAATACATTTTTTCTCACCTCGACATCATAAAACTGCCAAGATTATGCTAAAATTAGTATCGATATTGGTTTAATCCGCTCGGATATTAGGCGAGCAGGCGCTATTTAATGGTAACAGGTTTCTGTGGAAGGTTTTATCGTAAATATTATTCACAAATTGTGTGGAGCCACAGCGGGGGCGCCGCCACTCAGCGAGGGGGCGATTTTTCATCGACGCTGCCTCTGCTCTGCCAAACACATTTTTTAACACCTCGCCCCGAGCTTAAATCAAATATTTGCTTTACGCTTATTTTAACTTACAAAATCTAATTCAATTATATTTCTTGCACTAAGTATTATTATTATTTACTACAGTCACTGCCTCCAAAGTTCACGTTCAAAGCGTTCTAACAGCAAAAGCAATGCTAGAAGAGAAACTGAATATCATTGAACTTCCTTATTGGTTTCCGAATATGCAGATTTAGAAATACGAGGACCTCTGTAGCAACAATACTCGCTTAAATGCTACGATCAAACTTACATTACGTGGTACATTTAAAATGTGCACAGTATTGTAATGGCGTGGTAGTCAACTAAAGTGATAAACCGATGTGGAATGTCGTCAATAAGTTAACCTTATTAGTTGGTGTGTGCTGAACACCACGGGTGGTGGTGCTACGGGCCCGTTCACACTGAGATATGGAGAACCTTTACTGACCCATTACAATATAAACGGCTGCATAATGAAATTAGCTCGCTTGGTCTGAACAGCTCCTTATGATAATCGTCGACCCTTCTCTTGCCTCGCACATATAATTGAAACCGCGCCTATTCAACTCTATGTGTACACTCTTAACTGATTACATTATCTGTATGAACTCCATTCTATAAATATTAGATGTTAGCTTCTTCAGTCAGTGGAAATCATAGTGTCTCTTTTGTTTCAGATCACGAAACTGAAAATCGACAGTAATCCGTTCGCCAAGGGATTCCGTGACTCTTCACGTCTCACCGAGTTCGAGAGGTAACTATCATAATAACGTCTGTTGTTAGAGCGCCGTTTGTTGCTTTAGATTCAATAAGATAATAAACATATTTTTTCATACTGTACCTTGTAGCGAAAGAAACTGTTATTTTGTAATGACTATGGTTGATTAGACGAATACGCCAGCTATTAATGCTTGTTTAATGAGTGTTTTTGCTCATACGACACAACTTGAATTCGATGCATTGCGGATACGCTCTCAGGAACAAATATAACTGTCTGATGCTGATTGATATCTCCACGCGGGCAATAATTATGTCCCTGCATTTATTGCTTCTAAGCCAATCCAATGTATTTAATTGCGGGTGAGCCGACATCAAGTTTCCACCCGTGTAATTTATAATCTAACATTTTCTCTCACCACATTCGCTTCGCATATCTTATAGCTCGCTTTCGCATTTCTAATGCCGTATTGCTCTGTCTGTTCTCTCTTGATTATTGGGTGTTTTATTTTGTTTTGTTTGTCTGTTGAGATACTATATCACGGGGGAGCACGAAAGAACATCAGTCTTCCCCGATGACGCGCGCTACAGCGCCGCCAGTCATAGGTAGATACGATCACACAATCATATTACATATCTGCTTCAATTTACTCGAAAACGTTCACTTTTCTAAAGTGTGGCTATGTACCGTTTCAGGGAAACGATGGAGTCGATGTTGGCGGAGCAGCACTTCCTGCGGTCACCGCTGCGGCCCTTTGACCTGGATCAGCACAATAACAACCTGACGCTGGAAGAAAAAGCGATCCTAGCAGCACGATCGCAGCTGTTCCTGCGAGCGGCGTACCCACTGTACGGTGTGCCGGCGGCGGCACTTTGGGGGCAATGGGCGTGCTTGGCACCTCAACTCCTGGCTCAGCAGCACCTCGCAGCCTCGGGTTCAGGGCTGCAGCTGCCACGGCCAGTGTACCCGGGTGCGTTAGGTGCGGGCCCGCAGCAATTGGCTCAGCACCGGTTCTCACCGTACCCACCGCGCCGCGCATCGCCTGGTTCCTCACCGGACTCGTTGCGCGACGCCAGCCCGCACCCATCGCCGTTGCACCCACCGCACACCCCGCACGCGCCGCACCCGCCCCACAGCCCCACTTAGTGATAAAACGCCGAATAAAAACCTCCCCAAGATCTCCCTGTAATAATATGCGATATTGTATGAGAGTCTTGATATGGAATGTTTTCTGAGAGAACACAAAAGGAAATTTTGAAGTGCGTCAGTGTTTTGCTGCGAAACGAGATGTCGTCGTGAACTTCGATAATTTTATGCGCCGAGAAGTGAATAAACTGAGTGCGAGTGCGTGGAGAACATTTAGAAGTACGTCTTGACTCATGAACGCCTGAACACCGCGCGCTTCAGTTACTCTGTCGTTGCTCAGACTGTGAAAGTTGTATTATATTGTAAAATATTATTTAACTGTACCTACTTTTAATCTGTAATTATTGTTATATGTTCCTAATAGTTTTGTCTCGTAGTGATGGTTTCTGCTAAATTCATGTTATAGCAAATTAGAGTTAATTGCATTAAAAAGAAGCATTTGGTTGCTGTGTACATTTTGTTTAATATCTTTCAGACTATTTGAAAACAAGTATAAGAAGGTTGAGAACATTACGAAATTAATCAATGTCGTAAACGTTAAAAGTTCAGTAGTGACATTCGACACTGTTTTTGGCTGATTTCATCTTGTTTAGGTAAAATGTGCAATAAAACAGAAAAATGTTTTAGTGAAACTTAGAAGTTTAGTAAGATAGAGGTATTGATAAATTAAATAGTAGAAATTATATTGCTGTCTATGTTTACAATTTATTCCTACATCCGACTACAAACGGATGCATAGATGTACCTACACGGTTACTTTGTAGTTAAATTATAGTTATTATAAATAATATATTGCTAAAGAAAAAAAATTAAATGTTTGTTAACATATTATGTGACTGGTTTTATTTCCTTACGCTGTTCTTTTTCCTAAACATAGGTCGTGAAAGTTTCTAAAGACGGTAAACACGTCAGAGATCCGATTGCTGTTTACTCCAAAAAGCTGTCTGATAAAAAAAACATACAAAGAGTAGGTACTGGCCGTAGGCAAAAAAAGAAAAAAGATGAATATTTGGTAGATCAAACGAAAATTACCAATGTGTAAAAATAAAACATTCGATACTGAAAGTTAAAATGCTTGGATATCGAACAAGGTCCAATAACAGTGAAAGGTCGTTTAAAATAATACCAGCCAATGTCCCACTGCAAGCTAAAGGCCTCTTCTGAAACAGAGAAGGTACGAGTATTTTTACGACGCATGCTCAAGGTGGATTGGCAATTTCAGGCGTAATATAGCCATCCTCACGATTTTTTCATCACCGATGTCAAAAGTCAGATAGGTAGCCTTGCCCGTATTCGAACCCATAACCCCGTGAATGAGAGGCAGGCACCTTTAGTACTAGGACATCACGACAGCATCAGCAAAGGATCAGAAACGACAATAAACAAATAAAACCACAGTTAGTACTGAAAAAAGGGTCGAAGTGAAGATATTCAGAACTTTTAGTATTACCCAGGTAGTTCAGAGCTAGTGTTGTAGGTGCTAGTGGCCAAATTAATTACCAATACTAGCGAGACCAATTAATTAATTACTTATACGAGCTAGACCAAATTAATAACCAATACTAACTATACCAAACTAATTATCATTGGGACCACTTGGCCATACCCAGTGTGACCAGATAATAATAATATCAGTCAGTCCACTGCAGAGAAAAGTCCTCTTCACGTACAGAGCTTCACATACCTTATATATAAATTTATAATAACTGGGCTTAATGTAAATACATGCCTATAGTAGGGCAAGGGTAATACATATTTTACGCGCACTCGCACATCATTCTTATAGAACTACTTCCCCACTAGGAAACTCAATTTAGGTACTGAAAATTTAAAGTAGGTAAATCATGAAGCAAACGTTCGTACTACCATTTCATGTAATTCATGAAATTGATAAATAAATCCGACACTCGTGTCAGTGATCTATAAGAAGTCGTCACCTACCTTTTTCGGAATAGGTCAGAGGTCACTTCCAGTCTAACTTCATGCACCTAAATACCAAAGATTTACATGGAATGATTGCCAATTTGAACTATATAACCCAATGGCTGGGTAAAACGATACTCTTCGTTAAACAGGTTGACAGGGTTTCCAGCTTCTAACTACTGATCTGATCTGTAAGGACTCTAAAAGTTCCTTGTTTCAAATCATACAATCTAAAGATTTTCGTGCTAAAGAAACTTGCATCTAGATATTTTCCTGACAGACTGTTTCATTAGTCTAATTTTAACACTAAAGAACTTTCGTGGTTATAAACAGGTAGGATACATCATAACAAGAAACATCGTCAAATTGCGAGTCACCCATCGGCGATTGTGAAAGTGTGTAACTTGACTAGCTTAAGGATGTCATTTGTTAATTCGCGTACTGTAATGATTATATGACGAACGGTCAAAATGCACTTGAATAGATTGTAGTTATAATAAATAACCGCATTTGTATCAACATCATGTCGTTTTTTTTTGTAAATAGTTCGGGATGTTGTTCAAATTGTTTGTAATTTACTAGAGAGCCGTTAGATGGCGGTGGGCGGCGCTTTTCGTACGTAACGTTACAAAGAAGCTTAAAGCTCTATCACCGATACTGATACAACCGGCTTTTGTGTTGTGTTTTATTTTCTCGATTTTCCTGCTTTTTTAGATTTCAATGACTGTTTAATTGAGATAAAGCTACTTAAACTATTTAAGTAATTCAAAATGTTTGTCAATTTAACTTAAATCAATTAAAGGTATGTAGTAGATCATTTTTGTACAACTAAATGCAAAAATATTTTGTTAAAACATTTCATCTCAGTATTTCCAGGCTTTTTGTTTAAATTAGCACTTGTTTGTCTCTTTTGTACGAAAGTGAGACAGATTGCGAAATTGTAACAAATTAGAGCGCCGGCGGGCAATTATGCAAAGCGGCTATAAAGTTATCTTTAGGAAAACAACGGCGTCACCCCACGCCAACTATTCAATTAAAATGAAGCAGTGTCGAGGCGAGGCATTCGAGTCACATAGAGGAAGGGTCGACTACATCGAATTAGTTGCGCGCGTGGCTACATTACTGGGACAAATTTCACGTCCCAGGGGCACCGGCCGCGGCCCGCAGGGTCGGGGATGCAACGCTAATCTAATCGGGATTGTAGCTAATAAATGTTGTAGCCAGTGACACAGCCACCAAGAATTTATTGCTTGTAAAAGTGTTTCCAATCGTAGATATTGTTCGGATGACGCTCCTATTCTGATAACCTCCGATTGAATTTAACGTTTGACTGAATATTTCATTTGGTTTTAATGCTGGTTGTAATGTTGTTGCGTTAATTAAATAAAGTTATATGGGGGTTGTTTTTGCAGGGGATTGGGAATGATTTGATTAACACGTTACAATATAGATCAACGAGAACTCATTGTATTTTTTTTCGTAAGCGATTGATGTAAATGCCAGTACTTAAATTTTTTCATTGAGGTTTTCATACAAAACTTTCATCTTATTTTTGTCATTTTTAACCGACTTCAATAAAAAGGAGGAGGTTCTCAATTGGACAGTATTTTTTTTGTGTTTGTTACTCGGTAACTCCGCCATTTATAGACCGATATTTTTTTATTTGACTTTAGGGACTACCAGGTTGGTCCTATTTGTATCAATACCCCGATCTGATGATAGGATCCGCGAGGAATTGAGGGAAATCCTCAAATAATTTAGGTGCTCACGTACTGTGTTTTGCATTTTTAGTAACCAATGAAGCATGTTCATTTGGAAAGTATAATTTGATGAACTGATGAAGAAGACAGGCAACGGAACTCTTCAACGCATAACAGCAAATTATTCGCGATTGCTACAGTCGGTAGTCTATGCAGAGTTTTTGTATTTCCATAACATAACATTACGCCTGTATAGTTTAAAAGGGGCCCGGCAGAGATGTATGGATTAATGTTTAGAAAGAACTTCTTTACCAATTGTTAACCAATTTCAATGATTCTTTCAAGTTTTGAAAGACTTTTTTTTCATACGAAGAAACTAAAAATTGCGAAATAAATACTTTTTTCCAAAAAAAAAAACAACCGACTTATTAAAAAAAACACTAACAGGTGAAAAATAACTTTAGCTTCGGAAGTCTGTGACTTCGGTGGTTTTGTTTCATTCATTATTGACCACCGACTTCCGAAACTAAAGTTATTTTTCACCTGTTAGTGTTTTATTACAAACCTTGTCCTCCTTTTTGTGTGGTTAGTGTCTAACCTGGTGCCTAAGTTTTTATGCCGTTGAGAAATATCTATCAGGGAAACTGAGTTCCTCATGATGTTTTCCATCACTATTTACATTAGATAGATTGATTCATTAGATTTTTTTTTTTAGATTATTTTATGTAAAATAAATAAAAATCAATCAATCAATAAAAAAACATCGAAAAACTGACATCGGTCGAGCCGCTCTCAAATGATGAACATACATGAGGAAATTGATTTATATTTATGTAAGTAGGTTTATTTTAATACGACTTCAGTCTTCTAATAAACAATGAGGTTTTCTATGACGCTTTGACATTCTAAATACTCTGAGGCCACCTTGGAGCTTAAGCATCCTACAGAACTGAACCTAAAGTAAACTTAGGTAAGTAGAGACGAAGCCTTATTCAATGTGGCTTATCGGCAGGCTGGTGGAGCAGGGGCTTGTAATGCGGCGTTATTGGCCACTCGGCTCATAATCCCCTTTTAACTGCGTATCCCGAGCCGCGCCGACGTGCCCCGAATGTTTATGTTCGACTTCTTCTGGTCGTGAACATTCGCACTCCTTAGCTCTGGTGTCGACGACACCGCGTTACGTGTTGGAGGTGACGTGACGGCGCCCAATTACTTGAGTATTCTTCAGTTCTTCTTGAGTTTATCGGAGTTTAGATCTGCCAAATTCAAATTCTTTATTTGCTTTAGAATAAAGTATTTATGGGTCTTACAATTGAAGCTGGAGTGCAACTTGTTTAGCTATTAAAACCATAGCATGCAAAATCCAGTTCTACTTAAATCATAATTAATTTTCAACACTATTTTAAGGGAGTAAAAGTTATGGGCATTCAGCCACTCCTGCAATTTAATTTATCAATTGGTGTTGTTAATTTTACGTGTAAGTTTTGTATTTACCTACATCTCCAAATGTTAGACAGGAATTCTTCTATGATTGATTTTGTACCATCCGTAGTAAGGTACCTTGTGTCAAGGAAACAACTATATAACCTATTGCAACTTTTTTAAGACTTGGAATCATAACAAAAATGTTAAGTTAGGAAATTGCACTGTTAATCAGACATCAGAAAATAAATTTGGCATTTGTTATTGCCGTTGTATTTTCGAAGAGCTACATTCATAATATGAAATGAAAATGAAGACGGCTTTATGTGCAGAGCTACGCTGTGCAAGGTAGAACACAAGTTCTCTCGCAATCAAACCGGAACAGAATTTTACGATGTTACGTCGACACTTGAGCAACAGACATGCCTTCTGTTTCTAACATTCCGGCTGTAAAGAACAATGTTCTATATCATTTACATAAAGCTTGATTTAATACATGGGTACGAGGGCCGGGAGACAGGGTGGAGCACGGCAGCCGGTGCTAATGTCGCTCGGCGCGCCGTGCCCACACATCTCCACATTTCAGTAAAACTGCAAACGTAACGGGGTAATAAATTCACGTTTATTACCGCAAATATATGTACTCTTACCTTGGCAGTCGCTACCGGAACAAATCGTGGGTCCGCCGTTTACGCGAAATACGCGAAACGTGTGTTATGAAATATTAACGTAAACGCTCGCGTTTGCTGAAACAATGCATATACATAGAATAGGCGTTCAGGCCTCATCGCTAAGGTGGGCACATTATCAGAATGGTGCGCTAATGGAATTGAGCATTTTTATTTATTGCCCCGTGTGTTCATTGGTGCGTGGCGTTTATGTGTATCGCGGCATAACTCACTGTTTATGATTATTTTATTAACGTTTTAATGTTGAACGTCTGCTCTACAGCTGAATTAATTGAAATACTACAGTTGAAAATAATAATTTAAAAGAAATAAAGGCATTTGTAATTAATGTTATAGAACAGCGTATAATTTCATTATCACTAACATGCACCAATTACCTGTAATAAATCCCTTAGTTTGCGTACCTGCATGAAAAAAAATACAGGTATATTAAAGGTAATCTAGAGATAAGTATTCAAGTGATTCTATTCTAAGTATATAGCATAAGATCACTTGAATATACGAGTACATACATAGAGGTAACAATAAAATTAACGTAAATGTAGTACGATTTTTATTTACGTAACGTAGGTACGTGAGCTGTTTGTATCTAATTATTACCCTATCCATACGAGAGTACCCACTTAAAAATAATGCAGTTCGCAGAGCTCCCAGCGCATATTGCAACTCGATAAAGTTATTCGCGTTCAATAACGCGAATGATCTGACTTTTCCCGTTTTTCCTCTACGAATGGCTACTCCCTACCTCTTCCCCCACTCCAGTGTCTCCCCCGACCTCCCCTTGCGGTGCAAAGTTGAGGGCATTAGCGTGTTATCGGCGGCAGCGGCGTGAAGAAGGCGCCCACCTGAACTGGTATTACACCACCCCTGACGACACGTACAAATTACGGTCGAAGCCAATTTTGGCAAACACATTGCTGGCTGCAAATGAGCAGCCAAGTAAAAGGAACAAAGGAACTACGCATTGTAGGTAAAAGCTTGCATTATCTACCTACTCCTTAATAGGTGTAACAGATACTATCTATAAGCGTTGAGATGTGGGGATAGGTGGGACGCGTGAACGTGTTTTGCAAACCAGCCGAGGAAATAAGGTGTCCCCAATTTTACTTTGTCGACCGCCACTGATAGCAGATAATGTAGTGTTACGAGGGAACTTTGTAAATGGAACCTTTTTCGTTATGTTTTATTCCACGAATGTTATGGTAATTTTGCCCACAGACCTTTGAGAGCAAAACATTTTTTTCAAATTGTCTGTGTTTCTGAAATGTAGATTATTTACTAGCCATTTGTTTTGTTTTTCGGTAACTCTCGCTGTAGTAAAAATGTTTCTACAAATAAATAACGACGTGCGTGTCTTCAATAGGAGTATGATTTATTGTTTTGTATAGAAAACGAATTGTTCACATCGAAAATTCGCACGCCGATCATAATGCATTCCTAATCAAATCCATGCGGTCACAGACATACGCAAGCATCGAGTTTACGGGGCAGAGGTCCCCGCGGGCCATGAGCCCATTGACAGGTTATTGATACAAATAGTCCTCCCCTCCCCGCCCCACCACACCCCGGTACTACCCCGCTGAACCCCGCACCCCCCGACAACACCAATAAAACCTGATTGATATTGTGTAAGTGCGCCCGGAAAATGTGGGAACTCGATTGATGTTACAGCCAAATTCGATTGGAGGAAAATTGAAAAGAACCGCGGTAACAAAGAAACTTTCGTTCTATTTGGAGGTGTTAAAGTCGAAAATTTAGTGGCTGAGGGAAGGTTTAATGTCTTTTCAGCATCGGTACGTGTGTATTGATAGTAGTCGGAGGCGTGAATAGTGTTGTCTAATGGTGAGGCTACACGTGCTACTTAGGTGTACAGATACATGCGTATTCGTTGTTGATAACTCTTTGTTGGTAATTATTGGTTCCGACAATATTATTCATTGTATATTTACACGTTTGAGCTACTTAAAACACAATACGATTATGTAAATAGGTACTAGAAGATGTTTCTAAGGCGACATCTACACTGGGAACGATTTAAATGCGTTGTAACGTGATTTTCTGAGTGGATATACTTTAACACATTTTGAGTGGATATACTTTAACAAACTATGTAGGTACAGACGCCAGCACATCAAGTGAGTCAAATTTCTTTGATCGTTTTTCAACTTTATGGCAAACAAAATAAGGTTCATATTCAATTGGGAAAATTTGACACATTGGCGTAACTTGATGTGCTGGCGTCTGTACTTACCGCTCTTTTTCTTCTTTCCATAAGCCAGGGAATTATGGCTTGGCTTCACATGCCATCGGAAAATAACTCTCAAGCAAGCCAGTTTCCTCACGATGTTTTCCTTCACCGCGCACCGTTGGTGATAATTTTATACTAACGACCTGATAGTCCATATGTCACACCATAGACTGAAAAAAAATTAGGATACAGTTACAATGATAAATTTCAAAATGGAACCATAGCCAGGTATTTAATACATGGCTGAAAGTAAAAGACCAATACACATTACACTGTAAAAAATAGACCCATAGCTATTAAAATTCCGGTCATGACTGCCTAAACTGAGCCTAACATTTGAGCACTTCACGGAACGGTGACATATCCGCGTAGGCGTTATTGACATCGATACCCGATAAATATGTTTGTCCAAAATGGTAGCAAAGTGACATGTTAAAGACATGCAAATAGTAAAGCTTAGTATAATATAAATATCTTGACGCGACAGTGGCGACCTCAAGTGGTGTAGGCGGTAATTAACAGCTGATAGGCGTTACAACTAAGACAAAATGTCATGTACGATTTAACACCGGTCATTATCAACAAGGCTATCGCTTGTACTTTTGTGCTACTTATAAGTGTAGAGCAAGTACTTAGGCATATTTTTTGACAGTTGAGGTTAGAGTTACATTTATAATTCTGACTGGCCAAATCAAATCAAAAGTCATTTATTCAAATTAGGCTGAGGATCAGCACTTTTTGAACGTCGAAATTACATAAGACAGTCCCCCAAAAATCACACCCTTCGCCATTTCCTAGTGTTTTTGCTAGGAAGAAGAAGTGGCGGAACTAACTCCCCAGCAACACATCTGTCTGATAAGTTAGAAGAACTTGAATTTACACAGTAGGTACAATTAGTTTTAATTACAAAATAATTAAAATAAGTTATTCAATGTTAGCTAGCACACTCCACCAGTAAAATCTAGCTACCGACATTAAAACTAACTTAACTCAAGCAAAAGCAACTGACTAATAAGAATCCTCCAGGTAAAAAGGGTGTGCCAGCTTACATGTGCAGAGTTGGATTAAATCCATAGATCTGCAAGACAATGTAACAAAATGATAAACTAGAACTGTCGAAGTTAAATAATACATAAAAAAACAGGTAATAGTTAAAACAATAGCAAAACCAAAGCCAACAAGACGACCAGTTACCTGTTGGTCTAGTAGTTAGTAAGCCCTGACTGCTATGCCCGAGGTCGTGGATTCGATTCCCACCTAGGACAAAATGTTAGTGTGATGAGCACGGTCATCTGTTCTATGTCTGGGTGGGATTTATCTTATTTATATATTTAGAAATATATAAGTATGTTTATCAGTTGTTTAGTACCCATAATACGAGCTCTGCTTAGCTTGGGACTAGATGCCATTGTGAAAAGGTTGTGGAAAAAAAATTGCACTTGCATTTTGTTTCACGACTTTTTTTGCGTGCATTTCGTACTATAACATCCCCTCCATCCACTCAAATGTTTTGAAATAAAATATGCTAGTCTATGACACTCACAAATAATGCGGCTTTCTACTGGTGAATAAATTTTCAAAATCGGTTCAGTAGAACGCTGTCTAAAAAGTGAGTCAAAGTCATTGGACCAACAAAAAAAAGTCTATAACATAAACGGTAGCCACGAATTCAATAAATCATCTAACAGCGATCGAACTGCGAACAATAATTGAGACAAGCAACCATTTTGCTTAGTAAGACCTCAGAGGGCCGACCGGGCAGCCAAATGGAATATATTCTACTCCGATCAGTCCCATTTTTACGGCACACTTGAGGGTTAACTGGTGTGAATGGCCACCCCATTGTGGGAAAATATCTTTTAAATATTTATGAACTTTATATTGAGCTCTGAATATTACTCGTATCGGCAAAATGTAATGTTTATAGTAATGTGCTGTGGGAGTGTTTTTATAGCTCATAACTGCTGAGTAAAAATTGATACTTAGATCGTAACGTTAAAAAATATAGTACCTACATAGGGTTATGGAGTAGCTTTCAAAGAAATGTAGGTACAAATGTCATTATCGTAAAGGTTTCTCTAGTACCGCTCTGAAACTGCTGACTAAAATAATTAAACGATTAATCTACACCCAATAAAATTAAAGAGTTAAAATAAAAACTCAGACCAGGAAATTAAAATTATCAACAAGAAATAAAAATGCCTTAGATAGAACATTGAAACCGATAATAATTGCCAAACAAAATAACAATAAAATCATTGAGCTATAACTATCGATAGGCATTAGGCCGAAATCCCCTGTCGCAGACAATCACGGAGTTCAATGAGAATAGTGCAGGGCCGCATTACAAGAATAAATCAATTACTGACACCCGCCGCCGCGACAATTACACTTGTAAAGTTGTTCCGTGGTGATTTACCCACCCGCACACACCCTCATAGGTACAACACACGCACACACGCATGCCTGACCCCTGACGTTTCGGTAATAAGAGTATCAGTGTCGCTGTCTGTTTCAAACTACACTCACAAGCTTATGATACCCCAATCAGGCGACCCTCTGATTTGAGAGAACGATACCTCGATTAACACAAACGAAATTAAACTTTACGTCGAACAAACAGAATATGTTTTTCTTAGCGACATATTCGAAGGAAGAGTTTTCACAAATAAAGCAACGGATTCTGCTGTACGGCAATTTTATTATTATGAAATGAGTGAGTGTAGAGGCGTAAAATTAACTTGTCGGCGTCGCTCTGAGGGAACCTTTACATTGCGAAATGTTTCCGCCGAGATGTTACAGGCGGGTAAATGATACTTTATACAGCTGTTGTTGTATCATTAGGTAGGATCAAGTTATGGAGTATTTAGAACCATATCTTATAATTTTATTGAATACTGCAATACGTTTTTATGGGGGAATATTTTGTTTGACTATGTCAATTTATGGAAAGCATGCAGATTGTGTTTTATTATAACTTATAGTGATAGGCCAATATCTATTATTGCAGTAACTCTTGAAACAAGCTGTAGGCACAATAAAAGGTATTTTGAGTCTTTCAGCATTTATCCTGAAAGGTTAATTATTACGTCATCATCTTCATAGCTTTTCCCCAAAAACGTTAGGGTCGACTTCTAGTTTAACCGGATGCGGCTGAATATCAGTGTTTTACATAGAGCAACTACCTTGGACCTGACCACCACATCCCAGTGAGTGACTGGGCAACATGATACCCCTCGGTTAAACTGGTTTTAGACTTTTAGATTTCTGACTTCTTATAACGACTCGTATTGTGTGTAAAGTTACAATTACAGTTGGCTTAATTATAGAAATATTACATTACTATGTTGTAAAAGGTTTCTTGCTCAGCTTAAGTAGTAATAAGAAAGCACCTTGTGTTAGAAGTCACTAAATTAGTATCGATTCCAGACACATAAACTTGCAACAAGACGTTATAAAAGACTAATGTGGCTAAGAAAAACAGGATAAACACTAAACTGCCTTCATAATATTATAATTATTACATGTATGTACGTACGTTTCTTCCATGAAGTTTTTTCAGTCAACCAATACTAATTGCGATAAACATTGTATGACTCTTATAAGTGCTCATTTAAAATTTATTTGCAACTCGAATATCAACGGCAATAACTCGAAGAACATGAGTTATAAATTGTATATTCGTGTTTGCTTGATCATAGTGATATCAAGGCTTAATAGTTGTCCTAGGCAGACTGGACTTGGTTTTGAGCCTAAACTTGGCCCTGGCTCTGGTCCAACCAGGTCATTGGCGTGGCTGTCTGTCTATCATAACATCAGAACGTAAACCACAAATAATCATTATTTATTTGTGCACCACGATAGTACAGACGCCAGCACATCAAGTTACCGCAATGTGTCAAATTTCTTCGATCGGTTTTCAACTTTATGACAAACTGGATAAGGTTCATATTCAATTAGGAAAATTTGACACATTGGGGTAACTTGATGTGCTGGCGTCGCGTCTGTACAAACAGAACTGTAAAAGTATTTTCTGTGTGCTAATTTTGTTCCACACTATATGATAATCTAGTTCTACTTCAGGGCTTCATTCACGGTAAGCTAGTGACATTAGAGACTACATATATACAACAACAACATAATACTCGTATGTTAGTACGTATGTAACAGTAACTGTAATTATATTGAACATTAATAATTATCCACCGTTATTAACAATTACCGAAAGTCGAGATAAAACTAAGAAATTGATCATATTTTGATCAATTTCTTAAATATAATTAAAAATAAAAATTAATTAAATATAATGTCTTTCTGTTCGACCGAGGAGACGGAATAGACTACAAATAATCAATATTAGAAATTAAAATCCTAAAGTTGGTTGTTGCCGTATTTTTTTAAGCGCAATGTGTGTTACGCGAACGGGTACCTCATTACCACATTTACATATATCACAATTCGGCTAACAATATACAATGCTGGCTAAGATCGCCACCGAACAAAGATCGACACACATAATTTATTTAATTAGGTGCAAACACCTAGGTAAGTGTAGTAATCTTTGGACTAAATGCATGCCATGTTCAACTATTAAATTCTGACTTAGAGCCAACATTATTGCCAACGGTGTAGCTACAGCAGCATAACTTGTGCAGCTTGGTTAGCAGATTATTTTAGCTTAGCTAAGCTGTAGCTGCAAGTTTAGCAGTCACCACATTTGCCAAACTCCTACGTAACTAGTTTGTTAGCGGGGCTTGCCTGTAGCGACTAACGTTTTTTAGTTAATCGGTTTTAAGCCTCAGGTGGACGATATTGCCAAGGATTACTTTGTATGATGAGATATATGAATATTGCTACAGATAGGTTTAAAATGAAGATGTTATTATATTTTCCTTTTATTTTAGTTAAAGTTTTATAACCACCAACTGTTTTATTTTTTTAGCTTCAATATTTAAGTTATAATTTCGTCTACTTTCTAGTTGTATATAATGCATGCTGTGAAACTCTTAGGCTCCAGAACCTCATATAACATTGTTACCATATCTTTATCCGTTGTAAAAAAAGCTGTTGTGTTTTCTATTCAATAAGTAAATTAATAAATGATCGTGCATTATTTTTAAATATATTTATATAATGGGACTCTGTCAACAGTAAAAATGTTGCCCCGTAATTCTAATTAAAATAAAATCTCTCAATACATTTTCTATGCATTTTCTTTGAGTAGGTACTTTTAAGGTGTTAACACATATTATTGTTATACTGGTGCATTTTTTATTTGTTTTTTTTCACGTTTATCAGTGATAGTGTTTTCATGAGAATGAAAACAAAATTGTTGTGAATATAAACCTGTCAGTAATTTATGCCGCGTCTGGCCTAGTGCAGGTAATGTTAGCCTTAGGTGCACCCATAACGTTGCTAAAAATAAACAAGACTATAAAAGCTAAGACGAAGTACCCTTTAACTCAACACTTTGTTTGCATCCTATCATATTTCCTTTGCTTTGTTTTCCACCGATCACCGTACACAAGCAGAAACGATCTGCAGAAGGCGAGTCTAAATAATACAATTACTATCATCATCTGCAGTTTTTCTTTACTCACTGCTGGATATAGGCCTCTCTTTGCTGATGCCAAACTTCACGTGCCTTTTTTTTTGCAAGGTGGAACAAGCTCATGGATGTCCTCCGCCCCGGGGAGGGCGGAGGGGTCTGTCAGACTCTTACTGACTAAAAACCACCCCGTGTTTCTTCTCACACCTGCGCCGGGGGTCACGGGAACAGAAGATACTTCCACGACCCCCGACTGGAGCCGGCCCCGAGGGCCTCGCCAAGTCAGCGAGGAGAGTGAGGTGTTAAGACTCCACTCTCCCGGCACCCCTGAATGGGTCCAGGGGCGACGGACACGACGCGCCGCCACTTCGGGTATGTGGGGGGTGGCGGACGTCCTCGTGTCCGTCGCCCCTGGACCCATTCAGGGGTGCCGGGTGAGTGGAGTTGATCTCCCTCTCCCTTTCCGCAGCCTCCTTCTGCGAGACGACCGTTTCGCAGAAGGACACCACCGCGTCCCAGTACTCGACGCTGCCGACGATCCTCTCGACCACGACAAGTCACTGCCTACTCCAGAGACGAGGGCACGGCGCGCCTCCTCCCAAGCGGCACACTCTGCCAGCGTATTGTATTATTTATTTATTTATTATTTAAGCTCCCGCAGCGGCAACGGTTACAATACTAAATGACAATATTATGAGTGGCTCGTAAAAGAAATCTTTGGTAGCTTTCTGCATTTATAATTTAGGTAGTAAATACATATGGGTACAAATGGGTAGTAGACTTAGTTACCCATCCATCTGCCTACCTTTTTCCTTACTTCATTAGGGTTGGCTTACAGTCCAACCGGTTGCAGCCGAATATCTATATTTTAAAAGGAGAGAATGGGCTATCTGACTCAATAATGGGGTAACACGAATACCCCATGGCAAGACTGGTCAAACTTTGGACCCAGATGATTTATAGTTTAATTTTAAGTTCGTGGTTTCGATTCCACCCAGGACAAATGTTTGTGGATTAGCACGATCATTGTTCTGTGTCTGGGCGTAATTTATCTATAATATGTGTATTTTTAGAAAAATATAAGTAGGTAGATATGTTTATCCGCAGCTATTTAGTACCCATAACTCAAGCTCAGGTTAGCTTGAGACTAGATGGCGTTCTGTGAAAGTTGTGGAATATTAATTTATTTATATTTATAATAGAATATTATCAAAACAATGTAAGTACCTACATACTAGGTACAGGTCGAATTTAGAAAATTCATTACTTTATTGATCTTCATCGGTGGCACGTCATTTATTTATACTTAAGTGACAGTCTCTTTCTAAAGCCTAGATTGGTACCAACTTTTAAAATTCATGTCTAGAATAAAGCAATAATTCAGCCCAGGTAAACAGTCTCTACAGAACTAACATTCGTGGTCGACGATGACGACGATGCAGCGCAGGAGTCGTAAAACCCGATGCCTCCGGAATGTGAGCAGAGTTAGGCGACGCGTGTTTGAATAATAACACCTTTTATTTTATAACCCACCATGTCGCCTGTTCACAGATTTTGCAACATAAACCCTGCTAACAAAATATTAACTAACATGGACAGAAAGTTTTTAATACGGGTATGAAGTTTTAAAGCTTAAGTTATATTTTTTGAGGCCTGTAGGCATCCTTAGGAAGGCTGGAAGGTCTATCAAGACTACGCTTTCGACTTTTATTTCACTGTTTTTTGAGACCAGTAGCGTGCACCTTTGTGTGCCATTGATCTACGTAAAATATATCCATCCATACTCCACACTATTATTTTTAATATCATAAATGGGAAAGTAGCTCGGTTCGTCTGTTTGTTTATCGGCTTTTCACGACCAAACGGCTAAACGGAATGTTATGAAAATTGGCATGGGGTAGAACATATCTTAGAGACATAGACTATCCCTTGTATCAACATATCAATATGAAAAAAAATCGTTTTCTTAAACATTTACGAAATGCAGCGCTATCTTGAATGATATGACAGGTGACTTTCTTGGCCGTTCAATATTAGGTGACAATTTGACAAGTCTTAAGCTAAACCTAAGAAGGTAACACAACATAATTAAATTGAATCTAAGGTGGAATGAAGTTTGCCAGGCAGCTAGTTAATTATAATGGATACTTACTTACTAGATAATAATATAGTTATTTAATTATTAAGGGTAATTTAGTGCCATTGAATAAAAATAAATAAATACATATTTCAAAACTTTTTCACACAACGCCATCTAGTCCCAAGCTAAGCTAAGAGCTTGTGTTATGGGTACTAAACAACTGATAAACATACTTATATATTTCTAAATACATACATATTATAGATTAATTACACCCAGACACAGAACAAATGATCGCGCTCATCACACAAACTTTTGTCCTGGGTGGGAATCGAACCCACGACCTCCGGCATAGCAGTCAGGGTCACTAACTACTAGACCAACAGGTCAGCCAATAAATGTGTAGGACAATAATAACATTGTGTGATATGCCTTAATAGTTTTATTTGACATCTCTATCTAGACATATATTTTAATTTAATTGACTGTTAAGCTTATGACATGCTAACCGGCTCATCTCTCACAGGGAAAATCTGCGGTTGGTGCCTCACTTCATTAAGATGATAATGGCAAGTTGGCTTCGGCCCTTTGGCCTTCCAAAGACCCCAAGGGTTCCGAGAAATGAAAACGTCAATAATAAAATATTTATATCAGACAACATTGGCCCAATTGTTAGTAAAAACTTATCAACTAATAACGTATTACTACAACTAAATTAACAACAACTCGATATTTGCACACTTAAGTAGGTAATGAAACAGTGTTCTTTTATTTATTTATAATATTTGTTTACGTCTTGCTATATTAAGCTAATAAATAATTTGATTTGATTTTAATTTCGTTCAAAATTTAAATCAAGTCTGACAGCTCTGTCAATTGTTTAAAATGCGATAAAAACCTTAAAAAAGTAGTGGTTCATGATGGGCTGAGAAAAAAGTAAAGCATATCCTTAATGGGGTAGTATAAATTTGTTATCCACATTGTGTTTTGTTTCTGTAGCTATAGATAGACGTATAGCCATACAGAACAGTTTATTATGCATTTTCAAAATGACTGCTTATTACATCAAACACTTTATTACTTGTTTTTGATATTACCTACTTCTTTTTATCTATTCATCGTGTGTACTATAATTAAGGCTTCATTATGGGGACACTTAAGTTATTATTTATTCGCTCTAGAACATTATCTTGTATTGATATCTGTCTATAGATACCACGTGTGACCTACAATAATGAAGTCTTTACAACTTTACACAACATTAATAGTCTGATAACTTGTGTCTAGAGTGCTTAGTTGATTTAATATATCGACTAAGTTCTTGCAAACACTTATAAACTATATCAATAGACTATGAGCTGCACGTTTAGATTAGGTCTATCTATGTATGAGGCAATTCTTTTCTTGGTAAAACAGGGACGGGTTTAAAATTTTCGTAAAAAACACTGGCATTCACGCATTGTCATAATAAAAACTTTTTAACAAAAAAAACAACCGACTTCTTAAAAAAAACTAACAGGTGAAAAATAACTCCAGTTTCGGAAGTCAGTGGCTTTGGTGGTTTTGTTTTGTTCATTATTGGCCACCGACTTCCGAAACTGGAGTTATTTTTCAGTAACCTCTTCCTTTTTTTGAAGTCGGTTAAAAAGTAGTGCAATTAATTCCATCAGATTTGTACTGAATAAAAATAACACAAATTGTGTTTAAAACACCTTTTTATTAATTTATTCATTATAATATTTATAAAGAATACAATTACAGGTATAAACTTTATTGTACACAAGAGGTGCGGCCAAAAACATTTTGTGTCCTGTACGTTTAAGTTCACAAAAGAAGTAATTACATTTTATAATTAAACGAATGTCACTGTTAATTGGGCGAGGCGATGAAAAAGTGGGTGCTAGCGTGTTGATGTGTTTAATGCAAATATTGAACGTTGAAATTAAGCAATATATTAAAACAGTTGCAGCCGCTTTATTGTAACTTTTGGTTAACATATTAATCGTTTTCATGTAGAATAACGTTTCTGGGCTATAAATGGCTGTAAATGAAGAAATGTTACCTGTTATTGTAGGGTATAATTAATAAAATAATAACTGAGGATAACCGTCACCTTTTAAACCTAATAATGTTTTGTTATTTGTTCCGTGATGACAAAGGATATCTTTCTCTGTGGACCTGTGTTATTACTAAGAGATACCTACAAATATATTTAGACTTTTAACTTCAGAAAGTAAAAGATTTAAAAGTCTTTGAGTCTTTATGATTTGTAAAAGTCAAATAACGTGAATAAATCATAATATATGTTACCATAACACAGGTGTAAGTCTAAAATACAGGTAAATAAAAAAACGCTTTGTCCAGCTACGTGTACTAACAGGAAAGTAGGATTAAGATACCAAATATATCATTTTCATTTTAGCTTTGTGTAATTTAGTAAACAACGACAATCTAGATATTGAGATGGTGTCGTTTAGCAAAGATTTCTTTCTCATCACACTGTTTAAGTAAGTATAGTTAGCCCTACTAAACTGGAGTTTCCAGAACGGGAAGTGAATTAAAATCAAATATGTGCTACCACAATCACAATATAAAATCACGAACGAAAAAACTGTTTGAAATTCCGTGTCATATCGAAAATCTTCTGTAATTTTTGATAAATTCGAGTTGATTGTATGCATCGGCTTTTCTTCGTGGCGGCTTCGTCTTGAGGGTTTAGTGGTGGCGTGATGGATGGTCGCCGTGGGAGTCACCACAATGGTGCGGCGAGATGGTGGCAAGATAGCTTTCGGCAAACCGTAGCGTCGCCCAGCGGAGATCGTATCTTATATATGCGCACAATGTGACAAGTCACTACGGATCTTATGGTGACGGTTTTGAGGACTCGTATGCTCAATAATAGATACTCAAATATTTTTAGAGCTTATCGACATGTTTGGGAGATTTGAGCAATGTGCTACGTCATGTGCTACGCTTTCGTAGCACATTAATGTGATGTAAAGGAAAGTGGTAGGAGGATAAACTTATTCATTTAATAAGTAAATGCTGTGTCTGCGGTTACCAACTGAAAAGCCCGAAACATACAAACTACCCTATCTCTATGA
Source organism: Euplexia lucipara (assembly GCA_921972225.1). Taxonomy (NCBI): domain Eukaryota; kingdom Metazoa; phylum Arthropoda; class Insecta; order Lepidoptera; family Noctuidae; genus Euplexia; species Euplexia lucipara. The sequence goes on from OV179146.1 coordinate 16,379,488, forward strand.
AGTTCAATTAACTAAGCAATAAAAAAGTGTAAACCTCAGAATGACAGACAATAGTTGGAAAATTGAATATTTGTACCGTCATTTGGGCGTTTTAAAACTTTTCTCTAAAATCTTGGGTTTGGAAGTTAAGGTCGTAAGTTATATAGTTAAGGTCCAACGTCACAAAAAATTGTGTTCATTATAATCTTGCTCCAATGACTAATGTCGCAAATTTATATTATGCAGTATATTTTAATAAAAGATGTAACATAACATAACATATCCGAACTATAGAAAAAAAAAATTGGGTAAGCCCGATTTTCGTGACATTAAATAACTTAAACACACGAGAAATTATGAGACTTGTGAAAACTTTTAAAAGGCCAAAATTAAGGCGTACCTACACGAGTTTCCAGCTTCAATATTAAGTTTGATTCCGAAGTAATTTATGCTTATTTGATTGAACTGCTATTGCCTTACTTAGTTCAAATCGTAATGTTGGAACACATTTTCAAGAGACTGCTTCTATCCGTGAGAATATTCTATGCTAAGATTTTCAACTATTCTTAAGAATTGATGATGATGATGATGATATTTATTCCTGTAAGTAGATCTTCTCAGATACTTTTACAAGTCATTTTTTTTTTAATAAATGGTACTAAATGGCATTTACAAAGTGACTGATCCCTGAGAAGAAATGCCAAAATAAACTCAGGTCTCTTTTAAAGATAAGATTATATTAAAGATTCTTTTGAAGAAAGAATCAATTCAGCTTTGAGTTGAATTATTAGATAGATATCATAAATAGGTAAAGTTTGTGAGTTTGAGAAGTGGTAGGAGGTAATTTCTGGTACATCTGAATCAGTTTTGAAAATTCTTTTGCCAAAAGAAAGCCACGTTATTTGTGAGTGTTATTACTTTTTTAGAACTAAAAGAGGGTCGAAGGAATGTTAAAATACCTAATGAACGCGGACGAGGTCCCGTGTGAAGTGCTAGTTTCTATTAAAACAACAAGAGATCAGATCTCACTTGGCTTACAAACTTCAATTGCGCCTTTAAAGATTTTCCTTCGCATAATATACGATTCTATGAGCTAACTTATCGTCTCCACATCCGTTGCCATGATGTATGACGTCATATATTATGTAATTATATCTCTAGGCTATGTAGGAACTAGTCTAGAATCAGAATCATCAGGAGTAAGTATTGCGACGTCAAAGTAGCGTGGTATCGCGAACAAATCCATATCTATGGTTTCCGTCCTATTGTTAGATAGATCTAAACAGTTTGTGTTCTACCTAACTTCGGGCCCATTTGAAATTCACAACTGTGTGTTATATGTAAATAAGTGACGTATTTAATTTTAAATGTTCATCTGTGGTTTTGACACAACTAACCTTTCTATTATTAGGATGCTTTCGAGTAAAATGTAGCGAGCTGACCATCTTATTATAACACCTTATTGTAATGACAACTAAATTTACGAATAAATTTGATTTGTTTTGTTTTGAAAGTGGCTCTTAATTTTCTCTAATCTGCAGGACCAGAAGGGTTAATAAAAATAAACCGTCCCAAATTAAAAAGTTACTTTAATGAGATTTTTAGCTTATTTATCATATTCAAAAGTAAAGTGTAGGAACTATTGTAATATAATAGGCAGCCTTGTGGATGTGACTTTGAGTTTAAAAGTTAGTAATGTTAAACCTTTCGCACACCATATTTAACCTCATGTGGACTAATGATGGTTTGCAGCCCATGATTTGGGAAACAATGGGCTAGACAATATTATATTGGGCATTTATTACATACTCAATGGACCGACACAAAATCTGTTATTGTTATACAAAAAAGTACTTCGGCACATTAAACACTACAACATGTTAAGTTATAATGAATATCTAATAAATTGCTTAATTAGTTTAGGTACATTACACACGAAGGACTTCGTTGTTGAATGCCCAAATACCCAAGGTGTGCAGTTGGGAGCGGAGCACATCAAACGTTGGTAATGAAAGTAGCGGCGCGGGCGCAGCGCCGGATGCGCCAATTAAACTATCACATCATTCATTACTTTATTACAGAACGTCCCCCTCATCGCACCTCAATTATATGATCGTAAAAGTTACTACATATTGAGTATACGCTACAAGTTTGCGTAGTGTGCGTTTTCTTCGACACTTTCTTTTAAAACATACATGACAAGAAATGGTCAGTTAAAACTAAAAAAATAATAATAAAATAATATTCCTCAAAGTCCCAAACTAAGCAGAGTTTCTGCTATGAGTAGGTACTAGACAACTATTAAACATGCTTGTATGTTTCTTAGTTGTCTCATACGTTTCTTCACACATATAAAATTGGTTCAACCCTGAAAATTACTCTGATGTGGTTATGAATAGATTTAGAGATACTATATCGTCAATCTGTTTCGGTCACTTATTAAAATTATAATGTAATTAGAATTTAATTCTGCTTTTAAATAGATTTGTTTTGTTATTAGATGGGGAACCCAGTGTTATCTGCGGCTACATACAAAAATGAACTTGAAATTTGATATAAAATAATCTATAACTTGTAAAGAGCAACTTAGGAACTGAATTTGCAAGGTGACCCATTTTTTCCCCACTGACTTGGTCTCATAGCAGGTTACGTTTTGTAATATCTGCCTGTCTCCATGGGAAAAAGGCGTGAGTGTATGTTTGTTTACATGATACTTAGTATGGTTCAAGACTCATGCAGCGTACACTAAATATGTTGATGCTCAACAGTTTCTAAAAGTTCACTCGGATCGCGAGAATAACGGTCAATTTACGCAAACGAAAACTATAAAATCTACTTTGTTGACATCACGGAACACCTTATCCTTAAGGTTCCGATGCCTATAAAGATAAAGGTTAAGATTGTGTTATTTTCAGATCGATAAAAACCCTTGACTTGGAACTGTGACATAGTATCGTATCAGAAGGGTAAGCAGTGTCTAGTAATACCTGCCAGTAATTGCATTAAAGGTTATGCTTACGTTGTTGTAAGAAAATGCTATAGAAGTTGCCTTGTGAACGGACGTTTAGTTTCACTGTAAATAGGTAATTCTTTTAAAAATTGCACGCACCCAACATCACGCCATTAATCCTCGAAGGGTTAGGTAGAGGTGACCAAAGTGCACCCAGATTTCCCCAGTTATGTTTAAGTCCCTTGGGATGTGGGTGGAGCCTATTACCATCCATCGAGCGCAAATCCAGACTCAAAACTACTACTACTGACAAAATCGTAATGGAAAAACACAATAAATCAAAAATCAAAAAGAAGAAGGGCTTTTTGACTTTTTGATTAGATTAAAGTACCTATTGCATTAATGATGACCACAAATTATAGGAATGGACTTCATGAGCCTGAAAGAAATAAATCTAAGGAAAGTCTCAAAAATTTTAAAATAGGCTCCTTAGAAATTATTACTGCAGGTGCAACTGTTAAGGCCCTTAATAACCCACCACAAAATCCGACCCTGGAATGTATCTGATTAAGTCCACAATGTGTAATTATTGTTCTACTTATAAGCATTATCTTCACAATTGCAAACGGAACGCTGTGTATAATATTCCTTACACGGTTCGTAAATCGCAAACAATTAACAACATTGTTGTCTGTAGCTGCGCTTGCGACGAACGTCTGCTAATCGACGATCGTTATATTAGCTGAATAATTTGACGTAAAGGAATGTGTTAAGTGATGGATCTATCTGCTTTGCTATTAATCAATATTTAATTACTTGGAACTTTTAATGATGGGATATTAGATTCTAGTAATTGAGCCTTGTGCATGAGATCCTGGGTTCGATCCCCGGGTCGGGCAAAGCGCTTGTTGAGTTTTTTATCTGGAATCTCAGTTTCAGCCCGGAGTCCTGTTTTGTGCCCCATTGATGGCAATAGAAATAAACATAACTGGCACATCTCAGCCTAAACCTTCTGGGATAATAGGCGTGATTTTATGTATGTTTGTAATTATACTAGGGAAAATCTTATTGAATTTAGTTTAGTAAGTATCTAGAATTGGGGGAAAAGCTTTTTGAACTGAATCTTTTCTTCTTTTCAGGCTATTCATGACTAACCTGAGTCAATGCCGCCTCTGACGTGGCTTCTCATGCCGTTGAGCAATATCTCCGAGGCATACAGGTTTCCTCACGATGTTTTCCAGCACCGTTTTAAAGCAAGTAATAATGAACTAGATATACCTATGACAAAAAAAAAATGTTTTAATCCTCATCTAGATTACAAAAAAAAATACGACACATACTTTATCTTTTTCCACGTAATCAAAAAATAACGGCGATACATCGAGTCAAAATGTCGCATGACGTCACTAGCCAGTATATACAGTTTATACTAGATAATGACGTTACAATCCCCCTCTCCTCAACTTTAATACGCTTAATTTAACCAGTATTCTATCAATTTGAAAAAGAAAAAAATACTTCAGTGTCGAATAGTTTCTTGTAGGTCATCTAGATGACGGACTAAAAACTAAAATTTTGTCAAATACCCCATTGTTCATTACGCACCTAAATCTGAAAAGTAAGAGGTGCGTGCCTTGGATTCTAACTCGAACCCTATGACAAGCAGGTTCGTCGGTCACCCCACTAAGCTATCACCACTTAATTGTAGGTAAGTATCTAAAGGAAATTTGAATGAAGATTCGCGTCGGGAATTTAAACTAAACACGTTTTTATTTTCTTGTATTCATGCCGACAGCGGAGTAAACAATTCTTAGATGTTCGACGACCTTTAACATAATCGTGCCGACTTTCCGTGCTCATCCACTCAAACGCAATAAAGTTATTAATATTCTTATTTTTAATTACGACAAAAACATGTCTGTCGGAATAACGTGATATAATCGACAATAGCGCGTTAATATGCAACAGTTTCGTTTTACAACTTTTAGCGCTTGACAACTTAATTGCTGACAATACTTACATTCCAAAATCTATTTCGTAGGCGCAATTTCATGTCTTCGATTTTTCCGCTTAGAAAGCAAAGTTAAATGGGTTCCTATACACACACACACGTAAGATAACAAGACATACCAAAAATAACGGTAAATGGAGTGTGTGTACAATGATTTGACTCAAAAGAGGATGATCACTGAGATGACAACAAATAGCCAATAGAGACGAAGAAGCCATGTTGCACCGACCCTAAATAAGTTGGGATAAGGGCAAAAGAATGATGATATCTATACTTGCCTAATATTCCAATCAAATAGCTCTGGCGTTTTAAGAAAGTTATGAGTTAGTGATTTTTTACTAAATTTGGTACAGTAATAAAGATATCTTTGGGCTCAATAAATAGTTTCTACTACATTAATTTACCTTCCAAGCAAAAATCGAAACGGTCTTCATTCGCACCTGCACCAATTTGCCAATAAGCACTTGAGAAGGCAGTCTGAATTAAAATGATGCCAACAGATACAAGTGTTTATGAGCACCACGCATTTGTTGTGGCATCGTCTGCATCGGTGTGATCTGCACCGGCCGCCGGTCGCGGCAAGGCGTGGTTGCGAGATGTTATCACACCCATTAGCGGCCGTCGCGCCCAGCCACTATCTGCCTCATCGCCACAACTTGCACTACTATCAAACATCATAATTCACACTCACAATACACGATTACTTACCCAATCTTCACAGTCTACGACTCATTTTCCAATGACGCGTTTGAATTCATAAAGGACCTTACTCAGACACTGACAAATGAGTCTCATCTTTCTCTATTTTGTAATATTGTTCGATGTGTTTTTTTTTCGTGTTAGATTTTCGTTAGCATCGATGCGTATCACATTCGTAATTTGCGTGATTCGGCCGTTTTCGATGATGATAGGTCGAGGGCCTTCGTCAAACGTCATTATGTTGGACGGAGCTATTTGGACAACTATTCGGGGAATGTCTTACCCACGCAACAGACTAGATGGGGCCTAATGCGTTTAGTATTGAATACAGTCTGATATCGATCTCGTTCGTAGAATTTCGACGGCTTTGCCGTAAGGAAAGTTTATGCCATCAATAATAGCTTAAAGAGGTTGTCAGTGATGTGTTATGGCGTGATATTTTATTGATCAAAGAATAGATATCGTTTAGAAAAGGAAGTCTTGTCTCATCTTGTTGTTTTTTTAAAAGTGTTTTCTTTTCTAAATTGCAATAAATAGGTATATCGTTTTCCTTATTATTTGACCAGTGGGTGTACGAAGTAAAACAAACTTTACCCTACAAAACACAGACGGGAGTGAGTGTTCCGAGATGCATAATATTTTTTTGTAGAACACTAAAAAGGGTCACAGACAAACAACATCACAAAGTGAGACGCTTTTCATATTGGTTAAAGAGCAAAAATGCTCAGTTTTTGCTCAACACGGTATTATGGTGATTATACAGTGTTGCTAGATATTTTCATAATGAGCAGTCGTTATATGTAGGCGAGCAAGCGTGATAATTGTCGGCTGATCATCGTCCGAAACATCTGCTACTCGATTGCACTCATCGCCTGTTTAACATGCACCATGCCAATTTTTTTAATTACTTTATAATGCTGTGCGGAAACCGCAAGAAAATTATTCGCAATTATCGGTGTAATCGAAATTAAAAGCGATTTCATGTTTATTTCATTGAACATTTAATAGAATGTAAATCCAAATCATCATGTACAACATTGTTCAACATTGTATGCAAGTAGCGCATTGAATTTGCAACTAAAAGCAAAAATTTTATAGCGGACGCGGTGTAACAACGTGTGTGTTGATCAATATTTATAACACGTGCACCTAAATCACTTAAAAAGATTATATTTTATTTCAAGTAAACAAAGTATTAATCCTGGTTTGAAGCACGCGTTTAAACGATTGAATACGTTTCTTTGATTATCATAAAGTTGAGAGAGATATGAGACATGTTTAACTTTTTACCAAATGTAGGTGGCTACCTACTTCTTGTTTGATGCCAGTATTGCTGCTTTAGCTTTTGCTTTGAACGTGGTGCTTCGATATACCAAACTCGATTGATGCAACTTTTTTGCTGAATGATCACGACCCACTTAAAAATAACATCTTGTCTAAAGCAACCTTTGCGCTGAATAATCTCTACCACAAATAATATGAATTTAAGATGGTATTTACCTATGTACTTATCGGCTTTGAAGAAAAATCTAACAACAGAACATAAAAACCTTACGAGTAGGTAGATTGAGTTAAACGAAGTTTATGTTTTTGAAACAGCAAAGTTTATAACTTTTCTAATTCAAAAATGGCAAATTGCTGAAGGTAAATTCTAGGGCTCGGCTGACCAACCGTGACTAGAGATCGAAAGTGAATCGATTGGGGTCAGGAACCAATCCGACTCGATCCTCGTTTACCTTTATTATTTATCCGAATCACCTAGTCTATGGACTCTTGATAGAGACCAATTTAGCTCACTTAAAGCATTTGTGTACACTAGTATCTCTACTTGTATTGGTGTTTAAGTAAGGATTTGAATGAACAGAAGACCGAATTATCCCTCAGATATGTAAGTTTGACGTACGTTGTGAGTAAGTATCTGCTTTAGTACCTAATATAAGAAAACTGACATAATTTACGATGCTATTGCACTTCCTTCCTACGTAGCGATATCATTGAACAAAGATCGATATCACCAATACCGGCTACGTCAAATAGCAACAATTTATGATTCGCGTAGCATACTCGAGCTGCGCGGGCGTCGTGACCGGCCGCGAGCGCAGCCCGACCGTGGGGGGAGGGGGAGTGTTGTCGGCGAGAACAAAGAGCGGCAGTTCAAACGTGCCGCTGCGATGCCCGCTAATAAGCAATAAACAAGGGGGCGGAGTCGGGGGGCGCACCTGAGGGATCACCTCGCACTGCGCGATGCTGCGTCCTCGCGACCTGAGCTTGCGCCGGCGCAGCCATACAGATTTGATAAAAGTTATGAGCGTGGCAGAGGTTTATATCTGAACAATATTAGGGAACCAAATATGTTTTTAAACAATTCAAAGGAAATTTAGGAGAAAAAATATACCCAGGATTGTAGTCAATGCCTGAATTGCAAAATCTTGTTATGCTTTTACCTGCAACACTTTTTTATTTGTTTGTTTCAATTTTATAATTAATGTCATCTTTTCATGAAAATGAAACTTATGAAGTGGCCCCACCACCTGCAGACCACCACGAATTGGAAAGTAGACACAAAGACAAATAAAATACCAAAAATGTTGTGTCGATGTCTATAGACAAGCATCAGAGCATCGACGCTCACTTTTCAGGGCAATTAATAGGCAATAAAATGGCGTAAATAGCGACACACATTGTTGGCGCTGGCCCGCCATTATTGAGACAAGTAAAACTCTCACGCTCTGTACAGTCGGCACTACAAGGTATATGTAAAGAAAGTGATCATTTCAACTTATCACTTTCCTTACATTAGCTGTTAGCCGTAAAATAATTCTCAAAAAGTCAAAATTCTATTTTACACGAAAATTACGTGCACAGTTACATCGTCTGACCAAAATAATGTCTGTCCCATAGATATCGGTTGTCTGTACTTTCAGTGACTGTTGTATTGACGTGTGAAGGTAGGATATACTAAAACATACTTAGTTACAAAAAAAAAACAGTTCCATAGTTTCACGTAATTCGATGACCATTAATGGGTAGGTAGGCATCAATCAAAGGTTTCATAGTTTCTTGATTCTGATTTTTGATATTATTTTTTAAATATTCTTGTAAGTTTGGATTCAGAATGAAGTTATAAGGCAGTGCGCGCATTTGACGACTACTAACTGTGTACTGAATTATAGAGAGATCAAACTATCGGCCGATTAAGAACCACAAGTGCACACGGCTCTAATAATTCGTCTCCCTCAATAAAAGCACCAATGTCATACTAACTACTACTACTGTCGTGATATTGTCGCTTGCCCTCATCACAATTACCAGTCAACTTCTACACGCGAAGACTTGTAATTGGCTTCCTGTCGACGCTGTAAGTCTTCCATATCATGATAAATAAATGTTCTACACGTCCCATAAGTGCCTTATATTTTCCGTCACACAACTTTGGCTACGAACCCGGGAAACCCGTACTTATTTAGGTTTAGGTATGCTACTAGCCTTATATCAAATATTCCTTCCTGCATCAGGATTTAATGGTAGACCGATTGAGGCAGGTATCATAAAGCTAGAAGCTAAAAAAACTTCTTTTGACTCAATCAAAAGGGCTAACATAATCTGCCGGTCGATTCAGAAAAGTTGCGCCTTAAGAACTTGAGTGAAGTGAACGTCTAGCATGAGTATTAAATGACAGCTCAATTTGCCTTCACCTGCAGTACCAGCAATACCTACATTTTGTAAAAATCACTCCAAGAAAATTGCGTAATGTATAAGCTACAGCTATAAGATACAGCTCCGGGGGTCTAGACAAAATCACGTTTTTACCATCAATGAGGAAGTTCGATAGGTTCAAAATGCATGGAATTGTCATAAGCTTTAACTTAAATGTTGAATTCTAAATATTTTGGAGTTATCGAACTTCGTTATCGGTAGTAAAAATGTGACTACGTCAAAGAAATAGGTATTGTATATTGTTCCGAAATCAGAGTTCTTGACCCCACTTCGAGAATAGGCACTAGGCTCGACTTTATTATTTTCAATATGGTTGCCCGACTGTACCTGAGTGTATCAGTTTTAATGGTTCTTGCGTGTCATCATTTATGCTACAACAATCTGCACTTTTTGGGTAATAAAAGCTGGCTCGATAATGACTCTCATTTACTGTTAAATTCTCTTATAAGTAGGTACATTGAAATACTTTTATTTTGAAGCATTTTATTACTGCACAGTAATTAATTAGGTGCTCTTTCTTTGCTTCGTTATACCACACACTAGGTTACGGCCTACTTTTAGTAAGGCTGTATAAGTTGTTGGCGCGTCGACCGATTTACACATAGCCCCAAAATGTACTGTTAAGGTTAGAATAGAATAGAATATCTACCCTTTATTCTAAACCAAAAAACTTACAAAACATAATTGCATCATATATATAGTGTTAAAATGGACGGCCTGGCACGAAATATTGTCATTTAAAGTGCAACGGTAATTCTAACGATTCAAAATGTAAAATACAACTATCTTGCATCATTTGGGTTTAAATTAATGAGGCAAGAAGCACACTTATTATAAACTAGCTTCTGCCCGCGACTTCGTACGCGGATCCTGTTGCTTATGTCAGCGACAACGGGGTCGTCAAAATCGAGGATTTAAAACGTCTGATGTCGAATTCTAAAAGCCCGGGGACGGGAAAACAATGGGATGCGCGAGACGATTCAAGACGTTCCAGATTTTTTATTTTTGTTGGTCAACAGGAAATGCCATCAGACTTAACAACTTTTGCTAAGACGCCATTTCTATTATGTATATATTATTGTCGCTGGGCTTTGGAGTTCCACTACAGTGCTCCAGACCTTCAAATTTAGTCTCACAGCAGAAAACACTCTTCACGTGGAATAGTTTTTGCAATGGCACCATTTTTATATCTCTTTTACTTTAGGTGTTCCATATTCGAAAATAAATTATAGCCTATATGTTGCGTGACGTTCACGATCAGCGGTCAGTCGCGCATCTCCTTCCCCCACTTATCTCTAGAGTCGATGCGTATATACGCTGAAAACTCAAGCGTCATGCTTTTTCCGTGAACGTCTCCGACTCGCGAGATAGTGCATGATGTTCACGATCAGCGGTTAGTCGCGCATATATTCTTCACTGGTGTCTAGAGACCTGGATACCTGGTAGATGCGTAAATACACTGAGAATGCAGGCGTGCTTCGCGATCCCAAGAAGTTTTCGCGGCGCGAGTTGCAGCCTCATGTTCTCGAACAGCATCAAGTCTCTCCTAACGCTCTTCGTTCTTCGACCTCTTTCTAGGCATGGTTATAGTTTTATTGTGATGATACCTGATCAATTAAAATCTAAGTGGCTGCTCTCCAGCGTTACCGGGAAGGCAACCATGTAACGAAGATAAATGAAAAAGGAAATTAAACTCTCAAATAACATAAGCCCGAAGGCATATTTATACGATAAAAAAAAAATAGGAGTTTTGGCCAGTAGAGTCTAATTTTCAATGATAAACCATCGTCATCGAATATCAGTCCTGAACTGTTCCCGCCTTCACTGCATGGAGGTACTTATGTTATTTTATAATTATGCAATGAAATTAGTGATAGCTTTAATTTTTACATCAAATGTTTCTGATTTTCGATTTTTATAAGTCAACAGGAAATGCCTATCAGACCGAACAATTTTTGCTAAGACGTCATTCCTATGTGAGTTATGGTGTAGCTGGGCTCTTGGAGTTCCACACAGGTGTTCCAGATCTTCGGTTTTTATACGTCAACAGCGAGTGCTCATAAGGCTGAACAACTCTTGTTAAGACGTCATTCCAATATATGTTATAGTGTAGCTGGGCTCTTGAAGTTCCACATCAGGTGTTCCGGATCTTCAAATTTATTCTCTCAGCAGAAAATGCTCATCACGTGGAACAATTTTTGCTATGGTACTATTTTTGTATCTCCTATAGTTTAGCTGGTCTGTTGCGGTTCTGCATCAGGTGTTCCGGATCTTCAAATTTATTTTCTCAGCAAAAAATGCTCATCACGTGGAACAATTTTTGCTATGGTACCATTTTTGTATCTCCTATAGTTTAGCTGGTCTGTTGCGGTTCTGCATCAGGTGTTCCGGATCTTCAAATTTATTCTCTCAGCAAAAAATGCTCATCACGTGGAACAATTTTTGCTATGGTACCATTTTTGTATCTCCTATAGTTTAGCTGGTCTGTTGCGGTTCTGCATCAGGTGTTCCGGATCTTCAAATTTATTCTCTCAGCAAAAAATGCTCATCACGTGGAACAATTTTTGCTATGGTACCATTTTTGTATCTCCTATAGTTTAGCTGGTCTGTTGCGGTTCTGCATCAGGTGTTCCGGATCTTCAAATTTATTCTCTCAGCAAAAAATGCTCATCACGTGGAACAATTTTTGCTATGGTACCATTTTTGTATCTCCTATAGTATAGCTGGGCTCTTGAAGTTCCACATCAGGTGTTCTGGATCCTCAAATTTATTCTCTCAGCAGAAAATGCTTATCACGTGGAACAATTTTTGATATGGTACCATTTTTGTATCTCCTATAGTTTAGCTGGTCTGTTGCAGTTCTGCATCAGGTGTTCAAGTTTCCAAGATAAATTATAGCCTATATGTAGCCCAGACTTGATATCTATACAACAAAAAAAAGATCATTCAAATCCGTCCAGTAGTTCCGAAGATTAGCCTGTGCAAACAAACAGACAAACAGACAAACAGACAAACAGACAGACTTTTTTTTTTGGATTCGTGCTCTACTACTGTTTCTAAACCCCCCTCAATTATTATTTTTTAAATATATTCAATGTACAGACACAGTTTTTTTACTGTCTTATTATATGTATAGATAATGCCCATAGATATTATTATAGTCTTAAAACTAATTTAGACGAGTTTATTTAATATTTAAAAACGTACAGACGCCAGCACATCAAGTTACCCCAATGTGTCAAATTTTCCCAATTGAATATGAACTTTATTCTGTTTGTCATAAAGTTGAAAAACGATCAAAGAACTTTGACACATTGGGGTAACTTGACGTGCTGGCGTCTGTACATTTCGACTTTGCGTTTGAGTCAAACATTCGTGCTGCTTGTAAAAGCGAAATAAAATTTATTTTACCTAACCTTAACTCAGGTTAGCTCAACTGTCAGGCCAAACTTTTAATTTCTTTTAATAGGAGTTGTTCATTTGTGTTGACTCTTTAGTCATTTGATTCCATCTTAAGATTCTAAGCTTATCTGCCATATTGCGGAAGTCCCCAAGTAGTCATCAAGTCTCAGACATTCCAACAAATAAAATGAAGGCAACTATCGTGGAAGTCGGTGGGGTATTAACCCTCTGCCCGCCACCGCTAGTGCTCAACCGTCCAGTGCAGCGAAATGGGCCGTGATGGGCACGTTGCCGCCATTATCGTTATTATCGACCGACTACTCTGTCCGTCTGTCTGAATCTTGCGATCGCCTTGAGCTGTTTCTATTCGCGTTTATGTAAATGTGTTAGAATTTACTTAGCCAGCTCGCTATGAACAACTGTGAAGAGAATGGTGTTTGTTTTAAAGTAAGTATTTTATTATTGAATATGTACCAACCTTCCTGTATCAAAAATACAATGATCAAAAAATGGTATACTTTTGTTAATAATAGGTAGGTACCTACACAAATAAAATTATTCTGCAGAGGGCTTGAATGTGGCTACAGCGGGACGGGTCATATTTCCAAAGGTCGACCCATGGACCCGTGGCTGTGTTTACTAGACATTTGACAGTCAGTAGACAGAAAATCTGACAACCAGTGGGTTCCACTGAGTATCGAGTCACCCAGTAACTGGGTTGTGGAGGTCAGGTATGCAGTCGCTCTATGTAAAATACTAGTCTGGATCCTTCTTAGACTGGAAATCGACCTCAACATAGTCGTAAAAAGCTATCCTCTGAATAGTTTGTAAAAATCTCTTGGTAGTGAGGTGGAAAATACCAAATAAGTACCCACTACTAAGTTCCTCCTAAATTTTTAACTAACCGTAACAGTTTACTGAATGGCAGAATCAAATCTAAACAGAAGCGCTACACAACGCTCGCACTGCGAATAACCCATGTAGGTAACCATTTCTATGGCGAAAATAAATAATTTTTATTCTAATAAATTATAACATATTTTTTGGAGAAATCCCATCACGTGTGATCTTAAAACCTACTAACCTCAACTTAAAATTACACTGGAACATTGATTAGCTTATAGAAACGGAGTTTTCTAAGAAATAATTTGTTACAATATAAGTTGGAACGTTCGTCGTAGCCTGTAGAAGTTCAATAACATGAACGACAGTGTTGAAAACAAGTAAAGTATACGTTCTCTTAGCATCCACTCAGGGCCTGTAATAACGCAATGTTTATCAAAGTTCGCATTCGCACGTAGTTATCACAAGTAACAAGTACAGGGCAGTTAGGTAACCCTGCGGCGGTTAGTCTGTCTGTCTGTCGATCACATGCGGCTAACGACGTCTCCTCTCCGCGCCGTGCCACGGCTGCCACTCACCCACTCGATAATCATGCTACTTTGCACCAACTACCCCGTCAATCAACGCTCTAACTGTGCCTCTAAACACATAAACCTATACAAATAATGAATGTTTAACTATATTATTTTTACAGCAAAAACACAACCTTGATTTTTACATTTCGCACAGGTGCCACGCCGCATCAGTCGCTGTGATATCGCCAATAACAAAGCAATTGTTGGGAACACCGTGACGGAGTAATTCGTCGTTTCCCTTGCTGGACGCGACGATTAGCCCACCTCTATTTACTTGTCTATCCGATCGCTAGAGCTGGCAGCTGACGCCGGACGCGGCTGACAGACACATACCGTTACAACATTGACTTAGAAAAACGTTTGCCACGGACAACCGTTGTGCTGCCCGGACACAAACATCTGGACCGTTCCCCGATTGATAGGAGCGGTACCTCGGTAATAGTCCGTGAAGTGTCTCACCTGATGTTTACTTGTCTTTCTATTTCTATTTGATCGAATTAGATTAAACTAGTCACGCTCTGTGTCTCTAAACGTAAGCATCGCATTAGCTTGTGCATTAGGTGAATTCTACACTTAAATGTTCCCACAGGCACAATATGAGTCGATCGCGATCGTGTACGGGCCACGACCGGGCACAGGGCTCGCACGTGGGCACCTACAACGTCTATCGTGCTTAATCACTGATAAATCTACCACACCACGGGAACAATGCCACTACGGCGTCCGACAAATGAGCACAATTAATGCCAATAATTTCAAACGTTCTGCCGACCATAAAACTCGCCCTAAACAGTATAGAACATTCATATCTCGCTTAAGTACTTCGGCTTTCCGATTGCTTGTAATCGATGTCAGAATCTAAAATTAGTTTCCTTTCTATGCAGTTATAGGTGCTCCGCGCAAGAATAGCACCAGCATCTTTCAGCTAACAATGCCCATTTGAACACTTCTCTGACAGGATATTAAATTCTGGAGAGCTTTCTTCGAACTAGTGTTTTCCTTGAAAACTAATCAGCGCCAACCATTATGGGATCAGTCTCCGTCTTTACGTACGCCAATATATCTCTTGCGCTCCCCGGGCGAGGAGAGCGCTCGTCCCCGACGAATTAACTCCGACAACGCCACAATAGTCCATAATTATGAAATGTGTTGTGATTCCAAAAGGATATACAATTTTTCTCAGGCTGCGAACAATGCGAGACGGTAATGAAAGGAGTCAATCAGTCGATGTCTGCGAAATACGCCGGTGCTAATTTATGCATCGGACGGCGCGGGCAGAGCGGCGCGAGGCCATTCTCTGCTGCTTTAATGTCTCTCACGCAGACACAAAGGGCGAGCCAGCCACGTCAGCGCACGCTCAAATTGTAGTAGGTAAGTGCAGGTACGTAGGGAACTCTGATATTATGTCAATGCAACGTGCAAAATATGAAAAACTAGAGTGATAGATATCACGCTCATACGCGTGTCTTCCTCGCACGATACGCGAGACCTATACTTATATCCTAGCCTCATATGAATTTATAGCGAACGGCGTATTATTT
This sequence comes from Euplexia lucipara, assembly GCA_921972225.1. Taxonomy (NCBI): domain Eukaryota; kingdom Metazoa; phylum Arthropoda; class Insecta; order Lepidoptera; family Noctuidae; genus Euplexia; species Euplexia lucipara. The sequence continues at coordinate 16,395,205 of OV179146.1, forward strand.
ACTAGCATTATACGCACAATTTGCGAAGCTGTCGCAAGGGCCAGCTATAATTTCCCGATGGCAGCAGATCCATCAATACTCGCCTCGGGCTGCGGCCGCTTTCAATTTGTAGGCCGCTTACATCGCCGGCAATTACCGAACGGACGGAAGGCCGATCATCATCGGTATACGCGCTTAATAATGCCTAATGACACTTAATAAAGACAGAAAATAAAAGTGTGACGATTATTTATTAGCCGTCTCGTACCTAAATAGTAACGGGTTGTAGCTGTGGTTAAGAAATATGGCGTCCTTGATAGTTGATAGACCGGTGGATAAAGTTGCGGTTCGTTTATTAAACTACCAGTTATTGTTTTATGTCTATAATTATAGCAAAATCATTCCGATAGCTTTCTTTTTGCGCAAAGAGCAATAGTAACCTTCCCACGTGTTTACTGCAACGTTTCGAAAGACACTCAATGTTGGACCTGGAATGTTTCTAAGAGTGTTCTCAACATAATTATTAAGTATCTTGACTTTATTGTTATGTATATTGCGTGCGTTAGCTCTAGAGAAAGTACAGAAAGCATTCCTCAGATACCTCAACAAACACATGTACGGGTTTTATCCCTTCCTGTATCCCACCAAATTCCTGTTGGGTAGCTTAGGTTTCAACACTCTAGAAGTAAGGCGGTCGCGTGATCAGATGGCTGTAGTATTCAAAATTCTGAGGGGGATTATCGATGATCCTGATCTGCATAACGAAATCTGCAATCTATTTGTCCCAGACAATTACTGTCGTGGCAGAAACCACCGTTTACTGGCTGTTCCAACTAGCCGTACTATTGCGCACTCCAAGAAGAAGAATACATGATTGAGAAGTGTGAAGTGAATGATTAAATAAATTATAATTATGTTAAATAGTGTAATTGGCTTCGGCCGTTCTATTTAAATTAAATAAATAAATAAATATTAGTACATCCAATTTAGACAAAGTGGGATTTACGTATACCTGTTTTAGTCGACACAGGTCGGTAATATAGACGGCAATAGTTGAAGTTAATCAAGCGTGAAACGGACAGACCATGTTTGTTCATTGCCGGTAGTATTTCCTTTTTTGTGCAATTCGTAATTGGTAATCTTGAACTGTGTAACAGATTAATCTGCATTTGTTTTAAGCGGTCGAGATATCGTAACAAAGGTTTTTAAAATGAGTTGAGTAGGTAGTAGGACAGGTATAAGACAATTAAATTGCGATTATTTGCCTTCAATTTGTTTAATTTATTTCAAACGATCACTAGAATATTCTACTGAAGTTTTTTCAACAAGCATCATCAACTTGCCTAGTCTTCTCCCTACTATGTTGGGGTCGGCTTCCAGTTTAACCGGATGCAGCTAAATGTGTTTGTGAACCAGTGTTTTACATGGAGTGACTGCCTGTCAGACCTCCACAACCCAGTAACTGGGTAACATGATACCCATTGGTTAAACTGGTTGTCAGACTTTCGGACTTCTGACTACAAGTAACGACTGTCAAAGATCTACAAATGACAGCCGGGACCAACGGCTTAACGTGCTTACCGAGGCACGGAGGAGTCTTGGTGTGTAATAAATGCCATCCGTCACCCATCCACGGACCGACCTCGTTAAGCGTAGCTTAACCTTCAATCGACCCATGAGGAGGAGCTTTTGGCTAAATTATAACAGTCATAATTTAGCCACAAGCTACTCCTCAATTTTTCATTACAATCAATTACTTTTATTATTCAATAAGTCTTTTGAGCACGAAGAAATGTGTAGGGAAAGTCCACTGTATGAAACCCGGGTATCAAAATAATCAAGGGAATGTGGGTCACACACTGACAAAGATCACTAATCAAGTACATTAAGCCTGATCTCAACTGACACGTTTGCAATTGCATCAACGCTAATATCACTGACAGTAAACATTCAAATTATTAACTTGAGTAGGTATTCCACCGCCATCTATCGGTAGTTGGAATTTTGAGCCTTTACCAACAAAATAAATGTAAGTTAGGACAACCTCGGTCTTCGTGGAACGGCGATCTTCACTGGGTGGCTGATTGCCAGCTAGATTCTCATCTCCAAACCAAACGGGGATCAATTTAGCCCGGTGGGCTGTTCGAAGGTCAATTCGGACCCGGTTGCTTGGGCATAAGGTTCCCGTTACGTATCTGACTTTCGCGCCAATGGAGTCGAATGTTGGGTGCTTGGGCATATAAGCTAAAACTGAATTTTTGAACTGGGCAGCGAAAGTTTTAAGTGACATGTGATTGGAGAGGCCTATGTCCGTTCAGCCATGTATTCATACAGCCTATGTTTCATAAGGGAGGTTTGATGAACAGCTATGTGTACAAAGCAGTCAATTCAATGAATAATTTTGTATTTGCAATATGCATATAGTTATGAGACTTGAACGTGGCGTCTCATGAAAGTAAGTATAACCCTGTCTTATTAATTCGATTCATCTATAGGGCAAACATGCACTATTGTGGTCCAAAATTAAGTGTACCCAATTTATCCTATGCGGGAATATTTTTAGCTTCACACTCGTCCTGTGTCGTGGTTGCGCTTTAAAACATTGAAAATCCAGGGGCTCGAGTCTGCTATTGCAATCGTGTTTCAATGACCGAATATTTGACAACTTTGACAGTTTTTGTATGGGAAATGTGTCATAAGTTTGGCGTTTTATGTCAAAAATCGATCGTTGACCGGTCATTGAGACACGATTGCAATAGCAGACTCGACCCCCAGAACAACTACCCGTAGGTCATACAAATGTTTGTTCCGTGCGGGGATCGAACCTACGATTTGTTTTACAGCAGCCAATCATGTCGTTTTTAGGAGTTTTAAGCTGTTGATGTTGCTTAAAGAAATCACAATGCCCAAATCATTAGCTCCATTTTGGGAAGTAACATATAGACAGATATTTCATTCTGTAAATGGAAAAATAAAACAACGCAAGACTTAAGTTTCATTTCGGTTTATTAACACTTAGGGCTCAACCCTGATATGTGTTGCTACTTTCGCGCGTCGCTCGCATCTCGTACAAATATATTACAGTGGAAGAGAATAGTATATCATTGTAGGATTTTACATAGAGAAAAACTTAATTATACAGATATCAAGGACCCTTTGCATCACAAGCCACGTACTTAATAGCCTTAGGTCTGTAAATTTCATGCTCAATCCAGATAAATAAATAGCAATGTTTTTATTTATTTAACATCGATAAGAAAAATAAAATTAGAGATTTACTCAATTGGAATTTTAGCTATTATTTTGGATACTTTAGCAATACTAGGTACCTACCTACTATGAACAGGATCGTCAAGACATAAGATGTAGAAAACTTAGTTGACCTGGTAATACATTATCAAAATCAATCTCATAGAGGAAGTGATTGATCTCTGGCATCCTTTTGCTAAAGTGTTTTTCACTGTGTGTTTTTAGATTGAGCATGGACTTAATCTTATGTTGTGACGTCTGTTTCCGTTTAATATCTTTATAAAGTTTTTCAAGACAGGATTCCATACATAAATATGTATGGCATAAGTTTATTTCTAGGATTCAAGAAAGGATATTACGATTTTTCGGTAGGTCAGAATTCCGACGATGTAATATTAAATCTACTAATTTAAAAATGACATTTTAAAACAATTGACTGGTATAATTAATAGCAGTATTTTCACAAAATACTAGTTACCATCAATCAATATAACATGAGGAACAAGGAATACAAGTTTGATCCGCTTTATGCTTAAAACATTGTAACCACAAAAGGTCTATAAATATGTAAGTTAAACCCCATTAACATTATTGCTTGCACCCTCTCCCTAGTCGTCTGCAATAATATTTCGATACAGAAGGGGATGATTTCGCTGTTACATTTATCATCTTGTATTTTATGATGTTGAACTAAATTGTACAAGTTTATTGATAGTTATGAGATGTTTTGGAGACTTGCTTGATCTCGCCAAATAATTCCTTCCTTTTTCTTGAGAATTAATTTCTTTTATTTTACATAAACACAATACTACTTTGACCAACTTTGACCAACGACTACTGTTATGCAATTCGTTCAACTTATTCAGAATAAATTTATTATCTTTAAATTGTAAAGAGTAGGATATTAATAAATAGTGTTGTAGTAATAATACATAAGTACGACAATGAGAGCTTCGGCGACATATTTCTCTACTAAGACAATACTTCTTCTAAACCTCTTATTTAATATAAACATCTAGGTGACCCACTATATACAGTGCTTATTCTACAAAAATAATTTACTCAACCACTATACAGTACATACATTGTCATATATCTTACGATTACAAGTAGAATATAAATAGTCTTATGTAATACAATGTACACACAAATACACTTAGGTACATTAAAAATAATACATCACTTGGGTTTGGAATTCGTCTCAGGAGACGTTAATGAATCAATTTTAACACATACATTTGCCAGCCATTGTCAGAGTTCGTTTCGATTCACTTGCGTTTAATTTGGAAAGTGGTCTGTCCAAACTTTTGCAAATTGATGTTATCAACTTGTGCTTACATTCAATAGACATGTAGAACACGACACGTTGTGATGAAATAAAACTAACTTTATTTATCATCTCTGTCAGATATGATTAGCACGTGTCGTATAGCCATAATTCAATGTTACAATAAATTGACTCCTGTCACATTGCAGCATTCGACTGTCGTTGCAACGATATATGGGGAGAATTCAACTCTAATGATGAAGATCGTCAATGTCAAATGTATGCAGATAGATTGAATTTTCACAAATACCACTAAAGTTTTCGAAATAACTGGTTATGCCCTCGAATCGGGCCATTTTGAGTAACAGTTATCTGGCATTATCATATTTATATTAAATTACTGGAAAGATTTATTTCATGGAATGTTTTAAGTTGCCAAATTAGGGTTTCTGGTATTCTTTAAGCAAACTTACTGTTTCTTTGGTTTATTACCTACATCAATCATAATGGTGATATTTAACAAAATAATGTTTATCATGACATTGAAACGATAAAAGACAATAAAAAATACTAAGTTATATGTGCAGGTAACTATTGTTAAGTAATTAATATTCATTTCACTCTACATTAATATTACTTTTCAATATTATACTTTCGGGTAGGAACCTTGAAATTATGTTTTAAAGTACACAATATACCTATCGACAACTTCTTAAACTACTCAGTTACATACATTCGTCTATTAAGGTACTAATTTGAAACTCACTTTGAATAAAATAAATAGTCTTTTACTAGCCGGTCTCATCATTCATAGTACCTACAGTCCAAGTGAGTAACTACTACGAGTACTCGGTAATGATGGAGCGGTCGTCACAGCACGTTGTCATTAAAACCGAAACATGCCACAATCTTTTAAACCCAGATCAAGCGCAGCCTGAAGCTACTGAACTGATCGCCTTGCTTAAATATTTTGCCTATTCAGGGGATGAGCGTTAACAGACTGGCAATAAGAGCCAGTGGCAAAGTCTCACTCGGTTAAAGAAACACAGTCCAAGGAAGACCATCGTGGTAAGTTCACAGCGGATGCCTGGGCGACGGCGAGTGCTGCGGGCGAGGCTGCTGGGGGGGCGCGTTGGGGTGCGCGGGGGGCGGGTAGGGGCAGTAGCGCAGGGGCGTGGGGGGCTTCTGCAGCCACAGGTCGTGGGGCAGTGCTAGCGGCTGCGGCCAGGCACTGGGCCATGCTCGGCCACCGAGGGCCAGCAGTTGTAGCGCAGCCGGCGACCTTGCCCACGCAGCACGCTTCTCCGCCTCCTCATCAGCACCACCCGCGTACAGCCGCAGGGGAGATCGCAGCAACTGCTGCTCCATCAGCATCAGCTCCATTGGGTCTCTGCGGATAAGGATGAACACGCACTTTAATGATGAACGTTTTATAGGGTTTTCCAACAGGAGATATATTATGGCCTAATTGACTTATAGAAACAGGTGTTTAACTTGCAGATAATACGGAAGCCGATTTGTAACTAAGGCCTTAGCAGTATTTCCAGTATCTGCAGACATTTATGCATCCGTAAGCTCTTATAAGAAAAGTAATTTTAGAATAATATTCGCATTGAGACGAAGTTTGTTTTCTGATAGTAATAAGTCCTATTTCAGTAAAGTGTGCGCGGTCGCGCCGAGTTCCGCGAACCTCTCGTTTCGCGAGACGGACTGTTCGTTGGGTTTCATCGGTCCGTAGTCTATAAAACCGAGTTCGAGGAACGACACTGGCCACCGGCGGCCACGTGGCGATTTCAAATCTCATAAAACGTTACGAACGTCACACTAGGAGCTGTTATGTAACATTCAGCCTCGATGAAATACGACGTGGTCAGCTTTGTTTACGACTCGTACATTTAGCTTTGATTTACAATGCCAGTATAACTCCAACATTTGCAATAAGCAGAATCTTTAAATAAAACACCTACCTCACATATTGTGTGGTAGGCATATTTTTTAATACACACTGCCCTTATGGAAAAGTGTTAAACAAGGAGTGTATCGCTGTCGATTGTTTCTGCGAAGCGTCTTTACGAGTAGTGTCGCAGTTAACGAGGCGCGCGGCGAGCTCGTGCGTGAGTGCGGCGGCCCTTTACTGCGCCAGTGCGTGATGCCCTTTATCGGTTCCTGGAGGTTGTCGCGACCGCCACCGATCACGCTTCCCGTTAACTCGCTATTTTTGCATCTCTACGAAACTATCGACACTTATAGGTGTGCAATAATGCGTCGTTCACGCCTGCTCAATAGAAATCTAGTTAGTGCTTGCTCCTTCCCGTTTTGAACAAGGGAACGCGTATGTTGTGGAACAAACTCCGAGCAAGCGTAAATCTGAGATGTTATTAATAATGGGCTCCGTTTTGAGATACGAGCGTTAGTCCGAGAGCGGCAAATGAGCGTGACGACACGGCGTGCCCGAGCTAAGCCTCAAAATTGGCATGACATCACGAGATGCCGTGTCGAATTTAATCTATCACCGGAGCGGCGGGCCCCGGGCGCCGGCGCGCTCTCCCCGGGAATTAAAAACAGGTAGTGCCCACACACGCTAACACATAGGTATTATAGATTTTTTATTGATCGCCTAATTCTATCAGAACGAATAATAGCCGGTATTATTGTTATACTAATCTCGAGTTAACCACAACGTCTCAGTGATTTCACACAATTTTATCACGCGATATTATGTCGACGTCAATTTCACTCAGTCGCAGAAAATGATTCTCGTTGATTCATAGCTTCACATGTTACGTTTTATGAAACAATTTAGTGACAATATTTCATGTGATGGAATGACTAGGTAACTCCCATTTTCATATTGAACTTTGAATATATTCATTACGTCATAAATTACCTAATACACGTCTAAAGCTTAAAGTTATCTTCAGGTAAAATGTTAATTTAGCTCTCAATATTAAAACATTTTAACCTCGTGCATAATTGGAGGTAATCAAAACTGAATGTTAAATTGTGAACTAACACATTCCACGGCACTAATATTTTAAAATTTACACTTAAAGCTTCAAATTACAAAAGGTCGTAAGTGGCGCGGTATTAGTACTGGGCGAGTGGGTCTGTTTCACCGGGTGGTTATGTCGTTTCGGGTGCTGCGGGGGCGTTAATGGCGTATTTATTATGATCTCGGTATCAGCAGTAATAGCCAACACTCTCCGCCGGCAAATTACAGGGCGGCGGCTCTCAGAGGCCGCCGATAGGCCCGGCCGGCATGCTCGCGCACTCTTATCGATATCTTGCGCCGACCACTATCGATATTTGCCCGCAAATGCATAATGTGTCTATCTGATAAAAAGTGAAATATTATTTCCTTTACTCGTAATGTTTTGCTTAATGTAGAATATTAGTGCACAGATTTATAGCATTTCCTTCGATCTTTGAATTTAATTCTTATTATTTAACAAAGGGAGTTTATTTATGGCGCTCATAAAAACATTTAAAGAATGTCAATTTGATCTATTTGAGGATAGTCCTCGGGTCGCTTGCAGTAAATCACTCACGCGGCTGACTCATTAGATATAAATAGCAATAAGTGTTGGTCTAACAGTTCATTGTCTATGATCGTGTAACTAAATGTGATAGATGGTTGATATTTAAAAAATAGTTAACGTAACGTAACTGTGAAACACGCAGCGTGCCGCGGGCAGCACGCGGTTGTCGTTAAAGTTATTTCTAGCTCGTAAGTGAATCGCATGCAATTAACGAAGAGGTGCGTCCGAGCATAAATATAACTCCTCGCCGCTAAATATCGGCTCTGATTGAGCGAGGGGCGGATCTTATTAATTAATGGATGAAAAACCGCCTCGACCACCACGCCAAATAACTCCACCGCCCGATTCTCACACAATGGCAATTCATCATACTTATTGTCTGACGATTTCGGACGTCAGCGAAGGAAGTCATTAAGGCTGAGCGCCGTTAGGCGTTGTTTTAAATATTTATATTTATGAGTCGGTGTGAATTCGGCAATCAGAATAGAAAGTATTAAATAGTTGAGTGGTTGAACAAAGCAAACGGAAGTGATTAGACGGCTTTTAAAATTATCCTACACTCGTCAAATCAAGTGGTGCGGGTGTAGGAGTGACAGACAGCAGAGTGGCAATTCTGTTCGAGATAGTATCGATAGAGGTGTTCGTTGAACGGAATTATCAACTGAGCCATGTGCGAGCGCGGGCGCACAGTAGCGCCGCGCCCGACACCAATCAACGGAGCACGCGATACGCGAACCTCTAATTATTCAGCCTTTCATTCCGTTATGTTCGCTCGAGTGAGAGCGACAGGAAATGTCACTTGCTATTAAATTTTAAGACGTTAATTTTGGGGTATCTTTGTATTATCATGCAATATTTGGAGCATTAAATTCGAGAGAGTCGATTTCTTTCGAAACTTTTACAATAACAATTTCTGCTCATGAACACTGAATAGAATACTGTTTTTGATTTATGTAGGTCCATAGTTATGAGAAATGATTTAGGTAGGTATTACCACAAAGTCCGAGTTACTAATACCTAGTTACAACATTTCGGTCGGTCGGTGTTTTACGCTTAGCGTGGGCAAGAAAACTCAGAGCAAAGTCGGTAGCGAGTGTAGCAGCCAAACACACAGACTCAGTGGAAGCCGTAATTGCACCGATAACATCTCGAATTAACCGTCAATCACCGATCCGAACTATCATCGAGCCGATGCTGTATCAATTAATACAAATCGGTAGCTACGCACTGACGCCTACGTCGATTACATTATTAATAGGGCCGATAATTCCGCCCGTCATGCTACTACTGTAACACAAAAAATCTTAAGAGCTTATGCGGGCGTTTTCATAAGTACCTACCTACTCATTTGAAAGTAAACAATTTCTTACTATTCAAAGATCACACGGGATGCATGGGAGCATATGGATCAACATATTTTTAATGTTTCCTCTTATGTCGTAGTTGTGAGTTGTGAACGTTAACATCGCACGGAATACTAAACATAAAATCTACCACACAACCTTGTATTATAATCCGTGTAGTGAACGTCAAATTGCTTTCAATATACGATCTTAAAAGGTGAATCGGTAATTGTTTATGCATAGTCAATTCAGCAGGTTGTTGCTAAAGTATAAACACGTGAGCGAGAACGCGTCAGTCCACACACCGCCCCCGGAGAACCGGTCGCTCCGGACTCCGGAGCCGGCCGTATGGGCATCACACCGATGGCCAGATAATAGAAATGCGCTTTAATTTGTCGTTTAGGGCATAATGAGGAGCGAGCCCTGTGATTACGCGCCGCCGCCGCCGGCTCCGGCCGCCGTTGACGTGAGCTGTTTCCACACGCCGCCGCGCCGCAACCCGCCCCGCCCGCAACCACGCAACCTCGAACGTGTTAACACGAAACTAAAGATACCTCCCTACTGACATCGTAAAAGTACAACTTTGATATTAACCAAATTTGCTGTCTTTTAAACATTGGAAAACAATTAGTACCAATTAGCTAACAAAGTTAAATAACAATCATCGCCTTAACCAACATTGTGATCGTTAAATTAAATGTTAATAGACATGCTAAATAATAAACACAAACAGTTTCCATTATCTGCATCTATTTATGTTTTAAATTAGCATTGAAGTGACGAACTTATGAAATAAGTATCCCTATGTGACTATCTATGCTCAGCCTCAAATGGAGTTCAGAATTTAACTTGCAGAAGCACTTCTAGCGACACAACGCAACGCTTGAATTTTACAGTGAAATTTTACTTGAAATTCTACAGTGGCTTTTTACTCGCATTCAAGATAGTCAAGCAGTTAAGTCATCATACAAATACAAATAGGTACTACAATTAATACACCATTCAAATATGTCAGATGATGACATACTTGTCTACAAACAGCCGCAGCAGCATCAGCAGCAGCAGCAGCAGTCTAGCTGTTTTCGTATGTGACTTTAAGTGTTTATTAACGGACCCACGATACGGGATTTTTTTAGAAATAAAGATCTTATTAAGGATTTTTTAAATTCAGAAATTAGTGTACCTATTTTTATGCCCACATAAAGGCACCCTTACCAATGTCCGTGGTTGATCGTGAGTCGAAAGTAGTGGTTGCCTCATGGGAACGCCCGGCCATTCCTTGCGGCGCATTCTCGCCTCAGTCAACCAACACCTCAACTTAATGAGCGAAACCAGCTATATAATGCTTAATATTAATTTTTACATTTAATAATATGGATCGATTATCTTCATGTCTGTGAATCTTTCTATTCATATTTTGTTCATTGATCGATCACATTTTTTTTTAAGAACAGTGCTTTTTTTTCGGATCTTGTCATGATAGCGAATATTTAGCTTAATGTAGTGCCCGCAGGTAGATTGTATCATTGGATACCTACTAAATAAAAAGAGCGAAGTAGACTCCTACCATTTTTAATAGACCTGAAATGCTAATTCGACATTCTTATGAAAAAATTACACCGTCCCATAAAAGAAAAATAACTTAGACTGCGGAATTGTAGATACTTAGATGCTTCTACTTTGAGTTTTATGTCCCACTTACTAAAGAATTTTAACCGGTACTTGCCATGCAGTTGACAGATGTACTATTAAAGTTAATAATCGTGTGGACAAAGGGAACGTTAAAAATAGTACCTATATTGTCAAAATACCTAGGGGTAACTCTGTGGACACACCCTTCTAGGTTTTTAACGACTAATTTCTTCTTACAAGGCGACAAGCCGACTAGAACATGCAATATAATAATTCTATTGTAACAGTGCTTTATTTTACGTGACTTGCCGAAGCATATTATATAGGTAGGCACTGGTTAATTAATATAAGAAATTCGTACCCATCAAATATTGAGAACTCTCGGTAAGCACCTTGAGCAGTTGGTTCCGTCTGTCATTCGTAGAATTTTTGACAGTCGTTACGGATTGTCAGAAGCCATTAGTTTGGTCACCAGTCTTACAATTGGGGAGTCGTATTAGCCAGTACCTGGGTTGTGGAAGTTAGTCGTTCCATGTTAAAAAAATGTGGTAATTCAGCTGCATTCGATTGGACAAGAAGCCGTACCCAATACTAACAACGTACAAAACTGGAAAAGTCCAACCACTAGACGGTCATTAGTTTAAATAAATATTTCTTAAAGGTTATGTGATCTGCATGTACAGACGCCAGCACATCAAGTTACCCCAATGTGTCAAATTTTCCCTTAAACCTTATCATACCTGAACCTTATTCTGTTTGACATAAAGTTGAAAAATTATACTATTTTAAGCAATACAGCATTTATCCTTATCCAATTAAGTACCTTAAATAAATCGTCCACTTAATATAGATCAATATTGCTCTTAACAGCATTAACTTAAATGAATATTTTTGAAGATATTACAGATTTAAAATACAGGGGTATATCGGCTAATTGCACCCGTGCGAAGTCGGGGCGGGTCGCTAGTCTACAGAATAATAGACAAAGTGACAGATAACGGAAACATTTCTTTCGTTATGCGCTCTACAATGACAAGAATGAAGAGAATAAATATGTCCATTCTTCAGTCGACAAAAGACTACAAAAATATGGAGCACGATTTCTTCCATAACCGGCAGAAAAATTTCACCTACGAGTATACAGGGTGTCTCATTCAAATCGGTCAGTATATGGGAAAGTCAGAAACTATAAGACATATGAAGATCTGTTCTGAGGAACCATGTCATCGATTTTAATAACAAGAAAAACTGCATTCATACATTTTAAAAAACATCTGTACTCCGTTCGGGAATCGAACCCGGTTATTTTGAAAAAAAAAACCTACACTATTTCTATTTAGATATCGATTGTGTAGGTCTTTAGCAGTAAATGTCTGTATGAAACATGATGACTAAAATGAATAAAATGCATTGTTTCCACATACTTTAATTTATTTAATTGTAAGATCATTACCTAAACGTGTTGAATATTGTATTGAAAAAGGCGGTGGTCACTTCGAGCACCTACTAAAATAAATTAAAGTGTGGAAATAATGCATTTCATTCATTTTAGACATCATATTTCATACAAACATTTACTGCTTAAGACCTACACAATCGATATCTAAATAGAAATAGGTAGTGTTGGTTTTTTTTTTTCAAAATAACCGGGTTCGATTCCCGAACGGAGTACAGATGTCTTTTAAAATGTATGAATGCAGTTTTTCTTGTTATTAAAATCGATGAAATGGTTCCTCAGAACAGATCTTCATATGTCTTATAGTTTCAGACTTTCCCATTCTGACCGATTTGAATGAGACACCCTGTATGTCACTTTGTCGATTCATCATGCTACGCCTGCTGTAAGTGTTTTTTTATGATCTCGGTTGAGTTTTTTAGTAAACTGTTTTCGTGTTTAACTTGTCAACTACGAAATTTCAAGACACAGTTTAATTATCTATTGTTCGCGGAAGCCGGCTTTTGCTCTGCACCGTGACTGCTGCACACGATATGTCCAGACATAAAAGTCTAAAACTGAGGTTATTCACCACCAAGATCCATGAGAGTAAGCTGTAAGTTTATTGCACCCTCACATTTATTAGCAGTCCAGACAACGAGAATAGTGGAAATTGTTCGAGTGATTGGTTTCCCACGTCTATTGAGTAAAAGTGGATTGTTCTCGGCGAAAGGTGTTGAGACATCTACAATAGGAAGATATTGACGTTTGTACTGAACGACCGAGGTAAAAGTGAATACAATAGCTGTACTTTAAGACTTAGCGAGTTATACCAACAGTAATGTTGGAAACTTTGCCGTATAGGATTATTAAATACCAGAGGATAATAATTAATGGATTAATCTATGGGAAAGTATTTTATTTACCGTTGTTATATCTGTGTCTTTTTCTCGTTAAAAGGTAACAATCTCTCACGCCTGGAATAACTATTTTAGTCCTTTTTTTTTACGTTAATCTATAAAACAGGAACCAAACGGTCAAGCAAATTGACTATAACCATCGCACTTTCTTTCACTTTTGGTTGTCATTCTTCGTCTTTTCACGTTATTTTTTATTTGCTTACTACGCTCTTTTTGTCATGGGGATAGGCAAAAACTACAGAGCTCCATATGCTACGATTCTTACATGCTTATTTTCCTTCGTTTACATTTATACATGTTGTCATACACACTCGCCGGTTGCGAGTACTACGCACCTGACCTCACACACCTCCTTGTACATTATAATATTGCTGCTAAATATCTTAATAACACAATGAAGTTATAAAACCTAGATGTTTCCATGTCACGATATCAAGACCACAATATAATAACCACGAATGTATCCAACATGCACAGAACGGCTTATTTTATGGTTTCTGTTAATAACGTTGTAAAGTTTTATACGTTAGACAATAAAAGTGATTAGTAATATGACATCACTTTTAGCACGTCCGTTATCTACCTATAAAATACTTCGTGTATTAGACTTGTACTTACCTACAGTTAATTTGCATTACTATGTTTCAATCTTGCCTTAGAATAATGATGTAGGGATAATTTTATTCATTAATCTTTTGAAAGATAATTTTCAGATTAAATTATTTGTTTTGAAAAATAATGTTTTTTTAATTTAATCAGACATTATCTTGTTCCGTACATTTTTTTTAATGTTCTACGTTACAAGCCATTATTTAGTCCCATCAAAGGGACCTAGTTACTGGATTGTATTGTTAATGTTTAGCTGATAGGCTTTTTGGGGGACTGTCTGATGTAATTTGAATAACTGACTTTTGATTTTAATAAATGAATGACAGATTGAGGAATGATGTGGTGGATAAAACGTTGTGGTTAAAAAGAATATGTAGTTAGAAAAATTGAAAAGAGTGCTTAGATGGTTTGGTCACGTTGAAAGGATCAATAAACGGCGACTTACTAGGCAGATGTATGAGTAAGTGGGAACGCCGAGAAGGGACGCCCTAGAAGGACATACATAGATCTTATTGTTGAGGTTCTTGAGAAAGGTCAGGTGTGTAGTCCTCGCAACCGGCGTGTGTCTATTACAACATGTATGAATGTAAATGAAGCAAAATAAGTATGTAAGAATCGTAGCTTATGGCGCTCTGTAGTTTCTGCCTACCCCATGGGAAAAAAACGTGAGTTTATGTATGTATGTATGTATTTAAATAAAATGCTTATATTCAGTTGCATCTAGTTAGTCTGCAAACCAACATATAGTTGGGAAAAGGTTAGATGGGTGATGACTTCTCACAGATCTCTCGCACGTGTTTCATCGACTTAGCAGGCCTAGCCATATTACAAATTCTATTTCTATTATCGTTATCGATAAGGTGACAATAGAAAGAAAATGGCGTATATGGAATCAGCTGTTTGTCAAGTTTTAACGAGTAGAATTTGTAATATGGCTGAAAACGAAATACACTTGACAGTTGACAAACAGGTGATTCCATATACGCCATTTTCTTTATATAATAGAAATAGAATAGAAATAGAATTTGTAATATGGCTAGGCCTGCTGGATAGATGTTAACAAAACAAACTGCTCCAGAAGGATGAAATGAAGGAAATCGCATTTAACTTAACTGCTATTAACTTAGCTGACAAACACGTAGCTATAAAAGTAATACTTATGTTCATCATAACCATCTTGCTATCGCTGTATAGGGCACTCGAGGGCACGTCCTCGATACACCCTCAAGATTATTTTTACGCCCATAATCTCATTCGCAATGTCGATTAACCGATAACGCGGATAACAACAGCCCTAAATGTGGGCTCCGCTCAGCATTCGGCCGCACTCATCCGATATCGCCGCAATCAGCGGAGGAACGGTTTTAATCTTTTATTCATGTTAAACCGTTGGCGGCAAATTGCAGGGCGGCGGACCTAATGCCTTTCAACTGTTGCTAATAACCTGTCAATTTATCAAACCGGCACCATACGCCGCTTTAGACCACTTTAACGCAAATAAACTAAACGTGCTGGATGCTCGTCACTGATTTTTGGATCCTTTAAGTATTGATGGGCTGTTAGAAATTAATGGCAGGATTTATGTATTCGCGTTGGATTCGTACCTACTAATAACTTAATGGTGATGGCCTACCTGTACTCTCATACCTAGATATATAAAGGAGCGGAAGTTTTGCCTGCATGTTTATTTTTGTAAATCAAATCTAAACCTAAACAATGGTCCTAACAGTGGTTGGATTCTAAACGGTAATAACAGGTAAAAATCGTACACTACTTGATACAAGTGGTTAAGATTATATAACAGAATGTGGTATAAACACCCATTTTTATACTAAGCTTTGTATGTCGACCCTGTCCTTTTTGGGGTTTTTGATGTTTTCATTCACCTTACATGGCATTTAAATGTAATGCAGCACAGTTTTTACACTGCGCAACACTGCGAACTTAATTTTCACTACACTCATTCAAGTGTCGCCTGGAATTAATGGAACTAGGTATAACTCTTTTACATTACCACACATTCAATCGTAATAACTTGCTTTAAAGGTTGAGTAGGTGTATATGTTAAGCCCGGCATTCTAAGAAGCAACAACCTCCAAAATAAGTTCGTCTTCATTTGGGAGTTGGTAGATCATCCATTATTAAATT
Organism: Euplexia lucipara; assembly: GCA_921972225.1. NCBI lineage: Eukaryota > Metazoa > Arthropoda > Insecta > Lepidoptera > Noctuidae > Euplexia > Euplexia lucipara. Next base: position 16,411,326 of record OV179146.1, read on the forward strand.
TGCTGCTGTATAACCATCAAATATAATTTAAAATTTACAATAATAAAAAAAATGTTGTACACCAGCAGCACATCAAGCTGGCCCAAACTGTTAAATGTTCCTATTTGAACATGAACTTTATTCTGTTCGTATATTAAAGTTGAAAAATCATCAAAGAAATTTGACACATTGGGGTAGCTTGATGTGCTGCATTATCTTTGTACTTTGAGAGCAAAATAAATTATTATTAACTAATTCTCAAGTAAACAAAGATGTAGCAACTCACCTATCAAAATCCGTTAGTCGCGATGAATCTCTAAATCCTTTGGCGAAGGGATTGGAGTCTATCTTGAGTTTCGTGATAAGCTGGTTCTGGTAGGCAGTGACTGCTGTGAACACCGTCTCCGGGAAGACGAAGGTGCGGTGCTGTTCCCGCGTTAGGTCCGTGATGGGACCGCCTCCTTCCCGGACCTTCACTAGGTGGATGCGGGGCTGGTATCGGTGCATCGAGTTTAGGACGATCTGCGGGGGCAAAGATGGCACTATTTAGTATTTATGGCAATGTAACTGTATCGCTTTTACTTCGAAAATATTAGTTTTCACAATTCTCCTCAAATCATCCGTAACTGGAAAATCGTGCTATTTTACTATTTCATATTTTAAGCACACAAATCTGTACAGAGGCCTTTTTGTAAATTTCTGAATAAAAAAACCTTAATCCTCTCTTACCAAAAAATATTTTTACTGTGCCCGATAAGGAATAATTGACTCAATGTTTTTAACATACAATGAAGTGGGTAGGTACTAAGTATTGAGTATTGAGGCAGATTATATACCATGTTTGCTTTGTTAATGGGTTACTAGCACAATTACCACATAACCTTAGAGTATATAGAATTGTGCGACCATTCATCAATCTAATTTCACAATCACGAAAAAAAAATGTGAACACAAAACAGTGTGTACCTTATTTTTTAACCGGAGGTTCTCAATTCGGTTGTACATATGTTTTTTTTTTTTTAGGGTTTGTTACCTCAGTACTCCGTCATTTATGGACCGATTTTCAAAATTCTTTTTTTGTTTGATAGGGCATACTAACAGATTGGTCCCATTTGTATCAAAACTCATACCTGATGAGGGATCTTCGAGGAATTGAGGGAACTCCTCAAAAAATATAGGCACACATGCACTGATTTTAACATTTTTAGTAACAAATCGATCATTTTCATTTAGAAAGTATCATTTGGTGAAGAAAAACTTATGAAGAAGACAGGTAACGGAACTCTTCAACGCATAACAGCAAATTATTCGCGATTGCTATAGTCAGATGTCTATGCTTTTGTATTTCCACAACATAACATTACGCCATTCTATTTTAAAAGGGGACGGCAGAGATGTACAGATTAATGTTTAGAGATAGAACTTCTTTAGCAATTGTTATCCAATTTCAATGATTCTTTCAAGTTTTGAAAGACTTTCTTTACATACAAATTAAGAAACTAAAAATTACAAAATAAAAACTTTTTTACAAAAAAAAACAACCGACTTCTTAAAAAAAACTAACAGGTGATAAATAACTCCAGTTTCGGAAGTCGGTGGCCAATAATTAACAAAAAAAACCACCAAAGCCACAGACTTCCACGCAGGAAGAAGGAGCAAATTATTTAAAAATAAAACTAAATGTTAAAGTCGTCTTAGCATCTTTACGTTAAAACGTTTACATCATTACGATAATAATATGTTATTCAAGACTTTTAATTTAAAAGCTACATTGAACCTACACTTAGGTAGAATAAAAAGACTATATATACATATTTAACACATTATATCTGATTATTTTAAATTAAATTCGAGATAATGATATTGTGGTTACACGTGGCCTACGTACGGACCCGTTCACATGAATGGTAATTACTGATATTAACATTAATAAAAAGCTAAAAATATTATATTTGTTAATTTTTAGCACACCGACTTGCGCTAACACCAGACACATTTTCACATAAGATTTCCTTAATACCCCAACTTTGTCTAAAACAAGCAGGCATGCTCAACATTTCGGCGTATTTACGAACAATACACATGAAGTCATCAGTCATAAGAACGCCGCAAGTTTTGAAACTAGACATATTATGTAAATCATAAAGGTAATTCATCAGAAGACAGATGTTTAGAATGACACCGCTGACGCAGAATACGTGGTTAGAGACGTGTGTTGAATAAAATGATTGCAAAGAAGAGATCAAAAACTTACTAGGTATATGATGAGATGATTTCATCATCACCATGCTTCACTGAAGTCAAATTCAAATTCATTTATTTCAAATATGGGTAGTTATACAGGTGTTTTTTTTAAGAACAGGAAAGTTGTTAGTGTCACAATATTCTGCACTGCAACATTTAGTTCGGAACGTGGTTAGTCCCTGAATTGAAAATTTAAATACTTTAAAGTTTAAAATTACATGTCTATTAAATTGTCAATTAAAATCAAAGTAAATAATATCAAAGACAAGACTTAGACACCAATGAAACATTGGCCATTTAGGCCACTATTTTCCAGTGAAGATGGAATTCCATCTTTTTAATAAAAAAAACCCGTCCAAGCCGACTGAGATATATCAGGGAATGGCGGTACAAAAATTTATATCTTGCTCATAAATTTATTAACTAGATTTTCTTATGAAACTACTAGGGCCTATACGAGACTGGCAAATTAAATAACTAGGAAATAGGCGTGTAACTAACTACTAACTACTACGTGATTGAAATAACTAGTTTTTAGAATCTATTTTACGCTTGTAGGGAATAATTAATTTTAATATGAAATAGTGTCTATAAATTTCAATATTGTTGAAGTATCTAAACTCAGCAACATACGCTGGAGTTTTCTTTAGATTACAGCCGGTTGATTCAGTAAAAGTCACGCTGTGAAAGCTTGAGTGAAGTGAACTGTCAATGCCTATCATTAGTACTATTCTTAGTACTTACTATTCTTATTACTACTGTCTTGTATATTAGTGTGTGCTAGCTATCATGTAGCAAATTATTTAATTTAATTTAAATGAGTATGTTTATTAAGTACCAATGCTGTTTAAACTGTTCTTCTAAAATATCAGACAGACGTGTTGCTGGGGAGTTTGTTCCGCCACTCTTCTTCCCAGCAAAAACACTAGAAAGTGGCGAAGGGCGGGCGTTTTGGGGGACTGTCTTATGTAATATTTGACGTTTAAAAAGTGCTTATTTTAAATAAATGACTTTTGATTTTTGATTTTGATTTTAGTATGGAATGACCGCTCAATTCGCCGGGCCTGCATTTTCACGCGATGAGTTGACTAGAATCGCACTGATTATTTTACATTCCATCACTAATTTTCTTTACTCAAGTTACGCACGAAATCTATCCACTCTAACATTAATTAGTAAACATCACGTTATCTATTCACTAATAACAATGTCGGTGATTTCTCATAACGCAACGTGGTCCGTAATTAATAGGGCGATGTCTCGGCCGATGTGACGAGACGATAAGCCAGCCTGCCGCAAACTGCCCATGGTTTTACTGCCCTGATGAGATAATTAAAGTCTGTAAATTAATTAATTTCACTGCCTAGTTATTTTTATTGCGGCATCGTGTTAATTGTGAAGGCAAAGGCGCCGATTCATTTTCGTTGTTAGAATTATTAACATGACTGTTCTTTCTTTATGGTTCGTATAATTACTGTATTAGCTAAATGTATATGTATGAGTGGTTTATACTGTTTTGTGTTTCTATTTACATGTATGACTTCATCAGATTTTTTCATTAAAATTTAGTATTACTTACATTTAAGTGCTAGCCAAGTCCCCGGCAAAATAACATCGTTTTAATATTGAAATTTCGATGGATTGTGGAAAAGATTACAAGGCTAGGGACTTTTGAGACGACAGCAAATTGAGTCGTATAATAGAAGAAGAGATGCTGCACCGGCCACAGAATTGGGATAAGGGCGAAAGAGTAATGGTTATGGGCTAGATGACTTAGTTTTTAGTCCCTTATCTAGATTACTTGGTCCGATACAATGTTTTCCAGTTTTCAAATAATTTCATAAAAACGGCGATACATTGAGTCAAAATGTCACATATTTTGACGATGTGCATACTTTATACTGAATAATGACGTCAAATGCCCCCTCTCCTTAATTTAAATGCGCTTAATTTAAGTAGTTTTCCATCAATATGAAAAAGCCAAATAAACACTTGTCTATTCTTTTTTATTACCCAACTGATATACTAAATAGAATGTTGACATTCATACAACGTCATAATGCCTATTGACATGTGGTCAAAGACATTATAAGGCACAAAAGCAATTCATTATTGATTGCCACAATAGCCGTAGAAGGTGTGATGATCTTGGGCGTGGTGAACATCATTACAGCGCCTCTAATATCCTCACCTGCGCCTAATGAATGGCCGCCCCGCCTTCATCCCGGATCACTAGTCTATATCCACTTTCAGTTATAATTACTGGGATCTATGGATAATGGTCATAACACTTTATTAACACTTGATTTAAAATTTTAAACTGATTTAAAGTATGAGCAGTTTTAAATAGTTGTGGTGTTAGCTCGCATTTTAAGGATCATTCACGTGTGTTTAGTTTCCATTATAATAGTTTAGTTGCATTGGTAAGTTGACGTCGTCGTCGTTGTTTGACTGCCTCGTTGGTCTAGTGGTCGCAAGCGCTACTGCTGAGCATGAGGTCCCGGGTTCGATCCCCAGGTCGTTCAAAGTTTTATTGAGTTTTTCTATCTGGAATTTCTCAGTAGCAGTCTGGAGTCTGGATTTGTGCCCGATTGATGGCAATAGGCTCGCCCTCTATTACATGGGACTCAAACATAACTGGTGAAATGTGGGTGTACTACCAGGTACACCTCTGCCTAGCCCTTCGGGGATTACAGGCGTGACTTTATGTATGTATGTATATACATACATACGTATGCATTGGTAAGTTTTGCTACTATAATTTAGTAACTTTGATATCGAACATTTTGGTAACTAGTTATGAGCCAATTTCGAATTAGAAAAGCGCTTACTAAGCGTTGTTGTAGTACTACGAATCGTAGCTATAATGCGTAGGCATTATAGCCGTGTAGACGGCTAGTAGCAATTACGCAGGTTAATCGTAGCGTCTATAGATCATCACCGTAGCACCTACGCAGCTTTGTCGTAGCACCATCGTATCGTCGTAGTAGCGCTTACGCAGGTAAGTCGTAGCGTTTATTCATCGTCACCGTAGCACCTACGCAGCTATGTCGTAGCACCATCGTATCGTCGTAGTAGCGCTTACGCAGGTAAGTCGTAGCGTTTGTTTATGTCACCGTAGCACCTACGCAGCTTTGTCGTAGCGCCTACGCAATATCGTCGTAGTAACACCGGTTAGTCGTAGCATCTACGGATTGTCCCCGTACCACCTACGCATCTTTGTTGCAGCACCTACATATTGTAATGGACACAAAATATCGTCGTACAGCTTACGCTGCGTTTATAAAGCATCTATAAAACCGCCAATAGTAACAGCTTATAAATCATTTGTTTATTTTTAAAATTGGCTAATTTAGTAATACGGAGTTTTCCAACTGTTGTTAATAGATACATTACGTTCATCAGAGCTTGATCTTGAAGATTGTTAAGCGCTTTTAGAAGTATGGTATTTATTTGAAAATGATTACTTTAAAAAAGTGTAAGTAATCATTTGCAAGTTCAAGTTAAAACTTCGGCACCTATTTATGTGTTTCTTATTGCTGTTATATTATTGCCACCTTAATAATCCAGCATCATGTCTGTATGCCCCCAAAAATTAGGCAGAGATATACCTAGGGCTCGAGTCTGCTATTGCAATCGTGTCTCCATGACCGGTCATTGATCGAATATTTGACAACTTTGACAGTTTTCGTTTGGGAAAGTTTGACGGTTTACGTCAAAAATCGATCATTGACCGATCATTGAGACACGATTGCAATAGCAGACTCGACCCCCTGTTGTGACGGTACACCTTTCGCAAACCATGTTTAATTAAATCCCGTATAATGGGGGGAAAGTCTATTGCAAATAACCGAGCACAAAGCAAGACTTCGGGCAGCTAACGAAAAAATCCAGTTGGTAAAATCTAAAAACACTCACAGTTATTAATACTTCATAGATTTAACAGCAGTAAAACTAGATAAAGTATAGGAAAATGCATGCAGCAGACACATCTATCGCATGAATATGCAAAACAATACCATCATAAAACGATCATTTGTATACGCAATCACGTGTAAGAGATCCTTACTTTTAGATAGCTACCATCTTAATTCGCAGATATCAATAGGATACCTTACAATTACGCATTCAATAAAACGAGAGCTGCCGATACGAAAGCATTACAATAATTATACAACACGATGGTATCACGTACTGCGTAGGCGACGACATGCGCCGATCTGAAGGGATGCGGTGCGGAACAACCCACCCCAGCTCCCCTGAAATCGCCCATCATGCGAAATTAATCTTTAACATCTAAGAAATAAGATGACGTTTGCGGTGGCGGTGAAAGTACTGGATGACTGTAATTGCGGTGGGAGGCGTTGGGAGGGTCGTGGGGAGGAGCGGAACATGGCCGACGGTGGGGGACACATGGCTGCGGACTGTCGGCCGCGCTGGATGTGTCTGCGGTATCGTTGAACAAGAACAAACACAGAGCGAAGAAAAATATTTGGTCAACCAGTAAGGAAATTCTAAAGCCATTAATAGTATTTTTGGATAATAAATACATGATGAACAAATTGATGGTGTAACAACTGTAGTTAGTGGTCTTAATTTAAAATTGATGGTAAATTAATTTATTAAGTTTGTAACTTAGTTTGTGTCTTTTAGGGATTCTTATCAAAAAAGTGAAAAAGGCCTTCTTGGTGCTATTTTGTCTGTTTGTCGGTCTGTCCTATCTGCTTATTCAGAACGGAGGTAAATAAACATTACAAGTCCACATTTAAAATTAGGTACCTTTCAAAAATAATTAACAAAATACCTACACGTCAAAATGTGGGTCCTTATCTATGTCAGAGGTATCATATGGAAGGGTTTTTTATCCGCAGTCTATAACATATTTTATTTTCATGTATGTATAGCATAGTTTTTTAATATTATAGAAATTGGCCCACAAAAGTAGCTACGAAAGCGACCCTTGACTCGCTGTTTCTTAGATTAATTTATTCGTTTTCCTAAAAATGTTTTACAGCATAAAATATGTAATTTATATTGAAATTAATAAAAGTGCAATAAGCCGTAATTTGATGAATCCAATCAACAGTAAAACAGTACGAATTTATTTTGTTTTAATTCAGATGTGTTTGGGTTGATTGTTAGTGCGCCGGGTGACGGTGTCGGGTCGAGCAGGCCGCCTGCCGACTCGTCAATAAGCGGCTGCGTCGATATTTCGATTAGCGCGCGAGCCCGCGGATTACGGCGGATTTTCGCCTCCGGAGCGCCGACAAATTGGCCCATTTGTACCTTACTCCGAGCACTCGTGACACAGCCTATAACGACATGCTATGTCTAAATAAATCCGACACCACCACCCGCTACCGTTACGAACATTAAAAATATTTATGTAGGACACAGAATACAAAATATTGTTTTATTAACTGCCAATATACGGTAACATGAGACGGGAAGCTCTACGGTAGTCTGAGAGTAGCTATTTATATTGATATAAGCAATAAAACCGATATCTAACGAGCACCTGCATTTATGAATCAATAATTGCTGTACGATAAATAAAGGATGTAGGTACTTATAATGAATATATAATAAAAATTAATGAAAACTAATTAGACACCTTTGAGTTATTAATAATTTGCTTAGGCAATTAACTGTATATGTGGATAGATAAAGTTATTAAGATCATTATTAACAAAACCATTCAAGTACCATTCATAAACGGTACTCATTACGTATGTTTTAGGATATAAATTACGGCTCAAATTGTTTCTGTCCGTAGCAACGGTTAAATAATGAATTTATTTTAAACAAACAGCACGTGTTCATTCAATATATGAGATGTCAACAGATTGAATCGAGTTGGACTGTGGGCGGGCACACTCGCGCACTCAACAGTTCTTCTTCAATGTTATAAAGAATAAGAGTGGTATATTAATAGGATTTCCTAGAGGATTTTCATGCTTGCAAATAAATATTACAATCTAAATGTAATCATCAGTAGGTGCAATAAATTAGAGAGCAAAATAACAATTTAAAAAATACTATTAGTATAAAAGTGATAAAGATATTCCAATAAGAGTGAGCGTAGCTCACGACTGTCCGAGTGTCGTCGGGGTTAAGTCAACAGCGGCGGTAAGCCATGAGTAACGATCCTCTAAACTAGCGGATTTCTTTGCATTTGCATTAGTTAGTGTTCGCCAAGCAATCGGACCCGTTTTATTATCGACACCGCCACACTCGTAAATATTTTAATATTATAGGTAGGATATCACCGATTTTCAGATGTCTCTTATTATTTTCATACTGTTTTTTATCCTGTAGATGGTGTAATAGGTACAATGCTCTTTGTCAAAATGACATGTTTGGTACGTGTCGATCTTCAGATGTTTTCTACTTACAAATATATTATTAGTATTTTTCGTGCTTAACTGTACAATACTTTATGAAAATTTAAATATGTATTAGATAAAAATGAATAACGATGAGGTTGCCAGTCAAGTGACTGTTGAGATGCATAATTATGTCGAAAATATTAGGTCGTATTATTTAAAAAAAATGTAGTACTTGGTTTCCAAAGATACGGTTTTTTGAAAAAAAATCTATAATTGAACCATTCGTACCACGGTACTTACTGCGACACATTACAAGAGAACTGGTAATTATTGCTTATTAATAAATTTGGGTCCATTCCGAAATACCTACGAATAATGTATTTATGAATAGATACATTATAATTAGATAGGTATTTCTAAAAGATATGGGTTGTTTACTTTACATTCCCACTAAGAATCAATAATATTTAAGTAGCTCGGTAGGTAGGTATATCAATTTTTATATTACAATTACCAACTAGGTAATTAAGTTGAAAGTTATTACAGTACTTACTTAAATACAACAAGGCAAGCTTACATTTTATTACGCAGTCATAATGTGAAGGCACACAAAATCAAACAAATACCTACAATAATGTTTAAACTTTATACCTTAATCAATTTCATCTTTTATTGGCCGTAGCGTCTCAAGTTCACAAATTCATATGGAACATTAAAATAACTCAGAGGTACGTAAACGTTCATCATAACATTGGTGGCACTAAAATATCTCCAAATAAAATACTCGCTCGTAAAGAGACTGACATCGGGAGTCCAATGAAAAACTGGTAAATCGTCATTTAACTAGAGAGGCGCGACGCGTCGCCGTCACCCGGGGAGTCACGATAAACGTCACCTCGGAATGAAAAAAATATAAAAGTTATATTAAAAAACGACCTCCGATTGAAATGAAGTGAGACGATGGAAACAGAAAAACAAATAAGACTACAAATTGAAGTGAGAAATGTTATGTCGCTGTGCGCGCCCCCCGCGAGGCGATGCTCTCGCGTTGTGCGCTGAGGGCTTCTTAAAGCTATCGTTACAGCTTGTGATTAATACGCGGAGCGTATCAGTGACGCAGTGTCACCGCGCCATGTGACGCTCATAACTCTGCCAAATGAGCCCGGCTCCTCACGGTGCACGGTGGCGCCGACCATATTTGCATACAATACGTGAGACAACCTATCCCTCGCTTTGGACAACATTCCATCATAAGTCTGGCATCAAATAGTACAGACAAACGATGATTTCAACAAATTCCTTTGATTCCACTGAAAGATCATAAAGTATATGCCTTTCTTCTTAATAGATTTGGGGTAATAAGGTCAGAAAACAATGCACAATCGCCAATAATTTTCAACTCTAATACCCAACTAGAAGTTTCTCTATACAAGCGCAATAAGTAATAATTCATTAGTATTATTGTATAAAACATAAGTTTCGCGGATAACCTACCTTAATACTTGTTTCTTAGAGTAGTATTTTATTGGTAATAATTACAACGAATGAAGTGATTTATATATTAGGCTTTACTTGCTAAATAACAAGACAAACCGTTTTCCCTGCGTACATAAAGTTTGTTGTTTAGTGGACGCAGTTAGATGAGGGAGGTGACAACAGACTGGCTCGTATCCGCACACACACATGCAGACATGGAAACTTTAAATAAATCAAAATGCTAACAATAAAACTATAAATGACCACGTCATTTTTAAACTATGCTTTTAACCGAAAACAGGTTATGTTGGAGTGTGAAATAAGTTAGATTTCAGTGAAACTCAAAATATTTAAGACTGCAACGAAATAAAAGTGAATTTTCAATTAAGGCTTTTAACTACATATAAATAAGTGCTTAGCTAGGCACTCATAAACAACATTATTACGCTAACAAGCCGAAGAGATAGAAAAACAAAAACTATGAATCCTTATTCACTAAGTATGTGAAGGATTCTAACCGCCAGAACAATTGAATTTAGTTAGCTTCTAAATCTTTATTTATTTAGTCGGTCGCAGAGTTTTAACAATCGCAACACAATGTCTTAATTTTAATTTCAACTCTAACCTCATACATTGATGTATCTTTACTGACAACAAATAATGTAAAGAAATTCCTTCGTATATAAGTTTGTGTGAAGTCTTCGAAACTATTCATCTGACTTAAAAATCTTGGATTATTGAAAAGCTAGATTCTCGACAAGTGCGTTTTTAAGGTTTAGTGGACCCCTGTTTGTGAGCGAAGTCGTAGGCAGAAGCAAGTTAATCTAGTTAATTAATATTCAGTCAATTCTATAATAAGTTTTCCTTCGTCGAGTCAGTTCGCTCAAACTTTTTAAGGTATTTCCTACTTAATTTTTATTTTTAGATTTTTTTTTTGTTTATCAATAGCTATGTTTTAAGTGATTCTATTTTATTATTTTGACCGTCTCACGTCACATAACTGTATTATATCCAACTATTTAAATAATAGGCGTAAAAAATACGAAACGAATACATAAATGTGTCGCTGTAAAACAGAAAATTATTTATTAATTATAACATAAAATGTATTCGTTGTAAAAGTATATTCGTAGTAAATCTTCGAGTTGACTCAACAATATTTTATGACTTATTTTAATGTCATAGTAACGAAAGTTTTTAGTTTACGTAAATTCTGAGTGTGAAAAACCGATTGTATTGTAATAACGATTTTATGGCTTATAATTCGGTAGTTCAGTAGAAATAAACAGTGTGCAAATATGTGGTGGGTAGTTTGAAACGCAGCGGCAATGGCGACCACTTCCGGCGTCTCGCCCACACCCACTGTTTATTCCAATTGCCTTTATTATGACATAAAAGTAATTCACGATACTCTCTGTTAACATCGCCACAAAGAAGGTATATTTAACTACCGTTAACCATGGTTAAGTTAACTTTGTGTGGCTTTTATTATGGTCAAGTTAAACTTAACTTGAAATGGTTAAGGGAGCTCTAGTGGGGCTTGTTTTTTTTTTTTTTTTTTTTTTAACTCCTTTTTTAATGCAATCTGTCCTGAGACATTCAGCAATAGATAGATAATGGTTTCTGGTCTTGCACGGTATGAAGCCACTGCCTCATCCGATCAATACTACAGCTCATTTATGCTGGTTGTAAGTAGGTCTTGGGGTGCCCTTCTTTTCAGTCTTGTGAAGGAAACTGGGTTTGACATTAGACTCCTTGCCAATTGATTTGGATGAACTTTTAGCCTGGCAGAGTAAGTTGAGATGTTAGCTTTGACTTCCTCTTTGACTGTCTTTATTTTTAAGTCTTTGTGTATTCTGTCGTTAGTGACATACCAGGGAGCGTTTACAATTTGCCGCAGCGTTTTAGACTGAAACCTCTGAAGGATTTCGATGTTGGAATTGGCTGCAGTTCCCCAAAGCTGGATACCGTAGGACCAGATGGGCTTAAGAATACACTTGTACAGGAGTAGTTTGCTTTCCAGAGACATTTGGGACTTTCTGTTAACCATCCAGTGTAAGGTACGGAGTTTTTGGCCTAAAGCTTTGCGTTTGGTGAATATGTGGTATCTCCACGTAAGACGTCTGTCAAGGTATATTCCAAGATATCGTGTTACATCAGCTTGCGGAACTTCTATGTCATTTAAGGTTACAGGCTTAATAAAAACTAAAAGAAAAGAAAATTATAAGGCATCAAAAAATTCATCCGCATCGCTCTCAACGGGAAACGTGCCCAAAAGACTGGCCGCATTGCCACGTTGAATGGCAATGCTGATTCTCTGACCTAAATAAAGGCCAGCCTTCTGGTCACGCGAAGAGTCGATCAACCGCTTGGCGATGTCACGGAAAACTATATGGGCATTCGGACCCCACGGCCCGAGTGTTTCAACCCCAAACGGTTCAAATATATAACTTCCGATAAGGTTGTTATATTTTCGCCGTTTGAGGTTTTCAGCACCTGCAGCAGCCGCACCAGCACAACCCAGGTTACAGGTGGACACGTTTCTTTGCGTGTAGTAAAAGTCACCTGGACGGACTTTGTTTCGTTAGCTTTTATCTTCCAGTCCTTAAGCCATTCAGAAATCAGGTTGAGGCTGTTTTGCAGTTTTTCAGAAGCCTTTCTCGGGCTGAGATCAGTAGCCAATATAGCCGTATCATCGGCAAAGGTGCCTGTTAGGACATTTCTATCTAACGGCAAGTCTGCAGTATATAACAAGTACATTGTGGGACCCAGGACACTACCCTGGGGCACTCCGGCCTAGATCGCTCGTAAATTTGTGACCTCATCTCCATGCTTCACTAGAAAAAATCTCTTGCTTAGGTAAGAGCAGAGGAACAGGTAGAAATTAGTTGGCAAGTAGGTTTTTATTTTGGTCAGTAGACCTTGCTGCCATATACGATCAAAAGCCTGCGAGATGTCCAAAAAGACCGCAGAGCAGTATTCCTTATTTTCAAACGAGGTGTTGATTTTTTCCACTAGCCTATGCACCTGTTCAATAGTACCGTGTCCTTTCCTGAATCCAAATTGGTGCTCAGGAATGAGGTTTCTTTCAACCAAGAGTGGCATAAGTCGCTTTAAGAAAATTATTTCCAGTAGCTTCGAAGTAATGGGTAGTAGACTGATTGGACGATATGATTTGACGTCATTTGCGGACTTGCCGGGCTTCAAAATCATGATGATCTGCGCGACCTTCCACTGTTTGGGGACGTAGGTGCGCCTCAATATAGCATTAAAAATGTAAGTAATAAATGTTATAGCGATTTCCGGTAGCTGTTTCAGAACTGAAGAGGTTATAAGGTCGTACCCTGGAGCCTTGTGGTTTTTCAATCTATCTATGGCATATTTGACTTCGCTGCGAGAACATTTTCTCAGTGGCGGATCTAGTTGGTTAATAGTTAATAGTGTGCTATTGACATAGTCCAACTTACTTGATCCCTCGTCAGGATGTGGAGTAAATACACTTTCAAGGTGGCTTGCAAAACTTCAGCCTTTTCGGCATCACTGTTGGCCCATGTGCTGTCAAGTCTTCTAATTGGAGGTTGGTGCAGTTGAGGTCTTTTAAGTTTTTGTGTGGCTTTCCATAGAGAGTAGTTGGAGGTTGCGGTCCCATCCAGATTTTCCAAGTATCTCTGTAATCCTGCATTTCTAGTTTCTTCCAGGGTCTGCTTTAGCTTTTTTATTAGTGCATTTAGTTTTGTCTTGACGCTGGGGTATCTATTTGCTTGCCAGCTCCTTCTTGGTTTGCGTTTCTTAATAAGCAATTCTTGGACCGAAGCAGGGCAATCATTGCCACTTTTACCACTTTTACGTGTCGGGGTAGCTTCCCATGCACATTGCTGTATGGTGTTATTGAGGTGTTCCACACCTTCTTCGATGTCTTGATCACTTGAGAATGGTAGGTTTAAGTTAATTTTTTCAGCCACAAGGTGTTTAAATTTGTTCCAATCCGTTTTGTGGTTGCAGAGTTGGCATGGTGGTAAGGTATGTGCAATATTTCCATTTAGGTATAAAAATACTGGTGAGTGGTCAGATGAAAGTTCCAAGCTAGTTTTACATTTCAGGTTTTGAGTGTTTATATTCTTTGTGATGAAAAAATCTATCAGGTCAGGGATCTTATTTCTGTCCGTAGGCCAGTAAGTTGGTTCACCAGAAGATATTGGTCTGAGGTTGAGCGAGTCCACTGCCAGGTACATTTGCCTCCCTTTAGTAGATGTAGTCCGAGAACCCCAGAAGGTGTGCTTGGCATTAAAGTCTCCACCAGCAATAAACTTCACTCCAAATGTAGCAAATAGTTTGACATAGTCCTCCTTATTGGGTTTGTGTTTGGGTGGGCTGTAGATGGCAGAAACCACTAAAGGACTTTGGTAATCGTCAACCACAATATTTGTTGCCTGAAACATAGCTGTGCAAATTGGCTGCCTTTCATAGTGCTTGATGTTTGTCCTGATCAGCACAGCACTGCCACCATGTGCAGTTCCATCCGGATGCATAGTTTGGTAAAACTTGTAGTTTGCAATGTCAAAATGGTTTTTTGTTGTAAAGTGAGTTTCGGATATGAGTAATATATCAACACTATGCCGGTTCAGAAAAGTTTTAACTTCTAGAGTATGTTGTGACAGCCCATTGGCATTCCATAGGACAATTGTTAATTGGTTGAATGTTGTTGATTGGACATCATCTGAAGTAGTAGGTTTGTCATAGCACTTAGTTGTTGCATAATTTGTTGCATCATTACAAGCATTTCCTTCAGTTCGCAGGATGGTAAGTATGCTTGGCTTGATTCTTTTTGTATTTGCTGAGGCTTGGCAAAACCGGTTACAGCTTTAGCGTAGGTGGGTATAGCATTTGCTTTTGTATTTATTGTTTTGGGTTCAACAGTTTCCTGATTAGTTTTAGGCATTTTAACCAGTGCAGGTTGAGTTACCTTTTCAGGAAATGTTTTCTTTCTTAGGGGTGGGAATTTCGACTTTTGCAGGTCTTTGTAGACTTGGCAGCCCTTATAATTCGCAGGATGATTTCCTTCACATAAAGCACACTTCACATTGTCCTGTCTCCCTTTTATTGGGCATTCTGCTGAGAGGTGGTTTTGCGCACATTTAATACACTTCGACCGACGGCGACAGTAGCTTTTTGTATGCCCATATTCTTGGCAGTTCGCACATTGTGGGATTTCACGTTTGGGTCGTGGTTCCTCAAAAACAACACAACAGTGAAGGAGGTCCTTTATGTTAAATATGTCCTTATTGTTGTTGTTCGTCTGCAATTCAATGACAAATATTGGCAAGGATCGTTTGGTAATTCTGTCCTTGATGTTCCAGATATTTGTAGTAATATGTCCTCGTTCCGCTAGTGCTTCTTTAATGTCATCAGTACAAGTTGACGGGTGAATTTTCTTAAGAATAACTTTGTAACTTCTTTCATGCTTAGGTTTATAGGTGTAGAATTCAGTTTCTTTTATTTCTAACTGTTTAACAATGTTGGTATATGCTTCCGATATTTTAGGTTGAATTTTGACGCGATCATTTTGTAGAACTTTGACAGTATAGTTGTCTTGTGCATGTTCGTCAAGTAACTTTATTAATGGTTTGATGTTGCCCACTTTATCAATGAATATTGGAGGTGGTCTTGATGCTTTTGGAAAATTAAGTTGATTCTCACTAGGACTCTGATCTTTCTCTTCCTCTAGTCCAGTGAAGCTGTTTGTAAGATCAATAGGTTGGCTAAGCCAGTATGAATCCATTTTTGATTGTTTATTTTGATTTTCTTTGTCTTCCGGGCTGGCAAGGGGACGTTTTTTGCTGTGTACTGTGGTCCATTGCTGGTTGTTGTTGCTGGTATTATTTACGTTTGGTATTCCAACATTTAATTCTCCATCCGAAAGTGTGCGCGGACGGGTGATGAATAGTCCCTTGTGAAGGGCTTGTTGAACCATTGGTTTATCCTTTTGTGCCATTTTCTTTTACTCAGGTAGCAATTCTACTGGGGCTTGTAGCTAACTAATAAGAACTGGATGAGTCGAGCAAAGGTTAAGCTACGCTTGTCGAGGTTGGTCGGCAGATGGATAACTATTTAATATTTAGCTACCTATGTAATGATTGGCTGCCCATCTTCCGACAAACCTTGATCTTGATACCAAGATCCCTTCATGCTTCGGAAATCATGCTAAGCTTTTGATCCCGGCTGTCAGTTGTAGATTTTGGACAGGCGTCACGAGTAGTCAAAAACTGAAAACCCCGAAAGTCAGACAACCAATTAAAACAAGGGGTATCTTGTTACCCAGTCACGGCGTTGTGGAGGTCAGATAGAAGTGGCTCCATTTTTACTCAGCTTGCATCTGGTTAGACTGGAACCTGATACCAACATAGTTAAGAAAAGGTTACACGGAGAGGGACTCTACTATAAAACAAAACGTTTAATAATATTTCAGCTTCTAAAAAGTAGTCTCCATTCTCATAACCTTTTAACTGTAATTATAGGTCCATTATTCTCTCAGTTCTCTGTACGGTTAAGTAAACGTCGATTACCCGATTAAGTTGCGGCGAAAACCCCTTTTGTTTTTTGTTTCACATACTAAACGGGAGCGATCAAACCCCAGGCTCGGCCGATTCCTCTCACTAATTGCATGTGAGCAGGAACAATGAAAGCTCCCACTTCGCCGATAATTGGACGCAATCAACGTAGGTACTCCGCCGTATTTTCATAAGCCGAGAATGATTATGAAAAGATATCAGAAATAAACTGACTAAATTTACGTGTGGTTTTACCTTGTTTTAAATGCCTCATCAAATGTTGCTGTGTCAATTTTCTAGAATAATGTCCACTTATGATATCACATTAACAGGGTCTTCATTATGACATTCTCGAATCGCCTTATTGCTGGTAAATACCTATGTGACTGCTAGAATATGTATAATAATGTATTTTAAACTTTCTGTTCTGTGTTTAAATAAGATACTAACATAATTTGTGTTTAAGTGTAATTAAACTTCAGCCTTACTCTGTTAAAAGTATGTACCTTGTTGTCTACTAATTTTACGGTCATAATACGGCCTTTTGGTTTTCTTGAATAACATCAAAATCTTAAAATAGCTGTAGGTACTTTCTTTGTTACACACATTTCACAGTTTGTACAAATAAGTACTTAGTGTATTGTAAAGTAATTGATTTATATGGTTTATCTATAAAATTGATAGTTATGTCAGTGTCACTTACGTTTTGAAAGTTTTATAGGTACGATTGTATTGCCCGTCCATGCCGTTAGATGTCATAAGGTGATAAGCGTGTTGATATATTTATTACATTGGAAGGGAACTGGTATTTCTATTTTTTGTACACCAGTTTTATGTACCAGCTTCGTGCGTCTACCCTGCGTAGCTGTACACTATTTACAGTGTATGCATAATTATGACGTGTTTTTAATTAGGAACATTACGAAATACCACTCATATGTAGATGAGAGAAGATTAAAATATTAATAATAGTAATAGTAAAATTAGTCGCACTGTTTAACGAGTGAGTGCGGAGACGGTTAGTGGGCCCAAGGTGTATAATAATTACCGGTGTAAGGTACACACCGCACGAGCGCGCGCCTCGCCGCAGGAGTTCCGCCGACGCCGAATAACTTATTAATTTATATTACTCCTAAACTCATATTCACTACCTCCTCGACTGACCTGTCTAGCTTGTTTGTTTTATAATCACCTTATTTCAAAATACGTTAACGATGTGAAAATATCAACAGTAATTAAAAAACGCAAATGATCGTCGAGAATTGATGTTTGTCGTTGTTCATTAAGACGAGCGGCCGGCCGGCGTGGTGAGCGTTTTATTAAATTTTATTAGCTTGTATATTCATACAACGGCTCGGCCGCCGCTATAAATTAAATGGGGATTATTAATGAAAGTATTTCGCGGATATCGGTGCGATACGCGTGCGCTGCGTGGGCAGCCCTGCCAACACAAAGTACAGCGAAAACCGACAACCCTGTTAATGACATCGGCTTTTTGGCTAAATGACCACCATTATCGTCTCACTGTCTACTGTCTAGCTGGAAAGTGAAACAAAGTAATGCTCTCGATGCAATACACATAAGTAACCGCATGGTTTAACATAAAAACGGGCGTAATAAAGGAGATAAACGCCATTATACACACATCTAAGTGCATTATGATTGCTTGACCCACTTGAGTCGAATGTTGCATAAAATAAATAAAGACTAACGACATAATTCTGAGTTAATGAAATAAATTGTAGTGATTATGTGAACAGGGTGTGTGAGCTTGGGGCTAGGACTGGACTGTGCAATTGGGGGCTGTGCAAATGTGAGAGTCTTATAGGGTTTTAGGTGCTCGCAGCAGCACATCGCCTCTGGCTGACAAACACCGCGGGCGCTCGCAATGACAACAAAGTTTGTCATAAAACTCCCTTGGCAGTTTGACATTTAATGTTTCATTATCACATAAATAAATTACGGAAACGTTATCAGAGATCTGTTTATGCAATCAACAGTAATTTTGTAAAATGTTTATAGTTTTATAACGTAAACAAAGTCGCCTTTAAACTTTATCGCGAATTTTGAATGTAAATTAAAAGCTCTTTTTTTATTTGAGGCGAAGACATTTTTAATTTGTTATCTACGCAATAAAGATTTTACCAGATAAGTTAAGAATTATACCTAGATTACAAATTAAGATTGAATCTAGTTGCCGATCAGAAGTCATCATAGGTCTATTTATCAATTTTCTGATATAATTTTTCCGGTAAACTATTTTTCATACTTAATAACCACCATGTGTATATTTCTAAAAGTTGTAATCGTAAACGTCCAAAAAAACAGTTCATTAATCATCACCACTCGTGTTCAGTGAAGACCACGAACTGAACTGAACTAGCAATTTGCATAAATTCATTAATTTTACCTTAGTTTCCTACTATAATAAATACCTTAATTTCTAATCATTTTTGTACACAGAACACATTTATTATTTTTATTTTGAAAAGAGTTTTTAAACCTTTCCACGCAGTGTTTACTTTAAATATAAACTACTTTAAATAACGAATTAGCTATGGTGTATGGTTTCGACTATAGATACCTACGTATATCTTAGTAATAAATCTTCGTAGTCGACAATTACTTACTTTATAATAACATGTTGTTGCTCGAAACGATACTATAAGTCTAGTAACCCTGTTGATGCACTAGGCATTGTTTATAACACGAAGGAAGTGCGTAACAAGTGTAAATACTAGCTTTTAATTGTTATTAGTAATTATATAACTCCCAACACCTCTAGCTATTATTAGCATTCTGTAACAGTAAATCATTCTATCAAGTTATAAATTATTTTTTATTACCTACGAATAAAAAATATTTGCATGTTGCGTTTGTTTATAGTTACAACTTTATTTTAATTGTTAAAAGTGCTACCTAATAAAAACTTGGTTTTAAAACATTTATTACACATAAACTGCATCAATTGTCATATTGCAAGTCTACCCTTACTGAAAATAATGTAGCGTCTGGGTGACACTTATAAGTACTTACGTGGTCTATAGAGATCCTTATGTAGTGCAATATGTAATATCTATGTGGCTACTTAGAATCTTGATAGTGTCAATCAAAAAAAGTTAATTTGTTAACTATTTTCAACACTATACTACCTACCTACATTGGGTTTTAAATCTAAAAATAATCACACAGGTCTGTACGAGCATTTGTATAAAAACTTAGAAAATAAAATTAAGCTGCTCATTCATAGTGAGATAAATACACACAACTATGAGAAAGTAAAATATATTACATCAAGATTTACGGATTTAACACGCCAGTGTCGTTGGGAGGTCTTTGTGACCGGGGGCATATCGGCTCGGGGCCGGAGCGCTTGTACAATCGCGATCCGTCATCGCTACTCGCCACAGTCGCCACGCTTTCGTGTGACCGTTCTCATGAATTCTAATAATCTGACCTCATTCCAAGTTTCCGACACACGATTATAGCAAGCTTTTAAATAAACCCTACAAACGTTCACAAAGGTCTCTCCTACTTTATGAACGAATTTCGTAATTAACTTTGTTTTAAGGTTGTATGGAATTCAGCTGTTAGACTGTCACAATTATGAAAGTTGTGTTTAAAAGATCAGATAGTATTGTTCCCTTATACATACCTTGTACATAGTGAAGGGTAAACATTACATTACCTTTGTCTACAAAAAGGTGTAAAAGAACGCACATTTTTCATGGCGGTGAGGTCCTTAGAGAAAACAAAAACAACAAGTAAGTCTGCGTAGCGCACGCAACTGGACACAAGTCAGCATTTCAGGGTTACAGTTACAAGTGTCGTGAATGCAGCATTTATTTTATTATTTCGAATACAGGCAGTTAAGTGGCGCGCTGATGATTAATTCGTCGGTTCCATGGAGTTTTTGTACCACAATTAGGCGGGTGGACACGAACCGCCGTGTCGAGTTGCGTGGCCTATACATTGTTACCGATGTTAACGACTCAGCAATTCCAGTTCCGTTTCTGATAATATATTGCTAATTAGAAGTTTTATTTATAAATATTTTCGTGTATTTAGCTGTTTCTTGAAGCGGAATTATATAAGCTTAGATTTATTGAGGGAAAACTTTAGTTTCGTGTAATGCCGGTAGCTAGTCTATTAATATTTATAGTGAGCTCATCACATTAAGTTGCAAGTAGAATAATCATTCATTTTATATATAAAACATTACGTAATTAGTTAAATCTTCCGCTTTTGTATAAATTAGTCTTACGCTTTATTTTTCATTGTTGTTGAAATTATTTAAACGTTAAGTTTTAGTATCAGGAAATATTTATTATTATTTTTGACCATTCTTTTGTTATTGATGCGAATATTATTCAAAGAATTAATTACATAATTATATTTTTGCTTCCTTGCAGAATAAATTGAAAGTAGGTTGTTAATTTATTCACTTTTATTTCTGTACTTGGTCCTTTAGTCATAGTCAAACCACGACGTATGATGAATGTCCTACTCACTTATAGCCCCGAATTTATTTTTATACAACCTTGTACTGCCGACTTCGCCTGCTTGAGCACATTATGTATATTAAAATAAGTTATTTAATTAAATAAGTCCACGATACGAGTCTGATAGCCATCGGTCTACTATGGGAAAGCCAATTAGGTGTGTTTTGGTGAGAGCCGGGCCATCCATCATATGACCACGCCCCTTGGTTCCGTTCCGGCGCCCTCCGCCAACAAAACTTGAGTGCGTAACGTAACCTAGCATTTTTCAATTACTCACAATTGTTTAAGATGGAAAAATGGGCTTATCTAGGCCTAAGCGATATAACAGCCCATGGTTTGCAATGGAAAAACTGTCTAGATTATTGGCAAGTAATGAGCCGGACCAGCGTTTCATTAGAAACAGTTTCTCTTTTGTGACAGCTTCTTATCATTACAAGGAAATATTTTATTTCTGCTAAGTTAAATATTTTATAACGTGCATCGAACTAATCAAAAGTTGTCAGCAGAATGAAAAACCCTTATTCTATTTATACTCATAAAACAATTATTTCATTAAAAGTTTGTAGTCCAGCAATAAACTTAGATATAAAGTCACCTGCTTGTTAGTACAATTACAACTCATAAATACCTAACATGTCTTAGTTATAATTTATTCATAACACGATCTACATAAAACGATAAAACTATGACAATAACAAACAACTAATTTAAAGTTCACTCTCATCAGTTGAAAATCAATTTACAATCGCGATACTATCGTAGTGCTATCGCACTCTTCATAACTGTCATATTCCTGACTAACCTATGTGAAGTAAATATTACGACCAGTGGCCGAGATCTGTGGGTCTTAGCGCAGCAGGTCTGTGGGTAGGTCTGGGTAGACCAGTGTGAGTAGTCGTGACATTTGCCTGCGCGAGTGTGCACCTGCGCCGCGGAGGTAAGTAGCCGTGAGGTGCCGGCTGACGTGCCGCGACATGTGCGACTAATTTGTTGCCAGCAACGCACTCATTACACTCTCCCCGACGTCCCCGACCGACGCCCGAGGTGTCGCTGACACAGCCGTTTTGCCTGTAATTCTACAAATTGCCTCACGCACGAGGAAGTGGTCCACGTGTCACGACGTCCTCTCAAAGGATGTGTGAAATGCAGGAAGCGTTTACAGGTTATCGAATGGGCTGTTCATTCTGGTTTTCTTTTGTACTTTTATGTAATATTTTTATGAATGAGTCAATGACATCAATCATTCTGACTGTGTATTTAATTAAATCCTGCCTAATAATTTAAGTACTCATACAATTGTAGCGAACATATCGTAAAAGCCATCTTTACATTGAATTGCAAAGGTGGCCAGTGTATAATTAAATGTTGACGGATAATTTATAAACCTCGATTTGCAGTGGCGCACGCACTCGGCTAACCCGTAGCCGCCGTCAAGTAATAACACTAACAGCCATTAGCTATTTTCTGGAGCAGAACCGAGTCCACTCAAAGTGTACAGTTACAATTGTAGTGCCGAAGACACGATTTGTGTAATTAGAATTACATGAATGTATATCACTTGTGAAACATTGAGATGGTACACACACTGGTCGAGTCGCAGGCGCTCGTTAGCCGCTGGCGACACCCGGGGCGCACGTAAATCAACCGTTTTACGTCAACACTTTATAGCTCATTCAGACTCGGCCACTTTATCACCTTGTTCTTAGCGCTGCAACAACCTCCACACCACTCTCCCTCGAAACCGATACGTTTCACTTTGTTGTTTATAAATTACAACTCTTACAACCTATTGAATCAAATTATGATTATAATCAGAAGCGAGTACCGCACGTCACACACATCATTAATCACTAATTTCTAATAGAGCCGCGTCTCTATTTGTCTATCGCTATGATTAACGAAAAGGTTTTGACATAATAATAATTTCGTGACATCTATATGTTAGGTGCTCACCTGTCCATTCTTGTCCATCTCATTGTTGGTGAGCTTGACCTTTTCGAAGGAGACGACCTGCTTGCGCAGCTGGTCGCCGGAGAAGGGCGAGTCGGGGTGCGGGTAGAGGCGCGCGGGCGCGGGCGGGTCCGCCTTGCCGGCCACCAGCCAGGAGGAGCGGTGGTACGCGTAGCGGTAGCGCTTGCCGTCCACCGGCACCACGTCCAGCAGCACGGCGTAGCGCGCGTCCGCGCGGCACCCCGCGAACGACACGCGCACCGTCGGGAACATGCGTCTAATAAACACACAAAATACAATCGGTCACAACTAATTGCCAATATTTAAAATAACTTAAGTGTTACATACTCAAGTTTTATTTTAGCCTAAACTTTGGAAAATAAAGGTTGATGTCTGTGAAGACATTTTATGACTATTGCGACAAATTAAAACGACGTTAAAACTTAACTTTTAACCATATTTTTCGAAGGGGATGTCGAAACGGACCTCACCGCACTAATGACCTCATAAGAACCGCCCGAAAACTAAATTAGACATTACGAATACAAAAAGCTTATAATCCCCGAAAGTGTTTTACGAGACCAAAACACATGCTCGCAATAAAAAAGATGATTAATGCATCTTAACAAAAACCACCAGAGATCCGGCCACGGACGGTGACTTGTATAATTACAGGGTGAAACGCGAACTAGGAAATCAAACAAATATGATGTATTCGATTTTAATGCACCCCTAAATGGGCCGAAGCGCTTCCTGCCGGCCAGGAACCGATAGCATCTCAACATCGTTTATTTATGACGTAGTCTTTCTTATAATATTTTTTACAAAATTTAAACGGCACTTTTGTAATTTCGGTGTCTAAAGAAGTAGTCAGGGGCCTGTCAGATTATATAACCGTCAACTCACAATTTTGCTGTCAGCCTGAATGCGGAATAACGTCACAACGTCGACGAGCTACACTAGATTAGGAAAAAAAACTATTCGTTATTGCTCATAGGAATTTTTGGAATGCGAGCAATAAAATCCAGGAGTGATAGAATGAATTAATAGCAGTCATAAAACACGATGTCAAACTGATGTTTGAGGTAAGTGTTATATTATCTAACGACGAGGCAGTCAATAAAACTTGAAGGCAGCAGTATTGAAGTAGGAAGGTAGACGCGAGTTAAGCACTGGTCATAAATAAATGGTTTTGAGGTGTGTTTGGAACGGTAGTGTCATATCGATGGGATCAGTGCTCAGGTTTGACAATGAGAGGAGTCGCACGTCGTTAGGCGCGGGCGACGGTCGTGCCACCCAGAGCGTTCGAGTAATGAGCCGCATCCATCACGGATAACAATCGATCGCGACCACCATTTGCGTCACATGCACCACCAATATTAATCGATTTTTTTACCTCCTTAATAATTGTATACCTACACTAGGTAATCGGGGTCAGAGTTTTTGTTTCCAACAACTATTAGTATTCTCGCTAGACATCTCGACACTCAACAATAAAAAGCTAATTCAACACGTTTCATCAATCTATTAAAAATTACGAAAGAAAAATTTAAAGTAATTTCCTTCCACGGTTTAAAAAATCTAACAAAGAGCAAACCAGCGAACATGCACTTCAATGACGCTCTGGTCACGTGGGCTGTTATGTTGATTGAGTTATGAAAAGCAGGTAACTGAATAACCTGCTTTTCCATATCATTGAGCATCTGTCAACCCTGGACAGAAAGAAATAAAGCTTATTTTACAGTGTGCTTCACTGGGTATTTAACCTTCAATGTTTCTTGTGACCTTTTAGCGTAATTAGGTAGGTACCTACAACTTGTTAATGTCTTGTAATATGTAGCTTCAAGCAGTAAGCTGCAATTACCTGAAGATACAATGTTCGCAAATGTGTTAGAACTCTGATCAGCTATTTATGTAGATACTAAAAATAATCATAAAAAGCATATGACGTAACGCCTTACTTATTAATAAGGAAGGCAAAGCAAGCTAACAATTAAAGGGTTCTTCAGAAACCGCGGTAACGATCTTTATTAATGGCGCATTTCGCGAGTAATAAAGTTGGTAGAATCGTTGGCGGACCGTCGGTCTCTCGCATTTACATAATTCATTAATAAACGTCGGGCTGCGATGCCCTCGGATAAGCTTAACAAAATACCCAATTGAATGTATGTATACAGACAAATGCGAGAACTTTTAACACAATTACTGATTATGTAAATAGCAGTTAGATCATCGCGCCAATAGATATACTAGTTAAACTAGTCGTTAAAGGACTGTGTTGTATAATGCGTCTACAGGATATTAAACATTCATAACAGTTTAGTTTTTGACGTGGGAATTATTGGTTTTCCCACATTATATAGCTCATCTAGAGCTGGTATTAATTTATATTCCATGTCAGCCAGAAGTCGACATGGAATATTCATTACCCACATTAGATAAAGTCGAACGAGTATAATTTTAAGTGCCAGAAATCGTTTGTAGATCTTGTAAAATGTGGTGTAGAGGCAAACTAGTCGACGCTACTATAACATTAAGGTTTATTATACTGAATTATTTTCAGTGCATTTAAATGTTTTTTGTTTGCGGTAAGAAACCGCAAGTTTGTGACAAGGTACGCATGAAAGAAGCCTAATTTCAGTTGATTGAGTGCAACAATTACTGGGCACCGCATCCGGAGTGAGGCGCGAATATGTCGGAATAATACTGAATTGTGAATATGTCCCCGGTCGAACTTCTGTCGTTATTGTTTGTTTGCGAAAAATAAAAGTGGTTTCACGAACAATTGCGGTGTATTGTATGCAGTTGACAAAAAATATGTAGATGATAGTAATAATGTCATGAGTCACGACGCGTCTGTTGCCTTTCTGTACCTATACTTAGTTTTAAGTGAATACAAATCCTGAAGGACAGACGCTCTTCATTATTCTACGAGGATACGTACAAAACAAATATTTGTGGGTAGATATGATTCTCTATAATCGGAAATACCGACAAAAGATAGAAACTTAATATTCCTAAAAAAAATACAAGATTAAATTAGAATGTCGTCCCAAAGTTAGAGAACAAGAGAGAACAACAGCTGGTAGGTACACACTTATATCGTTTTTCAGCTATGAATATGCATTAGATGAAGATAGTCATTTATACACATCCATTAGCGATTAACCTACAGTAGAGATAATTAAGTTGTAAGCAGGTAGGAGACACCATGTTATTACGATAACAAATGCGCCATCGCCAGATAATCAGATTATTGCGTTATTTATTATGTAAGTGTGACCTTTAGTGTAATTACTCGGTAAATAAATACAACTTTATTGTTCGCCTCCTTTCTGGTAATAAGTCCTCGGTATTAATTGTCAACTGTTATTTCAAATTAATATGTTTGTTCCACGCGTTGCGTGAGCATTGAAATGGGTATTTATCTTGGACCATCTTGGATGTATAGAATTGTGTAGTATTTCAGTGGATGTATTATTTCATATTTGGCCTTTGCTGCTACAGTATTTCCCTTGCAGTGCATAATATATTGATTCACCTGTAACTCGTTTAGTGGGATGTCGAACTAAACTAATAACCTGGCATTTGATCGTGAACAACCTGGCAGCGATGTAAATATTTCAAGTGTTGTGACTTGTGTCCGACATTTTTGCTTTATGCTGTACTATTTTTTTATTATCTGTATATTCTACCTCTCATTTGACACATCTAAGTTAAAAGAAAAACTAATTAACAAAAAAAAATAGTGATTTACCGTCTTTATATTCTTCTGTAAATATTTAAACCGGTAAACTATGAACAGAGGTAAACACAAGTATGTAAAAAATCGTGGGGATATAATGTAAATCCTATAATAACCTTTGCAATATCTCTCTTGAAGTCTTGATATACCAATTGATGATATTATATACAATATTATAGATATAGAATTCCGGGCCACGTTTAGTAGTTTCCGAAGTTCATCAGTACACTACATGGGCAATTCAATAAGTATTTGATTGATAACTTTCTCTTTTATATGACAAATTTGTAGGAAGTTCCTACTTTAACAAATATAGGTAATCTATTTCTAAGATTCTGAGAAGGTCAGAATATCAATTTGTAAGTACCTACAACGAATTTAAACATGAAATTTGAATATTTGCCTTGCTATATACAACTCTCTCTCTCTTTGCTTGCTTAAGATACAACTCGAAGAAGAGTGAGATCCTTGTATTTAAGGCACCTAAGCAGCAGTCGCGCAGTGTTCCTCCCATAAGTCTCAATGGCGTAGCGCTGAAGGTTGTAGATAGTTTTAAGTATCTTGGTCACGTTATCACGAGCGACCTAAGGGATGACATGGATATAGAGAGAGAGCGCAGGGCGTTGTCTGTGAGGAGCAATATGATTGCCCGCAGGTTTTCTCGTTGTACCACAGACGTCAAAGTAACACTTTTTAAGGCGTTCTGTCAATCTTTTTACACGAGCGGCCTGTGGGTTTCATACACGCGCCGAGCATACAGCGTCCTGCGTGTTCAATTCAATAATGCTTTTAGGATGCTTTTGGGACTGCCATGGCGCTGTAGTGCTTCAGGAATGTTTGCGGAGGCTCGCACAGATGGTTTCCATGCCATCATGCGAAAGAAAGCGGCCTCCTTACTACAGCGCCTGCATGGTAGTAACAATGGCATCCTGAAAATGATAGCTGCCAGACCGGACTGTCCCTTCCAAAAACACTGGGTGGGCAGTCACAGGTTAACTTCGTATTAATTTATATTCTGTCAAACTAACAATACTAACTTACTTATTTAAGCACCATTGTTACTAATACCAAAATACTAACTAAAACTATGGATCTTTGTTATCTGCAAATAAAACTTTTATTATTATTATTATTATTATTATATCATTACAAAAAAGTATGTTATTTATACCTTATGGTTATTAATCCACTTTCACTAGAGAGTTAGAGTAGAGCTAGAGTTTTCCAGATATCGAATATAATATATATTCGAATAGAATATAAAATATAAAAAATATAATATCGAATTTCGTAAACGTAGAAAACATAAGTCTTTTGAAATTGATAAGTAGATAAAAAAACAAAAGCGTCTACGGTCAAAGTTATAGGTACTTTTGTTTATTATATTATTATGTTGATACTAACTACTTACTTCTGTTTTGATCACCATCGTTACCTTTAAAAAAAAAACTAGATGGGCCTACCTATGTCAACAAAATAAATGTTCCACACCTTTTGCTAACATTATTTAATCGCGACCTGGTAGGCATACCTAGATATCGTGATAAAAATTAACTCTGACATCGCCTGAGTACTAACAATAACCAACAAATATTTAACTTATAATTAAATCAGGAAATTCTTCAACAAATAACTATTTAAATTTAAATAACACATCGTACGTATAGCATTCCGATCAAATATCACGTTTCCGTGGCATCGCGATAACATTTCTTTCATATTGTAGAAGTGTTTGGTTCCGTTACACACCTATCATAAGGTGGTTATTCCACTACATGTCGTAGTCGAATCAATGGGTGGTATCATTATGGACGATAAGATCATTATGACATAAACTTTGACCTTTTGAGTCTTCACACTCCGTTTGCCTTATCTAAATGTCTGGTTCGTAAAAAAAAAACTTGTTTGTTCACTGACATTTTGGGGCATATTATTATATGATTTTCTGTAACACTTAGAGATTTTTTCATACTCATAAGAATAGGCAGCCAAATTTCAACGGATTTGGACTCATGAATGACCATTCACGACCCGTGCACTAGAATAGGTAGTCAACCCGACCACACAAGTTAAAAAGACGGCTAATTGCGTAACATGTTTCTAGATATAAATAAAATAATTATATTTAAAGATGTGCCATAAATGTAAGGACAAGCATTTACAAAGGCTACGATTAATTTCGCAATCACATTAGCATTGCTTAGCACACTCATAAAGGACTGACTAACTGACTAAACAATCAACATTGTGGGAAATTAGATAATATTGAAATATTCCACACCATTTATAAACGTCATATTCAATCAAGTAAACTATTAATAAGACTCGAATGTTAACATCGAACAAGTAACGAATATCTAATAGATCTTATTTAGAAACGGCGCAGGCATTGCGTAGGTAATTTATATCTATCCAATATCTAATCATTTACAATAAGTTGTTAGATATGTATGTATTTATGAGTTGAATAGAAACATGACTGGTTTTCATGAAATGTCATCCACTCATACAGAGCGCGTTCGCACGCAACTTGGGTCATCGACACTGTGTTTATATGTTTATTATAACTTTCAATTTATACATATTCCCGTTCATTAATTCTGCAATTACGTAAATTAAACATGTCCTACATACAAATGTTCAATAGTCTTTCATTTTGAAATTGTATAAAAAAAAAGAGTTCTGTAAATAATTGTCTTTCTTTAATTCCTATTTAACACACTAAACGACTTTTATGGATAAGAATTCGTGTTATTTTACATAAAATAATTACTTTACTGGAAGGAAAGTATTCGGTAATACGAAACCTATTGATCAGCGAATAATGTATATCACTGGTACACGATGTAGTGCGTGTGTCGCGTGGCACGTGTCAGCTGTCTGTCGCTTACGCGTCTCGTTATGTCGCGCGTCGTCGCCGCCACGCGTTGTTCGCAGGGCTAATCTCGCTATTCAAAACAAAGTATCCTGTTACTACAGACAACCTCGTGTGAAATTGAATAAAAAATAAAATGGAAAAATCAACAGGTTAGTACGCCCGCATCAAGCGTCGCCACCGACCGAGACTGAGAGAGCCACGCGAACTGTCATCTGTCAAACCGCCATTTTAATTCCTGTGTAAATTATACAAATTGACACTTGACATGTTTTGTCGTCTCCCGGGTAATCGTGCGAAATGGAACTCTCATTTTATTACTTTTGTAAAGTGTCGGGAGGGCCCTCAAGTAGGTACCTATATCTGGTCATACGATCTCAGTTTATGTCTTCCTTTTGTTAGCTACCAATCGGTTAGTGTAGGTCTCTACGAAGATTATGTTTACTCACACACATTTTATGTAATTACCCAAGTGATTTCTAAAGATAAAAAACAAAAGTGTAAATAAGTTCTACTACTTAGTTTTGATAAATGGGAGTGGGAGTGTGTGGGAGTGAAGAATCAGATCTCTATGAGGACGATGAGGTAAATATATTGACAGATTAAGAAAGTTTCTTCGGTGAAGTTTTAACTTTACGATGTCGTTATACATGAAAAATAATGGAGACATAAATATTGTGAAAAGTGACGTTTTGTTAACGACCTCAAAGCAATGTGTATAAAGTAGCCGCGCCGCGGGGCGCCGCACTACAGGGAAACGCTTTGCTAATTAAAAATTCTTCTTTGTTTTTGCGTTCAGATTGTAGTTATGCGAGAAATGTTTTATTGTTTAACACACGATAATTTACAATAAGTAACATAGCATTAAGTGGAAGCGTGAAATTCTTAAGGAAACTAGAGTTATTTGTGTAAATCAGTTCACACTGGGCTTGTGTATTTCTCACTTAGTACCATATCAAAATAAGAATAGGAAACACAAAATAGATTAATGATGTATTAACTATGGAAATTTATGTTGCATTTAATACAAACATATTTTAAGTGCTAAAGATTTTTTTAAAGACATTTTAATTCAATCGTTAAAAAAAACTAGTCTTTCTACAATTTATTCGATGTGGTCTTTTTACCTACATCATGGTCAATATCAGAGTTATTTCTAGAGAGTGCAAGGTGCTAAAGTGTACGTAAGCAATGATTTAAGGGGCCACATTAAAATTTTATTACACCGTAGCCTGTTCAGCTGGCTACACGTTATTTTATTGAGAGACCCCTAAATGTAAACTCGAACAACCGAATTTAGTTTTGAAGAATAACAATCTGAATATACTTAAGGGTTGGCTTTCTTTAGGTATTGTGTTTTATAGATATTATTAAATATACCGGCTTTGCTTTAATATGCAATTTCATTTAATTGCGCATTTCTACGGAAGTGACAACCACCATCTGTTTCTTAACCCGCCTTTGTAGGAAAGACAAAAAAAAACCTGTGGTAATTGAAATAATTCAATTAAGTCGTCTGTCATAATAATCCTCTATTTACGTTACGCGTAAATTAGTTAGGTATGCCCATGTTAAGAATTAAATACCCTATATTAAACAGTTTTTCTAGTTTCATAAGAAATATTTTTATTACAACCTCAATAATAAAATAGTTTGTCAAGGGAATCGCCCTCGCGCTCTTTTGACGTTGTAAGTCATGTGCCAATATAAAACTAATTAATATCGGTCGGCAATTATAGACCAGTTAACATTAACAAGGTGCCCTTTAAATATTATCGTTGGAATCTGACTATGACGTCGGGTTTACGACACTTCCGCCGGAACCCCTGACTGGCCATAAACCTGACTACACAATGCTCGATGTGCAGCATTTGCCCTCGTAAACAACGCCACTACAACACAAATCCAACGGTGTGACTCCCAACTAAATATTAAAACACCGAATGACCCAATATAAGTTTACAACTTTCATAAAACTTGAATTAAGTTAGTGTTATTTAGTATGCAGTGCAGCAACACTTAACAAACCATAGATTTATGTTTTTATAACAATGTAAGATTATAAGATAATCCATAACTTCATGAACCAATCTCGGTAGTCGTAACGACACGGTGCGTGATAAACGGTGCAATAAGCAATTTCTAAGCTACATCAAATGAATTTCACATAAGCAAAAACGTGAAATTGTAATCAAGACATATCCAATGGGAAATTCATCGAGATGAACTAACTATTGCGGATGTGGCGATAAATCAACGGTTAATGTACAATTAAACAATTTCTCATGCTCAACACGATTGACTCGCGTGTCACGTACATATGTGTAGCCTATATAATTGTTGGTCTGTTTATAAGTGTTTTGCTGCGATTTCTGCGGCAATTATAAATGACTAAAGTACCTCTGTGCGTGAGCACGCAGTAGACAGGGCGTCGCCGGCGTCGATTATATCCTACAACCGAACTGACCATCAACTACGTGATAGGTCGGTAGTCATTATCACTAACCTAAAGACAGTATACATTACCGAACCATGTTCAGTCCCAATTTACATGAGACATTCAGGTATTATTAAGTGGAATTAAATCGACACGAACACCGAGTTGTCTTAGGACGAGTGTTTTTTAAATAATCAAATTCTTTCAACTGTTTTATTCTTCAGAAAAATTCAGTTGGATAGACAAGGTCCACTATAGAATTAGAACTTACACCAAAAGATCTGACTCTAAGTTATAAAGCCTTTAGTACCTTAAAGGTTTTATAAGCAGCATCTAAGGAACATCTCAACCACCCCACTAGCTAAGATTAACTTAAGTTTATCAGGATGAATTATTTATTTGTTCTGCCTTAATCATTTGAAAAGCATAAAGAAAACTTTAAACGCTTGAATAGTAAAGCGTAAAGCTTATTTGAGGGGCTCTATATGAAAAGCGATATAATCACCATATAATGGTTGAATTCATTAGTTGATTTACAGCCTAAAGCTTTACAATAATCAATAGTCGTCTCTTTGTTTATTAGACAACACTTTACAACGTGCAATTGTATAGTAATTTGGTATTAACTATAAGTAGAGTTAGATTTGAGAGTTCGAAACTGAATCCCGCGTCGTCATTAGCCGTCGGAGAGAGGGTAGACATTTCGTCATTATCCATGTTCATTATAATCTTGGGCAAGTATCTCGAGCGCCACCTCGACTCGAGATTACGCCGTCGTAATTAACTGTTTTACACGCTCCCAATGGCTTCATTTTGCTAATGACCAGCTCGACTCGTCCTCTATCTACACAACTCCAATCTCCAAGCCAATTTGTACCTTTCATTCGAGCTTTTAAGATAGATTTTCATTCATCTTTGATTAGCTCAATTTAGCATCATTTATTCAGGAAACGTCGTCTCTGTTTATTTGCAATAGTATAATCTAATTTCACTTAGACAGTAAACTAATGAAGCAATAACTTTATTTGTATCTAAGTTTTATGATGCTATAGTTTATCATCAGCCCAGTTACTGGGTTGTGGAGGTCAGACAGGCAGTCGCTCCATGTAAAACACTGGTATTCAGCTGCATCCGGTTAAACTGGAAGCCGACCCCAACATAGTTGGGAAAAGGCTAGGCAGATGATGATGATGAGTTTATCATCAGCCAAGATATGATGACATCCGTTTTCAATAAAAATCTTGGTCTTACTATTTATAATGTCGGTGTTGATTTTATTGAATTTAATAAAATTATTCACACTACCTTCGACACGGTCCGCTGGTCTGCTATTTTTCTTGTAACAATTCAATAAAATAACATTCAAATGAAGATTTTTTGTGAATGAGAATCGAGAGTTTAATTTTTGTTTTCTGCTTCATTGGACTCGTGAATAAAAAAGTGTTTCCAGGACTATAATGCGGCTTAATCATCCAAAACGATAATAAGGTTTTTATTGTATTTCGATACCGTCGGTAATGACTTTGTTTCCATTTTTATTAAACTTGTATCATGGATACCTAAGCCCTATTCTTTTTTATTTCAGTCACCATACCTAGAAGTTACAAATCTACAGTTTGCATTTGATCTAAAAGGTTGCTATATGTACCTACGCTATTAGGGTACCATGCATTCAATCAACTTCAATTACAAGCCACAATTTTAATTTCCTCTACCTGCATCGCGGTCTTGTTAACAGAACATTTATCATAGGATCGCATTATGTTACCCCGTGTTATTACCATAACTATACAACTGCACTTTATGCCAGATGTACCTATTACCTACTAGCCTTAATCGTATCCTCCACATATAATTTGTACGTAGTCTGCCAATGCAAATGTACTTATGAGTACCTAATAGCTCTCGCACTGGTAAAGTGGCCTTCTTGCTGTCAACAGAGGTGCAATTATCCCATCAACGTAACGTTATGTAGTCGCTGATATCTTGCACAATCATACCCGCATTAAATGTGATACGATTGCACTAAGTAGGGGCTCGCTCTTGTAAATTAAGTGCGCATTTATTTATTTAATTTAAGCGGTAATTCAAGGATCTAGTGCTTTTTTGTGATATCGTTAAATTAATTAAAAATGGTTTAATATTATATTATTTATAACTTTGACTCTAACTTTTAACTTTTTTTACTTTAAAATTAAGTACAAGCAAAGGCCATGTCTGCTAAAACTATTCATGTTAAACACCACTACTAAGTATGAATAAATATAATATTCAACAAATTGCTATGCAGACAACACGAGTTGTATACTTTCCATTAAAAAGATAATACGTATTCGTATTAACAGCTCACATCAAATGTTACACGGGTATTAAATATAAACCCAGTATCGTAACTAAATAAAGTGATTTAAAATAAAAACTTAATTGTATCTATATTTATATACTGCTAATCTGTTGGTTTTCTGTGTCGTAAATTGTGCTCGCGTCTAGCACATTTGAATATAAACGAGATCATAATATTCGGATTGAACCGCAATCTCATCATAAGGGATCATGCACACTCACACACCATTCATTTACGATGTTTGCGTAACGACTTTGCGCTTGGAAGACTTTTACTGCCTTTATTATAAACTAACTGTACACGAACAACCAACGATTTTTTTCCTGATTTACATTATTTATATGTCTAATTAATAAATACTAATGTGTACTCAGATATATTTTATTTATTTAATATTTTATTGCACTGCAGTTTGTTGTCATAAAAATACTATCCACAATGAATTAACGCGTTCTTTTATAATTAACCGTGTGGAGGGTTGCGGTAACGCATGGATTTTGAAATAAAATTGTATTGTTTTATAACGCGAGTCTGTGAGGTGTAAATAATATGAACGTGGCAGACTGGTTGGATTGGATTATAAATTACCATAACAATAATAATTGCACGTCATTCCCGTTAACTCTGTAGTTAGGTACATTATGCTACTGCGGTAATGTTATGCCAAAGTGTTTTATGACAACACAAACTGTATATATTTAAGAATTAAAGCCTTATTAGTATCAACCTACTATTTCTACTGCTCTATTGTTTATTGCTTTTTCTGCAAAAAAATATTAAATTGTGTCCTCATGTTGAGGTTCTATCAAGCGTAGAGAACGCGTAGCATTCACGTCGGTGCGTAGACGCTGCGTAGCACTTTGCGGCGCTTGTGTTACCACCGCTACGCATCTTCTACACGCCTACGTAACTGCTACGCACACGTCGCTGCAGAAACGCTGTCCTGCAGTCGCAGCAGAAAGTTTGCAAATAATTATTTACCAAAATATTAATCGGACTGACTGATTTCTTACCATTTTCTTCAAAGCCTTCCCAATAAAGTGGTTCCTACATTCGACTTTTAAATCGTAACTGATTAGGTTAGAGAGAGCAGCGGTGACCCAGTGGTAGCGGCCCCGGCTTACGAACAGTAAGTCGTGGGTTCGAACCCAGGCAGGCGCATTACTTTGTGTAATTTATTTCATCACCACTCCTCTCAAAAACGACGAAGGAAAACATCGTGAGGCAACCGGCATGTCCTAGAACCAAAAATTTGAAGACATGTTACATCTACCAACTCGTACTGGGCCCGCGTGATAGATTATGGCCCATACGCAAAATACGCGCTTTGACATGGAGTTGCGGATACCAGCCCGGTGTCTTTTTTTTAGGTAAAGTACCCAGTTATACACGAAAAGGATAAATCTCTATCATTAGTATTAGCAAAACGTCATTACGCACGCAACTTTAACAAGCAAAACTTCGCAATACCATCCAACGTACTAAATCTTCCTCTTTCATGAAATCCATCAAATTCAAAGCAATTTAAATTGCAAATAATGTTCTGCTGTCATCCTACCTCAAAGGTACAAACGAAGAGCTTTCTGCGGGTAACTGTACACATTGTAAAGACGAGGTCACACTGATAGATGCAATGCCTCGTTCACGTTAAATGAACCGTTGGACGTCTATAAAAGTCAATAAGGCGTAACGCAGGTGCCACACGAGACCGGTACAGATATCTTTAGATTATACCCACGTGTATGCATTCTGTTTCTCAACCGGCTATAAAGTTAAACCTATCTCTGACATAATTACTTAAGCAGCCCCTTATCTCACTTAAACTTGACTGAATGTGTGTAATCTAAGCCGTAATTATAACTTAATATCTCATTAGTAATGAAGTGATAATGATAACTGTTAAAGAGTTACCTTGTTTTGAAAACCTGATAGGAATCAGGATATCGGGAAACGTAGATATACTTAAGTGAGAATATCCAGCTTCACAAGATATCAAAGTGCTAAAATAGCAGTTTCTAAGTGAGTAGGTACTTAAAAATTACTTAGTTGCGGAAATTAATCTATTTAGTAAATTGCTAAGAAACCTAATGAGTATAAAAACATGAACATACTTAGTAACTCTTTGTGGACAACTACCATATCTCAATACGCAGCAAATAATTACTGTTTCAAGCACTTAATTTTTAATAATAAGTTACTGCAACATGCTTAATAACATTACGTATGTTAATGACAACACTGTATTGTATGGTCTCCAAGCTCTTTCCGCCAATTACATGCATAAAACGAGTATTTTGTTCAAGCAGAGTAACCATGTTCCCACATGTGCTCGCTCAAGATTGATATCGCCACTTAACTGAAGTCAGCTGCTGATGTAATTAGCGATGCGACTCGCGACCCACTCCGCGAATTTATCTTACACTCCTTATATCTCAACGGGTTGGTTTTACTTGCTTAAGCTAATTGAAACTGGTGAAAAATTGCGACCACATACCGAGCAATTTAATGTCGCTGCCTCCAGGTACGTACGTATGTAATTCAAACGATGCAATGTTTACTTTTAATCGTTAATACTCACCGGACCCTTAATAACCATAACTCGGCCGCCGACAATAAACTAACGTCTTTAAAACAACATTCGTAATAAACGAGACGTCCTTATTGATGTTTGTATGAAGACAGATAAATATCACAAGCTGGATGTACGGAGGAGTTTTATTTGCCGGCTTCAAACGAAACCTTTATGCTTTCTTGTGAAACGAGAATTGATCGTTTGCAGATTTATGTGGCGTAAAGAAGGCTCGCTCAATCTTATAGAATAGGCTATAGTGTATAACAGATTGATGCGAGGTGTCAAATCGCTGTTAATGCGGTGCGAGGCTGTGGAGTGTGGCGAGTGGCGAGTGGCGCGGCCATGGAGTCTCCGTGACGGACAGAGGGCACGCTCGTTAGTGTGACCACACCATTATCGATGATGGATGACCACCGCCGGCGCCATACCGACACCCGACAAATTTAATTTAGACCACTAATGTTGTGTGCTGTTACTCATAGATAAAGCGATTATGGCGTCAATGTGAACTATCTAATATCAAATAATGTTATTTACGTAAACACCTTAAGGACCAATCGTTACACCGTTATTATACTATCATATTTTCCATAATATTCTGATTTCTAGTATCTAGTCGTTACAATGTTTTACAATGTAAGGTACACACGGCTACACATCAATCTATGCATTTCCAGTACAAGCTGATCTCGCATGATATAGGATTTCGGTACAATGCCACGTCAGTGTAAACTGGAAATGTATAGCTTGGTGGGTAACCGTGTGTACACAGGAGTTTCAGAATCATGTTTGCATCAATGTAGTCATACAAAGTTTCGATAATTTCCCAAGCGCGTTAACATGGCTACAGCGTACGCACATAAATTTTATAACGTAATTCCGTTTTAATGAGCACAAAATAACATTTACAGGTCGCTCGCGAAGAGATGTAAACTGCTTTAATTGCACCTTTATATAGCAATCGAGCACCTTGGTCGCTACGAGCGTCGAATCAACACCTTACATCCAAATTGGTACATAAACACGGAGCAATAAACGGGAGCCGGCGCTTTACTGCGGACTTTTAGTTTATTGAAATAATAATGAGTAAAAATGTGCGGCGCTTGCCAAAACACGAAGATGTTGACGGTGGAGCAGACAGCGGCGGTAGACAGGTAGCTCGTGGAGTATGTATGTATGATGGGGAGGCGGGTGGTAAATGCAGTCGGTCGGGGCGCTAACGGGCGCGGGGTGCGCGGGGCGGAGGGGCGGCAGGGTGCTGGGGAGCAGACGTCGTCGAGGAGCGTCGGAGGCTGCGATCGATGAAGCGCGGACACGCCTCGCGCACGCCACCGCAACCCGCAGCCTACACTCATTGTTGATTCAGCCGCCGCTCTTCGCCTACTATAATACGAGTATCACTAGTGCACGTTGCCGCTGACGAGTTCACCCGAAAGCTTTCTAGATACACATTCATCATCTGTAAACAAGTGACCTTATTCGGGCAGTCTTAGCATAGAAATTCTCAGGACGACGAAGTGAATCGAATCTCGTTTCATATTTTTTAATGCATGTGAGCTGTCAAGACATGTTCCAAATGCGATGAGCGTGTTAAACGACTGTATTGTGATGCGCTGTCACTGCTGCGGCCGGTGCCTTTGCCCCAGACCCTCGCCACGTCGATATTATCTCGCCTCACGGACTAGGAAGCCACTCGCTCCTACTAACATCCAGGCGGGAACACAAAAATAAAACAACTTAATCTGACATCAAACGATTTCGAGTAATCCGTTTCAATAGCAGAGATACTTTACGAATGAATAAAAAATGAGTCTGTACAGTACAGTTTGTAGCGTTAAAACGTGTTTACTGTCTATCTGCAACAATTAACATCTTTACCTCGATTTGTTAATAATGACTAAATGACTAAGTGCCTACTTACTTATATAATCGTCCAATAAAAATTGACATACTTATTCAAGCTAATTAAGTAGTATTGTTCATTCTCAAATACAAAAACTCTTTTAATAAGGACACAAAACCAAACTCTGTTATCGGTACATCTGAAATCTTGTCAAAACGGTTAGTTAAGCGCGGGATCAGGCGACGAGTACAAAATGGGTGACGTGAAGTCGACCGCCGCGAGCGACTCAACCCACACCCTACACACTAAGCTGAAATAATCCTAAGCATCTAAAAAACACAGTCCATATTCCTGTAAGCGTATCAATATCAACTTTAAGATTACAATTTTGTGAGTGACGATCAATTTGAATTCCTCAGGACACTGATCCGTCACCGATAAAACACTCTAGCATCGTTTGGTGACAAGTCAGTTGTGCACTTGTAATCCGTGAGATTAAAGACATCTCCATTAACAGTGTGCCTCAAGCACCTTTGACTGTGTGAAGAGACCGCCAAGTTTTTAAATTGTGCTTAACACTCATCTAATTGCTTTATGTGCTCACTAATATGCCGTTAATTTCGCCATAATACGGCTGACGGAAGCAAATTATGAATATTATATCTATAAATTCTTTTATCTTCGGACCGTTCCTCCATAATTTATCATCATAAAATAATAACTGCGAGAGTTAAGCAGGTTTAATGAGGCATCAGTCAAAATTACCACGCTTTGTAGAACACCACCGAAGTAAGCGTAAACAACTGCTCCAAATGCTCTACTCAAGTATGAGTACCTATGTACTCTTACGTTTATTAGTCCTATGTAAGGTTCCAGTCGAGTTGGCAACAAGGGCTGTTCCGAGCGAGGGAGTGCGCGCCCATGTGTTGGTGAGGTTGTCGGAACGCGCCGCGACTCATGTGTGCGAACAGGTACAAGAATGCCTGCGATCCCGCATCCTGGTTGTGTTTATTTACGAAGTCGGAAGCATGTATCTAGACATATTATCTACCTACGCATAGCCAGCAATAAAACATCGCCGTACACTTAGTTATACAGCTGTTGAGCACATGGCCGGATTTGCGCACAAACTGTAGTAAGTCACGCGACAACAAGACAATAAAAACTTATCAAGCCTCTTATAGCTAATTAGGCGAACGCTTATTGTTATTTATACGCCACACGATAGGTTACAAGTCAGCGGTGTCACAGAGTTCATGACAGCACGAAAATACTACAAATATATTCATAGGCTTTGGGCTCCGACCGTGCCTAATAGCATTGTTGGATGAAATCGACGACGTATACGACTTCATACATATTTTCCAACCATGACCTGACCGCTGAAGTTAAATGTTGAAATTAACAAGTTTTAAAAGTGTTTAAGCAACGATATTTTAAATGTTTAGCCGTCATTGAGCACTATACGGTGTGATTGTTTACAAGATAGTGTCTCGGCACGTTGGCGCAGATTGACGTGACAGCTTGCACCTGTATGTGCGGCGATCTAATTCGTCCGAATGTTAATGAGCGCGGTCCGCGCTGCGCCCGCGCCGCTGCCCGCGACCAGCGCTGCGTAACCCGACGCTACACCTGTCCCGATATGAAATAATTTTTATTTACAGAGCCCTCCGGAGATTATGAATATTTCGTAGTGGTATCGCGTCCGACATCGGACCGCATATTATGTTACATCGCAGAGTAACCTATGAGGATCCATAATTTACGTGGCAGACGCTCGCCCGCGCTGTCTCTACATTTTGGTAAATAATATTTTTTCTTGACACCTTCCCTAGTAGTCGTTTGACAGTGTTATAAAGGTTTTTGTTAGAATCAATTGAAACATAGTCTGTCGTAAAATAAAAATGTATTATGTTAATATTTCAATAGGAATATAAGTAGTTAAATTGTTGGGCGAGAAGTTTCCAATATCCATCGATATTAACAATGTTAATTGCATGTAAAATTGACTTTAGAATTGTGTTACTGGCATGCTTAGGTTTTTAGATTTTATCTATATCTACACTAATGTCAAAAAGAGTTTTGTTTTTTTGTTTCTTTTTGTTGAATTAACTCAAAAATCTACTTATCCGATTCTATTTTAATTTACAAATTTGGTTGCGCAACAACAGGTATATTATCAAGCAGTAATATAGGCTATATTTTACTTCCAAGACTACGAGGGGATGGGAGGGATAAACTTCGAATGGAAAAGTACGAAGTCCAAGCAGATATTTTTATTTAGAACATTACTGTCAATTTAAGTGACAAACACCGCATACAATGTTGTACAGACGCCAGCACATCAAGTTACCCCAATGTGTCAAATTTCTTTGATCGTTTTTCAACATTATGTCAAACACAATAAGGTTCATATTCAATTGGGAAAATTTGACACATTGGGGTAGGTAACTTGATGTGCTGGCGTCTGTACAACGCAAAAAAATGTTGGTTAAACTGGTCTTAATTATCAAAATCACATAGAGAGAGCCACCAACCGGCACAAGGTTCCGCAATACCCAATAAATCATGTTCCACACGCATCATAGTAATCCATACCGTGCCGTTTAGGGATCCGTACATCAACAAAAAACGAACATGATACTACACACTGTGTTTAATTTATTGAACATGTGTGCGTTTTTATTGGTAATAAACCTATCTATATGATTGTAAAATTGCTTTGAGGTGTGAAATTAAATACATGCGATTTTAGGTCTTATTGCGTGAAGCTACTTCTCGGGCTATAAACGGCTAGTAATATTTTAAAGTATAGCAAAAAGGTGCATAATGATGGGCAAGTGGGGGTTGCGTGGAGAGCTGGGTCCGGCGAGGAGTCATCAATCATGCGCAGGGCCGCCCCGTGACGAATGCCAAGCCAAACAACATTGTGACCGATGCCACCCACACGCTTGCGAATGCTTCTAGTGACGTCACGATATCAACTGGTTCCGTAACTCTTTTTACTAAATAAAAATGGAGAATTGCAACTTTGATAATGATTGACGTCGAATCTACGAGTCAGCTCATCTGGAGTTACATTTTTTTTTGTTTTAGACCGGTCTTTACTAGATATATATTATGTTCTCTTAAATATTTCCTTTTTTGATTGGAGTAATATCATTTAAAACCAGTTCACGTTAGAAGTAGTACTACTAGAAACTAAACCTAAATTGTCATAAGATTCTAACATAGCTTCATCGATGTCCTTAAAAAAAACTAACAGGTGAAAAATAACTCCAGTTTCGGAAGTCTGTGGCTTTGGTGGTATTGTTTTGTTCATTATTGGCCACCGACTTCCGAAACTGGAGTTATTTTTCACCTGTTAGTTTTTTTTTAAGAAGTCGGTTGTTTTTTTTTTGTAAAAAAGTTTTTATTTTGTAATTTTTAGTTTCTTTGTATGTAAAGAAAAGTCTTTCAAAACTTGAAAGAATCATTGAAATTGGATAACAATTGCTAAAGAAGTTCTATGTCTAAACATTAATCTGTACATCTCTGCCGGCCCCTTTTAAAATAGAATGGCGTAATGTTATGTTGTGGAAATACAAAAGCTCAGCATAAACATCTGACTATAGCAATCGCGAATAATTTGCTGTTATGCGTTGAAGAGTTCCGTTGCCTGTCTTCTTCATCAGTTTTTCTTCACCAAATGATACTTTCTAAAGGAAAATGCTTGATTTGTTGAAATCGGTGCATGTGTGCCTATATTTTTTGAGGAGTTCCCTCAATTCCTCGAAGATCCCTCATCAGATATGAGGTTTGATACAAATGGGACCAATCTGTTAGTATACAACAAAAAAAGAATTTTGAAAATCGGTCCATAAATGACGGAGTACTGAGGTAACAAACCCTAAAAAAAAAAAAAAAATATACAACCGAATTGAGAACCTCCTCTTTTTTTTGAAGTCGGTTAAAAATCGGCATTAGACAGTTTTTTTTCTACGGAACCCTACAACCATAAAATGGTGTCCATTGCGAAAAAACTGTATTGTTAGTGCTCATTGACACAATCTTTGGACATAGTGGTACAATACATTGTTGGTATATTAATGGTACACCTTATGCGGAAGTGCCTTCGTAGAAACTCCCCCGTCGCGACCTCTATCAACTATGTTGTAAATGGGGGATATTATTCACTGGAGCCTACCACACACGTGGTGGTATGTTTATAATGGATTAATATTTATTCAGAAATAAACTCTAGTCATAAATTTTGTGAACAAGTGTTCCGAGGAATGCTTACATTTGTTTTGATTAATTCAATTAATTCTGGGAGCTAATAACGGTAGGCATATCAGTTCAATCAACATTCAGTGAGAAAAACTATACCGTACCGGCCATTGGAGGTCATGTCAATCAAACAAATTAACTTATATGAAGATGAATAAATTCGTAGATGTTCGTAGCTTCCTGCTACGCAATCACTGCTACGGAAATTAATTGATCCAGTCGTAGCTGCTACAACTACGAGTAGGTAGGTTCCCTAGTAATATCACCTAGGCACACATATTCATAACGTCCGATTTAATCGGCCTCAGTTCACCTCGGGGAATGTATGGGCTGCATGTGCAATTAATTGGCTTATCGTGAGTTTATTGATTCGGTAAGGCGATCCGTTTTAATTACCGCCATCGCTCATTTGCCGCTGATTGGCTCCCAACATACCTCAATATACTAACGCAGTAGTTTCTAATGAAACCCGACTAATTTCAAGATCTCTCGCAAATGAAACTGCAATCAGGATCGCCACGCGTTTTCACTTTATTCGCTTTACTGTTTTAATTAAAGAGACTATTAACGCCAGAACCTTTAAATCAACATTGACTAGAATTGCCTGCAAATAAATTCCACCGGTAGTTATGAATATGACAAAGCAAAATTGCTGGTGGTTATTTGCATTCTTTCGTTCATCGTTTTGTAAACCATTGTACATTTTCAAGGTATATTACTAACAGCGCAGTACTTAATGAGGACGAAGCGTATGTTTATAGCGCTGTCTTCTCTTCAATTGACTTTCTAGGCGAATGCTTCCAAAACACAACTGTGGTCGCTGTCGCCTTGTATAATTTT
The DNA here is from genome assembly GCA_921972225.1 of Euplexia lucipara. Taxonomy (NCBI): domain Eukaryota; kingdom Metazoa; phylum Arthropoda; class Insecta; order Lepidoptera; family Noctuidae; genus Euplexia; species Euplexia lucipara. Next base: position 16,455,279 of record OV179146.1, read on the forward strand.
GTATCGTAAAAAGGGTAACAAATATAAAAGTTGTTCGTTGAGCACATGTCGCGGAGCGGAGTCTGCTATTACAGCTAATTGACAGTCCGCACACGAGCTGTGTTTACTACGTATTTGTCACTTCCCCTCCGCTAATGACATGTTACGCACCTACGAGGACTTTTTGAAAATAAATAAATACAATGATGAGTGCCACGAGTGCGCGACCACAACACCATGCCTCGCCTCATGGTGAACTAACAACAATGGAATGTAAATACTATACTTTTACGAAGCTCTTTCCAAGTTAGTTTTAGCACTAACTTGTTTATGTTAAACGGTTTAGCTGAAATTATTACTAAGTTCGCCAGGGTCTCTGAAAAACGAGTCAAGTGATAACTAATCCCATTATAACAAATTGACTTGAAGCCTCGGAGTGAGGGATTATCACAAACAAAGTTACCTATCAATAATCAAGATTCAGTTAATGGCCTGGGGCGGTCGGCGAGTTCCGTACAACGGACTCATAATAAAGATATAATATCAGCGCACTCTCCCGGGGGTGACGAATTGCTTGTACGATTAACTCTTAAACGACAAATAGAGGAACTCCCTTCCCGCAGCCCTCCCGCTCGGGGGTAAACTAAGCCACGACTTCCGCTAATTATTCGGGGGAGCGGCTCTGCTAACATCGCCGTCCCCTTCGCTCTCTGCGAGCCGATGCACATCTCCGCAAAAACTCTCTGAAAACCAAAATTTTCCCTTCTCCCGACGGGCGGTCATATTTCTTCCCTCTCACTCCCATTAAACACGCCGTAAACGCTTTCCTTTTTTCACGCCCCCGCTCTAATAGAAAGGCAAATTACGAGCTTACGGGCGCGGACGGGTGGCGATGTACGAAACCGCCGCGGCCGTGCCTGCTGCGTCCCGCTTTCACCCACCGACACACATATTTCCGTGCTCCTCGGGAAAACAGGGGTCGACTACGTGAACTTTCACGTCATATGTTTATACTCGTATCTATCATGCTACTACAACAACACACGTAGAGCTACTTGCGTCTAAATATCGATAGCTTTTTGCAACTACTCAGGAAGTAACCCGTCTGAAGATAAAGCTCGCAGCGAATATAAAAACAAACATGATATTATTGAAGCGCAAAAGCGCACTGACATTTAGCATTTATTTAGGTGTCGCTTAGTGTTAGCGAAACGGGTACTAGTGCTGATATCCACTTGGTTAAGTAATGATAAAAATGTGCTGCATAAACTAAACATAATGCATTCTTTTGCGATTAGAATGTGATATAAAATGATGACTATATTCCCTGTCTGATCAAGAGCGGATGTTTTTTTATATAGTCCTGTCTAATCGGTAAAGAAATATTTCAGGTATTTATTTATTAAATTAACAAGCTCCAACATAAAATGTACTCTTTTAAAATTAAATTCCAACCTAATAACTTGTTGAGGTGCGGTCTCATACCTACTATAAAGTCACGAACACTTTTTAATTCAAGAATATTATTATGTCAATCATCTTCACTATACATGGTTATGTTTAATGACCGGCCAAATTTTCACTGGGTGTTCTACCCATGAATATGAACAACTTTTACTATGGGACCAACTCTGAAATTACGAAAAAAAATCAACTGTTTCATACAAAAGTTCAATATCTACCTACTCGACTAAAATGTATGAAACAGCTGTTTTTTTTTAATTAGCCTATACCGGGTTATTAAAAATAACCCTGTATAGGCTAACGATGCAAACATTCAGATGTCAAAGATGGTTTAAGTCTTTTACGAGTTATAGAAGAATTTGAAGTAGGTACAGTGCGAAGTGCTGACTGGATAAGGCAATATTATAAATGAAGGAAACCCTAAGATGAGGCTTAGATGATGATATGTGTAAAGAAAGTTCTAAATCTCAATGAACATTACATCACATTAGGTAACGTTTATTGAATGTACAGATGCCAGCACATCAAGGTACCCCAATGTGTCAAATTTTCCCAATTGAATATGAACCTTATTCTGTTTGACATAAAGTTGAAAAACGATCAAAGAAATACGTCTGTACGTTAAAGTATTAAATAGGCTACCGTCAAAACAAATGATCAGATAGGACCCAATGACATTCGAACCGCAGAATGTTTTGATAGAATTTAAAGACCACACTGTGCTTTCAACCTCGCTTAATAAGTATATACGAGCAGAGTATAGTTCAGATTCCAATCAATGTTTACGATTAAGACTAACACTATTTCAATTTTATCTACAAACCATTCTGAAACCCAGCTAATAGGTAGAGACTACTAGAACTTGACACTTAAACCAAAGCCCAGTGTTTGTGAACTCCATTTTTTATAATCGAATACATCAACGTCAAAATAATAAAGCGGTTATAATTTTCAGGCAGGAACACAAGTGTGCAGGCTGTCAGCCCCTGACTCCCCGAGTGAGTCGTTGTACACGAGGCTTAAACATGGTGCCGACAAAGCTGACGAGCTGCTCGCGTGACGTCAGACATTCCACATTGTATGCACCCCTGCTCCCGTGATCAACTCAAAGGCTTCATCGACCAATAATGTCATTAAACCTAAGTCTTTCACAAGAAAATCGACTGTCTGAGGTAAGGAATCGGTGCTAAATGTGATTCTAGATGAATGTTTTCAAAGAAGTTGTAAGGAAGAGCTACGGCATTCCAAAAACTATCCCTAATCCCATCCTATTTTTTTAGAATATTGCGCGTCTGAAGTGTTGTAATCGAAAATTGTTGTGTTGTTATAAATTAAGAATCTAATATTTTATTTGTTAGGTACGAACTACTTTACATTGAATAGCACAGAAGTTTGAATATAGAACAAATCATAAAAAAGTAAATCGACACAGTTTTGTCCAGCCTGTACGATTACACTTGACTAAATCCTTTATTCAACATGAAGGACTGAGAGATTTGTAACAGTAATTGCAGTAAAACGTGCGAAGATGAGCCCAAAATTAAAAAATTAAAACAAAGTGTGCCAAAAGTTAAAACGGTTGAATTTCGACCACTAGGCGACTACAGCTAGTAAAAGAGACTTTCCCTTCAGTGGCATTTTTAGTACCAAGTCTTGTTTGCTATGTTCCACTCGATTGCGTTTAGTGTCAGAAGTATTAACGAATCAACTCTACGTACCTATTACATTAACTTGATTGTTTCCACTACCCAAATTATAGTATCCAAGAGCGTGTCTATACTACCGTGACGTGTTTCAAATAACAAGTCAAACATCGCCGGCGCGGCGTCACAAATGTAACCTCCAGTTTCATGATTCGGTAATGAGCACGTGCCGTCAGATTGTGGCTTGTTCATACAAATGGCAGTCATTTTCGAGTTATCGACTTAACACCGCCGCGGAAATGGAAAATAATAACTTCATCGCTGGGCGTACGGATATAATTTGGACGCATTAGACGTCGTCGTTTGTACGAAAACTAGCTCCATAGTGCGCGACTCACTTATTATTTTATTGTTATTTGGTTTTATTCCTTCAGCCCTCGGCAAAGTGTTTTTTTATGTCTTCTTTGCGTCATTATGGTTTTTTATTAATATTATTTACTAGTGCTTGACTGCAATCGCACCTGATGATAAGCAATGATGCAATCAATGATGGCGAAGCGCGCGCGGCGAAAGTTTATGAGAAGCTTATTCACTATAGCCTTGAAGACACCTAAATTATACTCGGACGGGAAGTCCTTCGATGTACGCGGTATAAACGACGAGGCAAAACGCTTTGTCCGGATCGTTGAGGTGCCAACGATGTAGGTAAGCAAGTAATTTGCAGTTTGATGGACCAACATTCTCTGATTTCACAACTGGGTACCTAGGTGCATTAAATCCATAAATTTGAGTTTTACTCGCAATTGCCCGCTGTGAAATAGCACAATTTACTTCATTGCATCAATTGCACCTGAAGCGATTTTAGCAATATTAAAGTTGTTCGTTTATGATTTACCGTCACTTATCCAGTATACGTGACTCAAGAAGCCTTTAAAATCTTAAGTAGCATCTGCGAGTTAGTCAATGACACCGACACGTTAGAACCAACCCTTACTTCCGCGACATGAGCTATGATTACGTTTTTGTAACATTGACGAGCTTGGCCACCCCGAATCCACATAAAAATAATTTATTCCTACCGAGGGGTAGCTGTGAAAATTTAACGCTCTACTTGAAAAAAGTGACACCACATGACTATGTCTAATTCGACATCTATCCTTTACTTTCTCACTACGAGTGAAAGTGACAACATGCTACCCCGTTTTTTAGTTTACAGCCTGAAGCGACGTTTATGATTTAAAAAGTTCACGGTGCAACTGCCGCGTGAATGGTATCGCTTCCGTGTGCCGAGTGCTGATCGGCTCGACACTAACGACCTCACTTAATTAGTAACTCGACAGATGACACACAGAACTCCTGCTAGGCCCACGTCTGTTGCTCTCAATCAACAGTCAACTTAATTACTATTTACATGCAATAAGACCGTCAGAAGAAAACGGTAAACTTGTATTGATATATTGGACATTTACTGACATTAACCGTTATAAAGAATGTGTGATAAAAATCAATACAATGATAGATGGGGCTGCTCGGTCAATGATCAAATTCTGATGCGATAACAAGGCCAGTTTACTATGAGTGACCAAAAAAGAGTGCCGTCAGTTCCGGAGTGCTGCGGAGTGAGGTCGCGGCGGGCAGTGGTTCGTGTGGTAACGAGAAGCGGGTCGGGGGTCGCAGTCGCGGTCGCGGACACCTCACAATGGCTCGTTTGGTGCACAATGCCGCCCCCTCGTGGCCCACTTCATTACGCGTGTATTGTGCCACACACGGCCACGCGCACCTAGTGCCGTGCTGTGTGACTCCTGTGACCCACCGCCGCCGGTGGCCTGCCAAAGCATTCCACATCAACCGAACCTTTATTTTCAAGCCTGGTCCCAGTAATTCAATTCATTTTCCGTTATTATCTTTCACCTCTTTACTCACAGCAATTAAGTAAATCAAATTAAGAAATTATTATAACAGCAACATCATAACAAATAGATCATAATTCATTGATTAATTACTATGAGACTCCTGGCGTTACGTCGGTTTGAATTAGCGAATTAAAACAATCAATCACAATGAATCGACGTGTAATACGCCACAGCGCTAGAATATTAAATCATTATCTATTTAAGCATCGAATGTTCGGCTAATAATAGTAGAGATAATATCTCATTGAGCGGTGTGAGTGGAATAGCAATGCGCGATTGAAGCGATCACAATGGGCGTAGGAGTAAAACCAACACGCGCCTGCGCACCCAGTACAATACCGACCTCACAATGGAGGGCTAATTGTGCGACGACAGACAGATACCACCTCATTGTTACTCACGCCAAGAACTAAAACCCGATGTTGTTATTATATTCCTACTGGATTCGGAATCGCTTCCGTGTAATCACGCGCTTTCCAAACACCTCTATCGACCTCTGGGTACGTTAATCGACGCGTAAAATTAACTTTGAAATTCGATTATGAGTGTACAGTCAAAAACATGAAGAACATATCTTCAATGCAACGTCAACGAGCCGTGAGATGAATGATGATTACTCTCTATGAGATTCCCGAAATCGCCGGCCGTTGTCCATGATTACGTAATCAATCTCCGTCGGCGTCTGCCGTCAGCCTTTCATCGGGCTGCGCGGGCGCATCACTCTCCCCTGTATTCAAGTGCTTTTTACACCTTTTTTCGTAATTATTTAAAGTCACTTATTATGTTTTAGGCGTTAATGCCTGTTAAATGACCACCCTCTTAATGATGTTCCTCCTCTTGGTACCTCGATCTCATTTTAAGTAAGGCCCTTGGTTCTTTATGGTCAAATCGTTTTTAAAGCGGGTGTTATGATGAAGAATTACACAGTTTTCGTCGAAATGCTTAAAGAGATTCTTGACGCATAAATCATGAATTCTTGACGATTTAAAGTTTGATGATAAATATGTGATACAGGAATGTATTTGCAAGCGTCTCCCGGAGCTGTCGGTTGCACAATCGCCCGGTAGCTGACAGTTCACACCGGGTGCGTGGGCGCAGCCTCATTGTGCGCACATCTCATTTTCTCGCATTGAAGTCACAGCAACCAGTAGCTAATACTTTCAACATTAATCATTGTGAAATCGCAATAAGTTTGCTGCGATCTGTTTATGTTTATTATTTTGTTGATTAAATCCGTTGGCTGTGTGTACGTATAAACACAATTTATAAGCCATAAATGATTGATCGTGTTTACAACAGTGTTAGTTGGCATATGAAGCTGCAATAACTAATTTAATGCAATCAATATAAAGCAAAACAGTAATTAAATATTCCCTGTCTTTACATTAAACCTTACAATTACATAAACCCAATAGGTACTTCTTCAGTATTATAATTCTATGTGAAGTATTTCCAAGAACTAATTTCGCTTTGAGTATTAATTAATTCGTGTGATGAACATAATTGCGTTTTATTGCAACGCGTTGGCGCGATGGCGGCGTAGCTTGATCGAGTTATCGCGCGATCGATGCGCGTGCGCCGACCGCTGATCGGACACGAACGCGCCTACCTCATCACCTTACCAATTAGTTAGTAACTACGACTTACATTGATGAAAATACGACTAGTTTACGTGCAAACCGCCAATGCAAGCAGGCTTCTTTAGCTGATTCAAAATTGCTAGGTAGGCAGTATCGGGTAGTATAAAAAATATTGAGACTACAATCGACTTTAGTTTTAACCTTTTCTGTCTTTGGTACTAAAGTTGATTGCTACATGCATCTTTCTTACATACAACTTTCTTCTTCGAAATATTTAGTATGAAGACCAGAGGTGTTACAAAAAACATTAAAATATTGAATGCGTGCGTTGAACTCTTTTCTTAAGCGGTTGCGCGGGAGTGCGCGGACGTGTCAAATTGAAAGGTGCATTAGTGCAAAATAACACGTAGCCACGAAAATTTCAATTAAGTTTAATGCACATGTCGGCGGCCCCCCTCCCCCGTCTTGCCCCATTCTCCCTTAGCCCCCAACACGATTTATTAAAACCGATTACGAAGCGAGCTAAACCGACGCTCGATTGACTTTGCACTTGCTTTATCGATGCCGATACATTTGATTCCCTAAAATATGATAACGCTATCCCCATCAACGGCTTTATTACACGAAACAGGTGATTAAAGTGTTCGTTTTATTTTAATGTCTTGTAAATGTGGTTTGATAACATGTTTATATTTATTTGCAATCAATTGAAAAATCAATTTCTTGTAAATGATGTCTTGTAATGAACTTGCGAGAGATTCATGTTAATATTTGTAATGATATGGGACTAAGTACCTACCTATTTGTGCGTTTGCTAAGTTTGTTTTAAGTCTCTCAAGTCATTCCATTGTTGTCAAAACTATTAACCCACGTCGTATCGAACCCACTATTATCAAAATGAATGTATAAAAAATTTGATGATTCAATAAAGTTTTAAAACACATACCTAGTAATCTTACAAGCAACCCAAGACAGCCCCAAAAGTGATCGATATCTCAAACAGTTCGCCGTTAAACCCTATAAAATACAGTTGAATAACTTTAATATTCTCAACGGAGGCACCTGTTAGAGCAGCCCTTCAGCGGGCAAAAACTGTATTATATCCACTCATAATCAACAGTAATCATTGACTACAATAACTGTCAAAACGGCACTAAATATGGTTTGTTATATGCCATAAGTTTTGTATTTTTTTCAACGGTCCACACCTTGGAGCGTCGAGCGGAGTCGCGCGGACCCGAGCCGGCACAAAGGAGTAGGTGCGGATCAACAGTGCCAGCCTGCCAGGTGCTAAAGGTTAACATTAATACGACTATACTTGCTTATGTTTCCTCTTTAATATTCAAATGTATAACCACACACCTTATAAGTTGTATGTGTTTATTTTCTAATGATAACCTGACGTACAGCCTAAGTGGTATTACACAGACAGACAATTTTATAATTCTGGGTGGTAATAGCCTTAATTATAAATTATTGCTGTAGTTGGTACGTATAATGAAACTGGGTATTTTTTCTAATTAACTATGCAAAACTTACTTTTACAATAAATTGTTAGTATAAAGAAAGGCTTGTTCTTTGTTTCAAGAGTTCGTTACTAAAAGTGAAACTATACAGCCTATAATCGTTGCCGAAAGGTCAAGATAAGGTTTCAATCAGTAGAAAACATAGTCTACCTGGTTTAGACACGCACATCTTATAATGCATGGGCATCACGTCCGCCGACACACCGGCGGGTAATTGTCGAGGCATTAAAAACCGATAAAAACCATTAATACGACGGGCGATCGGTCAAATTGCGGATACCGATAATTTACGTAGGAGTCGGTAGGAGACGCCCCTCGCACCGTCCGCGAGATGCACTCCAACTGATAATTAAATAAACTACGAGTGCGATGTACCTACCTACTTACTAATGTTGGGTTGCATTTTTTAATTACATAACTCATAGCTATGAATAAGAGCTCGTAATTATTCATAGCATTTGACGTCAAACTAATTGACAGATATTGATCGATTCCGCTACCCGGAGAAGAAAACATCAATATTATTTGCTTTTTTAAGAAGCTGCACTTGAATATTACTTTAATTGAAGCAAGCAATAAAGAACCAACCATTATGGATTTATTTGTAAGCGAAAGGTTGTCTGCACATTTTAAATTTCGCGGTAGAGCGCTCAGACATAATTTCAACACTGTTTTATTGTATGGATTCGCCGGTGACGTACGATCTTGAAGTCAACCGCAAACCGATATTGCAATAAGATGGTTAACGTTAAGCGGCCGACATAAAAAAGGCACGTTATGACCAAAAATTCAAATATTTTGGACAACTCATTGTCAAGAAGGGTCCAGTGGACATAAATCGTCCTCCAGTTAGCTCCCTCTAACAAAGTCCACTCGGCAGTAAAGTGGCCGCTTGTAAATCAAAACGACGAATCGAAAAAATGAAAAAAGTAAATAAATCGAGACGAGCCGACGTTTCTCGTGAGCCACGCAACACTAGTGATGCACTACTTAGTTGTAAGAGGGCACTGTCGATAAAATTTCCTGTGCGTGTACGTACCGTAATAAAAACCTGTCCGCTGCAAAACTTCCGTAATCCGATAAAAGCACGTTTATATGAAACAAATCATTGTTACCTACTTAGTTTATTTTCCTTGACCATAATAAATGTAAAAAAAAATACAAAATCTCTATCTCAAAGTCAATAACATTACGCATATCCATTCCAAATATTTATAAGCTTATAAACCTTATAGTAGAATTAGAAAATTTCGATAATAAAGTACGATATTTGGTGGTCCCGGGCAGACCGTATCGATGTGGAAAGGAACGGATTGTGCATCGCAATAAAAAAAGATAAAGCGTATTACGGGATGTCCGGAGATAAGGGCCACTTTATGTTTTCATATTAAGTTTGACATAAAAATGAACGCAGTAACACATTTTACTGCCATTGGCTGCCTTTGTTAGTTTAACACTCGTCTTGCTGGATTGTTTTTACTACTGTTTCACATTCTAGATCTAAAAGATTTAATGATATAAAATAGTTTGTACATGTACTTAATTGAAATCGGTTTCTCGAAATTGAGATATTACATTTCTAATAAAACTGAATTCGATTACAGTTCTAGTCATCCGATTAGGTACTATTTGATAGCTCTGCTACAAATCAATTATACTACGATAACTGGGGCTATTATGCTGGCTTTTTATGTGGCTATAATATTTTCCACGACACTTTTAATATGTTTTTTACAAAAAGAGTACTACCGACTTCATAAAAAAATACCTACTAACAGGTGTAAAATAACTCTATTTTCGAAAGTTTGGTGGTTTTGTTTCATTAATAAATTGGCCACCGACTTCCGAAACTAGATTTATTTTACATCTGTTAGTGCTTTTTATTAAGAAGTTAGCTGTAAAAAAGTATTTACTCTGCAATTTTTATCCGATTTCCAAAAAGGAGGAGATTGATAGCTTTTGTTTAAATAAATAAATAAATAATCCACGACTTATCACACTACGCTATCTAGTCACAAGCTAAGCTAACAGCTTGTGTTATGGGTACTCTAAACAGCTGATAAATATACTTATATATTTGTAAATACATACATATTATAGATAAAATTTATTTTTATTTTTATTGTATACAGGTAGATGATTTGTTATTTACCCCTTAATTTTGATATTATATTTAAAGGGATTTTTAATTCAAAAAGTACCACACGAGGAGTACATACACTCTCAAAAAAAAGATTTTTCTAAATCAGTTCATAAATGACGGAGTTATGATAAAAAAAAAGAATAGAGAACCTCCTTCTTTTTAGAAAGTTGGTCAAAAAGATATCTAAATATCTCTCAAAGAAATTAATAGACAACGCATTGTAAAGCAATTTGAAAACACGCTTCGCCACCCTCCCCTTGTAAAATTTGTCCCCGATATCCCGTTTTGATTGGACGGCTTGATTTATCTCTTGTTTAAGCGTACAGTGAATATTACCCATTGTTGATCCTTTTTAACCGACTTCAAAAAAAGGAGGAGGTTCTCAATTCGACGGTATGTTTTTTTTTTTTTTTTTTTTTTGTGTGTTTGTTACGCGATTTCTCCCCCATTTGTAGACCGATTCTCAAAATTCTTTTTTTATTTGAAAGAGTATACTTCCGAGGTGGTCCCATTTTAATTTGGTGAAGATCTGGTGCTGATCTTCGGAGATATACATGGAACTCTTCAAAAATGGACGGCAAATCTGTCGTGATTGCTGGAATCGCTTGGATATTTATTGTTTATACAACATCATGATGTATCATCACGCCTGTACGCTCTGAGGGGTACGCAGATGTGTACAATAAACCTAGATTTCGACAGTTAGGTATCGTCGCTGCGCCTGCAAAATCCGCTATGTATTTTTTTTTGTAAATTGGTTTTTGATGCTAATTTATAGTATTTCTCAAGCCACGTGCGCCTGTAAAATCCGTTTTCTTATAACTCATTTGGCTAAGAAGATAACAAAATCAGCTATGTAATTTTGGTCAAAAACTAACTTAAAAAACCCTCTATGTGTGCAGGAGACACATCGCGTATTTTTGTTTCAAAGCGAGTCCCTTGGAACTGCGCCTTGAAATGACACATAGCGGGTTTATCAAACAAACAGGGGCTCGAGTCTGCTATTGCAATCGTATCTCAATGACCGGTCATTGATCGAATATTTGACAACTTTGACAGTTTTTGTATGGGAAATGTGTCATAAGTTTGACGTTAAACGCCAATAATCGATCATTGACCGGTCATTGAGACACGATTGCAATAGCAGACTCGACCCCCAGGAGACGTGCGTGACACGGGCTTGTGGTGCAATGATTACGAGCGTATTTTATTTTAATTAAATAGTTTTAAGTGTTAGATAGTGTAACAAAACTCATTTTAGATACCTAGTTTGGTGTAATTAATGTAAGTAGCCTCTTTTATTACTTACTAATAGGTTGATCACATAGGTTCGCAATTTCTAACCTATAATTTGTGAAGCGCTTGTTCAAAAATAGCTATTTTAACTATAAAATAATATCTTCAAGATCAATAATAGGTATAAAGTGTTGTAATGTTGACGGGCCTTCTTACTTTCTCGTACGTATTAAGTTTTTTAATTAATTGAGCGTCACTTGGTCACCTGGACACGGTATCAGTAGGTAATTATTTGTATCTCATCTATCTATCTATCGGGATTTGTTGGGGGAATACTCCAACCAGCCCACCTCCTTCCAGAAGCAGATTAAGCCTCCCAAGCATTTCAGTGCATCTACGAAACGTTCCGGTGAACCGAGAGTCCTCTTCCGTATCTCGGCGACACCCGTGCACTCAAGGAGCACGTGCGCCACCGTTTCCTCCTCCTCCATACATGCTCTGCTCAGAGGACTATCCGTTACGCCTATAGTATGTAAGTGTTTGTTTAGTAGGCAGTGTCCTGTGATGGTCCCGGTCACCAGGCGCAAGCTAACTCTGTCCAAGCGCAGAAGGCGTTTGGTGAGTTTCCTGTCCAGGGTAGGCATGGCCTCCTTTGACTGTCTGCAGCCCGGGGACGAGGATCACCATCTTTCTGCTTGTGTGTGGGTAAATTCTTGCAGCTATCCGCGTAGTTGGTTGAAGGGGATGGGCACCACGGGTTTGGGCCCGACGGCCACGGTGTCAGATTCCCTCCTGGCCAATTCGTCCGCTATTCGCCGTCGCATCGTTACCTAGTGATCCACTGTGCCCTTTTATCCACTGTAGTGTTACCGTGTTGTGGTATAGTGTTGTGATACGCTCTAGTGCGTTGTGGCATTCTAGTATTAGGTCCGAGGTGATGTAGTTTTTCTCAAGGGATTGAAGTACTGACGCACTGTCAGAGAGTATGCGAATGTGGGTGTCCATGACTTTCCTGGATTCTATGGCATGGGCCGCATGGATGATGCCCAGACATTCCGCTTGTGTTGAGTGTGCCTAGCGGTCTGGATATTTTGATGTTCAGGTCATTGGAGCACACTCCTACTCCTGTTCCCTTATCACTTTTTGACCCGTCTGTGTAGATTCTTAGTTCTCTTGGACCTAAATAATATTCCACGACTTTTTCACACAACGCCATCTAGTCCCAAGCTAAGCTAAGAGCTTGTGTTATGGGTACTAAACAGCTGATAAACATACTTAAATATTTCTAAATACATACATATTATAGATAAATTACACCCAGACACAGAACAAATGATCGTGCTCATCACACAAACATTTGTCCTGGGTGGGAATCGAACCCACGACCTCCGGAATAGCAGTCAGGGTCACTAACTACTAGACCAAGAGGCCCGTCAACCGTCGTGGACCTGAGTGGTCACTCTGTTCTTCGGTTAGTTGTACGAGGTAGTGTTTTTGGAAGCAGTGTGTCTTGGGTATTTTGTCGTTTGGTGATACCATCATGGGTTGCTACTTGATGGCATCGTCTTTTATACGTATGTTTTTTATTCTGGAGTCGTTTCCTAAGGTACCACATTTACCTAGCCTGAAGACTGCTATTGCCGCCTCCTCTCGCACGATAAGGTGTAGAGGTGGTAGCCCCAACATTGCTTACAGGGCAGCAGTGGGTGCTGTTTTCATACTGCTAGTGATCGCAACGCAAGCAAAGCGTTGCAGTTTGTCGAGTTCTTCTTGAGCCGTGCTTAAGTTGGTCCTGGGCCACCAAACTATGGAGCCGTACGTGATTGTTGGTCTGATGACCGTGGTGTATAGCCAGTGGGTGATTTTTGGGTTGATGCCCCAATTCCTACCCAGCAGTCTTATACACTGCCACAGGGATATGCTGGCTTTTGTTGTGGAGTATTCTGAGTGCTTTGCCCAGTTTAGCTGTTTGTCCAAGTAGATTCCCAGGTACTTGATGTCACTCGATAGGCTTAGTGTTGTTCCAAAGAAGCGGGGAAGCTGTAGTGTTGTCAGTTTATTTTTCTTTGTAAGTAGGATTAGTTCGGTTTTAGCAGGGTTCACTGCTAGGTGGTATTCTTCGCACCAGTCCTCTACTATTTTCAAGGCCTGACGCATGAGTGTTTGTGGTCTATCGCGCATTCAATTTTAGAGACTACGTTGTGCAGTGCGGATTCTGTGGATTTGCCAGTTGAGTATGCGTGTTGCTGTTTGTGAATGGGTTTCTTGCGAAGGGGTCCATCACGGATTTGCCTATCGCACAGCCTCTCGAGGGCCTTTAGTAAGAAAGATGTCAGGCTAATTGGTCTATAAGCCTTTGGTTGTGTGTAATCTGATTTGCCTGGCTTGGGAATGAAAATAACTTACACTTCACGCCATGCTAGTGGTACATATCTGTGGGCTAGGCAGGATCGGTAGATTTTCAGCAGCCAAGGGGTCAGTGAGTCTATTCCGCACTGTAATAAGGCTGGGAAAATACCATCATATTTTTATTTTACTGTTTTTTGATTTAATTTTGTTTAATACTTTTCTAATTAAGTATAATAAATACTTTATAAGTGAACTTAAACCGATTTCATTATTTTAATATAGTTTGGTAAATCCGCTAAGTGTTCTGGAAAGCTCAAAAATGCAAATTACTTAGTAAAAACAAAAATCCGTCATGTGGTGAAAAGTCAGGTAGCGGCATTTACGACCTGAAAAAAAACCGATATGTGCCCAAATTCACTTAAAAAAATTCTAGCCCCTGAAATGTCAGAGTAAACGGCGTAAAATATGTATTTCTGAATGTCCCGACATAAATTCTAATTTTCTACATATTAAGTTTTAAAATAATAGTAACAGTTTGAATAGAAAACAGTTTTTTGCTTCTCCTGAAAAGTTCGGTTTTTATCCATAGCGGTTTTTGCAGGCTCAGCGACGGTATGTTAAGTTTCATTTATTAGGGATAAGTGGATAACCCTATTACCATTATGTATTGTTAACAAATAACAATATAAAAATAAATTCATGGCAAATATTTGTATGGAAACAACTAAAAATGGAAAAATAAAAATCTTTTTTGCAAAAAATAAAACCGACTTAAAAAAAACCACTAACCGATGTAAAATCAATCTAAATTCGGAAGTCGGTGGCCCATCATGAATAAGACAAAACCACCAAAGCCACAGACTTCCTAATTTAGATTGATTTTACATCGGTTAGTGGTTTTTTTTAAGTCGGTTTTATTTTTTGCAAAAAAGATTTTTTTTATTCTAAAAAAAATATGATTAAAGCTATAAACAAAAATAAAATGGCAGATGGGTTTATTTTGTTTTAAAAATTACTCTTTTCTGGTCCTACTTTAAATACGTTTTTGTTTTTTTAGACTATGGTCTTGCACGTTCACGGTATGTTGCATTGTTCTGTGTAAGAGTCTTTATTTTAAATTTTATTCACAATTATTTGGTTCAAGTATCAAAACTTGCCGGTCTTGTATATCAATAGTGTTCGCAGTGAGTGTAACAATAGGATCCCTTCCCCGGAGATTGAAACGCTCTCCGGGCTACGGCTGGCTACAGTGATTTAGACTAACTGCACTTGTTGCGATACGGGGGGCACTCCCCTTTGTAGATAACATATGACAGGCGGCTAATACGAGGATTATACTCATTCCACACACTTGTTCCGACAAGCTACTTTACCGTTACTGCGCCAGAACGCCGAGTTACAAGCCTGCATCAGCTAATGACACAAAACTACAGTCATTTCGCTAAGTTACAGGTAGATCTTATTTTGCCGCGACACTTACGTAGGAACCTGTTCACAGTTCCTACCATGGAAATGAGATATTTTATCGCAAACTATAACTTTGCCTCGCAGGTAATAAATATTGCCATTATTGAATAAAAATGTGGTCATAAACAAAATTCCTGGAGGCGAATAAAATTTGCAAACCATGTTTTATAGACCTAATCAGGATTTGTCAAGTATCTAATTGAGCTTTTTTTATTAATACGTTGTTTGACGTGTCAATATTGTCGCGTGCCTCTGGAGGTCTATATGTCAGAGCGCGACACTGTTCCCGGGGCGCAGGCACCGTACACAATACCAATTTTCCGCTCACCGCCACCGACTACGCAATTATTTAGATAAACCTCTCGGCGTGACTATAAAAACATCTTCCCTCCCCCACGCGACGCTGTTTGTTGTCTTTGGGGCTTTGTGAATTTATAGCCCAACATTACGCCGCCGGTTACGAAAAAATGTACTTTTAATTTATCTCGTTAAAGGGTTGAAGGACGGCCGGGTTCGCGAAGTAATTATTCCGGAATTGGCCACTTTAGCTGATGAATCCATTCCGCTGTACCCTTTATTGGGGGGCGATTGTGGAGTGAATTAATTTGTTTTTGACTCTGATCTCAACGGAGTGAAAGATTACATTATGTTGATGAGTGTAGCAATTGTTTTATCTTGAACTACGGGAGTAGCTTTTAATACTGCTGAATCAGACTACATTCCATTTAATATTTTAAATTCTCTCGAGACAAACGTTGGTCGTACTCGGACTCTAAATACCTACACTATCGAAATAGTCCACTTTTTATTCTAATTAAATAGTTTAATATCTGTAAAGATGCGTTAAAACAATAACGACAAAAACTTTAACCCTAGAACGCCAAACAAAATTTGGAACAACAAGCGGTGTATTTAATGCCAAAATAGAAGACAAAGATTAAGACGCTCGGAAACAATTGCTAACTTCAACTTAAAGGAACAGTTAAGAATAATTAAGTTCTTGAGAGCCAACTAAGATTTTAAAATCATCAAACTTAAATATGAGTTTAAAACAGTAATTAGGTTTTTAGTAGCTTACCTGCCAGTCTTGGTGATGATCATTTCGGTTCCTAGGTCATGGAACTTGTCCCATAACTCCTTAGTTTCCAGCTGGCAGTCTACGGAGAGCAACTCCTCACAGTTGCAGGAGGTGGCAGGAGGCAGTGGCCGCGCTGGTGACGGCGTGTCCCGCTCGCCTAGTTCTGTTTACAAAGACGCCATGTTAGAATTCATGTGGCCAGGAGAATACAAAATATAAGCCTGTTAGCGAGGTGCTGGCAATGCTGACTGTAAGTGCGGGCTTCATGTGTTTAAGTTTCGTTTTAGCATTCCAACTCGTGTAAGCTGTTTGAAGGAACACTTTAAACAACTATTTTTAATGTAGACTGGGTGATGGAGGTCAGATAGGTAATCGCTCTATGTATAGTATTCCTCTGCTTCTAATAAGGCTGGAAGCTGACCCTAACATAGTTGGGAAAAGGCGAAACGGATTATGACTATTTGAATGTAGACCCAGGTTTAGTAGAATCAACCTGCAAGACTACCATTCAACTACAGCGCAAATTTTATTTAATACCTCAACTCATTACAGATTATAATTCTTCTCCCCTAATTCATTTGTTTTTTAGTTACTATGGTTTTATATCTGCTGCAACTGTTTTTTAATCCTTATAATGAGTGTATATGATAGAACACCATTGAATTCGATCGTAAAATAATGTCTGCTAACTCAATCACAAAGAAAAAACTTGTGTGAGTGGTTAATTGCAAATAAACATGTACCGGTACTTTAGAAATGCGAAGTTTCAACATACATTGGATGATTTCTACTAGAAGGTACTAAGACTACTACATAAAAAATGCCATAAACATTATACGAGTAGTGTGATTACCACGACCGTTGTAACAAAACCCATAAGATGGTGTTCAATGAATATGGATGTCATATTACTACACGACTGTCATAGGACGAAACAATTATTGCATGTTGTAAAATATAGCAACAATGTGACCTTAAGGCTCTGTTTATATGTGTACGGTTCAAAACAACATGCTATAGTCTGCGGCAAATCGGCCATGTTGAATTTTATTAAACTCTATAGTTCCAGTCATGGTGGTAGACATGTTGTGTTCAAACCAGCTATGTAGTTTAAGTATTCTATTGAAAATTACCCAGTAAAAATGTAGGTGAAGTGAATGAGTGAGTTATGTATCACTAGAATTAGTATGAGACGACAGCTCCCTTCACTTTAACTACTTGACTGGCTTGTTGGTCTATAGTAGTTAGTGACTCTGACTGCTACGCCGGAGGCCGTGGGTTCGATTTCCACCCAGGACAAATGTTTGTGTGATGAGCACGGTCATTTGTTCTGTGTCTGGGTGTAATTTATCTATAATATATTTAATATATTATCTATTATTATTATGTATTTAGCAGTATATAAGTATGTTTATCAGCTGTTTAGTACCCATGACACAAGCTCTGCTTAGCTTGGGACTAAATGGCGTTGTGTGAGAGTAGTGGAATATTTATTTTATTTACTACATTTGTACTGAATTATTATTACAGAATGACAGTGCTAAAATAAATTGAAATATTGATAATTCAAAATCCAGATAATGTTAGGCCAAATCACTGATAAAGATTGATTTATTAGTAAGAGTTAGTAAGAACCAACTCTAATACTAATACTAATAAATATGAAGACAGTATAACCTTTACCAATGACAACTCATTTTTGAAAGTGGAAATAGAAGAGAATTTGAACCACAAAGTAAGATTCGTATCAGGGTAGGTATATATTTTATTGCTTACAATATAACCATGACGGTGCATTTTTATTGTTTGTGCAATAATTTTTCTTTAGAATATTCAATTGCTCATAAAGATTTACAAGAAACTTAAGACAAACAAAGAAAAAATCATACTTGCGATTACTTTTAAACACTGTCGTGTATGTGTTAAGTAGTCAAGTATTTTACGTCTCTCATTTACCTGATTACTTTAAGCATAAAAAGTTAAAAGGTAAATAAAACTAAACCAATATTAGCAGTGTGGTAGAAAGATTAACAGTTTAGCCTTCACAGGTACCTACCGAACGCCTTTATTGACGGTAGCTAATAAGTGGGCACCGTGATAATCAAAATAGTTCTCAATGTATACAATAAATCAAACACAAAGACTTGAATTTTATAGTAAGGTTTTACTTTTAATTCAATAACATCGTAATTTGTTTTTCGTGGTTTAATCTAGCTCGAGTCGTGATTGATGAACCAACTCTTGCGATCTTTATAAGCCCTAAGTTATTAGTGAATTATTTAATTGTTACTAATTAGAAAATTTAATTTCGTTAAATAAAAAGCAAGTAGATACTAGGTATACTAAATTAGTATCTACTTGCCTATTATTTAACGAACTAATTTAGGTATACTAAATTAGTATCTACTTACTTACTAAGGTTTTTATTTTTAATTGAGAGAACTTCTCAGCTCTATTTTTAATTGTCATTATTGTTGCACTACTTACCAAAAACTTGTTATAATAAACTTCAATTACATACAATAAAATTATTAACTGCATATTTACAAGTCAGAGCTTGTTACCTAGCCACCTCTGCGACTACATTATAGTTTTCTACACGCATTAAATCATGAAGCCGGTGTGAGAACCGAATTGTGTCGGGCTGAGAAAGTTTGTTTATAATGTTAATAACACTTGTCTTATAACAACTTCAATTACTTTTTGTTGTACAATAATGGCGGCAGCCGCAAGATGCAGCAATAAAGCAGTAAATTGCGCAGAGATTTCACGTAAATAAGTGTAGGATGGATTAGGTCTTTATGAGAAAATATAATATTTTACCGACCGTAGTAAGGGACAGTAAACAACAATGTCTTGAAAATATTTTCGTGTGTATGTAGTTACTTACAAACATATTATTTATGTCGCACGCTCAGTAGCCTCACGGACTGTCATGACACCCGGAATTCGAATTGACACACACAATAAAATTTCGAAAAAAATAGCACGATTTCAGCAACCTAGGCAGAACCTATAATCAAAGTCATGTGTGTGTAATTTTTGAATAAAGATGTATTATTATTATTTTAAATATATCATAAAGTAGTACTTGACTGCAAGCCCACCTGATGGCAAACAGAGATGCAATCATGGAAATGTAGCGTATACAATAATACATATAAAGAGTCCGAAGCGACGTAAAATTTAATTTTGATTAAATAGTAATGCTATGCTGTAAAAACACAAGTGAAGTTGAATTGAGCTGTCATTCCATGCTTATGCTAGGCATTCATAGCTCATTTAACTCAACTATTCTCGTAGTGATTATAACTAAACCTGTCTGGTCTGATTCTGGTCCAATCACCGCGTGAAAATGAAGGCGTAGTGAGCGCGAATCGAGCTGAGCTGTGACTTTTACTGATTTGACCAGCAGTAGGTAGCAAATTGGGGAAATAAAAAACTCAACCGTAGAGACTACTTATTGCAGTCAAGATTTTTTTTCAAGTTTTTTTTTAATATTATAAACTAGTGCTTGACTGCAATCCCACCTAATGGTAAGCAGTGATGCAATCAGTGATGGTGGAGCGCACTAGTTTATTAAGAGCCTATTCACTCTAGCCTTGAAGACACCCAAATTATAATCGGACGGGAAGTTATTCTTTGTTTTAGGTACTGTCCCGATTTTTAAAATATGCAGAACTACTATTATTGTTTGTTTATTATAATATTCACAATTCAATCACTGTTAGGATATGTACGAACATCTTTAGATTTATGGCTGGTTATCGATCCCTTTTTGAGGAAACAATTATTTACATTCCCTTACCTAAATTAATGTTGCTTAACAAGTTATGCTTTCTTTTAAAATTGCACCAGTCAACTTTTAGATAAACACTAGTTGCTTTTCTCTGCAGCACCCATATATGGGTTGACTAGTTGAAAATGCCTATGGCATTAAGTCCGCCTCTGTATCTCTTTAATTATCTCTTTAAGGTGTTTCCTATGTTTCTTATTATAACCTACCTTAAATTCTGTTACTACTGACCAGAGGAAGGGGCAGGTGAAGGCACAGCGTGGTCGGACGCGTCCCGCTCGCCGTCCGAGCATTGTTCCACGTCCACCTCCACATCTTCGTCCGGCAGGGGGGACCGACAGCTCGACCCTGGGGAGCTGAGCGATGCCGGGGAACTCTGCCGGGATACCGAACCTGTTGGTAGAGAAGGTAAAGTTAGAGCTCATGAAAATTAGAGACTCACTTAAAAATTTAAATAAAAAGTCATTTATTCAAATTAGGCTGGCAGACTTTTTTACCATCAGAAATCACATAGAACAGTTTCCCAAAACCTTCGCTCTTCACCACTTCCTAGTATTAAAGCTGGGAAGAAGAAGTGGCGGAACTAACTCGATCCCGCAGCAACTCTGTCTGATATGTTAGAAGAACTTAAGTTAAAACAATATTAGTTATTAATAAACACAAGTATTTAAACTAAATAGGTAATTTGTTAACGTGAAGCAAATCATTTAATTCTATGATTATGATTACTTTTTTGAAACCACTTCTACGGCTGAAGGTACACTGTGAAAGAAAGTTGGCAACGTCGCAATTAACTGTTTAATATTTCTCTGTTTCGACTCATCATCATCATAATTCTAGTGTTAACGAGTACCAACTATGTTACGATTGGCTTCCAGTTTAACCGAATGCAGCTGAATAAGTGTTTCACATGGAGCATCTCCCTGTTTGACCTCCACAACCAAAGGGCTCACGATACCTCTTGGTAAAAATTGTTGAGAGACTTTTAGGGCTCTGAAGAAATGAATGAATATCGCTTTTTAGCACACAAAAATATTGAGAATCGTAAAACTATCTTCAAGATATCAGTAAGACATTTTCGAAATATCCGAATGCTATACGTTGCATTACCTGATTTAGTTATCAGTGCAATTCACACCAATACTTAGGTGAACATATATCAATAATCATCTATATTAATTAATAAATTAAACAAACCAGCAATTTATTTTACAGCTACTTGCAAATTTTATTTATTTGCTGACATGTAAAACACTGGATATTAGGCATGCATTAAAATTTCATGACACAGTATTAAAACATGTACCCTGTAAGGGCACTGCAAATTTGTTGTATACAAAATTATTAAATAACACTACATTACTTATATCTATTCTATTTAACATTATTATTACTATTAGGCTTATTATTATTCCGTTTATTTATTGTTATTTCTTACTTAATACATTTTTAAATATTTAAATATAAAAAAAAAAATATTTAAAAATATAAAAAATAGTAGCCCACCGGTATCGGGAACAGGGTCCAAGCTACCGGCGGTCAGGGCTCCAGGGAGAGGAATCGCCTAACAATGCGAGCCGTGTCCAGAAGCACTGCTTTCTGAATCAAACGCTTGATCCAGCCGCCCAACGAGAGCCTCTTCAGGTATTGGTCGAGGCTCTTTGCTATTAAGCCATTGGCAGACACGACTATCGGCACAATGATTGCTGAGTCCACATCCCACATGTCGACAACCTCGCGAGCCAAATCAATATACTTGATTTTTTTATCTTGTTCGGCTTTCACGAGGTTCCCGTCATGTGGGACCGTTATGTCAACAAGCATTGCGCGCCTCTCGGTTCGATCCATCACCACTATATCGGGCTTATTAGCCATGATAGTCCTGTCAGTGATGATGGATCGATCCCAATACAGTGTGATATGACCATTTTCGAGAACTGGGTCGGGCACATACTTGTAGTACGGCACTTCCGAATCCACGAGGTTGTATTTCAGAGCTAGTTGCTGATGGATAATCCTGGCGACAAGGTTGTGTCTATGCAAGTACTCTTCGTTAGCTAAGCGAGAACACCCAGAGATAATGTGTCGGATTGATTCTCCTGGACGGTGGCATGCCCGACAGATGTCAACCGTGATGATTATTATTATTATTATTAGGCTTTCCTGGTGGTATTACATGATAAAGCATATTATACGGTGAATGAATACCTAACTGACACACTTTGATTATCATTATTTTGTCCTGTTTCTTCTATTGACATTAGAATTTATTATTATTATACTTTAGTGGAGATTCTATTTTGTGTTATTTTTGTGTTAGTATAATGTATTTTTTTATTTTTTATTGAATATTGACTGATTAATGTTTGATTTGGTATTTAAACTAGCATGTATGCATAAAATATTTGTACGTCAATGACGTCTAGACATTTGTATTAAATGTACTGCAGTTAATTATTATTTTCAGAATTTATGACATTGTATTTTTTGTGGTTTTAATCTCATTTTATTTTATATAATTGTATTTTTGCATGCCTAACTTGGTGCAACACAGTTGACTATGCATTCAAATGACTTCTAGAAATGTATGATTATGTACTGTGTTGAGCAATAAACATTTGAATTTGAATTACAATTTATTAAAGTACCTTTGCTAAACAATATTTATAAAATAATAATAATATTTATATATTTCCAACTTGAATGCACAGCCTTAATATACCTAGTTACATTTCAGATCCAATCTTAAATAAATCCATTAACATTAATTTAACAAGGCACAATGGGATGTCTAATAAGAAAAAGATAATTTATAATATAACAATAATAATAAATTAAAATTGTGTATTATAATAATAATGATAATGGCGATAATCTACCAGTTTTTTCAGATATAAAGAGTTTACAATGTGCAGAGGTCATCTCACGTCAAGCTTTCACAAACTGTATTTTTTTTTCAATTGAACATGAACTTTATTCTGTTTGTATTAAAATTGATACTATCAAAGAAATTTGGCACATTTGGATAGCTTGACGTGCTGGCTTCTGTACTAGAAATAGCGGTTTTTTAAGTTGTTTCAATTACATTGAATGGCACAGAGAACACTACGTCTACTTACATTAAAATAATAAGGAAGGGTTTATTACTCAAAAATAACACTACATACCTACATCATGTAAGAGTCTCAACTTTTACTTACTTACATTTGTTACGATTTAAATGAATATGTTTATTATCCTAACTGCATATTACCCTTTAGGTCAGTTACTTACACTATATTAACGCTATAGCTAATATAGTACGACAATGATGTAAAAGAGCGGAGTCTTCTAATAAAGGTTTAAATTGTTTGCCTAAAAAGAGGATACATTTGAGCGTATCTAGATACACAAACTTTCGTGCTCACAAACTTTCGTGTTTATAATATTGGTAAGATAAGATAAGTAGGATTTATTGCATTTTTTGTTTTGTAATAGGGTAACGAAAATTGCATAACCTGATTTTATGGCACACCCTTCTTGAGATACTTATATCATGCTATCCTAAAATCGACTTACTCTGCTGTGAACATAAAAGCTACGTTTTCTAACTGGCAAGAGCAAAACCCCTAGGCTTTGAAGCTATAACAGGTATTAGAGGACTGGCACACAAACCGGTGATAACGTCACCCTAACGTTAGAAATTACTTTGCTGCTTATAGAAATCTTACATAAAACCATCATGCTACTTAATATTTAAATCACAGTTATGTTAGACAGTCCTTCAAAAAGCCCGCGCTTTGCCACTTCCAAAAGCATTTATAACCATTTATTTATTGATGGTTATGTCTTGTTGTCAATTTATATACCTTTGTAAAGGTAAAGGACTTCACCTTTGACCTTTCATAATCAAATATAGGCCGAAAACTAAAGAAAAAGTAAATTTTGCCTCAAAAAGCGACAGTTGAGCTCTTAATATTATGTTGACCACCTCTCTACATCACGGTCTAAAAACACCACACACATTTCTTTACCTATTTGGCATGTTCAATAAGTTTTATAATATCATGATCGTCCGTCTTCCCGACCGGAACTATCCCTGGTACGCTTTTCTATGTAATGATCGGCAATGCATTAAAAATGCGTTAAACCTGATAGATTAAGTCAACCTTCAGACTTCTCTTAGAAACGCAAATAGGTACGATGTACCTTTACAGGTTGCAAGGGACATTGACGCATACCTATACGGAGCATAATTCTGTACCCTTAGCATAAAAAAATTCTAGCGGAAATTTCCGATTACTCCCGTTTATTTTTTTCTAATTATTTTTCATGTGGCATTGTTCACACTTAACATGTGGTTGGGTTAAATGGAAAACATGTTTTTTTTTCTCAGTTTGAAGCAAAAAATATCAGAAAAAAGATAGATTTCACCGCTAGGCTGTCCAGCACCTTAAATTGAATCTATAAAATTTTCAGATTTGGCATTGTTTGTATCTTCTACCTTGTAAAGGTGGTGGTAGTTCTATGGCAAGAATAAAAAAATCTATGGTTTTAAGCCCTGGACTGAAAACCGCAAATCTAATTTGGTCAACAAGGCAACGAACTGCTACATCAAACTTAATGAAACGAGGTGTTAGCCAGGTAGAGCTAAATATTCGCTTTAACAAAACAAAATGGCGTCGAGCTCCACTGCTTCCCCAGCTATTGTTATTCGTTGCAGATTAATTGACAAGTAGGTAGTATTTGCACGTGTACATAAATCATTGTGGGGTGGTATGGAGAGGTATTCAATTCCCCTAACCATGATCGCAATCCAAGAGTCCACAAAGTAAGGCAGTGGTCTGGGGCAGAGCTGTTCTATACCAACCCTTTCTTAATGCGTATTAAATAATAAATAAATATTACACAACTTTTCACACAACACCATTTAGTCCCAAGTTAAGCTTGAGAGCTTGAGTTAAATAACTGATAAACATACTTACATACCCATTTCTAAATACATGCATATTATAGATAAATTATATTATATTATTGTGTTGAGCCTTTTGCCCGAAGTTTGTGTATTAGAATCAAGATCCACCAGGAATTAATCGTGATAATCAAGACATTATGAAGTGTAGGTATTTGATAAGGTCACGTTTGATGTCAATGCAGTGTACGTACACTTAATCATTAGAACTTGCTTATTTGCGATTACACTAAAAATAAATAGATATTCATTTATGAGTCCAATGATAAAACATTTGGCAAAAAACTACTTCCATTGATAACTTTTGTAACCACCTAATCTTGCTCTTTTTCTTCACCACCTAAATATACCTCCTACTAAACGAAACCTGCAAATTCCTTTAAAATACGACCGGGTTTTTAAAATACTAAATACTTACCATGTTTAAGCTTAATTTTTGTCAATGCTACTACAGTTCTACTACATTAGGAGCATGTTGCGTTGTACCAATTGCACTGCAAACAATAAACAAATTTATGTATTGTTTGGTGAATCAATGAAGTGGAAAGAGATCTTTGAATTACAACATGAAGACGTTTTTCTTTATTTTATTTAGTAAAACGAACAAGACGGTAGCTTAAATTAAACTAGGAGAGCCTTATGGCATTATAGGGCCTCATGGTAATACTTTTAGTTCTTAAAATAGATTATATAAAACATTATTTTATTTTAAAAGAAGTAAAATTGTTTTCACAGATTTTTGACAAGTATACCGACAAGGTAAACTGCAAATTGAACCAGCAAAAAAAAAGGAAAACATATTTTATTCTACTTGTTTTGTCTTTGTCAGAAAGAAACTCTCTTATAAACATTTGTTCTTAGAAATAAAGAGATGATATAAAATGTAAAAAATCAAAAAGTTCTATTTTTAAACTTTTGATCAGAAGGTAGGCCATCTGTTCAAAAGTTTAAAAATTGAACTTTTAGAAGACTAATTTTTTTCTTAGACTAGGGTCTAAGAAAAAAATTAGCTTTTTAATTTTCAGCTGGTTTGATTCCCGATTTAGGTAAACTTGTGGAAAAACCTTTTTTTCACCATTTACCAAGTACCTAATTCTCTTTCTGATAGATGTTTACGGCTCTAATTAGTTATGTGCAATTCATTATTATGAATATGCCAGACCATCACTGGTTTATTGCCTAAAATAAAAAATAAATTAAAATTTTAAAAAATTAACACAGTACCTAACAGCTACAAATATTATTAAACAAACACCCATTGGCGTTCATATAAAAATGTGGAATGGCAGCGTAATCTGACAGTTTTTTACTAATACTAAAATATCGCCTTAATGTGTTATACAGTCGAGGGACTTGTATCGATTTCGCTATATTATTGGCGCAGAAAAATTTTGCGTAAATAAATACAGTTTTTTTTTTAAATTAAGAAACTTATTAGTTACTTTAGTTATTTTTTATTGTTTTTTTTTTTACCAACATTCATAATTATTTTACACCAAACATAATCTAATAATAAATTCCGCCCCGATATCGATCTTCTAAATGTCGGCGAACAGTAATGTGTTTCATTGCTTCATTAGTGACAATTGAACTAATAATAAAACGGAATGAACAATCTTTTCTTATAATTTTCAAAGGCTGGGTCCTATTTTAACCTTATCAACGGTTTCTCATGAAATACAAATAGGTAATACGGTACAAAAATAAAAGTGAACTAGGTACTTCTTTTTAGCACAAACGCGTCCGCAATTAAAAAGCAATAAGGGACTTGGGTGGGCCACCGTTATCTGAGTTGTAGGTAAAAAAGAAAATAAAATGAAGAGCAGTTCAGTACTTAACGTTATCTAAAAGCTTTATAATTTACTCAAGAAGTGAGACATATATTTTGGCATGCCATATTTTGCCCTCTTTTTCATCCTAATCATTGCGAGCACGGTGCTTCTGAATGTCCTAATAATATTGATGTACGATAAAATCATTCATGCTGTCAAAACAATATTACAAATGGCGTCGGTCGTTTGTCATTTCATTTCAAACATTCAAATGTAAAACTTGTATGGTATTTTTCTAATGATATTTATTTATTTATATGATTTCTAGTAACATTCAAATGAATGGCTCCCACCATGCCAGAAATAATACAATTTTGTTAATAGATAAAAGATGAGATTAGAATGATAATTACTATTTTAATATCTTACAATTAGTACTGTATATGGCTGGGTTGTTTTCTGGTGGTTCCTTGATTAAGCCATAAAACGAAGTCAGTGGGGCATGTCATTTTATTTTCATTCCGTTCTTACTTCAGTTATAAATTAATTGTAGGAGTTTTAATAATTCCACTTATCATTACTGGAAAACAACACACCCTTATAAATAAACGCAGAATAAAGTTATAACCAGTATGATCTCCGGGTTTAGCATATTTTTTTTAAGAATTAAGTTTGGCATAAGTTTTTCCACGTAAATCATCCGAGACAGATACTATTTATTATTATAAAAATTGGATCAAATTATGTTAAGTTTGCATATAAATATAGGTAACCAATATAAATATAACTCAAGAAGCATTCTGAACACACTACGCTGCTGAAAGAAAATTTATAAATGTAGAGTTATATCTGACCACGTATCTTATACAGCTGCAGGAGTAACCATAATGTTCGATGCATATAATGATGACGATTCAATACAATCAAACAAGTCGTGCTTGTTGTCTATTTCAAGTAAAAACACTGGTTTGATTTTTAACCGTACTGATATACATATAAATGCGAATCAAAAATTAAAATGGTATATATTTGTTGTAAGTTGCGTGTCGGTACACTTCGGGCGGTGTCGGGCGCATTCGGTTCCACACAATTAATCTGAAATAACGAACTGACCCGTAACACGACTCCTGCGCATGTGCGCCTACCCTACCATACCAATTAGCATAACCCTTTTTAAATACGTCTCCAGCTGTATAACTAGGTTTTAGCGTATCTAATGTTGAATTGTTCTAGATTCTACATATATACCTATACTCAGCATTCTCGGGTCCCGCTCGTTGATACTCTTAATAGAGCAAAAATGATGGTTTGGTTATCACCTACTGATTTTATTGATATTCCAATTGAGCTTATAAAAGGATGTCCATGATTGGATAACAAAATTCTAATTGAGCTTCTAAGAAGATAGCCAAGATTGGGTAATATTTCCTCGTAACCAGTTAAAATAAACATTCTGCCTTAAAACAACATGCAATGATTCCTACTTGTCAAGAGAAAATACAACAGATATTTATTTTACACGCTCTAACAAGAACCATCAACTTAATACAACAAGCTAATGCTGTAAACATAATTGAATTTCAATTGAACACTAACCACCTACGAATCCAATTAAAAAATCGTTGCAAAAAATAAATCATCATTGCAAACATCCAAAAGTATGTATTTGGCTCCTTCTTTTGTATGTTTCTTATCATCTATACCTACATCTATCTATATATATAAAAATGTTATGTTGGTTTGTGTACGCTTCAAAAACTCAAAAAGTTCTGCACCAATCGAGCTGAAATTTTAGCATGATAGGTATATCCGCATCAAGGATTGTTTTTATCTATTTTTTTAACCATTCGATCACAATGTGCCACAGCGAAGCGTGGCAGGGTACAGGTAGTTACTCATAAAAATGTAGGTAGTTACAATTCGTTACAATAATTTAAGGCTAATGTTCAAATTAAACGTGGGTCGAAAAATGAATCCTAGTAAGTACCTATAATGCTAATTACAGAAGATGTACTAAAAATAAATGTTCGTGGCTAAAATAATGGATACAGTACATTCAAATGATTAAATATTGACGTACCTATTTTTTTCTGGGTCCTTTGATATAATACGTGGATAATAATATTAGTTTTGCAAAACGCTTTTAGGTCCTTTTATGAACTATTCAAATTATATCGATCTGATTTAGATGTTTTTCTTTTGTTTAAATGAATTATAAATCGACTATGAACTGGTAAGCAGCTGCTAATAGGTAATGAACCATTTCGAATGCAGTGACACTATTTATAAGATCTTAAATAGCAAGTTGTTAGGAAGTCGAAGTAAGCCAATTTAATAAGTCAACAACAACAAAAACGACAACTCATTAAATTGGCTTGAAGATAAAAAATTTGCTTCTCTGCGTTTATAAATTCGGCACAAGCCTTTGACACAGTTTAGCGTTAGGATTAAATTACCAAGTGTAGCCTTAAACGGCCCAATATATCTGGCATTTTACCGTTATCTTAGATTTAAACATCTTAAATTGAATGTTTTGAATAAGAAGCGAGGGTACTTTTTCCGAGTTGAATATAAATAAAGCTGGCGTTCTTCAAGGTAGTGAGCTGTGGCCAGTCCGTAAAATTATACAATTGCAACCTTTGAAAATGACGGTGCCATTATGGACCATGGCAAGCGTAATGCCATAAGGAAGCGATCACTGTAAATTAAGATTGACTAAGCATAAACTAGATGGTAAATTGAGTTAATCAAAATCAAGCCACGTTGAGTTCCACCCTATCTTCGTAAACGCTACATAACTACAAGCCAATGCGATGAAATACCTTCGCATAACGGGAAATAGTGCTAGTAAGCACATGTCAGAAAGAATAACAGGAATTAAAAAAATATTAATTTGATGTAGTTTCTTATATAGCGATTTTTCATTGTATAGTAAGAATATTCCCGTACTGTTAACATCACATAAAGATTCCTTAATAAGATATTCTGGAATCATCTATTCATAAAGCTCTCCTGATATATACCAATAAGAAATTAAAAAGACCAACGTTCCGAAACGAAGCGACTAATGACCAAAACAATCCAGAACTTCATTGCGGACTAGGTCATACGTTTACGTGTCGTAATGTTCATCATTGCGACAAGTAAATGTCGTGGTAATTCAACTGCTAGACAACACAAATTTTAATATAGCGTGAAAGCTAAAACAAAAAAAACCTTTTCGTTAGTTTAGCATAACTACAAAGTGTTAAAGTCTAAGAAAACAAACCAGACTTGTGTGCAAATCAACAGCTTTTTAAATTTTTAGTCACTTTAATATGATTAAAATTGCTTATAGATTAGACTGGAATTAATTGTTATGAACCTAGTTCATTTTAATAATCAAAATAAAAATTGGTGGATATATTTTTAGTAAGTAACTTCGAAGGTAAATACTTATTTTGGACTAAACCAAATACAGGCATATTTTTAACCCATTGTAGGTCCTTCATTAAATTTTAAAATATCAAAATGTTAAGTTAACAGTATTAAAAAGCAAGAAGGTTCATCAATATTTAACAAAACAAAATCAAAAAAGGTGAAAGTAAAATTTCCAGTCAATTTGGCAGTGTTAAAAGAAAACAAATTTTCCATAATACCTATATCCTTCCATAATTATATCCTTCTTCTATTGGTTTTAATTTCTAGCAATGCAGTTTAAGTTACGATGTGTACCTATTAGGTAATGATTGTTTTCTTTTTCTTGCCGTGAAAAATTCTAATACCTACCTACTTATTTTTCTAATTTTGACAACTAGGCAATTGCATTAAAAAAATATTTCACTAGAAAGGTCTGTCCTTTTTATCATCTAGCAGATAAATAGTTTTTTAGAGTAAATAACTATTTTTAGCAAGCAGGTTAGCATCAATAAGCAAATGTTTAATTAGGCCTATAGTACCGGTGTGTGGCGGTGTTTGCGCGACGGGGCTGCGCGGCTCAGCGCCGCTGCGGGCCATGATCGCCGCGATGGAGAAGTCAGTCGCCCTCGTCTTGCCTTCCTCGGCCACCATCCTCTCGCCTCCGGCCCTCCAACACTCCGCGCTTTCCACATCCATGAAACAACTCTCAGTACCTCAGTCCAACACTAATCTTCACCCAACATTTCACCGATACCGGCCCGTACATTGTTTTCGTTTATGCATTTTCTTCGAAAGAAAAATATATTACACCGAATTTATTTTTCAAATTTTTAACCGTTATGAAAATATTTTCATTTTGAACTCGAGCAATATTTTTTTTATTTTTAAAACTGAAAACACATTTCAAAGTAAAACCGTGTTAATGCACAATTAGGAATCAATTAACTCGTCCGACGATCGTTAAACGCGTATTTAAATTGTAGTTGAAATTGTCCGTCGTGGTACACAAGCGAAAGCGGTACGGCGGCTGAGCGCGGACTGAGCGCGGCGCGGGCGCGGCGTGCGGGGCGGGGCGGGCAGGCGGGGCCGCCTCCCCAGGCAACCACTGGCCGCGCTACCCGCTGTCACCGATACCTCCCTCCCCTCCCCTCCCCGAACACCCCGACCACTAAGCTTTTCTATAACAATAAAAATAGTAATATTAATTCCATATTTGCTCTCCGCCATTGTGTGTGTGTCATCATAGAAAATAAATTTCAGCTTTTATTGTCGTTGACTCTATCAATCAATAAAATAATTAATCATCATCCCACAGCCGACCTTTTTAAATTTTATGTAACGGCAATCAGCCGTTTCTTAAACAATAAGTTTATTGCTTCAAAATATATGTCAAAAATACATCCAATTTGTGTACGAATGAATTTTCACGAAAATAGCGTCAAGAGAAAACGCGCGCGCAGCCAACGCGCTAGTGCGCCGCCCATAAAAACAGATTAGTAGTTAAGAGCGAGATAGATATAGTCTATAGTGGGCGTGCGCATGCGTTAGAAAGAGTTAAAAGGATTTATAATGAGCAACACAGTACGTCCAAAGACGTAACTTTATCAAAACTTAACGTGAAACTTTACAGAGCGTGCAAATAATTTGTATACCGAATATTTCAAAAGTTATGTTTGTTTTAACTAATGTGCGTTATACTTATTTTTAAAACTTTTTAGTTGCTTTCTAACATTTCTTAACTAATTTCAATCTGTTTTTATTGCAGACAAAAACTTAAGAAAAAGTAAAAAAAAAAGTAGAGAATAATGTAGAGTTTTTAGTTTCAGTTTGTAAAAAAATAAAAACCTTTCAAAAACAACAAAAAATAAGTCACTTCATAAAAAACACTACTTAACAGGTGTAAAATAACTCTTGTTTTGGAAGTCTGTGGCTTTGGTGGTTTTATTGAATTAATTAAGTATTGGCCACCGACTTTAAAACAGGGGGTGATTTTTATTTACAGAAATAGAACTGCTGAATGCAGCGCATGCTTCGAGCAAGCCCAAGACTAAAACACCTTTTTCCCGGTGGAGAACAATCCACTTTGGTTTTTTTATTAAATAAATGGCAATTTAACTAAGCATTAGGTTTGTAGCTACCCCAAACTAACAAAGTTTCCCAAATTATTATGAACTTTATTATAATTGTAAATGAGTTAAAAACTATAAAAAAAATTGATAAGTAGGTACATTTAGGTAGCTTGATATACGTACATAAAGGTACCTAAGTAACAAATATTTATGGTATCTGTAAAATCTAAGTACTCAACGTAAAATTTCCATTTTGTTAACATAGGTGAACACCTATATCAAAAGCATAATTGCAAGACATCAACTTGTTCTAATTTTCTACGTTCTTTTAAAATTATTCAGATAGGTACTACGCTTATAAAAATGAGTTAATCATTCTACTATAAAAATGAATATAGGTAGGTACTTAGGTACTTAGTTAATATTTTCTGCTGTAGGTACCTACTTACACACATAACTGAACTATTTAATTTAGAAACTTAGAATAAAACAACTCTAACAAAACTATATAAAGCAACTAGCTGTACCTACCCTGCCACGCTTCGCTGTGGCACGTTGTGATTGAATGGTTAAAAAAAATAATAATATAAAAAAAAATAGATAAAAACAATCCTTGATGCGGACTACCTATATATCATGCTATTATTTCAGCTCGATCGGTGTAGAACTTTTTGAGTGTTTGAAGCGTACACAAACCAACATAACATGTTTTATATATATAGATAGCAAGATATAAAATTCGTAAGAAATAAAATTATTGAACATGAAAACGATGATAATGTCAGAAGAGTGTGTTTATTGAAAAAATGCATTATGCCTAGCATAGGTTCTACTTTGATATATTTTGTTACCGCACAGGTGTGAGATAGAACAACAGGGTATTTTTTTGCCAGTTATAGTCTGACTGACCCCTCAAGCCTCCCCAGGGTGAAGGATATCTAGGAGGACTTTCCACCTCAAATAAAAAAAAATACTTTTATTCAAGTTTTTCTAAGTTCTCCCCAAAAGCCTTTCCCAGCTATCTAAAGCAAAAATAGCCTTCTCCAGCAAATTAACTAAGTACCTACCTACATGATTGTAAGTAATAAGGCAACTTAAGTAGCCAGCAATTGCCATGTTTATGAAATACTTTTTAAACAGAAAATTACCTAAGTAAGTATGTGCTTTGTTTTTCCCTGTTTGAGTAAGCGTTATATACCTGTGCGTCAGAACTATATTACCTACTATATATTATCTTTAAAACTGCCATACAAAAAATACAACAGACTTAATAAAGAAAAAAGACAAAAAACCCCAAAAGGTGTTTAGAATAAGTTTAGTTTCGGTAGACTGTGGCTTTGCTGGTTTTGTTCCATTAATTATTTGCCACAAACAAATTAAAAAATAACATGCAACGGAATTGAAGATCTTCCATTTTATTATGAGTTGGTTGAAAATCAAACAAGCTGCGACGCTATGCAATGATTTTAATGCTCAAATTTCGATGTAAATTAATAATTATAGATTTCTCACTTACTTAGGTACGTTTTTAGATGAGTCTACTTCCATTATAACTTTTAATTCCTCACAATTTAAATGTTCTCTCTGGTCGACCAAGAAGCTAATTGTTGAGTTCAAAATTATCAGAACAGGCGCGAACTATTTACAATAAAGCAAATAGCGTCATCTTCAATGTTTCAATGGTTACAGATCAGCTATGTTAAAAAGAACTAAAGGCGGGAAAACAAAATGAACAACAGAATTTGAAAACAGAAATGCCTATAGCTGTATCACATTTTTTTTAAATTTGGAATATTAAATGAAATAAATTATCGGTCTTCACATGTGCCAGTATTAAAAATTGACTATTTCAAGATTTCATAGCAACGTTGAGCATGCTTTGACTAATAACTTTTTACAGGATAAACGTGCTTAGCTGGCAGTCATTCTGCTTTGTAGTTAAGAACTATAAAATTAATTGATTTTTCATTGTAAGTACCCAATTAAAACGTTTAACTATGTGACAGTGACAAAAAAGCTTACTAAATTGTTGAAATTATTCTACGTACAGAAAAAATAACATTATTTCAGAAAGAGGATGAAATATAAACATTGTTTATGGAAAGGAACAAAATTCTTCTTTGAAATTATTAGAAGCGACGAGAAAACTATATTTTTTCAAGTAAGTAAGTGTGTCTTACAGAAAGGCTTTCTTTTGTTCTATTTAGTCGACACGTCACCCTGAGCAAACTCTGTAGATTCGGCAATAGATTCACTCTTCTCCCTATTTGCTTATGAGTTAGATACTCTTCATACATAACGTGAAAGCATTTGATGGAGTGGGCTCCATAACATTAAATAATGCAAGCGCTCTGTGGAATGAGGACGTCTCAGACGTTTGTTCTTCTCGTGTGAGGAATGAAGAGTGAGGCATGGTCTTGCTCATCGCGTATGATATGACGTCAGCGGAAGATGTTGAGTACAGCATGTAGGGTTGCCAATTATAAAATGTTTCTCTAGTGATATAAAATATTAAAAAAAAGAACTTTGAATAATACTAGTAATTTCTCCTGTATCTATCGAGTAAGTATGTGGTCACAAACATTCAAACTCACACAAATATTTTTAGTACTGTGCTGCATTCGAATTTGCTCTACCATGCCAATCGCTCAACCAGATATATATTTTTTTTAAATTGATTTTAGGTACCTACCACTGTGTTGATTTTTGTAAAGTTTTATCTGCAAATCGAACTGTATTCCTATCTGTACCTACGTAAAAAGTCATACTCAATTTTGCTCTCGAGATTGAGATATATCTCGAAGCTATGAAAGGTTTCCTTATCATTGCTTAGCCTTTTTCCAACTTTGTTGGAGTGGGCTTTCAGTTTAAACGCATTCAGCTGACTACCAGTGTTTTACATGGAGCGACTGCATGTCTGACCTCCACAACCCAGTTACTGGGTAACAAGATACCTCTTGGTTAAACTGGAAAAAATAAAAAATACAACCGACTTCATAAAACACTAACCGGTGTAAAATAACTCTAAATTAGGAAGTCTGTGGCTTTGGTGGTTTTGTCTCATTCATGATTGGCCACCGACTTCCGAATTTAGAGTTATTTTACACCGGTTAGTGTTTTTTGAAGTCGGTTGTATTTTTTGTAAAAAAGTTTTTATTTAAAAATTCGTTTTTTATTTTTATATACCTAGATTATAAATTATTATCCATTTCTACAACACATATTTACATATAACAGTCAAACAAATAAACAACAACTGTACGCGATGAAATCAAAAAGTAAAATTCATGAACAAAAATTTTCATAAAATGAAAACTACCAGACCGAACTATGTAATTTTTTATGAGATTATAAAGGAACTAGTCCGCATTAAACTAAAAAAGAATCACGTAAATCGGTACACAAATCTCAGCGTAATCAGTAAAAATACGTACAAAAAAGTGTTCAGAAATAAATTAAATTTTCATTAAATTGTTCATAAAATGAAAACTACTGAGTCAAACTATGTTATATTTTTATGGGACCAAATGACAGCTATTCCGCATCGAAATCAAAAAGAATCACGTAAATCGGATCATTAACCTCGGAGTAATCGGTGTACATACATAAAAAAATAAAAAAATAAAATACCGATCGAATTGGGAACCTCCTCCTGAAGTCGGTTAATAAAAAGGAAATGTTTCCTATTACCATTTAATATCTTTTCAATGCTCGCATTGGAATAAAGTAACTATCTACCTACATAACTCTACCCAAAAGATTTAAAAAACCAAAAATTACAACTTGCACCGACGCGATGGCTTCATAGATTTCGACACCCCTCGTGAGATAGGGAACAAAACAGATCCTGCACACAGGCTCCGTTACGAAGGAAGGTATATAGTAACTACTCCACGCTCCAAACACTTGCGTTATTTGTGAAAATATGAAAAATACTGCGTACTTAAGAGGCAATAACTCTCTGGGTGAGGCATTAAGAGGCATTATGAGCCACTCGGATGTTTTTCAATTTTGTGAAATGGCGTCTGCGGTGTTTCATCTTTATGGCAATGTGTACCTAAGTTGAATGCTTCGACAGCGCTTGAGCTCAGCCCGAACCCTGCCTCCGCTTAGTACCCACACTTTCTGTTTATTTCGCTGACGAACGCGCAAGAAACTAACCTTTTGCTTAAGGATTTCAAGTTGGCGAATTAATTTAATCGCACATTGTTGGAAATTCCGACCTATGGAACAATCGTTAAAAAACTAAGTACTTGTCTACAGGCGACAAGTTAATTAAACTTTTGTTAGCCAATACTAAAGTAGCATAAAACTGAAGTGTTATGTTGGATGTACAACTAATGCAATAAAAATATTTGCTATTTTGCACCTAAATCAACTAATTCTAGTACACTGCGTCACAACACAACACAGAGTTGCAAAGGAACTCATAATTCATTCTCAAAATCAACACCATTGACAAGTTTATATTGAAAAAAAATAGGAAATAGTGTAAAAATAAGCTGCATGAAGCGAAACACAATGCGAACCATTGTGTTGTATTGCGTAAAACGAAACGTCGAGGTACAAGACCGCTCTCGGCGCCCTTTTTTTCAATTCGAAAATCGAATGTCAAAACGTCAGTGAGCCTATGAAAGCAACCAAATATTGGTATCGTGTTGGGAACACACACGCGGCATAGGCCACACAGGACGCCATATTGCAACATTAGAAAACGGCCGTAAGTTATGAGTTTTCGCGCAAAAAGTTAACGCAATCAAATCAACGACATATCGGTCACACGTCAACCGTGAAATGAAGTGTTCAGCCGACGGCGGCTCGCCTGGAAATTGGTTTTCAATGCGTGTTGAAATCATGATGTTCGAATCCGATTCTATTAGGTTTCATGTTTTATAACCTCCATCCAATGTTTAATTGTAAAAAAAGAGGTAAAGTCGTTATGCAAGAAAGCCACTTTTCAATAATTCAGGTTAGTAAGTAGTCGGTGTAGGTATTAGATATTTTATCACGAGCAGTTTTAGTTTAGCATCAACATTTCATAAAACATACATTATAACATTATACCCACACATTATTTCCCCGTAGCTTATAAATATAATACACCTATGAACTGGTAATACCTAATAAGAATTAATAAGTAATTTTGCGAGTCATGAAGACGGGGGGGCGCTTACTATGTAAGTACCTAAACCTGATAATCTTATGCTCAGTGGTAGTGTTTGCGACCACTGAATCAATGGCAACTACGTAATCAGTATTACGAATAATTAGTAAAAAAAACTCATTTCTGCACATTGTCGTAGCACTCGTAGCTTATCGCCTCCGACAGCTACGCAGCCTACATAATACAGAAACATGATTAACATCATAAAAACCGTGTTAGCATATTTTGTCGTTTACTTTCTTTCTTTACTGTACGTACTGGAGCCCAGCTAGATACTATACATCCATGCCATCTTATAAAACCTATCATATTAAATCACAGAAATAAAATTCACACGTATGTCTACTCTCGAGTGGATATTTGACACAGAACTGTAGAATATCACCCTAACAGCGTGATATAGTGCCGTTGTCAATGTGATATGTTGTGTAATGAAAAATACATTCAGCATTTTCATGCTCCTCGCAAAATAAACTGAAGATTCACCAGTGACAGCGCTCGCAAAAACGCATAACTGTTCGTATACGAATACGACAAACTGATGCCATAAAATGTCATAAAAAATATTGCGCACATCGCTCGGTAAAAAGAATAAGAGAACATAAAAAGGCTGTTGGTGGGGAGCAAGGTGAGGAGCAACAAATCGCGCGCATTATAAATGACAAATGTAAGCTGCGCGCACGCGGTGTAGGGTTTCGCCCACCCGCGCGCCGGATTAGTTTCAGCTTACTTTCCGCTCCGCTCCCTGCCCTGCACCGAAATAGCACTCGCCCTCTGCCCTTGACGTCTGACATACTGATATCAATACTACACTGATCCTAAACTAGACTCATTTAATGACAAAAGCATTTTTCACGGTTTTTTTGTCGAACGTAAACAGTAAAGTAATGTTAATTGGTATGCCTTCATTCATCATTATGAGAGCAACACGTGAATAGCTCGTCTACTATTTTTAGTAGGTAATCTCTATCCCTATTTGGGAAGGTTAATGATGGTAGAGGTCTTCTAATGGGCATCTAGTTACGGGATGCTTGATGTGATTCAGTACATGAAGCAATAAATTAAACAGCAAAGGCTAGTGAGAGGCGGTGTGACGTAAATCCGGTAATGGTGTGTCCGGGCTCCGCGTGCAGCGCGTGTGAGAGCGACAATGCGCCCGCGCCGGCCGCCACAATGGCTACTCTACGCTCGCAACTAAACCTATTGAATAATTCTCACTTGAGAGTATTTAAGCTTTTATCGAGGTGCGGCCATAAATCGGTGCGCAGACGCTGTAATCCCCGCCCCCGCTGCGCCCGCGCCCCGCCGCTAGCTATAAACAGAAGTCAACGTGTTGGACTTATAAATCGTGCTCTTAACTATTGTATCTCACGCCACAATAATGAAGTTAGCTCGTTCAGGAAGAAATACGGGCACCACGTGGGTGGCCGCCGCGGTCGGAATAAATCCCCACCGATTATTGCATACGAATGCGTTTAAATGATTTTTTGTGTGTAAGGCGGTAGTCTGCGTTGACACCCGAAGCTCCGCAGCCGGTGAAAGGGTCCCTGAAAAAACAAACGTTGGCCGAGCGAGCGACAGGCGCGGGCGCTCTGCTCTGCGATAACGTGGCGACGAAGTCCCAGTCCACAGTTACCTCAACTTTAACGATCTCGTCAATAACCGTAAAACAACTTCTAATGACTAAATCTTCTAGGATATTTTTGATAAAGGCAGTCGTAAATTGTGAGTTCTTTTTAATAAAATGTCCTTCTAAATGGTGATTTATTCGTAAACTTGAGAATAAATCTGTTTCACGTCATTCTTAAGATGTCCTAAGGGGTTAGGAATTTTAATTACCTATGCAAAAAAATCAAGTGATGTTTTATGGCTTTACCAAAATCTTAGTTGTAGACTGTATTATTTAAAATAACGTTGAACCTAGAAAACATAAAAAGTAGCATCGCAGAGAAGGTAATGCGTTTTCAAAAGAAACTTTTTTTATTTAAATATTTAAGCGTCACTTGGGTGACGCATAAACACATTGCAAGCCAAAATTCAACCAATTTTAATCTCAAAATTTGTGTGAGCCTTACTTCCTGTCAAACATTGACAAATTATTTGGAGTGTGCCATCGTGCAAGGTTACCACATGTTCAAGTGTAAAAGTTAATATATAGTATAAGCCAGCTTCGCAAGCACGACGTGTCGAGACGTGAGAAAGGTCGTGACGAATGTTCGCCATTGATCGCCGAACAGAATGCGCGTCAAAAGGCGTGCGTAATCGCCCTTATAAACAAACACTCGCGCTCAACACTAAAACTGATATATTTCACCAAACTTTTATATTCGTTCGCTCCAACTTAAAATATATTACTTTTTCTTTAGCACCTTTTGTATCTTTTAGTGCCTTGTGTCCCCGCTTTTATGGGTGCAGGCGGTTCGTAAATCATTGTAGTAGAAGTGGTGTACAATCGTAAACAATAACGTTTCCCGCGGGGCGAGATGGCGCGGGCGGGCAAGGCGCGCCAGCAGCCCGGCTGCAAGCGACACCAATCAAGCCTAGTTATCTAGACTTACTAATTATTGTTCTCAGACCTTTTTATAATCGAGCTATCGCCTACTCAACACGCTATCGCAGTCATTGTTACAACTAAGCAAATAAATCACCAAGAAATCAATTGATTAACTATTCCAACCCAATAATAGAGAAGTTTGAGATACTGGAAAAAATGGACAGAGTAGCACACATAAAATTAAGCAATAAAATTATGAATATTAGTTTGACAAAGAAAACAATTTTCACACCAAGTTCAATGTGGACATTACATTCCCAATAACCGTTAATCCGGAGACGTGCCACAGTTATAAATTAAACTTTATATCATTTTTAATGACCACCTCGAATGGTGTTTTGATTGCGGCCGGCTGGAGGCGTCGACAACTCGACACGATGATAAGGCGACAGTTAACGCGACACACAAAAAACGCACGTTTAATGGCCAAAAAACCGTCTCTCGCGCAACGCACTACAGTTCAGCCTGCGACCATAGACACACTTTTATGTGGATTCCTACATCGTGACACAATTCGGTTTTACGAGTATCTATAAAGCTCAACTTGACGTTAGAAGACGTTAATATTTTTTAAATATATGTCTAATGCCTCTTTTTGTAGAGCATTATGGATTCCATGTTCAACTCGCGTCCACGACACGACCGCGCTTTAAAATAACTGAACTTCTTTCAGCAGTAAACAACAATTAAATTTACGAAATGCGGTTTTTGTTTGACTTTAGTGTGCATATCGTTGTAATTTAACGCTTATTGGTGTTTAAACAGCTAAATAAACCGTGAAACGAGGCCACAAAACGCGTAAAGACCATCGAACGATAACAAAAAGAGCGCCATTAATCTCTCATTGTGTGACGTCGGTGAAACGTCCCGTTTTGTTTGCAGACTCGTCCCGATTTATACGAACATCACTCGTTTACAGTTTGCCATTGTCCTTAAACCGACTGGGTGTGATCAGATACAATGGACCTTACAAATGGGGCGAAAATAACTGTCTATACATCATAACTGTGTACACAAGTCGTAAATTAAATTATGTGTTGTAATAGAAAAGCCATGCAACGCATATCCTTTGGATACTATCGGCCCTGTTTGAGCAACTGATAAAGGTTTAAAGTAGTGTGATGTGACCAGTCTTGATTTCAGGATAAAGATAGTGCCAAGCTACTCAACATGCAGTTTGACGGCACTTTTGACAAATTGCAGTGCGGTAAACGTATATTGATTTTACTTCAACCGTTTCTTTTAAATGCCGAGAGCATTGCACCGAGGGGCCGTTCGCTCATCTGCTAACCAAGGAAAAGAATTTGTTGCTATATGAATATTCTTTTGTAGTGTTGGTCCCACGAGGCGCGCGTCCCGCGTCCCGGGGCCGCCCGCTTCTCATGCTCCGATTGACAGGCCGGGACGTGTGACGGCCATTGTCACGTTGACATGTTGACACTGTCAAACTTGACTTCTGTCCGGATTCCGCATGTAAATCGTAAATACGGAAACATTACCCGCTTGCTTGACGCGCACAATGTAACGACAAATTAAATAATAGAATAATATAGAGAAGTTCACCGCGCACAGCTGCCGTTTTGTTGCAAACGTTTTTGATGATTATTGACGTCAACGCGGACATGAAAAGAAAAGTAGGCATATCGCATTACTTGTAGAACTTGACTTGAAATCGACAAACCGAGAATGGCAACAGTTAGAATAAATTTATGTTTTACAATGAGCTAACTGATGTCAAATTAATTTCGATCGTATTCGTTTTCAATTTCTTTTTTAAAAACAAAGCTGAAAATACTTAGTGAAAATCTATTGAGATAATGATTGTATTTACACACGGGTTTCTTTCGGCATTTATTCTCAGGGATCAGTCACTTTGGAAATGCCCATTTAGTGCCATATAGTTTTTAAAAAAATACATGTAAAAGTATCTGCGAAGATCTACTTACAGAAATAAATATCATTACATTTAATTTCACGTAGGTACTTATGCTTCACTACACTATGATACTACGACTCTGCTACGTATTCGCTAAACATTCACTACGCCAGCGTTACGCCGTCGCTCCCGCTACGCCGTCGCTCCCGCTACGCCGTCGCTCCCGCTACGCATCCTCTACGCAGATTCGACGCACTTCAACGTATAATCTTACTAAGTATATTAAGTAATATAATTTTATGCCATGCATAGAGCTGGAAATGATAAAAGAAACTTAACTTCGAACATCCCTTACCGATTAGGTATGCGCAATTGTAAAACTTACACATTTGAATTCACATTTTTAAATACTGCTAACTAAATCTCATTTGAGTTAAACAAGAATTCCAGACGAGACATATTGAAAGAAAAGTATACGTTTAAAATGAGCAAATGAGTATACGAGGCGTGTTTCGCCCCCCGTGGTCAGTCACCCTGTCTGCTCTCCTGCCGCGCACAGGGCCTGGTGACAAACTGACAATTTAAGTATTCACCTCTAATGTTGTTTAGGGAATATTCAATAATAATAATAATAATAATAATAATCTTTAATTCAGGTTATAAAAACCCATAGCAAGCAACACAGTAATAATAAATAAAAATAATATTTAAACCACACTAGGTTTAGGTCGTGCTTCATTAAAGCGTCTGAAAACTATTCCAGCCGGCCAAAAGTCAGTACTGAGGAAGACTGCTTTATGCGTCGCAGGAATTTGAAGGATGTAAGATTTGAAGTTTGTAGTCCTACTCGACTTCATCCGCGACAGCTTCAATAATGTTCGTTCCTCGGCACTGACTTGACTTTGGCTTTCAATGGCTAAACAAACCGTTTTATTTATGGCCATGTTGTGCGCCCACAATGAGAGCCTCGTCTTAAATTCTTTTTAAGCTGTTTCATTTCCGGACACAAAAACAAATCGGGCTCCAAGTGTTTTGGTTGTGGTTCTTTGTTATTTTTGCGTGTTTATGTATTTGTTGGGCTGCTTTTAAATAATAAGAGCTTGGTCTTACCGAAGTCGTATTGAATCTCTCTGGAAAGAAGATAATCGAATCGAAAACCGAATTTTAACATCGATACAGACTTCAGACTTCAGATTCTCTAAGCTTTTCTCTAACAAAGGCAATCACAAAACATAATATAAGTGAAGTGATCGGTCCAGGAAACATTGAACGTAATCTGTGTATTACACAAAGATTGCTCGTCTATTGGGGAGCGCTCCGCCCCTGCTATTAGCCTCACTTTATCTATCCCGGCTCCCCTCGTCTTTGTCCGCCGCTAATCCGCCAGGGAAGTGGCTAAATATCTTGTGTAAATAAACATTTCGCCTGTACCATTGTCAGGGGATGAGCGCTGCAACGAATCGGATTATGCGGCGTAAGGTGACGGTATCATACTCCGTAATTAGTTTGAACTAAAGCAGGATTTATTGTTTATTTTGAAGTGATCTGTTCTGATTGGAGGGGTGCACCGGTTGGACTTAATGTTTTTGTTAAACAAATTACGAATTTGCACATATAGTTCATGGGGTTTGTGCCTGCTGTGCTGTGTTCAATCCGTGGATGGGTAACCATTTAATATGTCAAGAACTCTTCGTGCCTCGGACATTAATTTAAACCGTTGGTCCCAGATTTCATTTGTAGATCTTTTTCTGTTGTTACGAGTAGACAGAACCCCAAAACTCTGACAACCGGTCTAATTCAGGGGTACCTATTGTGTTATCCAGTTACTAGGTTGTGGATGTCAGATAGGAAGTCGCTCCATATAAAACACTGGTATTTGGCTGCATCCAGTTATATTCGAAGTCGACCCCAACATAGTTGAGAAGAGGTGAGGTAGATAAGAATAAATAATTCAAGATTAAAGTTTTATAACCACTTAATATTCGTAGATATATAACACCTACATACACCGCAATTGCACG
Source organism: Euplexia lucipara (assembly GCA_921972225.1). Lineage (NCBI taxonomy): Eukaryota > Metazoa > Arthropoda > Insecta > Lepidoptera > Noctuidae > Euplexia > Euplexia lucipara. The sequence goes on from OV179146.1 coordinate 16,499,259, forward strand.
TCACCAATCTCGATTCTCATTCTCACATTTCCAGGAATCGTTCCATATTAAACAATATTTCAAAATCTCAACGCGAGTAAAGCGAAATGTTAGATTTTGTGATTTAAGATCACAAAATAAATCAATGTCCGTCTCGGAAAAGCAATTGCCTGTGATGGTTTTGAAGAAACATTCCGCATTATGAATCAGAACCGACAAACGTAACATATCATCGGGTATGAGGAATTATGTTCATTATAAATAAACATTATTTGAGGTGCAGAAGTTTGAAGATCAGAATTCCTATTAGTTTTGTTCTTATTCGATACAAGGTATTACACGATTCCACTACCGAAAACAAACAATAGTAATGCCCGCTTGTCATGAGGTAACAATGGTTAAGGATTATCATAGAGAGTGCAACAGCAGACAGGTCTCCGCCCAGCGGTGCCGCGCTGCCACTCCGTACCAACGAGCAATATGGAAATATCTACTGACTATCTTTAGTTATGCTCCCTATACGACATTTACAAAGAGCTGTCTCATTAGACACCACCAGTTTTTTTTTTCCACTGTGTAACATTACCTACTATATGTGCTTGCCACATATACAAGTAAAAGCGTGTTTATAAATTATGGTTATTTAATAAACGATGATCGCCGACCGTGTATTGTTTTCCTAATTCACCGATAGGCGATCTCGACCTCGATCTCTACTACTGTTTAATAACAACAAAAATAGTAAGTAAGTAATACCTAATAATATTATAATAAGAATTTATAAATACCTAATGTTTAATTATATTTTAATGTGAATGATTATTATTAAATTTAATATTGTAAAATAGACTAAATTATTTTAAGAATGTACTATTCAACTATTTTAAGAATGTTACTAACCCTCAAATTTGCTATGCCCGAAAAAAGCCGCTAAGTTGTAAGTTCCTACATTATAAAATAACACCAAAATGTACACTCAGTCTGCAAATAAATATTTGAATTTGAATTTGAATTTGGATATGCGGGGAAAAATGTAATACCTAAACAGACCGTTAGAAGAATGCAGGTATTTTTAGCAATTAAATCATTGCTAAAAAAGCAATTAAGATTCGATTCTTGTATATTACCTATCCATCAAATTAAATTGGAGCGTACTGTAACCAAAAGTCGATGACTTCCAGTAGATGGAAAGGTAAATCTACCCAACTATAGAACATAGAGTTTGCATAATACATCCGAGCCTAATCTAATTTTAGGCAAGCATCGTCGGCTCCGGCCGATGACGCTGCACATAGCGAGGAAGGCCGGGCGCGCGCCGCATGCCTATTCATGAAGCGACGGCTGCGCTGTGCTCCCCACCGCATTTGAATAAATACAATTAACTTGTTTGTTTTATTCAGCCCTTTGCGCCCCTACTTGGTGACCTTACCTTCCGGTGACCGTCACATTCCATAGGTACCTATCAAAAATCAGAAATAAGCTTTGCTCTTTCGGTTCGCTTTTAAGCGATTTCATCGATGGCGGCCGTTGGTGAAATTGAAAACTATTTCGCTCAAGGATAATATTCAAATTGCGGCTAATGGTGATATTCGGCAGCGGGCGACTCAAAGGCGAGCAGGCCGCGGTGCTTGCACTGTTATTATCTCAACACCATCGCGCTCTCACCTCACCCATTCCTTTTTTAACAGACTGCTCCATCTTCCTCGTTCCCTGGCTGACCGAGCGAGAGCTCCGGTCGTTTATACTAAACTCGACTCGGGGGCGTACCTCTGACAATTTATCATTTAGCGTTGCCTACAGACATTATTTGAAACGCATTAAAATCGCGGTTGTGGAAAATTTGTCGGCATCGAAATTAGTACTCCTCTCAAAGTGCATAATTTATCGCTTAGGCCGCATCCGGGGCGAGCGCGATATTTCTAATTAGAAATTCATTGACGTTGATGATCCCGAACATCTAACGTCATACTGGAACCTAAATGGTTTCCCAGTCACTTAATTATTAACTAAGTTATTGGCGCTATAGAGTAATGTATAAGGCAGCTACAGTTAAGTAGTCATCGATTAAGATAATTATGTTATTTATGATTGTAACTTCTGAGTTATGAGAATTTAAATTAATTTCCCGAATCCGGTTAATTTTAATCACCAGTTTGTATAAGCTCAATAATTTCCTAACGATCCATATCTCGATAAAGCGCCAAGCGGCTTACGGTAACTAACTGTAAATTATCGCTGAGAAGGCTTTGATGATATCAAGTTACACGCATACCTAGGTCAGCTAAAAATTGCTTGCAAAATGAAAACTAGGAAACAGCAGTATGATTTGATATTTACGAAATTGTATCTATTAAACTTAGGTATATTTTGCGTCTTTGCATATATGACATAAAAACAATCTTGGTTATTGGTTTGAAATCATAAGATTTTTGGCGTAATGCCGCGTGATATTATGTGAGATGACATGTTTCATTCGTCCAGCTTACAGGAGAGCGGTAAGAGGTGCACGAAGCTCCGCTGGCCGCTGCCCTGAGGAAGCTGTCACGCGCGGCGCGAACATGTGATGAATATGTATCGGCAGGCTGTAGCGGCGCCTTGTAATTTGAGACTCGCCGGTAATTATTTACGTGAGAATGGGCCTGGGCCAGCGCCCCCTCCGGCCCGCACCCACCCTGCTCAGCCCCTCTCACCGGAACGAATTGTTGATTGCGCGCGAGTTGAGATGCCGCCGCCAGATTGCTGCTCACGCTCCGGTGGTCAACGTTGCGCCCGCGCAGACGCGACGACTGCCCACTCCGACAGATCCACACTTGTAGTGTTGCTATACCTGATACGCAACACTCACTTGCTTTCGCAAGCAAAACCCAGATTAATTGCAAAAATATGTATACATACAATCGTTATAAATGACCCAATAAACTGGTTTCTGGAATACCTGAACCAGACAGCTAGAATACTAGGTATCAATGTGATGTAAAATCAGCTAGCTCTACAATATATTCTTAATTAATCAATCTTGAAGTAAGTAGGTAGTCGGCACGTTCCCACACGAAACTAAAAGAAAAACTCGTTGGCATATCAAAAATGTCTCATTTAAAACAGATAAATCACATCACATTAGCACGGCAATTTAGCACGAGACGACAATATAAGCGGAACACTGATCTCAAAACGAGTATTTTTTTCATTTTTTCGAGAAACCTCCCGTTGGAGTGATGACGGTTGTTTTGACTTGTCCTGACATTTGCGTGTTCGAGTCCCGTGCAGACTCCGGCAATACGGGCCCACTCGAGCGACTAAAATGTAACCTACATTAATTTGCGAGTCGACTACCTGTGTTGGTCTCTATATGTATAGTTAAGTACAGTAATAAAGAAACACTGACGCGTACCTATTGAATTTCCATTTACATTTAGTAAAAATCTAAACCCTTTCTTTCTTAATAAATGAACCTATTTAATATTGAAATTGTGTTTTGTTATAATAATTTTTTGACATGTTTTAAGTTTGGGTGCCATTATTGGCAAAAGCGTAGCGCACTGTGCACCGTACCTATGTTTAACAAACAAAGAAATTATTTGATTTGATTTAAAATTGATAAAGTTGATGAAGAAAATTAAATGATTAGGGCCATACCAACACACAGACACAATATGAATTTGTATGTAAGTAAGTACCAATCTTGTATCATTAAATTATGTTGGTATTCACAATAAGTTCGAAGTTCCACGATACATGGTCCATATTAAAGTGCTTACATTCAGTGCCGTCTGGCGATATAAATAGAAACTAAAAAGATGTATGGCTGCTGGCTACCTAAATGACTAGACATTGAGGCAGACCAGTCTGCTATGAATCTCACACATGACATTGTTTTCATAATCGTTTAAAATTAATAAATTGACAAGGGCACTTGGGACCACTGTGTTTGTTTGAACAACAAAATGTTAAATTGACTGCTTTCAATAAGTGGGCACGTCGTGCTGGCGCCCCGCGGAGTGCCCCTAAACACACACAGACCGCGGGGCGCCGCACCCTGCCCGCGCCCTGCACACTAATAACACCGTCTTTCCCTCTGTCATGCCTTATTTCATCCAAGCATCTCTTGTTTTTTCTATATTGTCGTTTTTTCGAGCTGTGAGCCCACTTGGAACATTAACAATAAAACGAGTTCCTGATGATAGTAATCCTTCATCCTCATTGTCTTTTGGCAGTTTCGTGGAATAATATATGTTGTGCTCTCGCGACTTGATATCTGAACGTCATATTATAAATGGCGTCGTTTAAAATATTTTAATACCCTCTACATCACGGCGATATTAATTTAGTACGCTTGAGTTGAGCGGTGCCACCGATGGAATGTTAAATGACGGATTACCGACCGCCGAGATTGAAAGATAACCAACAGCTCGAAATGTTGGAGATTCTATCATTGCCACATCTTGTAGGCTTTCTTTTACTCTACAATAATACCTAGTGATTAGATATGGATATCATACTTTTAAGAAAAATCATACATGAAAGAGTACAATGCTTACCTACCTACAAGTAAAAACAAACGAATAACACCCCAGACCTGATAAGATATTACCTATAGGCAATCAACTTTTGCCAATGCTATGCTATTTTTTTATTGTGTTATTAAAAAAACATGACATTTAAATACAAACACTGATAAAACATATGTATATCATGTATTATTTATCATGTATATCTTGTATTGATTTCAGTAGACATTCCGACTACTTAACTGAAAACCTCCTTTCTATCATGAAATCAGTTAAAAACATAGACTTAGAGAATTGACTGTTCTAATTCAATGACTGCGAAAAACCTGCACAAAATTAACCACTCTCTAGAAAAAGACAGAGATAAGTTCCTTGCCTTAGACTATATACCTCTTATCTAAGGTTCCTTGCTATGCCTCGTATGCCTACATCAAATTAACAGATCAAACATCACATAAAACTAAGCATAAAACTATGCGTTACTTAGCAACGGTTGTCATGACTTATTGAAGTCTGTCTTTAAGCAAGGAAACAAAGTTATTGTATTGTAAAATAAGTGTATTGTTTTACGAATCAGTAGTACTTTTATAAACCATGGTGCGAATTACCGTAGATTTAGTGCGTAAAAAGGCTGAACACCATGACTGCTTACTAGCACCGCTGGAAGAGATCGCATTGCATCAGGAAAACATTGAGAAAATCGAATACATTCAAGACTGGTGTCCGAAACTCAAGATACTGTTAATGCAAAGTAATCTCATAGCCAAGATTGAAAATTTCAATAAGCTAAAAAATCTCGTTTATTTGAACTTGGCTATCAACAACATAGAAGTTATTGAAAACTTGGAAAGATGTGAATCATTAGAAAAATTGGACTTAACTCTTAACTTTATCGGTGAAATCGTGAGCGTAGAAAGTCTCACAGGTAACTATAACCTATCAAACCTATATTTAACGGGGAATCCTTGCACTGATTATGAAAACTACCGTGATTTTGTAATTGGTACATTACCCCAGCTCAATCACCTAGACGGCAAAGATATTGATAGATCTGATAGAATCAAAGCATTACAAAATCTTCCAATCATAAGATCAGACATACTGTTCGAACAAGAAAACTATAGGCATCAGAGAAAGAAGCAGAAATCCCGCCTCGAGCGAGAAATACACGAGAAATGGGAAAATGAATACAAAGACATGGATCCAGATGAACGAAACCAGAAATTTTATGCAGAGAAATGTGAACACGCTCCTGAGGTGCGCTACGAAATGGAAAAAATGCGCCAACTAAAACTTAAAAGTTATGAATCTGACGAAAAGAAAGTGGAAAAACGAGTATATAAGTTTTTTGCTCCAGACGGTAGACCATACAATATAAATCAAGCAAAAATAGACTTTGACTTCAGTGACCATGATTCTGAAGCGTATGTTTTGGATTTAGCAGTATATAAACACATGGATTCAAATCTTGTTGATGTTGATGTCCAGCCTAACTATGTAAGAGTTATGATAAAAGATAAGATATTCCAACTCCATCTACCGACAGAAGTTGACACTACCAACTCTACTGCTAAGCGATCACAGATTACTGGACACTTGCTTGTGACGATGCCAAGGTGTAACGCTGTTATTATAAAACCAAATAATAATCCTAAAACTAAAAATAAAAAAGAAGCCCAACTGCTCTCAGAACATACAGTAAAAGATTGTTACAATCATAGTGACCAAACAAAGAGAGAATATTTAGAAATAGGTCCAGCAGATAATGTATTAGATTTTAGTAAAATGACTCAACCGAGATCGACACCAGATTACATTGATCCCAGAATTAAGTTAGTTGGAAAACAGCCTCCGCCAGAGTTTGTTGATGACCCAGAGGTGCCTGACCTCATTTGAAGTTTAATCCATTTATGAAAGAGCCACAAAAGCTCAGGCTAGAAAAACAAAAACACATCTGTTTGTAGTAATTGTTTTTTATTTTTGCGATTTATTAGAGCACCAATGGTAAGGCAGTCTTAATTATACTTAAATATCTAGTTAACCTTATCATATTATAATATTGTACTTAAGTTGTACCGGAATAATAATATGTAACAGTTTAAAAAATAAAATAATGTGTATTATTAGCACATGTGACTTATTTTTAAAGTTTAAGTAGACTGATATCATATCTTACATTAGGAACAGAATAAATAACTTAATTAAAGACATTGTTGAGACAGCACAAATTAATAATATTGACTATATTGAAGACAGGGCAGCGATGAAATTCACTCAATCAAAATTATCGATGATACCTCTATTTTCTAAAAGAAGATATGAGAATAATGCGATGCCACTTATAATAGAAAATTAAAGCTCCACTCGAATGCTTAACATAATTTGTTTAATGATTAGGTAGGTACTAGTCGTTCAATTACATTATTCAGTTTAGAATTACTTAACATACACGTACCTAACAGATCATTTGACTTATGCAAAATACAGTAGTCGACTAATTGAACTACGCTAAAAAATACTTCACATTTGAATAATTATTTAAAGTAGGTATCTATCTAGATTTGATGACTTTCAACAGTGTCAGGCGGCACGCCGTTGGTTGAAGATGGCATTGCGACCATAAACGACAGGAAACCATCAACATCCTTCATTTCCTTGGACGTGAACTTGGCAGAGATTTGGTGACGACCGGCCCACGGTGGCGTCAACTTATACTGGGCAGTCGCAAACTCTCCTGGCGCCACATTCTGGGAAAATTCAAAGTTACGTAGGTAAGTAAGCTTCGTATGAATCCAAACTTGATGCCTTGCGGAACTCCCGCTAGCGCTACGTACGCAAACGCGAAATAGTTCACTCATATTATGGTAGATGGCGCTGGTAACATGACTTGAATGGATTTTATAAATTGAATGGCGTTTCCAGTGCGATTAAGTGAATATCATATTAAAAATCAATACATACAATAACGTATCTACAAGATATTCTGAGTTGGTATACAAATGATACTTAAAGCAGCATACCATTGACTGTTACTTTGGGACGAATAAAATCTAAAATATGTATTTATTTAAGTACATATAGTGTTGTCTCTCCATGTATTCATCGCTTACCTCATCTAACTGAATCTTAAGCTGCTCATCAAGTCCAGGTCCTTGAATATAGAACTTGCCCTTGGTGAGTGGGATGGGCAGTGGGTTCTCGACCTTCACGGAGACGGTGAACTCTTGGTGTGACACCGGTTTACCTTCAATGCTGATTTTGATGTCAGGGTTGCGCACTCTGAAGTCGTCTTGGGCGAAAAAGTCGAATTTCGTGTCAACTATTGTTGCTAGGCAGGCGATGTTAAACGAAGCCTGTAACAGGGAAAAGTATTATTTGTTAATTTATGTTTTGGATGAACAAAGCACACAATTAGACCTCTGGGGTCTGTCTTAGCATACCATGGCCTGGGATTTAATCAACGCGCTATTAATAGTAAAAGTTAAGTCGAGTTGATGTTGTATTCTTTAAACTTACGTCTTACGTTATTACTGTCTTTAAAACTTTGATATTTATAGATATCCGGTTTAGTAGATCTTTAATCATCAAATCAATAAGTATCAAAATGATTATTTCTATTAAAAGCCATACAAACAACTCTAACAATATCGTCCAGAATTTCTTTTTTTTTTAAATAAAATATTACCTGATCAACCAGCTTCTTATAATACTCATCGAAGGTGACCAGCAACCTGATGACCTCCTTGCCTTCTGGCTCGAGCTTGAGATCAAACTCGGACCTCTTCACTCCTTCACCAGTCACTCCCGTGTACGTTACTGTATCTACACGGAGGATACCCTTTACCTGGTGCGAGTCGGAACTTGAACGGTTCCTGATGTGTAGGACCTGAAATCAACCAACATATTTACATGAATCAAAAGTCTTTATTGATGTAGAAGTAAATAAGTTAAAGAAAGAAAGAAAGAAAAAATATTTATTGGCAACAGGTAAAAAGATGCACGCATTGTAAAACATGAAATAAACAAACAAAAACTGTAAAAAACCTGTCACAGCTTCGCCAAAAACCTAATTTCAGCGGTAATGCCAGACAGATGCTGGCTGACTTTGGTTTTCAAATGTACCTTTTGGGACGAGTGACGGTTGAAAACATAACAGTTCAACAAGGAACAAGCATTCGGCATTGAGTAACAAGTTCAATGTTAGCCAATGCCGTATGTTTCTCGTAGATGGTCCTGTAGGCAAACATTGTAGTTGCTGTAATGTTTAAGCAAGATCTAAAGTTTGAAACAATTCCTCATCAAAAATAAGAGTATAATTGAAAATAACATACCACATTAAAGTTCTGTCCAATCTTGATATCGTCGAGTAGCTCAAAGTCAAAGGTGACGTCATTAAAGGCATCATTGAGATAGTACCGTGCGAAGATGCTCTCCGACTTGCGAAGTGCCTTCTCCATAGTCATGCGTTCTTCACGTGTTCGCTCTGGATATTTGTATGTGTTTGTAACATCCTGGAATTTCATAAAAGTAGGAATTGATAACTCGTCTTTATTATACTCAGTACCTAACGCATCAAAATAATAATTCTGGCAAATATGGAATTAAGCGAGGCTATGTTAATTAGTAAAAGAAATGCTTGTAAAAATACTTGACGTTTAAACAAAACACTGGCACGGTTGGCGCCGTGGCTGAGTGATCAGTTGCTACGGTACGTGTCGCGGGTTAGATTCCCGCACTTTAAAGAAAAACGCCCAGTGTGAGACAATTTCATTATATTTTTTTTTTAAATCCAACATACCTCTCGTTCCATTTTCCCTATTGTTTTTGTTGAAATATTTTGCCCGATAGAGACAGTGTCACGAGCCATCAGTTTCAGCGGTTGGATTTCACCAGAATATTTCCACAACACCTAAAAATATACACAAAATCAGAGTCAGTCAAGTCTGATGTTAGAATCACTATCAAGGAATCTATTATAATTTAGAATATTTATATTACCTTATCAGCATTGACTTCAGCAAAAACGTAAGCGGCATCATAAGGTCTCTGCAGTTCTCCGTCCCTGACTGCTCTTAGTGAAGCTGGTCCACAACGGAACATGTCTTCAGAGGTTTCTTGAGGAGTTGAGTCTAAGGCCTGCCAGCCACCGTACTCCGGGCCCAAATCTGGACGGTCCATCCACACCTGTAAAACAGCAGAGTAATATTGTTACAGTTTTTGACTGGTCTGTTGGTCTAGTCGTTAGTGGCCTTGGCTGCTATGCTGGAGGTCGTGGGTTCGATTCCCAACCAGGACAAATATTTGTGTGATGAGCACTATCATTTGTTGTGTTTGGCTGTAATGTATCTATAATATGTAAATATTTAGAACACAAGCTCTGCTTTGCTTGGGGCTAGATGGCGTTGTGTAAAAGTTGTGGAATATTATATTTTAAACTATTATTACATTTCTGAGAGAACTGGTTGTTGCTACATACCGAGATTGTTTCAGTCAGTTTTATTATTGAAATATCTGGCATCTGGTATATTGAAAAAGGTAATCTTGAAGATTAAATGTGCTATAATAAAAGCCTAAGTACGATCACCATAACAGTAATAAAGATTGAAAGTGAATAGATTTAAACATGTAGGTTAAGTTATTTATACCAATAACGAAATGAGTCATCAATCGATCTGATTTTGCGTGGGACGCAAGCGCATACACTTTGAGACTATTTCAAGCGTCGCATCGATAATAATGCTCGTAGCAGCAGTAAGACACAATTTGTTGCACAATAGAAAATTGCAATCGTGTCCCAGGAATTTACACAAAATATAATATGAAAACTTACAAAACTCCATCACATCTATCAGGCATCTATATGCACCCGTAAACAGCAATAAATAACTTGCAAAGTTTTACTCCTTACCTCATTCCAAACGTGGTAGTTCCAAACAGAGTCTTTGGTAAACTCCTCAAGAGTGTTGCCTTGGTCGTCCTTAATAATATCGATGGTGAGACTTCCTTGGCTGTCGTGAGCTGCATCGTATCCCGACACAGGTCGGCAAGGGATACCAAGAGCTCGGCAAACTGCAAAACATAATTTCCGTTTTTTAAACCACGAAGCCTTTGGAATGGAGTTATAATTTTTAATTTCAAAACTTTTACAACACCTTCAGCTTGCTATTGTAGATACACTTACTTGTAGTCAGCACCCCAGCGTACACCCAACACTGTCCATATTTGACGGGCTTCTTCTTCTCGTAATACTTCTGCAAGATAGCCAAAGAGCCGACCCACTTGAGCGGGTGTGTCCCTCCGCTGTAGTCCGACACCTCTGTAGCCCAGTTGCCGATGATAACACCGTTGTCGTCTTGTGCGTTCACTGCAGCTGACAACGCCCGGCATGTCCGGATTGGATCACTTCTGGCGCGGCCTTTGACCTAAAACAACGTCCGGTGAATAATGTCTCGTAAAACAACGACTATCATTAAGTTATCGGATCTCACCGCTTTTCATGTCTAGAAAGTTTAGACAAAACTAGTTTCTAAGTGGAAATCTAAAAACAAGTAGGTACCTTTCCAATTTCTCTGACTAGATAAAGTGCACAGTCTAATATATCTCTTTCGTATTGTGCGTAGTTCCAGGGTGTCGGTTTGATACGATTGTATACTCCTCTAAACATCAGTCCTCCATCTTCTAGCACGTACTCGTCACGATGGCTGTGACCTAAAAATCCCAGACATTTCAATTTATTTTCGTTCGGAATAAATTAGTTTGTACAGGAGACACATTTACGATTTTGACGTATTAGAAAAGCAGTTGATTTAAAGTTTCCGGTTTTGCAAGTAGGCTCCAATTGCAACAGTTATTTTCGGTCTCAATCACGTCGACTTTATTCAATTTACTAATTGGGAAATACAATACAAACATACCTGGCATATATACAGTATCTGTCAAGCACCAAGGATTGAAGAGGACGTAGATGGGTAAGGGATGTCTGTAGCTAAGAGAGCTGCCTCCACTAAGTCTTGTGTCCACATCAAGCCTCCAGGCGGCTACAATGCAGTCAGCGGCAGGAGTCACAGCTACCATGAGGTGAGAGTCCATCTGACCCTCGTAAGTCGCACTCCAGGCTCCAAAGGTCTCGGAACCTTTCTCCAGTAAAGGAACAGCGGCGGAAGTTTCATCCGATGGTCCCCGTGTTTCAACATCTACGTAACAAAGATATGGTCATGTCATGGCTTTATTTTTAACATTTACGTCGCCCTAAAGAGCAGGTTTACGTAATATCCCATTTATATCGGTGTTCCAACACCTAATTAATTGGCAAGATCAAACACCAAATATTTTTAAATGAGACCTTGAGCGGTAACATGTTCAATCCTCGTATCAGTGTCTGCGATCATAGCCCAACAAACTGAGTAGACATCCTCTTACGAATCCTTTTTTGTTGTCATGGTCATCTACTCAAAGACAAAGAGGGCTTATCTACAAAAACCCTGATTAGCTAACGTATAATGAAAAACATTTAAGTTACTTTTAGCTCGACCTTGACTTACTATGGAGCACACAGAATTCATTTTGAGTAACTTATGTAGATTTAAAGGATTGAATTTAACTAAATTTAATAATAAAGGGTTTTAGGTCGCATATTTGAGCCAATCTTTTTAGCCATAAGCTAGTCAAAAAGTAATGAATATTTTAACTACACACCTGCAACGTAGAAAATAAACGAAACAGCATCTCTACTGGCATCGTATGGCCTGTTCAGTAATATATCTAGTTTAAATGCCTGTCCTCTTCGCACGACGAGGCATCTATCGACGTTCCTTGTCATCAGGTTAAACTTGTTCGTGTGGTGGTTCTCGCCATTTGTGTCGACACAGAAATCAATTCCCTGCACCGCAAGCACGCCCTGTCGCGTCGCGTCGACGACATCTGAATAAACAAACACAAACTATGTTACAATGCATTGTAAATTTGTAATACTTATTCATAATATCTTATTTAACGAGTACAGAACTCATTGTAGAAACAATTGATATGGACTCATTTAAAAATTGGGAAACATTTTTGCTTATGTACATCCAACCAAGCTTGGTTATTATTCCTATCAGAATGTCAAAGGTAATCGATCCATAAAACAAAAGTAAGTAGTTATCTACTAGCAAGCTACTTGCGGTCTTGAAATTCGAAATAGATTTGTTTGATGTAGATTACAACACCAAAAGAATTACGTTTTTAGTGCCCACGGTAAACATTAAACTAAGCGCTAATGGAGCATTAAGAATGAAAACATCGGAATCATCATGGTCAAAAAATTTCGCGCCCTGGAATTGGCTGCTAGCCAAAGCATCAATCTCCAAATACACACATAATGTAAATCATATTTATTTAGCTGTTACAATTAAGATCAATTAACTTATTGTATAAATGCATTAACGTTCCTAATTTTATAATCTTACTGTTGGTTTGGTTTAAAAACTTTTCCTTTAACGGCCCTTCAATATCGATGATTGGATGAATTTATCTTGATTTTTAAATAGGGAGCTATAATATGCTTCTGATTAGTAATAAGAATTCATATTTTTAACTGCCTGTCTCATTGTTACCTGGTTGAAACGGCACATTCACAATAATATACTTTTCCCGCCTCCCAAAATATCGGCGCCACAAACTTTTGATATAGTCCATTATTTTACGATCACGTTAAACTCCCAGCAAATTTAAACATTACAGAAACACTACTATTCACACAAAACATCCGTCAGTTTCGTTCACAATCGACCACAGTTCGTATGTTGCTAATTATAAGAACAAACGTGTAGTTCTTTTTGCATGCCGTCATGGACTGCGAGCTGCAGCGTGAAACTCAGCAACTAGGTACTCCTACATCCAAGGCGGGCGGTGATGTCATAGTCAACAAGCAATGAAAAGCTTCATCCAGTTACTGAGAAACTGATTCTGTTCATTGACAAAATCAAGGCTGAGCAGCCAATGTTACTCATATCATTAGTATCTGACAAAATCATGCCTTAGATAGAAAGGTGATATCATTAAAGTATCAATTTAACTAAGCTATAAACTCAATGCTAAACGAAATTCCAGTAGGCACTACGAAGTAAGCTCGGGTACTAAATTAGTCAAGAATAAAGACCTAGGTATCACATTATTATAATATCCATTAAATTAGAATTTAATATCCATTCGTTCAACTGTCATGCACCATGAAGTCACCTGATAGTTCTTGTTGAAAATTTAAGATTCCAGTATGATCGATCGAGACTATTTTACTTTATATAGCTGCACCGGCAAACTTTGGCCTTACAATCAATATATGTTGCGTACCTTCTTAGTTTATACTAAGGCAAATAAGTCAAATGACAAATTGTCACCTGATAATGAACCAGGATATTTGTCATAGACCTGTCTGTCATATCATCCAATATTAACACTGTCGTTAAGTTTTCTTAAATTTTCTAATGTTTCACTTAACTTTCTTATTTTTTTGTTTATAAACCTTTTCGTGAAATTAACAAACAAAAGAGAATTGGCGAAATTGGTCCAGCCGTTCACCACGTACCAAGGAAAATAAGTATTCATTTATATATATATATATATGGGTACAGTTACCTAATGCTTTTGCGCTATGATAGTTTCTGTTTCCGTGCCTTTTTTGCCCAACGATTTTATTTATTTTAAAGGAACACCAACGACATAATTACAAGATCTTATACAGGTAGGTACAAATTATATAGACATCCAATTTTGTGTAAGTATTTTTATAACTATTTTTTATAACTTCTTCTTATAACTTTAATTATTTTTATAACTTTACTATGATTTTTTACTTTACAACACCTATACCTAAATTGTTACTTCTTATCAGTTAAAATTGTAGAAATCTATCAATTAACACTAACATTTAACCCTTTAATCAGGGTCAATTGAAGTCGTGCGTTCGCTATATCTTCATTTGATATCTATTGAGTAATTCATTACGTATGTATATTAAAAGAAAATGATGTTAATGCTTTAAATGGATGAGTGGTAGTTTATGAACATTCTTGACGTGTCGCATAATGGAGTTGCTGTTTGCTAGAACATGCTTAACTAGCGAATTGCCGAGACTCCTTGGTTTAAGCGTCTTTTTTGTGATTTTTTACGTATATTGTTCCGAATTTCACCAAAATCTGGTCTGGTACAACTTAGACAACTAAATATCATTGACCCCAAAGTCTTTTAGAGCTGAGCCGCCTAGCAACAACTTTAGCATACTAAACACTAAACAAGGCCGTTCGACTCCTTTCATCACCCGCCTGGTAAATAACTTATTTGGAATTAATTGCTACGTGGGATGGCAGACCTGCTATGCTATACCGGGATATGTCGGCCTTCGGAATAATCAACGAATGAAATACGGTCCCACACAAACTGCGCACGGCGATGGCGTAGGCAAACGATTAGGAATTAGTGTAAGATGCGCTTAGATAACTATTAATTAACGCCATGCTGGGAACAGCGCTTGATTTTAATCAATGAATAAGATCCTATCTTGCATATTATTCAAATAGCATGTGCACCTGTACGCATGATGAGTTGATCAGTTCTTTACATTTCACTATCAACCTCATCTCAGTGCCATAATATATGATCTAAAATGATTCAATAAAAAAGTCTTGCTTGGTCTAACTGACAAAGCTGCAAACTTTGTTTAATTGCCTTTAATTAGCTTTTATCTCCTCAATTTTATTTTTCTTCATTTTTGTGGACATCGTAAAAAACTTTTTATCATGTTGCGCTAGTGAACAATAGAACTGGATCATTATTTTTAAAACACTCCTTGCATCTTTATAGTGATCTCATAAATTAAAGCCAGTAGCAAAATGGACCAATTCATCTCATAAAGTTGTACGAATGTAGAGAAAGCGTTTATCTCTACTACGGATTTTAAAATGACATTATTACTGTGTAATCTGAAAGGGCTAGTTTTTAGATCACTTCTTCTTTTTAACCGACTTATTGAAAAGAAGGAGGTTATCAATTCGGATTATGTTTGTTTTTTATGTTTCTTCGCACATAATTTCGTCGCTTGCCAACCGATTTAGAAGGGTATACTTCCCAAATGGTCCCGTAGTCACCAAGTCGGGATGAATCTTAATCTGATCTGATGATGGAATCTTGGCGAAATCGAGGGAACTCTTCAAATTTTAAAGGAAAACGTACAGCGATTTTGGTTTTTTTTCTACAAGTGTAGCATTAGCGTTCAATAAGAACCATACTACTATCAGATCTTATGATGAAGCCAAGAGATAGGCACTGGAACTCCATAATAAGACAATGCATCCTAGCCGTGTTTGAGCTTGTTAGAATTGTAACGGTATGCACTTTCCAGATGACTAGTCTTAAGATCGCTTCATCTTTTTTAGATAGTCGATTGTTTTAAGAGGGTTGTACGCTATTATAAGTAAACAGAAATAAACTTTATTTTTTTTTTACCTATAAGAAATGAGTCAATCATTCATATAGGGAAATGTTTCTGTCATTAATATCTACCTACTTATAAAAGCAATCATTTGCAGTTGGCAATAGTTTTGAACAATATTCTTCCACATAATCTGTTTATGGCGAAAATATCTTACGAACATTTTTGTTTTCCGATCTAACAAAGCTATGATCTCCAAATTCTAGATGTTTTCGAAAATCGTTTTACTATTATTCAACCTGACCTACTTTTATTTGACTGCAGCATAAACACCTGCCGACAATAACTCCATTACGATCTAGAATTATGATCGCGCACACGAAACACGAACTTTTTAATTATTTCAGTCTATTTCAGGAACGAATCTCAGTTTCAGTGACTCACTTACAACCAGGGAATTACGTAAGTTATACGTAAGATGATGGTCTACAAAGTATGGGTATTTTATTTACTTGCTTAGTTAAGACAACGACGCGATGTCCGGATAGTTTGGCAACTAAGTGTTGACTTTGACAAATGTGGAAAATATCGCAAGTCCTTAGCAGTTTTGTAATTTTTTTTAAAGATTCCAAGATCTCGTTGAGTAATACAGTCTTCTTAGTCAGACAGTTTAGTCATATACTTAGGGTTCTATATCATACCTAGGTAATGAAATTTTATTGTACCAGTTTTTAGCGCACGGAGGAGAACTAAACTATGTACAGTAGAACAAATACCCAAGTTACTTATTGTATTCTAACATACTTGTTCTTGGTATTCATCCAGATATATTGCTTCTTTTGCAGAATAACCTATGACACACAATACATGAACAAGGCTTAGAATTTTATAAATGAATCAATTTCTATACGGTTCATGATTGCACTTATTTTACTTTTAATTTCATTTTTTTATTTTACTTTTAACTTCTGTATTATCGAGAGCTTCGCAGTAGATAAAGACCTTATTTTGATAATTCTTTGTTTATTTTATTTATTGATTTTATTTTATTGACGGATTGACAGTCAGTGGAGACTGTTTAATAAGATGAAAATTAAATTTCGGAAAGAGTCTTTTCCGAACCGTTGTTAGCGTCAACATTTCCCGTACCTTGTTTCTACCGGCTCTTAATAATATGAATGTCAATTAGAAACTGCAATTAACATAATATTTAATATGAGTGTCGCATCTTCACACATGCCTAGGTATATTAGAAACCGGTTAGACGCATATGTAGGTGGATGCGTTTATTACATTTGTCTATAGCATTAGCAATCAAGAGATTAACTTCATTTGTTTTATGAGAATGCTATGTGTGTGGATATTTACAACTGTCAATCACGAGCGAACCTTTTGAGTTTATATGAATGTATTGGTCGTAGCAAAATTGTACGACGGATCTGCGCCCGCCAGTTTACCTTGGAATTGCATGCCATGACATAAGCGTACAACCTCTATTTCTTATTCGTCAACTTGTTTAAGAAACATTCCTTCAAAACCAACTTTGTACCTATGTGACTTTACTTTCGATATTTAGGGAGTTTATTACGGTAGATTACGAGAAATTAGACATAATTTGTGGGTGTAATTTACCTATAATAAGTATGTATTTAGAAATATATAAGTATGTTTATCAGCTGCTGTTTAGTACCCATAACATAAGATCTCAAGCTTAACTTGGGACTAAATGGCGTTGTGTGAAAAGTTGTGGAATATTTATTTATTTATTTAGTACCCGTAACACAAGCTCTCAAGCTTAACTTGGGGCTAAATGGCGTTGTGTGAAAAGTTTTGAAATATTTATTTTATTTATTATTAGTAGTACAGAGGGGTTTGCGGTTAATTAATGACACTGCTCTGGTCGAATCGATCGAAGGTTAAGCTGCGCTTGCCGAGGTCGATCCGTAGATGGGTGCAAGTTTGTGCTTCGGAAAGCAAGTTAAGCCATTGGTCCTGTCTATCATTTGAAGATCTTTGACAGTTGTAACGTGTAGTCAGAACCCCGAAAGTTTGACAACCAATTGAACCAAGGAGTAAGTAGGTGATTATAGAGTTACCCAGTTACTGGGTAAGATACTGATAGGCAGTTGCTTTATAAAAAAATAAAATAAAAAAAAACAAATAAAAAAAAATGTTAAATCGCTCCATACGGTAAGACTGGTAACTGATCCTAACACATTTAGTAAATGATGATTAATACTAAGTCGTAGGTACATAGTATACCTATGAAATTAATGTACCTAGGTGCAAAAGTAGTTTAAGACTATTTTATTACATGTTCTCAGACTTTGATTACATTATCCTCATGCAAGACAATAGTCTTATTGCGGTACGGGTGACGGTAATTACCTACAGTAATACAATCACCCACAACGTAGGCAGGAGTTGGTGTTAAAGACTAAAGTATGTGGGTTTAACTAATTAACAAATGAATGAATAATCATAATTATAGGTACCTAGGTATCAATATTATTAATAAGGAAAAAAATAATGAGTTAAAAGTCCTATGACTACCCAATCTATAGGTACCTAATTAATCCCTAGGTAAGGAAATAAGTCTCCTTATTTTACCTTTGAATAGCGTTTGATTTGCACGTTTGAACATAACTTATTGTTACGGTAATGTTTCTGATTATTGGGCATTGATTTTAGGGGTTCCCAAATTTTCAAAGATGTTTTTCCTGAACTGAAAATTGAGTTCTAGTTTTATGTAGATTCATTGAACGAATTTTAAAAAAAGATCTATCGTTGGTATCTAGAGCATTCTATTCCAAACAGTGTTATAAAAATAAGGCTTACCTGTGTATTAGGTAAAGAATCTAGCCGTTGTTCACAACTACTTAAATTAGTAAACTGGACGTATGTATAAGAATTAGGATAAGACACAACGTGATCTATCTTAACGTCTAGTGGACAATTATTATTAATACATAGTTAGGTACTTGAGTAGGCGCCATTGTAAGTAATAGCGTGACGTAAATTAATTTATCCCATAAAGACACACGAGTACCTACCTATTACTTACATTTAAATATGCTGTTTTTTTATGACTGGCAATTATGTTTTCTGATTAACATTTTAATTATAGCTACATTCATTCCAACTTTTAAACCGTTTTATTTTTATCCAGGTTTGAAACTGTCCAATTCTCATATTCTTAATAGATAAGTTACAATTTCTAATTTTCGTTGTTCAAAAAATTCTTACGCAATTTCTCAGACATATGGATAGGCGTCTAATACAAGAACAATATTGTCTTTGGTTTATCACTTAGTTCAAACACAGTAATCTTAATGGCTGGCAGCTGATAAAATTTGGAACTACTGCTCTCTATAATCAAGCGGCACTTGCCTAATGGCTATGGGCGTTAGACTGGCTATCGTCAGGTCGTGAGAACAATCCCGACCCATAGCACTATTGACGTAAACCGACTCCAGACACAAGCATTTTTAACTTAGAGAAAGAAATAAGAAAGAAAATATGTTTATTTGGGACACGCACAGGTTAGTTGGAAGGGTTAACAAGGCTACCAGTAAAGGGCAACCCGCATAGCTAGTAAGCTATTTTTAAAAAAGTTATTAATGGAAGATCCAGTTTAATAAAATCCCTATAGTACAAGTACTGACATACCAATGGGTAGGCGAGGTGTAAACCAGTTCGCAAACAGTAGCGTGCAAGACCTCGAGGGACAGAACAGGTTGGGCGCAATCAATGTGATAAATGGTAGAGCTAATAGTTTATACGTACATCAAGGTATTGGTCGCGATATTTTGAACGCAAAACCGGTTTCCAAACAGCAGTTTACAGCTGTTCTGGTAGTGGATATGATACATGCACCAATGTACATTATACATACCTTACATATTATAAAAAAACAGAAAAGCTAGGTCCCAAAATTACTATAATATTTTATACTAGCTGGTCTGCGCAAGATTAGTAGGTACTTCGAGTAGGTACGTAGTTTTTTTTTGCCCATGGTAGTAGTTTTGGCGTGAAAGACTAACAAATATCAATACAAACTTTCGCATTAATAATATTAGTAGGACGTAAAGGTTTCTGAAGATGTTTGGATGTTTATTACTCAATCAAGTAAAATTGGCACATAGATATACAGTTTTCTAAATTAACACAGGATACTTTTTTTCCCGGTATTGATTTTCCTTGGGATAAGCTTGGGAAAGTTACTTTTTAACGCAAGCGTAATATAATAAGCGGACTGCGTAGGAAAGTTGTATGCTCTGTGTACGTAGGCTTGCTGGCTCAGCTCCACCTTACATTTGGAAAAATATGTCTAAAGTTCTTCATCATCTTCATATTTCGTTCAGTTCATCTTTGTTTGGAACGTGTAGGTATTTTATTTTTTAAATTCCTATGTCGTCATTTTTTACAGATTTACCAACAATGTTGGTTTAGTTCTGGCCGCGAGACGAGCTGTGCTAAAAGCCATGAGTTTTATTTTTAACTCACTTCAAAACGATGGAAAGCCATAAATTAAACTGTGTTCGTAATCAGCCTTGTTTGTTTCTGTCATTTTTAAATTTCTGAGTGACATGAAAATATGGGTCAGGTGGATAGATATCTAAACAAAAATTGGACTGTGTTCAATATGTTTACTTGCACTTTCATTCATGTTTTATTGATGGCCGTTCTAATTCTCTACGAGATAGAAGTACCCACCTACCTGAAGTTATCGGAATGCTGGAATTTTTAAATTTAGCATAATATAAACTCTCATTCAAATTAAAAATAGGAAAAAGGTAGCGAGATAGTTGGCTGACAAGCTAATTGCGTGCTGTTATTTAGTAATTCATATTGTCCTCAAAAACATTAGGTTACCTACCTTAGGTTTCTGAGGTATTAAATTTGAAATAAGTGTCTACCTAAAAACTGAAATAATTAACTAAAACGACTGACCACAATTTATAATTTTTTACTTGAAGGAGAAAAAATCAAATGGGCCACTAAAATTTCGTCCCTTTTTCC
Organism: Euplexia lucipara; assembly: GCA_921972225.1. Taxonomy (NCBI): domain Eukaryota; kingdom Metazoa; phylum Arthropoda; class Insecta; order Lepidoptera; family Noctuidae; genus Euplexia; species Euplexia lucipara. The sequence goes on from OV179146.1 coordinate 16,520,175, forward strand.
CGTTGGTTCTTCAATTAGGAATCAAAAGCAATTCGTGAATCTCCTTTAACTGTATGTTGGTTCATCAGTTAGAATTGCCAGCATAACTACACCTAACTAGGAATTCATTAGATTCGATTTACAAAAAAGCGAACCGAACAAGTCTACACCTAAATACTTGACAAGTTAATGTGTTACACCTACATTTTCTTACTTATCCATTTTTTACAAAGATCTAGCAAAAACATTTTATTTTACCTAGGTACAGATGCATGAGCCATGTTGTACCTACGTACAAGTTTCAATACATCCAAGTTTGTTTTACTTAATAATAGAAATGGTTTGTATGAAGTGTTCTGTAACATTTTTTATAATTTTTCAGGCGTTACCTACTTATAGACAGTATTTTAATACTTATACGCCTCACCAGAATATGAATTTAAATAACTACCTTTTGTCGTCTTAGCTGGTATAGTAGACGCCTCTACCTTTCGATTTCATCGCAACCAGTTATTTATTAAAATTATTATGTTAATGACTAGAGGCCACACGTGTTATCTATTATAAAACATGAGGTAACACTACGTTGTGCAAGTTAATCAAAACATTTGTAGGTAAACATTATCTTAGATGTTAACATAGAAGATTTTTTATCAATATCTCACTATATTGAATTTATATTTAGACTTTACTATATCATCACTATTTTTTTTTGGTCATTATTTATTTAAGGTGCCTTGGCCTACCTTCAGCGTTAGACGTGTCCAATCGAGGTGGTCGCGGTAACTCTCTGAGGTCATAAGAGTCTGATTTGCGGAACCCACAACACGCACACTGCGGTGGACAACAGTGGGCCAACTTGCTCTTCACAGCACCCATTTCACTATCATCAACCACACACTAAGAACCATATACACAATGAACTATAATCTCCTCCAACTCGTTTTAGAGACCACTCTAATATCAATTAACGCACTAAAATCTGCGATTAGATCATAACCGTTTTAAATTATCCTTTGTACCCAGAGTTTGCACAGTTTGCCACAGTGTAAACAAATTATCAGCTGTTATTTGAATTAATGGTTTATCGATCGGATAAACAGCACTCGCGTAGCTCTTATGAAATAAAAAGCTTGTGTGAACGTTAAAATGCGCGTGCGCACCTCAGCGCGTGATCAGTTCGTCTGTGCTCAGTCTCTGCTGGGCATCATCACTACCTTCGCACGAGTGACCTCTTATCACAACCGTGGAATGTAGGGTCGCGTCACATCAACGTCAGTTTTTCACAGAAAGGAGCACCTAAAGAACCGTAATGAATCACAATTAAACCTAAATCGTAATTGCGCGAGTATAGTAAAAAAACCCATAGGATGGTGATGCTACACAAAATGTGGAAAGTACCGCTGTGTGCAACTAATGATGATATACATGACATGTACTTTTAAACTTATTTAGCAGAAATCTTTTAACATGTATATTTTAATGATTTGGTGAAAAGTTTTGAGCAATTAATAACCTTAGATATGCACTGAACAGGTCACCTAATTTATCTATATCTTTAAAATAAGATACGTTTCAAATACATAAAAAACGAAATCAAAATTTATTTATTCAAATTAGGCAAGGAGAGTCTGCCCTTTTTGAACGTCATAAATACATAAGACAGTCCCCGAAAGCGCCCACCCTTCACCACATCATAGAAATAAGTATTGGTTGATTTTATAACTATTGAGCTTGATATGCGGTACCTATAGAGATCTAGGTATTTTAAGTAAAAACATATTTAAAGGTTGTAGAGAACAGTCATTTAGTAGATAACTGGAAGTTTTACATAAACGACTAAAAATAATAACAAAACAATGTTATTTTTAAAATCTAAGTCTCTATCCTATCTAAGTTCCTAAAACACATGTTTTAGGCATCGAATAGAAACTTAGATTTGTAGTGGTAAGTTATGGGCCACCTTTTCGTGTCTTACTTTCTATGCATTTCATATTTCTGTACATTTTTATGTTTTTTTCAGTGTTTATATAGGCATTTGCTTTGGTTTTATTCCAGTTAAAATAGTGTCACTATAGCGCATAATCGATCATTTTCCCAGTAAATCCCAGTCACTATCCCTGTTTTAGTGTCGGTAAACGGTGTGTATTTAATTTAAAGTTTAGGTACCTAAAGGTATTACTTATGTATGTAATAATTTACCTTCTTTAGGTGTAACTGTAACTAACTATGAACTTGATCTTTGTAATAGGTAGTCATGCACTTGTGTTTTACACACTCGCCTTGTTTGTACATTATACCGTGAACATACATAATAGATAGTAAACGTTTGACAAAATAAAGTTACACACGATTATGTTAATTTACGACACAGATGACATCATCGCCCACGTCTCCTATCTTCCTTGTACAGTATGCCGCACGTTTGTTGTATCAAAACCAGTATAAGCTGGCCTCGTATTTCATTAAAACTTCGTACTACATCAGGCCAGCTCGAGGTCAAAGTGCTACCATCAACGTGCGGTTGTCTGTACCTGGCTGGCTGATACTGTCCTCACTCTTGAATTAACTTAAGAAGATTTTACCTTTTTCTATATGAATGAATGCATACAATGAATCGTAGTATTATTCAGTATTGTTAGTAATTTTCCAACAACCGTTATATCATAGGTTGCGGTCTAGAAGACGTACTAGGGTACCAGGGACCTCCAGACATTGACGCATCTCGCATTAATCGACATTGACCTAATTTTTCCTCATGAAATACCTACAATAAAAAAAAAAGCAGAAAATAATAATATTATGCTTCAATTTTAGTGCACAAAAACAAAGATCATCATAAATCAATCTTTTTAAGAAGTGATTAAGATAAAAAGACAGGTTAACATGATCTCTAAAAACAGCTCGTGAGTCATCGTGATAAGATGACCTTGTTGAATTCCATACGACGAGTTACATATTGTTAGGAGAAGTAAGCAATAACAGGTTATTACCGACAATAAATGAGATCGAAGCACCTTTTATAGACCAATTAGCTGCCCCGGTAAACTTCGTTCTACCTATTAGAACATATTTTTTATTTGTTTTTAGTTTTTATTAGTTTTCGTCCTAACACAAAGTTTCATATTATAAATGTCAATGACTGTGAGAATCGATGAATGTGAATGTTGTTATTTTCTTTTCTTTCACACTTAAAGGTCGCCACAACCTGAAGAGTTACACGAATATGCAGGTAAAGCCGCAGGGCACAGCTAGTTTAAACATAAACTGCAGGACACTTGTATTTTTAATCAAAGTATCATAATTATTTATAACTTGGTCGACTTTGAACTCCCGTTTCTAAAAACCCCGGTCTTATTGGTGTCAGCATTCATGGATCGTTTGAAGAATGCAATATTTTTCCTTAGATTTCTTGTAACTTGGCAACAGTCATTTTGATTGACCTACTTGAAGTGCTTTGAAGAAATACCAATGCACCTAAGTATGACTTGTCTTAACATCAACTAAGTTTCAAAAGGATGCATTTTGCTAAGATTTTAGCTGTCTACATTAACTTGCACAGTTATTTTACGATGATTTTATTAGCCGTGAAAATACATAACCCATAACAATTTTAAGGTTTAAACAACATTCTTCAGAATCCATACAGCATTACGTTCGCCAAAGCACGTTCCGATACTCCTAAGCAAAACAGCAAATATTCAATATCCAGGCAAAAAATAGAAATCCCAGACTATAGTTATTTCGATAAACACAAGCGGAATAAACAATGTTTTGATGTCGGGTGCAGACTAAGATCTGCGTTGCAACATTTGCAAATGATCACATAGATAGCAACGAGTTTGCTTCCTCATCGCTTTAAACCTCTAATGAGATTGATTAGATATAATTACGAACCTTGATACAATACATGGCAACTACCATCGTTTCCTGATCTGTCAATCGTGGACAGCTCTGCCTTATTTTGGGTTATAATGAAGCTCTTGTGTTCGTGATGGAGACTTAGTTTTATAGCTGCGGTATCTGCCTCTCTGGATGTGGTCCAATGTGTATTATATGTTCTAACTTTTATAATATTAGGGCATTCAAGCGCGTATCCACCGATATGGACACGGAAGGCATGCCCACAACCCTAATTGAGGTCAGACAGAACAAACGATTGTACTTATAACACCAACATTTGCCTTAGGTGGAAATCGAACCCACGACCTCCACCATAGCAGTCTGTGCCTCTAACTACTAGATCATCAGACCACTAAAAGTAGTACTTTGTGTATGTACCAATCGAGTTAAATTATTACCTCCTACTACTACTACTTCAAAGACTACTTTGTCATCTAGTATTGTATGTAGCATAGAGACACGCAGCGCAGTCGTTCAGTTCAAAAATATGTGTTTTGTATCTTTCAAAATCAATGCATTTCAGTAAGGTAGTTAGGTTAGGTAGTTAGGTTAGCTATAGGATAGGTATGGTAAGTTAGGTTAGGTTATATCTATACTAATATTATAAAGAGGTAAAATTTGTAAGTTTGTAAATTTGTATGTAGGGGGTAATCTCTGGAACTCATAATCCAATTCTAAAATTGTTTTAACTGGCAGAAAGCTACATTATTCCTGAGTGCTATAGGCTATAAATTGTTTCTATAACATGTATATTACCCGAGCTATCACAACTTTTGTCTAGCAAGTCGGAAAAAAATACCACATAAAACAGAATTATTTGCGTGCGCTGCCTAAACAGTTGCTTAAAATTAAAAACAATGTATAGCTACCTGGTTCGTCTTAATTATTTCTACAAAAAAGTCCGCGATACCATATCTCTATCTTTTATATTTTAGCTTTTATACTTCTTTTATTGCATTAAAAAAATTTTTTTTGGGCATACTTACGTTTGGTTGATTATTTGAGCAACAAAATATTAATTCTTATGACAATAAATTATTTCAGTATCACAAGAACATCATACAGATAAGATTTGCCATTTACAGTATATCAATTGGTCATACAGTTTCGGAGATAATATAAAATTACTAAAACGCAAAATGCCCAGGCCCTAGCATAACTTTCATTGTGCAGACGTTTTACCTATTTGCCCATAGATGGCGTTCTGCAATTACGTAATTTTTTTGAATCGCGGTGTTAGGACTTTCCGTGGATTGATGACCGTGGAGTGAGTTCTAAATATTACATGTCTATTGCTTATTGGTTTCGGTTGTTTCGTTCGTATGGTTAGTACCTACTTAATAATCGAAAATATCGTAATTTCGTTGTTTTGTATGTTCGTCTTCGTAGTTTCGTACTTCGTTCTATCGTAAAAAAACGATACGAGTTATTCGATATTACGATTGTTTAGTTTTGTAAAGGCAGACGGTGTTCGAGTCGCTCTCCCTTTGTTCATAATTGTTTTCAAGTCTGTGCGTAGTTTGTTGAGAGCATGCCTAAAAGGAAATCTCAACTGGCCCGGCAGACATCACAGACAAGAGCCGCTCGAGTACGCCGTACGGAAGAATCTGCCCCTGAAAATGAGCAGCGCCTCTCGAGAAATAGAGAAAATATTTCGCAAGCACGCGCTAGAGAACCTAGCTCCGAGCGCTCACAGCGCCTCGCTGGCCAAAATGTGAGGACGTCGCGGGCCCGTGCTCGAGAAACTAGCGCTGAACGTGCGCACCAGCATGTCTCTGAGACAAGGGATAGGGAGACTAGCGCTGAGCGCTCGCAGCGGCTTGGTAGGCAAAATGTCATAACATCGCAGGCCCGTGCTCGGGAATCTAGCGCTGAACGTGCGCACTTGCGCAGCGTCTATCTCATTTAAGGCAGCATGTCTCTGAAAAAAGGGATAGGGAGACTAGCGCTGAGCGCTCGCAGCGGCTCGCTAGGCAAAATGCCATAAAATCGCAGGCCCGTGCTCAGGAATCTAGCGCTGAAAGTGCGCAGCTTCAATCTGATTTAAGGCAGCATGTCTCTGAAACAAGGGATACGGAGACTAGCGCTGAGCGCTCGCAGCGGCTCGCTAGGCATAATGCCTTAACATTCGGTAATCTTTGAAATTACTGATCTGATTCCAAAAAATATTTTACTAATAAAATTAAATACAGTAATATCAATCGAGTGTAATGTTATGTTAAAATAAGAAATTTTCCGCGGACGAAGTCGCGGGCAGAAGCTAGTGTATATATATTGTCAATCTAATTGCATCTACCACACAAGGTTTCACACACAGCACATTCGTATGTGCTGTGTGTGAAACTCACTAAATAAATAGTAGGTACTAGTATTTATTATATTATCATGGATCTATCTAGGCTTCATCGTCGACCACATCATCGCTTACCATCAGGTGAGATAGTGGTCAAACGCGTGCCTATCAGTAATAATAAAAAAAAAATCTAATATACTTATAAAATTCTCGAGTCACAATGTGTGTTCAAATTCAAAATTCAAATTCAAAATAGTTTATTGTGGATCATAGGTTCATAGGATGTTTTAGGTACATGTACCTATTACATAGGTCAGCAGGTGTTAACAAACTGCTCCGAAACGGCTTGGCGGGTTCTTATGAAATGGTGTGTGTGTCAGTAAGTCTGTCTGAGAATAGGTCGTAAATTATATGATTTTTTTTCAGTTGCAGCAAACTTTGCCGGGGGCTAGTCAAACTTCACCGAAAGTGCCGAAACACTTTAACTTTCATTTTAAACGTTAAATTGAGGTGTCGACATAAATGGTGTTTTTTCAGGCTTTCAGTTCATACTCAGTTCGTGAAGTACCACACTGTACTTCACAACAAGCAATTTAGCAATTTTTCAGCAATTTTTTTACATCATGGGAGTTACGATTCATCACTATGAATCGTAACTCCCATGATGTAAAAAAATTGCTACAATTTGAATTTATTAATGATATGTAGACCCATTAATGTACAGACGCCAGCACATCAAGTTACCCCAATGTGTCAAATTTTCCTAATTGAATATGAACCATATTCTGTTTGACATAAAGTTGAAAAACGATCAAAGAAATTTGACACATTGGGGTAACTTGATGTGCTGGCGTCTGTACCTACAGAACAATTAAGTGCCTTAATCTTGTAGCGCTGTAAACATTGTCTTTGTACGAATGAAATATATCGATCGTATAGAATACTTTGTCCGACTCGAAGATTATGATTTTTTATGATTATGATTTTTTAAATAAGTTAATAGTTGATGGGTAAAGCAGAAACGTAAAGAAACTAGCTCATCATCTGCCTAGCCTTTTCCCAACTATATTGGGGAGTCTAGTTGGGGTCTGTATTGGGGTTGGGGTGTGTTGGGGGTTGGTTGGGGTCTTTAAACCAGTTTAACCGGATGCAGCTGAGTACCAGTGATTTACATGGAGCGACTCCCTGTCAGACCTCCACGACCCAGTAACGGGGTACCTTGGGTATACTGGTTGTCAGACTTTCGGGCTTCTGACCACAAGTAACGACTGTCAAAGATCTACAAATGACAGCCGGGACCAACGGCTTAACGTGCTTTCCGAGGCACGGAGGAGTCTTGGTATGTCCACATGTAGGTGCCGTAGGTCATTCCGTATTCCGTTTTTCTTTGATGGTTTTACTTATTACTAATTTAGCTAGTTTCTTTACGTGAGGAGCTTGTGGCTAAATTATAACAGCCGCATGTGTCGATCGCAGGTTAAGCTACGCTTGACGAGGTCGGTCCGTGGGTGGGTGACCAGGACTTAATTATTTAAATAAAGGTTACAATCATACAGGTTTCCAATCCCTATATGGAGTTGGGAAAGGACCGTTTTTAACCGACTTCAAAAAAAGGAGGAGGTTCTCAATTCGGTTGTAGGTATGTTTTTTTTTCAGTAGGTACTCCGTCATTTATGGACTGATTTTCAAAATTCTAAAAAAACTCCAATTTCGAAAGTCGGTGGCCAATAATGAACAAAAACCACCGCAAAGCCACAGACTTCTGAAACTGGAGTTATTTTTCACCTGTTAGTGTTTTTTTACAAAGTCGGTTGTTTTTTTTGTAAAAAAGTTGTTTTATCTAGTCACTTCGCTAGCATTTACTTATTACCTATAGGTCTTGCCAAGATGAAAAACAATCTTTACTAGACTAATAAAGACATGGAGCAAACGTGCCGCTAATTGCGTAGGTGAGGGCTTTACCAGGTGACTTAAATGCATTTGTAACCATGCATCATTACCATTTCAAAACATGACGATTTATTACACTAACATGTGGACTTGCATGACTAATAGAGGACGAACAACGCAGGATGCTGTCTCAATGTTATGAGAGCAATATTGCGGGGATTCCTTTGCTCCAGTGATGATATGCAGGCTTCTTATCTCCTTCAAAATTCTGGTTGGTCTGGCAGTTAGATTACCAATAATAACTGGACTCGTATTTTTACTATTGTCAGGTAACCAAAAAATTACGACAGTACCTATACCAAGTATGTTGACGCATAAATACACTGTTTACACTGCCGACAAATTGCATTGCAGTTTGGCAGATGCTATTTTTTGTTTTAGGACTGTAAAGTTGTAATTAAAATAAATTAAAAAAGAACATAGATGTGACGTCACATGAACTTTGGCACCTTTATCTGGTGTATTATTTTTATTGGTTTGGTTTTGTTATTGAAGTTACAAAATTATGCAACTGAATTTTAAATAACGGTTATCCTCAAACGTTTTATCAAACACACTTTTCCTTTCATGTCATTATTGTTTATTTTAATTTAACCTTAGAGCTGAAGCTTGCTCTAAGCTAATCAAAAATCAAAATCAAAAAAATCTAAAGTCGTTATTCAAACTAGGCTAAGAATTAGCACATAATGAACGTCAAAAAAAAAACGTTAAGACATTCCCCTAAAAACGGCCTACCCTTCTCCACTTTCCAGTGTTTTTGCTGGAAAGTGGCGGAACAAACTCCCCAGCAACACATCTGTCTGATTCGATTGAAGGACTAGGTATACCTACAAAGAATCTATAGAATGATATGCTCAATAAATAGCACTAAAGTGTATACACTTTGTAAAATATTACATTTCAGAATGATTGTCACGTGTTAGCTAGCACACTCCACTATAGCAAGAAAAAAAAAAAATTATAGACGGGGCATTACGAACAAAATTTTCATCCGATACTTGGTCCTAGTGTACATTTAATAAGTCCATGAGTTTAGTTCAGTACGCTCCGCTGCTGCTCCAATATTGCTACATTATTCTAGATGGCGTTACTGAGACATGTGATCAAAGTTTTTCTATGACATTCCTCGCATGTCATCTCTACGTATAGTATTTTAAATCTCTTTGGATTTAGCTGTTTATATATGTCTGCTGCACTACAAAAGAACGAAGCTACCTCAGAAATACTCGCAAAGTATCTAATGTGATACAATTTCCTTATTTAGTACAAGCAGTACTACATCTTATTATTTTCTTTCCTTAATCGTGTCCTCATTTGATCAGCTTTCCTTATATTTGAACAATGAAACAGACGGAACTGCTTGTTCCACTTTAGTAAAAGTATGACCGAGGTTATTTAAGCCGTCCGGTTCGGTATACCTACCAAAATATTTATATTTTCATAACAGCCATCTGCATATTATAATGCATCAGTACCTACTGCCTGAATACTCAATTTCGTAATGTTCTTAATTTTAGAAAACAATGTTGTTAATTCTGACTGTACTTAAGCCAAAATATTAATAGTTCACCCAGTACCTATTTGTTCCTACCATAGATATAAATAAAGGGACTTACGAAGGCGGTATAATATAGAACAATGCCTGCAAAATAAACCAATACCTAGAGAGATTTAAAATTTGCAACAAACAATCAGCTTACCTATTTTATTTATTTTCTGTTAAAATTTTGCACAACGGGAATACCCCGGTCCCTTTATTAGATATAAGTTCAATGAACTGCAATGTAAAGTACCTTAGTAGGTACGGGTATGTACCTAATAGGTAATGGATGATGTCCCAGTCTTCTATAGGTACCTACTAATCAGGCTGCAGCTATGTTTTTATGTAAACCACATTAGTCACCCAAACTGGACTATGTTTCATTTCGTGCATTTGATCATTATAATCACTAAAGATGAGTTAGAAGTAAAGTAATTCTAAAAAAGTTGCGCAATATTTATAACGAAAGCTAGGCAGATAGAATTTTGAAATGAAATGACATCATGCAGTGAATGCTCTTTATTTTTGAGATCCCAAAAACACACAAACATCGTGCAAATTATTATAATTATGTGTTATATAGTTTTTGTTAAATAATGATTACAATAGTTTTACAAAAACTTAATAAAATATGCAATAGGCAAATATATAAGTTATACTAAAGATCATATAATTTCTTAACGCTATATAGGTACTCTTTCGTACAGAGTAATAATTCATACATATCCAAACAATGGCACTTGAAGCATCGGTTTCCTTAAAATTAAGAATACATTAACAAAATAATATTATTATCACACAGTGAAAAACGTGAATGATTATAAAATTACTTTTTTTGTTATTTTTCATTTGAAATGTGCTGGTGATACAAACGATATACATCAGTACATAATACTAAATTAATAAAATCCATTGAAACTTGCCAAGTCATCGTTATTAGGTATCGAGTTGTTGATTAGTATACAAAGTATTCTAGATGCAACATTCGTACATTCATTTAAAAAACTCACGAATAATAGTTTTGTCATAAATAAGGAATAACTATAATAGCCAAGTGAGCATGGCGTCGAGTGTGCGTTTAAGAGGTGGTCTTGATGATGACGACCTCTTCTTCTTGGACATACAAATGCTGTTCTGGCGCTACGTAAGATACGTAGGATCGGTCCATCTGCAGCGCAGGAGGAGAGGCAGGCCCCGGCGAGGTGCGCGGCGAGGGTGCGCGGGGCCCGGGGACTAGCTAGCCGCGCACATTCACCGTCGTGCAGCCGAAGATCTCGTCCAGCTGCCGCGACGAGAAAGTCACCACGATGCGTCGCTCGCCATGTCGCCGCGGCACGAACTTGTCCTGGTAGTTCACGAACTCGCCTGGCTTCACATCGCGGAATCGTATCTAGAAGCAGAAATAAATTTAGTTGACCTGTACATTTTTATCCCAACAAGTACAGCTACAGAGCAAGTTATGTTTACCTGTCTTGGCCTTTGCACACCAGGTCCTTCGAATGTGAAGTAGCAGTCGGTCAGGTGAACATTCAGAGGGTTCTGGAAGCTGAATGTCACGGCGCATTCTTGTCCTATGCATGGCTGTCCCCTCACCTGTCGGAAATTATCATCAGTGATTAGATATTGTATGAGTAGGGAAATAGAACTATAGAATTCATTCGATTGAATAGTATAATCACCTGCACTTGCATCCTTGGCTTGTGTAGTGGGAAGTCATCCTCATCGGACCAAGCCTGACGAGTCTGTTTCACATAAGCCATGGCGTGCACCTTCACCATGGAGTGATCTACTAGCTTGTCCATGTATTCCTGAGGTGTGACGTGCAACTTCAGTACTTCACGCTGTCCAGCGCGGACGATGAACTCGCCTTGAGCTCTTCGCAGACGTGAAGCGATGGCGCCGGTATAGTAACATGACGAAGCCGTCAGTACGCACCAGATGGTGCGATCTTCATGCGATTTATTCTGTTGAAAATAGCCAAATTGTAAAAAGTTTCATTGATGTTGATATTTTAATAATTTAGCAGGTATGTCAGTTCATTAAATGTGTAATTATATACCTGAATATTCATTGTGCAGTCAAACGGCTGCCCATAAGGCACGAGGTCAATATCCATAAGATCGAAGTAAACATCTTCGAAATTGCGATCGGGGTATTCGTAGTATTGCTGGAGGCGCTGGTAGCCCCGACACGAGGCAATTACAGCCAGGCGTTCGGGAGAAGAGCTGTCCACTGTCTTGTACTCGTGGGTGATCTCCAACATGTCACTGTCTCCTTCATCATCGTCACGGTTAGGGTTCTTCGTAAGAATCTTGCGGCCAACTCTGTAAAACATTAGACATATCATTTTGTTACTGTACCACAATACAAATGTAGAGAGTATCAGTCGTATTTCTTGTATTCAACTTACTGATACTGGTTCGAAGCCATCCTAATGAAACCCCATTCCGAATTCTCCTCTTCTTGGAAGTGACAGAGTTCTGCGTTGAGCTGACAATACATGAATGGTGTGTCGTACTGGAAGCCAACCTCACCGCGGCGGACAGCCTCAACACTAGCTGGTCCACAGTGGTATACAGCCTCAGCTTCTTCTTGAGGCGTAGAGTCAATTATCTGCCAGCCACTGTAGCCTGGAGTAAAAGACAAGTTGAAAAAATCCTTTAATAAACTTCGCAAATAGTTTACAAACACATCTTTATTGAATTTGTATTTTTAATACCTTGCGGCAAGTCAGGTCGCTGCATCCATACATCATTCCACACGTGGAAGTTCCAGCAGGAATCGTAGCAATCTTCATCAGGTCCATTTGGTACTTCGTTGCCATCGCGATCGAAATATTTGTCCACCGTGAATGTTCGGTTCGTATCATGGGCTGACACGTAGTTAGTGACCGAACGGCAAGGAATACCTAAAATTATGTTTGAATTATGTTATCAACTGTCTTTTGTTCGCAAGTAAAGTAAAAAAATCTAAGTAAATTAAGTACCAAGTGCACGGCAAATGGAAACAACGAGGCCGGAGTATACCCAGCATTGACCGTATTCGACCGGCCTGCCTCCATCAGTGAGGTACCGTTCCATGATAGCCACGGAGCCGGTCCAAGCATGAGGTGCAACGCCGTCTTTGTATTCGCCGTCGTAACGACCAACCATCAGCCCATCATCATCGTGGTTCGCGTTTATCTAAAACACAAATTGAGGCGTATTTTAATGAAATGATAAAAAAATGAAATAATACTTTTAGATTAATATAGTGATCTAAATGTAGGATAGTAATTGATCGACTTACCATTGATGAAATTGCCCTGCAAACACGAACTGGGTTACCGCGTTCAGAATGCTCCAGGCCACTTCGCTCCAACAAATACATGCAAGCAGGCAACACCACATCATCGAATTGCCCGTAAATCCATTTGCGACCCTTTGGTTGACGCCATGTGCCACACCAGATTTTTCCTTGCTCGTTGAGCACGTATTCCTTCCTGGATGATTCATTATCCATGTAGACGGGGTCCTCGCGGCACCAAGGATTGAATAGCATGTAAATATCTTCATCGCATTTGTAGTCGTGGCGGTTATCGCGCTGGCCGAAGCGATTGGTTTGTACCCAGCAATTCCATACGCCAACTGGGGCAGTAGCTGGTACATGCACTTGGAACGTAATAGTGTTGCCATCTTGACGCTGAATGCTAATGTCCCACCTGTCCATATCATGAGCAAGAGACGCCAAGTTTTGCATTGACCCATGGCGTGAGCCGTATCCACGACCAAAAGTAGAATGCTGAGCCGTGCCTCCATAGCGATCCATCATCGGGCGGTCCATTGGCCCATGCGGGCTGAGAGGGCTATGTTGCAGCGGCAATGGCTCGTTGCTGAACGAACTGCGGCGGACTCCGTAAGTCGTAGTTTCCCTCATACCGCTCATAGGACCCATCGAGCCCATTGTGCCCATGGTTCCCATAGTACCCATGGTTCCCATAGTACCCATGGTACCCATGGTGCCCATGGTTCCCATAGTGTTCATTGTACCCATAGATCCCATAGGAGCCATACTGGTGCTCGTATCCTGCATGCGAGACATTCCCATTCCCATGCCCATTCCCATCATATCACGAGAATGTTGGAAGACGCCTTGCTGGTTGCTCCAGTTCACAGGCAGAACTACTCGCGTTCCTTTGGTAACGCTGGGCTTAGGACCTGAAAGAAAAGATACATTGAATGATTTAGATTTTTCTCAAGATGCACAACCTGAACGTATTTGCGCGACCGAAATGTTGAACAAACATAGTTTAACTAACAAATTGTTTATTTACACACACTTATTTACATCCTATATTCTTGCAAATAAAAGTATTACTCATACTTATTAAATATTACTTTTAAAAAAGTGGTAGATAACATTTAAGTTAAAGTATAGCTTACCAAAGCAGAAAACAATACGAATCATATCTTGTTGCTTGTCGTAGGTCCTGTCGAAGCGGACGGCAAAGAAGAAGTTCTGGCCTCTCCTGAGAACTGGGTTCGGAAGGATATTATCGTTCACCAAATCGTACTGTTCAGTGTGATGGTCTTTAGAGTTGTCACGAGAATAGAATTCAGTGAGCTCCACCTTCAGTGGCTGCTGAGAATAATAACTTTGGGGAATCATCTCCATGGTGTCCTGGCGGCGGCGGCGTTCATTTTGATCAGCCATCTTGCAAATCAAGTTATGAGTGTACTGCGTGTTAGGGCTGTTCCTCATCGAGTACTTCATACGGTGCAGCGAACCGGTGCTGTGCGAACGGCCTGGGCGATGCTGGGCAGTGGGCCCAGCACGCTGCATCGGCCAACGTCGAGTTTGTCCAGGGCGCTGGCAGAAACTGGAGATGTTGTAATAAGCAGACAGCCCAGGGACATAGTTAGAGGGCATTCCACCGATCGTCATCTGCTGCTCCCTCATGCAGCTCAGCGTACTCATTCCCGATGTCAGTCCTGTTATTCCACCCAAACCCATTCCAGTCATGCTGGATGTCATGCTTGAGGACATCCTGTCCATACTAGATCTTCGGACCATAGACATCCTTGAGTAGAAACTGTATGTGTATCCAAATATTCCAAGTCCCGATGTAGGACCTCACTGTGCTCCGGGATGACACCAGAGCGAATGATGTCGTTGGAAAGATTCGGGACCTTTATATAGTGCTAGTCGGCTTAAAGGATCGTTCACCGCCCTTAGGTGTCAGTTGACATCGCAGGCGCCGGAGTCTCCAGCTTCTGGGAGTGCTATTGTCTATGTTCACTGACTCGTAGTTAAAACAAGTACACCTCTCTTAAACAGAACTAGTTACTACGCTAACTAACACTCGGGGCGTTACAATGTACACTCGCGCAGAGAATTTTTTCGTTTAATAATATTCTTGTAAATGACAAATAACTAGGGAAAACCCAGGTGAAGCTTAAGTTATAACCAGGTATGTATGATGACTTAGTCCTATAAAATACGAATATTTCCCAAAGTTCTTATTATTTGCTTCATATTATCTAGAGCATTTAATTTTGCAGATTCGATAGTAACTTATATGTTTGTATGGTCGTCTATCCACGAAAACTTTGTAGACTGACATTCAAAAGTATGGATATATCGGACCGGGTGGCGGTGCGGAGAAATTATCATCGAACAAGAACAGATGTAGAAACATGTTGCTTAACAATTGCCCTCTACATCACATTGCAAACATTTTAGACTTACGCATATTTTTTATTAAGTAGTTTTTGATTAGTAGTAAGTCGTATTTAATGAAAGTAAGAAAGTGATTTCCTTATCTATGTAGGACTTATAGTGTAAGTGTAAATAATGTACCAACACTTGAAAAAAACTTGTAAGTATTATATTATGGTTACACTTTTGGTCTTAACTATACACCTCTGACATTTTATTCAGTCAACACGTTTTAAAATACAACACAGGCTATGATTCTGTGTCCACCTATTGTTTTACATGGAACAAGGTAACGGACACTGCTACCAAATGCACGAGTTGCCCTTTGTGTTCAGTTAGAGTTGACCAATCTAGCACATAGTAGCTTAGTAGGTAGTAGGTACGGATATCAATGAGTAGGTAGGTACGATATTTTTTTTTTTATATATATATAATGGGTCTACTCTTGACCTCAATCTTGTCCTGCGGTCAGAGATGAGGTCGACGATGGAACGAGCTTACCCAAAAAAAGCCTATTAACTCGCGACTTAAACAGATTGGGGTCATATGAACTCGGAAACACTGATGCAGGCAGGAAATTCCACTCCTTGGCTGTGCGCATAATGAAGAAATAGGCAAAGCGCTTCGTGCGAATGTGTGGAACATCTCACAAGGAATGGGTGATAACCTGCAGTAGGTACGTCTGGATTCCCGATGGAAGAAAGGAGATGGTGGAATGAGCTCGTGGATAGCTAATCAAGGTGAAATTGACATCGACGCACAAACGTCATACCTTGAGTTCAGTTTTTATTTCGGACCCCTCGTGTTGTAATTTTTCGTCATTTTTTTCCAATACCTAGAAATATATTATTCCGATGTACTTATTATTGAATTTGTCCAGGTCATCCCGCCATCTTCAGTATCAGTATCAGCAGTGCGATTCTGGTCAAATCACCGCGTGATAATGTTGGCGTATTGAGGGCGAATTGAGTTGTCATTCCCTACTAATGCTAGGGATTGACATTCATTGACTTTTACTGAATCGACCGGCAGTACCTAGGTGTTTATTATTTAAACTGTAAATGTTTAGAATTTCATATCTATTTGCATTTTCTTCCCGCAAATACAAATCAGAGCAAAAAATTATATTACTGAACAAGTCGTTGGAGTGCTATCACTCCAACGACTTATTCAGTACCTAATCAAATTTTTGGGTTAATATAACGATTGAGCTGAAAATCTACGTAAATCGAGAATTTTGTCCAGTACCCACAGTTCAAGTTTTATAATTAGTATTATTAATGTTCTCTTTATTTTGTTTTGATCGTAACAAACGTCTAAAACCTATATAATGGGTATAAACCAAAAACTTAATGTCAGCTGATTGATGTCCTAGCTGAGTAATCGGCCAAAATACTGTTAGTAGGCATACGGTTTTTTTTCAGCACTGCAGCACCACAGCATTTTTCAGCGCCTTTTTTTTGTTTGCCTATCAAGGCCATTAGATTAAGGCACTAAATTGCACATCACCTACATAACTGCCTCTTCAAATGATATTCACTAAAGGAGCCTTTATATTTTGGTGCGAGCGTGCAAGGTCTATCACTGTACATCACAAGGTAATTAGTTGGAAGCCATCAACATGATTTATTTCGCTCTTTAAGTAAACAAAAGTAAAAAAAAAAGATAAATGCCTAAGAAAAGAACCTGAGCCAGCGAAGTGAGTTCGAAAATGTTTAGCATTCCCATTACTAACCCGACCCAAAAAGAAATTCAAGACTGAGTAGGTACCTAGGTAATGTGTGTTTTATGGGTTATCATAGTTCAGCTGCTCTGCTGCAGCTGCTGGTATCCTCAAACGGTGGAAATATTTAGATATAACAACTTTAATTACACTTATATGTTTCCTTCAACCCCTTGATTCGTTGGAGGAAGTTAATATGTAAGTCCATATATATTTGTATATGTAACTAAATTTTAGTACCTATAACAGCACGCGTAGCATGACCACCCCGTAGAAACGGATTTTGTCTAGGTACAGAAGAATCGACAAAGTGATTGATTGTAGAAACATTTCTTTTGTTTTGAGCACGACATTCATCATCAATATCGGCATCGGGTTCCGACTCACTGGTACACCTCATTGGCCTGGCAAGAACCTCAAGACTCAACCTGCTATTGACCTCCGGTCTCGGAGGGGAGTGAAGTAGCGACATCTATCTCGCCACATACGAACTAATGACCGATATCCTACATCGCGTTATTAGAGTTATCTACACACTTTCAACGTATAATACAAGTTCCCGACAACAACCGACGGGCAGTAGTTAGCCCACCAGACACTGCACCCGTCTGGTCGGAGGATCCTCCCTTTTCAATGGTGGATGAGAAACTTCACACCCTATTCCTCATACCTCCAAATGTCAAGAAAGAAGAGAAGAAATATGTAGATTCTTATATTCAGTCGACAAATAGTCTACAATATCGATTTATTTCTTCTATAATCCGCAGAAATGTTTCTTCAGTCTGCCACTTTGTCGATTGTCTTGCACCCGTTTCTACCAATGACGCTTTGGTTTCTATGGTGTACGTGCTACACGTGCAGCACAAAATCAAGGAAACAGCATATATGAGTTAGTCGGTGCCTACCTAGGTAACACAAAGAACTTTTTCATGTTCTAAAAATTTTTACATGATTAGTCACCCTGCGGGGAGCCCCGGATGACTAGTCTCGTAGCCCTTGATTTGTTGTTTATTACACCTAGATCATCTGCATGCACCGCATCGAAACTTGAATCGCGTCGCAACGGAAGTACGGCAACACAAGTTTTTGGCGCTGTAACTAAAGTCTATAGAAACAAAATCAACTCCAAGTGGCCCCAACGTAGTAAAATTCAACTCGAAGATATTACTTTAGCAACTCTCAATAACACCGCTTCCTTAGAACTCAAGTTACTGAACCTGGTGTTCAGTAACTTGAGTTCTATTCCGAATCGCCTGAAAGATGATAAAACCGCAAAACTGTACCTAAGATTTCATTTAATAAAATATTTGGCCTCTTTTTAAACTTCATTACCTACCGATAGGCCGATAGGGTAACTTTTAAGTTTTTTTCTCTACCTATGCTTACCTTAAGCGTTATAATAAGTTTGCTTCCATCCACGGAGGTAAAGCAGAACGCCTTCGCCTCTACTGATATTAGGTAAACCAAAACAGGCAGTACCTAAATGAGCATTAAGGGGCAACAGCAACACCCATAAATACAATAATACACATGTTTAATATAATTATTATTCAGGCGTCAACACGGAAAATCTACTACGGCGTACAACCCGCTTTTTGGATTTAAACATTAGTATTAATTGACCTCAGTTAGGGTTGTGCATATCCTCGGTGCCCACAACGGTGGATCCAATTTAATGTGTGAAATGTGTTGAAGTATTAGAAAAAGATAGATAAGCACGATCATTTGTTCTGTCTGACCGCAATTCTGATTGTGGGCATGCCCACAGTGCCCACAATGGTAGATTCCCGCTTTTCTCTTGACTTAGTAGTTAACTACCTATATCTCAATAAATATTATATTGCTCCGTAATCCGTAACATTTCTTGAACAAGAGAGAACGATATTATTGTTCGTGTACCTATGCTTTTTTGCTGTCGCCATATCAAACGACATGAGTAAAGTGGCAATAGAGAGTCAGCACTTCAAGCTTCTCCGACTGTCCACTTTTCCCAATTGAACATGAACCTTAACCAGTTGGAAATAAAGTTGATTAACTTTTTCATTAAACCCCAAAAGGACACTGGTGTTCACGCTGTAATTGTTTTTCTCATAGATATATAATTCATATCTATGGTTTTTCTATTGTGTCTCAACAAATTGACACATCAAGCTACCCCAATGAATAGTTTTTTATCGAAAGGTTAAAAAAACTACACATTGGGTTAACTTGATGTGCTGGCTTTTGTACTTTGAAGAAGGACTTCTTCTAGCATTACGTCAATAGGTACGTATTGATTAATTTTGACCTAAACATAGTTTATTCAGATTCAGACGCGGATCTTATTTTAAGCCTATTTTCTTCTGGACTAACACAGATAATATTATTTGATATGGCAACACTTGCGACTCGTTGCTTAGCAACTATTTTGTTGTTGATCAATAAACCAAGATGTCAAATAAATGCTTGTGTTACAATCTGAATATTTTACGATTCTCCATTACTTTGTAATGTTTGGCACATTTTCTAGCTTGTAAAGGGATATAGAATGGGTTTCTATAGCCTGTTTAGTTATAATGTCAAAGTGCAATTTGTGAGTTGTTTTTTTTCGATTGCAACGTTTTTTACTCTGACTACCACAATACTAAACCTTATTTTACCGTTTATAATTGCTTATAGAGGTCGAGGTAAGGATTATAAATACAATACTGGTCTTATGAGTTATAATTTATTCACGGATTTCTATTCCTATGGGTTTTCAAGGGTTTTGGCTACGAACGCACAGCTTCTATGAGCAGCCAACAGTACACTTCTCGTACGAGTACCTGCTCGTAGCAGAATCTGATGACCACAGTAGACCTATTGCATGTGGTGAAAGTAATGGAAAATATGCAAATTTGATGAAAAATGAAGAAAGCTGTGCAGAATTCCAAGTATTACTTTTACATCCCTTCCACATTCACGTAGTTTATAGTAAAATATAGCCTATGTTACTCTGTGATTATATAGCTTTCTAATGGTAAATGATTTTTTCAAATTGGTTGAGTAGTTTTTGTATTGAAGCCCTTCAAACACACTGCTACAAACAACCTACAAATAAGTTGAACATAATCCTAAATTACATCTTTCCTCAGGTTCAGGAATATAATATGACTGGTGATGGCAAAATTGATTTATTAGATTTCAAGTTCAATCTCAATTTGCCACAGGAGCGGACAGTAACATCTTTAATGTTAATCTTCGTTCTGGACTTTCAATTAAAGGTAACTAAGTATTAACTAATTGTTTACATTAATTGCGATCATGTTGTTAATCCACTACTTACATATGTTTGATTATTCTTTTAATGCACATTATTTCTATTAAAAATTAAATGATCTTGTAAACCAGGACTTCCTCTCTCCTACCCTTTTGCTGTGCTCAACAGGGTCCTTATTGATCTCAGTTATAAAGTTACCACCTAAGAATACATATGGATAGCAATTAAGATATTGAGTATTAATTAATCAGCCAAAGAACTTATTACTTTTTAACTAACTTCAAAATTATTGATTTTTTTCTCAACTACCTACTAAACAAACTTTTTTCGTTTCAGTTAATTTGTCCCATGCACATGCAAAGTTTGGCTGTAGTTAACAAAGAGTTTGCAACGCCACCTTCAGGGTTCATATATCTTGCTGATCTTCAATTCTATCAAACATCTCATTTGCCCTGCAAACAAAACTTAATAAATACTAAATATAACCATTCCATATTTAATTTCGACAAAAATGCTCATGAGAATGCAGTAGATCACATACTGGACACCTATTTTATGAGAGAAGGTAAGTAATCAAACAACAGCAAATAATAAATTATATTTAGGAGAAATTGTGAAAGTGGCCTCAGTGACCCAAAGATTAAAACGAAAATACCAAACAAGGAAAATAAGAATAGTGAGGATTTATTGTGACAAAAACGTTATTATTTTTGCAGTGACAACACCCACTAAAAAACTATATTCAAGAAGTCAGCACGGGAACACCGGCTTCATGCAAATACATATAAGTCTCAGAGTGCCAGAAATGGAAATTAAATATACCCCAAGTTTAATTCAAGAACTGAAATGGGCCTGGCCTCAATATCTTTCCTTAGTTGTTGTCTTCTATTGGATATTTAAAAAGATCAAGATGTTTGTATTCAATAACCGTTTAGTTATGGCCTGGGAGATACAGCCTCACAAATATGTTGGAAAAAAAGGAAACCAGCTGTCTAAAAAATAATTATACTTGTTCTACCAAAACAATTATCAGCAAAAGCAATCATATTGTCTTCCTGTACAAACAAGAAATGAGTGTTGTGATTACATATTATGGCTACTTCTGTTAATGACTATCAAGTTTTGTTCAGTTAGTAAACTATGTCTAATTTACCCCAATGATAACCAAAGCTCTATAAAATATAAATTAAACATAAAGTCCAAAGATGCTACTTTTATTTAATTTAAACATTTTTAACAATTTTTTATACTACTTAAATATCTAAATTTATTTTACAATTTACAACTTTGATCAAGATTTTTACTGGTTTAACGAGAGTGTTGAAAATGTGCTCTGGACTGCTCCCAAGTCTTGTTTGTTGTCCAGTTCTGCCCTGTTATCTTCAATAATAAAGGTCTTAGCAGTGTAGTCATCTAGTTGCACTAACAAGTAACGGCATAAATAATTGCCATAATCATTCTGCAACAAAAACAAACATTTATAACTGGTGGTGTACATAATGTACAGACGCCAGCACATCAAGTTACCCCAATGTGTCAAATTTTCCCAATTGAATATGAACCTTATACAGTTTGACATAAAGTTGAAAAACGATTAAAGAAATTTGACACATTGGGGTAACTTTATGTGCTGGCGTCTGTACTACTATAAAACGGGGTGAATAGAAACTCGAAGGGTGAATTGAATCAAAACTTTGAGGATGATTTTTGCACTTGTCTAATAATATTTGATACTAACAAAGGTATCCCAATTACCTAAAAAGCACCAGAAACCTTATATGTATCTAACAACTTCTAACTTACATGAATATCCTCCTCAAAGTTGTGTTTCTATTCACCGTGTTTTATAGATATGTGTAATTACATTGCCTGGATTGTGTAGTGGTTGCAAGTAGCTGAGCATGGGTTCAATCTCCAGGTTAGACAAAGTATTAAGTAGGCTATAGAATTTTTCATATAGAATTTCTCAATATCAGCCCATTATGGATTTATACCCAATTGATGGCAATAGGCTTGTCCGCCTATAGGACTTGAATTTAAATGGCATAATGTGGGTGTTCTAAGGGTACATTTCTTTCCAACCCTTCGGGGACAACGGGCATCATGTTACCTATTTAGAATTAGACTCAAACTCACCTGTTTCATATCAAGTTCAACAATAGCTTTGTTCCTAATTCCTTTGATATAAAACCTCATCCTCATGTGTTTGACTCCATCCTTCTCGTACACAGCATGACTGACATGTGTGCGTCTCCTTCTTGTGGTTTCTTCTCCATAACCTTTGATAGGAACTCCTAAGGCATCTTCCACTCTGGGATCCTGAAATTATTGAATGCAAAATAAGGTGTAACAGTGTAAACAAAGGGCTCTACGAAATTGTGTAACATTCAATAATAAATAAACTAAGTAAACAAGACACCAAAAGAAAGACATAGATAAGTGTCATCTACTTACATTTTTACACTTTTCTAGTGCCTCTGAATAAATGCTGTTAGGGCTGTTACTTGAAAACAATTCCCGGAACACGTAGTAAAAAATAACACCAGTGACCCCAACGCCTAATAAAATGATTCCAGTGTATGTCGCAGTCTTGGTCGTCTCTTTGATTTTCTCCCCTAGAGGTCGGACATCGGTAGTTACTTCACTTCGCTCTTGACTCTTAGCCAAGCCGCTTTCTTTTCGGGTTGAATAACAGCGGACATATCTAATCTTCGATGATTGTAAGATTGCAGGAACACATTCGACAGTGTTGGTAGTGCGTAAAACTGCAAACAATTTCGATATTATAGTCATAGTTTACACGCCACACTGCTAGCTTTATTTACAGGGCAAAAACCTCACTCTCAGGGGACTTAGAGGTTAACGTATTTATTTTTGCAAAATAATGTCAGTCAGATTGGTCAGATTCATCGTCAGTTCTTGTCAATCTTGTCATTATCAGCCACACAGCTGATAAGATTTTTTTAATAGAAATGATTGCCGAAATGCATTGGCAAAATAGTTACATTACTTCAAGAAATTAATAATAGGTAGGTATGAATACTTATTAGGTACATACATAAATGCTTGTTATTTTTTTGTAATTCATTGATTATTAAATTGTACTGTAGTATTGTATGCGCTTGATTGCTGGAGCCATAGTAAATATTTATGTTTATGAACGAAACTTTTTGTGTCACAAAGAAATTGACAATTCATGATGCGTTTCAAAACTAACAAGAACATATCAAGCGTTCTAAAGTATACTGTCTCTTTCTTCCTTTCATCACAATACAGGAAAGCAACATCATGTTACCATAACGTAATGTTACTAGAAACGCGACCAGCTTTTATCGATCGATTTGCGTTTCAAGCGCTAACTTGGAAGGTTTATTGGTTCTATGATTGCTATAATAAATTCTTCGGATGTAATGTGAAGTAATGATAAATATGAAGTTTGTGATTCATAGGGTACATTTGCAATATTTGTCAGAGAATATTAACGTGATAGTTTAATATTCGACTGAACAAAATATCCCCGAAACAATGGATTGGATAATTTCGGACGAGTTAGGTCTTACTGTGGGCCATCTGGTAGGATGGGGAGCAGCTGGTGCTATGATAATTGGGGGCGTCGCCCCATACATCCCACAGTATAGACAAATTAAGAGGACACAGGATGCCGAAGGGTTCTCGTTATACGTTTGTTTAGCACTACTCATAGCAAACACTCTAAGGATATTGTTTTGGTATGTATTATCACGATAATAAACTTTGTATGATTCATTATATCAGCCTGAATGCCATCATCTTTTACTAACAAATAATGCAATATTCCTGCTATCAAAATTGTTATTCAGTTTCTCATAAATTTTAAAAGACGCAACATCTTAAATGGCATTATGTGTGCTTCATTAACTCAAAGAAGATTGCTGCTGCATCCTTTTTTAATACCTGCTACAGTAACAATGTGTTAGCTACTATGCTCTAACTATAGTTACCCTTTATCTGTTTGTTTAAAAAGTAAAGATAAATATTGTTATCATTGCAGTAGGAATGATTAGATGTGAAATGACTATGTACTTAGTGATTGAGAAATTAGCCCTTAATATTATTAACAGATCCTAAAAATCAAAAGATTCTTGAAGATTGCCAGTGATCATTATTTAATTTTGTACTGACCGGAACACATGATTTACTTTGTAATAAAATTATTTAAATACTAATAATATTAACCTTTTAATCGTGTCAATTAGAGACACAATAGAAAGACAATGACAGCGCGGACACAGGTGTCCTCTTGGGGTTTAATGAATTAATAAACTTATTTTTCAGGTTTGGTAAACGCTATGAGTTACCACTGTTGATCCAAAGTATAGTAATGAATTTCACAATGTTTGTCATGATACACCTGTGTGTAAATGTACGGAAAAAGAATCAAATTATAAGGGCAAGGGAGAGAATATTCACAGGTTGGTATAAGTAAACCCCACAAGATTGTTTGATTTTCAATATTACAGTAATCAATAAAAACATTGCACTGTAAAAACTATTTATGCATTAACTATTATTTATTGCTAATTAAACATAATATATTTTAGAAACCCTGTAGTTTAACACCAGTATATTTTAATATCCCTTTAGTTTTGTTATTACTGGTTATATATTTGTTTCTCTTTAGTTTTCCTCCACCATTTCAAAGAAATGAGAATCATTTGGTAACCCACTAACTTACCCTGTATCTATTTGCTATGGATAATTTACTTTAACATTATTTTATGTTCTGTTTGGTGGTTGGTGTAATTGATGGTGAAATTAGGTGCAATATTCATGTTATATATACTGTTGTGTTGTGTGAACGGCTCAGCCCAGCCGGATCAAACAGCTCGCTGGCTGGACCAGCGCAGCAGCATCGCCGGCGGGGAGAAGCCCCATCGCTTCTATGGTGAGTGCCAGCTCTGTCCTCCATGTCATAAGGATTGCTGAAGTTTGTTCCATGTGCAAGTCATCATTGTCGTTTTTGTTTCAGCAACCCCATGCTTTGACAATATTATTTGGAGTTTACAGTGTATTTGTTACATGATCTGGGATATTTAACTATCTTTTTCACTATCATTTTGCTTTCAGCTTTCCATTGCATGTTTTCAGTTTCATATAGTTAATATGGATTTGGTGTATTTATGAAATAAACAAGTAAAGTTTGGTAGTTATAGTATTCATTGATAGCAGCTTTTTATCATTAAGGTCAAACGTCATACCATAATAATATATATTTTTAACACTATACAAATGTATTGTTAACCTCGGTTCATTGCTCTTATAATTACAAATTATTTGGTATCTAAGAAGTCATGAGTGGGTCAAATTCGTGTCAGATATCTTATCATTTATTGATGTCATTTACTTCGGCATGATTTCCTACTTCAATGTAAGCATCGTGGTATTTATAAATGTATCTATTAACAAATAACACTACTAACAATATTAACAAGAATGGTTCTTTGTGCATTGTTTATATGGTATGGTTGAAATATAAATTATATTTGCTATCTTAAAATGTAGAGCCTCAATGACAATGATGTTGTATCTGTTTCAGATATGGAAAGGAAATATTTCTGGGCCTGGACAGACTTCCAGAGTTATGTAGACTGCATGTTGGTGTTCTCGGTGCTAGGCGCCGCGATCACCTACTTGTTGATAGAGTTCTCACCGTTCGTGGAAATGATCGGTTTCCTTGCTCTATTCACTGAGGCCATGCTTGGTGCACCTCAGATAGCCAAAAACCACAAAAACAAAAGTACTGAGGGCATGAGGTAAAACATCACTTAACATTATTATATCAGCTAAAAAATTACACTGTTGACCTTTATGAGTCAATTAAAGTTGGGACGAAATATAGACATATTGGAATGTGGATAGGAAAAACTTGTGTTCAGAGAAAGTGCCCTTAATATACAAAAACATCGAAGCTATCTCAGGCTGTGTGCATCGAATGATCAGTGCTGCAATCCAGGACACGGCTTCACTTCTAACTCAAACCCATTTCGTCCTGTTTCAGTGTCAGCATGGTGGTAATGTGGACGTGTGGTGACGTATTCAAGACTGCATACTTCGTTTTAAGGGAAGCGCCTCCTCAGTTTTGGTTGTGTGGCAGCCTTCAAGTCTCATTAGATGTCGTTATTCTCTTCCAAGTAAGTATAGTCTTTAATAAGCTACAATGACTACTTTAAACAAGTTTCCCATTCGTCATGGCTTGAGACTACGTCTTGGTTTATTTTCTACCAGTAAAAATATAATTTTGGCAACCTCGTCAATATAACGATGACGTAGTCTACAGACAAACTTGTGTCTTGACAAAGGAATTGTTACACTAGAGCAAAAAAATATACTTACTTTGTACTATTAAACACCAAACAATGTTTTTTTTTTATAATATGGCTGACTTGCGTACAGGAAACGCAGAGTCTATCTGGTCATGTCGACTAAGATGATATTATCCACGTTGCACGGAGGGCTAACTAGCCGTAATACCAACGGTTGGCTTACAGATGGTCAGGTGATGACACTCTGACGATATCGGTTCGCATGTGGGTGCCCAGCCTACCGATATTCAGTCCTCGCTTTAACATCGGGTTACCTACCTGTAAGGGGTGAGTGACGTACAACGGAACGGGATCGGCGATCACTAGACAACTTCCATACATTTGCAAACGGGTGTAGTCGGCGGGATTTTTTGAATGTCACCCTAACGCTTTTGTGCTGCTTCCTTGTTTTATTTGCAATTGTTAATATGTTTAATAGGTTTTGTTGTTTTAACATTAAGCCCCATTTAAGGTGCATGTTTTTTTTTTCTTAACATTGCCACTGGGAAGTCCTTCTCCTGGGTTTACAACTTAAATCTTACTACACGCACGTACTAGACGCGGAACAACTATCTGTATGTTCTACAAATATTTGTTCCATGCGGACTACGCATCTGTGACCAGTAGCCAAGAAACCAATAGCCACTGCGTTTACCGTGGTGGAAATAATGGTATCTTCAACACATTTTGCGTGGGGGGGGGGGAGCTCTTCAGTAAAAATATGACCGTTTGCCACTCACATCTTCATTACCTAAGGGCCTCACACGATCTGAACATACTCATCTAGAAAATAAGTAGAAGAAAATGAAATTAGTTGCATCAAATAATCAAACCGTCGCCTGTCGATAAGATATAGAACATCGACAGGATATAGAACACTGTCCTAGTAGCACTACCGACACTCGGTCCTCTTTCTTGAACTGTACTACTAAGCCACAGCATCTTTCAATCTGTTTCTTTTCTAAAACGCCGTATAGCGGCGAATCCTCATTCTTCGTTGTGGCTTTTTTCCAGCCTCTGCGAAATATCGGCAAATTACTCTTTTTAGTATATACACACTGCACAACGATAACATTTTGGTGTGAGTAATCGATAACGATGCCGGGCGTGAAGATAACACCCGACATGGTCTACATGTAGAACACGTCATAC
This sequence comes from Euplexia lucipara, assembly GCA_921972225.1. Lineage (NCBI taxonomy): Eukaryota > Metazoa > Arthropoda > Insecta > Lepidoptera > Noctuidae > Euplexia > Euplexia lucipara. The sequence continues at coordinate 16,547,991 of OV179146.1, forward strand.
AGATGCGTCGCGATAACACGGTAAACAGTAAAGTGACGTGTGGCGATAATTAATTTTACCCAATTGCAACATGGCAGTGATGGCAATGGAGCCTAACTTAATAGCCGAAATTTAGCTAAACTTATACCTGTTTCGTAGACAGAAGAAAAATGAGATATTGCTGTACCAAGCCACAATAGATGCTAACTAAGTGATATTTAATGTTGTACAATTTTGAAATAGCATTCGTTTGTTATTGCAGGTGTGGCTATACCGCCACAACACCGCGGCGGCGAGGCGGCAGCGTCGGGGCGATTAGCAATGGGTAGAGACCGAGTTATAGCACGCGCCCGACGGAGGCCAGCCGGCGCCGCCGTGCGTTAGCAGCGCTTCCAACGCGATCAGCGCTTCCATCGCGATTAGCGCTACCATTGCGTTCTGTGCACCTTACACGGTACAATTAATTTGCCTTCCCTACATATTATGACGATATTTTCTACAATATTGCTGTGGGTTGTGTGAAAGTTAAATTATTAGACATCTGATATTCAAGAACGTTGTAACGTATTTGACCCAAACGACGACCAAATTGTCTATGGTGCGAAATGAATTGACTTTAAAAAGCGAAACCAGTAAATCGAAATTGGACTTTTTTATTACGTTCTAGTGGTTGCAATAATTCCTTAGGTAGACGGTGCTATAGGTTTGTGCCTAAATGAATATCAACGACGTTCATGAAAGAAGTCTAGTGATGATGTTTGAGCTATTGTTAATATAGAAGTGAAGTTAGTCAACGATAGCTGATAAAAAATTAGTGACCAAAAATCCTGTCCTTTTAAGGTGATTTAACTAGTCCTAAAGATTAGGCGCATTGTAAGACTAAAAATGCTTGGTAGGTTGTAAAGGCCACGAATAATAATAATTTATTCAGGCCACAAAAAAAATGTGACCCTAGAAAAATAATAGCGACCATTTATCACAAATATAAAGTAGTACAAGCAAGCATTTTTAGCGTAGCAAGACGGGTTTACGACTACAGCAATAATTCTTAATACGTTGCTAATAATAGAAAAGTACAATTTTATCTATATTATTTTTTTATAATACGACTGTAGGTACATAGGTATGAAATGCTTTTATTAAACAATAAACATGTCTTCTAAATAAACTAAATATTAATCAGGTAAAACTATGCCCCAATGAAACAACGTACATATGCACTGTTTCTAACTTCCCGTGGGCTTATCAATTAAATATTTACGAATGTATAATAAACTTGTAAATAATACATAATATGTATATTATAATTGTTTATTCCTAGAAGTCAAACAATCAGTATTGCATTTCATAGCTTCACGAGCTGTGGAATACAATAGTGGTATAAGTAACTTTCCTAAAAATGCCAATTTAGATAAATTATATAAATTAATTATACACTACAATATATTATGTATATTATATACTATACCTACTATACAATGTAATATATTTAGGCAATTTATTCATGTATCCCCGAAGAACCAACATAATTGTTATTTGAGTATGGTTTCACGTTTGGTACTATGAAAATCGGGGAATATTACTGACATAATTTATGAAGTTACTTACAGCAAATAAAATATTTATAGATAAATTTTCAAAAATGTATACTGGGTTGAGTGCTTTGCCTCATCAATGTAAGTGCATCTACAAGTTCTGCTTTGATAATGAAGTATTATAAAATATTTACATTCCTCGATATTTTATTCCATTTAACCTTTTTTGGTAAATGTACACAAATGTTTTGTATCAATGATAATTCCGACTGTTTCTATCAAAAAGTGTTCCGAGAAATCTTCTGATAGTGCTTCTTAGAACTATTTTACAACTTATTAATATCATTATAGTCAAGTCATATTTCATGACTGTAAAGGTTTCTTCCTAAATTATTGTGTTAGGTAATAGTATATCGTAAATTGGATTTTTTTTGGCTTTGGACGTGTTTTTTTAATACTAATCTAATACTTATTAAGATTTATTAAAACAATTGATTAAATTTCGAGTTATTTTTAGATGATTTAGAAAAATAGATTTTTATCAATAAATGGCTATTATTTACTCAAAGTTTTACTATTTATACACGTGTACCTACTACTTGAAGGGTTGTATGTAAGTAACAAGATGGATTACTTATTTTTAATTATGTTTATGTTAGTTTTAGTGTTAATGTTTTGTATATCTTAAATATTGTGGCTAATAAAGAGATGTAACTATACTCTCATACATTTAAATATAGTTCAAAAATGTTGCTGTTCTGTTTATTTAAGTAAATAAGTATAAAGTATTATTTTCGATGTAAACATGAGTTTTACCTCCCACTGAACACATACATTTGCTGAGAGAGTGTCAAATGATTTGGTTGGCTGATGTTGGTCAGCTGTCATCACTCTGTTAGCTTATTTTTGTGTTATGCCTCAGTCAGAAACCGATTATCAGTATTGGCTGTCTTTGAAGTCACCGCTATATACAGACACCAGCACATCAACCTACCCCAGTGTGTCAATTTTTCCCAATCGATCATGAACCTTCTTGTGTTTAGAATAAAGTTGAAAGCCTATCAAAGAAATTTGACAGATCGGGATAGGTTTATGTGCTGGCGCCTGTACAAATGTGTTTATATTTAGCAAAATGTAGTAAAATAAAATCAAAGTGATTGAATTTTGTGGGAACAGATTCCTGAGTATTTAATGTGTGGGAGATATATTGTGGTAGGGTGCTCTGTTTTACTAATATTTAAAAAAATATCTCTCTTCATTTATGACTATTGTAAATCTATTATGTATTCAATAAAGTTTACTGATATATTGTCATTAAGAAGACATTACATTCTCTCTCTTTTACTTAGCTATTCAAAAATCACGTTGTTACTTCGGAATACTAAAAAAACGGTAGCTTGTATTCGTGTCGAACCCGAGATTAAAAATAGTCTGTAAAAGGAATTATTATTCTTATTCCTATGTACTAATGAGTCCTTAACACCTTATTATGTTTGCTGTATTTGACTCGTTTCCAGCAAATCACACAGGTTTTTATATACAAAAACGTTTACTTTTTTTCTTCCTACATATGCATAAAATCCATATTTTTTTCAAACAGCTGTGTGACAAACTAACAAGGACACTAATATTGTATTCTCTCCATGCATACAGTATTTCAACATTTTAATAGCAACAATTTTAGTCAATACAATTAATTAACCTTGCAATTGTAAATACTCTTGAATTCAAACTGCTATAATATTAATTAAATGCTTCCGCCAATTGTTAAAACATCACACCTATTTATTTTTATATAAAATTATATTCTTGTTTAATATTTGTGTTATTGGTATTCTGGGTTACGTAAAGTGATAAATTTACAGTAATGAGAAGTTATAAAGATTACCTACTATGAAACTTGAATTTGAGAGATAGAGAGAGAAAATATATAAATGTGATGAAACATATCATATTTATAATGATATACATATTATAATTTCTGTTGTATAAAAATATATGGATATATTTGTCAATTAATATAAAAGTAGATAAATGAAATGAATGAAATGTAAAGTAACCATCGTATGTTGTGATGACAAATGTACATGTATATGTTGTGATTTGTTGAGTTAAATTTTCTTAAATGAAATAAAGTTATATTATTTGTTAAAATTTGTGTGTTTCTTTGATGTTCACTATCCTATCTGATCTCAGGACTTTTCCATCGTGTCGAAGTGATTTAATTTTACTAGTCGCAAACATTATACTTAGCAGAATATTAGCAATAATGGATGATGCATTAAGCTTTAAAGCTCGCTTCGCTATTATAAATACCCTTTGTCAAGAAAGTAAAGCTTTGTAATCATCATAACGGAGCTCACCCACGTCATCGAAGGTTGCCGACAGCAGCGAACCCTAAACTGCGAGTAATTGGAGCTCTATGTTGTGGGGGATAGAGGGATGCGGTGGTGTAGTGAAGGGTGGATCGATGGGAACGGGAGGTAGTAGTGCGTGGTGCGCCCTCTGGCGGAGCGGCGCGGCGGCGGCAGTGTGCCGGGCAGGCGGGCGGCGCGCGGCCGTGTTCTCCACTCTGCTCCGGGCCTGCAGCCTCTGACACTCGAGGTGAGGACAGTGCACCACTTGAACGTCAACCACACACTCACATACCACTACCTACACTTTAATCACGCATCATATTGATTTTCCGATTTAGTGAACAAGTGCCTGATTGTATTTCTGATTCAAGTTTAGTATTGTGCGGTCCTTTGAGATGTGTAGGTACCTATTTTTTTTTATACTCATCAAAAAATAGTAACTACCTACCCCGTTGATAGATCCATCATCCATTTATCTTTTCTAAGTAATTAAACAGTTTTAGCAGCTGTGTAGGTAGCTAAGTACCTACCTACTCACGCCGTTATAAAGCTCTTGGGAATAAACAGACTGAAATGAGCTTACTCTAGTGCTCATTTTCTAGAAAGGCTGTTGGCAGAGCTAAGTAAATAACAGCGGATGAAATCTTAAACGGCCTAATTAAAATTTACTCGCAGGCTTTAGGAGTAAGTAGTTAATTACATTTTGGATTGTAGGGATTAAGTATTTTAAGCAAGAGAGTCTTATCTGTAGGTAGAGGTAGATTCTCGTAGAACCAATGACTCTATTACTAAAAGGGTTCCGTACGAAAATAATAAAAAAGGGAACCCTTAACGCGACTTGGTTTTTTTATCTATCTCCGCTTCTTATTTCAAAAACAACAACAACTCGCCTTGAAATTAGTTTATGTGTTATACAACAGTTGTTCACTTTCGTAGCAGGTGAATGAATTCTTTTCATCGCAATACCAGCCGAAATGGCTATGTACCTAGTTGAATTTTAAAATAGATATTATGTGAAAAGTCATTTTTATTTTAATTATTCCGAATAGATTAGGTAGGTGTATTCTAAATTAATGGCCAAAGGTATTGACAACTTCAATGTTTAATTTAGGATAAAAAAAGGTAGTTCTCTTTATCTCATTTTTTTTAATCTGTTTTTAAGTAAGTTCGACATGACGCACCAGGGGCGTCATGGGCCTCCCATGATGTTTCCTTATAACGCCCCTGGGGCGTCATTCGCAATGAATCGGTTAATTTACCAAAAATAACTCAAATACAAAATTACGTAAATATCTGAAAATACGCACAGGTACTACCTACCGAGGTACGTACCGCCAAAGTTGACAAAGCGCGCGTCGGGGTCGTTGTATATAAGTTACTGTATTTCTAACTCTTTATTGTACACGATAAAAACTTACAAATAATAACTTTAAGGGGTAGGTACATAAGGTGTTACAATGGGCGGCCCTATTGCTAAAAGCGATCTCTTACAGACAACTTTTTGATGGACTTGATGGGGGAGGAAAAAAGATGAGTAGGCAGTTTGTGGTGTACTATTTACATAAATAAATAACATACATGACTATCTCAAAAGAGGTATAAAATAAGCATAGGATAAGAAAACAAAATTAAATAAAATAAATACAATACATATATACTAATAATTAACCTTGTACTGAGGTACGGGGTATAGTATACCCTCTCTTGTGTGAGTCCAACTCGCACTTGGCCAGTTTTCGAAATAATCAAAATATTATGCGGTCTTTTAATAATAGTCTAACTAAATAGGTAACCAGTTACCTACGTAAATTAACCTTTTTTTAAATAAATAAATTAATATTAAATATTCCACAACTTTCACACAACGTCATCTAGACCCAAACTAAGCAGAGCTTTTGCTATGAGTACCTACTGGACAACTGAAAAACATACTTATATACTTACTTATTTCTAAATGCATACCATATTGTAGATGAATTAGGTATGTACATCCAAACACAGAACTTAATATGATCGTGCTTACAATTATTTGCCTTGAGTGAGAATCGAACCCACGACCTCCGGCATAGCAGTAAGGGCCACTAACCACTTAACCAACAGGCCAGTCAAGACTATAGGTACTGGATTGGCAGGTTGGTTGCATTGGTGGTTATAGTTTATTATTGCTCCTAATAAAAATATTTGTTTTTTTTTCCTAGATTTTTTTTTTTTTTTTTAAATTTCTAACGGGAACGCTCCTAAAAGGTGCGCTCCGAGGAATAAAATAGGAGCGCCTCATTAGGAGCGCCTCAAAATAGTAGCGCTTCGAGGAATACCTCAAAAGTTATGTACCAAGTAAAGAGGTAGGTCCCTCTTTTCCGAGTTTTTTTGTACAATCACCAAGTCCATACACTTACCTACCAATAGAAATCGCGATAAGTAGGGTAGTAGCTTTATTTTATTCCCCGCGCCCAATTTATCATTATTTCAACTATGGGGGAAATATTTATGAGCTCTGTTTCTTGCGACGATGATAAGATCAGAAATGATTCTATGAGGGCGAGGATTTTATAGTTTTCGACGAATTGATTTTGGGATAGTGTGGCTAATTATGGCCCTCTCATGTTTTAAACATCCTACTAAATATTCTAACTTATTGAACAGGTGTCACCTATACTCTGCTGCCGCTGCCCCCCCCCCCCCTTTTATACATGTAGATATAGGTATTTGAGATATGTACCTACGTCTGTTTCGAGAAAAATATACTTACACATGTTCCAAACTATAGGCGAGGTCAACCCAAGAAACCGACGAGATCCGCACTGGCTAGTTATGTTAGGTACACCACCCGAAAACCTGAAAATATACTGAATAAAAACTGCGGGGCTATGAGTATTTTTTTTTTAATATTATAAACCAGTGCTTGAGGACTTCAATCCCACCTGATGGTAAGCAGTGATGCAATCAGTGACGCTGTAGCGCACGAGTATTGTATAATAATTTCTGAATACGAGACAATTTAAAGTACCTACCTAAAACTTTTTGAATGGCTATTTAAAAGTAATTTTCAAGATCATAAGAATTAACTTGTACTTACTTATTTTATCTCAAATTGGGACTAAAACAGCTTGCTTTATTTTAAGCAATTTATTGTAATATACCTTTATACCATGTTATAGAGCAGGCATGGTGCATTTAGCTCCTTATTTTGTATCTTAATATACCGAATTTTTTCTCAGGAAAATTTTCATTATTTTTATCGCTTTTTCAGGTTTTTTAGTTTTATTTCAATGTAAAATAACATGCTCTGAAAGTAGCACTCCATTTATTTAAATAATACGGCTAAAATAAAAATAAACCAACAATGGATTGCGTATAAGGAAATAAAACAAATCAAGTTTATTGGATTCCCATAACGTTACTGAAATAATTTCTTGTACATCTTAGACTGATGGGGTGAATTCAGTATATTTACTGAATTCACCCCATCCATGGGACTTGACCGATTGTTGTGTGTATATTCTGTAGGTCTAAAAATAGGTTGTAAACTATTTTTGCACACCTCTAAGTGATAAGGGCGGTCCACCTTAAAATGCAACCCATCTACAATTCAGATTTAAACCTAATTTTAATTGGTTCTAATTTAGTGTTTCTTTTCATGTTTTATATAAAACTAACTGCCCCATAGTTAGTTTTAATAATGTGTTAGTTGTTAGTTGTAATAATAATGTGTTAAAATGTTTAAATGTAATATGACTTATCAATATTAGTTAATGCCCCGGCTGGTTACGCGGGAGGTGTTTGTAGGTTCAGACTCCGCGGTTAAAAAAATAAACCTAGCAAAAAAGCTTTCTAGTAATTCGGATTGCACATAACTAGCAGTCTTCTTAATCCCTCCAACTAAACTTGTGTTTGGAATGGGTTCGTGTCAAGTCAATATAGTGGGAATGGGTGGAGATCGAACTTACGACCTCTCGCCAGTCCAACGTATTAGCCAATGGGCTGTTGCCACACTGGTAACGAACTAAGAATTTCCGAATTTACGAATCAAGTTACTGTAGGCATTTAAACAAAAATTGTGGCGATCAGACAGGTTACTTTTGTGATTGACCTTTTTACACTATATTTGTACCAAAGACATTACATAAATGTCTTTAAACCTACGGTCTAAAGCTAAAAAGGGATGTTGTAAGTTGCACAATTGTTGTTGTGGCGCACAATTTAAATAAATAAATATAAGTATTTCATAACATTTTCACACAACGCCATCTAGTCCCAAGCTAAACTAAGAGCTTGTGTTATGGGTACCTACTTAACAGATGATAAATAATATATCAAATAATATAATATAATATAAGTTTATTATATTTCTAAATAAATACCTACATACTATAGATAAATTACACCCAGATACAGAACAAATGATCGTGCTCATCACACAGACATTTGTCCTGGGTGGGAATCGAACTCACGGCCTCCGGCATAGCTGTCAGGGTCACTAACTACTAGACCAACAGGCTAGTCAAGTCAATTACTATTACGTTGTATGTATGGCTGGGTACAAAAATAACGAAATTAGTTATCTATACATATAATAAGACTGTAAAAAAACTGTGTCTGTACATTGAATATATTTAAAAAATAATAATTGAGGGGGGTTTAGAAACAGTAATAGAGCACGAATCCAAAAAAAAAAGTCTGTCTGTTTGTCTGTTTGTCTGTTTGTCTGTTTGTCTGTTTGTTTGCACACGCTAATCTTCGGAACTACTGGACGGATTTGAATGATTTTTTTTTTGTTGTATAGATATTAAGTTTGGTCAACACATAGGCTATTATTTATCTTGGAAACTGGAACACCTGATCCAGAACCGCAACAGACCAGCTAAACTATAGGCGATACAAAAATGGTACCATAGCAAAAATTGTTCCACGTGATGAGCATTTTCTGCTGAGAGAATAAATTTGAAGATCCGGAACACCTGATGCAGAACCGCAACAGACCATCTAAACTATAGGAGATACAAAAATAGTACCATAGCAAAAAATGGTCCACGTTATGAGCATTTTCTGCTGAGAGAATAAATTTGAAGATCTGGAACACCTGATGTGGAACTTCAAGAGCCCAGCTACACTATAACATATATTGGAATGACGTCTTAGCGAGAGTTGTTCAGCCTTATGAGCACTCGCTGTTGACGTATAAAAAGCGAAGATCTGGAACACCTGTTGTGGAACTCCAAGAGCCCAGCTACACCATAACTCAATTAAGAATGACGTCTTAGCAAAAGTTGTTCGGTCTGATAGGCATTTCCTGTTGACTTATAAAAATCAAAGATCAGAAACATTTGATATAGAAATTAAAACTATCACTAATTTCATTGCATAATTATAAAATAACATAAGTAGGAGGTACTACGCGGTGAAGGCGGGAACAGTTCAGGACTGATTTTCGATGACGATGGTATATCGTTGAAAATTAGACTCTACTGGCTAAAACTCCCATTTTTTTATCGTATGCCTTCGGGCTTATGTTATTTGAGTGTTTAATTTCCTTTTCCATTTATCTTCGTTACACGGTAGCTTACCCGGTAACGCAGGGGAGCAGCCACTAAGATTTTAATTGATCCGGTATCATCACAATAAAACTATAACCATGCCTAGAAAGAGGTCAAATTTTTCCACATGTTCCAAAGGTGCTAAATGATTAAAGACCATATGATCCCAACAATCTACCGAAGAGCGTTAGGAGAGACTTGATGCTGTTCGAGAACATGAGGCTGCAACTCGCTCCGTGGAAACTTCTTGGGATTGAGAAGCACGCCTGCATTCTCAGCGTATTTACGCATCTAAATCCAGGTCTCTAGAGACCAGTGAAGAATATTTGCGCGACTGACCACTGATCGTGAACATCATGCACTGTCTCGCGAGTTGGAGACGTTCACGGAAAACGCATGACGCTTGAGTTTTTAGCGTATATACGCATCGACTCTAGAGATAAGTGGGGGAAGGAGATGCGCGACTGACCGCTGATCGTGAACGTCACGCAACATATTATAGGCTATAATTTATTTTGGAAAATGGAACACCTCAAGTAAAAGAGATATAAAAATGGTGCCATTCCAAAAACTATTCCACGTGAAGAGTGTTTTCTGCTGTGAGACTAAATTTGAAGATCTGGAGCACCTGTAGGGGAACTCCAAAGCCCAGAGACAATATAACATATACATAATAGAAATGGCGTCTTAGCAAAAGTTGTTAAGTCTGATGGCATTTCCTGTTGACCAACAAAAATAAAAAATCTGGAACATCTTGAATCGTCTCGCGCATCCCATTGATTTCCCGTCCCCGGGCTTATAGAATTCGACATCAGATGTTTCAGATCTTCGATTTTGACGACCCCGTTGTCGCTGGCATAAGCAACAGGATCCGCGTACGAAGTCGCGGGCAGAAGCTAGTCTATACATATAATAAGACTGTAAAAAAACTGTGTCTGTACATTGAATATATTTAAAAAATAATAATTGAGGGGGGTTTAGAAACAGTAATAGAGCACGAATCCAAAAAAAAAAGTCTGTCTGTTTGTCTGTTTGTCTGTTTGTCTGTTTGTTTGCACACGCTAATCTTCGGAACTACTGGACGGATTTGAATGATTTTTTTTTCGTTGTATAGATATTAAGTCTGGTCAACACATAGGCTATAATTTATCTTGGAAACTGGAACACCTGATGCAGAACCGCAACAGACCAGCTAAACTATAGGCGATACAAAAATGGTCCCATAGCAAAAATTGTTCCACGTGATGAGCATTTTCTGCTGAGAGAATAAATTTGAAGATCCGGAACACCTGATGCAGAACCGCAACAGACCAGCTAAACTATAGGCGATACAAAAATGGTCCCATAGCAAAAATTGTTCCACGTGATAAGCATTTTCTGCTGAGAGAATAAATTTGAAGATCCGGAACACCTGATGCAGAACCGCAACAGACCAGCTAAACTATAGGAGATACAAAAATGGTCCCATAGCAAAAATTGTTCCACGTGATGAGCATTTTCTGCTGAGAGAATAAATTTGAAGATCCGGAACACCTGATGCAGAACCGCAACAGACCATCTAAACTATAGGAGATACAAAAATGGTACCATAGCAAAAATTGTTCCACGTTATGAGCATTTTCTGCTGAGAGAATAAATTTGAAGATCCGGAACACCTGATGTGGAACTTCAAGAGCCCAGCTACACTATAACATATATTGGAATGACGTCTTAGCAAGAGTTGTTCAGCCTTATGAGCACTCGCTGTTGACGTATAAAAATCGAAGATCTGGAACACCTGTTGTGGAACTCCAAGAGCCCAGCTACACCATTACTCAAATAGGAATGACGTCTTAGCAAAAGTTGTTCGGTCTGATAGGCATTTCCCGTTGACTTATAAAAATCGAAGATCAGAAACATTTGATATAGAAATTAAAACTATCACTAATTTCATTGCATAATTATAAAATAACATAAGTACCTCCACGCGGTGAAGGCGGGAACAGTTCAGGACTGATTTTCGATGACGATGGTATATCGTTGAAAATTAGACTCTACTGGCTAAAACTCCCATTTTTTTATCGTATGCCTTCGGGCTTATGTTATTTGAGTATTTAATTTCCTTTTCCATTTATCTTCGTTACACGGTAGCTTACCCGGTAACGCAGGGGAGCAGCCACTTAGATTTTAATTGATCAGGTATCATCACAATAAAACTATAACCATGCCTAGAAAGAGGTCAAATTTTTCCCAATGTTCCAAAGGTGCTAAATGATTAAAGACCATAAGATCCCAACAATCTATCGAAGAGCGTTAGGAGAGACTTGATGCTGTTCGAGAACATGAGGCTGCAACTCGCTCCGTGGAAACTTCTTGGGATCGCGAAGCACGCCTGCATTCTCAGCGTATTTACGCATCTACATCCAGGTCTCTAGAGACCAGTGAAGAATATGTGCGCGACTGACCGCTGATCGTGAACATCATGCACTGTCTCGCGAGTTGGAGACGTTCACGGAAAAAGCATGACGATTGAGTTTTCAGCGTATATACGCATCGACTCTAGAGATAAGTGGGGGAAGAAGATGCGCGACTGACCGCTGATCGTGAACGTCACGCAACATATTATGATGACCTAAAGTAAAAGAGATATAAAAATGGTGCCATTGCAAAAACTATTCCACGTGAAGAGTGTTTTCTGCTGTGAGACTAAATTTGAAGATCTGGAGCACCTGTAGGGGAACTCCAAAGCCCAGAGACAATAGAACATATACATAATGGAAATGGCGTCTTAGCAAAAGTCTGATGGCATTTCCTGTTGACCAACAAAAATAAAAAATCTGGATCATCTTGAATCGTCTCGCGCATCCCATTGATTTCCCGTCCCCGAGCTTATAGAATTCGACATCAGATGTTTCAGATCTTCGATTTTGACGACCCCGTTGTCGCTGGCATAAGCAACAGGATCCGCGTACGAAGTCGCGGGCAGAAGCTAGTTACAAATATTGGTGTACAAAGTACAACACATCCTACCCAAGGAGAACATGTCAAGTGAATAGTAATTGCTTATTAGGTTCCCTACGTCATTAGATACGACATAAATGTGGAGCCTACATTACATTTTCGTTTTGATGCCAAAACAAATAACGCAGAAAATACAACTCTCTAGTACCTATAGAACAGACTTTTAAAATGTACCCGAAAGTTTGTATAAAAATCCGTCTTTTTTAAGGGAAAAAGTCTGACTAATGCGAGTCCATCGCACGTACCACGGCCAAGGTTCGGGATAAGTAGGATTGAAAGGCAAACTTAACTTGGTCGGTTAAAAAAGATTTTCCCATACGTCACCAGTCTCCATCAATATGTAGGTACCTACGTCACGGTCAATTCTCCAACTCCAAAATTGAGTTTGAGCTCCAAACTTCCATAAATAAGGCCGTATTTTTATTGGATTGATTTATTAGCTTGGTATTTTAGAACTACAAGGAACTGTAGAGGTGTAAGTAGGTAGGTATTTGATTCCACTCCACGCGTTCTGAGAAAAGGAGTCTTGACATACAGTCAGGGGTTAAGGGTTCTACTTATTATCCTTATTATTTATAGCATTAGGCATTCAATTTCTCGTTCAACTTGGTATTTCGGCAAAATTTAATACTTATAGGTTCCTAAACGAAAATGTGTTAAACTTGGAAGTACCTACAGGTAGGCTTCAGAGAACAATAGGTATGGGACGTTTGAAACAAATCTAATAAAAGTCGAAGTAGAAGTTTTCAATCTAATAACAGCACTTACGACCTACCTAAGTACTTGTAACAATTTTTAACTTAAATTAAACACATTTCTTCAATTTATTTTTTTCATTGTGTTCGGGCCATTTCCGAATTGGAATGATTGAAATACGGGACAATTAGGGAAGGGAACGTGTTATAGGCTGTAGCAATATGTGACGTCATGACGTGATGATCGAATATTATTATGGTGACAGCCTCTTCTACAGGGTGGAAGAGACATCAACCGCGTTCATAGGGACAACATGATTTCTTTACAAATTACTTATTCTGGACCCCTATCGTAGATATTCTTCATAGGCTCTGTCCTAGTTTTACCTTTATTTTCTAATGTTATTTTTGCATACAACCTTAAATATCCGTGCATACCTACAACTGTAAAACTCGGTATATTTCTATCTAAACCGATATAATTTTCCTTATAAAGTAAATAAGACACTTCATTTACTTAGGTTTAATTAGAGAAATGTTACGTTTATACAGTTTGGCCTGTTCGTCTAGTGGTTAGTGGCCCTAACTGTTATACCAGAAGTCGTGGCTTCGAATCCCACCCAAGACAAATGTCTGTGTGATGAGCACGATCATTTGTCCTGTGTCTGGGTGTAATTTATTTATAATATTAACTAGTAGATGTCCCGCGGTTTCACCCGCGTAGGTCCCGTTCCCGTTGGAATACAGGATAATAGCCTATGTGTTAATCCAGGGTGTCAGCTAACTCCATACCAAATTTTATTAAAACCCATTCAGTAGTTTTTACGTGAAACAAACATCCATCCATCCATCCATCCACAAACTTTCGCGTTTATAATATTAGTAGGATGTATTTAGAAATATAAAAAGTATGTGCATCAATTTTCTAGCAGATAAGTAGGTATGGTACTCATACCACAAGCTCTGCTTAATTTGGGACTAGATGGCGTTGTGTGAATGTTAGGTAATATTTATATTTATTTATAAAACAAAAATAATAAGTATCTAAAAAGTCTTCGGTGTTAGGGAAAGTTGAAGAAAATTTTAAGCGCTAGTCCAAGATCATGCACTAGACATATATGGTGTCCGGATGTGCGACGATGTTCCTCACAGCCTGTATACAAGATAGGTATATGGCGCATATCATGGACCTTAAAATCCCCTACAATCTACGAAACTTGAAATCTAGCTAATGTCCCGTTCACGACCTTGCCGCTGCCTGTTAGCGGTGGCTAAACGCGGGGCGGCGAGCGGTAAGATTTAAAAGTATGAAAACGAACGAAGCACGCCACGAGTCAGTGGAGCTGTGACTCATGGCGTTTTCATACTTTGAGTTCTAAATTCTAAAAACTCCATCTCAACTTCTCCAGCCACCATAAACCTAACAAGACTATCACTTTGATTTATAAACTAGTCCCTCGCGTCGTCTTGCGTGTTAGGGTGACCTTTCTAGATGAATTTTATATCGGTAGGTACGCAAACGAAAATAAAATGTACCAAGCATGATGGCATCGTATAAATTCTAGAAGATTATACAGAAATTGTTTTGGTCTATTATAGCCCTAGCACGAATGCAAGCCTTCGGGCGAGTTTAAAAGTAAATTGTTACATGTTATCTAGTGACGCAACGCAACCACATTAATACATATTATAATTAGTGACCGATAAAACCTTAAAATTAAAATGATAGGTACTTTGAAGCGAGTACCTACTTTTAATTTAAAAAAAAATGTTGACTTAGTTACCTAAGTATTGCTTAGGTAGGGGAGACCAGGGATGAACGTAACAATTTGCATGTTTTTCGTTATATCTCACAGAGCTTTAAGAATATCAAAATTCTAATTAGTACACACGATAGCTTAGTCTTTCAGGTATATTTTAACGTGAGCTTATATGCAACAGATGTTACAGATTTTGGAAAAAACTAATAAATAAAGAAACTGAAATTTGTTACAACTATCCCTACCCCTAGGGTTGGTTGTAACAATGTTAGAGGATGGTTGTAACATTTTAAAAATAAATAAAAGTTACTTTCATAATTAACATATTTATTAATAATAGCCTTTTAGGTTTTACATAGTGTCACAATACTGAAACCAAATTCAATAATTCTGGCAAACACAAAAACCTTCTAAAACAATCAATCAAAGTTACTTTCATAAACAACATGTTTATTATTAATCAGTCTTTTAGGTTTTAGATACTGTCACAATACTGAAATAAAATTTAACATTTCTAGCAAATATATGCAATTTTCTAAAATAATCAACATTACTTACTTATTTGAAAATGTGATCTTAGTCAGACAAACGATAATATGGCACACATATTTATTTGAGAACAATGGAGTAAATACTCTGCTAGTATTTTTCTTCCTCGTCAGTAAAAACTCTTCTTTTCAAAACGTAAGCTGCTAAAATGCTTGAAGAAGGTTCAACAAGTCTTCCAAATGTATTTGGAAGAACCCTTCTTCAAGCATTTTCTTCTTCTTTTGTACATATCTAGGTATATAAAGTTACATGGCACAGCTGATATGAACTCGCAGCGTCTCGAAATGGTACTTTATAAGAAGTACTTTTTATGCAGCCAATTCCATAATTTCTGCAATAATTAAACCTCTATTGGTCGTCCTTTTGTGTATATTAGGCATTCTGCAATATGAAAATAAATTTGTGTTGCTTTAAAATATAAAAACGCAATAAAACTATGCTTAGAGATGTCAAGCCCATAATCGGGTTGAAAGTAACAAGTTGTTACTTTCATCCCTATTTTAAAGTTTTACCGAATATGACAAACACGTGCCTATAACCCAAAACAAGCTTTGCAAAGATACCGTTTTCACTGCTAAAATAGAAATATGAATAGTTAAGCTACGTTACTGACACTTGACACGCGAGCTTAAACCTATCATAATAAAAACAAAAACAGTTGAAAAAAAGGGTCAGAACTTACTTTGAAGGTATTTTTGCTGCACCGACTTGCTACGTACACCGCCTGACAGCACAGCGCCGTGAGCGCAACTGAAGTGTGGGAGGGGTTCAAAATGTCGCCCAACAGTGATACAGCCGTCAATGCAGCCAATATAATTCGCACAGAAACTCATTTGTTACGTACATCCCGTGTTACTTTTATACCTGGTCTCCCCTACTTAAGTACATCAAAAATTCGTAAGACTTTATCAATATCGGTTCGTTAGGATTTATTCCCACGCAGTTAGACGACTAGGTATATGTACCTATAGTGGTCAGAAAAATGAGTTTCGTGCAATGACACACTTGGCTCGATAAATAGCGTTTATTAAACAAACAACTACCTAATAACTTGCTTTTGAGTAATGCGAATACCTACGTCAGCACTTTGATGTGATCAGCCAATCCTTTCCTAAGATCAGCGCGCCATACTTACCATAGTTGTGCCAGAACGGCTTCGATAGGTGGCATGCTTGTTTGTTCGGTTACTGAAAAAAATAAAAACAGTGCGGTTAATGACTCCATTGAAACAAAAATCTAATTGTAATAAAACATCACGTCGGCTTGTAGATTTGAAGTAGGCACTTAGGTACCTATATATTGCTTTGTTAGTCATGCTGGCCATGCAAGACAACCATGGATATCTATGACGACAACCAAGTAGGCAGAGGCAGTTATGTAAACTGTAAGTACAAAGCATAACAAGCTGAGGTGAATTTCATTCCATTTTCACAAGTTTACCTACCCTAACTCTGATGAACTAACACAGAAGCAAATAAATAATAAAAACCATAATCTTCCATTACTACTACTTACCTAAAGATAAACAGTATTCAAACAACGGTCTTATGGAAGCGCGATTTTGTTCAGTCATAATAAATATCATTAAGCGAAACTGAGCCACATTAACTCGAAAATTCTCATCTCGCCGAGGCATCCGAAGGCTGGCGAAAATTGACGAAATAAAATCTATTTGTAGGTACCTACCTACCTTTGAAATCTTGGAAACACATTCCGAGCTTTTACAGAGCTTGAAACAAAACACACCGTGGATATTAAAAGCTATTGAGAATTGAGCGTCGTTGTAATACGAGTTCTTTTTTAATTTAGGTAGGTATAGGTACAGATGCCAGCACATCAAGTTACCCCAATGTGTCAAATTTCTTTGATCGGGTTTCAACTTTATGTCAACCGATATAAGGTTCATATTCATATTCAATTGAGAAAATTTTACACATTGGAGTAACTTGATGTGCTGGCGTCTGTACCTATCTCCTTATTCACAACAGCATTGAATTTCATTTGGGGATGTTATTGCGCACTACACAACAGAAATCGGATCTTCTTTATAAGGTAAATCGGATTAGAAATTATTGAGATAGATCCCTACAAACAAACAATAAAAATACCTAAAACATTCCTTCTTTTTAATACATAGACCTAAAATTTGGGGATAACTATATCTATATATATCTATAACTATATAGAATACTACCGTTGAAAATGCTTGTGTTACTGGATTTTCTTTCACGCGGGATGAAAGTACGCACTGAAGATAACCAAGTAAGTTTGTAGGAATGTCTGCAAATCTAGAATTTATCTAATATAACATTTTCAAACAGAGAAATCGTAATCATGTTTCTCTTCACTTACGAGAATATGTTGATATAAACACTGAAGTCATGTGAATTCTGCAAGGACTATATATTTTGACGGCACGTAGATATCTGCGACATATTTTACATGTCTACGAGCTTTAATATCGCTGGAACGCCCATTATTATGCAGAGGGTTGTCATTCCGTAGTCCAGATCTCACGACAACCGCACATTTTCATAAAGAGCGCACTACATCTCTTATACATATATATCGGTAGGTCGATTGTCAGTGGTAACAAAACCAGTACCTATGGGCTGGTTGCGTGTTTTACTTAAACTGCGTAGGTACCTACTGCCCTGAAAAAAAGAAAGAAAAATAGAAAGACAGAAAAAAAGAAGAAAGAAAGATATAAAGAAAGAAGGAATAAATTAATATGTAGGTACCATGTCCATAGATGACTTGAATGTTTAGTTCTTTATCTGTGCAGTGAATTGAGTGTTAGGTAGGTATTAAAAATAAATTGTAGCTTGTAGACTTTGTATTTTTTTTTACAGAATAAGTACTACTTAGAATAACAGAATATCGATAGATATAATTTGCTGAACGAACATTCGTTTGGCAAATTATATGTGATTTTCGTATTTGTGCCAAGATATCTAGAGCCTTTGAGTATATGCTATAGGTACAGTAGTACCAATCCATCCTTGAAATGATTGGTGGCGCTGCTCGTCAACAAGAGGCTAAAAATTACGCCAAAAGCGACTTTAAATCTCTAACATAATGCTAGTTCCAAATACTACCGTTTCACAAATAAGTTGGCTTGATTTTATCTATAGTTCTACCTAACCTGTAAAACTCATTCGCATTCTTGCTCTTGTGATGTGTTATGATCACAGAACTCTTACTTTCATTTACTTCATTAATTTCATTGCAATTAAAGTAGCAGTGTTAGGTACGTTTACGTGGAAATAACGTTCGATATATCCTCATGGCATTTAAAGCTCTGTTGGGTAAGGCGACCATTCGCATTTCGTTTTAGAGAAAGGCTTCTTTTTCAAAAAAAGTATATACCTACCTACCTATGTCCTAATAATTAACCGCATAAACTGGAAATTTTTCCGACTACCTGAAATAGTGCTCAGTTTTCCGCCCCCATTTAATATAAAGCAACTATTTTGTAAACAGTCTCTTCAAAAGACTAATTAACATGCAAATAAACGAGATGACACGTACTAAAAGTAAATATAAAATCGTAACTCATTCTGTCTGTGTTCTGGAGGGACATAAGTGGCGGGTAGGGTGTTAACACCCCACTGTTCCCGACGAGGCCTTGCAATGTCGGCGTCCGTCGTCGTCGCCGGTGGCTCATAACATCGAACAGGGTGACTCTCCCCTACCGCCATTTGTACCGGACCACGTTTCGACAAGATTTCACTGTGAACGCAAATTGTTTACCCACAATCGCATCGTATTATGAATGATCCATATAAATATTTTCCTGTATTACCTGTTATATATGAGAGACACGACTGACAGCCTTCTGAAATAATGAAGAAATAATTTCAATTAAGGAGGTATTCCTCGAAGCGCTACTATTTTGAGGCGCTCCTAATGAGGCGCTCCTATTTTATTCCTCGGAGCGCACCTTTTAGGAGCGTTCCCTTTAGAAATTAAAAAAAATTTTTTTTTTTCTAGGAAAAAAAAACAAATATTTTTATTAGGAGCGCTCCGAGGAATAAAATAGGAGCGCCTCATTAGGAGTGCCTCAAAATAGTAGCGCTTGGAGGAATACCTCCAATTAAGTGACCGCTTTTACATTCAATCAAATCTTGAATTCTTGACTGATTGTTACTTTTATCCAATAGTTATTAATTGAACACACCGCAAACTGTAAAATTTTCCCAATTGAACATACCTACTTATTTTTACTTATATTTGATGTGCTATCTTCTGTCTGTATATATCGTGCCCACGTAGAAGTACTTACAGTCCCAAGAAGTACCTACGTATGTTGAATATTTGAAACATAGAGTCGAATCAATACAAATTAGGTACCTACATTTAAACATTCGATTAATTACAGTGTTCGATTCATTATTATTGATGTTCTACATGTGATACAGTCACGACTCACGGCATTGTAGGTACCTACACACATTTCAACAAAGTTTTCTAAGCTTAGATTTAAAAATAATTAGCAATGGCTATTTGACAAAATTTTTCTTTAGTCCCTCATCTAGATTACAAGAAAATATTCGAGACTGTACCTACGCATTTAAACTTTTTTCACGAATCAAAAAATAACGATGATATAGGTATCGAGTTAAAATGTCGCATGACGTCACTAGCCAGTACAGTTTATGCTAGCTAATGACGTTACAAAGCCCCAACTCCTCAAGTTTAATGCGCTTAATCTAAGCAGTTTTCCATCAATTTGAAAAAGAAAAAAATATGTGTTGAATATTTTCTTGTTATCTAGGTGGGAGACTAAAAACTAAAACGTTGTCAAATAGGTAGCCCATGAATGTGACGTATTTAACACTCAATTTCAAGGCTTTGCTTGTGTAACATTTTTATATACTTAGGAACAAAAAGCCCGTTTTTACAAACTGAACGAAACAGCGTAAGATAAGTATTAAAACTTCTTAGACATAGGTACTTAAATATACTTTCTGTCTGTCTGTTACTCGTAGTGATCTCGGTGTTGCTATCTTACAAACAAGGCAACAAAGCGCTTTGAGCAAAGCCCGTAGTTTCCTCGGGCGGTGTAGGATCTCGAAAACGGTGTAAATTATCCTCAAGTTGCGCTGCGCGTAGTTCCTCATCCTGCTCGCAACTGTGCAAGTCGTAAAAGCTAGCGGCCGTCACAAACTCGTGTTATGGAACATAAAATTGTCTACATTTGCAAACACCCTCTGCATGCCGTTGAGTGTGTTTATTACATATTGGATCTTGTAGGTACCTATTTGACGCTGTTGCATACTACCTAGGTAGTTTCAGCTTATTTCTAATTTTACATAAAATTTATTACTTATAATTGAGAGATTTTATTATTCACGTAAATAATTATGAGTTCTACAATAAACGTCTTAGGTTACCAACTGAAGATCAATTGAAAAACAAAAGATCCAAACTCATTTCAGTAGGTAAAAAGGTTAAATCGAAAAATATTCCATAATGTACAAGATTTACTAGACGAATACGTAAATTCATGATCTAGACATGTAAATAAAATTAGGTTCAAGACAATTTTATGTAATCAGTAGAAACGGTGCTTACCTACTGGTTTAACTTCATTGACATTTTGTCTTCGACATTACCAATAGGTGTCGAGAAGTTCAAAAGTTGGCCTCTTTTCTATTGATGGCTAGTTCAAGTTCATTTTGCACCAACATTATTTTAAAAATACCTACATTAGGTACCTACTACAGAATTGCAATGTCGCCATTTACTTTTGTAATATTACCCTAACTTGTCTTATAATATGTATTTTTTATCGTCGAGAATGAAATACAGGGTTTTGATTACTTTGTTGCATGCTGTTAGTTTAGCATTCCAATTAGCATCTACAACAGAACTGTAGGTATACATATATCTACACTCGGCTACACATCCAACTATGCATTTCCAGTATAATCTGATCTCGCGTGATATAGGATTTCCGTACAATGCAAGGTCAGTGTAAACTGAAAATGTATAGCTTGATGTGTAGCCTTGTGTACATAGGTACATAATAATTATTATTCTCATCAACCACTCCATACCAGGAAATAACTACGAGAGTAGTCTAACGCATTATGTCCATGTTAAGTAATAAGATGTCGTGGGAGGTTCTACTTGTCGCATTGAATATCATTTAAATCTAACTCTGCATCGTCATCGCCTGAGTAGCCTGCCAACTATATTGATATATAATAGGTCTTTACCTATGAAATTACCGTTTTGTATGAAAAAAATTAAACGATTTTTTTTCATGTATTTTTTATTTGTATTAATCGAAGTCCAAGAAGAAGTCGAAGGTCCATGAGCGGCATTCAAACTCTGACTCCAGGTTAGTTACTAACCACACGATAATGATCGAAGTAATCACCCATGCAATCAATGCATCTTTGCCAACGCAGTGGCAGTTTATTGATGCCCTTCTTAAAGAAACAGCTGGACGGGAGGCAACAAATTCTTTAAAGGCATTTTGTACTGCCTCTCGGGTATTGAATTTTTTGCCCGCCAAGAAGTTATCCAAATTCTGGAAAAAGTAGTAGTCTGTAGGCGCAAGGTCTGGTAAGTAGGGCGGATGACGGAGAGCTTCCAACCCCAGTTCTTGCAACTTGAAGACCGTCTGCTGTGCAGTATGAGGTCGCGCGTTGTCGTGCAGGAGCAGCGGAGACGAGCGATTGACCAATGCTGGTTGGAGATGTGCCAGCTTCTCCATCATTGTGTTCAGTTCTTCACAGTACACATCTGCAGTAATGCTCACCCCGTTTGGTAAGAAGCTGTGATGAATCACACCGGCGCTAGACCACCAAACAGTGACAATCACTTTTCTAGGGGTAAGTTTTCGTTTAGGGCATTGTTTAGGTGCTGAACCAGGATCCGACCAACTTGCTGAGCGCTTGCAGTTATCAAACAGAATCCATTTTTCATCGCAGGTTCAAAATTCCTTCATTTGTGTATTTGTTGAGCAGAGCAAGGCACGTCTCGACGCGTACTTCGCGCTGGCGATCATTGAGTTCGTGGGGCACCCATTTGTCAAGCTTTTTTACCTTGCCAATTTGACGCAAATGGACCAATATTGTTTTGACGCTAACGTCGAAAGCTGCTGCTAATTCAGCCGTAGATTGTGTATCATCAGCTTCCACAATCGCCTTTAATTTGTCATTGTCGACCAAAGTCTTCGGACGACCGCGAGGTTCATTTTTCAGGTCGAATATTTCCAGAACGGAAGCGAGCAAACCAATAACAGGTGGTGCGTTGGTTTGTAGTGTTAGCTCCGTAAACATCGTTGATGTTGCGTGCCGCTTGTGCCGCGTTGCTGCCACGACGGTACTCATATTCCATAATTACTCGAATTTTTAACGTATCCATGATGGCGAAAAAGATTGAAATGCTTTGAAAATGTAACACTAATCAATAAACAAATGACTACTTTTGGAAAAAAAAACCATGTTTTTAAAATAAAATTAATTTGAAATTAGAATTCTTAGCCAAACAAAAATTATTTTGGTTTGAAATGGCCAGTACTTCAGAACGGCAATTTCTTAGGTAAAGACCTAAATATGTATATTGATATGGACTTCCAGTCTATCCGGATGCCGACGACTGCCAGTATTTCTAACGCCGATTTGTCTATTCTTATCATAAGTTGAGATTGCAGCTACTCGTATATAAAACGTGTTTAACAGTTACCTACACTTAACAAGAGATGTGAGAACCATTAGGCATATAAAAGTTCTATAAAAATAGGGCTTACTATTTTAAGGATCTGGCAAAAACCCTTTTTGTAATTGTTCCTATTTATTTTTTTGTGGTTAATAGAACGTATGTAATAAGCAGTTTAAACTCTCGTACAGCTCATATTTCCCGTAACTTGGTGCAACCCACAATGCTGCAAAACCATATTGCCTACTGAGCCTATAGATAACGGATATGACTTTGTATCGTAACAATCATTAGTCGCAAAATTGCTGTTTTATAACAACAGCTTGTTATCTTCAAAAGCATAGCTATCTGAATTCAACCGAGTGCTATGTGAACGTGCGCGTTAGGGGACTGCTCTGACGTCATTTGCGGCGGTGGAGGTCGCCAGCTGTCCTCCTCTACTCTCACTCCACGCCCTTGCACCCTCCCACTCTAACTACCCTCGCATCTCTTGAACGTAGTGGTGTTATCGAAGTTCCGTTAATGAATTTGCTGGTACGGTTTCCAGTTATTGAAAGACCCTGACATTTAGTTTCGATTTTAGACGAGTTCGTTTCCTCAGGTGCTTTATATTGCGGGCCGCGGTGTGACTGAAAGATTTTGTTAAATGATCCTATAATGCTTTTTATTTGAAATCATAATTTTAATTTCTTAACCGTTCATTTAAGAACATCAGGGTTTTTCTGTGAAAATCTCCTCTTGGAAATGTAAGTGATGCGAGCTGTCATACCGTATTGCAAATTTGCAATGGATTGACTTGAGACATTCACTTCACGCACAGGCAGGACGTCAAAAAACTGCGAAAATGTTAGTTATAGTTTAGATTACGATACACTTTGCCACTTGTATTATGCAACAAACTCAAAAGAACAAATTTATTTTTGTTCACCTTGTCCTGCCAGTATCAGACATGCAATAATGACAAATGTGCGCAATCTTCTTTAATTTTCTAGCCAAAAACTTATATAACAGATCGTCTCTTACAGAACTCTTTCATAATCTAAAGCTTTGGAGTACCTAAAGAGTTTAACATAACATCGCTAATTTAATATTACTTAAATACAAATTGTAAAATTGATCGTTTTTATCTATTTATTGACACGATTTTAAGTTCGATGGCGCAGTTTCGCAAGAGCGGCTCCACCGTTGTGGGCACTGTAGTCATGACCACAATTTCGAGGAGGAAAATGAACACCTCCAACAATTAACATCTATAAAATAGTTAATACTTAAGTTTTTTGATGAATGAACGATAACTACGATTCACGATTTATTAAATAGGTAGTGGTTAATACCACTATCCTTTCTAAATCGATATTTAACAGAAGGAAGAAAAAAGATATTCAAAATACTAGTTTTTTATTTAATATTCATGGAAATCCACTTTTATATGTTTAACTTTATTTATATCCGTTATTTGATTTGCCTTTTAAGAAAGTCACGATTCTTATAAGGTCTCCTTTAACTTTTTATTTAAGAAAGTAAAGACTATTTGTTAGAAATGCACACTTTGTGAAAATTTCTACCTATTAAATACGTTTCATGAGATACTTGATTACGGACTATTATTTTGATCCGTAGATAATCTGGGTAAGTACCTACCTACCTCCTTATAAATATAAAGTATCGTTTTTATTGCTAACACCAACTTATAAACTGCGTAAAATACTTTAATGTCAAGTCAAGGCGAGCCGAGTCCTAAAACAGGCTTCTGATCCCAGTTCATTGGACGACTGCGTATCATTTTCACGCAATCAAGAATAAGCTTGGCATTTCAGCGCAATTTATGAATCGAACAACAATACTCTGTTTTCACAAACAACTTTTGTCTTATATTTAGTTACATTTTACGTGGAATGGGTTGACTACTATGAACGACTTATTCACACAAAGACAATAAGCAACCTCTTGGAATGTTTCGGGATCCGGGATATTAGGAATTTGCGTGGGAGGTCTTTAGGTACATGTTAAAAGGCCGCTGTACACAGTGGGCCATGGTGCTGGGCCAGCATGTTGGAACGAAGCGACGTAATGGAGTGTTGGTGACTGACGACGCGAGACGGCCAGCCAACAAAATAGTGTCTCTTTTTCGTACACACATCAAAGGATCTGGGCGCGCTCAGCAAGCAGTGTTCTGTTGTTGGCGTTTGTTTCAGGTCCATCTACCCATTCAGCCATCTTCAAAGAGCCACAGAATTATCAATACGTCAATGTAGCCAATGTGTAAACTACCACCGTTAGGTATCCGACTTTTTGACTCATCATGCTGGCCCACACCTTTGCCCTTGTGTGCTGTCATATCCTTCGCTTTATAATTTCAATGTTTTTTCGAGCCTACACAAGGTTTCTGAAACTTAGTTAGTAGTAGGTTATTGTAGTTCAACATCAACAAGATTCCAACTCGTAAACTATTTTCGTGTTTTCATCCGGTTAGCAAAGAATTACGAATTGTCATTTTATGACCAACAAGATCTTTAAACTTACTGCCTCGTTGGTCTATTAGTGATCACAAGCACTACTGCTGAGCATCGGGACGGGAAAATTGATATTTAGTTTTTCTATCTGGAATTTCTCAGCCCGGAGTCTGGATTTGTTCCAAATTGATGTGCAATAGGCTCGTCCCGTATTACTTAATTACATATATGGGACTTAAACATACCTGGCTAAATGTGGGCCTGCCCCTCTCTGCCTACCCCTTCGGGGATAACAGGCGTAATGTTATATTGTTGTTTTTAAGATCTTTTAACTTTTAGATTTCCTTTTTCATTACTTTCTCGACCGGCGCAATTTAATCGTTATAATTATTGAACTTTCATTAGGTAGAATAGAACAGAATCATCTGTATTGCTTTAAAAAAGTAGGTAATAACTTTCAGAGCCACTAGGTTCTATAATAGGTGGTCATTGAATGTTTTTGGGGTGGTCTTATCGCTATATGCTTATAGGCTGGCCTCCATTGGCTTTAAAGGCTGAATTTACACTGCCGTGGTATGGAATGGAAGCGCGGATTTCACAGACAGACCGACAACAAATAGGAAAATTCACGAAAATGCGCGAGGATTATCCCGAAGACGCGTGATCTTTTTGTTTTTTGTCTCGAATTTAGTTTGTATGGCAGTTTACATAAAGTTCTACTTGCTATGTTGCAAAAAGTCTATTCCATTCCTTTCCGTGGCGGTGTAAATTGAGCCTTAATTTTCTTTTCTCTCTTAAGTAGGCAAATAATGAAATCCAGTTGCTAAGCACGTTTTTGTCGTACCAAAACCATTTTTACGAGAAACCATTTAGCCGTCGTCTCTACTTATTGGCAAAACATTCGAAGTACGAATTAGGGGTCCGAAACGAAACAAAAAGTTTGGTCATAAGTTTAAGTAGTCGGAACACGAGGGGAGGAAAGATATAAAATTCTACAAGGGGTCGCACGCTTGAGAAAGCGCCTAATCAAACAATTTTATTGAGATTAATTAGAGGGGGTAGGGTGAACTGGCCTTGAAACGCTGCCTTTCGAAAGGCTAGTTCTACACCATTAATATTTTCCTTGGATTGTAAGTATCAGTTTGTCTTTGTTAATATATTATTGTTGTCCTATTCTACTAGAATAGCCTTGCCCAATTTATATTCATATTTGTCTTCGTTAAAGTTTAGGAATACATTTAAATAATCTTAATAATTAATTATTAACAATCCTAAATCCTACAACTATTAAGTACAATATGTAAGTACATACTTACCTAAAAACGAACAAAAAGAAAAGTAAAAGGATTACAAGCCATCAAAAAATTCATCCGCAACGTTGTCAACGGGAAAAGTGCCCAAAAGACTAGCCTATTTTGAATCTTACCGTATAGGAATTCAAAATGGATATAGAGCGCCATATTATATTTAAATAACTACTGCTACCTATATAACAAGTTTTTTGAGTCGGTAGTCGCTACCGCATTCATTGCATGTTTTATAATTACGTAATTGTTATTGCCCTCCAAAAATAATTTGGAGTTCATTAAACAAAAATACCTGTTTGGGAACTTGAGCACTGGTCCGCCCACGTAAGATGTTATAGGTATATTACAATCGAAGTAACTTTTGCGCTTCTTGAAACTCATTCAAAAATTTTCTGACTACAAGAAAATTTCAAATTTTAAATGGACTATGAACCATGATAACTTGTAGTTTGCTATGGGAACTTCTAAATACTACCATGTCCACATAATTATGCCCAACAGCATACACACACACCCTTTTTAATTGGCAACTAAAATAGCTTAGTACTTACTACACTTAAGTATTTAAAATGAAAATCCACGACTGCCCCTTCCAGTTTCTGATCCCATTCAAAATGGCCGACCAGGCTTCAAGGATCATGCATGTTATTAATAACATTGATCGAGGATTGAGTCGGTTAGGTAGGTAACTCGTTCTGTCAGGCTTCGTGATTATAAGTATTCTAATAATAAATGGAACTAGTACCTAATACCTAAATAGAGTTACTTGGTCTACTAGTAGACCAGGGTGAATCGAAACACTGAAAGGGATTTTCATATTAATATTACATTGTTTGTTGCATTCAATGATTTTATTTTTATGAGATACTAATTTTATTTTTTTATTTAGTACATGGAGGACTTACAGCTAATAAACACAAACAAAACAAAAAAAAAATAAACCATAGTCACCAGAAAGCCAATTACAAGTCCTCACGTATAGTGATAAAACTAAAAACACTATAAACTAGCGTGAAATATAGAAATCTATCTTTATGCGCGGAACTCAAATATTTTTTTCTCTAAAATCACTGCCAGTGAAAGTCTCGTCAAAAATGTCGAGTCGTTTCAGAGATTAGTCCAAACAAACAGATAGACTTGTTTTTTGTTTAACCTTGGTTATATAAGAGGTTAAAAGCGGCAATAGCCCAATGGCTAAGGCGTTGACCTGGCGATCGAAAGGTAGTAAGTTCGATCCCTTCCCATTGCTCTAATTGACGTTTAAAACCCAATCCAGACACAAGCATAATTAAGCTTACTTTGAGGGGTTAACAAGAGTACAGTAATGTGCTAGTAGGTAATCTTATAACAAAGAATTTTAAAAAATGTGATAAGAATACCAATAACTTTCTTATATAAGCTGTTATTTAGACATTACACACCCTCAATTTAATTAAGTGGGTATTTGTTATGTAGATAAGTACAACACATTAAAATAAGCTTGTCTATGCTTTGTTATTAACAAATAATATTGAATAAACGTGAAAATACCTTTCTCAGTTTTAGAAAGGGATTTTAACATATGGGACCCTATGTTTCTACATTCACCTTGTTTTACCAGGTTAAGTAAGTAGGTAAGTACTAAAACCGTCTACAGTATTGCAAATATCTGTAGGTACAGAATTCTAATTCAGAGTTTAAATCTTAAAACAACAAGAACTACTAGGTACTTACTACTTACAAGAATGCGGTTTCTTATTGCCACGTGCAACAAAGCAATAATTATTAGGACACTTGATACTGGTTGACCGGTAAGTCTTTACTCATAAACATGAACAGCAACCTAAGCACCCAATTGGTCTATTTTCTTCTTTTTATTTTAGGAATTCCTATAATAGAGCTCAAGTAAAGTGGGTGGTAGCAAATGACAAAGTGATGATAAGATCTAATTATGTTGCGAGTTCAAAGACTAGAAACATAATCTAATTGACGTAGTAGAGTGGTTTCCATTAAACTAACACAGAAATTTTATAGATCTGTGTCTTAATGTGAAATAGAACTCAAGAATAGTATATGTTTTCATTTGAAAAAAATCGTAGGTTCCTACCTACATTGGCTGGTTTGTGATTACTTACTTAAAACAATAAAGGATTCTAGGAATAAGTGCTTTGTTATACTTTTAGCTTAGTTTTAGTACCTGGTACCGTGTTCTATCTATAAATCAACAATGTCCTAAAAAGTGTCATGTCGATACCTATTTTGAGCGTGTATTGATCGGGCTAATATATTCAATATTAGCCGCCTCCACAATGAGCCTTTTAGTCCTGAGGGACATAATCATATCGGGCAACTTGCCAATAACGAGTAGGCTTCGTAGGCTCCGGTTATTGGACGTCCTCACTCAGTGCCAAGGTCAAGACGAGGACACCACAGTCTAGAAATACCAGTTAACTAATATAAAATGCCAGTACCAGACTGTAGGCTCCTACTGTAGAATTTTGTTCATTATTGATAGAAGTCATTCGTTCAATATCATCTATATTTCTACGTTATAATATTTTATTCAGTCTAGTCATATTTTTCCACGAACTCATATACCTATCTGTTTAAAAGCAGAATAGAATAAACAAAATCATCCTACAATCTGTACCTAATAGAATAGGCAAATGATATATTTCAGGCATTTTCAGGTCAATACAGATAAATGACCCTTAAAAATGGAAAGCTCGCTATCGAATACATTGTGAATGATGTGATGCATTCCATTCCGTTCAATTTGTAGGAGAATAGACTGACTAGGTATTAATTCTGCTTAGATTAACTTGTTCAGAAAAGGTTCTTATAATTGATTTAATAAATATAAATGAGTTAGAAACTACAAATCACACCGGTTCATGGTCGTTTGCATGTAAATGTCTCACTGAAAACATTTTTCAGAAGCTAGTTGATGGTGTTATTTTGAACATAGGTACCTAATGTAGAATGTAGATATTAGAATATTAACTGGAATAAAATATATAAAAAAGACAATCACATTTATTTTGCAATTTATACTTTGGTACCTACAGACATAACAATATTTTATTAATTTTCCTGCAAACTATTTTCTTTTGTTTTCCTTTAACTAAACAGAGAAATTTAAATTTAAAAAGAATTTGTTATAGAGAAGATGTTTCTTCCTTTTACAGTGAGTGACGAGACAAAGCGATGAGGAACTTTTAAGAAATCAAAGGATCAAGTTGCTTCACAACTGGATCAGCGAACTCTAGGAACTTTACAAGTTCCTGTTGCGCCGGCGCAGCTGGCTGAGGCAAGGAGAAACGGTCATTGTGGGCGTGCAGCGTCGACCGGGCGGTTGTGTGGACATGCGGGACATGCGGCGACGCACTGTGACACACATGCGCGCGTTCCACCACGCGTCTGCCGAGGTGCGATAACCGACCTCCTCCAGCGTGCCAAGTTTCGGTTTCAACGCCGCACTCGCTTCGTAGTCGCACGTGCGTTGCAGCAGACGCCGCGCATCACGGACCCTCGCCGTGCGAGACGCCTCGAGTGATATAACACATGCCGAACACTTGAACGATTACTGCCTGCATAGAATTCCACGAACTCCACATTCGAATAAAATATTTTGACATTTTTGTGACATGCCGCGTAGACGTCACGGCAGACTTGCGGAAATAAAATAAACATCGTGTGAAAGTTAAATTATTGTTTCGGAGAGTGTGCAGCTGTAGGAAGTGTAGTTCAGTTAGTGCAACATGACGTCCCGGTCAAAGGAGAAGGTGGCAGCCGCCTTCCGCAAGCTGTTCCGCTCTCCCGAGAAGCTGGACAATGATGGCGCAGGACCGAGCGGCTCACCAGCGCGACGAGGTCTACTGCGGCGACACAGGTATCTAAACTACACTCCAATATACTTACATCGTTTGCCAATAAACTTATTATTATTGTCTGTTTCTATGTTTCGAAATCGATAGAACATTGAAAGGTGGAGAATTTCATAAACAAACAGCATGCGATGTGCAAATGAGTCAGCGACACCTATGGCAGCGGACGTTGCGAACTGTTGTAACACCAGTGTGAAGTAGATGTTTGATAACACAAGTGACGGCTGGTCACGTAGTCACTCTTGTACGGTGCTCCACCGGCAGCGCCACCGGACTATCATAATATATTATCATGTCAAACATTACCAATCAGTTTTTGAAACTGCAAACTCTTGGGTTATTTCATAACCAGCAATAATTGGTAAAAACACACACACAGAATCGCGGTTATGTAGATACCGAGTAAAGATATTACCTTCTTCATTTGCATGATTATAACTTTACAAAAGAATATCCGGTATTTTCTTAACCGTATCATTAAACACAAACATTGTTTGTAAACAACGTTAATTACATAGTGATTTAAGCGCTATTATGTGCGTAGATAAGCCTAATGATGTAAATACATCGATTTCGCTTATTTTCATATTAAGTTAATAATTCCATCGTTTGGTAGAGTTGATGATGATTAGATGAAATCGATAATAATCGCATTCACAGAACCCACAGTCATTCGAAATTATTGAGTCTGAATTTCTGAAATATTATCCAGGATCTAAGAAATTCAGAGTTTACTGAAATACAACTGTCCCTATCTTTCCTTTTAAATCATAAACCTACTCTACCAGAGTTCACTGGCTACGACGAGTTCAGCCATTTTTAACGGCCTGATAAGCAGCGCTTCCGTTAAAGACGAATTCACTAGCATCTATTGATAATAAAGGGTTCATGCTTATTTCTAAGCCAACCGAACCCTCCTTTGTAAAATTTTCGAGTCTAAAATGTTGTTGTGCATAGGGACCCATCTGTAATACGTACATCAAAAACATGCTGCTCTTTTCATACTGTTTAAAATTCAATTAATATTATCTCCATTGCACGTCAAATGCTCCCAATAATTCAGCCGGCCTTTGAGCAACTTTTATGCTGATAAACAGATTCAGGTCAAATAAGCTTTAAACAAAAATATTTTTAGATACGATGCATTGACCTACTTTGAATACACTAGATAATTCCGTAAATATTGCGAAACCCGCTACAGCAACAAATCATCATAACAGACAAGAGCACAATCGTAGTCCAGAAAAAAACCGTTATAAGGTTTCCTATAAATTATACAGTGTTTTAAGATCAAGGCATTAATTTAAACACGCGAGCGTTAACACATTCAGTTAAGGTCAATACTAACAACTGGATATAGATATATATCGACACGCTTGAGTGACGACCAAACCAACCAAACAAAAATATAACACACGTCAATGCCGCATAAACTTGGCAAGCTGCACTTGTTCGATAAATATTCAAAAGGTCTATAGCGGCGAGAAGGTCATTAATATTATCCATCATATTCAAAATATATTGATTCAGCATTTAAATTTAAACATAGGTTACGTTAGTACATAAAGTTCTTAACGACGCTAGAATATGTCAAGCTCAACGGTAACACAATACCTAAGTATCAAAGTTGATAAAGTTGACCCGCCTTGATTTACCTTTCACTTTCATTCAAGTAACAATAGATAATTATGTGGCCACCACTTGGAAGTGCGAATCAGATTCTACGTCATATTTCGTCTCCAGTGGCCAACAGACAAAGGCATTGTTTACATACAGAAGCTCACGGGCACCGCGAGTATATTGTACCCGTTATCGACGCTACAGCTACAATGACTGACGTATCAATGCGGAATATCGCAACAAAGAAGTCTCAAGCAAAAGGCCACACGCAACCGCAACGCACTGTCTGTGTATCCAGCCATTGTTAATTATGACACACCAATATAAACAGTGATGGAAGTATAAACAAAACATTAGCGATCCATTAGGTTCATGTCATCCGATTAGATATCTTGGTACTCGTACATTAATCAGACGACGACGACTTAACACGAACCGTTGAATATTTTGTTTTAATTATCATCATTGAGGTCTATTTATAAATTCTGTAATCAATGCGTATGGACTTTTATGCTTGGTTTGTATCATTGTATGATTGATGTTATCATGCCTTTACTCTGTACATACCGGTCGTAAAATTGACTCTGTCAACTGTCATCTGTAATTTATCTAATAAATCATTTCTGCAGCGTTAACAGTAACAGCATACAAGTCATTTGATTTTCCTTTATTGTAACAATGCATAATCCTCGACGTCTATTTATGAACAAAAATGCAGAAGTCTTTATTACATTCACTTAATGCAAGCCAATTAATGGTATCTGCTAATTACGTTCGATTATGAATGGTAAATTAAATAACATTAAAATTACTGCGGAAACGGGCAATAACATGTTTTCTGATGACGATCAAATTGACTCATACATAGCATTCTGGTGCTACGTAGGTATTCTATATGGGCATCGACATTAAAACGAGGCGAGGTTCTCAATGCAATGTACCTAGGTATGTACTGGTGTTGTCTGCGTATGTATGAACCCATGAATGTGGTAAATCGCGTTAAACTTTTATGCCAGTGTATCTTATATGTAGGTTCTCTTCCTCGTCCGTGTATCACATAACTACCCTACAGAATGTTAGGGAATTGCCCCCAATTCGACTAGAATTAAGGGTTAATGTATAATTTTTAAAAGTTATATCTAGTGATTGGAAGAGCCACAGATGATTATGCCAAATTTATGTTGAAAATTTCGAGAATTTTTTTTTTATGTCATACTACTTTACTGCTTCAAAAAGCGTAAAGTATCAATCGTACAATGTTGTTTGAAAAGCATAGTTAACTCTACGTCTGTATTTCTCAAAGACGTATATGAGAGTATGAATTACACACATTTCGCATTGTTAAAAAGTCCACCGGCCGATTTTCCTAAAGATTCCTAAATATTGATGTGAATGTTATTTTGTAGCAGGAAGAATAACATAAAAGCAACTTTCTCTACTAATGCAAAAATGACTTAGCGATTTATATCATTAAAATTGGACAAAGCAATACAAAACTGTATTTACTTTTCAATCAAAATGCTGAAAGCATGTTGATATAATTATTGTAAGTATATAAACTTCTGCCAAAATATCCGAGACATCTTTTCTCTATAAGTTATCCAAGAAGTCAAGGCTGTGGAATCAATTGCCTCTGGTGGAATTGTGAAACACATTTCTTTTTTCTGCATCTTTAACAGTAAGGCGCTTTTTCGTCTGGAATGACCTTATCTCAATTGACAAATCACTATCTTGCGTCTGACGGTGTCTTAACATAAAATTATGTAAGCAACACAAATTCTTACAAACTGGCTAATAACTATAAAAATAACCCAATTAAGAACCACCGCCTTTTGACTGTATAGGTACACTATTTCAATTAGGTTTCGCTGCTTGTTCTATTAATTACTTTATTAACTTTAATTAAAAAAAGTATAAAATCCATAACAACCATCAAAGACAGGTTTAGTTATTAATTACAACTAAGAAAATCGAAAGCCCTAAAACAGTCCCTTGGTAAACTACTTTTGAAACTGCTATTGATTTGGGTAGCTATCTGGTTTCGTATGTATGTGGGCCTCGCATTCTTGCATTATGACGTAATTTTTACTCAATAGTCCTCTCATGCTCCTTATTTTAAACGCACCGCCGTTTTTGTTATGCACCGTACGCCAGAACCAAGTGAAACGCCTTTCCCAAATCCCTTATACAGTTGATCTGCAAAGAAACTATAAGATCCTAGACGGTTAGTAACTTGTGTAGAACTCTATATTAAAACATCAGTTAAGAATTCTCAGTACCGGCTTGAACTATCTAAACCAGACTCCGTTTGAACCAGACAAACAAGAGCTAGCCGCTAGGTGACATGTACACCCACTTCACTTTCAAATCTAAAAATACACCAAGTTTATAGAAAATTTCACTGAGTCGTTTATATGCCGTGTGCTAGCTGTGTCGTCTATCGATTTTATATGACTTGTCAATAAAAGTGAGTAGTGCAAGGTCAACATAGCTATCGTTAACCTTTAGACGCCTTTACTTCAGTAGAAGCACGTGAATATCTGTACTTTAAATTAAACCTCCATAAACTTTGCTTTAGAGTTCCCAGTTCAAATCAGGTGATTCAACCCATTTTAAATTAAAGTCAAAAAGTCAAAGTCAAATCATTTATTTCAATTAGGCCATTTAAAAGGCACTTTTGAACGTTAAACTTACAAGTTAAATAAAATTTAATGATTCTAGTTGCCCCTTCCAAAAGGTAGTTTTAAATGGAGAAGAATTTGCAAGAAACTCCATACTTACTCTTTTAAAATAGTTTTTACAATATTTATAATTATACCTCCAACGTGTTACGAGTCTAAAGATTTACACGCTAATGTAGGTACCTACTCCGATATTTAAATTATTATTATTTAGCCTGAGATGTCCCACTGCTGGGCAAAGGCCTCCCTCCATCCCTTCTATCTGTCGCAATTCTGCGCCACCTTTCTCCAATTCTCAAGGAAGACATTATAGGTACATAATATATATATAACTACGATGATCAAAAGATTCGATTCTGGATAAGTTTTAAGGTTACATTTCTGGTACCTATAATAAGTTTTTTTTTGTAACTGTAAATTCCTACTAAGCATATTCACTTTTTAGACCCTAGCCTCATAATTTGCTCCATTTCACTTTTTAGAAAACATCAAGAGAGTTGCAGACTGTTCATGAAAATCCTTCCCTGTCTTCTCTGCATTCAATACATTAACCGTCTCTAGAATGCTCTTACAGCGTTACAAAGATGGATTAAAGTAGGTATGCTGCAACTAAATTGTGTTAGGTGTTTTGAACCCTGATGTACCGATAGATTTTAGATTAAAAAACCCATTTATACCTTATATAAACAGTTCCTAATTACCTATGCATATGCATAGTTAACAAGGTAAGGTACAACAAATGTACCTACGTTCTGTCAGGTAAGATAAATAAAGCGTTATTAATTGTTTTAGGTAAAATTCAATGTTTTAATAACACAATTTTAATGTTGGAGGTTAAAGTAGAGGCAATAAATTATGCAGAAACTATTTTTAGAACGAAAGTACAGTTTATCGTTGGCCTGGAAGTTGTTTACGTAATCTGTGCAGTAGGGACATATACCTAGATAGGTACCTATCGCAAGTCACCTACTACAATGCTTTGAATAAATCTCATGGAAGTCATTGACCTATCCGAAGCGATTACCTACACTCGCCATATCATTGAGCATTGGAGTCAATCCAAAAACAAAAGACTAATATTTTAAATCATTAATAATTACTTGTGCAATACCTATATGTTTAGGTGCATTGTAAATATTGTGTTGTGCCTACACCAACACATTTATTATACCTAGGCACTTTATAGTTGAGGTACGTACCTACATAGGTACATATAAACCGCGGTAATTAATCAAAATCAGAAATGGTGCGGTCGCCCCAGTTTCGTTAGTTCACTGTGTTGTTGCTTTTCAATTAGTTACTTACACAAAAACATGATTACCAAAGATGTTTCGTGACTAAGTAGGTAACCTTTTTGGCAAGTTTTTATGTAGGTTGCAAGTTAAAATTAATAGCTTCCGACTAATGACTAATGAGTAAGCTAGAAGAACTCATTATTAAAAGACAAAAAATAATTCAATTTTTTTGTTAAAAATTAGGATTAGGTACATAAGTAGCTTAAAAAGAGTCCGCGGCAATAAATCTTCTTCATTTCAGTTTTTCCTGGTACATACCTATAGGATGTTATGTTTAGGTAGCGCGTGTAAAAATGAGAAATGTGTCAGTCTTCTTTTGATGTCACTATTATTAAAATGAATATTGAATATATAAACGTTTATTCACGGCGGCGGCGTGGCGGCGTCGTGATTTCCCGACTTGTGTGTTATGTTGTACGCGATTACTAGGTACTACTTGACGCATTGGCAGCGTTCGTAGTGAGAAGAATTGCAGGCAGACAGCATTCCGTACACGAACACATTCGCAGCGAGAATACCTTACTAGTTCGCATACTAACACTAACTAACAAAATGGCAAGGGCATTCAATGAATTGAATTTCCATGAATGATAGGTAAACAAACATTGATTATGTATAATATAGGAGCAGTAGATGACTGCTTACTAAGTGAAGTATTGGAAGGCGGGATAGGTATCCAGCGTCTCAATTTAAAAGCAATCGCCATATATTTTGCAAGAATATTTAATCATCAGGTCTCAGGATAGTGTAAAAGAAGTGGGTGAAGTAATAGATATCTGTTTTTAAGGCTCAAATTTAGATGTAGATGTAGAGATCCAAGTGATCCAACCCATACTCTTAAGGTTACAGTACAGGTTGTCCTATCTGAATTTAGTCTTGCTCTGATCTAAGTTCAAAATTTATAACCAACTAGCTGCCCCGGCAAACTTTGTTGTGCCTTAGAGTCAATTCATTGCTCTTATTTTTTTCTTATATTAGATATACATACGTTGAATAAGACGACAACAAATAAATCCAAACCAATAATAACTACTACTACTTTTAAATTACAACATGTATATATACCCTAACCTAACTGACCATACCTATCCTATAGCTAACCCAACTATCTAACCTAACTACCTTACTAAAAAATACTAAATTCATAATTTTAATCTGAACTATTGCCTCTATGTTACATACAATAATTTATGCCTATAGTTTTCCCGGTCTACTTTAATTAAAGTCCTAACAGTAAAATAAGTTCTATTTGCAAAGAATTATTAAAGTTCGTCTCTGTCATCATTGCTAGTTACGTAAATTGATTTCTGAAATATAAGACTTTTTTATGCTACATAAAACCTCTAAGTTTAGTAACAAAATAAATTTCAGAACGTAGGTGCGTATTATAAATTGACAACCTTACCTTCTTGGGTTTAGCTTAAGACTTGTCAATTTCAAATTGTCACCTGATAATGAACTGGGAAGTTTGACTCCTGTCATGTCATCCAAGATGGCGCTGCGTTTGAAAAATGTTTGAGACAACCGATATTCTTGATATTTATTTTTATGATGTCGAACGGGATAAAAAGTATGTCCTTCTCCTGGCTCTAAACTACCTCCCTGCCAATTTTCAGCTAAATCGGTTCAGCCGTTCTTGAGTTATAAGTGAAGTAACTAACACGACTTTCTTTTATATATATAGATTAAAATTCAAATATTTTATCCACCTTTGTTGAGGAGTCTAGCATCGTGATGGCAGGCAGATAAAATGAGAGCCGTAAAAATAAAGTTCCAGACTCCCGGTGCTAGTAGGTACAAGACGGCTTAGTAGAGTTATTTTTATTGGTCTGAGAGTTAGTATCGATACCATTATAGACTTAGAACTAAACACCAGCATTTGTGGGTAGTTTGTTGCAACATTTTGACGTTTAAAAACTGATCCTCAGCCGAATTGATTTTGATTCATTGATGATTTTGAATCGTTCTCGTGCCGCAACGTGACGACTAGGATTAGAATGTGATACCTATTGTATTTTGCTTATAAATAACAGCCTCACGGGCGAACGTTCGAACGTTAAGCTACGCTAGACGAGTTTGGTCAGTAGATGGGCGACCCTTCATTTATTTATTTATTTATTTTATTTTTAGGAAGGCTTACAGACTAATCCAGTGAATTAAGAATATAATATTATAAAAAATAGCTAATAACAAGCCTCCACATATAGTTAAACAAAAAAACAAAAAGTCGATAAGAAAGACAGTGCAAACAGGTAAACATTATAATTTGCTAAGAATCGATAAGTCGACTAGTTATCAAGAAAAAAAGACTGCCAAAAGCCGTCTTAAGGTCCAAACACGGTGCAAAATAAGTCGACATTATTATAAGGTCCCTAGGAACCGAGGTACCTAGGTCATTAGGTACATATTCAAGACAGCCTCGGAAAGCACGTTGAGCCGTGGTCCCGGCTGTCATTTGTAATTCTTTGACAGTCGTTACAGAAGCCCGAAAGTCTGACAATCATAAACCCAGAGGTACCGTGTTACCCAGTTACTGGGTTGTGGAGGTCAAACAGGCATTCACTCCATGTAAACTGGTATTAAACTGCATTTGGTTAAACTAGAAAATAGTTGGGAAAAGGCTAGGCAGATGATGATGATAGGTAAGTTTAATTTGTATACTTACCTACACAAATTATCCTGGGCCTGGCTGATTGAATGACTCAAGAAGACTTTTAGAACAATGCCTGCTTCAATAAACTACACCGGCCACCAATTCCCTGTCCAGAGTTAGACATCAAGGTGTTAATGTTCGTCATTTAACGTACCAACAGAACAAAGTGTTGGCTACCGTAGCCCGACTGTCAGCTCCGGCATTTACTAGAAGTAACTCATTCCGATTGTTGGCAATTCACATGACATTTATCACCCAGTGTGGCGGTCATTAACCAAGGCTGTGAATTTATTGCCAAATACCGGGTATCTATATGCATAGGTACCTAAAGGTAGATAGCAATGTAGGTACTAATGTGACTATTGAATGGTATTAACCGATATTAATAATACCCACACATCGATCACTAATAAGTTCTTTACTAGTGATCGATGTACATACACACAATAGATTAGATGACTTCATTTGGATTATCGTGTATTCTGGCTCTGTTTGAGTTGAGGATACTGCTCTGTGAGTAGCAGTGGCGAAGTGTCCAAAGAACTCGATAGAATAGAATATAATACTCTTTATTGTACATGCACCCTAAAAACTTACAATTAATAACTGTAAGGGCTACATAGGGTGTTACAATGGGCGGCCTTATCGCTAAAAGCGATCTCTTACAGACAACCTTTGGATGGACTTAATAGAGGAGAAGAAAAGATGAGTAGGCAGTTTGTGGTGTACTATTTACATAAATACCTATATAAAATACATGACTATCTGAAAAGATGTAAGTATAAAATAAGTAGGTATAAATAAGAAAAAAAAATAAAATAAATACTAATAATTTACGGAGTAACGAACTGTTATATTAAAACGTGTTAGGAGAGAGCTACTCGTTTCCCATCGGCTTCCCTTTGGAGGTACGAAAGAGGAATTCTCCTGCTATTGAATGATGTTAGCCAGACTCTAGTATTGCCAGGTATTTACACCAAAGGTATACAGCTTGGTAGGTAGTCCGATAACTTCAAGATAGACAATAAATAGTAATATGAACACCAAGTTTTTTTTGTCGGCTTCCGTCTTTAGGAAATTGACCCCTCGCCACTTGTGAGTAGCGGATTCGATTCCCGCACGGAACAAATATTTGTATGACCTGATTTGTACTTGATCAAGTTCGATACAAAGTCTCTAAGTAGGCGCAAGAGATTCGTATGTAGGCACATAGGTGTAACTACAATAATATCTAGAGAATACATAGGAATGCATGTAGGTCAATGATATAAATAAACTGAAGAGTGCGCGATGCTGGTTCACGCGTGACTACAA
This sequence comes from Euplexia lucipara, assembly GCA_921972225.1. Taxonomy (NCBI): domain Eukaryota; kingdom Metazoa; phylum Arthropoda; class Insecta; order Lepidoptera; family Noctuidae; genus Euplexia; species Euplexia lucipara. The sequence goes on from OV179146.1 coordinate 16,588,263, forward strand.
TCACGACTTGTTTACCGAAGAGCTCTTTCACAGCTCTTGAACTGGTTGACGAATGAGCTCATTGAAATCTGTACCTTACTATCTACCTACTTAGGTACTAAAAACGTTTGAAGGCCCGCTAATTACATGCCCACATGCCCATTTAATTATTTTTGTTCGTTGTGCCAAAAAGTTAAATAAACATGTTAATGATAGATCATTGCCACATCTAGTGTGATAGTGACTTTTTGCTATCCTCAATTCTAGAGATGGTGTTAGTCCAGCAGAAGCGGCAGCTGCCAGTCTGCCGGCCAGTCCGTCGGCCACATCACTGGTCAAAAAGAAGGCAGGAGGTGCAAATGAGGTGCGCGAGCGCGCTGCAGCCGTGCGCACACGCAGGCTCATGAAAGAGTTGAAAGAGATTCAGCGGATACAGAACAGCCGGCCTGATCCTGTATTCACGGTAAGACACCTATTTACACTCTTAGGGAAGGTTCATTTCTGACGAAACATGCGCCGAGCGTTTGCGACAATATGTACCTCGACGCACTAACGCATCATCTGTAGAGTGTGAACCGTCAAGTGTTTTTCTGTACATTTGTCTGTTCTGGCGTTACGCGACCGATAATACGCGACGCGTGTTCCGTCAGATATGAACCTTCCCTTAGTCAACTAATATTGTTACCATTTTTTCAGCAATGTTATTAGGTTATAATATTCCACAACATTGGCACAACGCCATCTAGTCCCAAACTAAGCAGAGCTTGTGTTATGGGTAGGTACTCAACAACTGATAAACTTACTAATATATTTCTAAATAGGCATTTACATATTATAGAAAAATAACACCCAGACACAGATCAAATGATCGGTGTTCATCACACACACATTTGTCCTGGGTGGGAATCGAACCCTGCACGACCTCCGGCATAGCAATCAGGGCCACTAAGGGCATAGAAGTTAGATCAGATACATTCCTCTTTTATCAAGTTTAAAAACTTAACCCTAAGTAAGTAGGTACCTACTTGGTGCCTTCCTACACCTGCGTTTGGAATATAGGTACCTAGTTTTAAATGAACCGGTTATAAGGCGTGAAATAAAAATCCGTGAAGAATTTTCGATGTTATGACTATCATCCATAATATTTACCTATGTTATCGTTCTATATTCTCCATTAGGTACCTACTGATTATGTAAAACGTTTGAAACAAGTTTTTATGGTTTCTCTTTGTTAATTGGTTAAGTTACTCAACCGTCTCGTTTACACGTTGATTGGTGCCAATAAAATACATATACTTAACACAAGAATTATCTACACTCAACACTATACCTATTATGCATTGACCTAACCCCAAAAGTTCGTTTATTACGGCATCAGTAGGTATTTGTAATTAACCCAGCAGAAATAGTAGGTGCTAGTTGCTTCAAAGCTGCTATGTTAGCAACTTAAGCACTTCTATTCTGAGCAGTTCTACCGTACCACCGGCACAGACGGTGCGTGTACAAGTACTGGCCGTCTGTGTACCGTGTTCTTTTGTAGTAGCCTACTAAGTGGCTTCTCATCCAAAATTATCAGAGTACTAAGTAGAGTAGGTCCCTATAACATCAATGAAAGAAGCTCAATGTTAACCAGCTACTAATTAAAATAGTGCCTAGCTACTCAATGTTTGTCAGTTGTTTCATCATAGTGCTTAGGAATTATTCTTGTTTATTCTAATTTGTGTCATTCACACTGTAGGATAAAATCACAAAATCTATTTATTTCATAAGCATGATCTAATCACTTGATCTTTGTTTCAGGTGGAACTGGTAAACGACAACCTGTTCGAATGGCACGTGCGCCTGCACCAGATCGACCCGGAGAGTGACCTGTCGGGCGACCTCCGGGAGCTACACATTCCTAACATATTATTGCATCTCATATTCCCCGAGAACTTCCCTTTCGCACCGCCTTTCATGCGGGTTATCGAACCCAGGATAGAGAAGGGCTTCGTCATGGAAGGTGAGCGTTTGTTTTTTTTTAAATCGGCAGACCACGTTCACCTATTTCAGGAGTAGTCAGAGAAGTAAATAAGCGGCAATAGCCCAATGGTTAAAATGTCGTCCAGGCAATTGAGAGATTGATCCCCACCCATTGCACTATTGACGAGAACCCACTCCAGACAAAAGCATTAACCCTTGACTAGAAAGTTTTGCCATTAATTCATGTCATTTTTTTTCATAAGGTGGTGCAATTTGCATGGAATTGCTGACCCCACGCGGCTGGGCTTCGGCGTACACAGTTGAAGCTGTGGTGATGCAGTTCGCTGCATCTGTGGTAAAAGGGCAAGGCAGAGTGGCGCGGGCGCCGACCAGGCCTTCCTGCGAGTTCACACGCCGCCGCGCTGAGGAAGCATTCCGCTCGGTCGTAAAAACGCATGACAAATACGGTTGGGTCACGCCGGCACTCTCCGATGGTTGAGCTGCTGAGGTACCTCCTACTCCATCTTTATTTTCTCAGTTAAAGGACACATTTATTCTCTAGGTCCATCCTCAATTCCTCACCATTACTATGTGCAGTGGTTCGTACGTAACATTGGCCCAATTACGAGTCCTCACGACCGACCACGAGCTACATTTTGTAAGAGCATCATTTATCAATATTTAAAGGACGACGTCGACGAATTGGAGGACTCTTGATAGAATGACTAGACAATTACCAGTGTTATAAGACTTGATGGTTTATTTCATTCCTTCTAACATGAATGTTACCTTTTTGCAGTTCGAGCTGATCAACTATAATGCAGAAAGGATCTCCTTTAGTTATTTTTCAAGAACATTTTTTAGTCGTAACTAGTGCAAATTTTGATAATGCTCTGCTCTGTGTAATTAGTCTATATCATCTTGTCTAAAATCAGTGGAGTGTTTTACTCGAAAGTCGAAAAAAAATACATTCATAAGTCTAGGATGAAATGGGGGCGATGCAATTCAGTCAAATCTTCTTAAAAGAAGTCTATTATAAATGGTACATACTAACACAACATTGTCACAATGTGCATGTTACACGAGCACCTAAACGCCAAATACGGCATTCTCTAGATGTGCGGTGTTAATAAACTTTTCTCATAAACAAAGTCACGACTACTGCGATTGTTCGTGAATCCTGACCAGTCATAAAAGTCTTGGAACCAACAGCAGTGCAAAGAGTTTGGGCGTGATGCTGTTACAGATAAGATATTAGATAAATAAATGTTGTCTTTAAATGCATTTCCCGTCTATGTGTGTGATTTATTTGTTGTGCCAAACTCAAATGCTCATCGCCTACTTTGTAAAGCTCAACTTTTTCGAATGTTCCCATTAAATTTTTTAAATATTTAATTCCATAAGTGCTCTAATTAAAATCTTGAAAAAAAATCAATTAAATTATTGCAGATCAAAAATATTGATGTTTTAAAGGAAATGTTTCCGTCCCAAAGTCATTTAATCATTTTGATAATATTAGAGATTTGTAGTTTTTAAAATCCACCAAAATGATTCTAAATTATGGTAGTTTGTCATTTCATCTTTGATCTATTCTTTGTATTTACCTATACAATACCAGAAAATATATAAGTGTACTTGTATGTAATACCTAATGAAAGTCTAGGCTCTGCATGCTTTGTGTAAAGTCTGTAGCAACACTGCAGCTATTTCATGAGTAGTAAAAGCTCAAATTAGTTAATAATTTTTAATTGTGAAATGAAAGGCTTGTGGTAAAATTAATGTAAATTAGGAAAAAAATAGAAAATTGATGTTGTTAATTTGTGTGGTGAACCAAAGATGTTTTATTTTTATGTAAACTTCATTCAGCGCAAATATGTGTAAATTATACTTTGACTATATGTACAATGTTATAGGTGTAATAATAAATACCTGCTCAAATGATGGCTTGATTTTAATTTATTAACCTACTTGCCACTCCCTTTACTGAATAGTGATTCCAACAATGAGCCCATGTGCAACTCATAATTTCTTATGAAGCTCTGAAATTGTATTTGCCATGGTTCATGATTATTGGTTGATTTTGGTGGGTGGTTTCATGAAAATGTATGATGATTGCATCCAATATAGTTTTGGGTGTTATATTGACATTTTGAATTGAAAACATGTTATTTTATCATAATTAGTGCACAAAAATTCTTAACATCACTCATTGCAAAAAAATTAAGTAAGTTGGAGGGCCACACTGTAGAATTCCCTATAACAATAAATAATCAAAATGCAACTATCTTAGTTATTTAAAGGCCTAAAAAGAACAGCGCCATAATGTATCCTAAATTCAGGCTGTACTTTTCATAACAAATAGGTATACTGTGCAGGAACAACCTCAGATATAAATTGAAAGAAATGTTGTACAGTGTAACCACTTTATACAAGAAATGAAAAATAAAATTAGTTGTTATATAAATACAAGATGGAAACTATCACAAGCCAGATCAGAACCCCCCTCGCAGTGCCAGCACTAAGTGGAGGACTGACCCTCCTTGAACTTTGTAGTCTTGCGCTGTCTTCTCATCGTTCCTGGAAAAAGAAACAATCATACATAAATTTTGAGAAAATACATTTGGGTAGTTTACATAGTTGCTATAATGGTACCTGAATGATATTGGCATAGAGTGGCAAAAAGTCTGGTAATGATGCAAACAAAAAAAGAAGTCAAATAGTGGGTGATGTTGGGTGTGGTCATGTAGATCTCAATGAGAATTCATTCTATATTAAGGAGGGCAATAAATTCTGAATAAAAAATGGCTCACCATGTCATCACCAACAAAAGATTATGTTATCACTTTTAACCGACTTCAAAAAAGCAGGAGGTTCAGCATGTTCGAGTATATGTTTTTTTGTAACTATTTATTATTGAAATTGTATGAATGTACAGACGACAGCACGTCAAGTTATCCCAATGTGTCAAATTTCTTTGATCGTTTTTCAACTTTATGTGAAACAGAATAAGGTTCATAATCTATTGGGGAAATTTGACACATTGGGGTAACTTGATGTGCTGGCGTCTGTACCAAAGGCAGGTTTAATGCCAGAGGCATTTTCTACCAGTTAACCTTTAGGTGATGCAGAAACAAACAGTGGTAGGTGCAATGCCATATGAAATAGAAAATTTAATTACTGCTAAAAAAACTGAGCAATTTTAAAACTTCTAGAACCATTTAAAATCAATGAAGTCTAACTTTCAAATAAGTTGTATGAATATTGTAAACAAGAACTGCGGAGGCCTGTAATTAACTGTGCAAGCTTGTAATTAGCAATTTGGTTATATTTATTGTTATTATATTGTGTTAATAGTCTGTAAGCTTTTCAACAATAAATAAAATAACATAAAAATATAAAATAACAAATATTAAAGAATATTTTCACACTCATCCTTTTTATTTTCTAGTTATTATTTATTAAAAGTTATTTTTTATTTAACACTTACTTTAACAGCACAAATGAAAATATGACCAATAAACAATGGATGGATTATGTGAAAGTTGATAACATGACTAGGAAAGTAACTGGTTTTTATATCATAGAAATGGAAGGCATGCTGCACCGACCCCTGCTGGGATGAGGTCAGGAGGACAATAATGATGAGTCATGAAAATGTAATGATATCATAACTGCTGGGGTCTGAAAATGACACACCAAATTGATTATTGATCAGAAGATCATGTTAACGGTGTACAGTAGGTTGTGGTACGCAGGTGCAAATAAAAGAGATATGTTTGGGTCAATGCTCCGTGTAATAATAAATATTAAATACGTGTGCAGTTACATTTATAAGGTTAGACGAGCTGCACACTACAGGTGGTTGTTTTTTCTTACCTAAACTAACGAAAGTACTTATATGGCCAACTGGGTAACAAAGAAACCAAACACTTACATTTGTTTTCCGGAAAATATAAGACGTTGCTGCTGTGGTGGAATGCCTTCTTTCTCCTCCACTCTCTCTTTGATCCTTTCTACTTTATCTGTAGGTTCTATGTCTATCTCAATCTCCTTTCCCGTAAGCGTCTGAAGAGAAACGAGGTTATAAATTGTAAATAATAATAATTTCAAGTAATTAAATCGTCTATAATTTACCTTACCTTTACTTTGATCAACATTTTGATGGATTTTCTTGTTAAATATTGTTAATTAAACCACTATAATCAATGTTCTTTACTAATAATGCGCTTTATTTCGGTACGGTAAAATATTCAGCAACTTTTTTACTTGCTAATCATTTTCATTTGACAACTGAGATTGACAATTTGACATTTAGTTTGACAGCTGTGTTGAAAACATTTTCCTGTAGTGTTGGGACAGCCGCTCCGTTGCCAAAGAAGAAAAAAACACTAAACAATTTGTAACCGTTTGAAACGAAGCATCAAATACGAAATAGGGAAACTTGGCAGCGCAAACAGTACAAACTTTGTCTTATGATAATATAAAGGCTCCAGCACATTTGTAACACTTGGTTTTATTGGTCAAATCCGAAAAAGGTGCATAAAGTAACCAATGAGAACACCATCACGCGGATTGACGCGTAGCATGATCACTGAAGAAACGGTCTTTGTCGTGTCTCGGAAGAAAAGAAATTAAGTGTTCATGCTACGCAGGCAGGTTTATTGAAAGAAATTTGAAAGATTGAGGTTCCTGTCTATATAACCTGTCTTTTTGCCGATTCGTCTGTAGACAAAGGCCGTTTCTTCGGTGTTCAATGTGTTCATGCTACGCATGCATATCGACGTTGCGTGGCATGGCGTGTTATAAGTCTGTTACTCACCTAATTGATTTAATCGGCAGTGCTGCCATAATATACTGATTTCTCCATATTTATACAGATTTTCGATGTGTGGAACGGATTACAATAAAATATACAATTACACAGTAATAATTACAAAAATGTGTCCTTAAATCTAACCAATGTGTAAATGTTATACAATCTACATCATTGTTCACGATTACAATTTTATTACAGTGCTTCTAGTTATTTTTTTTTTCACGATTAGCGTTTATTTTTAAATCCAGGCAGCATTTTAAATTTCACTCGCCTTTCTGGTGAAGTTGAGGCTTAGTTCAAAGTACAGAAAGTAAAAAAGAAAAGAATCATAAAAAAAAACCAATCGAATCGAAAACTTCCTCTGTCGCTGCGGTCGCGGTCGTCGGTTAAAAATGATCTCAGTGCATCTGGCAACATTTTTGTGTCAAATTTTGTCAAATCAAAATCTTGTCAGATAAAGTTTGCAAAATCTATTAAAATCTTTTCTATTTATTTGGTTGGTTTTCGTATTTAGTGAGTTAGTGCAATTTAATAATCGTACCCTTGATTATCAAACCTTAACGGTACAGTGAGAATATGTCACAGCTCCAGCCAATATTTAACCGAATAGAAAATCTTACACATGAAGGTAAATAAATATTTTTGTTGTTCTATTATTCTCGTTACTATTTCGTTCTTGTTTGTGGGTATATAAATTCCTTTTTCTTATATATTTCAGAAGGTCACAGCGAACTGGTTGAAATTCTTAAAGAAATCGCTGTAAATGAAAATCAACTGTTATCAAAGGATTCACATAAAATATTAATATCATTTTTAAACAAGATTTTTAGTGCAATAGACGAACTTGCTACTGAGCTAAAGCAAGACGAAACTATTCTTATTAGTGTAAAGAACCAGAAACTACTACGGTCCTGTTTTCAACTAATAACATCACTTGGTATTGCACCATGTTTGATACCAGGGCTAGGAATAAAGTTATCAAAGAGATGTATCACCGGTGTTATAATTCCAAGACTCTTATTAACTGATGAGCAAAAGTATGAGATGCTTGTAGACTGCACAGATTTTGTCACAAGAAGTTACAGTATATCAGCTCTTAAATCTATTATCATAACTCTGCATCTCTCAGATTACTTGGCAGCATTGATACAGTTGTCATTTGCACCATTTAAAAGACCAGGCATATACAATAATTTTACAATGACTCAAGAAATGTATGATAAGCTCAGTGAAGACAGGAAAAAGTATGTCAGTGTTTATAATCATCTTGTAAATACCTGTTTTCAACCTATGCTTATGAAGGAGCTATTGGTGCTGCAGAGCGGTACGGAACCATCCCCCCCGGCATTCGCTAAAAGAGTCATAGCGAAGGAGTTGAGCCAAAGATTAATAGCTCCAGGCGGATTACTGAGCTTGATCAGATGTTTTATAGAAAGCTATGATATAGACACAGGATTTGAGTGGAAGAAAATTGACATGATTTGCAGAATAATAGCCGCAAGACATGGAAGTGGTTCAGAAAGTGAATATCTTGCCAACATTTGTTCTCAGTTGCAAGAGATCCTGTCTTTGAATAACACACATTATTTGGCAGCAGCCGTACCATGTGTGTTGAACTTAAATGATAAGTTTCCTCAGGCAGAACCTGTGGCTTTGTTAGTCAATGAGGTCTTTCAGAGCTTTGATTACAATTATTTAACCACAAATTGTAATCTGCCTGGTACTGTCATTCTGTCTCCTCAAGAAGTTGAACAAAAGATGAATGTTTTACATGCTTGTGTGTGTTCTTCCAAGTTAGATTGGCCTGTTCAACTTTTGATGCCAAACTTATATTTAATTTATTCCATTGGAGTCAAGTGTACAAAGAATGATGAATTGAAAATCAAATTGAAAGAGGTTATACTAAAAAGTTTAGAAAAACTAAGAAGAGAAGAATTATTTGATATAATGAAGTCTTTTTTATTTGGACAGAATGTTGACAGTAATTCACGAATTCTGGTTGAAGAATTTGATGCTGGTGTTACCTTAAAATCAGTAGCAAGTTGTGAAAATGATGTGAATGATGATGCTGTGATATACTTTATGAGCTTATTTAAAAGTGCAACAGATTACACACTTGTTACAAATATATTTTCAATAGCTTTAGAAATATTAATAGACCTGAATGAAAAAAGAAGCAAAAAAGGAAATAATAGTAATACACTATTCACTGAAGATGATCCCATTTTAATTGATGAAACTGATCAACAGTATGCAGTGATTCTTCAGTTGCTCTCAGAAATATCTACATCACCGAAAATAGTGAATGCTCTAAAAACAAACCCCATGATTGTGTCTGATTTCATTGAACATTATATTTTGAAACAGAATTCTGAGACAAATGATGAATGTGTCACTATTGCTCTAGTATTACTGAACACAATTCTATCCAATTCAGAGAGAATTGATGTTAGGTATAGGAATTTAATACCTGTGTTGAGAAGAATAGGTAAGAATGATTCAAGCTTCAACAGTATTCTGTCTAAAGAAGCTCTGTCTCTCATATCTCAAGATACACCTCAGAAGAAGGATACAGCATGTGAGAAAGCAATAGCTGATACATTTGATGACTTGCTGCCTGTTAGAGCACATGGAATCATTGAACTTTCAAAACTTATTGATGCCGGAGACACTGAAACTATTTCTAAAAAACATTATATATTTTGTATCTTCCAGGTAAGGTCATTTACTTACATTCTGTTATGTACAGTGGGTCTCAGTTCTGGTTAATCACCATAAGGTCATAATCTCTTGCACCTGTTGGCTAAACACAAAGCTTGTCTGCTCATACGGATGTTGCATAATTTGAAGCATTTTGTTAGTTAACTGATTCATCACAAGTGGGACTGACTGTACCTAGTAACTTTTTTCTGTAAAGTTCCATTTACTAACTCACTGTACCTACAATTTCATCTGTGTGGAACTTCAAGGTTGGATATTTGTTTGCATGGGTTCCTAATTTGTTTTTTGTAAAATGAAAGAAGCTTTAGTTACTCATTTTAACATTTGCGGTCTAAAAGTTCAAATCATGTTACAATTAGTCTAGCCGTTTTGGAGATGAGTCCAATCAAACAAACAGACAAACATGCAACTTTTTTGGCATAATTATTTAATTTTATATGCATTTAGTATAAAGCTGTTATTTAGACATTATTTACAAACAGAAACATCGACTTTATATAATTATTTGAATAGATATAGAATTCATAGTGTATATATATTTTTGCAGGAACAGTTAAAAGATCCCGACTCCTATATCTACTTAGCAGCTGTCAACGGTCTTGCGTCACTCTGCACTCACTGTACTGAAGATGTGTTACAAGTATTGTGCAAAGAGTTCTTACAAGAGCAGAGAATTACAGAGCTGAGGGATGTTCAAACTAGTGAAAGTCAAAACAAAGATGCAGAATTAAGGATGAAGATTGGCGATGTTATTGTTAAAGTTACCAAGAGATTAGGTAAGTTCCCATTTGCCTCAAGCAACCCCTTGCATGTACAACATCGTTCAATTTTCATCATTTTAAAGTTCCAACTAAAAGTAGAAAACCACATTTCTCATGCAATTTTTAAAAATACCCGACCCGACAAATAGCCTGATTTCCATTGAAAAGTCCGGAGATATTGTCGCAAACGTAATTTAAAACTTTGTGAAGAAAATTGAAATTCACGCAGTCTCGCCACGTGGAAATGTTGATTGTAACTTTGTAATAAATAAAAACTGAAAAACCAACTGTGTTTTATAGAAAAATCCTTAGATTTCCAAAATCCGGCCGCAATTCTATTCGGAGCTTAAATATCTTGTAATCTCAGGACAAATCCTGAGAAATGGTAACCTTAGATGCGCCTGTAATGTGCGCCTGGCTTCATAGCTGTCTACGTAATTCGAAACTTGAAGTATTAGAATATTCTTAGAAAAGTCCAAAAAATATATTGCTCAAAATTCTTCCATTCACAATGCATGAAATATAAATAAATAAATAAATTCCACAACTTATTACACAATGCCATCTAGTACCAAGCTTAGCAGAGCTTGTGTTATGGGTACTAAACAACTGATAAGCATACTTATATATTTCTAAATACATACATATTATAGATAAATTACACCCAGACGACACAGAACCAGTGATCGTGCTCATCACACAAACATTTGTCCTGGGTGGGAATCGAACCCACAACCTCCGGCATAGTAGTCAGCACACTAACTACTAGACCAACATGCCAGTCAAATTATGTCAATTAATGTTTTGTAATTATTACAGGTGAAATGGCAATAGTCCACAAGAATATTCTACTGAACACTATGCTTTGTGCAGTTAATGATGCAGATCCTCTTATTAGGACGTCAGCCTTGTCAAACCTGGCGGAAATCGCTCTGGTGCTGCACTACAGAATAGGAAGTATTATTTATGAGGTAAATATCTTCTTTATACAGGCTTGTTTTGCTCATCAAAACCCAAAAAAGAGCACAAAGCAAAACACTTGAAAAAACAACCTTATTGTTCTTTTAATAAAGTGCAAATAACGATGCTTGAGTATGCTTGAAGATATGTTTGATGTTGCTGCGACGATAATCGTAAAGCTGTCCACTTTATGTTACTCATTATTCAATGTCATTAAACATTTCTGTGCCGTGCTTCCTCTTTGGTTTGCGTTGAACCTAAGACCTGTCCTAAAAATTTCATTAATGTGTGGTTATTTGAGAATTTATAATTATGCTCTCGGGTTTGATCCCCAGGTCAATCAAAACGTTTATTTAGTTTGTCCATCTGGTATTTCTCAGTTTCTCGCTCCCTGTTAAATGGGATATAAACATAACTACTTATTATTAGTTAACAACCATGACAGTCGGGATAGTAACTCACTAGTTTCTAACAAGTATACTACCAGGTCGATGACAGCAGGTAAAATACGATGTACCCAGAGTTAATAGTAATTACTATGGCGACAGAACTTTGAATAAACGCGTTCCCTATTTATTGAACATTCTGCCTGCTGACATCAGACAAGAAGTTAATAAAGTAAAATCCGCACGCAAAGAAAAAAAAAAGATATTATGTAAGTGTAGGTGTTAATAATATGTGTACCTATAGGTTATAGGTGTACCTACATGATGTTAAGTTGATTGTTAAAGAGACTCAGCGATCTCACAGTTAAACTGCGTAAGCAATTTTTTGGGGCAATGTATTTAGTTTTAAGATTTTTACGTAAAAATAAATAAATCATTCATTCATTCATTCAAGTGGTGAAATATACAGTTACACCTTTGTCTAACCTTTCGGAGATTACAGGCGTGATATCATGTTATGTACAAGCGCAATCCACCGGTATGGGCTCTGTGGACATGCCCACATCTAGGGTTGCACAGAACAGGGCAATTGAGGTCAGGCAAAACAAATGAACATGACGTAATAGAAAAAATTGAGAAAACATTGTCCCTATTTGTACTATAGAACTACATAATAGCTTTTGCTCCTGTTTTTATTTGTCTGTGAATGCACAGAACTAAATGGGAATCGCTTTTCCGAAATTCTTCCATGATGAGATATATAAGACGTGAATGATATTAATCACTGACGTTAATACCAGGTGCAGATGACTATCAAAAAAATGGAACTACTGGATATTATGGATATTTTTATTTTGAAAAATAAAAGCAGTGAAATAAAATTATAAAATAAATTTAGTTTGTTCTATGGAACAATTTTAGTCAAAAAGTACAAATTGTTCTATAGTACAAATAGGGACAATATTTACTCAATTTGTTCTTTTACGTCATGTTCCATAGAACAAATGGGACCTACCGACAAATGATCGTGCTCATCATAAAAACATTTGTCTCTCGTGGGAATCAAACCCACGACCTCCCGCATAGCAGCGAGGGTCACTAACCACTAAATCAACAGGCCAGTCAAAGTAGTACTTCATGCATGGATGTAATACCAATCGAGTTAAATTATTACCTCCTACTACTACTATTTCAAATACTACCACCTGCTCTAGGATTGTTTGTAACATAGAGACACGCAGCGCAGTAATTCAGTTTAAAATTATGTATTTTTTATCTTTCAAAATCAATGCATTTCAGTAAGGTAGTTAGGTTAGGTAGTTAGGTTAGCTATATGATGGGTATGGTAAGTTAGGTTAGGTTATATGTGTACATAATATATGTTGTCATTCCAGTTCTATCAAATACAAAAGGTTTAAAGAGCTCCTTTGAGAGACTCGCTAAATAAAAAGTAGTAGTAGGTAGTTATTATTGTTTTGGATCTATTTATTGTCATCTTACTAAAGGTATGTAATAAAAATCTCTAATATTATAAAAAAAACTCGTGTTTCCAAAAAAAACTTATTTTCAAGATGTTTGTTACCTAACTCCAAGTTCCTACCAGCCCGGAGCTGTGTAGTGGCGCCATTCTCCAAACCCAACGCTCGCTTCGGTCGTTAACATTCTTTTAGTTACTGTTGGTGGCTCATGCAGGTCTCGATATAAATCGTGTTAATTCAGGATTTCAGTTCATAATAATATTGTGAAGTATCTACAGTGAAGTTCCTCGCAATCGCCAATCTAAATATATTGCTACATTTTTTTATTTTAAATTATTTGTATATGTGTAATTAGTAGATACATTCATGTACAGAACAATTAAGTACTTACCTTAATCTTGTGGCGCTAAAAACATTTCTTTTGTATATTAAGCAATGTATCAACGCAGGGAATACTTAGTCTGACTCGCTCTTGATGAATTTAACCTTTTTGAGGCCTGGATCCTTGCCTAGTGTTAGTTTAACCAATTCGTCTATTTTTGTTTAAGGTGCTGTATTGTATCTGGAGTATAGTAGAAACTGACAAAGCAATAGAGTGTCGAAGAGCAGCCGTTATGGTCATTTCCAGCTTAATAAAAGGTTTGGGCAAGGAGACCCTACTACAACTGAAAGATAATCTACTTCCCATCTACAGAACACTAAAAGGCATTTACCGAGATAATAATGAGGACACAACTGTACGACTTCACGCACAAATAGCTTTAGAAGAACTAAACGACATTGTCAACCAGTTTTTGTTTCCAGAAGTGAAGATGGAAAAACAAATATTTGTACTGGACGAATCACAAGATGTGTTCAAATAAAAATCCGTAAGTCTCACATTATTTGTTTTATTCACACTCATTTTTCTATTCGTAATAACTTAAAATTAAATTCAACACAAGCGGACATACGAAAAACATGGAATTTTGTTTAACTACATACTTTTACTTGAAAATAAATATGTACTTACCCAAAGTAAATTCCAAATTCATAAAGTTCCATTAATCCGCTCCACACAAGTCTTAAATAAAATATAGTTAATAAAATCTATGGCAATCATAGCATTGATGTTAGTGATCCAAGTGCAAAGCAAATAATGGCCACATTCAAATTAAAATGCCAATAGTTTCTTACAGATAAAGTTGTAAATACTTTCTATTTTTTTTACGAGTAAAATAGGTAACTAGTAATTGGCGCTAATTTCAAGTTACATATTTTACTGGGATCGGTTGTGTTTTATTTACATAGTACTTTTATTCGGCTTAACCGACTTATATTTTCAGTCCTCCAATAATGTCAATATTGGTGTCAATTCCCTTCTTGTCAAACTAAACTTAATTTAGGCTATTTTCATCTCTTCCTATCTTATACAATAAGAAAAGAACGGACATAGGTATTCAAGAGCTGTCAATTTAGTTTCCATTCTGACTTTAGTTGACATTTTAAATGCATCGCCCAAAACATGGCGGAGTTTAAGGAAAAAACGAATGTGACATTTCTAACTTAGTTCATAACTGTCATCGTCTGTCTCTGCCCTTTTCTAAAGCTTTAAGTCAGTAAGAGATGTCAATTCGCTAATTTCAATTTAGTTGATGAACAAGGAAATTTGCACCACCGGCGTATTAACTGTAAAACGTTAAAACGTGCACTTACACCTAACAATAAAATTAAATCAATCACAATAGTATTTCAAAATAATCACGCTTCGGACGTATTATCGCCGTCGTTAGGCTTTTTAGGGGTTCCTTCATCCTTTTCCGACAACGAAATAGAATATACTGAGCTTTTGTCAGAGAATCTGTCTCTGTTCCGTCTGCTGAAGATTCCACTGCGCGCCAGGGACGAGACCGTCGCGATAGAAATGTTGTCTCTGTCAGCTTGCGGTACCACCTTCCATATTAATAGTGCAATGCCGCCAAACGCAGCCACGACTAAGAACATGACTAATGTGACCTCACCGAACGCGCCTGGAATAATAAATCAAATTTAAATAGGTCGGTAATAAATCATAACCATATCTCGAAGAACCGTTCAGACATACTTTGTTGTGACTCCTCCTTCCTCGCTTCTAGTCTGGCAGGCCGAAGCTCGTTGTAGTCCATATCCTGGTTGTCGTAAGGCTCGACAGATCCACTCGAAGGTTTATTCTGATGAAGCACATCTCCAGGATTGGATTTTGGTAAATTGATGCCGGCTCTGACTGTCAATGTCTCGGGTTTGTAGGTACAGAGGACCAAGAACCTGGAAGAAATGTAGGAAGTTATTACCTAATCGAAAAAGAAGTCATCAAGCGAGTTTGCTGTTATAAAACTTCGAATAGTTTAGTATTTTTGTACAATAAAGAACTTAAAATAAGGAAATGTTAGGTCGACAACAGTTTTTTTTTAATGCAGCTTAGAAAGTTCTTCTAACTTACCGTCTTGTGCTATGTGTAAGAATGGGCAGATTTTCTTGCACGATGACGTAGGTAGCAACTGTAGTGTCGTTTACTTCGGACCCGCACTCGTCGTGGTGTATCCGCAAGATGTACGCATCTTGAGCACTGTTTGGATTGCCCTGGATTGAACACCGCTCCGGACCGCCATCTGCTGCTTCAACAGCGATACGACCTCCGAAGAAGGGACCCGTAAATACTTCAACTTCACTCGCGTGCGGCAGGCATTGAGTGGCGCGAGCTGAAACTGTAAAAATAAAGAAAACTTTAGCATCTTCTTCCTTCGACTAACCTGGTGTCAGAGTCCTTATGTTATGCCGCCTCTGGGACTGTGTGACTTGGCTTTACATACTGTCAAGAAATAGTTATATCTCCGATTTCCACACGATGTTTTCCTTCACCGTTTTTGAAGCAAGTGATAATTATATAATACATGAATCCAAAAAGACAGGTGCGTGATTTGAACTCGAAACCTATGACTCTAATAGGACCTGCCGGTCGATTCCGTAAAAGTCACCCCCTGAAAATGTAGGTGAGGCGAATTGATTGTGTTGGGAATGCATGCTACCATGTTATATGAACGATTTACCTACCTCAAGATATCTGTAAGTTCAGCAGTGCTAACTGCTAAGCTTAGCACGTGCGCTATGTTTTTTATATTGCTAGTAAGTCATTAAATTTGGTTGACATCCTGGGTAGGTATTCCTAAGTTTAGTCTTCAAGTATGTAACAGTGAAAATCACGCCAATTATAAAACAAAAACAAAAGATCCTCACATCCTTTCGTAGGTACGATGATAATTTTCGAGCTAATCGATTGCGGGTCAGCCAAATCCCGGGCGTCTCGTCGAACTGGTCTGACTTCAAAGGAGTATGTTGTAGCCATTCTTAAGCCGACAATGCGCGTGCTGTATATACGCCCGCGCCTGATTCCGGTCGGCTGGCTCGTAGTTGTTGAAGCTTCTGTAGTACTGGTCGAGGATTTGGTGGATTTTTCTTCTTCTGCTGTGTCGATCACCTTGAAGAACACAATTCGGTATTATTTATTTCCTGGGCGAATTCAAAGGGATCTCTAACCTATTGAAAGCGCTGGCAAACATAGGTTGGGTAATATAAGGGAGCAAAACGAGCTCAACACTTTTAGCACCCACTTCATGAATATAGAAAAGATGTTGGGTACCTTACGAATACCTTTATTGACTTATGCACAAAACCCGATTCAGCTGTAGATTTTTTAAATTAGTTGTTGATTAGCTGTCTTCCGTTGGAAGTTATTTGTTTTTTGCCATTCTTGTAAAATGTAGTCCGACTAATTTGCGATCCCAGGTCTTGGTAGCGACTGGCTGGTCTCTAACTGCAACGCTAGATACTAAAAGAGGCCCATGGACTTACCTATAGGGGTCAATGAAAAAGACGCCCTGCCCTTTAAAACGATTTACTACGGTCAAGAAACAGCGTTACCAAGCTTCGTGTTTATAGCAGGATTGCCTGCAATAACGCTTATTGTAGCTTAGCAGTGCGGATAATGATGTCAACGTTAAGCTCAATGTTTAAATATAATCTGATTCAATAAAAGAGAAAGGCTACAAACACTGGCAGCGGTGCTATATTAACACGTAAATACAGTAATGACTGGCGGGCATGTTCCTTGTCACAGTCACGCCGCAGTCATGCTCGGCGCGCAAACCCCGGCCCATTATCTCCCGTTTCGGAGTGCCAACTCATTGCCAACATATACCTACCTACCATTGTAGAATGTCATAGTTTTTAACGACTTATGTTTCACACGACAGTTCCATACGTACCTACAGACCGGCACAGGGTGGTAACGTAGGGTCCAAAAAAAAATTAAGGAGGTATACTACATACTGATACTACCCTATACATTACGGTGTACACTGCCATTAATTAGCCTACTAGTCTAATTATGATATGATACGGAAAAACAAATTGTAGCAAATATTCCCTAGGAAATCGTTTTTCACTGGTAGTATAAATTACGGAACAACTCACTACTGACCCTATATAGGTAATGAAGGTGACACACCCTAAACCCTTACTCTAAGCATTTGTGTGTTGCATTACAAACTTACGTAACTTTAGTGGAAGTAGCCTGATTACCTACCACATGACACTTGTCTGATGATGCAGAAGGATCCTCCAGACTAAAGTCAGGTAGAAAAAAAAGTTCACAACAATTAATTTTTGATTCAATACCTTTGTCCTGCAGCGATATTGTCCCCACGCTTGCAATTCGCAGTAATGCACTTGAAAAGCCAGTACTTTCGGCCTGTCTTCTTCATCAGGCTTGCCGTACTCCCATCGTAGTCTCACGTCGCGAAAGTCAGGCTCACCAATCAGATGCAGCACTTCTGCAAACCGCAAACAAAAAAATCTAGACATTCCGTTCCAATAGCAAATATAGGGGTGTTTAACGTTATGCTCGGATGGTTCAGCAATGCAGCGATCCGGGCGTGCCATTAACCCAATGACTTGCTCACTGAGCCGTTGTTGCTTCCAATAATTATAGTATCATCGATGTAATGGGATCTCCCTTGCGCTAGTTTTCAAAGCTGACCAGTGCGTGGATAGCGAAATATCTCACATTACGGATAGTTCAATCATATTCTGGCCCCGGGCGTGAGCGCATCATAATATATGGAATTAGTTCACCCGTCACCTAGTGAAAGAGTAAGTAGGCGCTAGGCGTCTAAGTAAATAATTTCTACTTGAAGAAAACCACGCGTCTCCACTTATGATGATTGAATAAACAATGCCTTGGTAGTGTACCTACCTGCTAATTTGAGAGGCGAGGACATTTAAATATCTGCACATATGAATATAAACAGTTATCGTCTGCTTTTATTATGCTTAATAGTTTTATAACCATTCACAAATATCCATTCAATCCCATTGAAGCTCTATCTAGTCTAGTTACATGTATATCTACTAGAATTTTGACGGAGTCTATGTATATAATCGTGATCGACTTTTTGGCCGACTAACACCGAAATTTGGGAGAATGATGATTACTAGTTTTAATATTAAGAAATGAGATATCATTGGCTAATTTGATTAAGAAAAAAAGCCTACACGAGGATGTATTATCATTATTGATCATGTAAGGGGGCGTCCATAAATTACGTGAGGTGTTTTTTTTAATTTTCTGCCCCACCCTCCCCCCCTGGTGAGATGTCGTGAGATTTTATTCAACCCCCTCCCCCATCTCCCAATCTCACGTGAGATTTTTCAAAATGTGAGTTTCTTACGTAAACGTGTTGGATTGTTATTGTAAAAAGAAAAAAACAAATTTGCTTCGTGCTTTTATTTACGACTAGTTATGACTAGTAATCAATGTTGCTGAGAGTTTAATTATAAGTGTAATAAAAATTTAACAATAGAATACTTAAATCGTAACTACTTAGATTAAAAAAGAGTATCTACTCTAATTCAGTCCATGGAGAATCATGCACGGTCTCAAGAGAGACTATTGGAACCAACATGTCCATATGATTTTCAGTAAAATCATCTGATCCTTCAACTTCGTTCTGATCTAGCCACTCTAAGCCATTGGCACTTGCACAAAGTAATTCATTAGCTCGTCTTGTGACAATCCGTGTGGGTCGCACTTTTCGGAACATACGCGCTTGCTTAGCTGGTGCAATGTGGGCTGATCGTCTGTGCTCTGCAGCTCTTGTGCTAGATGCAAAGTAAATACCGCATGTACTGCAGCATCTTTTCTCTAAATCATCACGTACACTTGGGCAATAGAGATCATAAGGCGTGCTGATGAAGGCATTTAGCGGTTGAATCGGTAGGCAGTGGCGTATTAGAAATGGAGGAAATGACTTTCCGTCATGCTGTTTAAAGTCCGGAATTGTCAAATGTCCATCAACTTGAGTGATAGGGTACGGATGTGGCAGAAAACGGTCGTGAAGAATCATATGCAGATCACTCCGGCGTGGGCTGCAGCACTTCTGGTCATCGCATTTTACAACCTAGAAAAAATTAATAACAATTTCCCAACGTCGAAGTATGAATGAAATTATTTTCTACTAGCTTCTGCCCGCGACTTCGTCCGCGAAAAATTTCTTATTGTAACATAAGATTACACTCGATTGATATACATACATATAACATACATAAACTCACGCCTATTGATATTACTGTATTTAATTTTATTAGTACAATATTTTTTGGAATCAGATCAGTAACTTCAAAGATTACCGAATGTTATGGCATTTTGCCTAGCGAGCCGCTGCGAGCGCTCAGTGCTAGTCTCCCTATCCCTTGTTTCAGAGACATGCTGCCTTAAATGCGATAGACGCTGCGCAGGCGCACGTTCAGCGCTAGATTTCCGAGCACGGGCCTGTGATGTTATGACATTTTGCCTACCAAGCCGCTGCGAGCGCTCAGCGCTAGTCTCCCTATCCCTTGTCTCAGAGACATGCTGCCTTAACACAGATAGACGGTGCGCACGTTCAGCGCTAGTTTCTCGAGCACGGGCCCGCGACGTCCTCACATTTTGGCTAGCGAGGCGCTGTGAGCGCTCGGAGCTAGATTCTCTAGCGCGTGCTTGCGAAATATATTCTCTATTTCTCGAGAGGCGCTGCTCATTTTCAGGGGCAGATTCTTCCGTACGGCGTAGGTACTCGAGCGGCTCTTGTCTGTGATGTCTGCCGGGACAGTTGAGATTTCCTTTTAGGCATGCTCTCAACAAACTACGCACAGAAGGGAGAGCGACTCGGACACCGTCTGCCTTTACAAAACAAAACAATCGTAATATCGTATTCGATATTACGATTGTCGTACTTCGTTCTATCGTAATAATCGATACGAGTTATTACTCGTATCGATTATTACGATAGAACGAAGTACGAAACTACGAAGACGAACATACGAAACAAACGTACAACGAAATTACGATATTTTCGAATATGAGGTATCTAATCTATCAACAACAACAACCATACGAACGAAACAACCGAAACCAATAAGCAACTGACATGTAATATTTAGAACTCCAACTAACAACAACGTGGGTAAAATAATTCGAGAGGGTCATCAATCCACGGAAAGTCTTAACACCGCGATTCAGAAAAATGACGTAATTGCACAACGCCATCTATGGGCAAATAGGTAAAACGTCTGCACAATGAAAGTTATGCTGCATTTTGCGTTTTAGTAATTTTATATTATCTCCGAAACTGTATGACCAATTGATATACTGTAAATGGCAAATCTTATCTGTATGATGTTCTTGTGATACTGAAATAATTTATTGTCATAAGAATTAATATTTTGTTGCTCAAATAATCAACCAAACGTAGGTATGCCGAAAGAAATGTTTTCTAATGCAATAAAAGAAGTACCTATAAAAGATAAAATATAAAAGATAGAGATATGGCATCGCGGACTTTTTTGTAGAAATAATTAAGACGAACCAGGTAGCCATACATTGTTTTTAATTTTAAGCAACTGTTTAGGCAGCGCACGCAAATTATTCTGTTTTATGAGGTATTTTTTTCCGACTTGCTAGACAAAAGTTGTGATAGCTCGGTTAATTTACATGTTATAGAAACAATTTTATAGCCTATAGCACTCAGGAATAATGTAGCTTTCTGCCAGTTAAAAAAAAATTAGACTTGGATTATGAGTTTCAGAGATTACCCCCTACATACAAATTTACAAACTTACAAATTTTACCTCTTTATAATATTAGTATAGATTGAACAAATTAGTGAATGATCTTTATCGTATTACGCTTAAGATTAAATTTATGCATGTACAATCTGGATTAAATGGACCAAAATAGTATAATTTTTTTTTTGTTTCAATCAGAAAAAAAATTGCGTGATATTTGCCGAGACCCCCCCTCTCTCCAACGTAAGATTAGATGAGATTTGACTCGACCCCCTCCCCCCCTTAAACACCTCACGTAATTTATGGACGCCCCCTAAGGTATCAAAATAAACCGCTAGAGAAGACGTTTTCAAAAAAACAAACGAATACGAATTTTAAGCTTCATGCCACCAACAGACTAAGTACTTGAAAATTAAAACGAATTAAAACTGGTGTTATTTCGAACTTTTTAGTAACTGTTCGCACTTTCATATTTTTTTTAATTTGACACCGTTGTACCTACCTACGGCACCTAAATATTGAAATCAAAATAATTAATGATAGTGATAACTAGCAAATCGATTTGATCGAGGAACTATCAATCAACACAAAAACAAGTTGATAGGTGGTAATTCAAAAATAAATATCGAAAAGAAGAACATTTTATGTTTGTATTGTTTTTTTGTAGCGACTGAACTCAAAATATCCTTAACTGATTTAAAAAAAATCATTCTAGCTGTATTATATCCGAGTAACACAGGCTAAATTTCAGGGGGTGGAGGAAGTGTTAGTTTGAAGGGTAAGGTATCTACATAAATGCATGCGGACGAAGTCGCAGGCAAAGTGCTAGGTCAAAAATATAGACAGCGTTGTGCCTACCTACATGTGCATTTATTTAGTTTGCACAGCTAACTACAATAGGTAGATTAAGAAAAGTCAGCAATAGTATTAAAATATTAATCTCTGGGCAATTAAAAGATTAAGAGTGTCCATAAAAGTAGAATTATATTATAGAATTTATAGCGCTTATTCAAGCACCAGTCCACCACCTAGTCGCATTCCTCCACTTGCTTTGATCATAGAAAGCTCGGGACTAGAATAGCTAGCGATATAGATATTTTCCCTATTCTATAATGGAGGTTTTCCGTACAAGATGTTTCCTAAAATTCTAGATCCATAAAATGGCACCTATTTCCGATGTTATGGTGATTTAATTTACGTGAATAATTAAGGCGGTTGCATTTCTAACTTCAGAAACAAACGACAACTAACTTTTGTTCCTAATTATATTAATATGTTTACTCTCCTCATGAGATTTGTATTTCTAATGTTAATAAACTTGATGGACAAATAGTAGAATTTATTAGAATCAGAATCATTTATTCGTAAAAATACCTCTAGGTGATAATTACCTACAAATAGATCTTAAAAATTAGGTAGTGCGCTATGATGTACCTATGCGTGTATTGTATCATATAGGCCTACCCATACCTATACCTACATACTGCCACTACTAGTAACCCTTTGTGGATTCATGAAGATTCATTAACTTTCATCAGCCAAGCCATTTCCCAACTGTGTTGGGGTCGGCTTCTAGTTTAGCCAGATGTAGCTGAAGTGTTTATATGGAGCGACAGTCTGTCTGACCTCCAGATATCCCTGGGTTAAACTGGTTGTCAGACTTACGGGTTTCTGACTACCCGTAATGACAGTCATATTTTTGTTAAGGATCCTACAGCAGCTACGCAAACCTACAAAGAAAAACAAGGAACAATTCTCAAAAGTATTAGTTATGTGTTCCAGATAGGTGCAGGTCATAAAAGAAATAAGCAGCCAAAATCATAAGGTAAAAAAATAAATACCGGTAAACCGAGGTTATTTTGAATCTTTGGGCACAGTATTAATATTAATACAGTAGTAGGTACGACGCCTTTGATCTATGGAAAAATGCTGACAACTTCTACACGCGTTAGACTTGAATAATACCTCCCGCACTTCGAACATCGGTTTGTTCGCAGTGCGGGAGCGGCTTTCCCGCGTCTCGCCTCTCACACCCCGCACGACTGCCCTGTCTAGATAGCTTCGTCGTACGACTGTATGTTTTTAGACTGTGCTTTGGGGTAACTTTGATAGAACAGTTACACAAAGTACAAATGGTTTTACTTTTTTTTTACCGTAAAATTAACGCAGCTGATTATTTTGCTATGTTTGCTTTGACAAATAGTTCTGAGCGGACTGAAACTCGTTGCAAAGTTAAATTCAAATTCAAATATATTTATTTGTGACACATAGGTATAATGTATAATTGCATGGTGTTAAATATTAAGAGTATCGCTATGCGCTGCCTTGTTAACCCTGAATTTCCGTTTAAAATGCATTTTAGCTAGGGGTGACTTTGGAGAGCAATGTTTAATTGGGAGTTATCAAAGTAGCCCCATTTTCAATAGCCATTTGTTTAACGGCATTAACTTTTTTCCCCCCGGAACTTGTAATATTTTTTTATTAAAGAATCGTTACTTATTATTATCATTTAATGTATAGGTAATCGTCACTGTGTTATTTTTTTCATTTTTATTATTTTACAATTTTAAAAAATACATTTTTTTTTTTTTGTTAATTATTTACTACAATCTGTCTCCTTTAAGGGACATTCAGAAGTAGGTTGGTTGGTGCTATCGCTGACTCGCTCAGTATGTGACCTGTGTCACATCCTCATTGTTTAAACAGTAACAATTATATTTACTGTGATTGGATTAGGTCTTGAGGTATTTTGCGCTTTAATCGTCGCGCTTTGTTGTGATTCTCCATTAGTGACCTAGCCAGAGTATTTGGGTGTTGTTGAATTCGTTCTTTATAGGACTTGGTATGGCTTACGATTTCCTGGTTCACAGTGGGCATTCGTAGGTCATGGTGTAGCAGTTCGTTGGGTACAAACCAGGACGCGTTGGTTATCATACGCAGAGCTTTATTTTGAAACCTCTGTATGATTTCTATGTTTGAGTGAGATGCGGTGCCCCATAATTGGATCCCGTATGTCCAGATGGGCTTCAGTATTGCCTTGTACAAGAGTATTTTGTTTTCGAGAGATAGCTGAGACTTTCGCCCTATGAGCCAGTAAAGTTTTCGTGTTTGGATACCAAGTTGCTTCCTCTTAGTAAAAATATGTTTTTGCCAGGTAAGTCTTTTGTCTACATGCAATCCAAGATATCTCACATGATCTGCTTGTGGGACTTCAATGTTGTTTAGTGTGACTGGAGGACACGATCCTCTTCTTAAAGTAAACGTAACATTGACTGATTTGGTTTCGTTGGCTCTTATCCGCCATTTTTTTAAGCCAGTCTGATATGTCATTAAGTCCTTTTTGGAGTATTTGTGAGGCGATCTTTGGGTCACTATGTGCAGCTAGTATGGCGGTATCGTCAGCAAAGGTCCCAGTAGTTAGTGATTCGGGTGTCGGCAAGTCTGCAGTGAACAGTAAGTAGAGTATAGGACCCAGTACGCTACCCTGTGGCACTCCTGCCTGTATGGGACAAAGATGAGACAGTGCTTCCCCACTTTGTACTATGAAGTGGCGCTGTTGCAGAAATGATTTCAGTATTTCGTACAGGTGATCTGGTAGGGCGTTTTTTAATTTAAAAAGCAGACCTGCATGCAAAAAATACATGAGTTTTAAATTAAGTATTCATTTGTCAATCAAACCTTGTTTTACGGTACTTAACTTTATCAGAAGCATCCATAAAGAAAAATGTTTGGCCTCAATAACCAAAAAATAATCATAAATAAACAAAATCTTGTTGTACCTACCTACTTGTGATGTTTTCAATATAAACAAACGCATCGCCCTCGATCGTAACAAAACCAGAAATTGCTCAGCCTCGAAATGAAATTGCAATATCATTAACATTTTTAGTTTACTACAGTATCTACCTACTTGAAAACGGATGTGACCTCGCGATGCCCTGAGACGATGCGCTCGGTAACATCAGTAGTTAGGAATTATACTCAAAACATATCTGGTTGGTATTGATAATGTACTATACTCCATTTATAATATAGCATTAGAAAAAAAGGCTCGTAGAAGCAGGAATGCAGAACATTTTATTTTAAAGATACGTGAAAACTATTTTTATTCTAATTGTGTTATTTCAAATTTAGAAGAATAAAAGTTCATCATAATTTACGGAGTATTCCCGTTCGTCCCACCTACTTCGTCCACGTAGTGGGACGAACGGGAATTCATTATTTTTTTTCCCGATCGTCCCACTAATTTTGTTAATGGGGCGAACGGGAATAATTTATTAATATTTTTTTTTAGTCGTCTTGGTCCCACCAAATAATTTCAGACTGGTTGTTAAAATGGTTAAAAAAACTATGAAAAAAATACTTTAAATTTCGAGACCAATTTCGATGGGACGATCGGGAACAAATTTAATATTATTTTTGTGAATACTCCTAAAAAACAAATAAAATGAAATAGATAGTTTAACTAAATGAAATCCATATCATTTCTTAAAATAAATTGTTGCATTGGTTACAACTAATTGGTTACAACAAGTGTGACAACTGCTGTAAAAATAGATTAAGTATAACGAATTCGGCGTCCAACGTAATTATAACATGCCTAATTGTAGGTACTTTCCTTACAAAGCGTGCATTAAAAATAAGCTTTTTTAACTTCTCGCTAATGCTATTGTAAATGGAGTAAAGAATGTAAAGAAATTATGAGTTAGAAACATACCGGGCGAAAAGAAGGACCAAAAAAATTACCAAAATTTTCCTGATGCTAGAACGATTACATTGACAATATTTAATAACGAAGAACATTATGTACCGACTATGCATAATTGCCTGCATTACATAAATGTGCGTGTCGTGATACCTACATCATTACATGAATAATGTTATGTGGTGAGCATAATGGCACAGATTTGATGGTATGACGGATGCGCAAGCGGCAGGCATGACCCAACGACTGGACCAGAACGAACATTGTGGCTGCCGGCCGGTACAATACCTAACTATCTGCTACCAGTGGAATCGCATTAGGTAGTTTTCAAACGAGTTGATTTAAGGGCTTATTACATTATTCGATTCGTAGGATCCTAACTATAGGATTCTAGTTAGGAAGCAACCAAGCGGTCGATACTATAAATCGGATCCATTCTCTCCTAACTAACTGCGATTACATCTTCCGATTTCCTAGATATGATCCTACAAATCGGATAGTGTAATAAGCCCTTTAGGGTTAATTTTTCAAAATAGTCATCTAACTTTTATCTTAAAAATAAATAATATGGCGATATGACATTATCCATAGAAATGATTGTCAAACCACCATTTTTATTCCTCAATTTATCAGTTATTTGACCATAGAAAAATCCAGCCCTAAATCGTTTTATTGAAAAATACCAAATTCTGTTACCTTATTATATCTATCTATGAACCGAAGCCATACTTAGATATAGGTAGGTACTAATGTAGGTATTAGTGTAAAGAATTGAAAGTAAAAATGCACTTACGCTAGTAATTAGCGAAACGTCTCAGCTTTCTTCCGAAAGCGGTTGTAATCATCACCGCGTTTTTTGCTACTCCTATTCAATGCATAATACTTTGCGACTTTTTATCATGTGTATACTACTGTACCTACCTACACATAGATTGAGCGAACGAAGCATCATCTGAGTCTATTTTTACACTCTTCTTTGTATAATAGCAAAGTATAGGAAATGCGTGCGGGACTTGTTCATTATGTAAGTCTTGGAGTTGACGTTACATCTTCAACGCTGTCTTTAAACAATAGTTTGAAAATTTATGACTTGTTGGTTTGTTTCCGCTAACTTAACTCTTACGAGCGACAGCAATCGAAAAGTTGCATTATTTTAATTATAAATGTGAATAAAGTTATCACTTTTAGGATAATCTACATTGCTTTCGAGCTGTTTTACATGTTGATGAATTGGTAACAGTGAGTCGTCATTGTGACGAGCGAGTGGCGCGAAACGACTCTATTCAGACGATTCAAACAATAACGCGTTTCACGCGTGATGCTCTTCCTGCCGAGCTTTATGAGGCCATCTGATTTCATGGTGTCAATGCGGCACCGCTAACACAGACGTGAATTCACATCGGAACAAATGGAAACTGTACGAAATCATGATTATTCTACATTTTTACCAACCGACTGGAGCTGGATGTCTAAGTGACTGTGACTGCCTTTTGCCTTTATTCCAAAGACATAACAGTGCAAACAGCGAGATTTAATATCAAACTGCAATAGTACCTATTCCTGGACTTTGCAAAACCAATCTCCTAGCTACCTTCTCCATACTAGAAGTGCCGCATAATCGATATTTGTCTGCCAAGGTGTTCCACATAGCATAACGGAGTAAACTAAATGTCCCTTAATTCAATTCAGTGTAGACTATTATGTCTGCCATGCATACAAAAGCAATAAAAATACACCATGGTCAATGATATGCATCGTTGCGCGCACGTTCAAGAATTCCGAGATGCGATTGTTTTTGGTTTGCAATGCAACGACAAGAATTGCATCTATTCAAATGCCACTGGTAAGGGTTGAAGAAAGGCGCAAATTTTTTATTTAACCAGGATCGGTATTTTATGGGTTCAAGTAGGCTATAAATTAACTGTTGAGAATACTTAGAAATAAATCGTAGCCTGAACATAAAACAAGTTATCTTGATGACATTGTAGTACCCAGTGCGTCCACCGAGATTCCAGCAGCCGCCAGGCGTTATTTAAGTAGCCTGTAAATATGCCAGCAATCTGAAGGATCTCTGACATTACTCTGTTGCGTTCCACCGTCAACAAGCACCTGCATAAGTGTATAATTTGCGATTTGTAGCAATTTGTTTCTTCACATTACAGCACAGAAAGGAATTGCTTCATAACTAACTCGAGACTTGTTTGGATGGCACGTCCAATGAGGTTCTCGAGACCCTTTAAAAACGAAGAAACGATGTAAACCTATATTCCATTGTTAGGCGTGCGTGTATAATCACCGTTTTTACAGAATTCAATTAAAAGTGACCCACTGGCAAAGTCGCGTTAACAGAACAAAACAGTCTTACTACTGGTTGGTACTTCTCGGACAAAACCGACAACATAACAAGACCAAAACTTTGTCACAATAGTGTTTAGCTACTGTCAAAATCGAGGGCAGATGAAATGGAAACACACGACAAGAAAGATTAATTTTGAATGCCAATTATCTAACTGTAACTGTTCTGCATTAAGTGCTTTCTTTGTAATTTGTATGCATCTTATATGTAACCGCCCGAAAGTTAGTGTTTATTTTAATTGTAATGCTCACGCTACTTAAATAGCTTGAAGTTGAGGTGATGATATCTTTTATAATGTCGTTGCTTAGAAATTTGGCCAGACTTACCTAAGTAGCGTAGCGTGACTACGCTCAGTGATCAGAATGGACTCATTCTGATTTTTCTTTTTATAACTTCGTCTAATTACTTGTTTACTGAAAGTAAAGCTTTTGTAATTATTTAATTGCGTCGGCATTAGAGCGAGAAGGAGCGTGAAGCGTCTGGAATACTTGGAAGAATTGTTGCCATAGCCGACATCAGCGGCACTGTCGCGATAGCACATAGCACCGTTTTCGGATAAAATATTTTAGGTTTACTACAAGATGTATACCTACCTACTTGAATGTTTTTTATTTGTTTAACATTGTGCAGTCTAGCAAGGGGTCAGCACTTGACAGTGGCATTTGAACAGCTGTGTCCGTTATGTGTGCACAATTACTGAATGCGACCGTTGAGATCCGTGCCCTTTGTTGACCCTGCGTAACATACCGATAGTCTACTTACAAGACAAACGTGACGACACATTGCTGTTTTAGTACCTCGTATATTTTAAGGCATGCCCATGTAAGGTAACTTTGATTATGTAGGTACCTTTTAAAAGTCCTAAAGCTTTGCTAAAGTTTCAAATCATCATAGGACTTAGGTATTTAAATACTTACTTATTAACAATTTAATAGGAAATACTTTAGTACATTACTTACCTACTTACCTACTTTTTGTAAAAAAAAAACTGTTTGGTATTGATGGTGCGCGCTTACTATTAGCTTTCCTGCTAATGGAAGGTGATATTATGGCCTTAATGTAAAGGAAGAGTATATCTAGGTAGCTAGA
The DNA here is from genome assembly GCA_921972225.1 of Euplexia lucipara. Classification (NCBI taxonomy): domain Eukaryota; kingdom Metazoa; phylum Arthropoda; class Insecta; order Lepidoptera; family Noctuidae; genus Euplexia; species Euplexia lucipara. The sequence continues at coordinate 16,617,594 of OV179146.1, forward strand.
GATTAGAGACTGCCAGCAGATGTAGGTTTACACTTTAGTACCTAGGTAGGCTTTAGTATCCATTGAAGCGAAATTAGGATGATTGTGGCACACAATTATTCGTTAGTACGAGTGATTACACCGAACCTCAACCGTATTCGAGGTTCAGTAACTTCAAAACATTGGATTGTTCTTATTTGTAAATTACCTACTTTCAAGAAAAACGGATAACACAATTAAAACTAAGTGCCTATCTACGCAGGTTACGACTGTTTTATACCTGAAGGGCAACTGATTTAAGCTTTTGTTATTAAAATCTAATAATCGTAAAGCTATACCCACAAGGCTTATAATAAAGGTTAAAGACATATTGCAAGAATTATGTAGATTTGCACGTAAGCAATGTGCGGCGCCCGCGCCGTCGTGAAATAGCTACGGGTAACGGCCAGCTCGATCGCCAATAAAACGAATAACCGTTTATGGTTGTACAACTGGAAGAGTCGTAGTGGTTACCTACCGTTCCCAAGAACTTTTATGGATAATCACTGAGATTCTGAAGGTACTTAAATCCCTGTGGTATTGAAAAGCCACAACTTATAGTACCTAACGGGTCTGTTGTTAAGCTATTGCCAACCATTACACGACTAATATCTAGTCTAGAGTTTTTATACACGGAATAAATATCTAATTAATTACATCAAAACGTTGATTCACTGTCTGCAAAAGGCAATTTAAGTGGGTAAGGTACCTAATCGAAAATGGCAAACTTGAATAAGGCCGAAGAGCCGTTATCGATTGCAAATCGGTATTCCACGCGATGACGAGGAGGAACCTAAATTACTTAAAGTGGTAGATCAATGTGGGTGGTGATTTTCTGATTTGGCTGAGCGACTGAGCGAGTATCTGAAGAAGGCTCGGTCGGCAACCAACGAACGCTCAGGAGTCTTAGACCTAGATGCTAGTTACCAAGCTACACCCACCAGATTTAATTATGTCAGACAGAGGCATACATGGATCCGTGTGCAACAGTATACCTAACTACATTATAAATAGTACACGGACATTGAACATTTCTCTATGAATTTATTTATTGACTTTTGCTAGGTCATTGGGTGGGATGCCGATTTTTTGAGAACTTGAGTTTTGACGAGTCCCGACAGTCATTACATCGGTATTCCGTAAAGGGTTGGGCAGAAGTGCATCTATTAACAATCTCATTTCGCCGGCTATGTTGAAGTAATAGGAGTTGAGCCTATTTCAAAAAACAAAATCAAAAGTCTTTATTCAAACTAGGCTCTTTTTGAACGTCAAAAAAAAAACATAAAGACAGTCCCCCAAAAACGGTCCACCCTTCGCCTTCGCATTTACCATCTACCGGGCACAAAATCCAGACCTCAGACCACTATCAAGAAAATTCTAAATGAAACTCATAACGCTAAATAAATTAATTAAGGTTTGAAGAGAATTTTAAGCATCAATAGAGCCAAAAGTTTGGAGAATACTGGGATGTATGATGTAGTAGGTACCTACATTTGTCTACATACAAAATAAGTCGGTTTATTATCTACAAATATTAAAAACAACACTGAGGCTAGACGTGTGCCCTGTGGAACTCCAGAGCGAACTTAAATTGTGTACAATATGCGCAATATGCCTGGGACTAAACACATTATGATGGGAGTAAGTAAATTAAAATGTGACTACTGACTGGATCAAATAGCAGAAAACCATTTGCGCGTACGCCGTGTAGGCGTGTACCTAATTTTGGATGACGAGACAACAGCAGTGAATGAAGGACTAACAAGATAAGTTCAATTGACTGTAAAATTATTAAAATATGTAGGTAAAGGTAAACCATATTAATCAAATAAGATTAAAGAAAGTCAGTACATTTGTCTAAGAAGTGCGCTAGACTGGAAATATTTTCTATTGCGTCGTGGCTTCACAGAAAAGGCCCGCGGCGATCGTTCACTTTGGTAAGGACCTTATCCGCCGGTCAGCACATTATGTTCCCCATTCTGTGTCCGCTAATGACTAGGCTCTATTGATAGCCAAACTGTAGCCTATTATTATCTATTATTAGCTTCAATATATCATTACTTATCGGCCAATCGATACCAAATAAATGTTGAATAAAAGTTTGCAGTTTTAAGATCAATTTAATTTCACTAGAAGATATTAATTACTTAAATGTACAGGCTATTTAAAGTGAGCATAAAAAAGGCATAGGGCATTGCCTTCAGGAAACAGACAGTGTCGCGCACGATTTGGTAAAATTGAATAACTGGAAAAATCTTTGTGGCACTACTTACTGGTGCGAGTCGAAATGTCAGTAAAGTCCTTGAATCCAATTTGAAAAAATCCCAGGTCGTGTTGGGATACCTAATTTAACTATTGTTAAAGGTGTTGTCAGCCTTGGTGCAACGTGCCTTCCTGTTAACAGTTAGTGAACCTATGTAACTATTCTTGAATTTCAGAATGGTGACCGACTTCTGTGACATTTGGCTCACATGAGAAATCGAAAACTTATTATTAAGTAGCCGTGTTAGAACACTTCTGTTAACTAGATAGTAGGTACACTATTCAATGACTTAGCACGTTTGAAGAACGAAACCGGCACTTCTAATTTTAATATTACGACAAATGTTATCGACAGATCTAAAATGAAATTATCAACTAATTAACGTGACGTGAAGTCAAACACGTTCAGTGAAAGCAGTTTCACACTTGGCCCATTTAGCGGGTCACCGTCGCAAAACAAGAGCAAAACGAACATGCGTTTCGGCGCGCGACAATTTTTTTGTTAGGCCTGAACTTAAAAATCCTCTTTTTTGGAGGATTACGTCGAATGTGGCGAGGAGGTTATTAGAGCGGCATCACGTCGGGTCGGGGTTATAGCAACGAGTTCGCGACTCACACGCTACCGTTATCGCATGCTAATGCCGACCGCGAAATCTTTCACCGATGTAATGACATGCACACTATGGAACCGCGGCTGCTCACCCAATACAGTCACGTATAGCGTTACCATGCCATAACGATACGCCAAAATTGATTGACCGGTAAAAATTGCTCTAGCAAAATTTTTGGAGAGCATCGCCGGCTGGTATTTCCGCCAGTGCGGATGTGTTATGGATTATGGAATGTTTCAAATATTTTGCGGCAAACTATTATTGTATACCGCATAGGTAGATAGAACTTTTGTAGTCCACGAAATAAACAGTAAAATGAAGCTGCATGCATAATACTGTTGTATGCCAATGGTTAGACAGATTTTGGATTTAAATACTTAACCAATAAAACCGAGCCACATGAATCATCCTTGTCGACCATAGGCAACCCATTACGACCAACCAACAATCTTAGTGACTATAATATTCCATGCTCTTTACTAAATTCTACAATAGGGCACATTAAATGTGTTGTAAATCGCAGCTAGTTGGCGCATCGTTTTGCCATGGTTTGCATGGACACGGGTAATCCATCATAATGCAAGTTGGCGAGTAGTGAGCATTAGCTGGATCCGAGCTGACGGTATCTGTGATTTGGCTCAACGCGGTCGGTCAGCCTGCGGCAATTGTCTCTTGTTTTCCTAAAGCATTTTGTTGCTCGCCATAGTCAAAGCTAGCTCCATTGCCTATCATTCTGTTCCATAACGTACCCGCCTAACAATCAGAACATAGAAGAATTCAATTCGTTACGAGTCGTCTGTCATTGTCCACGGCCTAGATACAATTGCTCGGAGATTTTGGTAACTGCCAATCGAATGAGTCCATGTCATGTAAACAATGGAAACAAATAATGTAGATTGCCGATTATAGAGGCATAATCAGAAATAGACGAGTACCTACTACAATATTGTGCTGGTACCAATTGTTCTGTTGTGCAGTTAATTTGACCGAGGCAATCTCGGAGATGGTGAGATAAGCCGTGCAGATGGGCCGCGTTCCCGCTGCGGCTGCGATCCGTGACATAGATAACATTAGACGAACGTTTCCTGCCAGGTTTGAATATGTCCAACAACACTGGGATACGGTTACATAGTAATTATGTAGGATGTTGCTAATCCGTTACGATAAACCTTTTACCTTTCTAGGAGAGCATATATATTAGATAAGGTATGGTTGTGTAGTCTCGTTCGTTAGCTTCACAAAGAATATCGACAGAGGGTTATCACACGTTCATCTTCGCGGCTGACGTGAATTACATGAGTGCCGTTAAGGTTATGGCTGCAATAATGTGGGAAAAGTGTGAAACATCGATAGTTTGCGGTAAGTGAACATTGTTGTACCCGTTGGAGCTGCATCAGACCAGTGTTGCGTAAACTTGTGTATGCGACAGATAGTATAATAGTCTCATAACTCGACACGCACCTGCGTCCTCATTACAGTTTTTTTTGTTGGTTCGCTATGTCGTGGTTTATTTATAAAGATAATAAGCTGTATCTTCTGCGGGGTACATTCTTGTCATGAAGATTATGATTCTGCTAAGTAAGACACAGCAGAGAAGATCTGGCAAATCCAAGCTAGCTAGTTATTTCAAAGCGAATCAGTTCTGGTTCAACTCTGCGTCGCCTGCATTAACACGCCACGGTGCGATTCGACAAATAAGGTGTTTTCTTTTTTGGTCGTGATTTCTAACTCTGAAATTGAAATTATTTACGGCGACAGTTGCAATGTAAGCTAAAGTCGAACGCACGCGCCGGAAACTTTCCATGTCCAGTGCCCAAAATATTTCGTAGCTAGGTACTTTGATAGAAATAATAGTAGTGTCATATTTTTCTTATGTAATTTAAAAATCAGATTTAGCTTGTGTAAATCAAGCCCTTTCATATGTTACTCCACATGACAAGACCTGGACCCCCCATTACGAGTGTTATAATTAAAAAAATATTGTTTTCGGATTTTTAACTGTAGTAGGTAGTATAAGATTTCAACGTAAAATACCCACACTAATAATTTTGATTCCATTAAGGGTGTCGCAATAAACGTTTTCTGTGATGGATTGTCTAAATTTCTAAGTGAAACGATCTGGCCATGCTGATTTTTAATTATTTTTATCTATACTAATATTATAAAGAGGAAAGGTTTGTTTGTTTGTTTCTTTGCATTGAATAGGCTCCGAAACTACTAGGCTGGATCGATTTGAAAAATTCTTTCACCGTTGGGAAGCTACACTATCCCCGGGTGACATAGGCTACTTTTTATCCCAGTATTCCTACAGGAACGGGAACTACTCGGGTGAAACCGCGTGACGTCTGCTAGTGATAAATAATTGTATTTAACTCGTCACCTACCTGGATTCCAGACACAAATAAACTACCTATTGTTCACGGAAACCGGCATCCTCTCGGGGCCTAATAATTAAAAAAAAAATACCATTTACCTACTTACATGTTTAATACGGAACCCTCTGTGCGCGAGTCCGTCCCTGCACTTGGCCGGTATTTTTTGTATGACATTACCCTACCTACAGTGTAGTATTAACGGTACTTATTTATTTCTTACATTCTAACATCTACCTATTTCAATTCAAATTGTCTAAATGGAGTGTGATGAAATGAGAATGCAAATTAAAAGTAGGTAGGTAGGTTGTACGTTGTAAGTATAGGCCTGTCCGACAGACCGACACGCGAACTTAGATTTTTTAGTTTATTCTCATCTCATAGAGGGTAGGTCAGAGGTGTACAGACCTAAAGCACACCCAATAGTAGTGTAGTTATTAAGCTCTGACGTTACGGAGTTTATCATATTAATCGCGGGTCGGATAGTGGAGGTCGCGGAAAAAAATCGTGAAGAAAGATTTGGAGAAAGAGATTCAGCTTTATCAAGAAATACTGGAGGCCTACCCGAAGGTAAGTGGGCAATGATTAATTGTAATGTAACATACTTGTGGATATCAACAGCAACTAACTAAACTAAAGGATGAAAAGAAGAGAGGAAGTGAAGTTTAAAATGGTTAGGTACTTACTTACCTAATGTTTATTTATAGTCCTTAACTTTCTACCTACTTATTATAAGTATTTTTATTTCCATGGTTAATAGGCCAATGGTCTCGCCATTGACAATACTTAATTGCTTTTTTTCCTAATTTGTGAATAATGTGAAAAGGACTACTACAAAAGTAAGAATATTTATTAACAGTGGCATTTTTGCGATTTTTGTTTTATCTCAGCACATAGTTTTCATATGTTTTAATGCCCGATAATCTTCTTAAACATATAAAAAATCTAGTAGGTACGTGTTTGTAACAAAACTCATCCGAAGCGGGCTTCACAGATTCTTATTAAATTTTGTGTGTTGTTAAATACTCCGTAGGTCTGAAAATAAGACGTAGGTAGATACCTAACTATTTTCCAAACGCTTAAGTGTTATCCATCCACCCCAATTTCTTCATTCTAAGGCGGAAGGAACTTTTCCGGGGAAGCTAGTTTTCTTACATAACAATATAAACTACTTACACAAATACTATAAAATTACTAAATACTTCATTTATACAAATTAGGCTGAGGATCAGCACTTTTTCAACGTCAAAATTACATAAGGCAGCCCTCCAAAAAGCCCGCCCTTCGCCACTTCTTAGTGTTTACACTCCTACCTACTTTATCGGTGATTGTAGAGTAGTAAATATCACCAAAGCAAGACTTGTCATAGCCATGCATATTGCTGGACGTATTAGTTAGAAACTGCTGTGTTGTTGCTGGAAGTGTTATTAGTAAGTAAGTAGTTATAGTGCTTTTGTTTGTAACCCAAGCAACCAGCAGGTAAACAAAAAAATACCGCTGAATTTCTATATACTCCAGAGCCTTGAGACTAAATTCATCATGCCCTGTTGGTCTATTACTTAGTGGCCCTGCTGCTATGCCGGAGGTCGTGGGTTCGATTGCCATCCAAGAAAAATGTTCGTGTGATAAACACGATTATTTGTTCTGTGTCCGGGTGTAATTTATCTAATATGTATGTATTTAGAAATATATAGGGTGACTGGTAGTGACCGATACTAAACACGTGATTGTACTCATGAATACGAATGACTTTCACAAAGAAATTTTTTTCATTGAATTTCAATTACCTACCTACGTCAGTACTGCACAACGGGAGCGGTGGGGGTGGCGGGGGAGCGTGTGACGCTAATACTAGTAGATTTTGCCCTTCCAGGGTCAGACTATCAGCTGATGATAGATCGTGCCGATTCGTGCCTACTGTGATCGCTCACAGTCGCGATTCAAACAGCGTTTTTGTTATTTTATTGTGTTATAAGTTATTGTGTGTAAAAAAAGTTTTTTTGGGAAAGTTTATTGAAATCATGAATACAATCACGTGTTTAAGTATCGGTCACTAATTACCAGTCACCCTATATGTATAAAGGCCTATTCAGACCTAAGTATTCGGCGCGCGCGCCTAAGCGGTATTCGCTACGAATTGTAATCCCTATTTTGATAGTACTGACTAACGAACAGAAATATTATAAAACAGCAGACGTCCCGCGGTTTCACCCGCGTTGTTCCCGTTCCTGTGGGAATACAAGGATAAAAAGTAGCCTATGTCACCCGGGGATAGTGTAGCTTCCCAACAGTGAAAGAATTTTCCAAATCGGTCCAGTAATTTCGGAGCCTATTCAATGCAAACAAACAAACAAACAATCAAACCTTTCCTCTTTATAAATATAAGTATAGACAATTGAGTGTCCTATAGTAGATACTCATCACAAATTGGTAATAGCAATATTTAAGTTACTAAATTAGTATATTTTTAGTATTTATTACATAGATGGGAAAAACATGGCCAAAAATGGGCATTGCCCTTATGGATGGAATTTTGGATTGGAACTCAATAACACTGCCCGACCGGGGGATCGAACCCGGGACCTCATGCTCAGCAGTAGCGCTTGAGACCACTACACCAACTATTTTTTGTAAAAATAGAAATTTTACTATTTTCGCGTCAACAGCTAACATAAATAATAAATTCTGAATAAACACACTTAGCTGAATGTATGATCTGAATCTTGAATATCGGTCTATTTGGTCGCGCTATCTAGACCATGCGATTTGATACGATGGACGACACGCACACTTCACGTAGAATTTATTGTGCTACTATACTTTAGAGCTGTTATTTTCATGAAATCTGAAGAAGATACATACATACATACACACATAAACTCACGCCCCTTTCCCTTGGGGGTAGGCAGAAACTACAAAACGCCAAATGCTACGATTCTTACATACTTCTTTCTGAAGAAGATCTGCTATAATTGTTAAATAACATAAATTGAAGTATGACAGCAGTATTTTAACTGGCCTGTTGGTCTAGTAGTTAGTGACCCTGACTGCTGTACCGGAGGTCGTGGGTTCGATTCCCACCCAGGACAAATGTTTGTGTGATGAGCACGATCATTTGTTCTGTGTCTGGGTGTAATTTATCTATAATAGGTATGTATGAATTTAGAAATATATAAGTATGTTTATCAGCTGTTTAGTACCCATAACACATGCTCTCAAGCTTAACTTGGGACTAAATGGCGTTGTGTGAAAAGTTGTGGAATATTTATTTATTATTTATTTAGTGGCTTATAGGGCCTGTATAATGAAGAGGAGTCGCATGGAAACGAGTCCACAAAATATTGAGATGCATATTTTTTTGTACTCCTGAGTTGCGATACTCATCCGTCGCATATTAGGTATTACAACCTGCTTTTTATCCCATAACTCTAGGGGCGTCCATATTAAAGAATTGATCAACTGACATAATATATGAATATTTTTTTAATTAAGTATCTACCTTTATTTTTTTATTTTTCAAACAAAATAATTCGATTAAGTACAATTATTATTAACTAGCTGCTGCCCGCGACGTCGTCTGCGTGAAGGTTCTACAGCACCAAATATACCTACCTAAGATTCCAGTGTCGCTATAGCATTATAAGTAAACAACTTAGCATTAAAATATAAGTTACATGAAGAGAGTTATATGGGAATCCTGCTGAGTTCAGTCATACCATGTGACTGAAGGAAACAGACAAAATAATGCAGGAATACATTCCAGGATACAAAAGAGTAATAAAAACATTTTTACAAAAAAAAAGCAACCGACTTCTTAAAAAAACACTAACAGGTGAAAAATAATTCCAGTTTCGGAAGTCTGTGGCTTAGGTGGTTTTATTTCGTTCATTATTGGCCACCGACTTCCGAAACTGGAATTATTTTTCACCTGTTAGTGTTTTTTAAGAAGTCGGTTGTTTTTTTTTGTATTTTTTTTTTATTTTGCTATTTTTAGTTTCTTTGTATGTAAAGAAAGTCTTTCAAAACTTGAAAGAATCATTGAAATCGGTTAACAATTGCAAAAGAAGTTCTTTCTTAACCTTTTAAAATAGACAGGCGTAATGTTATGTTATGGAAATACATAAACCATGCACAGACATGTGACTGTAGCTATTGCGAGTAATTTGCTGTTATGCATTGAAGAGTTCCATCGCCTGTCTTCTTCATCAGTTTTTCTTCACGAAATGATACTTGCTAAATGTAAATGCTTGATTTGTCCCCAAAAAAAAAAGTAAAACTTGGTACATGTTTTCCTATATTATTTGAGGAGTTCCCTCAATTCCTCGAGGATCCCTCATCAGATCTGAGGTTTAATACTAATGGGACCAACCTGGTGGTATACCCTATCAAATAAAAGAAGAATTTAGAAAATCGGTCCATAAATGGCGGAGTATTCGCGTAACAAACACACACAAAAAAAAAAACATACCGTTGAATTGAGAACCTCCTCCTTTTCTTGAAGTCGGTTAAAAATACGTACAAAGGTATCATACCTTATAACACTTCCCTAAAAACTTCGTTGGTAGTTATACTGCCAGGAGCCAAAACGTAAAGATAGTCAGGACTGGTGGCGCGGGAGCAAGCGACCGACGTACAGGTGCCCGTGTGAGAAGCAACTCGTCCTTAGATCTACACCCGCTGCTCTGAGTATCGGCTCCTGCGACTTATTGATTGTCATCACTAAGCAAACACTCAAGGGGAACTGTACGCGCTCGAACTGGATCGGAAAGCTATGAAGTATAAGGGGAATGCGTTGTATAAATACTGCCCCGCCAACGCCACAACCCGCCAGAATTTCCACCTCAATGGTGTCTGTGGAGCGAGATGACTTTAAGGCACCACCCGTTACTCAACTTCGGAGAAGATTTGTTCCTAAAAAGCGTAATCGGGACGCCGACCTTCAGCTTGATGGTATGCGCTGAAAGTCAACTTGCTGACAGGGAGTTCAAAAATTCCACGGGACAATGTGTGGCGTCATCTTGCTCGACGACAGTGCTTATCGACGTATAGAGCACTTCGTTCCCCTCAATGTCCGAGAGAAAACATTCGTTAATTGCTGCAGCATGATCATTTTTGGGCGCCAAAATGGTGCTCTCACACGAATTCTGCTGGTGCGCTGTACGACTGATGTCCAGGTACACAGTAGAGTGCCTTTGCCAAGACTTAGAAGGACATCGGAGAATTCTTGAGCGCGTGCAATGCCGCCGAGCCGAGCTCTTATATTAATGGTCAAGCGCAGCGTACGAACTTGTGACGACAAAAAAAATCGTTTACCTAAGCATTCACCTCGTCAGCCCTCGATCGAAGCGTTCGCCTGAAATCGCCACTGAACAGAACTGTGACACTACCCATCAAATGTTCGTTCCTGCAGATGCCCTGCAGGGTTCTGTCCACGGCCTCAACTGCCTTCCTTTTGGACATCGTACACTCATCCCATATGATACGATCCAAACTTTGCTCAAGATTTTGAGGGTTTTGTTGGAACTTCAATTTGTCAAAACGAACTATTAGGATACAACTTTTATGAAAAAAAAAATGCACAATGCCATCTCTGAATTTTAGGAATAACTAACTACTAACCTCACCACCACGATCAAAATTTTAATTATATTTCAAAAGTGTTCATTGTGTTACTTGATTTGATTTTTATACATTCTCATAGATGGCGCTAATTCCAAATTGTATTTATACTACTAACATTCATTAAACTATGTTTCTCTGCCAAAGTTACTTAAATGGCGTAGTTTTTATAGTGTAAAGCTAGATAATAGCATAGCTTACTCAAAACCAACATTTAAATATGCGTCCTTTGATTACACGCTTCCACAGAATGAGTAAGAAGAATAAAGATTCACTGCTCCTCCCCCGTAGGTGATAGCGTGATAATATAATTATAGACTATGTGTTGACCCGACCTCTTAGTAATATTCATGCAAAATTTGAAGTAGGTAAATCCATGCAGTACTTTTTGAGTTCACCCCGGACATACATACAGCCAAACAGACAACAATTCTAAAAATTCACTTTTTGTCACCAGTTACGTTTTTCTAACAAAACCCACTCATTTTTTCTTGAAAATTCTCAATGTACAGTTTTTCTTTCGTTACTGTTTTATTATATACAATGTATTATATTATATGTATGTAGTATAAGATGAAAAAAATGCACAATGCCATCTATGAATTTTAAGAATAACTAACTACTAACCTCACCAACACAATCAAAATTTAAATTAATTTTCAAAAAGTATTCATGTGTTACTTGATTTGATTTTTATACATTCTCATAGATGGCGCTGATTCCAAATTGTCTTTATACTACTAACATTCATTAAACTATGTTTCTCTGCCAAAGTTACTTAAATGGCGTAGTTTTTATAGTGTAAAGCTAGATAATAGCATAACTTACTCAAAACCAACATTTAAATATGCGTCCTTTACTTACACGCTTCCACAGAACGAGTAAGAAGAATAAAGATTCACTGCTCCTCCCCCGTAGGTGATAGCGTGATAATATATAGCCTATGTGTTGACCCGACCTCTTAGTAATATTCATGCAAAATTTGAAGTAAATCCATGCAGTACTTTTTGAGTTCACCCCGGACATACATACAGACAAACAGACAAACAGACAAACAGACAAACAGACAAAAATTCTAAAAAGTCACTTTTTGTCACCAGTTACGTTTTTCTAACAAAACCCACTTATTTTTTCTTGAAAATTCTCAATGTACAGTTTTTCTTTCGTTACTGTTTTATTATATGTATAGATGTTAATCCTTACGTAAAATATGACAACGTCGCATATTCTTAGCTTAAAATATTGAAGGATTGGTTATTATAAAAAATAATGAGGTATCTAGGTACTTGTATTTTTAAATTAATCTATGACACTTAGTTTGACATAAATTAAGTTATTGTAGTTAGTGTATAGACATAGATTGATGATAGGTACCTATCTTCGAAACTATCCATTTTTTAACCACAATTTCGAGGATTTTTGCTATTATTTTTACTTGAAGAATAAAAACTTCGATTTATGGGACATACAAAACAGGTTGTATATTCTGTAGGAATTGAATATTTTTGTAAGGCTTTTCATTACAATTAATTAGTAACAAAATATATCTCACCTTCATTTGCATCAATTTCATCGATAGGAGACACAAAAGTAATTCGAAAAATTGTTCCAATCAAAAATAAATATGTGCGGCAAACCATCATGTCCCGATTACAAAAGTAAAGCAACACATTAATTTGTAATTAATAAAGACCGGTGTGGAAAAAGTTCGCGGTTACGTATAGGCTTTCGCGGATGCGCAGGCGCCGGCGCTATGAGCGTACATGCGTTTGCGCTGCAGTGGCCACCGAGCGACTAACCAATAACAACGTCGAGACAAGCTACGCTTTTGGATGGGCACAGTTACTCGCGAAGTCGCGACCTCCGTGCTTGAAAGGATTTGAAGTTCAAAACAACTTTTGTGATGCGTTATTGAAAAACTGAAAAAAAATCCTGTAGGGTTGCAGTAAAAATACTGGCTCATAGGTAATGACTTAGTTTGATAAAGGCTAGTAGCACCTATGTTTTTTCATTAGGTACAGGGTACACTGTCATAGTTTTCAATTTAGCTAGGTAACGACAGCAATACCTACATAACAAACATAATAACAACTACCTATAAATATTTTTGCAACCTCACAGTGCAAAGTGAACATTACCTATGTCATTACTTAGATGCCTGCAGTCTGGATCTCTGCCCGGTTGATACCTATAATAGTCGCAACTCGCAACTGATACATCATATGGGCAAACGCACAACCCTAATTACATTTTGAATGCATTCATGTACAGAACAATTAAGTGCCCTAATCGTGTAGCGCTTAAGAAAATCCTATGTATGAATGCAATGTACAGACGCCAGCACATCAACCTACCCCAATGTGTCAAATTTCTTTGATAGGTTTTCAACTTTATTCTGAACAAAACAAGGTTCATGTCCTATTGGGATTTGATAGTTTGGGGTAGGTTGATGTGCTGGCGTCTGTACCTATCGATCGAGGGAATACGTAGTCTGACTCGCGCTTGAAAAATTTTTGAGTGGCTGTGGGCGGTGACGTAAACTTTTTTGAAGCCTGGACCCGCACTTGATTACGGGACTTAAACATAACTGGTGAAACGCACAATAATGAAACTCCACAAAGCAACATCAATCAACACATCATCCACTATACCTATCCTTATAAATCTTTGGAGAAAATAGACGTGAAATTATGAAACAGATTCCGTAAACTTTTAATTGATTAGGTACTTAAAAGTGACAATTAAAGCACCGAGTTATGTTTTTTCTACACTTTATTTAAAGAGAGCTCCACTTGACTCTCGCTGGAATATGATAAGAATACCTAACTATACATATACATAAAATTACTGACTAACCTACTAATCTGTCCATAGGCTAGTGGACTAAATTAAATTACATATTTTTACGTTCCTAAAAAATAACGACGATACATCGACTCAAAATGGCGCATGACGTCACTATCCTGTACAGTTTATACTGAATAATGAAGTCACTAGAGCTCAGCAGTAGGTAGGTATGCAACAAAAAATACTTGTGTAATCTAACTGATGGACTTATTATATTTTGATATTCGTAAACCATCTACATGCCTAGTCTATTTACCTGATACCTACAGGAATTAAGTAACTACTTACTTAGTGATATTGCATGTATCTGTAGAGAGATATTTATATTTATAAGTAGGTAGGTACCTATACCATCAAGTCTAGGGTAGAGACGACGATTATTTTGCGCATGCGTGGAAGGTGCCCTCTGACATTCAATGCTCACAAGATCTTTAGCAACGTAATATGGATAAACAAACATTCAGGAAATCGTAAATTAAAAGCTTAAAAATACATAGAAAATGGGTAACCAGTTCAAAAACGTGGCGGTCATAGCCTGTCTGAAAACATTTCTTTTTGTTTTTAACGTCGTGTTTTGGGTAAGTTTTAATTCAGTGTTTGCTATCGTATTTGCTTTATTACATATTGTCTTTTAAAATACTTAATAAGTACTATTTTTAATGTTTAAAAGTATAATTATTAGGCATTTTCATTTGTGAGGTCCATTAAAATTGAAAACTGCCTGTTTTTAATATGTTTTGTTTTTGATGTTTCCAGCTGTTATCATAAGGAGCGTGTTTAGATGTTTTTTACTCTGTCTATGTCAATGATTTTATCTTAATAAACAAGAGTTTATCGGGGTATGTTTATCGAGGTCAGACGGTTTTAACTAGGTACCTACCTAGGCATCAAATTGTTTCAATTTGCAACACAATTGCACTTTCGGAAAGTTTGCCCATCTTAGGTTCCTAGGTACATGTTTTTCAAGTTGGGAAGCTAAATTGGAGACAGAATTTATGATTGAGAGAGAACTTCATTTTCAGCGACTGGCTGAAAATGAAGTACGATTCTTGCTTTCAAATAGTATTTACACGGTGACATCCAGTATTCGAAGTTGAGGCAATAATCGCCCTTCCATTTACAATATGTAGTTACCTAACACAATCATATATTTTTTTCTCATCTTTCGATAATCGTATGTAGGCACGAGGTAAGAAAGTATCCCCGTGTAAATGGCGCTTTACGTATAAACTAGTAGGTAGGTAGGTACATCAAACTACCTAAATAAATATGTATCGACCGAACGCTCAAAAGACTACCTACTTTAGGGATTACCTAAAAAGAAATTTAAAAAGCGCAAGTGTTTGGTCGGTCGGCGCCGATAGAAATCCAAAGTGAAATCAGAACGTGCATGAAATATCTAATCCGTTAAGTATTGCTTAACAAAATGTTTCTATTAGTTCACAGGGCTCCTACTCCTGCTCGTGGGACTATGGGCAGAGTTCGACCTGCACAAGTACATGGAACTGTCTCCAGAATTCTCGGGGACTGCTCCTCACGTGTTGATCGGCATCGCCTTTCTAATCGTCCTTGTTAGTTCGATCGCATTCTCCTGCATCATCAAGGGCCAACCGGTTCTGCTTTACATTGTAAGTGGTATTTTCTGTCTCAGGATTGGTGGCCGGAGATGGTAGAGGTATGAGCCTTCCAGAACATTTATCTCCACTGGGCTCAGTCAGTCATCTACTTAAAGTACTTAGTTACATTGCTGCAAAAGAATGGTACTTACTTACCCACGAACCCCAGCGCAGGTTTGAGACAGAACACCGGGAAAGTTTTTAATCAGAAAGGGACTGATAGACCTCATGAGGGTTAGAGACATAAAAAATGCAAGTAGGTTCTATTCAGACATCCTCAGGGGATTTTAAACGGTAAGTTTTCTTTCAGTATGGTGGATTCCTGGCATGTATCTTCATGATGGACGCAGGCGTAGGCGCCGCAGCCGCGTGCTACCGGGACACCTTTGCCAAGAGCCTGCACGATGGCCTCACTCAAACGATCACCAACAATTATCCGGACAAAGCCAACTTCGACTTCGCACAAAAGAACGTAAGTAAAAAGCATTTAGCTAGATACCTATTCCAATTTGATCCCTAAATCGGATCCATCCTAATTTTGGTCGTAAGGTAAATCAGATTAAAATAATGGCCATTGAGCATGTCGTGCACACGTAGGTCATCGTAGAATCGGCAAAGTGACCAATTGTTAAAAAAATTCTTTCGTTTTGAGCGTGACAAATTTATCGACGAAAATAATTCTGCAATTTGTAACTTGTCGAATAATCTGTCTACATATCTCGTTTCTCCGGTGGTCATGCTCGTGCAGTTGTGTTGGGTCTACAAAGGCTCAATGTTCTCTAATGTCACATTGATCCCTAACGTTATTTTAAACACCTCTCCCGTCGTTCTTATCTAAGTGCCTCTCTCTTGTATTCAGCGGCTAATTAACAATTCTGTGCGTGTCTAACAGTTGCGCTGCTGTGGCGTATCTAACTACACGGACTGGATAAGACTGTCACCGCAGAAGGTGATCCCTATCTCGTGCTGCCTCGACCCTAACGACTGCATCACGGCTAATTATAGCGACGTCTTCCAACAAGTAAGCTACGTTTGTAAAATATTTTGTTATGAATAACTGCCTGTGTCTTCTTTATGGGCTAGTTGGGATGAGATGTTATATTAGTGGGTGGGTAGGTAAATCTTTGAGCGGTTTTACATAACTGTCGTCATTACCATCCGCAAAATGGAATAAACTACCAGAAATGATAAAGTAGGTACCAGAATCTTAGAATTACTGAAATATTCCATTTAATACAATATCTTTCATTGACATTTTATGAAGGTTGATGGCGATAGAAACGCTTGAAGATCTACCTACACCCACTTACCCCAGAAATGTTTGTCCTATGTAATAGGGGGCGAGCCTATATTTCCACCAGCTAGGCACGAATGCAGTTTCCGGGCTGCTACTGAGAAGTTTCAGATTGAAAACCCAATAACCCGATCCGAGAATCGGACCCAGGACCTCATGTTCTATAGTAGCGCATTTGACCACTAGACGAACGAGGTAGTAATTTTGGATTAGTTTAGTAAAATTCACGCCTGTTGTACTGGAAAGTAAGGCAGAGGCGTAACTACCTACCCGAGAATGACCATACTTACATAACTTCTCGAAGATCGGCAATCATCTTACATTATCTACTGGTGGAATCAAAACACAAAATATGTATAAACTGGATATTTTGTAAATATGGAACCGCCTATAGCAAATTACGCAGATACGGCATGTACCTATATGCGTAATTAGTTAAAGGCGGTTCGATTTTGAATCTAAATCAAAAGCAGGTAGGTATTTTAGTCAAATTAGGCCTAGGATCTGCATTTTTTAACGTTATCATTTATGTAAGATGTCGCCCTAAACGCCATTCACCACTCATTGTTAATGGGTTTTAACTGTAAACTGTGTCCCAAGCAAAAACTTGTGTGTATAATGTGTTGTTTATAATACTTTGTGTGTCAGGGCTGTTACGCGGTGATCTCGGAATACTTGGAAAACGACATCAACCTAGTGGTTGGCGTCGCCATCGGCACTGCACTGCTCCCGCTCGTTGGCACATTACTGTCGTGTTTCTTAGCCAGTTACATCAAGAAATCTAAATACGACGTGGTAAACTGACGACTTGTATGCTCAAAGAATTCGACTTGTTCGCGAATCTCAATTTCTGTAATCTCTTATCGACTGACGCTATCCAAGTTGGAAATATAAGCATTTTTATTGGTAATATATAAAACTATATAAATTTAATATTTATTAGAAATGTATTTAAGTTTACCTACGTCTTTGAAATTATATTTAAAATCGATGTATTCTTTACAAATATTTTAAGCATAGTCAATTTTTAAATGTTATTAAACTTGAAGCAAAGCATCTCATAATTTTATTTTGAACACATGTAAATTGAAACACAGTTGATCAATAGAAAAATATTTATTTTCTGATTATGTTAAATCTATCAGAGTTTACAGTCTTATGATAATTATTATGTACAGTCGGACAATTTGTACCTAACATAACAAAAACTTAATAAACATATTAAATGTGTATCCGTAACGAAACTAGGACCATGTTTGGAACATAATAACAGTGTCCATATCGCAGATCAGTGGTTACTAGTAAGTTTTCTATTGATCTAACTATGATTGTGACACTTTAGTCACTGTCTGAGCTATTTTTATCATCCTTGGCTTCAGCAGCCTGTTCTTGCTTGTAATGCCGGTACTCCGGCTTCAACTCCCACATGTTCTTGTGTGGATTCTTCAAATTATAGTTACAAACTTCTTTCAAAATCTCCTTTAAGTACACGATTGGTTGTCTGGTAATCTGTAACAGAAAATGCAGCTCAGAAAAGTTTGCAACTTACAATATAATTGCATAACCTTTAACATAACAACATCACACCTGGGGGTTGAGTCTGCTATTGCAATTGTGTCTCTATGACTGGTCAATGATCGATTTTTGATGTATAACATTAAACTTATGACACATTTCCCATACAAAAACTGTCAAAGTTGTCAAATAGGGGCAAGCTCATTAACAAGAAATGAGCACAGACCCTGGCTCCAGGCCACTACTGAGAAATAGCCATGTTGGCAGAAAATGAATATTAAAATATAACTACTTAGATTAACCGCATTAAAGTTGAAGAGAGGGGCACATTTTCTGTGTCCATTTAATAAGCAAATATCCTAGCTTATGCATGACATTTACCAGTTGTTTTTAGTCTGTAAACTTTAAATATGAATATTAGATATACCTTTTGTAAGTCTTTTATGTTGTAATACTGATGCTTCTCAAATGCAGCAAACAGCATGTTGAGAACTGCATCTTTGTCATCCCTGGCTTTCTTTCCTTCAGCTGTCTTCTTCTTCATGTAGTCAATCTGAGAAGAATATTTAAGTTTGTAGTTCAATTATTTATTACTTCAAGCACACAAACATACAGAGGCATACTTAATACCATAGGAATTTTCTAACAGTCAACCTCCTTTGGGTGATGCAGAACCAAACAGTGGTAGATGTGGTATTTTGATTTACTAGCAATACAACATGGCAACACTTGAGTGGGAAAATGTGGAGACAGTAAAATCAGAGATAACAGTGAACATTCTGAATATTGATAACATGCAATATTTTCAACACAATATTGCGTGTTGCAAACCATATCATTAATTAGTGGTTATAGAAATCAAGGCTGTGCTCCACTCTTTTTCTTGTTTCCTTTAACCTTTTAACCACTTGTGTCGCATATATGCGACACATATTTCCATGTCCCTGCCGCTCGTGTCATATTTCTGTGACAGAGAACATGCATGATTTTTTCGTTTTATTTTCAAAATACTGACCTAAATAATAGTAATAATAAGAATAGTCTACAAAATGTACCTATTGATTATAAATACAGGTCTCTGATTAGCAGACTAATAGAAATAGAAACCCTTCAAAACAGCCCAGTAAGCTAACAAAATTTACAACATGTATCAATGTTCTGATCAATACAGACCCTAGGATAGGTGCAACATATCTCCCAAAATTTCATTGGCTCTGTGTTTATTTTGTAGGAGGCCCTCTCACCTAAAATAAAAAAAAAGATGAACAGGTTGTCTTACATTATGTTTGTGGTCAGAAATTGGCTTGAAGTTTTGCACTATCCGGTCTAATTGTTGCACCTGCCGCTGCGGCATAGATGCCTTCCTAATGGACTCTGATTTCAACTTGTAATAAGTATTGTCAGCATATGGCCTACATTCTAATTTCTGCACAATTCTGCCTTCCATGTAAAGTTTTTCTGATTCAGGCACCACTGCATCTGTGTTAGAAGCTGAAAAACAAAACCTAGTTATTAACTTGTCTATTGTTTGGTAGTAACTAGACTTTATTGCGAGTTCCTAATACATCACCATCAGCTTTACACATATGAATACATATTTTTCTAAATAGAAGTGCCACAAAATACGTACGAGTTGCATGAGAGAATACTCCTAGTGATTGTCTTGTTACATTGGACACGTCAAGACGATGTTCCTTTGGTATATTTTGTTCTCCAGGTTCCTTGAGGCAAAGTACAGCCTCAGACAGTGATAATTGCACTTGAGCTCTTTGTCCTGGTGCTCGTGATATCTTCAACTTGCCAACTTCGATATTTCCTGGTGCTTTTTCCCATTTGTTGGCTATATATTTAGGAACTTTAACCAGCCATACTCCCCGGCCTATATTTGATAAATCCAATTCTCGGTCTATATGGGGAGCAGCAGGTGGAGTAGTCATGGTAATTTCACTCCGTTTACTTCCCTTCTAATAAATATTTAATCCAAATAATCTATTCCCAAAATCTAAACCTGCCAAGAAGTATTGTAATTTTCTCACTATTGGATTGGTTGAAGTTTTTTGTTTCTGAAGTTCTTTATGAAGAACTGACAGTAGGCAATTTGATATTTGACATTGACAGATTGATTAGAGTTGACAGTAAAAAAAAACAAAGAAAAGTAAAATAGTCAAAGGGTATCAAAAAATTCATTCGCATATCGTTGCCAAAATATAAATAATGATAATATGCCTAATTATTAGTTCAGTTCGAATCAGCATCTTTTGGGCACATTTCCCGTTGACAGCGATGCGGATGAATTTTTTGATGCCCTATAATTATTTTACTTTTCTCTTTGTTTTTGTTATGTATTTGTATGTACAGACGCCAGCACATCAAGTTACTCCAATGTGTCAAATTTCATTGATCGTTTTTCAACTTTAAGTCAAACAGAATAAGGTTCATATTCAATTGGGAAAATTTGACTTGTACTTGTAAATTACAAGTGTAAGTACAGCTTGGCAAAAAGAGTCTGACGCGGTGACAGTTGAAACTAAAAATGGATGATTGTGGCAACATTGTTTTATTTGTCAACTGCTAGTACATCATGTGTCAAAAGTGCGTATATCCTCGTCGTTTTTCATAGATTTAACAAAATTATTAAGTTTCGTTGCAAAATTACCGATTAAAACTTAATAAAACCATTCGTAGTTCTATCAGAGCAGTGATTTACCTCGTCTTTTTGTGGTGTTTGGCCAAATTCGAAGCGGGACAAGTTTTGTCCGACATCGGGAATGTTTATCGAAGAACTGCCGCTAGGACAGGTATTTATCTACCCTTATTAAATCATTGTACATTAAATAAGGTTTTCTAAATGAATTAAGTGCGTAGTTTGGTTGATATACAGATTTAAGTAACTATTTGTCTTGTTTACAAAAATTGAAATTTAAGGTTATGTTTTGTAGTTTGAAGAGCCTCGTATACCCATATTTGATACTTGAATATAAAGAATAGGGAATTAATAATAAAATACCGTATCTTTTTTGTTTTAGGTGAATCTGTCAACACAGTTAGAAAAATGTTTAAGGAAGGTAAAAAATAAGATATTTTTTCAACACCGGGAAAACATTTCAAAGAAAGGAATTTCCGAAGAAAGTTACCACCTTATCATTGTGACGTGAATCCAGTTGAATTAATATGGGGAATCGCAAAACATTAAATTACTTCAGTCAATGTTGGATCCATTGATGTAAAGGTATGTAGCCTAGTTTATATGTGCATATTTAAGTTGCTATGTTAGAACCATTGTTTATGATTATTTTTTGTTTTTAAAGGTGGCTGCTGAACAAGCATTTGCAAACATTACAGGATTGGAAAAATTCATACAAGGATATTGTAATGAAAATAGAAAAATAATATCATGACAGTAATAAATCTCACAGATGACAGTAGCAGTGATTTATCAGAATTAGAAAATACTAGTGTTTCAGAAGTTGCAGGAAGCTCTAGCCAACATGTGAGCTTTTCCGGGATCGAATATTTGATGGTAGTGTGTTCAATTCGTCTGATAAAATTTTTGGTATTAAAATAAAACTTAAAAAAAAACGTGTTCTTTCATTATCCCTGTAAACAATCTATTGTCGTTAATTCCTAACAATCTTACGGTTAGACTGCTCTCGAGGGCGTGATTATATCTGTCTGTGGATACCTAATTCACCACTTTCGTGCAAGGCTTCAGTGTCCACTATAACATACGTACATCTCACGCCTCTTTCCCACGCTGGTAGGCAGAAACTACAGAGCGCCATATGCTACGACTCTTACATACTTCTTTTGCTTCGTATACATTTTTACATGTTGTTATACACATTTAATAGTGCCACTATTAATAGTGTTAATACTGGACATTGAAGCCTTCCATGGTGTTTGCGTAGCATCCGACAGACAGAACCCCCACTTAGCTTTGGAATTAAATAGGTACTAAAAATAACAAGTATCAAACCTGTTAAGTCATAGTATTCAGGGTGGCCACATGCGCGATACTAGCGACCTCATTTATTCCACACTCTTTTTTGCCAAGCTGTAAATTACAAGTACTTGTAAGTACAATATTGTACTTGTTCATTTCTTTCTTCTACGTCTCATGTTAATTGTTTTTTGGTGTGTAATATAAATTCTTTAACGCACGGTTTTATTATAAAATATTGTTTACCTCATCTCACCTTCTTATATCCGGACTTATCGCTTTTAGCGCTATAAAGTCTACTACCACGTCAATCTATTTTATTATCTTGACTTGAGGCTAATTTTATTAGTCTGTGCTGTCTCATAAATTAAAAAGTATAAACGTCAATGGTCACGTAAATGCCACTCTTGTCAAATTTGTCGCTAGGATTTTTGTAAAAAAGTGGTTTATTTTATATTTCTGTGATCTGTGTTTCTTTCTGCCCAAGATGTTTTACAATTATTACTACATTTCTTAATTATATTCTTCGTTTTCGTAATATAGTAATGTGAAATCATGTTTGGATATAGTAAAGAGGCAGTTAGAGTGAAAGTCAAGGTTTGTATTGTGTTGATCAATCAGTTTTGTAAATTAAAAGTGAAACATCTGTTTGGTTAAACATTCTTCGTGATTTTAACACATTATTACTACTCCGTTTGTAACATAGACAGGTTCTATGTTATTATTTAACTCGAGTATCAGTAATCAATATCTGGGAATTCCACCAGTAAAAGTATGTCAGAAGAACCCATTGTTTGGACCATAATTATGAAAGTTTCTATCAAAGTGAGTGTGTTTGTTGCTAACTGCATAATTTGTGTATTTACAATTAATGAGTCTTATTTTTCATAGAAATGCGAGGGTAAGCTTCAGCCTGAGTTAAGGAAGTTTTCAGTTGACCCTCAAATAACATCATTGGAAGTGTTACAAAGTATTTTGGTGAAAGCATTTGATATCAAGTCAGATTTTACACTATCTTACCGAACTGCTGATGATTATGGACAAGAAATCTACTTACCTCTTCTCTCTGACTGGGATCTGGATGCAGCTTTTCTTAAGTAAGTTTATATTTGTTACACTAGTAATTTAAAATAGTGTTGTTTTGTACATGGCATCTCTCAAGAAAGAAAAAGTGCAAGGTTGTCAACTAGTTATTGCCATTATTATGATAATCACACACTCAAAACCTTGATGACTCTCACAATGCTAATTTTCCCATTGGAAAGTTTCTGTCCCATACCACTGGTAGCAGCTTGGGCTCTGCTTCAGCTTATTAACCCTAGTGGATAAATAAAGCCATAATATTAACTGTCCAAAACTGCAGACTTTTAATCTCCAAGCATTTCATTGTATAGATTCAAGTTCTTTAAACAAATTAGACAGATGTGTTGCTGAGGAGTTTGTTCTGGCACTTCTTCTTCCCAGCAAAAACACTAGGAAGTGGCGAAGTGTGGGGCATTTTCTTATGTATTTTTTTTTGACATTCTAAAAGTGCTGATTCTCAGCCTAGTTTGAATAAAGACTTTTGATTGATTTTGATTTTTAAACAATAATTTCAGGGCACATAATATAGCCCTCAATCAGAGGTCAGAACCATGTGTGCAGCTAAAAGTGGATATGAGGCCGTTTGCGGAGGCTTCAGAGGACTGGGAGCCACCTAGTGTTAGCCAGGCTGCTCCAGTCGTTAGCCAGAACAACAAGGAGCAGCCCACTGTGGCTCCAGCACAGCATCAGTCTGAGAAACAGGAAATACAAACTGGCATTCAAGGAATGATTATGAACCAGGTATGTTAGAATAGAATACTCTTTATTGTTAAATTAGAATAAAACAAAACTCTTGTCAGTCAGGAAATCAAATTATAATAACATAACATTATTTCAAGCCAAAGTCTCATATTAGTAAGTAAGTAACTATTACATGAACTGTCACTATCATGCATTAAGTTTATTAACAAATAGAGCTAGCTTCAGCCAAACAATGCTCATTGAATTGCTTTTCTCAACAATTAATGAACGGTCTGAATGTAATTCCAGATATTATAAAAATAACTAATTAAAATAATAAATGTTTATTTAATAATTAAATGGGTAAATACAATATGAATCTAATAATACCCTACCCTATACCTTTAACCTTTCAATCGTGCCAGTTAGAGACACAATAGTAAGACAATGACAGAGCGGACACCGGTGTCCTCTGGGGTTTAATTAATTAACTAAGGGTTGTTGATACATATTTATTATTACTTAGGTTGCAGTCAGATTGCAGTTGTTTAGGGCGGGTTAAATTGGAAGCAGACCTATATTGGTAGATAAGAAAAGGCTAAGCAGGTGATGGATGACAAGGTTGCCAATAACATAATGTTATGTTTAACAGTTTTAGTAGAAGAAGTAGGCTTACATGTGTAATGTAACAGCTAATAAACATAATAAAGCTTATATGTTCCGAAACATTACATAAACTAGTACTAGTACATATTTCAAAACATCACATATTGTGGTGTGCCTTATGGCGAAGGCCTACTCCAACTCTTTCCAATCTTCTGTCCGCCGTTACTCTTATTTTTTTAGATCATCAAACATCATCTTCTTGTTTTACATTTAACAGCTAGATTGGTTTAAAAAATTCCAATTTAATTAAGGTAATAGAAACTAAACAAGCCTTGTTTTTATCAGTGTGGCTTAATAATATCAATTTTCCAGCAGTTTTGTAATCATCTATACATATAATAAAACAGTAACGACAGAAAAACTGTACATTGAGAATTTTCAAGAAAAAATAAGTGGGTTTTGTTAGAAAAACGTAACTGGTGACAAAAAGTGACTTTTTAGAATTTTTGTCTGTTTGTCTGTTTGTCTGTATGTATGGGCGGGGTGAACTCAAAAAGTACTGCATGGATTTACTTCAAATTTTGCATGAATATTACTAAGAGGTCGGGTCAACACATAGGCTATATATTATCACGCTATCACCTACGGGGGAGGAGCAGTGAATCTTTATTCTTCTTACTCATTCTGTGGAAGCGTGTAATCAAAGGACGCATATTTAAATGTTGGTTTTGTGTAAGCTATGCTATTATCTAGCTTTACACTATAAAAACTTCGCCATTTAAGTAACTTTGGCAGAGAAACATAGTTTAATGAATGTTAGTAGTATAAAGACAATTTGGAATCAGCGCCATCTATGAGAATGTATAAAAATCAAATCAAGTAACACATGAACACTTTTTGAAAATTAATTTAAATTTTGATCGTGTTGGTGAGGTTAGTAGTTAGTTATTCTTTAAATTCATAGATGGCATTGTGCATTTTTTTCATCTACATAATAATTTAATAAAACAGTAACGAAAGAAAAACAGTACATTGAGAATTTTCAAGAAAAAATAAGTGGGTTTTGTTAGAAAAACGTAACTGGTGACAAAAAGTGACTTTTTGGAATTTTTGTCTGTTTGTCTGTTTGCTATCACCTACGGGGGAGGAGCAGTGAATCTTTATTCTTCTAACTCATTCTGTGGAAGCGTGTAATCAAAGGACGCATATTTAAATGTTGGTTTTAAGTAAGCTATGCTATTATCTAGCTTTACACTATAAAAACTACGCCATTTAAGTAACTTTGGCAGAGAAACAAAGTTTAATGAATGTTAGTAGCATAAAGACAATTTGGAATCAGCGCCATCTATGAGAATGTATAAAAATCAAATCAAGTAACACATAAACACTTTTTGAAAATTAATTTAAATTTTGATCGTGTTGATGAGGTTAGTAGTTAGTTATTCTTAAAATTCATAGATGGCATTGTGCATTTTTTTCATAAAAGTTGTATCGTATAATTCGTTTTGACAAATTGAAGTTCCAACAAAACCCTCAAAATCTTGAGCAGAGTTCGGATCGTATCATATGGGATCGTATCAGTGTACGATTTTCAAAAGGAAGGCAGTTGAGGCCGTGGACAGAACCCTGCAGGGCATCTGCAGGAATGAACATTTGATGGGTAGTGTCACAGTTCTGCTCAGTGGCGATTTCAGGCAAACGCTTCCCGAGTTGACGCCGGGATCGAGGGCTGACGAGATGAATGCTTCGGTGAAACGATCTTCGTTGTGGTCACAAGTTCGTACGCTGCGCTTGACCATTAATATAAGAGCTCGGCTCGGCGGCATTGCACGCGCTCAAGAATTCTCCGATGTCCTTCTAAGTCTTGGCAAAGGCACTCTACCAGAAGAGAGAAGTGGACAGGCGGTGCTTTCAGAGTCTCTCGGTAGAGTGGTATCCAGCTTCGAAGAACTCATTCGCTGTGTGTACGTGGACATCAGTCGTATAACGCACCAGCAGAATTCGTGTGAGAGGGCCATTTTGGCGCCCAAAAATGATCATACTGCAGCTATTAACGAATGCATTCTCTCGGACATTGAGGGGAATGAAGTGGTCTATACGTCGATAAGCACTGTCGTCGAGCAAGATGACGCCACACATTATCCCGTGGAATTTTTGAACTTCCTGTCAGCAAGTTGACTTCCAGTGCATACCATCAAGCTGAATGACGGTCGGCGTCCCGATTATGCTTTTTAGGAACAAATCTCCTCCAAAGTTGTGTAACGGGTGGTGTCTTAAAGTCATCTCTCTCCACAGACACCATTGAGGTGGAAATTATTACGGGTTGTGGCGTCGGCAAGGCAGTATTTATACAACGCATTCCCCTTATACTTCAGCTTCCCGATCCAGTTCGAGCGTGTACAGTTCCCCGTGAGTGTTTGCTTAGTGATGACAATCAATAAATCGCAGGAGCTGATACTCAGAGCAGCGGGTGTAGATCTCAGGACGAGTTGCTTCTCACACGGGCACCTGTACGTCGCTTGCTCCCGCGCCACCAGTCCTGACTATCTTTACATTTTGGCTCCTGGCAGTATAATTATCAACGTAGTTTATAGGGAAGTGTTATAAGGTATATACCTTTGAACGTATTTTTAACCGACTTAAAAAAAAAGAGGAGGTTCTCAATTCGACAGTGTTTTTTTATGTGTGTTTGTTACGCGATTACTCCGCTTTTCAAAAATCTTTTTTTTATTTGATAGGGTATACTACCAGGTTGGTCCCATTAGTATTAAACCTCAAATCTGATGAGGGATCCTCGAGGAAATGAGGGAACTCCTCAAATAATATAGGAAAACATGTACCAATTTTTACATTTTTTTTTTGGTGACGAATCAACATTTACATTTAGCAAGTATCATTTTGTGAAGAAAAACTGATGAAGAAGACAGGCGATGGAACTCTTCAACGCATAACAACAAATTACTCGCAATAGCTACAGTCACATGTCTGTGCATGGTTTATGTATTTCCCATAACATTACGCCTGTCTATTTTAAAAGGTTTAGAAAGAACTTCTTTTGCAATTGTTAACCGATTTCAATGATTCTTTCAAGTTTTGAAAGACTTTCTTTACAGACAAAGAAACTAAAAATTGCAAAATAAAAAAAAAATACAAAAAAACTCTCTTCATGTAACTTATATTTTAATGCTATTTTAAAAGTTGTTAACTTATAATGCTATAGCGACACTGGAATCTTAGGTAGGTATATTTGGTGCTGTAGAACCTTCACGCAGACGACGTCGCGGGCAGCAGCTAGTACTTATATAAATTAAAGGATGGATGATAATGTTTTATATCCTGACTGATATCTGTTGTGTATGTTATTATCACATACAAATACTAAAAATCATATGTGTTTCCAGTTGTCTAAATCATTCTGTCTCGTTCATTAGTGATAGAATCAGAGCAACTGATTTTGTCTTAAGTTGAGTTGAGCACAATCAAGATCTTTCTCATGTTTGTTTTATTATTTGAATGACCTGTTGGTCTAATGGTTAGTCACCCTGAGTGCTGTGCTGGAAAATGTTTTTGTGATGAGCACAAACATTTATTACATGTCTGGGTTTAATTTATCTTTAACATGTATGTATTTAGAAGTATAAAATTATGTTTATCAGTTGTCTAGAACTCAAAATACAAGCTCTGCTTAGTTTAGGACTAGATGGCGATGTGTGGAATTTTTACTTATTTTATGTTTCTTTTTCTCTGTTATTTAATGTAAGACAGAATAACCACCAAACCACCAAGATTCAAGATTCATCAAGATTGAATGCAACAGTCCACCACCCACACATGATTGCCGATAGCGTTAAACCGCTGCTAGCCTTCCTCGAGGAATTAGGATGGATAAAACAGGGAAAAGCTCATTCTCACCGTTACGCAAAATACGCGCTTGGTCGTAGAGTTGGAAGCTCAATAACACATTATTAAATAACATACTATTTAATTTGCAGGTTGAAAAAACATTCAACATGGTGACAAGAGCTCTGAACCTGTACGATGACCCTAACAACGCACCGCGGCCGCCACTGAGTGACATTGAGTTTAGGGCATTCCTGGATGCAGTTGGACAGATCACTAATACTTCTAAGCTGAGGGAAGTCATATACTGTGGAGGCATCGATCCCAGCCTCAGGTTGCTATACTATTATACTATATTAGATCATACTAACTGTCTTTAAAAGTAAGTAGTTTAAAATAAAATCTTATTGGGGGGACTTTGATTATAATATCTATAATATTATACAATTAAAAAGATTGTATTTTAAATTCTCGTGTCCACCTAAATGTCTTGACCAATTTTTATGAAATTTTATTGCGTATGTTCAGTAGGTGAGGGAATATGAAATGCAACGGCGAAATGAAGTTTGCCGAGGTACCTAGTTTATTTAATATAAAATTCTCGTGTCTCAGTGGTTCTCTCAGGTAGTTCTCTTTATATGTCTCTGTATAAATAATGATGATGTATTTATTACAGAAAAGTTGTATGGAAACATATCCTCAATGTATATCCTGAGGGTATGACTGGCAAAGAGAGAATGGACTATATTAAGAGAAAAGCAAATGAATATTATGCACTAAGAACAAGATGGAAAGACTGTATACAAAAAGGAATGGTTGGTAGAAATTTTACAAAATACGACACACACACACACACATACATACACAACACACACACACATACATATTTACGTTTTTATTTTTTTTATTTTAATATTCTTACGGAATTGCACCTACCAATGTTTATCTCTGCATGACCTAAAGGTTGACTGGTAGAAAATGCCTAAGGCATTGAAGTCCGCCTATGTACAGACGCCAGCACATCAAGTTACCCCAATGTGTCAAATTTCTTTGATCGTTTTTCAACTTTATAGCAAACAGAATAAGGTTCATATTCAATTTGGGTAAATTTGATACATTGGGGTAACTTGTTGTGCTGGCGTCTGTACATTTGTGTGCTTGAAGTATTAAATAAATAAATAACTAGTAGTTTTGACTATATTGCCCTATTATTTCTTTTAAATTAAACTAAATTGAGTTTCTTTTACAGGTTAATGCTGACTTGGCTTATGTGACCGGTATGGTTCGCAAAGACGTCTTAAGAACTGACAGACATCATAACTTCTACGCTGGCAGTGATGACAACCAAAATATAGCCTCTCTCTTCAATATACTAACTACGTAAGTTTTCAATCAATGAAACTATGTAGTATTTTTAGGTTAAAGTCCGCTGCTGAGTAATAAAATCTTTCGTTCCACAGGTACGCCCTGAACCATCCCACAGTAAGTTATTGTCAAGGCATGTCCGACCTTGCTTCCCCTTTACTGGTTACGATGGGCGACGAGGCGCACGCTTACATATGTCTGTGTGCGCTCATGACCCGACTGTACCCAAACTTCCTGCTGGACGGAGAAGCCATGACCGTAAAGTTCACACACTTGACTGAGTCCCTGCAAGTGTACGACCCTGATTTCTACAACTACTTGAAATCCCAACAGGCTGACGACCTATTGTTTTGCTATCGATGGTTACTATTAGAAATGAAACGAGAATTCGCCTTTGATGACGCTCTAAGAATGCTTGAAGTGTTATGGGCATCTTTGCCTCAAAAAACTCCTACAGCTGAATTATGCCTAAAAGAGAAGGAATTTGACCCCGCGATTGAAATAGACGATGATCCGCCACCTTTAAGTCCACTGGTAAAAGCTCCAAGAGAGAATGCTTACACTAAAGTTTGCGCTATAAGAAGACAGAGCTCTAGCTTCAGCCTCGCAAACGTGAAAGCGCCCAAGCTCGCCACTTGCAAACAGATGAATCACAGCTTAGACGAGAACGCAACACGCAAAGTAGTCAATAACTCGTCACTTCGACACGCAAAAGAATTTCAAAGTTTAGACGACGCCACTTTACACATGCAGAAACCGAAGTTAGATAGGTATGACACAGAAAAAAATAAAGAAAACAATTTATCACCGAAAGACTCCAAGCTGCACACTAGAAGAAGTATGAAAAGTGTTCCAGAACACGAGAAGTCTCCATCGACACAAGAGGCCCATGCCACCGCGTGGTCCAGTACTGGGAATTTGATGAACGGGACCTCACACGGGGACGCCAAAGACACGCCTCTGGGAAACCAAATAAGATTATTACGAGATAAGATATCCGTACATAATAACAAATTCTTTTCTTCCCTCGACAAGCTCGACTCGGAGTCGGTTGTCACCATTGACGCCACTAGTAAACCGAAAGTAAAAATGATTAAAAATTTAAACGAGTTTCTTAATTTTGCGACTGGAAGTAAGGTAGGCGCAGTCACGCAAGAGAAATTACAAAGAACACATTCGGTCATAGAGAGAAGTTCAAAAGAATGTCCAAGAATAACTCTCACTAAAACATCTCTTGACGATGTGAGGATGCACAATAAAACAGACAAAAGTAGTAAATTAAATAAGAACATTTATTCAGATACAAATGATGGCAGCAGTCCGGATGACTCGCAAGAGTACTACCCCATGACAACATCTATGACTAGAGAATTAAGACTTGAATTAGAACATTTGGATCGTCAAGTTTTTGGCCCTTCATATATAAACAGGTGTAGCATGATGTACGACTCTCCTTCAGACTCAACTAGTACTGACGATAAACCGACACATGATTGTACTGAAATAAAACAAGACGTTAAAATCTTAGAACCTACTGAAATTCGACCACAATTATTAGAAACCATGAAAAAGTCACCCTTACTTGAGACTGTTAGGTCGAATGCCAGAAGCGCTGAAGATATTTACTTGTGGGAAAATCCATTGCACAGAAATACACCGACAACACGAACGACAGCGAGTTGCCCTCAGACACCCGACGAACAGGCAGAACTGGATTTCGATGGAGACACTGGAGAAATATTTGAAGAACATTCTGGTAAAAAATCCATTACACCAATAAGATTATTAAGAAAAAACCAGTCTTTAGAGCCTCAAGAGCTTTGCCAAGATACGAAACATTCTAATAACCATTCCAGTGCATCAGAATCTTCTGAAAAAGACGTTGGTGAATCGACAAACGAGGATACCGTTAAAAATAATCAACCACATAATTCCAACACGTCGAGGTCGCAAAAGTTCTTCTCGAGTATGTCGCAAGAATTGGAAAACGCAAAAAAGAACTGCGAGTCCCTTTTGAATGCCAAACAAACTAATCTGCACAGTGTTGCGTCAACTATCAATAGCTTTCAGAAGAAGTACGAGGTATTTAAACCTCCAATTCAGAAAACCGCTAGTGTTTCCTCAGTAACCAGTGACGGTTCTGCTAAAACTAGTATAGGCAGTCTTCCTCCCCCAACAGTGTTTGGAGGTGGAAATCCGTTTTTGATGTTCCTCTGTTTAACTGTCTTGTTGCAACACAGAGACTACATTATGAGGAATCGTATGGACTACAACGAGCTCGCGATGCATTTTGACAAAATGGTTCGTAAACACAACGTAAACAGGGTACTGAACCAGGCGCGACAAATGTATGCTATTTATTTAAAGCAGCAAGCACATAAGACTGGCGACATAACTACTTAATTTTAGGATGAGAAGATCTCTTGTAATCATTTTATTGCTCATAAGGTATATTTTCGGTCGTTATAATTAAGTATGTAAAACACCATTAGGGTAAGTATTACATTGTTAGTTCCAACCGGGTGGGGTACTCAACATCAAAAACCAAAACATCAACAATCAAAATATCAACACCATATAATCAACAGTTTTATTTTTCAATGAATTAGAATAACATTAGCTTAAAACATAAACGGTTCAAAATGTCAACACTTCAGACCAGCAACAAAATGGCTAGCTGGCTTGGATTCGTTACAGACATTTTTAAATACTGCAATGATAGGCAAGAGAAGACTAATACTTATAGTTCTCTTCTTTGAGCTATAATAATTATTATGCTAGTCTTATATTTTATCAGTAATAATTCTTATGATTCGTGGATCATCTGAAGTGATATTTTGAACAATTTATGTTATAAATCAATGTTATTCACATTCGTTGCTGATCTAAAGTGTTGACATTTTGAACCGTTGATGTTTTAAGCTAATGTTATTCTAATTCATTGAAAAATTAAACTGTTGATTATATGGTGTTGATATTTTGATTGTTGATGTTTTGGTTTTTGATGTTGAGTACCCCACCCGTTCCAACCCTATGTAATCCCAATTTTCTGTAAAATATGGCAATTAAATCTTAATTCACGCGTCCAGCTTCATTGGTAGAAAATTAATGGTAAGTTGGACCACTACAGTTACAAATTAGTCAGAAAGTAATAAAAATCAGCTAGCTCAATTTATTGTTACTATATTATATCCTGTTGACTTAAAATGTACACGGAATTGTCCTGATCAATAATATTTCTTTATATTCACTTCCAAAATGATGTGCATTTCAAATCAAATCACCTTGTATTATTATGAATTAAAAACAGCAATATTATTATTGAATCTGTAGTTTATAGTCTAACATATTTATAGATAATTCCAAAGAGCCTTTATTTGATAAATAATTGTGATATTTTATTTTTCTGTTTATGTACTTTACGACAATAATCAAAAGCTTTTGCGTTTTTATATACATAATTTGGATTTTGAGACGGAGCAGTGATGTATCTTAACCGTTATAAAACTTCAACCGGCATCAAAACTTTAATTAATACTGATCTAAAATTGATGATTAGTCTTTTGGACCAACTTATCTAGTACCCTCATCTCAGGAACGATTTACGAGCATAAATATGTTTTTTGTGTAAAATGTCCCGCCACATTCTTATTCACAGGTTTTTTTTAAACCATGATAGAGCAGGACCAACTCCTAAGAATGTTTTTTAGTTGCTGAAATGGTATATTGCCCCGTCCCAAAAGTCCACCCTGTAGGTATAGGTCTTATGTTTTATTACTGCATTCCGTGACGCATAATCCTCATTTTATGTATTGTCTAGTTATAATTTATTATCCTAAAAAGTATTATTATTTATTATATTTCGAATCTACAATCGAAAGATATTATAAAAGATTTCTAGTCCTTTTTCAATATGCAAATGCTCTTGAGAAAACTTGCTTGCTGGCCTATGCATTTATGTTATTTGTACTTATATTTAATAAAAATCATTAAATTCCAAGTGCATATTCCATTTTAATTGAATAATGATTGTAAAATGCAGCAATTTAGTCATGTAAATAAACAATCTTATGAGAAGTCTTAGTTGTATTATTTTTATTTACCTTGTCATAAGCCATTGGTCGTCACACTTATGTTGATGATGGACTTGTAAAACCCTTGCTAGCTAAGAGTTTTTCATCAAAGGTCACCAAAATATATGGAGTTGAAGAAAGCTGTGTCCAATTTCAAAAGTAATGGGATATTTAACTAAATTTTAGTTTTCAGTCCCTCATCTACTTAGTAGGTATAGAGAAAATATTCGACACGTATTTTTTCTTTTTTCTAATTGATAGAAAATGGCTTAGATTAAGCGCATTAAAGTTGAAGAGAGGGGGGCTTGTAACGTCATTATCTAGCTATAAACTAGTATATAAACTGTACTGGCTAGTGAGGTCATGCGACAATTTGACTCGATGTATCGCCGTTATTTTTTGTTTAGGTACAAGAAAAAAGAAAATAAATATGTGTCGAATATTTTCTTGTAATGTAGATGAGGGACTAAAAACAAAAAAAATGTCAAATGGCCCATTGTCATTGTTTTCAGAAATCCGTTTTCAGTTCATATCTCTGAAACGGGACACCCTAAGGGAAAAATAACAAAATTTTGGTATCCCCCTTGAACAACACCCTCCGGGGAGACAAAATATCCTCTATTGGGTGGGTGACGTTTGATTGATCTTGACCTTGATTCTGACTAAATGGTTGCTTTTACACTACACGAGGCTATGTTTCTTTTGAAGTCCAGACATTGTCTTGCTTGAGTCATTTGTGTGAAACATGCTGATCGGCGTCT
This sequence comes from Euplexia lucipara, assembly GCA_921972225.1. Taxonomy (NCBI): domain Eukaryota; kingdom Metazoa; phylum Arthropoda; class Insecta; order Lepidoptera; family Noctuidae; genus Euplexia; species Euplexia lucipara. The sequence continues at coordinate 16,652,097 of OV179146.1, forward strand.
GAGGTAGTCTTATGAGTATTTCATGGAAAAGTTGGGCAACTATCTGGGACATCCCTAAACAAGAAGACCCAGGAAGCAGGTTTTTCAGCAATGACAATCACAGGTCTCCAAAATATATGCAGCTGAAGAAAGCTGTGTCCCATTTTAAAAGCAATTCTCATTGTTTTCAGAAATCAGTTTTCAGTTCATATCTCTGAAACGGGACGTCCTAGGTCAAAAAGAATGAAATTTTGGTATCCCCCTTGGACAACACCCCCCGGGGAGACATGTCCTCTATTTGGTGGGTGACCTTTGATTGACCTTGACCTTGATTCTGACTAAATGGTTGCTTTTACACTACACGAGGCAATGTTTCTTTTGAAGTCCATACATTGTCTTGGTCGAGTCATTCGTGTGAACCATGCTCATCTTCGTCTGGTCTTATGAGTATTTCATAAAGTTGGGGAACTATCTGGGACATCTCTAAACAAGAAGACCCAGGAAGCAGGTTTTTCAGCAATGAGAACATCATAGGTCGCTTCAATACATGGAGTCGACAAAAGCTGTGTCCAATTTCAAAAGCAATTCTCATTGTTTTCAGGAATCCGTTTTCAGTTCATATCTCTGAAACGGGACGTCCTAGGTAAAATATAATGAAATTTTGGTATCCCTCTTGGACAACACCCCCCGGGGAGACATGTCCTCTATTTGGTGGGTGACCTTTGATTGACCTTGACCTTGATTCTGACTAAATGGTTGCTTTTACACTACACGAGGCTATGTTTCTTTTGAAGTCCAGACATTGTCTTGGTCGAGTCATTTGTGTGAACCATGCTGATCGGCGTCTGAGATAGTCTTATGACTATTTCATGAAAAAATTGGCCAACTATCTGGAACAGCCTTTTACAAGAAGACCCAGGAAGCAGGTTTTTCAGCAATGAGAACATCATAGGTCGCTTAAATATATGGAGTCGACAAAAGCTGTGTCCAATTTCAAAAGCAATTCTCATTGTTTTCAGGAATCCGTTTTCAGTTCATATCTTTGAAACGGGACGTCCTAGGTAAAAAAATAATGAAATTTTGGTATCCCCCTTGGACAACACCTCCCGGGGAGACATGTCCTCTATTTGGTGGGTGACCTTTGATTGACCTTGACCTTGATTCTGACTAAATGGTTGCTTTTACACTACACGAGGCTATGTTTCTTTTGAAGTCCAGACATTGTCTTGCTTGAGTAATTTGTGTGAAACATGCTGATCGGCGTCTGAGGTAGTCTTATGAGTATTTCATGGAAAGTTGGGCAACTATCTGGGACATCCCTAAACAAGAAGACCCAGGAAAGGAAGCAGGTTTTTCAGCAATGAGAACATCATAGGTCGCTTAAATATATGGAGTCGACAAAAGCTGTGTCCAATTTCAAAAGCAATTCTCATTGTTTTCAGGAATCCGTTTTCAGTTCATATCTCTGAAACGGGACGTCCTAGGTAAAAAAGAATAAAATTTTGGTATCCCCCTTGGACAACACCCCCCGAGGAGACATGTCCTCTATTTGGTGGGTGACCTTTGATTGACCTTGACCTTGATTCTGACTAAATGGTTGCTTTTACACTACACGAGGCTATTTTTCTTTTGAAGTCCAGACATTGTCTTGGTCGAGTCATTTGTGTGAACCATGCTGATCGGCGTCTGAGATAGTCTTATGACTATTTCATGAAAAAATTGGCCAACTATCTGGAACAGCCTTTTACGAGAAGACCCAGGAAACAGGTTTTTCAGCAATGACAATCACAGGTCTCCAAAATATATGCAGCTGAAAAAAGCTGTGTCCCATTTTAAAAGCAATTCTCATTGTTTTCAGAAATCAGTTTTCAGCTCATATCTCTGAAACGGGACGTCCTAGGTAAAAAAGAATGAAATTTTGGTATCCCCCTTGGACAACACCCCCCGGGGAGACATGTCCTCTATTTGGTGGGTGACCTTTGATTGACCTTGACCTTGATTCTGACTAAATGGTTGCTTTTACACTACACGAGGCTATGTTTCTTTTGAAGTCCAGACATTGTCTTGGTCGAGTCATGATTCGTGTGAACCATGCTCATCTTCGTCTGGTCTTATGAGTATTTCATAAAGTTGGGGAACTATCTGGGACTTCTCTAAACAAGAAGACCCAGGAAGCAGGTTTTTCAGCAATGAGAACATCATAGGTCGCTTCAATACATGGAGTCGACAAAAGCTGTGTCCAATTTCAAAAGCAATTCTCATTGTTTTCAGGAATCCGTTTTCAGTTCATATCTCTGAAACGGGACGTCCTAGGTAAAGTCCAACCCCCCGGGGAGACATGTCCTCTATTTGGTGGGTGACCTTTGATTGACCTTGACCTTGATTCTGACTAAATGGTTGCTTTTACACTACACGAGGCTATGTTTCTTTTGAAGTCCAGACATTGTCTTGCTTGAGTCATTTGTGTGAAACATGCTGATCGGCGTCTGAGGTAGTCTTATGAGTATTTCATGGAAAGTTGGGCAACTATCTGGGACATCCCTAAACAAGAAGACCCAGGAAAGGAAGCAGGTTTTTCAGCAATGAGAACATCATAGGTCGCTTAAATATATGGAGTCGACAAAAGCTGTGTCCAATTTCAAAAGCAATTCTCATTGTTTTCAGGAATCCGTTTTCAGTTCATATCTCTGAAACGGGACGTCCTAGGTAAAAAAGAATGAAATTTTGGTATCCCCATTGGACAACACCCCCCGGGAAGACATGTCCTCTATTTGGTGGGTGACCTTTGATTGACCTTGACCTTGATTCTGACTAAATGGTTGCTTTTACACTACACGAGGCTATTTTTCTTTTGAAGTCCAGACATTGTCTTGGTCGAGTCGTTTGTGTGAACCACGCTGATCGGCGTCTGAGATAGTCTTATGACTATTTCATGAAAAAATTGGCCAAATATCTGGAACAGCCTTTTACGAGAAGACCCAGGAAACAGGTTTTTCAGCAATGACAATCACAGGTCTCCAAAATATATGCAGCTGAAGAAAGCTGTGTCCCATTTTAAAAGCAATTCTCATTGTTTTCAGAAATCAGTTTTCAGCTCATGTCTCTGAAACGGGACGTCCTAGGTAAAAAAGAATGAAATTTTGGTATCCCCCTTGGACAACACCCCCCGGGGAGACATGTCCTCTATTTGATGGGTAACCTTTGATTGACCTTGACCTTGATTCTGACTAAATGGTTGCTTTTACACTACACGAGGCTATGTTTCTTTTGAAGTCCAGACATTGTCTTGGTCGAGTCATTTGTATGAACCATGCTGATCGGCGTTTGAGGTAGTCTTATGAGTATTTCATGGAAAAGTTGGGCAACTATCTGGGACATCCCTAAACAAGAAGACCCAGGAAGCAGGTTTTTCAGCAATGAGAACATCATAGGTCGCTTAAATATATGGAGTCGACAAAAGCTGTGTCCAATTTCAAAAGCAATTCTCATTGTTTTCAGGAATCCGTTTTCAGTTCATATCTCTGAAACGGGACGTCCTAGGTAAAAAAGAATGAAATTTTGGTATCCCCCTTGGACAACACCCCCCGGGGAGACATGTCCTCTATTTGGTGGGTGACCTTTGATTGACCTTGACCTTGATTCTGACTAAATGGTTGCTTTTACACTACACGAGGCTATTTTTCTTTTGAAGTCCAGACATTGTCTTGGTCGAGTCATTTGTGTGAACCATGCTGATCGGCGTCTGAGATAGTCTTATGACTATTTCATGAAAAAATTGGCCAACTATCTGGAACAGCCTTTAACAAGAAGACCCAGGAAACAGGTTTTTCAGCAATGACAATCACAGGGCTCCAAAATATATGCAGCTGAAGAAAGCTGTGTCCCATTTTAAAAGCAATTCTCATTGTTTTCAGAAATCAGTTTTCAGTTCATATCTCTGAAACGGGACGTCCTAGGTAAAAAAGAATGAAATTTTGGTATCCCCCTTGGACAACACCCCCCGGGGAGACATGTCCTCTATTTGGTGGGTGTCCTTTGATTGACCTTGACCTTGATTCTGACTAAATGGTTGCTTTTACACTACACGAGGCTATGTTTCTTTTGAAGTCCAAACATTGTCTTGGTCGAGTCATTCGTGTGAACCATGCTGATCGGCGTCTGAGGTAGTCTTATGAGTATTTCATGGAAAAGTTGGGCAACTATCTGGGACATCCCTAAACAAGAAGACCCAGGAAGCAGGTTTTTCAGCAATGAGAACATCATAGGTCGCTTAAATATATGGAGTCGACAAAAGCTGTGTCCAATTTCAAAAGCAATTCTCATTGTTTTCAGGAATCCATTTTCAGTTCATATCTCTGAAACGGGACGTCCTAGGTAAAATCCAACCCCCCGGGGAGACATGTCCTCTATTTGGTGGGTGACCTTTGATTGACCTTGACCTTGATTCTGACTAAATGGTTGCTTTTACACTACACGAGGCTATGTTTCTTTTGAAGTCCATACATTGTCTTGGTCGAGTCATTCGTGTGAACCATGCTCATCTTCGTCTGGTCTTATGAGTATTTCATAAAGTTGGGGAACTATCTGGGACATCTCTAAACAAGAAGACCCAGGAAGCAGGTTTTTCAGCAATGAGAACATCATAGGTCGCTTAAATACATGGAGTCGACAAAAGCTGTGTCCAATTTCAAAAGCAATTCTCATTGTTTTCAGGAATCCGTTTTCAGTTCCATATCTCTGAAACGGGACGTCCTAGGTAAAAAATAATGAAATTTTGGTATCCCCCTTGGACAACAACCCCCGGGGAGACATGTCCTCTATTTGGTGGGTGACCTTTGATTGACCTTGACCTTGATTCTGACTAAATGGTTGTTTTTACACTACACGAGGCTATGTTTCTTTTGAAGTCCAGACATTGTCTTGGTCGAGTCATTTGTGTGAACCATGCTGATCGGCGTCTGAGATAGTCTTATGACTATTTCATGAAAAAATTGGCCAACTATCTGGAACAGCCTTTTACAAGAAGACCCAGGAAACAGGTTTTTCAGCAATGACAATCACAGGTCTTCAAAATATATGCAGCTGAAGAAAGCTGAGTCCAATTTTAAAAGCAATTCTCATTGTTTCCAGAAATCAGTTTTCAGTTCATATCTCTGAAACGGGACGTCTAGGGAAAATAGAATGAAATTTTGGTATCCCCCTTGGACAACACCCCCCGGGGAGACATGTCCTCTATTTGATGGGTAACCTTTGATTGACCTTGACCTTGATTCTGACTAAATGGTTGCTTTTACACTACACGAGGCTATGTTTCTTTTGAAGTCCAGACATTGTCTTGGTCGAGTCATTTGTATGAACCATGCTGATCGGCGTTTGAGGTAGTCTTATGAGTATTTCATGGAAAAGTTGGGCAACTATCTGGGACATCCCTAAACAAGAAGACCCAGGAAGCAGGTTTTTCAGCAATGAGAACATCATAGGTCGCTTAAATATATGGAGTCGACAAAAGCTGTGTCCAATTTCAAAAGCCATTCTAATTGTTTTCAGGAATCATTTTTCAGTCCATATGTCTGAAACGGGACGTCCTAGGTAAAAAAATAATTAAATTTTGGTATCCCATTTGGACAACACCCCCCGTGGAGGAATGTCCCATATTTTGTGGATGACCTTTGATTAACCTTGAACTTGATTTTAATTAAAATGGTTTACACTGCACGAGGCCATGTTTCTGCTGAAGTTCAAACATTTTTTTGATCGAGTCATGTGTGAACCATGATGATCGGTGTCTGAGGTAATCTTATGACGATAGAACCAGGTTCATGAAAGTTCGGCCTTTTGACACCAATATTAATCAACCCATCGATCGATGATCGCCAGTTATGTGTAGATGACTAGTGTCACTGACACAGGCATCATGATTACTGTGATACAAAATACCAGTTTATACGAGTAAATGATTAATTTTATCAAGTTTATTCAATATCGAAATCAAAATTAAAATCTATTTCAATGCACTTTGTCTTCTTTTATTCTCTGCGATGGAGGAAGCAATGTACAGCAAAACTCAAGTGGGGGCATTAATTCCTGGGAAATTTTATTCTCATTTGCCTCCGGTAGCAACCCCTGCGGGGGCGACTGGGAATCAACCCCTGATGGTGGCCAAGCCAGAGTCATTGACACAGATGACAAACCAAAATATGCTCAGCACGCCACGCGTCACGATAACATGACGAATTAAAATTAATTCGTAGTAGTGTGCCGTAAAAAATGTTTTGGATGTGGTGGTTATTTACCAATGCACATGAAGTCATTATTATGCTGAGTATTTTTTGGCATGAGTAGACAGTACACTTAAGTTTCACCAAGAAATAATAAGATGTTTGGTTGTTTTTGATAAAGTAGTTTTATTAGGCATAAAAGAAAAAGACTACCAAGTTTGCTATGCTGAACTCGAGGAATATTAAATTAATTAGCGAAACTGCACAGTGTTGATATCTAATAACGATACAACAAAAAGATCTGGATGTTAAGAAGGTAGTAAGCTGTGTAATTTGTTAAGAATCTTTATATTTCATCGTCATTACTTTTCGACACCCATCACGTTGCGAAGTTTCGACAGTTAATTTCATTTGAACTTGTATACCTAATTATTATTTTACAGCTTTCAGTTGCAGTTGTGTAATCAGTAGATTTTGTGTAAGTAAACCGCATCTAAAGTAAGGAGAGAAATGAAGTCATCCTTCAATAAAATTTGAATGATCCTTGGTTATCAATTGTCGGTTACTTGGTTTTAGTGTTTGAACTTTTCTCAATAGGGACAAAAAAAGCCATCATTTTCTACAATACTAGTTAATTTTATTCGTCCCGAATCTTACGACACTAACTTACTGACTACACAACAATAATATCACATGCAATGTTTATTTTTTTCGGTTGACATTTTTTCTTTTTTTTTCTGCTGTCTACAATCTATTTGTAGTCGTTCGATGTTATACAGCAAATTAGAATGTAAAAGCACTAAACCGGTTCCTCTATGTTTGTTTACTTCCTCTTGTTGCCGCCGCCTCCGGATAGGATGATAGCAATACGCATAAAGATGTTCAAGATGTCCAAGTATACAGAAATAGCACTGAAACAAAATATTGAATTAGACAGAATAAAAGTATAATTTGTCGAACATAGAAAAATTACTGTCTCGTGGGCTTAAGGTCTAGTCGACGAAGGTATACCTCTTCTAAACCCTTCGGGGATTATAGGCGTATGTGATGTTATGTTCTGTATAAAGCGTAACTTCCCCAAACGAGTCAAGAATGGTACTACCAGGTACCTACTATAAGTTTAGGGAGTATGATAAGTACAGTTCAGTTTTTACGATTGCCTTAAACTGCATATATTATTATTAAAAAAAAACAGGAATGCCAAACACATAAAATGTTTGGCATTCCTGATTTGTTTTTTAATGATATGTTAAAATATAATTGATTTAAATAGTTTTATTTTGAATTTAAAAGAATAAAATTGAATTGATTAGGTTTTTATCATTGACACTGCTATTTTCAACTAAACTGAAATAGTATAACTTAATGAAATCCACATAATTTCTTAAAATAAATTGTTGAAATGGTTACATTACAACTAAGTGTGACTGCTGACTGTGAAGCTGCAGTAAAAATAGATTATAATAAATTCGGCGTCTATCGTAATTGTAACATGTTTATTGTACAGACGCTAGCACATCAAGTTACCCCAAAGTAATTTTTTTTTTTTTGAAAAATTTTACACGTTGGGGTAATTTGGTGTGCTGGCGTCTGTACTATCGTTACAAAGTGTGCATAAAAAATAACCTATTTTAACTTCTGTCTTATGCTATTCTAAATAGAGTATATTTTGACGTGCCATGCATGTACTGCAGAGCTATAATATTCTTGCTGTAAAGTCGGAATTCACAGAACAGCGAAAATATAGCAATTCACCTTTTTAGCAATGTTTATCATATCGTATGCGACAAAAGCGCATAATGAAACGGTAGATCAGCAGAAAGATAAATATTTATTATATTGTTGTAAAAAAAAATCTATCTCATGCAGCAATTACATTTATACAACTGAAACAACAATCACCAACCAACCATTGGAGGCATCTTGATCTAGTAGATAGTGGTCGTGATCGATACCCACCCAGGACAAATGTTTGTGTGATGAGCACGATCATTTGTTCTGTGTCTGGGTGTAATTTATCTATAATATGTTTGTTTTTAAAAATATAAAAGTATGTTTATTAGTCGTGCTCTGCTTAGCTTGGGCCTAGATGACGATGTGTGAATAGTCGTATATAATATTATATATATTATTAATAACCTAAACACCAATCAGTCCAGTCCACTGTTGACTTGACGCGTAACTAAACGCGTAATTAAGTATTTTTCAAAATAGTACTTACGAGTTTATTGGGTCGTAAGGTTTTAATCCATACATCGGATGCACCTCAGCGCGTTTAATGATACCCTGAGTGTCGTATAGAAGAAAACCGCCGAATACTATCAGGCCTCCGTATAAACTGAGTGAATACAGTCCTGAAACAAACATGGACATTTATTAGCTAATAATGGTAGTATTTTTGAGAATTTAATACACAATCTAAAATGAGGCTTTAGACGCTTTGAAATAGATTTGCAGAATGTCGTTGATGACTCCTACTTGTTTTTTTCTTTTTTTAAGCTCGAAGCTGTTTCATCTAACGAAGATTTTTCGATGTAGATTCAAAGTACGCCTTCAATTCATTTCCCAAGAGGACACCGGTGTCTGCGCTGTCATTGTCTTTCTATTGTATCTCTAATTGACACGATTCAAAGGTTAAACTGCGTTAAGAAGACGCCGCACAGTTTTATACAGTATAAGTGCTCCTTCGCCTGGCGTGTGGCAACGGGACGACCAACGGGGCGTGCTGGCCAGCGGTAACACGCTCCGTCTTGCTCAGTCGAAACACTTGGTGATGAGGGTCACAGTGCGTGTACCAGAATACGAATAAATACCGAGATCTACGAACAGCGCTAGGACTAGAAATATGTAAAAAAATATTTGAGATCGGTCTCCGCGACAAGTATCCACGAGGGCGACCGTAGCTAGCGTTCTATCTAACAGATCCCACCCCGTTGCCCGTCGCCCGCTTAACAAAGTTTCAGGTCGATATTTATTTGTTAGTTATGATCCAGGTTTGGATTAAAATGTAAAATCAAGTACCTGCTCCAAGTGCAGTAGTTTGTGGCACGAACATGCTGGCAAGCGAGGCAGCGAATACGGCGCCCAGGCCCATTGCAAGCGGCGCACGCATGTTCAGGAATTCACCAGACGGCGCGCAGATCGCTATCGTACTAAGACCACCCACGACACCAGCCGTGTACCTGTAATTTTTTTTTATCAAATTATATATGCTAATTTTCATAACCAACACCTCCTAAGACACCATAATAGTAATTCGGAAAAATTGAACTACCTACCATAATGGAAATATATTACCCATATTTTGCATGACAACTGGCCAGCCAATGGCTAACAATCAAATATTAAAAAAATATTTCAACCATAAACATCTGCTAAAAAAGGTTGGATTATTCTGCAAACTTTGATTCTTTGAATAGTAATAACAAAAAAACATTAATCAATTGAACTGAATAACAAGGAATAATTATTATCTCCTGTACCATAGATATCCGGAGATATGCCTTCACTCAATATTTGTTCAAGTTCATGTGTCGCCACCGTGTCCCCCCTCCTAAAACTCACACTAAAAACGAAACTAATAGATACGCCACACATGATTCTTATCTTAATGCACACATGATCAAAAGGGGCGGGCACTAGTATAGGAGCCCAAACCACAAAAAATAAAATTACCGGTATTTTTCAATTTAAGGTGATGATTGTGAACACTGATGAGTCCGGCAGTGATTAAAACGATTTATTTTTGCGTTATCCCACAATAGGAAATTGTCCTGTATGATCGGTGCGTTCACAAACTTCAAAGACAATATCAAACCCGAGACACGCGGACACGCCGCGCAGCAATCAATCGCTCATCCACGGCGCAAACCGTGGAAGCTCTTTATAAATGACTTCTAAGGATTAGGAATATGCAAACTGTAATTATATTGATTAGCATTAGGTATACATAGATGTTAACCCCACGATACGATTTTGTAATTATTTACCGTCATGACTAGCAACTACCTACCTACGCTGAATTCGTCTAATATATTATTGTTTTCTACATTATGGGCCACTTTTGTCATCATGTCAATATTTTCATGTTTTCAGGCGCTGTGATGCTGCATATCGGTTATTTTTTGAGACCATTGGTTTAATTTTTAATTTTCCCTAGGTGTGTGTGACGCTTCTGGTATTCGAAGTTGAGTACTTTGTGCGAATCTAAAATCTATCATTCAACGACATTCTGAAAAATTACTTGAGTAATTTTTTTTAATATGGGATCACAAAAAGGGTTCACGTCGCGTCGGTCGCAGGAATAGCAATGTTTTTTTTTAATTAGTTGTTTTGGAATGAGAAGAACCTAATTTATCTATTTACTTAATACGGTTTAGCCGTATAAAGACGTGGCGACGAAATTTGGCCACGGGCTCTCGTACTTATAGGAACGCCCACTCAATGCATAGGGCTTGGTATTTTGTTACATCTATAAACATATCGATGAAAACCGAATGTAAAAAAGAGGTTGTCTATGAGCGTAGTTTGTATCGTATAATATGATTACTGATTATGGTATATTGTAATTAATATTAAAAAATAAGTGACGATAGTAGGTACACACGGCTGCACATCAAGCTATGTAAAGATAAAGATAAAGATACCGGGCTGTATCTGCTGTGCTGTATCCGCAACTCCACGTCAAAGCGCGTATTTTGCGTATGGGCCATAATCCACCACGCACGTGGGCCCAGTGCGAATTGATAGATGTCACATGTCTTCGAATTTTTGGTTCTAGGACATGCCGGTCGATGTTTTCCTTCACCGTTTTTGAGAGCAGTGGTGATGAAATAAATTGCACAAAGTAATGCGCCTGCCTCGGTTCGAACCCACGACTTAGTGTTCGTAAGTCGAGGGTTCCACCGAGGCTGGCCACCACTGGGCCACCTCAGTGGTGGCGGCCCCGACTTACGGCTGCTCTCATCAAGCTATGTATTTCCAGTATAAGCTCATCTCGCATGATATAGGATTTCCGTACAATGCGAGGTCAGTGTAAACTGTAATTTTATAGCTTGTTGTGTAGCTGTGTGTGTGTACGTGGTCTACTTTAATAAATCATTTTCTTTTATTTATAGTTTCAAATTACCTCATATCATCGTCATTTTTGTTTCATTTTCGAGTGATCCCATACTCTTTATTTCCCATTCGAAATCGTTTTAGTAATTTGGTTTATCATCAAAATAACTGGAAAAACTAAATCATCTACATAAACAAAAACTAAAAATTGAAAAATAAAAATTTCCCACTACCTAAACTACCATTCACATAATAGCATTATAAGAATAAAATAGTTGTAGTGTCAGAAGCCAGTGGCAATATATAGAGTGAAGTCGGTTGTATTTTTGTAAAAAGCTTTTAATCAAATGATATGACTTGTAAAATATAAAAATTAATAATGAAATCATTTTATTTACAAAATAATATTAAATTGCAAATATTACTACCTAATTATGAAATTATTTTGTAAGAATTTCTATAAATTATCGATATCTAGAGAAAAGCGCTACGCACCACTAATGTTTTGTTGTGACATGCGTCAGTCACGCAAAAATATTTCACAATGAGATATTTGTAAAATCTATTAATAATATAAATTAGTGCAATGATTTTTATTAACCGGTGGTAGGACACGCCACTTTTCTTAAGGTTTGTTGTAGTTACCCTATTTTTGCAAAATAGAACTGAAAAATTCGGCATTTCGTAAAAATACGAAATGACACGATTCACTCCGATGCTAATTTAGTACTAGACAATGTTCTCGGCTGTCACGTGTTACTTTGGCCAAACTGACCAGACTTAAGGCACACTTACCACGCCTACATGCCATATCCCTCGATATCCGTGTCCTGTACCTACTGTGAGTGTGATTGCAATCATAATATAAACTCATATACATAAACAACCAGACCATAAGTGCTCAAATGGACTGTTTTTTTTTTGTTTATTGTATGTTACGCAATACCACAGTTTAGGAACTGACTTTAATAGTTTTTTTAGTTTATTATTCTTTCATTAACTGGAATCACAAAAGGAAACATTAATAAAAAAATCTTACCAAGCAGCTCTAGTCAGCACCGCACCGCCGAGGAAGCACATAGGTGCAATGACAGCCCCCATAATGCCGGTGTGGACCACCCATGCAAGCTGTTTAGCTCCAAAACCTGGTGTGTAGTCCATGCCTCGTACTACCATGCCAGAGCCTATCATCAAGCCCAATGTAACTATTATTGACTGAAATGAAATAAGATAACCATAAATCCCTTAGTAGAGCTTGAATCGAGGAGGATGTGATGGCATTGCACATGCTTATTAACTGCCCAGTGGTTGCCGCATACAGGGCAAAGTATGGGTAAGTGAGGTACCCTCCGAGAGATTACCGGTAGCGTTAAACCATTGCTGGCCTTTCTCGAGGAGTTAGGATGGATGGAATAGGGTTTATTATCACCCATACGCAAAATACGCGCTTTGCCCTGGAAAATAAAATCCCGCCTAATCCCTTTGTATTATGCAAGAGTATCATTCTATGATTACTAGTCTGGAATGCTATGTTTACAGTCTGTAGCAAGTGACCACTTTTCACCTTTACCCTTAAAAACCAGACAAGTGCGAGTCGGATGGTTCTGTACGTAGGGTAAATAAAAATCCCGTTTGTGGTATGGGAAATACATATTCAATATTATTATAAGTAATTGTATTTAGAATTTGTTGCTATAGCGGCAACAGAAACACATAATTTGTGAAAATTTCAACTGTCTTTCTATCGCAGTTGTTGAGATACAGCCTGGTGACAGAAAGATGGAGGGACAGACTGCAAAGTTTAGTAGTGGGGTCCCGTTTTTACCCTTTGGGTACGGAACCCTAAAAAGAAGTGCTATTCTGGTAAAATCCCTCTGTGAAAATGTAAGTGCAGTGATGGCTATTAAGTCCTCATGCACAGTTTACCTAACATTTCAGTTATCAGATTTAAAACTGGTTATCTACTAGTCTGCTAAAGTGCAAAATTGTGTTGGTTAACTCACCATCCATCCATTTCTTGCCACTAAGTTTAATAAGGCAGGTGTTCTAAATACTGTGTAGGCACTGCCAGCAGTCAATAAAATGGAACCAGCAATGTATCCATATGTTGCCCTAATGCGATCTTTAACATATTTTGGCCAGAGACTGAAAATAAAGTGAAGAAATAAATAATTAATAACTTTCATATTCCATGCATAATAATACTGAGTACAAGTACTTCCGTTAAATATAAGAAAAATAAAAGTGCACTTATATGCTGAGTTTATGTGCAAGTATTGATCTAAGGGAATCTATGCTTCATTTTAATTATGGAAAATATATTTAAAAGACTCTAGTGTAAATAAAACTGTGTAAATTTTAAATGTATGAACCTTTTACTTAAAAAAATATATTTTCCGTCAACAAAATGAAGCATTTCATCATTTAGATAATTATGTGCACTATATAAAACTCACCTGTATATTGGATAGTAAGAAGGAGTTGAAACTCAACAATCTTTACAACTTCTTGAGTAATAATAGTTAACTAATTATCATTATTGTAGCTTAGTTTAAAAAAATACATTAAAAGCTAGCTCAAAGAGCTTTAAGGTAGGTACTGTTCTTGTACCTATGGTCTAGAAATGAATAATTGCTAATTACTATGTCAAAAGCCTACAGAAGCTGATGGTAATGAATAAAGAAGTGACTTACTGTGCTTCTGTACACACACCCGGTCTTATCCCTGAACCGTAATAACAGAGTGCTGCTAAGCTCATGGCAGATGCTCCTGCAAGTGCACCTTTTCCCAGGCTGAAGGCTGAAAATAGTGTAAGTAGGATTAAATATGGTTCAAAACCAAATAATAGTCCCTTGGACAAAATCTCCAGTTGCTATGAGACAAAGTTGTTAAGATGTGTAGGTGCCATTTCATGATTATTTACCCAAATTAAGAGTATTGAATAAACACTGTTTTTTGGAAATAAGTATACTTACATTTTTATACAAATTCAGATTGTTTTTAACATATTACATCAGCATAACAAAGATCAGATTTCTACATTTTTAATTGAATATAAATAATTATTACCATTGGGTCCAGCAGGAGCCATCAGTTTCGCCCATAAAGAGGTTTGTGCTTGAGTTTGAGGAGAAGCTACTCTTGAACGGGGCTCCCGGGCATAGTTCCTGATCACATAGTTTTTGGGAACAAAGTTCTTGGGTACAGGAGTTTTAAGGGTATGGCCTACGTTAAGCGCAGAACGCGCAAGGCACATACGCGACAACATGATGCAATCTTGAAAAATAAAAAACGCAATATTAGAAATAATTTTTTAGGTGCAGTTAGTAGGTAATTGAAGTGCACAAATTTATTAATTATAATTGGACCGAGTTGTGCCAAAATGATCCACCCTACAATGAACACATATTGAGTTATTTCAGTTTAAACATTCAGACGAAGTTTTTCCATTTAAACATTTCGATTTTGTTACATATGAAGGTTTCAATATTGGGAATATTGAATATGGTTTCTAATAGTATGCTTTACAATATACAGCTGCTGCTACTTTTTAAGATAATGAGAGAAATATCGTCTGGATCATTTCAGCAAAAAATAAATTTGTATGACACTGTGTCAAAATTAATTTTGCAATAATGATCCAAATCACTTCCATAATCAGTTTAATATCTACGCAAGTTTTTCATACAAAGAGTGTCTAGGTATGAATAATAAAACTATTTTTTTTTATTGAGGTACATAATATACCTATTTGTGGAGAAAAAAAAAACAAAACAGAACGTTAACTGTCTTAACAGAACTAATTCTCTTCGATGTCAAAATCAAGGGTCCCAAATCGGTCAACATCTTCAGTTACCTTTTTGTTCCCTTTAAATGTTTTGTAGAAATTTTACAGGCATCAGCATGCGTAGCATGAACACATTGAACACCGAAGAAACGGCCTTTTTTTTTTTTTTTTTTTTTTTTTTTTTTTTTTTTCTGGCTTCGCACGGTTTGTGCATTTAGCCAATGTCAAGTAGCAAAGGTAGGGAAACTGGAATTTATCAAAATTATTTAATATTTAAAACGGAATTTTGGATATAGGATCAGTAGGATTAAAGGAAATAATAAAGGAAATAATAATGAATGATGAGATGCATACAAAAAATTGGTGAAAAAAATAAATAAATAAATTAATAAATACTAATAATATTTTAATTACAATTTAATATTATTAAAGGAAATGAATGAAGCTATACATTTATATACAGGTAAACTATTTGTACAAAATAAAGAAAGAACTGAAGTAGGAAAAGGAATACGGAGAGACAATAGATCACTAAGAAAGGAAGAACGGTCATATAGAGGACAGGAGAAAAGAATGTGATTCAAGTCGCCCACATCTGTACCACACGAACAACTGGGATCGTTTACAATTTTAAGTTTGGCAAGATGAGCAGGAGAGCAGACGTGACCGATTCTCATACGAATGAGAACTGAGGTCTCCATCTTGCCAAACTTAGCCCTGCCAAACCACGGTTTTTCCGAAACATCGGGGTGGATCAAAGAGAAATAATGACCCTTTTGTCTGCTGCTGATTTCCCAGGCCACCTTCCAGGTGTCCAAAAGAAAAATTTTTGGTAAATTTACAATATCTGAGTTAAAATTGATGTATGGAACTATGTCCCCACACTGCACCGCTTCACCAGCGAGAGAATCCGCCACTTCATTGCCCTTGATTCCAGCATGGGCTGGAACCCACGCAAATTGCAAGACATTGCCCTCCGATAAGGTCCTGTACGCAAATTCTCTTATCAAACAAATGATTGGAGACAGGAATTTATGTGACAGTGGGGATTTGTTGATGGCTAGAAGAGCACTTTGACAATCTGAAAAGATTATAACTTTCTTGAGCCTAAAAACCCGACTATATTCAATGGCTTTTAAAATACCAAAACATTCTCCTGTAAAAACGGAAGTCTCGGGAGGAAGTTTTATTTTTTGAACGATGTTGAATTGCGAGTGGTACGTGCCTATCCCGACACAACCCGTCGGAGAACGCTTGGAAGCATCTGTAAAAATGTGGTGATATTCCGAGTGTTCGGCCAGAAAATTGTTGAAACTTAAATGACAAATGGGGTCAGATTTATTAATACAGTGAAATTTTATGATGGGATTGAAATGTAAACTGTCATAACTACTGCTAAATATGGGAAGTTTGTTGGAACGGTGAATTGGAGAAGATAGAGAAAGGTATTTTTTATAGCTTATAACCAAACAAGGAGCACGTTTATGGGACCAGTAATCTGAAGAATCAATCAGCGACACTAAAGTGTCCAGTTTAGGTATGAGAGGATGAGTTGAGAACTGAATAATTCGGAACAAATAATTATCAGCAAGGAATTGTCTTCTAAGATATAAAGGAGCTTCCCCGCATTCTACCTGTAAGGCATTTATGGGGCTCGACTTCATAGCACCCGCAATAATCCGCAATGCTTTATACTGGATGCGATCTAATTTTTTAAAAGCCATAACACTACCTGGTTCAAGAATAAATAACCCATAATCTAATGTGCTTCTGATTATAGCATTGTAGATTAATTTTAAAGAAAAAGGATGTGCACCCCACCAAACACCTGACAAGCATCTAAGCATGTTTAAATGATTTTCGCATTTATTAACAATTAAATCGCAATGGGGAACACTGCTTAATTTAGGGTCTAAAATTACACCCAAATATCGGAAATTGTCTTTGACTGGAATAGGCGTATCTTTATAGTTAAGATTAACTCCGGGGATGTTTCTCTTCCGGGTGAATAAAACAGCTGCGCTTTTAGATGTTGATAACTCCAAACCGTTCAAATGTAACCATGAATCCAAAGCAGATAAAGCAGAATTAATAGAACAGCTAGCTTGCTCGATAGACTGACTTGTAGAATATAATAATAAATCATCGGCATATTGAAGAACTTTAACATGATTAGGCAAGGATGAATCTAAATCAAAAGTGTAAATATTGTATAAAAGGGGGCTGAGCACAGAACCTTGTGGGAGACCTCTCCATACTGTATGCGATACCACATGATCCCCTATTGACATGTTAACAGAGCGTTCAGACAGGATATTAATGATGAAATTCAACAAGTTCATTGGAACTTGTAAGGCTTTTAATTTATTTTGTAAAACTGATAATACAACATTATCATAAGCTGAATTAATGTCGAGGAAAACCGCGACCGTGGATTGATTATTAGAAAATGAAATCCGAATATCCGATGTTAAAATGCTTAAACAGTCACTTGTACTTCTACCTTTTCTAAAGCCATATTGTGATTCTGCCAGGAGACCCTTACTTTCAACAAACCATTCTAGGCGATTTTTAATTAAGTGTTCCGCTAGTTTTATCAGAATTGAAGACAAAACAATGGGGCGGTATGAAGAAACATCAGAAGGAGTTTTATTTGGTTTAAGGAATGGCAACACCATTTGACGTTTCCATTCAACAGGAACGTTTCCTGTAATCTTA
Source organism: Euplexia lucipara (assembly GCA_921972225.1). NCBI lineage: Eukaryota > Metazoa > Arthropoda > Insecta > Lepidoptera > Noctuidae > Euplexia > Euplexia lucipara. The sequence goes on from OV179146.1 coordinate 16,669,857, forward strand.
ATAGAATTAATAAGCTCTAAATAGTAACAGAGAACGTCGTCATTTAAATGAGCAAAGAAGGAATACGGTATGCCATCAATGCCTGGGGCTGAATCCCGTGTTTTATTAATAACACACTTCAATTCAGTGACAGTGAATGGACGATCTAGCGACGAACTAATATTTTGGGTATTGGGTATGAGAGGTAGGTTAGCCTCGGGAACCCATGGAGGAGCTAATTTATCTAAAAAGTCACTGGCTAACGAATCAGGGATATGAGAATGGTTCTTATAGATGGATCTAAATCTACGAATGTAACGCCAGACAATCGTAGGGTGAGTATTCGGTGAAATAGATAAACAAAAGTTACGCCAAGATTCAAATTTTTTCTTTTTAAATAGTTTACGTGTTTCTAAAATTATGTTAGTAAGAATTTCAAAGTTAATATCTGACATCCCAACGTTATAATTGTATTCAGCCTCATTACGCTTATTAATCATTTCTGTGCACTCTGAATCCCACCAAGGAGGCGACGGAATTGAACTAATATTGTTCTTTTTTACAGGAAAAACCTCATCCGCCGCTGCAATTAATAAGCGTGCTAAGGCTTCAGCACAACTGTTTTCATTACCATCAGAAATAACTGGCAAAGAACAAAGTTTTCTGTCAACAATGTCCTTAAATTTATCCCAGTCACTACTATTACTATGGGGTAATTTATGTTTTAGATTTGATCTCTTAATTGGTGCATTTGGTTTACGAAGAGGATAAGAGATGACTATTGGGAAATGGTCACTACCAAAAGTAGAGGACAAAGTGTACCAAGTTAGGGAAGAGGCAAGGTTTGGAGAACAGATAGAAAGGTCAATTGCGCTTTGGTTTTGGTTAGGATCGGAACGTCGAGTGGGTGCTCCTGAATTCAAGATGCATAAGTTATGTACATCTATTATATCAAGTAATTCATCCCCATAACAATTTGAAATTGAACAACCCCATGATTGGTGATGGCAATTAAAGTCCCCCAATATTAAGAATGGCTTTGGAAGAAAAGAAAGGAGATTATTCATCTCTTGAAGTACAGAAGAAGAAGGGTGAGGGATGTATATAGAGACAAGACAAGTATTATACACTTTTATAGCTACAATTGAAATTTCCTCACTATGAAGAGGTAATGTAATGTTGGAAAAAGGGATAGAATTCTTGATAAGTATAGCTACTCCACCATACCCATCAGATCTATCCTCTCTAATGGTTAAATAACCATTGATTTTAAAAATATGATGAGCTTTGAGCCATGTCTCTGCTAAAGCAAAGACAAAGGGTTCAAATTTATTTAACAAATATATAATATCACTCTTTTTGTTTATTAGACTGCGGCAGTTCCACTGGATTATTTTGGATGTGTGATCCATTATGAGTGAATTGAGGTACATTAAAAGAAGGGGCAACGTTGGACGGTGAAATGTTGAACTGAGAGAGAAGACTGTTTAATGCAGAAAGAAAATCATTAATAGAAAAATTTACATCTTTATCTTCAATATTGTGTTTATTAGAAAAAGCACAACCATCTGATGGTTGAGGAATGTTAAAATCTTTAATAATAGCATTGTGAGCTTCTTTATTATATCCTGGTACAGATTTGGGAGGGGAACGTGGTTTTAAGAAGACAGTTTTTTTATAACTTGTTGACATTGTGTTAGGTAAAGACATAGATGGAGTATCGGGCAAGTTTTTGGATGGTGGAGATAAGAGTGCGTCTGCAAAGGATCTTGAAACTGGAGGATGGATTTTTGCTGCTTCAGCATATGATACAGCACTTTGCGCCATATAAGTTTTGATTGATTTTTGCCTTGAAAATTCTGGGCAAGACTTATTTGTTGCAAAGTGGAACCCAGAACAAAGGCAGCAAAATGCATTTTCTGGATCAGTTTCACAGCTATCCCCAGTGTGTCCTTGACCACATTTATAACATTTAGGCTTCGACCTACATTGGAGTCTTGTGTGTCCAAAACGGCAGCAGTTAAAACACTGTACTGTGGGGAAAATATACAACTCAACAGGTAATGCATTGTAACACATAAAAATTCTTTTTGGTAAAATCTGCCCATCGAAAGTAACCACAATGGATTGGGAAGGTTTCCATATGGTACTGCCATCCACAACAGTTTTAAAATTAAGGCGCCTGACCTTTAAAATAGGCCCGCAACCAATTGGTACGGAAATATTCTCAATAATTTCCTCCGGAGACCATTCCGCAGGAACTCCACGCACTAAGCCCATTCTAGTAACATTAAAAGTAGGTATGTAAGCTTTATAATTAAATTTCTCAAGGCTACTACTATTAATAAACGAGTTTGCGTCCAGGAAATTAGAAAAGGAAATACTTATTTTATTACGCCCGATTTTCTTGACACTGCCATTGACAATATTTTTGAAGGCATTTTGTTTTAGAAACTTCCCAAATGTGATGGGATGCAGTGTGGTTCCATCGTTTTCGGAAATAAAATTTTTTGAAATATGAATTACAAATGGCGCGATGTCTGATTTTTCATAAAGTTTTCGCCCAATTTGAGCGGGAACTGAAGGAGCTGGAGTAACCGGTATGTTTGCAGTGGTGGGTGAAATTTGTTCTGCACTTAAGGACGAGTTAGCAGCGATGGGTATTATTTGTTCTGCGCTTATGGTCGAGTCAATACAACCACAACCCGAAGATTCGGATCCGTGGCCTTTGCGGGTACGACGACGTTTGTTGCAGTGTTTACACACATGCACACGACTTCTTTTTAAAGATTTGGTCGTATAAGACCCATCGGTATCCATACCCGATTCATTTGATATGGTTACATAGCTGCCTACCGGGGGGACGAAGCCCCCCGGATCTGGCGGATCATTCATTGCCACCTAATAAATAGTAAAAACACTTACCCCTACTGAAGAATATACACAACTACCTAAATAAGAAAACTACGACACTAAAACTACGACTACCGATACTATAATATAGATAAAAATTAATTTTAAATGAAAAGTTCGAAAAGGACGCGTCCACCAAGTTACAAGTTTCCCGCGCTTCCACCGAAACGGCCTTTGTCTACAGACGAATCGGCAAAGTGACAGATTATATAGACAGGAACCTCAATCTGTCAAATTTCATTCAATAAACCTGCCTGCGTAGCATGAACACTTAATTTCTTTTCTTCCGAGACACGACAAAGACCGTTTCTTCGGTGATCATGCTACGCGTGCTGGGATGAAATGCATCATAGACCGTCATAATCGTTGACGACATAGATGTCATCCAGCTTTGCCTGAGATATCTCTTTGCCACGCGGCCATAGTGAAACCAGATTCTTTTTGTCAGTTTTCATGACACATACTCCTTTTCTGGCTGTTTTTAATGTCGAGCTCTTGAAACCCTTCGTCAAAACCGCTTCTCATAAAAATTAAGTAGTGGCGATCCTTTTTAAAGAGATTTTTTTTCGAAAATTAATATGATCCAGTTTTGCTACAATGATTAATATGTGTACCTGGATCATTTTGGCAAAACCTATTTGTATTAATTTACCAGAAACATTTTGTTCCAAATGACATGAATCATTTCGGCAATTTATTTTCCAAAAGTCCCATAGATGTGGAATGGTATACTTTCAGTATATCTTTTTCTAGGAAGCAGATAATAAAATGAGTCTTTGCCACATGAAAATATGGCTCATTTTAGATTGGTTAGTACAGATAACTCAAATTCGGTAAAAATGTGGGTTGGATCATTATGGCACAACTCGGTCCAATTAGAATCGGTATCAAAATCAAGATTAAAGGATTTAATTAATGAGAAATATAGAAGTATACTCAGTTTTTATTGCAGGGTTTGATTTGTATTATAGTTTTCTATTGAAATGTCAAAACAGTGAGAATAAAATTCTGCCTGTCAGATTCGGATTGTCACATTATTTAAAAAATTGAAAAACTGCGCCACAGACATAGACCACACTACCACAGACTATGAGTAATACAGGATAGGTACTGTATAATAAGGGCAGACAGACGACGAGGTGAGGAGCTTGTGGCTAAATTATAACAGCCGCATGGGTCTATCGAAGCCACGGACGCTTGATGAGGTCCGTGGATGGGTGACCATTTATTACATACCAAGACTCCTCTATGTGCCTCGGAAAGCACGTTAAGTCGTTGGTACCGGCTGTCATTTGTAGATCTTTAACTTCGTTACTTGTAGTCAGAAGCCCGAAAGTCTGACCACCAAGGGGTATCATGTTCATCAACTGGGGTGTGAAGGTCTAAAAAGCAGTCGCTCCATGTAAAACATTGTATTCAGCTGCATCGCCTGCATCCGGTTAATCTGGAAGCCGGACCTCAACATGGTTGGGAAAAGGCATTTGAAGAGAGAGACAGACGATAATAATACGTTATTGTTGCCTCTTTTATTAAATATGTCTTTGATCCCATACGATTACTGCATTATAAATAATGAGAAAAAAAAGATTATTCATATTCTGTAAATTCAAGTGTATATTTAGAATAACGCGGTGACTCCATGTTTTACTATGTCAATGGCTTTACCCCATCTCTATTCCTCCTACCAAGTGTCAAAATAAATGACAACCGTATCAACTGTCAAGTGTTTTGTCAAATCAAAATGTCAAGTCAATAACACATTGTTTAATCGAGCAGCACGTGTGTTTTTCAATTTTTGAAATTGTTTTTGTAAGAGTAAATAAAGAGAATGAAGAAAATTAAAGCCTCAGTTAAAACGTCTGATAACTCAGGTTAGCATGGTTTTAATGTTTGCTGTATTTTTGTATTAATGAATGTATTTTTAAATAACCAGTGCCACACGCACTATTCAAACTTTTTATAAATGTTTCGGCCTGGGATTGCGACAGGCTTCACGTAAAATAAAGTATGACTTTAATCGTATTCGTACTTTAACTCGTGCGGCACTGGTTCGGAAAATCGGACCCAAAGCCGACTGATAACCAATGAAGACTATTTTGATTGTAGTTTAGGGTAGCCCAAGTATGAGAAATAATCTTTTTTGCCCAAGTTGTTTTATTAATTATTTTAAAACAATTTTTAAACACCTTATAAGAACTGGACTACTGATTCATATCACATGTTTGAATAGTGTTGTTGCAGAAGAGGTGTATGATAAATATTTAATACTATAATGTAACTCTTACAGATTCTGAAGAAGAGCTTAGCCCTGAAATTCACAAGAAATCCTTGGAAAAGCTTAAAAAAACAGACCCTGACTTTTACAACTTCTTGGAAGAAAATGATGAAAATCTTTTAAATTTTGATGTTGACTCTGGTGATGATGCATCAGACAAAGAAGATGGTGATGAGGATGAAGATGAAAAAATTCACAAACCGGGCGAAATCAGGGGAGACAGTGATGAAAGTGATTTTGAGGCAAGGACTTTCACAATATTTTGTAAAGTATTTCTATTGTCTTGTGCAACATTCTTGAGCCTTGAAAGACACAATTTTCTTACCATTTCAGGATGAAGATGCAAAGCCAATTCAAGGAAAAATCACCCTGAAAATGGTAGCTCAATGGCAAGCAGAATTGCAAAGTGAAGTCAAAGTAAAACTAACAACGCTCACTACTGTTATAAAGGCTTTCAATGCAGCCATGGTCCGAGCCACCAGTGAAGATGGGGCCTCAGATGGAGAATTTAAAGTTGAAGGTTTACATTTCTCTTGAAGAAGCAATGATAACATTTATTACCTTTTCCATACAACTTGAGATTGAAATGGGAGTATTTACCTAAACTTTGAGGAATTAATTAATTAATTTAATCCTGGGACAGACACATATACATTCACTTTCACCTACAACATCAGTACCTTAGTTCTATATTTTTGTAAACATGGAAGAAAAAAATATTCTAATTTGACACAATTTTAAGGAACCCTAATACATGTAAAAAAAAATATAAAATGTGATTTGAATCTTGGAATTAATACTTTAAGATTATTATTTTAGGATTTCAGAGGAGGTTTTATGCATACTATGTTACCTACTTCCTCAAAGTTTAGGAAAATATGCTGTACCTAGTCTACCTATATCAATCTGTAAAACATAATGGCGCAATTTCATTAGTCGCTAACCCGTTCGGTACACAGTATACAGGGAGTCCCCGCAGGCAAGATAACAACCAATGAAAGTTACAAGTCGATTCCCTGCATGCTTTATACCGAGCGTGATATTACCAATGAAATAAATCGGTTGATATACAGCTTGCGGGTTGTGAGGCAAATAGGTACTTATTCAATTTCATTCGTGAGTGCTTGTTGGATTAGAGAGGAGCTGCGCAAAATGGCTGATCGCTTTATGGATTCGCAAATGTTAAAACTTGTGGAAATCAATCGAGATTACGATTGTTTATGGAATGTGACTTGTATGTTATATAGAAACCAAGTTCCCCAAATGCGGGCCCTGTGGCACGCGTTCCAGAAATATGCGGGCCCTATCGATTAATGAAAACGGTTCCCCGCATGCGGGCCCTATAGACTAATGAAATTGCGCCATAAAAGCTAAGTGACTATAGATTTACTGCTGTAATAATTACAGCAATATAATAATTATTATGATTGCAGGTTGATTCTGGCAATAAGCTAATATTCAAAGTCAAATAGAATGCTTGACTTTCATATTATTAGTAGTGTAAAAATATATCACGTTTTTCTTTACAGGTTCATCTGTTTTCAATGCTGTCATACAGATGTGTGTCCTATATTTACCGGGTGCTATTCGAAAATATTTAGGCATGGAACAGTCTGGTAAAGACCCTCAAAAATGCAAACACTTCACTAAAATTAAAACTCACTTGATTTCATATCTTGGTGATTTACTGAAGTTGCTTGGAGGAGTAACATCAGAGAATATATTGACTGTGTTACTCAAGCATTTGCATCAAATGTCTATTTATGTAGCTTGCTTCATAAGGATAGCAAAACAATCACTGAAAAAGCTGCTAACTTTCTGGAGTACTGGTGAAGAGACAGTAAGAGTGTTAGCCTTTCTGTGCATTTTGAGGATAACCAGAAACCAGCAGCCAGCATTACTTGATCTAGTGTTAAAGGCTATGTACTTGACTTATGTTAAAAACTGCAAATTCGTCAGCCCTTCTACTTGGCCAGGAATCAATTTCATGAGAAGATCACTTGTGGAAATGTTCTCACTGGATCTAAATGTGTCTTATCAACACGTTTTCCTTTACATTCGACAGCTGGCTATTCACGTGAGAAATGCTATTGTTGTACAAAAAATTGAAAACCGTCAAGCAGTTTATAACTGGCAGTTTGTGAATTCATTGCATTTGTGGGCAGACTTGTTGGGAGCAACTTCAAATAAAGCACAATTACAGCCATTGATCTACCCACTGGTCATGATCATTACTAATACAATAAAACTTGTGCCAACACACCAATATTATCCTTTGAGATTCCATTGTGTTGAGATTTTGGTAAATCTTTCAAAGGAATCAAATACATTTATGCCTATTTTACCATTCCTTGTTGAGGTAACTATTTTAAATGAATTGCTTACATGCTCAATAAAGTTTGAATGAAAGCTGTATTAATAAAATTACAATTTCAGGTTTTAACAACTTTCGACTTTAATAAGAAGCATAAAAAAGTTTCAATGAAGCCATTAGATTTTTCATGCATTCTTAGACTAGCTAAGTCCCAACTGATGGAGAATGGGTTTAAAGACTCAGTTATAGAACGCATATATGGCCTCATGTTAGAGTACACAGCGAATGAGTCACACACAATTGCCTTCCCAGATGTAACACTGCTTGCTGTTATACAGGTATGATTTGTTATATTTTGTATGACTGACTAAAAATTTATAAACAAGATTGACTGAAATGAGACAGACTGAATATATCGTAAATTGATCAGAAGTCTGTATATTTTAGTTCTAATATAATCAAAACCTAAACTAATCATAATTCTTATATGGAAAAAAGTTCGTATTTCATTATTTTTCTATCGTTGCAGATAAAGCAGTTCCTAAAGACGTGTTCCGTTTCAAATTACACGAAAAAAATGCGCCAGTTACTCGAAAAAATCGAGGAAAACTCTAAATTTATAGAACGAGAGAGAGCTAAAATTAGTTTCTCTTTGAATGAAGATAAAATGGTCGCAGCCTGGGAGACCAGCATTAAGACGAAGGGAACACCTCTACAAACGTTCTTCGAAAACTGGAGTAAGATAAACAAGATCCAGAAACGTAAGAAGATTACCAAAAATGACGAGATTGCTGGTGAGCTGCCCAAGATAAAAAGAGCTAAGCTGTCCGACGATGCAACACAGAATGCTAAGGCAGAAGATAAGGGGCCAGTTGAACTGTTCCCATCTGACGATGAGGAAGAAGACGACCACTTCAAAATGGAAGAAGATGATAACCCTGCACCGAAAGTAAAAATAACAAAGAAGCAAAAGAAAAATGAAAAGAAAAAACCAATCAAAAAGAAAACAATAGAAATCACCGACAATATGGTTGACGATAAGGGTGATATTGTACAAGAATTTAGTGTAAGTGATTGGTAATAAATGCTACATTTTATTAAAGTATTTTATTAGTAAACCCATGTAAATATCACAATAATAATATAGTTAAGTAATGGTAAACAATATAATAATGAAAAAGCGAGATAAAGTATACAGAACAAGATCATGTATCAAGTATCCCTTGCAGAAAGTAAGTCCAGTGCACTTTCGGTGATGATGGCTCATAGTTCTCAACAGTGAGAGTACCAGTAGGCATTTCTCTCCATCCTGTTGACGGCATGTCTGCCAAATACACTTGTATCTTGAATTCCTGAAGTGTTAAATAAAAATTAACTGCTGTAAAAGTAGGTTGATATAAAAAAAAAACTTTGTTAATTCGAAACACTTTCGAGGACAAGGGATTGAATAGCAGATAATGCACCGAGAAGATAACTAGAGCCACTGGTTAAGACTAGAATCCTTCGTTACGCTCGAGATTCAAGCAATATCAATTCTCGACGCCCTGTGTGATAGATAATAAACCGCAATTCGTTTTTTGGTACGTGCCTAAATGGCGTTACCTAAACAAACTGCGCTGAATTCCTAAATTAGAAGCATTTGATTTTTTCAACTTTGGGTTAATGTTCTGGTACCTACAGAACATCAGACGCCAGCACATCAAGCTATGCCAAACTCTTCCCCAATTGAATGAACCTTATTTTTTGTAAATAAAGTTGAAAAACTATCAAAGAGTTTGACAGATTGGGGTAGCTTGATGTGTGGCAGCTCATCAAGCTAAGGGTTTAAAACAAAAATCTTTGTAGAATAAGAAACGACAATTTATAGATGTTCTTGACATTTGAGTAGGTACCTATGTACCTATGGGTAGACTAGATAGACCGCACATCCACACTAACCAAAGAATGATCTGTCTCATTCGGAAGAGTACAAACATTGAAAAAACATGGGATCGATCGGTAAAATATAAGTTCTATCACAGCAATGCGAAAAAAGAAACATAACACTGATACAATTACCTTCTTAGGTCTAATCGGTTCAAATCCATCCTTTACGTAAAATTCATCACTGTCAATGTATACTTTGAACATTCTCGTGTCGTTGAAAACGTTTTTAAACAGGATTTGCGTGAACCCACCGGCTTTTATTTCGTATGGCCCTTGAGGTTTTGGTTCTTTTCCAGTTCCTTTTATGTTATATCTGTAAGTTAACATAGTTAGTACAATCATGTAGGCCGAACATTGATGTTTGAAATAAAGGCCATTGTAAATCCACCACAACAAAATACCTACTACCTCGCAAAAACCGAATAAGTAAATAAAACCACTAAAACTTTTTATGTAAAAATTTCACACCCTCTTCGGGTCTTACTCAAAAGATCGATCCTAGGGAAAAATTTGATGAAGATCAAAATTATAGGAATAGTAGATTGTTTAACTATTCTAAAGACGAGAGTGTTTTTTTTAATCCAGAGCGGAGCGAAGGATTCTAGAGTAAACTAGAGTTAACTAGTATCCTGAGCGCAGCAAGGAATTAAAAGTACCTACCTATATCACTCGAGCTTAAAATAGTGTTGCTCCCGAGGTGGACACTACTTTTTATCACCCTCTATGAGAAAATAAGTAAGTGCAACTTATGAACAAGAATTTATTTACGTACCTACAATTCAGAACCATAAGGCATACCTACTTAAAATATAAATAATTAGAGGTTGATGTTTATATTTGAACAATTATGGAAGTGTATCGTAACAATTTTTCACTTGAGGAAGACGCACTCGTTTTTTATAATTCTAAAATCTGAATATGAATCAACTACGAACGAAAGCAGAATGCATTTAATTTCGCGCGTTGTTTATTTTTCATCAACTTTTTTAAATTTGGCGCGCTCGCAGTTTTTCAGCCAGTCACATATTCAATACATTGTTCCCGCATGGTTTGTGATTCACCTCTTTGCTGATTGAAACATTAACTAACAATATTCACATTCCAATTCGAATCAATTTTGGTCCGTAGGGATTAATGAGCTATTTTGGTCCCTGTTTACGAGGAATAAACATAGCTCTTTTTGAATAGATGTGATAAAAATTAAATTTCGAACAACTTTAGCAATTCACATAATTTCGTGTTATACCTACTAACAATAAACCATATAGACATTAATTAAAAAAAGTCACCCACCACCAAATGGCGAATAACCGAAATCGGTGTAAATGCCGAAAACCGATATGTAGGGTAGGTACAGTCAACAGCAAAAGTAGATGATCAAAATCAGAAATTCAATACTAATGAACGGAGTTCACGCCAGAACTGTGTGGCGTCGAAGTGATTCAAAAGTATGTGATTGTAAATTATACCAAACATTTACTACCAGTACAGCTGCCATATGTTTGCGATCAGTTTTGACTCCAAAAGTTATAAACTCAATTCGCATCAGAACTAAGAAGTGAAAAAAAAAATCAAAACTAGTGAACAGCTAAAATCAAAATTTAAATGATGAAACAGGCCACGTAATCGTGAAGCAAATAATTCATCCATACGTATTTTTTTATTAACCCAGTAATTTTATTTGTTATGTTTAAAACAGCTGAATTTGATAAAAAAAAATGCACATTTAATATCTGCCAAATTTCATCCAATTGAACCCCTAAAACAGCACAATGTTCATTAATAAAAACTTATTTACAAAAAAAAACAACCAACTGCCAAAAAAACACTACAAAGTGAAAAATATTAAAGTTATTTTTCACTTTGAAATGTTTTTTTTGGAAGTAGGTTGTTTTTTTTTTGTAAAAATGTTTTAATTTTTCACTTTTAGTGGATCAGTTTAGTTACAATAGCCCAATGACAACTGCTCATCACCTCTAACAACATATTGCTTTTCTCGATACAGGGACGTTAGTTGTTGAGGAGTTCTCCTAGTAAGATCCAGGAGAACTGGAGCTCCATGGTGAAGGCATCATCACCACTATGCATTTTGACAAGCTTAAATTACTTAGCAACTACATTAAAGTACCTAATCGAATCGCAACCCGTGAAATACTTAGGTATAATTGAGTAGTTCTGATGCCCATCTGTGGTCTTCATCATCAGTTCCACTTTAGCAAACGGTGCTTTCCGAGAGCGAATGCACGAGTTACTATACAAAATACCCAAATCACTATAGGTGTTCCAATAAAATTTGAGGTTTTCCCTCGATTTCCGTAGGATCCCTTCATCAGATTCTGACTTGGTGACAATGAGACCACAGCGAGAGTATACCCTTTCATACAAAAAAATAATTTTGCAAATCCGTCTATATATGACGAAGTTATGCCCAAACATACATATGAAATATACATATAAACATCCGAATTGATAACCTCCTCCTTTTTCAGAAGTCGGTTAAAAATAATATAATTCAAAAACTTTAGTATTTAAACTGGTTTTTTTTGTTACTTCTGTCAAATGTTTAAAAGTAGCTGATGAGATACAAAACGATAATTGAATAAATATTATCATCTTTTCATGTTTGTGAATTTATGTCAATGTTCAAAAGTAACTAATGTGATACAAAACGATAATTCGATAAATATTATTATCTTTGCATGTTTCGAATTTATGACAATGTTCAAAAGTAGCTGATGTGTTACAAAACGATAATTCGATAAATATTATTATCTTTGCATGTTTCGAATTTATGTCAATGTTAGGAGGAGGAGGTTATCAATTCGGATGTTTATATGTATATTTTTTATGTATGTTTGGGCATAACTTCGTCATATATAGCCGGGTTTGCAAAATATTTTTTTTGTTTGAAAGGGTATACTCTCGCTGTGGTCTCATTGACACCAAGTCAGAATCTGATGAAGGGATCCTATGGAAATCGAGGGATAACCTCAAATGTTATAGGAACACCTATAGTGATTTGGGTATTTTGTATAGTAACTCGTGCATTCGCTCTCGGAAAGCACCGTTTGCTAAAGTGGAACTGATGATGAAGACCACAGTAGGGCATCGGAACTACTCAATTATACCTAAGTATTTCACGGGTTGCGATTCGATTAGGTACTTTAATCTTTCAACAGAGGTAATTAGAGACACAATAGAAAGACAATGACAGGCGGACACCGGTGTCCTCTCGGGGTTTAATGAATTAATATAGTTGCTAAGTAATTTAAGCTTGTCAAAATGCATAGTGGTGATGATGCCTTCACCATGGAGCTCCAGTTCTCCTGGATCTTACTAGAAGAACTCCTCAACAATTAACGTCCCTGTATCGAGAAAAGCAATATGTTGTAAGAGGTGATGAGCAGTTGTCATTGGGCTATTGTAACTTAGATAAATTGCAAACTGACCCACTAAAAGTGAAAAATTAAAACATTTTTACAAAAAAAAACAACCTACTTCCAAAAAAACATTTCAAAATGAAACAAGTGCTTTTTTTAGGGGTTCAATTGGATGAAATATATGAAATATATTTAATATGCATTTTTTTTTATCAAATTCAGCTGTTTTAAACATAACAAATTAAATTACTGGGTTAATAAAAAAATACGTATGGATGAATTATTTGCTTCACGATTACGTGGCCTCAGTTTCATCATTTAATTTTTGATTTTAGCTGTTCACTAGTTTTGAATTTTTTTTTCACTTCTTAGTTCTGATGCGAATTGAGTTTATAACTTTTGGAGTCAAAACTGATCACAAACATATGGCAGCTGTACTGGTAGTAAATGTTTGGTATAATTTACAATCACATACTTTTGAATCACTTCGACGCCACACAGTTCTGGCGCGAACCCCGTTCATTAGTATTGAATTTCTGATTTTGATCATCTACTTTTGCTGTTGACTGTACTAGTAGGGTAACCGAGGGGTTCCAAAGGAATTACAAAAGCTATTATTTTTTTTGCTATCTACCCCGTTTCTGATCTAATTCAACTGGGCTATTAGTAGTAGGTACCTACATTCGAAGTTTACAACCAAATATCCTAAGTTTTCTGGGCGGCTGTATGCTGGGCAACACGACCAGTTGAGTAAAGCATTGCCTCATGGTGTCCGTGTACGCCGTCCTCTGTTTCTTTAACTTACATGAATTCACCAGCAGCAGGCGATTTAAAAGAAACTGTACAATGTTGAACACCGAGCTCCGTCGGTTCGAACCATACTAAAAACTTCCCCTTCTCAAGAGGCCCGAGCACGAACACGTCTTCTGCCAGTACTGATGGATGAGACAACTGTAAAAAGGCCAATATATGTATAGATATAGACTAACATCAACATAATAAAACCAAATTCTAAAGTACAGTAAATGTATGCACTTAGAAAGAAAGAAAACACTTTTATTTGCCACAGACACAGACAGAAACAGACAAAAACTAAAAAAAAGAAATCAGTAGGTATTCCTAATCTTCTTCTTATCGTGTAGTTACTGGTTAGTGACTAACCAGCAGGCCTAGCCATATAACAAAATAATTCTATTTCTATTAGGTACTTATCGTAATCGATAAGGCGACAATAGAAAAAAAACGGTGTATATGGAATCAGCTGTTTGTCAACTGTCAAGTGTTAACGAGTAGAATTTGAGGGCTGAAAATGAAATACACCTAGAAGGAAAGAAAGAAAGAAAGAAAGAAAATATATTTATTTGGGACACGCACAGGAATTTAACAGTACAAAACTAAAACTATCATATTAAATAAAAATAAAACAAAAGACCTGTGCGAGGCCAAAAAGGCCCCTATCTCAGCACGATGCCACGATATAAGAAAAGCAAAATACCGCAGCGCTGTTATTCTGATAGGGCCTACTGCCATTTGACAGTTGACAAACAGCTGATTACTTATAGTACGCCATTTTCTTTCTATTGTCGCCTTACCGATTACGATAATTGAAATAGAATTTGTGTTAGAGTTTCTATGACGCCCATAGGCCTCTGACTTGGCAACACATGCCCTCGAGAAATATCTCTCAGACATTTCCTCACGATGTTTTACTTCACCGGTTTTTTTAAGCAAGCGATAATCATACAATACGCACATGAATCCGAAAAGTCAGGTGCGTGCTTCGAGTTCGAACTCTAGACCTATGATTTGGTAATCCGCCGGTCACACCACTAGGGCTCACTGCTTGCAATATTGCTTAGTATTTCTAATGATACCTACCTAGGTACTTCATGTTCATAAAAAAATTATGTCAGTTAATGACAAAATATAGTTACCAAGTACCTAAATATATGTAGGTATGTACGACATAGAATATGAGAGCAGCGGTGGCCCAGTGGTGGCGGCCCCGACTTACGTACAGTCGTGGGTTCGAACCCAGGCAGGACTTTGTGTAATTTATTTCATCACCACTGCTCTCGAAAACGGTGAAGGAAAACATCGTGAGAAAACTGGTAGGTATGTCCTAGAGTCAAAAATTCGAAGACATGTGACATCTACCAATTTGCACTGGGCCCGCGTTGTAGGTTATGACCCATACGCAAAATACGCGCTTTGACGTGGAGTTGCGGATACCAGCCCATCCATCCAGCCATCTTTATCTTTTTATAACATAGAACATTGTCGGCGGTTGCTCGTCGTGATTATGGCAAAAAGGATATGGTCATCTAGGCGTTTGTAATTAATAAAACAAGATAATAACCGTGCAATTAAAATCAGCCCTGTTGTCAGTCCTGTTCTGCACTCTGAGACGGATCGGAACACTACTGCCTAACGATGCTTCGTACTCCAAATGTTTCTCTTTAGCAGGCAGACATTTCAATATTACTTTGTAGACAAATGTGCCGACCAAAAAATTGGAAACTTCCAAAAACTCATATGTAGTGCCAACTACTAATGGTGAATACGTCATAGTTAATGTAGCCTGAAATAAATAGTTACAATCAGAGTAAATAAGTAGTTATACTCCATCCAAAAATACATGTCAAAATTGTTTACCTTTTGTTAACTACCTAATGTAGTTAACAAAAGGTAAACAATTTTGACATGTATTTTTAGTTAATAACACAGTTTAAAAGTAAAATGCAGCTGAAAACAAATTTTGATACAAGAAAAACGATTACATGATCAATTAAACAATTTGTTTAAACAGTAGTTGTATTTAATTAATGAGCGTTTATGTAAAAAGACCTGTCAAGATTGTTTACATTTAGTTAACTACCTACTCGGATGGAGTATAGGAGTTTTATTAAACTATTACATTACATAATTATAACCCTACGTACGGGTTAGTTTTTACTGGTGCACGTGCAACCTATTAATGATCGAGGGGTGATACTGAACCAGAAAAACTTCAGTCTTTACTTTACCTTACTTCGCATTCTCCTGATTTATTTTTATTATTATTTATTATAGATCTCTGCCTAACCCTTCGGGGATTACATGCGTAATGTTATGTTATGTACTTAAGTATTTAAAATTTACCTCTGAATTTCCATTGACTCTCAAAACTTCGGGACATTGTAGTTTCTCACAGCTAATGTTATAATCAGCATCGTTGGCAAGCGGATTTTTAATGATAAGATCATTTTGTGCCATCTCGCGCGCACGACATTCAAATGTCAAGGTGTCTACTACAGGGCTCGGAGTTACAGTCACGTTGATGTTGTAGAATTGATACTCACGACTTACTTCGTTCGTAAACAGTACCTGCAAAAATATATTAGGTTTACGGTTACGGTTTAAAAATCAATATTCCACAACTTTCACTAAACGCCATCTAGTTCCAAACTAACCACAGCTTGTGCTATGAATATTAGACAACTGCTAAAACATACTTTTAATATATTTCTAACTACATACATATTATAGATAAATTACACCCAGATACAGAACAAATGATCGTGCTCATCACAAAAACATTAAAATTTGTCTTGGGTGGGAATCGAACTTAGCAATCGGCATAGCAGTCAGGGCCACTAACCACTAGACCAACAGGAAAGTCAAAATACCTAGGAAAAAACCTGAAATAGATGTTTAGGTACCTACCCTACAATTATCAAAGTGCCTAATCATCCTTCCTACTTCCTACTAATATTATTATCGCGAAAGTTTGTGAGGATGGATGGATGGATGGATGTTTGTTTGTTACTCTTTCACGTAAAAACTACTGAATGGATTTTAATACACTCGAATAGTGCCTACGTCATGTCCATAAAAATCTATAATAATTTACCCGAAATAATAAAATGTTCAAATAAATATAATATTTTTATCAATAAATTGAAATTTTTCCTAATAAGTAAATGCTACTATAGTATAAACGAATACTTAAATGATAAATTGTAATTAACATATCTAATTATATTAATAAATACTCAAAATATTAATGACATAATAAATAATTGCGTAATAAATTAAATAGAAATAATTTCGGTGGGTATTTTTAAATAATTGTAATTAAATATTGTAACAAACACTCTGTATCCTTCCTCCTCTCTCCTAGTTTTAATGTATGCTGTGCCCGACAGGGTCCATAATTGTGACTAAAATAAAATAACCCTAACATATCTATGTAAACATTATGGTACGCAATAAAGAATTGAGAATTGAGAATAAAATTTGGTGTGAGTTAGCTGACACCCTGGATTAACATATAGGCTACTTTTTATCCCTGTATTCCCACGGGAACGGGACCTACGCGGGTGAAACCGCGGGATGTCTGCTAGTATTATATAATCCCATAAAATGGACTGCAAGTGGTGTTGCTCCTGATTGTAGCAAAAATAAATGTATGTTAGTAAAAAGGGTATTCAGACAGTTTAGTGGCAATGCAGTCTTAATAGTTAATTAATATCTATTAACAAAGAATAGGTACGTAACTTACTAGGAATGTCATTTGGCACTCCTCATAACCGACGAACTGCCACCGGCACGTGGCCACTGCTTCACCCCACGTTTTGATAGTGTCTGGGCATTTGATTTCGAAATACCCTTCGAATTTATCAGGAGTTATCTTCACCACCTCCGAAGATACCAAGTAAGACTCGCTGTGCTGAAAAAGTAGAGCGTCCCTATTAAAAGAACCAGAATTGGCTAGTTTACCTAATATTTTAGAAATGTAATTATAGTAACTGAATCTTCCAGTACCTACCCAACCAGTGTTGAGTTTCTTAGAAATTAATTAGTTGCAAGAATTAATCTGTTTTTATTTCTGAGCGACAAAGAACCTATTCATGCGTACGCGCCTGCCCTCCGTTCAGTGATTGAGTCACTTCTATTCGCCCCGTTTGTGTGATAGGAACTAGACGCATTACTTCCAAATATAGTATAAAGGTTATAATAAAAGTTTATATTAAAAGTTAACCTTAAAAGTGAAGTTTAATTATTCCTATCACCTAATAAATTAATAACCAGTACCAGAGTGCAATTTTTTTGCCATCTACCTTCTTAGAAATGCAAATAAGAAATACATCTAAATCTATACTTATCTTATCATAAAAAGGGAAGATTTGTATTTTGTATATGTAACGAATATACCTACTTAAAAATTACAGGACCGATTTGAAAAAATCATTCACCGTTGAGAAGCTACACTAAGCCCGGGTAACATAGGCTACTTTTTATCCGTGTATTCTCACGGGAACAGGAACTTCGGAGGTGAAACCGTGTGACGTCCGCTAGTTCTGTGTATACCTATTACCTACAGGCTTTTAAACACAAAACAACCTACCTTCTTAAAAAAACGCTAACTGGTGAAAAATAACTCCAGTTTCTCCAGTCTGTGGCTTTGTTTCGTTCATTATTGGCCACCGACTTTCTAAACTGGAGTTATTTTTCATCTGTTACTTGTTTTTAAGAGGTCGGTTGTTTTTTTAGAAAAAAATATTTTGCAATTATTACCCATAACACAAGCTCTTAGCTTAGCTTGGGACTAGATGGCGTTGTGTGAAAAGTTGTGGAATATTTATTTATTTATTAGTTTCTACGTATGTAAAGAAAGTCTTTCAAAACTTGAAAGAATAATTGAAATTCGTTAACAATTGCTAAAGAAGTTCTATCTAAACATTAATATGTACATCTCTGCCGGGCCCTTTTAAAATATAAGAAATATAAGGGCGTAATGTTACTTATGTTATGGAAATACAAAAGCTCAGCATAGACATCTGACTATAGCAATCGCGAATAATTTGCTGTTATGCGTTGAAGAGTTCCGTTGCCTGTCTTCTTCATCAGTTTTTTTTCACCAAATGATACTTTCTTAATGAAAATGCTTTATTTGTTCCTAAAAATGTTAAAACCGGTGCGTGTGTACCTATATCTTTTGAGGAGCTCCCTTAATTCCTCGAGGATGCCTCATCAGATATGAGTTTTAATATTAAAGAATTTTGGAAATCGGTCCATAAATGACGGAGTGCTGTAAGTAAGTTAAGTAGGTACACTCAAATTACCTCTGTTAAATTGTAAACGAGCAACGGTTCAGTATGAACCTCCTTGGCCGGTACACTTATGTTAATAGTGCCATTAGGGTTAGGTGCTTCAGCATTTCCAGCTAATGTAACGATTAATGCAGCTTCGCCAAGGGGCGAGTACAATACTTGACTCTAGGGAATGGAAAGCAAAATTATATTAAAGAAAAGATACGTTATAGGTACAAGGCAGAAAGATCCGGATCCCATGAATCCATTACAATATATGATCGTGGACCAAGTTTATAAGTTTTCTCTGATGTGGTTTTTACATGAAACTGAATAAAATTGTCATTTCTATCTAACTCAATGAGACGTTAGGTATATGAAAAAAAAAATGAATCTCATTCGCTAATAACTTTTAAGGACAAATGTCTTTTAGATTAGATAGACGGACATGATTATTTTTCTCATGACTTTTTACAGTTAATTAAAATTGTCAAAAAGTTAGGATTTTTTTTTGAAAAACAATACCCTGGGTGGTCCAGAATTATGTACAGAGTGGTATCAGTAAGTATGAATGTAAGTAAACGAAGCATATGGCGCTCTTTAGTTTCTGCCTACCCCCATAGGAAAAAGGCGTGAGTTTGTGTGTGAATGAGTGTATGGTATCAGTATGTGTGTCCATGTCCGTTCCATCCAGTATAGCGAAATACAAATAAGTATACGAAAAAGGTTACATCATGCCGGCCAATACGTCTCGGTTTGAAAGTGACAGGAATATCCAACGTTGAATTGGGTTCAACATTAAACTCTTTCAAAGTTTCGAAGGGTCCTCCTGATATTTCAGAAATAATAAGCCAGAGATCGTCAGTCCTGTAAACGACAATAAACATGGTAGGTCGTTAAATATATCGTTACATATATTCTAGCAAAATTATCTAAGTACAAAATTTATTTAAGCGTTCTTATGCCTACCTACATGACATTTACTACTTGACCGAACGACTGGACGTACGACCCTTTGGTTAAACTGGTAGTCAGATATTCGGCGTTTTAAGTTGACAACTTCTGACGACTGTCTAAGATCTACAAACAAAATGTTTAACCTTTCAATCGTGTCAATTAGAGACACATAGAAAGACAATGACAGCGCGGACAACGGTGTCCTCTAGGGGTTTAATGAATTAAAGGACTACGACGGCTATCATTATCCCGTTGAGTTCTCATGACATCGACAGAGTTGGAACCGGCTTTTAATCACTCCATTCATGTATTGTGTGTATGTAGCAGTGGCGAAGTGTTGGATATAACTCGATTCAGATAACGGCTTCCCTTTGGATATTCGAAAGAGCAACTCTTGCGGTACCTATTGACTTATAGAAGCCAGACTCTAGTATTGCCAAATATAAGGCATTTAAGTACACAAAAGGTGGATCCTATGGATGGTAGGGTAGACCGATGACTTCAAAAAAGACAGCAATAGTGATACGTATACTAAGTTTTTTTTGTCGGCTTCCCTAATAAGTAAATTGACCCCTCGCTATACTGATATGTAGATACTTACGGATTGGTAACGACAATGTAGTCGGTATGTTGATCTCGGACAGGACATTCCATATACAGAGTTTTATTTTCAATGTTACCCACATCAATGCATGTTGCGTAAAGGGCTAGTTCGAGAGGCATGTAGTTTTCTAAATTACAGCTTGCCTGGAACATGACGTAAAAGTTCAGTCAGTTAACAAAACTACCAAGAAAAAAAAACGTAATGTCAAATAAGAAAAGACCGATGAGCTCGAAACGGCCGCCCCGATTTTGATAAAACATGTCAAAGAAAAAACTTTATTTCAAATGAAAATCCGCATCGAAATTAGCGAAGCCGTTTAAGAGCTTCGATGCCAAAGACAGATTGACACAAATTCAAATTCATTTATTTAGCTAACACAACAGAAAACTGACATGATTAACAGCGGGTCCCAAACTAGGCACAGCCTGTATCATGGTGACCCAGACACTACACAAAGTTGTACAATATTTTTATTGTTCTGTAACACACACACACATACCAGTCAAACTTATAACATCCCTGTTTTTGTGTCAGAAATTAGGAAAGACCTTCGAAAAACTGCAAACGTGTTCAGACGTCAATAATTCGGGAGTTCAGAATCATGTCCTGCAGTGCGATTCCGGTCAAATCACCGCGTGATAATGTAGGCGTAGTGAGGGTGACTTGAGCTGTCATTCCATACTAATGCTAGGCATTGACAGTTCACTTCACTCAAGTTTTTACGGTGTAACTTTTACTGAATCGACCGGCTGCAGTGCTAACGCGGACGCCCGGACGGTCGTGAGCGACGCGTTAATATTTTTTTATTATTGTTTTTTTTTCTTTCTTTTATAATTTTAGTTTTTTTTAAATCTTATTGTATTGTTATATATTTATATTATCTTTTTTTAATACTTTGTTTTCTTAAGTGTGTCCGTGGCATCACAACGGGCCCTATCAGAATAACAGCGCTGCGATATTTATATTTTTAAATGTCGCAGCTAATGCTGAGATAGGCGCCTTTTTGGTCTCGCACAGGTCTTTTTATTATTATTTTTTTATTTTTGTCTTTAGCTTATTAATCTTTTCTTTTTTTATCTGTTTTGCTGTTCTTTTGTTTTATGTTCTGTGCGTCCAAATAAATATTTTCTTTCTTTCTTTTCTGTAAAAATCACCCCGTGAAAATGTAAGTGGATTGAGCTGTCATTCTATACTAATGTTAAGCCATTGACAGCCACTTTTACAGAATTGACTAGCTGAACTCATGTTTTGCCTGCAGGTTGTGTGCCTTCTGTAGATAAATGGAACATACGTACCCATACTTTAATGAACGGGTTATGATTGAGCGGCCTGAACGTTATGGTAAACGTTACGTTGGTGTGAGCAGCTATTGAACCGTACTGTGGGCTGATCGTGAACTCATCCGATATCAATGGCTGCCACCAAAATCTGGACAGGAGATTATAATCGAAGATTCATAAAAAGTAGACGAAAATTACATGAGCGTAGTGAAGTTTTTTGGTTAGAAATAGCAGTCCATCTTATTTTTAAAAAATAGTAAGTATTTTATTTTAATTACCTAGCCCCAAAATCGCCTTTATTCAGTAGCATCACTTTGAGTTTCTTGCATCCGCGTTTGCGCACGCGACCAAATTGTAGTGAGTTCTGACTGAAGACCAGATTCATACCCGTGGCACATCCGCTCAGACTAACCAGAGGCCGCTCAAAGTTCAACACTTTCATGTTTAACTAAAATTGAAAGACGGCAATAAGAAACCGAAGAATAAGGGCAAACACAAAATAAAACTGAGCTCAAGTAGCACATCTTATAAACTGCATTATACTGTGCCTAGCACGAATGCTTGCTATTAGTTACCTAATTACCCAGGATAGCTTTTGAAGTTATCTTGAATCAACGAACACATGCATAGGTATAATATATAATGTAATGAAGCCTGTAAGCACATCCTTTTTAGACAGTTGTGTAAAAAGTTAACTCCCATAAAAGGTGGATATAATTATAATCTTAGGATCTGGCTTTGAAACTAAGTCCTAAGTACAAAATCAAACTTTTTTGGGTCTCAATTTTGTTTTACCGAAAATTGAACCGATTGGAGGTTACAAAATGTAGATAAAACAACGAAAAGTAGATATAGATACCTGAACGTTGAGCGTGCTTATCAAGCCAACTGGCTTGAATTGTATCTTCACAGGAACTTTCCCGTACGGTTGTATCAAGCTTATATTCGGTATTACCTTCAGAGACGACAATGCATTCTGTATGTCCATGGCGATTTGGTTTCGAATTTTATTATTTTTGTATGTTTGCAACATTTGTACTCTGAGAAATCATGTATCCAAATGGTCATTAGAGTAAATTGTCTAGATATACAAGTACAAGCATTCTAAAATGATTTCAGTTTCAAATTATTGGAACTTCCATAATCCAGAAAATTTTAACTAATTAGAAACGCAGGGCATTTACCTTGACGGCTCACCATTGTTCTGCGGGTCATCTGCCACAGGACAAAGACAAGCACTAGTAGCGTCAGACATAGTGGTATCTTCTACAACAGGGTACATTTCTCTAAATATGTACGATGCTTCAATTGGTATTTTGCTATGATTCATCACTTCTATGGTGCGAATAAATTTTTCACCCACTTTTACGTGACCTAAGTCAAAGCTCTTTTGGCAACCTTCGTAAAGATCAAACAGTAGAGGAACTCCTGGAAATCACGAAAAAGGAACAAATGATTATTATTTATTTGACTTTCAAGTTTTCGTTACTTTCTTGGGCCTTCTCTGTATGAGAAGAGGCCTTTAAATTGCCCTGCAGTGGGATAGTAACAGGCTGGTATTATTTTTATTATTATTTCTTGCGCCTACCATGTTCGGTCTCTGTATCACCTTAAGGTAGAAAGTGCCTATGGCATTAAGCCCGCCTTTGAACAATAAATAAATAATATTACCCAAAAATTTTAAGTAAGTTGGTACTCATATCCAAAACAACAATAAATAAATACCTTCTCCTGTAATAGTAACATTTTCTTCGCAAAGTGAGTTCACCCAAAACTGTAAGGTGAATTCGTATGTTTTAACCTGTTTCGGTCGGAAGTAAATTGTTATTTTCAGGCGCTTCCCAGGTTTGACACTCTGTACTTTTTCGTAATCTACGAACAGTTCTGGTGTACTCGGAAAGTTTAAGTCCATACTGTAATGATAAAGAAACAATCTATAGATACCTACTCATATATAACTGAGCTATGCAACGGTTGAAGAATATTTATTTGGCGTAAAGCTAAATTGAGAGTGATAATCGTAGGTGTGCTTCGTGGAATAGGAAATCATTTTTTTTATTTGTAGCCCACAGGGTGTGCTAAATGGAATACTTTGGGTGTGCTTCGTCTGGGTGTGCTTTGTTTGGGTGTGCTTCATGGAATACCTCGTAGGTTCACCTTGATACCATGGGAGTGTAAAGTAAAAAAGCACGCGTATAAGCTGCATTGTGCAAGATTATTTTTTGTTATGAGCAAGTGTGTTGAAAAATAAATAAACGGATTCCTTACATTATAGGCACTTTATCATCATTAGTAAAGGCAATGTTCTTCTTGTAGGTGAAATCGGGTGCATTGATAAAACACCTCGAAAAGTTATAGTTCATAGTCGAAAAATGATACAAAGGTTGTTCAATTTCCGCATGAATGAAAATATTGTATTCGGGCCCATCTGAAATCTAATTAAGGAAATAGCCACTCAGTTCGATTAGGGTTATTTGAGCTGGTTGAATAACTTTTCAATAAATCGATCTACTTATTGTTTTGATATTAATTTTAATAATGTACTTTAGGCACTATTATTACTTAATGATTTTTCAGAGAATTACTTCTCTGAAAAACGTAAAGTTTTTTAAAACCAGGACAGGTTGAGTAAATTCGTATGCAGTACCTAAATAATAAAATTGTAAGTAGATGTGAAGTCATTAGAAGGATAAGTAATTAACTATATGTCTATTTTTAATAAATAATCATTCTACATTTAGACACCATGACAAATACTTAATTAGGCTAATTTATTTTAAAACACTTCAAAAGTTTCAGTACAAGTCAACCTTCCCCGTAAAAAGTTAGTCGTGTAATCCGTGCAAAAACAGACTCTAATAATCACTTCTACCGTCTCTTAAAGTACCATTAAAGCAGTTGTTGTGCTGCTTTAATGTCGTGCGATTGTTACCTTGTTAACACATGCGTCTATGATCAAGTATCCTCTATTCAAAGAAATAGTTAAAGCACATGGATACTCAATTATGGGCACCGTGCGTACGTACAGACAAGGTGACCGGGAAAGCCTCGACGGGCACTTGCTTGAGGGTGAAGTACAGAGTACATTCCACTTCGTTAGCCGGCGTGACATGGCCGCTTTTGGGCTCCACTCTAAGCTGCATGTACTTTTTGACGCGAGAGCCGTTGTAACTCCAGTCGAAGAAAAACGTAGCAGAACCATCGTTCTTAATAATGAACGGTATTGTTCTTTCATAAGTTGAAGCAGTCTAAAATATATAAAACATCATATAGTCAAAGCAATTTATCGTTCCTAATAGATAGACTTTTACTAAACTAAGTCCTGACGCATTCACTCAGTAACTCATTGACGTCCTGCCCAAATTCTTTGACCTTGGCCAGGAAGCTTACATTTTACACAGAGTATAATAAGATATAATATAATATAGTCATGTTATAAAGAGGAAAGACTAGATGTTTGTTTGTTAGCACAATGCAAAAAAATAGGCTCCGAAACTTCTGGACCGACTTGAAAAAATCTTTCGCGGTTGAAAAGCTACACTATTGCGGGGGGACATAGGCTACTTTTTATCCCTGTATTCCCACGGGAACGGGAGCTACGCGGGTGAAACCGCGTGACGTCTGTTAGTATATTATATAATAACAGTCGTACGAGTCCATAGAAGTTTAAGCTACCGAGGTCGGTCTGTAGATGGGTGACTATCCATTACAAATCGAGATGAGAGAGATCACACCTTAAAGAGTTGGTCCTGGCTATCATTGGTTGATCTTTCATGGTCGTTAGGGGGTAATTAAGAGTCTGAATATCAGAGAAACAGCCTAACCACGAGGTACATAGATAGGCAGTCGATCCACGTTAAACATAATTATATATTTCTAGCCAAATTGGGTTAGCCCGGATGAAATCACTAATTAAGATCTAGTATACAAATATTTAGAAACCCTGCCTGCTTTTATCTTTAGATTGAAGGTATAGGTGTAAGTATAAAAACAAACCTGATCTAAATGTATATTTGTAATAGCTTCACTGTTGAGTATATGTTCATGGCCAATTAAATAGTAGATCACTTTAGGCTTAATGGAAAAACTAAGCGCGTTGACGCACAGTGTTAAAAATTTAGTCAAATACGTGACATTGCAGAATATTTTAAACGATAATGGGCCATCCTGGATTGGAGTGTATATCAATCTGAAAAAAGAAAAAATAACACCGAAGTGGTTAAAGGACCAAAACAATAAACCAATACACATTATGGACAAAACTCTTACTTTATTGGTGTTTCAGATCTTGCTTTTAATGTTCCTTCATTGGGCTGGCAGATGATAGGCGTCTTACCAGATTCGTTACACAATGAATTTCCCTTGAATTCAAAGTTGAGATCTTCTGTCTCATTGCTCTTCAACATAACTATGTTTGTCGACGTGAAACCAACCAGAGAGTTCCTTATGACAAGTATTGTTGGAACGAATATAACGTCTGGCTCTCTTACCAAACCAACAACTAATATATTCATTGTTAGGCTATGAACTGGTATTTCGAATTTCCACTGCGACTCGTAGTCCTGAAAGTTAAGTCCTCAAAGTTTACCTTGAAGATAACAGTAGTTAAAAACTTTTATACTAAAATATACAGCTGACAAAGTTATGACAAAATGAGAACCTCCTCCTTTTTTTAAATCAGTTGAAAACAAGCCCAAAAATGGGATTACATACCCCAGGCGCAGTAGGCGAAAATGTAAAGGTGACTTCGGTAGACGTGCCAGCTTCGACATATCCTTTCAACATGTTGCAATGAACTGGTACAAGCTCCGGATTATCAGACAGTATCATTTCGAATATGAATTCATATGCTTCGCTTGTTGGGTTTATGACATTGAAAGTTCTAAAATATTTAAGAGATTTTAAGTGTAAAATTAAATAAAAGTGGTGATTTTTAAAGCCGTTTTCATTGTGAGCTCAATTAATATTACGGTCAACCGCACGTCAGTGGTAACCGTATAAAAAATTGCTCTTTTTATTTTTATTATTGATTGCTCGTGTTTGGTCACTATCTCACCTAATGGTAAGCGATGATGTGGTCGAAGATGAAGCACGCTTGCCTAGAAGTAACTTATGCACTCTTGACCTAAAGTAAGGTAAGTAAAGGTATCAGGAAACACCGACTCGGGCAAGGATTTTCATTCACAATGAAGGTATTCCCAAAACGTCTAGGTGGGGGGTCTACGTATGGGTAGGTAGGATGTCCACCAGGTATCGGTGGCGCAGCGCCAAATGTGTCGTGGTCCGATGATGGAAAGGGTCAACGATACCATGGACGTGCGGTAGACAATACCTTAACCATTTTATATTTCTAACTGACTAGGATATATGAAACAAACTTCTTATAACATCCGGATCCCAAAACATTGAATTCCAATACGGTTAAATGCGGAGGTAGGGCTACTCCTGTGATCTTTCTTCTGCCTGACGTCAAGTAACTGCTCTCCTCGATGTCCAAGTGGACGTAAGGTATCATGGAGCGTACTGCCAGTTTGCATGTTATATTTTGATCGTATGGATCTAGATTATCTGAATGAACATAAAAAACGTGTCATTATAATAATACTTTTACATGTCAAGCACGTTA
The DNA here is from genome assembly GCA_921972225.1 of Euplexia lucipara. Classification (NCBI taxonomy): domain Eukaryota; kingdom Metazoa; phylum Arthropoda; class Insecta; order Lepidoptera; family Noctuidae; genus Euplexia; species Euplexia lucipara. Next base: position 16,697,185 of record OV179146.1, read on the forward strand.
AGCCCGTGGACTCAGCTCTTGACAGTTGTTACGAGTAATCAGATCGAAAGTCTAACCAGGACCTTTTCTACCTGCTCCAGGACCTTTTCTACCTGCTTAACATTCTCGAAAATGTAGACTCCCCTTAGAAATTACTATAAGAAAGAATAATTTGGTCAGTTCTACAGTAAGGAAAACAGGAATGAATAAGTAAAGTTGTACCTACGTTAGGGTGTCCCAAAAAAATAAAAGTTGTTTTTTTTTAACGCATACCCTCTAATTATATTTGAATAGAGTTAAAACACGTATAAATAAAATTTCATGTACCTAGGACCACAGCAACCCGTGCCGACTTGCATTGATACATTTCAGTACTTGTTAACTTCGACGCGTCGGAAATATCGTATCGGTGTTTAGTAATTACTGGTTTTTTTCTTAGTGAACGCATTATTTTCGTTTAGTCAAGGTGTCAGGGGAATTACGCAGTTCTAGAAAAGACATATTTTTAATTGGCGATGTTATACATCAAATTACCGGTTCAAAATATCCCTCCAATGGCCAAGTACTGGCGGTTCTGTTTTATAATATTCGTGAAGTGAATTTAAGTGCTTATGAAAACGTAAATCTAACTAAAAAAGAGTGTATTATTTATTGGGAAAAGGCCCGTATACCGACTAAGGCTTTAACTAACTGTGTTAAGAAATTAGTTACCTTATACCAAGTCTGGAGAGATTTACAAAAAAATGCGAACAAAATACAACCCATATTCAAACAACGTCGTCCAGATTTTATTACAAGTATTGGTCACATGCCGATGTCCTTTAATTAATAAAAATAAATAAATATAAAATATTCTTGGAGCGATAGAGAGAGCCAGGCAGCATGGTCACTTAGCTGGAGTGCATAAAAAGTTGACCGACAAAGAGGAAAAATCGCGCCTTAGAAATATCAAGGAACAAAAACGTCGAGCTAATTATTATGCATCCCTTACTGCTTCGATTTCATCTTATCAAGAAAAATATCTTCTGATTCTGAATGGAAGTAATGGATTTGCTAGACGATTGGTCCACCCCAATTGAGATCGCACTGTCCGATATTAATAAAACGTTAACGAGAAACATTTTATAACTCTAAAATTAGTGGCAGGTGTCGGTTAAGTATGAAAAATCACCGTTGAAGAGGAAGAAAAGCAATTTTTACCGCGTTGCGTACATAAACTCAGGCTCATATACCCTGATTGTAAAACAACAACTTCGAAAAAAAAAAATGTAATAAACTAGCAGACGTTACGCGGCTCTACCAGCGTAGTTCCCGTTCCCGTAGGAATACGGGAATAAAAGTAGCCTAAGTTACTCAAGGTGAATGTAGCTTTCTAATGGTGAAAGATTTTTTTAAATCGGCACAGGAGTTTTTGAGTTTATTCATTACAAACAAACACACACAAAATACAAATTTTCCTCTTTATAATATAAGTGTAGATGATGTTCTTTTAATAATAAATAATGTTCTTTAATAGTAAATAATGCTCTTTTAATAATAAATATTTAATACAAGTAAAATAGTGTTTAAACTAATAATAAAAAAATAGTTTTAAAATTTTCCCCTACAATCCCCATACAACAATTTTCTTAAAAGTTTGACATCAAATCGGCACGGGTTATCGTTATCCGATTTCTATAATATTTTATATTTTAGTTAATATGGTCAATTAGAAAAAATATAGAGGGTATGCGTATTCAAAATCTAAAAAAAAAATTTCGCCCTTATAGGCTGGGACACCCTAACCTACGTAGTTCTTTTCTAAGAATGTATTTAAAATTTAAAAAAACGATCATAAATCTAAATTTAACATTTCGTTTTATGATTGCATTGACTAACTCGGTCAACTTTGGAGCGCTGTAACAGCGTTTTAAATGAATGAAATTTAAAAAAATATAAAGAATTTTTTTTCTCAAAAGACCATCTAAAAGATTGGTCTGGTGTATTTTTTTTGTAAAATGTATAAAAAAAGTAATAGAGCAAAATTTATATAAAAAAAGTTTTTTTTAGAAGAAAGCGCGAAAAAGGTGTTTGCACCCCTTTTTCCAAGATGGCGGCTGGGGGACAAGGGCAGCAACCCCATATCCTTGGGATTAAACTTCTATCGACACTCGATAAGTATTCGGTCCTTACCTAAATTGTAACATTTCAATGGACTAATAGGTCAAATCGCTCTATGTAAAATACTCTGCTATTCAGCTGCGTTCGGGTAGACAGAAAGGCTACTCCAACATACATACATAATTATATGGACAAACTTAGGAGCAAATAAATCGAGTCACTTCCTTTTTTTCACACATCATTGTTACCTATTATTTTTTTATATACCTAATCAATCGTATCGATTGAACCTTAAATGGCCTAAAAGGCTTTTAAATGACATTTTTGGCCGGACGTGTAAAAAGAAAGTGGCTCGCTAATAAGTTTTTTTTTTTAATATCGTAAACCAGTGCTTGACTGCAATCCCACCTGATGGTGAGCAGTGATGCAATCAGTGAAGGTGAAGCGCACTAGTTTATTAAGAGCCTATTCACTCTAGCCTTGAAGACACCTATATTATAATCGGACGGGAAGACCGCAGCAGGCAAGTTGTTCCAGTCCTTCGATATACGCGGTATAAACGACGAAGCGAAACGCTTTGTTCGAATCGTGGGAGTAGTGCCAACGATGTAAGGGTGGACACTCGCCGTACGCCGCGCCGGGTTGTCCGATGGTAGAAAGGTGATGGCGGAATCAAGTCATGTAATTCCCGTGCACACTCTCCAAAATGTATATTTCACAACTTTTTCACACGACGCCATCTAGTCCCAAGCTAAGCTAAGAGCTTGTGTTATGGGTACTAAAGAGCTGATAAACATACTTATATATTTCTAAATACATACCTTTTATAGATAAATTGCACCCAGACACAGAACAAATGATTGCGCTCATCACACAAACATTTGACCTGGGTGGGAATCGAACCCACGACCTCCGGCATAGCAGTCAGGGTCACTAACTACTAGACCAACAGGCCAGTCAAAAAATCAGTCAGTATCTTATAAAAAACCAAAAGGCTAGCTATCCTACGCCTATGCTCAAGTGTAGTTACTTAAAGGTTAGATTGAAAATATAATACAAAAATACTATCACTATTAAAAATAATTAATTAGGTAAGTATATCGTTAGAAATTCTCAGTTACCCATGGTACTTTTCAGTCTCACTTTGTAGTCAAACGCGTCAATCGGTGCAAATATGACTTTAAAAACTCTGGTCTCTCCAGGCTTCAAGCAATCTTTAACAGGTTCTATTGAGAATGGGAGGTCAACCTCGAACCATGTGTCGACGCTGTTTCTGTCCTGACTGTTACTGAACAGCGTTACATTGCTAGGATCTGATAACAAGAAATTAGGGCATTTTACAAAAAAAACATACTTTATTTAAATTAAACGTCAATTAATGTATTAAGAAATTATTATGATCAATGCTCGTGCCATCTGTGTTTGAGAAGAGGCTTTTAGCATGCAGCGGACCAATCATAGGCGAGTATAAAATTATCTATCTATCTATCTATTGTCTGTAAGAGATCGCTTTTAGCGATAAGGCCGCCCATTGTAACACCTTATGTACCCCTTAAAGTTACTATTTGTAAGTTTTTGTGGTGTACAATAAAGGGTATTCTATTCTATTCTATCTATCTTTATATCTATCACCCAAGGCCGCGCCCCTTTGCGTCCTTTGATTAAAATTTTAATTGTGTGACGTCTGCGCCGCGTTAGCGCCGCGCTAGCGCAGCGTTCATTGGACGCCTACAATGGACAAAACACTAGTGTGACGGCGCTCTAAAGTAGTAGGTGGTCTCTCTAGTAGGTCTGAAAATAGGATGTAAACTAATAAAAACTAAGTAAAACTAATAAATTTATTCTAAGGCGGAACGAAGTTTGCCGGTGCAGGTAGTTATTTATAATTTAGTTTGCTGGCATGTAAAATACTACTTCTAGTTTTAGCTTTAATTCTACGTAAATAAGAGTTTTTTTTGTATGTATGAGTTGAAAAACATCAAACAAACTTTACCTTTTTGAACAGGAAGGTCAGGTATGAGGTCCTTTTCGTTTGTTATAGTCCCTGTGCATGCAATACTTGTGTTCAAGTCATTGGGATCCTTCGGCTTTTCCTGAAAATTTTACGATTAGTAACGAAACATTGTTCTAAATGCAAAGTATGAGTAACTAAACTAATACAGTCGGATGACTACGCTGTAGTCGTGTATGGAGGAGGCTCGGCGCGGTGCGCTTTTAAACCTCGTAGCAGAGTTGAATCTCGTAGCTTAGTTACCCCTCGTAGCATTATTGCCCTACAGAACTAAGTATTGGACTTAGTCCGCTATGCCTCTACGCGGGTCGAATTGAAATAATTGTACCTTTCTTTATCTTTTAAATGTAATTCTAACTAAGCATAAAACACTATCTTTCAACGAGAACAAGAAGAGAACAAGCATAAGAAAAATCACGGTTGCTCTCACCTTCTCAGTAAAGTCTACATTCGCAAAAAGACAATATCCATTTTAATAAAGAACTCAGCATCCTATAGGTACTCACTTACCCACCGTGAATACAAAAACGCTCTGTCTAAATGGATTAAGTTAAAGACTTGTGATGAAGTTGAAAATATGGTGCAATCAATGAAACTATGATATTTTTGCCGTTAATGCAAGATAATGTCCGTCATTATCTTCCGATCCCAAGACAAAGTTGTAGGGTTAGCGAGCATAAATGTAATGCATTTTACTATGCGTTTCAAATGAGAATAGGAACGTCAATGGCCTCTATTAAACACGTGATTGCACTCATGAATATTAATTTTCCCAAAGAAACTTTTTGACGTGACAACGTCTTATAAATTGGTTTGCCGGGTGACACTTCAAGAAACTGCGTTACGCTCCGTTCACGTTATGCGCTCACAATGAGAGCGAGTGAGAGGCACGCGTCCCTTCCACTCGGGCATGGTTAGCCCGCCTAAGAGCGAGAGAGACAGACATAAATTATTTTACCACTCAAAGTCGTTGTCACGTAAAACTTTCGCCCGTATACCGACTTTACAGGGAACCAATTTTTTTTTACTCATTAACTTTCAATTAAGTAATTCAGTATTGCACAACGGGAGCGGTGGGGGTGGCGGAGGAGTGTGTGACGCTGCTAATACTAGTAGATTTTGCTCTTCCCGAGGTCAGACTATCCGCTAATAGATCGTGCCGATTCGTGCCTACTGTGATAGGTCACAGGCGCGCGCGCGTGAATTTCAAACAGTGTTTTTGTTATTTTATTGTGTTATAAGTTAGTGTGAATAAAAAAAAAAGTTTCTTTGGGAAAGTTTATTGAAATTATGAATACAATTACGTGTTTAAGTATCGGTCACTAATTACCAGTCACCCTATATAATATGAGTTAGTCACATGACGAAGCAACAAGCAAGTAAAGCTAGTATTTAGCTCTGTATTTTCCGCCTATCGCCATGGTAAAAAAGGCGTGAGTTTATGTAGGTATGTAATTAATTACATTTTTGATAGCATTAGAAAAAGAGACTCGTAGAAGCAGGAATGCAGAACATTTTATTGTAAAGATAAGTGAAAACAGTTTTACTTAATTTAAATTGTTTTATTTTAAATTTAGAAGAATAAAAGTGAAACGAAGAATGTGTCCGTGTATTGTTTATGCTTCTTTGAGGTTTTTATTATTGACACTGTAATTTTCAACTAAAATAAAACAATAGTTATAACTAAATGAAATTCATATCATTTCTTAAAATAAATTCTTGCAATGGTTACAACTAAGTGAGAGCTGCTGTGAAAATAGATTATGATAAATTCGGCGTAAATCGTAATTGTAACATGCTTAATTGTACTTTCGTTACAAAGTGTGCATTATAAATAACCTTTTTTAACTTCTGTCTTATGCTATTGTATACTAATGGTACTAATAGTACTTTGATTTTACGGACAATACCTGTGAAAGTGTCATATCGTATTTGTCTATTCTGGCTGGGAACTCATCGTCAATTTGAAAACTCCACGTTATTTTCATCGGGACATGGCCAACGTTTTCCACAGTGAACTCGAAGTCTCGTGTCTGAATATTTTAACAGGAAATTGTATGTTTACAATACGTCGATCACGCTATCCTGGCGTGCGCTGAGAGTTGGGACTCGTTACTGATATAGCGCACTGGATAGGCCTACCCGCACCGAACTACTTGACATTGAAGCGGTTACTAACATTTTGCTTAGAACATTGATAACTAACAAATAATATTATTATTTAATCTTACTAACTAATTGATAAAAATATAATTGATTAAAAAAAAAGAATAGTTCACCTGGTAAATAAACGTATCGGGTAATTCTTTAGTCTCTGGCAATTCAGTAACATATTTTGTATATTCTGTTTGTGCTGAATAAACTATAACCATGTTTATTTTGCCTAGGAAATGATCTGACGGCGGAATAGTTTGTTCATCTATAATAGTTTCGAATCTTTGATTGAGGCTTAAATCCCTGAAAACATTTTAAGTAGTTTCACAGCAGAAAATAAGGGTTTTGAGGGTTTGGCCTGTATTTTGTCTAGAAAAATCCATAGATGATAGATCCATAGAATGGGCTATATCCGCACCTGTCATCATATTGGCGGAATCAAAAGTAAAAAAAAAACCAAGTTAAATTTTTAAATATGCCAATATTTAGTAAAACTTAAATAACGAAAACAGCTATTTGAGGCGGGGCATGCTTTAGTGAGATCACGCGAACGTGAGCGATAGATGACTATTACTGAATACTACTATGTCATGATTCATGAATAGCCTGTACAATATTTCCATAAATTAGGTGACTTTTTGGGATATAAACAAACGCTAATAACTTTGCTGTTTATGAATATTATTTATTGGTACTTTACAAATATAATGAGAAGACCGTCTTGAATAAGCCCTTTAAGTATTTGTACTAATTAAAAATTTGTGGTATATACTTCACTTACAAATTCACATAGAGATTTCTACGGAATAGCACTGCAACCCTTCCTCATTCGTTACGTACAAAGACATTCAATACCTATAATCCGGACATCACGATCAAAATTTTCGTCAGAAACTTGTGTCCTGCTTGGACATAAGTCTATGAGTTTTTTTAGTACAGTTATGTGATTTCTATAAAACTAGTTTGAAATCATCCACTCCCTGCGCATATATGTAACCTTTTTAGTGTCCAGTTGCTTCCACTTAACACATAAAAAATACAGAATAAAAAGCGTCTACGTTTGCGCATCCCCTAAGGCATCCTGTATATTAACATAATTAAGTTACCGATTGTGATCAAACAGGGTGACCATTTGCCGATTGTCCCAAGTAGTCCCTTTCATATCAAGTGTGAGCGAATCATCACAAATTGCTACCAACACACAAGATAAGAACTCCTGTAAATAAAATGTTTTATTTAAATGATTTTCCGCTTACGTTTGAAAGAAAAACGTAAATCATTAATAATTCTTACTTTGTGTAACGTAACAGGATGGTCAGAGAAGAAAATAATTTCTAGGTCCTTCTCTTCGCCGGGAGAAATGTACCCTAAGGACGGTTTTATGACTAAAAAGTCTACTTGTCTCCAGGTAAACTTGTAAACCTTTTCCGAATTATTGACCATTACAACTGATCTCTTTTGTATGGAACATAGTTCGCAGCCACCTGAATTTAAAAGTACAGTTATGACTTAGGGTGGATGCAATTTCTGGATAGGCTACATTACACACTTCACACGATACACTTGGACTACAAAAAAATGTAACCTAATTATAATTCGTGACGTTGCTTGGTATTAATCTCATCCTAAAATAAAATGGACTCAGTGGACGCGCACTAAAATTATTAAGAAACTCCCATATTATTATTATTATATACTCTTTGTTTAGAAATGTTTGACTATGTACGTGTTGAGTAATAAACAATTAATTTACTTAGGAACAGAGACTAGTAATAGCTCTGCAAGGAAAAATGTACCGTGGAAGGGCGGTTGACAGTACCTGTGAAAAAATAACACTTTACCAAAATTTAATACGTATTTCAAAAGAGAGGTTTCAAAGTTTATTTCGCGTTCCCTGATTGAACTGGAGGATGTCTGTTTAGCCTTCTTGTTGTCTCCCTTTGATTTTCTCTTTTCGATGATAGGTTTATTTTTATTTTTTTTGGATGTTGTGGACACGGAAGAGACGGTTCTGTTGAAGGAAAATTCAGTTAAAAGTGATTGTGTAAGCTGGCCTGTCCTAATTAAATTTGCCCAAATTTCTGGTCAATTTAGGGTTGTGTGTTATTTAAAAACTGGACAAGATTCGCCCAACGAGTATTAGTCTATTTTTTACTTTATAAATAAGATTAAAATCGTCGATAAATTTAAAATAATATATATTTTGCAATGTGCCTGCCTTTTCATATTAATATAATACTTACCCCATTTGAACTAGAAGCTTCAATTTTCGAAATGTCGACCCTCTAAATAAATATAGACCCCCTTTTATTTAAGATTTAATAACAAATGTATAGTTTTGTTCAGCTGTCTGGTGCTTAGAGAACAAGCTCTTATTATTTTTGGGACAACATGGCGATGTGTGAAAGTTACATTCATACATACATAAACTCACGCCTTTTTCCCATGGGGGTAGGCAGAAACTACAGAGCACCATATGCTACGTGTGAAAGTTGTGGTTGGTATATTCATTACCTATTTAATTGGGTGTGTTCTTTTCTGCTTACCCCTCATGGGAGAAAGGCGTGAGTATGTATGTGTATGTTGATGTGCAATTATGATGTACCTAAACGTAAAGTGTTTTTTTTATATCTGGTGTCCCTAAATTACGAAAAGTAATAACATTGATTGGATCAAAATCATTGGGGAATTTTTAGATAAGGTTATTGTTTAAATTCCGCAGATATAATAAATAAACGTATTATATCAAATTTAAACTGAAAATTAGTGACTAATTATTAAGGAGTTTTTTTTTACTTTTTGAATACTTATATGTAAATACTAGCTGTACCCTGCCACGCTTCGCTGTGGCACATTGTGATTGAATGGATAAAAAAAAGGAAAAAATAAATAGATAATGATGTAAGGGCAGCCGTCCGGCTGCTCGCATGCGGGTAGCCGCATAGTGCGTATACAGCTTTAGCGATGATAATATGGTCGACGATAAAGCACGCTTGCCTAGAAGTAGTAACCTATTCACTCTTGACTTAAATACCCATAGGTTGTAACTATCAGGAAACCGACTCCGGCAGGGAATTCCACTCCTTTCCGTAGCTGTGCGCACAATGTTTAAAGACACAGAGTGCTTCAGAAAACATTTTAAGTCCCTAATATTTAAAGAAAACTAACGTTTCCACAGTTGTCTTGTACACATCGAGGTCAGTATCCATGGAAAGCATTTCTAGACCCATTAATATGACGTCTTCCATAAACGATTCACCTTCACATACAACCTACAAATAAAGAAATCTACAGTATGGCTTTTAATTTTGTATTAGAAAACGTGACTTATTTACTTAAGTTTTTTTTTATGAATTTGATCAAAATAATTTTCTAATGATTCTCAAAAAAAATATCAATAAACCAACGAAATATTTCAGCACTATGGGAACTCAAGAATAATGTTTTATGCGTTTCAAATGAGAATAGGAACTTCAATGACCTCTATCTGTCAGATGTCGCTTGAAAAGAACGATCAGCAACCAAATCATATTTTTTTTTGTTTTACCGAGTCTCAGTTATTCAAAATGAAAAACTTCTTAAATTATTTAGTCATAATTATTACAAATAAACAATACTGTTTTCTTTAATAGTTTCATTGTTGGCAACAATTCACGACGACATCTACACAGACTGTGATGCCAGTACAAACAGTATTGTTTATTACAAATAAACAATACTGTTTTCTTTAATAGTTTCATTGTTGGCAACAATTCACGACGACATCTACACAGACTTTGATGCCGAGATAAGTGGAATTGAATGGCTAAGTTCTGCTGATTAAATTTTGTCATAAATACAGGTACAAGGTTCAATACCTAATTTGTTAACCAAGAGTTGTTTAAAATAATTATAAACAACTCTTGGTGGAGTAAATATTAAAAACCTACATTAATCCATGTTTTATTTTATAGGGGAATACAACAATGATGATGATAGTGACCAATCAGTCAGAGATACAGAAATGAGCAGTCCTTCCTATTCTCATTTGAACCACATAGTACAGAGCTTGTGTTCATTGGTCTCCCTTCCACTCGGTATCACTAAAATTATATTTAATTTCAATTTTATTGCACTAAAAGTAACAAGTGATTTGAAACAAGTCATCCATGCCTACTTACATTGAAATATTCGTAGGGATTCTTTTCAATCGTCATATTTACTTCACAACTAGCTCGGCCTTTCCTTATTGGATTGTAATACACATATAATGTCATCGTCTCTTCGGGTTCCAGAATAACTTTCATTCTTAAGTTGATTTCTGCTTAAAAGATATGACTTTTAAATTACAATTACAAGTATAATTTCAAATGCGATTAATAGATGCTTCTGTTACCATTGTGGCCATCCTGCCCCACATGTCCACTGTCTGGTCCTGGAGCCAGCCAAAATATAGGCCTTACTTCATCCATTGTTTGTAAAACTTCTAAAATGACTACACTGTTCACAGAACATATATTTTTGAACGTAATAGCTTTGTTACTGATAGAACCCAGACATGTTACTGCAAAACGGAGCGCTGCAATCTTTTGGTGTCTCAGCCTAGGTGATATCAATTCTATTCTAGGAATAACACCTTCACCTATTAGGCATATCTTAAATGACTGTTCTTGGTTGTCGAGTAATTTTAATTTGATTTCCAACACCGCACGGTATTCCTGGAAAATACATGGAGGTAACTTCCTTACTTAATTCACTGTGCAGGTTACAACTAGTACATAAGCCACCAATATTTGTGCGTACAAATTTACTAAATTTATCTTTATGGTCGAAGGCAGAGAACGCCACCTTTTACGATCCCTACATAAACTCCTTTTGCCCCGTTTACTGCGGTTGGTTTGGGAGTACTACGTAACCTATCTTTTCTGAATTACATAATTGCAACGCGTCTACTTTAATTAATTACAGTTATAATAAAGGCACTTATTTAAATTCACACATACAAATTTTAAACGATTATAAAACAAAACCACAAAAAAGGACCGATACTCAAGACCTTTATTTGTTAGCATAATACTCCTGTAAAAGTTTATAGTAAGTGTGTGTAGGTATCTATTTTGTGTTTTTTTATCTATTTTTTTTTACTCAAATAAGACAATCTATTGTATTTCCAGTGGACAGTGGACAGTCATATTATATACTTATTATCAAACGTACCTGCAGCGCAGCTGGACTAAAAATTATTCCCAGATTTTTGTGCAACAAAGGTTCAATATGTGTCGAAAATTTATCCAAAGAGAATATCTTTGAATTCGAATTAGCTTGATGGTGAAGTGTCATGCTAAGTGCACACGCAACGAGTCCATTGTTATAAAGATCTATTGAACCCGTGTGACTGGAATGAACAGTGACGCAGAAAAAATGCAATGTCACCGAGTTTTCAGCAAAAACACAATGTGGCGATGACTGTAAACAAAAAAAAAGTCAGTATCAATATATAACTACATGTTATACATACGTGATGTTGCAAAATTCACCTCTGGCACTTTATATTCTGATAGATTTTTAACAATCAAATGTTCTCTAAACGTGGTTTCAAGATTCCAAAGATCCAGAGTTGGCATAGCTCCCGTGCCCACTAGTCTGAGTGGCACACCTTGAGCTTCGGCAGGGCACGTGTCACTTATAATAAATTTAATGGTTTCCTCAAATTTGCGCGCTGCTGTCGCGGAGAACTGGATCAGTATGGTCCGGTTGCTTCCAGGCGGAAGGAGGTTATCTTCGTTCATTATGAGGAAATTGCCACATTTCAAGGGAGGGTTTCTAATTCTGTTAAATGTACATTACAATAAAATTAATTTGTTTTATTTAATAAATATCATTTATAAAAATTATACATATAGGGGAGAGAAGCCAATGTTGAACCGACGGCGCTTAACTTGATCCACTTCTGTATTTCTACCAAATGACATCAGCGGTCCAATTTAGGTGCCGGTTATGGAACCGGCGCCGGTTCAATATTAGTTACTCTCCCCAATAATATGTTATGACATACTTAGTATTCTTCTCTTTTTGTGGAGGTGGAGCAGGGAGATTAGACTCCCGTGTCACCTGGTATGCAGAAGGTAACACTATCTCGTAGGTTACAGGGCACTTGCTTGTATTATTCAAAATAACCTCTCTCATTATTCCGGTACCAACTGCTATTATATGGAAATTCAATTCGCCCAAGGGGAATAAGGTAAACCTTGAAACAAATATAATGATATTTCATTGTGTTTAATACTTACTTTTTAAATAATTTTCTATATTATCATTACGAATATATTAAACGTGTGTGCAATGATATATAATCGACCTAAAATTAGTAAAACTGCATTTTAAGTATTTCGGAAAAAAAAACATCTATGCGAAGCTCGTTGTGGGCTAAGGTAATAAATTATTACTTATACAGATATGTGCAGAAGGATAGAGGGCTCTAACAGTTAATAAAAAAAAAACACCACGGTATTAAAGTGAACAAGAAACACTTCTTAATTCCAATTTTATTTTACCGCGTTACGGAAAAAACGTGGTGGAAAATTAGCGCCTAATGGAAACCACTTTAAATCCTTTATTTTCTATATGTACACTTATACTCCATTTATAATAGCATTGATATAAGAGGCTCGTAGGAGCAGGAATGCAGAACATAATCGTACGTCTATCGTAATTATAACATGCTTAATAACTGTACTTGCCTTACAAAGTGTGCATTAAAAGTAACCTTTTTAACTTCTGTCTAATGCAAATGGATTTTTGACTTTGACTTTAAGATAGATTATTTTACGACAAGGAAACATTCCTTTATTTTTAAAAAGAAACAAAACTGCATTCACCGATTTCTCGACAACTTTGCCTAAACCGGGAATCAAATCGGCTTATTTATTTATTTATTCCTGTCAGTAAAATAATATATCTTAAAAAATTAAAATGGTTTCCCTTCAGAGCCCATTGATTATTTCCACTGTTTATATTATATTGCTTGTTGTTGTTATTATCTTACTGCATTTGGGGAGTAAATGTTTGCCTAATAAATATTAATACAAGATTAATTATATAGGTACCTAAACACTTCGTTTCACAGTGACCAGAGAATACCATTAACATCAGTTTTTCATTAGAACCCTACATCCTTGTACACATAATAAAATCAGTAGATATAGTTAGCTAACACTTTAAGGGAACACTGACTGAATAATTAGCCTGCTCATACGCCAACTAAACTAAACAGCACTTACGTATTGTAAAACGAAGCAATTGTAATGCAGACTGGAAACTTGGCTACGACGACCTGGTTCTTACTACCATCGAGCAGCGAGCAGATATACGCAGGCACATTGTGCAGGTTCATGGAGGTGGTGGGAGTGCACTCGAACTCGATGGAGACCAGCTTCAGCGAGGCAGGGACCACCCCGCACTCCGGCGTGCAACCGAACGACCGCAGCAGCGACGGCTCCGGAAAGTTCTTTACCTTTTTCAACCTGTTTAAGTTATACATGGTTTAATAGTAGATTATTAACCAAGGGCTGTATGACATCAATTGCATACGAGGTTTTTGGCAATTAATTATTTTCGCGATGCTTTCGCGCCTACTAGTAGACTGCCTTTTTTTTTTCACGCACGCAAGCGCGTCAAATCTTGCTGGCCAGTTTGATTTTTAAATCGATTCCATCTAACATACGATGTGGAAACAAATAGTTCCATATTTAAAATAAAATCTTCATAAAATAAATTGTCTAGATTCCGATTCGAGTAATTAATCGATACCGAGAAAAAAAAAATAACTTTTTAAAAATATTCTTCGTGCAGTATGAGTATGACAGTTCTTTTTTCAAATTCCAAAACCTATGCTGTAATGATAGTCATACACCCCGGCATTCAGGGGTGTAAGGGTGTACTTACAGAGCAAGAGATATGTAAAATCGTTTAACAGTGCTGTATTTCCGTGATGTAAGTTAGTAGTAATAGGTACTAATAAGCTAGTTATTGATCCAAAACTGGTTGGATCGGGGGTTGGACTGTGTCCATGGGCATGTATCGGTAGTCGGTACTAAAAAAGGTTGAGTTAAAACTTTCCTATAGCACAAACTATTTCCTATGTTGTGGGTTCCACACATCATCAACATGTTGTTTTCGCAGATTTGTTTGATTTGTTTTGTTTTATGAAGTGTTTGTGCAAGTAGCAGTAGAATAAAACAGAATACTTAAACAAATAATTTAATTTCAACAACCATTATAATATTGCATTCATATTATCGACTTACTTACTTGTAATAAATGTTGTATTTGCCTCGATTGAGGAAGTATAATTCTCGAACAACTGTAGAATTAACTTTAACATTGCCATAATTAAGAAAGTTCTCGCTTGGATTTTCATAGGCACATTCAATCATAACATCGTAGCATTCCGCAGATAATGTTAGATTATCTACTAACATCGGCTCCCCTCGCCCATCGGCGTCGAAAATCTATAAATTATTAAACATTTATGAAATATTTACTTATACATATATATTTATAAGACTTTTCTTAAAAATATGACCATTTGCAGCAAATATAGTTTTGAGAGCTACATTATGAGTTTTCTTGATATTGTAAATTATTATAGTTTCGTAATTACAACTCTCCCAAAATGACAAAGTCCATTTTTACCTTAAACGCAGGTAGGTACATATTATGTAAACGAAGGTGAAAGGTGGAACGCATTTAGTTCGCGCCCGTGAATTGTCATAGTATGTGAGAAATATAGAGCTGCATTTGCACTTAATTTACGAACCTATGTCATTCAAAGAACACAAACGAACAAACATCGCGTTGTACGGAATACAAAATATTATTATGAAAGTCAATTAAAGAAATAGTCGAACTTACAAGAAACGATAGTTCGTGGTCAACTGACGCTTGTCCCTAGAGTACGGCATTTGGAATGGGCGACCAAAACCCACAGAGCCAATGAAATCAATTGTACCTACTTATATCGAAAATCCTGCGATATTAAAAAACTCTGCATATTATCGCGAACATTTAATTCATTTAAAACAACAGAGGGCATGGACAAAGTCGAATTGTCATTAACGATAGCGAAGTTCGTTAAATCCGAAATGATTTTTAGAACTTCATTGTCATCAATTTTAATGTGACTTTGTCTAGGTCCCCAGTAACACCATCGGGAGCGATATCCAAAAAACCTAAATACTAAAATCCTGTCTCTTGGCCGGTCTACCTTTCATATATAATTTTTTTTTATTATAATAAAGTAGTGCTTGACTGCAATCCTACCTGATAGTGCAGTGATGAAATCAATGATGATGAAGCGCACTAGTTTATTAAAAGCTTATTCATTATTGTTATTGATAAGTAAAACATACGTCAATCGTTAAAACTTTCAGTGATATAACACCGACTCGACACGCGATGTACGTAACAGGAACAACTTGATTGTCATGTCTCGGCACGATTCCCGACGTATGTGCTATTATAAAATCTTCTATGAATTCTTCCGCGTTGCGTATCTTCCACATTATTGGTAGAATAGAATCGTTCTTAACAATAAATCTATCATCTTCCCGACGATAGAGTAGAAGCTTTCCGTATTCTAGATAAGTAAATACATTTGTGTTTATTGAGTCACAGTAATTAGAAAGGAAGAAATATAATATACATCAGACAGAGGTGTTCCTGTAATAGTACACCCACATTTCACTAGTTTTGTGAAAGTCCCATGTAATAGGGGGCGAGCCTATTGCCATCAATCGGGCACAAAAACAGACTCCGGGCTGCTACTGAGTAATTCCAGATGTAAAAACTCAATAACACTTTGCCGGACCCGATGAGGAACCCGCGGGCGGGACCTCATTCTTAGCAATAAGAAATATTTAGATAGATTTTTGTTCAGAAATATAATATTATCAAAACTTACCAATCGTTTTAGTCAGCGGCAATATTTCAACGATCGGCAGAACCCCGTTACAGGTGATGTTTACCGTTACTATTTCAGGATTGTCTTTGATACAGAATAATAACACGCTCGTGTGTACACCCACTACTGCAGGAGCTGCCGATATTGAAAGCTTATCTCGACACCCGGGCTGGAACGAGAAAAATTGTATTATATAAAGGCCATACTGATGATGAGATGCATCTAGAATTTTGAACTAGAAAGGCCACAATTAGTTCAATGCAATTGCGTCATTAAAATTAATATCCTTACTTCCAATTTAATAAACGTTTTGTCTATTTGAAATACTTCAGTATCTTCTAGAAACTCGATTACGACATCTGCAGTCACAAGGGATGAATTCTTTAAATCAATCGTATAATGTTCTTCATAAATTCTAAAAATAATTTATTTGAATAGTTTAATACGGGTTAATCTTACAGGTTAACATTATAATTATATAGTTTGTTGCCAGGATACCTGTCGCCTCCTACAAATATTGGTCCGAATTCAAACACTTTAAGATCATCTAAATATGTTAGTTTATAGACGTTCTGTTCATGAGTTCTTCTTACAAAATTTTCAAACATCTTCTTTGGTCGGCTATCTAATCTGAAAAAATACGTATAATATAACAAAAAAAAAACCTACCCAGAACTGTGCCTGAAGTATTTAAAACCAAAACTTAATATTGAGATTACCTCGGTAAATCACAAATCCCGTTCACATTAATATCTGTTCTTGATTCAGGCCATCCACTGACTTCGACAAACCGCTTAACGCTATAGTTTCCTTCGTCTTGCGGACTAAAAGTATATTTGCATCTCACTAGATCGCCAGGTTGTAGTACTAAACGCGAACCAGTAGCTGAAATGGGCATCGCTTATGATGAGGACAAATATAAATAAAGTTAAGATCAAGTAGTTCTAGACAGTGTCGACCTGGAAGTCAGGATTGCGCACTAAGGGATCCGTACTACCAACACGTTTAGTTTATAATTATATATCATCTTTAATTACACGTATTTGCCATTATTTATGTCGTAGTCTAGCCTTTCAGCGATGGAATATAATAGTTTCTCTTAATAAATTGTACCTGCGCTATTAAAACGTATAAAGAATGGCTTAATAATAACGTGAGAATTTCACCAGACATCCTATTACGGTTAACTAGATAGAGCCTTGTGACAGACCTGCGGACAGACAGACAAACTGCTTTCCTTTAGAAACACGCACATGTACAAATATTATACTAAAACAGTAAATTTAGGCGACGTAAATTTTAATTTAAAAGTATTGTCAAAATACCAAAAATTCTTTTACAAATGGTTGTGAAGGCCAAACGGTAATTAAAAACAAATATGTATTTACTATGAATGGGTTTGACGCTGCGAACTGGAAGCGGGGGCGACTCTTTTTCTTCATCGCTGTCTTCGTCGCGAGTCATCCCTATAGACATTGAGGGGATATCACCCGTCGATGTTTGAGACGAAGTAACCTGGAAATACACATTTCATGGTTTTTCTCTGACCATCATTATTTTATTAAAACTTTATGCCCAACTGCCCAAGTAAGAAAACTGTACAAAGGCGGACTTAATGCCTTAAGCATATTCTAACAGTCTACCTTAAGGTGGTGCAGAGATGGAACAAGGTAGGTGTAACTGGGTAAAAATGAAAAACAAATAAATGACACATTAAAATAAATACACAGATACATACACAATTAAACAAAATAAATACATAGTCAAAAAAGTTATAAATGCGTTTATAAAGAACAACTATTCTGAGTACCAATCAACCCGGCGATGAACCTGCCAACATCCTAAGCATATGTTCACGAACTTTCATTTTAAATGTAAACCGACTGGTTGCAATCCAGCGGTGAAGGTGCTAGATTTTAAACAAACTACTCCTAGTCTTATAATCCTTTTCAACCGGCCAACACGAACTACATTTAATTCTATCAAATCAATTAAACGTGATAACTTACTGCTCGTACCTTTTTACCACAAATGCAATGCCACTTAGAAAGAACGTTTAACACATTATCTTGGTTGGAGTCATCCAACAAATTAAGATCGGTTAGTTGGTTGCACTCGCATTTTTTTATCTGGAATAAAATTTTGACCTGAATGTTAAAATGTACGAGTACAGACTGATGCCAACCCCAAACTGTCAAAAATTCCCAATTGAACATGAACCTATTTTTAATAAGGTTGCTAAAACTACTATTATTCTGATGGCGAACGGGTAAATTAAATCGTTTTGCTAGTTTTAGTTTTGTTAGGTTTGTAACAATTGTTACTATCAGGGATCGGAATAGGTAGAGTATAATTTCAAATTCAAATTCAAATTGTTTCAAATTTTGAATTTAGAGTATAATTATGTTAACGAATGAGATATTTAATTAAAGAAGTGACATAATATATTAACATTATAAGGAAAAGTCTCATAGGGTTAGAAAGGCATGATTTTTGTACATGGTCCTTTAAAGTTTTAAGCGGAACTAACATCAGAAAAAAGCTAAAAATTAGGAATGAAACGACGTAAAATTTCAAAGCCAAAATCATGTACTGCAGAACTCTTGCTATTAGTATGTACGACGATGTCCAACCCACACTGTATAATATATTATGCATAATTTTATTAAGAAACCAAATTACCGGTATTTCATCCAAATACCACCATTGAAGTGGTGGCTCATGATTTATCGTGGGAAAAGTTTTGGGCAACAAAACAGTGAACTCTTTTCTATTCATTGGACTTTTTAGTATATCTTGTTCCACTTCTGGTTTTAAGGCATCTCTAACGAGGAGTAAGCGCGTAAACATTTCTTTTAAACCTTCCTTGTAACGCAAACAAGGGCACATTAAAAGCGTCAGTGGGAAGCCTCTGTCTTCAAAACAGACTTCAGACAGCTGCAATAAATAGCGTAGTTTTATTTTAAGAAAACAGGAAAGGCAAGGCCTATTACGAGTAACTCAGTTAAATGAAACATGAAAAGACCCATCGAATCAGGTATTGTTGCTTTTATAAATCTGTAAATAAACCATAATTTGAAGCCCTTCTTTGGTAAGACTTGGTGGAGGCACTCCCGTGTCCTCAGATCATCGTAGGTCTATCTATCAAAGAGGTTGGTGTGGTCACATCTCCTAACCCATATTTCGTAAAAAATATTTTAGTTGACTGGAAACTATAACATAATCTACTTTCAATTAATTTAACCATCCGTGATGAAAAACTTTTTCTTTTGGGTCAAAACTGACGAAAACTGAAAAATTTACCACATTTTTGGGTTTTTTTATGTGAATAAATTAACCCGGTTGTTAATTATAAATACACAAATCCCAGCCGATGCAGCCAATTCCAATTGAATGTTCACACAAACAAAATTACTATGTTATACAGACCTGAAGTTGCACTTCAGATTTTTTCTTATTTTTCTTTTGTGCTGCGCCTACTAATTGACCGGTAAAGTTGTATAAAGGGTTGCCTACGTCACAATCATCTATGATCCAATTATTAGCGATATTTACAAGATTCTCATATATAGTTTTATTATATTCGATGTATTTTAAATTCATTGCAGCATATTCAGTGGTTTGTTTTCCTTAAATTTAAAAAGATGTAGTCAGTATTCACATTAAATTATAGGTATAATTAAATCACGATTATCGTCAACAAAACATTGGAAATAATTTTTCTTTATTAATTTGTATTTAAAGATACATTACACAGATACCTCTCGTTTCGTCCTTTTTAACTTTTTTCTTGGAGTCTTTATTATCCCCTGCCTCTGGCATTGAACTAAAACTGCGCGTTTCTATTAAATAAACAAAATGATTACTATCATTATAAAAATAAATTGCCACTGTTGCCACATATAATAAATGTGGCAATTTATTTATATATAATGAAACATAATCAAATTATTGACAATGGTTCAACCGCGTTCAACCGTTCGCCAGTTTACACAGTTTTTGTACTAAAAAACACGAACTATGTTAAAAATTAACACATGGTACCACTTGACCTGCTTGCCTTTTATTTGGCCATAAAATCTGCATTGCCAGCTCTTTGGAATTTAATAGGTCAGCAATTTACAGGTAGTTTTCTTTAAAAGTGATAAAGTTATTATGAGGTCGACTTTGCCTAGTCTCAAATACATGAATTCACGTAAAAAGATAATTTAAAGACCACTTTAATAGATTTTTGCGACTTTTGAAGTGTACATATTACTGACATAGTTTATGAAATGTTTGATATTGACTAACATTAAAATTTACTCATGAATATATACAACTATAACTACGGAAGCGAACAAAAAACAATCTTAGTTAGTTTACATAGAAAAATACATATTTAATTACATACTATTACTGTAGTGCCGTGATCCACATGAAACGTGAAATTTTACAAAAAGATTATTAAAATTTTGAGTTTTAAACTGAATGTGTTATTTACTGACTGGCTGGGTTCCAAAGCTACCTTTTCCCGTCTTTTCTTTTTTAGTAGAATCTGCTAGAGATGGTCTGAAATCAGTACTATGTAAATATTACTAACTTTCTTCACACAACATAAAGGGTACAAAAGTTAAAATAAGATGTTCGTTGAATGGACAAGAAAAACTTACTGTCCAAGCTTTTCGAAATAAGTATTCCTTCTGCTTTCTAATCCGTAAGCAATGTATATAGCCTTTAGTTCTGGAGAAACATTTTCATACTCTTCCGCATCCATGTCTTCTAAAGAGGTTAAGATTTCCTCTATTTCAGTCTCTTCGTACGTTTTTGATTGGGGTCTGTAGATATTTACTTTAAGAGGAGGATTTGCATAGGTATATTACTTCTAGAAATTTGAAGTGGTAATATTGGATGCTATTTTGTACACTTCAGATTTCTAGAACTGAAAAATTTCAAAAACTGTTCAACCCATCAAGATCAAAATAATTTCCGTAGAAAGTCTATATAAAGTACAATTTTTGAGATTATTTTCAAATTTTCTTAACTTGTGGTTCATAAGTTAGAGGAGGACACACATTTTTTTTTCTTTTGGAGCGATTACATCCGAAAATATTAACTTATTAAAAATGATTTCAGTAAACTCCTATTTATTTTTAAATACCTCCCAACAATATATAAAACGTTAGGGTTGAAATAAACAAAATACTCCCCACTTTACGTGTAGGGGGGGTGGTACCCTAATAAAACATTTTATTTTTACCTCTTATTTTACCACTTTGTCGGCGTGATTGATATTATGTATTGGTACCAAATTTCAGCTTTCTAGTGCTAACGATAACTGAGGTTATCCGCGGACGGACGGACAGACAAAATTGGCGAAACTAGGGTTCCTAGTTGACTACGGAACCCTAAAAAGGAATTTAATTTTTTAAGGCAACGATCAAAAGTACTTACTCGATAAGTAGCATTTCAGCTTCCCGTTGAGTTTCGTCATATGCTTGGGCCCATTTGGAGAAATCGGAATGACACAGTACGAGATGCAGGTTTCGAATACTGCGTTTACATTTTATCAACGTGGTCAGGACTAAAGAAGGGTTTCTTACAACGATACTTGTCAATGAGTCCACCACAAAACCACGGTGATATTTCGGTTGAAGGAATAACTCCGTCAGCAGTTGTTCAACCAAATCCTGCAATAAAGTAAACATACCTAAGTTGAATTTTATAGTTACCTACTGTAGATATTTCAGTTTACATAATACAGTTTTAAGAAATAGATTTTACGCTATGACAAGTTCTAATGATATATCTAATGTGATATTTTAAAGTGAATATAACCATCTGAAACAATGTCGTCGATCCCATTGCTTCTATCGCTGTGTGAGATACGGTTGAAGAGTTGGGAGACCTCTTTTTCTTTTTTTCACTGGCCTTTGAACGAGGCGTAGCAACATTTCTTGTTGTGGCTAAATATTGAATTTTCTTCAAAATAATTTCAAACTCATCTGTATCTTCATTAAAATCATCTGTCAAAATCAATAAAATCATTATTGGAATCTGCAGTGATAGTTTTGTGGCTAAGGCTCTATCGAAGGTTAAGCTGAGATTGCCGAGGTCGACCCGTGAATGGGAGACCATTTCAACTTTCAAGAACCTTCATAACTCGGTAGGCATGTCCAGGACGTAGTCAGAACCCGGAAAGTCGAACAACTGGATATAACATAGGCAGTCGCTCCATATACTGATATTCAGTTACATCCAGATAAACAAGAAGCCAA
The DNA here is from genome assembly GCA_921972225.1 of Euplexia lucipara. NCBI lineage: Eukaryota > Metazoa > Arthropoda > Insecta > Lepidoptera > Noctuidae > Euplexia > Euplexia lucipara. Next base: position 16,719,626 of record OV179146.1, read on the forward strand.
CCCCAATATATTTAGGAATAGGCTTCAAATTCTACAGAGTCAAATTTAAAGCTGATGGGGCAAACTACGTGTTTACCTTCATCGTGTTCAGGATTGGGATTTATATCGACTTTCACATTTCTCTTCATCGTTTCATAATTCTCGATTATGGCGGTAACAAGCATTTCTTTAGCTGGGATCTCGGTGTCACATAGCGCCTGAACTATACTGTGATCCACATTTACTGTGGGTAGTTCTAGATGTTTAGCTACTGAATAAGCTATTTCTTGACAATGCATTTCTAAAACAAATAGATATTTTAATTGATCCAGCAAGAGCGTGCTCGTATTCGTTCTTTAATCTTCATAAGCAACACAAATTACCTGGGGGATCTCGAGATTAGGAACGAAATTTGCGTAAAAAGTAGGTAGATAAAAAAGTGACACCCCGGTACACTTAACAAAAAAAAAATGAGCCCTTAATAAAACTTCTTTGTTTTAAATCTTAATAATCCAGCAAAATGAAAACTAATAATAACTCGCTATCAGATGAACAATGTCTCGGAGTCTTATTGATCAATTACTAAACCGGCGTAAACCATGAACCACATCAAAAAAATAAACAATATTGCTTTTATATTGAAGGATCGATTAAATACACACTAACTACTAGGATCTACATCTATTATTTCAAACCGGAAGAAGTGCCAAACCTTCGCACGGCGACCCATGAAAAAATATCAGAATGCCTTTCGAATGTTTCTCGCTCATCGTTTCCGAGCCTTCTTCAGAATCGTGTAAACATTCCTTTAACGGATCCACACCCTTGTCTTTCATATCTCTCATTTCATCTAGAAGAATTAAATTTGAAGTCAACACATAGAGATAATCATCAAATATACCCACTATCTCGTTTCGCGACCGGACCGTAACGTAACAGCAGTCCGAGTTCTTGACATTTTAATTTACGGCGTCACACCAAGCACTAGGGTGGCGCCGGCGCAGCGCGGCGACGCACTAGCCAGCCAGCCGGTCGTTGCGTACTGGACTGGGATAGTGAATGGAAGTAAATATCTCGATTCGGCCTGACCAAAAGGCTTTTTTTTAATACTATAAACCATGTGCTTGACTGGTTGTCCGATGGTAGAAAGGCGGAATCAAGTCATGTAATTCCAGTGCACACTCTCCAAAATGTATCCTATAGTATACCGAAAGGTTAGCTACCCTACGCCTGTGCTCAAGGCTTTTTTCGCCTGTGCTCAAGGCAGATTGGTTTTAAACAAATCTAGGTCACCAATAAGCCTCTTCGCACGCCTCTCCACTGAGTCCAAAGCTGCTAGACCTGGCATGTGGCAGCACCAGCCCACGTTTTACGTTCATTAAGTAACAGGTACCGTTTACAAAACGTAAACTCCAATGCTTTTTCAAGCATACCATCCATGTTTCAATGATTTTATGTTTCTTTTTGAACTAAGCGTGCATTCAGACATATACGCTAAGCATTGGTGAGCATGCATCATGTTCGATGTGACATAACCGTCGGTTCTGCGTGTCTGGTGGACGAGCGCTAAAGAAATAGGTAAACTAAATTCTAGTGGTACATACATACCTGCAAGTATTTCAGAATCAGTACGTAGCTTTATAGGATGTGTGAGAGCTTGCCCTTTGGATTGTGCGGGCGGTTTTTGAACTTTAGGGCTCTTTGATTTTCTGAAGAAAATCAACCAGTCAAAATAAGTTACTAAAAATTAATAAATGGTTACAAACACAATTGCAAAATTGATACAGTTATAATATTTTGTAGTCATTTTCATTTTTTATTCCAATGTCTTTGCTCTGTTAAGATCTGAATATTTAACTTCTGTTTCTCCATCTTTCCATTAAAATCATATCGTTCCTATCCATTCGTTCAACATGGATCAAAGATGAGCATTTTTCTTAAATTTTGTACAATATTTGAAGGTACTTGTGCAATTTTACCAGTTATTGTGTTTTGTTTTTTTACCTGTAAGTATATTTTTTATTTGTTTTACTGTTATTAAGTGTGTAATTGAATTTTTAAAGCATTTAGGTTTTTTAATATTTTTAGACTTATGTGTTAGGTTGTAGTTTTTTTTAAATGTATAACAAATTAGGTTAGTTTACCTGTAATGTTGTACATGTACGTATATTTGTTTTTTTATTTTATTGTTTTATCATGCAATCATAAAATACCGTTAACCAGTTAATCAGTCCATTGACTATGAGCAGATTTATTGTCAGAGTTTATGTCATGTAGAGTCAGTTCCCCACTGGGATCAGCTCTTTGTAATAAGAAGCTCATTGCAGGCTATCCAGGTCAATGATTTTGCGTCGCTTCAGTCGATTTAGAGTGTCAGGAATAGTGAGCTGCAATGCTAGTGGGTTTGTATGGTGTTGAAGACGGTTTTTGTAATCCCTTGCACATGTTCTTATTTCTTCCTTAAGTGTACTTAATTTCAGGTGGTGATGAACCTCTGAGTTCTTTATGAACCAGGGAGTATTTGCTATATGTTTAAGGATTGAGTCTTCTGCTCTTTGGATTATATTTATATTGGAGTCACAGGCAGAACCCCACAGCTGAATGCCATATAACCATATTGGCTTTAGGACAGATCCATAGATCAGGAGTTTATTGTACAGTGACAGCTTGATTTGAAATAAATAATAATTAATAATAAACGTCTAGAGACCCTTGGAGTTATGTGCCTGTACGTAAGTATGTTAGAACGCGCATCTTGTGAAAACTCCTGACTCCTGCCTGCACTTGGATACAGTTTTCACAGTTTACGACATGTGCTTAAGGATGTTTCACACGCGAGTTCAAAATCGACTTAAACGTTGTTGCGGGTAAAAGCTAGTAAACAATAAATTTATACTTAGTTATTGCTGCAGATTTTGCGGCCTGTTTGCTCATAGCTATTTCTCCCTCTTTAGCTCTGAAAGAGAATTAGAAGAACTTGTAGATAGATGAAACGTGTAATGAATGTATTTTGAGAAATTATCTTTCATATAAACTATCTCCTACTCATAGTAGTCAAATGGCTTTGAAACTTGTTACTTACTTCATGACATGTTCCTGTAATGATTTGTAAAAGTTCACAACTTCGCGTGGCAGTCCATCTCCGGGTATAATAGCTGGAACTAACAATTCATCTGGCTTATTGTAGTATTTATAAAGTAACTGAAATATTTTTTCTTCTTCTTCCCATTTTCTGAAATAGGAAAGGGACACTGCACTTGTATTGTTTAAGCGACAATAGTCCAATGGCTAAAGCCTCGGCCTGGCGATCGAGAGGTCGTGAGTTCGATCCCCATCTATTGCACTATTGACCTACTAACTCACTCCAGACACGAGCATATAAAAAGATAAAGATACCGGGCTGGTTTCCGCAACTCCACGTCAAAGCGCGTATTTTGCGGATCTTACGTATGGGCCTTAGTCTACCACGCGGGCCCAATGCGAATTGGTAGGTAGATGTTACATGTCTTCGAATTTTTAGTTCTAGAACATGCCGGTTTCCTCACGATGTTTTCCTTCACCGTTTTTGAGGGCAGTGTATATTTAGCATATTTAGCTTAGTTGGAGGGGTTAATAAGATTACTAGTATGTGCAACCGCACATTGCTAGTAAGCTCATAAAAAATATACGTACAGGTGTAGGTAATAAGTAAAGTAAGTACGATTATAAAATCGTGAGAGCATAATACACATAAACCTACGTACAAATTATGAATAAGAATAGTACCTACATTATGATATTAGTGCGGTAGGTTGCTAATTACAGCCGAGGCAATATTGCTAGCCCGAGCCGCAGGCGAGGGCTACAAGAAAGCCGAGACTGTAATTATCAAAGCGCACGTATGTCAAACGACGTTTTATAACATATTTGCGAGGAAATAAATAAAACTCAGACTGAAATTTTCGAATAAAAACAATTAAGCGAAAAGAAAAAGCGCGCGGAATAATTTTAACTTGATCACAAATTGACGATGCGCGCGCTTCAGTTTTTTTTAAGTCAAAGGCACAAAAACACACAGCCAGCATTACTAATAAAGTAAATTAATTAATATTTTTTTTGTTTTGATTACTATGATTGTAATTTATTGTCAAAATTAATTAAATTAACGAATTAAATGTTTATTTTTTTATATTTTATCTCCCAAAGTTAATTTTATTCATAAAATGTAGACCACTTTTCTGACATAGGAACTCATTGCTATGATTTTAAAAAAGGAACCGTTCGTATTAAGTCGGAGCAACTTGCAAACCGTGAGTTTTACTTTACCATTACGCACTAGTGCGTAATGAGATACATTACGATACAGAATTTGGCGGAATAAGAGACCCTTTACGAGCAAATGTGTTTTAAAATAAGTTTATAAGCTAATATAGAGGGATCGCAACTTGTCTTGTGTCTTGTCTTCGTCTCGTACACCAACAACAGGTATTTTAAGTACTAACGCTGTAGTTGCCTATTGGCGCATAAGACTGTTCGTGTACAATAGGTGCAAAACATTTAAATTTCAAAAAGTTGAATCTCTACTCTCAAGAAGGATTGCAGCCTAAATCATGGTGATTTAAATATTTTAGTACCTATACCTTCTTTATTAGAGTGTTTTTGACTCTAGTTTACTTTTCCAAAAATAGTATGATAAATGTTTACAAAATATTGTAAAAACTAAATTTTGAAAAGTTTATTGAGGATTTTGTCCATTCTATACTAAACCATATTTTGCAAGGGGCAACAAGAATAATTTTCATATGTTATTTTACTTGTAAGTCTGATGTTCAAAAGTGACATCTAATAATCTAATCATCGATCACTAAAGTTCTATAATAGTGATCGATGGGTCTAATTAAACTTAAAATTAACAAATATTATTATACTTACTCATCAGTGTGAGCTATAATGAGCTCAATAGGGAAGGGACAGGGATTCGTTAGTCCGAAGTAAATGTCAGTTGTTTCTGCCCACGGCAGTGTTGGCGGGAAGTTGACATTGGGACCGATAACATGCACGTGTGGTACTATTCCTTGTCCTGTCACTGGAATCGTCATTTTATTGGGGTTCATGTGAAATCTGAATATTAGTATGCCTTCGTATAACATCTGTTTAAAGAAAATAAGTTTGGTTGTTACGCTATCCCGAAGTTAAATTGTAAAGAGTACCTACAGTGATCTCTAGAAGAGTACTGGTGAGACTCCTACTATCAATTTGATTCACAATAAAATTAGAAACTTGTTAGTGGCAAATAATAATTCAAACAAATTAACCAAGCCACATACGGCTTTAGTGTATTATTTATTCGTATTCTCAACTGCGAAATTTTGAACTTTGGGGTAAAAATAACACAGTGACGTACCTCCGTAGTCGGTTTAAAAGCAACGCTGAGCCACCCTCCTTCGCCAGGTTCGTATTTTCCTGAACTGTCCAGCACAACCATAGGAAGAATTCCAGGCGCTTTTAGCTTCAAGGTGACATACCAAATGCATGTAGGTTTACCCCTTAAAGTAACAAATATCATATTCAGCGACTAATAAGAAGAGTACTTTCTTGTTTTATTTTTTTAAATTAATTTGGTGTTGAAATGACTCATTAAGGATACCAGTGGCGAAGTGTCCAAACAACTCGATTCCCATCGGCTTCATTCAAATTCAAATGTTTATTGCTCAACACAGTACATAGTCATACATTTCTACATGTCTTTTGAATGCGTAGTCAACTGTGTTGATGAGATGTCACGAATTACAATGAATAGCTGATACAATGTCATAAATTCTAAAAATAATAATTAACTACAGTACATTTAAATACAAAATTCATTAGAATTTTGTATTTACACAAATTCAAATATTTTTATTTGTTAAACATAACTGGGTTACATTCAGGTGGTTAATCATTAAAAGTAACGCTATGTCTAGACGTCTTTGGCGTACAAATATTTTATGCATACATCCTAGTTTACACCAAATCAAACATTAAGCTTCCCTTTTGAATTTGAATAATGGCAGCCAGACTCTAGTATTATCAAATATATTAAAGATTTCTTATTTACACCAAAGGCATAACGGGTAGTAGGAAGACCGATACCGACATACTGATTCTGACTTCAAGAGAAACAAAAACTATAGTACGTTTGCGTTAAGAATGCAGTCAGTCATCATTTTCCGTCGGCCTAGCCCCGCCCCCTAACCAATCAAATCTTTTCAAATTACAAAGTCAAGTTCACAATGACAGTAGAAGGCATTGCTTCGACGTTCTGTCATTGTTGTTAACTGATTTTAATAAATTAAAAAAAATGAATTCATCTCCAATTCGTAAGAATAAAAGTGGTTCGTTAATTCATAGTGGGGAAAGAAAAGTAATTTACAATGTATTTAAGTATTTTAAACAGTGTGATTTAAATGTGACTTTGAGTAGCTACAAAAAACGGCAGCTGCATGCGGTGTGTCCGAGACAACAGTTTTTATGACAACGGATTTGAACCACAACCTCATGCACGAGAGGTAGGCGCCTTAACCTCAGGGCCATCACGACATTAAACTTAATCTTTTAAAATATAATTTGTTTGAATAAAACACCACTGTGAATACACCTTTACCTTTCAGTTACACTGATGACTCACTGCATTCATAACGCGAACGAACTATAGTGATAAGATTTTTTTTTTTTGGTGTCGGCTTCCCTCTTAAGAAAATTGACCCCTCGCCACTAACGAAGATACCATTTGGATGGACACTCCCGAAAACAGTGAGAGGTTATAATTATAGTTTAGGTTTACTGACCCAGACTGCAATACAATACTATGAACTTTATTCATTGTTGTTTTTGTATACTGTATTTAAGTTCAACAATTTTAGTGCTACAGATTTCTTTGCTGATGTTTTTCAGTTGCTGTGTTTATCGAGGGGAAAACGTAGTACCTACTTAACAATGCTATTTAGTCAGTAGGACTTGAGATAGTTTTGTTGTCTTACTGTTTATTGTTTACACATTAATGAATTTACTTACACATTTTTTAATGGAATGGAAGAAATAACTTTATCCCCACACCTCACAGATCCAAAATCAATTGATGTAACGTTTGAAGCTAGGTAAGGCACCGCGCAGAGGGCTTTGATTTGAATTGGAATCGTCACCCCATAGGGTACCTGATTAAGACAGATCATATTATTAGAAAAAAAAACAATTAATAGTAACTTTACATTTTTAAGAGGTTTCCCACTTACTTGAACTAGGGTGGTGCTAGATAGAAAACGCTAACTCGGTAGTTCCCATAATATATATTACTTTTATGAAATGATTCGAAATTAGCTATGCTGACAAAAAAAATATTTTTAGTCCGTCATCTAGATTACAAGAAAATATTCGATACATCGTAATCAAAAATAACTGCGACACATCGAGTCAAAATGTCGCATGACGTCACTAACCAGTACAGTTTATACTAGACTAGCTGTACCCTGCCACGCTTCGCTGTGGCACATTGCGATGAATGGTTAAAAAAAAAATATATGACGTGTGGCACTCGGAGACTGCCGCGGTAAAGCTATTGCATAGCATTTTTTATCAACTCCTCTCCTCTCCCTCCATCTCCACCCATCCCTCTGTCATCCCCCTCCCCTCCCCTCCCACGCCCCTCCCCCTCTCTGCCCCTCCCTACCCTCTCACAATCTCCCCCTCCCCCACCCCTCCCACTAACCTCCCCTTTTCCCCTCCCCCTCTCTTCCTCCCACTCCCGTCCCCCTCCCTCTCCTCGTGATATTTCAAAAGTCATTAAAAGTTTTGCTATTCATCGATAGATGGCAAAACTAAAAACTAAAAAGTATCACCGCTGTGCCTGTGTTAGGTTATTTTCGTTACGGAATTTCTAAAAAATATGAAAATGACTATTAAAAAGCAAGGGTTGGTGATAAAAATTTTTTGATGCCACATAATAAAAAAATTAAAAAAAATAAAAATTATCAAAAAAATAAAAAATTAAAATTTGGGGTAAACACCCCCTATCACTTACAGGTTAGAAAAATAGATAGTAGCCGATTCTCAGGCTTACTGCATATGCATAAAAAGTTTCATGAGAATCGGTCAAGCCGTTTCGGAGGAGTATAGGGAGGAGAGGAACGAACATTGTGACACGAGAATTTTATATATAAGAAGAAGAAGATAATGACGTTACAAACCCCCTCTCCTCAACATTAATGCGCTTAATCTAAGCAGTTTTCCATCAAATTGAAAAAGGAAAAAATACGTGTTGAATATTTTCTTGGAATCTAGATGAGGGACTAAAAACTAAAATTTTGTCAAATAGCCTATATATAAAAAAACCTTTATTCTGCAAATCGTTTGAAAATGACGCTCCGCTTATTATTCGAGATTTGATGCATTTAGTTACTATCGAGTTAGGAGAGTAGTAACTGAGGAGCTTGTGGCTACTGAGGAGCTTGTGGCTAAATTATAACAGCCGCATGGGTCGATCGAAGGTTAAGCTACGCTTGACGAGGTCGGTCCGTGGATGGGTGACCATTTATTACATACCAAGACTCCTCCGTGCCTCGGAAAGCACGTTAAGCCGTTGGTCCCGGCTGTCATTTGTAGATCTTTGACAGTCGTTACTTGTAGTCAGAAGCCCGAAAGTCTGACAACCAGTTTAACCAAGGGGTATCATGTTACCCAGTTACTGGGTTGTGGAGGTCAGACAGGCAGTCGCTCCATGTAAAACACTGGTATTCAGCTGCATCCGGTTAAACTGGAAGCCGACCCCAACATAGTTGGGAAAAGGCTAGGCAGATGATGATGAGTTACTATCGAGTTAACGTTTATTTTAGAAGAATTTATTTATATTGTTAGGGAAAATTGTGTTTTAAGTATAGTTTTAAGTTTACCGCTAAGTTGAAAGATGTTTCCACATCCTGTTCCAGTTCGGTAAAGTCGATAGAAGTAGGCATGAAAGTAACTTCAATTTTCCCGATCTCACCAGGATTCAGTTTTCCACATAATTTTACTCCTAGCCATGAGGGAATATTTGTGCCTTTTGCAAAATTAATCTTTGTCACAATCGGTCCATAATTAACCACTTCAGCCGTGCATTGCACCTGTTGTTAATAGTATCTAAATTAAGACGCACGTGCCAACCTCTTTGAAACATAGATAGCTGACTACGAAAAACCTTACTCCTTACCGTGCTTCCAGTAATAACCACTCCGTAGTCTATGACGTAGGGTACAGTGTGAAATCCGGGTATTGGTCCAACTTTAGGCGCTGTAGAGTAAGCAGTCAATACTTCTGGCCGATTCTTTATATGGTCTATAACCATATATCTTTCTATTGCTAACTCAATATCCATTGTAGAAGGGAATCCATCCTGAAGACATAACAAAATTAATATTTTAGGTTCAACAAAGTATTAATTAGATAATTGTAAAATAAATAAATAAAAACATTCCACAACTTTCACACAGTGCAACGCCATCTAGTCCCAAGCTAAGCAGGGCTTGCGCTATGGGTACTAAACAACTGATAAACATACTTATATAGGTATTTCTTAATTACACCCAGACACAAAACAAATTTAATGATCGCGCTCATCACACAACATTTGTCCCGGGTGGGAATCAACTACTAGACCAACAGGCCAGTCAAAAGCTACAGTGGTATAAAATATTAGTATACCCAAGACGAGCAAATGTGCCAATCTTTTTGGAAATCAGGATCTTCGAAACATTTCTCGGTTAGTGGTGAATTTAAATGTTCCTCTTTGCCTTTACTAAACATCTCACTGATCGCTGCCAAGTATTGTTGCGTCAAAGCTGGAATGGCCATGTATCCTATTTCCGGATTCAACTGAAAGAATGTTACATATTAATACTATTCTAAATAGTCGACAAATTACTACAAAATACACTCTCACTGTAATTTTATTACGAGAAAATAATCTGAGGTAGTTACGCTAAGATGAGCTAGTAAAATGTTTTTTTGCCAAAGTACCGAACTTGTATAAAATGTACCTATGTAGGTACCGTATTGTTTTGTATAGGTACTTAACCACCCAAAAAAGACTACACCTAAAATGGCACACAGTGAATAACAAAAATTTAATTGCGAAATTTGAGATTTTTAAGAGAGCTGGGATGTAGACCTTCTTAAATTAAAGCTGTCGGTTGTTTTTAAAAAGCTCATTTAATAAAGACGGATATGCGACATGTTGGCGGTGTTTTCTAAGTCTCTCTCATAGATATTGTATTTTTTTAAACCCCTGTCGAAAATATGACTACCTACTATGTCTATTTTTGACTAATATTCTGCATCATCAGTTCTAGAACTATTAACTAAGTCTAAAAAAAGACCAGCTTTCGAGTATTTTGCTTTGTTTTAACTAGTTATGACTTTTATTAAGAACTTTAGTAGTTACATGACTAACAATAAGGTAACAATTTATCCGTACCTACCGTATAAACCAACTGAAGCTTTATATTTTTTTAAGAAAAATAATAAAGTTCTTACTTGTGCCAAAAGGTTTTTAAATATTTTTAAGGATTTTTAGGTAGGTACAATACAAACAAAAACTAAAAAACAATAAAAACAATAAAAACAATAAAAACATTTTTGCAAAAAAATTAAACCGACTTCAAAAAAAACACTAAACGGTGTAAAATAACTCTAAATTAGGAAGTCTGTGGCTTTGGTGGTTTTGTCTTATTCATGATGGGCCACCGACTTCCGAATTTAGAGTTATTTTACACCGTTTAGTGTTTTTTTTGAAGTCGGTTTAATTTTTTTGCAAAAAAGTTTTTATTTTTCTATTTTTAGTGGTTCCCATACAAATATTTGCTATATATATTGTTAATTGTAAGTAACAGTACATGTCATGATAATAGGGTTATCCACTTATCCCTAATAAATGAAAATTAACATACCTAACTGTCGAAATCTAGGTATATTGTACACATCTGCGTACCCCTCAGAGCATACCAGGCGTGATGATACGTCATGATGTTGTATAAACAATAAACATCCAAGCGATTCCAGCAATCACGACAGATTTGCCGTCTATTTTTGAAGAGTTCCGTTGCATATCTCCGAAGATCAGCACCAGATCTTCACCAAATTAAAATGGGACCACCTCGGGAGTATACTCTTTCGAATAAAAAAAGAATTTCGAGAATCGGTCCACAAATGGGGGAGAAATCAGGTAACATACATAAAAAAAAAAAAAAAAAAAAAAAAAAAAAATACATACACACGAACATATAACCTCCTCCTTTTTTGAAAGTCGGTTAAAAATGGTTTAAACGGAACCAAAATGGTGCACTCAGTTTGCGAGTATATTTCGCTCTTAACCTGTTTTTTTTTAATAATACCCGTAAAGGTTCATAAAGAACCCATACAGACTAGTATCATAAAGACATTGCACAATAAAAGAACGGCTTTTGGCATAGTCATCATATTATCATCGCCAAATGAAATGATCACAGTTTTAATAATAGTTCGCTAAACACACAATTCATAATTATTTATTGTTATGGCATGATGGTATCTTTACGTTTATTTATAAACACCTAATAATTTGTCATAACAAAAGTAAAATTCACGTTTGTTAAGCATTTTAAATAAGTACAGATTTACTTTTGAATCGTCAAAGAAAAAAGAAGTGGGTTAGACAGAAAGTTTAAACCTTTTTGCCCATTAGAAGGCTGAGTAGGTGCATATTTAGAAGAACGAACAAGAAGCGTCGTGGAGACTCCTTTAGATAAAAAAATAGTTTCCCGAAATATTAGTAGCATCAAATTATTAATGTTTCCATCCGTGCAGAATCGCGGCAGATCGCACGTATTCATAGATAATGTAAATACGCGTTTCATTAAAAAACCATTACTTACATATCGTCTTGTCTTTTTTGTTTAGATGTAAGTTTTCCAAAGAAAATAAATAGATAAATCTCTTCGGGGAAAACAGGCATGCTGTGCATCAACAAACATACGTCGTCAGACAGACGTCAATCGTGATCGTGTGCAGTGTGTGCACGAACTAACTTAAATCCAGGAAACAGCTTATATTTGAACTCTTTTTAAAAATATGATGAAAAGTACCATCGATTAGTTTAATATTGAATTAAAATTTTCCTACAAAAATGTTTTAGTTTTCATTCGAATTATCATCATTCATCAGCGCTTGTCCGTTTTTTTCTTGGTTTACAATACCTAGTAAATTATAAATATAAAAAAGGAAATTGATCTTTGATTTCTGTTATATCAATATTTTATAGTAAACATAGGAATACGAAAAAATATAACTTACATTTTTCGCAGCCGGTTTAAGTAGCGTTAAATATATTTGAGGTATAACACCCCAACCAAATACTTCTATAGGAATGTGAGGCAGATGTCCAATTTCTAACAAAAATACTCTATGGAAGTAGCCCACCACGCCAGGTCGCATTACGATTTTCAATTCGATTTCTTCCTCAGGTTCTAAAGTTTTTTCAGGAGGCAATAATTCAAGAATGGTTCCTTCTAGATCGTTTATAAATATCGGCTCATTTAAGTATGTTTTATATTCAAAATTTAACAGCGCAGTATTCGATATTTTTAAATCTTCAATGGCATTTTCGTGAAACGACCTAATTTTGAAGTTTATACTTTCAGCACTTATTGTATACCTTAAATCACAGCTTTGGCCGGTTACAAGGACCGACTCTGGTGGCCCGCCCAAAACTTCACATTCCAGGATAGCGCGGACACTAATATTACATTTCGGTCTAAATATGACGTGCACGTACTGAACCTCGCCGGGTTTAAGCTGTCCTCGATGTAATACCAATTGCAATATGTCGTTGATATCAACTTTGTTCGAAGGCTTATTAAGCTTATCAAACTTGTTAATCCACTCAAACTCTGTGTCATAATCGCCTTTTATCATTGGTGCTACTTTTCGAATCATTCGGGTTCTCATCATTTCATTGACATTAAACAAAAACTGAACCACTTTATCAATACTAACACTGCATTTGTCATGCACTGATCCACCTGATATATTATTAGTCAAAATATCATGATGACAGCTTTCTAGAATATTAAATAAGTAAATACTAGATGAACTTCGTTAATTAAGAAATCAATTCAATACACGTGCAAGAGACACGTCTGTAAATACAATTAATTAAATTATTTCACAAATACCCACCCGTGGCGCCAGTGTCTTCCGTCGGGATCCTGTCTTGAATAACTGAATTACATTCGAACCTAACTGGCATCTCAGGCTGTGTCTAGAAGTAAGACAATGATTAATCGATGTATTTACAACATAATATTAAGTATATTGAAATATTTGTGTTAATCTAATTGAGTTACAGTCCGACTTTCACTTCAAAATTGTAATGAACTATCATAAAAAATAAATTCAGTTATTCACAGGAAACTTACAGAAACTGGTTTTAAGGTAAATTGTGTACTTACCACAGGAAGATTTGTAATGGAACATTTTTTCCATTGAAATCTATAGCAAACTATGACTGGTGTTAAATTTTGTATTTTAAACGTTTTGCTGTGTATGCTCCCATTCAATATGCATTGGAAATCGAGTCTCGGTGACAGGATAAATATATTCGGAAAGTTAATTTTTCCGATTAGTTTTATGGCATCCTAGAAACGAAAACATACTAAAATAAATAAATCGTTCTATATAGATAGGATATATCAACGTATACTAGGTAGTTATGTGACAGTAATTACTTTATTCTTGTGTCCTTTAAATTTAATTCTCATTAAATCACAATATACTCTAGACTTGAGATTTAAGTGTTTAGTAGTATCGAACAGTATCTGCAGTTTCATAACCTCCTGGTCTTCAAGTCGCTCCTCCACCAAATGAGTAAGATTGAAAGCCATTTTAATTTTACGAATGTCTTGAAAAAAATCCAATGAACCTTTTCGTAACGGTTCTACGGGCTTCATTGTTAGGTAGTCAATGAACATTCGTGATTGATGTGGACCAACTTTCTTTAAAATATTTTGTATGTTTAAATCGGACTTCCTGTATTGTATACAACAACACGTCATGCTTTGTTCATCTTGTGGTATTTTATATGTGTTTTGTTTCTGTATTATTGCAAACGGTGGTTTAACAAAAATTTCGAAGTCCAATGGCAGTTTAGAGACATTTTTAATAGTGATAATATCTGCAAAAATATTGAGCAGTAGTAGTAATGGTTTTTTTTACTAGTCTTAGCAGTTTCGATTTATTACTGTAAGTTAGTTCTATTGGTATATCCACAAATACACCTCCATTATACTTTAACCCACTATACTGGAACCCACTCATAGGGATTATGAAAGCTATGCTTTCTCCTACAACTGCACATTGCACTGCAACAACGTCACAACGTGTTCTACAACATGTCTTGATTAGCCCTGACTAACAAAAACTGACACAAACAAACGGCATTATTACTTTATATTATCATTAATTATAATGTTTCATACCTGTTAGCTTGTAAAATTCACTATACGGTCCGTAGTCATATTGTAATTCTACTACTGAAGAGGACACTTCTATTTTCGGATCGACGAACTCCGCTATAATCGGACACTCTAATAACAACTCCTTCTTGTTTATGCCTTCTACACTGCCAATTAAATACCAAGTTTCCTTGCACGTCAGTACTTTATGAGAACATCCTGTTACTGTTAATTCAAATTTTTCGCCTGCAGAAATTTTAAATGAGCGTGGTTCCAAATTGAAAAAACCTCTGAAAACACAAAGTTGTGATTTATTATTATGGTTTCCATAAGAAGCCAAATTCGAAGGGGCTTGTGGCTAAATAATAACAGCTGTACAAATTAGTTAAGTAAGGTACAGACGGCAGCACATCAAGTTACCCCAATGTGTCAAATTTCTTTGATCGTTTTTCAACTTTATGACAAACAAAATAAGGTTCATATTCAATTGGGAAAATTTGACACATTGGAGTAACTTGATGTGCTGGCGTCTGTACATGGATGGGTAATCATACTTTATATAGCAAAACAACAGGTTTTCAGTCTCCGTTCGACCTGGCCATATTGCTGGTAGATATCTGACAGTCGTTATCTCAAAAAAAATCAAAAGTCATTTATTCAAATTAGGCTGAGGATCAGCTCTTTTTGAACGTCACAAATTATATAAGACAGTCCCCCAAAACGCCCGCCCTTCGCCACTTCCTAGTGTTTTTGCTGGGAAGAAGAAGTGGCGGAACAAACTTCCCAGCAACACGTCTGTCTGATATGTTAGAAGAACAGTTCAAACAGCATTGGTAATTAATAAACTTAATCATTTAAATCAAATAATTTGCTACATGCTAGCTCGCACACACCAATATACCTACTACTACTGTTCAGATGCCTTAAAGGCGGACAATCTTGGCCGGCTTACAACGGAGTTGAGGAGGTCAGATTAAATCACAACATAGTTGGAAAACCCATCTAAAAACCATCTACATAATTCATCACGTTTCTATTTCAATTAGAAATGGCCTTGATTAACCATACGTACGTTGTTGTTTGTTTAGTTTTAGGTGGTTTGTAATATTCGCTCCACTCTAGCGCATGCATTCGTGTCCCATAGTTTTCCACAATAACTTTACATTCCAGAGGTATTTTAGTAAAATGTCGACCGAGAACTATTCGATCCCGCAGCTCACCGACCAAAATGCTCGTCCCAAATCCGGTTGCAGATAAAGGCACTAACTAGATTGTTAAAACATTTTTTTATTAGTCGTTAAATGCCGTTGTTTTTACTCATCGTCTTATTTATGTGTCCCAATAAGCTGGTTGGCAAACTCGATTTTAGTACGATATGTAGGTATTGTCGATCAATCAGAGGTGTACGGATATAATAAGAAATGAGTCACAGTGTGCCGCTTTAGCTATTAACTCCAAATCTATTGTAGTCACCTACTGCAGTTCTCCTCTCTACTTCTATAATAATATTGTAAATAGGTAAATTTTGTGACGTGATAGGGGGTAATCTTAAAATCTGCTGAACCCATTTTGAAAAATCGATTTTCAAGAGGAATCCAAAATAAGAGGGATGTTAAAGGATGAAAAGCAGGAGGATGAAGTCGCAACTTCGCAAGCGAAGTGCTAGTTGTTCATATTTTAGTTTTAAATTAGTATAACTACTACCTACCATTGAATTAGAAAAGCTATGGAAACGTAATTCTCATACAAATAACGCTTCAATTTTGGTTCCATTTACGCCATTGAATTAGAAAAGCTATGGAAACAGCATTGCCCTCAAAAAGTGGCACCACGAATAGTACGTCTAAGTAGGCGGGGCTTTAAAAGTACGTCTTTTTTGAGAACTAGTCTACTGCGCACTCAGTGACGGATGGTCGCATTGATCAAAGCGTTTGACGTTTCATTATTTGGATAAAAACATTGGTGGAATTATAAAAAAATATCTTCTTGTGTAGTAAAGTGGTGCAAAAAATGCAAAGAAAGGCGGAAAAGTGATACTGGAATAAGTTTCATTGGTGAGTAAAAAGAAATCCTTTTATTTACTGTTTTACCTGTTCTAACAAATATTTGAATGACGTTGACACTATAACCAAAAAATAGGTTTATATAATCAGCTTAAAAATAGGCAATTCTAAATTGTGTCTGGATTTTCCCTTACTGACGAGTTATTAAGCGGTTAGAGTATAGCATTTAAATATTATGTATACTAATAAATACAAATGTGATTAAAACACTAACGAGTAGGGTAGACTGGGTACGGTTGATACAAAGGACGGTTGAAACAGAGCAAATATCTCGTAAACGGTTACGTGGCACAGTGGAACGAATGTATGGGAGCGGTTGGACGTAGACATGTCCGAAAAAAAAGAGTAAAATTATGCCAAACTAATGATGCCATCTTATTCGATTACTTAATGCCTTCATAACTTGTGGTGATGAATTTCTTCATAACTCCCATATTTCGGGAGTAATTTGAGAAAATGTGAAATTTTACTATGAAAATGAGTGTATCGAGCTCTCTCCCTCCTGATTCCGGGCTTGTTTCAAGTAGCGGTCTCTAATATCATAATGCTAATACTAAGAGCTATATTTAATACTAAGACACATAGTGCGCCAAATGTGCACTTTCTGGGATAAAGAGTGATGTTTATTTTATAACACAATTTTTTTATTTTTTGTTTATTTTGTTGATTAAAACCGTTTTTCTAAAGGTTTACCTTATTACAATAACATTTCTGAGCAGCCAATTAGAGAAGATATAAGCTAATTAGGATATATAATTAGGGACTTAAGGTTTACATATAAAACTGATGCACTAATGATTACTGATAAGAACATTGCTATTATTTAATTACTAAATGGCTCTTAATACACTAATTTAGCATGCATCATTTACTAATTATCACAATAACTAATTACCTTGCAATATTTAACAAAGGATACCTGGGATACCTGGATTTTATATAAATAGGTCACTATTAGTAACTTTAAAATCAGTGTTGATTTACACCTCGTTGTATCCAAGCTAATCTCGCAATGTATTTTCCAAATTTTAATACAAATCTTGATATTCACGTTGCTTTATGCGCACGCGCACATAAAGATTTACGCGACTTTAACTATTTGTTCAGTGTTTTAAAAGATAACAGTTGTGTTCAGTTATGTGAAAGTGCTGAAACAAGTTTAAAAGACTGGTGTCGTCGATTTTGCTACCGCATTTATGCAAAATGGACACAGTCTGGAAGAAGCACAGATAAGTTTCGGAAGTAACATGAGATTTGGCTACAGGCTGCAATTCAATGGCCGGAATTACAGAATGAAAATATGGAACCTTCTACAGAAAATATAAGTGACGTCATCGAGCCCATAATTTCTCCTGCTAAATCTGATGCTTCAACTTGTACACATCCTAGTCCTCGTAAATCTTTTGAGGACCTTAGTAACCGGCAAAAAAGAAGACGCACTGAAGATAGTCTTTCATGCAGCAGTAGCAGCGCTGAAATTATGTTTTCGGCCGAAAGGGCGCTTCAAAAGGCAGGACAAAGCGATACAGCTTATGTTATGAAATACTTGACGGAGAATCCAGAAGAGGCCTCAAAAATCAAAGCCTTCATTGAAGGTAAATCAATTCAGGTACGGGAAATATCCCCTTTGAAGGCATTGGCTCTTTATGTATCGATGAACTTATCGAAATGGCGCTATAACACTCTTCGTGATTTCAACACTCAAGAAGGAGCTCTTCAATACCCGAGTTACTACATGTTGGTTAAAGAAAAAATTAAGTGCTATCCGGCCAAAGAAGATCTCACAGTTACAGAGAGCTCTGCAAAAATCAAATTACAAGCCTTGATGGATTTAACCTCAAGAAGACTTATTAGGTCGTTAGAAACCCCTGTTGATCCCAATCAACAGCTCGTATTGACCAGCAAATGGGGTTTTGACGGATCATCTAGCCAAAGCATTTATCATCAAAGGACGAGTGAAGATGAGAAAATCGATCTTGCTAGTAATTTTATGATTAGTCTTGTACCACTGCGGCTCGTCTCAAAAGGTGTAACAATTTGGGAAAACGAGCGACCATCTTCCACTTCATTTTGCCGGCCAATATTGTTTAAGTTTATAAAGGAAACCAAAGAAAATGTGCAGAGAGAGATGGCTGAAATCGAAGCAGAGATTGAATCCTTAACTCCATCCACCATCACTGATGGAATTAGTGTCAAACACCAACTGCTGTTGACAATGATTGATGGTAAAATTCATTCCATTATATCCGATACAGCAGCTTCAGTGTGTGACATATGCAAGGCTTGTCCTAAAGAAATGAATAATTTAGAGTTAATCAAAGATAAACACGCAAACGAGGACATGTATAAATATAGCTTAAGCACCCTTCACGCTTGGATTCGCTCAATGGAATGCTTATTACACATTTCCTACAAATTAGACATAAAATCATGGCAAGTAAGGGGTGATATAGCAAAAAGTTGATGACAGGAAGAAAAGAGTTCAAGAGGCTGTAAGAAGAGAAACGGGCTTACTTCTCGATGTTGTGAAACAAGGCAGTGGATCCACCAACAATGGCAACTCGGCAAGGAGATTTTTTGAAAACTACACTAAATCTGCTGAACTGACCGGAATAGATGCTATGCTTTTAAGAAAAATCTGTGTGATCTTGCAGTGTATTTCATCAGGAGAGAAGATCAACGTAACTAAATTCCGAGAGTTCTGCTTTGATACTGCTAAGCTTTACGTGGAGTTATACCCATGGTATTATATGCCTTCTTCACTTCATAAAATTTTAATGCATGGGCCAGACATAGTTCAGAACATGTCAATTGTGCCCATTGGTTTTCTATCCGAAGAGGCATCTGAGGCTAGAAATAAAGATTTTAGAAAATATAGAGAGGGGCATTCTCGAAAGCATAGCAGTATCTCATGCAATGAAGATATTATGCACAATCTTTTACTGTCTTCTGATCCACTTGTTACAAGTATCCGTCCAAAAGGAAATAAGTTTGTAAAAAAATCTTCTTTTAAGGAATTTTATGAGCTTACGGATTCTGAGAAAAGTGATATCGAATTTGTTAACATAAATGATTTAGCGGACATCGATTCTGAATTTGAATTAATTGATGATGATGATGATGACGAAGATAATTAAATGATGTTATTGTTTTAAAATGTGTAACTTAGTAAATTAGAGCTTACATCTTAATTATTTATTGTACTTTTAATGAAACTAGGTAATTTATTATCAACTTACTTAAAAGTCATACTCTCATCAGTTCTTGTGAATATTTTTGTTAATATATATTTCTGTATATATATAATATATTTATAGACCTCTTAATAAGTCTGTCTGCGGTTTAAAGTAAATACAAATGGGGAAAAAACGTTTTTTTTTTTAAATTTTCATTTCCTTTTATCCCAGAAAGTGCACATTTGGCGCACTATGTGTCTTAGTATTAAATATAGCTCTTAGTAATAGCATTACGATATTAGAGACCGCTACTTGAAACAAGCCCGGAATCAGGAGGGAGAGAGCTCGATACACTCATTTTCATAGTAAAATTTCACATTTTCTCAAATTACTCCCGAAATATGGGAGTTATGAAGAAATTCATCACCACAATTTATGAAGGCATTAAGTAATCGAATAAGATGGCATCATTAGTTAGTCATAATTTTACTCTTATTTTTCGGACATGTCTACGTCCAACCGCTCCCATACATTCGTTCCACTGTGCGTGGGGATTGAGGGTTGAAAAGGGAAAACAATGCGGACGACTGGTCCGAAAACGAATGGGTACAGTGTTACGTCGCATCCCGCGGTTTGACGTCATTTGGCTCATAAACAACAACATTATACTTAAACGATGAAAGCTAAATTGTTTCAACCGTACCCAGTCTCCCCTAATTCATTGTGGCCGGTGTTATACAATAAGTGCTCGTAACCAGCCCAATTAATTATTCTTTTTGGATTTTTGTTTTTGTAAATAAGTAAATTTTATTTTTTGACAAACATAAGCTTGTGGGTTATTTTGAATACACGAACATTATATAAACAGTAATTACCGATTAATTGTCGTTGTAATATTTTCAGTTTTCCTAAAAATGAACTAAAGCGACTGTTGTGGATAAAAGCTGTTCGTTTAGAAAGAAGACAGGAAGATTGGGCACCAAATAGATTCAGTAAGGTGTGCTCCATACATTTTGATGCTCAAGACATGTATCTGTCGAGTAAGGGTAATCGCTTGTTGAATAAATCTGCAGTACCTATTTGCACGGTAAATAATTTTCATATCAAAGGTTTAATTTTAATGATTATTATTTTTTGTGTCGTCATTAACCTTATTTTTGGTCTTTTTAGATGGTTCATAGAAGAAGGAACGGTTGCGTCCGCAGACAGAATAATGGTAATAAATTATGGTCATTAACTTCTGTTTAGATCAGAAAATAGTTTACGAAGTAAAGTAGTAGTAGATTTAACATTGTATTAAAGTTCAAGTCTATGGTAAGGCGTGTAATTCCAGTATACTTACCAGGTTATCATTAAATGTTTAAATAAAATTTTAACGTATCAATTTTAACCAGAAGAAGGACAAGACGGAGTATCAACAAATAATATTTCCGTGAATATTAAGGCTCACAAACATAAGCAAGTTAATTAATTTCGAGGAAGGTATTTTTTTATTGTAGTGACACGGTTCTCAAGTCACTATAAGTCATTTTTAGAATGAAGTTTGTACCAAAATATACCTATTTATTATTGAAAAAGAGTAACCATAAGAAGCGACTATTTAGAATAGGCTGTTGTCCGTTGAGCTTCACCTTTCTTACTAATTACTGTTAGAAATTTCAAAAATACCTACCTTGTTTTTTGTAAATTAAATTGAAATAATTGATTTTCACTTTCACTTATTTTATTTTATTTTATTTTATTCAATAGGTACAGATACAGACAACAGATCAAAACAATACAAAATAATACCCTTAATAATATAAATTGCGTGAACCTGAAGTCCAGTTACAACTGTACACAACATTCAAAATTAACAAAGCCTCGTTTTTAAAGGTCAAAATTGAATTTTAGTACGTAGTATAAAATTTTTAACAAATTAATAATTAATAATAAACAAAATAATTACGAGTAAGACATAAATGATCTATCAAAGTCATACAGCGTTATAATTTAATAGAAATG
Organism: Euplexia lucipara; assembly: GCA_921972225.1. Classification (NCBI taxonomy): domain Eukaryota; kingdom Metazoa; phylum Arthropoda; class Insecta; order Lepidoptera; family Noctuidae; genus Euplexia; species Euplexia lucipara. The sequence goes on from OV179146.1 coordinate 16,741,322, forward strand.
ATTTGAAAGAGCTAAATTTATCGTGAAAAATGTCTACCTGTGAGCAAATAGCGTTATAATTTTTACACATTCTATGCAAAGGATTATTTTGAGATACATTGTTATTACTTGCGGGAATACTAAACAATTGTGGTATGCGCACAGATCGAGTCGGTACTTTTATATCTAAATATTCAAGAAGTTGGCCGTCGAGTGAACAATTTACAATCTTATGTAAGGTGCACAAGTCGCTCATCCATCTTCTGTGTTCTAGAGTTGCCAAAGAGAATTTTCGAATTCGGTCTAAATATTCCGGTATCTTCCGTCGTAACCCAAATTTTGAACACAGAGCCCTGATAAATCGCCTCTGGATTGCTTCTATACGATCCGTATGTACGTTATAAATTGGAGACCAAACAGCTGAACAATACTCCACTATACTCCTAACTAAGGAGCAGTAAACGATTATAAGAGACTTCGCCTGCTTAAATGGCTTAGCAGTCCGAAGTATAAATGATAACATGCGATTAGCTTTAATGCATATATTATCGTAGTGGGTTCTAAAAGATAAGGAGGAATCAAACATCACCCCCAAATCACGCACCTCTGTAACCCTCTCAATAATAGTTCCCTCGATGTGGTAATTATATTGTATTATATTTTTTTTCTTTTTCGTGAATGAAATGACTTGGCACTTTTTTATATTCAAAGACATGAAATTCTTATCACACCAGTTTACCATGTTATCGACATCTGTTTGTAGAATGGCACAATCATTACGATCCGATATTCGTCTAAATATTTTTATATCATCGGCATAAGCCAAACATTCACTCTTAATTAAGTTTAACAAATCATTCACAAATATCAAAAATAAAAGTGGACCCAAATTTGAGCCTTGAGGAACACCTGAGACTGCCAAGTACGGAATAGAGTCATAACCACTGAGTGTGACTAATTGTGAGCGATTTAGTAAATAAGACTTGAGCCATCGATACAGATCTCCATGAATTCCTATGCTTTCAGCTTTCGCAAGTAGTATAAGATGGTCAACGCGATCGAAAGCTTTGGAGAAATCTGTATATACCGAATCGACTTGCTTTTTACAGTTCAGAGATTCACAAATATAATTCGTGTAATAAAGAAGGTTTGAGTTTGTAGATCTACCAGTAACAAATCCGTGTTGTTTCGGACTTAACATGTTTTTAAAGTGAGAATATATATGCTTATAGATAAAACTTTCGAATATTTTGGCGAAACAATTAAGAACACAGATAGGACGGTAATTTGCGACATCCTCTTTATCTCCTGATTTATATATTGGTGTGACTTTAGATATCTTCCATAACTCCGGAAAAGTGCCTTCCTTAAGTGACTTATTAAAAATGATATAGAGCGAACCAAAACAGTTGCACACAAACGAATAAATATTGGGGGAATTCCATCATAACCACCATTTTTAGAGACATCGATCTTTTTAAGCTCGTTTAACAGATCATTTTCTGAAAAATGCAAATCAGTAATTGAAAAGTTTGATTGATTGTTTGATGAATCAGGGGAGTAATTACTTATTGTGTAACATAGTGTACATAACATGTACATTACTACTACAACTACTATAAATAATAAATAACAAATCAACTATATAAAACTATTATTTAACTATACATACATAACTATAAAACTAAAATTGTACCTAGGTTGTGGTAGTGTAACAATCAAGGGACGCGGACAACCGCATTAATTTATATATACGGAGTAACAGGTTCCTCGTCGCGGCCGCCACCCGGCCGCGCGCCGCGCGAGCGCGAGCGAGACGACATCACGCAGTCCGCAGCCAAATCTCTTGAGGCACGGACGCTGTCGCTTGGACTAATTTATACATTTGCCTACCGTCATTGCGAAAACTAATAGACAATTTACACGATTCGAATATTTTAACTAAGTATCTTGAGACTGGATTGCTGCTTCATACTTCTAAATTAAAAGTTGTAATAACTATAAGTGACTGTGATTCCCAAACTTGGGTAAGTTATGCACAATTTTGTATAAAGATTCCTAACGGCCGTTACCTACCTATTTTTTATTATATTATCTTGTGTTAATTTTAAGGTACGAGTCCGTCCAGATTTCGTAGCTTATTCCTATCCTGTGTGTAATGTTTTGCCTTTCTTCCACTATGTTCTTCTTAGTATAATGCTTGTAACCGCCTCTGCTAGCGAACATGTATTTACATTATAGATTTAGATTCACGCTTAGAATTCTTCCCGCCTTACAAGCTCTAATTTGCCAATCTAGTTCTTGCCATGCATACCTAGCGTTTCCCGTGCACCCCTTATACCGGCAGCTTACTGATGTGGCCTTTGTCCCTAGGAATTACATCACGGTTTTACTGACCGAGACCGTACTCTGGATCTGTCGCCTACATCACCTGAGTGGAGTGGCCGTGCTGACGGGAACTACGCTTGAAGGACGGAAGCTCGCCAGGGAAGTGTGGTAGACTAGTCAAGTGCGCAAGACTTAGGCAGAACCTTATTAATTTTACCATAATATAACTACATATTGGTTAATTCTAAACCTAGTTTTATTTCTCACTTGTACACGTCCTATATACGTGACAATTGTTAACACTCGTTTGAACTAACATTGCAACAAACCGCGATGAGTGGAAGGACGGAAGGGAAGCCTTTGCCCTGTAATGGGACACAACAGGCACATAATAATAATAATTATTATTGTTAAAATTCTTAATTTGTCAATAAATATATTTTTACTTTATCCGAATTTTATTTATCTTCATCGACCGCTTTAAAGTGATATCTTGAAAACTTCTAAACCAATTTTGATATATCTTGCATTTATACCTAATTACTCGTACCAATACCTGATTAAGGAATTTTGGGATAGAAGGTGACCTACGGTCTTATCCAGGTGATAACATATACATGTGCCTAGTAATATTTAGGTACATAGACTATATTTTTTTTAATGTAAAAGACTTGTTGATTTGCTAAATAAATAGTAATATTAATTAGTGAAATAAAAAAACAACAAATCTCCCCACTGCTCTGATTACGTATTATGCCTATGCATACGCATGGTTAAACTATGGCGTAATATTATGGGGAAATAGCACAGATGCACCAACACTTCACACTACAAAGAAGACCTGCATACCCCATTTCCAAGAACATAAAATTTTAACACTTCCTTGTATATATATGTCGCCGCCAGCGATGGCTGAGCGATGAGCTGACACCGATGGGGGTTTCGTGGTACAGAGTTCATAACGTAGAATAGCAATCTCCATTGCAGTAATAGCCTCACTTAACAATCTTAATCACAAAACAACTCAAATCTAGGTAACTGACAGTTTCGTACTGGATGTGTGTCTTCGTCGGTGCCTCAAATCAATCTGAGCTCCGCCCAGCTCCCACGCACGAGCACGACTCTGTCCACGTGACATTACCAAAAACACATTCGCGCCATTTTCAAATGACAAGTAACGTCACGCTGGTCACCATAGACTCTGTACTAAGTTAATCAACTTCACAACTTATTATTCAAGAATATCGCTTGCCGCGACATATATATTGGAATTGTGCAAATTTGTCAGAAACAATCAAAAACTGTTTACTACACGCGAACAACACATACAGACTCACTACACACTACGACACAAAATTAGACTAAACATACCAAGCTCTAAGCTGAAAATACACTCCACAAGCACTTTAATAATGTCAATTAAAATAGTAGTAGAGATTAATATAAAATTTTTAAATATTTATAATAGCCCTCCTCGTAATTCTCCTAATTTTTATACTATTGTTATGCCCGACAGGGCCCACAATGATGCATATTATTATTATATCCTTACGTACCTACCACCTAAGTTCACATTGTGGAATGCAATAAATATATTGAGTATTGATTAAAAAGAAACAATAGTATAGAAGTATCAATATAATTTGTATGCATGTATTGTATATAGATAATTTACATTTATATTCTGTCGGAATTCATTAAAAAAGTCATTGTTAAATATACACAAATAATTTAATTTAGCTAAGTATCTACTGCATAACACCATCCACGCTCGGCTCGCTGTCATCTTGACTCCGCCCAGTGACCTTGATGCACCCAATCGCGCACTAGCTTCGTCTATTATAGTGTGTCAGTTGTTTGCATAAATGGAACCAAAATTGAAGCGTTATTTGTATGAGAATTACGTTTCCATAGCTTTTCTAATTCAATGATTTACGCAAACAACTGACACACTATAATAGACGAAGCTAGTGCGCGATTGGGTGCATCAAGGTCACTGGGCGGAGTCAAAATGACAGCGAGCCGAGCGTGGATGGTGTTATGCAGTAGATACTTAGTTAAATTAAATTATTTGTGTATATTTAACAATGACTTTTTTAATGAATTCCGACAGAATATAAATGTAAATTATCTATATACAATACATACATACAAATTATATTGATACTTCTATACTATTGTTTCTTTTTAATCAATACTCAATATATTTATTGCATTCCACAATGTGAACTTAGGTGGTAGGTACGTAAGGATATAATAATAATATGCATCATTGTGGGCCCTGTCGGGCATAACAATATAAAAATTAGGAGAATTACGAGGAGGGCTATTATAAATATTTAAAAAATTTATATTAATCTCTACTACTATTTTAATTGACATTATTAAAGTGCTTGTGGAGTGTATTTTCAGCTTAGAGCTTGGTATGTTTAGTCTATTTTTGTGTCGTAGTGTGTAGTGAGTCTGTATGTGTTCGCGTGTAGTAAACAGTTTTTGATTGTTTCTGACAAATTTGCACAATTCCAATATATATGTCGCGGCAAGCGATATTCTTGAATAATAAGTTGTGAAGTTGATTAACTTAGTACAGAGTCTATGGTGACCAGCGTGACGTTACTTGTCATTTGAAAATGGCGCGAATGTGTTTTCGGTAATGTCACGTGGACAGAGTCGTGCTCGTGCGTGGGAGCTGGGCGGAGCTCAGATTGAATTGAGGCACCGACGAAGACACACATCCAGTACGAAACTGTCAGTTACCTAGATTTGAGTTGTTTTGTGATTAAGATTGTTAAAGTGAGGTTATTACTGCAATAAAGATTGCTATTCTACGTTATGAACTCTGTACCACGAAACCCCCATCGGTGTCAACTCATCGCTCAGCCATCGCTGGCGGCGACATATATATACAAGGAAGTGTTAAAATTTTATGTTCTTGGAAATGGGGTATGCAGGTCTTCTATGTAGTGTGAAGTGTTGGTGCATCTGTGCTATTTCCCCATAATATTACGCCATAGTTTAACCATGCGTATGCATAGGCATAATACGTAACCAGAGCAGTGGGGAGATTTGTTGTTTTTTTATTTCACTAATTAATATTACTATTTATTTAGCAAATCAACACGTCTTTTACATTTAAAAAAATATAGTCTATGTACCTAAATATTACTAGGCACATGTATATGTTATCACCTGGATAAGACCGTAGGACACCTTCTATCCCAAAATTCCTTAATCAGGTATTGGGTACGAGTAATTAGGTATAAATGCAAGATATATCAAAATTGGTTTAGAAGTTTTCAAGATATCACTTTAAAGCGGTCGATGAAGATAAATAAAATTCGGATAAAGTAAAAATATATTTATTGACAAATTAAGAATTTTAACAATAATAATAATTATTATTATGTGCCTGTTGTGTCCCATTACAGGGCAAAGGCTTCCCTTCCGTCCTTCCACTCATCGCGGTTTGTTGCAATGTTAGTTCAAACGAGTGTTAACAATAAGTGAAAGTGAAAATCATTTATTTCAATTTAATTTACAAAAAACAAGGTAGGTATTTTTGAAATATCTAACAGTAATTAGTAAGAAAGGTGAAGCTCAACGGACAACAGCCCATTCTAAATAGTCGCTTCTTATGGTTACTCTTTTTCAATAATAAATAGGTATATTTTGGTACAAACTTCATTCTAAAAATGACTTATAGTGACTTGAGAACCGTGTCACTACAATAAAAAAATACCTTCCTCGAAATTAATTAACTTGCTTATGTTTGTGAGCCTTAATATTCACGGAAATATTATTTGTTGATACTCCGTCTTGTCCTTCTTCTGGTTAAAATTGATACGTTAAAATTTTATTTAAACATTTAATGATAACCTGGTAAGTATACTGGAATTACACGCCTTACCATAGACTTGAACTTTAATACAATGTTAAATCTACTACTACTTTACTTCGTAAACTATTTTCTGATCTAAACAGAAGTTAATGACCATAATTTATTACCATTATTCTGTCTGCGGACGCAACCGTTCCTTCTTCTATGAACCATCTAAAAAGACCAAAAATAAGGTTAATGACGACACAAAAAATAATAATAATTAAAATTAAACCTTTGATATGAAAATTATTTACCGTGCAAATAGGTACTGCAGATTTATTCAACAAGCGATTACCCTTACTCGACAGATACATGTCTTGAGCATCAAAATGTATGGAGCACACCTTACTGAATCTATTTGGTGCCCAATCTTCCTGTCTTCTTTTTAAACGAACAGCTTTTATCCACAACAGTCGCTTTAGTTCATTTTTAGGAAAGCTGAAAATATTACAACGACAATTAATCGGAAATTACTGTTTATATAATGTTCGTGTTTTCAAAATAACCCACAAGCTTATGTTTGTCAAAAAATAAAATTTACTTATTTACAAAAACAAAAATCCAAAAAGAATAATTAATTGGGCTGGTTACGAGCACTTATTGCATAACACCGGCCACAATGAATTACTCGTTAGTGTTTTAATCACATTTGTATTTATTAGTATACATAATATTTAAATACTATACTCTAACCGCTTAATAACTCGCCAATAAGGGAAAATCCAGACACAATTTAGAATTGCCTATTTTTAGGCTGACTAAATAAACCTATTTTTTGGTTATAGTGTCAATGTCATTCAAATATTTGTTAGAACTGGTAAAACAGTAAATAAAAGGATTTCTTTTTACTCACCAATGAAACTTATTCCAGTATCACTTTTTTTTTTTTTGCACCACTTTACTACACAAGAAGTCATTTTTTTATAATTCCACCAATGTTTTTATCCAAATAATGAAACGTCAAACGCTTTGATCAATGCGACCTTCCGTCACTGAGTGCGCAGTAGACTAGTTCTCAAAAAAGACGTACTTTTAAAGCCCCGCCTACTTAGACGTACTATTCGTGGTGCCACTTTTTGAGTGCAATGCTGTTTCCATAGCTTTTCTAATTCAATGCTACCTACTAATGAAATATATAGGTATTTAAAGTATAATGTAAACAGTAAGGGTACAATAAAATGCTGTCAACTCAATGAATCTGCAAAAACAACTGAGTTAAATTAAAGCTTCATTTCACTTTTACAAACATGATTTAAACTTTACTTACGATATCCTTTACTTTCTCTAAATGCAGCACAACTTTATTAGTATAGGTTGCGGCGTCAATCAAATATAAAGTCAATGTTAAGTCTTTTTCTGATTCAGGCTCTACAAAGCCCTCCGATGGCGATATCTGCCATCTTCCGTCTTTGCTTAACTAGAAAATTTAGACTGATTTAGACTGCTTCACGCTTATATTTTTTCTAAACCACTATTTTTTAATTAGTACAAAAAAATGGACTGTATCCGTACCTGTTACTGATCATATTTGCGTAATCAAAAGTAAAACAAACGAAATTCAATCTTAAATATGCCACTAATTAGTTAAACTTAAATAACGAAAACAGCTGTTGGAGGCGGGGCATGCTTGGAACGTGAGCGGAAGATGACGATGAATGAATACTACTATGTCATGAATAGCCTGTACAATATTTCCATAAATTAGCTGTCTTTTTGGGATATAGACAAACGCTAATTTAATAACTTTGCTGTTTATGAATATTATTTATTGATACTTTACACATATAATGAGCCCGTCTAAAATAAGCCCTTTAAGTATTTGTACTAATTCAAAAATCGACAGCCAATATTTTATGTGAAATCGATAAGAGCTAAACTCCGTTTAAAAATAAATTCTTAATGGTAAACTGCTTACCAGCGACGCGGTGAAGTTAACATGAACCGGAGAGTCATTGAACAGCGTTAGAATTTTCTCAGATTTTGTCAATAATCTGCATTGACCCCAATGTAGTGCCATAGGAGTGCACGTCACGATGGGTCGGACACCGCAGCCCGTGATGTGACAAATGTCTATTGATTTGGACAGTCCAAACACATTCATCCTATTGTAATAATCAGAAGATTAAATAGCCTGTACATTTGACTAACTAAATATCGGATAACCTAATATACATACATATTATGTGTCTACACACTACACATAACTCAACCTAAGGTTGCAGTCATTTTAATAATTACTGTAAATCTAGTAAAAATAAAAATATTGCACAACATTTTTTTTAATCGAAATTTTACTAACAGCCAAATATATGTATCTATAACTATAAACAGAAACGTAATTTATAAAACTTGTCTTGATAGAAAAAAAATCATACAGATCACACTAAATTGCTGTTTATAACGTATCATTTCGTACATTCCTCAGAGGCTATCGAGAAACCAAGGGCTTACTATTTTTTGGGTGCGGTAAAACACGGTTTGTAATTTCATGACAAAGCCCAAACCCTAAATATAGAAATAGTCAGGCGACGGCAAAGTTATTTAACCTATCACGAATACCGTTTACTTGCATACCTCACTCTATACTCCTGAACGCCGAGCACACTTGTTTTTATCCTGACTGGGAAGCACATCGTACTGTTTGGTTCGATGAAACCTTCTTTTATTCCAACATCGACTTCTAAAAAGGTTTCTTCCTAAAAATAAACGAATTATTAATCCTGGAGTTCACGAATCTACAGTTTTAGCGTTTTGCTCTTATTATTATTATAACTATAATTTGAACTAAAAGATATGGTCTTTCAGTTCAAATTCAGTCTTAGGGACTACTCGCACTTATTCAGCTCCATTAAGCGTTTGTCCATTGAAAACACCCGTTTCGTATGAGTTTGCTCAGCTGAAAGTTCACGTACGATTTATACAAAAATGAGGATTTCTAAGTAAGAGTAGTCCCTTAACACAATCGTGTGCATGCACGCGCTCACCATTGATTCTTCCAAAGTGAAATAACCCTGAAAAGCGTTCGACGTGATAATAATTTCATTATAATATGAAAAGTCCATAAAGCACGCTGGCTGTTTGATATCGGGCGCCGGTGTTATCTCGGGGACCATGGCGTTGTACATCACCGGGACTACTATCGGAGGACTGTCAGACTTCTCCAGTTCCAGTTCAAGTGAGGTTTGATTGGCCCTCACTAAGTTTGCCGTCAAAGTGACCTGTGATAGAGAAATTATACAGCACAAAAACAGCATAATGGAAAAAAATCTTGAAAGCTCCAAAATGATTTTTGACTAATGTAGGAAACATTCGTTTAAATTCATTTTTGTATCATAAAAGGTTTTTTTTTTTCAATTATAATGTTTGGCATTATATGTAGAACTAATTGCAATATGAACGACGACATGTAAAATGTATTAAGTTTTACATCTATTACTAAAATTAATTTTATTTATTTTATTTATTTAGTACATGGAGGACTTACAGCTAATAAAAACAAACAAAACAAAAAAAATAAACCATAGTCACCAGAAAGCCAATTACAAGTCCTCACGTATTAACTTTAAAAGAAAGAGCTAATAGCTCGTCCGTCCCACCAACTCATGTGGCCTGCTAACAGTGCTTTCAGTCACCATTAAATCTTAGACCTTATCCGTATAAATAATAGAATGCCAAAAATTACAAATACCTCCAATAAACAAATGGTACGTTACCATGATTGCTATCCTCGATTCGGGTTCTATGTCTATTTTACAAGGCTCAATATTGAACTCTCTTGGCCATTGAGGTATTTGCGGCTTAGGATATTCAGCGACTGCATAGTCTGTGAGTGTTATGCTGCTGATTTCAGGACCATCCGACGAGATTTTCAACGATCCACTGACATGCACTACTGACTCATTGATGACATCCAACTCCATTGTCTTAGGAACACCTATCCGAACACACATTCAATTAATTTAATATTTTTTTACTATCTTATCGAAACAGTTGAAAGTCTTTTTATAGTCAAAACATAGGAAATATCTAGTGGTATTCCTAGATTTATTACGATCGTAATCCCGTCGAAATTGTAAAATTGCTACGATCGTAGCGCTGCCCCGTAGACCTAGTTACGCTGCAGGCCCCGTAGGCCTGTTAAATATGCTGCAGTCGTAGCAGGGTCTACGTTGTACTACGAACGTAGCGATATGCGTAGGGTTATAGGGTAGTCTCTGCTACGATCGTAGCACGCTCCCATAGACAGACGCTGCATACCTTGCGTTGCTACAAATCAATTGCTACTTTCGTAGCAGGGTCTACGTTGGTCTACGAACGTGGCGATAAACGTAGGGTAGACTGCTACGATCGTAGCACACTCACATAGACAGACGATACAAACCTTGTTTGTTATAAAACAATTGCCACTTTCGTAGCAAGCTCTACGCACGCAGTAGGATAGGTTAAAATAGGAATATTTCCTGATCAAGTAACTTACCTAAACTAATCATTCCAAAATCTAAACATGGTATGCTAAACGTAAGTGATGGGTATATTACTTCGCCTCTGGAAATAGAAAAAAAGGAATATTTTTATCTCAACCATAACATAAGTACACCAAGTTTAGTAATCATAAGTAAACTTACTTCAAATACAGTTTCAAAACAACATCGGTGTCGCGAATGGTAAAGTTTAGTTCTTCAAAATACGGTCCCTGATTGGAATTACAAAATGATATTACGAAAATTTCTTTATCGCCAGGTTTCAAGCAGTGCATCGCTGGAGTACAGGATATAATGCTACCAAATAACGGAGGTAAGTCATTATATATTAATACCCCGTTTATGTGTCCTACAATAAAATGAAAAAAATATTGACTTATTTGCATTAATCATAAACTTTCAAGTTATGTGGTAAAACTACCTTTATTAATGGCCACAATCTCATAATAATAAGGTTTGTTAATATAGACACGGTCCATGTCCAGCGTCTCCACGTTGAGGCAGACGGAGGGAGGCAGCGAGACGCCCACCAGCTCCAGCGGCACGCGGTTCACAGACCCATCAATGTCGAGGTAAGCAGTTGTGTGGAATTCTCCTATTTCTTTCGGACAAAACGTTATTGTCAATTCTGTCGCTTTATGAGGCCATAGTTTTCCTTTCTGTGAGACAAAATTTATTAAGTATTCAAACATACCGAATGTTACTTTTTGTAGCAGGGTTAGTATTGACTATTCACTTACAATTGGTTCTATTGAGAAGTGTGTATTTTGATAATGTAACGATTCATCCGCAACGAGCGCCTGGATTTCATCAAAGAAGATCCGAGTGTAGACTCGCTCGTGCTCGTCACTGCTCAACACATCGTATTGCACCAACTTCTTGTACTTCGCAGATTCACTGTCTTTCATATTGTATAATATCGTCGCCAACTTCACTTTTTCTTCGAAATCTGCGGGTAAAGTTAGACCAATCAAAATTACCTTAGCCTGGTCAGAAAGTTCGTTAATAAAACACACTGAACTTTAAATAACACGAACCATTATATACACTGTCGTTCTTCATACACATGTAAGTAAGTACGTGATCAGACTTATTGATGACCTTGTAAGTCTGCTGCCGCATCATGGTGTTGTAAGTGTCAAAGAACCTCACCACTTGTTTCTCCAGTTCTACGCTGACCGTGTGCGTACTTCCTGACATTCTTATTCTAAAGTTTTCTCCTGACAATAATAATCATAAGTTGTCATTAATGTCAAACTAAAATTAGAAGTAACGCAAAGCAGTCAGGTCATATTACCAGTTTCAAAAATTGCGTTTAAAATACCACTGGTATCGCCCAAATGCATCGTTTTAAATGCTACAATTACATCAATTTTTTCACTTTTATTTAAATACGCTGAATTGGGTTGCACTGAAAATGGGCTGCAAAAAAAGTATTTTGCATGAATGTAATTGCATACAGAAATGGATGATAAGTATCATATCTGTAGACGTAGGTACCATTTACAATTGAGTGTAAAGCCAGCGGGCACCTGGCCAATGTTGTGGATTGTCACCAAAACATGGTTTTCAACTTTCAGAGGAATCTTTGGTATCACTGCTTTATCCGGAAAATCAAATATTGGTCTCGGGCCCATACCTTAAAAAGAAAATTATTATTAAGTATATTTTGTATTTTTGTAAAAAAATAACTCAAACTGAACTCATAAACTCACCAATCAGTGGTAAAACATATTGATCCAAATCAGTATAAAAAGTTACTCTGTGAGTATAATCCTCAAACTGAACAGGCATGAAAGTAATCGCGAAGGTCACGCTAATTCCTGGCGCTAATCTGGATAATAACTGTCCACCACAAGACTTGATGAAGAAGTACGAAGACTCTTTGTATACCATGTTAAGATATATTGGACCCTATCGACAACACAAACAAAAAATTACTATAGAGAACAGAATTTAACCTAATTAAAATAAAATAACATAAAAATAACAAGTTTGTACCTTGCTTATATTTTTAACAGAAAATTTTGCAACTATTTTATCATTGGGCTTAAAGTTTTGAAACACAAGAAGCTTAGGTGTGAAAGATAACACAATCTTGTTGGGTTGCTTGCCAGGAAGGCTTATAATATTGTCTATTTCTAAGTTATTCAAATTCTGTAGCCGCTCCTGCGTAGTCATTTTCATTTCTTTCTCATATTCCGACGGAGTAATCTACAAAAAAACATAAGTATTAGGTATATTGACAAACAACCCGAGTATTTGTAAGCTTGTTAATTGCAACATCAGATATAATCAATCTATGTTTGCAGTAGATATTAGATGCTGAGGTACCTCTGTTGAAGCATGAACCAACTTCTTTTTAGCAAGTAAGTGGTACAGTTCCGAAGTAAAATAACCATTTTGTTTAAAGTTATGCAATATTTCCATTACTGCGCGATATTTAATCTACACATTTAAATAACACATTGTTTACGTAGTGTTTACATAGAAACGGTGGCGGTGGCATATGATGATGTTTTAAATAAGTTCGAACTATTGGTTCGAACGCTGTAACCTCTGAGGCTAAACAAGTAGGTTTCATTCAATCTCAATAACAGACGGGCTCGAGGTTTTAATGGCCACGCGAGTCTGTGGATGGAATGATGCCCTTACATACTGAGACTCCTTTGTTCTTTAAGCCTCGTCCCCACTAGGAACATTTGTCGAGCGACATGTGTCCCCGGTGACGTCGGGCGATGTCGGGCAACGGCGTCGGACGACATCGCCGCGACATTGTTGAAACTGTTCCTTGTCGCACAGTCGATGAAGAGTAGTGATAGAGTGTGGGCGTGCGTGCAACCTGCGACAATGTGGTCGAAGTGTGGAGACAAGACATTGGGCGACGTGGAGCGATATAGGGCGACATCGCTCGATGTCTCCGGGGACACATGTCGCTCGACAAATGTTCCTAGTGGGGACGAGGCTTAAGAGTTCACGTTAAGTCGTGGGTCATTTTTTTTTTTAGTTCTTTGTCAATTGTTACGGCTAGTCAGAAGCCCGAAAGTCTGAAAATCAGTCTTAACAAGGGGGAGATATCGTGTTACCCAGGAACTAGGTTGTGGAGTTGGTGTTGCAGACACCTGCCCTATAAATCTCACCAGCACCGTATATACCTTCTACTTTAACACTTTGCATAAAAACCGTATCGTTTGTATTACTATTCTCAAACAATTAGATCATCCGACTTGACCTGAATTGGCAGCTATCTTATAGTTTCAATATGTTGTATCATGGATGTAACATGTAACGTTACGTATTTCTGGAAATGTTTACTTTTACTTACCTATTCATAACTACAAGGCACTTTAAATCATACCAGAATACCTGAACAGTGAACACCTACTAGTTGAGACAATGTGACTTGCAGACTACAAGTGCTAGAGATGTGGTGCACGCCAGGTATACGTTATACTTATTGATAAACCTGATTGGGTAGTTTCGGCAGTGCCAGGACTTTTACCGGCTAAATTATTACCTATCTATACAAAATCTGTCAAAGAACAATTTTTATCGCTCACAAAGTTAGAATTTATTTTTCGACTGAAAATTCAGCCATAAGTCAAGTTACTAAGAGATAAATTAACAAGCTTGTACTATTTACATTTAGGTCGGACCTATAGAACTATAGGTCGACCAGTAAAATAAAATAGCTGGTTCCCGGTTAAGGTAAAATTGTCAGAGAAATCTGTGAATGCAGTTTATTTTATTTAAAAAAAATAAGGCAATGTTTCCTTAGAGTAACATCTTATATTATATTAAGGATTTAAAGTTGTTTTCGCTTCAGGGACCATTGATTTTTTCCACCGTGTAGTTACACGTAGTTACTCGTATGTTTAACAAATACGTAAAACAATTTTTACAACAGTAATTTAAACACAGGGCAGCTTTCAGCAATATATTTCAAAAATGCAGCAGTAATGCAAATATCAGCAAAAGCCAGAAGTGTGCCGAGGGGAGGAGAACTAAGAACAAAAACTAACTAATGATACACACACAAACAATATCACAGATACGCAGACTTTATAAATCATTTCGTAAAGGTTACCAGTAAATCCTTAAGACTTCTTCTCTTATCAACATACATTTATAAAGTTCAGTATTGTGAAACAATTTCGCAAGGTATTTGACTCCGGCTAGAGGGGGCATTGGGATGAGTGCGGAAATAGCAGCGCGTCGTAATTTTAGTAGAATCGGGGCAACGCGGCCGCGGACAGAAATAGAGGCGGCGGCACAGGCGTCTTCCCGCTGTCAATTTCGTCCGCATAGGGAGCACGATTAGCAGCCACCGGCCGCTCGAGCTGCGAGGAAAGTGTACCGCGGAGCCGCATCCGACCTGCCGCCTGCCGGGCCAGGCGCCGCGAGTGCAGTGATGAAGAACAGTGCGCAGTTGCATAATAATACATTTAAAAAATGACATGTGGAACCTAATTTTGTGAATAATTGAAGTGTTGTTGTATTAAACTCAGTTTCAGTATTTTTAAGCGAGACAACGGGTGAGTTAAGATTCAAATATTATCGCAATTATACGAATGTTATTTACAACGGTGAGCTCTTTAGATAGGAAGACCATACGCAAATAATGTTCACTAATATACACTCAGCACTTAATTGTTATTTACATAGAGTGAACACACTTTCGATATTTTGGGATATGAGTGGCGGAATATAGGTCGGCAAGGCGTCGACGACGCGGCAACGCCCGCTCTATCCCGGTCACAGCTGCCGTTTGCAAATGTTAATAATATCGATATTATAATATCTTAAACCTAGTTCCCAACTATCCCATAAATAGTACAGGAAATCGTTGTATATTTCAAGCAGTTACTGAAACAAATATTTAGTGTAGCTAGCCAAGAAAATTTACATAAGTGGTAGGTACACTGTGAATGTTCCGTAAAACTATAAGTATGCTATTTTAACCGCAAACTTAGTGGTAGGATAACCAGTAGGTATTAGAAAATATAATAGTTGACACTAAAAATACAGTGATAACCTATCCCTCTATACATTGATCTGGTCAGTTTCAAATTAAGATGGTCTACGAAGTAAACTACAGTAAAGCAAAACACTACATTGTTTTGCACATATTTCGTTTAAACACAACTCTACTGTGCATTTACAGAGATGCTGAAGGGTCGCGGTCGCGATCCACGCAGCGTGACGTCGCCGCCGGCGCACCTCGCGAACCTCGTGCGATCACCGGCTTCATGCGTGCGTCCGCCCGTGCTGAAGCCGGGCGCTTTGCGTCCTGCCACGCCTTCCATGCACCGGGCTCCTTTCGCCAGGCCTGAGCCTGACTACGAGGTCGTGGAGTTTCCAAGCGACCAATACGTCAATGCTAAAATACAGCCGCCACCACCGCCGCCACCGCGACCTCCAACGGGTTTGTAAATCTTAATATTCTATAACAAGAAGTGAAAAAAAAACAACGTAAGCCACAAAGAGTTTTTTCTGTCGGTTAGAGCTTCCGTAAAGTTCCGTGATCACAGTCATTTTCTAAAAATTCTTAGACTCTTTACAACTTCACTCAAATATTTACCGACATTATAAAAAAAATAAAATAGTCAATCAACTCTATCAGAGATGAACGCGCCATGAAGGCTTTTTTGCTGTCACGATTTTTATAACACTACCTAAGCATTCAATCATAACATTATTTCTTTTATACTACGAAATCACAACAAACAAGGTAACAGCCGCACAACAGATGGTACAAAATCACAACCTGCTATAACAGCGTACTAGTTATATTCAACCCTTCTCCTACCAGGGCACCCAGTCGACGCAGGCGCATCATGCGGGCTGTGCGGAGGAGGAGGAGCGCGAGTGCGCTGTGCCGAGTGCGGCCGGCGAGCCCTATGCGCCTCTTGCGACGACATGTACCACCGACATCCTAAACGGAGACATCATCAACGACAGGTCAGTATAACTCTTCAAAATTCAGAACACCGATATTGGATAGACTGCAGTGACGTCTTTGCCCAGTGTCGATATATTATGACTATAGGACATTAAGTTTATGGGATGGAAAAATTAATGGACCCTGAAGGTAAAACCACTTTTGAAAAGATAGATTATTTAACGTAATAGAAATATTCCTGTATTTTTAAAAGAAATAAAACTATATTCACCGATTTCTCGATAAACATAGGTAGGTAGGTACCTAAACTGGGAATCGAACCATCAAAAATTTTGCTGTATGTAATGTAAATGAATATTCAGCTGGTTTTGTTCCCAGTTTAGGTAAGCCAAGCTTGTCCAGAAATCTGTAAATGCTGTTATTAAAAAAAAATAAAGCAATGTTCATTTAAAGTAGTTTCGGTGATTTTTTCCAACCTGTACATCAATAATCTGTAATCGGTAATGGTCGCTGGAATCTGTAAAGAATAAAACTTCACGTTACAGGCATTATCGCCTTCTCAATTACGCGAAGAACGGCCCCCACTTCCACCAAAGGCAGCGCCACCTGTGCCACCGCCACGCAAACACAAGGCAAGTTGAATAGGTATTGAGATATTTGACGTACCTATAGGTAATCATAGTCTATTATTTTAATACTAAACATTGTTTTTATAGATAAGCGGCGACAGAATGAGCGCTAGTCCGAAACCACCCGTAATGGACCAACGGCGAGCCACCCTCAGCTCACCGCATCATGTGTCTATGATGATGGGCACACACGGCCAGGGCCCCACAATGCCATCCAGTAATCATATACCATCTCAACAATCCCAACAAACCATGCATCAACAGATGCCCTTACATCTTCAGACTAAAATGACTACAACACCCACACTCAACCACCTCGGCAGTATGCCATTCTTGCCAACAAACATGCATGTAACTGCGTCTCAGCATGCACCTAACCAGGGACAGTCCAGTACTATGTCTCACATGAATGCAGCTTGGAATCGCCCTCGGGGATCACTACAAAGTTTTGGAGTACATCCAAACATGGTAAATCTGATTTTATATACTTTTATTATGTCGCAGTCAATTTGTTAAAACAGCCGTTAAAACAACAACGGAAGTTAACTAAATGTTACGGCGGCTTTTTATTTAGTTTGTAAACGTTTATAGCCCCGAGTTAAACGCCATAATGATTCAATGAAAAAACTAGGTTTTTGGTTTTTTTAATGAAAGAGCTATTAGCGCAATGAGATGGCTTTAACTACTAGTAAGCTTGAACAAATATAAATTTACTCTCATTCATTTTCAGGCTGTACCTGCCGAGCCACAATGGGAAAATACAGACAACATGGCTCCTACGGTGCAAAGTTGGGGCCGGCCTTTACGTCGGGGTGCATCGGTACTTGAACTAGGTGGTGGTGTAGCAAATAATTGCGCTGGCTGTGCGCACTGCACCCCAATGCCCTGGCGGTACGGCAGCTGCGCTAGTCTCGACCACCC
Source organism: Euplexia lucipara (assembly GCA_921972225.1). Taxonomy (NCBI): domain Eukaryota; kingdom Metazoa; phylum Arthropoda; class Insecta; order Lepidoptera; family Noctuidae; genus Euplexia; species Euplexia lucipara. The sequence continues at coordinate 16,759,442 of OV179146.1, forward strand.
GTGGGCCAACGCAAACCCAGGATGGGCGCCCACATGCTGCACTCCTGGACACCCTACTCACATGCAACCGCATCCTCATATACATCCACCACAAACACCACAACCTTACAGGAGAGGTAAGTACCAATGTATCAAGCTTAAAATAAGTAGCTAATGGATTATTTACGATTAAACTAAGACGCTATACATGCATTTTCAGCTGAAAGTCGAGCAGTTTCTCGTGCAGCTTCGCGCGCTGGATCACGGGCAGCGTCTCCGGCTATGAGCTTGCGATCCCGTACGTCTCGGCGTATGAAACACCGCACGCCGTCACCGCCACCACTTCCATCAAGTGATGCTGATTCAGAGAGTGAAAGCGAGAGTGACCATGGCCCTCCTAGTAAATCACAAGAAAATGAGGAAGATTCACTTGGACCTGCCCCTCCACCACCGAGCTCGACATGGCAGTGTGAACACTGCACCTACGTAAACGAGCCAGGCGTTCGAGTGTGTGCCATCTGCTGCCGTACACCCGTTACTGTTCCTAAACCGGTTACAAAGGATATCACTGAAAATGTTGAAAGACTGAAAATCACACATAAGCAATCTCCATCCCCTGCACATGTTGCGGAGGAACCTCGTTTCGAACGAGGTTAATTTGATACAATTTATTATCTATGTTCCTTTGTTATTTATTGTTGAAAACGTGTTACTTCAAGAAAAATAGATTACCAACACATTTTGTATGCAACATTCTTAGGAACCACTTAAATTGTACTTTTATATAATTTTCAGAAGTCGAGAAACCGAAAAAGAATTCTAAAAAAGAGCGGACATCAACTGGATGCGGGCCATCACCACCTCGAGAAGTAAATACGAAGAGAACATTAAACCGACTCGTTACACCGACGAGAGAATCTAATAATCATAATAACAAGCTACAAGAAAGACATGACATGGCCGTCGGTCCTTCACCACCTCGAGAGGTTGGAAATGGAACCAGAATAGACACGAGTACCGAGATATCTCCGTCACGAGATACTAATAAAACAATGCGAGTTTCCCCCTTTCGCGACAGTAGAGGATCACCTCGACCTGAAGCTCCAAAGCGCCACAGTATATCTGTAGGGCCTTCGCCACCCCGAGACAATGCTTATGTAAACGCACCACAGAGGAATCATTCAGCAAATGTCCAAAAAAAGTCCACTGGGACATCTCCACCTCGAGACGCCGTTGTTGAGCGGAACTCGTCATTAGCAAATAATAAGAGTAACGTGTCCAATACCGGCACATCTCCACCTCCTCAGAGTATCTCTACACAGGTGAGCCTTCTTTCTACATCAAATCTTCTTGTGTATACTTCAAATATTTTTTTTTGTATCATGGAGATAACAATTTTAGGGAGAAGTAGACATTATAGGTGTACTCAGGGGTTGCCTTTGCATTCTCTAATTAAGGGGTTGTAAATACTTGTAAAATGCAACTATTAAAAGCAATATCAACATGCGACCATGGGGAGTTCTCACTTCAGACAAGTTAGATAGAGAGTAACCATAATGTCTTGGAAGTTGGGTAGGCCTTTGGTGTGGGATGCAACATCTGTCGATACCCTTGCGCCATCCAATCTTCCTAGTACGACGGGTTGTGCTGGTGCGGCTGCTGCAGGTGCTGAAAAGTTATATATTTGAACCGTTTGGGGTTTTAACACTCGGGCCGTAGGGTGCGAATGCCCATATAGTTTCCCGTGACATCGCCAAGCGGTTGATCGACTCTTCGCGTGACCAGAAGGCTGGCCTTTATTTAAAGCAGAGAATCAGCATTGCCATTCAACGTGGCAATGCGGACAGTCTTTTGGGCACGTTTCCCATATAATTATTTTAATTAAACGTTTCCAGACTTATGAAGTTCCGAACTCGAACGCGTGGGAACGCGCGCCGTCCGTTTCCCGATCACGGCCGCGGAGACGATTTCGAGACGATAGCAGAAGAGAAAGATCTCAAAGTAGACACTCAATGTCCAGTGATACCCGCGTAAGTCGCTCATAAATACCGCATATAATATCATTTTAAAGTATTTCAACAAAACCAAAGGTTTAATGTCGCCCATTCAGGAAAGTGATCGAAGCGTCCGTACAGCTGGTCCAGGTGGGTCCAACAGATGGGAGTGGCGCGAACGCGACAGCAGCCCTGGAGGTGAATGGGGAGAAAACTACAGTCACCTCTCCCGTCGTGCATCACATTTAGATCTACGTCGTACTCGTCCTAATCGCCGATCTACCTATTATGGCTCTGAGGTACAAACCTTTTACTATACTTAGGTATTTTCAAATCTGTCCTAAAAACAATCACGTGACATACGCCACTAGATCTGCTTAAATAGTACTATGAACTCGCCCGATTAGTATTTTTCTTCTCAGGCTGCATCTCCGGAACGACAATCTACTCGGGCGATTTCACTCGAAGCTCTAGCTGGAGCTGGCGCAAAACGAGAAGCGGAAAGAGGAATGGAACTAGCTCAATTGATGGGAGAAGCTGAACGACTGGGCTTTAGCGCTGCCGAAGTGCAAGCAGCCCTAACACAAAGTCCGGCGTCACCATTAGCTTGGTTGCGAGAACGCTGGCCAAGTCTATGCGCCGGTGTACGCGCTGCCGCTGCACGACTCGCACCCACTGCTGCTATCACGGAGTTGGAAGCAAGAGCCGCTCTCGCCAGGCACAGAGGAGCTATGTGGCCGGCTGTGACAGAATGCGTCGATAGACACAAACGACAGGTACACCAGAAATATATTTTTGATGTTTGTTACGCAGTCTTAAAAGATTTTCTTCGTTGTCATATAATGCCTTGTGAGGTATAATATAACGTAACTAGCAGCCCGTCCCGGCTTCACACGGGTATTTAATAAAAATTTCAAAATCAATGCTCGTCGTGTTATAGATAGGTCTCTTTGAGAACTCCGTTGACATTTTTAGTACTTGATTGAGGTTGGACCGCAAACGTGATGAAACCACATCCTAAGATGAAAAAATTTTGATTGAGAAGGATGTACCTACACCATAGATTCTTCCCAAAGCGTCAACATTTTTAGGGTCCAGTACCTCAAAGGGAAAAAACGGAAAGGCCTTTGCCCTGCAGTGGGACAGTAACAGGCTGGAATTATTTTTTTTGTATAAAATTGATTTCGATTTAAGATATATAAATTAAAAAAAGTAATATATTCATACATGAATCAGTTCAGTCACTTTTAACATGAAAAAATAGATTTTCGATATACGATCTCATTGTACTTCTCGTTTATGCATGCAGTTGCCATGCATCCGATTTGTGCAAGAAAACATGCGTTTAAACCACACCCACCAACAAGTTCGAGCAAAACTTTTATTTACAGACGGAGTTTATGGGCGTCGGAGAGGAAGGAAGGCTACGCGGCCATGTTTGGGGTTCCTCTGTGGGTGCAGACGACGATGCAGCTCCTCCTCGCTCCTCATCCCGCCACTCTCACCGCATGCGCGGTAATCTCAAACGAACAACAAACCAATAAAAATATCGTTGCATTACAAGATCACGCCATCATCGTACCACGTCATAACCTTCACTTTACATTTCAGCAGAAGATAGTTCAGATGAGTTTGAAGCACCGACACCGCCTAGATTTCAAGACGACGACTGGATGTATTTACCACTACACATAAATGGGAATGATTACGAAAGAGAAGCAAACGTTTCAGAAAATAAATTTACCGACGGAAATGTTGTTGAGAAAACAGGTGATGTAGCAAAAAAGTTAAAATTGCTTCTACAAGAAGCCGGAGTTCCTTCAATTGATGAAAACTTGCTTTTACAAGGACTGCTATCTGGTAAATCTTTATTTGAACCAGAAACAAATCTCAATATTAGTGCGAAAACACCACCGATAGATTTAATACAATCTGAAAATGATTTCATAGATGCCTATAATGCCTTAACAAGGGCAAGTCCATTGCCTAATATTAACGATAAAACCAATAACACTGAAAGTTTTAATGGAAATAAATCCGTATTGGAGGATGATTTAAAAAAGAAACAAATTCCAAAAGCGAATAGTTCTAATAATCATACCCCGAATAATCATCCGATAGAATTTCAACAGGAAAATGAATATCTTCAGACCGTTAAAATTGACCCATCATCGGAACTTAAACAAATTAATGAAACTAAAAACGACAAAACAGATAACACTGCGGTAGATTTGAGCAATGCACTTGATCAACCAATAGGTATACAAACTATCAGCCCCGTTTTAAATTCAGGTAATCAAAATAATCATAAAGAAAGTGATGTTGAAAGCGATGGCAACCATATTCCTAAAACTTTGAAAAAATTTGAACAAAATTTATCAGACAGTAGAAATCACCAAAAAATAGAAGAAAAATCCAACAATTTAACAGATATTGTAGATAACACACAAAGACTTATTCAACAAATGAAAGAAGAAATTAATTCTGATATAAACTCCATTGATGGGAGAACTGTATCACAAAGTGCATCTGAATCTAGCACAGACGAAACAAATGATGAACAGGAATCGAGCTACAGTGACACCGAAGAAAGGACAGACAACCTCACATCAGATGAAAAGGACGTAACAAGTTCTGACGATGAGGAGCCATCCGAAAAACGGCAGCCGTTACAGTATATAACAAGTTCCGAGGAAAATGAGAATTTTGAAGAAGCTATGGACCATGTAGACAACCTGTTGGACGATTTCAAACACGCAAACATTGAAATGCTTGATTCTATTGCACGTACATTACAAGAAGAACATACTTTTACGGTTGAAGTGAATGAACCACAGCCAAAAGATGTTTTAAGGCCTTCGAGAAGGCAAGATATGAACAACAATGTATTTATTAGCGTTAACAGTTTCGAAGAAATATATGAGGAGCTCAATACTCAAAATAATGTCGATAAAGTTGTAAATAATGAACCTGCAGTAAAAACATATCCCGAAGACAATCTCACACATAAAAACATTGAATTATCTGCAAAAGAGGCAATAGTTCTATCCGTAATTAAAACAATAACTCCGACTAAATTAGTGTTTTCTGAAAATTTACACCCTGTGTTAAATGCTGTACTAGAGACCATAGAGCACCCACAGACTCATAATTCTATGAATGTCCAAGAAACACAAGAAGAGGTCATACCTAAATTCATTATAAAAGACACACATACACAGCCCGAACTAGAACAAGCAATTTTTGATGATGACAATTCTTCTGATAGCCATTTTGAACAAATTTTTGTTAAAGAACCACAACAATCACTTCCAGCTGTTAGACAAAACGCTCTACTTGTAGCATTAAACATTGAAGAAAATGATAACAGCAATGCAAACTCGGTGGAAGATAAGGCTTCAGATTCAGAACAAGCAGATAGCGCCAATAATGTTAAGAAAAATATATCTAATCAGTTTTCAGTTGATACGCCAAGTGATAACAGCAGTATTAAAAACTCTATAGCCAATAAGTCTAACATACCTAAACTGATAAGAATCATACCTAACAATAAGTCAAAGAATGAGAAAAATTCCCCAAAACTAATAGTTTCAAAGGTTCCAGTGCGTCGAACATCAATTAAACAATATCCTGCCCCCGCTCCTCCTAAATCTCATTTTGGTAACATTCAAAGAGGTCATGTAAAACAATTACAAACGAGACTTTTTAATAACAAAGTAATTCCTCCCCAACCTGTCCCTACAACATCTGAGATGCCTGAGGTGAAAGCTACTACTTCAACATTGAATAAGAAAAAACAAGCTCCTCCGGTACCTTTAAACCATAAAGAAATAAAACAACTCTCGCCTCCTAAAACAACTACGCCACCCAAAGAGAAGAAGCCATTCTTCCGCGAAACCTGTCGAACAGAAGACGAATGGACCGATAGTGATTCGGAGAACTCACAGTTACTAATAATAAAGCCGACTGAAGAATCAAGTCATTCACCACCTTCGCCACCTCCACCAGTTACCGTTCGAAGGGTTTCTGGGCAAATCATAGATTTGGCTAAAGTCAGGCTTCCAGAGGGTTCACCAGAGGTAAGATCAGTTTACATCACACGTGTCACTTTAATAAATGCCCACTTAAACCAACAAAAACGATTTAAAACATTGATACAAACACTTTTTAGAGGCAAGCGCGAATGCTACTAGCAGAGGGTGCAACTGAAACATGGGAGCAAGCACAGCTCGCGGTGGAGTTGATAACACAAGGCGCAGATCCGCCGGCTGCGTTGCTAGCTGCGCTTGAGTGTGTTGATCTATCATCTGCTCTAGCTTATTTATATCAAGATTGCGAGCTCTGCGCATCTCGACTACCAGAGCATGAGGTAAGCCAGTTTAATATATAATAATAGTTAAATTTTTATCATAATTCTAAATTCAGTTACCTAATTACGGATAATTTGAATTTTCCAGATGGTGTCAATGTTGCGTTGCACTCATCGATGCTGTCGGGAATGCGCACATCATTATTTCACTGTACAAATAACGGAGAGAAGTATTGCTGACTGCGTCTGTCCCTATTGTAAACTTCCAGAATTAGAAAGTCTACCTGAAGATGCCTGGCTTGAATATTTTGCTCATTTGGATATACTTTTAAAAACGCTGCTTGATATAGATGTGCACGAGTTGTTTCAAAGAAAGGTAAAAAACAGTTTGTTTTTCCGATGTATTTTTAATACCTATTTATTACGACGGATAACGAGCAACTTTTTAATTATAAGTCCTATTTTAAGGGGTCATTGTTTCATTATGAACATCTTTTACTATGGGATTGACCAATTTAAAAAAATGGCCATTTTATATAGGTACTATTGGCCTTACATAGACGAGACGAACTAAAGTTACACAGGTACTCTCACATGAATGAACGCGTTAATGAACATTTTTAGTAATAGCTAATTTAATTGTTGACAGTTACGAGACCGAACCTTAGCTAGAGATCCAAACTTCAGGTGGTGTATGGAATGTTCTTCAGGATTTTTTGTTCATCCCAAACAAAAGAAAATACGCTGCCCAGAATGTAGATCCATAAGTTGTGCATCTTGTAGAAAACCGGTAAGCTTCATAAAAATCTGTTTGAATGATTTAACTAGGTATCCCTTCAGTTTGTAGTTAACATTAACTAATACGAGTATTCTCTACTCATACATTTTTACAGTGGAATACTAATCACGAAGGACTGAGTTGTGAACAATATACTGCGTGGCTCGAAGACAACGATCCTGAACGGTCGGTCACTGCAATACAGCAACATTTACGAGACAACGGACTCGAGTGCCCACGGTGTCATTTTAAGTACTCCCTCTCCAGGTACAAACTGAATTTATTTTATTTGTTCAATGCATATTGGAAAAAGTAAAGTTTTTAGATTCTTAAAATATTAGGTACTAACTGGCCTGTTGCCTGTGACTTTTTGTTGACGAAACGAGGGCCACCTCTTTGGAAGAGGTGTGAGAAAGTAGGTAACGAACATAATTATACAAACATAAACCTAAAGTTATGAATGTTCTAGTCCAAATAATGGTAATAACCGCGCCAAAATGAGGTAAATGTGTGGATATACATAATTATGTTTGAAAACATTCGTATGAGTCTTCAGTTTTTGAACTAATGGTTGTGGTATTTGGATCACGAAAACAGGAATTAGATAGGTAGAACATTAGGTACTTTTATAATAAAAATGGTGATTGGTACTATTGTTTGACCGGGAAAACTTAAGGGGTAAAATAGTGTATGAAATTGGCAAACAATACCTAAACAGGATGTATCTTTGATGAAACCCATGGATACGAACAACTTTTACTAAGGGATCAACCCGAACTCGGACAACCCAACTCGGAAATAGGGGAAAAAATGGGCTTATGCATATAAAAGTTTGATTCTTCTTAATAATTGGGTCGTAGGTATTACCGTTCCGAGACGGACACATTTTTCCTTCATTTTGTGGGTGGTGTAAACTTTACACTTATCTTTGCACAAATCGTAATTATTTTCGAAATTTGTGGACGCCGTCAAAGTCGCGGGCAAAACCTACCTAGTACTTATTTATAGGTAGGTACTTAGGAACAATTAGTAAGTATAAATTCTACGAGTTATGTTTGAAATTAAAATTTCTTTCAGGGGTGGTTGCATGCATTTCACATGTACTCAATGCAAATATGAGTTCTGCTATGGCTGCGGGAAGCCGTTCACAATGGGCGCACGGTGTGGGCTGAGTGAATACTGCGCTAAGTTAGGACTACACTCGCATCATCCCCGAAACTGTCTGTTTTATTTAAGAGACAAAGAACCACATGAACTACAAACTTTACTTCAGGTAATTACAAAAAAAAAAAAAATGGAGAAGATTAAATAAGTAGGTACCTACTATCAAGACTTAGGTACAGTGATAAGTATCCAATGATATTATAAGTAGTAAAAAGGTCTAGATAGGTTGCCTAAACCACATTCGATCCTCAAAAACGGCACACTAACGCACGCACGCGTCCTTTGACAGCGCGACAAGACACTGAGGTCAAGTGTGGCTGATTAGCCACATTTTAACGTGTCGCTTGCTGAGCGCTTATAACCTATCTACACCTTTTTATTACTTTTATTATCATTGGTGATATCCCCATTTAACAGACTACGATGTTGCCTGTGGGATCAGCCAAGACGGTGGTACGTCATTGTCTGTCTGTAGGTAGGTACATACTAATAATAATTATAAACAAGTTTTTCTTTGGGACCAGTAACTAAGTATGAGGCAACACACGAGTAGATTGTAAACTAACGAATGTAGAAGCGCCATAAGCGGTTGTACCTACCTATTTTTAATTAATGAATAGTCGATACTTTGGTAGCATTAAATAGTTCATTTTACTGAAGTTTTACCTGGTAAACGAGATTTTTGAGATTGGATGTAGGTACAATTATTAAAATAGGCATACCTAAACTTTACTAATATGCATTGATTTTCAATGATGACGTTTCCGACTGACTAGACGGGTGTTATGTCTGGTGGGCTACTACGCCTACTCTCCGACGGTTGTTCTTGTACACTATTACGTTCGATCGCTCGCATAACTTGAACATCATGATGTAAGAAAAATATAGTGTTTTACCGTGTTCTCTTTTTATAGATGAATAATGTCACATTTGAGACAAACGCAGCAGAAGGCAGTGCAGGCCGCTGTCCAGTACAGTTGCAACGTGAAACGCCGACAGGGCTCGTAGACGGCACGTGTGGTAATGAAGCACCCAGCAATTATGCAGGGCTCTGCAAGTGAGTATTACGTATTTAGAACAAGGTAGGCTACTAGTGGTCACGACTGGTCGAAACAGAATAGGCAAGTAGGTATACCTAGGTTGCAACGGAAGTTAGTTTATAGAAACGAACATGGGGGGGGTAGAATTTAAATACCAAAAGCTAGCAACAATGCAGTTGAGGGACAATCCTATACAAATAAATAAAAAGTATCTGTCTGTTTGTAATGTCAAAACAAAAACACTTTTTTATTGTAAAACTGTCTAAGTATAGGTACCTACCTACAAAGTGGAAAAAATCAATGGGCCCTGAAGATAAACTACGATATTATTTTAGGAGACATTCCTTTATTCTAAAGCCGTGATACAAAAAATAAAAAAAAACACTCACTATTTTATCCTACAAACTGATAGGCATGTTGTTCAGGATATAATCTTTATAATTAACATTTAGTCCTAAAAATAAAAAAAAACCGAGAAAGATGATTTTCTTACCAATAGCAGATTTTTAAATAGTCAGATAATTATAAAAATATTTTTTTTATCTAATGATAAATTATAATATGGCGGTTCAACAACGCTCAGGTTTTTTTTTCATTTGGGTGTTTTATGTTTATTTTTATTTTTCCAAAAAAAAAGCATACCGAGCAAAGCTCGGTCATCCAGGTACGGTACCTACCTGCTTATTATTTTATAAAAATTGACAAAAAGTCAGTCAGTCAGTCTTATTATTAAAATCAGTCGTTTGGAAATTCGGTTTCACTTGTCGATCGAAAATTCGGTTTTATGCATAGATCCGCCGTGCTTTTATGTCTTGAATAAGTTAGAGAAAAAAAAACAAGTAAAACTTACGATCACACCACTACTCTCCAATACTAATAGGTAATCTTGTGTAATTAATATATGTATACCTACCTTTTACATTTCATGAAAAAATTGTAGGTCTCATACTCGTCTGTCGTAGACGAGTACCTATACAGAGGTTTCTTCAAGAAAATATGTATTTAACCAGTGGAATAAAATATCAAGTGGTTACTTTTTTATCTTACCTACCGAAGTAAAAAATAGGGTTATGATTACTTAATCTCAGTTAATATAAATACTAATTCCCGGTTTAGGTAAGCTTGAGGAGAAATCTGTGAATGCAGTTTAGTTTATTTTTAACCGACTTCAAAAAAAGGAGGAGGTTCTCAATTCGACGGTATGTTTTTTTTTAAATAAAGTAATGTTTTCTTCCCTCCAGACCCCATTGATATTTTCCACCGGTACCTATACCAAAAATTATACTACATTATTATTATTTTATATTTTATTATGTCTGTCTGTTTAATTGGGCTAATCTCGGCAACGGCTGAACCAATTTCGACGAGATTTACAAGGTAAAAGTCGCGGTCAAGAGTTAGTCTTAAGTTTATCTCGTGGATGGAGATTTAAGTATAGGTACAGGGTGTAATAAGACCGATTAGCTAACTAATGATAGTAATTTGTAATACGATTTTGTAAAAAAGACGAAAAATATATATATTTCACTTTGACCTTCAATATCTCCAGAACCAGTGAATTCCCAGGTACGTTCTAGGAGAAAAAAACTATCCCAATGATGGGTAGATTCGTTTACGTTAAGGGTCTTTTTACATCCTCTACCGATGACTGTAATTGGCAGTTTTTATTAATCAGTAAAAACCTTTTTAACGACTACTTATTGAGTTCGTAAAAGTATTTGAAAATGGAATTAATTAGGTTTATGGTTTTACCGGGTACGGATCGGCGAGCCCGATTCGCCTTTGCCACAAATTGTCACCATTTTAGTACCTACCTACGGGACCCTAAAAGCTTTTGTAATTTTAAAGTTAGCTAAAACTCTAGTTTGTGATAACTCCACCCTCCTATTCTTTGGCTATAAGTCTGCGTAAAAATAACTTGAGTGACTAAAACAACAATATTAACGCCTTAATAAGCCATTACAGGCATCAATGTGACCATGTCATGCCCATGTCAAAGCAGAGGTTGTCTTTCGGATGGATGATGATGATTTATAATAACAGACATGTAGGTAGGTTGATTTCAATGTTCATGACGGTCGAGGCGAGCGAAGCGGTGAGTGAGGCATGTGCTTGCAGGAACCATTACCTGGAATACCTGAGTCGGTTGGTCCGTCGTTGCAGCATCGACCCGCTTCCAATCCTGGGGGTGGACGACCTCGAGACGCTGGTGAAGCGCGCCGCGCTTCGGCCGCCGCCTCGGCCCTACGGCACGCTAGAGGGCCTCTACAAGCGGGGCCTCGTCGAGGTGTGTTGACCACGACTGTACTTGCAGGGCGCACTACGTGGAGTACCTGGCGGGCCTGGCGCGCGGGCTCGACCCCATCCCCATCATGGACGTGAGCGAGCTCGTGGCCGAGCTGCGCCGCCGCGCGCTGCCGCTGCCCGAGCGCGGGCCGTGGGACACTGACCCCATCTATGCCGGGATGTGCGCGGAGGTACAAGCGCGGAGTGCCTACGTTACCTAACCCATTGACAGAATTACTTAACTACAAGATAGAAAAACTACCTACTCGTCAACAAATCTAATCATCAAAACAAACATAAATCATCAAGACATGAATGAGTTCGACTAATTTCATTTAAGGACAAACAACATAGTAAAACAATTACGACTGTCTATGCGTTGTTATTAATTTTTGTAGGTACTCTAAGGTCCGGCGCCCACGGCGGCATGGCACGACCAGGGATTTTTATAATACGTACAAATGATCTCAAATCTTATTTAACAATCATAAGACTCGCATTTTATTGATACGCCACAGCCTGCTTTAGCATCCTTCGGGCACGGTTTGGAATGCCGTGGCATCCCTAAAAGTAGACGCTTACCATAATATTAAAACTTTTTTACAAAAAAAACCGTCTTCATTAAAAAACACTAAACAGGTGTAAAATAACTCTAGCCTGTGGCTTCGGTGGTTTTGTTTCATTCATTTTATTGGCCACCGACTTCCGAAACTAGTGTTATTTTACAGTCGGTTTGTTTTTTTTTGTAAAAAAAGTTTTTATTTTACAGTTTTTCGTTTCTTGCTAAAGAATTGTTATTCAAAAGTCGAAAGAATAATCGAAATCCGTTAACAATTTTATTGCTAAAGATACATCTCTGAACGACCCATTATAAAATAGACAGGCGTAATGTTATGTTATGGAAATACATAAACCATGCACAGACATGCGACTGTAGCAATCGCGAGTAATTTGCTGTAATGCGTTGTAGAGTTCCCTAGATTTCGCCAAGTTAGCATCATCCGATCCCGACTTGGTGACTATGGGACCATTTGGGAAGTAAACCCTTTCTCTTTCCAACAAAAAAAAGATTTTTTCAAATTGCAAGCGACGAAGTTATGCGCGAACAAAGAAAAAAAATACAAACATCCAAACTGAGAACCTCCTCCTTTTTTAGAAATCTGTTAATAATAGGATCTCAAATCATTTGTGCTTACTAAAATCCCCGGTCGTAATATGCCGACAATGCGCGCCATAAGTGTTCAATGGTATTAAAATATGTAATGGATTGTTACAGATTGTAAAAGAGAAGATTCCACTGGATTGACAAGATTTAAAATGAAGAAAGAAGTGTCGGTTGCTTCAAAATAAAATGGATTAACATTACAGAGCCACTAAATATATATATTTAAATTAACATTAAATTAATAAAATACATTAATATGGTTTGATTGAAAGCTAAAATTTATTTTCCTTAAAAGTATAAAAATGGTCACCGTCGAGCGAAATGTTCACTCATATGGCGCTTGTCGCGTTGTATATAGTGCCTGGTGGAGTGGATGCGACTCTCCAGCGAGTCAGGCAGTGCGCGCGGCTGTGCCGAGCGCGGCGCGGGAGGCAAGCGTTCGTTCGCGGCGTCGGCGGCGCGCTGCGAGGCCACGCGCCGTCCGCGCTGCACCTCTCGCTCCGCTCCCGCAGCAGCCATCTCTGCTAATCTAGCAGCTCTTTCGTCCTCAGACATGCCATGTTTCCTATTGTCTCTTCTATCCACATCTCTAGTTTGCCTTTCTTCATCTCTAGTGTACTGCCTTCCAGAAGAACATCCACTATCATAATTTTTCCTATCAGTGTACCGCGATTTTTTGTTATCAGTCTCATATTCACGCCTCGAAACATGCCGTTCTGGAGTGTCTTCTTTATATTTCTTAGTTGTAACTTCAGAAACTGAATATTTTTCATTTTCAGAACTTTTTCTCTTTCGAGATTCCTTCTTGTCACCTCGTTGGTCAGACGGTGTTTTGCCGCTTTTTGTCTCATTAACCATACTTTCTTTTTTATATTTTGATGATTTTTTATCATCACTATCACTATCTGATGAATGTTTACGTTCTTTTTTCTTTTTTTTATGTTTTGATTTCTTTTTCTTCTTTTTGCTTTGTTTTTTGTCTTCTGGGGATGAGTCAGGTGAGGAATCGTCAGAATTTAAAAGAGTAGCCAAATCTATACTCTTTTGTCCCCCTAGAGCGTTCAGTTTAGCTGCAAGTAGATCATCAAGATTTTTGTCTTTCTTTTTGGGTGGTTTTTTGGATTTGCTATCTTTTCTTAAATCCTGTTAACAAAAGCATTATGTATGTAATATTTTTGTATGTAAGTTGAGCAAAACTCAAACGATTTCTTTGAAAAAAAGCAATAAATAAATACAATGTAAATTAACATTTATGTTACTTGATAGAAACAAGATTGAATCAATATTTTGCACACCTTGAATCTGTGTTAGTTTCAATCATTGTCAATATTACTTTACCATTGAAGCCTAATAGAAGGTGTTTTTTTTCAAGACTTTTTCTTGTCATTTATTTATTAAAATGTCATGAAAACTTCATTCTCTAAGATGGCCAATCTTAAGGTAATTGACCTAATAATTCATAAGCACAATATACCGTAGTAGTAGTGACCGATACTTAAACACGTGATCGTATTCATGATGTCAATAAACTATTCCAAAGAAGCTTTTTTTATAAACAATAAATTATAACAATAAAATAAGAAAAACGCTGTTTGAAATTCCCGCGCCTTTGATCGATCACTGTAGGCACGAATCGGCACGATCTATCAGCTGCTAGTCTGACCTCGGGAAGGGCAAAATCTACTAGTAGTAGCAGCGTCACACGCTCCACCGCCACTCCCACCGCTCCCGTTGTGCAGTACTGACGTAATTGAATTAATTGAAAGTTAACGAGTATAAAAAAAAAATCTTTGGGAAAGTTATTTGTATTCATGAGTACAGTCACGTGTTTAAGTAATGGTCACTACTTACTAATATTAATATACTAATATTATAAAGAGGTAAAAATTGTTTGTTTGTTTGTAAGTTTGTATTCCCAGATGACATAGGCTACTTTTTATCCCTGTAATCCTGCGGGAACAAGAACTACGCGGGTGAAACCGCGTGACGACGGCTTGTAAGAAATAAAGGGGTCAACCATTTTACTATGGAATATCTGACCAGCATGCGTAGCATGAACACATTGAACACCGAAGAAACGGCCTTTGTCTACAGACGAATCGGCAAAGTGACAGATTATATAGACAGGAACCTCAATCTGTCAAATTTCTTTCAATAAACCTGCCTGCGTAGCATGAACACTCAATTTCTTTTCTTCCGAGACACGACAAAGACCGTTTCTTCGGTGATCATGCTACGCGTGCTGATGTGGAGACGTGCCAGAAAAGTTTAGAACACCTTTAGAAAATTGATAAATATTAATTACAAAAGTTATTCCTCATTTTTAATTTGAAGCAGCTTACTCTGATAGTGGTCAAAACAACAAACAATATACCTAGTAAAGTAAGCAAAAACTTACAATCACAAAATTGCCTAAAGAACCACATTTGAATGAATGACAAGTCTTAGTGAATGAATAATCATTTGAAAACTCCCAGTTGTTTCAAAATTTTCTAGAGGGTCAGTTTCAAGAATACAGTTACTAGATTACTAAGTGAACACAAAAGAAATCATAGAAAAACATAATGTATACCTGTTCTTTCCTAAGCAACTCGGCTAATCTTCTACGTTGTAATGGATTGTTCAACAAAGCAGCACGAGCAGCCCGCTCCCTTTCTTTAATCAAAAGTAATGGGTCTTCGCGAATCTTACGGGACATATCTACTTGTGCATCACCAGCTGAAATTATCATACTAGAGCCAACTACTCGTCTTGATACAGCGGGAATCACATCCTGTTCCAGTTTTTCGGCTTGTTCAGCATTTTTATCAATTGATTTACCAAGCAAATATGCTTCTTGATCAACTTTCTTATCGGGTTTCTGAAAAAACACATTTATTCAATTGTAATGACAATAACAGATTAAAGATGATTTTGAAAAATGATACTTATATTATCTTGTGTAATGTTATTTCTGTGTTCACAGTCATTTGTCCACAGTCATTCAGCTAACAATAAATGAACATCTAAGGTCTGTTAATTAAGAAATATTCTATACAAAAGACTCTCCAGGTTAATTTTAATTTTGAAATATGCTCATGGCATTCTAGCTTAACAAAAAAATCAAAAGCAAAATAATGAAATCGCCTACATCATACATCCAAGACAAACGATTTTCATTTGCTGGAGAATTGCTGCTGTGTTTCATGAGACTGGTCAACTCAGCACGATCCCGTTCTTCAGCACGTTCACGTTGTAACTCCACCATTCGCTTTTTCTCCTCGGCTGCAGCCTGTTCCGCCTTCCACACACGCTCCTGATTTTTCATTGTATTTGGATGCCATGACTTCTTAGAATTCTAAAGAGAAACATACATTGTTCACTATTAGAAAAGGGGGGTCAGAAAAGGGTTGTTCAGATTCACATCCGGAAGCACTGTGGATATTAAGAACCAATCATTCAAATGGTATGACTGTTACAATAATTTGTTAGTTAAATAGTGTTTAATATCACTATGTCCTAACACAAATAAATAAATAACCTTACCAAATCTCCACCTCCCATTTTGAAGTTGGACTAGAAAAGAATGGTATGTTTTTGTTTATCAGTTTAACAAAGTAAACGCATCTCAGATTGACTCTAATAGAGTCAAGTAAATCTCTGAATCTGAATAAACCAAAGTGTATTCACGAAAATACGAAGTTTACGATTGAATAGAAACTAATAAAAACATTAACACACGTCACTTGACCGTTGACGTCACACGATCACAGACCACCACCACACTCACCACAGTCACCACAGACATAGAGTAATAACTTATTTATAAAGTTACAGCGCTTATCTTATGGTTGCGTCGGAGGATGGTGTTGCGGTGGCCGAATTCTGGGCTAAACATTCAATTTAGATTTAGTGACTTTGTTTGCCATCGACACGCTAAGAAGAAGAAGCGCTTACAACACTATCCGATTTGTTGCATCCTAACTAGGAAATCGGAAGGTGTAATCGCAGTTAGCCAGATTGGATCCGATTTAGAATTGGATCTACTTCCTCAATTTGGTTATTGCAGTGCGTGCGTAATACATACATATTAAGGAACTAGCAATAAGGTCTAGCTTCTAATTATTTACTTACAATAACAAGTCCTTATTTACACAACACGAAGTGGTTTTTTGCAGATTTTTACGTCACCTGAGGGCGAAAATTTAATACGAGTTGGAGTTTCGTTTCATGAAAACAGAGCAAAAGAAAACAAAAAATAACTCGTAAAATATAGGGGCAGAAGCCGTCACTAGGTTAGTTACCGTCATATTTTTTGTAACACAGGGCAGCGTGCCCCTATCAGAGTAAAAGGATTTCTGTGTGATTTTTTATCGAATTATGATATCTGCTGACGCAAAGTTTTAGACATTTTTGATAAGCGATGATGACGCTACACAAGAACAATGCTGCTCAAGATTGCCAAGCCGCCCGGTCATTTTGCCGTGATCAAAGAGAGCGGGCATGTCAAGGAAATGTCATAGAAAAACTTTAATCTCATGTTACAGTAACGCCATCTAGAATAATATATGAATATTGGAGCACCCGTGCGGAGGGTACTAAAAAAAGCTCAAAGACTTGTGTCCACTGGGACACAAGTCTTTGAGCTTTTTTTAGTACCATGATACACATGAACATTTTGTTCGTGATGCCCCGTCTATAGTAAGTATTAATTGTCTTTAGCCGTGATAGACACAACTCACAACTTTTATTTGTTCCTTTATAAGGTCCTCATAATTATTCATTTGAGACTTGACTAATACTCTTAATATTACATGACTGCGAGAGGCGCTCATGTGCTTTTAGCAGTGTGGAGTTCACCAAAAGCCGGTCAGGCTGGAGTTGTATGTAGGTATATGGCCGGACACGGTGGTAAGAAACCAAACTTGTCCAGCTAAAGCCTCTCATCTGGCAACCCTGAAAGCAGCAGAATTTTTTATGAAAAAAATGTTCTAAATGTGTAACAGACAGAATAGAATGGATTGGACTACTCTTTATTGTACTCCGCAAAAACGTACAAAAATATAACTAGGTAAATAGGTCTTATTTATAAGAGGTACTCTTAGAGCATTTGAGGTACTACAGCTTGGCAAAAAAGAGTAGAAAATAATGGAGGCGCCACTGTGCTCTTCGTATGGCAACCCGTGGCAATCGCATAGCGTACCAACCTAGTCTTGATACTTAGCTGTTTTTTTAGACAAATTAATCTAATTATGTATTATATTTTTAAATCAGTAATTAATTGAACAAGGAAGTGTTCTCGACACGCAACTGATTACTTACCTAACAAATTGGGTACTCCTGAGTTCACAACATTGTTTAGGAATTATAAAAAAAGAAAACATTACATTACATAACATAATTTCTATATTTTATTCTAGTAAATCTTCCTCTCAATATTCTACCCCGAACACGTAGGCCGTAACTGAGTCATGTTCGGGTTCAGAGGTGATGCTGCTATCATCTTCTAGATTTATTACTAATCGATCTATTTCCTCGTGCATAGCTATTTTGTTTCCAGTAATCCTTTTCTATTTTTATTACACGTTAGCACGAGTTCTTCCAATCCTCCTTAATTAGTAATAGCTTGGAATGCACGTTCAGCTGCTTCCTGTAAAGACGAAATATTTCATTTATTCCTAACAACATTAAAAGTAAAACATTTTTATCTGTAATACTACTGTTAATAAGCCGGATGTAGAAAACACCCTTTTGTTTATCTCCTCCCAGCACGATTTTGCTTAGAACGATAACAGATTTCCCTGAATTAAATAATAGATTTAGACTATGGCACGACCATTTCTTTTACATTTCTAATGCAAACGCTAGAACAAATAATTCTCTCCCTTGATATCGCACTTAAAGTATAATTTACGTAGAAATTGAATTTTCATTCAGTTAAAAGTCAAGTCACCAAAGTATCAATTTATCTCAGCGCGCTATACCCGAGTAATGCAGAAAAAATGTAAACATAACCTATGTGCTCGACATATTTTATTGTTTCAAATTTCTAGTTATTCCTTATACAAGCCAATTAATATAGCTTTGTAATCATCAATTAACACTTGATTCAACTAAAATCAACAAAACAAACTCTTACATACCTGTCTTATCAGCGGTTCTTTGGTAAACATTGTGAAGTTCAGAAAGAATAGTTTGGGCCTCATGATCCGCCAGACATCGCCTGTACACCTTATAAATAACCTCACTGCCAGCACTCCGAATGGTTTTCTTCATTATTCTTCACTTTTTACCTTTATTAATCAACGTTTGGTGGTCGAAATTAAAATTTTACGAAATCGTAAACTTTGTTTATTATGAGATGTCATCATTTTGGAAATGTTGCCAACAGACAAAAATTTAGTTCCGTTTCTACACTTTTTTGCCAAGCTGTAGCTGCCCACTTCGTTCGTTTCGTTCCGCCTTAGAATCGGTGTGACCATCTCATAAATGGCGAATCTGCCACAAACTGGGCTAAAAATCTGCCAAAATCTGCCACACTAGGCGCCAAAAATGCCAAAAAAATGCCATCACGCAAAAAGGAAAAAATTCTAACGAATTAAATGAAATTTCTGTAATAACAATAATATTAAACAATTTTCTTATGCACTACATCTTTTTGACCATGTTTTTAGTTGGTTTAAAGGAGGTAAGAAGCCAATCTCCGTGTCCTTAATAAACTCGGCAGACATATAACGCTTTCGGGAAATTTGCTGTTTGGATAATTTGTAGCACCATTCGAGTTCAAGATTTTTCCAAATGGTCCCGGTAGCGGTGCTACTTCCACCTGATTGATTGTAACATATCTTGTATTCTTCTATCAAATTTAATTTATCGAAGTTGACTTTAATGAGTAAGTACACAGTTAAGTCAGAAAAGTTTGCATTATTTGAAGTAATAATTGGATTCCAGGTTTCATACATAATACGGATAAGTGATCGATTTCAGTGCTGACATTAACTCCTAAATATCTACATGTGTATCAGGGGCAAAAAGATCACAGTGGAGTTCGGATGAATTGAAAGTGGATCTTTGTTTTCAAATAACAACTTAAAAGACACAATACACTTCTGAAATGTCTTTGAATGCTGTTTAAATACATAATGTCATTGGAATTATATAGTGTTAAAATTGTTGACTTTTGAATTTGTCATATACCAGCTGCCTTATTCTAAACCGTTCGATTGGTTTCCGTGTCGGTAAGGAACCGTTTTCGACAATCTCATTTCCGAGCCGAAGAACTGCCAAAACGCTATTCACAGATCCGAACGGATACGTTTTTTTTCTATACGATTGATCATTGTATTTATGGGGAACGCTACAAAATGGTAGTAAAAAGATCAGCGTGGTAGAAAATTTAAAGTAGTAAATAAAATTGGTTTATTTGAATGTTTCGATCCGTTTAATTATAGAATATACAGCTAGTAATTTAATAGACAGCAAACGGTACAAAATGATTTTATTATTAATCAAACAAACTTTATTTCAAATAAACTTGCTTTGTAAACAGCCGTCTGTCAAATTGGCATTGCCAGTTTGACAGACTTTTTTACTTTTTAAACTTTTTTTACTTTTTAAACATTGCCAGTCTGGCAATGCGGAAAAAGTTTTTATTTGAAATAAAACTATGTATTTTTTTTTTTATTATAACTTTGCTTAAAAAAGGCTAAATGACTGTAAGTATTTGATATCAATACACAAATCTTGCTATTTGCTCATTGTCAAACAATTACATGTACAACTATACGAATAAAGTAATTCAAAGTGTAATTATGTAGTTCTACATAATTACACTTTGAATATAAGTAAATGCGAAAGTATCAATGAAATACGGTCAATACAATAATAAAACTTCATTTACTTAAAAGTGCAGTGTTTTAAAGGTTTACAGTGTTTATATTTCTCTGAAATAACCTGGATTTATGAAAATTAGATCGTTTAAATTTTGCTCGGTATGGCTCCCGATAGCAAACAGCTGTCGGAAAGATTTGAGTCTTCTTATCGAATTTGGCTTGTCAAAAAAAATCGGTTTCGGATTTGTGAATTGCGTTTGGATGACATCTTCGACATCTTAGCCATTCGATTCGGTGCGGAATCTAGTCGAATGGTTGTGAATAAGCCAGCAGGACATAAAAATACAGTTTATAATTTAATTATAAGTATATTACTTGAAAATTATATTAATCAACAAAATCTGGCAAAATGGCAGAAATCTGCCACAAATGGTCACACTGCTTAGAATAAATTATCTTGTCAAATGTCAAACTGGACAAAATAGGACTGGGAAGAAATAATTGGTTTATGCCAGCACATCAAGTTACCCCAATGTGTCATGGGGGTAAACAACTTGATGTGCTGGCGTCTGTTAGTACCTATATCACCGTCCTGTCATATCACCCAAGATGGCGCTGTATTGTATGCTGTATTTAAAAAATGTTTAGAATTTTCTCCATTATTATTTTTTAACCGACTTCAGAAGAGGTTCTCAATTCGATCGGTATATTATATATAATTATTTTTTATAGGTACCTAGGTATTTACACCGTTTACTCCGATTTACATGATTCTTTTTAGTTCGATGTCCAGAATAGTTGCCATTTGGCCCCATAAAAAATTTACATAGCCCGGTAGTTTTCAGTTTATGAACATTTTTATGAATATTTAATTTATTTTTGAACATTTTTATGTATGTATGTGCACCGATGACGCTGGGATTTATGTACCGATTTACGTGATACTTTTTTTAGTTTGATGCGGGAGTTGCTTGTTGGTCTCATAAATTAAACATTAACATAGTTTGGCCTAGTACAAGTAGTTTTCATTTTATGAACATTTTTGTTCATAAAATTTTCTTTTTGACTTCATCGAAATCTGTTTATTTGTTTGATTGTAATATTAAAAGAAATGGAAAATAATGAATCATTGTACCCACTTATAAATTAAAAACTAAAAATTGTAAAATATAACTTTTTTACAAAAAATACAGCCTACTCAAAAAAAACACTAACCGGTGTAAAGTAACTCTAAATTTGGAAGTCGGTGGCCAATCATGAATGAGACAAAACCACCAAAGCCACAGACTTCTTAATTTCTTCTTTTTGATTTCATCGAAATCTAATTATTTTTTTGTTCATATTATTAAAAGAAATGGAAAATAATTAATCGCTTACATAAAAATTAAAAAACTAAAATTGTAAAAAAAACTTTTTTACAAAAAATACACCGACTCCAAAAAAACCCTAACCGGTGTAAAATAACTCTAAATTAGGAAGTCTGTAGCTTTGGTGGTTTTGTCTCATTCATGATTGGCCACCGACTTCCGAATTAAGAGTTATTTTACACCGGTTAGTGTTTTTTGAAGTAGGTTGTATTTTTTGTAAAAAAAAAATATTGAGACAAAATACGCCTTGTCCGTCTCCTGGGCATGATCTACCTCCATCTAAAAATTCATTACGATAGGTAATGAAATTCCGACAAAGTTCCAATTCGAGAAAGTAACTCTGTTTGTCTGTTTGTACAGACAAACAGAGTTACTTTCTCATTCATAATATTATTACCAACCTCATGGATGTACACAGGCAGCTATATTCCAAACGGAATAAGGTTCATGTTCATTTAGAAAAATTTAACATATTATGGCCATTTCTGGTTTCAACCCCTTTTGGCTTCACCTTGTTAGTATGATAATACCTGCAATGAGGTAGGTAAGTAGGTACCTACCCACTTATATATTTTTTCAGTTCTTTTAATCACAACAAATCAATACTTACCTACTGGATTAAATAGGTTCATTAGGTACCTACTTAATTAGCCAGCAGATAGGTATTACTGTCATCGAAATCACTGCCTAACTGGTAGGTACCTGTACTTAAGAGGTACCTACTTACCTTCTGTTATGTAGGTACTGTAAGTACTGAATTAAAAAAAATTTCGTCACAAGGTAACAGTTGACAGCTGGTCGTGCTGTGGTAAGTTGGTAACTCTTTGAACTTTAGCTGGCATAGCGTAGTTGGTAGGTACAAAGAGTGACTAGGTACCTACTTAACCATTTTTGTTACCACTGACGTGCGGTTTATTGAAAATCCGACGCTCTTTAGCGGATATAGTGTACTTACCAAAAACAAAACAATATAATTATTATAGGTAGATAGGTATTTACGTACGAAAGAATCGAGCTTGCTTCGAGCGAGGTTCCACGGGCGGCGCGCGGCGCGGTAGGCGACAGCGGTGGTGGTGGCGGGGCAGGGGAGGCGCGGCGCGGCCCGTGGCGCGGGTCAGTTGCGGTCGCGTTGAGGAAGGTTGAATCGGGCGCACGAGCCGCGTGGCCTCAGTACCGCGGTTTCAAACGTTCGGTGACCGTGCAGCGCGTGTCGGTACTCTGCCCCGCGCGCCCGCCTCACTTACCTAATGCTTGCGCCCGCCGCCACCCGCACCGCCGCCGCCGCCGCCGCCGCCCGGCCTCACTGTTCATTTCGTGAACTACGAACCTTTCCTCTGTCTGACACAGAATACAGTACTTACTATGTTAATGTATATCTTCTAGAAATAAATTAGGTGGTAGGTATACTTACAAAATAATTACATCAGACTTTTAATTAGGTTGGTATACTAAGTACCAAGTTGCAATGTAGGTAACTAATAACCTACCTAAGTAGACTAGTAGAGATAATATTGCCGTGCTAGTAGTTAAGTAGCTGAAATGGGTCAACTCACTATACAAGGGAAATACCTATACTTACCTACATTTATAATGATATCTACATGTAACTAAACATGTTGTTTACTTATATGAGTAAGTATTTAGAAAATATACCTACCTAAACACTTGTAACAACCATTACGGAATAATTCAACTGAAATATCATTGGCAGAAAAAGTTAACCCGACCAAGTGCAAGTCCGACTCGTAGACGAAGGGTACCGTAGGTACTATGTCGCCTTTAATAAAGTTTGTAATTAGATCTATAGGTACTTATTTATTTGTAGTCACAACGGCAATAGAGATACGTGCACACTGATCTAACTGTATATAGGGTAGCTGTTAGGTTTCATTAAATACTGCCCGCTACCCCTGCGCTGGGCTTTGAACGTTCAAATTTGAATTCCCTGAACGTTCAAATTCTTATCCCAGCGGCAATGTGTCTAAAATACTTCAACTTCAACTCTTCTATGTTGTTTGTGGAAGAGAAACACCACAATTTTGTCTCTCTTCCACAGAAAATAAGTTTAATTTCCTACATTTTGACATTAGTTTTTAGCGGACAAAGACATTCAATATCTACTTACTTAAATTTCTTTGGTCGCTCCTTAAATTGCGGGTAGATTTTAACGTTTTTAATGAGTTATTTTTTGATTACGTAAAAAAAGAAAAAATAGGTGTCGAATATTTTCTTGTAATCTAGATGGGGGACGAAACATTTAAATGCCAAATAGCCCATTACGGGAACAGGGCTTCTGTTTGGAACTCACAGCGTCGGCTCAGCTCAGTTAGTAATAGGGTCTCGTTGGATTCCTATTGGCTATGAATAGTATGGTACCCTCCTTGAAAGTATTAGCCCAAATAGATTTTAATACAAACATAAAGGCAGGGCAGAAACTACAGAGCACCATCTGCTACGATTCATACATAGTTACTTATTTTGCTTCGTTTAATACTTGTTGTCATACACACTCGCCGAATGCGAGTACTAAGCACCTGATTTTTCTGAAGAACTTCTGAAGAACCGAACCAATACGTCTGTCCTTCTAGGGCGTCTCCTCCCGGCGGCGTTTCCACTTACATTTGCCTTATAAATACCTTTTCTTAGTCGTCTTTCATTTATCTTTTTTGTAATCCAATATCCAGTGTAGAAAGCTTTCTGGCATATGACTTATTTGTCATGGAGTTGATAGAAATACTGAATGTCTCATGGTTTTTTACCATGTAAAGTAAACATACCATCTGGAAAAAAAACGTAAACGTTCAGAATAATGTACCTACAGAACTCATGGTCTCAGTTGTACATCGGCGTCCGTCGGTGCCCCTTCCACCCTGTTTAAACTAAGTAAAATATGTATAATACATCGTATCATGGACTCGTGAACCGTGGTTGATGCCAGCACGGCGACGTAATAATACCGATTGTTTGTGCGTTATCATCATTCATCAAACAATTATATAAGAACCTAATGTTACTTGTAAATAAACACAGATAACTAGATACTTAGTAACTTTAAAAAAAATCTATCTGCAGGTAACCTTAGCCTTTTTCGGGCCACAAGAGGCTGGTTTTTCAGACTAGTACCTATAGTAAGAAGGTTAATAAGCTAGCCTTGTCCATGTATCAAACATATCCTCCTGTTTGTAGGTATTAAGGTACTATGCTTCAGAAAACCAGTGAAAAAGGCAGAAATCTAGTGTCATACTTCTATTTTTATCCATAATCAAGTTTCCGCTTAGATACAAATTCACAGACCTAAGTACCAAAAGAAAAACTTGATGATAGTTTAAATTAAAACGGAGCTTAAAAACTCTACCTTTTACATAATATGGTACTCCTTAACTCCTTAAGTACTAGCTCCAATGCCAACCCATTATATATATCGTACTTTTTTGAACCCCACAATTTTACTATAAGGAGACCCATTAAATACCTACATGCCATAATCACAATTTAGACTGCTCTTGGTGATTTAATTCGATGCAGTAGAGAGCAAGTATCTAATCGTGTATCGGTAATTCGGAAAGCATAAATATAAATAAAAAAAAAACAATCGAATTGAGAACCTCCTTCTAAAGTCGGTTTAAAAATGAGAATTTGTAAAAAATAAAAACTTTTTTACAAAAAATAAAACCGACTTCAAAAATAACACTACACGGTGTAAAATAATTCTAAATTAGGAAGTCTGTGGCTTTGGTACTTTTGTCTTATTCTTGATGGGCCACCGACTTCCGAATTTAGAGTTATTTTACACCGTTTAGTGTTATTTATTTTTTGTAAAAAAGTTTTTTATTTTTCCATTTTTAGTTGTTCCCATACAAACATTTGCCATGAATTCATTTTATATTGTTATTTGTTAACAATACATGTCATTATAATAGGGTTATCCACCTAACCCTAATAAATGAAACTTATCATACTTACCTAACTGTCGAAATCTAGGTATATTGAACACATCTGCCTACCCCTCTGAGCATACAGGCTTGATGATACGTCATGATGTTGTATAAACAATAAACATCCAAGCGATTCCAACAATCACGACAGATTTGCCGTCTATTTTTGAAGAGTTCCGTTGTTTATCTCCGAAGATCTGCACCAGATCTTCACCAAATTATAATGGGACCACCTCAGGAGTCTACTCTTTCAAACAAAAAACGAATTTCAAGAATCGGTCCACAAATGGCGGAGAAATCAGGTAACATACATAAAAAAAAAAAAAAAACATACACACGAACATAGAACCTCCTTCTTTTTTGAAGTCGGTTAAAAATTCAAAATTTCAATCCGTTTCTTTTACGAATAAAACACAACTAAAAACTGTGTTTATGCGAATAACTTCGCCTTACATTTTGGGCATTTAGGGCCTCCTCTTTTCTCATTTTTAACCGACTTCAAGACTCAAGTTTATTGGTACCTACCAATATTATATAAATAATATTTTAGGTATGTAGGTACACCGATTACACCGAGATTTATGATCCGATTTACGTAGCTACTTAATTCTTTTTTAGTTTGATGTGGAATAGTTACCATTTGGTCCCATAAATATTGAACATGTTTGGCCCGGTTGTTTAAATTTTATAAACATTTTTCCTTTTTTTATTTTTTGTTTTAATCGAAATTTGTTTTTTTGTTTGATTGTAATATGTAAATATTAAAACAAATGGAAAAATAATGAATCACCGAAGTATGTATATAATAAAAACAAAATACTTAAATAGGTACCTACTTACTTAAAAATTGCAAAACAAAAAGGTTTTTTACAAAAATACAACCGGCTTCATAAAACACACTAACCGGTGTAAAATAACTCTAGATTCGGAAGTCGGTGGTCAATGATGAATGAGATAAAAGCACCTAAGCCACAGACTTCCGAATGTAGAGTTATTTTACACCAGTTAGTGTAAAATAACTATTTTCCATTAAAGGTAGGTACCTACTTCCTGTAGTCAAACATTTGCATATTACCTAGGTAAAACCGGGAACCCGGAACTAAAGCTAAACTCTCAATTGGTGTTATGTAAATAGTAGATACGCGATGGATGGTTATCTGGTCACCCATCCACGAACCGACTGCGGCAAGCCAAGCTTCGGTCGACCCTGGATTTTATAGCCCTTGCAGGCTGACGGCTGATGAAGGAAGACTTAGGTACGATTACTACTTACCTACCTACCTACTCAATTTTAATTTATAAATATTTTTATCGACCTACAATAATAACTAGATAGCATAATCGAATAAACACCTAACTGCTTTTGAACATTATTTCACGGGTCACCAGACCCACCTAACATAGTTCGCGTTATGTTGTTGTCCTAGCTAGGCAGACAGATATCGGCGAGAGGGAGAGTGCGGAAGGCAGAGAGGACAGGGGGGTAAGGGAGTTACGCACGCGCACTGTTGTCGAGAGTTCACACGCGCGCTTCGAAACCGCGGTGGGCCTCCACGTGTACGCTAGTGTTGCCCTCCTTCACCCGCGCACCGCGCCTCGCGCGCAGTTCGTTCGGACATTCCAACCAACCTTCAACAAACGCGTACAGTCTATCGCGTGGTAGGTATATTTACGTTATAATAGCGTTATGCTTGTGTAACGATTACAAATACCCATACCATACATAAAAGGCACACACACACAAATTTAATACCTATTATAAGTGTGCATGAAAACAATTGCTATTCTAGAAATAGGCATTAGCGTAAAGAGTTCTAAATGTATAGGTACCTACTTAGTTAATAATTGAGACAATTAGGTACCTACACTACCTAAACCGATCCCTTCTTCGTTCTACCGTAAACATTTTTGTCTCAATTATGAAGTATTCATGGTGTAGGTAGGCACTAACCCAACATTGTATGGATACACAATATGTTCCTACCTGCCTACCTAATCCAGCAAAGGTTCTTAACCTTTAAAAACTGCGTCCGTGAAGTAGAGACCTCAGTTTAGGCTGGGTGGGCACTTGGTCCCAAGAAGCAACCTAATAGCGGGAAGTTTTCGATTTCTCCCAGTTTTAAATTACCTAACAGGGATTTCCTACTAAAAATTTAATAACTTGCTCGATAGAAGGTCCTTGAAATCAAATCGATCAATAGCGAGCGCGACAGTTCATTGACTCGATGCATCAAAATCTCAAATGAGAATTGCTAATATCAGTATGGTTAATTAGTACCTATTACCTATTTTTAATAATTATAGGTAGTGTTAGTGTCATACTTTAAAATTCTTATACTACCTACTTTACGTAAATAATTAAATTACCTACCTAGGTACCTACTGTAACTTTGTACTCAATTAAGGGACAATGTTTTAAAATGTTAAAGGTACCTATCGAACTTTTCATTTCAGAATAAAGGTAGGTACATCGAGCAGGGAACTGATTCACCTAGTCACTAGACAGGTTACCAATAAACAATTAGGTAAGTACTGTGCTATCACAAAAGCAGAAAAACCTAGGTAACGAATTATTTACCCGTAGATTCCTGCCTAGCGATGGCGTTTATAAAATATTATACATATTAACATATTATTTCCGCTTGCGCTTATGACTTGTAACGCTACCTATTCCGATCCGGCCAGCTCCACTGCTCCGCAGCGCGGCATTCGGCTGCTGTCGGTCGAGTGAGTGTGTCGACTGTCGTTAAAGATACTCGCTGTCAGACCTTTGTACACAACCTACGCCAACATTAACAACATTGAACCTTGCAAAAAAATCATCATCATTGTATAACATGATAGGTAAGGATTTTTATTATTAATCATATTATTAATTACGGTGTACTTTTACATTTTGTTTGGCCTAATTGTTCAGTACCTATCTTTATGCATTTTTTTTTGTATACAATTTATTATTATTAATAGATTCCTACTTAAGTATAATTTTTATGAATGGGAACTGGGTATGATGGTTAAACCGTGTTTTAATGTTTATTATTTTAATTGAATATCCAATAGGTGTTTATACCGAAAATATCAGAAGCTTTTAGTAGGTATTAGTGTTTTCTTAATTACTCGTAGATGTAAATCTTCCCTCAATATGAAATTACGCTCACGGAGTGTGGTAGGTACCTACTTACGCACGATTGTCGGTTTGTTCCTTTTCTCACTATTACGCCCTACAACATTTCCTGGGTTTCTTTCAGGTTAATCAAGGTCTTGATAAATTATTTGATAGTAAATATTTGAAACTAATAAAGCGCCAGTCAATATTATCGTTTGTCCTACGTCATCGATGATCCAATCTTTAATTCAAATTAGACTTTTTTTTCATGACGTTTATGGGATTGATAAGTTTTTAAAATATATCTTTCAAAGCCTTTTAGGTAACATTAAACTAAATAGTCACCGAAACTTCCGAAAAATTACCTAGAAATACTTAGTTTGTTGATCTAAAATATTACTCTTGTAAATGGGGCGGGGTGGGGCGAGCGAGAGAGGGATATCTACTTGAGTGAGTGCGAACTGCGGGGTCGGCGGCCCAAACACGTGGAGGCCTGCACCGCGGTTTCGACGCGATAGTGCCGCGGTGCAGGCCTCCACGTGCTGTCAGAGGACATTCACTCGGCTTATGCTTCGCTCCCCTCTTACCGCTCGCACCCCTGCGTGGCCATATTATGTTGGTGCATCCTGATATTCCTGATCGGTGCATGCCATACACAACAGACACTGTACTGTGAACGGTCGCCGCGTTTGAATCGGGGCGCCAAACGAATAGTAGTCGACATTAAATAATGGAATCTATATCGCCTATTAAGGCGCCGTCTACGAAATCCAAACGGACTGAATTAGGTATTTGACTCGCTCACGCACACATGCGGGAGCGCTCGGTCGCATGTGTGCGTGAAGCCAGAGTCGTTGCTGGCCAGTACGGCGATTAAACGTTTTTGATCCTTTGATATTTTTTACATGTCTTTTAGTCTCGTAGTTTTGTTAATTAAAATAAAAAGTCTGGTAGTATAAAACTAAGCATTTATTTATTAAAATGTACAAGTTTTGAGATCCATAGAACAGCATTTTTAACGGTCGATAATTTCTGGAAGCATGCACTTGTAGTAAAAATCAACAAGCCGATTTTTTATTTTGGTTTCCCAGAAATTGTCGTCCCTCTTGATAATTGCAGTTTTCAATGGAAAGTCTGGGCCCGTCCACACAGCAAACAAACAAATATCTAAAATTCTTGCTTTTTCCGCCCATACTTGAATCTGTAAATATGAAATTCTTAATTTTAGACAATCATAAAAATGTTACAAAAACATGTTTGCAACGGCGAGCTTAATTCTACAGGGTGTTTTTGAAATCGTGGGCATCATTTTCACAGGTTGTTTTACCCATGAATATGATCAACTTTCATTATGGGACCAACGCGGAAATTGCGAAAAAAAATTAGCTTTTGCATACAACAGCTTAATACCTAATCGACTAAAATGTATGAAACAGCTGATATTTTTTTTTCTCAATTTCCGAGTTGGTCCCATAATGAAAGTTGATCATATTCATGGGTAAAACAACCTGTGAAAATGATGCCCACGATTTCAAAAACACCCTGTATAGAGAGATCTCTTTCAGTCCGACAAACCTCACATGCCAATTGCACAATACATTTTCAGATAGGATTAGTAAGCATAATAGTTTAAAAAATATCCTAATAATAAATGATAACACTTGTTGAGGGGCGTCCATTAATTACGTGAGGTGTTTATTTAAATTTTCTGTCCCTCCCTGCCCCCTGGTGAGATGTCATATGATTTTATTCAACCCCCACCCCCATCCCCCAATCGCACGTGAGATTTTTCAAAATGTGTGTTTCTTACGTAAAAGCATTGGATTGTTATTGTAAAAAGAAAAACAAATTGCTTCGTGCTTTTATTTACGACTAGTTAAGACTAGTAATCAATATTGCTGAGAGGTTAATTATAAGTGTAATAAAAATTTAACAATAGAATACTTAAATCGTAACTGCTGTGATTAAAAAAAGAATATCTACTCTAATTCAGTTCACGGAGAACCATGCGCGGTCTCAAGAGAGATTATTGGAACCAACATGTCCATATGATTTGGTATAAAACAAAAATGGTGGTTTGACAGTCAGTAGATTTATAACGTCAAAGTATGAATGAAATTATTTTTCTTTCGAACGAAATAGTGAATGATCATAATTAATTGTATTACGATTTTTAGGCTTAAGATTAAATCTTGAATTTTCATTTTGACCTCATTTTTGTAATCAGCGACCCCGAAAACCATGAAAACGATACCCGTGACGGAAAAACTAAAAATTTGCCTCGGCGCCATCTTGAATTCTCATTATAAGCTCATTTTCGTAATCAGCGATACCGAAAACTACGAAAACGACACCCATGACGTAAATACCAAAAATTTTCGTCGGTGCCATCTATGAGTTGCATTTTAACCTAATTTTCGTAATCGGCGACCCCTGAAACCATGAAAACGACATCCATGACGGAAAAACCAAAAATTGCCCTCGGCGCCATCTTGGATTTTCATTTTGAGCTCATTTTCGTAATCAGCGACCCCAAGAACCACGATAACGACACCCATGATGAATAAACCACAAATGTTACTCGGCGCCATCTTCGATTTTCATTTAGACCTCATTTTCATAATCAGCGACCCCGAAATCCATGAAAACGACACCAATGACGAAAAACCCAAAAATGTCCACCTTCAATTAATAGCAAGCGTGAAAATCTAAATGTGGTCATCAACTTTTGATGCTGACTGTACATTCTGGATTAAATGGACCAAAAAAGTATTTTTTTTTTTGTTATATCAGAAAAAAAATTGCGTGATATTTTAATCTTACGTTGGAGAGAGGGGGAGTATCGGCGATACTCCCCCTCTCTCCAACGTAAGATTAGATGAGATTTGACTCGACCCCCCCTTTAACATCTCACGTATTTTATGAACGCCCCCTTGCGTGGAAACGTAACACACAAACAGAAATACGGTGGCATTTATAGTATTATTATTGACAAATAGTACGTACGTTTTGTAGGTACCTACTTATATTAAAATACATGAAACGAAATAAGGTACTCAAAATTATAATAACAAAACACTTATCTACACTATCACTTATTGTATTTCAAACGCATGTTTAAATCAACACAAAATATTAAAAAATAATAACTTACCAAAGTATCGAAAACTCACGTCGCGCTATATTCGTCTGTAGCCAGCGGCACCGGCGCGTCGTGTGTCGTATTCACCCGGTGCGATTTTCGGAGCGCAGAGCGATACGTCCACTCACTGGAAGCGCTCGGCGCGGACTGCTGAGTCCAGACTTGCGTCGAGTATTATAACGCGAGATTTAGGTTGTTTTAAAAGATTTTTAATTGCCAAATTTATTTATTTTTTTGCATTTTTTTTTCGGGAAATGGATTGCTTTTTTTCTGAAGTTTATTTATGTTTTTTTTAATTTTATGAACGAGAGTTCTAAGTAACCGAAATCATAAGCAATTCGTTACCCATTTTCTCTAAAATTGCACTAAGTTCAACATTTTTTTACTCAACATTTTTATATGAAAGTGGTAAAAAGTGATCCATACATCTTATAGATGACTTTCACAACAATACATTGTATTTTTTCCATACCGTTTCACCGTCAAAACAATTCGTTAATATGTCATATTCTAAACCACTTACGGCTAAATTTCACTTCACGTTAGCCGGTTTGAGGTCGATTAATCAAAATTAAATAATAAAAATAAAAAAGTAGCTCACGTAAAAGATCATAATTGAAATGATCTTTCATACTATGCATTAAAAATTATAGAAATACAGTATTTTAACTGTAAAATCACGACTGTAAGATCACGTAAATCAGCAAAATCGGTAAAATTTCGTGTACGGATTCTTAAAATAAAGCAATGTCGTTCTACAGGTGAGGAGGAACGGGCCCATCAATGTGGCGAATGTGGGCTAACGCTGTCCACTCGCAGTGCACTAACAGCTCACGCGCGCTCTCATCGTGCTACTGCCGATGCTCATCGTTGCGACGTTTGTCACAAGACCTTCGCCGTGCCCGCAAGACTGGTGCGTCATTACAGGACCCATACTGGTGAACGGCCTTTTGAATGTGAATATTGCCACAAGATGTTCAGTGTGAAGGAGAACCTTCAGGTGCATCGTCGGATCCATACTAAAGAACGACCGTACCGATGCGGGGTGTGCGACGCCGCTTTCGAGCACTCGGGAAAATTGCATCGCCATGCTCGCATACATACCGGAGAACGACCGCATGCCTGCCCCCATTGCCACAAGACTTTCATCCAATCGGGACAGCTGGTCATCCATCTCAGAACTCACACTGGTGAAAAACCTTATCGATGCCCGGCACCCGGCTGCGGCAAAGGGTTCACCTGCTCGAAACAACTCAAAGTGCACTCGCGTACACACACCGGTGAACGTCCATACACTTGTGATATATGTCTCCGCGACTTCGGTTACAACCATGTGTTAAAACTTCATCGTTTTCAACATTACGGCGAGCGATGTTATCGTTGTACCGTTTGCGATGGCACCTTCAACACTAAAAAACAAATGGAAGCCCATATCTATAAAGAACATGGCGCGGACGCACCGCGCACTCAACAGATGCCATCTGCTGGTTCACTAGTGGTTAATGGCAACGTAATGTGTGATTTGGTAGAAGCCGCTTTACAGCAATTACCTCCGACCCCTCCAAGTTCTCCACCGTCTCCACAGTGTTCTGCGGCCCCTACTGCCTCTACTGCTATGGCCCCTGTTCTTTCACCGTCTGCCTCCCCGTCACCTTCTCCCTTACCGGCACTCACAACCTCAGTTCAATATACCTTTGCACCATCCTCGTTGCCGCCACGGAAACGAAAACTTATCCCCCAACCTGACACTGAACTGCCAGTTGTCCGGCACACTTCAGTAATACAATTTGCTCCAGCCGCGGTGTCTGATTCATAATAGGCAATGTACCGAATTAATGCT
This sequence comes from Euplexia lucipara, assembly GCA_921972225.1. Classification (NCBI taxonomy): domain Eukaryota; kingdom Metazoa; phylum Arthropoda; class Insecta; order Lepidoptera; family Noctuidae; genus Euplexia; species Euplexia lucipara. Next base: position 16,793,358 of record OV179146.1, read on the forward strand.
TAAAAAAATGTATCATGTAAATCCTATTACATACCTACTGAATGTAGTATTTTCTTAGCGTAATTTGCCAAGGCTTTTTTCAATTTTATTAATTGGCTGTTTGTTGTCTCTGAATGAGATTGTAGTGGTAGCTTATGGTAAATTGTGTTGTGTATGTAATTGAGTATGAATAGCCTGTAGTGGAGTCTACGCCCACAGCGAAGACGTAACGCGAATATCTGTAACCAATAGAATGGAAAATGTTATTATTTAAGAGTTGAGGAAAAGACTAAAAGCTACTTAATAAGTAGGTAAGTGCATTTGTGCCGTTATTGTTAGTTAAATAAGTTTTTATATTTAAACCTGTAGGTATTTTTAAGGTTATTGTAATAAGTTTCATTAAAGTACAATACTGTATTTTTAATATTTATTTTTTCCCTATTTTGATCAGTCTATCATTGCAATCACAGCAATAACTGACAAGTTTCAAGTCAAAAGCATTGTTAGTAATAATGCTTTGCACTTGGGATTGGTTTGAACTGCTTCGTTGCTCTTGAGGACTACTAAGCGTGAAGACTTGGGTTCGATTCCCAGGTCGGTCAAATTTTATTGGGTTATGCCATTAGGGCTTTTTCAGTAGCATCCCGGAATCTAGATTTATGCCCGGGGAATGGATGTGCATCTAGATTGAGGGCCATATTTCGTTTCAAAAGGATTTAAGAAACGGGCACATTTCTTGAGAAACGAAATAATACTTATAGATATTAGGTATCATATATTCTCATATTCTTAGGTACATAGTTAAAAAAAACTTTCTTACAAAAAATAAAACACTAAACGGTGTAAAATAACTCTAAATTAGGAAGTCTGTGGCTTTGGTGGTTTTGTTTTATTTATGATGGGCCACCGACTTCCGAATTTAGAGTTATTTTACACCATATAGTGTTTTTTTTAAGTCGGTTTTATTTTTTGCAAAAAAGTTTTTTATTTTTCCTTTTTTAGTTGTTGCCATGAATTTATTTTATATTGTTAACTGTTAACAATACATGTCACGATAAAAGGGTTATCCACTTATCCCTAATAAATTAAAATTAACATACCTAGCTAACTGTCGAAATCTAGGTATATTGTACACATATGCGTACCCCTCAGAGCATACAGGCGTGAAGATACGTCATGATGTTGTATAAACAATAAACATCCAAGCGATTCCAGCAATCACGACAAATTTGCCGTCTATTTTTGAAGAGTTCCGTCGTACCTATATCTCCGAAGATCATCACCAGATCTTTACCAAATTAAAATGGGACCACCTCGGGAGTATACTCTTTTAAATAAAAAAATAATTTTGAGAATCGGTCCACAAATGGGGGATAAATCAGTTAACACACATTAAAAAAAATATAGATATAGGACTTATAACCTCCTCCTTTTTTGAAGTCGGTTAAAAATAGTAAAAACTTAAAGCTATACGCCATAAATTTCTTAAACGTAAATTAAAACAGTTATGATTGAAATTGAACACAGACGCTTGTGTAAAGTGGCATGTCTAAAACTCAAAAAAACTTTTTTACCAACAATACCTACAACCGACGTAAAAAAAACACTAACCGGTTTAAAATAACTCTGGAAGTCGGTGGCCAATCGTGAATGAGACAAAACCACCAAAGCCACAGACTTCCTAATTTAGAGTTATTTTACACCGGTTAGTGTTGTTATTTATTTTTTTGTAAAAAAGTTTTTTTTGAGATTTAGACATGCTACTTTACGCAAGCGTCTGTAATTCTAATGAGGTCCCAAGTCCCAAGTTATTCAATCATAACTGTTTAAATACGACAGTAATATATATTTTAGTTAGGTAATATCTAAATTAGTTAAAAAGAAATAGGTACCTAATGACAAAAAAGTTGGTTAGTCGTCGATAAGTCAATGGAAGTCAAAGGAGATGTTTCTTTTTCGGCCATCAGATGTACGTTTGTCGAAAAAAAATACCACGAATTGGGGAAAAATAGTTTCTGGTGAATTAGAGTCTGATTTGTTGTGTACAAAAAACTTAGACAAAAAATAATAGTTTTTCAATTATTGCCATGTTTTCTTCAACATGGCGTCTCGTTTGCTTGCATACTTCATTCGTTCTGAAATCATGTCTTATCAAATCCATTAAACATGAAAATAATTAAAAAATGTGTGTATTCTTGTACCTACGCTTAAAAATAAATTACTATTATTCTCTTGTACATATTTTGGGTAAATATAATTAAGTGTGATGATTTCATCGTTTCAAAAATCTTTAGTCTCCATTTTTGAACTGTGTTTCTGAACGAATTAAAAAAACTTGTCACTTGTCACAGTGCTGCCAATCGCGGGGAAAATCCCCGATTTGCGGGGAATAGAGGGTTGGCGCGGGTAAAGCCCGGGGAATGGCATAAATCGGGGTAATTTCGGGGAATCCAGACCGATTTGGCTAAAACTATTTTATGTTGGGTAAGATATTACCCAATATAAAATAGTTTACACTACAACTAAAAAATCACGTTCGGACTTGGCAGATACAGCTCGACACTGCTAACTTGATTTTGAATGGCAACACAACTCAAATGCCTGCTCAACAGTCAACTGTCATTTGATTACGATTTTGTATTTACGAACGCGTCCATTTCTACATTGTTGATTTTTTAAATTGGTGCATTCAGTTTTTATTTTTGAATAAAATTATGGAAAAGTGGAAAGTGCAGCTGTATAGCTAAAGTGGGGAATCTTCTAAAATTCGAACCTAATCGAAATATGATTACTGCGAAAATATGGCAAAAATAACATCCTACTATTCTAACTAAAATGAAGGCCACTACAGCTTGGCAAGAAAGTGTAGAAACGGAACTAAATTTTATTCTGTTGGCAACATTTCCAAAATAATGACATCTCATAATAAACAAAGTTCATGGTTTCGTAAAATTTTAATTTCGACCACCAAACGTTGATTAATAAACGTAAAAAGTGAAGAATAATGAATAAAACCATTCGGAGTGCTGGCAGGGAGGTTATTTATAAGGTGTACAGGCGATATCTGGCGGAACATGAGGCCCAAACTATTATTTCTGAATTTCACAATGTTTACCAAAGAACCGCTGATAAGACAGGTAAGTAAGAGTTTGTTTTGTTGATTTTAGTTGAAACAAGTGTTAATTGATGAATACAAAGCTATATTAATTTGATTGCATAAGGAATAACTAGAGATTTGAAACAAAATATGTCGAGAACATAGGTTATGTTTACATTTTTTCTGCATTACTCTGGTATAGCGCGCTGAGATAAATTGATACTTTGGTGACTTGACTTTTAACTGAATGAAAATTCAATTTCTACGTAAATTATACTTTAAGTGCGATATCAAAGGAGAGAATTATTTGTTCTAGCGTTTGCATTAGAAATGTAAAAGAAACTGTCGTACCATAGTCTAAATCTATTATTTAATTCAGAGAAATCGTTCTAAGCAAAATCGTGCTGGAAGGAGATAAACAAAAGGGTATTTTCTACATCCGGCTTATTAACAGTATGTGATAAAAATGTTTTACTTATAATATTGTTAGGGATTAATGAAATATTTCGTCTTTACAGGAAGCAGCTAAACGTGCATTCCAAGCTATTACCGAGGAGGATTGGAAGAACTCGTGCTAACATGTAATAAAAATAGAAAAGGATTACTGGAGAAAAAAAATAACTATAAACGAGGAAATAGAGTGATTAGTAATAAATCTAGAAGATGATAGCAGCATCACCCCTGAACCTGAACATGACTCAGATGAGTTTGCGGCCTACGTGTTCGGGGTAGAATATTTAGAGGAAGATTTACTAGAATAAAATATAAAAATTATGTTATCCAATGTAATGTTTTCTTTTTTTATAATTCCTAAACAATGTTGTGAACTCAGGAGTATTACCCAATTTGTTATTTTTAGGTAAGTAATCAGTTGCGTGTCAAGAACTCGTCCTTGTTGAATTAATTACTGATTTAAAAAAATAATACATAATTAGATTAATTTGTCTAAAAAACAGCTAAGTATCAAGACTAGGTTGGTACGCTATGCGGTTGCTACGGGTTGCCATACGAAGAGCACAGTGGCGCCTCCATTATTTTCTACTCTTTTTTGAAGAAGCCAAAAATTACGCCAAAAGCGACTTTAAATCTGTAACATAATGCTAGTTCCAAATACTACCGTTTCACAGATAAGTTGGCTTGACTATACTCTGTGGTCAGCCTCACAACAGCGTCAGTCTCAGTCAGCCAATATTAATGTTATCTGTGGTCGTATTTTATTTCTGAGTATCTTGTATTCTTGTGAGATTGTGTATTTTAGAAAAAGTTTCATTCAGCTTTTCATCAAGGATTCATCTTTAAATCAAACGTCCAAAATGGTATGTAAACATTGCATTAAAATGTTTGATTTCTCCTAACTTATTCACTCGCGTTATTTTTAAGTTTTCAAATTGTTTTCACTGTTTATTTTCTTGTGTTTGATACCGGGAAAGCCGGCGAATTGTATCAGTAAAAGATTATATTGACGTGAATTTTATCGTAATTATTAGAAAACAAATTTAGTGTTATTTTAATTACAATGGTAATGTTTATTTTCAGACGATCGGAAAGAATAATAAAATGCAACAGCATATTAACTATAGGGTGAGAGTCATACTACAAGATTCTCGGACATTCATTGGGACTTTCAAGGCATTTGATAAACACATGAATTTAATTTTGGGAGACTGTGAAGAATTCAGAAAAATTAAATCCAAAAACAGCAAAACCCCAGACAGAGAGGAGAAAAGAACATTAGGATTTGTTTTGCTACGCGGTGAAAATATTGTGTCATTAACAATAGAAGGTCCGCCTCCCCCAGAAGAAGGTTTGCCGCGTGTACCTATTCCGGGTGCTATCGGAGGGCCAGGCGGAGGTCGTGCGGCAGGGCGTGGAGCTGGGCCTGCAGGCGCGCCACCTGGTTTACAAGGACCTGCTAGAGGCGTAGGTGGGCCATCCCAACAACATATGGCCCCTGGGTCTAGGGGACAGTTGTCTGCACCACCACAAATGCGAGGAGGACCTATGATGGGTGGACCACCTCCAGGCATGATGGGAGCTCCTCCAGGAATGGGTCGTGGTGGGCCTGGTGGACGAGGGCCGCCAGGAATGCGACGCTATTAAAACAGTGTAGTGATGTGTGATAACACAAAGTGAACTAATCACTATGACAAACAGAATCCTCTGTGTGTTGCTCATTTGTGATACATCTTGCAGGCTAAAGGCTACCATAAATTACCAGGTATAACAACAGAGCAGATAAATGCCTAAATCATAGGTTATGCACATTTAGCTGTTGGTACTACTAGTTATTTATCAAATACATACTTAGTATACATTCTCACTATTTTTATGATGACCCCCTGACTGATGGGATTAATTGTTGGATGTGTGCTAAGTGCTAATAACGAGCTGGCTAAACATTCTTATCTTTTGGTATGATTTTAAACTTATTTCACAAATTACTGTTTGAATCTTACAACCTGTTGTCTGCTATATGTAACAACACTTGGCTTCTTTATTTTAGCGGCACGGATCTTGAGCACTGACATTGAGTTGCACAACATTCAATTTTATTGGTAAATGCATATGTGTACTTACCCCCACTGCTACTTCCAGCGCTCAAGATCTGTGCCGCTAACGGTAACACTAAATACCAGCAAAATATATCATATATCAAGCAGTAGTTGGTGTTCATCCACACAATCATTCTGAAACAATAACTGTTATGAGTCAGTTTCTGTGTAGTATGATTTCAAATTCAGCAAAATAAGTTTTATTTCATGGCATGCACAATTCCTATTTCAAAGTGTAACTTTTCCATCTTTAGAATCAAAAAGCTTGTTGGCCTGGATACATAGTGTGTTAGTGTTTCTCAATGTACCAAAGTATTCTGAAAGTATTTGTTCACATTCATATTCTCATTTATGCCATGTCTATCTTTTTCTCTTTGAAATCAAGAAAGTGATAATCATACATAAAGCTGTCTGTTTTATTTAAAAACTAGAGCTATCACAGGATCACATTGAGCTATAGAGGTAGACTATGTTGTTGAGTAGGTATCTTGCTCAATAGGTTGACGTACTGAAAATCTCTAGAAAAAAATTGGCTATTATTGGGCTATAAAATTGGCCATTTTTCCCATCCTCACACGTCATAATATGCTTCTCAAACATGGTGTTTGAATGTTTAGCAGAGACAAGACAAGTCACTTATTTTGTAATATACAGTGAACAAATTTATCTGAACCATTTTGAAAATAATTAATTTATGTAGTCTTTAGCATTGTATAATTACATCAAGCTATAAGTATATGAATAAGATGGTCTGAGCTAACTTAAAATTTACACAAAATACATATTGTTTAGTTTTAAGCAATTAAAGTATTTTATTTGAACCTTACCTACTTTAACCAATCACCTCATTTAATACGGGCACTTTTCAAACGCGGAACGTGGATGTTTTGGGGGTCCCTTATTTAAATAGTGTTGATCCTCAGTCGAATTTTGACAAGTTACTTCAGATTTGATTGATTTGACTAAATTTTGCGACTCTCTGTGTTGAGAGCATCCCGAAATAAGTCTTTACTTTTGTCAGAAGCTGGAATTAGGTGGTGAGACAATGATATTATAAATAAAAAGATGTAGATAGGTTACCTAAACAACATCGATCTTCAAAAACGGCACATAAACGCGTCTGTTGACGGCGCCAACACTGAGGTAATGTGTAGCAACTGTAGCAAGCCACATTTTAACTTGTTGCTTGCTGAGCGCTTATAACCTATACACACCTTTTTACTTATAACTAGCTGTGCCCGCGACTACGTTCGCGTGGTTGTAAAAAAAACGACAAAAAGATAAAATTAAAAAAATAATGTAGGTAGATAAAAGTCAACATACCCCACTCAAGATACCATCTGCTATAGCATTTTTTTTTTGTCTAGTACAGTATTACACCTGACCGCTATAGAAAATAAACAATTTGCGAATAAAGATCATGCACATTGGAGCACTTGTCAATATCGTGCGTACATAAATTACACCCAGACACAGAGTCACAGAACAAATGATCGTGCTCATCACACAAACATTTGTCCTGGCTGGGAATCGAACCCACGACCTCCGGCAGTCAGGGTCACCAACTACTAGACCAACAGGCCGCCGGTGGTGACTGGGAATTTTTATTCCCATTTGCCTCCGGTGGCAATTCCCGCGGACGCGACTGGGAATCAACGAAAGCACGGGCGTTTTGGGGGACGAGGTCCGACACATGCCCATTTTTACGCCAAATAACCCTTTTCTAGGCCCTAAGATTGCCCAAATAATACGATAAGGCTGCCTGTCCACTGAAGCTGAGCAAGACTGCGTAGTGGAGATACGGAAAAATATAAAACCAATAGAACTGCGTAATTTTTGCTCCGCTCTAGTGGACCATTATTTTGGTTCATATTTGATGTCCGTGACTACCGCCGGACCACGAACGCCAATCGCTTCCATATTTGGTCAATAGTTAGTGCTCAATTGGTACCCGAACAACAAAATTGGTAGGTACCTTAGCAGTTTTCGAGAAAATCGACTTCGAAGGTGGTCCGGCGGTAGTCACGATCCATTCAGCAGGACCACCATAAGCGCCGAAGAAGCGGGCATTCTATAGCTATTCTAAGTATAAAAATAATTAGTACCCTTATATGTGATTCATTTTGTAAAAAAAACAGAACTGAAGCATTTGTATTTACCTAGAAATCAACGATGATAACTTCGTGCGCTCGTTCAGCAGGACCACAAATTTGAATGTTAATTCCAAGTTTCAGGAACTTGTCGCTTTCCTCACACCTACATAGAAAGTTAGTACCCTGGAAAATAAACTTAGTACCCAAAATTCAAAATGCGTACTTCAGTAGTTTACGAGATATACCATACCATTGGTGGGGTGGCGGTAGTCACGGTGTTAAATTTTCATTTCAAGATTTCCCTATTAAAAACTCTGTGATTTCTTCCCAAATTGATACAAAAGTTAGTACCCATGAAGAAGTTATACTGAGCAAAAATTCAGATTCCCAAATGTTGTATTTTAAGAGAAATTAGCTTTTATTACTTTTCCATACTAAATCTCCGCGTATAACCCGACCAAATTAAGTTGTCATTACGTACATTGTCGTAGTCACGGACATGATATTTCTCTGGATTTCGAGGGTTCGGCTACCTAGCTATCCAACCATCTAAATCCGTACAGTCGTTTGTAAGATACAAACAAAGAGACTGCCTGTAAGTATGTAGGTATTGCGGTCCATCGAAAGCTCAACTACATACTATGTTAATTTTATGCACAAAACTAGATGTAGGTAAAGGGAATTGGTAGGGATAAAAAAAACAATGATTTTAAGTATATTGAATAGTAATGAATACCTACATACTATTGTAATAATATTACATAACATACCTAGGTACTCTAGAATTACAACACTGATCTCACTAGCCTAGCTAATTATACCTAACTGTTATATTAAATAAAAGCTTCAATGTAAATTTTATGATCGAGCTTGGGCTTTGGATAGACTAGATTTTCTTTTGATCCTACCTACATACGGAGATTGAAGTTGCTTTTTCCATGTAGGTATGCATTAAAGCTTCAGAACCAAAATAATTAAGAAAATTAACAGCCCACCTCGTTAAGGTTACCTATATTTATCTTCACGTGACCATTCAAATAAATACGATAAATAAGGAAGTTAATTTGTCGACTTATTTAATAATTTTATTTTCGGCCACGTGGGCACACTGGCGAAGATCATTGAGGTAAATATCTAAGGCAGTGTAAACTGATATGTTTGAAAGGTTCCTATTATTTCCAGTAACTAATGAGTTTAAACATGAGCTAACAACTAAGGCATACAAAACAATAAATTAAAAATACCTAAATAGATAAATAATTACATTACAACTACATACAGATCACGGTTTAATAACGGGCTTAGTTTTTATATTAGTAATATATGTGTGTGTGTTACTGTGTAAATATGTAGTTTCAGCACCAAGTCAAGGGGTCTGCAGTGTACCTAATGTGATTCCCTAATGACAATAACCGCAAGATGGATGGCACCTTTTGCCGTCAACGCCACAACGGCACCCGCCGCTGGTATCACCTTTCCCGCCCGGCCCCCAGCGCCGTCCACGTGTCACCCAACATATCTCTGTTTTGCATGCTGAGCACTTCACCCAATCACAGCCCCATTTTTTGGTTATTATGGCACTGCATTCTGGACATTCAAGAGCTTCTCCCTTGCTAATAAGGGAATTGAGTAGTGTTCGTGTACCATCATCAGTTCCATTTCCATTGGTGCTCTTACTCGCCGCTTGTTTTTTAGCGCGATGCTGCTCACAAGTGTGACCATCGTGAATAGCCTTGAATTAAAAGAATAATAATAATATTAGTGGCTAAGATTAAAAGTCCTTTTGGCAAAACGAACACGGGCAGTCCTAAATGGATCAAACTTGGCTGCAATATACCTATAAGCCATCATGCAATAAACTCATAGTTCATTCATCCTGAAAACCGGGCCAAATATTGCCCATAGTAGGTTTTCAGGATGAATGAACTATGAGTTTATTGCATGATGGCAGTGGCGTACACAGCTTAGAGTGCTTTAGGCATAATGTTATTGAATATTTGGTTATATATAGGTAGGTACCTATGTTTATCAGATCAAATTAATATTATTATTAATACCTGGCATGGCACACAATTAATGCATTTGCATACGGGGCACGGAAATCGTTGGACGCCTGGTTCGCAAAGGGCCCAACCCTTACAATCACGAGTGCGACAGTGAAAGGCATTTCGAGTTCCACTTTCTGCCGCAGCTAGACCGCGCGCTAGCCAACGCTCGTAGTCCTGAGTAGGCACGAGGGCGCGGATTTCTCGTTCTTGCAGCATTCCCCGACAACCTACAGCTGGGCAGGGGACATCTGGTTCTTCACAATGACGCACCAAATCGGACAAACATTCCTTGCAGAAAATGTGTACGCATTCGCGCAACACTACACCTTGTCCGGCGGGGTACTCCTCTGTACAAACTCCACACTCAAAGTTTTCAGCATTAGGTACGAGGGCTTGTTGCTCTAACTGCACAAGTTCTGTATAAACGTTGCCTGCATTTTTTTGCTGGTCGTCGGTGTCTTTCTTCGCTGGGCCAGTGTGCTTTAGTGAGTTTGCTTCCAATTTAGTTTCTGGAATAACAAACAGGCAGGTATTCGATAATGCAGGTATTTATACATTTTTTGGGATGACTATACCTAGGTACCTACTTAGTGGTAGTTATTTTTTAAAAGTGAAGATATTGAAATGGCTTAATTTATACCTACATGACTGCATAATCATAAAATTTTATATTTCTGAAGTTTGCAATGCAGTGTCACCATCACTCATACATAACTATTTAGTCTAAACCTAATCTAAGCGAACTCTACCCTGCCAAACAAAAATCAACATGAAACGCATAGTGCATACATCTGCGTTGTTGCTTTCTCAGATTAAAGCAAGTTTATTTATTCTCAACTTTATTTCAACTGGGGCATGGTTAACATTTGCTTGCAGTTTTTTTATAGACATAAACTGAGGCCCACTTCGCACTAGGCAGCCAGGATGCTGAGGCACAAATATTCAAGAAGGCAGTTATAGCAGCCAATCAAAAATAAGGGGGTATTTTAAATTTTAATTTTTATTTTAAAATTTTTAAACGCATCAATTTTGTTTTATATAGTTTACAGTTATGAGATTTTTTCAGGTCATTTGAATATAGTCAAATGCTGGTTAACACGAATCCAAACACGACATATCTGCTATTATTTTATCAAGAGTCTACATACTGGTGTGCTGGATAGTCTGGCTGCAGCATCAGCTCATCCTGTTGCCATCAGTGCATTGTGTGTAGAATCAAATGCTGGTTAAAATGAATCCAGAGACGACATATCTGCTATTATTTTCCCAAGAGTGTATTAGTGTGCTAAATGTCCTTGCTGCATCAGACCAAATATACCATAATCTTGCTTATTAATATAACAGACATGGGTGTTTGAAATTTTAAGCCACACATATGTTTGTAAGTAAAGTTAATACCCCTAGACGTCTAAAATCGAAACGGTAGCTAACACAAAAGAGCTGATAACCTTGAAAAGGCTGAACTGATTTTGATGAATCATGTCTAAGAACCATCGCAAGAAACCCTGCTTTCAAATAAAAACCGCATCTAAATCGGTTCACCCGTTTAAGCGCTACGGTGTCACAGACAGACAGACACACACACATAGCGGTCAAACTTATAACACCCCTCTTTTTGCGTCGGGGGTTAAAAAAGATATAAACTATTCGAAGCTGAACTTATCAGCTTCGAATAGTTTATACGAAACCCTATTTCGTAAAACGAACCGGCCTTTTCAATCTTAACCCATTTCTTTTTTACGATGTACACATAAGTTTAATGTAACATGTATAAGTAAAAGTTAAAGACATAACCTACCTGATTCTACTACACATAAATAAAAAGGTGCGCTGAAGTCTGGGCCCGCAAGCGATATGATGGGTGTAGTGTCGTTAACACACAGAGCACGACCTACAATCCAGCGTTGCAGATTGGTTGCTAGGCCAAGTGATGTCTCGGCTTCTCGACGAAGGTCTTGTATACATGCTTGGCGGTTTATACGCAGCTTTACAGGGCCCCTTGTCGCTTCTCGGTCCTCGACCAACACTGCTATTCTAAAATATATTTTAGATGGGTACAGACACAGTTTACTGTTACAGGCTCAGCGAGAACAGAATGAGCTAAAAAGGGTAATTTATACCTATTAAATGTGGGGCAGAGGCCTCTTAAATCAACCTTCTGATTTTCAGGTGATTAATTGGGTAAGTAATTGCAAGTTTCCTCAGTTTCCTTGGTACCAACTTATTTTAAATACGTCACATAATATATTGTTCGTATCTCTTCATTCGTTTAGGCCCGTATTACGTACAGAATATAATGTAGGTACCTACTACTTACTTACCCAGTATAAAATATAGTGATTTTCATGTCACCAAACTCCGATGACCTGTTCTCTATACTCGCTCAGGAAGATTCATGGGTCACACGCTGGTTACTATTCTTACATTATAATTTCATCTAGAAAGCAAATTATAGAGTAGGTAATAAATAGAGTTTTACTTACGTAACTTTACTGTCATCATGCGTGGTAGTAGTTTCCTTTTTGGGAACCTTTTCGTTTTGTTGAATGTCTCCATCTGTTTTCTTGTTAACAGGTGTCATTATAGAGGTTTCTGCTTTAGCAACTATTGATTTAGTGACGTTATTTGGTACGACACCAGAAGTTGAGGTAACGTTAACTAAAACTTTTGGTGAAGATCTTTCCTTAACGGGGCTTTTCGTTGCCGTTGAGCCTTGAAGCGCGTTGTGTTCTTTTTTGTTAGAATCGTTAGTTGTAGCTGCTATTTTAATATTTGGTTTAACATTGGCTTCCCTAATAAACTCTTCATTATTGGGTGATGATGTCGATGGTTGAGATAATATTTGAGACGAAAATGACAGCACTGAACATGACAGTCGTAATTGTGCCAGTTTAGTAGCTGCTTCTGCTGCTGCACGCTCGTCTCCTCGAGCTATCGATTTTTCGAGTTGATTTATCAAATCCCTACGTCTACTATGCTGATCTTGAGACTCCGTACTAATCGTCGGATTTAGCCGCTTTGCTAACGATGGCACTTTTGATATTATTACTTGTGGCTTATTTGACTCTGGCTCTTTACAGGGTTCTGATAATATCATCGGCGGTTTATCTTTTTGCGGTGTATTCAGGCTAACTTTAGTATTTTGTTGTAAATTGGTTTTAGGCGTGTTCACCATTTGATCAATATTAACAAAGTTTAAACTTGTATGAGAAGTGGACGGAACAGCCAACACAATAGATGACGACGTTGGACCGCTTGTAAAATGGGAGATTCGAGGTATCTTGTCCGAACCAGCTTCATCAGAATTTAATGTTTCATTTTTCAATCTTTTTTGTGCAATATCTGGTGACTGCGATTGATCCAAGATAGAACTCTTAGGTACGTACATTGGATTCAATAGCGATGATATTTTTAAAGGCGTATTTAAAATCTTCATATCTATATTTTGCTGTGGTTTTTCAGGTTCTTTAACCATAACAGAACTTTCAACAACTTTAGCTCTTGCGCCGTTGTTATTGTCAGTTGTAACCTTGACAGCCAGGTTCAAATTATTATTAACATTTTTCTTATACGCTGATATAACTTGTGCTACTAGTGCAGCTTGTGCAGAGACTGGATAAGGTTTTGGTGAACTCATCGATTCCGGCACAGATTTTAAATCATCATTTGACGTACATGACTGGGAAACAGAATTTGTTTTCTTTTGATCTTGCGTTGTTGATCCGATTCTAAGAGTAGGAGTTTCTGTAGAATACTTCTTCCCTGAGCTTGTTGGTTGCACTGAAGGTTGTTTAACCGGTTTATTAATTACATCATGTTTTGGTCGTTTAGGAAGCGAGTCTTTCATTTCTTTTAACATTTCTTTGAGTTTTTGTTTGTCTTCTGCATCATGATTTCTGTTTGGTAACAAGTCCTTTCCAGTTTGTGTGTTAACTATATTAGAAGTTGTACCTAGTGCTTCTTTATTATCTTTAAATTTTTCAGAAGACAGCACTTTATGTTTTGATACGCAATAGACGCATGTAACTACTGTTGAGTCATATTTTCGCAAACAACGAACACAAAACCAAGACTCGGCTTGATTAGAACTATGTGCACCAAACGTAGTGTTGTTATTTGTCTCCGTTGCCTTTAATTTACATGTTTCAATTATTTCAGCTGCCTGTTTATCTAATTCACTTATACTTGGAAGTAGTTTCACAGCAGAAGTATCTATATACGAATTTCTTTTCTTACTATCAAATATTTGTTTTAAAAAACCTTTTTCATGTTTAGTTTTTGTGTCTTTAGTGCTTGCATCTTTTTTACTATATTTTTCAGATTTACAACCCATCGTTACATCGTTGTTTCTTGTTTTTGATTTATCTTGATTAGCGTTAGAACTCATTTGAACAGCGCTTGTGTTTACTTCAACAATTTTCAAGATGTCTTTGGTCTTTTCCAACAACCTTACAGGTGGTTGTGGTGCCGGGCGTTTTCTTGTATACCGGCGCGGTAGAGATGCAGACGTGCCTGCAGCAGGTACAGGGGGCTGAGGAGCTCGCCGCTTACCAGGTACGTGCGCTGAGCGACGTTGGTAACACTCACTCGTAGCTCTCCTATCGCGATCCCATCTACTATCAGCGTTTATCCTTCGCACTGGCGGTAAACTAAAAGCGTCGTAACCGCAAGTTCCTTCACTCTTGAATAAACCGTATTTGCGGTGGAGCGTTATATCACGGTCGTGATGACGTCGTAGATTTCTATCGTGCACTCTTTTCTTGTATGAGTCTGTGGGTGGACCTGGTGGTGGCACTACTAGAGGTCCTCTCGCAGGTTGATAGCGCGCTGGAGTCAGGAACGCGAAGCTTGCTACCGTTCTGTCAGAACCGGCGCTGGAGAGGCTCTCGCTTGAAACGGAGCGGTCGTCACGACGGAGCCACGAAAATAATGTCCACAGGCCCGTAGACAGTGGACGAGGGCGACCCTCTACCTCCACGTCGTTGTTCATTACCCCTGAAATTAATACAGTCGAAAATAAACGTGTTGTCCTGTTTGAATCGTTTTTTAAATGTTTTATTACTTTATTAATTTACGTAGGTACTTCAAATAAACAATTAATGGAAATATAGGTACCTACCTACAAATAAATAGCAAGTTAGGTGCAGTCAGGGAAATGCATTGTTTATCAATTTGGCTGCAGTCCTTAGTTATCATATAATATAAAAATCATAACTGTCTTTCTTTGGCATTCATATGATGAATGGCTTAGGACAAGTCCGTTACACTGTTCCTAAACCACTGCTACTCTCAATAGTGGGGTCCTCCAAAAAACCGTCGAGCAATACAGCTCCACGAGTCCATTTGATAAACAATTAATTTTCGAGACTCTACAAGGGCTCGTATAAAAACGAACATTTGCTGCGGAAGTTTATTTAGGTAAGTACCTACCTAATATGTAAAAGTTAATAAACTTTAGCAAAATTAAATAACACAAAGAACTCGGATCTTTGGAAATTGGTTGTTTACACTATTTTTGTTTACCGAGTATTTAAAATGAAAGTCCAATCTCATTTATGTACTTTTCCTCCGAAATACCTAGGTAGGTACGTAATTAGAAAAGAATAATATAAAACTAACTTACCAAACAAAGGAAGCCGTGTTCTTTGTAGTTATGCATTTATTTTATATTTCAGGACTAGGTACAGAGTCTGAAAATTAGGTACCTGAGTAGAAGTGCTAAGATTATCTACAGCAGTTTGGTGACTAGCCTGTCTACATGACGACACTGTTAGATCGCTAGATAGGTTAACTATCCATCAACACCAATTACATACAGCGGGTACTTACGTAGTGGTGAATAAAATCAGGTTTACAAGTTTCGTGTCTACTGCAGACTAGAACACATTAACCTCATTTCAGCATTTTATTGAGCAAAAAGTAGACTAATTCAGAAGACTTTATTCACTTGCCGATTTGTTCTAAGAAAATACGCACAGGTTAACATTTGGTAGAAACCAGAAATAATACCTACACTTTTATGTACATAGAAAATCAGTAAATTAAACCGAACGTTGATTTGTGAACTAAGCGGATAAACAGTGATCGCACTCGGTTCGTGATTGAACAAAGCGAGGTCGCGCTCGGGCACTGGCGATTAGCTGCGACTGCGCCGCACTCCGCCCGCCCAGCTATATTTAGAAAAACTTCGCGACTTCGTTTTTGCTATTTTCATTTCATTCTTTTACAAAAGGGGCTCCGACCTCACTTTCTTTATGAACTTCCTGGCGTTATATGATGATAATCTTTCAAATTTCAACTATTACATATTATAATTGTAATATAATTTGCTAAATAAGTAGGTCAAATCAATACAGCATGTATGACCTACAGTAAATTGAATGCATCATCGTTGGTAAGATATACGTAGGTACATAGGTAGTATGTCTTACTACCCACGCACCGTGCTTACACACAATGTCGAGAGTTTAATAAAGTCAGGCAGAATATTTACGATTTAAAGCCATTCCATCAAACGGCTTGACTAGGTTCCTACTTATTTTCATAGGTACCTAGTTCATAACATCCCTACATAAAGTAAACATCATAAAAGTTATCAAGTGGGTAAATGTAACTACTTAGCAATATTTTTATTTCTTTCCATCTCGGAGGCAGACACAGCAAATTAACGGAGTATTCCCGTTTGAGCACCTATGCATTTAGCACCAAAGGTATTCCCATTTCCCATAGGTTAATGCATAGGTGCTCAATAAATAGGTGCTCAAACGGGAATACTCCAAATTAACTAAGGATCATTCTGCGGTTAAAATAAAACTGATGCCGAACTGTTGTCTATTGGTAGTATTTATTGACTTATTTCTTCAGGCGCCGCTTTAGCTTTCGCGGAGTGGTTTTCGACAGAGCCGTAGATGACTAACATAGCGGCGGCCACACGTGCAGTTAGCTCTGCTTGATTTAACTCGTGAGCCCACTCGACGCGCCCCCACTGCCTTAACTATAACAAAAATTAAAATGAGATGTTGTATCTCAACAACGTATGTGGGGACACTGGGGGGACTGAGCATTCACGTGCAATAAACTGATGCGTAGGTAATTAGAAAAAATCAAAATCAACATTCTTTAGTTGTACTTAGTATCGTAATTCACGTGTGGTCATATTTTTGGGTACCTATTTGCAAATATACAAACGGCGCGGCGCGGCGGCGGGGCGCGCTGTTTTTCTACGTTAGTATACATATCCAATTAAGTAGGTTTTGATTGAAAATTTGAAATTAATTAATCACAAATACATTTTAGTTACCTACACCTACCTTACAGTCACATAAAGAAATACCACGCAATTACACAACAACAATGACAAAGACTGGCCTGTTGGTCTAGTAGATAGTGGCCCTGACTGTTATGCCAGAGGTCGTGGGTTCGATTCCCACCCAGGACAATGTTTGTAAGATGAGAACGATCATTTGTTCTATGTCTGGGTGTAATTAATCTATAATATTATTATGTATATGTATTTATATAAGTACTAGCAGACGTCCCACGGTTTCACCCGCGTAGGTCCCGTTCACGTGGGAATACAGGGATAAAAAGTAGCCTATGTGTTAATCCAGGGTGTCAGATAACTCCATACCAAAATTTATTAAAATCCTTTTAGTAGTTTTTACGTGAAAGAGTAACAAACATCCATCCATCCATCGATTCATACCAAACTTTCGCGTTTATAATATTAGTAGGATAGGATAGGGTGTTTATCAGCTGTTTAGATCCCATAACACAAGCTCTGCTTAGCTTGAGACTAGATGGAGTTGTGTGAGAGTATTATTATCAGCCTATTATTTTCCCACTGCTGGGAATGGGACACAAACTTCTTCTCTATGAGAAGAATGGTATAGATGTCACATATTCGAGTAGGTCATGCCAGTTTCCTCACGAAGTTTTCCTTCACCGTTGAAATAATTAATATAAAGTAAATGCCTGTCTGGGTTCGAATCCACGACCTATATAATCCGTAAGTCGCAGCCGTTACTGATAGGACACCACTACCCTCAAATATTTATATTACACAAGTACCTACTAAGTAGTAGAAAAAACATCAATCTCGACCCTAGATTAGGTATTTAGTTTACTGCTCCAGATTCTAAAGGTGTTGTAATTTGATTTATAACACACTAGCTGCCCCGGCAAACTTCGTTGTGCCTTAGAGTCAATTCATTGCTCTTATTTTTTTTTTATATTAGATATACATACGTTGAATAAGACGACAACAAATAAATCCAAACCAATAATAACTACTACTACTTTTAAATTACAACATGTATATATACCCTAACCTAACTGACCATACCTATCCTATAGCTAACCCAACTATCTAACCTAACTACCTTACTAAAAAATACTAAATTCATAATTTTAATCTGAACTATTGCCTCTATGTTACATACAATAATTTATGCCTATAGTTTTCCCGGTCTACTTTAATTAAAGTCCTAACAGTAAAATAAGTTCTATTTGCAAAGAATTATTAAAGTTCGTCTCTGTCATTATTGAACGTAAATTGATTTCTGAAACATTAGACTTTTAGATGCTACATACAACCTCTAAGTTTAGTAACAAAATAAATTTCAGAACGTAGGTGCGTATTATAAATTGACAACCTTACCTTCTTGGGTTTAGCTTAAGACTTGTCAATTTCAAATTGTCACCTGATAATGAACTGGGAAGTTTGACTCCTGTCATGTCATCCAAGATGGCGCTGCGTTTGAAAAATGTTTGAGACAACCGATATTCTTGATATTTATTTTTATGATGTCGAACGGGATAAAAAGTATCCTACGTCCTTCTCCTGGCTCTAAACTACCTCCCTGCCAATTTTCAGCTAAATCGGTTCAGCCGTTCTTGAGTTATAAGTGAAGTAACTAACACGACTTTCTTTTATATATATAGATTTGCTGTAACAGTGACAGTAAATTTGTAATTTACCGTCAAAACTAATTAAATTTTTGGAATCAAAAAAATGTTAAGTAATTTACTTTATTATTAATACTTACTGGCTGATTTGGTGCCATTGCTAACTTGTGAACAAGTAAAAAATATTCCGCGTGCTTTTTATTTTCGCTGTATTGTTTTTATTTCAAAATTTCAGTCCCGAGTTTTATTTATTTCCTCGCAAATAATTATGTTATGGAACATAGTATGACTTATGTGCGCTTTGATAATTACAGACTCTGCTGTCTTATAGCAATATCGCCTCGGATGTAATTATCAACTTACCGCACTTTTATCATAATGTAGGTACTATGATTGTTGTTTCGCATTACAGTAAATATGCTATAGGTACTTTTGCAAAATATTTTTTTTAAACCGAATGTACTAACCTGGTATTCTTCCTCAAGGCGTGCCAATAAAACAGCCTGATTTGGTTCAAGTCGTCGCTCTACGCAGGCCAACATTAGCAATGGCGATTTCAGAGCCTCCGCAACGAAGGACATTGCTGTTTAAAAAGTATATATAAATGCAATTGTAAAGTGACACTTTGTGCTTACAGGCTGGCTAAAGATATTAAAAAAAATATCTATCGTTATTCATAAACATGTAGGTACAGACGCCAGCACATCGAGTAACCCCTATGTGTCAAATTTCTTTGATCGTTTTTAAACTTTATGTCAAACGGAATAAGGTTCTTCAATTGGGAAAATTTGACACATTGGGGTAAGTTGCTGTTCTGTTTCTTGCAGTTCATCTATTACACCGTAGTGAGCGTGCATATCGAGACTCAGTCACGCACGTAGTCGAGAACAAAAGTTTATTTTTATGTGTGATACTTACCACAAAGTGCAGTAAAGTTATACGATAAAAAGTATCTCGACAAAACTGCTCTAGTGTTGGTCGTTACGGGTGGTGGTTCTAGACCTTTGGCTATTTCTTGAGTTACATTAAACCTCTTTTGGAACCATTCCAATATAGGGCCCCATTCCTTTTCCTGCAGGATCCTTAACTCTTCCTCTTCCTAAATAAAAAAAAACATGTTTCAATTCAAAGATGAAAAAAACAATCAATTTTTTTCCACGGGGGACATAAGTAAAATAAAATAGAGATCAGATTGGTAGCTCGCGAATGAGTGATAAAATTGAAGTAGCTATTTAATTACAATCGCCCTATAAAGCCGGCAACTATAAGACATACGAAGATCTGTTCTGAGGAACCATGTCATCGATTTTAATAACAAGAAAAACTGCATTCATACATTTTCAAAAACATCTGTACTCCGTTCGGGAATCGAACCCGGTTATTTTGAAAAAAAAAAACCTACACTATTTCTATTTAGATATCGATTGGGTAGGTCTTAAGCAGTAAATGTTTGTATGAAACATGATGTCTAAAATGAATAAAATGCATTGTTTCCACATACTTTAATTTATTTTAGTAGGTGCTCAAAATAACCGGGTTCTATTCCCGAACGGAGTACAGATGTTTATTTTAAATGTATGTATGCAGTTTTTCTTGTTATTAAAATCGATGACATGGTTCCTCAGAACAGATCTTCGTATGTCTTATAGTTTCAGACTTTCCCATACTGACCGATTTGAATAAGACACCCTGTATACTCGAAGACGCATCTCTGCTCTGTCTAGGTATGCGCTAAACCATACATATAGGAGATGCTCACGGGGTGTTTTTTACTCGTTGGCAGACTTTTCCGGCTTCTTACTACTCGTAATAACTGTCAAAGATCCACAACCGGGACCAGCGGCTTATGTACGAAATCCACCAAACGGGCCACGCAGAAGCACAGCAAACACGCGCCAGTAGCCGACCGCATCCGTTCGACGACGCGCGACGGCTACAATGCAATCTGCTGAAACGCAGACGCAGTGAGTTGCAAGCCCGCGCGTGGTCGCGATACCATACGATACTCGCACGACTTCAATGATTAAACTTGTGGGCCGGCAACACACACGAGGCTAGCCAAGGCGGTATACGCGCTCAGAATTCCAAACTGTATAAATTCCGGAGTATTCCCGTGTGAGCACCTATTTATTGAGCACCTATGCATTAACCTATGGAAAATGGGAATACCTTTGGTGCTAAATGCATAGGTGCTCAAAAAATAGATGCTCAAACGGGAATACTCTTAAATTCCAAGCAAAAATGAAACTCAACTATGGTAGGTATGGAAGTCTACATTTCCTTTAGCAGTGTGAAATGCGCGTTTGGAGGTAATGGTATATAACGTGCTTTCCGAGGCACAGAGTGGTTTTACTGGTCTTGATATAATAGTAATTATAAGATGAATGGTCTCCCATTCCAGACCGACCCCGGCGAGCGTACCTTAACCTTTCAATCGTGTCAATTAGAGACACAATAGAAAGACAATGACAGCGCTAAAGCCAGTGACCTCTTGGGGTTTAATGAATTAAACTTCGACCGAACCGTATGCTCTACTTACCTCTGAATAAAAAAGGAGAGTGTCTGTAGAGAAGTACTCTAGGAAAAAAATTGCTATATCATGTGGAGTCAATTTCCCTGGGTTATCCAAAGCAGTGTTGCACAGTGCAGTCTAAAAACGAAATAAATAATTAAAATTTTGAAATATTAAACACTCCTGGCTGTGGAATATTTGGAGTATTCCCGTTTGAGCACCTATTTATTGAGCACCTATGCATTAACATATGGGAAATGGGAATACCTTTGGTGCTAAATGCATAGGTGCTCAAAAAATAGGTGCTCAAACGGGAATACTCCGAATATTTTGATGGGAAGCCTGTAGGAATTGATTTGTTTGGACCTTTGCTACTGGTATGAGCGGGTTTTTGAAATGTTACTAATTACTTTCAGAAACACATAACATAACATCACGCCTGTTATCCCTGAAGAGTTAAGGCAGAGGTGTACCAGTAGTACATCCGCATTTCGCCAGTAATGTTTCAGTCTCATGTAATAGGGGCGAGCCTATTCCCATCAATCGGGCACAAATTCAGTCTCCAGGCTGATACTGTGGAATAACAGATGAAAAAACACAATAACGCGTTGCCTGACCGGGGGATCGAACCCTGAACCTCATGCTCGCACCAGTAGTGCTGGCGACCACAAGATCAACGAGGCATTCAAAGAAAAATCAACTCTTTTAACTAGGACTGATCCTTTCATTAGTGCTGAACCACATAATGTGATTATTAAATAGAACCTCACAAAGAATATGCTAAATTATTATACTAAACAACAGTCCAAATAATATTATGCTGAATTTTCTTATGCCAATGTAAATTACAACAACATACTTTTCTGCCTATTAATAGTAAGCCATAATAAGGACTATGAAAGAAAAAATACAAACCAGGTGCATAGTGGGTAATGTTACTACTTCAGTTTGGGCATCCCACTCGGCTGCTATTGCACGAGCTAGGGGCTCACTGTTAACTGCCAAAACACGGCCACTGGGTGTTTTTAGACGACGATGATCCAAAGTCACCTCCCATTTCTTGTCACTTTGCACAATACTCGTACCACGGTAAAATCTTTTACGTGTAGCTGTAAAGTCCAAATATTAACTTACATTACAATCAGCATGTTTCAATTACGATAGACACCAATTTATTATAATCTATAGTTGTAACCATTTTAACACTTTTTTTTTTAAATAACAATGTGGTTTTCATTTAGTTGTATTATTTCTTAATAGTATATATTAGTAAAACTGTAATCTTCAATTACAGTGTCAATGATAAAAACTTAAAACAGCAGGGATGAACAAAAAGGGAATTTTTATTTGTTTCACTTTTATTCATTAAAATTAAAATATAAAAATTTTAATTAAAATTGTTTTAAATGATAAATGATATTTATTTTTGTAAATAGGTTTTTACAAACACTTTTACACGTCACCTTTTTTAGTAAATGAGATCGGTATTTCACTATTTGACTACTCTGAGAAGAAACACCAAAAGAAACTCAGAGGTCATAGTCTCTTTTAAAGTCCAGACATTATCTTGGTCAAATCATGTAAGATCCATGCAGATTAGTGTCCATCTCAGTCTTTTGAGGAAAGAACCACACAGAATGAGGGGACCAGATCAGTCAGTGAAAGCATTTGTCAGTAATCGTGAGCTCAACTCAGAACTTGAGGAGTTCCATGTGCCGACGAACAATACCAAAGAAAGAGCATTTGGGTTTTTTAACTTTCTTTAAAACAAAATGTTCTGCATACCTACCTCTGCAAGCCTCTTTTTTCTAATGCGGTATAGTTAAATTTAAAGTACATACATGACATAAACTCAAGCCATTTTCCATTGAGATAGGTACAGGCGCCAGCACATCATGTTACCCCAATGTGTAAATTTTCCCTATTGAATATGAACCTTATTCTGTTCAACATAAAGTTGAAAAATGATCAAAGAAATTTGACACATTGGGGTAACTTGATGTGCTGGCGTCTGTACAAACTGCCACCAGCTAGCTTATTCTAAACTGTTCGATCCGTTTCCGTGTTGGTATGAAACCATATTCGACAATCTCATTTCCGAGCCGAAGAACTGTCAAAACGCTATTCACAGATCCGAACAGATACTTTTTTTTTATCCGATTGATCATTGTGTTTATGGGGAATGCAACAAAATGGTAGTAAATAGATCAGCGTGGTAGAAAATTAGAAGTACTAAATAGTGGTAGTGTAGTGGTTTATTTGAATATTTCGTTCCTTTTACTTATTTATTACAGCTAGTAACTTAATATACAGCAAACAGTACAAAATGATTTTATTAATAACCAAACAAACTTTATTTCGAATAAACCTGCTTTGTAAACAGCTGTCTGTCAAACTGGCAAGGCAGAAAAAGTTTGTATTTAAAATAAAACTGTGGTTTTTTTTTTTAATATAACTTAGCATAAAAAAGGAAAATCTACTGTTTTGATATGGATTACACAATTCTGTCTATTGGCTCATAGTCAAACAATAACATGTGCAAATACATAATTACACTTTGAATTTATGTAAATGCCAATGCATCAATAAAATACGGTCAATACAATAAAAAAACTTAATTTACTTAAAAGTGCAGGGTTTAATAGGTTTACAGTGTTTTTATTTCTCTGAAATAACGTGTAATAAATTTCTTTCAATATGACTTCCGATAGCAAACAGCTGTCGGAAAGATTCAAGTCTTCTTATCGAATTTGAACTGTCAAAAATATTTGGTTTCGGATTTGTAAATTGCGTTTGGATGACATCTTCGATTTCTTAGATGTTTGATTCAGTACGGAATCTAGTCAAAGGTTCTGAATAAGCCAGCTGGAATATTACATACACTTTTTGCTCAGTTGCTCACATTTATACTAATATTGAGTCTTGGGACTCCTGTTAAGTCTACAATGTATTTTATAAATAAAATAAATTATAAAGCGGATATTTATGATTTTTAATTTGATTGTCTGGCGTAGGTGTAAGAAAGTCAAAAACTACTGAACCAATTTAAAAAATCTTTAACCATTTTTTACCATTCTCGATTGAGCACCTATCAAAATACCTTTGGTGGTCAATGCATGGATGCCCTAAAAAATCCTATATGGTGCTCAATCGGGAATGTTTCTCTATTTCACTGATTTAATATTTTATTTCCAAAATCACGAAGGGATGCTTTATTTGAATGAACCAGGGTTATTTGTAGCTTACCATAGTTTTGATACCTAAAGCACCTAGTACAGGTACTTCTTAATAATCCTGTAGCAGTGGAAGATAATAGTAGCATAATTCGGTAGTAATATTTGTGTTTTATTTTCTAAACTTCTTAGGTATCTTGCGCCGAGCTTCGGCTGATGTCGGTCGACTACTAACTGCCAGTCACGTCACTGTCATGTCATGTATGTCAAAGTGTCAATCTTAGGTATCATGCGGCATGCCCACTGACTAATGGGCTTATTACACTATCCGATTTGTAGCATCCTTGCATCCTTGTAACTAGGATCCTAGTTAGGAAGCAACCAAGCGGTCGGTGCTATAAATCGGATCCAATCTGTACTAACTGCAATTAGACCTTCTGATGTCCTAATTAGGATGCTACAAATCAGATAGTGTAATAAGTCCTTAGCCCACAGACTGGTAATGAAGTAAAAGAACTACAGACCATGCAACATAAATATGTACACTCTACAGCTTGGCAAAAAAGAGTAGAAAATAATGGAGGCGCCACTGTGCTGTTCGTATGGCAACCCGTTGCAACCGAATAGCGTACTGACCTAATCTTGATACTTAGCAATTTTTTTTCTTAGACTAAGTAACAATATATTCGTAACCTGCATAAGTATTATTTTTTTAAATCAGTAAGTAGTTAGTAGTAGTTTCATTGAACAAGGCAGTGTAGGGCATTGAACACGCAACTGATTACTTACCTAAAAATAAATATATGGGTAAATACTCCTGACTTTACAACATTGTTTAGGAATTATAAAAATAAAACATCAATTATTGTTTGACCTAATTCTATATTCCATACTTTAATCTAGTAAATCGTCCTCCAAATAGTCCACCCTGACCACATCCATGTCATGGCTAGAGCTTTCCGCAAACTCATCTGAGTCATGTTCGGGTTCAGAGGTGCTGCTTCTATCATTTTCTAGATTTATGACTAATCGCTCTATTTCCTCGTTCATAGTTAGTTTTTTTCCCAGTAATCCTTTTCAATTTTTATTACATGTTAGCACGAGTTCTTACTATCCTCTTCGGTAATAGCTTCGAATGCACGTTTAGCTGCTTCCTGTAAAGACGAAATATTTCATTTATGTAACAGTATTAAAAGTAAAACATTTTGTTTACATGCTGTTAATAAGCCGGATGTAGAAAATACCCTTTTGATTATTTACTTCCAGCACGAGTTTTCTTAGAAAACGCTAACAGATTTCCCTAAATTAAATAATAGATTTAGATTTATTTTTTAGACTATGACACGTATATAAAATAATTTATTTTACATTTCTAATGCAAACGATAAAACATATAATTCTATACCTTGATATCACACATAAAGTATAAGTTAAGTAGAAATTGAATTTTCATTCACTTAAAAATCAAGTCACCAAAGTATCAATTAATCTCAGCGCGCTATACCAGAGTAATGCAGAAAAAATGTAAACATAACCTATGTGCTCGACATTTATTGTTTTAAATTTCTAGTTATTCCTTATGCCAGCAAATTAATATAGCTTTGTATTTATCAATTAACACTTGATTTACCTAAAATCAACAAAACAAACTCTTACATACCTGTATTATAAGCAGAACTTTAGAAAACATTGTTAAGTTTAGAAAGAATAGTTTGGGCCTCATGTTCCGCCAGACATCGCCTGTACACCTTATAAATAACCTCCCTGTCAGCACTCCGAATCGTTATATTCATTTTTATTCACTTTTTACGTTTATTAATCAACGTTTGGTGGACGAAATTAAAATTTTACGAAATCGTGAACTTTGTTTATTATGAGATGTCATTATTTTGAAAATGTTGCCAACAGACAAAAATTTAGTTCCGTTTCTACACTTTTTTGCCAAGCTGTACTATCAACTATCAAGGAACTTACAAATGTTGTATCAGTTCTGCAAGAACTGCATCCAACCTATCTGACGATCCATGACACCGCTGCACATACAATTATTACAATTCAATCGTGTCGAGTGTGTCGACACAATAGAAAGACAATTACAGCGCGCGGCGTCTGCTTGGGGTTTAATGAATTAAGAAAGACTTCGATCAATAATAGCACTAGATACAAGATCAGGAACAAAAATACCTCGCAAAAGTGTCCACGTTTAGACACGCATAAACAATTGCATTTCTTACTACGAATATAGAAAAATGTTTTATAATATTATCAAGTTCAGTTCATTATAAACCTTGACACTCAAGCATAAAGTTTAATTACAATTGCAAAATATTTATGCCTAAGTCCTTCTGTCGTCGGAGAAAAGTAAAAGGAATAAATTTGAAATGTGACTTAAAATAAAAGCCATTTTTATAATAAGTACAAAAATATTTTTTCTAAAATGAAACTTAAGGCCTAGAAAATAAGGTTAAAAACGTTTTGTTCACAATTTCGTCTTTACTCTATTTTGAAACTAGACGTAGTTCTTGGTATGACATTTCAATGCTCAGAACACAGTAAGAATTGAGACGTAGAGTTGCAGAATAATCATTTATATTTCTTATGCGAGCGAAGGTTTGTTTTATAATGGTAGCAAATAATTACATTTGACCCTTTTTAAAAAAGTAGTAGGCCTAAATTAGTACAATAGTTATTTTATTAAGACATTGCTATTAATTGTCTGCGGGTTGGCTCATTATAATCAAATCAACCCACAAAAAAATTTAATGCGTCTACTTTTGCATGCGATTTAGAAGTTTTCACATTAATATTATAAAGGCAAAAGTTTCTGAGTGTGAGTGTGAGAGTGTGTGTTTGTATGTTTGTTACTTCTTCACGCTCAAACGGCTGAACAGGTTTGGATGAAATTTAGTATTTAAGTAGCTTATATCCTGGATTAACACATAGGCTAAGGCTACTTTTAACTACTCCTGGTTTACGCGGGTTAAACCACGGGGAGCAGCTGGTTAAAAATCATTGAATGAAATCAAATTATTTTAACCGACTTCTAAAAAAGGAGGAGGTCATCAATTCGGTTGTATTTTTTTTTTAGGTTTTGTGACCTCAGTACTCCGTCATTTAAAGACGATTTTCAAAATTCTTTTTTTATTTGATAGGGTATATAAACAGATTGATCCCATTTGTATAAAAACTCATATCTAATGAGGAATTGAGGGAACTCTTCAAAAAATATAGGTACACACGTACAGATTTTTACATTTTTAGTAACAAATCAAGCATTTTCATTTAGAAAGTAACATTTTGTGAAAAAAAACTGATGAAAAAGACAAGCGACGGAACTCTTCAAGACATAACAGCAAATTGTTCGCGATTGCTACAGTGAGATGTCTATGCAGAGTTCTTATATTTGCATAACATAAAATTACGCCTGTCTATTTTAAAAGGGGCCCGGCAGAGATGTACAGATTAATGTTTAGATAGAACTTCTTTAGCAATATTGTTAAGCGATTTCAATGATTCTTTGAAGTTTTGAATTTGAAGATTTTCTTGACACACGAAGAAGCTAAAAATGGCGAAACAAAAACTTTTTTACAAAAAAATAAACCTTCTTAAAAAAACACCGCCAGGTGAAAAATAAATCCAGTTTCGAAAGTCGGTGGCCAATAATGAACGAAAGAAAACTAAAGTAGCATTAACCGATTTTAACCAACAATTTTTTAAGTATTAGTAACAAATTATTAAAATGACACATAACATAACGTCACGCCTGTAATCCCCGAAGGGCTAGGCAGAGGTGTACCTGGTAGTACACCCACATTTCGCCTGTTACGATTAAGTCCCATGTAATAGGGGGCGAGCCTATTGCCATCAATCGGCAACAAATCTTGCGCTTGCAAGACTAGACCAACGAGGAAATGATTACAATACAAATCTACTCCATGCATCTGCTGTTCAGTTAAACAAAAGTTTGTGCAAATGTTGGCGAGCATTGGTCAAACATTTGTAGCGGTGGTTTAAAATCGGTAATTTTGTTAAAACAATTATATTATTTGTTAAATTATAGCTTAAAATATAACTTATTCTTCATGTCCTTACTGAAAGTAAAATACTCCGGTCGAATAATTACGTTTTCGGGGATTATTTTTGCAACTGTTGAATACACACTGCGGCATTGTGGGACGTGTTTACGTTGGCCGTGTTTCAAGCAAACAAAACAAAATACCAACCCCGGTTTCTATTGAGCTTATATTTTTACGAGACGGATTTTTGACGCCGACCCGACATCTAGTACTATTATTGATCGAAGAAGAAAGACATTATGATTAAATAATAATAGCAGTGCTAAGAACAACAGATGACAGGTATCAATCCTTGCCCAAAATTTACACCAATACACACTATAAACATAATTTGCCTTCAATTTCACAAGAACTCTACTATAAATTTTCTTCTATGTTAAATAAACAGGATTGTTTATAATACTTAATTAGTATCAATACTATTACAATTACAGCTTGGCAAAAAAGAGTGTGGAATAAATGAGGTCGCTAGTATCGCGCATGTGGCCACCCTGAATACTACGACTTAACAGGTTTGATACTTGTTATTTTTTAGTACCTATTTAATCCCAAAACTAAGTGGGTGGTTATGTCTGTCGTATGCTACGCAAACACCAAACTATTGTCGTTAATTCCTAACAATCTTACCGTTAGACTGCTCTCGAGGGCATGATTATATCTATCTGTGGATTCCTATTGCACCATTTTCGTGCAAGGCTTCAATGTCCAGTATTAACACTATTAATAGAGGGCAAATGTGTATAACAACATGTAAAAATGTATACGAAGTTAAAGAAGTATGTAAGAATCGTAGCCTATGGCGCTCTGTAGTTTCTGCCTTCCAGCGTGGGAAAGAGGCGTGAGTTAATGTACCTATGTATGTTAAAGTGGGCACTGAAGCCTTGCACGAAAGTGGTGCATTAGGAATCCACAGACAGATATAATCATGCCCTTGAGAGCAGTCCAACCGTAAGATTGTTAGGAATTAACGACAATAGGTTGTTTACAGGGATAATGAAAGAACACCATATTTAAGTTTTATTTTAATACCAACAATTTATTCAGACGAATCGAACACACTACCATCAAATATTCGATCCCGGTAAAGCTCACATGTTGGCTAAAGCTTCCTGCAACTTCTGAAACACTAGTATTTTCTAATTCTGATAAATCACTGCTACTGTCATCTGTGAGATTTATTACTGTCTTGATATTATTTTTCTATTTTCATTACAATATCCTTGCATGATTTTTTACAATCGTAGAAATGTTTGCAAATGCTTGTTCAGCCACCTTTAAAAACAAAAAATAATCATAAACAATGGTTCTAACATAGTAACTTTAAATATGCATATATAAACTTGGCTACATACCTTTATATCAATGGATCCAACATTGACTGAAGCAATTTAATGTTTTGAATTTCCCCATATTAATTCAATTGGGTTCACGTCACAATGATAAGGTAACTTTCTTCGGGCGACCTTTTAAATGTTTTCTCGGTGTTGAAAAAATATCTTAATTTTTACTTTCCTTAAACATTTTTCTTACTATGTTGACAGATTTACCTAAAACAAAAAAGATACGGTACTTTATTATAAATTCCCTATTCTTTATCTTCAAGTATCAAATATGGGTATACGAGGCTCTTCAAACTACAAAACATAACCTTAAATTTCAATTTATGTAAACAAGACAAATAGTTACTAAAATCTGTATATCAACAAAACTACGCATTGAATACATTTAGAAAAACTTATTTAATGTACAGTGATGTAATTGGGGTAGATAAATACCTGTTCTAGCAGCAGTTCTTCGATAAACATTCCCGATATCGGACAAAACTTGTCCCGCTTCAGTTTTGGCCAAACACCACAAAAAGACGTGGAAAATCACTGCTCTGATACAACTACGAATGGTTTTATTAAATTTTAATCGTTAATTTTGCAACGAAACTTAATAATTTTGTTAAATTTATGAAAAACGACGAGTATTTACGCACTTTTGACACATGATGTACTAGCTGTTGACAAATAAAACAATGTTGCCACAATCATCCACTTTTAGTTTCAACTGTCACCGCGTCAGACTCTTTTTTGCCAAGCTGTACTTATAGAAAAAAAATAACACTAATATCTACTCAACCTTTTGCCGATTATCACTTCTACTTCAACTTCTACGGCAAAAAAGAGTAGAAGTAATTACTTATGTATATTTCTTCTAACCCGTTTCCGTTCGCGTTTTGTCACACTCCCTCCACTCCTTCTACTTTTCGCGATTTCGCGCTTCATCTTTCCAATTTTTTAGAAACTTGTCTAGTTCGTCCTGCCATCTCCTTCGTGTTCTGCCGCGGCTCCGTTTCCCTGTCTCAGGGCACCAGCTCTGTGCTACTTGAGCCCACATTTTGCCCGGCATGCAGCAGACATGTCCTCCTGCCTGCCCATTTATATGAACTTAAAAAACCATGATACCTTTTTCCCACCAAAAAGTTCTTCCTCCGCATCTTTGATGATATAGTATTCAAATTCGAGCAGGCTTTTTAGCCTTTTACAAAGCATAGCTTACGAAGTGCTCGGTGGCCAACATTATGATAATTTATTTCACTATGTTTGTTTTTAGACCATAGCTTGTTTTCATCATTGATTGGCTGGCAACACTTTACTGACCGTGATCCGCCATTGACGATTGTTGAAGTTTTGTTGGTTGTGTACATAATCTTAGATTGGAGTTAAATAATTTCGCAGAATAGCAGCAGGATTCAAAGAAAATTGTGACTTCTGTTTTACTGTTTTTCGTGACCATGTCTTCTATGGATATTGATCTGTAATTGTACATTGCTTTGGTGTTAATTACAATACATTTTTGTGGGACTAAAAGTGAAGTGACGCGATCTCCTTGTATTAGGGCAAAACAAGCTATATATAATTTGCTACCGTTAAGCAATTTAGTCAATCTATTTTTTCTTCTTATTTGTGATGTTCCCGCATTCAATCAGCGCGGAAGAAGAACAGAAGACGAAACTGATTCCGAGTGTAAACCTGCTACACTCAAAGAGAAAAGGAATATTCATACACCCCTCGGCTATGTACAGAAATAGTGTTCCGTGCTGCACTATAATACAAACACCGCTTATCATAAGTAATTTTAGTGGGTAAACTGTGAGAGAGAGACATCATAAGAGAAAATGAAACTTCTAGAGAGTGGTCGCTTAGAGGCATTAAGCAGAGCTCTCTCGATCTTGAACGGAGATAGTGCCGTCCAGGGTCGTGTGGAAAGCTACAGCTGCAAAATGGCTGGGGCTGAGAAGTCTTTCTATAAGAGATTCACAGCTATCGGAGAAACAACACTTGAAGCATTGTCACCACCAGAGAGTGTTTTGTATAGGTAAGATTGTTGTTACCTATAACTTTTAGCTGCTAATTGGATGTGGTAATAAATTTATTTTTATTTTTAATCTACAGCCGAAGCTTGTCTGGTGATGAAGACGGTGTGCTATGTGACACCATATCTCGTAAAACCTTGTTCTACTTGATTGCTACTCTGAATGCTGCTTTTCCAGATTATGATTTTTCAATGGCAAAGGTAGGTAATCTAAATTTTGCAATAACAGGTAAGAGGTGGTACTCATAATCCTAGCTACATAGTTACTGGCGGAATTTGATATTACTAAAAAGTAAAGTAATTTATTGAATCCAAAAAAAAAAAAATTGTTTACAAGATTATTTAAAAGTCATAAGTAAATAAATTTTTATTAGTTTATGAGATACAGCATCTCATAAACTAATAAAAAAATATTTTAACAGAGTGTGTAGGTACTGTACACTCTGTTTTGTCCTTAGAGCCACAATATAAACCTATTGTGGCTCTAAGGACAAAATTACAAATAATTGAAATTAAAAATTATTTTAAATGAAGTTTAGGTTTGATTGATATAATGAATTTTAAAGACAATAGGTTAATATTTTAAATGACTTTTGTGTTTTGGTATTACACAGAGCAGTGAATTCAGTGCAGAGCCATCACTTAGTTGGGTACAAACCGCAGTGGATGCGGCTTTGTCGGCAGTAGGTGGCGTGCGCTGGCGCCAGCTGCGCCCAACGCTGTGGACTGCCGTCGATGAGGAAGTGGTGTCGCCTGAGTGTCGCATATATAGCTACAACCCGGATCTTGCCAGTGACCCTTTTGGAGAACCAGGCTGCCTGTGGGCATTCAACTATTTCTTTTACAATAGAAGGTTGAAACGGATTGTCTTTTTCACATGCAGAGCAATGAGGTATTTATATTAAAGCAAAGTACTTATTGTCATTACTACAAAATTGATTTGGTCACCATTATAATTGATCATTATCTGTTTTCAGTCCCGTGTGTGCTGTCGACTCAGGCGTTGATTTTGCTATGGATGAAGATGACGAATACAATTAAATGAAGAAAAAAATAATTACTATTTACATCATAATTATAAGACACTAAAACATTATCGTGTAGGTTTTAACATCACTTTGCACAGACAATTTGAACCAATTAAAATATCTTTATTTGTTTAAAAATAAACTTTACATTTAAATATAGAAAATATCAAGTGTGAGATTGTAGTATATTTTGTGTGCAATGTGGCTGTGTTTGTACCCAAGGTTCTCTTAATATGTTTTAATACCTTGCAGCTCGCGCCAAATTCAAGGGTATAATGGATCTGAGACTGCAATGATGATTTTCATTGCAAGTGCATTGATAATGTTGTTTGAAACATAAACTTTTGTCATTGCACACTTACATCTACGTAAAGTAGTACCTTTAATTTAATGCTTTGGGTTGCTGCTGTACAGTAGGCCGTACATAAGTTGCAACAAATACGGTTGAAGAATTCTTACATTGAAACTGTAATGGTTGGTGCTCTGCATTACCTGAACCATCTTAGAAAAAAATATAAGGGGAAGATGGGTCAGGCAACGCAGCTTTTGACTGTACTTTGCTAGGCTAGTGTGTTTGTACATGTTTTTAACTTTTTATTTAATGGTCCTCTCTTGACGAAAACCTGCGATGACGTATTTACCATCAGAGGGAAGACCTAACTGTTTGCCACCCAATAAATAATAAAGTTAATTTACATGCAAAGTTTATTTTTAAACAATCTATAGTGAATAAAAGTAAACTCCATCTTAATATTAAAAAGTTTTACTTATTTGCTGTCTTGTATTCGGAAACAGTTTATATATATTATATTTTTATTAAAAACAAAAATGTATAAAATTCAAAGGAGCTAAGACAAGTAATCAAACTGGAACGCATACATAATATCAAATTAAGGAACTTCAAATGGACATTGACCTTCCGATAAAATTCAATGGTTAATGACGAAATACCTATTTTATTTTTATAGCAAGAGTAACCTAACTTTGGTAATTATTGTTTTTATATCTTTCATTAAATTTATATAACTTCAAAATAAATCCAATAGCAAAGTAACATTGATTATAAATTAGGTATTACTTGTAAGTGTTGGTAGTTTTTGTAATTTGAGTTTCAAAACAAAGGGACTTGAAAGTGACACATAATTAGAAAGAAACAAGGCTCCTAACTGAATATACACAACTGGAATTTACACTCCTTAGTCATATTAAGTCCGAATGGACTTAATATGACTAAGGAGTGTAAATTCCAGTTGTAAATTGCTTGGTTTGGTTGTTTAAATATTTTATAGTCCTAGATTATGAAGAGAAGTCACAATAGAAGGACACACTTATTTTATTTAGTAGTAAGAAAAACCGAGAATGCTTTCGCGTACTTTTTGTTCTGAACCTGCAAGGGTGTTTGTGGCGTGTATTTCAAAATAATTTAAAATTTGTTTATGAATAAGGTGTTATTAATGTTAATAAACAAGTAATGGCATGGGTCCTAGTTGTGTATTAGATTGTACGATTCAATCGAGTCGTACGTATGTCAAAGATTCGCGATCTCATACGCTGACAGCTTATTTATAGATCATAATCTAATCTACGTAGGGTTTACTGTTTTTTATTAAATCGACTTCAAATCTTTCATTTGAAATTCTGCACTAGGTAGGTAGTTACTAGCTTTGATTTGTCTTTAGCACCTACTACTAGTGCCAGCATAAAAAAAAACTATATTGCCTACTGAATAATCAATTGTTGAAAATTAGTGCGAAACTGTCCTAATCCAATAACTCTCTCAGTGTGACATAATACGCAAATTCTCGTGTTTTCACGTGTGAGAACAGCACGATAGGTACTTCAGCCCCCCTAGCCAAGTTACAAACGATTCGTATCTATTCTCTTTCTACAATCGAGAACGCCTCAAATCCCTTTGTTTTGACCACGTGACTTATCACCTTTCGCTAAGTCACGTGGTCAAAACAAAGGGATTTGAGGCGTTCTCGATTGCAGAAAGAGAATAGATACGAATCGTTTGTAACTTGGCTAGGGGGGCAGGTTACTTCATAATAGATGACTGCGCACGCAGCCCAATATTTCCGCTGAGTCGCGGTGACATCTTAAAGTTCGTATAGTCAATACCTACGACTAAACTTTCGCCGTCGTCGGTTTCCGGCACAGCAACCCTTGCCCGATATTGGCCTGACTAAACAATACGTTAGTAGCTGCTTACCTGATAGTAGACAGCTTCTAGATAGCTTCTGACTGAAGCCGGTCTTGCTCTGACCGTGCATACGATGAGAGTAAATGGATTATGGGAAGTAAGTAATCATTATGTTCTAGCACTTGCTGCTGTCTTGTCATGTAAACAAATAAATGTGGTTTTTCGGATACGAGTTTCTGGCCGTCACCTAGGAGGCAAGTCTCTTGGGTAAGTGAGAGACCACATGGTACCTACTACAATGTACATTAGAATACACTGCTGCGTAACCTTACATAGGATCACAGTGTCATGCTACATGGTGCGTTACAACGATGCGGACGTGACGTAACTGTGCCGCACAGTGAGGTCGGTTCACACTAAACACTTGACAAAAAATATTTCCCACAAAATATTTACTGACTCTGACTGTAATAAATAGATTACGAAAACTTACTTGAAATACTTACTTTACATTTTGGAAACCCTAGTTAAGAGTATATTAACTTGTTTATGTAGTATTTGGTGAATTAAGTACTTAGTTAAAACAATAATGTAAATCTGTGAATATTTATGTATTAGCATTAATGCTCCACCTTGATTAAAAACTTGTATTTATCATATTAATACACATAATATTAAGTTAACATAAAATTTAAGAATTACTTGTAAACTGAAAAAAAAAACTTAAATCAGATTCAACAAATCTGGAAAATATAAGTCTAAATCTTTTAGTTACCTCTATTTCCATATAATGATAACATTAAAGATGTACATTTAACAACAGATTGTTTTTATGTTGCTCCATGGAGAGTCATGCTTAGAACATAACTTTTGAATTTGTTTGAAAAGATGGACACCTAAGTATATTCAGTAGCACTCTGATGATTATCCAATAAAATGTCAGCCAATTCACGTCTACTCATTTCTACGTTCCAAAGATGTCCGTGACTACCGCCGGACCACGAACGCCAATCGCTTCCATATTTGGTCAATAGTTAGTGCTCAGTTGGTAAGTACCCATTAGTTAATTCAATGCCATTATATAACCCGATCAAATTAAGTTGTCATTGTCAATGGTATTGAGCTGATACGAGATGTACACTCGTGCACATAAATTTATGGATGACGCCTTATTAGTAACAACAGTTCGTAATCTATAATTTATATACAAACTGTGTATCTAGAGACCTGTGTTAATTTTTGTTTTTATTTCACTTTTCTCTTTTTCATTGATATTGATTTCTATTTACCATTTACCTGCCCACGTCATTAACTGAGTTATCACAGGCCATGGGTAACGACCATAAATTTATGTGCACGAGTGTACAATTCTTATCAGTTCAATACCATTGACAATGACAACTTAATTTGGTCGGGTTATACGCGGAGATTTAGTATGGAAAAGTAATGAAAGCTAATTTCTCTTTAAATACAACATTTGGGAATCTAAATTTTTGCTCACTATAACTTCTTCACTAACTTTTGTATCAATTTGGGAAGAAATCACAGAGTTTTTAATATGGAAATCTTGAAATGAAATTTTAACACCGTGACTACCGCCACCCCACCAATGGCATGGTACCTATATCTCGTAAACTACTGAAGTACGCATTTTGAATTTTGGGTACTAATTTTATTTTCCAGGGTACTAACTTTCTATGTAGGTGTGAGGAAAGCGACAAGTTCCTGAAACTTGGAATAAACATTCAAATTGGTCCTGCTGAACGAGCGCACGAAGTTATCATCGTTGATTTCTCGGTAAATACAAATGTTCCAGTTCTGTTTTTTTACGAAATGAATGAGATTTATGGGTACTAATTATTTTTATACTTAGAATAGCTGTAGAATGCCCCCTTTTTCGGCGCTCATGGTGGTCCTGCTGAAGGGATCGTGACTACCGCCGGACCACCTTCGAAGTCGATTTTCTCGAAAACTGCTAAGGTACCAATTTTGTTGTTCGGGTACTAATGGGTACCAATTGAGCACTAACTATTGACCAAATATGGAAGCGATTGGCGTTCGTGGTCCGGCGGTAGTCACGGACATGTTCCAAAGCACCTGTAAAAATAAATATTAACAAGTAGTATCAAAATGTGCGTGTAATGTGAGGGCCACTTTGCTAAAACTTTTAGAAAATGTGCTTAGGATTTACTAAACATTCCAAAAGAATTGTGAAAGTTGGAATCAGATTTTGTGAAACTCAAATAACAGAGCTATGGACTGAAATCAACTGTTTTTTAAGGAAATTAATTAAAATATTAGGTACTTTTATAAAATGGTGAGTACCTACCATGTATCAAAACAAATTAACCTTAAATGTTTGAAAGCTTGACCGAAGGCGAGCGAGTATCATGACCAAAGATGTGTTAGTGTATTAAAAAAATATTACTATTTTCATTCTTCTCTATAACTAAAATCGCCTTAATGCTTTTCACCTACAACTTCCGCTGCACTATAATAATAATAATAATAATAATCTTTATTTATCTAAAAAAAAAAAAAAACATACAGAGTTTGAAATACAGTTTGACATTATGTTTAAAATATATTTATGGTCTAAGTTGCAAATTCTGTACAAGAAAAATACTCTACCTCTTAAGCTAGGGTATACCTGTATTTTAAGAGGTAGTTTACGGTCTAGGTTTACAATGAACAACAAAAACTTATCTCAAGTGGACTGTGTCATTCTACTGTATGGTGCTTAAAGAGTAAAATATATGAGTAAGTGTGTTGTGTGTTTATGTGTGTGAGTGGTGTGTGTATGTGTGTGTGAGTGGTGTGTGTGTGTGTGTGTGTGTGTGAGTGGTGTGTGTGTGTGTGTGTATGTGTGAGTGTGAGTGTGTGTGTATGTGTGTGTGTGTGTGTGTGTGTGTGTATTATACAAGATAGGTAAGTAAAGACTCCGTATGTTTTTATAAATATGTGTACTTAGTATATAATATTGATGTTTAGCGAAGGAAGTTTTGTGTTGGATACTTGGTGGAAGATACGTGCGTTTATTTGGAAAAGGAGGTGGCAGGCCTGCGTGCTTTCTAAGGGTGGATTTAAGTACATAAAGCTGACGAACCGTAAGTACTTTACAGTCAGAGAACAGTTCCGTTGTTGGATACCTATAGGGCTTTTTCGTCATGACTTTCAGTATAGCTCTCTGCGCTCTCTCAACTCTCAGGAAGCTAGTTTTTGTGGCACCGCCCCATGCAACTATGCAATAGCCAATCACTGATTGGCATAGTGCGTGGTACACCATCCTAAGAATTTTTAGGTCGGCGGATAATCTGAGAGACTTAAATATATGTATAAGGCGCAATGTTCTAGTGGTGACGGCGTCAATTTGTTTGTCCCATCTCAGTCCATCATCGATCTGAACTCCGAGGTATTTTACGGTTTCGGATCTTGCAAGCGGAAGGCAAGTGCATTGGGTGGGGGGGTTTGTGCAGAAGTGAGCAGTTATATTAAAGGAAGGAGATGGTTTACCGTTACGTCGTATAGCGAAAGGAATGTAAGTTGTTTTTTGTAGATTTAATGTAAGGAGGTTCGAGTTTAACCACATCATAACCTTGGCCATCGCCAACTCCGCATTTGTTTTCACCATGTCCCAAGTGATTCCGTCTACTAGAATTGCGGTGTCGTCTGCGTAAGCATAAATTTTACCGTTTGGAAGACTCAGTCTACAGAGATCATTTACGTAGATCTGAAATAGTGTTGGGGAAAGGATTCCACCCTGGGGAACACCATAGGACACGAGAAACTCGTCACTTAAGTAAGTA
Organism: Euplexia lucipara; assembly: GCA_921972225.1. NCBI lineage: Eukaryota > Metazoa > Arthropoda > Insecta > Lepidoptera > Noctuidae > Euplexia > Euplexia lucipara. The sequence continues at coordinate 16,832,132 of OV179146.1, forward strand.
TCAATTTTAATGCATTGCTTACGATTTTTTAGGTAATCTTTAAAAATTTCTAGAGGCTTTCCACGCACACCGATATTTTCCAGCTTCATGATGAGTTTGGGAACAGAGACTGTGTCAAAAGCTTTCGAAAGGTCTAGGAATATACCTAGGCATTTCGATTTATTATCTAGGTTTGAGGCAACTTGTTGCGTGTAATCCAGAACTGCATCTTCTGTTGATAGACTTGTCCGAAAACCGTATTGGTTATTAGCAATGAGTTGGTGTTTGTCAAGAAATTTTTGTAGAGTGTTATTGAGAATTTTTTCAAGAACTTTAGAGAGACTTTTTTTTAACTATCATGAACTATTGTTTAAAAAAAGTCAAAGTCGCAGGTAGAAGCTATATAGTAAGTATACTTCTACAGTGTGTCCGGGCATGGAATAGCGATATTCTAAATACTTAAATATAAACTATTTTAAAGTACAATTACACTCTAGGCTTGGGTCCAATATACTTCCCCGCTATGTGGCAGCCATTTTGGTTTTTTTTGTTGAAATATGCTCTATGCGAGTACAAAAAAAAAACATAAATCTCAAAGTTTTAGTCATACTGAGATAAAAATAGACTTATTCGAAAGGCAAAAATATTGTCGACCATCTGCAATACAAAACAATGTGTTCACAATACCACAACTTTTGAAAAAAAAATGTGAAAGTCGAAAAAAACAAAAATTATGCAATTCAACCAATAACTGTTAATTACTACAAAAACATACCCGACAACTTTTTTTATTTTTTTTACAAGACCGACAGATTTTGAGCTAAGCTACAATACAACAAAATTCACAACTGTACGTCTAATACTTGAGTTATTGTTGTTTGAACATAGCGTATGCGCAAGCACAATAGGCCTTTATTAACCGCTAGAGTGACATTTATGGCATTCACTGTAGGTATTCTATCCGAGAACAGCCCCCCTAGCCAAGTTACAAACGATTCGTATCTATTCTCTTTCTACAATCGAGAACGCCTCAAATCCCAGTTTTGACCACGTGACTTATCACCTTTCGCTAAGTCACGTGGTCAAAACAAAGGGATTTGAGGCGTTCTCGATTGTAGAAAGAGAATAGATACGAATCGTTTGTAACTTGGCTAGGGGGGCAGGCCAGAAATACTGTTCGTTACTACCGTGAGTGAGCGAGATAGAACGTACTAGTATACTACCTGGAATAAAATCACAGTTCTAAGGACAAATGGTTAGTTGGGTTAGTTATCCCTCGCCCTGCGTTGTGATCGCTACTTTCACTTACCGTCCGGGCGTCCGTACTGTTTACGTGCTGCGTTAGTGTTTTGTATTTAAAAGTGTGATAAAATATGGCACAGCGTCAATTTTCATCGCAACATATAACAACATTTGCAATGGAAGTGCAAATCTGGCTATACAAGAATATCGACGAAGGAAGGTATCCTAACAGGCCTGCACCGAGTCGCCAAACTTTTATCGACGTGCATTCAAGATTAGCGGAAAGAGGTATTCAAAGACCTTTTAATGAACGCGATCGCTTGGTAGCGCCCGAAGATGAAGAAGTGCTTAGACTAATAACCAATGATCCTAGACTAAGCGTGAGACGGATTGCAGTGCAACTTCAAATGTCTAAGTGGCATGTATGGAGAATTTTGAAAAGAGAAGGATTACACCCTTATCATTTTTAGATGGGTTCAAGACGTGATCGAACCAGATTTTGCTGCGAGATCTTTGTTTTGTTCGTGGATGAATAGAAATTTGGGACAGAACCGTATTTTTTTCACAAAGAATACTGTGGACTGATGAAGCCAAATTTACAAGAGCTGGGATTACAAACCACAGAAATGACCATCTCTGGTGCTCCGCAAATCCAAGGGCGGTGCGAAAATCTGAAGGGGCACAGATTTTATTTTTGGGGGCACATTTTGGCACACATATAAGCTCTCTGGTCATGCATAATTCTTCTCTCTCCGATCATTCGTTTAGAATTTTCCTGCTAGAAAAACGTTACCCCAGCGGGCATTGTTTTTCCCGTTTTTTTCCAAAACGACAGGGGGCACATTTACAGCAAATAGGGCACCTACTATACGTTCTACTCATATAACTCTAGGAGATACTTTCTTGCTGGGGTAACGCACACACTGGAATGTACTGTTTGTTTGCCACAAGTCACGCAGAGTTTTGAAAAAAACAATTCAAGACGTCGTATGATAGTGCATCATGACAATGCAAGTTCGCACACCGCACGAAATACAAACATGTTTGTGAGCACCCAAAATTTCGAAGTTTTAGATCACACGCCTTACATCAATAACTTGAGCCCTAACGATTTTTTTACGTTCCCCAAAATTAAGCAAAGTCTTCGTGGTCAACTTTTCAGCTCACCTGAAGAAGCTGTTGACGCAGACAAATCGGCCATTTTGACTACCCTCACTTCGGAGTGGAATAATTGTTTTAAAAACTGGAACGCATGCCAAAGTGTATTCTCCGTATGTGTAGAATTCAAAGAATTCTCCGCAATAATAAATATTGCATAAAAACAATAAATGGTAATAATCTATTAGATTGTCTTACTTATTTCAAACGACACATCTTAAAAAGCAGCCCTCGTATTGAGCGTCGTCATTACGTTGGATTTTTGAAAACTTCATCCAGCTGCTAATTGAACAGCCATCCTGCTAAGTTCGTCGCTCGGCACTGCCAGACCAGCCGAATTCTTCGAAAATACCGCCAATTGAACACCGAAGGTTTCGTACAAAGCAGGTATGTAATAGTAAATTATGATATAAGTGCGGTAACTTGATAATTAGGTAAAGTCGAGGCGATAGTGCTAACCCGAGCCGAAGGCGAGGGCTTCAAGAAATCCAGAGGCTGTAATTATCAAATCGCACGTATGTCATACGACGTCTTATAACATACCTAATTATTTGCAAGGACATAACTAAAACTCGGACTGAAATTTTCACAAAACAAAAACCATACTGCGAAAAGAAAAAGCGCGCGGAATAATTTAACATGTTCACAGATTAGCCACTTTTAAGGGTTCCGTAGTCAACTAGGAACCCTTATAGTTTCGCCATGTCTGTCTGTCGTTCCTCAGTCCGTCCTCGCTTAATTTCTGTGACCGTTAGCACTAGAAAGCTGAAATTTGGTACTAATATATTATGTTTCAATCACGCCGACAAAGTGGTAAAATAAAAATTGGAAAAAAATGTTTTATTAGGGGAGCCCCCCTATAAGTAAAGTGGGAAGTGTTTTTTTTTTTTAATTTCAACCCTAACGTGTGATATATAGTGATGGGCAAAGGATAAATACTCGAAGGATAAATACTCGAGTATTTATCCGAAGTGGATAAATACTCGTTTTTACTCATTTTTATCCGATATTTACCCAAAATCATGGATATTTATTATTTTGCATGTTTTTTTTATATTGATAGGCTAGTTTTACTATTAAGGCTTTCGAAAATACTTAATACATTATTACTTTTTCAAGTTCTGATTGTAAAGACGAAGCAACGTGTTTCTAACCGCACCGCACTATATCCCGGCCTCCTTTTGTCCCATTCCTTTTGTTTTATTACCTTTCCCCTCACACACCCGCGCCTGCGCTGTGCCAAGGTATGTGTCATAAATAGCGCACGCGCGAGTGCGTTTTTAACAACAAAATAATTATTATAAGGTGATAGTGTTCCTGTTTTATGAGGCTTTTAAGTGATTTTGAAGTTGGATTATAGCGTTTCAAGGTATGTTTTAACAGCTGAACCTTTCTTTGTTAAAGGTTTAAACACTGAATAAAATCGGCGGATAAGTAAACTACTAAAAATAAATAGAAAAGTGTAGTTTTATTATTGTTGATAACGCTAGAAACCTACAAAAGACTGAAGAGTCCCTTGTTTTGAGTGTTTTGAAATCTCAGTGCGTCATGAGCCAGCAAATTAATAGTGTGCTGCGCAGTACTAAACTAACTTTGTAAAAAAAGTTTAACAACATGTTGTGCCTCTAAACTGCTAGCAGTGCGTAATGAGCTAGCACACTCTTGCTAGCTCATTACGCACACGATGCAGCTGAGTACCACTGTTTTACATAGAGCTGTCAGACCTAAACAACCCAGTGGCAAGGCAAAGCAGTGAACTGGGTAACATGATACCCCTTGGTTAAACTGGTTGTCAGATTTTGGACTTCTGACCACAATTAACGGCTGTCAAAGATCTACAAATGACAGCTGGGACCAACGGCTTAACGTGCTTTCCGAGGCACGGAGGAGTCTTGGTATATAATAAATGGTCATCCATCCACGGACCGACCACGTCAAGCGTAGTTTAACCTTCGATCAACCCATGCGGCTGTTATAATTTAGCCACAAGTTCCTCCGACGACTCCTCTGCATAGACGTAATAAAATCTGTGCAAAATTACACGCGCTCGGGCTATACTTTATTTTATGGGCCATATAGTTGGAAGTCCATTTTTTTTTGTAGATAGTACTCATAAACAGAAGGTTTTTTACATTTTTTTAAGTTGCGGAGACTCCCAGTTATAATAAAATAATAAAGAGAAACATATTTTTTTAAAGTTTCCATATAAATTGTAAATAACACGCCCGGTATCACCACTTTGTGGAATGTCGGGAGGATACGGCGTGGCATACGCTGGCAAAGTGTGCCGCTTGAGAGGAGCCGTGCCGTGCCCTCGTCTCTGGAGTAGGCAGTGACTTGTCGCTGCCGGCCGTGGTCGAGAGGATGGCCGGCAGCGTCGAGTCCTGGCACGCGGTGGTGTCCTTCTGCGAAACGGTCGTCTCGCAGATGGAGGCTGCGGAAAGTGAGAGGGAGATCAACTCCACTCACCCGGCCCGCAGCAGACGTACCGGGTGCAGGCAGAGGGTGGACAACGCCCTCTTCCAACCCCCTGAATGGGTTCAGGGGCGACGGACACGGGACGTCCGCCACCCTCATGTACATGGGACATGGACCCGAGGTGGTGGCGCGTCGTGTTTACGCGCGCCCCTCTTAGACGTTGCGAGGGTTGTCTAACACCTCACTCCCCTCGCTGACTTGGCGAGGCCCTCGGGTCGCAGTCAGTCGGGAGTCGTGGAAGTATCTTCTGTTCCCGTGACCCCCGGCGCAGGTGTGAGAAGGAACACGGGGTGGTTTTTAGTCAGTAAGTCTGACAGACCCCTCCACCCTCCCCGGGGCGGGGGACATCCATGAGGATTTTCCACCACTAAAAAAAAATAAAAGTAGCGGGGTCGTAGTGAGTGAGCGAACACAGACTCCTCTCCACCTCCTTCGTGGTTATTTTTTTAAACCACCCAGAAGTAGGAGCGCCGCCAAGCGGCTCCGGCGACATCTTGGCAGGTAAGGGTATTAGAATAATAATATTCCTTGTGCTTTATTCAACTTATCCGAAAAATACCCGAAACTAATTTCAAAATGTTAACTTTTAAATTTTAAAATACGTATATCTCCGTTACCTTGGGGTTCCGCGGGTTGGAGATGGTACAGGAGGTAGGCCCCTGCCACCCTCGCCCTCCCCGGTCAATAAATATATGGAAATTAGAGTGAAAATAATGGAAATTAGTGTTTTAACCTAACCTCAAACTTTAACAATGAATATCTCCATAACCATGGGGCTCCGCGGTGTGGGGATCCGACAGGGGGGTAGCTCATCTCCCCCTCCCTCTCCCCAGCCCCTCTCCGATCCATAAATCGATGACCCATAAAGGAAAGTATAACCCAATTTTTTTATTATTGTGTGTAATCATAGGTTAGACAGGCTTGTTTTTTTAAAATTTCTTAATAAGTTTTAGAATTTCACTTAATTTCATCCTCTTCTTCGTAGAAATATAAAATTTCCCTTACTAAAATCGTGTATAATATTTATCCGCCGTTTTGGATAAATACTCGAGTAAAAACGGATATTTATGAGTATTTATCCATTTTGAGTATTTATCCGGATAAATTCCCAACACTAGTGATATATTGTTGGAAAGGTATTTAAAAATGAATAGGGGTCTACTAAAATCATTTTTTGATAATGTCAATAATTTCGGAAATAATCGCTCCAAAAGTAAAAAACAATGTGTCCCTCCCCCCCTCTAACTTTTGAACCATAAGTTTAGACAATATGAAAAAAAAAATTGAAAAGTAGAACTTTATAAGGTCTTTCTAGGAAAATTATTTTGAACTTGGATGGAAACAGTTTTTGTACAAAAAAGACAAAAAGTTGTAATAATTTCTGGACTAAGTTTGTAGTATAATCGTATATGCAAGCATTCCGAACACTTATTGTGACGGACGGGAAACTACGGAACCCTACACTGAGCGTGGCCCGACACGCTCTTGGCCGGTTTTTATTTTATTTTATTTTAAGTCAAAGGCACAAAAACAGCCAGTATTACTAATAAAGTAAATAACTTATTTTTTTTTGTTCTTCTTACAAATGGTTGGAATTTATTATCAAAATGAATTAAATTAACGAATTAAATGTAAAACCGTGCGTTTTATATTACCATAACGCACAAGTCCGTAATGAGATACATAACGATACTGAAATTGACTGACAGACTAGGTCTTTCAGGGTGAAAACAAAGCTACGTTAAAAAACACTCTTTTTTTTTTCAGAAAATATAATAAACAATCAAAACATAATAAACTTTTATCGAACTATACAACAGTGAAGGGAGATTTAATAAAAATAAAAAGATACTATTCGTATCGTCCATATAATAATATATCTAGCTATGTATATGTATGTACATGATGAATATTTACAGAGCAGCGCGGCTAGCGCTTGTCGGCGGCGGGCGGCGGCGCGGGCTCGGGCTCGGGCGCGGCCTGCGCGGGCGCCGGCGCCGCCTCGCGCAGCTTGGCGCGCGGCCGCCACGCGTCCAGCAGCGCCTCCACGCGCTCCTCCGTGGGCCCCCAGCGCGCGTGGCCGGCCGCGTTCTGCAGCCACACCACCACCGTGCCGCAGCCCCATCTGAAGTACACCTCGTTCCTGTGACATGTCACGAGTTACGTGGGCTATATTATGCAAATCTCCCGCCTCTACTTAGTGATCTCTTCTATCCTGTGTCCTAATATAAGCGATAGTCGAGACAATTGTTACTCATTTGTTCGGAAAACTCAAACGGGCCTTTTGTTGGAGCGACGACTCGTTTGGTTTCGCCGAACAAAATGAACCAACGATCGTTTATTGAAAAAAACATTACCTACCATTTAAACCAGAAAAACTAAACAGAAGAAGGAAAAACTTGGTGGCACTAGTTTCTCAAAATAAAACCGTGTTTGCATGTAGACAATACACAAAACGTTCAGCCGAACTGTACAAGGTAAACAAAAATTATTCATAATAATATTGTAAAAGTACATATTGTATGATAGTAGGAAAACCAGAATAAATTAGATCAAAAAAACTCACGTATGAAGAGACTAAGGTACTTCTATAGTAGTATTAAATACATGAACTAAATTAGGATTAGCAAGATACTATAATACTAACTCGATAAACATACGCACCATAGAAATCTAAATAATAGGAGAAGTGGCAAGGGGGCGTGTCGGCGTCTCCGCGACGTGCTCAATTGATCACGTCTTAGGCAAATCGCGATCGCGACATTTTATAGCAATGCCGTGTTGTTCAGTGTTCTTTTGTAAAAACCGAAGCACAAATCAAAACTATGTAAATCACGGAATTACTTATTACATGTAAGTACAAGTATTTTACTATATTTGTCTATATAATCATAAAAAATACGTAAAATATTTCTTGCTTTTACTATGTTATTTTTGTTTTCAAATATCACAGCGACTGTACTATTTTTGCAATGAATACATTGCTCCGTAACCACTACCTAAGTTTGTCGCTAAGTGGCTGGACGAGCAATGTAAAAATCACACAACGATACTTCATTGAGCGGATGCATCGCGTAGTACGGCCGCTGCTTCGTGCGACGAGTTAGTGATGTGCTTGTGCAGATCCACTAACGTAGACTATCGACAATGTCGATTGACGAATGAAATATTGCTATTATAGTTTTTCAATTTCTCAACAGTTTTAAGTTCCCGGTTGGAAGATCGATGTCCAACAATGTTTTTTTACGTATTTTGATTGTTTTACAGCATAGTGGAGAACTTATGAGTTATAGTAATCGGCATGATTCAAATAATAATGACCTATAATCAACATATTCAAGCTTTTTATTTGTTATGCATAGATTTGTTTTCATTTATTTAACAATTCGGATATTAATTAAATTTAAGATTACACTATTTAACAGAAACTGCCACCCCAATAACATCAAAGCATTACGTGCTGCACAAGTACATCCACTTACAGGTCAGTGAGTAAACTCCATAGTCGGGTTCAACAATACCTACTGTTTCAATAGTTTATATGACAGCCTAAAACAACGTAACCGTTTTAATTTACTTAATAATATAAATTGTTTATTTTTATTATATTCTGGACATTATTTTGTATTTATTTGAATTTCAGGACCCCAAAAAAGAATTTTGTACAATAATAAATAGAAGATTCGATAACATTCCGATTTAGTCAATCACTAGCGTATATGTAAAATAAATTGCTTTTGCACAGCACAACGATATCGACCGTTGTTTTTGTGTGCGTAAGTTGTATGGTGCATGGTAAATACACGCTGTGGCTGACAGCATAAGGTTTATAATTGATTGTGTAGTACGTTCTGTTTTAGGAAATGCGGGTGTGTGCGCGACTGCGTATCTATTGCTTTTACTGAACTGCATGTGTAGTAGTTGCCGTGTGGTAGGGGCAAAGTGGAGACACATGGTTCCGATACATTTTCGTCTAACGGGAATATCTCCTTCTTTATTATATCTATGATACGCACCCACACAATCTATACAAATAATAAATCTGTAGGAAAGTCGTTTTAGTACAGACGCCAACACGTCAAGTTACCCCAATATGTCAAATTTCTTTGATCGTTTTTCAACTTTATGTCAAACATAATAAGGTTCATATTCGATTGGGAAAATTTGACACATTGGCGTAACTTGATGTGCTGGCGACTGTACATTGAAAATATAAAAGAAAAAACAATTGCCAGCGTGTTAATTTTCGTCTGTTTGTTTATTTAAACACGCATCACGTAAAATGTACGAATCCAATGTGGAGAACTTTTATACGGAAATATTTTACGTAACTTGAGGTATTACTTAGTTTTTTTTTTATTGTAAGTAATCGGTTCACGTTATCAAAAGATATAACGAATTTAAAGTGTTCATGAAGTAAAATACACGCAATTCAGTTACTTGCCTCACCCGTGTGAGCATGTGCAAAGTTTATGCGAGTTATGTAGGGAGTCTAATAAGTTCTATGCCTGCCTGCCTAGCCTCTTTCCAGTTGGGGTTGGCTTCCAGTTTAACCGGATGCAGCTGAATACCAGTTTTTAACATGGAGCGACCAAGCGACTGCCTGTCAGACCTCCACGGTCCACGCCCCAGCAACTGGGTAACATGATAACCCTTAGTTAAAACTGGTTGTCAGTCTTATAAGTTCCATCGAGTGTCGTGAAAGGTCTTGATTGTTGATTGTTGTCTTGAATGTATCGTAGTTTGTTTTAGAAAGAAAAAATACAGCAGTCGTTTTTGAGTTTTGGATCAGATATGTTTTGTTAACTTTATTTATAAGTTTATAAAAGAAGTTAATAAAAATAATGTGAACGTTCAACAAGTTATGAAGTTGTTTAATTGAAGAAAAGGATCTCAGTGAGCTAAATAAAACTGATTTACAGCTCAGTAAGATAACTCATTTACAACAAATACGTTCGAAAGTTTGTGTAGTCGATTCGTTTGAGTCACGACACATGTTTCTGGGGAAAGTAGAGAATATGTATGTATTAACACAGTTATGAAAGATATACATACACCACCCACTATCCAGTAGAGTTTTTAAATTCTCTAAATAAATAAATTAAATACCCAGGTCATCCAGCACACAAAATTTAATTAGAAGTCGGCGTACCAATAATTCTTCTCAGAAAGTTAAGCCCTCCAAAATTATGTAACGGTACTCAGCTGAAAATAACAAATCTCCAAAGAAATGTCATCGAAGCCGAAATCTTAACAGGTTGCTTGTGAATAAAAATTAAAAATAAAAAACATTTTTTTTATCTAATATAAACGATCGTTGGTTTATCTTGGGAATAGCTGCCGACAAATTGCATTGCACTGCCGACAAATTGCATAGCAGTTTGGCAGATGCTATGTTTTGTTATAAGATTGTAACGTTGAAATTAAAATAAATAAAAAAAAAGTAGTCGTTAGATTTATATGACTCACTTGGTAAGAACATGTTGAAATCCGTGGCGGTACTCGTGCTCAAAGGCTGGAATAACCACCTAAAACAAAAAGAAAAAATAATTCTATTTTCCACATAAATATTGTTCCGTTCTGTATTACCAATATAAAAAACAGTCTGCTGATCTATACAAAATACTGAAAATAGTAATCATTGAAAAAATATAACGCCGCATTTTCTCAGTAAGTGCGCGCTTACCCCTTACTGTAAAGTGGTTCATGCAAATTACGAAAGCGAACAGAAGTCTATTAGAACGAAACCTTCAAATATTTCGGTATTTAGTGTTACTGTAGGTTGCTATATTACTTGCCTTTTTTTGTTATTAACTGTACATTTATGCATGCCAGTCTCATCATGTCATGGCGTCTTGGCATGACAATCTAAATTATCAAAATCGTTTGATAGCTATTTAGCCACTAAAAGTTCACTACCTTTTAATTTGAGAAAACAAAGAAGAATTGGATAATGTGAAATTATTGTTTTAATAGAAGACCTGCGTTAAATATTCGGTTTTAATGCTCTTTTCACAGGCTGCCGGGCAACCAAAGGTACCCCGGTAGGGAGAGACGCCAGCACATCAGCACATAGTTTTTTTGGAAAATTTGACAGTTTGGGGTAGCTTGATGCTGGCGTCTGTACCTGCCACCGGGTACCTTTGATCACCCGGCAGCCAGTAATTGTTTAAAGGTTGGTAACCTGTTTTCTTTTGAAGTGGCTGGCTTGAAGTTTGTGTAATGCGTTCGTCTGTCTGTCGGGCCACTCGGGCAGAATGACGACGAAGCTCAGCGGCTCGGCGGAGTCTTGCAGTAGACGCTCCATGTGCCGCAACGCGCCTTCCAACAGCTCCTCGCAATACGGCGGATGCGCCACCATCGATCCGGACACAGGACGCAGTTCTAGAAAGGGCCTAAACGAATTTTCTGATTATTTTGTTGCAAAGAACACCGGTTATAAGTATGAGAGTCAAGCAGTAGTAGAACCAACAAAAAACCAATTTACACACTAACACTTATTTGTACACTTGCATTTACTTTACGCGACCCTATTTGCGCTAGGCCTAACGATTGTTCTAGTCGGTAAACAAACACAAGGAGCCGGTGACAAAAACACTAAATCAATCAAACAAAGGTCACCGACTTCGAAGCTTAAACTTTCTTTGATTTGGTGTTTTTGACCCGGTTTCTGAAGCTATTTATTTTTCACTTTTTTGTGTTTTTCTTTTAGTTTTTTTTGTTTAAAACATACAATACATACCCTCGAGATCCAAAGTAGGAGTCAGTATCGGCGAAAGCTGAACAGTACTGTCTGAAGTAGCAGTCAAGCGGGCTGGCGAAGCACTCGAAGGTGACCCCGAAGCACCGATGCAGGCACTCGAGCACCGGCACGGGCAGCGACATCTGCGTGAGCTGCGCCTCGCCGCCCGCGCCCACCCACGCCGCGTACCGACGCAACAGGCACCACACGCGCGACAAGAACTGCTCGAACTTCTTGTCGTCGAAGCAGCTGTACCGATATAGACATTCCTGCGAAACGAGTCCTCGTGATAACTGTTTATTCTGGTGGTGTAATTGGTATAAATACGATTTTACCATCGCAATAATCGTAGAAAATTACAAAAAATGGCGTCTGAATAGGTGCGTTTTAGGTACAAGGCACTTTTTTTAACTTTAACTTTACATTAAGCTAATTACTTTGAACTTAAATACATAACTTTACGACCAAAATAAGAACACTCGCAAATTTTCTTGTTACAAAAATCATTCAACCAACGACTCCAAGCGTCATTCCGCGCTCAGACGCGCTCGTGAACGGGTGAGTGTATCACTTTATTAGAAAAAATAAATACTTAAGTCGAAAGTGAGTGCACATTGATACTTTCTCGGAGCGAAATAAAAGTATGTACAAGTACCATAGTTATTTTTAGAATTGAATATTATTTTACTGATATAGATTGTAACTTTAATAATAGTTTTTAACAACTTTTATTAAATAATTTGATTTGATAGTAATTTTTGGCGAGTTTGGTTACGAATTTAGGTCACTCTTTTTATTCAAGATGGCGGAAGTAATTTTTTTAATTGCCATGGTTGTCAATTATAGCGGTGTTAGGAGTCGGAAGACGTATATGTCATTTATTTTTTGGGTTTATTTCGCAGAGTAGTGAAGAAGCACCTTTTGAGAAATTACTACAAAGCCCTTCTAATACTATCATTAAACACCTCCTATCATATCAGAGCAACAAAAATAGTAAAAGAAAAATATTAACGGTTACGTTGGGAAGTTGACGCTCCTATAAAATACTGTTTTAGTCAAGATATTTCATTTGAGGAAAAAGTAAAAAATATTAAATTCGATATACAAAATGGTACATTCTACCATGAGTTTGGTGACAAGGAAGGACCTTTAGTTAAATTCTTATAACTGTTTACTTCCAGAACTAGTTGACCCTCGATACGCCCGGTCTATGAATCTTACGGCCTGGCCACAGTCTCTGGCGGTGCGACGCGCGATGCGACGGGAGGCGCGGCGGGAGGCGCGATTTGCGGTGGTATGCCACAGCTCGACTAATTGCGACCGCGGCGGCGTCAGTGGTGGACGTATTTAGAGAACGACTAAACTATTAAAATAGTCCTACCAAAAGTGGCACGGTATTGCCTCGAATGAAGTGTGTTCTTAGCTCAAGATATCATTCAGTCAAGAATAGGATCGTGAATATCTATGATATTAAATGACCATATCTAATTAAATTACTTGTAAAAATTAGGTATTATATACTTACTATTACCAAGAAATTGTTGTTTTATTTCGTCCCACATTTTTTTTTATAACATGCCTATATTTATGATGTGGATGTTTTGATATCCATATTGCTGGTCTACTCAGTAGTTCACTAATAAATTGCTCCATATCCATTATTTTTATAAGCTGAACGCGCGTTAAAAACAAAATTATTTGTTTCGGTCGCGCGATGACTGAATACGTCCACCGATGTCGCCGCGCACGCCGCTTTGAGCTGTGGCCACCTCGATACTCGCTAGTACATTTGTTTCACTCGCACACCGCGCAGCCCGTCGCTGCCGCGTGTCGCGCGAGCCTTGTCGCGTCGCATGTCGCATCGCAGGTCGCGACGCCGGTAGCTGTGGCATACTTCGTAGGTTTGCTACCATTTGTTTTCGCCGCTCACCGCTTGTCGCGCCTCACGTCGCGTCGCAATTCGCGTCGCGTTTGGCTGTGGCCAGTAGGTTAGAGACCACAGCTCACACACAAAAATTATATTAACGGAAAAAAATAATGTTTAAAATCTTATCTTTAGTCTTTTACTGTTTTTTATCATTATACTAATATTATAATGAGGTAAAACAAACTTACTATCTTCGGAACTAATGATCCAATTTTAAATTATTCTAGTGGTGGAAAGCTTCATTAGTCGTGAGTGCTATAGGCTATAAATTATAACGATATTATCTTCTCATCTTTTTTAAGATTGTGGTGTCTCTCTTCCACTAATGCCATAGAGAAGAGTTGAAGTTGAGTTGAATATTTTCGTGTCAATTCTAGCATAGTATTTATATTTTTATATTGTAATAATTTATTGTGTACCTGTAATTTGCACGCCACATGTGGCAGAATGTGATAAGACCTTTATGCTATTTGAGACCTTGTATTCTACCATGTTCGGACAAATAAATGAATTTGAATTTGAATTTGAATTTGAAGATCGATTGTAAGACTGCCAAACAAAAAAAGTTGTCGCCAAGGCGCGACATAAGATGTAAAAGGAAAAAGATGAGAATGATTGATAGTAAAAGTGTAAGTATGTGTCTGAAACATGAAAACACTATATACTCTGGACTATATTTTCGAAATCTACGCGGATGAAGTCGCGGGCGAAGTGCTAGTTTTATTATACTTTATATTACTTAAGTTTTTATTTTCATCCAAAACACTATATCCAGCTGGTTCAAGTATCAAGATATGTTAGGATAAATTATAAAATTGAGCGAACAATGAATTCCATGTATGCGTGCGCGTAATGTTGACGTGTTGCGTCAAGGACACCTTAAATTGAGAAGTGAAAAATGTTAAAGCGTCCTTAACATTATAGCAGATCAAGTAGTTGAAAGGCTTACCAGCTTCTGTAAATACACGGCGTTGAGGACCTGTGTTTCGCCGAGATAGCGCAACAGCGTCTGATCGCGGTCGAGGAAGTGTTCCACGAGAGGAGGCCGAGGCGCCGGCACGGCAAACTGCACCGGGTAACACCACACTTTGCGCAGGGCTGCCTGTTGCAACGGTGCTTGAAGTTCCTACACAGAATATAATACGAATTTATAATATAATACCGGCAGCGTACGCCGACAGCGGAACTTCACGTCTCTACTACTTCTTCGTTGGTCTATTGAGAATGCCTTAGGGGCTGGGCAAACATATGTTTATTATCATTCAGGATCATCAAATGTTTACGTCTGCCTACGCAGGGAGTGGCTGATTTCATAGTGGCTATATGGAAATCAAATAATTATTAGTAGCTTGTATCAAGACTCCAAAGTGTCCAAGTTTGCATAGTGCCTTCTCCTTTTCTTTTTTAAACTCACCCCTTTTTCTATAGGTATAGGCAGAAACTACAGAACGCACCTGCTACAATATTTACATACCTACTCATTTTGCTTCATTTGTGTCCTTACATATGATACGATTTTCACACCGCACCGGCTGGATTTCCATCTATTTGGGATAAACCCGGCACAAACATAGCAAAATCCCAATTTGAAGTTTATGAGCCAGCCGCGAGAGAACTAGCAACCTGAGATGAGCTACTTACGTAAAGGGTCATCGTATCTCAGGATATTTAAGCTCGTAACAGCGTTGCGGCCGGATTTTGGAAATCTCAGGATTTTACGATTGTTTAATACTTACAATACAGTAGATTTTTGAGTTTTTTTTTATTAGAGAGTTAAAATTAACATCTCCATCACCATCATCATCTTACGTGACATGACTCTACGTGAATAACTGATTGTTACCGGCATGTGAATTACGTTTGCGACAAAATCTCAGGAGTTTTCTATGGAAATCAGTTTATTTCTCAGGATTTTTAACTTTTCCACCTTACAAGATGAAATATTTTAAAATCCAAGTTACGTAAGAATAAATCAAATCATTGCAAATAAGAGATATAATAATATGCAGTTATCACTTACACACAAATAATAATAAACAGACAATCGATATGTGTAATTGCTGACAGCCTTAATACTCTTCATTGAGGGTAGGTACTACCATGTACGCCCTACCAAAAGAAAAAAAAAATCAGAGGGAGAGAGAGTATTTAAGGAATACAGTTGGTGGCGTTCCGTAGTTTTTGCTTACCCCTATGAAGAAAAGGCGGAATCTTATGGCTGATTCTAATTATGTGACGACTATGTAGGTAATAGAACGAGAGGCTCTTGCCATGGACGGGGAACAGATTCAGGCTCCAGGATTAAATTTGTAGACACAGGTTACACCTACAGGATCAAATACCAAAACATACTTATAATAATACAATCATAACCTTAAAGTCCCCTTAAAGTGCAATACCGTTTTTTTGTAAATTCTCAGTTGTCTTCAAGCAATGAAAAAGTACCCAATAGCCCTGCTGCACACCGAGAGTCAAAAGTAGAAGACGCCTGCAAGCATACCCTTGCAGAAGTCTTCTTTTGCAAGCCAAGAGCAAAGTTATTAGTTTTTTTTTTTAACATTTTTAGTTTTTTTTCCATCATACGAATTCCAATCTTATTTATTTATTATTATTTCAGTGGTAAGTAAAATGTACTGCTGCTGCTTATCTATACATATAATAAGACTGTAAAAAAACTGTGTCTGTACATTGAATATATTTAAAAAATAATAATTGAGGGGGGTTTAGAAACAGTAATAGAACTCGAATCCAAAAAAAAAAGTCTGTCTGTTTGTCTGTTTGTCTGTTTGTCTGTTTGTTTGCACACGCTAATCTTCGGAACTACTGGACGGATTTGAATGATTTTTTTTTTGTTGTATAGATATTAAGTCTGGTCAACACATAGGCTATAATTTATCTTGGAAACTGGAACACCTGATGCAGAACCGCAACAGACCAGCTAAACTATAGGCGATACAAAAATGGTCCCATAGCAAAAATTGTTCCACGTGATGAGCATTTTCTGCTGAGAGAATAAATTTGAAGATCCGGAACACCTGATGCAGAACCGCAACAGACCAGCTAAACTATAGGCGATACAAAAATGGCCCCATAGCAAAAATTGTTCCACGTGATGAGCATTTTCTGCTGAGAGAATTAATTTGAAGATCCGGAAAACCTGATGCAGAACCGCAACAGACCAGCTAAACTATAGGAGATACAAAAATGGTCCCATAGCAAAAATTGTTCCACGTGATGAGCATTTTCTGCTGAGAGAATAAATTTGAAGATCCGGAACACCTGATGCAGAACCGCAACAGACCATCTAAACTATAGGAGATACAAAAATGGTACCATAGCAAAAATTGTTCCACGTTATGAGCATTTTCTGCTGAGAGAATAAATTTGAAGATCCGGAACACCTGATGTGGAACTTCAAGAGCCCAGCTACACTATAACATATATTGGAATGACGTCTTAGCAAGAGTTGTTCAGCCGTATGAGCACTCGCTGTTGACGTATAAAAATCGAAGATCTGGAACACCTGTTGTGGAACTCCAAGTGCCCAGCTACACCATAACTCAAATAGGAATGACGTCTTAGCAAAAGTTTTTCGGTCTGATAGGCATTTCCTGTTGACTTATAAAAATCGAAGATCAGAAACATTTGATATAGAAATTAAAACTATCACTAATTTCATTGCATTATTATAAAATAACATAATTAGGAGGTACTACGCGGTGAAGGCGGGAACAGTTCAGGACAGATTTTCGATGACGATGGTATATCGTTGAAAATTAGACTCTACTGGCTAAATCTCCCATTTTTTTATCGTATGCCTTCGGGCTTATGTTATTTGAGTGTTTAATTTCCTTTTCCATTTATCTTCGTTACACGGTAGCTTACCCGGTAACGCAGGGGAGCAGCCACTTAGATTTTAATTGATCAGGTATCATCACAATAAAACTATAACCATGCCTGGAAAGAGGTCAAATTTTTCCCAATGTTCCAAAGGTGCTAAATGATTAAAGACCATAAGATCCCAACAATCTACCGAAGAGCGTTAGGAGAGACTTGATGCTGTTCGAGAACATGAGGCTGCAACTTGCTCCGTGGAAACTTCTTGGGATCGCGAAGCACGCCTGCATTCTCAGCGTATTTACGCATCTACATCCAGGTCTCTAGAGACCAGTGAAGAATATGTGCGCGACTGACCGCTGATCGTGAACATCATGCACTGTCTCGCGAGTTGGAGACGTTCACGGAAAAAGCATGACGCTTGAGTTTTCAGCGTATATACGCATCGACTCTAGAGATAAGTGGGGGAAGCAGATGCGCGACTGACCGCTGATCGTGAACGTCACGCAACATATTATAGGCTATAATTTATTTTAGAAAATGGAACACCTAAAGTGAAAGAGATATAAAAATGGTGCCATTGCTAAAACTATTCCACGTGAAGAGTGTTTTCTGCTGTGAGACTAAATTTGAAGATCTGGAGCACCTGTAGGGGACCTCCAAAGCCCAGAGACAATATAACATATACATAATAGAAATGGCGTCTTAGCAAAAGTTGTTAAGTCTGATGGCATTTCCTGTTGACCAACAAAAATAAAAAATCTGGAACATCTTGAATCGTCTCGCGCATCCCATTGATTTCCCGTCCCCGGGCTTATAGAATTCGACATCAGATGTTTCAGATCTTCGATTTTGACGACCCCGTTGTCGCTGGCATAAGCAACAGGATCCGCGTACGAAGTCGCGGGCAGAAGCTAGTATTATAATATAAGCAGACTTCCCGCGGTTTCACCCGCGTAGGTCCCGTTCTCGTGGGAATTCAGGCATAAAAAGTAGCCTATGTGTTAATCCAGGATGTCAGCTAACTCCATACCAAATTTTATTAAAATCCATTCAGTAGTTTTTACGTGAAAGAGTAACAAACATCCATCCATCTATCTATCCATACTCACAAACTTTCGCGTTTATAATATTAGTAGGATATAAATACCTGAATTCCGTTTTCTTTTAATAAACCACTATGTTTTTCCCTTATTTTCCTAG
The DNA here is from genome assembly GCA_921972225.1 of Euplexia lucipara. NCBI lineage: Eukaryota > Metazoa > Arthropoda > Insecta > Lepidoptera > Noctuidae > Euplexia > Euplexia lucipara. The sequence goes on from OV179146.1 coordinate 16,850,698, forward strand.
CATATTCAGCCGACAAGTGGTAGATTTTGAGGCAGATTCCTTCAACTGATGCTTTCACAGTCTCTGAAAGGTGTGGTTGACACTGTCTCTGAAATTAATTAGGATAAAATTTTAAAACACTAAAGGTTAAGTATATTTTCAAGATGTAATAAAAATAACTGTTTACCAATGACAGGGTCATTGTACCTATTCATCATTTTGAAAAAGTTTTATAATGAACGAAATCCGGAAAACGTGAAAAACGAAAATAAGCTATTCAGTTCATTTTGCCGAATAAATGAGTACATTTCGCTCATTCTACAAGCAACCCTAAAGCGCTGGTCTGCATTTTGGTATGCTGGATCTTAGGGATATTTAGCAGCTGACGACAAACTATAATTTACTGTTGGTTTCATTTATTTACGATATATTTATTTGATTTAGGGTTACGTTACGTAACAGTATTCAGTCGGCAAAAACGTAACCCTTATACGATCTCTTTGCAGTCCGTCTATCAAGACTTTTAACTCGGGAACCCGGCGAGGTATCGCATCAAGCTGTATTTAATATCAAATACTCAGGTCTACTACCCCTTACAATGGTGAAAAAAATAAATTTCTAACTCAACGCAATCTAAAGACGATGCCATCTATGCCGTATATTTCGATAGTCTGAAGGGGACACCCGCGCGATTTCATACAAAAGTGCTTCGTCGCGGGGACATGCGCTGGCGCCCGTGACGGGAAGGCGCGCCCCGCACCCAGGCAACGGCGTCCGCCTCCGTGCGACGCGAACCGTCGCGCGTCGCGGTGGCACGCGCGGTGCACACTACAAGCGAAACTGCGTTAAAAAAAAACCGGTCTCCGCGACAGAGACCATCGCGTTTCGACGGAGCCCGCTTACTCGTCGCGGGTGCCCGCTTACTCGTCGCGGGTGCCCGCTTAAGGCTGCGAATCCATTGAAGCGGAGTTGGGCGGAGCGGAGCGGAGACATGCCGAAATTGTCCAATCACAGGCGAGACGAGTGATGCTATGAGGAATTCAATCAGTGTGATTGGTCGATTTCTGCACGTCTCAACTCCAGTCCACCGAACTCCGCTTCAATGGAACCGCAGCCTAACGCAGTTTCAGGCCTCAAAGGAATCAAACCTATGGACGGGCTCGATTAACCAAAACCGATTGTAAATTATTTTTGTTTTTGATTTCAGACGAAAAGCCTAAGTCATTAAGTCCGCCTTTGTACAGTTTATTTTACTAGTGCATAAAGTTTTAATAAATAAATCAAAGGATAAAACCGTGGTGTGTAGTGTCCACACATCTACAACTACAAGTTTTTACTGGACCCTTGGTGCGCAATTCCGATTCGCACATGACCGTTGTTTTTTAATGTGTTTAATTACTTTGCACTGTAATTAAATACAAAAATGAATATAATAATAATATTCGCCCACCATGGGTTCTGTACGTAGCGTAGGACAATTACAAATAGTTCAGGAATTTAATCGCGTGGTTTTTTCCGAGTTTTTTTTGAGTGAATTTCATTAAAAATGTACAGTTTTGAGATGTTTAAATTTCACAGCTCTAGGTCTACGGGAAGTAGGTACCCTTGAATTTGAAGTACCCTATGAATTTTGATTCTATGGAGAGTGTCGAAATATGCATTTTTGCTAAATTAACGGTCGTAAGTATCTTTTTTTTACGTAAACTTAGATGTTTGATTCTTTTTACAACTCATTTGACCGTAGACCTGAGAGTGTGTGGTTTAAATTTCAGACCTGAGAGTGTGTGGTTTAAATTTCAACTTGATACCTCCACAAATTCCCGAAGTAAAGGGTCTTGAAAGACAGACAGACGGACAACGTGATCTTACAAGGGTTGTTTTTGCCTATGGAACGATTTTTTTGCATGATGATAAGTACAATGAGCCCTTAATTAAGAGGTTTTCAGTTATTTGAATAAAACTTTGTATGAAATGATAGTATTTAGTGTGTTTTTTTTATATACAAAATGGATACCCTATCTACTTCTAGTCAATCACAAAACACTTACACCTGGACTTTATAATTGTATTCAGTTATTTGGAGGGAGGGACACAAGTTTCTGAAAAAAAGGTAGTGAAGTTAAAAGAGAATGAGCTAAATTTTATGAACTTTACATAGTACCTACTTAATTAAATTAAAAGTTACATCCCACCAAAAACATTTCATGTAATATGTTGCCAAGACGACCACACAAGGTTTGCCCAGTGAAAAAGATATCTGATCTCATGTAGAGCCAAGCTTCTGAATCTACACGGCCCGGCACAATATACTTTAGATATCAATAAAATCTAAAGTATTAGAGCTATTCAATTGAGACTTTGTATGTTGAATTAGTATATTATTGACATCATATCCTGAGAATATGAACTATCTGGTACATTGGAAAAGGTAGGTAGTGCCCTTGCACTTCGCTTGGCTCGTCTTGGCGGAGCACTGCCGTGCCTCGAGATATGTACTTGGCCAGATTTTAATCCACAAGTGGTATGTACCACTAAGGATAAGGCCTCCCCTCTTATGTAAGAGGGGCGGCCTTATCCACCATGTCATAGTATGGATTGGACTGCCTACCTGGCTGTCACAACCCAGTTACTGGGTAATCCTTTGGTAAGACTGGTTGTTAGACTTTTAGCCTTCAATAAAATGCTGAACATGCTTTCTGGTATTGGAGCTTTGTAAAGGATGGTAACCATAGATCGACCTTAACAATCAATACTTAATCTTAAATGAACAAATCCCTCATTCAATACTCTAACACTTTAAAGTAATTCATTGTAGGTTCAGTCTTGATATTTTATTATGCTTTAGACAGTAAGTTACTGAATATGATTAAAACCTAGTGCTATAGAGATACTCAACACCATCTTAATGCCTTTCATCCATTCTTGTTAGTTTGGGTTACCACCAATGATATTATAAGTAAAAATGAGTGGATATGCACGTTAAAATGTGGCTTACTAGCCACACTTGACCTCAGTGTCGGGTCACACCGTCAAAAGACGCGTGCGTGCGTTAGTGCGCCGTTTTTGAAGATCGAGTGTTGTTTAGGAACCTATCTACACCTTTTTAAATGATAAATGATAAATGATAAATGATATTTATTTCTGTAAATAGGTTTTACTTATAATATCATTGGTTACCACCATACTATCATTTAATCCTTTATCTCATGCATAATTCCACACACAATCTACCCATCTTTTCTTCAGCCTTTCACTTTTCTACTCTTTACCACAATTTTTTTCTTTATCTAGTAAACATACTTACTCTTAAGTGTGCCAGTCTGTCTTGGAAATCATCATATGTAGCTCCAACAGTTCGCCTCAACCATTGAAATGTATCTTCAGCATTCCATTTTACTACTTTGCGACTTTCTGGTGATGCATTTCTTGATTCTATCATCTTTTTTGCTGCTTCTGCATATCTTGATAATTGTTTTCTAGCATCTCCCGTAAACTTGGGATGAGTTAGCTTAATTGGAATGTCATTCATTATTTCCTCATACATTGAATGTGATATTTCTGGAAAACAATGGCTTGGAAGCAGTGGGTCTGAACCACCCTGATCATTTACTTTCCTCTCCATCAACCATCGATTAAAAGAGTCTTTAGGAGCATCAATGCCTTCTCTTGTGTGGCAAAGCTCTTGGTAGCACTGTCTTAATTTGTTGGCCAAAGTAAATCTAAATCCTTCGATTTCTGGATGGGGATGTGGACAAATAGTAGGAGACCTTTCATATATTACAACATTAGTTGGGACTTCTATGTCCCATGGTCCAGCCAAGACAAATTTCTTTGGAGGAGGTCCATTATCCTCAGATGGACGACGTTTGTTTGCTCCAGGAGTCATATTACCTGCATTGGATGGCCCAGTGTGACAAATGCCTAATGGGTCAGTTATAGGATCAAAATCTCTCTTAACTGCTGGTAATTCCCACATTGATTCCCCTGACAATTTGTTCCAAAAATATGGTCTGTTCTCTCTTTTGGACCAGTACTTTCGCCAGCCTTGTTGTAATAGATCTGGATGCAAGTCTGCAGCTAGGTGTGGGGCCAATGGCACTGGTGCTCCAGGAGTTTGAGGTGTCTCGCCACTTCCACTAGGCGACGATTGGAGCTCTGGAGAGGAGTCACTCTGTGTTGCATTACTCTCCCACGTCGAGGTTCCTGGGACTACTTTGTCACGAACATCATTCATGTTGGCTGTTTAGTTCTACAACTCCAGACTGCACGAAAATTGCAGCTATTAAGAGCCTTCTTAAAATCAATTATAAAACTTCTTAGTTTGCAGTAAGAAGTAGAAAATGTTAGGCCAATAAGGTTCCAATAGGTTTAAACTTTTTATTTTGAAACACTGTATTGATACCATCAAGTAATGAACACAGAAAGACGCTGTTCACTCAAACCACGCACAGCACAACACATATTTAAAAATCGCGTATGCAAAATAATTCAAAATAAACAAAACTCTTATTATCAAAACTAGGAAAACACCGCGGCGTATGAAATGTATGAATAAGAACCGTAGCGTAACTCCCCAAGCGCCGCCATCACAAAATGACAACCACAGACTACATAGCCCTATGACAACTGAACTGAATTTAGCGCACAGACTATTTAGTAGCCCAGGGTTGACATTTTTACAATTTTGATATAAAATGTTATAGAAGTAAAGTTTCAGTTGTAAGAGGTAATCCGATATATTCTATTACTTTCTTCTAAGAGGTAATCTGTTGATCATGAAAATTATTTTACCAATAGAATGGTGTATAGGCGTGTCATAGGCTTTGTTTTTTTTTATAAAAACTGAGAGGGGACTTAAAAATGTTAGAGTACGATACCCAGGGACGAAGTCGTGCTCGAAGTATTACTACAAAGTGTTAGTACTAAAAGCAATAACAAAAAAAAATAGTAATCAACACAAAAATTCAAAATGTGTAATAATATGTGAGCTAGTTTCTACAGTCCTCTAATATTAGCATTACAGCTTGGCAAAAAAGAGTCGAAATTAATGGAGGCGCCACTGTGCTGTTCGTATGGCAACCCGTTGCAACCGAATAGCGTACTGATCTAATCTTGATACTTAGCAACTTTTTTCTAGACATAAAGTAACAATATATTCGTAACCTGTATAAGTATTATTTTTTTAAATCAGTAAGTAATAAGTAGTAGTTTCATTGAACAAGGACGTGTTCTCGACACGCAACTGATTACTCACCTACAGCTTGGCAAACAAGAGTGTGGAATAAATGAGGTCGCTAGTATCGCGCATGTGGCCACCCTGAATAGTACGACTTAACAGGTTTGATACTTGTAATTTTTCCCAAAGCTAAGTTGTGGTAAAGTAAAGGGTGGTTCTGTCTGTCGGATGCTACGCAAACACCATGGAAGGCTTCAATGTCCAGTATTAACACTATTAATAGTGGGCAAATATGTATAACAACATGTAAAAATGTATACGAAGCATAAGAAGTATGTAAGAATGCATATGCTACGATTCTTACATACTTCTTTTGCTTCGTATGCGATCTCTAGTTTCTGCCTACCAGCGTGGGAAAGAGGCGTGAGTTAATATACCTATGTATTTTATAGTGGGCACTGAAGCCTTGCACGAAAGTGATGCAGGTATACACAGACAGATAATAATCAAGCCCTCGAGAGCAGTCTAACCGTAAGATTGTTAGGAATTAACGACAATAGTTTGTTTACAGGGATAAGATAATGAAAGAACACGTTTTTTTAGTTTTATTTTAATACCAAAAATTTAATCAGACGAATCGAACACACTACCATCAAATATTCGGATCCCGGAAAAGCTCAAATGTTGGCTAGAGCTTCTTGCAACTTCTGAAACACTAGTATTTTCTAATTCTGATAAATCACTGCTACTGTCATCTGTGAGATTTATAACTGTCATGATATTATTTTTCTATTTTCATTACAATATCCTTGCATGATTTTTTCTAATCTTAGTAATGTTTGCAAATGCTTGTTCAGCAGCCACCTTTAAAAATAAAAAATAATCATAAACAATGGTTCTAACATAGCAAATTTAGATATGTATAAACTAGGCTACAAACTTTTATATCAATGGATCCAACATTGATTGAAGCAATTTAATGTTTTGCAATGCCCCATATTAATTCAATTAGATTCACGTCACAATGATAAGGTGGTAACTTTCTTCAAGCGACCTTTGAAGTTTTCCCGGTGTTTAAAAATATCTTATTTTTTACCTCCCTTAAACATTTTTCTTACTGTGTTGATAGATTTACCTAAAACAAAAAGATACGGTACCTACTTTATTATTAATTCCTTATTCTTTATCTTCAAGTATCAAATATGCGTATACGAGGCTCTTTAAACTACAAAACATAACCTTAAATTTCAATTTCTGTAAACAAGACAAATAGCTACTTAAATCTGTATATCAACAAAACTACGCATTGAATACATTTAGAAAAACTTATTTAATGTACAATGATTTAATTAGGGTAGATAAATACATGTCCTAGCGGCAAATCTTCGATAAACATTCCCGATATCGGACAAAACTTGTCCTGCTTCAGATTTGGCCAAACACCACAAAAAGACGAGGTAAATCACTGCTCTGATACAACTGCGAATGGTTTTATTTACTTTTAATCGTTAATTTTGCAACGAAACTTAATAATTTTGTTAAATCTATGAAAAACGACGAGGGTTTACGCACTTTTGACACATGATGTACTAGCACTAGACAAATAAATATGTTGCCACAATCATCCACTTTTAGTTTCAACTGTCACCGCGTCAGACTCTTTTTTGCCAAGCTGTAAAAATAAATATTTGGGTTATACTCCTGAGTTCACAACAATGTTTAGGAATTATAAAAATAAAACATCATATTGTGTAACCTAATTCTTTATTCCATATTTTAATCTAGTAAATCGTCCTCCATATATTCCACCCTGACCACATCCATGTCATGGCTAGAGCTGGCCGCAAACTCATCTGAGTCATGTTCGGGTTCATCAATCGCTCTATTTCCTCGTTCATAGATAGTTTTCTCCCCAGTAATCCTTTTCTATTTTTATTACATGTTAGCATGAGTTCTTCAAATCCTCTTCGGTAATAGCTTGGAATGCACGTTTAGTTGCTTCCTGTAAAGGCGAAATATTTCATTTATGTCTAACAATATTAAAAGTAAAAAAAAATTGTCACATACTGTTAATAAGCCGGATGTAGAAAATACCCTTTTGTTTATCTACTTCCAGCACGATTTTTCTTAGAACGCTAACAGATTTCCCGAAATTAAATAATAGATTTAGATTTATTTTTTAGACTATGACACGATAATTTATTTTACATTTCTAATGAAAACGATAAAACAAACAATTCTATACCTTGATATCACACTTAAAGTATAAGTTAAGTATAAATTGAATTTTCGATCACTTAAAAATCAGGTCACAAAAGTATCAATTAATCTCGGCGCGCTATACCAGAGTAATGCAGAAAAAATGTAAACATAACCTATGTGCTCGACATTTATTGTTACAATTTTCTAGTTATTCCTTATGCAAGCAAATTAATATAGCTTTGTATTCATCGATTAACACTTGATTTACCTAAAATCAACAAAACAAACTTTTACATACCTGTATTATAAGCGGATCTTTAGTAAACATTGTTATGTTCAGAAAGAATAGTTTGGGCCTCATGTTCCGCCAGATATCGCCTGTACACCTTATAAATAACCTCCCTGCCAGTACTCCGAATAGTTTTATTCATTTTTATTCACTTTTTACGTTTATTAATCAACGTTTGGTGGTCGTAATTAAAATTTTACGAAATCGTGACCTTTGTTTCTTTGTTTAAAAAGAGATGTCATTATTTTGAAAATGTTGCCAACAGACAAAAATTTAGTTCCGTTTCTACACTTTTTTGCCAAGCCAGCTTGGCAAAAAAGAGTAGAAAATAATGGAGGCGCCACTGTGCTCTTCGTATGGCAACCCGTGGCAACCGCATAGCGTACAACCTAGTCTTAATACTTAGGTGTTTTTTAGACAAATTAATCTAATTATGTATAATTTTTTTAAATCTTGTAGTTTAGTCAAAAAATGGATTTCTAACTTTGATCAAATTTGAACATTTGTATTATCGAACTACTAGGTCAATGATTCAATGAACTCCTAAAGCGAGCGACGTTGCCCTTCCGTGCAAAATATCTGCCTAAACTAGATGTATTTCACTGTCAGTGCTGCCACCTCTCTGAAGCCAGTAAGCGCTAAAAGTGCTTGAAAAAAGCGCTAGATTCCGCTAGATTGCATAAACAAAAAATAAAAATAAAAAAAAACACAAGTAATACCAAAAAGTTTTTATTTATTTATTTTAATGCAATTTTTAATAATTTTAAATCTAAATTAATAAAGAGCCACTTTCGCTGTCTGAACAGGTTCTGTAGACTGAATTTTTGTAGGTCCAGGTTGCGGTTCTTGAGGGTTTTGTAATTTCCATTTTTATTTTTGGTTTGACGTGATCTGTGTTAGAAAATTTTCGACGATAGCCGTCCCGACATGTAGCATTTTTGTAAGATAACATGTAAAATTGCGTTTATCGTGTCGGTGCCAGGTCTGCCAAAAAAGCGCTATATTTTCCGCTAGGAGTTAATATTGAAATTTCAGCGCTAAGTGTTCCAAAAAAGCGCTAGATCTAACTCCGAAAGCGCTAAGGTGGCAGCACTGTTCACTGTTTTATCCTGGGTTGCTAGAGTACAATATATGACTAACTCCTATGCTCTTTCTCTCTCTTCTGTCATCTGTCAGTTCTGTCACTGTTTGTTTCTGTCATTCCTCAAATGTCATTATTTGAAGTTCTCTGATAAAAAGACCTACCCAAATTCAAGATTTTCGATTAAATTCTATCCAATTATCTATTATTTACCGGCTCATCCTGTGTCTAGGCTTTGTACTCTTTGTGCTTTAAAGTTTGTTGTCAACTACAGCTGAGATTACAGTTATCCTAACAATGGATGTGTACAAACAAAATTTCACTTCAGAAGCTAGGTCTAGAGATAATAACAAATATAGAAGGAATATTGATTTACCTAAGTTGAACAAGAAACAGAGAAAATTGTAGTATTTGTTATATTAGTACGACTTCGTACAAACCTATCAACCACGATGGCGAATAAAATTGAAATTCAGTGTCCATTAGATACAGAAATTCCACAATACGATTACAGTGACTGGAGCGTTGATGGTGCGAATTTTCAGCAGTGTAACTTAGATTCCATTGACTTTTTTAATAATTTCATGTTAAAAAATTTACCTTGTCTAATTAAAAATGTAACAGACAACTGGAAATGTGCCAGCCAGTGGGTAAAAGGTGATCAAATCAATTATGAAACTCTAATTGAAGAATATGGTGATCTAATAGCTCCTGTTGCCGATTGTCAAAATATACAGTTCAACTCCCAATGCAAATCTGATATGAAGGTACATCAGTACATTGAGTATTTGCAAAATAGAACAGATTGCAGAATATTATATTTAAAAGACTGGCACCTAAGAAGAAGTCGACCTGATGACAACTTTTATGAAGTTCCGCAGTATTTTATATTGGACTGGCTTAATGAATTTGCAATAGATAATCAAGAAGATGATTTTATGTTTGTGTACATTGGTCCTAAAGGATCCTGGTAAGAAACTATAAAATTGTAGAATTGCTTTTATACACATAATTTTCAAAAACTTAGTCTATTCCTGTATGCCTACTAAACTGGTCCTCAATATTAAAGTAAACAAATGCAAACAGAGTCAAATTATTTGGGGCATATGATACAGTTGTAAACTGCAAATGCTTGACTGGTAGTCCTTAGTAAATGCCCACAATGCACAGTCATCTATTAAGTTTTTTTTTAATTTTGTAAGTATCCCCGGCATACTGGCTAAGGCTGTGTAAATTAGTCATTCAGACAGTTTCCTTTAAGTCTCTTTGCATGTCCTATATAATTTTTAAATGTTTACGTAGAATGTTGGTAAATAAATTATTTTAGTCAAAGGAACTAAACCTTGATTTTAAGGAAAGCTATAACTAAGTGGTTTATTTAATTAAGATTTTTTCAATTCGAGCCGGTATTTCCTGAGATTAGTGTGTTCAACCAAACAAAGTCTTCTGCTTTACTATTTATCTAAAAATTTAATTGTGCACAGCCTAATTTAAGTTGGCATGTAGAGGAAGAAATTAACTATATGGCTAATGCATGTTTTCATATGTATGACAACTAGCACTTCACCCACCACCCCTGCGTGGATTCTATACTTTTTGCTTCAAATTTTTACTTCCCCTTGTAATTTTTAAAATAAAATGCCTATGTTAAATACTTGATGGTGAGCTTTATTATAGTAAAAATGTTTTCAAATTGGTAGTGTGTAGTTTTATAATGTCTCGCGTAGATCTACATTCCGGCACATGATGGGTTAAACAAACAATCAATTAAATTTTCTTTTTATAACGTTACTTGCAGACGTTGTCCTGCCAAAATGTTGCTTTCTAACCTGATTGCAGTGTTACCTACTGGGTTCAATCGTCAATATAAACCATTCTCGAATCCACTTAACACACAAAAATAAACATCGAAATCAGTCCAGCCGTTTAGGGAGAGTTTAACCACAACATCCACAGAAGATTTATATTTATACCGGTATATATAAAGATGAAGGATGATGATGTGTACAAGTAAAGACAATAACATAAAATCACCAATTTTCTATGAGTCTTGTTACTTGAATTAAATTATTGTTAAAATCGTAATGAGATCCTCGATCATTGATCCAGAATCCCATAATGATTTTAGAGGCGATTGGGTTCAAATCCAAATCTATCGGAATATGTGTCTGCGTAGTCTGTAGTTGTTAGTGGCAGATAGCTTTTTTCCAATATCGTGCGCCTTTTAGTGATGTAGCCGACACATAAATTTTGTGAGCTCATAACTTATTCTTAAAAGATTTATACTCTTGTCTGTCGTGCCTGTCTTCTGATGATGGAAACAGTAGGTAATTTCAAACAAATAAATAATAATTCTGCCTTGTTGACCTCGTGGTCACAAGCTCTTCTACTGAGCACAGGTCACTAGTTCGGATCGGGTCAGGGTGCGTTATTGAAATCTCTCAAAGTGATTTCATTTACTTACAAGAATAAAAACACACAAAATAATGTTTATCACCTGATCTTGTTAAGAATGTTTGCAAGAAAAGTGCCAAGAAGCAAAAAAAATGGGTTAATTATTAAAAGTACTATACATAGTATTTTTAAACAGAAATTGGGAAACAAATGGTTTAACTTCTTCAAAATTTTTATTCTTTTAAGTGCTCCGCAGACACCATATTTTTTATTAATTATGAAATTAGTTTTCACACTATAAAACAATAATTTAATAATTATTATGTGTTATTCTGTCTCGTGCTGCCGCGCGTAGGTACAGCGTCTGTGCCGTACTGCCGTATAGTGACGGTCGCGCGGAACTCTATTTTCGGCGTTAAATAAAAGTTAAATACCAAGGGAAGCAAGGAACATAATCAGAACTTTTTATTCACACCAAAAAATTTTTCAATTTCCTCTTATTTTGGTAATGACAATTATTACAATTTAGAGATACGTTCTCCAAGACGTTGTTCCGTACCTATCGAAAGATCTATTGGTCGTAATATATTTTATGAGCTTGTTGACTTGCCTTCACCAGCGAGATTTACCGGCGAAAATCGCTCTAGATCGGGCTGGCGAATCATACCTTTTATTAATTAGAGAGACTATATTTTCATCTAAAGTTACTGAATAAATAGTGCTAAAAGACTCTAATTATTATTTTTTTGTTGGGTTTTCTATGTCACCAATGAAACTACAAATTTATTGTTCCAGGACTCCTTTGCACGAAGACGTGTACTGTTCTTATAGTTGGTCTGTTAATGTTGTGGGAAGAAAAAAATGGATTTTGTTTCCTCCTGGAGAAGAAGACAAATTGAAAGATCGATTCGGTAACCTGCCTTTAGTATTTGAGCCAGATAAATATCAAGATATCAAGTACTACGAGATCACACAAGAAGCGGGAGATGCTCTTTTTGTCCCATCTGGTTGGCATCACCAAGTAATGAATGAAGCACAAACAATATCTGTTAACCATAATTGGATAAATGGTTGTAATATAGACATAGTATGGAAAGCATTACAAACCTCGTTATTAATAGTAGAACACCAAATAGAAGAGTGCAAAGACACACCTGAATTTCCTGCAGAGTGCCAGCTGATACTAAAATCCCACTTTGGCATGGATTTTGAGTCATTTGTGACATTTTTGTGTTATATAGCCAAGAAAAGGCTATCACAGTTACAAGGGAATACACGAGCAGATTTTAACCAGTACTCTCTTGGAATAAGTATAATCAAGTTTGATTTAAAAAATATATTAAATGTTATGAACTCCATCTATGTACATCCAATATTCATAAATACAGATATATTGTCTTCAAAAGAGAACGAAATTACACAAGTAAGGAAGGAACTGAACGCCGTTTTCTCATAATTAAAAGTTCCTATAAATTTGACTTTATAATTGCATAAACATGCTCATTTTCAATAAGCTCTTCAATGTCATTCTTGCTATATCCCAATTCATGTAATATTTCTATTGTATGCTGCCCTGGCACTGGTAAAGGCTTATGACCACTAGATATTCCAGGAGTGCGGGACATTTTCGGAGCCGGTTCAGGTACAACCATATCATTTATATCTCTGTGGAAACCCGAATCAGACATGCGATATTTATGTTTATCAACCGCGTCGATATTTAACACGGGAGTGACACATGCATCGAGGTTATCAAAAATCTGACACCATTCTTCCTGTGTTTTCTTCAAAAACACTTCTTGAAATTTTTGTTTACAATGTTCATTATCACCTACTTGAACATACTCATCATCTGGTAGCTCTAACCCTTTCAAAAAATTTAAATAAAATTGTGGTTCAAGTGCTCCAACGGCCATAAACTTGTCATCCTTAGTTTTGTAAGTTTGATAGCATGCAAATCCCCCGTCTAAAGGATTTGTTCCGGGCTCGCCTGACCAGATTGGCAGTTGTCTCGATTTGAATAACCACTTACCGATGTAAGCCGCTCCTTCCGTCATATTCGTATCTATAATTTGTCCTTTCCCTGATTTGGTTCTTTCAAATAATGCTAGTAATATACCTAAAGCACATAGCACTCCACCTCCCGCAAAATCGCTCAAAAGATTAAGTGGTGGCGTTGGTGGTTGATTATTTTTACTCAGTAATGAAAGTATACCAGACATGGCAACATAGTTTATATCATGTCCAGCTTTGTTTTTGTAGAATCCATGTTGGCCGTATCCAGTTAATCTTGCATAGATGAGGCGAGAGTTTTCCCTCATAAGATGGTCAGGTCCTAAGCCCAGTTTTTCCATAACACCTGGTCGAAAAGTATCCAAAAGAACATCCGATTCTGCACAAAGCTTTTTAATCACTTTCGCTCCTTCCTCAGTTTTTAAATTTACAGAAATCATTCTTTTTCCGTTGGACATAACATCGAAAGGGCTTGGATTCATCTGTAAAAAAAAATAGCCAATATGCATACATGAGACTTCGAATGATTGATAATACGAGGTGAAATTAGAAACTACGCGAAGATGTGAAAAAAATACGAATGCTAAAGCCCAAAAAAGGTTACCCACGGTTTTCACACATGAAATAGGTATGTACTTTAAATGAGAGAAGATGATATAAAAAAGGTTAAGTACCTACTAAGACACTTAGGTAAATGAAAATTACTATAGAAAGATTGTAGGCACTAGATACCTACCTAATGAGGGTGTTCTGTTCATACTAACCTTTTGAACAACAGTGACACTCGCTCCAAAGTCCGCTAATATGGTTCCGCATAATGGGCCTGGAGCTAAGCCCATCATTTCAACGACTCTGACGCCTTTTAGTGCCATTTATATTTAATCTGCAACAATAAAAGTTTACAAGTTACAGAAAAAGAAAGGTTGAATACCTAAATTATTATTCAATTCATTAATAATTATTGTAATCAAAGCAAATCTCTTCGATTGTAATGATGTAACCTAACTTCTACTTAAATATTATAATTGTACCTATAGATATTAGCTCAACCAAGTAGGTACCTACCAATGTTACTAATTTATATTGTAGGTACCTACTTACCTACTTCCTCTTTTATTACTTTCATTTTATTATAATAAAGTAAAGGGCGACAACGTCCATTGTATGCAGCCAAAGACATTTAAATCTCTTTGTATGCAGCAAAGTTAGATGGTAGTGTTCATTAGCATAGTAGTTAGTCAAGTCGGTGCGACAATAATGACATGCCGTGTCTACATATCTAATATTATTAATTGACAATATTTTGCTTCTTAGCGTAGCGATGGCAAATAATTAAATTACCTATGTTTGATCTAAAACTTAGCTATGTGGACTCTGCCTAACCAGGTGAAAGGCGCTACCGCTACTTAGGCACCTACACTCGTTTTCCCACGCATCCTAGAAAATAATTATTTATAATATCGATTACTTAGAGGGAGTGTAAATATGTAAGTACCTACTCTACCTATATCCTTTACCTGTAGTTAGATACCTACCTACTTACCATAAAACGAGGTTCAACTGATTAATTTTGAAATAAATACCCAAGAACGTAAGTAGGTAGGTAGTTAGGAATCTTTTGCAATAAATTTTAAAAATTGAAATAAAGTGGTAAGATTCTTAATTAAAAATACTAATAGTTTCTGAGAACAAATCATGAAATCCCATACCACATTAATACCTATATTTAATAAACATATTAAAAGGGGGCAGCTTTACACCCAAATAAATGACTACTATTTAAAATCAGTTTTGATGCACATTTACGATACATTTTGAAATGTTGGTTGGTACGCTCGGATACATAAATGGCTAATGCGTCACAAAATATTATAGCTTGACGACTTGCATTTAATAAAAATAAGAACAAGATGGCTAAATTAAATTAAAATTGAATGCAATAATTTGAGTAAGTAGGAAGCTGGCTACCTACTACCTACCGATAGTACCTAAGTAGTCGCCTACATTTATCGTTGTCAAAGTAGGTAACCATGTTTAATAATAGTAGGTAACCGGTAACTACCTACCTAATTAAAAACCTGCAGGTCCTACCTAATTAAATCATAGAAATGCAGTATGTTAATTAAATATACCTTCTTACAATTTCATACTCAAATACATTTACCTACCTACTTACCTTAGGTACCTATCTATTTTTATGGAGTAGGTACCTAATGACTGCTTCAGAATTTTTTTTATTATAAAAAAAACATAAGTTACATACCCAGACTTAACTTCCGATGAGTTGTTATTCACCACCAAAGTCTAGTACTGTGTTTCTACTGATTTTAAAGTCTACGATAACAACATTGCATTATCGCACTTCCAAACGAATGCCTCAGGTTAAAGTCCGTAGTGATTATGTATTCTGTTTCAACGGACCAATAAATAATAGAATTATCATATATTTTACTGCGAGGTTTAATGAAGCGACACCTTGTACACCTGAGACAAAAAACTATCACTCGATTCACAGTAAAGTTATTATTTATTTTATATCTGATCGCAGTGGTCTTTATTTTTGTTTACGTAAGGTTGATAATGGATTGCTGTCGAAGGTAAAATATCTGTGTCACTGACAAGACTTAAAAAAACATTTAAGTACCTAAGTACTTAGTACTTTTATCGTATGCACTAGGTAGAAAAATACTACTTCGGTGCCGTTTTTCAACATTTAACGAAATAAGAAAAGGATTTTTACACAAAAGTTCGCACAAATAAAACTTATGGGCACTGGCAGTGCTGTCATTGGTTGGTTGTGTTGTGGCACTTGTGGCCGTTCGGTCAGCTGTTACTTAATCAAGAGTCAAACTAAGTAGGTATGTACTTACTTACTGTAGATGGATGCGTTGTAAATGTGTGCACTGTATAATGCACAGACTAAGTTTGTGTGTGTGGATAAACTTAGCACTAAATATAAGCTAGTTCTTAATCTAAGTGATTAAATAATAAATATTTATTAAGAAAAAACAGTTATTTTATTATAACATTTTTCTTAGTGTCGTTATGCTTTGAACATTTAGGTTTTCGCAGTTGCATTTTAAGCATGTAAGTACCTAGGTACTTATAGTATAAGCACAGTGTCATTCAATACCAGTGTCTACGCTGCCGTGGGAAATCATAGGCCCCCACGACTGATTATGAACCCACAGACATGTCTATCTTACGGAATAAACGTGACATCATCTCATCTACGAAAAAAAGGGGCACAACAATAGAATCATGAATTGGCCACCTTGTCCAGGGATGGAACTTAGAGCAAAAGGCTACAAAACTACGTGCGTAGTTGTCATCGATTCTTTTACGAGTAGATATTAAAAGTTGCATTCTGTAACCTTCGGCATGTCGTTGCGACATGCATGAGTTCCATCTTGGACCCGCATGCTTTTTTGTCTCATCAACCAACACCATAACACACTGCACCAGAAATTGTATAAAAGATTAACATCTATTTAATAGGGTGTTCGGGTTCGTATTGTTTATTTTAGTTAAAATACTTACTTACCTACTTAGTTTCCTTGATTATTTTATTGATAGAATAGTCACTAAATAGGTTGACTTACACCAACGTGAAAAAGATGATTCTGTGGTTTGTATTCAAGATTGCTCTCGCTTATTGACCCCAATACTTTTCTCGCCAAGACGAGCCAAGCGAAGCGCAAGGGCACTACCTACCTTTTCTCCAAGTGTTTCGTCGTTTTTTTGAACCCTAACAGAGTATGATGTCATTAATAGACTAATTAAACATACAAAGTCTCAATTGAGTAGCTCTAATTCTTTAGATTTTATTGAAATCTAAAATACTTACACCGATTTTGTCACTGACACACTGATGAGCATCAAAGTGTTTGGGTAGGTACTTCCTGAAGTGCTAGAAAGCTGAAATTTGGTGTAGGTAATCTAAGTTTAGGATACAACCAACAAAAAAAACATAAACTCATAACTTTCGCTCCCCCCCCCCCCCTCCCCTAAAATAGGGGGGTGGAAGTTTGTATGAAATAATATAATATCTGATTTATCGCATAATAATCAGTAAACCATCAAAGAAAAAGGCAAAGACAGAGAATGGGCTATGAGAACTACTGATGTGCAAGAAAACACCAAAAAAAAAATATTAAAAGACTGCCTAGCAACTTAAAAAAAGAACTAAAATACCACCAAAACATTTCATGTAAAATGTTGCCAAGACGACCACATAAGGTTTGCCCTGTGAAAAAGATGTCAGATCTCATGTAGAGCCAAGCTTCTGAATCTACACGGCCTAACCTACCGACCCTAACTTCACAAATTCTATGTATCAGTATAAATGTATGTACCTACCTATAGCTTGGCTGTTTCGTTACTTACTTCAGAAACTAAATATTCGCATCACCTCCACGACGGTAGCGAAACGGCGAAGCCATACTTTTTTACTGATATGTAGAATTTGTGAAGTTAGGGTCGATAGGTTAGGCATTTCTCTTTTCTTCTCAGTGAGCTACGTTTCGCATCTCTAATTTATATACTCTGTTTTCTCACATCATAGACACACAGTCTGTCTATATTGTCATAAGTCTATGGTTTAGCTTTGCCTAAAACAGCAGTTAGCATTTGGCTTGTGTTATGTTGATTTCGTGTAAAATAACGAGAATCGATGTTTTCTCGGTATAATTTACAGTTTCTTGTGTACTGTTAATGTGTTTCCATCGTATTTATCGAAAAATTGTACCTACACACTATTTTATATAGTTACGAAACTAAATAAAAAATTTCATCTGAAATATCAGTGTGGGAAACTAGAACAACATGTCTGTAGCATTTGCAGCACGAGGCAATCGGCCTCCTTTGAGCCCGGCTCAAATCCAAAAGATGTTAGATGAAAACGCTCATCTCATTCAAACCATTCAAGAATATCAAGCGAAAGGTCAACTTATGGAGTGCCATCAGTATCAACAAGTATTACACAGGAATTTGGTCTATTTGGCCTCGGTCGCAGATGTCAACCAAAACATACAAAGCATACTGCCGGTAAATATGAATTTACAACTTAATTCTGATGATAAAATAATAAATAGGCTAAAGTTACCGCTTAATTAGGGTTAATTAGGGATCTTAGGACATAAGCAGGGCACAGTTAGGGTTTATGGCTTTTTTTTCATTTTTTAACTCTAGCTATAATAATACCATGTTAACTTCTGACTATGGTGTTGGTTTTCTCTCAAGACATAAAGGTTTTTATCGCAAATCGAATATTGTTTCAATAGTTGTAAGTTTTAAGAGTTATCTATCTATAGTCTGTAACCTCTTTCGGTTTATGTGTGTGCATTGAAATTTGTCCTAAATGGAACCATCCCTAACTGCATAGGTTTTACATTTTTACATTATGTAGGTATATAATTTAAAATGAAATACCTATGTAGCATTGGATTGATTCATGAGATTTTATTAATCTTTCAATCGTGTTATTAGAGACACAATAGAAAGACAATGAAAGCGTGGATGTGGGCATCCACTTGGGGTTTCATGAATGAAAATCCTTTTAGTTGTAATAATAATTTATTTAGTGTGTGTACAGTAGGGTGCTGGTTTTTGTGCCCTCTAATTGATAAATACACTAGTATTCAGTGCCTGTAGAACTCTGCAAATGCAAAGTGAAGCCTGGCTCATGTTCGTACTTTGCTTTTGGGATCAGCAAACAAAGTATGGCAATATTTTTAAACAACCCCTCCAGCAGGGCTAGCATGGGCTGGGGATATAACTTTTATACACCGGTTATATCCACTGACAAGGGATACAATTATCTTATCCACCTGCTAAAGCACGGCAACAGAGGGAAAGATAATTATATCACTCTTTGACATTAGATGTGGATACTCATCCACGGCTTATAGCATGGCGACTAGTGAAAGATTTCGCGATTCGAGCAATTCCAATTGACAACAAAACAAAATAAATATCCAGTACAGATGTAATAAAACGATGAAAGTACTTTGGTTTACATGACATTCTCGACTATTGTGTAATTTTATAAAAGTTTTCTTATAATGGCAATAATTTCGAGGACAAGCGTTTCCCCTGGTTTATCCCCGTGAATAGTTTATCCACCCATGTCGCCATGCTCGGAGGGTGGATAAAAATGACAGAGGGGAATAGTATTTTATCCTCTCCCCGTGGAAAGAATATCTCCGGCCATGCTAGCCCTGCTGGGTTTATTAAACATAAGAATGTGAGTAAGCTATGATTTATTAAGAAAAAAAGAGCCTTGCAGGCACTTATTTGAATAAATCAATATTCACATCTTCCACAAACAAACACAAAATGTGCCCTCTCAAACACACACAGACATACCTACCCTAAACCCACTATTACTGTTACAACTATGAGATGAATAAATGTTGAGTTTAGTTTCAACATAAAAATGTTATACAATGTACTAGCCATGAAAGTTTACGTCACATCGGGGTACTGCTAAAATAAGTACCTACCTACATACCTAGGAGTACTAGGAACATGCCTTACTTAAGGGGTACCCTGACGTGAAGTAAAACTTTCATGGCTCAACAATAGGAAAGTGTTATTTTTCACTTTTTTTAATGGGCGGTGGGGGTTTTTTAATTTTTTATTTAATTTTTGATATTTATTTATTACCCAACCAAACACTAATAATTTGTTAACACTGAAATAAATACACTTTTTACAGCCTCCCCATCAGCTAGCAGCGGGGAACTCACAAGCACCTCCTATCAATTCACCATCTCCAAGTGGTGGTGATGTTTCTGGAGGAGCTCAACCATCCTACAGACCACCTGGAGTCTCTACAACACCCACAAGACCAACACAATCTTATGGTCAACGACCATACCCACAGAACCAGTATCAAGGACAGTATCAAGGTGCACCAGGTGGTTATCCTCCACAACCAGGTTATGGACCACCTAGTCAAGGATATGGGCCTCCCAATCCTCCTCAACAACCACAGGGTTACCCTCCTAATTCAAACTATGGTCCTCCCATAACAACTTCACCAAGTAACTATCCACCATCAACACATCCAGGGCCTGGTTATCCTCCATCGTCGGCACAACAGCCCTACGCCCCGCCTCCTGGTAGTCCTGCTGCTGCAGGAACCCCATACCCTGTACGTGGAGCAACACAACCGGCTTATACTGGAAATTCAGCTTATCCACCAGCACAAAGTGGGTCAAATTACTCCAATGTTGGGGTCAGTACTTATAACAATTCTACTGG
Organism: Euplexia lucipara; assembly: GCA_921972225.1. Taxonomy (NCBI): domain Eukaryota; kingdom Metazoa; phylum Arthropoda; class Insecta; order Lepidoptera; family Noctuidae; genus Euplexia; species Euplexia lucipara. The sequence continues at coordinate 16,871,098 of OV179146.1, forward strand.
ATCGCAACCTCAACCATACCAGTCACAACCTTTCCCCAATACTACACCCACATCAGCCTATAGCACAACTCCCACATCACAGCCAAATCGTTCTCCTCAACCTCCGCCGACTAGTTATTCATCGCAAAATCCGCCCACTTCAGGTTATGGATCTCCATCTGCGCAATCTCCAACATATAATTCTAGTTCCCATGGAAATAATGCACCTCCTACATCAGTGGCGTCTGGGGCACCTTCATCGAGTGGCCCTCCTGGCCAACAATACCCCCCTCCTGGGCAGGCGTCACCTTATCCACCAGCTACTCAGCCTCCTTACTCTAACCCATCATCTCAACCTGGAAGCCCTGCGCCGTCTGCTTCAACAGCGCCGCCACCACAAGCGTCATACCCACAAAATCAGCAAAACTATCCTCCAGCAGGAGGCGGTTATCCTCCACATGCTTACCAGCAGGGATATCCCCCAGCTCAATATCCTCCGTCTCCTTACCCATATGCTCGTGCCCCAACACCGGGAGCCCCTCCTCCCGGTGCTCCGCAACCTTATCCGGGATATGGGTTCCAACCGCCTACTCAACAGTAAAATATATTGTACCTAATTTCATATTATGCACGACTATTACTTAAGTACCAAAACGAAATGTATTTTTTTTTTAAGTATAATATCTAATAGGTATAGGTACTTACTTGGCATGTAGAATTTGTTTTTCGATGTAGGTACTGAATGAGAGCCAAATCCTTTTAAATAACTGTTCGCAGTTTGCTGGCTCTCTATAAAACCATAATTTTACTATAGTATAGCGGATATAATTAAACTTATTTAGTTATTAATATCGGTTCTATACCTTCAGATAGTTTTTTGTCTAGAAATCTAAAAAATAGCAGATGTCGACATGATTAGCGTGAGGTAAATGCTATGTAGGTAAATACCCAATTTAACCTGACACATTTTTGTTCTTGGCGAAATTATTTTACTTTGAGCGCAGGTAAAATTACCTCGCCTACAAAGGTGGTTTTTTTTTTTTTAGTACTTTCTACCAGTCTACCTTATTATTTACAAAAGTAGGTACAGTAGGAAAGACTTTGGTAGGTACCTACTTAAAATATTCCCCTTTTCTAGACACACACTAACATATCGATTTTACCCGGTTCGGTTGCACAGGAAGGGCCGTGCCTTTTCTTTTTATCCTATTTAACATCGACTGGCCTGTTGGTCTAGTAGTTAGTGACCCTGACTGCTATGCCGTAGGTCGTGGGTTCGATTCCCACCCAGGACAAATGTTTGTGTGATGAGCACGATCATTTGTTCTGTGTCTGGGTGTAATTTATCTATAATATGTATGGATTTAGAAATATATAAGTATGTTTATCAGCTGTTTAGTACCCATAACACAAGCTCTTAGCTTAGCTTGGGACTAGATGGCGTTGTGTGAAAAAGTCGTGGAATATTTATTTATTCGTGGAATATATTATACCGGACCAGGTAAAAGTGAAATGGGTGTGGAGGCATAGGTAGGTATATTACGTGCACACAGGACAATGTATCCCAGGACGACTTAGCAATGTATCCCTTGTTATAACTTTTGAACGCTTTACTAAAACGTAAACGTGACTTTCCACGCTAAGCCAAGCAAATACCCAAATAATACAAAAGAGAATTTAATGTTGATGATCAACCAATTATTGATTTTGTTACCATTTTTACAACAAAACTTGCTGTTTAATTACATAATTTTATTTGACTCATTATTTTCCTTTAAATAAGATACAAAGCTATAACAGAAGTGTGTACCTAAGCTATGTTAGAGCAGATGTTGAACTACAAAATCTAAAAACCAGGTAAAATCACAGCATTCATTGCATTTCATGACCATGCGCTATGTGAAAACTACGGCACTTAGCCTAACTTTCCCACATACAAGATAGGGATGTAGAAGGCTATTGATCCTTTTGACCGCCGCGCCAGGGTGTCCTATTAGGAGACCAACAATTTAATACCCTACCAGTCACGTATTTATTAGACGATAATTATCTAATCTCAATTGAATTTTTATCATTAAAAAATATACAAAAATCTTTAGTTTTATTTAGTACCTACCTATACCTAAGTTATAAAATCGAAGTCGTGGTGCATGATAATAAACGAAGAACACACACTTACACCTGCTGATTCCAGCTGTATAAACCTGGGGAGACTTCAAATCGGCCACATTTAATCCTTTATATCCTTTAAACCAGTGACCGACAAATTATGATATTCGGCGAGAAATTAGCGACTAAATTAACTTTTGTGTTATTAAAATTAAAATCCCTGATGGTGGTCAAGCCCGTATCAGTGACACGATAGGTCAATCCTTCTGATAGCAACAGCACCCCAGAAAGATGTGAGCTTCGCCGAGAGATACTCAAGTCTCCTAACCAAGTAACCTTTACCGACCATTCGCAGAGCCTTTCTCTTGGGCAAGCGCTGCCATGACCGACTTAGAAAACTTTAAAGAGACGACGCACCCACGTGTATCACTGCTTACCATCGCAGTCAAGCACTAGTTTATACCATAAAAAAAGTCAGCAAAGAAAATCGTGCATCTCCATTGAGGGTCCATTTTCCAAATCTTTGAGAAATGAAATGAGACTTACAAGGGAAATTAGTCAAAAATAATAAAACTTAAAGCAATGAGCCATGAATTTCTACGTGAATGAAAACTGTTATCTATACATATAATAAGACTGTAAAAAAACTGTGTCTGTACATTGAATATATTTAAAAAATAATAATTGAGGGGGGTTTAGAAACAGTAATAGAGCACGAATCCAAAAAAAAAAGTTTGTCTGTTTGTCTGTTTGTTTGCACACGCTAATCTTCGGAACTACTGGACGGATTTGAATGATTTTTTTTTTGTTGTATAGATATTAAATCTGGGCAACACATAGGCTATAATTTATCCTGGAAACTGGAACACCTGATGCAGAACCGCAACAGACCAGCTAAACTATAAGCGATACAAAAATGGTCCCATAGCAAAAATTGTTCCACGTGATGAGCATTTTCTGCTGAGAGAATAAATTTGAAGATCCGGAACACCTGATGCAGAACCGCAACAGACCAGCGAAACTATAGGAGATACAAAAATGGTCCCATAGCAAAAATTGTTCCACGTGATGAGCATTTTCTGCTGAGAGAATAAATTTGAAGATCCGGAACACCTGATGCAGAACCGCAACAGACCATCTAAACTATAGGAGATACAAAAATGGTACCATAGCAAAAATTGTTCCACGTTATGAGCATTTTCTGCTGAGAGAATAAATTTGAAGATCCGGAACACCTGATGTGGAACTTCAAGAGCCCAGCTACACTATAACATATATAGGAATGACGTCTTAGCAAGAGTTGTTCAGCCTTATGAGCACTCGCTGTTGACGTATAAAAATCGAAGATCTGGAACACCTGTTGTGGAACTCCAAGAGCCCAGTTACACCATAACTCAAATAGGAATGACGTCTTAGCAAAAGTTGTTCGGTCTGATAGGCATTTCCTGTTGACTTATAAAAATCGAAGATCAGAAACATTTGATATTGAAATTAAAACTATCACTAATTTCATTGCATAATTATAAAATAACATAAGTAGGAGGTACTACGCGGTGAAGGCGGGAACAGTTCAGGACTGATTTTCGATGACGATGGTATATCGTTGAAAATTAGACTCTACTGGCTAAAACTCCCATTTTTTTATCGTATGCCTTCGGGCTTATGTTATTTGAGTGTTTAATTTCCTTTTCCATTTATCTTCGTTACACGGTAGCTTACCTGGTAACGCAGGGGAGCAGCCACTTAGATTTTAATTGATCAGGTACCATCACAATAAAACTATAACCATGCCTAGAAACAGGTCAAATTTTTCCCAATGTTCCAAAGATGCTAAATGGATAAAGACCATAAGATCCCAACAATCTACCGAAGAGCGTTAGCAGAGACTTGATGCTGTTCGAGAACATGAGGCTGCAACTCGCTCCGTGGAAACTTCTTGGGATCGCGAAGCACGCCTGCATTCTCAGCGTATTTACGCATCTACATCCAGGTCTCTAGAGTCCAGTGAAGAATATGTGCGCGACTGACCGCTGATCGTGAACATCATGCACTGTCTCGCGAGTTGGAGACGTTCACGGAAAAAGCATGACGCTTGAGTTTTCAGCGTTTATACGCATCGACTCTAGAGATAAGTGGGGGAAGGAGATGCGCGACTGACCGCTGATCGTGAACGTCACGCAACATATTATAGGCTATAATTTATTTTGGAAAATGGAACACCTAAAGTAAAAGAGATATAAAAATGGTGCCATTGCAAAAACTATTCCACGTGAAGAGTGTTTTCTGCTTTGAGACTAAATTTGAAGATCTGGAGCACCTGTAGGGGAACTCCAAAGCCCAGAGACAATATAACATATACATAATAGAAATGGCGTCTTAGCAAAAGTTGTTAAGTCTGATGGCATTTCCTGATGACCAACAAAAATAAAAAATCTGGAACATCTTGAATCGTCTCGCGCATCCCATTGATTTCCCGTCCCCGGGCTTATAGAATTCGACATCAGATGTTTCAGATCTTCGATTTTGACGATCCCGTTGTCGCTGGCATAAGCAACAGGATCCGCGTACGAAGTCGCGGGCAGAAGCTAGTGATCAAATATGTTGAGCCCTCAATCCAGATGCTTGTCGTTTCTCAAAGATTTAAAACTTTTTTCCAAAAAAAACAACCGACTTCTTAAAAAAAAACTAACAGGTGGAAAATAACTCCAGTTTCGGAAGTCTGTGGCTTTGGTGGTTTTGATGTGTTTGTTATTGGCCACCGACTTCCGAAACTGGAGTTATTTTCCACCTGTTAGTTTTTTTTTAAGAAGTCGGTTGTTTTTTTTGGAAAAAAGTTTTTATTTTGTATTTTTTAGTTTCTTTGTATGTAAAGAAAGTCATTCAAAACTTAAAAGAATCATTAATAATAATAATAATAAATAATAAATATTCCACAACTCTTACACAACGCCATCTAGTCCCAAGCTAAGCAGAGCTTGTGTTATGGGTACTAAACAACTGATAAACATACTTATATATTTCTAAATACATACATATTATAGATAAATAACATTGAAATTGGATAACAATTGCTAAAGAAGTTCTATCTCTAAACATTAATCTGTACATCTCTGCCGGCCCCTTTTAAAATAGAATGGCGTAATGTTATGTTGTGGAAATACAAAAGCTCAGCATAGACATCTGACTATAGCAATCGCGAATAATTTGCTGTTATGCGTTGAAGAGTTCCGTTGCCTGTCTTCTTCATCAGTTTTTCTTCACCAAATGTTACTTTCTATATGAAAATGCTTGATTTGTTACTAAAAATGTTGAAATCGGTGCATGTGTGCCTATATTTTTTGAGGAGTTCCCTCAATTCCTCGAAGATCCCTCATCAGATATGAGTTTTGATATAAATGGGACCAATCTGCTAGTATACCCTATCAAACAAAAAAAGAATTTTGAAAATCGGTCCATAAATGACGGAGTACTGAGGTAACAAACCCTAAAAAAAAAAAAAAAAAAAAAAAAAAAAATACAACCGAATTGAGAACCTCCTCCTTTTTTTGAAGTCGGTTAAAAAAATAGGCCTTCAATGGAGATGCACACAAGAAAAAATCCTAGTAGAATGTCTTTTGCAGACGGCACCGACTTTCAGTGCCTTGAAGTATAAGTCTTTGTATATTCCGTATAATGCGTTAACTGGAAACGTATATAGCTTGATGTGTAGCTGTGTGTATTGCATACAATCGTACATTATTTATAACTGTGAAGAAGCGAACCTACGCTAATAATCACTTTCAACCGTTCTTCAATCAACTATAACAATCTTGAATACATCTCGCCGGGAAACTCGAGTAACTGCGCATTTTTTAACCTACTTCAAAAAAGGAGGAGGTTCTATATTCGTGTGTAGGTTAGGTATGTATTTTTTTTATGTATGTTACCTGATTTCTCCCCATTTGTGGCCCGATTCTCAAAATTCTCTTTTTATTTGAAAGAGTATACTCCTGAGGTGGTCCCATTTCAATTTGGTGAAGATCTTCGGAGATATTCAACGAATATGTTGTGATTGCTGGAATCGCTTGAATGTTTATACAACATCATGACGTATCATCACGCCTGTATGCTCAGAGGGGTACGCAGATGTGTACAATATACCTAGATTTCGACAGGTATGTTAAGTTTTATTTAAGTATTAAGGATAAGTGGATAACCTTATTACCATGATAATTATGTATTGTTAACAATTAACATAATTATAAAATAAATTCATGGCAAACATTTGTATGGGCACAACTAAAAATTAAAAAAAAAAACACTAACCGGTGTAAAATAACTCCACCGGTTAGTGTTTTTTTTTTAAGTGGGTTTTATTTATTGCAAAAAAGTTTTTTATTATGTGTTAAGAATGACAAATATTGTTCTAAAGTATTGGTAGTATTTTTTTCTTTCTATGATTTGGATAGAAAGGTACTTATAGGTTAATTGTTTATGCGGGTAGGTTTTTATTTTAAAACCAACCAAGTGATGATTAATGTCACATTATAGTAATGAAATCCTTTTCGATCGATTTTATTTTATATTTTTATGATACTTATGAGGTACCTACTTAATATTACTTTTTCCGAAATTTAATTTTCTTCGAAAGAAATGGACTGTTCCTCGAAGGGTTGGACAGTATTATCATAATATTCCAACGGTAAATCCTCAATAAATGGTTGAGTAGGAAAAGCCGGTGATGTCGTGTGTTTCTTCAAAGGAAGTACTGTGTCAAATAAATAGCACATTGCACCCGTTTCGCCAGGTATAGCTACACCTAAAGTCCAGATAACATTGTGTTTTGTGTTTAAACGTAGAATTTTTACACCACGTAGTACCCGCCACCTAAAAGAAATATTCTATGATTAGTATTGATTAGACTTCATTTTAACAATCGATGAGGCTGAAATAACGAAAAGTGACGTCAACAACGCGTTTTGGTCTTTTTAGGGCCACTATAACAGCAATTGCTAAAAAAGGACAATTCTGTGTTCGAAATTCAAAAAAAGACTATTGAATGAAATTGTGAATGCGCCAGGTTCAAAACTGCATAAAAACTTTTTGCTCGACCTAATATAAAATTTTAGCTAGGACCAAACGAAACTGAAAATACAAGGTGGGCCAATAGATGTGTCCAGAAGTGTAGTTCTGTCTTACTTTCCTGATATATAAATGTGGGTACTTACCTATTTCCCATGTGCCCAGGCATCTTAGTACCAGGCCATACTCGTGCTTTTTCACCACCAGCGCCAATATTTCCTGGCCTTCTATGAGTTTTGGTGACACCATGGGAAGCAGGCATTCCTTTAAATCCCCAGCGCTTTATGACACCTTGAAAACCTCGATCCATTCTGAAATCATTTTACGCGTGGTCGGAATGAATATTTTATACTCATTTAAGCGACAGCTTTGCGTATGCCGATGCCGTGCTCTTTTGTTTTAGCCTCAGGTAATTTCAATTCCAATTCATGTGGCACTGGAATATTTCCAAAGCCGTGTGCATTGGGATTGCCACCTCTAACGGCCTATTATATTTTTATTGTAGGAACTAGGTACTACTACCTATATAATATATGTTTTTTAGGTCCGTACTTCAAGTGCGGATCCAACCTATAACAGCACTTCGATATTTATATTTTTGAATGTCGCAGCTAATGCTGAGATAGGCGCCTTTTTGGTCTCGCACAGGTCTTTTTATAGTTATTTTTTTTATTTTTGTCTTTAGTTTTTTAATCTTTTCTTGTTTGTTGTATTCTTTTGTTTTATGTTCTGTGCGTCCAAATAAAGAATTTTCTTTCTTTCTTTATAACCCTAATTGAGGTCGATAGGCTATTGTTTATATCCAACTAGCAGACGTCACGCGGTTTCACCCGCGTAGTTCCCGTACCCGTTACCGTGGGAATACAGGGATAGTAGAAGTAGCGGATGATAGTGTAGCTTCTCATCAGTGAAAGAATTTTTCAATTTGGTTCAGTAGTTTTTGAGCTTATTCATTACAAACATACACACACACAAACTTTTCCTCTTTAGAATAGTAGTGTAAATACTTATGAAAAAGAGTGGTATTACTCCACGCCGCAGATTTACTATTTAGACATCTGAATAATGATATTTTAGCACTTGTGCATTATTGTATAATGCACCATAATGCTCAATTTACTGCCTGCTTTGGTTTGAAGAAAGCGCTCTGGGTGAAGCCGGTCTCAATTGTCTACTTTGGGGTAGGCAATCAGGACCGTCGCCAGATCAAACCTGTCTGACATGGAACACTAAAAAACAAGATTTTTTATGTGGCTGTGGGCCTGGATCCGCACCTGACATACATAGTATACACTTTTTCTTTATAAAAGTCTCTTAGTAAAATGGCTGCCAAAGACCAGGTGGTCCAAATTACTTCTGAATCACCACACACAACTTTCATATTTATAATTCCTGGAAATTGCAGGTAGTTAACAGTTAGTTACAAATAATAATTTAAAAGCCTGTAGCTGCTAAGACTTCAATGAGCAGTGTTTTGTGGTGAATCTGTTAAAAGATGAATTGCTGACAGGGGGTTACTTGCACCCTCAAGTTGCCTGCTGAGATACTTAGATTATGATTACTACACTTACGTTTTTGCTCGTACATCAATGTAGTCACCAACTCTGAAGTGATTAGCAAACAATGGTGTTCCAGGTGGTATATATGATTCTGGAGATACCATAAATCTGCATAAGTGCCTCTTAGGTAACATGCCCGCATTATTAAATAAGCTGCAGTAATCTTTGGTGACAGTGCTAGGATCTATAGTCTCAGACCCAACTAACAAACATCCCAATTTCTTTTTTTCTTTCCATTCATTCCCTGAGGTTTTCATTGGGTTGAATTCTTCAGGAGGGATATATCTTATAACATGGTTGTCCACAACCTTAAAAAAATACATATAAATTTTGTTAATCTCTTGGAGCAATGAATTTTATTACCTTTACTACAATAATAATTAATGAATGGGATATTTAATTGATTTATTAAAACTTAAACATTTTGATATTTAGTAGCTCTATAAATTACCAAGTTTAAGAAGAATGTTTTTTTTCACAACAAAGATATGTTGGATTGTACCTGTAATAGTGTAGTCTGCATTTTCTTTCCATCCTTCGCCCAAAGAGGATAATTGCCTATTTTACGAGCTATAAGCCCAACTCTGCGGGTTTTTGGGTTCCACTCAGCTGCTTTGTTGGAGTCAATGTTCATCAGAGGTGAGTGCAACGAGTTTTGACTTTGCATTTTATCCTGCATCACTTCATCAATAAATTGTTTATTATCCTGAGTTATGAATTCCTCTGATACCTTAAACATTTTAAAATTAATGAGTCTTAGAGAACACCTAAACAAAAAAACTAAAACTCAGGTTCATATTAGGGATCGCCCTTATCGTTACTTGTTAGAGATCTTAGGTAAATAATTAAATGAATATTCAGTCATGAGTTTAATACATACCGCCCTTTCTTTAGGTGCATACCAATAGGGAGGCCGAAATCTAGGGTTTTGATAAGACCGAGTGAAGATATGGTCTATCCTGTAATAAAATAAAAGGTCTTGTTTGTACTTAGGTCATAAAACGATAGTACATTTTATGAGTATTATTAAATATTTAATAACCTCAATTTGCTTAGAGTGTTGCGTAAAAGATTCAAGTTTCCAGACACCATAATTGATACTTGTACATGTAAAGATACAATATTTATCTCAACTTTCAGCTTATGAAAGTATGTAACCTTTGTATTTGCTTCAGAGATTACTGTGAACACGAATTATTTCCAAATCGTGTTGTTGTGAGTTTGCTCTACTTTAACTAAACTTCAAACGAGGTTAACGAGGATTTAGGATTTCATTTGACTGACTTGACACTTGACAGTGAAAGTCAGTTCTTGACACTTGACACTAGAAGTTCTACAGTATAAATAAAAATAAAAAACTTTTTTGCAAAAAATAAAACCGACTTCAAAAAAACACTAAACGGTGTAAAATAACTCTAAATTCGGAACGGAAGTCTGTGGCTTTGGTGGGTTTGTCTTACTCATGATGGGCCACCGACTTCCGAATTTAGAGTTATTTTACACCGTTTAGTGTTTTTTTGAAGTCGGTTTTATTTTTTGCAAAAAAGTTTTTTATTTTTCCATTTTTAGTTGTTACCATAAAAACATTTGCCATGAATTTATTTTATATTGTTAATTGTTAACAATACATGTCATCATAATAGGGTTTTCCACTAATCCCTAATAAATTAAAATTAACATACCTAACTGACGAAATCTAGGTATATTGTACCCACCTGCGTACCCCTCGGCTCAGAGCATACAGGCGTGATGATACGTCATTATGTAGTATAAACAATAAACATCCAAGCGATTCCAGCAATCACGACAGATTTGCCGTTCATTTTTGAAGAGTTCCGTTGTATATCTCCGAAGATCAGCACCAGATCTTCACCAAATTAAAATGGGACCACCTCAGGAGTATACTCTTTCAAATAAAAAAAGAATTTTGAGAATCGGTCCACAAATGGGGGAGAAATCAGGTAACATACATAAAAAAAAAAAAAAAAAAAAATACATACACACGAACATAGAACCTCCTCCTTTTTTGAAAGTCGGTTAAAAATCATAGAGTCCATAGACATTCTCAATGGTAATGAACGGTAAACGTCAAATCAATAACGTCAAGTCAAACAAAATATGATGGCATTTTTCATACCTTGCCGCGATTTGTAGTAGTCTGAAATTCAATACAAAATGTATCTGACAAAAGTGTTGTATTTATTGCATTTGAGTGTCCTAACACAATCGCAGAAAGATGATGTAGTTATATCCGGCCCAGGACTCAAACCAGTAGAAGTAATAATGCCGGCTCGATACTTTTTTATTAATTTTACAAATATTAATTCCCAATCGTGAGTAAATTACAACTTCATTACCTCAATCCTTGACGTCAAAATTGTTTTCAAGGATCGCATAGGGTTCCTTTTACAAAGTGTATCTAAGAACAATCTTACTTACATTGTGTTATTTAAATAATAAGACCACTAACGGCACTAACTAAACCATGTCAAATGCACATGATCGATTGTTTTTGTTGATGTCAATATTTTATTATTTAAGCATGTTTTAATAGGTTAGAGATAAATTAATATGGTAAGTATGTAAGAACTGTAGTAGATGGCACTCTGTTGTTTCTGCCACTCTTTATGCATTGGATATTTAAAAACTTAGTTTGGAGTTGGTAAATCAATACTGTGCAGGTTTCTACAGTTCAGCATCTATATTATAGCAGGAATCTCTTAACGTGGATACAATAAAACCTTAAATCTTAATTGTTAACCTTTCAATCGTGTCAATTAGAGACACAATAGAAAGACAATGACAGTGTGGGCACTGGTGTCCTCTTAGGGTTTAATTAATTCCACAAAAAAATAAATAATGTTCCACAACTTTTCACACAACGCCATTTAGTTCCAAGTTCAGCTTGAGAGCTTGTGTTATGGGTACTAAACAGTTGATAAACATACTTATATATTTCTTAATACATACATATTATAGATAAATTACACCCAGACACAGAACAAGTGATCGTGCTCATCTAACAAACATTTGTCCTGGGTGGGAATCAAACCCACAACCTCTGGCATAGCAGTCAGGGTCACTAACTACTAGAACAACAGGCCAGTCCAGTAATTAAATTTTGTTTTCAGGTACACTCCGGAGCTTAACAAAAAATTGGTTGTTGAAATAGATGGTAAATCTAGTCCAAGCAAACATTGTCGTGCCTGGGTTAACAAATTAGATAGGAAAGATGGTACTTTCATTGTACGCTATAAGATATATGAAACATGCTTAGATTTGTCTATACATGTCCACTATGACAGAAAACATTTGGGAAAGTCTCCGTATAAGTTTAAAGGTTTGTATATTATATATTTTTGTTCCAAATCATACTACTGTTTCTTTTTAATTATACAAAGCACATTTTTACTTCTTCAGTTGCGTTAAAACAGTATTGAACATAATTAAAGGCAATTTGTTTTTGGAATATTTATTGTTACAAAAATGGGATCAGATGAATTTATATAGCCACCACTTTATAAGTCAATGTTTCTTTGCTTTTAACCTTTCAATCGTGATAATTAGAGACACAAATGACGAAAGACTGACTGACAGTGCGGATGCTAGCGTCCGCTTGTTTAATTGTTATAAAGTCTCAATAGTGTAAGCTATAAATTAAGGGAAAGAGCGAGACAACCACAACACAAGTGTTGTTAATTACTCTGGGGCTGTTTCATTCACACTTGTTAATGTATCTTAATTATTAGAAAATTCACAAACACAGTTTTTTGCAGGTCCTATTCATCCAGACCATTGTGATTGTCCTGAAAAAGAGTTTCAAAAGTGGTATAATAATTATGGCTGCAAGGACACATATGAACAGATTACAAAAGACTTAAAGCCATTTCATAATCTAGATATGAAAGAGCAAGTACAAAAGATAATTCAAAAGTATCATCAGCCTGAAAGTACCAGTTTTTGTCACTATGCCATAAAACAAAATGAACTGTATCGGAATTGTTATGGGAAACATGTTGGGTTTAACATGTTTTCTGATAATGTTCTATTATCTTTAATGAGAAAAGTTTTACTTCCTGATATGGAACTGATAATAAATCTTGGTGATTGGCCTTTGGTACTCAAGCGTGACAAGCCATTACCTGTATTTTCGTGGTGTGGGAGTGATGAAAATTATGACATAGTAATGCCAACATATGACTTGACAGAGTCATCTTTAGAAAATATGGGAAGGTAAAGTCATAAACCATTTGGACTTAATTATGTACTTACTTGGTTGCCGAAATTCAGTAGGTAGTTGAAATTATAATCTCCTTCATACAAACTTATGCCGAAGATCCATTATCTGATGTTTTCGCTTCGAAAATTAAAGCTTATTTGTACTTGATGGACTCCTGGTCCCCTTTTCCACTCGCTAACACCCTAAGTACCCACAAGTAAAATTGTAGGTATTTACTAATACATTTTTTTTTCATGATTACAGAGTGACTTTGGATACATTATCAGTCCAAAGTGGTGCAGAACTTGTATGGGAAAAGCGCGAGCCGCGAGCTGTTTGGCGTGGCCGAGATTCACGTGCTGAACGTTTGAAACTTGTCGATATCGCACGCGCCAATCCAGAACTGTTCAATGTTTCTCTTACGAATTTCTTTTTCTTTAGAGATAAGGAAGCTCAATATGGGCCAAAACAACCGCACATATCCTTCTTTAAATTTTTTGATGTAAGTTATGTTTTTTTTTAGTTTCGGTTAAGATACTTACGCTACGGCTATTCCTCGAGTTCCAGGTCGCTTAGTGAGTTACGGTAATCAAGCGCCGGATGCAGTCTCCAAAGGGTTATAGTCATGTCCATCCACTTAATAAACTCTAAAAAATTTGTCGGTCAAGTCGGACTACATACTTTCATGATCGATACATTACCTTCCTACGGTAAAGTCGGTATTCACAAAAGTCGGCATTGATTTTCGACCTTTTTAACGACATTTTTAAATATAATCAATTGCTTCTGTAACATTTACGAGAGTAAGGACCTTAATAGAGTTGTATTTTTCAGTTTAAATATCAAATTAATGTTGATGGTACGGTAGCCGCGTATCGTATGCCGTACCTGTTAGCTGGCGGGGGCGTGGTTCTTAAACAGAACTCCCCTTATTACGAACATTTTTACAAGCAACTCACCGCTTGGGAACATTTTGTACCAGTAAAACGAGATTTGTCCGATTTAGTGGATCGTGTGAAATGGGCGCGAGAAAACAATGAACGGGCACAACAAATTGCGATGAATGCTAAGAATTTTGGAAATGAACACTTATTGCCGCAGCATGTTATTTGTTACCATGCGGCTTTATTTTGGGTAAGTTAGTATTACAGATTAATTATTTACACCTTTGAACTAGAGTAAAATTATATCTACATAGTTTTTACGAAAAGATAGGTAGGTGCCTAATTCTCTGTTTTTATTTTGTTCTTAATAAAGACATATTTGACGGTTTAAATGGGTCCCTCGGATCATTAATATCTATACGGACTGACAGTAGGTACTGAGGGATCTATTGAATATAAGATAAACTGAAGAAATTCGTAAATTTACCTTTTAAATCTCAAGTTTCTCTTTCTGTATACTTGGGTTCATATTGGCTCAACAAGGTTAAGGTTCCAATGCTGTGGCGCTGGTAGATGATTTCCACGCTATACATAAGGAAGAAGGCTACCTCGTTGCTAAGCAGATCTAGGACCAGCTCTAAGGGAGAGGCCAAAACACTGCGATGGGGCGTCGTATCGCGAAAACGACGCCCACAGCAATACAACGAGAAACGTAGATTTTTACGATGCGACGCCGCAACGCAGTGTTGTGGCCGCGCCCTAACAGTATCCTACAAGCCGTGCCTGGCAATCGTGATGCGCCGGTGCTTAGTCATTGGTTAGCGTTGTTGTGCGGCAAACCTGATTAGTTTGAAATTTGACTAAGCCTTAGTTGATAACTTACTAACCATTGTACCGTTGTAGTCATTAAATAAAATTATATTAATATTAATACAAAGGGAGCAGTTCGAAAGTGCGTTACCCTATCAAGAAAGTATCTCCTAGAGTGATATGAGTAGAACGTTTAGTTTGTGCCTTAACTGCTGTAAATGTGCCCCCACATAAAAAATGTGTGCCCCCCGTCATTTTGGAAAAAAAACGCAATAAACGATTCTTGCAGGGGTAACGTTTTTCTAGCAGGAAAATTCTAAACGAATGATCGGAGAGAGAAAATTTGTGCATGGCCAGAAAGCTTATATGTGAGATACTTTCTTGCTGGGGTAACGTTTACGTCTCGAAAACATTGGCCATTGACCCGTTACTACTGAGTACTGAGTTCACAAAAATGCGGTGGACATTATTTTGCTAGTACAGTCGAGTTCATTAATATATTGGCCCTTTCAGGCTTCAAAAATAAATGAACGTCAAAAAAAAAACATAATATTGTGACAACTATAAGCATCGTTAAATTGTGGTCAAGATTTAGATTCATTAATATGTGACTGGTTTTTCTCAGTAACATGTATACAGCCAAAAGCACACTATTATATGAATAACATTAAGATCATATTATCTGAACATTGTAGGATTCACAATTATGTATGTACACATGTAATGGCCATGCTGTACGAAAAACATACGGCATTGAAAGACACTCATTTTAAAAACAAACGCAAACGCGATGAAAACAATGGAAACTACTGTCATTTCTGTAACAATGTAAACTAGATCTTATTTGTTCGAGAAAATAATTGACTTTCCCATGCATGTAGAGACAATTAAGAAGCTTACCCTGCTCAGATATTATAAAAGCCAATACTATATTTTTGAAAAGGGTGATCACATATTATTGCCTAATGCACAGCATATATTATTGAACTGTTCATGTACACATATTATTGAACTGTTCATGATCACATATTATTTCACAATGCACAGCATATATTATTGAACCGTTCACATGAGGACATATTTTTGATCTATAGGTTCTATAGAATTTATTGAGCTTTCCAACGCTCACAATACTTTGAATCCTTGACAGTGCCAATATATTAATGAACTCGACTGTACTGTTCGGTCTAAGTGTTACCACGACTACTGGTCGAGATCAAGTTTACACTAACATGATTTTACATTTCAGGAATGGAGTAAAATTGTTAAAAGTGAAGTGGGTATAGAAGAAAGTATGACCCACGTAGAACAGCCTAAGAATGCTTGCGATTGCAACTCCCCAAAGTCGTATAACCGTGAAGATCTGTGATATATTCATAATTGATACCTATTATATAGGCAGGGTATTTGGCTGTATTAAGAATATGGACCGTGTTAATGTATCCACAGAGGCTGATTTACAATTACTTACTTCATTAATAAGATTTTTTTTTTGTTTTTAATGGGAACTAAAAACTATAATGATCAAAATAATATAATTAAAAATAGCATAGGCCATTTGAGACTATTTTCTTTGAACAGTCAAATATCCAATTTAACAAAAGATCTAAGTCCTAATCTCAGTCTTTAGCTGTAAGTAATGAAAAGATTGTAAATGTATTTTTTTAAACTAAAATAATTAACATTTAATAAGTACAACTATTATACAAAAGTTTATAAACGTTATTTTCACACCACCAGCCCATTTTGATTTTGCCTTAAATTTACTTCTCCCAAATAAAAAAAATACCACTACTAAATACCACACTAACATCGCAAAGAAACCTATTAGGTTAAACCGAGTAGGTATACAATGACAAGACACAGTAACAATATAATGTCCTTTTATTTCTATCAAAATAAATAAACAATGTTGTGCTCCTTTAAATTTCAGATAATTTACATTCATTGCCAACTAACCTAAGTTTATTATCGTTGACCATTTGTAATAAAAAAGTAGCTTAGGTTTCTATCGACAGACTAATGTTTTTATGTGGCAAAGGAATGCGAACTATCTCTGATCAAAATTGGATGCATTGTGGAAACACTCTTAGGCGATTCGCACACTGCACTGCATTACGCAGTGTAGGGCGATAGTGCGTGTTTTATGCTGTTTGAAAGTACCTTTCTTTGCATAAATAACTCGCGTAGTGCAACACACAGAAAACGCATTCACGCGCAGTCGCGTGACTTTGACGTCACGCACTCCGCTGCGTAACGCGGTGCAGTAAACGAATCGTTTAAAAACAATCATTTACGCAACAACGTCTGCTCGTCATATAACAAATACTGAAATAGCCGATAAATGCATAATTCATCATCATCTTCTTGCCCCTGTCCCGTGTTATTTGGGCGCAACACGTTTTTTTTCTAATTATACCTATGTGTAATTAGTTTCCAAATAGGTACCTATATTAATTTATTTCTTTAACAGCTAATTACCGCAACTTTAGTGCCAATTAGTATTAATCAACATCAGGATGGTATTATTTTACAAGATTTAAATAGCTTGAATTGAATTGACTGGCCTGTTGGTCTAGTAGTTAGTGACCCTGACTGCTATGCCGGAGGTCGTGGGTTCGATTTCCCCCAGGACAAATATTTGTGTGTTGTGTTGTGCACGATAATTTGTTCTGTGTCTGGGTGTAATTTATCTATAATATGTATGTATTTAAAAATATATAAGTATCATTGAATTAGAAAAGCTATGGAAACAGCATTGCACTCAAAAAGTGGCACCACGAAAAGTACGACTAAGTAGGCGGGGCTTTAAAAGTACGTTTTTTTGAGAACTAGTCTACTGCGCACTCAGTGACGGAAGGTCGCATTGATCAAAGCGTTTGACGTTTCATTATTTGGATAAAAACATTGGTGGAATTATAAAAAAATGACTTCTTGTGTAGTAAAGTGGTGCAAAAAATGCAAAGAAAGGCGGAAAAGTGATACTGGAGTAAGTTTCATTGGTGAGTAAAAAGAAATCCTTTTATTTACTGTTTTACCAGTTCTAACAAATATTTGAATGACATTGACACTATAACCAAAAAATAGGTTTATTTAGTCAGCCTAAAAATAGGCAATTCTAAATTGTGTCTGGATTTTCCATTATTGGCGAGTTATTAAGCGGTTAGAGTATAGCATTTAAATATTATGTATACTAATAAATACAAATGTGATTAAAACACTAACGAGTAATTCATTGTGGCCGGTGTTATGCAATAAGTGCTCGTAACCAGCCCAATTAATTATTCTTTTTGGATTTTTGTTTTTGTAAATAAGTTAATTTTATTTTTTGACAAACATAAGCTTGTGGGTTATTTTGAATACACGAACATTATATAAACAGTAATTACCGATGAATTGTCGTTGTAATATTTTCAGTTTTCCTAAAAATGAACTAAAGCGACTGTTGTGGATAAAAGCTGTTCGTTTAGAAAGAAGACAGGAAGATTGGGCACCAAATAGATTCAGTAAGGTGTGCTCCATACATTTTGATGCTCAAGACATGTATCTGTCGAGTAAGGGTAATCGCATGTTGAATAAATCTGCAGTACCTATTTGCACGGTAAATAATTTTCATATCAAAGGTTTGATTTTAATTATTATTATTCTTTGTGTCGTCATTAACCTTATTTTTGGTCTTTTTAGATGGTTCATAGAAGAAGGAACGGTTGCGTCCGCAGACAGAATAATGGTAATAAATTATGGTCATTAACTTCTGTTTAGATCAGAAAATAGTTTACAAAGTAAAGTAGTAGTAGATTTAACATTGTATTAAAGTTCAAGTCTATGGTAAGGCGTGTAATTCCAGTATACTTACCAGGTTATCATTAAATGTTTTAATAAAATTTTAACGTATCAATTTTAACCAGAAGAAGGACAAGACGGAGTATCAACAAATAATATTTCCGTGAATATTAAGGCTCACAAACATAAGCAAGTTAATTAATTTCGAGGAATGTATTTTTTTATTGTAGTGACACGGTTCTCAAGTCACTATAAGTCATTTTTAGAATGAAGTTTGTACCAAAATATACCTATTTATTATTGAAAAAGTGTAACCATAAGAAGCGACTATTTAGAATGGGCCTTTCTTACTAATTACTGTTAGAAATTTCAAAAATACCTACCTTTTTTTGTAAATTAAATTGAAATAAATGATTTTCACTTTCACTTATTGTTAACACTCGTTTGAACTAACATTGCAATAAACCGCGATGAGTGGAAGGACGGAAGGGAAGCCTTTGCCCTGTAGTGGGACACAACAGGCACAGAATAATAATAATTATTATTGTTAAAATTCTTAATTTGTCAATAAATATATTTTTACTTTATCCGAATTTTATTTATCTTCATCGACCGCTTTAAAGTGATATCTTGAAAACTTCTAAACCAATTTTGATATATCTTGCATTTATACCTAATTACTCGTACCAATACCTGATTAAGGAATTTTGGGATAGAAGGTGTCCTACGGTCTTATCCAGGTGATAACATATACATGTACCTAGTAATATTTAGGTACATAGACTATATTTTTTTAAATGTTAAAGACGTGTTGATTTGCTAAATAAATAGTAATATTAATTAGTGAAATAAAAAAAACAACAAATCTCCCCACTGCTCTGGTTACGTATTATGCCTATGCATACGCATGGTTAAACTATGGCGTAATATTATGGGGAAATAGCACAGATGCACCAACACTTTTCACACTACAAAGAAGACCTGCATACCCCATTTCCAAGAACATAAAATTTTAACACTTCCTTGTATATATATGTCGCCGCCAGCGATGGCTGAGCGATGAGCTGACACCGATGGGGGTTTCGTGGTACAGAGTTCATAACGTAGAATAGCAATCTTCATTGCAGTAATTACCTCACTTAACAATCTTAATCACAAAACAACTCAAATCTAGGTAACTGACAGTTTCGTACTGGATGTGTGTCTTCGTCGGTGCCTCAAATCCATCTGAGCTCCGCCCAGCTCCCACGCACGAGCACGACTCTGTCCAGGTGACATTACCGAAAACACATTCGCGCCATTTTCAAATGACAAGTAACGTCACGCTGGTCACCATAGACTCTGTACTAAGTTAATCAACTTCACAACTTATTATTCAAGAATATCGCTTGCCGCGACATATATTATATTGGAATTGTGCAAATTTGTCAGAAACAATCAAAAACTGTTTACTACACGCGAACACATACAGACTCACTGTCACTACACACTACGACACAAAAATAGACTAAACATACCAAGCTCTAAGCTGAAAATACACTCCACAAGCACTTTAATAATGTCAATTAAAATAATAGTAGAGATTAATATAAAATTTGAAATATTTATAATAGCCCTCCTCGTAATTCTCCTAATTTTTATATTGTTATTCCCGACAGGGCCCACAATGATGCATATTATTATTATATCCTTACGTACCTACCACCTAAGTTCACATTGTGGAATGCAATAAATATATTGAGTATTGATTAAAAAGAAACAATAGTATAGAAGTATCAATATAATTTGTATGTATGTATTGTATATAGATAATTTACATTTATATTCTGTCGGAATTCATTAAAAAAGTCATTGTTAAATACAAATAATTTAATTTAGTTAAGTATCTACTGCATAATACCATCCACGCTCGGCTCGCTGTCATTTTGACTCCGCCCAGTGACCTTGATGCACCCAATCGCGCACTAGCTTCGTCTATTATAGTGTGTCAGTTGTTTGCGTAAATGGAACCAAAATTGAAGCGTTATTTGTATGAGAATTACGTTTCCATAGCTTTTCTAATTCAATGATAAGTATATTTATCAGCTGTTTAGTACCCATAACACAAGCTCTCAAGCATAGCTTGGGACTAAATGGCTTTGTGTGAAAAGTTGTGGAACATTTATTTATTATTTATTCGATATTTAAGTTTAATGATATTACATACACACCAGCCGATATTACGTACCTAAGGATCTTCGTGCGTATGTAAGTTATTCATAACTAGGCGTAAAAATCGGTCTTACATTTTGCATTCTGATACCTAATTTTATGAAAATTTGGCGTGTGTGCGGTGGCTGGTGCAAACGAATACATGGAAACGTACATTTCTGCTCCAAATAATTTTCTGTCATATCCCTAATGAAATAGTCAATTAAATTTACAAACAGCCTATACCAGCGTGCTATCGATACATGGCGACGTCAGGGCTGCGGTAGAAGCACATGTATGCGTCGGAGAGCAGTCGCTTCGCGTGCGTTGGCAGGCCGCGGTCCGGCGCGGCCGCCTGCAAGCCGCGCGAGCCCTCCTCGCTCAGCCACGCGCCCAGCTCCGAGATGCACACGATCTCCGGGATGTTGTACCCATTGCGTTCACCTAAAGTCACAAGCCGTACTTTTAGCGCTAAACATATTTTTTAGTATTTCATACACGTTGTTGCAGTTGACTAGTGGAGAATGAGCCTGTTGTATTTACATTGTCATTGTTATGTCTCTAAATAATAGGTACGAATTCAATAATACTTAGTAAATTACTGCTAACAATATTACCTTTTCTGTCAGCCATCGAATCAAAAAAACACCAGGGAGCGTCATGACCGACCCCTGCCTTAACAAAGGCCACGTAGTGACTAGTCTCGATGCACAGGACAGCAAACAGTTCCATGTACACTCGTGGAACAGGACAGGATTCTAAAATGTTAGCAAACTCCTCGCATACAGCAAGCGGTGTGGCCTGAAAAAAATTTATTACAGGTCAGTCTTCAAAAGTCATTAGCGGGGTAAAGCACCTGCAGAAGTAGTCAGTGCAGGGATAGAGTGAAACATTGGTTAAAATTTCTGTGAAGTAAAAATTCGAAAACGACATGAGTGCAGGCACATGTACCTTGTGGTGCGGGCGCGTGGCGTGCGCGATGCGGCGACAGTTGTCGCACAGCGCGCCCGCCTCCAGCGCGCTGCCGGCGCACGCGGCACACTCCCAGCTCGCCAGCGAGCCGCACACCGTGCACTGGCGCGGCACTACGATAACATATTACGATAAATTAACTATTCGACTACCTCGTTGGTCTAGTGGTTGCAAGCGCTACTGCTGAGCATGAGGTCCCGGGTTCGATCCCCGGGTCGGGTAAAGTGTTATTGAGTTTTTCCATCTGGGATTTCTCAGTAGCAGCCCGGAGTCTGGATTTGTGCTCGATTGATGGCAATAGGCTCGCCCCCTATTACATGAGACTTAAACATAACTGGCGAAATGTGGGTGTACTACCAGGTACACCTCTGCCTGGCCCTTCGGGGATTACAGGCGTGACGTTATGTATGTATGTAACTATCCTCCTTAAAAATAATGTGTAAAACAATACGCTGGCCCGGAAATCTCTTGTGTACCCACTGCATACCATCGAATTAGAAATATGGTGCCGAACAGTGCAATGAGGAGGAGCAATTCTAATATTTGTGCGTGATGTGGGCGGATCTTTTAAACTGACAATTCGGGACGTCATTTGAAAGGGTTTTACTTTTTGATTTTGAATTTCACTAAAACAGTTTGAACCTTTCAATCGTGTCAATTAGAGACACTATAGAAACAGGGCCGTAGCTAGAGTAGAATTCGGGGTAGGGCAGCGATGGTTACAGGTAGGGCGGAAGTAAAAAAAATATCATAATTGATCTGGCCTGCACGGGCTCCTAGATCAATCACCATGGCCGTACCCAGCTTTTGATCCGGGTGGAGGAGCGACTCAGTTTTTTTTTTCATATTGATCGTATTTTGTATTACAAACCTAAAGACCAAATATTTGCTTCTTTCTTGATGTAGGTATTATGGCTGATTCCTTAGCCAAAATGTTGCGAACCTTTGAGCATTTGGCGCCCTGGGCAAATTTTTTTCCAGCCTTTTATTTGTTTGCGGGCAGGCTCGGAACAGTTTGCTACTATCGAATACCAACGGCATTAAGTGTTATGTGTACGAATGCATCTACAAATTAGTAGCTTTTAAGTACATTTTTTTTATACCACGACGGTGGCAAACAAGCTTACGGCCCGCCTGATGGTAAGCAGTTACCGTAGCCTATGGACACTTTCACTTGCTTGCTTTTAAGTACATGGGCCATTAACATGATTTATGTTAGTCTTAAACACTAGTAAGGTGTGTGAAAATGCCTCAACGATGGTAAGGCAATGGAAAATAATCTAAGATTTTAATCGATTTTTTTTAGCACTATCTCAGATAGATTTGGAAAATGAAGTGCCTTAATGAACTTGCAAGCTCGAAATTTTTAAGCTCTTCACCTCTGAAGAGTTTGGGGGAAAATGTCTGTACGGACTTGTCAAGCTGAAAAGGGTTTAAGCGAGCGAAGTAATCTCGAAAATTTATAGCACTCTACGTCAGATAAAATTGAAGCAGAGCGCCTCTACTTGAGCATATTGATACATTGTCATTGGATCAGTCCAATGTGGATTATCATTTTTGTGCTCACGAGTTTACGCTGTTAGCAAACAAAACTTTTCCTACCGCGAAGCCAGATTATACCTAATTACATACAAACTCAATGGATTAGTGACTATGCGACCCCAATACTCACAGCCTTCTATTAAATCAGTTACGTCCAAAAGAGGAGATGGTAATACTCTTTGGTATAACTTGTATTGTTTGCCGAACCGTGGCATCTGAATGATGAATGCTGCTGGTACCTGGAAACATAGTGCAGAATATCTTTAGTTCAGTCCTCCTATAATACTGGTTCATTTTTTTTTAGCTTAATAATATCCTACCTCACTTAGTTTCACGCCAGATGTGGTAAACGACTGCTCCAAAAGTTGCTGTACAGTAGGTAACGAAACATGTTCATCCTTCTCAACAAACAGTTGATAACAGTACGCTTCTTGTCCTGAAGACAACTTTAGGAACGGTTCAGCTCGCAATAATTGCGCTACTAAACCATTTAAAAATTCTTCTGGGTCCTGAAATAATGATCACAGAATGTGAGAGTTCAACTTTGAAAACTAAAGTTCTAACTTCATCCTCGCATTATAACTGTTATGTAGTGTTAACACAAAGTTTATGCATAAATTGTAATCTTTGATCCAATACACTTATTTTATGCCCTTCCCTACAGTATCTACCCGCCAAAAAATTGACCAGCCCAGACCAGTACCGGCAGCAATAAATGCAAAAAAAATGTTGGTATAAAGCTTTGGTTTTCTATCTTGTTTTAAAGAAAGAAAACCAAAGCTTTATACCAACAATTTTGGGCCTTAAGAAGACGAGGCAATTAATTAATTATTGGCACTAATTAATTGGCATTAATAGTCCATTGGGTTGCATTTGTCAGCAATTTTATTTTTTAATATTAAGGATTAGTGTCAATTGAAATCCAAGTTCGTGGGGTTGCCACTCTAGTCCCAAGGCCGCCATCTTGGAAAAAGGAGAATAAAATATGGTTTATACATTGTATCTGACAAACTGTAAGTCTCATAAAAATTATTGAGACATTTTTTTTTGCAAATAAAATTTTCTTCAACTTTGGTTTTAGTAACTTTTGCCGTAAAATAACAAAGTTATAAGTGATAAACCAATGGGAGGATTTTAAATGTTGAAATTTTAAAACGAAAACTGAAACTGAACGAAAGTTGCTTGGCCTGAAACAGATCTATTTGTTATTCGTAAAGTAGTTTTAGGGTTTTTTCCTGGCGTGTCCCAAAAATAATTTTCTTTCGTTCCTTCTCATATTATCACCAAAGCAATTAAAATTTTATATTAAGGAAATAAAGTTTCTATTGTGTCTGGTAGTTGGCAGTCAACGTGTTAAACCAAAGTGGTAGAAGTACCTAATTAATACCTTTTCTTCAGATGTCAAACCAGGCACGTCAGAAAGTCTTTCAAGCAAAGTACGTAACTTCATAACTCGGTCAGCACGCACATAACCATGCCTTCTTAGCGGGTTTACAATTTCTTCTCGAAGAACCCGCTGGACTTCAGAATAATGTGGTGAATCCTGTAAAAGAATTTTCCAACTACACAGCTTAGATAACCCAGTTCTCTTGGAAATACCTCCAAAACATGGTGGAAAAATAAATAAGAATATTTTACCTCAGACTCAGGCGGACGATATAAAAGGGTGTCGAAGACGCTTGTAAAGGTGAACATAGCAAAAAGTGTGGCATCAAGATAACAAGAATTGTGATGTCCTTGAATACCGCGGTTTTTGCCTGCCAGCTCTCCGAGCGAACTCAGCGGCGCCACCACACCAGGGACCACGGGACAGTCCGGCTGAAACATCTTGTATTTAAGAACACGTTTTTTTAAACTCCTGAGAAAATGCCATTTTGTTCTCTTTTTAACCGACTTTCATTATTTAGTTTTTCGTTTTTAATACACAAATCGACGACTACTACGAGCTATGAAGACTAGGAATAAATACATGTTTATCTAGTTTGCATGTTCTTAAATCATAGCAGTAGGTAGGTATACTGTACAGTAATACACACACGAGTACCTACTGTAGGACTCACAATCCTCTGTTGAGTTAAATTAGTTATAGGGCTTATTACACAATCTGATTTGTAGGAAACCTAGCTAGGAAATCGGAAGGTGTAATCGCAGTTAGGACAGATTGGATCCGATTTATAGTACCGACCGCTTGGTTGCTTCCTTTATAATTAGGATCCCAGTTAGGATGCTACAAATTGGACAGTGTAATAAGTCCTTAACAAAGACAGGTCGATACAGCGCGATCAATTCATACCTGATCGAAGTTGTCGGCATCGTGCAAGTCGCTTCGGTCGGGCGGCGGCGTGTCGCGGAAACGTGCGTCGCGGCGACACAGCGGCAGCGGCACGAACAACGCGCGCCCGGCCGCGCACGAGAAAAGTCGCGCGCCACCGCGCGTCCCATCGCCCAGCCCGCACACGCTTTGCTCTAGCTCCACGCCGGCTGTCGCTGTGTCTGCAATACATTTTACGCATTCGTTAATTTTTCGAAATGTGTCAATGTAAAGATAAGATTCAAGGTGCTATTACAATATTTTCATGTTGCCGTATACAAGCCCATTCTTACATTCTCCCCGGATCACGATTCTACAAGCGCAGGCAGATGCTGTTCCAAAAGTTCTGATAGCCTGACATGGCGCATCATAAAATATATAGACAAGGACTGCGATGGTGTAGGTAGGCTTAAAGATTTTGACCTGAATTCACAAAGGTCTCTAAGCTACATTATCACCACACCAATGCATCGACTATCACTTATCACCACTTCCAAAAACTTTTGAGTAATCAACAACCAATTCATCACCAACTGTTAGTAATTCGTGAAGCGTCTGATCAAAGGGTGGCTCATTACCACTCATAAGACCCCAGGGTAAAGTTTGCTAGCCTAACTACTTACCATCAATGACTCCTATCCATCTGACTACGCCATAGTAATGTTGGTCGACATCAGTAGCGACTTCCACCAGTGATCCGACTCCAATGTCTTCAGCCACATGTACGGGCGATATCCTGGACGCCGGTGGAGCCACTCGAGGCGACCCAAGTGCCGGTGAATCATATAACTCCTCAGGGACAGCCTCCGCATTACAAATGTCTAACAATCATACAATAAAAATGTATACTGTGTAATACTTAAATAACAATAAAGATATAACTTTAATAGATTAATAGAAACTGGAATTCTAAACAGAACAACATTTTCTTTTAAGTTTGAATGTAGGACACGATTCCACTACCGGGAAACTATTGTACTTAGTTTCCAACAATAACTCTCTTTTGTATTGGGAAAAAGTGAGTTTGAATAGTTTGTTATAGAATTTCGAAAAGTTTAGGCCATACACTGTTCACATTCAAGCACACAGAGCGGTATTTCATCAATCGATAAGTCACGTAAATACGACATATTGGTAGACGACGAAATGCGCGAGCGAGCCAGCCGGCCGGTCGTCCCCCTACCTCACTAATGCCTAAAATTAGATCCAGAAAAGCTATAATTGGACGATAGATAGACGCGAGTTCTACGCTCAGTGCTCTAGCATAATATTGTGGTGTTTGTCAATAAAACAAAGAAGTAATCTGTGATACAATAAATTGTCTCCACAGTCATGAATAAACCGGTAAAGTATAGTGCTGTGTGCCTTAATAATAATATTAAACAATAATTACTATATTAAATATGAGACTTAAAAAAATATTGGCTGACGAATCTGATAACAATGACATCTTACAAAGTCACCTTAGTATTGTTGCTTTTGCCTCATGCGAAATGTACCCTACATTGCAGGTATTTCATAAAACGAAAGACATGTCAGTTTAAATTTTGTTTAGATAATTTTGTAGTGCATTCTTAGTGATTAGTCATTATGAAACTATCTCTCTCTCATTAAGTATTGAAATAGTTCTATTATTACAACTCAATGATGATTCATTACTTAGTATGTTCAGGGGATAAATAGATCTACCTAATTAGGCTATCATCAATTAAATCACTACAACCATAGCCCAGAAGCCACAAGGGTTTGAGCTGGAACTTCTCAAAATAAAAAATTTGTTCTTTTGTTTTTTTTAGGCAATAATTACTGATATTTTTTTTAGTTTAAATAAAGTAATTAGATTTTATTTTGTATTAATTTACTATTGATATAATAATCAATACTTCTATAACTAAATACTATCTACTGATTCTTTGAAGCCTCAAAGCATTACCATCAAAGTCAGAGTCATAATTATTGTAAGACAGTGGTAACTAGTATACTTAAATGGAGCACAAGGTTTTATTGCACTGCTGTACCTTCTTTTAGCAATCAGAATAGAATTTGAATATTATTGTACCCTTTTCTAACTTACAAAATACCTACAACTTAGTGTGGCACAATGGACAGCCTTTAGTTATTTTTAGGTGGCCTAGGAAACTGAAAATATGTTAGCCCAGAAGCTGTAGAAGAGATGTTAGTGATAAAATATGGTATTCAGCTGGTTATACTGGAAGCCGATGATGAGTTTGATAGAACAACAAAACACCTACCCACTAAAATTCCTGTCTCAATCTTCTTAGGTTCATGAACCATTTTTTGTTGTGAGTCTTCACTAATTGTTGAAGGTGGTGGATTGGTACTTATTTTGTTGCGTCGCCGATCTGGTGCTAAATGAGCCAGTAAATTTACAGACTTGACTCTGTCATTGTGCGACGTTCGCTGCATAGTGTGTTTGTTGTTACGCTGCAATGTTCCATACTCAGTGTGCACTGGCTCACGTGGTGCTGGTGGCCAGCTACCTCCAATCAAATTAAATAAGTCTACCTGAAACCATGCAATACATTGCAATAATTATTGTATCCTGCCTTTTTATATATGTAGAAAATTGGTCATGCAATCACTGTTAGTCAAAATTGATTAAAAAAACATTCACAACAAGTTTTAAGTACATGCATTGGTATCAATAATGAGTCCTTTAATTTAACTGAGATTTAGCATCATGGTGGTATTCATTCATGTTGGGATACTGTCAGAGGTAAAATAACTGTGAAAAGAATATTACTGATTTTTCATACATACAACATTGTATCATAAATTAACAAATATTAAATGATAATAATTAGGTAAGCAAACAATATAAATAAAAACAAGAGCAGGTTAAAAGGCAAAAGATCCCAAATAATAATTACAACCTTATTAAAAAATAATTAGATAACCAAGTATAATAATAACAATACACATGTACAGATTAGACCACAACAGTAAGCGTTAGGTTGATTTATGTTAGAGTACAAAGGTGCCTTAAACATTTTAATTGATTTGTGAAATTAGTGTAGTGTTATCCAAAATTATTTATTGCTGTTCAAAACCTGTTGGGTGTCTCTGCTGTGTTTGTTATCACCACTCTCTGATGGTATTTCACTCGTGTCGTTATTCATATTCGTTGATGAAGTTACAAGCTAATAATTTACTAAGAATTTAATCATAAACGTCACGTTTTATCGATCATTATTTGTTTCTTTGGAATGTACAGGCAAAAAACAACTAACCTGTTTATCGGACAATCAAATTAAACTTATATTATTGTTTTTTAGGCCCATACATTCACATTAATTCCACTATTCCACATCAGTTGCTTGCAGTTAGTTGTGTTTTCTCGTATCTCAATCAATCAATGTCATGTCAGTCTTTCTGTCGACTGTCAGTCAGATGGTTTTTGTTTAGTGACACTGACATTATATTGTTGTGATATATAATGACAAAGAACTGAATTTGTTTGGTTTGTACAGTCTACTAGTGAGTGACTCGAAATAAAGATTTCGTCGATTTCATCATCACAGTTATTTAAATATAGTTATATAAATAAATATTATTAAGTCGAAAATTCCAGTTGTTAACATAATAATAAGATAAATCGGTAAGCAAAAAAACACTAGTAATGAAATGACAGTTTCATTATTAGTGATTTTTTGCTTACCGATTCAATCAGATCGAGTAATGTATTAATTGAATTGAAATCGAGCATTAGTATCGATACTCTACTTTACCTTTCAATGCCCAATGTCAAATAGTGGTCAAAAAAATAAATACAGCACAGAATACACAATTATTTTGTAATAACATTATTATCGTACACTGTAGAATTAAAACTCTTGCATGATAAATTTACAAATAATAGTAATATCATGTCTAAGTTCATCATGATGTTAAGAATCCGAAAGTTGGTTTTGTAGAACTTTTGATTAAATATTTCTGATAAAATTTTATGGGATCACAGGTACCTATTCTTATAACGTAGTCAATAAGTTATTTAATAAATAACTTCTTGTACATTAACTTACTTACTTACTTATTGCTGTAAGAGGCGAAAAGATAATATGAGTTTCATATTCTGTAACAGACAATGTAGTAGGTATGTTAAGTGTTTGATTTCATCCATTTATTTGTATGATTTTATAGCCCATCCCAGAAATAATGATACGCCAAGGAAGTATAGATGACATAAATTCTCAACAATTTTTGAAGATTTCTAATTATGAAGACACAGTCCGACAACTGGATATATATTATGCCATAGGTATGTTATCCCCAACTTCTAAGAAAACACCATTTTCTGATGTGTAACATATTTTCTAATGGTTAAAAGAATAGTAATTTCTCAAAAGAAACATCCCAGTTATAAACTACCTACATAAGTACTTAAATTTTTAATTTTATTTCTCATACAAATAATGTCCTACTTTATTTATTTTTTCTTCCAAATACTAAAATTATGAACAAACTATATCATTATAGTACCAATAATATGCTCATCTTTTTACAGTTAAAAGACAATTATTAAGGTTCCAAAGTCCTATTACTGGACTATTTCCAGTTTTGTCTTCGGATCTCCACATAGGCAGCGTGAGAGATAGTATTTACTGCGCATCAGCTGTGTGGGGCTTATATCAGGCATACAGGTTAACAATATTTTATAATTAGGATTTAAAAGTTGAGCAATTTGATTTAAGGCTAATATGGCCTTTTTAAGATGATAATAAAAACAATAATTGTTTATTTTCTCCACAATGTCTTACAACTAAGGTACAAGGGCGTATTATATTTGTTTATTATACATAATTATGTTGTTGTAGAGACAAGAACCCGTACTAGGTAAAACCTGTATGAAAGCTGCAATCATTTGTATAGTGTATATAATAATAATGAAACTTTACTTAATTGAAAGCAAAATTATGTAATATTTCAGACGAATTGATGATGACCGAGGGAAATCATATGAGCTGGGTCAGAGCACTGTCAAGTGCATGCGTGGCATCCTGGAATGTTGGGTGAAGCAGTCAGCACGAGTGGAGGCCTTCAAAACACGACAGTGCACTGCACATGCACTACATGTTAAGTTCCACCTCACTACAGGGGAACCAGTCTTGACTGATGAGCAGTACCATCATCTACAGATTGATGTTGTCTCCCTGTATTTACTGTTTCTTGTACAAATGATAACATCTGGATTACAGATTATTTATACTCAGGTAAAGGACTTAGGATTCACTTATTTAAGATTAAATCTGTTATCCATAGCATTCACACCATGTTTTCTACAGGATGAGGTGGCATTTGTTCAAAATTTGGTGTATTATGTGGAGCGTGCATACAGAACGCCAGATTATGGAATGTGGGAAAGAGGGTCTAAATATAATGATGGAAAGCCTGAAATCCATGCATCTTCAATTGGTATGTTATTCATGGAAATAATGTATGGGTTTACCAACTTGACTTTTTGGTTTTGGTGAGTTAAATCAAACATCTATGATATTTCAGGCATGGCTAAAGCGGCTCTCGAAGCCATTAATGGATGCAATCTTTTTGGAGACAAGGGAGCGTCATGGAGTGTAGTTTATGTAGATATTGATGCGCATAATCGCAACAGAAGCATTTTTGAAACTATGCTGCCACGTGAATCAAGTTCCAAGGTACCAATATTAAATTCTACTTACATATGAAACTGGCAGACGTCGCGCGATTTTACCCGCGTCTATCCTGTTCCTGTGGGAATCACCCTGGGATAGTGTAGCTTCCCAACGGAATTTTTGTAATTGGCACAGTATTTTTTGAGTTTATTCATTACAAACATACAAACACACAGAAATACAAAATTGTTCGTCTTCAAATAAATAAATATTCCACAACTTTTGCACAACGCCATCTAGTCCCACAAGCAGAGTTTGTGTTATGGGTACTAAACAGCATACTTATAAATTTCTAAATACATGCATATTATAGATAAATTACACCCAGACACAGAACAAACGATTGTGCTCATCACACAAACATTTATCCTGGGTGGGAATCGAACCCAAGACTTTTGGCATAGCAGGCAGGGGCACTAACTACTAGACCAACAGGCCAGTCGCCTTTATAATAGTGTAGATTAAGTTGTTAGTAAATGATGGTACAGTGATGAATTTGACCAAGAGCCTGCAAGAAATCAGTGCACCACTTGTACTTACACACATAAACATAACATCACGCCAGTAATCCCCGAAGTGTTAGGCTGAGGTGTACCTTTGGTAGACTCACATTTCGCCAGATTTCTTGCATTTACTAATCGATATTTCAATTTTATATTTACATCTTAACTCGTAACAAGTTTGAGAATTAAAATACATTCCCTCAAAGTTTTTTCTGGGATAACCTCATAGGTACAGGGCTGATAAGACAGATGGACAGTAAATTACATTACTTAGGTAGGTATGCTATGCGTGTTTAGTATTACTCTAGATTGGTACAAAAAAAATAACACGAAGAAAACGAAAACACTGTGTTCTAGATTCGTGACGTGTAATCTTGTGTTGTGTCAGAAGATCGCAACATCTCCGCATATTTAACTCAGATTGATCGTTTTAAGGTAGGCGGAAGTAAGGCGAAAACTAAAAAAACAGTCTTGAGACTAAACTACTGTTCCTATTTATATAATATTTGGTGTTGAGCCTGTTGAACCGGGAGAGGTCAAAAAATGTATTCTTTCTATTAAATCTAAAGCGGTAGGATGTGATAACATCACTCGTGAAATGATCATTGCTATTCTGGATCACGTCCTACCTGCGATTACACATATTGTAAACTTTTCTCTATATTCCAGTGTATTCCCCTCCTTGTGGCGTAAAGCCTATGTTCGTCCACTCCCCAAAGTTTCTAATCCCATCCTTCCCGCTCACTTTCGCCCAATTTCTATCCTTCCTTTCCTATCCAAAGTGCTCGAGGCCTGTGTTCACAAACAATTTTCTAATTTTGTACATCGCAATTCTCTCATTAGCCCACTCCAATCTGGTTTCAGGCCCGGGCACAGCACTGTCTCCGCCCTTCTGAAAGTGACTGGCGATATCAGGGCTGGACTGGAAGATACCAAAGTTTCCATACTGATATTGGTCGATTTTTCAAATGCCTTTAATACCGTCAGTCACGATATCCTGTTAGCCATTCTTTCCCACTTTATGATCTCTCCCGAGGCACTGGAATGGTTCTCCTCTTACCTTCAGGAACGCCAGCAGTCGGTTCGTTTTGGGGATTTTTCATCTCGTTGGTGCGGATTGGACACTGGCGTGCCTCAAGGCGGCATTCTTTCTCCTCTTCTGTTTTCTATTTTTATTAATCTTATTACTTCCGAACTTCAGTGTGCGTATCATCTGTATGCAGACGATCTGCAGTTGTACTGCCAGGGGAGTGTTGATGATTTGTCTGACGCTATTAACAAGTTAAATAGGGACCTTTTAGCCATTGGAGCTTGGTCCGATAGGTTTGGCGTATCAGTTAACCCTACTAAGTGTCAGGCGATCATCATAGGAAGCCCTCGAAGCATGAGTAGAGTGGATATTGCAAACTTGCCGCCAGTCCTGTTCGACAGCACGATTATACCATTCAGCAAAAATGTGAAGAACCTCGGCTTGCATTTCGACTGTACCCTAAACTGGCGGACCCAAGTTGCCAATGTCAGCCGGAAGGTTACTGGAACGCTGCGGGCTCTGTATCGACTTAAGAATGTATTACCATCCAAGACAAAGACAATGCTTGTGCAGACCTTAATTTTTCCTATCATCGATTATGCTGATGTGTGCTACTATGACCTGAATGCAGATCTCCTCAATAAACTTGACCGTCTTCTAAATAACTGCATTCGATTTGTTTTCAATCTCCGTAAATATGACCATGTCTCTATACATCGATCGCTTCTAAGGTGGTTGCCCATACGTCAACGCAGAGAGCAAAGGGCACTAACCACTTTGTTTTCGTTCCTTAACAGTCCCAATTTTCCTTCTTACTTAGCCCCTCACTTTCAGTACATTTGCGCCAACCACAATAGAAATTTACGATCATCAAATAACCGTCTTCTCCAATGTCCCACTCATCGTACTGACTTCATTCACTGTTCCTTCTTCGTCCAGGCTATTTCTTTGTGGAATGCGCTTCCCCAGGAAATCAGGATGGCTACCAACCGATTGGCTTTTAAATTGAAGGTTCGTGAGCACATTCACAAAAAAACGGCTGTAGTTTCGTCACAGCGCTAATGTTTTCCCTTGGTATGATTATCATGTTCATGTGTTTAAGTTTTTTTTTTGTATATATTTATTGTATTATATTATACCTATTATACAGGGTGGCAGGGACATCGACGCACATCCGCTTACCATGGATTCAGTACATGATTCTGGACCCCCCTGCGTTGAAATTTTTCGTCGGCTTTTCCTTAAATTTTACGTTTTTTTCTGCATTTTTTTTTACTGTAAACTGTATATAAACATTATTTTTACCTATTCCAATGAGATTTTGTAAATTCACTTGTTTCACTTAAACCAGCAATGAAAGTAAAACAGGAAAGGGCTACCTGATCAGCTGTTTTTCTAAACTTCAAATGCGAGGTCAACACTAGCATAGTAGGTGCCTTCGCTTTTCGCTTTCTACCTAATGCCAACATTCTATTGTCGGCCACAAAGGACGCCACCGCACCGGGCGGCGCGCGGTCTAGTCTGTACGATATTTTTTTAACCAGCCATTTCCGAGATGAATGACCTTCGTAATTTCATTTATGGCATCAGGTGCAACCTTTTCACGACGTTTGCGCGTCGATGTCCCTGCCACCCTGTATTTTATGATATTTATCATATTTATTATATTTATTGTTTACATATGTATAAATAAACTATGTTTACTTCTCTTGAAATTTCTTACGGAATTGCACCTACCACTGTTTGTCTCTGCATGACCTAAAGGTTGACTGGTAGAGAATGCCTAAGGCATTAAGTCCGCCTATGTACATTTGTGTGCTTGAAGTATTAAATAAATAAATAAATAAAATTGTACCTAGTATAATATGCGGCGTAATATAGGTAATGCCCCTCATTTGTATCAATTCTGTCTATGAAAAGAGTCGCATCAGCGATGCGACTGACTTAGTTGAAAGGAGTTATAAAACTTAAAATGTATCTATTTATATTTTAGGGTGTTGACGCTGCTTTACTACCAACAGTTTCATTCCCGGCTTTTGCCACGCATGAGGAACACCTAGTTCAGTTAACAAAAAATAATATTTTAAGACGTTTACATGGCAAATGTGGCTTCAAAAGATTCAGCCGTGATGGGTACAAGTGCGTGCTCGAAGATCCGAACAGGAGGTACTACCATGAAGGGGAACTCAAGGAGTTTGATGGTATTGAGTCAGAGTGGCCTCTGTTCTATGTTATGATGATTATCGATGGCGTGTTCCGCACACTACCTGATCAAGTTGAAGAATACCAGAAACTATTAAAAGCTAGGATATATATGGACGAATTTGGAGGTTCGTAACTTTAACTGTTGCCAATATTCCTTACATAGATACAACTTTGTTACCTTTGTAAGTTAGAACTTTTAAGTTAATGAAGTTTTTTTTTGTGTATATATTTTTTATATTATAGTTTATGATATGTATCATATTTACTATTTACATATATTTAAATAAATTATAAGTATACTTCTCTTTCAAATTTCTTACGGTATTGCACCTACCACTGTTTGTCTCTACATGACCTAAAGGTTATCTGGTAGAAAATGCCTAAGGGATTAAGTCCGCTTAAGTACATTTATGTGCTTTAAGTATTGAATAAACAAATAAATAATGTGTATTATTTCAGATCCGGTTATTCCATGGTATTATTACGTTCCCCGGGAGGGTATAGAAAATGAGCGTAGTGAACCAAATTCAGTGCGAAGATTGCCTGCAAGTAAGTTCTTTATCAATTTTTAATCTTTTATCGACGGCTTTAATATGCAGCAGTCAGTCGCTGCCGTTACGGGAAGTCAGAAGCCCGAAAGTCTGACCACCAGTTTAACCAAGGGGTATCGTGTTACCCAGTAACTGGGTTGTGGAGGTCCGACAGGCAGTCGCTCCATGTAAAACACTGGTTTTCAGCTGTATCCTCTTAAAAACTGGAAGCCGACCTCAACATAGTTGGGAAAAGGCTAGCCCGATGATGATGATGATGATGTTTTGGCTAATATGATAGATAAAAATACAACTATGTTTAATATAACTATCGAGTTATTATTTGTAAAAAAGCCAAAACTGTCATAAATTGTGTAGGTCGATTAGGCTGCGGCCAAATGATTAAATAAAGAAAATTTAACCAATATTTAAAAATCAATTAAAAAATTCCAGATCATCCCAGTGACAGTAATGAAAAAGGTAAAAAATAATAATTGCATTGAGAATGGTTTTTTCTTCTTGTTTAACACTTTTTCGTTTTTTTTTCTGTTGTATTTAACCAGATCAACTTCTTTCTCGAGTATTCGGTGATTTTAGCTACCAACATGAACCGACCATAAACCGCTTTTTCTTTCTAAAGTATACAGAGTGGAAATATTAATGGGCCCAAAGGCACTTTTAATTGTTAAGATAGTTTTTATGTAAAGGAAACAATCTTTAGTCTTTTTAAATAAATAAACTGCATTCACAGATTTCTCGACAAGTAAACCTACACCAGGAATCGAACCAGCAAAGGATTAAAATTTAAAAAAAAATGCTAACCTTACTGAAAAATCTGTGAATGAAAGATTTGTTTTATTTTTAAAAATTAAACAATGTTTCCTAAAAGCGCAATAAGGATTTAAAGTGGTTAGCTTTCAGGGCCTATTAATTTTTCCAGCCTGGCGTTTAAACTTTGCACAAGTTACTAACTCTTTTCAATTTCTGGTATCTAATTGTTGAAGGTAACTAATACGCTTTTTAACGCGCTTAATATACTTTTAATGAACAAAATAAAACTGCGTGCAGTAGCTTTTTTGTGCTAATCAATTTTACTTGCTTTTCTCAATAGATTAGATAGAAACCAAGAACTAAATCTTAGTATTTGAATAACATTATTGAACACACAATTTTGAATGAAGTCAGCCCTCAACAATTTGATAGCAGCTATAGGGGTGCTTGAATTGTTTATTGTCTGCGTAGTTCCCGTTTCCTTGGGAATTCAGCGATAAAAAGAAAGAATTTTTGAAATCAGCACAGTAGTTTTCGAGTTTATTCATTACAAACATACAAACAATTTTTTTTCCCTTAATATTAGTAGTGTAGATGTAGACTAGCACTTTGCTCGCGACTACGTCCGCGTGTAGTTCGTACTTTAATGTGGCTTGCTATTTGTAGAAGATTTTTTCAAAATCGGTTCAGTAGATCTATAGATTACACCCTTCAACGTCACAAACCCCTAACTTTTTCTCTTTATTATATTATAAGTATAGATTATGCATACGAGGTTATGTGCCTAATCCTTTACGTAGGTAGATGTGCAGACATATTATCAGGCTTTTTACCACTCCACACCCGCCCCGCCAAAAGATGCCGCCGACTCACAAAATCACGCCAAACTAAGACTCTCAAATGAGTAAAAGTAATAAATACACAAATGAAAGTTTTAAAAATTGTATTTTATTCATAAAAAATCTTGTCACGCTTTCAGGGCAATATATGGGTCTAAAAATTAAATAAAAAAATAGACACAGATGCATATTGAGCTGGACAGGCTATATGTGTCTGTTTTTTTATTAAATTTTTGCGACCCTTATGAAGTTAGCATTTTGCTAAGGAAAAAGATTGTAGAGATACCATTCCCTATGGTTAGTAGCGTATATAGTTTCCTATAGCCTTAGTGATCTCTGTTCAGCTAATTTCTTTATATAAAACACACATAAGTATATTTAGTTACAACTATTGAACTTCTAAAAGGCGGTGGTCAATATTATAGGACCAATAAACCGCGACCTCTGCTCATAAACTAAACGAACGTAGGTATCTGATCTACATTATTTGAATGCACCTAATATTTACTTGATATATTAGACACAGGTGGTCTGTTCCTGTGGGCGCAGTCGTTGTTCGTGTTGGCTCAGCTGCTGACCGGCGGCCTGCTACACGTCAACGAGCTGGACCCTATCAGGAGGTACCTGCCCTCATACAATCGTCCTCGACGCGCCGGACGATATTCTGCTTTTCAGGTACATATTCATGTCATCAGAAAGTTATTCATGTAATAAATATAATACATAATTATGTCTAATTAGGTATTTGGTCAATAGTACATCTGTTTGTACACCCCTGCACGTGTAGAGATGGTAGTCCATAAACGTTTGTCGATGTTGGGCCGTATTTGCGCGTGACTTCTTCGATGGTGATAAATGTTTCACAAGAAGGTGGCTGAAGCTTTCATCGGGCAAGGCTCTAGAAAGGATTTATTTTTTAAGTCAATAATATCACTGCAATCACGAAATGGCATTTTTGTATTTTTTAACATTGGTTTAAATATCAAAATTATTTTACTTTCATGTATCTCATGCAGGGTAAACCCACTTGTGTAAGTATTAGGAGTAAGTATGTTGCCATGAGCTACAAAACTGCTGTAGGTACTGTGTTCTTTGCATTCCTTGTACTTGCATGTACCAGCTATGCCAGTGCCAATAACATTGATATTTTAAAGGAAATAATTTATTTACGCATTTAAATTTGCATTATCATGCTTATTTTGAGCGGCAATTACAATTCATGCTGAATTTATGTTTAATTAAATAAACTGAATCGTGCTTTTTTAAAGTTCCGCGATGCAGATACACATATTTTTATTCTATAATAATTGACACATGTATATTCGTAAATAATATATGATTAATATTACTGTGTTGAATGTTGTGCATGGATAAATATTATGTTTGTTTTCGCAGGGAATAGCAACAGATCTGGTGGTCCAAGTAGTGTTAATAGCAGAGTCTATGCGACTACAGGCCATGATGGGCACTTACGGTATACAGACCCAGACACCACACGAGGTTGAACCTGTGCAGGTTAGAATAATATTTAAAATAATAATGATCGCACGTTGACATAATTACACAACTAGTTTTAGAAAGAGACACAGAACTGACTATGTAATGTACGAGAGCCTACAAATTCGACAATGTTTAAGAAAACAAAAGAGATGGTTTTAAGCATAATGCAAACAACTTATTTCTAAGGTTTGCAGTTCAACTCAGCTGGTGCACGTGTACCGAGAGCTAGGAGTCTGCCCGAAGTTAAAGCTCACCGGACGTCCCATTAGACCCGTGGGCTCTCTCGGTACGAGCAAGGTATGCCTGATATTCCTTATTTATTCAATGAAGAAAAATGACGTCCTACTTAAGAAAAAACTTTTTTACAAAAAAAACAACCGACTTCTTAAAAAAAAACTAACAGGTGAAAAATAACTCCAGTTTCGGAAGTCTGTGGCTTTGGTGGTTTTGTTTCGTTCATTATTGGCCACCGACTTCCGAAACTGGAGTTATTTTTCACCTGTTAGTTTTTTTTTAAGAAGTTGGTTGTTTTTTTTTTGTAAAAAAGTTTTTATTTTGTAATTTTTAGTTTCTTTGTATGTAAAGAAAGTCTTTCAAAACTTGTAAGAATCATTGAAATTGGATAACAATTGCTAAAGAAGTTCTATCTCTAAACATTAATCTGTACATCTCTGCCGGCCCCTTTTAAAATAGAATGGCATAATGTTATGTTGTGGAAATACAAAAGTTCAGCATAGACATCTGACTATAGCAATCGCGAATAATTAGCTGTTATGCGTTGAAGAGTTCCGTTGCCTGTCTTCTTCATCAGTTTTTCTTCACCAAATGATACTTTCTAAATGAAAATGCTTGATTTGTTACTAAAAATGTTGAAATCGGTGCATGTGTGCCTATATTTTTTGAGGAGTTCCCTCAATTCCTCGAAGATCCCTCATCAGGTATGAGTTTTGATACAAATGGGACCAATCTGTTAGTATACCCTATCAAACAAAAAAAGAATTTTGAAAATCGGTCCATAAATGACGGAGTACTGAGGTAACAAACCCTAAAAAAAAAAAAAATTTTGAAGTCGGTTAAAAAATAATATAGTCCTACAATGAGATAGTCCTACTTAAGAAAAATCAGATAGTCCTACTTAAGAAAAATCAGACAGTCCTACTTAAGAAAAATCAGACAGTCCTTCTTAAGAAAAATCAGATAGTCCTACTTAAGAAACGTGATATAGTTCTACTTTTGCTTATCATTTAAGTTGAATGCGCCAGATTTTCCCACGAAAATTTTGTTGTGTTTTTTGCTATTAGCCGTTAAGTGACAGGTTGTATGTTGATTAAAATCCTGGAACATTCACCTTAATGGCTTAAATAGTGTAGTGCTCAGTCTATTTTGAAGAGCAGTTTGTACCTTTATGTTGTGGCGTATTCCATTACAAAACTAATTCTAAGTAGGTAATATTCATTGATTCCTGTCCTGTCACATACCTGTTAACTCGTAGCTAAGTTCTAGGCTGACACAATAAAAACATCCAGTGACATGTTATTATTGTTTCAGATATACAGGGTGTGCGGCATGACCGTGTTGTGCTACCCGCTCATATTCGAAGTGTCGGAGTTCTACTTGTATAGAGACATGGCTCTGCTCATCGACGACATCAAGACTGAGTTGCAGTTCGTTGGCAAGTAAGACGTAGATACTACTTTGTTGCACTTTCTTTTCATGCTTACTAAACGCAACTGCTTTCTTTGTCTGCGGGCACGAAATCAGCGGCGGCTGAGCGAGATTATAATACTGTTTAAGTTTATTACAAAAATACATAGCGTTTTACGCCGCACAAGCACATCAAGCTACCCCAAACTAAGTTCTTCCCAATTGAACATGACCCTTATTTTGTTTGCAATAAAGTTTAAAGAAATTTGACACATAGGGGTAGTTTCATCGCGCCTTTTTCCTTTCAAAATATTTATGAAAATCTCTAAATCGCCGCAGCGCTACGTAGTTCCGCTTGTTACCATCGTTACGCCTATGATTTTATGCCCAGAGCAGGGAGGTTCTCATCCCTGACAGACTGATTTACCCAAAAATAAAGGTATCTTTAAATTTCGGTATGACGTCATACCGTTAAATAAGGGTTACCTCAATTTTTCGACTTTAAGGAGGATATTCACGTTAGTTAAAAGTTGTTTGTTACATGTGAGGACTGTAATGATTTTAAATAATTGAGATAAATACCTTGTTAGTATCCAACAATATTACATTAGCGTAAAAATCCTCCTCAAAGTTTTGTTTCTATTCACCCTTGAGTTTCTATCCACCCCGTTTTACGGTAGCATTATTTTTTTCAGTAGCGGAATTTCGAGGTTGGAAATGCGCAAGTTTTTCGGTACCACAATTGTGTAAAGGTTAAATAACGGTATAGCCCAACCTTTATTTCTAAAGGTATCGGTATAGCCCACCTATATTTTAAACCGGACCCCGGAACATTTTTGGGGTATCTTATCGTAACCGCTTTCAGTCCCTGGCCCAGAGACCTTATTCAACATAATAATTATCTTGTCTCACTAAGATCATTGTCACGTAATGTCCGTAGATACTGGCGCCTGTCCGGCCGGCCGACGGTGTGCCTGCTGGTGCGCGAGGAGCACATGCGCGACCCGCACTTCAAGCACATGCTCGACCTGTTCGCGATGCTCAAGAAGGGCCACTGCGACGGCGTCAAAGTGCGCCTCGGGAGGCTCCAGAACTTGATCTCTAGCTCTTGTATGGGTACGTGTCTTATTCTTATGAACACAAATTTACGAACGGCCATATTAGCCCAGTCGAGGTATTTCATATTCAAATCCATAATTTCTAACAAAACATTATAACCACAGTATAAATATTAATACAGTAGGACGATGCCTTTGATGTCTGGAAAAATGCTGACAACTTCTACACGCGTTTGACTTGAATAATACCTCCCGCACTACGAACATCGGTTTGTTCGCAGTGCGGGAGCAGCTTTCCCGCGTCTCGCCCCTCACACCCCGCACGATTTCCCTGTCTAGACAGCTTCGTCGGACGACTGTATGTTTTTAGACTGTGATTATAACATAACATCACACCTGTTATGCCCAAAGGGTTAGGCAGAGGTTTACCTGTACTTAGTAGCTTATAATTCATAATTCATTTATTTATTGTACTTAGTAGCTACACCCACATTTCGCCGATTATGTTTAAGTCCCATGTAATAGGAGGCGAGCCTATTGCAATCGGGCAACAATCCAGACTCCAGGCTGATACTGAGAAAATCCAGATAGGAAAACTCAATAACACTTTGGGCGACCTGAGACCAGAATTTCTTATTGATATTATTTCCACTTGCATAAATTTCAACTTTAACTTAGTGAAAATTAAGTCGTTTTGAGTATGACTTGAAAAGAAAAAATTGTTAGAGGAGTAGCGCAAACTAAACTTTATGTGTGGGTGTTAAAGTTAGCTTTCCAAAATCTCTTGATTTTTAGCAGGTTTGGAAGCTGGATTATTGCAAAAGCAGGATAGTTACTTACAATTGGTCGAGTAGATTCGATCGGTCGGTCGATAATGTAATAATTTATTACCTCATATCAATAATAACTAGTAATTTAAGTTTTTGTCTAATTTATGTATTATGTTGCCCTAAACCCTTAACCTAACCGGGTTTCATGTTGGAACTTATATTAAATGTAACAACAAATGTACACATGAACGCAATAAACATTTTAGTTTTGAGTTTGGGTAGTTGTAGGTTTTAGATATTACGTACATATAACATGTTTATAAGAGACTAGCAGAGGTCCCGCGGTTTCACCCGCGTAGTTCCTGTTCCCGTGGGATTACAGGGATAAAAAGTAGCCTTTGTCATCCGGGAATAGTGTAGCTTTCCACCAGTGCAATATTTTTTTAAATTGGATCATTAGTTCCGAAGATTACCCCCTACATACAAACTTACAAACAAACAAACAAATTTTACCTCTTTATAATATTAGTATAGATGAATTTTTCAAGTTTTTAAAATTTCACATTGTTGTCGCTCTTCGGATGTTCTGTTGTGGCGCGTCACAACAGATATAACACACCAGATACACACAACACAACAGATACAAACATTTAAAACAACCCGCTGCTACACAAAGCAGCACAGCCAACGCACTAATATTATCTTAAACTTCCGTTATTACGAATTTGTCCGCTAAGTACGTGGTCCTAAAATCTGTGCGTAGTTACTACGGTACAACCCAACACACAAAAATATGAACATAGTTTTAATCAAAATCAAAATCAAAAATCAAAAGTTTTTATTCAAACTAGGCTGAGAATCAGCACTTTTTGAACGTCAAAAAAATACATAAAGACAGTCCCCCAAAAACGGCCCACCCTTCGCCCCTAATGTTATGTGTTCCTCACACAGAACATCTGGACTTCATGAGCCAAGGCGAGTTCCCATCGGAGATGTTCACTCAGTTCCGCCAGCTGGAGCACGAGTACATTGGCTACCAGTCCTTGACGGACGTCCCGCGCACGCTCACGTACCGAGAAGAGAACATTTCCTACGAAGCCTTCAAGAACCGCTCGACACCCGACATAGTCGCTGCTCTGAGGTCACTCGACAACATCTTCGCCCAGTGTCAGCTGTGGGGGATCTTGATAGGAAGGGAAGGACCTATGTTTGAGGTACGCATAATATTAACAGAATCTGATTCATTCGTTTATTCTCTGATTCATTTATTTATTTGGGAAAACAAACAGTTATACAAAGTGTCATAACCAATAGTCTTTATTATCTGAAATTGATAGTATAATTATGTGTAACTCACAATGTTATCCACATATTATGTTACTTATTCAATCTATCAAAAATAATCTAACTCGTATTCACAGTCTATTTGTCTTATTTGGTAAACATAATATGCGGCGTACAGCATTTTGAATTTTAAACGTCGACTAATTAATTTGAGACTTTTAATTCCGGTCTCAAAAAATGGGTTTTTGGTATCTAAGATTTCCACGTTTACGTGACTCCGTGTATTTGAAGCAATATCTCGTTCTATGTTTGTGCACAAAACAACTTACGAAAAGAAATGCAATACGACGTGGTACATCCATCTTTCCGCCACTGCGTGCGCTCTTGGTTAAATCGAACAGCGCGCGCTTCCCAGGTACCTGGAACACATTTCCGTCCCTTTTCACGAAAAATCATTACCCACAACCAAGAGAAA
Organism: Euplexia lucipara; assembly: GCA_921972225.1. NCBI lineage: Eukaryota > Metazoa > Arthropoda > Insecta > Lepidoptera > Noctuidae > Euplexia > Euplexia lucipara. Next base: position 16,914,795 of record OV179146.1, read on the forward strand.
AAATGGTACACTTAAAAAATACACTGTAGCTGAGTGTGCTTGAACAAAGTCTTATTACATTGATTGCAATACAGATAAACGGCACAAACGCGTTAGAGTCCCTCAAGTCTCTGTACCACAGCGCCGGAGTGTTGCGACACTGGCGCGCCGTGCGGTACTGCTCGTCGCTGCTGAACCACACCGTGGACTCCATCAGCCCCTTTATCACCACTGTGCTGGTCAACGGGAAACAGGTGATTTCGTGATATAAATTAATTATTGCAATATAAACCTTATGCCAATAACATAGAAGTTGTATCAAGCGCTTGTTTCGTTTAAGACTCACGCACATTAAATGCAACAACCATTTGCTCTAAATTGCCTTATGATCTGGGGGCACGGTAGTGCCCCCGCCAAGACGAGCCAATTAGCGAAGCGCAAGTGCACTACCTACCTTTTCTCAAAGTGTTTCGTCGTTTTTTTGAACCTTCGTACAGTTGGTTCATATTCTCAGGATATGATGTCAATAAAAGACTAATTAAACATACATAGTCTCAATTGGATAGCTCTAATACTTTAGATTTTATTGATATCTCAAAGCTGAAATTTGGTATGTAATCTAAGTTTAGTATACAACCAATAAAAAAAATCATAAACTTATGACTTTCGCCCCCCATCCCCTAAAATGGGGGGGGGGGGGGAGTTTGTATGAGATAATATTATCGCTTAAGAGCGAAATATCGCCCTGATTTATCGCTTATGGTAATCAGTAAATCATCAAAGATAAAACGCAAAGACAGAGAATGGGCTATGAAAACCGGCACTGCTGATGTGCAAGAAATACACCCCAAAAAAAGAAGAAAAAAATAAACACTAATACGGCCTAGCAACTTACAAAAAGAACTGAAATCCCACCAAAAACATTTCATGTAAAATGTATTTCTTAGGGCAAACCTTATGTGGTCGTCTTGGCAACATTTTACATGAAATGTTTTTGGTGGTATATATTGCTCTAAAACAACAAAAAAAGAAAGGTTGTTTTCAATTTTTTGATCACTTACTAGATAACAACTCACTTATCAATTATTATTCAAAAAAGCAAAACAAATGTTTAAATTAATTTAATGTTCTAACAGTAAATTCAAAGAGATGCTAACACTTACTAGTTCACTACACAAACAAAACTTTATTTTTTTTACAGAAATAATAAATTAAAATAATATGGTACAGCCAAATTTTCACAATTGAACATGCGCCTTATTCTGTTTGCAATAAAGTTCAAAAACTATCAAAAAAATTGTCACATTGGGGCTTGATGTTTTGGCCTCTGTACTTACATATTTAAAAGTAATAAAGGAATAAAAAGAATCTAATAAATTGCATGAAATTCCTTCGTAGCTCGGTGGATAGCGGCTTAGTTCACGATTGTTATTTATTACTTATTTTAGTGCTAAAATAAATTCCAAGCCAAGAAGGTGTTTCTGTTATTTAAATCTAGTGGTTCTATTTAAGTATTTGTTCCAGTGTAAGTAACTGAGTATTGGCAATAGTAAACACTACTGACTGTGACATTTTTCAAAGCTTTTTGAACTTCGGAAGGCAAACTCAAAACTTGACAAGAGTTCACGCTTTTTTTTGAGTTTCTTACACTTAAGACTATTTAAGGTACACACATGTTTCATACATAAACAAAACTAATATTATTTTTAACAATACTTTCCCTTTTATAAACAGCTAACAGTGGGTGTGATTGGCCAGAAGGAGACCGTATTTGACAAGCCTATGACGCCCGGCGAAATTCAGTCTGTCATGTATTCTACTATACAACCTTACGATGTTATTGGTGCCGTGTTACAACAGGTTAGTAATGTATCAAAGTACTTTAGAATATGAGCGAGTAAAAATATTCATATACTTTTATCCTGGTTTACCAAGAATTTGGTCCATCAACTCTGTTGTTATTAATCTAAGCTAAACATCGAAAATCACTTTTTTATTCTAATATTATAAAGAGATTTGTATTTTTGTATAAGTAAGAAATAAACTCAAAAACTACTTAACCAATTTGTAAAAATCTCCCACCGCTGGGAAGATAAACTATCTCCTGGTGACTTAGGCTACTTTCATCCCTGTACTCACACGGGAACGGGTCCTACGCGGGTGAAACCGCGTGATTTCCGCTAGTATTCAATTAATTTGCTGTAATATCTTACCCCGATAAATACATACAACACCTCCTACCTGTACACTGGGTGAGTTCACAAACGCCACGTACTGTGTAGCTTGTATAGTTAAATAATTTTATTTTTTAGTTACTTTGTTGCATGAGATTTAATCTGTAATGGCAAAGAAAACAAGTCCTGTGAATAAATAAAAATCAATTTACACGAGCGAAAAAGAAAGAGATTGAATAAACACCCATCAAACTTCATCAGGAAATCGTGCTTTACTCGGGGCGTCTGATCGCTACGAACCCGGACATGTTTCGTGGCATTCTGAAGATCCGCGTGGGCTGGGTACTGGAGGCCATCCGCATCTACCTTCAGTTGTTTCCCGAAGAGAAGCGCGCGGACGGTACGCTGGAGTCTCTCTCGCCCTACAAGCTTCGCACGTTGCTTCAGAGAGTGCTCACTGTCTCCGACTGGGCTGAGGAGAGAGGGTATGTTTTGCATTGCTATGTTTTACATACATAATACAGGGGGTAGCGAGGGGAGTGAATTGTTAGACTCCCCTCGCGACGTCTAAGAGGGGCGCGCGTGAAACCGACGCGCCGCCACCTCGTTTCCAGGTACGTGGGGTTATCAGGTCGCCAAACCTAATAGCCGGATAGATCAGCCAGTTTGCCCGGACATTTGGGTAAAAAGGGACCCTAGATTATTGAGGAGGATTTTGTGTCTCAGTATACGACAAAAAAAATACGTGAAATCAAGTTTATTCATTATTACCATAAAAAAAGTTTCTTAAAAGGCTGGACACCGTTTATTTAGGACGGACACGCAATCAAAAAGCTCAACTATGTCCGGTTTTATTCGGACGCCTGGCTACCCTATTCACACCATCTGCTCGATAATGTTAAATTGTATGTTATGCAAACTTAAATCAAAGTCAGTCAAGTTCTTACAGCCAGGGTATAATAATTACATTACATTATATCCCGTTGGGCGATAATGTGTTGTGAATTAGAAACCTCAATTAAAAGATTGTAAAAATTGGTTTCGAAAATACTTTTTGAAAATTGATTTGCTTTTTCTTATCTCACAAAAGGTGTGAAAAGTAGAGTATGAGCATAAAGGTGTATTTGTCTTAGACTAACTAATAGTTAGTACCTTCCCTACTGTGGAAGCAGAATGCAGTCCGAAGAGTAGCGACGATGATTATGTATTCTTGAGAGACTTCGCTTGCCAAGGCATGCATTTTTTCTAGGATAAAAGTAGTAGGACATTGACGTCGAAAAATAAGCTGAATATCACCGGCTAATTTTTAAAATAATAAAGCACTTTTTAACAGGTTGACACCGTTACAAAGGCGTCAGTTAGAAGGCTGCCTGTGTCGCGTGCCAAAACACTTCTACATACAAGTCTGGGATATATTGCTACGAACACCGAAAGGGATTGTTATTCAAGTAAGGTCATTTATGAAATTATGAATTATGTTCAGCAAATTTAATTGACTGTAACTGGTGACACAGAAAACATTTATTGCATAATATTTTCATTGTAAGATTGTCCATGACAGTGATGGTTAAAATGGTATTTCATGCATTTTATTGTTTTCTTCTTTTTGGTACAAACCCGTTTCTGTTTTTTTTTTATTATTGCATTGCCAACTCAGGGGTTCGCTTATTCGCAGGGCCACTCGATCCCGGCGGACCCGACGCTGGTGAACATGTCGCGCTCGGAGCTGGCGTTCGCGCTGCTGGTGGAGGAGGCGCTGGTGCGCGTGCAGGCGCCGGCGCGGCGCCAGCTGTGCGTGGAGCTGCTGTGCGTGCTGGCCACCATCCTGCGCCGCAACCCCGAGCTCTACCTGCAGCAGCCGCTCCACATCGACCGGCTCGTGGACGACGCGCAGCTCACCTTCGCCAAGGTTACTGTCTTACATCTGGTGAACGGGGAGGGGTCTGACTGACTCTTACTGACTAAAAACCACCCCGTATTCCTTTTCACACCTGCGCCGGGGGTCACGGGAACAAAAGATACTTCTGCGACCCTCGACTGGTGCCGGCCCCAAGGGCCTCGCCAAGTCAGCGAGTGGAGTGAAGTGTTAGACTCCCCTCGCGAGGTCTAAGAGGGGCGCGCGTGAACCCGACGCGCCGCCACCTCGTTTCCATGTACGTGGGGGGCGACGGACGTCCCCGAGTCGGGCTCCGTACAGGGCCATCGATCGCTCGATCCCCACGTAAGAATCGGCCCTCTGGCCCCCCAGTTCGGGAACACGCATCTTACCTTCACCAAGTTTACTGTCGTGCATCGGAATTTTAAAATCAACTATATTATTATCTATCATTAAAAAACTTTTGATAATCAAAAGACTAAACGATATCAGACATGGCCACGTTTAATTTTGATCATATATCCAGTTGCTTTTTTTCTGATAAATCAGCTGATTCATCAGTCAATGTATGGTCGGGGACCTTTACGACTCCGGGTTTACTTGGAGCAGATTGCTTCTCGGTCCTACCAAGAAGCAACCGCAACAGCAAAGAAAGAACGAGTCACTTGAAAAGTTTGAGCACTAACGTAAGGTTTGATAAAGGACGCCTCTATGCATTTGGTGTCCTGGGAGTCGCACGACGCTCCCGGCGACACAGTTCCCCAAAAGCTAGTACTAGCAGTATATTCAGCATCATGAATAGCCTACAGGAGGGGAGGGGGCAGCTACCCCTCCTGGTTGGGTCCACCCTTAAGGAAGAAAAAAATAGTATTTATGTTGTTGGTGTTACAGGACGGCGGACCGAGCGACAGCAACTCACTGAGCTCGGCGGCGCCGGGCGTGTCGGTGGGCTACTTAGCTCGCGCCGTCGTCAACAGCGTGCTGCAGGGCGCCGCCGCACACCTGCAGGCCGCCGCGCAGCCCTCGTGCCTCGTCTCGTGACCATCTCGGAAGCATCCCGAGGGAAACAACGACAAAGGCCTAATTCTCAAGGTTTCGTGTACTTCATTGATATATCAAACCATGTTTGCTAAGTTTTGCGGTGACTAATTTCAAAGCATAAGCCGCAAGACAATTTAGAACATAAATTAATATGATACACGCAATTATTAATTAAAGCTCACTCTATCGCACAAGGCAAAGGGATTTAAAGGGAAAATACGCCTTTGCCGATGTGTGTGGGACACCATGGGTTAACAAATAAAACGTACTAGACCAGGCAAATCTTGCCATGTTTAGTTAGCTTACAGTTTTTTCCGTCTCTGACTTGTAAGCTTGTAAAGACTAGCGGATATAACTGAATATATCATCATACTTCTCATAGTTGTCTCAGCAACAAACAATGTTATGGACATTACAGCCATATTTAGATGTAAGATCAAAATATGTTGAGCAATATTTAGTTTAGTTTCCAAAGGTATAAATAATATTGGATATAATATTTACGATTATATATAGGCGTCCCAAATTGTTGTGAATAAATTGATGTTGGTAAATAATTGTTTAAGAAATAAAATGTTTTATAACTGTAGAAAAACGAAATTTGTGAGTAAACCAGTTCGCATTTAGCGAGTATGGACTATAGGTACTCACAAAATTGGTGATTTATCGATATTCTAAAAAGGGTGGAAGGGTCATCGACATACTGGTGTCTGGGGTCCATCCAGACCCAACAGTTAATTTTGGTCAGCATTTCTTAATTTCCAAGTTTTTCCTGATGTTCTTCTTCCTTTTATCTACACAAAATCATGATTTCTGTCTAACCCAATCAGATTTTAAATGAAAGAAATGACCATTTTAATTTTATAAGCTAATTTCTCATTACTTACCTTGTTAGGAATTATAATCTTTTTTCCATGGTTATTTACAAATCCAAGCAAAAAGAGCATAACAAAAAAAACTTAAAAATTACGTATAAATCGACGTAAAATGTTTATGCTGTGGGGTCCAAAATCTTATCTTGGTATCCGGATCTGCGTCGATGTCCCTTCAACCCTGTGTTAATATAAGGCATTGAAACAGACATCGATATGCATTCCTGTATAATTGGCTGCATGCTGGTTAAACTGGTCACCACAGACTCAACGCTGGTTCCGGCCACTATTGGCCAATTCTTTGTCAGCGATTTACTCCTACAAAATAAAATTGTTTAAATCGCATAATATTTGCTATGTAGGATATTATTGTCTTAACAGAAAACAAGGCAAATTGTTTATGTTTTAGTTTTCTTAACTATTTTTGCTTCATTTGTTAGTCTCATTTTTTTATTACATCGCTAGCAGAGCAATTGAATTCGATATAAACAATATTATTTTAAATCAAGAAGTAAAGATATACCTCTGCCTGTCACGTTTTTTACAAAAGTTTTGTCATACAATTGTTTATTAGTAGTTTTTGAATTGTTGAATAATATTGTAAAGTTTAGTAAATGAAATAAAAAACTGTACCACCATGACTGACTTTTTACAAGTTCTGTTACTTGATAATTGAGAATCTGGAGTGGAGCCTCTTCCAATTATTGAAGCCAAAGGAATTACGTAGTTTCAAAGAGACCACATACATTCTATTATCGACGCCATGTTTCCTTACAAGCACTGTTCTAAGCTACCATGGTAAAGACTCTTCTACAAATCTGTATCAATATAAATAAGAAAGAATAAGAAAATATAATTATGAAATTGTTATAATACTGTTTTTTTTATTGTATTTACGTTTATCCCCCACAAAATATTATTTAAACAAAAAAGCTGACTGCTTTAAATAATACCAGACTTTGATTTACCATCTGTTCAAAGTAAATCATGAGACAGGCAGTCATTTTAAGATTTTGCTTCCTGACGCAAAACATGTTTGTATTCATGTCTGTGAATATAATTTAAACAATATAAATAGCACTTGTTAACTTAGGCATTACAAATTCACAAATAAAATATAAACTCTTCTACAATTAGGATGTTTTATTATATAAAAACAATCACATGTATTCACAGGTAACGAAAGATCCTTCACACAAAACAGACTTTGTTCATACCATAGCACTCATTTCACTACTTAAATAAATTAAATTGGCTGTATGACTATTATAGTCCATTGTATACTTTATTATTTGGTGTTTGTTTAAGTATTTTCCGAAGTGCTGAAACAAAAATATAAAACAATTAGTACCAAAATATAGATCATAGATTATTTATTGACTGGCCTGTTGGTCTAATAGTTAGTTGCCCTAACTGTTATGCCGAAGGTTGTGGGTTCGATTCCCACCCAGGACAAAATTTTGTGTGAAGAGCATGATGATTTGTTGTGTCTGGGTGTAACTTATCTATAATATGTATGTATTTAGAATACACTAAGTATATAAGTATGTTTGTCAGCTGTTTAGTACCCATAACACAAGCTCTGCTTAGCTTGGGACTAGATGGCGTTGTGTGAAAGTGGTGGAATATTATTATTATTAACAGTGGTAAAATAAAGCTATACTAAGTCATAAGTCAGTACCTTCTTTTTCTTCATCAGTGAAGTCTTGTTTTGGGAAATCAATATCGAATGTGATGTAAAGATTTCCATTCAGATTATTGTTCTCAAAGTTGGGCATGCCTTCACCCTTCTTGCGGACGCGCGCGCCGGCCCAAGTTACCTTGTCACGGGATACTGAGACTTTGTGACCATCTAAATGCACCAATTCAATTGTGAATCCAGCTAATGCATCCTGCAAAATTGAATATTAATTAATTAGTTGCACCTACCACTGTTCGTCTCTGCATGACCTAAAGATTGACTGGCAGAAAATGCCTAAGGCATTAAGTACGACTATGTACGGACGCCAGAACATCAAGTTACCCCAATATGTCAAATATTCCCAATTGAATATGAACCTTATTCTGTTTAACATTAAGTTGTAAAACGATCAAAGAAATTTGACACATTGGGGCAAGTTGACGTGCTGTCGTCTGTACAATCGTGTGCTTGAAGTATTAAATAAATGCGGCGCCAAAATAATAATGCGATAATCCATGGTTATGTTCAGATGCACAATGGCCAGCACATCAAGCTACCCCAATGTGTGAAATTTATTTCATAGTTTTTATACTTTATTACAAACAGTTCATCAATTGGGAAAAAATTGACAGCTTGGGGTAGCTTGATGTGCTGGCGTTTGTTTAGTATGAATGACCATAAAAATATAAAGTATGAAAATAAACAAAGCATAGGAAGTATATGAACATGCCAGCAGATGGCATTCTGTAGTTTCTGCCAACCCACATGAGAAAAAGGCGTGAATGTATTATAAATAAACGCTTCTAATATAAGAAATCTATATCTATATGTTTATTAGGCAATGTGCTTGAATATATTAATTAACCAAAGTCTGGAAATAATTTTCAAAATTTTTCTTACTGAAAAAATTGCCAATATTTTTTATCAGATCGTATTCATGGTTGTTACATTGTATAACTATCACACTATGGAAGCGTGAAACCATTTAATGATTGGCAACTTTTCACGATAAGAATTTAATCTACACATCATAAAAACTAATGAAACTATTTTACTTTGTATATTAATCACAATACATAGTGACTATATTTATAGTTAGGTTTAGCTACAAGCGATAATCAAAAAAGCAATTTAGTTTCTAAAATAAACAGAAAAAAAAAATTAAGGCCTGAAGTGTCCCGTGTCCCCCACCCCACTCAATTTTATTTCTATTCCTAGTGACATAAATAAATTCCATCTGTTTTTTTCTAGTGTTTACCTAAGTAAAACCTGCCCTCAGCTAGATCCTAAACCTAAATTCTGGATGTGCCGCTTAGGTGTGATGGATTGTGTGATCACAAATTATAACCATTACCACTACGACAAGCACATGAGAATTACAACCTACCTCTAAAGTTATGGTGACATTGGTGTAGAGATCATCTCCTTTACGTGTGTACTGAGGGTGTCTCTCAGTTGTGAACACAATGATCAGGTCTCCAGGCTCTCCATCCATGTGTGGTTCTCCCTCTCCTCGTAATCTGGACTTATGGCCGTCTGGTGCACCTACTTCTACCTAAAAATATCATAAAATTTTAACATCACCAGCAACAATTCTGAAATATTGGTGTTTTGGTTCGTTTAGCAATTGTCTTAACTAATTTTGAACTGCATCACATCAATAATATCATGAAAAGTAACACATTTGTTATACAAATGTTACTTACTGTTATCAACATGTTTGAATTAGTTATATCAGTAAAAATTGATAATTGCGTATTACAATCATAATTTATTAACATCTTATTGGAAATTTACTTTTATTTTTATTCCAATTATAAACTATTAATTGGATCAAGGAAAAAATATGTTTATTACTAATAAATAAAAATAAAGGCGAACCTATCTTTATCAATGACACACATTAAATATTTAAAATAACACTGGCATTGAAAAAGTGCTGATTCTCTGCCTAATTTAAATGAATGAGCTTTCATTTAATTTGATCATAGTTACCTCAATTTCCAGTAGCCTCTCTTCATTGACAAACTTGACATTGGGGCATTCATCGCAAACTGTCTGTTGCATCATCTGGAAACGGCCAGGCCCAAGGTTTCTGGTCACCATCTCCTGTCTGCAGTTACATTTACGTGTACCTGACGCTGGTTTGATGACAGGCTTGTTTCTAGTTATCTAAAAAGAGAGAGATGTCATTATTCGATTATAAATATACTTAAACAGCTCAGAGACCACATGGATCTCTTGACAATATAGACCAAGATAATGTCTGGGCTTTAGGCGACTGACCTCTGGGCATGATAGTGTTTCTTCTCAGAGTATTGGAGTAGGAAACATCAACCTCACATAGTTTTTATTTAAATTTTGAAGTGTAATTATCAATTTCGATAACTGTTCTGTTACTTACCTCTATGAAATTTCCATTATAGAGCTCTTCAAGGGTGACCGTGAGATCCATAACAATATCCGCCCCGCGTGGTGTTTCGTGCTGTTGTGGCTCGCCACCAAAGTGGAAACCGAAATCTCCAAAGAAACTCGCAAATGGATCATTGTTATTCATCATACCGTCTTTCTTAAGACATTCCTCACCACAGCGATCATACAGTTCTCGCTTTTCGGGGTCCGAAAGAGCTTCATACGCGGCACCAAGATCTTGGAACTTTTGGGACGCATCAGGATCATCTTGATTCTTATCTGGATGCAGAGCTTTTGCTGATTTTCTGTAAGCTTTTTTTATTTCATTTGTGGTTGCTGAACGACTTACACCAAGAATTTGATAGAAGTCCCGATTGGCCAAAGTCAGCACTAACGCAGATGTAAGATAAATTAAACATAAATAGGCAGCGTTACTAAGCATTTTGTTAACTTTACACCTAGGAACTAATTGAGAAGCTAAAATAGCTTAAAATTCAAGTAAAAATCTGGAATGGTATTCCCTAACACATTTCGTCTTTTGACAACAGCAGTGCTGCCTGTACTCGTTTGACAAATGGCATACGAAGACCAATTCGTCCACTAGCGATTGGTCCACAACTTTTACGAACGAAAAAGTCTCAAGTAAATTGAGAAAACAATAAATTAGTACTTATTGCTTTTCAGATAAAGTTTATAATAGCTAAAAATTGTAATAAAATACCATCCAATCATCTAAAGACTCGTAGGCTTGATGTTACCAGATTATAAAAAAAATACGGCGTTATTAAAACTTTGCTTCATGCCCGCCCGTATGTGTATTCCCCGGAGTAGGCACCTTTAGAACACTCACATTTGGCCTGTTAAGTCTCATGTAATAAGGGCGAGCCTATTACCATCCACCGTGCAGGGGTTCAGTCTCCTCGTTGCAACTGGAAATTCGCAAAAAATTACATTGCCAGCCAGACTCGAACGAACCCAAGATCTCCAGCTAAGTAATAGCTCTTGCGTCTACTAGACCAACGAGACTGTAACTTTATAACTGGTGAATAGGTAGGCCGTTTCAGTTGGATGTAAAAGGCGTCAACGTCAGAGGGTCGGATAGGATGATAGGAATAGAAAGTTGATAACAGCGGCTATCAACACGCCTTCATTCAGCGTCTCTTGACCCTTGTGTCATTAAAGTATAAAACGAGGTGGTGAGCAGTAGGGTATCTCTGCCGATTACAGTATTTGCAGATGATGCTACCGCATGGCTTCAAGGTTAGCGTGTTGTTGCAACTTGCTTTGAAAACAGTTTTAGACAATCGCTTTTTATTAGTCGATTTAAAGGGGAAACCTGTGCTGTGATGCTCTTTAGAACCTGTGGCACGATCGCATTTTTGAAAAGTCATTGTGATACTAAAATTGATCGGTTGACAGTGACATTTAACAGCATTGCTTGCAGAAATACAATTCGGCTTTCTCATAAAATCCTTTAAATACAAATAAAACAGAACCGTTGAATTCAACAAATAATCTACGCAAGTAAACATGGCTTCTATTCTTGTACCAGAAGTCCCAGCTCCAGGATTCTCATTTGAGAACTGCCAGCGGTAAGAAATTACTGAACAAAAAACAAACCGATTACACTGCTATACAGTCATTTCGCGGAAGGCATACTTGAAGTCGATTTTGTATAAGACGAGTGTGCTGATAACGGGAAAAATACCAGAATGGTCAAATTGACTCCAGTTTTTGAGATAAACGCTTCTAACATTTTCCATAAAATGCTTCAATAAATGGGCCAAAAGATGTATTTAAAATTTATTTTTATTGTTTACCTTTACAAAAATACACAAAAATAATAATAGTTTGGGGTACCTTTAACTAGAATAAATAAATGAAGATCATGAAAAACTTTTCCTTTGGGATTTTCTCTTATTTACTTTGTCAGGACAATCTCTTTTCAAGGTCCAACAATAGTCAGCCATCATATGGCTGTCCCATCGACCTTGATATCTTTCTTCCATTATCCTGATATCCTGATGGAACCTTTCTCCTTGTTCCTCACTGTAATCACCCAGGTTCTGCGGGAATCGGTCCAAATGGCTGTGTAAGAAATGCAATTTTATGCTCATGTTGACTCCTAATCTGTTAAAATTTTGTAGCATTTTTGCAACTAGTTCTTGATATTCCGGCGCTTTGTGATTCCCCAAAAAGTTTTTTACTACCAACACAAAGCTTAACCATGCTTCAGATTCAATCTGTGTCATATGGGCTACAAACTCAGTGTCTTTTATCAGTGTACGTATTTGCGGTCCATCAAAGATGCCTGCTTTTAATTTTTCCATGCTAAGGGCTGGAAATTTTTGGCACACATATTTGAAACAGACACCATTTTTATCAAGGGCTTTAATAAACTGCTTCATTAGCCCAAGCTTAATGTGAAGGGGTGGAAGAAGGATGTTTTCTCGGCTTATCAACGGTTCATTTATCACATTTGCTTTTCCAACCTCCATATTTTCTCTCAAAGGCCAGATCTTTGTAATCCAGTGTTGGTTTCTTGCACGGCTATCCCATAAACATATGAAACAAGGGTACTTAGTATACCCTCCTTGCTGGCCTAGTAAAAAATTTACCATTTTCAAGTCCACGCAAACTAGCCACTGATGTTGTGCGTACGAAATCTTTTCTAAAACCATTTTAATATTTTGGTATTCTTCTTTTAGTTTTGTAGTATGACCAATCGGAACGCAAGCATACTTATTTCCATTGTGCAGTAATACACATTTTAGACTTCTTTTTGAGCTATCTATAAAAAGCCTCCAATCTTTAGCCTCATATTCAGGAAGACCCATAGATCTTAGGAGCCCAGGAATGTCATTACAAAAAACAAAGTTATCTTCTTCTGAAAAGTAAGGAAGAAGTTCACTCTCTCTGGTTCTAAAGGATGTAATGATAACACCAGGTTGAAGACATTGTTTTTCCTTTAACCTTGAAGCAAGAAGTTCGGCCGAAAGTTTCGGTAAATTCAAATCACGAACCAAATCATTGAGTTCGTCTTGAGAAAATCCAGGTTTCTTATAAACATCTTCTTCGAACTCACTTCCACTACTGCTCGACTGACCGCTTGATCCCTCTAACATTTCAAAATCATCACAATTTGATGTAGATGGTCTTGAAAACACTGGAATTGGCAAATCATCACTGTGAGATACTGGAGTTGTAACCGATTTCACACTCGGGTAAACCCAAGTACGTTTTTTGTACCGGTTCATACCTTTGACATTTACGGCACAAAAGTAACAGTCGTTTAAGTGATTACTTGGCTCATTCCACATCATCGGCACTCCAAATTGTAACCCTTTACGTCCTCCTTGGCTCCAGTAACGCAAAGATTCTACGCACGACTTGCACACGATGTTTGGCACCCAATATTTATTCCTTTTCACTAGTGGTATCCCGAAATATTCTCGGTAGACTGTTTTTACAAACTCTGTGATCTCTTTTCTTTGCTTTTGTAAACTAAACTTGCCGCAAATAAAGCAAAAACTGTTAGGATCGTTTAAACAAGGTTTACGTGGAAAACTCATGTTTTTGAAAGGAAAAATGCACTTTAACACAAAACAACCGATTTATAACTGATAACTTCAGGGTCTGATAGCTATAAAGTTAAGTTGTTGCAAATAAATCCCTGAAAAAATAACAAACGTAAGTGAAAACAAATCAATGAACTACAATGTTTGTAGGGTAGTTTGAAATTTTCAATTATTTCTTAGTTCCGTTTATCTCAATAACCAGAGTGAATCAAAAATAAATAAGCATGCAGCGTGAAGGTCTAATATGAGTATTAACAAAAACCATTAACAAAATCCCTGCCGCAGATTTTTTTATTTTTTTTGTATAGCAGTGTTATTCATTGCTGGCTCATATACATTAACTTTCTGTTTTCTTACAGCAACGCTTTCTTAGCCCATAAAGGATTTCCGGCTCCTAAAGCTACTAAAACCGGTACCACCATCGTGGGTATAATATACGCTGATGGGGTCATTCTGGGAGCTGATACCAGAGCGACTGAAAATACTGTAGTGTCTGACAAAAACTGTCAAAAAATACATTACCTAGCCGGCAATATGTACTGTTGCGGTGCCGGAACCGCCGCTGATACTGAAATGACTACGCAAACAGTTGCTTCGCAGTTGGAGTTACAAAGACTGCACACAGGACGCACGGTACCCGTTGAGACTGCTGCTACTTTATTGAAGCGTATGCTGTTCCGCTACCAGGGACACATTGGTGCAGCTCTGGTTCTTGGTGGTGTTGATAGAACTGGGCCTCATATTTATTGCATTTACCCTCATGGGTCTGTAGACAAATTGCCCTATGCAACAATGGGTAAGATTATCTTCATAATATTATTACTGTTCAACATATTTTTGGACAATGTTTATTAATAATATATTTAATTTTTACCAGGTTCTGGGTCCTTAGCTGCCATGGCAGTGTTTGAATCTGGTTGGAAGCCTAACATGAGTGAAGAAGAAGGAAAGAAGCTTGTTCGTGATGCTATCGCTGCTGGTATCTTCAATGACTTGGGATCAGGTTCCAATGTTGATCTATGTGTCATTCGTAACACAGGACCTGCTCAGTATCTTAGAACATATGAGGAGGCCAATGTTAAGGTAACTATTTGCATCTGATGCAGATTATCACTTGCTTATTATAAAATACTAGCAGACGTCACAGTTTCAACCTGTAGTTCCTATTTCCATGGGAATACAGGCATAAAAAGCCTATGCCTAGCCTATGTCATCCAGGGACAGTGTAACTTCCCAATGGTGAAAGAATTTTTCCAATCAGCCTAGTAGTTTCAGAGCCTATTCAATGCAAATAAACAAACAATCAAATCTTTCCTCTTATAACATTGAAACAACTATTTTTCAGGGTAAGAAACAAGGGTCTTACAGATATGCCCTGGGTACTACAGCTGTGCTGAAGCAGCGTGTCATTCCCCTGGAGGTTACATCCGTAAACATCAGCAGCCCGCAGCCAATGGAAGTATAAGCTTCCCACAGTCATCGTTAATTTCTCTCCATTTTGCATTATATTGCTTATAAAATAAATGTAATTTTTCTTATATTCTGTTGTACTGATTTCAAATTAAAAACAACCTCATGTAATATAAAATAATAATTTAATAAATTCTCAATACAAAAATAAAAATACTTATGGACGGAATGACTTCAACAAATGACCTTACCAGATAATATATTATAGTAGATTCTATAATGATACTTGTTGATTTTATGTGAGTATTACACTCCTTTCAGTCTCTATTGTGTACTTAAATAACGATTATACATTTTTGAGCACTGATTAGTTTGCCACTTTCTTTGAGATTCTAAAATAGAGAAGCACTCATTTTGTGAAAACCCATACTTTAGCCACGACGTGTTATGCGCATGGAAGAAAATAAATTCTTACATTTACATAAATATTCAATTGTTATAATAAATACTAATGTACGATAATCTTATAACAAAAATATACAAGATTCAAAGACGCGTAATTTCACTAAAAGGTTTCATGATTGCTGCCTAACTTCCTTCGCCCCCAAGTCTTGAAGTGCTTGACTATAATTTTGTTCTGATCAATCATGAGTATGGGTTATCACAATACCATTTTCACAGACAGTTGGCATCAATAATTATAGTGTAATTCCAAATGGAAATTACTTGAAATCCACTTGGAATCCACCATATACATGGTGCTGTTTGGGCAACGTAGACGTGTATGCTAGTAAGGTATAAATTGGAATGATTTACGAAATGGATAATGGCACCATGCCGTGGATTCGTGGTTTGGCATGACGGACACCTTGCCAACGCAAGCCAACTGACTATGAATGAGCGCGAATGTCACGATTAAGGGTATAGTTTATTACTTAAATGTATATGTATCCTTTCTAATAAGGTATATATTACCTACACAAGAAAAAGTGACAAGATCTTTGAAATGGCAGCTGAAATAGAAATACAGGTAGGTAAAACCTGTCATCCTTTCTTATGGATTATAAAATCCCAGGTGTCTTTCCATCTGAGATTCAAAAGGTCATGCTCAGTCAGGTCAATGTTCCCGTAGTTGAGGACACTAAATCTTTTGAAAGTAATTACAACATATCCTAACCATACTGCAATGCACAAAATGAATATGTTTGTCAGTGGGCGAGTTTTTTCTCTAGACTGAAGAATGTAGTAGATGTGCTCCATGACAAAAGATAGCAGTAAGATTTTAAACGTGTATGCGGGCAAGTAGTGGTGAAGAAACAGTGTACGGTCCATAAAGAAATAGGGTAAGTAATGAGTCCAGTACCCCAAGAAGAGGATATAGCCGGCGTCATAAAACTTCTGCATTGCTAACGGTGGTAAGTCGGTGCAAGCGCGACGCTGTCGGATGGCATACAGAGCGAGGAAAATACTGTACAGTAGCACGCAAAACGACCCGGTGTACCAAGTTATCAGATTTCCGATTAAATGAACTTGAGCCTGAAAAGTAAAATTCGATTATTAATTAAACGGTTGCGGGCGAGTGGCAATAGCATTCTACAGACAACGCGCAACGGCGCGGCGGAGAGTATCGACGACGATAGTTAAAGTTATGTGAGAAGGACTGATCTCTAAACATTAGGTTGGGATGTCCTTTTCACAATACTATTTAATCCGTCTTCTTCTTTTGTGTTTTATTTAACTACTAACACTAGAAATAAGTTGTATTATTGTATACTAACATAATGGATCATTGTTGTCCGAAAAATAATATTATTTTCAATTTTCGATTTCCAAAATCACTTACGTTTGAATTGGGTGATAGCCAATATGCGATCGAGCGGACAAGCAATGGCCACTCAGCCGGCTCACTGGCAAACATATGGCCGAGAGGCGCGTCGGGTGCGTGTGCTATCATTTTGTATTGCAACTCCGCAAACTTCTCCCAAAATGTCAACTGAGTCACAGCAGTCGGGATCATTTCTGCAGATACAAGTTCGCGTTCCCTTTCTTTTCTGTCTTCAGCTAAAATAATAAAAACAGTTCAACAAATGATGATGGCCCAGGGGTTTGTGTTTGTGCCTCTCATACACGTGGTTGTGGATTAAAACATGATTTTGTAGAATTAAAGTTTGTCTTGGAAATGACCAAAGTCTGTGAGGGAAAATATCATCAGGAAACCTAAACCATGAAATCGCTAATATGCCTTGAACAAGCGTGGTGGATAATGCTTTCTCTGTAGGTACGTGATTAAAGTTTTTGAACAATGATAGGCTAGTATAAATAAAAAGTAGTTGCTAAAGAAATTACAATTCGAATTATAGGTTCGGTGACCTGATTCCGGAGACATATATAGCGGCTTATGTGTGGCGCAGTGGACTGCTGGCTGATAATTATCTGGTTCTGTTATGTTACCTTTCGTGTATCTATGTTCTTCAACATTCCATACTGTATCCTGATGTGTCAGCACTTTATCAGCCACAACTTCATGTTGATGGAAGCCCCATGAAGGTAACTGGCGACCGCTGAATCTCAGCGCAGAGCCGGAGTCTACGTGCACTAATCGAACCATAGACCGGATGCTGTCCCACGTGGCGTCTTCGCTATCGCGGTTCACAATATCAACTCGCCAGAGATTCTGAGCCGGCATGGATACGTTATAGTCGATGTAGCAAGAGACTTCCTGAAAGATTAATTATGATGTATTACAAGTGTCTCCATTGCTTGGACAACAAAAATACAAAGTGCGTGTTGAACGCCACACAGTGTGTTTAGTAGTAGGCGTAGCCGGGATGATAATAATTATGCAAGCACATTATTATTCACAATATAAATTAGTTTGTATTTTAATAATGCTCAAAGAAATTATAAAGACGAAAATATAAGTTATTCTTGGGGTTGTAAACTTGTAACCAAAAGATCTCATATCTCAATAACTATTTATGTAAATATAAAAGCCTTTTTAACCGACTTCAGGAGGAGGTTCTCAATTCGATCGGTATTTTTTTTTATTCCTCATTTACGTGTATAAAGAATTTACTTTTGTATCTTCGCTACCCAAATATTTAGCGAATATATCGATCATCCAAATTTAACTGGTGGGTACAGTGGCGACTGAATGGCTGTTTAACATACGTCTACAACTCTCTCCCTGTTACCTACTTGCTACTCCATACCTGAGATTGAGGAGACACAGGTGCAGCCACATCATGCGAGTTCAAAGCTCGACTAGTGATGCCGTGAAGCAACTGTACAACATCTCCGTGTCGAATAGCGTCCGGCGGCCGCGACACGGACAGCGACGCCTGGTCCGGACGCTTCACTATCCACCAGTTGTTGACGTCCTTGAAGCTGTAGCAAGTGATCTGCTGCTGGTGAGACGAGCCGCGCCCGTCTGTGTACCGCACCGGGTACACGTGGGCGTGGGAGTGGAGCCAACATGTGCGACCATGAGTGTGTCTATAAGGAATACATTTGTTTCAGAACCTTCATTCTATTCAAATAGGTACGACTAAGCTACAGAGTTCAGTTTGATTACCGAAGAGTTATTTGAGAGCCGTGAGCCACGTGTAATGGTTGTCCCCGGGTTATACTTGCGAGTCCACCCTGCAGTGACGCTTGGAAAGCACTTGTCATGACACTATCATGCGGACCAGCTTTTGGTAGCATCATCAAGTGAGCATAAAATACTCCCACATACACCGCGAATGGTATAACGGTGAGTATAAGCAGTCTCCATAATGCTGACAACGCAAGGCGAAGTCCGGATTCCGTACGACCAATTCGTTGCCAAATCTGTCTTCCAACAAGGAACACTGCTAGTAAGTACGAATACACGCCCGAGTATTTGACTCTGAAACGGTAAAAATAACAAATAGTTATTGTTAAATTGTCTTTGTAGCCCAGAGGTTAAAACGCCTACCTCTCATGCACGAGGGTGTCGTTCAAATCCAGGAAAGTATGAATGTGGCTTTTACAATAAAAATAAATTATATCTTAACTATTATATTTCTATCTTAGAAACCATTGACATTGGTAATGGAAAAAAATGTGAGAAAAACCTAGACTTATCTAGACTAATATTATAAAGAGGTAAAGTTTGTGAGTTTGTAACGTTGTAGGGGGTAATATTTGGATCTACTGAAGCGATTTGGAAAACGCGGACAAAGTCGCGAGCGAAGTTCTAGTAATATAATATTTGAATCTTCACCAATGTCAATGATGAAGGTAAATATTGTGAAGAAACCTAGGCTTACAGTTATTAAAATCATGTATATAGCCATAAGGCTATTCGATAAATAAGACACTTGAGTTAAATATTCCCTCCATACAGAGTTCGATACCTATTGTTTATGTGTCGTAAACGCGACGTTATTTATGTTCACAGGATGCTTATGTACAAACTAGTTTAGAAAATTATACTTACGAGAAGCAACAACCAAGTGAGAGTGCAGCAATGCAAAGCCAAACAACGCTTGCAAGGCCCTTGCGGCGAGTACTTTTAATGGCACACAGAATTCCACACAGTCCAAAGAGTATCTGTATACTTTCTAATAACATAAACCTTGACTGGGCTAGAAAACAATTTTCTGAAAGCATGCACTAAATATATAAATTACTGAAGGAGTGATTCATAGCATAGAAACTTCTATTGAACTTATCGCTTTCACTTTAACTATTAAAACCTTGAAAAACAGAAATGTAAGGTCATGGCATTCATGACTTATTTCCACAACTACACAATGTGTAGCCACACAATCACATCTTAACTACAATGCAGTTCCTTAATATGCATTGTATGATAATTTAAACTCTATTTGCTTAACTTCAAGAATATCAAGTTAGATTTTATGAGTAATTTTTTAGGAATCCAGTAAATGTATTATTAAATGTAGTATGTTAGCAAATAACATTACAGAATTGAATTTATAACTCACCAAATAAAACAAGAAGACCAGCCAGAATAGCAGTCCAATGATAAAAAGATATCTCTAACATTAATTGATATGTAACTGCTACTAACATACTGCCAGCTAGTGCAGGAATTAATCGTAGAGCCTTTACGGGCACATTTTTTGAATAAGGTGTGCCTATTCTGTCAAAAGTAAAGTTTCCATCATATTCAGCAGCACGGCCAGCTAGGTATAACAGCTGCTTCCCAAGAGGTGGGTGAGGATCAAAAAAGAAAACCCCTTTGGTGTACAAAGACACATAACGGCCATAGTGTAGTTCATCAAATCTGCAAAAAAGACACTAAATATTATAGATAAATAAATATAAATTTTCCACAACTTTCACACAATGCTGTCTAGTCCCAAGCTAAACAGAGCTTGTGTTATACCTGTAACACGAGCTCTGCTTAGCTTAGGACTATATAAATACTTAAAATTATAATCTGAAGCAGTGCTACATTAAAAAAAAGTTCGCATCATTTTGTGTAAAGTGCGCACAACCATTTATCTTGCCAGTAAATTTAAATATTTAACACAATTTGATGTGTTGAATTTTAACAGCATTAAATCAATTCCAGGCAGTGATGCAAACAGGTTTATGCATGGCAGACCTGCCATGCATAAACCTGTTTGCATCACTAGTGGCAACTATACCTAGTTGCAATGCATATTGGACTCTACTCCACAGCTAAATATGTTAATTTTAATTTTATTATACATTTTAAATAAAGTACATACAAAAAAAACCACAGGCTTAAGCTAGATTATTGTTTGACTTACACAATATAGTGAGGTTCATCAAGGTTGGGTAGTCTAGTACACAGCGCTAATGCTAGCAGGCCAAGAAACACCAGATTTATTTCCAAATGTAAGTACACACCTAACGGTGACTGGTTTACATCTTTTGGTAGTGCTGTGTCTTTTACTGGCTCTACTTCCGCATCAGTTGTAGTACCATTTTGCTGCTAGAAGAAATATAAATCACACTATAAGTATTAATAAAATTATAAGAGCTTTTGGACATTAAGACTAAGAAAATGCCATGAATATGTTTTGTCAAAATAGTGAATTTAAAAAATTTATAAAAATTAAAAAAGGACTCTATTAAGAAATCTAAAGACGAAAGACAAAAGGATATAATAATACCCATACTCTCTCTAATCTTTTGATACATTCAATTATTAAATAAGTAATCATTTCAGTTTCAGATATGAACAAGAATGGCATCAAATCCTGGCTCCTGCAGCAAGAAAGCTCTAGAAATGATGCTTTTGAAGGGTATCGCTAATGTTATGTCTTAGGCACTTACTACTTCGCTTTTGGTATTTAGGGGCGCTTCTGAGTAACTGTCTTCCTCAAGTTCGCTGACCTCCTTATTTTTCTTTTTGTTTAATCGTCTTTTGACACTAATAGGTATATCCATAGTAATGTTTCTGCTAATGCCACTCCTTTCTAGTTTCTGTTGAGTTTCATTCATGAATAGTAGAATTAATAAAAAATAAATAGCTCAAACTTTTGCTTTCGCGTTCTCGTCGTTTCGTTTTGAAACTTTTAGACGTTTGACGTCACTCACGTCAGACTAGTAGTACGTCAGACGTCAAAAAAAATATCAATCACGCACGTCTGAAAACTAAAGTAAACTTGGTAACACTCACAATCTCTCACTATAAAATGAATAAAAATTGAAAAAGCGCGGGAATCATCGAATTTGGCGGGCGTGATTTTTCTTTCCTTTTCACAAAAATATTAAAAAACGTTGGCTATTGGAGATAAGTTGTGTAGATATATGTAAATATTCATTAAATTAGTTGATATAATTGTTTATAGATATAGTTCTTCATTTAGGGTAAGTTTTTTCTATTTTATTTTTCTGGCCAGTGGCCACAATGGACAATGAACCGCCTGATCCGGGGGGCACAGTTCCCTCGGTCGGGCATAATATTACTATTTACGAATCCAGTATGGATACGGACTCGTCCTTAAACCGATCGGAGCGGAAAAGGGCTAGAGCGCCTCGTAAAGTATGTAAAAATTGTAATAAAAGAAGGCGAAATGGGCGCTCATCAGGAACAAATAATGAAACAAATTGTCATTGTGATAATGACTCAGTTCAACTTCAACTTCATAGTTCAAAAATAACGACTAACGTACCGGTTCAGGCAATTTTATTTCAACAAGAAGCCACTCCACGTTCTGTGGATGGTCCCCAGACTGTGCTAATCCAGAACTCAGATCTTCCCCAGAAGGCGCCACAGGTTGCTAGGGCTTTGTACGAAGCCACAGACCTGTCGCCATACGTTGTACATATTCAAAAAAATGTTGATACAAATAACTCGGCTCAAACATTACACCCAATAACTTTAGGGCACTTTTTAAAAAAACGCAGATTTAACCACATCATTAACGGTTCACTAAAACGCATTGGTCGCAACCGAATTTCACTAAGCTTCTCCCATTACGTAGATGCAAACTCTTTTATAAATGACCCAAGTTTGTCCAAAGAAAACTTGAGGGCATTTGTTCCATCTTTTAATGTGTGTCGGATTGGAATTATAAAAGGCGTACCTACCGAATGGTCTCCGGAGGAAATCATTGAAAATATATCCGTCCCCGCTGGATGCGGGAATGTCATAAAGGCTAGACGTCTTAATTATAAAGTACACGAACCGACCCCTGTGTGGAAACCATCCCAAACAGTCGTGCTCACCTTTGATGGACAAATTCTACCAAAACGTGTGTTTTGTTGTTACAATTCCATGCCAGTGGAATTGTATACATTCCCTACAATTCAATGTTTTAATTGTTGTCGATTTGGCCATACAAAGGTACAATGTAGGTCGAACCCTCAGTGCTTCAAGTGTGGGGAGAAACATTCTGCTGACACTTGCAGTATTGAAGACGAGAGCAATAGTAAATGCTGTCATTGCGGTGGCATTCATTACGCCATCAATAAAAAATGCCCAGAATTTGAGAGACAAAAATCAATTAAGCATTACATGTCCCATAGCTGCGTGTCGTATGCTGAAGCGTCGCAACTACATCCACCAATCTCAAAATTGTATGCAGATGTGGTAACATCTGCCCCATCACATACCACTAAAAATACTTTTTATACACAATCTTCGCCCCAGTCACGTAACACATCTATTGTCTCCTCTCAAAGAAAAACGGTATTCCTCAAACCTCGGGATCCCCCAAAAACAACTAAGGGGTATGACCGGGCAGCTCATCAGGCATTGATCAGTAATGAAGTTTCTGTATCAGGGAATGGTGTTGCATTCCAAAATAAAACAACAAATAATAATGAGACTCAAATTTTAAATTTAATAATCCTGTAATTAATACCTTGTCTAAAAATAATAATATTGAACCGTCCAATGTTGCCACAGTAATTGACACTCTGTCTAACTTATTTAACCTTAATCATAATGGATCCAAATCTACCCAAGATTGTCCAGTGGAACAGTCGCAGTATAGTGAATAAAAAATCTGATCTGTCCTACATATTGAACAAATACGATCCCTTTGCAGTCGCTCTCTGTGAGACATGGCTTAAACCAGGGTTCTCTTTTAGAATTCCTGGTTATGCGTGTCTAAGAACAGACAGAAGCGATGGGTATGGCGGTGTCGCCATACTTATTAAAAATAACTTGTCTTTTCATAGTTTTCCTCTTCCAAGCCTCAGCGACGATATTTCTGCTGTAGCTGCTATTGTAAATAAAATCTGTTTAGTATGTATATATTATTCTCGTCCCACTGTAAATATTCTTTCTGAAATAAGTAATCTCCTTTCAGTTTTACCTAAACCATTTTTGATAATGGGCGACTTTAATACTCAACATCAGTCCTGGGGTAGTTCTAGTTCCAATTACTATGGGGAAAAGTTATTGGAAATCCTAGACTCTAATAATTTGTGTATTTTAAATACATGTCTCCCAACACGCCAAACGAATCCAGATGAGGGAGTAAGTGCCCCTGACCTCTCAATCTGCACACCTGATTTAGCATCGACATTGTCCTGGTCTCCTTTACAGTCTTCTTATGGTAGTGATCATTACCCTTTAATAATTTCTTTTCCACATAAAAAACCGGCTGTTTGTAATCCAACTCCACGTTTAAAGTATAGACTTCAAAATGCAGATTGGAATACATACAAAAATTGTGTAGAAGAAAGAATCCTTGCTATATCTAATTCCTTACAAATACATGATCCTCAATTATTATCTAATCAAATAACAAACATTTTAATAGAGGTGGCAGATAATACTTTCCCTATTAAGAATGGTGCTTCAGGCAAAATTCCTTCACCACCTTGGTGGGATGCTGAGTGCACTCAGGCCATTAAAAAAAGAAAAGAAGCCGAGAAAAATTATAGTCATGCTATGACTCGTCATAATTTTGAAATCTACCAAGAAGCTGCACGTACAACTCGCAAACTCCTTAGAAAAAAGAAATTTGAAGGTTGGCAAAGATTCTGTGCATCCATCTCGCCAGAAGTTAACGCATCCCTAGTATGGCAAAATATTAGGCGATTCAGGTCAGCATTCAGTGACACAACAGCTTCAAAATTACCACTAGAATTAGCCAATCAGTTTATGGATCATTTAGCCCCTCCTTCAGCCCCAGAACAAAGATCTTTACATTTCCCCTACGTCCCTATTCCCAATTCTGAAATGAATTCTCTCTTCACACTAAGTGAATTGAAAGGAGTCCTTTCACATGTTAAGGATTCAGCTCCTGGTGAAGATGGTATACCATATTCATTTATAGCTAATCTGTCTGACTATGTTCTATTAATATATTTAAACCTCATCAATACAGCTTTGATATCTGGTAACATTCCATCAAGTTGGAAGTCTCAAATAATTATTCCCATTCTGAAACCGAACAAACCTTCTTCTAATGTTACTTCTTATCGACCAATCGCACTCTCTACAGTTCTGGTTAAAATCGTTGAACATCTTATTAAGAATCGTTTGGAGTGGTATTTGGAAAGCAAAAACTTGCTAGCCACATCACAGTTTGGTTTTAGAAAGGGTAAAAGTACGATGGACAGCCTTAGTGTGTTCACAACTGATATTCGCCTAGCCTTCTCTTCTAATAATTCTGTAATTGCTGCTTTCCTCGATATTAGCTCAGCTTACGATAATGTCCTGGTATCAATCCTAGAACAAAAGCTGAATTTATTACAAGTTCCAAAAATGCTGTCTAACTTCATAATTAATATGCTTTCAGAGAGATCTTTAAATCTTCATATGGAAGGGTGTACATTTACCCGGTTAGTATGGAAAGGTCTCCCTCAAGGTTCAGTACTAAGTCCGATTCTTTACAATATTTACACTTACGATTTGGAACCCTCTCTAAATAAGTCAGTACAAGTCCTTCAATATGCAGATGATTTACTTCTTTATTTATCTGGTCATTCTGTTGAAAATATTTGTACCTCCTTAACCTCTTCTTTAAGCTTACTGAAGACTTGGCTGGAAACCAATGGTCTACACCTGTCAATTGATAAAAGCAACATTGTATTGTTTACTAGAATGCGTAAGCCTCCTAATGTCACAGTAAGTTATAATGACATTCCCATGCCCGTTAAAAAACAGGTTAAATTTTTAGGCCTTATTTTGGATTCACATCTTACTGGTATACCACACTGTGATTATATAGCTGCTAAATGTGAACGTCATATTAACATAATTAGATGTCTTGCTGGTGTTTGGTGGGGAGCACATCCTTTTTCATTGAAACTACTTTACAACACCTTGATAAGAAGCGTATTGGACTATGGGACTTTTTTGCTAGAACCTGCAAATGTTGCTGGTCTTAAAAAACTGGACAGTGTTCAGTCTAAAGCACTTAGAGTGGTTTCAGGTGCAATGAAAAGTAGTCCTATTAATTGTCTTCAGGTGGAATGTGGAGACCCTCCACTACATTTACGACGTCAATTTCTATCTGATAGATTTATGGCTCGGTGTTTACAATTTACACATCATCCTTTGCGGAATAAACTTTCCATTCTCTCTGAAGAAGTTATTTCATCCAGTTACTGGAGGCACAAAGATACTCCGTGTTTAGTTAAAAGCTTCAGAAAATACAATTTAATTGAAGCTCCCTGTCACCAATCTCAATTCCTTTCAATATTTCACTGTAATTACAGTTCATTAATTATGTCACCAAATATACATTATAACCTTAACATTTATCGAGATGACGTATGTCATAACCTTAACTTCAACTTTACTATGGATAGAGACTGGAAGGGCTGTCAGCTCTTGTTTACAGATGCTTCGAAGCATGGAAGAGACTCATGTGTGGGAGTAGGTGTGTACCACTCCCAATTTAATATCGTCCAAAAAATAAAGCTCCCGCCCGAATCATCTGTATTTACGGGAGAATGTTACGGTCTATTCAAAGCTGTCGAATATATACTAATAATGGGCTTACGGAATTCACTAATTTTGACTGATGCAAAGAGTGCCTTACAATCTTTGGCCAAATTCCCTTTTTATTCTCATAATCCTTATATTATATTTGAAACTCGTGAACTCCTTTATAAGTGTTCTATTAAGGGGTATTCAGTACATTTTGCATGGATACCCTCGCATTGTGGCATTCTAGGTAATGAGAGAGCTGATCAGTTAGCTAATGATGCCGTATTTTGTGGAGACGTTTTTCCGTACAAAAATAACTCCCAAGATCTGGCAGCTCTGCCCAAAGTTTATCTACAGGAATCCTGGGGTCAGCTTTGGTCCGAGCAATCAGTGAAAGGGAAATTTTATCGTACTATTCAACCATCCATTTTTGTTAAACCTTGGTTTAGCAAGTACAAGCTGTCGCGAGGGCGCGTGGATTTTCTTTTCATATTATATTCTGGTTATCTCTAGATTTACAATGTGATTTGTTTTATTATAATAATATAGGATTGTACTGCTTCGCTTTGATGTGAAAAGAAATCCCCGCCTCACGATATGTTAGAGACACTCACCGATACGGATTCCCCTCCGACTTGCAAGCGTCTCTCAATCCAGTCTCTTATCTTCGGTCCACAAGGGCACCGAAGTGTTAAAACTATGCCGACCATCAATCCATCCAACTTCTCAGGTGTAACTAGGATATCTGTAAGTTTAATTACCCATGAATCTTTGGGTTAAGTACTACCTATCTGTTTCCATCAATAAAGCTATCTAAAACGGTTATTCAATTGCAATATCTATGATGAAATTTACTTCAAGTTCTCATCAACAGCCTTTGAGACACCTATGTGCTAATCAGATACTAGGATTCTTTCCACGTCTGCAGAAGCACGCATTCATTTCCGACTTCGGCCCATCGCCTCCGTCTAGAATGCTCCCCCTTTATATTACCTATATATATATGATATAGTGTAATTTTTCATACGTTCGTCAACGTTTGTGCCCGTCGGCACACAAAGGCCATGGGGGACCAAGAAGATTTATAAGAGAGGTTGGCCCACGACCCTTCCTATAAACTCCCAAGAGCTTTTATGTCCGGACAAGGAGCTCGCGTGCGGTCGCTGTTATGCCCCCAGCCCAACGCTAAAGGCACGACCAACACATTTAAGTTTAGGTGACTCAAACAATTCTAGTAGGTATAAGTACAACAACAGATAAATAATACTTAGCTTTCCAGGTGGCGCGTATCACGAGTGACAAGAATCTACTTATGATCTTCTTGCACTGAATTTACTTTACAATAAACTTCATTAATTAGTCAGACTGAATATGAATATAATGACCATTCAAACCAATTATTATTATACTCTTTGATTCAAACAGAGGCGTCCTTTTGTAGCGTCAAGTTGTCAGTACTGATTTAGTGTTGCTATTACTTTAGTTCTGTGCAATTATATATTTACATTATAAGTTTGGAACATCGCGATTTCATCTTTCGCGACACTCCCGACGACGACAGACGTTACATGTGTTCCATCAAGTCTCGCGTCCACTCTCGGATCTTCTCTCGAGCCTTCAAGGACGCATCTCTCACATCTCTCACATCAGGAGTTTGTGTTATCTGAATTGTAGCAGTGCTTTTAGGTATGCTATCATTAAGGTATTTTTCATCATCAAGAATTGTTGGTTCATCATTTCCTGAGGTAAGTGTTCTCTGAGTTATTTTCTTTTCTATTTCTTCTCTATTTGTGTGTTTTTCTGTTTCAGGTTTGTCAACGGGTTCTGCGGTTTGTGTTTGTGGTTTGTATCATTCACCTCTGCATTGATCGTCGGCTCCTTTCAACAAAGATATGATTTTTCCAACCTTCCAGTTCTCTCGGTTCTTCGTATCTCCTTTAATCTGGACGATATCTCCTAGTTTTGGAATTTCTAATTTTGTTATCCTTGGTTCTTGCATGCATTTATTCAAGGTTAGAAAATCTGAGGGTTTGAGAATATGATCTAGATCAGAACCTACACACGTCAGTGGGCGTGTGTTTAATATTGCCTCTATCTCTTTTATGATTGTACTTAGTTGATTATCTGACAGTAAACTTTTCGTCAGAGTTCTCTTGAGACAGTGTTTAACTAGTCCAACCAGTCTCTCATAGAATCCTCCATGCCACGGTGCTAATTGTGGAATGAATTTCCATTCTATGTTATTAGTGATGCAATAGTTGCTTGACAGTATTTCTGCCGTTAATTTAAATTGTAGTACGTTATCTGAAACTATTCGTGTTGGTATTCCTCTGCAAGATATGAATCTTCGTAGTGCTAATAGACATTCCTCAGCCGTAAGATCCTTAACGACTTCCAAGTGTATAGCACGTACTGCTAGACATGTATACAGACATATCCATCTTTTTTCTGATTTATTACTTGTCTTTACTTGAAGAGGACCCAGATAATCTATTCCGGTATATGTAAAAGGTGAACTATAGTTTACTCTTTCCTTACGAAGCGCTGGAGTAGTTGGTAATTTAAATGGACCTCCTCCATGTTTGACGCAATTTGTGCATTTTCCTAATATTTTCTTTACTTGGCTTCTTCCTTGGGGAATCCAGTACGTTAATCTGATCAAACTTAAGGTGTGGTTGACCCCTACATGATAGTTTTCCTTATGTGTTTTAGGATCAATTTGTTAGTGAAATCACAATCCTTTGGGATTAATATTGGATATCTTTTATCGTAAGACCAATCAGCGTTTTGTAATCTTCCTTTGCAACGTAGGATACCGTCTATGTCGGTAAATACTCCTAAGTTTCGTTGTAAGTTAGTATCTTTACCCTCTACTTCCTCTGGGAAATGTTCCTTTTGGATCCTTTTGATCTTTTGTGTATGTGATAGTGTATCGTCTTCACAGTGTTCTGTGGTGTTGTTTCGTGATTCCTCATCTAATTGATTTCTCCGTTCCAGCTCTTTTGAGATATTTTCTCCCTTCGTGAGATCCTCCCCAACAGGAAACGAAAAGTCATGTTCCACAGAAGAACATGTGGGATTTACTGCGACTTCGGTTTCATTAAGTAAAGAAATTTCGGCTCTACAACCTTTCGGCCAAGTTCTGGAG
Organism: Euplexia lucipara; assembly: GCA_921972225.1. Classification (NCBI taxonomy): domain Eukaryota; kingdom Metazoa; phylum Arthropoda; class Insecta; order Lepidoptera; family Noctuidae; genus Euplexia; species Euplexia lucipara. The sequence continues at coordinate 16,944,325 of OV179146.1, forward strand.
TGTTTTAGTAGAAAACTTGGTCCGGATAGCCATTTCTGCTTATCTTCCATAGAACTCGTGGGTCTAGTAGCCACGTCTGCTGGATTCAATCCTGTTGGAACATATCTTACAAACAATATTTTTTGTGTCTTCCAGTTGTTCTCTAATAATTTGCCATTCATTGGTCAATTCTTCTGGTAATGGGTCATCCCATTTGAATTTATGTATCCACAGATTTTGTAGTAAAAGTTTTGCTGGTAACAAATCGGGTATAGCATATCCGCATGGATCGTAAATCTTCTTGTACAGATTCTACTCCTGTGACAAGGTTATCGACGTAGATGTCATTCACTATGCGTTTTAGACTTTCCTTATTGGAACGCAGTAGATGATGTTTCAAAGTAGCATTTAGAAGAAATGGACTTGATATCACTCCAAATGGTACGCGACAAAATCGTAAGTGTAGGATGTTATCCTCCGTGGCCGCCTTTTTTATGTCTTTCAACCATACGAATCGAGTTACGTCTTTGTCCTTTTCGTGTAATGCTATCTGTAGAAAAGCCTTTTCTACGTCTGCTGTTATTCCTATTTGATGCGACCTAAACCTTAACAACATTCCGGTCAAGTCTTCTAGCATAAGTGGTCCGCAATGTAAACATTCATTTAAACTTTTGCTATGCTTGGTCTTTGCCGAAGCGTCGTAGACTATGCGAGTTGGCTTACCCGGATGACTAACACCGTGATGCGGCAGGTAGTGTATAGGATGATCTACATCTTCGACTCTTCTTTCATTGTCTGGTACTTTTTCAATTATTTCTTTTGCTAATTGTTCCTTTAATGTAGTATCGTACGCTGTTAGTGAATCGGAATCTAATCGTTTGAGTAGGTTGACTAGTCTGCCTATGGCTAGGCCAAAATTAGTCTCTAAATTAGGTGGGTAATCTATCCATGGCCAACTAACAGTGTACCTATCATTTACTAGTTCTATGGTATCATTGAATTGGTTGATTACTTCTTCGTCCCTAGTCAATTTTGGTGAATCGCATATTCCAATGGATTCTAGTTCCCATAAGCATTTGAGGTTTCCATTGTATAATGGAAGATCCGGTGGTGTCAATTTGTGTTCTACTCCTTGAAAGTAAGTTATTACTGACAACGTGTCCGTGGATTCCGTGTTAGTTTTTCCAGTCAGTATGTAACCGAATTTAGAGTCAATCAGGAATAAATTACTTTCCAGTTGAATTTTGTCTTCAAGGATGAATGAAATGTAGAAGTCATTGCCGATCAATATGTCTATTTTGGGTGACAATGAGCCGTCATCCGCCAAAATTAGATCATCTTTGTGTTTACCTATGTCGATACCATGGAAAGGAACTCCATTTGAAATATGAGGAACAACATTTGCATCTATTTCTAAAATATTATTTGTTTTTGTTTGTATCTGTAACTTGACTACGGGGCTTTCTATTACTTGGGGAGTTTTCGATCCGAACGTGAAAACTGACAAGGTACTAGTTGACATGAAGCGTCTTGACCTCCTCGGTTTTATTTATGCAATTCTTATAACAAAGTGCTCTGTTATGATGGCCAGATTTGTTACAGTGTACACATTTAATTAAGCTTTTGCAATCTTTTACTTGATGCTCTTTGCTTAAGCAGGCAAAGCAGCGATCCTTTATTTTCTCTTTCCTATCTTCTTCTTTCTTATCTATCTTTCTTAAATGTCTTTCTATTTGACCAAATGTGTTTCTTGCCTCTGTTACGTTGCCTTTGGAGGCTTTCGGTACTTTGTATAACGCAGCGTAGTGTGCGTCTATGACGTGATTTTGTTTACCGTATCTATTTTTCAGTGTAGAAACAGCTATTTCATAGTTCTTATTAGTGGTCTCGATCCCTTCGATAACCTTCTTTGCTTCACCTTTCAAAGAACCTTTAAGGTATAAAAGTTTGTCTACCTCTGATAGGTCTCTATTTCCTACATTGGAGCAGAATTGGTCCCAAAATTGATGCCATTCCAGAATGTCTCCGGAAAATTCTGGCAAACTTAACTTGGGTAATTTTCCCATTAGTGCAGTATTCCTACCCGGTAATATAGTTGGTGCAGAGTTTTCTTTTATCCTTTTCAGTTTGATATTCATTTCCGCTAGAACCTCCTCACCGTTTAGCTGTACTTCACTAAAGGAAGTGATCTCTTCCACAAAAGATTGCATTTCGTTTATTGATAGACTACTGTTTAACTCAGTTCCGAACCTTTTCACCGTTACATCAAGCTTACCTAGCACTATTTCTAAATTTTCAGAATTTTCTTTATTAACGTTATCTTTATAGGTGAGAGCTTCTTCAGCTAGTTTAGAGATAGCATTTGATATAGACTCCAGTCGTCTTATAAGAATTTGTTCCATTTTGAAATTCTAAAATAATATTTTACAATTTTATACCCTGTATCCTAAGTTAAGGATTTACATCGTGTATATCGTTAAATTTCCAAATTGCGTGGTGTTCGCAATATAATAAAAATGAAAAAAAAAAATAAAAATTTGGTTAACACTCTGTATGACCAAAAGTTTATCTAAAACTTCTTATGAACAAAGAATCATACCAACACCTGACATATAATGGAATGATATTTTATTAATGCCCTGTATATATAACAGAAAGTTTTAATTGACATCCTGTACAGAACAGAAAAGTTTTTATTGACACCCTGTATAAAACAGAAAAGTTTCTATTGACATCTTGTGTAAAACAGAAAAGTTTTCCAAGTTAAAAGCAAGGAATATTTCACTATCTATAGGATACTAAATTTTCCATAATAAACTCAGCCATTGATTTATATGTGTAAGGAAAATTCCCTTGTACCTATGAAGTTTCCGTATTAACTCAGAATATATTCATGCTGTTCGACGGGTAAAACTGGTTAGTTTCATTATTTTAAATTTTCTTGAATTTATTTAAAATTTCTATGTCATCCAATTATCCCCTCTTGACCTTTTCTTCCATTCTCCCCTGTTAACCACCACACAATTATTTATTCCTTCATACCATTTCTCCCACAATCCATTCATCGTTTCTTTGGTTTTCATCTCACTCTTCATCCATCAACATTTATATGGTTGATGTTCTATAAGTTGTTTCATTACTTATTCATAAACATATTAGGTACCAACATCATTTATGTATGCATCCATAAATGATATTAGAGTTTACCTACATCAACTTAGTATCTAGTTACTTGGTACACTTCAGTAGCCAACATGAAACGATGCAGTCAGTCAGGGATGATGTGTATAACATGACAGAAGTTCAGACACAAGTTATAATATACAATCCAGTTTCCTCCGCCAGCATATTTTATTACTATTATGAGAACATATTTACTTTTATGCTTAGTTCTTCAAAGTAACTGATAAATAAACTTACAATGAGTGTTGATGTACTTTTCTTTATATAGTAGCATCTATACATGAGATGGGAGGTGTGTAGAATCAGTGTCATACATCTGCCTTCATTTGCCCATCTGTATGGAGAGTATTAGGTATAAATAAACAGTTTTATGCAAACTCATACATAACAATGCTGTCTTTAGGTAAATTTTAACACATTACAACTTACAAAAGTTACTCTTCAGCTACATTATTAGCAGACACAATAGTAAACAATGACATCCGTGTCGAATTTGGCACGGGTGTACTTGAGCGCTTAGGAGAGGTAGTTTCGACAAGACATACATTAGGTAATTTCCTCTTTAGGTGTATGTTATAGCTTGTAAGTCATAAAATAGTTTACCTGATAATCTTCTTAATTATTCCTAAGTTATGTTAAGCTTTCTTTCATTCACTTTTAGAGGTAGGTATAACTTTCTTGGAATTATTTCGTCCAAACAAATTGTGAGCTTCCTGGTTATGATAGGAGCACTTTTTCACAGTTGAACGAATTACGTGTAGGTACTATTCACACAATACGTAACAGGTTTCTAATAATTTTATTCCTGTAAAGGAATGTAACGAACTAAGTAAGTTTTAGTTTTTTCGATATTCAGTCTGACACACGAGACGCTACCCTTTTGGTTTACCATCGCCATATTGAAAGCAGAGAAAATTTTCACAGTCGAATTTCGTAATTCGTGAATATTGGAATTTTGTCAATTGTTTAGTGTAAAATGCTTAATACATTATTCAGTAAATTACTTTTGAATTTTACTTGAACTGTATATAAGATTCATAAGTTCTAACTCGTTAAAAGTAAGATAATCGTATGTTTATTTGAGCTCAACGCATATTACTTCCTGCTTCTGGTCAAAGAGAGCAAGAGCATCAGTCATTCTGCCAAACTTGTGGCAAGTTTTCCCAATATTATCAAATCCGCGCCAAATTCAAATTAATATTTACTTGGCTCATAACGTTGCACATTATACGTACACACGCTACATACCCATTCAATTTGCAGCTTAACTTCGAGAATCTTTCATCTCGGCCTGCCGTTCATCTCATTATACTTAGATAAATGAACGTTTACTCATCATCACCTTGACGTTCGAATTTTGGCGCCTATAGGTGAATTTTTATGTACATCCGTTTATTGAACGTTAGTTCCAATCGGATTATATAGATGTCGCTGACAACCTGATTTTTACACAATATCTCCAATTTAACAATAAGAGTCTGGATTGGTTTTATGTCTTGGGATTCGTTTTTGGAATGCTTTAAATGCTAGCTTCTTTGCGATCCCAGCATCTCCACCATGTCGCGAGGGCGCGTGGATTTTCTTTTCATATTATATTCTGGTTATCTCTAGATTTACAATGTGATTTGTTTTATTATAATAATATAGGATTGTACTGCTTCGCTTTGATGTGAAAAGAAATCCCCGCCTCACGATATGTTAGAGACACTCACCGATACGGATTCCCCTCCGACTTGCAAGCGTCTCTCAATCCAGTCTCTTATCTTCGGTCCACAAGGGCACCGAAGTGTTAAAACTATGCCGACCATCAATCCATCCAACTTCTCAGGTGTAACTAGGATATCTGTAAGTTTAATTACCCATGAATCTTTGGGTTAAGTACTACCTATCTGTTTCCATCAATAAAGCTATCTAAAACGGTTATTCAATTGCAATATCTATGATGAAATTTACTTCAAGTTCTCATCAACAGCCTTTGAGACACCTATGTGCTAATCAGATACTAGGATTCTTTCCACGTCTGCAGAAGCACGCATTCATTTCCGACTTCGGCCCATCGCCTCCGTCTAGAATGCTCCCCCTTTATATTACCTATATATATATGATATAGTGTAATTTTTCATACGTTCGTCAACGTTTGTGCCCGTCGGCACACAAAGGCCATGGGGGACCAAGAAGATTTATAAGAGAGGTTGGCCCACGACCCTTCCTATAAACTCCCAAGAGCTTTTATGTCCGGACAAGGAGCTCGCGTGCGGTCGCTGTTATGCCCCCAGCCCAACGCTAAAGGCACGACCAACACATTTAAGTTTAGGTGACTCAAACAATTCTAGTAGGTATAAGTACAACAACAGATAAATAATACTTAGCTTTCCAGGTGGCGCGTATCACGAGTGACAAGAATCTACTTATGATCTTCTTGCACTGAATTTACTTTACAATAAACTTCATTAATTAGTCAGACTGAATATGAATATAATGACCATTCAAACCAATTATTATTATACTCTTTGATTCAAACAGAGGCGTCCTTTTGTAGCGTCAAGTTGTCAGTACTGATTTAGTGTTGCTATTACTTTAGTTCTGTGCAATTATATATTTACATTATAAGTTTGGAACATCGCGATTTCATCTTTCGCGACACAAGCTAAGCAAAAAAATTACTTCTATATTAATACGTATGCGATTGGGTCACGTATGCACTCCTGCTCATCTTGCCAGGCTTGGTATTGTGCAAAACCCTGCGTGTGAATGTGGCGCTGAAGTGGGAGATCTGAACCACCTTATTTTTTCCTGCCCCTTATATGACCATTCCTTACTTTTTCAAAGTCTTGTTTCCCTCCGAGTGCCTTTTCCCACTTCTATCTCATGTATTTTATCTAATTTTAATGTAGATATTTATAAAACCTTAGCTCTATTCCTTGTAAATAATGATATAGCTATTTAAACATTAATTTATAAACAGTAAATAAGTACTTTAATTTACCATGTAGTTTTTAGTTTACGCACCAAGTTGGCCTTTTTGTTAGGCTCATGGTGGCGTTAAATGGTAGGTTTTCTGTTGTATTATAATTCTGTACTGTTACCTTGTTTTAATTTTTTATTATTTTTATACATAACAACTAATCTCCTTTCCATTTCCAAATTTCCCGTTGTAATATTTTATCATTTCGCGAGTACTTGATTCTTACGTTTTGTTATCAAATAAAGTATTGTCAGTGGCAATAAGCACGAATAGTGCAACGCCAAAACAAAAAAAAAAAAAAAAAAAAAAAAAAAATGAATAAAAATTATAAAAGGATTTTAAAAAATAAAAAGAAATAAATGAGATATGACAATTTAAAATAAATTTAAATGAAGCAGCATAACCACTTGTTTATTTTACAATCATTCGATTTCCGATGCGAATAAAATTTGCGATCTTACTTGCTATGTACAGACGCCAGCACATCAAGTTCCCTCAATGTGTCAAATTTTCCCAATTGAATATGAACCTTATTTTGTTTGCCATAAAGTTAAAAATCGATCAAAGAAATTTGACACATTGGGGTAACTAACTTGATGTGCTGGCATCTGTACAATAATAATGGTCCCATGAAGATAATAATGATATTATTATGGTTCTGCACTTTGTTCTACCCTTAATTTTACCCTTAGATAATATACCTTAGAGGTATATAGTCTAAGATTTTACCTGTATCTAGTCTATGATCAAATACTGATTAAAAAAATACAAACAGGCGCGGGAAAATAAAAATTTGACAGTGTCAAACTAATAAGTATGTTAAGTATTTAAGGTACCTTTGCCTACACTGTGTGTAGATGATGAAAACTTGTTGTAACTTGATCAGATAATTTCATTTAAATCATCATAAACAATGGCTTCAACCAAATTAATTGAAAAAGATCTAGATCCTGAGGAAATAACTATTTCATGTCCAATATGTAACAAACTTTTTAAGAAAAATGTGATAGAAGAGCATGCCAATAAATGCCTATTTCTGAATACACCACAAGAAAGTAAATTAAAACAAAATAAATTAGATCAACCTAATTATAAAAGGAGTAATTCACACTTCAACAATTCTTCTGTACATGAAAAACGTGCATGTTTAAGCACAAGTCCAAATTCTGCCAAAGTTGTGGTAAGTACCTACCTACATGCGAACTAAATAAGAGATTTTCAGCAATAGTAGGAAACATATCTAGGAAATCTGTATATTGCAGTTAGAACAGATTTGATCCAATTTAGGGTAAACCGGAGGCTCAAACCGCTTGGATGCTTCCTAAGTGTCCTAAGTTAGGTTTCCTACAGATTGAATAGTGTAATAAGCTCATAAGTGATGTAACATTTTGTATGCACTGTAATATTCCTTCCTTACTCAATTTCTGTACTCAAGTATTACAAGGATTTTTTTTTATACTCACTATACAAATAATATTATGACTGTTAGTTGTAGTTATTGGTTCAAACAGTAGTTGGTGAACATATTACACAAATATTTGAAACAAGCAGGTTGGCAATTATTCCCTGAATAAGACCATTGGGTGTCATTGATAATAATTGGTATAATATTATGTAATAATTGTTTCATGTACCGTTTAATTTTCTCAGAAACCACAACTCCCGGAAACTAGCTCAAAAGCCCAAATAAAAGAAGTGAAAAGTATGCCTCTTGCTGAACGTATGAGACCATTACATTTGGAAGACATTGTTGGGCAGCTGCAAGCATTTGGTCCTGGCTCAATGTTAAGATCTTCTATAGAGCGGAAAATAATCCCCAACATGATTCTTTGGGGACCACCTGGTTGTGGGAAGGTATTCTTTGACCCTTCTTTTGAACTGTTTCAATTTAATCTACAGCACCAGAATTTCTCCAACTGAGTGGGCGCTGATCTCATTTTTACCGAATGCAGCTGAAGGAACATTAGCAAATGATAACACACTTAAAATACTTAGTTTTCAGTCAACAAAAAAAAATCTTGACTGAGCTATACCTACATATAATACAGATTTCCTATTTGTAAACAATGTTGATTTAATCTGTTATTCCCCATTTGCAGGGACACTTTTTAAGATGTTGCTGAAAAACTAGAGTTGAAATAACTTAGGTGCACAACATAATGATTATGCTCTCAACTTATTAACAACAAAGTTGAAAATTCAATGTATGTTTATCATGTGATGACTTATTAAAAAAGTAATCATACATCACAATTTTATTTCAGACATCATTGGCTAATGTGATAGCTAATATTTGTAAAGAACAAAATAACATGAGATTTGTCAAGTTATCTGCTACAATGGCAGGAATAAATGATGTTAAAGAAGTGGTTAAAGTTGCCAAAAATGAAGCCCAGTTCAAAAGGCAGACTGTACTGTTCATGGATGAAATTCATAGGTACAATATTATTTTTGAATGATGCATCTTAATTCTGATCATGGGCTCACAGCAGTGTGTGGTGACATGAGTTGAAATGAAGTGAGTTGTAGGCTCTGTAGGTAGGTACCAGTCTACCATTGCAATGCAACTGGTACCTTCCTACAGAGCGCACATCATCTGCTCCTTGTAGTTTTATCCTAACAAACAGAAAAAGAAATGTTCCCAAGACATCTAGTAAAGGTGCAACTCCCCTGTTTTAGAGGGTAAATTAGTAATGGTCCATAATAAATAAATAAATAGTCCACAACTTTTCCTTTCCACAAATATAGTACAAATTAAATTTTAGGCCAAAGGCCCCTGTCGTTTAGGTACCTACTTGATTTTACTGCAGTAATTTATTGTTTTAGGTTCAACAAACTGCAGCAAGACACATTTTTACCCCATGTAGAAAATGGTACAATTATACTTGTTGGTGCTACTACTGAAAATCCATCATTTAGTTTAAATAATGCACTGCTGAGCCGATGTAGAGTGGTTGTTATGGAAAAATTGAGTGCAGATGATGTAATAATAATTTTAAAGCAAGCTTTAAAGCAAGGAAAGGCTATTATCGGGAACCCAACACAAGACTTTGATGAATCCTCTGAAACTGATTTTCCAGAGTAAGTTTTTCAAATAATTATTTTTATTTCATTAAATTTTTTTTTTATTTTTTGAATATATTATCTTGTGATCGGCTTTTCAAGCCCTTAGCAGATTTGTTGTGAGGGTTATTGTCAGGTAAGAACTGTTCCTCCAGTGAAGAAGCTGTCTTTTATTTTAATTCCGGCTTTGGTTGGGTAAGAAGTCCCATATTATGTGTTGCCTTTTAAGTCTTCTGTTACTTAGTGGTTCACATAACGCAGTGGCTAGGGTATTTGTGTGTGTTTTTATTCGGTTTTGGTATGCTAATGCTCCGTGTTCCACTTCTTCTTTAACTGTTTTCATTTCTGTGTACTCATGCAGTTCACTGATTTTGATGAACAAAGGTGCATTGGTTATCATTTTGAGGGCTTTATTCTGGAACCGTTGTAAGATTTCCACATTGCTATTCTTTGCTGATCCCCATAACTCAATTCCATAAGTCCAGATGGGTTTAATTATAGTTTTATAGATGAGTATTTTATTTTCCATGGTGACGTTTGATCTTCTGCCTATTAGCCAATTGAGGTTTCTCAGCCTTATATTTAGGTCGTCATGTTTCTTTTGGATATGGGTTTTCCATGTTTGTTTCCTGTCAAGATGCATACCTAAGTATTTTGCTGAATCTTGATGGGGAAGAACGTCGTTTCCTATTTTGATTGGGGGGCAGTTGTCTTTTCTTAAGGTAAAAGTCACATGCACTGACTTGCTTGAGCTGGCCTTGATACGCCACTTTTCCATCCATTTACTGATTTTGTTGAGGTGACTTTGAAGAGTTAAGGACGCTACATTGAGATTTTCATGATTGCTAAGCGCAGCGGTGTCATCTGCGAAGGTGGCAGATAGGACATTATCCGTTGTAGGTATATCTGCAGTGTATAAAAGATACAGAGTAGGGCCCAAAATCGAACCTTGTGGTACACCTAGTGATGGGCAATGATAATAATCCGGTTAATAGCATTTGGCTAATAATCGATTAAAACTCAGTTAATAGCCATTAATAGCCATTATGGATGATAACCCTGCTGTTAATGTTATTTTAGTGATTGAAAATTTCCCTTCATGGTTTTCAGGTTTAGACTTCATTCTAAACTTCATTTTCATCATCTTTCTTTGTCGTAAATAAATTTTGCATATCTATATACTTTACTTATAGTAAATCTGTAGAAGTAAGAATTCTGTACATTGAAAATATCAAAAAACTAAATGGCAGGGGGTGTTACTAGACCGTAACCGAACTCAAAAAGGTGATTAAAAAATTTTTTGTCGGTCTGGCTGTATGTTCACGTATCACGCAAACACTACCGGTTTGATTACAATGAAACTTGGTACACTTACTTGGTAAAAAGTTACTTTTTATCCCGGAAAAGTATATACAATAAAAAAACAAACTTAATTTTGCGGTTCGATCCTTAGACCCGACTACTGTACCAACCGCAAATAATAAGTGCGTCGTAGGTTACGTCACCCGCAGTGGTGGTCTTAGCCGTGTGCAGCGCCCCTTGGTGAACTCCAGTTCACCAAGGGGCGCTGCACACGGCTAAGATACATACTATAATATTTTATCTAAAGATACAATATATAAATAAATAAAATAAAAAGCCTTTTATTGCTTGCATAGGTAAAATTACAAAACAGACTTTTTAAGAAGATTAATTGATTGATGATTTTATAGATAACTTACTTTTACCTTATTTTGTAATAACATTAAATATTAACAAGAATTTAAATTGATATTGACACATTTTGATTTAAATAATATCTTGAGAGATCTATATCATAGTTTTAAAATAACTAAAAATCTTCGTAGTGTCCATTGAATTTTATGACGACCGATATTGTATCTTAAGATAAAATATTATAGTATCTCAGCCGTGTGCAGCGCCTCTTAGTGAACTCCACTGCGGGTGACGTAATCTACGACAAACTTATTATTTTCGGTTGGTACAGTAATCGGGCCTAGGGATCGAACCGCAAAATTAAGTTTGTTTTTTATTGTATATACTTTTCCGGTATAAAAAATACCCAGTGTGGTGCCCAAGATATTAAAGAATAATTATACCAAGTTCTTTGCGTGATGCCTGAACATATAGACAGACAGACAGACAAAAAAATTTAATCACATTTTTGGGTTCAGTGTCGGTCAAAGTAACACCCCCTGTCATTTATTTTTTTTGATATTTTCAATGTGCAGAATTTTTGCTTTTACAGATTTATTATAAGTAAGTATAGATAAAAGTTATATTTTTTTTATATTTATTATAATTATTATTTATTAATTTCGCTGTAGTGCAGTTCATGCATCTCTTTCAGGCACGAATAAATATTAGTACCAGAAAGAGATAGCTCGAAAACGGGGGTTCGGGGACGCACATGTTACCTACTAACCGCTCGGGTATTTTCCATTGTTTTTAATCTACCTACGTCGTCGTATTCACAGAAAAGACCTAATAAGAACTTACTTATTGTACCTACTTTACATTTTTACGTATCGGTTAAAATTTATTTGTATCTGTAGGTATAGGTACATAAGTACACTTACATATTTAGCTCACTTTGTTAAATTACAAAGCAATTTGTCAATAGTAATTGTGGTTTTATAGTTTTGGGTCTCTAAATTAACAAAACTGAATTTCCCAAAACACTTTTTCATATACAAAAAGTGAAAATAAATAAAAAGAATTACAATACATTTAATCACACTACAGATTTTACACTAAACAAAAGAAAACCTTTTATTTTTTTAACAATACATTAATAGCAGGGTTATTAGCCATTGCGTGGCTATTAATGGATACTTATGGATTATAATCGCTAATAACTCAAAGCAGCCGGCTATTTACCCAACTCTAGGTACACCTGCTTTTATGTCTTGAAAGGTAGAGTAGGCGTCATTGATTTTAACTCTAAATATTCGATCTTCCAAGTACGACTTAAGGAGCAGGTAGAAGTTGTATGGGAGTTGGTTCTCTATTTTGAAAAGTAATCCTAGGTGCCAAACCTTATCGAATGCTTGTTGTACGTCGAGAAAAATAGCAGAACAGTACTGTTTCTTTTCGAGAGCTTCTCTTATTTTATTGGCGACACGGTGAACTTGTTCTATAGTGGAATGGCCAGTTCTGAATCCGAACTGATGTTGGGGGATGAGATCATTTTCGGTAAGTATTCGTGTTAGCCTTCGTAGGATGATCCTCTCAAATAGTTTTGATACAGTTGGTAGTAAACTAATTGGCCTGTAAGACGATGCAAGATGTGGGGGTTTGCCAGGCTTTGGAATCATGATGATTTCTGATATTTTCCATATGAATGGAACATACCCAATCCTAATTATGCTATTAAAAAGATGTGTTATACCCATAACAGCTTTCCTAGGAAGTTCTCGCAGGATTTCAGCTGTTATCAGGCAGAAAAAGAATTTCATTAGATGCTGAAATTTTGGCATTGAGTAATGAAACCTGAAATGGCAATAAAAGTATTTAACACCACTGTTTCACAAGTATTTATTTAAGTGTTTAGCAATTTATTTGTGGTTGGCAGTGTTTTCTTCTGCGCAGAGGAAAGAAATTGACCACTAAGATAATAAACAACCTTTTTGTTTTAAAGATGCATTGTGGAAGAAGCATCACTACAGTGGCTAGCAGAAGTGTGTGATGGAGATGCAAGGGTTGCTCTTGGGGCCCTGGAACTAGCACTTGCTGCAAGAGCTCCTGGGGTTGCATTGCTGAACACAGGACCAGCAATAATTACTCTTGAAGATATCAAAGATGGTATAAAGGTGTGTGACATGATATTTTTCTAAAATAATAATAATAAGTTTATTGTACAGACGCACATCAACCTGCCCCAATGTGTCCAATTTCTTCGATAGGTTTTCAACTTTATTTTAAACACAATAAGGTTCATGTTCAATTGGGAAAATTTTACAGTTTTGGATTGGTTGATGTGCTGGCGTCTAAACAAAATTAAACATCAACTAAACGTGAGAAGATTGTATTAGTGGTTGACAAAAAACAGTTTGAACAGCTGACTCCTGAACTAAGTAAAAAGATACTTTTATCTCAGGAGACAAGATTTTTTCTTTTGGCCATCTCTTTTTACTACTTAGCTGAATGAGTTTGCTATTACAGAGATCACACATGCTCTATGATAGAAAAGGAGAGGAGCACTATAATACCGTGTCGGCGATCCACAAATCTATTCGAGCAAGCGACGATAACGCCGCTTTGTACTGGACTACGCGAGCAATGCACGGTGGCGAAGACCCTTTGTATATTGCACGACGCCTAGTGCGGGCTGCTTGTGAAGATATAGGTAACTCCATTTTTAACATTGAAGGCAATCAGCCCTGTTTAAATTTTAACGTGTTGAAGTCCTTATAGCTTGGCCTACGCCAGCATGAAAATGCGATCTGAAGTTAAAAAGCTCATCTTCAAAGGTACCCTTATTTAACCTCTGCCTGGCAATGGATAGTTGAGTCTACTGCGACATCACGCCAACCCGCCACTGCTTCCCTCTCTCCACACTAGAAGAACCGTGCGCTGCAACCGAAGCAACACAACAAGGAAACAGAATTCATTATTTACTTTGGCTTAACAATAGATTAGTTGGTAATATCGTGAGCAAAATTATATAAAGTACCTATCTGAGATATATTTCTTGACTGCTGTATGTGAAGCCAAGGGTGGCATAAAAACTTTTGACACTTTACTCACACGAAAGAAGAAAAAGATTGGTTACGGGCGCTACGGCAAATCGAGTTGTGGAATTTTCTGTAGCTTTTTAGCTGGTCCGATTTGTTATAAATGTCGGGTTATATGTCACAACAACTTTAAAATAGGTGTATGTTATTGTAAAACCCGAAATACTGTAAATCCTGAAATTTAACTTTTAATGGTACAAGTTCTGTTATCATCGTTGTTTTCGATCATTTACTCGATAAATCTTAAGTTTACCTCGAAGAGCAATATATTAAGCCTTACGTTTGCGAGAAGTTAATTTTAATACTTTCTCTTATGTTTCGAAGTCTTTCGGCAGTACCGTCCGATGCTTCACCGCGGCCGCACCATTCTGTGAGAAATGGCGCAGCAACGATTCACGTACGAATCCTGCCTGTTCGCAATTAGAGTCAGGATACTGTCTTTGCTACCCCACACAACAGGGATGCATAGTGCTTACTCTTTGTGGCAAAGAAACAACTCAAATGCGGCCTGCCTCAACAGCATCCTGACCGGGTTGTTTTATTGCATGCTGAGAGCATTGTACGATTGTTTTAATAATACATATAGCTCACATGCTAGCTTGTGTAAAACGTAGTGCAATACGCTCTGAAAAGAGCAATTTCCCGCTTAACATCGTCATCATCCCTGACGATGACAAAATCGATTTTTCCAATTAGCTTACGGTTGTTTAAGCGTAAGACGACGAAACTTATGGAACAGTTTTTTTTTTTATATTTTTCATCATAAATTAGAAAGAAAGCGTCGAAATAAATAAATAATACATACCTACATATTTTGCAATTTGCTTATCAATCTATTATATATGATACCCCGTTTGAACTAGAAGCTTCAGTTTGTATAATTTCAATCCCCGTAAAAAAAAAATCTTACAATTTAATTACAAACATACCTATACTAGTTTTGAAACTTTTTCTCGTAGGTAGGTACGTGTGGTTTATAACGATGATACTGGCCAAATTTCATTGATCTGGGTGAGATCTAGATTTTTTTAGGATATCATGGGATCGTGGTACACTGTTCAAATTTCAACTTGATACCTTCACGCATTCCCAAAATAAAGGGTATTGGCAGACGGATGGACAACAATGTGATCTGATAAGGGTTCTTTTTTTCCCTTTTGAGGTACGGAACCCTAAAAAAGGACCATAACATTTGCCGTAATACGATTCAGCTTCCGTAAAACATTGCGAGCTATCGCCAATTTACGACCTTTACTCTCTTATCTTATAATATCTAGATCAAAATATTATGTAGGTATGCAAGATTTTTAAAATTAAGTATGTTTATATCTGAATTTCTGCTTGAAAATTAATTATGCCTCTTTTGCCATAAACCGACCATTTTTCATGTTCAAAAAACAGGTTTAGCAGACCAGTCTGCCCTAGTTGAAGCTGTTGCATGTCTACAAGGCTGTCAGCATATTGGAATGCCGGAGTGCGACGTACTGCTAGCACAATGTGCGGTGAGACTAGCAAGAGCACCTAAAAGCAGAGAAGTCTACTGTGCTATGAAAAGATGTCGAAGATCACTGGTGGAAACAAAGGGTCCCCTGCCACCAGTACCACTTCATTTGCGTAATGCTCCTACGAAGCTTATGAAGCAACTAGGTAAATAAGTGTGTAGAATCACATTATGTAGTTTGTCAACTCGGTACATTTGGTCTGAAGAGAAAATCGTTAACAGTGTGACCATTTGTGGCAGATTTCTGCCATTTCGGCAGATTTAGCTCCTAAATTTTGTCCGTGGCATATTATGTTGACGATTTACAAAAGTGGCAGATTTAGGCAGATTTTAAAGATTTCGACTAAAATCACATTATTTAATATAATTTTCAATTAATATACTTATAATTAAATTATAAACTGTATTTTTATGTCCTGGTATATGACAACTTCAAAAGTCAACAATTTTAACACTATATTCCAATGACATTATGTATTTAAACAGCAATCAAAGACATTTCAGAAGTGTATTGTGTCTTTTAAGTTATTATTTGAAAACAAAGATCCACTTTCAATTCATCCGAACTCCACTGTGATCTCTTTGCCCCTGATACACATGTAGGTATTTAGGAGTTAATGTCAGCACTGAAATCGATCACTTATCCGTAGTTAGTATGAAACCTGGAATCCAATTATTACTTCAAATAATGCAAACCTTTCTGACTTAACTGTGTACTTACTCATTAAAGTTAACTACGATAAATTAAATTCGATAGAAGAATACAAGACATGTTACAATCAGGTGGAAGTAGCACCGCTACCGGGACCATTTGGAAAAATCTTGAACTCGAATGGTGCTACAAATTATCCAAACAGCAAATTTCGCGAAAGCGTTATTATGTCTGCCGAGTTTATTAAGGACACGGAGACTGGCTTCTTATCTCCTTTAAAGTTTAAACCAACTAAAAACATGGTCAAAAAGATGTAGTGCATAAGAAAATTCTTTAATATTATTGTTATTACAGAAATTTCATTTAATTCGTTAGGATTTTTTCCTTTTTGCGTGATGGCATTTTTTTTGGCATTTTTGGCGCCTAGTGTGGCAGATTTTGGCAGATTTTAGCCCAGTTTGTGGCAGATTCGCCATTTATGAGATGGTCACACTGATCGTTAACTTACTTTAAGTTTATACTTTACACCATATAAATTTCGTTTTCCCATTAAACTTTGACATTCCATCGCCTATTTCGTAGTTTTGAAAATAAAATATAGTTTAAAGCAGTATAAAGTTACTTTGTGTATTATAGCATTCTAATATCTATGATTCTAATGGTGAAAGAGTTTTTAAAATCGGTACAGTAGTTTTGAGTTAAACCTCTACAAACATTATATTTCGCTGCTTAGGGCCACAAATTAAATTGTATGTTATATTGCAACAATCTTATAACTTCTGTTTATATTTTTATGTACAAAAAAGACAGTGTCACTGACTCTGGCAGAGCCACCATCAGGGATTTTCATTTTGAAAACACAAAAAAATTGTCGCTAATTAGTCGAAATTTGTCGCCAAATATCAGAATTTGTCGGTCACTGGTTCAAAAGATATAAGGGTTTATAGGTGGCCGATCTGGAGAGAGTCTCCCCAGCAGGGCCACATTTATATCTCAAAAACTAGGGCACCTAGCAAATATCTCTTTTCTCCCATAATTTGTCGCCAATTAGTCGGAATCAGTCGCCAAATATCAGAGTTTGTCGGTCACTGGTTCAAAAGATACAAGGGTTTATAGGTGGCCGATCTGGAGAGAGTCTCCCCAGCAGGGCCACATTTATATCTCAAAAACTAGGACACCTAGCGAAGATGTGTTTTCTCCCATATTTTGTCGCCAATTAGTCGCAATTTGTCGCAAAGTTACAGATTTAGTCGGTGTGTAATTAAAAAGATATTAAAGAATTCAATTTCCCCATACAGTGGTACAAGCGAGTACAAAATACTTTATGTAGTTTCTAGACAGTATCTATGACGTCTTATGGAGGAATGTTTGTTTCGAATTAAATAAATGTAAACTTATTCTATAATTTCAACCCACCATAGGAAAGCTGTATTCATTACCTATAAACAAATCTACAATACATATAATTATGTAATTATTTATCTAACACAATGTGCACTTACCACTTAGTCGCTGGCAGATAGATCGCTGCGCTCCGTTTCATTTACGGTAAGTAAGAAAGAGATAGATGCGCGTGTACAGATGAGCTGCTTCGAACGAGTTGCCCGTCACGTAAGTTGAAGTCAGCCAGTTTAATTAAAGTGGAACTTATTATGAATAGTTACGAACTCGAGTGTTGTTATCTCTAGGTATTCCGAAAATACAAAAACGGAGAAACGAGCGAGATATAACGAGGGTGTCACCTGCTGTACGTCACGGGTGTGAAAAAAATTTCAAAATCGGATCAGTTTTACCGGAGATTACCCCTAACATCCAAAGTCACAAACTGTATCTGTTAATAATATTGAATAAGTACCTACTTATAAATGTTACAAATACCTATTTGTAACATTTTCTGAAAGTACAATAATTTTAAGGTAATAAATCATTTTATATTTCGACAACAGAAGTTTTATTATTCTAACCTCAATTAAGATAAAATAAAAACTCAACCCGTCCATACCCACAACACAACACTCGCAATCACCTCAAAATACACACCAACACAACACACATCAAACGAACTTTATGGAAATTCATTTTTATATAATAAAATTTGATTACAATTGACAATACTTTTTCAACGTTTAAGTATTTTAAACATTTTACTAAAGGTACGACATTTATTTATTATTCTAAAGTTAATTAGAGCTTAACATTGTAAAGTGGTAAAACAGTTGCATGCGACTGTACATCTTTCACCAAATAGACCAAGAGCAAGGTTTAATGTTTTCAAAGAAGTTTAAGCCACTCTAACCTAGTAATTTAAAACATAAAAACATGAATTAAATTGAGAATTTATCTCTCTCGGACATTTCTAAAGACTTTAGACCGATAAAACTAGAAGTATATTACACATATTAATAGAAATATTTTTTTCGTGGTATTTTTCGTGAACTCTTCGACCTAGCTCTTGGACTATACCTTACTAATTGAACTCATTATATCTCCTAAACTAAGATCCGATTAAATCTGTGACTTGGCGACAAATTGCGACTAATTGGCGACAAAATATGGGAGAAAACACATCTTCGCTAGGTGTCCTAGTTTTTGAGATATAAATGTGGCCCTGCTGGGGAGACTCTCTCCAGATCGGCCACCTATAAACCCTTGTATCTTTTGAACCAGTGACCGACAAACTCTGATATTTGGCGACTGATTCCGACTAATTGGCGACAAATTATGGGAGAAAAGAGATATTTGCTAGGTGCCCTAGTTTTTGAGATATAAATGTGGCCCTGCTGGGGAGACTCTCTCCAGATCGGCCACCTATAAACCCTTATATCTTTTGAACCAGTGACCGACAAATTCTGATATTTGGCGACAAATTTCGACTAATTAGCGACAATTTTTTTGTGTTTTCAAAATGAAAATCCCTGATGGTGGCTCTGCCAGAGTCAGTGACACAAAAAGACACCCAGTGATTGTAATAATTCAGATTGTGTACTTGTACGGTAAGGTGTGTCACACACGAAGCCTTACACACCGTGTGTGCAAGGCTTCAAATGCCTTCCTATGGTATACTATAATACATACCCTTACGTAATAAAATAACTTTTTTGATGGCTCCTGTACTAAAAATGAATTTTCGACATTTATGGCCCTTTTAGTAACGAACTTTTTATAACCTTCATTCTTTTTTTTTCAGGTTATGGAAGTGGTTATAATATGTCACATAGAGACCAGTCAGGATTAAGTTACATGCCAGAGGGAATGGAGGGAAATAATTTCTTTCACGATGATGATTAGGTTTAAGCTACTGAAATAAAATCACTGAATTACTAGTGTCAATGTTTATTTATTTGGGATAATCTCATTTCACAATTGTTTGACATGGTAAAAATTTACTATATACAAGATGCACACATAAATGTATGTAATATTACAAATTTACCTAGAGCATTGTACCTTTCCTAACATGAATTGGCGCTTGCCACGATTTCCGATCCTAATTTTATAAAAATAAAATAACATTATTTCTTACTTTACAACATTTGCTACTGCACACATTGTGCACAATTTACATTAAATCTGATGCGGCTATATTCTTCCGGGTTCTCAATTTTGTAAATTAATACTCTAAGATAATCTAGTGATCATTAGTAAATCATACGTTGCATTAAAGTAGGTGGCGCTTTACTGTTTTTAAAATGTAAACAAAAGAGCCTCATTTTATATACAAATCACTTGAACTGTTAAAACTGCATACACCACATACTTCCAAAAGTGCTGGGAAAAATACGATATATAAATAGAAAATAAAGTCCAAAGTAAAGCACTGCGTCTTCGTAAATTTTGATGAAATAGAATGAATAGACAAGTGTTTTTAGAGACTGTACTAGTTTTTAGAAAAAAAAACTACTTTTTAACATCAAAAAGTTCGCAAATCTATACAAGAAACTCTTAAACTCCCTTTAACACTAGTCTTAGCCTACAACTAATTAAGCTAAAGAGAACATTGTAACTAAATCAATAAAATAAATTAGAATCAGACTTCTAATTTGGATCCTAATCTTGAGAGGAACACTATTCCGTTTGGGTCCAAATGTGTTTTTCATAACAATACTAAATCACTGAATAAAAATTTTACGTCAAAAATCCATAAAATAAATTCCATGTACATACACAACATAGTAAGAAGTGGAACGTTTTCAGATTTAACGAAAATTATAAAATAGTTATAGCTAATGCTAATATTGACCTTAGAAGATATATTCCGGACCGGCCATGTCGATGGCCCAACGGAATTTATCGCGTTGAGTTTTGTTGTAGATCTTTTCAATTGGTACACCATGTTTTTTGCACCTGCAAATAAAATCGTAATTAAAAACTTTGTGTAGGTATATTCGTCAATATTTTTGGCAATATGGAATGTATCAATTTTAACCTTATATAGCCAAAAAGGTTTTTAATATTATGGCCTTTTAGGCCATATTAGGTTCAAATCGATGCATTTTATTATTTAAAAATAATATGTAACTATAATGCGTGAAAAAGCAAGTGGGTCAATTTATTTGCGCCCAAGTGTATAGTTTTTAATTATTCGCCACTTGACTGCTTCGTCAGCCGCTAGCGCAGCTATCGTCAGACTCAGAGTTGGGCTCGCTCCATCAAAGATGGGACTTAAAACTTAACTGGCAACATGTGGGTGTACTAGAGGTACACATCTGCCTTCGGGAAATACAGGTGTGATGTTATGATAATGTTATTCACTTACCAAGCTACCGAGATACGTGGATCTAAATAATTCAGTTTAGAAGTGCCAAGCGCAATTGTTTTATTCTCGTCGCGATCGGTCTCTTGGAGTTCTAGTTTTTTCAGTTGGTCTCTCAGACGTTCTAGTGCTTTCTTTTTCTTATCACAAGCAAGTTTCTCTTTGACAGAACCTCGTTTGGCTGCCTTTGTTGCTTGTCGTAAGTCTTCTTCTCCTTCGTCAACTTGATCGCGTTTTGCTTGAATTTTCTCTTTCAAAGCTTCCATAGATTTGGAATGACCTGAAAATAATTGATTCATAGAATGAAAAATGTAATATGTATAGTAGATGTTCTTTGTCCAAATGTACAAAAAGGGTTTTGATAACCTATGAAACAAAAAAAGTTAGTATATCAAATTAGATTACCTTTAGGAACAGCACGTTGATGGTTACAAAGGACAGCCACTGCACGGTTGGCGCGATTGTAAGCTAATATTTTCTCTGGTACTGATGCATCAGCGTCTGTAAGCTCATCTAATTGTCTTTGCAGTGTAATAGATGCATTGTATGTACGGAAAACTTTTGCAGTCAGTCCAGGCATTAAATCTTTCAAGTGTTCATTTAGAGTTTGTGTATTGAGTCTGTCAAAGAGATCATCACTATCTTTTTTATTTTCCATGAACAACTCAACATTTTTGAATACACGTTTTTCAACTGGCACTTCATTGTAGTATCGGATAGAATCTTTACCAAGAAAATCAAATACAACCACATATTCTTTACCATCTTTTTCTTTATGCAAAGCAATGTGTTCAACACGCAATGAGCAACAGCCCACTGTGTCTGCTTGATCATCATCCTTTTCATTACCTGCTCTCAATGCTAACTTATCAATAAAGTAAAGAGCGACTGCACGCTGACGAACACGCATTTCTTTAGCCTTCCAATCATTCATATAGTTTTTTCTGATTACATCAATACACTTGTGAAGTTTTCTGGCTGTTTCATACTTTTGCCAATCTTTCTCACCTTTTAATTTAGAACTAGGATTTAACATGACGTACTTAGCCTGCCCTTGAACATTTTCTGTCCACGAAGCTAACCAAGTGACAGTGTTGTCATGCCTAACTTCCTTCCATTTATGTCCTGCGGGTGGTTTAGGTATTTTACTATCTTTAGAGCAGTTAATAAGCACATCCTCTGGCATTACACGTCTTTTTAACATTCCCATTTTGGGATGTTCACCACGCCCTCTGAATAATCCAGGGGGTTCTATCCTAAAGTTCCCAATTTTCTCTTTATGGCCATCTATGGAACAGAATCCATACTCCTTTTGTATTTCTTCATTCTTGGCTTTAAGCAATGCTTTTTCTTCTTTTGTTCGATTTCTGTTCTTTTCTGAAACACTTTGGAAATAAGCATGCATTTCCTTAAAATTACATTTTGAGAGATCCTTTATTTGTTTTGTTTCCTCATGTGTCATTACTTTGCGCCAATCAGTTAAGAAATTCGTGTTAAATGTGGATTTGGTTGTATAATCATGGTCTAACATTCGAGCGTAGAATCCTGCTACTTCTTCAGCATCCTGAGAAAGTCTCATCTCTTTACCATCATAAAAGAATCTAACATTTTCAGGTAAAGGTTCATAATCTGGCGCAAACACAGGTCCTTTGTGCTCCAAAAATTTCCATTTTGTTCCATCATCTTTCTTTTCTTCTTCCCACCTAAAGAATGAAATTTAGTGATGTATAGCTTTGTCAGTTTATTATAATTTACATTAAGTACTAGATACACACATTTATGTAGGTTAGGTAAGATTCTTATCATAATAATTAAAAAACCTACACACACTTGGGCCTGCGAAAACGCACTTTCCTCACAATAACTATAGGGGTTACACTAAAAACTGATTTTACTTCTAAAATTTTGATTGAGACATTTCTAAAGAACATCTTCAAGTAACATAACCTCAAAACTAATGTCACATTGTTGTAGAACAGCGCCATCTATTTGTCAACTAGGTAACTAAGGCAATGAGGTTGTGTGCTATTTTGGCATTTTAGTAATGTTGATCTTAATAAACTTACCATTTCCAGACTTCTTGCTCATCATCCGGTTTCTTCTTGCGTTTGTTTGGGCTGGGGCCATCATTTGGCTCATGCTTCACTTTGCTTGGTTTTATTACTGGTTTTGATTTCTTCTTTTTTGGCTTTTCTTCTTCTTCCTCATCCAAATCATCATCATACGTAGGTTCTGAATGGATGTAAATAAAATAGATATTAAATCCAGATCATCATTTAAAAACGACAAGAATAAAAGATGTATACAAGAAAAAATTACAAACCTTTTTTTATTTTCTTCTTAGATTTCTTACGTTGAAGTAATGGAATGTCTTCTTCACTCTCACTGGGCGCACGTCGCTTTTTACCAATGGGCTGTTTAAATAGAAGAACAAGATTAGTAGTAAATAATTTGAGGATTTTAAAATAGTATTTATCAAATAATTACCGATGGTGAATCTTCATCACTTTCATCAGGAGGGAGTTCTGACAATGGCTCATCCTTAAACTGTGATAAAGAATAATCACAAGATGAAGCTGTTGTGTTGAGTCCTCCAAAATCATTGCTTTCATCATTCATTTCTCTCTTGACATCCACTTGGTCTATCTGTTTTAGATAAATAAAAAAATAAATAAAGTACTTTGGAAATAAACAATTATTATAGTTAGCTACAGTTTGTGGATAGTACAATGCATTTAATTTGAATCTAATTACCTGCATGGGCTCATCCTTGATGTGGGAAGCTTGATAATCTGGTTCTGCTTTGATTTTATGTTTCTCACTACTGCTCTTCTCTTTGCTTTTACTTGAGCTATAAAAAAGATTTATTATTAGTTGCTCACTTGATAGATACTTGTCATGTTTACATGATAATCTTACAATGACTTACAAAATTTTAGTTATTATTAGTAATTTTAGTTTTCAGGTAAAATTTGTCAAAAAACTTGTTATCTAAGCCTTTATTATAAAAATTTCTTGTATTTTGCTCATGTAAATTGGCTATTATATAAAATAATAACCTTTAAGGTTATACATAGTGGTTACTTTCTGAAAAGAAGATATGCTTTTTGTATACTTTTTGCTTAGGTAGGTATTGTAAGTAAAGCATAAGATATCCGTGGGGGTTACAGAGTATGAATTTAAGATATTAACTTTTAGGTACAAATGAACATCAGCTCTTTCATAGTAACATTTGTGTAGACACCATAATTTTGACAATAACAAAAATACTGATTTAATGATTTTGTCAAGTTGACATGTAAAATGTCATGTAATTTTTTATAATTAGATATGAACTTTTTTAGAATAATCTGAGAGTAGGTGAAGGATTTTGCTTACCCAGCTTTTAAAATAAACGAAACAGAAAGCAGGCACTAAATAAATACATTATTTTTGACCAACCTGTGTTTATCTTTAGAGCTTGAATGTTTGTCTTTATCACTGCGATGTTTGTCACTTCTGTGGCGATCTTTTTCACGGTCTTTATCCTTGTCCTTTGACTTGTGATCTTTAGATGAACTCTTGTGATCACGGTCTTTATCCTTAGATGATGAGGAGGATTTTTTATCATTACTGCTGCTCTTGTCCTTGTCCCTATCACGGTCACTTCGCTCTTTGTCCCTGTGCTTGTCTCTGTCGCTGCGGTGCTTGTCCTTGTCGCGATCTTTATCTTTACTGGTGTGCTCGCGATCACCGCGCTCTTTATCTTTTTCGCTGCGGTCTTTGTCTTTACTGGAAGACTTGTGTGAACTGCTGTGATTTTGACTAGTCGAGTGCTTGTCTTTATCGCTATAAATTAAACACTTATATAACAACTTCAAAAGACGAACAATGCAGAAGGCATGCAGAACCTTCTGGAATAACTAACCTGCTGCTTTTGGATGAGCTCTTGTGGTTCCGATCTTTGTCTCGGTGCTTATCCTTACTTGATGACTTGTGGCTGGATCTGTGCTTCTCGGAGCTACTGTATCCATTGTGAACACCGTTCACGTGTTCATTTTTATTACCATTTACCTTTCCCTGTGAACAATTTACGACATTTTTAACATTACCAAAATAATTGACATGAAATTGTCATCATGTTGTAAAATACATATTGCGCTATAAAACACTATTAATTGTGTCGACTTTATTTCTCAAAACTTTCCAAACCGACGCTTAGCTTCGGTTTGTTCGAACACTGTAGTTGACGCCATATTGGGACTTAGAAAATTTTCGCTTCGTGGAGACTTGTGTTCACCAGTAAACAGCACAATTCAGATTATCGTGGCGTAAATGTAATATGAACCATATTGAATAAACAAATCTATTTAATCACTTACTGATTCACAATCATTGTCGCTAGCGGGATTTTCGACACTCATTTTGCCTACGTATTACCGACCGACGACGTTACTATGAGGCCGGTCAAGCGAACGCAAATTCTAAGTGCTGAGAAGTGACGAATGCGCATGCGCCGTTCTTCCAAAGATTGTTGATAGCTTCAGGTGAATTGGTTCAATGTGCCTGATTGGACGTTGTTCAGACAGCTTCTAGAGTTGCAGTATTCAAAACAGAATCTTACTAAACTAAACTAATAAAAAATTAAACTATTGTGTGTTTTGCGTAACGGAACGAGAAGTTTATCACACCTTTATTTATTTTTCGTTTTTCAGAGGCGCGATAGGCTGGTGAGGCCATAAAATCAAAAAATCACGGCCACTCTATACTCTTTTGAACAGATTTTGTGCCCTGTGGTTTTTGATATTTCAATCGAATGTCTCTTTTTAACCTGGCCCATTACGACGAGATCTATAATCCGATTTAGGTACAGTTTTTTATTTTTTTTTTATTTTTTTTATTTAACATAGTTTGGCCCAGTAGTTTTCAGCCTTTTTTATATTTAATAAACATTTTTTTAATTTTTTTATTTTGTAGAAAGTCTACCCGGTGTAAAATAGCTCTAGTTTCGGTAGGAGCTTCGGTAGTTATGTCTCATTCGACTTTTTTTCGACATTCGACTTCCGAAACTTGAGTTATTTTACACCGGTAAGTGTTTTTATATAGTCGGTTGTATTTTTTTATAGGGCTAAGGGCTTAATACTTTTACTTTTTTATCTTGTTTTTCGATCATGTAGCTTTTTTCAACTCGGTCCACTCGTTTAGGATCTACGATGCCTACACACACAGGCTATGATGTTGCCAAACTTAGATAATATACCTCTTGCCAAATAAATGAACAGGCGTAGTAAATAATAGTAGGTAGGTACTTACAATACTTAATTACCTATTTGTTAATTATTGTAAGTAATTTATTATAATATACCTAAGCATACTTTACGTATCATAGGATTGATTCTTTTATACTGTAAAGTTGTGCCCTCAGTTCTCACATAATGGATTGAGAGCGCACCTGAACATGGACAAAACAAAACTATGGACTCTACAGAAAGTGTCTTTATGCTGAAATCTAAGCTTATGCAAAACAAAATTTGTGAAAACAAGATTTTATCGCAAAACACTGTCCTACTTTTTACATTTTCGTACAGACGCCAGCACATAAACCTACCCCAAATTGTCAAATTTTCCCAATTGAATATGAACCTTGTTTATTAGCAATAAAGTTGAAAAACTATCGATGAAATTTGATATAGGTATTGGAGTAACTTGATGTGCTGGCCTCTGTACAAAATGGGCCTTCAATTCTCACACACGTAAAAGTTTATTACGCAAGTAAAATGAAATCATTAACTTACAGCTACTGTTTGGAATCCTATATAATTATTATGCTACTAAATAAATTGTAAAAAATTGTGAAAGCAAGAACAGGTCACCACTTCTCGTTGTTTGCAAATTATAACCTTAATTAAATTCGGGTTTAATTTTAGACTAATAATACGTGAACAAAGTCACGGGCCACAGCTAGTAGGTATAATTAGATGATAAATAAATATTCCACAACTTTCACACAACGCCATCTAGTCCCAAGCTAAGCAGAGCTTGTGTTATGGGTACTAAACAGCTGATAGAAATTGTATATTTCTTAATACATACCTACATATTATAGATAAATTACACCCAGACACAGAACAAATGATCGTGCTCATTACACAAACATTAATGTCCTGGTAATCGAACTCACGACTTCTGGCATAGTAGTCAGGGACACTAACACTACTCTTGTAGTTAGCCAGGCCAGTATAAAGATAAGATAGCAATATCAAATTTGAAATGACTTAGGTACCTACAACTACAACGTACCTACCCTACCTACAAACGGGTAATACTAAACGTAATATTTTCAGGGATATACAGTCCATAGGTAATAGATACTAGGGTTTTAATAAATAAATCAACAAGTAGTTACACCAGAGGTACCAAATGGTCATGAAGACTTTATTCTATTATTTTTATTATTTAGCGGTACAGTCGCAAAACTTATGTCAAGTGGGCGGCTTACTAAGTACTTTATTTTGACAAAGATTTGTGAAAGAACAGGTACACAGTAATTTACGTTTGATACATATAGGCACACAGCAGTTACTTCTAAATCTATTTTATTCGAATTGGTGATCCCAACGCACGTAACTTCGCCATCTCTCGTTATAATACGTGGCACGCCTTTTGCCATCAACTAGGTGCAAATCCAGCTGCTGTTGTTCGAAAAACCCCAATAAAGTTTCACCCCATATTCACACCCGTGCCGTGAATGAAAGCCAGTACCTCATGTACCGCAGTGCTTATTTCAAAGCTCGCGATTACTAGACCAATGAGGCAATTCACCGTAATTTCGTTAAGGAACTATGTGAAACAAACGTCAGTTGATG
This sequence comes from Euplexia lucipara, assembly GCA_921972225.1. Taxonomy (NCBI): domain Eukaryota; kingdom Metazoa; phylum Arthropoda; class Insecta; order Lepidoptera; family Noctuidae; genus Euplexia; species Euplexia lucipara. The sequence continues at coordinate 16,972,002 of OV179146.1, forward strand.
TCAACAAGCCCCATAATGAAAATAACTATGCGTTTCAAATGAGAATAGGAACGTCAATGACAGCTATCTGTCAGAACTCAGATGTCATTTAAAAAGTATGGTCCACAAAACTAATTATTTTAAGACGATTACCTAAATAACACTAGATTTTTAGTAGTCAACCACACATCAGTGGTAAAATTTTGGATTCACACATAGTCTCTATCCAAATGTCACGGTAATAATAAAAATTGCTTTTAATGTTAAGAGCGATGTTTGTAGTGCATGTTTTACCACTGACCTCACAAACAAAAACGTTTTTCTATCAGCAGGCCTTGCTATTACAAATTGTATTTCTATTCTTTTTCTATTAGAGAAAGAAAATGGCGAAAATCAGCTGTTTGTCATCTGTCAAGTGTATTTCATTTTCAGTCGTATTACAAACTAGCTTCTGCCCGCGACTTCGTCCACATGAAAAACGGAAGCTTGTTTCCCGTTTGCAACATTTCCTATTGCTGCTCCGCTCCTATTGGCCACAGCGTGATGTTATGTAGCCTATAGCCTTCCCGGATAAATGGACTATCCAATGCAATTTTTTTTTTCAATTCGAGCCGGTAGTTCCTGAGATTAGCGCGTTCAACCAAACAAACAAACAAACTCTTCTGCTTTATATTATTAGTATAGATTCTACTCGTTACCACTTGACAGTTGACAAACAGCTGATTCCATATACGCCATTTTCTTTCTATTGTCGCCATAACATCGAACAATCATAGAAATAGAATTTGTATATGGCTAGGGCTGCTGGTTCGAAAAGTACCATTTCTCAGTTGGACCCAGACTCAGTATTGTTTTCACTTATTTCAAGTTTCATAGTCCCGTCTCTACTATTGTGGCTAATATATACATACATAAACTCACGCCTTTTTCCCATGGGGGTAGGCAGAAACTACATACATTGGCTAATATTACCTATACTATATTCAATCCAAGCAGTGAAAATTTGCATGATACAAAATGTACAAAAGTTATTTTATTATTCTATTGCTATGCCGGATTGGCTTTTCTAGGTTCAAAAGACATTATTGTTATGCCTTATTGGCAAGGTATCTAAGTAACATGCTAGGATAAATAAACATTTATAAATATTAAAGATGAATAAACCAACTAAGCATGTATTATTTTAAGTACTTACTTACATAAATTTCATAGACAACCATACAATATTATAACATATATTTGTTACGGTAACAATAGCCAAGTACAGACGCCAGAGCATGAACCTTATTCAGTTTACTATAAACTTGAAAACTGACATTTTGGGGTAGCTTGATGTGCAGGCCCCTGTACAATCACAGATATACAAATATCCTGTATTATTTACTTTGTTTTAAGCGTTTTCACCATTTTAAATATACATAATGTTAGAATTCATCAAAAGCAGTAATTTTAAATTAGTGACTCAGTCCCGCATTGCCCAAATGCAAACTTATTTCATTGAGATTATCACACGAGAATACCATCCAAATTTTACTACTATGGAGAACTTTACAAAAAAATTGCATCTTAATCTCATTGATATGATTCAAATGTTATTTAACCTTTCAATTGTGTCAATTAGAGACACAATAGAAAGACAATGACAGAGTGGACACCGGTGTCCCCTTGGGGAATGAATTAAAATATTGTGTAAATATTTTCCTCAGTAAACCTAAGTACACGTATACTTACTTTATAAATTCATTCATTATTGATTTTAGGCCCAAAAGGCGTGCAAATCATTTTGTGTTGTTCAACTTTTCCCTGCGTGAATTGAATAAGGTCAACAGGCTTTTCTATAGGTTTAGTTCCATTTAGTATAAAACTTTTGATTAAATTAGGATATAAAACAAAAATGTGCTTTTTTTACTCATTTTTGTTTGTTGATTGACTTTCTTCTTTTGGTTTTGAATACACCGGCTTTCCATTTGAATCCCAGGTGCTTTTCAGTTTTTTAAATGCAAAAGCCATGTAGACAGCTAAAACGAAAAATATTTATAATATTAGTCATGATAAAGAACATTTCATAAATGCACTTATTAAATGAATACTCACTGGCAACTTCCCATTCACATGTACTCATTGTGCCAACTCGATCTCGCTCAGTCTTGTTGTCCTTGCTTTCCCAGAACTGTTTAGCATGTTCATACTCTGCTTCGTCAGCAATAAGCTCTTTTCCCGGAGGTGGAGGATAACTTTCAAAGCATACAATTCTTTGCAAAAGTTGTCTGTATTTTTCCGAGTGATCTTTATAAAAGTCTGTAAACCTTGCTTTGTATACTAGTTCCAAACCAAATTCGGAAGCAAGCTTAGTCAATAATTTAAAATTTACTAAAAACTCAGGACAATCTACAACTCCTTCTAGATGAAAGTCATACTTTCCACCAAAGAGTGGATAGTCTTTCTTAACATCAAACAGTAACTTAATGTTGTAAATTCTATTACCAAATGAGTGGTCTGGTGATTTTTGTCCACGAGACACAATTTCATAAGCATCAGGAATAGTTCCAAAAAAATAGCCACCAGGTTTCAAACACTCAGATATGTTGGTAAGCATACGCTTTGCTTGAGGCAAACTTTCAAAGCTATAATGCAGGCCAAATTGGCAGCTTACAATGTCGAAACTGATAGAGGGGTCTCTATATTTATCTCTCAGTGTATCTTTAGAACAATCAGCTGCAATAAATTCAGCTGAAAAAAGTCGACCACCCCTTGAACGTGAACGAAGATCGTCATATCTGGTCTGGCATTGCTGCACAGATACCTCAGCAATATCAGCAAAAACAACATGTTCTACCCTAGCCTTTTGCCATTTACTTAAGTCACCACCTTTACCACAGCAAATGTCCAAAACTCTCAATGATCTACCATAATCTTTTTCCCGAATTTTATCCGTGTACTCCTGTATCAGTACACTTTTAACCCAATTATTAAAATTTCTTAGATAATAAATGGGCGAATTAAATCTTTCATGCAAGCCTTTCTCTTCCAAGTGGTTATAGTGCGCTGCTACTACAGAACTGTGTTCTTCTTGTTTAGTTTTCTGTTGTGGGGGTTCTTTGCTATCGTCATCTTGATCAGAATTATGACTTTTTCTGACATTCTTAGTCTGCCCGTCGTCAACTTTAGAATCACCGTTCTTTTCTTCTAATATATTGGAAGTACACGACATGTTCAATGATTTAATTGTGTACGTGAATTGATCATTACTTATTGATTAGCTCGATTCACTCTGTAAACTAAGTCGTAAATTCGTTGTAAAAGCGTAATTTTAAATATTTATTACAATAAAAATACACGCATTGACGCACGTCACGTTTTCTTTCTGACGCAGCAACCAGCCAGCAACGAGACCACAGATTACAATTACACCACGTAGTACAGTGCTGCCAGATTTTAAAATAAAACAATCCTATCGGTGACGCTGAAAATAATGAATCTTATGATATGGTCTTTAGAAAAGAATATAGACAGACTGTCTTCAGATTTATATAATGATTATTTTCAACACTTCAGAATAGTTCAGATTTTGTATGAAAGTCATTTTTCATCACAATTTAATAAAGAATCAGTAAAAGCTTTAAATAAAGTTATTATTAGATTCAATATTTTAGTTTAATGATTTATTAGGTAATTATAGCTTCTGCCCGCGACTTTGTTCGCGTGAAGTTTAGGTATCGCATAGGTACCCTTTTCCGACTTTCTAAACTTAAATTGTGATAGCTCGGCTAATATGCATGGTATAAATATAATTTATGCTATAGCTTTATGCAATGAGTGGAACTAAAAATGTCACGGGAACAGAAATAATAATGAAAAAGTACTCGGTAAAAGAACTGGGGTCTAAACGTATTTATTTGGATAAGGATTAATAAATAGGTACACATATTATATACATACATAAACTCACGTCTCACGCCGGCGGCAACGGCGCGGCGTGTGTGCATGACAACATGGTTAAATGTAAACGAAGCAAAAGTAGTATGTAAGAATCGTAGCCTATGGCGCTCTGTAGTTTCTGCCTACCCCCATGGGAAAAGGATTAATACCATGTTAATATAAACTTCCTCGCAAATAATGCATTATTTTAGAACAAATTGGATTTCCATAAAAAAAGGATTATAATGAGTTAACCTTAAGGAATAGACATAATTATGCAGTCGAGGACTTTTTTATACAACTTTTAAAAAGAAATAATTCCGTAATACTTGATTTTTAGGTAATTTAAACCGTTTTCGCAGCGCACGCAACGTAAGCTGTTTTCTCGCTTGCAACATTTCTTATTACTGCTCCGCTCCTATTGGGCATAGCGTAATGTTATATAGCCTTCCTCGATAAATGAACTATCCAACGCAAAAATATTTTTTCTATTCGAACCGGTAGTTCGTGAGATTAGCGCGTTCAACCAAACAAACAAACTCTAATTCTGCTTTATAATATTAGTATAGATTATTATTAAGCTATTGCATAGCTTCTATCGCGGGCCTTGAGCGCGGGGACCGAATCCAGAAATTCCGTAACGAAAAAACCTCACGCTCCCCACTCCGACGGGCAAGGAGGTGTGGCTTGAAGGCCGTGCATCGTCTAACGTCGTTTCAGTTCGGCAGTCTTCGACACGGCGTTGTGTGCGATTAGACGTATTGTATAGACATATTGGATAGTGGGGAGGGGAAAGGGGAGGGGAGGGGGAGGGGAGGGGGAGGGGAGGGGGAGGGGAGGGGGAGGGGGAGGGGAGGGGGAGATTGTGAGAGAGGGAAGAGGGTATTGTGAGAGGGGACGGAGGGGCAGGGGAGGGATGTGGAGGGGGGTGGAGGGAAGAGGCAGGGGACGGGAGGGGAAAGTGAGGGAGGGATGAGAGGAGGGGCGAGGGAGGTGTGGGGGAGAGGGAGGGAGGGGGAGAGGGGGAGGGGAGGAATGAGGAGGGGGAGAGGAGAGGAGTTGATAAAAATGCTATGCAATTTTTATCTTTACCGCGGCAGTCTCCGAGTGCCACACGTCATTTTTTTATTATCTTCGTAGTGTGTGATAGACCATTGAATTACATGGCGAGCGATATTGTATCTTAAGATAAAATATTATGGTATCTTAGCCGTGTGCAGCGCCCCACTGCGGGTGATGTAACCGACGACAAACTTATTATTTGCGGTTGGTACAGTAGTCGGGTCTAGGGATCGAACCACAAAATTAAGTTTGTTTTTTATTGTATATATATACTTTTCCGGGATAAAAAGTACCCAGTGTGGTGCCCAAGATATTAAAGAATTAGTATACCAAGTTTCATCGTAATCGAACCGGTAGTTTTTGCGTGATGCCTGAACATACAAACAGGCAGACAGACAGACAGACAAGACAAAAAAAAATTTAATTTGTTATTTTCCATTTATGTGCAGAATTTTTTACTTCTACAGATTTATTATAAGTATACAGAAAATGTTTATTCCTGTAAATAGGCTTAAAGAAAAACTTTGACCAAGTTATTTATTCTGGAAACTGGATGAGGTCAGTGTTTTTTATCCAACTTCTATAAGAGAAGAAACACGGAGAGAAACTGAGAGACTAAAGTCTCTTATTAGGTTGAGTTAGTTTTTTCAGACATTATCTCGGTTAGATTGAACATATTAGGAATACCTACAATGTAGAGTAATACCTAGGTATCTGAAAAGGTCTTTTTAGGAAGAAAAAAAAAGAGTGTGCTTTATATTAGACTACGACTGAAGTAAAACTTCTTTAACCCGTTGGTACTGGCTGTCATTTACATAGATTTTTGACAGATAGGTATTATTGGTAGTTATTTTACAAGTTAGACAGGGAGTATCGTGCAGGAATTGAGTTGTTTAGGACGCAGTCGATATATCAATACTGATATACCTAGCGCTGCATCCGTTTAAAGAAAATAAGCCCTCGCACTCCTCTCTCTTGCTACTACATTGTGATACAGTACAGACAATAGGCCGGCTCTGTGTCTGAGATATATGAAACGTAACTGGCTGTGAGAGAAAGAGAGATAGAAAATGTGAGCTTGCACCAGCTCTCTTGCCCCTACAGTTATAATTATAATATACTAGCTGCCCAGGCAGACTTCGTCGTGCCTTAGAGTCAATGTATTGCTCTTATCATTTTTTTTTTACATGTCGTCTTATTAAACGTATGTAGGTAGGTATATCTAATACATACGTTTAATAAGACGACAAAAAATAAATTCAAACCACTACTACTTTTTATGTAGCGAGTCTCTACTGTGATCTTATTTAAACATTTTGTGTTCGATAGAATTAAAATTACAACATGTATAGGTATATAACTTAACCTAACTGACCATACCTATCCTATAGCTTTTTTTTTTTTTTTTTTTTTTTTAGGGGTGGAAAATCCTCATGGATGTCCCCCGCCCGGGGAGGCGGAGGGGTCTGTCAGACTCTTACTGACTAAAAACCACCCCGTGTTCCTTCTCACACCTGCGCCGGGGGTCACGGGAACGGAAGATACTTCCGCGACCCCCGACTGGTGCCGGCCCCGCGGGCTTCGCCAAGTCAGCGAGGGGAGTGAGGTGTTAGACTCCCCTCGCGACATCTAAGAGGGGACCTATCCTATAGCTAACCTAACTACCTTAATAAAAAATTTCAATCTGAACTATTGCCTCTATGTTTCACACAATTTATACTTATAGTTTTCCCGGTCTACTTTAATTAAAGTCTTAACAGTAGAATAAGTTCTATTTGCAAAGAATTATTAAAGTGTCTCTGTCGTCATTGTTAATTACGTAAATTGATTTCTGAAATATAAGACTTTTTTAAGCTACATAAAACCTCTAAGTTTAGTAACAAAATTTTCAGAACGTAGGTACCTACGTATAAATTGACAACCTTACCTTCTTAGGTTTAGCTTAAGACTTGTCAATGTCAAATTGTCACCTGATAATGAACTGGGAAGTTTGACTCCTGTCATGTCATCCAAGATGGCGCTGCGTTTGAAAAATGTTTGAGACAACGAATAATCTTGATATTTATTATTTCGAGGACTTTTCATGTTTTTTATTAATTATTATGCTATTCCGGACAAAGACAAATCCAAAAAGACCAAAATCATTCAAATTGATCCAGCCGTTCTTGAGTTATAAGTGGTGTAACTAACACGACTTTGTTTTATATATTTAGATATAGATATATGTTATGGACCAAAGAGAATGGACCAATTATGGACCAAGTGAATAATTGGGCATTATACATAATGCCCAATATGAGAGTGCTAATTTGATAAGAATTATTCAAATAATCAAATTGACCGGTCATTGTACTTATTGTCCATCACATTTTGGGCAGAGTAATACAAACATATTTAATTACTATTTTTTTATTGTACTTAAAATAAACTAAATATTAAACCATTTAAATAATCAGACTCATTATTTGGATTAATTATCAAGGAGTTCTACATAAAGAATCTACTAGTTTTTGCATTTAAAACCTAAGGAAAGTCGAGCAAGTTTAAGTTCTAATCTACCATGTGTTCAGAATAAGATTATTATTAAAATAAAACAACAAGACAAGTTATGATGAACATTACTGTAATCTCCTAGTTCGCCATGTTGGATGCGTTACAGATTATACATGTTTTAGCAAAAAGGATATTGCTGTGTTGCCACAATTAGTATATACTCTTAGATAATATACCTCTAGATAGAACCACCGCGTGGCCGCACATGCGACAGCAATATAAAAGTTCAGTGTTGCTAATCCTTAAAAAAGTCCCAAAATACGAGCGTTTAATTCGTTAATTTAATTAATTTTGTCAATAAATTACAACCATTTGTAACCAAAAAAAATATTAAGTACCTAATTTACTTTAATAGTAATAATGGCTGTTTTTGTGCCCTCGACTTAAAATAAAAAAAAATGCTGATGCAAGCGCATCGCTAATTTGTGAACAAGTAAAAATGATATCGCACGCTTTTTCTTTTCGCTGCATTGTTTCTATTTGAAAACTTCAGTGCGAGTTTTATTTACTTCCTCGTAAATATGTTATAAAACACCGAATGACATACGTGCGCTTTGATAATTACAGCCTCTGATTTCTTGCAGCAATATTGCCTCGGCTGTAATTATCAACTTACCGCACTTATATCATAATGTATCTACTACTACTGTACTACTACTACTGTATTTGTTATTACGAATTTATTCTATTGTTATTTTTTGTAATGACTGTAAGCTATGTTCTGCAATTCTAAAAGTAACTACAGTAACCAACTTACATGAACATTTTTTACTGGTATTGCTTCAGGCTTTATTCTTTTGATTTTGTTCACAATACTGATTGCATCATCATCAAAATGCATGGAACAAAGTTTGGATGTACTGTTAGGCTGCCAATTCTGTCGGCCAGTAGCATTAATCCAAACTTTTTTTATATTGTTTTCTTTAGGAAACCTTAAATCATTTTTTGTTTGTTTAAACCAAAGGCATTCTTATATAATAGTCTTGTTATACTTGCCAATTAAGTATTAATTATTATTCTGGTTTGTATTAGCACTCATCACTCACAATACATACCTAAATAAAATAGTTCGACATCAATTATTATTTAGTGAGAGCACACAAATCGGCATCGAGATACTTAGGTAGGTATACTGAATTCTGATACCGTGTTTCATAAGATTTTGATACCACATTAAGGTAATTGTGTGTGTTTAGCGACCATCGATTTATTTGACCTACCTTTTGAACATTACGCCTGTTTTTGGGAAAATATGTGAAACGTGTAGCAACACTGTAAGTAAGTATTCCTAGGTTATGTGGTTTATGAAATTAAGTTTATTTTAAGAAATCTTCCATATTTTGGTCTGAAACCTATGATAATAAAAGCGCACAAATGTATAAATTCAATAATCATACTATAATACAAACAGTATTGAATACTTACGAATGAAAAGAGATTTTGTTATTGGCCTTTTCTGAGCGGCTTTTACAGCCTATTATACTGCATCCTCCCATCGTAGCGCATTCACCATACACTAAACACTTATCTAATGGAGTCTATTTCTCATTAAATGACTTAAACTATTACAAAAATTGCAAAAACCATCCGAAAACTTAAATTAAATCGAGCATAATAATATACGTGACAGTGACAGCACTTTGTTTGGCTAACTTTCAAAAGTTAGCCATGCAAAAATCCGGCACGCCGTAAGGGACAGAAGATACGATGCTTTGTCTCAATTTTCCTACGAACTTTGTATTATTGCGTCTCACTTCCACACTTGACACTGTAAATTGGGCTACGTCTAGAGGTATATAGTCTAAGTATATACTAAACCTAATTATATCATATCAAACATCCCCCGTAAAGCTAAACATTTAACATTTAGCTTAACTCATAGTCTCTTAAATATGATGGCATTTTAGTGATTCTACCAGATCTCATTCTCCTCTCAGGAACAACTTCAGCCTGATCAGTATCTGTAACATTATCTTGATTTACTTGCCCAATACCCTCAGATTGACTTTCAATCAACATATCAGGTACACTGTCACATTTAACAATAAACTTATTTCTACTAGGTCTAATATGTCTTTCATTTCTCCTAACCAAATTACCTTTTTCATTTTTTATTATGAAAGATCTAGGACCATCAGCTTTACCAATAACTTTCCCTGCACACCATTCTTTATTTGGTGCATTTTGTATTATTACATTATCCCCCATTGTAAAAGACTTCTTATTCTTTGTAGTTTTTGAATATAGTGGTATAAATTTACTTAAATAGTTACACATGCCTAAAAACTTTTGTAACTCTTTCACACTTCTGGGTTGCCCTAACTCCACTATTGCTTTCACATGTTCTGGATCGGGTTTAATACCAGATTTTGACAACATTAATCCTACATACTTTACTGTTTCACATCTGTATTGTATTTTACACTCATTAAATTTAACATTGTGCTGTTTTGCTCTGTCTATTACCTGACTTAAAATTTTGTCATGTTCTGCCAAACTGTCCCCAGCCACTATTATATCATCAAAATATACATGAACTCCCTGTATATCACTAAAAATGGCAGTATTTATTCTTTGCATCACTTCAGGTGCTGATGAAATGCCAAATGGCATCCTCCTGAAGCAATACAGCTTGGCAAAAAAGAGTAGAAAATAATGGAGGCGCCACTGTGCTCTTCGTATGGCAACCCGTGGCAACCGCATAGCGTACCAACCTAGTCTTGATACTTAGCTGTTTTTTTAGACAAATTAATCTAATACTCAATACTCAATACTTTTTCAATACAATTATGTATTATGTACTATACTAATTATGTATTATATTTTTAAATCAGTAAGTAATCACTTTCTATCGTGTCAATTAGAGACACAATAGAAAGACAATGACAGCGTGGACACCGGTGTCCTCTTGGGGTGTAATGAACTCATCTAGTCATGTTCGGGTTCAGAGGTGATGCTGCTATCATCTTTTAGATTAATTACTAATCGGTCTATTTCCTCGTTCATAGTTATTTTGTTTCCAGTAATCCTTTTCTATTTATATCACACGTTAGCACGAGTTCTTCCAATTCTCCTTAATTAGTAATAGCTTGGAATGCACGTTCAGCTTCTTCCTGTAAGGACGAAATATTTCATTTATCCCTAACAATATTAAAAGTAAAACATTTTTATCACATACTGTTAATAAGCTGGATGTAGAAAATACCCTTTTGTTTATCTCCTCCCAGCACGATTTTTCTTAGAACGATAACAGATTTCCCTGAATTTAATAATAGATTTAGACTATGGCACGACCATTTCTTTTACATTTCTAATGCAAACGCTAGAACAAATAATTATCTCCCTTGATATCGCACTTAAAGTATAATTTACGTAGAAATTGAATTTTCATTCAGTTAAAAGTCAAATCACCAAAGTATCAATTTATCTCAGCGCACTATACCCGAGTAATGCAGAAAAAATGTAAACATAACCTATGTGCTCGACATTCATTGTTTCAAATTTCTTGTTATTCTTTATACAAGCCAATTACTATAGCTTTGTAATCATCAATTAACACTTGATTTACCTAAAATCAACAAAACAAACTCTTACATACCTGTATTATAAGTGGAACTTTAGAAAACATTGTTAAGTTCAGAAATAATAGTTTGGGCCTCATGTTTCGCCAGACATCGCCTGTACACCTTATAAATAACCTCCTTGCCAGCACTCCGAATCGTTTTATTCATTTTTATTCACTTTTTACGTTTATTAATCAACGTTTGGTGGTCGAAATTAAAATTTTACGAAATCGTGAACTTTGTTTAGTAAGAGATGTCATTATATTGGAAATGTTGCCAACAAACAAAAATTTAGTTCCGTTTCTACACTTTTTTGCCAAGCTGTACCTACCAAAAGGTGTTCCAAATGTGCACAGTTTATCCGTATCATCCAACGTCACTTGGAAAAACCCATCTTTCATATCTAATACTGTGAAGATCTGCTTACCTGCAAGAGAATTATATATTTCTTCAGGAGATGGTATTTGATAGTTTTCTCTAAGTATGCATTTGTTTAACTCTTTTGGATCTAAACATAGTCGCAGGGATTTATTTGGTTTCTCAACTATTACAAGATTATTACACCATTCTGTTGGTCCCTCTACCTTTTCTATAATACCTCTACTTTCATAGTTATCTAGAGTATTCTTTAACCTATCTTTAATTGTCTGTGGAACTCTACGAATTGGTTTGACAACAGGTAGCACCGATTCTTTTAATTTTATACAGTAAGACCCTATGTTGCCTAAGCCTGAAAATACCTCTATGTTTGCTTTTACAAAGTTTTCTTTATCATTAGTTACAATACTATCCAATCTTTTCAACAAATTTAATTCTACGCATGCTGGTAACCCTAGTACAGGCTGAATTGGTAAATCAACTATGCAAAATTTTAATTTTACTTGTTTGCCTTTAACTATACAGTTCAACTTGACAGTACCTACTGTTTTAATTTCTTGATTATTATAAACTACCAGCACAGTTGAATTACCAATCAAATGACTTGTATCATCTTTAATTTTATCATATAATTAATAAAGTATTACAGTCTGCCCCTGAATCTAACTTAAACCTAATGTTAGTTCCATTGATGTTTACAATTTCGATCCATTGCTGTTTTTCAGTAAAGGTACTTACTGAATCCACCACAAAGTCTTCTGAGCAATCACTATCACTCTCTCCCTTTTGAACGGAGTCTATCTTCTTGCCTTTTTCTTTCTTATTCTGTTCTTCTTTATTTATTGACCTAGTACAAAGAGATTTAAAAACTTGAATGTCTTTGACCTAGTACGACACACAGCAGCAAAATGGTTGTAATTATTACAATTTGCACACTTTTTCCCGTAAGCTGGACAATTTTTTGCTGGGTGCCTTTTGCCACAGTAAGTACAAGCAGTCATCTTGACCTCTGCTTTTTTAATTCCGTGTATTTCTTGCTTTATTTGCATTGTCATTTCTTGTGCCCTTGACTTTCCTGCCTCTGCTGCACGGCACCTGCTGACTACCTGTTCCAGCCCAATGTCAGTCTCCCCCAGCAATCTCTCTTGTACCTAGTCCCTTATCTCTAATTCCAATAACAATCATGTCTCGTACGAGCCTGTCCTCTTGATCACAAAAGTTGCACTGTTTTGCTTGAATCTTCAGCTTTGTGACGAATCTGTCAACTTGCTCACCCTCCTCCTGTTTCAGGTTAAAAAATTTGAAACTATTCGTGATAATATTTTTCCTCGGCTCCACATAGGCATCAAACTTTTTTATTAGTGCATCGAAGGTTATAACCTCAGTCGGTTTCATCTGCGAATTAAACACATCTACAGCGTCCTCCCCCGCTACATTCAGAAATAGAGCAATCTTTCGTGCTTCTTTGGCCTCTGCCAGTCCCACCGCCTCCAAGTAAAATTCAAATTGCTGTTTAAATCTGGGCCAGTTTGCTCCATCGCCCGACAGGATCAAACCAGTTGGCGGCTTGATTCCCTCCATTACGTAGTTCTAATAAGTTTCTAATTTTCTATTTTCCACTAAGGTTTCTATTTTCCACAAAGGTTTCTATTTTTAACTTGAGTTTTCACCTGACACCATGTTCAGAATAAGATTATCTATACATATAATAAAACAGTAACGAAAGAAAAACTGTACATTGAGAATTTTCAAGAAAAAATAAGTGGGTTTTGTTAGAAAAACGTAACTGGTGACAAAAAGTGACTTTTTAGAATTTTTGTCTGTTTGTCTTTTTGTCTGTATGTATGTCCGGGGTGAACTCAAAAAGTACTGCATGGATTTACTTCAAATTTTGCATAAATATTACTAAGAGGTCGGGTCAACACATAGGCTATATATTATCACGGTATCACCTACGGGGGAGGAGCAGTGAATCTTTATTCTTCTTACTCATTCTGTGGAAGCGTGTAAGTAAAGGACGCATATTTAAATGTTGGTTTTGAGTAAGTTATGCTATTATCTAGCTTTACACTATAAAAACTACGCCATTTAAGTAACTTTGGCAGAGAAACAAAGTTTAATGAATGTTAGTAGTATAAAGACAATTTGGAATCAGCGCCATCTATGAGAATGTATAAAAAACAAATCAAGTAACACATGAACACTTTTTGAAAATTAATTTAAATTTTGATTGTGTTGGTGCGGTTAGTAGTTAGTTATTCTTAAAATTCATAGATGGCACTGTGCATTTTTTTCATCTTATACTACATATAATTTAATACATTATAATAAAAAAGTAACGAAAGAAAAACTGTACATTGAGAATTTTCAAGAAAAAATGAGTGGGTTTCGTTAGAAAAACGTAACTGGTGACAAAAAGTGACTTTTTAGAATTGTTGTCTGTTTGGCTGTTTGTATGTCCGGGGTGAACTCAAAAAGTACTGCATGGATTTACTTCAAATTTTGCATGAATATTACTAAGAGGTCGGGTCAACACATACTCTATATATTATCACGCTATCACCTACGGGGGAGGAGCAGTGAATCTTTATTCTTCTTACTCATTCTGTGGAAGCGTGTAATCAAAGGACGCATATTTAAATGTTGGTTTTGAGTAAGCTATCCTATTATCTAGCTTTACACTATAAAAACTACGCCATTTAAGTAACTTTGGCAGAGAAACATAGTTTAATGAATGTTAGTAGTATAAAGACAATTTGGAATTAGCGCCATCTATGAGAATGTATAAAAATCAAATCAAGTAACACATGAACACTTTTGAAAATTAATTAAAATTTTGATCGTGGTGGTGAGGTTAGTAGTTAGTTATTCTTAAAATTCATAGATGGCATTGTGCATTTTTTTTTCATAAAAGTTGTATCATAATAGTTCGTTTTGACAAATTGAAGTTCCAACAAAACCCTCAAAATCTTGAGCAAAGTTCGGATCGTATCATATGGGATGAGTGTACGATGTCCAAAAGGAAGGCAGTTGAGGCCGTGGACAGAACCCTGAGGGCATCTGCAGGAACGAACATTTGATGAGTAGTGTCACAGTTCTGTTCAGTGGCGATTTCAGGCAAACGCTTCCCGAGTTGACGCGGGGATCGAGGGCTGACGAGGTGAATGCTTAGGTAAACGATCTTTTTTGTCGTCACAAGTTCGTACGCTGCGCTTGACCATTAATATGAGAGCTCGGCTCGGCGGCATTGCACGCGCTCAAGAATTCTCCGATGTCCTTCTAAGTCTTGGCAAAGGCACTCTACCAGAAGAGAAAAGTGGACAGGCGGAGCTTTTAGAGTCTCTCGGTAGAGTGGTGATAGATATCCAGCTTCGAAGAACTCATTCGCAGTGTGTACGTGGACATCAGTCGTACAGCGCACCAGCAGAATTCGTGTGAGAGCGCCATTTTGGCGCCCAAAAATGATCATGCTGCAGCAATTAACGAATGTTTTCTCTCGGAAATTGAGGGGAATGAAGTGGTCTATACGTCGATAAGCACTGTCGTCGAGCAAGATGACGCCACACATTATCCCGTGGAATTTTTGAACTCCCTGTCAGCAAGTTGACTTTCAGCGCATACCATCAAGCTGAATGTCGGCGTCCCGATTACGCTTTTCAGGAACAAATCTTCTCCGAAGTTGAGTAACGGGTGGTGCCTTAAAGTCATTTCGCTCCACAGACACCATTGAGGTGGAAATTCTGGCGGGTTGTGGCATCGGCGAGGCAGTATTTATACAACGCATTCCCCTTATACTTCATAGCTTTCCGATCCAGTTCGAGCGCGTACAGTTCCCCTTGAGTGTTTGCTTAGTGATGACAATCAATAAGTCGCAGGAGCCGATACTCAGAGCAGCGGGTGTAGATCTAAGGACGAGTTGCTTCTCACACGGGCACCTGTACGTCGGTCGCTTGCTCCCGCGCCACCAGTCCTATCTTTACATTTTGGCTCCTGGCAGTATAACTACCAACGTAGTTTTTAGGGAAGTGTTATAAGGTATGATACCTTTGTACGTATTTTTAACCGACTTCAAGAAAAGGAGGAGGTTCTCAATTCAACGATATGTTTTTTTTTTGTGTGTGTTTGTTACGCGATTACTCCGCCATTTATGGACCGATTTTCTAAATTATTTTTTTATTTGATAGGGTATACTACCAGGTCAAATCTGATGAGGGATCCTCGAGGAATTGAGGGAACTCCTCAAATAATATAGGAAAACATGTACCAAGTTTTACATTTTTTTTTGGTGACAAATCAAGCATTTACATTTAGCAAGTATCATTTCGTGAAGAAAAACTGATGAAGAAGACAGGCGATGGAACTCTTCAATGCATAACAGCAAATTACTCGCAATAGCTACAGTCACATGTCTGTGCATGGTTAATGTATTTCCATAACATAACATTACGCCTGTCTATTTTAAAAGGTTAAGAAAGAACTTCTTTTGCAATTGTTAATCGATTTCAATGATTCTTTCAAGTTTTGAAAGACTTTCTTTACATACAAAGGAACTAAAAATAGCAAAATAAAAAAAAATACAAAAAGAAACAACCGACTTCTTAAAAAACACTAACAGGTGAAAAATAATTCCAGTTTCGGAAGTCGGTGGCCAATAATGAACGAAATAAAACCACCTAAGCCACAGACTTCCGAAACTGGAATTATTTTTCACCTGTTAGTGTTTTTTCAAGAAGTCGGTTGCTTTTTTTTTGTAAAAAAGTTTTTATTACTCTTTTGTATCCTGGAATGCATTCCTGCATTATTTTGTCTATTTCCTTCAGTCACATGGTATGACTGAACTCAGCAGGATTCCCATATAACTCTCTTCATGTAACTTATATTTTAATGCTATTTTAAAAGTTGTTTACTTATAATGCTATAGCAACACTGGAATCTTAGGTAGGTATATTTGGTGCTGTAGAACCTTCACGCAGACGACGTCGCGGGCAGCAGCTAGTTATTAAAATAAAACAACGAGACAAGTTATGATGAACATTACTGTAATCTCCTAGTTCGCCATGTTGGATGCGTTACAGATTATACATGTTTTAGCAAAAAGGATATTGCTGTGTTGCCACAATTAGTATATACTAAACCTAATTATATCATATCAAACACCATGCATGCGTGCTTTGCAAAAGAGGGGCATCTGGCGCTCGTCGGCCGCTGCCGAGGCACGCTCGCTTCGTTCGCTCGCGTGGTCACAGTTCTAACCTAACCTAACCTAGCCGTTTCCATTATCCCCGCCCTCACACCGCGTCATATTTAGCTTTATTATTAAATTGCCCAATTATCAAATAGCAATATAATAATGACCGTGCAATGTGATAAATAATGAAGTTAAGATAGTATTAATCACATAGCCCGATAGAGCTAGACATTATTCATAATGCTCGTACATTATGTATAATGCCCGCATTAATCACCTGGTCCATAACATATATAACGTTATTATCTCTCTTTTTCTATTTTCACAAACTTATATCTTCCTCTCAACTTCCGTTCGTCTCGCCCGATCACACATTTCGTTATGCTCTCGCCACGCATTCACCAGTTTAGGTACCTACCTTCTTCAAAAGTCAAGCAACATTATAAATCTATTCATTTCATCTCATTTTTCAAAATAAAAGGTTACGAACTCGAATAATAGTGACGCTAGTAGGTCACATCAAGCTATCCCAAACTGACTTTACCCAGTTAAACATGAACCTTTCGTTTAATAAATAGTTGAAATAAAATACCGATCGAATTGAGAACCTCCTCCTGAAGTCGGTTAAAAACTTTCAAAGAAATTGGTCAGATAGGGGACCAGTTGCAGGCTAGGCTTAATACTACATAGAAAAGTAATAGCCGCAAGAGTCTATCAAAGATTATTTTACACGTGCCGAGGTCGGTCCGTGGGTGGGACCATTAATTACACATCAGGACCTCTCACCGCACCTCGCGAAGCGCCTGAAGCCGATAGTCATTTGTATACTTTTATCACTGTCGTTGCTTGTAATCAGGACCTCGAAAATCTGACCACCAGTTTAATCAAGCGGGACTGTGTTATTGTTTATTACAATACCTACACGGGTTTTGGCGGTAAGATCGGCAGTCACTCTATGTAAAACACTGGTACATAGTCAACTGCATCTGGTTATAACGGAAATCGACCCCATTTCACCCCATTATAGTTAGGAAAAGGCTAGGTAGATGATGAGGTCAGCTTACATTGGTTATGTTTTGTGCCACTGTCGGTCGACTGAAATCATCATTCCAAACCACAGTGACTATAGAGATA
The DNA here is from genome assembly GCA_921972225.1 of Euplexia lucipara. Taxonomy (NCBI): domain Eukaryota; kingdom Metazoa; phylum Arthropoda; class Insecta; order Lepidoptera; family Noctuidae; genus Euplexia; species Euplexia lucipara. Next base: position 16,989,777 of record OV179146.1, read on the forward strand.
AATCCTGAAAACGCGAAAAATATATTCAGCTGCTCCATAAATTTATTTTCGTATTATTCAACAAAATAAAGAGTAGGGCTTTAATTTGTTGGACCCAGAATACTTATAGATTAACCGAATAACTAAAATAACGTTTTCGGAGTCCACTGTCCAGTAGGATGGACAACGAGAACGCATTACTGTTAAACTGTCCACCATCGCCACGGGGCGGCCTGTCTATAACTGTCGAGGTAGTGGAGTAATTATTATTGAAGTGAAATGGATGTAACTGGATATTGTAGTCGTAATGCACATATATTGCATATAAGGTGGAACTCTTGCGATCAAAACGACACTCGGGTTCACTATAGACACCGCCGAATTATTTACATACTATGCGTTTCAAATGAGAATAGGAACGTCAATGACCTCTATCTGTCAAATGTCTCTTGAAAAGTACGGCCTGCAACGAAACCTTAATACGTATCAATTTTTTTTTTGTTTTACCGAGTCGCAGTTATTCAAAATGAAAAAACATCTTTTTATAAGTCTTGTGGAGTGTTTACCTACGTTTTATTTATTAATTCTGTTTGTTACACGGTTGTTTGTTGTTGTTGTTGATATTTGTTTTTGTTACAACTCCCTGCTCAAAAATGTGTGAATGAGGCGCTGTTTTGCATGTGAGGGCTCGAGAGATTATCTTCAATGTAGACAAATACTTTAAGAGTACAATTTAAAAAAAATATTTGTTCATAATTCGTAAATAAATTATATTTAGAAAAAACATTGTTTTGCTGATCTTACTCAATTTATTCGAATTGACAGCTATGTCGTCACAACATGGCGTAAAGTCATTCCTATTCTCTTTTAAAACGCATAGTAGGGTCTTCGATAAGCGATTCGAGGAGCTTGGGGCTAAAAAAAACAGCCGCATTGGTCGATCGGAAGCTATGTTTGACGAGGTTGGACTGTGGATGGGTTACCATTCATTACAAATATCAAGCACCTCGGAAAACACGTTAAGTTGTTGGTCCCGGCTGTCATTTGTAGATCTTTGACAGTCGTTACGGGTAGTCAGAATCCCGAAAATCTGACAACCCAGTTTAACCAAGAGGAATCGTTTTACCCAGTAACTGGGTTATGATGGAGGTCAGACAGACACTCGTTCCATGTAAACAGTGGTATTTAGTTGCTTCTGGCTAATCTGGAAGTGTACCCTAACATAGTTGGGAAAAGGCTATTCAGATGATGATACGGTCTTCGATAATGGTGATAGCTGCTAAAATATGTGTCTGCATTTCTGCATGAAATTTTCTTACTTGCAAGTGTTCTGCTGGATAGCTATTTTTACTTTTTATATTTATTCAGAAGACTGTGTGACAGTTATTGTGTTATGCGCTGCTTAGTACCTACATAGACATAGCACCAAAGCTACATCCATATAAGTATGTCTTCCAACACTTACTACTTAGACAATTAATTTAAACAATTTTATTGAGATGGTTGCCAATCAGTTTGTGAAGGATTCTTGTTTCTCCCATATAAAAAAATAGACTTATCACTAAATGGGTATTTTACACTATTCATATTTCCAATTTAGTTGATGTGGATTCAATAAACACTTTCCGAGCAATCTTTGGATCGACTCTGTGTAGGTACATTCAACAGCTCGTCCATGGAAGTAACTATTTGGAATTAACATAGCCTTCATTTCATAGGAGTGAAAACGGTTTCGTAGATCAAGTGTTATGAACTGTTAACTACGCCCCATATGGACATAGTCACTTAACTGCATACAAAACGTACTCTGTGACTGCATAGGCGTAATGAAGTCACGATTACGACCTTTATTTTTAAATGCATCCGAAAATACATACCTATTGATAGAAATTCCTTACACAGGAATCGGTTAGGATTTTTTTTTTCTTTTCTTTTTTTTTTTTCTTTTTTTTTTCTTTTTTTTTCTTTGTTTTTTTATATGTAGGTAGGTATAAACATATCCCTTAAGTAGGTATCACAGCTACTTAGCATCATGAAAGGCAATAATGGAATCAATTTGATACAGATCAGATAGGCCTACTTAGCTAAATTCATGAATTTAAAATTATCTGATAATGTGACTGAAAAAAAAAACAGTCCCATCACGATAAAAATCTCGTTCAATACTCAATACCTATGGGTATCATGAGACAGATATCGATACGATACGCATACGTGTTGGTGTTTGTAATAATGTTGTGGTGATTGCTTACGCATGAAAACGGCTATGCAGCGTATGCAGGCGATAGTGAGACAGGGCAGGTCCGGAGGAGCCAGCCCGAGGGGAGGCGCGCGGCGGCGGGGGCTCTGTGCCGTTACGTGGTGCGCGCGCGACGGCAGCGGTGCCACGACGCGGACGTGCTTCACTCAGTTCATGCGCGAAAGTCGTTACCTGCGTCACACGATAGCACTTGCCCACACGCGAACATTATTCCTACAGCACGCCAAAGCGAAACAAATCAATTCATCAGCCAAGAGTATCTTTGTTTAAATTTGAGTGATCAAGTGCATAGGACCTACAGGGACCTATAAATGCGTTGTTACAACCTTGTGAAGTAGTGAGAAAGCGCGTGACGTCAGAGACACCGGCCACCGCGATCATATGTTGGACGCGGATGCAGTGATGGAATGTGGCGTGTTGTTATGGTGACGTGCGATGGTGCAGTGTCTTGGATTACCTGGATTCTAGTCGCAACGCCGCCACAGCGCGGTTCCTCCACGGGAACCATGCGTAGAAAAAGATGAGCCAGGATGCTGAGAGCTTGGTAATATCATTTTTGTAGTTCCACATAACACCACTAAAACATGCACTATGTGCCAGGTTTCATCGAGCCTCTTCTGCATGAGCGAATAGAGCGATGAGCTGTCTCATGACTACTGACATGACAAGTGCTATTAGATCACTGTTGATAGAACTGCAGAGGCGATTTCAGTTTAGCTATTTATAGGCAATGATGATATTGTAGACAGTAAACGTTGCTTAATACGTGAGTATTTACTTATAACGACTTTCAAGGCTGGCTGCAAACATTCTGCTTAGTGTTATTATAATGCAAAATTTGCTAAAACTTCTATTCCAGATAATGAAAAAGATAGATATTTTCCTGTTAAAAACGAAAATAGTATTGCTGGTGTGTTGAAGTGTGTGTATCCAACAGGAAAACTAGAACTAATTCCTAAATCACCCACATACAAATAACACCCAGTAGAACAATAATTATTAAGTCCTCTTTCAATCACTACCCTTTGAATAGTTAATGGATAAAAGAAATTTTAGCTGATATTAGCTATCTACATGGTCGATAGTTCGATACGGTCTTAATTGGAAATATTGTTTGGTATTGCGATGATTCAGTGCGTGGGTGCTATGTCTCGCCCACAGAAGTGTTGAGATCAAGGTAGAGCCCATGTAGGTCTCCTCAACTTATCGAAAAGGTTGTTGACATTTTTATTGTACATCACAAGACTTGCAGAGAAATATAAATAGATATATTATAAAAATTACAGATTATTATTATCCCTTTCTCGCCACCATCGCAGTCACCATCGTAGCCTTAGCGAAAGGAGTCTGGGCTATTAGACTAGCTTCAATTTTATAAAATACGAGCTAAACATGAATTCATATATTCTCATTGCATAAAAACGTAAGGCACAGATGTTGATTGCGATATTTGTTTTGTTATTCTAGCAATAACGCAAAATGTTGAAAGTGTTCGTGGGACTGGTGGCAGTGGCTTGCCACACGCGCGCTTGCTCCAGTTTCTGCACCATTGTTAACTTTCAGATTTCCTTCTGTTCTATGATAAATAGAGTAGTGTGAAAAGAGAAATTTCTATCGACATGGACACATCTTTGGCATTACGACGATTAGACTCGCTTTTCGCCAGTATCATAACCAATACGATTTTAATTTGAACCTACAATGAGGTGGACGATAGTGTACGGTTTTCTAGAAGCAACCTGTCCACTCGTGACACGAAGTTCCGTTAGCAGTATCGTGATGCCCATACTGCGAAAAAGAATTCCACTGGTAGAACGCGAGTAGGTATGTTTCGAATGAATATCCAGCTATAATAATGGCGCATCGCTGTTATTCTTGTTATTCGATAATAGAAAGGGCTCAAATGATATAATTCTAGAAACACTTTCTGAAATGCATCATATATCACCGATAGACTTGCAGATCTGCAACGATCATTAGTAATTAAGAAGCTTCGCCAGGCCTCTAGTACCTACAATCCTGTTTTCTATTTACAAATATAAGTAAGATATTCTTTCCACTGCTATAATTCCGCTATAACTCAAAAACTCGATTGAGTTGACTAAAATGGGACCTATAAATATGCCATAGGTTACTATTTCTTCTAAAGAGAATCCTCACTGAAACTCACTCAATGGTACGAGTTATTTATTTTTTATTACAATTTCACTATTCATTAATACCTGGTTAGATCATAAGCTATTTGTTAAACATTTAAGTTTCAGACTTCAAAATATCTCCCATTTAACATTTTTATGTTAGTTAGATAAGATAGTTGTTTTATAATTTGGATAGTTGACGTCGTCGGTGCGCGAACATTTCGACAATCGCATTTTTCTGTAGAAAGTGAAACGGCCGTAGCCCCGGACCTTCGACTAACACTTTCACGTTACATTGCGTACCATAGAACTTTAAGTAATAGATTATTACTTTTATAACATGTTACGGTTATTCTTTTGTAAGTATATAAAAAAATCACGTTTCCACAATTTAGGAACGTTTAGAGTTAGGTACTCTTTGGAAATGAAAAAATTTACAACGAAACAAATGTCTGTTTAATATCGCGCGTTGAGATCTTTTACATAGATTATGTAATGTTTCGTCTATTCGTGTCTATTCTACTCATAACCATCCGATTCTACTTTAACTATGTATGTCATCTTTATGAATTCCATGTCGATTATTTTATAGACTTATCATACACTAACTATTTTTAAGGGGTCCGTGCCACAAAATAAAAACCGGAAATTTTGTAGAATCCTGGGATTACCTTTGCTAGCCCGTCCGTGTCCAAGTTGAAATAAATTTCAAATACATACTAAATAACAAAATAAATACATACATATTCAGTCTTCAGCTCCTTGGATAGGAGAAAAATTCAAGCTTTTAAGTCAATACTAGCGAGAGATAAAGACATTAGAGTGATTAATCTTACTTCTCAAACACGTCCGGTAAGAACTGGCAGCATGAAATTTAACAAGTTCTCACATATCATACAAAAAACAAAAAAAAAAATTGTGTTTAAATAACAGTGTTTTAGTACATTTCCATGTGGGGACATGTTATGGCAGAGCTTTTAATTTCAACAGCAAAGTTTAAGTAACCGTACTTGGCAATTCCTGGACCGTGTCTTAATCGAACAGTTTCAGTTATTTCATTAATACCTATTGGTGGTTATAACATTCACTCTATTAAAAGTTTTCTATACAACGGCAAAGCTCTATACGAAATTCAAAATTCATAGGTCATGTTATTTGAGTGAAATCGCAGGTGGCTGGGCACAGATATAAGACGGACTCACGGAACCCTCTATACTAGTCTTACTCACACTTGACCGATTTTGCTGTTTATTCAGCAGGTAAAAACAACGATGTTTATTTTGTGGCTGTTGACTATTTTATTATGTTCAGTTCAGTTCAGCTGCTAAAGTGACGCATGGCGTTCGTCGACTTAAAAGAAACTGGTTAGAAAAAGCATCGAAATATACTACTTATATCCATTTAAATAAAGATGAGATCCGAGGGGAAGTTCCCGTTAGAAGTTTTTAGGAACGTTTGCATTCCAATTCCAATACCAATTTGCCTCAATTTGTAAAAAATCTATTTTCCCAATGCTTTTGATAAGTTTTTGACATTGTTTTTCGCTGAGATGATTGGACTCATTTTCAACTACTTACGAAAGTTGGTTTTCGAAAGAGAAACAATTTTCAATATTATTTATTTCTTTATGAAAACTTAATGCGCAAGTAAAAAAATGTACAAAGGTGGACTTAATGCCATAGGCGGTAACTATATTTTTATTTATTTTTTTGGTATTAAGTAGGCTCATTACAATCTAATATTGAGCACCTATTTTTTTATAATGCCGAAATTTCGTTATACTTAGGTTCGTCTAATTTACCTAAAATTAAGCGTACTTTTGGTGTCAATTTGGCTTTATAAAAACCGTGCATTAACTTATGTCAAATAGCCCATTGTTCTGGGCAAAAAGTCAGTGTTATAAATTCTTTTTCTACTGGAAAGTATAAGCATAAACAAATATCTTCCTTTAGACAATATTTAATGTTGTCACTGGCGGATGGACGAAACACACATAAAGATAAAAGATAAAGATAATTGTATTTGTTAAACATGAACTGACATACACTGACTAATCGGAGATGCAAGGTATTAAATTAAGTAATAGGTGTTTAGAGTCTTGTGAGCGTCTATGATTTGCCAATAACGGCGTACCAATTTTGTTGGTATAAATATTACATTTAATTGCATTTTATTTTATTTCCTCACAAAATACAAAACAAATATGTAAATTCTTAATAATTGGTGTCAAGATGTTATAGTATAAGTATATTCATTATTATGCAGTCAAATAGTATCATTCAAAAGTAAATTGATTTAAATTTCACATTCTTTAAATTGTTATTCTGAACAAAGTATGTGTATCAGAAGTCGGGGTAGAAAAGTCCTTCACATAGAAAAAAAAATAAAACTACACTAACACTTTACTAACAAAAAATATTCTCAGCTTATATTTGAAAAGTGACAAGGGCAGTTCGCAAACGTTAGAGTTTAGGAAATTTATTAGATATGATAGAAGCCATTGAGAAAATGCTTTTGCGCATTAAGTTTGTTCTCGCAGTATTGGAGCATAACCTGCTGCGCATATCTTCAAATGTCTTTCTTACCCGTTTGATAACAGTGGGGAAGAAATAAATTACCTACACAAAAGTAGGGCATGCCTGAAGAAGTCGTAAGTCTGGCTTGTTACTACTGACCACCTCCAGAACGGGTTACTCAAATGAAAATCTTCCTTCTTCTTCTTGCTAGCCTGATCCCAACACTCATTGGGTTTGACTTGCAGCTGCATACCGGCGTTGTTTTACATAGAGCGACTGTTCATCTGAATTCTACTACCCTGTGACAGGTAGGTAACAAGCGATACCGGTTGTTCGTATAAAAAAAATTGGACACTTCAAAATACATATTACAAGCCAGTCATAATAAAATAGCACACTCAATCTGTTGTATTGTCACAGATTTTATTCTAAATCTATAAATGACAACTAGGACAATGGCTTAACGTGCTTTCTGAGGCACACATTAGCAGTTAAAATCTGTTTAGGGGTGTGTGTGTATAACGTAATATTTTTGAAATATGGATATTGGATAAAACAGTCAACGCTATTATTTTTAATTGTGTAATCGTCTATTATTAACATTTCATACATTAATACACATTACGAATAACCCAGTAAATTCTTGGTTGCATGCCTAAAGATCGTAATGAATTAAGAAACTGGTACTTCTACCACCAATAACCACGTGGCCTAACTCCTTTGCAAACCTTTTTTGCTTTTAACTAAATAAAAAAAATCATTGAACATAATATAGAAATATGTTTACAAATAGCTTTATGTTGAATTGAAGTCACAACAATTTATTGTTAAAAGCTGTTGATACCAAAATAAATATATATTTTTTTCAAAATTTCATCGCAATTCGCGCACATAAACCTTCGGAGGTTCAGAATCATATAATGAGTTCAAGGAATCATGGTGGATTGTTCCACCTTGTATAATAAAAACGAAAAGTTTAAAACACAAAACAATAAGGCGTGATCCACTTAAATCCCCTAAGATCAGACCCCACGGGACTAACAAAGCACTCCATGTTCCACTACGATCCCCTATGCTTAATGATGGGTTACACATATAATAAAAAATCTGCCTACAGAGAGGATAACAATGATATATTAACTTTTCTAAATTAAGTCTAATGTTGAAAAAACGAACCAAAAGTGATGAAGACCGCTCGGAGCCTGGATTTATGCCCGGTTGATAGTAGATGAGTCGCTTCGTATATGGGACTTAAGCATAACTGTACACCTCTGCCTAACATTTAGTATCCTAGATTGTTGGATCCTATTAAAATATCCTACTAATATTATAAACGCGGAAAATTTGTAAGTATGGATGTATGGATGGATGGATGTTTGTTACTCTTTCACGTTAAAACTACTGAATGGATATTAATAAAACTTGGTATGGAGTTATTTGACCCTGGATTAACACATACACTACTTTTTACCCCTGTATTCCCATGGGAACGAGACCTACGCGGGTGAAAACGCGGGACGTCTGAATATAGAAATTAGAGTTTAAATGATCCCCTAGGGGATTGTAGTGGAACATTAAGTGCTGTTCTGTTCTTTATTAGAGGAATGACCTAGGCGATTTAAGTGGAATGCGCCAACAATAACACATACACACTAAACAGAGAAACTTTTTACATTGATAACTCAACTCTTGAGGAAGGTCTATCTTACTATGTCTATCTAGCTCTATCTAACTATGTCTATCTTGCTCTTAGGAGCGGGTAAAAATGTTACCAATTGTTAGTAGTATTATACGATAGTTTTATTTACAGAACGTTGCACAAAATTATAATTTAATAACACGCTAATAATTCTGTATCTGAAATAAAAAATATACCTTATTATTAAATGAATGGTGGATGAAACGTTCTTGTAGCATATTATGTTTATTATTGAAATTGAACGTTGTATTAAACAAGCCAAGTAAAATGATGTTATTTGAACGTTAAAGCGTCTTAGAAAAGGCATTAAATGTTACTAATCTAAATAAAAGACTCTGTGTAATTGTCATATATGTATAGTTACTACTTTCCTAAATTGGGGTAGGTAGAGCATTGGTTATATTAAATAAGATGAACTATACAAGTAACGCATGTATTATGGTTATCAACACATCATATAATTTGTGATTGGGTTATACTTAGCTCGGAAACAACAGGGCCTAGAACGCATCTTGTGAAACACCAAAAAAATCTTTTATTGTTAATAAGCAACTTAAGAGCTACACAGTACCTATGAACAATAAATTACTTTATCTTTCTAAATACATCACTGAATAATTGTGAATGATGACAAAACGTGAAACTTTTGATTTCCCACATGACAAAATGTTACGATTTTTAATGATTTCTTAACCAAAAGCAAATTGCAGATCGTTTATTAATTTTAGTAATGTATTTCTAATCAAGTAAGTTTGATACTAAACTGTTGTAGGTTTAAGATGAATTGAAGTTACTTTATATCTAGAAATTAGTAGTTTAAATTAATATATAACTTGATTATTATTGAAAAACATGTGAATTATTTTCTTGTTTACCTGTTATGGTGCTGAAATCATTATCATAGTTCATTGCTATGTCTACCTTTATGATTTAATGACGTAGCTCTATGCTACGTCATGATTGTGCCGTGTCGGAAAACCCAAGAGAATCCTGCACATGCGTGGTTTCCTTGTCGCGTCAGTCCTCGGTGTAGTGCGATAGAGCTCGTCGCGGGCTCAGACGACGCGCGCCCCGCGTCGAGTGCGGAAGGCCATTACTTGTCAACGTTCGATGCCTTTACTTTATATTCAGTGACACTAAACACTTCCGAAAAATCTCAATTCAATACTTATAGTGAACTGTTCTCTCAGTGAACCCAAAAGTTTTTAATCATCAGTTTTGTTCATTCTTTTTTGTGTTAAAGTTAATGTGACTGTGAATAGTGAGATTACATTTTTGTCTTTTTATACGTGTTTTAAGTTCAAGTGTTATTTGCATGGTAATTAGTTGCTATCCTACCAATTAGTTAGTTGTTAGGTATGTAGTTAATGCCAAGAGTAAAAGAGGCCCTGGTTTATAGTTGTGGATGTTTTGTGTCAACTATAAACTTGTTCCATCAGCTGAGAGTTTTGCACAAACAATATTAAAGATATATGACTCCTGACAAGGTACAAAGATGTTCTTTAGTCTGGGTATGTATGACTAATTATAAAAAGTACATGTGTCCACCCATGACAATTAGTCTTGAGTTTATAATCTAAAAACATCTTAATAAGAACTTACAAGGGTTAATGACCGTTTTTACGTGTATTTTGTCTTTATTGGTATTTTCGTTATCCATATAAAGTAAAGTGTACTATTTATGTATACCTAGTCTATCTAGAATATTGTAACTACAGTTAAAACTTTGTTTCATAGTTTGGTTTCTAGACAAATGAGTTGCCTACTTGTAGACTGTCAAAGGGCAAAAAAGGTTGACTTATGTGTTTCTTAAATACCTAATCAGTTTCCATCTTTTAATCAAAAAAATGATGGTATCAATGTTATTGCAAAAAGCAATCAGAGTCTAGGAAAGAAGAAAGGACGAAGAAATGAATCAAGAAAAATTTAGAACTTGAAGTCAAGTTTTCAAACTATGGACTTGGTATCACAGAAGCGGTAGTTCATTTAAAATACTTAAGGATCTTTTAAATAAAAAATCTGTAACTATTGAATCATTTCATAATTCAGTAATCGTCTTTATATTTCTTTCAAGAAAAAACTTATCTTATCATGTAAATAATCAAGTAACGCAGAAACGCAGACAGGCCGTAGTAAAATAATTTAAAGAAAGACTAAATGCATTCAAGAATAAGAACAAAGAGTTCATTTTGTTCGTTTTCATTGCTGTAATGATGTAATCATTATATTACATTAATTGATAATAAGCTAGCGTTTAGCTTAGCTAATGAGCAGGTATTCATTTACCTAAAGTAAGGCAGACAACGTACACGCTAAAAATTACTGTTGCAGAAGAGCAGGAGGCTTACTATGAACTATTATTACGATTCAATTGACGACCTAAAATGAACTGCTTTGCAATTTCATACCAAGACGTCATTAAAACGATCCGGTTTAGGTTGACGCCAAATCAAGTCGGCACTTGAATCGCAAGCTGTTTTAGTTCGTTCATTTTTCGTACCATGAGGTGACATTTGAACCTAAATTGGTTCGCATAGTGTCAAAAATAGCGATCCAAAAAAAGTTTCTAGTTTCGTGGCGTAAACTGAACCGTTTTGTTATAAACTTTGAAAAAATGTGGAAATATACGTACCAAATTCAAGGTATTTCAGTTAAATATGTGTTTCTTACGTAACAATGTAAAATGTACGCCATTATTCGTATTACTAATTACTTTATCCAAGTTAAACGTTAAAAACTAAAAACTCTTTTGAATACTACCTACCTAATTTGGAACTCCTTGGGTTCTATCAAAAAAGTTTGTATAGATTTCAAAACGCGTGTGTTGCGTTCTTAACTCGTCAAAATCATTTTACTTTTACGACGACACTAAGCAAACCTTTAATTTTTATTTTAAAGAATTATTTAAATTACTATTACATTAATGAGTAGTAAAATTGGGCTTAATGGTATATAATTTGATTCATAAGCGCAATTTTAAAATATATTTGTTGAAATTTTATACACAAATAAAACCGCTAAAATCATAACTACTATGTTTCGGAACGCAACACATAGGTTGGAGTAAAAGAGACAAACTTATGCAACAATTGTCTAGCGTCATCTCTTTCTCACACCGCGGACCACCGACAAATTTCGTTCTTTCATTCCTCCATGAGCGAATCAAACGCCACTCAGATAAAGGCACTTCATGGTATGAATATTAACGAATCAGTTTAGGAACCTAAACTGGTTTGCATCGGAATTGATTGGCTAACTAAAAGTTGATGGTAGGCCTACAGATGAATAAATTAGTAAGGGACGTATGGCAAGCCAGGTAGGATTTTAAAAACCTTTTCGGTTCTTTGTACAATGTGCACCTGACGACCGTTGTCGACCACCTGTCGTTTTTACTCGGATTCGGTGCTCTTTCCGTATTCACAAGCCTTAAGGGTGAAATTTCGGCGAATTAAATAAATATGCAATGGCACCTGGCGTAAGCACAGAGTCGGCTCAGTGGTCGTTTAAAAAGTTGCTTCAATTATGTTTTATTTATGGATTAATAAATTGCTTTGCTTTCTAAAGCACGTAAAGCAGTTGGTCCCGGTTCGATCATTAGTAAAATTTTCAGTAGTTACGTAGCCAGAAACCCGAAAGTCTGACAACAAGTTTTTTCTTCAAAGGGTATTGCCCAGTATCTGGGTTATGGAGGCCAGATAGGCAAATGCTCCGTGTAAATACCGGTGTTTGTTGCATGCGGGTAGACTGTGGAAGCCGACTTTAATACTTAATGGAAATTAAAAATCGTCACTTACTCGAAGTTATCAATTACCAATTTTGCATTAATTTTGTTTGAAAGATCTTTAGTAGAAAATGATTGTGTACCAATGAGGTTTAAATAATTATCAATGTCTATATTAGTTAAGTTTGCTTTTTATTTATGAAACATGATTAGAAAACGTAATGCACTAACTAAGCCGCAATTAATGTTAGTTTACGAGCGAGATATCTTAAAATACACTCACACTGACCCAGTAAGGAGTTCTCAAGAATTCCTCAGAAAACGTTCCACCACGAACCACTTTAATAACTGTTGCAAATTATTGCATTTTTAGCATGTTGAAATCACAATTCAGGTTAAAAGAAGCTAGGTAGTTAAAGGATAGCTTAATCATTTGAAGCGAGGAGTTAGCCTAAACGTCACATTCTACACGACGTCCTAATATTTAGGAACTTATGCGCAAGAGTAGGTACTAAATTGACAACTTTCCCGTTGTATCTACTGTATCCGGTTTTTTAACATGCCAAAGAACTAGCGTTGTTATTGTGCAACATGTTGTGATATTCATAGTAAAAAGACGTAAATGTATCGAGAGTACGTAGTTCTCGACGGCGGCCGCTCCCTTCCTCAATTATCCAATTTCCTCGTCAGATATCGACCTACTCTACAGACATGTATTCTACGGCTAAGCAACGCAACTTGCAATGCTGTAGTTATTTAGAAAGATCGAGTTCTTGTAATGAAAAATAAACTGACCAAGTGTGAGTCGCTGTCGCACGTGAAAGGTGTTGTACCATGTCAAGCAAAAAATGGGTTTCTTGTATTTTTTTAAAATAAATAAACTCTTTGGTGATATAGCGGCCACATTCTGAGAAAATGTGAAATGTTTATCTAGGTATTCAAGTTTATGTGGTACACCGTAAAGCCCGTTAAATACGGGGTACCTACTGTTGGCACCTTTCGGTTAAAGAACCCTAAAAATTAACGTTGTTCGTTTTTGCACCTTGCGTAAACGTAACGGAAATTATAACCTAGTATTAGAGAAACAAGAATACATTAATTTGTGCATAGAATAATCATTTCGGTCATAAAATGGCATTCGATTTCCCTTATTATAATAATGTTCTTTCATGCAAACAAACCAACTAATAGTAGTGTTTATAAGTTATACTGAAACATTTTTATTGTGACTGTACCTTCGTGCTGTCCACGCTTTTACGCAAATTCCTAGCAATGTCTAGTCGGGGCCTACGCAGGGTCTACGCGGTTCCTACCACATCCTGGCCATTACTGAGCGAATGTAAACCAAGAATACCGCATTGAACTCATGTTTTTACGATAAAATCCTTTGAAACGAAAGTCGGATGACCTTTTATAAAATCTATTTATGCAAAGTTGATTCTGAGAAATTGAATGGTTCCTGCGGAAATAAGACGATCAAAGCTTCGCGGTAAGAGGATTATTTCTTTTCTCAGAACTGGGAAGTAGACTACAGATATTCAAAATAATAATATTTCACACTGGGTTTGAGATATTACGTTTTAGAACTTTGTACATAATTGGGTAAATGAAATATTCAAAACTACGATCCCCTCGTATTTCGAAAATAAAATATGGCAAAGTTGGAAGAGAAAAGTACGTAATTCACGTGGACGAAATCGCCAGCGAATTAGGTAGGTACTGGGATTATACATATAAACTAGTTTGAATCTTTTCGTTAATCCAATCATGTACAAAGTTCTAAATATGGTTGGTTACTTGGTGATAACATAGCTTTCTAATAGTGAAATATTTTTTATTATCGGTTTTGTAAGATTTTAGCTAATTCCAAACAAAAACACAAATTTTTCTTCCTTAAAATAATAGTAGATATAAACATTGTTGAAATCAAATCAGATGACAAGGATTAGAATGTTTTGATATCTTTTAACTAATACAATATGTGTTCCGCGGTTATCAATCTTTATCATATTCCTACTGACTGTATTGTTACAATCAATTGACAAAGATATCAATAGATTGTGTTGGCCCAGTCATTTGTTTACCTATGATATCAAATCGCGGTTTTGATAAACCAACAAATCTGTAAACTGAGATAATTGTAGAGAATTTAGTAAGGGCAAAATGATCACATTAAAATGTTTACGGCTACAATTAGATACAAATAGATTTATAATTCATCTTGTAAGTAATCTGCGGTAATGTACTTACGGTAATGTGAAACTAAGTTATTGTAAAAACAAAAACAAATGATAGTAACACGTAATAGTTGATACGAATGTCGGTTACAAACTCACAACGTGGCACCGGTGTATAGCGGCGGGCGTGACAAGTGACTGTCTCCAAGTACCTACCTATTCATCTTGTCGCACCTTTCCTACAATACCAGTTAATTTCAAGCGTTAGATCGTTTTAACTCGGCTTTGTTTAACTTTAACAGAGTATGAATCATTCCGCTGTACGAAGAAGGGAATTTCTTGTTTCGTCCTGTATGTATGTAACTATGTACTTAACGAGTACTTTTTGTTTATCCCTGCTGTTAATCATTCAATAAAAATATACAATGACACATGTTTGTGATAGTAAGTCGTCGCACGGCAGAATGCGTTTATATTAGTTTACTCGTGTCAAATGATAAATAGCTTGTTGCTTGCGCGACCTTATCTTCCGACCTAGACCTTGATGCTTCGTCTCGTTCATCTAATCTAAAACAGTTACTATCAATTTATTTTTAGATACAGCATGTAATTGTTGCGTGCGACAGTTTTTATACATCTTAGTAAACATTGATGACTACAGTTGACATCTTATCTTGGCATTAATTACATAACCGTTTAGTTAAACGGATTGAGGTTGATGAATCCTGAGTTATCTACAGCACCATCTCTTTGTGTTAGGCTGGCACCACTGCAGCATTGGCGGGAGTAGTGTGAAGGAGTCGCAATGAGTGATATCGTAGACGTCGATGACGACAGTATTTCGGTGGAGCAAGTGGAGGTCGGTTGAGATGCTGGTGCGGGGGTGTGTGGGGGGCGAGCTGCGGCACTCGCTGGCGGAGCGCACCAAGGCGCTGGCGGCGCAGTGCCACGCGCTGCGCTCGCCGGCGCGCGCTGAGCGAAGCTGCGAGCGCCGCCGAACCAGACAGCGAAAGTCACAAACGCGGTGGTATGTCAAAGTAAGTTTGGTTCAAGGACAATTCTGGATATATTTTTCAGGGAATCCAAGTCCCTAACTCTCCCAAATTCTGATCATATTAGGAAGGTTTACCTATGGACCTCATGACTGTTACACATGAATTAATCAGAACTTGGTAAACGCTCTTTTCCTTTTGGTGTGGTTAGTAACTAACCTGGTGCCTGGGTTTTTATGCCGCCCATAGACCTCTGTAATAGCTTCACATGCAACAGGTCAAGAATTCAACATCAAGACAAAGGTACTGCTATGGTATTTCTGAATGATGCGATTACCTTTAGCCTCTCGTTAAAAAAAAAAACTCTTGTTTGGGGTGCCCCAATGCACATGTTACCTGATTATTCAGATAATAAATAATACCTGTGCGTAATAAATATTATTAATTTGTTTGAGTTATAAAGGTGTGTTGTCGAAGTTAGTATAATGACCAAAAAACAAAATGCAAAATGAGCCATGCTCCGCAGTCAAATTCTGGGAACACGAGTCACTTCTTGATTTTAATCAGGTTCATCTACACTTTTCGTTTTATTGATAAGTCTCAGTGATTATACATAAGGATTTGTTACACACCGGATATTGATGTTTGCTACAAATGATCTCAATGGATGAATCAATGGTTCCTAAGATATTTAAATGACAAATTGACGAACTTCGGCCATTGGTTGACTCATTGTCCCATCATAAATATGTTAATGTATAAACAAGCTATTGATAGAAAAAATATATGTTTGAAGCATTTAATACCGTTATACATAATCGAAATTATTTAAATTCTCCGGGTATTATACCGTATAAGTAGTTGTTTTTCAAGCAAAAGCAATCTTTGAATTGTTTAGCTGTCAATATTTTTTTATGGCTAATGTTTCTTTTCCTTATCACTTCGTCTGTTTTAGATAATTAGGTACCAGTTATTTCCAGCCATTATAGGTTAGCTAAAAGTATTTGTTAGGTAAATAATTAAAGAAGATAATATTTATTTATTTGGATATTTATGTGGAATATTTTGCAGAAAGTTATGTATGATATTATCATGAACACGGTATCTTCAACAACGTTCTTAAACATTTTCAATGTTGTCAATTAACACACCTCTGTAAAGAATCGCACTAACTCAATATTACATAAAACTGTTAAACCTGTTTAGGTATTTACAGTGTAAGTAGTTCTTTACCTGTATTCAAAATTTTGAAACATTTCTTTGTAATAAGTACTCACAATGGTAACAATTGAAAATCGAAAGCGGAACATCGTTGTTATTTTAACAATTCGCCTAGATTCAATTACCTAGTTAGCCGGCTTAGGTGTAGTAGAACGCGTAGATGAACGATTTACTAAACATGTATTGATTTTGTATGCGTTACTATGTTCTGACGTCATTGGTATTTAGATTCTTGATTCATGCTATTACGAATCTGAACGCTTTTCAGTAAATACTTACTTCCTTGGGAAGTCGGTCGAAAACATGTGATTACGGTTAATTTTTATATATTTTTTTTAGTTTGTTAAGTGCCAATTTTAACCTGCGTCATCTATTTCGCAGTTAGCATCTGTTTTAACAACGATTAAATGCAATAGCAATAGTGAGTTAAAAGTTTAGTTAATTTTGCAATCAGTGTCAGTGAGTCGTCTTATCGGGTACGTCTGCAGGCTTCGTTAGCAATGCAGGTCAAGGCTTGAGTTATGTGAGCGTCAGTGGTGCGGCGGCGCTCGCGCATTGGAATGCACGCGGGTTGCGCCCGAGAATGCGGCAGGCTGCTATGCGGGCCCTGGATACAAGTTATCAGTTATTTGGTAAATATTTACAAACTGAAAAACCTAGTACATATATACAGATTGTATTTGGTCCAGTAACCAAGGTATTTTTATAGCATTGTGCCTTTTAACTGCGCGTTATCGCCGCTTAGTTTATGTACCGAATCAAAATTGTATGTCTAAGAAAAAAAACCTTTTTTTTAAGTAGTTTATTCGTATAAGCTAAAGCAACCTTTTGTTTCGTCCAACTAAACCTGATGATGAAAGAATTTTACAGAGGTTCTGTCTTTATCAGGTATGGTGATAAATTTGCCATGCAGTGCATTAAATTCAAAACCAAAAGTCATTATCGAATTAGGTTAAGGATCAGCACTTTATGAACGTTAGGTTTTACATAAGACCGTCACTCAAAACGCCCTTTACAACTTCCTAGTGTTTTCGCTGGGAAGAAGAAGTGGAACGGAACAAACTCCCCAGCAGCCAGCGTAGCATGAACACATTGAACACCGAAGAAACGGCCTTTGTCTACAGACGAATCGGCAAAGTGACAGATTATATAGACATTTCTTTCGTCTCGAACATGACAATGTCAAGAAAGATGAGAAGTTATATATCGATTCGTCAGTATACAAGAATCAACAATGCCGAGTATGAAGTGCGTACCTATTTTCTCCACTTTTGACAGTTCTTTTCGAAACATTTCCTGTCAACAAGTTTCAAACAGTCTACATCAAGTGAGACCTAGACAAGAGCAACTTGACAGTTGCTATAGACAGCATGTAAATTTCTTTCTCTACGTACAAACGCTTGTCGACGAGTCGCCTCATGCTCGGGTAGAAGAAATGTCAAGTTGGACAGAAAGAAATTTGTAACAGAATGGCATTTTGCCATGTTTGAAAGAAATTTAACAGATTGAGGGTCCTGTCTATATAATCTGTCACTTTGCCAATTCGTCTGTAGACAAAGGCCGTTTCTTCGGTGTTCAATGTGTTCATGCTACGCAGGCTGATCTATATATCGGCGTGTATGAGCATTACTAAAAGTGTAATTTACGTGGAGAATATAAAAATAAATAGGTACATAAGCATTCTAGGGGGTTTTAATCTGTTATTATTAATGAAGAATCAGGACGTGGGTTAAACTAGGTCAAGGGGTGGGCT
The DNA here is from genome assembly GCA_921972225.1 of Euplexia lucipara. Classification (NCBI taxonomy): domain Eukaryota; kingdom Metazoa; phylum Arthropoda; class Insecta; order Lepidoptera; family Noctuidae; genus Euplexia; species Euplexia lucipara. The sequence continues at coordinate 17,008,233 of OV179146.1, forward strand.
TCGGGGTCGCATTTGAAGCGACTTGAAGGACGTCCTTGATACTTTATCGCATCATAGCTCCGACACATTTGAATAATAGATAAGTGGTCTTATTTTGCGGTATTAATTATTTAAAGAGGAGTACCTGTTTGTAGGTTCATCAACCTTTACCCCTTATCCCTATTTATTTAGGGTTCGCGCAGCATTTTGTCTTTTTCCATACCTACGTCTCTACTTGCTGTCGTCTTAGTAGTTTTTGGCCCTTCCTAGACATAATATTTTCCATCTTTCACACAATTCATCCATCGTTTCTATGGTCTTATTCTACTCTTGTAAACCTTCTCCAACATTCATAGTCATACTCAAAAGTTTTCTTCCTCCTTCCTTGCTCCCCTTTGCTTCAAATTCCCATAGCTGACAAATCCGTTGGTTTGATTCGAAAATTCTTGAATGTTTGTTTAGTGTGGCGATAATTGTCTGAATAAGAGCGTATTTGTGTGTGACTGACTCGTTTGTGGTACAAGTATGAATCATAACCTTGTAAGTGACGAATCGCTTAGACGTACAAAGGTGATCGTATTATGATAGGTAGGTACTACAGTTGTTCTGTAGTTTCCCAGAATTTTATGGTAAACATGATTATACCTAACTACATATGGAAAGCCGCTACATTCAGAATTTTGAAACCGTTGTAATGTTATTTAATATGTAGTCCTAAAGTTTTATGGGGCAACACTAACAGTGGTAGGTATTTAGTCTTGGTAGACGTTGAACGGGCAATTTTTCATCGATGTTAAAGATTTGTTTTAACCTTAAGCATTTCACAAGTTTAATCTGTCTAATCAAACTTGTGGAACTAAATATTTACTAGTAGACATACTTCAGAAGCATAATGTGTTGGATTGATAAACATGTCGGCTATAAGATCCAAACATTAGATAAGCAACGATCGGCAGGTAACACTAACAGTAAGAAAATAAACATCATTATGAGTGCCTACTAGCTAATTAACTGACTCTAATATTTACACAGTATATTTTTATTATTATAAACGTGATTACAAGGAAATTAAACAGCCCAATGAGGCATTTTCCTAAAAAAACTTTAAGACTTCTAAGCTAAATACGTTTTTTTTTCGATTTTATTAGCTTTTCAATATCATGTGACAGTCCTTACGAGTAGTTTGAACTCAGAAATTCTGACAGCCAGTTTGATCTAGGAGGTCAGATGAGTAGTTGTTTCATGTAAAACAAAAATATTAAGTCTTTGTACGCCGCGTCGGTCACACGGTGACCGCGAACAATTGAATTTCTATTGTGTCTGGTAGTTGGCAGTCAACGTGTTAAGCTACATCCAGTTAGACTGGAAGCTAAGCCCGACATAGTTGGAAAAAGGCTAGTCTAATCATGAAGGATTTTCAATAAGTTGTATTTATTTTATTACTAGCTGCTGCCCGCGACGTCGTCTGCGTGAAGGTTCTACAGCACCAAATATACCTACCTAAGATTCCAGTGTTGCTATAGCATTATAAGTAAACAACTTTTAAAATAGCATTAAAATATAAGTTACATGAAGAGAGTTATATGGGAATCCTGCTGAGTTCAGTCATACCATGTGACTGAAGGAAATAGACAAAATAATGCAGGAATGCATTCCAGGATACAAAAGAGTAATAAAAACTTTTTTACAAAAAAAAAGCAACCGACTTCTTGAAAAAACACTAACAGGTGAAAAATAATTCCAGTTTCGGAAGTCTGTGGCTTAGGTGGTTTTATTTCGTTCATTATTGGCCACCGACTTCCGAAACTGGAATTATTTTTCACCTGTTAGTGTTTTTTAAGAAGTCGGTTGTTTCTTTTTGTATTTTTTTTTATTTTGCTATTTTTAGTTCCTTTGTATGTAAAGAAAGTCTTTCAAAACTTGAAAGAATCATTGAAATCGATTAACAATTGCAAAAGAAGTTCTTTCTTAACCTTTTAAAATAGACAGGCGTAATGTTATGTTATGGAAATACATTAACCATGCACAGACATGTGACTGTAGCTATTGCGAGTAATTTGCTGTTATGCATTGAAGAGTTCCATCGCCTGTCTTCTTCATCAGTTTTTCTTCACGAAATGATACTTGCTAAATGTAAATGCTTGATTTGTCACCAAAAAAAAATGTAAAACTTGGTACATGTTTTCCTATATTATTTGAGGAGTTCCCTCAATTCCTCGAGGATCCCTCATCAGATTTGACCTGGTAGTATACCCTATCAAATAAAAAAATAATTTAGAAAATCGGTCCATAAATGGCGGAGTAATCGCGTAACAAACACACACAAAAAAAAAACATATCGTTGAATTGAGAACCTCCTCCTTTTCTTGAAGTCGGTTAAAAATACGTACAAAGGTATCATACCTTATAACACTTCCCTAAAAACTACGTTGGTAGTTATACTGCCAGGAGCCAAAATGTAAAGATAGTCAGGACTGGTGGCGCGGGAGCAAGCGACCGACGTACAGGTGCCCGTGTGAGAAGCAACTCGTCCTTAGATCTACACCCGCTGCTCTGAGTATCGGCTCCTGCGACTTATTGATTGTCATCACTAAGCAAACACTCAAGGGGAACTGTACGCGCTCGAACTGGATCGGAAAGCTATGAAGTATAAGGGGAATGCGTTGTATAAATACTGCCTCGCCGATGCCACAACCCGCCAGAATTTCCACCTCAATGGTGTCTGTGGAGCGAAATGACTTTAAGGCACCACCCGTTACTCAACTTCGGAGAAGATTTGTTCCTGAAAAGCGTAATCGGGACGCCGACATTCAGCTTGATGGTATGCGCTGAAAGTCAACTTGCTGACAGGGAGTTCAAAAATTCCACGGGATAATGTGTGGCGTCATCTTGCTCGACGACAGTGCTTATCGACGTATAGACCACTTCATTCCCCTCAATTTCCGAGAGAAAACATTCGTTAATTGCTGCAGCATGATCATTTTTGGGCGCCAAAATGGCGCTCTCACACGAATTCTGCTGGTGCGCTGTACGACTGATGTCCACGTACACACTGCGAATGAGTTCTTCGAAGCTGGATATCTATCACCACTCTACCGAGAGACTCTAAAAGCTCCGCCTGTCCACTTTTCTCTTCTGGTAGAGTGCCTTTGCCAAGACTTAGAAGGACATCGGAGAATTCTTGAGCGCGTGCAATGCCGCCGAGCCGAGCTCTCATATTAATGGTCAAGCGCAGCGTACGAACTTGTGACGACAAAAAAGATCGTTTACCTAAGCATTCACCTCGTCAGCCCTCGATCCCCGCGTCAACTCGGGAAGCGTTTGCCTGAAATCGCCACTGAACAGAACTGTGACACTACTCATCAAATGTTCGTTCCTGCAGATGCCCTCAGGGTTCTGTCCACGGCCTCAACTGCCTTCCTTTTGGACATCGTACACTCATCCCATATGATACGATCCGAACTTTGCTCAAGATTTTGAGGGTTTTGTTGGAACTTCAATTTGTCAAAACGAACTATTATGATACAACTTTTATGAAAAAAAAATGCACAATGCCATCTATGAATTTTAAGAATAACTAACTACTAACCTCACCACCACGATCAAAATTTTAATTAATTTTCAAAAGTGTTCATGTGTTACTTGATTTGATTTTTATACATTCTCATAGATGGCGCTAATTCCAAATTGTCTTTATACTACTAACATTCATTAAACTATGTTTCTCTGCCAAAGTTACTTAAATGGCGTAGTTTTTATAGTGTAAAGCTAGATAATAGGATAGCTTACTCAAAACCAACATTTAAATATGCGTCCTTTGATTACACGCTTCCACAGAATGAGTAAGAAGAATAAAGATTCACTGCTCCTCCCCCGTAGGTGATAGCGTGATAATATATAGAGTATGTGTTGACCCGACCTCTTAGTAATATTCATGCAAAATTTGAAGTAAATCCATGCAGTACTTTTTGAGTTCACCCCGGACATACAAACAGCCAAACAGACAACAATTCTAAAAAGTCACTTTTTGTCACCAGTTACGTTTTTCTAACGAAACCCACTCATTTTTTCTTGAAAATTCTCAATGTACAGTTTTTCTTTCGTTACTTTTTTATTATAATGTATTAAATTATATGTAGTATAAGATGAAAAAAATGCACAGTGCCATCTATGAATTTTAAGAATAACTAACTACTAACCGCACCAACACAATCAAAATTTAAATTAATTTTCAAAAAGTGTTCATGTGTTACTTGATTTGTTTTTTATACATTCTCATAGATGGCGCTGATTCCAAATTGTCTTTATACTACTAACATTCATTAAACTTTGTTTCTCTGCCAAAGTTACTTAAATGGCGTAGTTTTTATAGTGTAAAGCTAGATAATAGCATAACTTACTCAAAACCAACATTTAAATATGCGTCCTTTACTTACACGCTTCCACAGAATGAGTAAGAAGAATAAAGATTCACTGCTCCTCCCCCGTAGGTGATACCGTGATAATATATAGCCTATGTGTTGACCCGACCTCTTAGTAATATTTATGCAAAATTTGAAGTAAATCCATGCAGTACTTTTTGAGTTCACCCCGGACATACATACAGACAAAAAGACAAACAGACAAAAATTCTAAAAAGTCACTTTTTGTCACCAGTTACGTTTTTCTAACAAAACCCACTTATTTTTTCTTGAAAATTCTCAATGTACAGTTTTTCTTTCGTTACTGTTTTATTATATGTATAGATACTTGTAACATTGCATACGGATATATAATCTACAGTATTCTTATACACCTATGTAACGGATGCCGAGTGCTATTTCCTGCCTTAGCGGTAAGACCCAACAAACTAAAATAGGTCAGCATGATGCTTCATGCATGGAGGATACTTCAGTTCTAACAAACAGCCACCTGGCTTCTAATTGCGTGCTATTGTGACTTTTACAAGGTACACAACAATGTGGCTATTTATTCAACATTTTTCTTTGTTACTTGGTGCAACACTTTTAGATTCTGAAATGGTTAAAAATGAATTCGACGAGTTGGTCCTCTGGATTTCATTATTTACGACTTGAAATAGTAACAATAGGGCTACAGAGTCATATTTCAGCAAGTTGTTAAGTTAATTAGTCGGATGCTATTCACTGCGATTGCATGGCTGTTGTAAGTAGTGGGTCACCCAGTGTCTAAGGTGGCCTGAGGTCGTTGTCACCGTGACTATTCGGTCCAATGCTCGATACGTATCGATTACAGTGGTGCCGACGAACTCAGACTTGCTATTTTTATGACTACGAGTATTTTGAACTTAGTTAATTTTTACGCGACTGCCCGAAGGAAGGTTTTGTTTTCTTGGCTATGTGTTGCCTTAATCTACAATGAGTATATGACCTATGAACCAGTTTTCATATATCTATGTAAGTACTGTTTGATGCGTTACACCGTGACTATGTTTTCAAAGATTGATGTGTTTTGCTGGATAAACTAAAAAAACTTGAAACTGTAACTTGACTTCAAACTGTAGACTGTGTGCATCCTTAAGTAGTTTGAATTGAAGTACATCTTTGACCAATACAAGTTATTTTAGATTCACGAGTTATTTTTTTTACATTATATCCACTATAATAGTATTTTTTTTCTCTCTTTTGAAGCTAATCTTAGTTACGAAATTATGTTACCAGCCGTGATAACTTTACACTTTAATCGTGTAGTGAAGTACCATGCAAGTATTTGTATTCTGATTATGACGGACGCACGATTATAACAATGTCGAGTACTCATGCGCGGACAGTATGATTACCATTCATACACGACCGAGGTTACATCATTACTTTTAGGACAAACTGGTGTAGGATAGGTACTATAAGGCCTGGTCGGGGTACGGTCATTTGAATAAAATTGTAAGGAACATAGAGAGAGAGTCTGTTCAAACTACGTGTTTAAATGTTTCTTGTAAGATTTCACCATAAAAGTAGTAGCTTCTTACTGCTTAGTATGTAAACTGTGGTGTTTACGTCAAGACGAGCGTGAAAAGAGAGAAACTGTGTGCAGTGTTGTTTTTCAAATAAGGAATGGTGTGAGTACTCGCCTTAATGAGCTGCCTCTCTAAGACTTGGCGTACGGTGCAAAAGGAATGACCGACATTTCTTTACACCGGTGTCAGCTTTTGCTTGCAGAATGCAAAGGGATGTTTCTCGCTGTGTACACATGAATAGTCATGTACCGTCAGCTACTCGGTGCCAAGTTCGAAAGCTAAGTGCGATGTAAAGTATTAGTAGTTTGCATAAGGTTGCCGACGATGACACCGTCTTGCCCAACAGTTGGTGGGTGTTGGTTCCGGGTGGCATCAGTCGCGGCGAGGGCGCGCCGTCGGCCAAGCGCGTCCGTCACGCCGCACGCCTGCCCCGCGTCGCACAATGCTCTCCGACTTCACCGCTGTCCTTTGTTTAACAACTGTTTTCTAATAAGCAACGACCACTTTTTGCCCGAAGCCACGGTTCACTGTTCTAAGAAGCTTGACTTATAAGTAGAACGTTGCCTTATTATTCTATATCCTATCCTTAAATACTTCTATTTCCTAGGTACACAATCGATTGAAAATTAATAATAAACTTCGTGGGTAAAACCACGTGTTTCTTGATTCTATGTAGGTATTTTCCTACGCTAGTATGAAAAAAATACAGATGTTATTGAAAATGTCAAAGTTGATCAAACCGAAGAGCAGTCTTTATGTACCTATGGCTAGAATCAGAGTGAGTGCACTCTTTGGGTTTATTGAAAGGTGGCGAGAGGGCGCGTACGTGTCAAAGAGTCGCACGTCTGCGTGGGAGGACGGCACAAAGGACCTCTTGAACACTCCAACAACGAAATGGATTAGTAGCATAATGCTCTTTTCATTTGACGGTTTATTTATATACAATGTATATAGAATAGAATACTCTTTAATGTACACTATACAAACTTACATATTATAACTATAAGGGTTACAAAGGGTGATACAATGGGCGACCTTATCGCTAAAAGCGATCTCATACAGACATTGACTTGATAGTGAAGGAGAAAAGATGAGCAGGTAGTGTGTGGTGTACAATTTACATAAATATATACCATACATCAGATCTTATAAACCTTTTAGCATTTATTGTACCGTTCAACGTTTATTTATAGGTCCTATTTGTTATTAATAACTCTCTACAAGAATATCAATGAATAAATATTAATAATATGTTATACCGTATCAGGGTGGGTTCACACCAGTGACATATATGTATCTGCACACATAAGAGAGTTGCAGACGTCAGTTCGTTATACAGGGGCTAGGCGATGGGACAGTGGGAGTGCGTCACTCGCCCATCACGCCTGCTGTCCGCTCCAGCTGACGATCTATTTCAGGCTCCAACGCTTATTACCATCACAGCCTCACGTTTTATTGCGTTCACATAACAACCTACGTCATAAACGTAGGGAGATAAAAATATCTTCAGCTTGATAGTACTTTCTCGAGGTCAATAATCTTATCATACTGATACAGGTGAGAGCGGAATGCCAATGTTATGACATAAAAAATGACAACACCTTCGTCTTTAGCAGAAATATTGATTTTGTTCGCTTATTAAAAGAAATGATGTTTTTCGTAGCACCGCTACGAAGTTCGTAGCAAACATTACAGATTAGGTTAAATGGTAAAAAGGTGTAAATGGTTTTACAAAAGAAATATAAGTTTGTAAGTAAATCAGAAACTATGTAAAAACGATAATAATGCCATTTACTTGCTTTGTCATGTAACCCAATTATAGAAATTGACAGAATGGAAAGGTTTATTATTTTTCTTGAGTTGTCATCTATCAGCAACCAAAGTCTATTACAAACGTAAATTAAATCCATGTCAAGCCGTCAATCAGGATTTTAGACCTAAGCTTCTACCAATTTATCACAAAAAAGATTTGCGAGGCACAGTAGTAGGTAATTTCATTCGCTGAAAAGAAAATTCCAATATTCATTTTGATAAGGCCAATTATTTCAATACGACGTCGAGGGCGCAGACTGACAGTTGCCGGTAATTGGGGTAGCGTGGTGCTCGGGAATAGGTAGGTGCGGGGTGGCAAGGAACTCACCCGACTTAGGTCAGCCGCTATATTTAGACTACCTTGCTGTAAATTGCATGCTCGATCGATATTGGCACTTTACTACTAACTTACTAACAATTTTAACTAAATGTTAGACTGGAGTAAAATTAAAGTTTACTTTGCGACCTATACAGGGTGGAAGCGACGTTGTCGCAAATACTGATACTTTGAATTCTAAACATCACACTGAATTCGTTACTACTATGTTTGCTTAAAAGTGTAAAGAACTATGAAAAACTCATATTTTCTATCTACACATAAAACATCTATTATACATATAGGATATTAAACTTAGCGCACTTATATCTTACCTTAAAAAGATTTAGCGTTATGTTATGTAATTATTAATGTAGGTATGCATGCTAAAATAAATAGTTTGAAGTTTAATTTAATTTTAATTTTTTTACATATTAAATCTTAAAAGCTACTTATTTCGTTTAAAATTTTAATGCGTTAAGAAGAAATCATCTATACATATAATAAAACAGTAACGAAAGAAAAACTGTACATTGAGAATTTTCAAGAAAAAATAAGTGGGTTTTGTTAGAAAAACGTAACTGGTGACAAAAAGTGACTTTTTAGAATTTTTGTCTGTTTGTCTTTTTGTCTGTATGTATGTCCGGGGTGAACTCAAAAAGTACTGCATGGATTTACTTCAAATTTTGCATAAATATTACTAAGAGGTCGGGTCAACACATAGGCTATATATTATCACGGTATCACCTACGGGGGAGGAGCAGTGAATCTTTATTCTTCTTACTCATTCTGTGGAAGCGTGTAAGTAAAGGACGCATATTTAAATGTTGGTTTTGAGTAAGTTATGCTATTATCTAGCTTTACACTATAAAAACTACGCCATTTAAGTAACTTTGGCAGAGAAACAAAGTTTAATGAATGTTAGTAGTATAAAGACAATTTGGAATCAGCGCCATCTATGAGAATGTATAAAAAACAAATCAAGTAACACATGAACACTTTTTGAAAATTAATTTAAATTTTGATTGTGTTGGTGCGGTTAGTAGTTAGTTATTCTTAAAATTCATAGATGGCACTGTGCATTTTTTTCATCTTATACTACATATAATTTAATACATTATAATAAAAAAGTAACGAAAGAAAAACTGTACATTGAGAATTTTCAAGAAAAAATGAGTGGGTTTCGTTAGAAAAACGTAACTGGTGACAAAAAGTGACTTTTTAGAATTGTTGTCTGTTTGGCTGTTTGTATGTCCGGGGTGAACTCAAAAAGTACTGCATGGATTTACTTCAAATTTTGCATGAATATTACTAAGAGGTCGGGTCAACACATACTCTATATATTATCACGCTATCACCTACGGGGGAGGAGCAGTGAATCTTTATTCTTCTTACTCATTCTGTGGAAGCGTGTAATCAAAGGACGCATATTTAAATGTTGGTTTTGAGTAAGCTATCCTATTATCTAGCTTTACACTATAAAAACTACGCCATTTAAGTAACTTTGGCAGAGAAACATAGTTTAATGAATGTTAGTAGTATAAAGACAATTTGGAATTAGCGCCATCTATGAGAATGTATAAAAATCAAATCAAGTAACACATGAACACTTTTGAAAATTAATTAAAATTTTGATCGTGGTGGTGAGGTTAGTAGTTAGTTATTCTTAAAATTCATAGATGGCATTGTGCATTTTTTTTTCATAAAAGTTGTATCATAATAGTTCGTTTTGACAAATTGAAGTTCCAACAAAACCCTCAAAATCTTGAGCAAAGTTCGGATCGTATCATATGGGATGAGTGTACGATGTCCAAAAGGAAGGCAGTTGAGGCCGTGGACAGAACCCTGAGGGCATCTGCAGGAACGAACATTTGATGAGTAGTGTCACAGTTCTGTTCAGTGGCGATTTCAGGCAAACGCTTCCCGAGTTGACGCGGGGATCGAGGGCTGACGAGGTGAATGCTTAGGTAAACGATCTTTTTTGTCGTCACAAGTTCGTACGCTGCGCTTGACCATTAATATGAGAGCTCGGCTCGGCGGCATTGCACGCGCTCAAGAATTCTCCGATGTCCTTCTAAGTCTTGGCAAAGGCACTCTACCAGAAGAGAAAAGTGGACAGGCGGAGCTTTTAGAGTCTCTCGGTAGAGTGGTGATAGATATCCAGCTTCGAAGAACTCATTCGCAGTGTGTACGTGGACATCAGTCGTACAGCGCACCAGCAGAATTCGTGTGAGAGCGCCATTTTGGCGCCCAAAAATGATCATGCTGCAGCAATTAACGAATGTTTTCTCTCGGAAATTGAGGGGAATGAAGTGGTCTATACGTCGATAAGCACTGTCGTCGAGCAAGATGACGCCACACATTATCCCGTGGAATTTTTGAACTCCCTGTCAGCAAGTTGACTTTCAGCGCATACCATCAAGCTGAATGTCGGCGTCCCGATTACGCTTTTCAGGAACAAATCTTCTCCGAAGTTGAGTAACGGGTGGTGCCTTAAAGTCATTTCGCTCCACAGACACCATTGAGGTGGAAATTCTGGCGGGTTGTGGCATCGGCGAGGCAGTATTTATACAACGCATTCCCCTTATACTTCATAGCTTTCCGATCCAGTTCGAGCGCGTACAGTTCCCCTTGAGTGTTTGCTTAGTGATGACAATCAATAAGTCGCAGGAGCCGATACTCAGAGCAGCGGGTGTAGATCTAAGGACGAGTTGCTTCTCACACGGGCACCTGTACGTCGGTCGCTTGCTCCCGCGCCACCAGTCCTGACTATCTTTACATTTTGGCTCCTGGCAGTATAACTACCAACGTAGTTTTTAGGGAAGTGTTATAAGGTATGATACCTTTGTACGTATTTTTAACCGACTTCAAGAAAAGGAGGAGGTTCTCAATTCAACGATATGTTTTTTTTTTGTGTGTGTTTGTTACGCGATTACTCCGCCATTTATGGACCGATTTTCTAAATTATTTTTTTATTTGATAGGGTATACTACCAGGTCAAATCTGATGAGGGATCCTCGAGGAATTGAGGGAACTCCTCAAATAATATAGGAAAACATGTACCAAGTTTTACATTTTTTTTTGGTGACAAATCAAGCATTTACATTTAGCAAGTATCATTTCGTGAAGAAAAACTGATGAAGAAGACAGGCGATGGAACTCTTCAATGCATAACAGCAAATTACTCGCAATAGCTACAGTCACATGTCTGTGCATGGTTAATGTATTTCCATAACATAACATTACGCCTGTCTATTTTAAAAGGTTAAGAAAGAACTTCTTTTGCAATTGTTAATCGATTTCAATGATTCTTTCAAGTTTTGAAAGACTTTCTTTACATACAAAGGAACTAAAAATAGCAAAATAAAAAAAAATACAAAAAGAAACAACCGACTTCTTAAAAAACACTAACAGGTGAAAAATAATTCCAGTTTCGGAAGTCGGTGGCCAATAATGAACGAAATAAAACCACCTAAGCCACAGACTTCCGAAACTGGAATTATTTTTCACCTGTTAGTGTTTTTTCAAGAAGTCGGTTGCTTTTTTTTTGTAAAAAAGTTTTTATTACTCTTTTGTATCCTGGAATGCATTCCTGCATTATTTTGTCTATTTCCTTCAGTCACATGGTATGACTGAACTCAGCAGGATTCCCATATAACTCTCTTCATGTAACTTATATTTTAATGCTATTTTAAAAGTTGTTTACTTATAATGCTATAGCAACACTGGAATCTTAGGTAGGTATATTTGGTGCTGTAGAACCTTCACGCAGACGACGTCGCGGGCAGCAGCTAGTGATATAATACAGTTCAATGCTAAAACAACATCAGGAAAACCTTGGCAATAAGGAATCATGGGCTGAACCTATGGTGTTTGGATGTGTCACTATGTCGCTTCCACTCTGTATTCGTAAATACGATTCACAATATCCGACACACTGCAGCTACATAGAATGCCGACTTTTCATCACGATGACTATGCAGTAAATGAAATACCTTGACATCCCGCAGTGGATAGCGTGTTAGTTCATAACTGTAATTTGAACGTTGCCTTGAATACTAATTTCGATTAAATCCGTCTTACTATTCTGTTTTGACATGTATAACTTCGTTAAACCAAAAGATTTATTTAGTTTTCTAGGGCTTCGTAAATCCATATCTATACAAAGTAGTAATTACAATCGGATTGAATGGGCGTCCGCTTGAGTCCGAAATTCTTCGCCGTATCCTTAAAAGGTTTTGTTAGGAGGGTCCAATACTCCAATGTTTAATCATGAGTGATTTTTCAAGCGATTACGCATTTGCGAAGGGCTCCAGATGGATAAATGCGTGGGACGACAATCTACCGAATCAATTGAGTATTGTTGCTTGTCCCATCGAGCGCTGGAACGTTCTACAAAGAATTGTTCATTAAATACGTGCCCCTAGCTCCACTTAATATTTGAACAACTAATAAATAAAGCTCCCAGGGGTTTTTGTTTGTTGTTTCAGAAGACAGGCAGAGTCTGTGCGATCAATATCATGTTTTTTAGGCATTTACTGAATTTCAATGAGAATTTATTTTGAATGGTAGGAACGTACCTCAATTAAATCTAGTACTCCAGGCTCGGAAGAGTATGTTTGTGAAAGGATAGCATCTAAAAAAATGTTTATTCAGGAGATAACCATCAAAATTGTAGTATTGTTACATTAGAAAAGAAAGGTCAGGCGAGGTCAGCCGGCGCCGGCTGGGCTGCTGGCGCGTTGTCAACTCTCGTAAAATTGTACAATTTGTGTTAGCAAGTAGGTAAGTACCTAACCATGTTTTGAATTACATTTCCATTGTAATTGCATTTCACACCTGCTATTACCTACTTTCTAAATGTTGCTGCACTAGAGCTTAGCTTTGAAGAAAAAATTGATCTCCAATTTACAGTACCTAGGTACCTAGTCTAAAATCGAGTAAGCTGACGATGACGCTGATTTAACTTTTTGTTCTTTCGCGGGTTTGGGAAGCTCTGACCCTTGCTAGCTGTAGCTATCGCAAAACATGAGGCACTTCATTTTTTTTTGCAAAAATAGCTTATTTAAGTATGTACCCCTGAATAAATAAATGACAAGGTTTGACATAGGTAATTGTGTACGGATTTTGTAAAAGTAACACAAAAGACAATCTAACATGAAAGCATTCTGAAATATACTCTACTTACATAGCCAATAAACAGTGATGTGTGTACATGTAGAACAACACAAGTGCACAACATAATGTGTAAGTAGTTAGGTGTTCATTTCAATTTTCAATTGATCGCAACAACTTCGTAGTTGAGCGGGCAAGTTATTAATCGCTTCATTGGGTGCGCGCGAGCATATCGCTTCACGACTCACGATTCATTACGATCAATACCTACTTACGATAAAACTTATTTACTTTTCCCAAACAACGCTAACATTTGCTAGTAAACAGTTTAAAAGAAATGTTATCGATGGGTAAATGTTGATTTAAGAATTAGGCGGCGACAAACTATGTAAGCTTTGTAGTTTAATATACCTACTTATTTAATGTTCTGGCACTCGGACGTCTAATGTCATTCAATCATACTTGTTTATCCGGAAAAGATGTTAAAAAATACCTGCCCAGTCATTGAACAGATAATGTTTCCGAATCGCTCAATTAGTCAATTTATCATTGTAATTTAATAATATAGGTAGGTACTGATTTTGAACATAGCGCACTAGGTACATTATTTTATGATCTATGTATGTAATTCCCTATGTTTCATAAATAATGTAATATAGGTGTAAAATTCACGTGTCACAGTATTTTTTACCAAACTCCTCCATAACAGCTTGACAGATCCTCATTAAAGTTTATTCATTCAGTAAGTCTGGATAATCTATATATATTATATTATTTATCTATACATATAATAAGACTGTAAAAAAACTGTGTCTGTACATTGAATATATTTAAAAAATAATAATGGAGGGGGGCTTAGAAACAGTAATAGAGCACGAATCCAAAAAAAAAAGTCTGTCTGTTTGTCTGTTTGTCTGTTTGTCTGTTTGTCTGTTTGTCTGTTTGTCTGTTTGTTTGCACACGCTAATCTTCGGAACTACTGGATGGATTTGAATGTTTTTTTTTTTTGTTGTATAGATATTAAGTCTGGTCAACACATAGGCTATAATTTATCTTGGAAACTGGAACACCTGATGCAGAACCACAACAGACCAGCTAAACTATAGGAGATACAAAAATGGTACCATAGCAAAAATTGTTCCACGTGATGAGCATTTTCTGCTGAGAGAATAAATTTGAAGATCCGGAACACCTAATGCAGAACCGCAACAGACCAGCTAAACTATAGGAGATACAAAAATGGTACCATAGCAAAAAATGTTCCACGTGATGAGCATTTTCTGCTGAGAAAATAAATTTGAAGATCCGGAACACCTGATGCAGAACCGCAACAGACCAGCTAAACTATAGGAGATACAAAAATGTTACCTTAGAAAAAATTGTTCCACGTGATGAGCATTTTCTGCTGAGAAAATAAATTTGAAGGTTCGGAACAGCTGATGCAGAACCGCAACAGACCAGCTAAACTATAGGAGATACAAAAATGTTACCATAGAAAAAATTGTTCCACGTGATGAGCATTTTCTGCTGAGAGAATAAATTTGAAGATCCGGAACACCTGATGCAGAACCGCAACAGACCAGCTAAACTATAGGAGATACAAAAATGGTACCATAGCAAAAATTGTTCCACGTGATGAGCATTTTTTGCTGAGAGAATAAATTTGAAGATCCGGAACACCTGATGCAAAACCGCAACAGACCAGCTAAACAATAGGAAATACAAAAATGGCACCATAGCAAAAATTGTTCCACGTGATGAGCATTTTCTGCTGAGAGAATAAATTTGGAGATCCGGAACACCTGATGAGGAACTTCAAGAGCCCAGCTACACTGTAACATATAGAGTAATGCCGTCTTAGCAAGAGTTGTTCATCCTTATGAGCACTCACTGTTGACGTATAAAAATCGAAGATCTAGAACACCAGTTGGGGAACTCCAAGAGCCCAGCTACGCCATAACTCACATAGGAATGATGTCTTAGCAAAAGTTGTTCGGTCTGATAGGCATTTCCTGTTGACTTATAAAATTCGAAGATCAGAAACATTTGGTATAGAAATTAAAGCTATCACTAATTTCATTGCATAATTATAAAATAACATAAGTACCTCCACGCGGTGAAGGCGGGAACAGTTCGGAACTGATTTTCGATGACGATGGTAGGATATCATTGAAAATTAGACTCTACTAGCTTAAAGTCCTTTTTATCTTCGTTACATGGTTGCCTACCCGGTAACGCAGGGGAGCAGCCATTTATATTTTAATTGATCAGGTATCATCACAATAAAACTATAACCATGCCTAGAAAGAGGTTATATCTTTCCCAATGTTTCAAAGGTGATTGATGAATAAAGATCATAAGATCCCAACAATCTACCGAAGAGCGTTAGGAGAGACTTGATGCTGTTCGAGAACATGAGGCTGCAACTCGCTCCGCGGAAACTTCTTGGGATCGCGAAGCACGCCTGCATTCTCAGCGTATTTACGCATCTACCAGGTATCCAGGTCTCTAGACACCAGTGAAGAATATGTGCGCGACTGACCGCTGATCGTGAACATCATGCACTGTCTCGCGAGTTGGAGACGTTCACGGAAAAAGCATGACACTTGAGTTTTCAGCGTATATACGCATCGACTCTAGAGATAAGTGGGGGAAGGAGATGTGCGACTGACCGCTGATCGTGTACGCAACATTTAGGCTATAATTTATTTTGGAAAATGGAACACCTAAAGTAAAAGAGATATAAAAAATGGTGCCATTGCTAAAACTATTCCACGTGAAGAGTGTTTTCAGCTGTGAAACTAAATTTGAAGATCTGGAGCACCTGTAGTGGAACTCTAAAGCCCAGCGACAATATAGCATATACATAATAAAAATGGCGTCTTAGCAAAAGTTGTTAAGTCTGATGGCATTTCCTGTTGACCAACAAAAATAAAAAATCTGGAACGTCTTGGATCGTCTCGCGCATTCCATTGTTTACCCATCCCCGGGCTTTTAGAATTCGACTTCAGACGATTCAGATCTTCGATTTAGACGACCCCGTTGTCGCTGGCATAAGCAACAGGATCCGCGTACGAAGTCGCGGGCAGAAGCTAGTACTTATAATAAATCTGTAGAAGTAAAATTTCTGTACATTGAAAATATCAAAAAAATAAATAGCAGGGGGTGTTACTAGACTGACACCGAACCCAAAAATATGATTAAAAAAATTTTTGTCTGTCTGTCTGTCTGTCTGTCTGTCTGTCTGTATGTTCAGGTATCACGCAAAAACTACCGGTTCGATTACGATGAAACTTGGTATACTAATTCTTTGATATCCTGGGCACCACACTGGGTACTTTTTATCCCGGAAAAGTATATACAATAAAAAACAAACTTAATTTTGCGGTTCGATCCGTAGACCCGACTACTGTACCAACCGCAAATAATAAGTTTGTCGTAGGTTACGTCACCCGCAGTGGAGTTCACCGAAGGGCGCTGCACACGGCTAAGATATTGTAATATTTAATCTTAAGACACAATATCGCTCGCCATACAATTCAATGGACTATCACACACTACGAAGATAATTATGCATATTGAATATCTATTCAAAATTAATATTGGAGGATGATTGGTGATCGATACTGATGCCAAAAATGCAATTAGTGAATGTTTTGTCTTTCTGTCTGTATGTGCTCGCATAGTTCAAAAACTATTATAGGGATTTTAACCATACTTGGTACGGTTGTAGGTAATCAATACGCCTGGGCAGGTTGATCTTAGTATCAGTTGTTTTACACATGGTCAGTTGTACAGCGCTCTTTCCCGGGTCAGTAGTTCCAGAAATCTTTATGCATACATATCGGAAGGATCAATTTTGAAAGTAGTCTATCCGGAAGTATTATGCTAAAATTATTACGTTTATATATCAAAGCACAGCCCCAACCGCTGGTATTAGAGACATGAAACTTGAAGAGGTGTTCTTAGTAAAGAGTAAGTCTTCCATAGAAACGATTTTTGAAAATTCATCCCTTAAAGGGAAAACATAGGGGACGGAAGTTCGACATCCACGCGGGCGAAGCCGCGGGCAAAAGCTAGTTGATAATAAATCTGTAGGTATATCGAATATATTACTACTATTATTTATTACTTTTGAAAAAATCATTAGATAGGTATAAGTGCAATTTTGAACAGTCTAGTCTACTTGTCAACAATGTAACACTGCACAATGTACATAGTTACATACATAGATGAACTGAAAAGCAACTTTACTCTGAATGCAAAAATCCCTATTAAAAATATGTCATGTTAGCCGTAGGGAAACCCAAACTGACAAGTAAGTAAGTAATAATAAATCGTTATTCAAAATTTAAATGGGTAAATACAGTAAAAGTCTTCGAAATAATATAGATATTACAAAGTTTGATGTCTGTATATGCGTACCGTATCACAGGTGACATAAAGCCGGGGACGCGGGACGGAGTAATTAAGTGTTAAGTATTAAACGATACTGCTATGGTTAAATTGGAAGTGCTCAATATACGTTGTGCACTTTGTCACTGATGAGACCACAAGGGGTTAACCTGTTGTACATATATTATGCAGTTGAAACGTACAGCAGCAAAATGCGGCAGAACTGTACTCAGGGCAAGATAGTGCTCAGCCTGCGTACAATAGAATCAGGAATATATCATAAGTAATAAGCCACTGAAAGTTATTGGTAGGTTATAAAACTATTGGATGTGCGTGTACTGGCTTGCGCTAATAGGATTATAACAACAAGCGGTCATATTGCGTATATTTTAGCTTGTTTGATTCGACTCACACATACGAGTACCTATGTGGCGGCACGTGTTGTCGTATTATGAAGCTAACACCTGGGTACAGCGGCGGCGCAGGCACGTCACTGACGTGCTCTATCGGAGTTTTTCACGCGATCTCTCCACGAAGAGAGCAGTCGTCGTGCGCCCGCGCTGCAGCGCCAGCGCTTCTGTATTATCTACATTACATATTTTGCAAACTTTTTATTATTATTTCTATAATTGATTGTGGTTGTTACGTGTATCGTACAGTTATGCAATTCGTTTTCAAAATCCAGTAGAAGGCAGTAGGTAACATTCTCAATATTAAATGTGTGAAAGTTTTTGATAGATTGTGTTAGTTATGCGACGTCCATGTTATATGCAAATTCACGATTTCATAATATCAACGTAGTAAAATGTGACGATAATTACACAGTTTATTAGACTGTAACACAGTACTTAATTGTAGAAAACTTCTTGTTATCGAGGGAGAGTTCGTTTTGAATCATTTACCAAGTGCCAGTGATTAAGAGGTGACAGTGGAGCTTAATTGCGTGAATCGATTAAAAGTTGCGTATTGTGGGCTCTGGAGCCGGATGCCGAGGTGGACAAGTGTGCCGCTGTCCGCGTCCGTTGCGATTTCTCCCGCGTCACGCACGTCCGCGCTGCTCGCATACTCGCTCGCCTCTCGCCGCTGATTGATCCAATTACTGAATTACTGGATTTGCATGTGGATGTATTGTTGCGGAGCGGTGTGCAGTAGGTAGTGAAAGTGAGCGTGATGCGGGAGGCGCTCAGCTGAGGTGACGTCGCGTGACGTTGCCGACATGGGCCATGTGGAGGATCTGCGGCGTCAGTAAGGCCGAACCCGCGCTGTTCGCTCGTAACCAAGACGATGATTATGTAAGCGCTCGCTGTTGCAAACAACACATGCCTACAATCAACAACACTGTTATGACATGTTCCTTATCTTTGCAGCTAAACACGTTGTTGTAATGCACCCTACAGGTACATGACTAATCTAGGTATAACTTGAAGCTGTAAGTGTGCAGCTACGCATACTTTCTGTAGGTGTCACATGCATATAACGTGATAAACAAATAATGTCTTCTGCCTCTAAATATTCGGTTCTTATGAATTCTATGAATTCATCACTTGTGTCATTAGATACCTTCGCAGAAGCAGACAATATAAGTGGAATTAGTTATCATCCTATTTTGAATCATCATGGCGATGTAGGATGAATAGAATTGAGTAAGGGTGCGACTCGACCGCAGTAGTTGTGTCATGATATCTTCGTCGTCAAACGCTGTCCAGTTGCACCTTTATATCTTGTGAATAAATATTATACCATAGTGAGTAAAAGTTGCATTAGAACTATTATGTTGACCTATTGGTGGTGTGTTCCAGCAGCCGACATGGCGGTTGTGGGGCGAGGAGCGCGTCGACGGCGCCATCTACACCGTCTACCTCAAGAAAGTTCGCTACCACCGTCCGACAAGGAGTGCTTCTAATAGTGTGAGTATTAACACATCGATGCCCCCAAGCAATAAGTCGGTAATGTGCTATTATGGACTTTTTGCTGTTATGTCAAATTCGGCATTAATGGGTTGTAACACATATTGGTATTTTTTTTCAGATTTTTCCTAGTGATATTAACGAAGTTATAATGACATACACTTTTATTGTAGGGAAATGTCCAACAAAATTATGACGGCAATAGTATTGTTACATATCATTACAAAAGTTTATTTTGTATTTTATTTTGGTAAGCAGCGGTTACCGGATTATTGGCGTAAATAAACTTCATAAGAGTTTTTGGTAAACGTTGACACGGGTTTGTTGTCGAAATATTTTAAATATACCTATTAAGTAATAAACACTTACAATGTTTCCGAAGTAAATAATTACTCAAACAGTTGCAAATTATCGTTTGATTTGATGTGACGATTATTACTTTACGTCATACGTGGTACCAATTCAGGCCACTTATAACTGTTTGCATGAATTACTTTAACTCGGACCCGTTGCTTTATGCATTGACAACATTTCTTCTCTTCCTACCATATAAATGTAATGGTTTATGTTTTGACCAACAAAAAGTTCCCTTTTTGATATCCACGCGTCGATTAAGACGTGTACTATTTATAAATGAAAAGTCGTATCCTTGCTGATACTATCATTCTTATGATGCGCTTGAGGGATGAGGCATTGACAATGTTTCGTTAAACTAGGTCCGATTCAAAGAAAGAGTTCTACAAAGAATTAAAATCCTTGGTAGAAAGCTCATTACACAACGAGAGGACAGCTTACTATAAGCACAATATAAATAATAAAATTCAAAACCCTAAATTACTATGGAAAAATATTAAGTCCACGTTGATACCCACAAAGTCTAGACAAGACCTTCCATAGTTCACATACCCTGACCTTATTAGTATTTTTTTTACTGTCCCTGAAAACCCCGTAGTAGGAGTATATCTCTTATGACATTTTTTGTCGATCATAGACATAGTGAAGCCATTTTTTCACTTAGGTACTCAAGTAAACCAGGCAGAGATTTCGCGTATTATGTTTAACTTTAATAGTAAAGCAGTCGGCTACGACAACCCTTCTTTGGGTTTGGTTGCTATAATAGTGGACCAATATAATAGGGCCATTAACGATATTTAGTCTGAGGAGCATAGTTTGCCACTGAACCCAATAAAAACTAAATAT
Organism: Euplexia lucipara; assembly: GCA_921972225.1. NCBI lineage: Eukaryota > Metazoa > Arthropoda > Insecta > Lepidoptera > Noctuidae > Euplexia > Euplexia lucipara. Next base: position 17,028,928 of record OV179146.1, read on the forward strand.
ATTGGGTTCGGCACGAGACAGTAGTTAGCAAGACTTCCTGAGACTTTTGACGTAAAACTTATGTGTGAGCCAGTTGACCAAGTGCTTGAAGTTCGGAATCTAGGTCTGGTTATGGACAAAAACCTTCGTTTTTAGAAACATATTGCAGACTCAATACGCAACTGTTTCTATCACTCGAAGGTTGTATACAAAATGAAATATTATTGCCTATTTACCCGAAACTCTACGGGAACAGTTAGTAGAAACCCTTGTGCTATCTAGGCTGAACTACACGGACACGGTATACCGCTGCGCCTTTTAGCTCGCAGAGATCGCCTCATCCACAGTCTAGAGTCAAACCATAGCAACGGTTTTGCGGGGCTTAGTTTATAAGTTACTTACCCTCTATGATTAAAGATAAATAAATGAACGAAAGAATGAATCCAAAGGGTTCAAAGGGCCTGTGCTCGGTTTTAATAATAATAATAATAATAATACTTTATTTGCCAGAACGTAGGTGTACAAAGTTGTGATCTTAACATAAAGTGGCCGCTACAATATTCCTAGGAGAAGCCATATGACGCCCTTTTTAAACAAGCACTTCATTCTGAAAATGAAGTCCCGACGCAAACTACACCTAGCTTGTCTTCTGTTCGGAGTGGTAAATACCATAAACCAGTCTTTTATTAGTTCAGTTGGGTAACGAGTAAACGGGAATGTGGAAGAAGGTTATGCTCGCAACTACTTTCGACCAGGTCTCGCGGTATAGCAGCTTTTAGAAGTAGCTTTCGTTGAGCAATTTCGAACAAGCATATTTGGAGCTAGATTAAATAAATAATCCACATTTTTCTACATTGAGTGGTAGAAGAAGGGGACGAAAGCGGACTCTACCTGTATTTTTAAGCCTAGATAATGTAGAGTTGAAACATGCAACAATCAAGTCGTTCCGGTAACTAAAGCTTAGCAGACCTCCTTAGTTTGTGTAAAAGTGCAGCCATCCCGAAAAGTTACCCTCCCTTTTTTGAGTCTTTGATGTTTAATACTGAAGCCACGAACGATAATATCAGTAATACGGATGAATACTGAGATTCGGCGTTAAATCTATCAATAACAATCGCAGTGAAACACTCGGAGTTCCCTGTGATTGTTATTACCTGTCTAAATTTTCCTAAAACCTAAAGTGATTGTTATTAATTGCTTTTTTTTCTAATAAACCTTGACATATAGCATTCTAAACATGCCGAATAGTTTTATGGTACCGGATGGTTACACAAAATTATTAAGATGAATTTATCCTGGAAAAACAATGTTAGGTAACAACACTGTTACTATCTTTATAAAAAATTACCACAATAACATTGTATTAATACATTGCGCATCACCTGTACTATAAAAAATAACGTTGTAGAGGTCCGTAAAATAATATTACTTACTAACAATGTTGACAAACTTACTGCAATAATCCCGTAAGTAGGATTACTAAAATAAATAACTTGTCACATTCCCGGTAATAGGTATTTATTTTCTTAGATTGCTCGGTTTAGCGCAGATATTATTCCATGTTGATAACACAATTACATTTCACAAAAAAATAGCTTTCATTTCATATATCAATGACCACAGTACTCCGATTCGTTGGAAAGATATTTAACAAAAACAGTTAAACATTTCTCCTGTAAAATTTGGATTTTACGATTACCGACTTATTGCTTGGGGGCATCGACATAATGTTTGCTATTCAGTGCCTTGAATTTCGTGACCCTTCAGAAATACTCCTATTACGGCAAAGCAAGTACGTTTTAGGTACAGTAGGTCTGTCGCACCAGCACCAGCAGCTTATGTATTGGGTATAGCAGTCCCATCATCATAAAGTAGGTATGACAGTGATGAAATCATCGCAACTGCTTCTGAATGACACAGGTGTGAATAAAGGCTTTAAATATTAATTAGGATCGCATGTTACAATGAACATTTACACTTTATACGTAACTAGACAATGTAATTATAATTAAGTATGCTTATTTCATACTCACTACCGTGACTTGATGACCTATGAGGAATCACTTATGCTTGTACATTTGTTTACAGTACACTTATGTTCAATTTACGCTTAGTCTAGCAAAAATACAAACGACAAAAGTACAAATTGCACAATATTTACAAAGAATACCTGAATTAGGTAAAAATTAAAGCTACTTCAGGGTCGGTAAATTTTACTGCTTCTGTAAATTGATACCTCAAAATAGTTAGAAATGATGTTTACATGAACTTATAAATACATAAGATTACAATAAATTACCATAACCTACATTAGACACACTTAGCTCCAACTTACTTACAATTCTACAATGTTATCTTCCATAATAATGATACGGTAAACTATATAAGTGGACGATACAATATTTGTAATGACTCGCATTTGTTCATTACTCAATATCGTAGTTAGATTTTGATTACGCTAGTGTAATTCATTATGAAAGTTAAGAAATATTTTTGAGAGCTAATAGATAGGTAGTGTTATATTGATCGATGTTATTTCAAATTCTCCCGTGTACCTACTTATATCTGTCTTCATGCATTTCTGATAATTTTTATTCAGTATTTTTTTCTATTGTGTTCGTATGTACTACAGTTACAGTTCCGATTTACGGTATGCGATAACATTTAGTAGCACACAAAGTGCCCATAAAACACCGCAGATCAGTCACAATCAGACAGAGTTATATTTACTATGTTGTTAACATCCCGGATGACCGACAATGGTGTACAAGGTTAGACATGACAATTACTGAACGTAATTTTGGCGTGTACCATACAATTTTAATTCTTTATTACCGTGTATCTTTTAATTAGCCCGCTCTGTAATATGTGGTTTATCGCGATGTGCAGTTTTATAGAGCGGTGTGGCGTCGAACGCTGCAGCGCTGGCGAAACACACAAACTATACATATATACACTTTGGGAAAGAACACTTACGTAGGTATGCTATAGGTCCGTAGGTACTTGGGACTAAGAAGGTTGTACCCAGAGCAGTCTTCGACTTATTGGAGGACCAGAGAGCATTTTAGGGATTATAGGCCCCACTATCGTTAAGTGCCCTTAGCCTCTCACTATGATTGTGATATGACAGAGGACAACTAGGTATATTATCCCAAATGCAATATTTCAGATCAGGCTTAAAAACACACAAAATAAAAATATGGTGTCTGAATGAAGGAAAAAAAACACGAACACTAGGGACTAGGAGGTCGTTTGATCGCTTCGCCCTAGGCACTTTTGTACAGTCCATAAAATCAGCCTATCGCAGTCTTCAGCGGGTTTAGGACTCTTCAAAGCTTCGCTTCAATCTCGATCGCCATCCGCATCCAGTCTGTCCCAGCTACCTTCCATAGGTATTTCATGGTTGACCTTTCATCTTGCCCACAATAACCATGCATAGATGATCTTCTTTGTACTAACATTGCCTTGGAATCATAACTATCTACATAATATTAAGTATGTACTTATGTGCCCTAAGTTTTCGCATTGCTACGAATCATAACAAGCGAAAACTTTCAACAAAATATTCTAGGTTCTTTGTTTTATTGAGTTCTGCCATTTTGAGGAAAATGCCACGAGTACCTACTGTATTTCTGTTAATAACTGACCACTGATAAAGCAATGGGTAGTTAAGACACATTTAATTACTATTGTTCATGTCAAGCAAATCGGCGGTCAGCCAAGTTCGTACTAGGTAGGTAGGTACCTATTCCATTATTCATTCATCGTTTTATTTTATTATATTTATAACCAACTTGCGTCTTTGAAATGTAGTAATTGTGTCATTAATTCCCAAATATGACATAAATAATAAATAATTAACTTTGCTAGTTTAGGTATAAAATTACTTACTAACCACACTTAACTAATTTGGTGGATTTAATATTCGAACAACGACAGACGCATTTCATTTCAAAAATATTAATATCAATATTAATATTATTTATTTATTTGAAAAACTCAAACAACTACTTAAATGTATGTGCCTACACTACATTCTGTTAAAAATCACATTGAATGCTTAAAACTGGTGCGCTTTGCAATTATATTGATTTTCAGTAGTTACTAGAAAACGAGGCCATAGGTACTATTTCAATGTCGTTAGAATAGCTACTTAAACAGAAGGTACGGGTGCTCATAGCTGGTGACAAGACGCTGGCATAGTAATATGCATGCAGTTTAGGTATCATGAATCATATACATAAAAAGCTCATCACATTGTTGCTATTTGTTACTTATCTTCAGGTTCCTCGACAGCCAACATTCCCAAGATGCTACAACGACCTCTTGGGAATGCTTGCGAATTATTACGAAATTATATAAAATCTTTACTTGAGATAACATTTAATGCGTTTACACATAAAATATTAAATAGAAACAATGGATGAATGAATGAACGACAAAGTGTTTTCCTTTCATTATAATTAAACCATTCTTCATTTTGCTTACGTAAAGATCTCTGGGAAAAAAATAGTTTGTTAGATTGTTGTCATTTAAAGTGTTGTAGACATCTAACGCCGTTTTATCAACTCAGCTTAATACTTTCTACTGGACAAAGACTTTCTTCATCTGGTCTATTTCAGTCTCCATCTTAAGGTCGTCGGTCCATATAGCTGAGGTGTCCTTTGCATGCGGGTGCGCGATCTCCACATCTGGTTTCATTTGGTTTCAGCCAATGTGCAGTTCTGATCCTGATGATTTAATTTTGAATCCTATCCTTTAAACAAACTCAAAGCATAAATGGTCGTTCGGTCGGTAGGGCACTGATCGACTTAAAATGTTTCAACCTATTGTCGGTGTTCACGTTTTAATATGTCTGCGGTCAGAATATACCGTGCAGTATACTGCATGGGTACTGGTACTGGGTGGTCGCCCATCCCGCAAAATTGGTAGACAAAGCCAAATGCTGCCCAACACAAATAGATCCTTCTATCGGCTACTTTCTAGAAGTTGTAACTTGCTCCAGATAGACACTAAAACTTTTAAGTCACTTTTAAGTCACTAAAACTTCTGACATTACCGTCGCTGTACATACTAGAAACAGCACTGTTTGTCAAAGCAAACCTGCATCTTTTCCCCAAGCTGTCATCAGTAAAGAAAAATCCCATACGCTCTCAATATGTGAATCAATTATGCAATGTCAAGTGTAAGACAGCACTGATGAATAAAAGTTTCTTTGGAATAGCTCCTAAAATATATAATAAAATTCCCGAATCTGTCAAAATATTGCCATTGACAAAGTTTAAAGCTGCCTTCAAAATAATTCTAATTGACAAATGCTACTATACAATAGACGAGTTTCTAAACGATAAATTATAACAATACAATATATTTTAATTGAACAATATTTAAACTTAATAAAAGAGACATTTAAATTTTTCACAGTAAGTAATGATACATTTAGAATAATAAAGCTTCTTAGTTCTCTGAACCTTAGAGAGTTAGATAATATTTGTATGTCATACTGGCAAAACATAGAGATTTAATTAACCCTGCATATGTGACCATCAGCTTGTATACCTATGTTTTACAAATAAACTATTCGATTTGATTTGATTTGATTTGATTTGACAAACTCCTTGACCAGACAGAATCATTAAACTTGCCCAATAGGGACGTAAATTTTCGTAAGTAAATAAAGTACTTATGCAGAAATCAGTGGCATTGTATGAATGAGTACGGTTTACCTATTAATCCAATATGCTTTCATTATTTTCCTTAGTACAAAACATGTTTGAAGACAATATACATTATACACATTATTCGGATAGGTACTATAAGCGAAACACAAGAGTATAATAGTAAGCGTGTGATGTGGGAACCAGCAGTCATTAGTAACTTTAGTTTTGTTCGCTGATCTCACAATGGCTTGACGACTAAATTGCATAAAATTGTATACATGCACGTACATAGTTACTTTATACAGTGTGTTGTGTGTCATTATGTCTGAAGCAGGTTTTGTTCTGTGTTCAAGTAGCTTTCTTAACTATTCTGTTGGGTTTTATCACAGTATAAACTCTGGTTTTATGGAAGTACCTACGCTCGCACCGCCCCGTTTTAAAACAGGGATTCAATATTGTTTGGTTTTATTTTTAAAAATATTATTTTTTTATTTTAGGGGACAAAGAAATCTCTTATTCTTCTTGGGATCCGGTCTTTTGATTTTTGAATTATTTACTAGACACGATCAATATTAAATCGTCGTGTGTTGGTACAAACACACAGTCTGGTCAATGGGTATACCTTTATGCGGGCGATCTACATAATTTAGCATGATGCTTCAAAAGCCAAATTGCTTGAGCAAGCTTGAGAACTTCGTAAAACTTTCGTACGACGGTACGTACAGATTAATATTATACACAAATATTATAAGTATTGTTATTATATTGCGAGAGCTTCGTGAAATGTAAAAAAATGGCATTAGACGTAACAATTTTCCTCATTTTTGTTTTAAACTCACAACACCACTACAACCATTGACTCATGTTGACTTGTCAACTGGATTAAGTTATTCATCGGGACATTACGGTGACGTATATAATATAAATGCGGTTTATACGTTTATAAAACACTTTTATTTACTTTGAAATAAACACTTGTCTAAACCCACGTACTCGTTACGAAAGGAGCGCAATTAACTAAACATGTTTAAAGCTCAAAACTTATTTTACATAATTGTAAGTCTATCGTGAGGATTGTGCTACCCAGGTTCGGAGGTTGTAGAGCTCAGATAGGCAGTCGTTTCATGTAAAACTCAGCTGCATCCGGTTGGACTGGAAGCCGACCTCAACATAGATAGGATCAGGCTAGGCTGATAATGAGATGGAGTGGTTCCAACCAAGGGAAAAGACAACTATAATGGGAAATGTTGGCATAGAAACCTTTTTTGTTGTAGGTAGCTCTTGTTCAGAATTGAACTACAGACCAATAGGTAGGTACCAAAGGTGATATTAATTTTCAATCACGTAATCACGTTATTTCCAGGAGTCAGATGACGAGATCTCTCATCTGGAATGGGAGACAGTCCGCGTGCGCTTCGTGAAGGCCGGCACCGTCGAGCGACTGGTGGAGGCGCTCGCCACCGACGATGGTGAACTCGAGTCCACATACGTCAACGTGTTCCTGGCTACATATCGGTGAGTTATAACAGAACATTTACTTATTTTATTTATTATAAGGCTTTTCAACAATTAGTACGCTCATACGATATAATTTAAATTACGTCTAAATGCCTCATCACATACGGAAAAGCACAGCATGCACTACATTATAACGTCATTACTAGCAGGTCATAACATTACTTATACCTAAATATTTGATCAGTAATACACGGTTTGGAGAAAATAACGTAAAAATTAGTTACTTTAGCTTACTCATTTAAATTAGAATAGATGAAATTGAGTATAATCGAATTGAATATAAATTATTTCAAATTTGATTATAATGATTATTATTACATTAAAATTCGTTTTTAATTTCAAATTAAAATTAATTACAAATAATTATAATAAATTATATTGTATTCGATTATATTTTTTCTTTAATATCATCTTAAAACCGATGAAAAACGACTTAGCAAGTTAGTCTGCCTAAAAATGCTACTTTGTTAGTTGTTAGGTCTGAATATCATACAAATTTGTACCGTAGGTACCTAATTTGGCAACTCGAATAGCTTATTTCACTTGGTTACTTATTTATCCTTGTACTGACAACGTAATGTAATGTAACGTCTAACGGTAATTATGTTAACGGAGAAAATCAAATACTCTCTTCTCTTCATATGCTTCTTTCCATCCATTCTGTGCGCGTTTTAACTGGTACCCCATCTTCAGAATGATACACAAAGACCATTTACCAAATCATAAATATTATATAGGTACCGTTGCAGAAATTGTGTTACAGAGGTACCCTACCTAGTTCTTTTCTAATTGCGTTCTATGGTTCACGATTTCAGTTCGTTTGCGGAGTGCGGCCGAGTGCTCGACCTCCTCCTGCGAAGATATGAAGCATTGGCTGCGGAGGACGTGCATCCAACAGCTGTCGACACATCACTGCAACACCGAAAGTGAGTGAAAGTTATTGGTTGCATCATCACCATGATATGACTGTGTAGTTCTTACACCAGTTTTTTAAACTAACACCGTAACAAAACAGTCCCTTATTATTTGTTATTTAACTTACTCGTACTCTTAAATATATGTATTTCTGTTGTTCCCCCTTATCCATTTCTAAATTATATATAGTAGTTAGATATGTCCAGAATATTTAGGTGGTACCTACTTATCGGAAATAAAGCTATTTTGTACTGCCATTTTAATAGTTAATACTTTCCCCACATAAGGGTATTTTTAGGGTTCCGTACCTCAAAAGGAAAAAACGGAGCCCTTATAGGATTACTATGTTCTCTGTCCGCCCGTCTAGCCGTCTGTCTGTCAAGACCCTTTATCTCGGGAACGTGTGGAGGTATCGAGTTAAAATTAAAACCATATCCAGTACCTGTGAAAAAATCAGACTTCCGTAAAAAAAGATAAGGGCCCCAAAAACATTAATAGGGTATTTTCCGTAGACCTAGAACTATGAAAGGACCATATATAAAGTGAGAGTGTTCTATGCCACAACACCATTTTCGCGCTCGATTCTGACTTGACTTTGGAAAGAACTCGTTGCCATAGGCGTTATATGCTTATGCAGTCAGATCTTTGTGATACATAGGTGAGTACACCTATATATATTTAAATCGTGGTATAAAAGCACCATACACAATTTTTAAAGTATGTGCATAATCAATCATAAATGTCCTCATGATTTAAAAACCGAGTAGGTATAACTTAACTGGCACGATACAAACCCGCCCCCAAATGTAATGTAGACCTCCCAAGAATCACATTAATCTTAAGAATTTATTTTTCAGGACTCTGGTCGCGTGTCTCCACGTGTGGTTGGACACGTACCCGGAAGACTTCCGGCAGACCCCGCACCACCCCGCACTGCAGCAGCTACTCGCCTTCACACAAGTTCATTTACCCGGGACGGAACTACATTCGAAGGTATGCATTGTTGGCTCATGTTTTTTTTTATTTATAAATGGGTCTACTCTTGACCTCAATGTTGATCTGCGATCAGAGATGAGGTCGACGATGAAGAGCTTACCCAAGAGAAACCTATTAACTCGCGAATAAAACAGATTGGGGTCATATGAACTCGGAAACACCGATGCAGGCAGGGAATTCCACTCCTTGGCTGTATGCATTATGAAGGAACTAGCAAAGCGCTTCGTGCAAATGTGAGGAACCTACAAGGAAGGGTTGATAGCCTGCAATACGTCTGGATTCCTGATGGAAGAAAGGAGATGGTGGAATGAGCTCTTGGAGCTCTAAAGCACACTCACCAAAATACAGTCTGTAAAAGAAAGAAAGAAAGAAAGAAAGAAAGAAAGAAGAAAGAAGATATTTAAAAGACCGACAGACATGCATCTTTGCGGCGGTGGGCCAGGGTATGAAGCTTGGTACCCACCAGCTATTCGTCACCAATGAGCCTCTTGGCTCTGCGCTCTACTGAGTCGAGTGTGGCTAGTTGGTACTTGGCCGAGCCACATCCCAAAGGAAAAACCATGTAATAATAATAATAATAATAAACCATTTATTTCAGGTAACAAAGACCCATAGATAAATACCTTAACCTAAAAATACATACTAATAACACCAGACATCTGTAAGTTGATGAGGCTTAGTATTTAATTGTTCTGTATTAATGTGCTTATGTTATGTGTGATTAATTCCAGGTATTACAGAAGTTAGCTGTATTCAGTGCAGAGCGCAATGGCGGGTGTGGCGTGGGCGGGATGTGCCTGGCCGCCGGCATGCGCGTGCCAGCGCACCACACCAGCGCCTACCGCTTGCCACACGTGCCTCACCGTCACTTCGCCGAGCAGCTCACGCGCATGGACATGGAGTTGTTCAAGAAGCTCGTGCCGCACCAGTGCCTCGGCGCAGTCTGGTCCCGCAGGGACAAGGACCGCAATCACGACGCGGCTACCGTATTAGCAACCGTAAACCAATTTAACGCTGTATCATTTCGAGTCATTTCGACGGTCCTGGTTGAACCGAACCTAAGGCCGCTCGAGCGCGCCGAAATCTTAGCGGCCTGGCTCGATATAGCCCGCGAACTGAGAGTGCTCAAAAACTTTTCTTCACTAAAAGCTATCATCTCTGGACTACAGAGCAACCCTGTTTATAGACTGAGAAAGACGTGGGCGTTACTAGCCAAAGAAAAAGCGGAATTGTTCGACGAACTAGCGCGTATTTTTAGTGAAGATAATAATCGGTGGGCTCAGCGAGAGTTACTGATGCGCGAGGGTACCGCAAAGTTTGCAGACACAGTGGGTGAAAATGATCGTCAGCTACAAAAACTATTACACGAACGGGGTTCCCCTGGGGTCAGTCACGGGACCATCCCTTACCTTGGAACTTTTTTAACCGATCTCACTATGATCGATACCGCCATTCCGGACACGGTAGCTGATGGTTTAATTAATTTTGATAAGCGACGAAAAGAATTCGAGGTTCTCGCGCAGATTAAGTTATTACAGGGTGCTGCCAACGCCTACCACTTGCCTCAAGATTCGATGTTCGATAGATGGTTTGACTCGGTCATTGTACTGGATGACCGGGAGTCGTACCAGTTATCTTGCCAGATCGAACCACCAACAAATCCTCCGAAGGAGAGGCGACCGAAAAAAATAAACGATTCAAATAACCACGGTCACAGAAAGAACGACTCGATCGCTAGTACAAGTTCGAGTAATAGCTCGCAGTTCTATTGTGAGACGGACGGCACGGCTACTGCTTGGAAGAGAGACAGTTTGGAGAGGCGGGTGTCACCAACGCGTCTGTCGCATGGCTCATCATCCTCGTCACTGCCTTCATTGGACGTTTCGCTGTCGAGCGCCAACAGCGGGCAGAAGCCCGCCAACGGCAAGGCAGGCGGCGTCAGCCCGGCGGCCCCGGGCGTGCGCTCGGGCCCGGACTTCTACATCATCCGCGTGACATACGAGTCCGACTGCGCGGAGACAGAGGGCGTGGTGTTGTACAAGTCCATAATGCTGTGCAACAACGAGCGCACGCCGCAAGTCATCCGCAACGCGATGCTCAAGCTCAACCTCGATGGTGATCCCGATGGTTACACATTGGCGCAAGTTTTGCCCGAGAAAGGTACACATTATCTCTTATTTATTTTTAAATTTTATTTTATGCATAAAACTTACAAATGTAGATTGAATACCTTGGAAATGTTCTATTAGTACCAGTCAACTAATAGGCTGCTGGAGAGATAATGTGGCTGGTAGTATATTTTTTTGTTTTGGTAGTGCATCTACCCACTTGGTTACTGGTTTCGTAACTAAATGTCTATTTTAGTATATTGGCTCCTGTAATACAGGTCGCTACCTAGCTCAGGAGCTAAGGCTTCAAAAATTTGTTACCTATAGTTCTCTTAGTCACCGTGTACCATAATAACCATTGGAAGTTAAATTGTGGTATTTTATTCGCTCAGTGAGAGCCACAATCTAGTAAATAATAATGATATTGTTACAGAAATGCTGCTACCTGCCAACGCGAACGTGTACTACGCAGTAAATACCGCCTACAACCTGAACTTTATACTGCGACCGCGCAAGGCACAGCAAGTAGAACCGGTGGTAAACGGGAAATTGCGCGGCAAACGCCCGTGATCACACAGACTGAGAATTCATTATTTTCATAGACAATTCTGTTTATAGGACTCCTATACGCTGGTGAACGACGTCAGTTCAGTGCTAGAATCAACTTTCTTACCCCTTTTTCACTAACACCACAACACCGGCTGTGGGGCTTAGTTTGTGCTTTGGCTGAGCACTACTGAGCAGTAGACGTCAATAAGGCTAATCTACAAGTGCAAAATAAATACGGGCACATTACGGGAGCCGAATTACCCAGTTATTAACGAGCTGACTAACGTTAATTAATATCAGCCCTGACAAATAATGAAAAAGAATTAAATAATTTCGCATTTATTGTGTAAAATATATATTGGAACGTTTTGATCCATAATATGAAGAGTTTTTGTCCCACGAGAAAGACTTTAGCACCAATAAAATTGGTTTGTTTATATGCGCAAAAACAAATAAACTAATTGATGGTGTTCAGCGCGACGCATAATCTAATCACATATCGCTTTTAAAACTACATCTAAACTTGTATTTGAAAGTTCTTTTGCGACTGGCTAACAAGAATGCGGTCTGACGCGTTACTTTACTTAGAAAGTTAGAAATTACTGTGTTCAGTGTTCCCGTGTATTCCTAACGTGCATTTCACGGTGTCTACGATGTAATATTTGTATTGTACTCATGTAAATAACTTAATGTAATGCCACCTTAAGCATAGTATTGTGAAAACTGTTTATGTATATGTGATTGTTGTTTGTATATAATGTTTGTAAATAAGAATCTCATTAAATAAAATTGTAGTATAATACTGAGCCAAAGGCAATATACGTCTAATAGCAAGGTGCTGTACCACTTTTGTATAACGTTTTAGAAGCTTTAATATGAACGTGTTTTATAAATTGAATTTCGTATTGTATTTCATACTTATAGAGTGTATGTTTTAAAAAGTAAAGAAGGGTTTAAAATCGGGAACAAAGTGATTAAAAAAATGTTCACTCAGCCAATCGTTTTAAGTTATGTTTTTGATAAATATACACTTAATGATGGCTAGCAAATCTCCAGATTAGGATCGTGTTTAACATTAGGTACTTGATTTTTTATTTTCTTTATGACTTATTTTTAGTAATTCCTGACAGAAAGATGTATTGTACTTAACTATTTTATCCCTCATAGAAATATCTCACCTTGAAGTGGTCTTGTAGTTTCAGTAGAAGTAAACGTCGCTATAGGTATGTGTTCATTGTTGCATAATATGGCATCAAATCAAAGGCCATTTAATAAAAATATAATTATATCAAATACATTATTTGCACACAAGTTAATGTGTAGATTGTAAGCTCTCCGTACTTACCGCCATACTTACATCAAATGTACTGATTTTCACGAGTATCGTTTAATTTAAAACTGTAAAATCATTATCTATATTGTACGCCGTGGTATTTAATACAAATTCTTTTGACGTGACCATACGCATATGATAAACATAAGATTCACGGTGTGCCTAATATAAATTATTGTTTAAATAGTATTGTTCATAATGTATTTAACTCATATATGTTACTCTGCATTATAATGTAACTGTATTTATGTTACCTACCCTATATATTAAGCTCAGAATGACATTTGTAATACTTTTTGTTTTGTAAATATCTGTATCTAATTAAAGTGTAATTTTGTAGTTTTCCACCAGTGTCGCTGTAACATGTTTATATTCGTATAATAAAAGTTAACGAAACCTTTTAAAGTTAGTTTTATTAATGTCATCTGTTTATTGTAGAATAGTGGAGAGTGCAATAAATATTAAGTTCGCATTTAATACTGCAGCAGCCAAAAAAAATCAAGCAATCGGTCGGTATACTTTGAAATATATACTTAAACTTATGGGCGTAAGTTATGGTGTGTTTGAAGTACCTACCAGGTATTGATCGTGCGTAGTTTCGGTCGCAAGCTTCGTTTATTGAAACTTACATTAAACAAACAACATTATCAATTTATTGATCCTATTATTGACATAAGTTCTGCAAGCGTAAGAGCACATAGTTTTTACTGAAATGCAAAAGCAATTTTGAAAGTTTTACCAATCCAAGTGGTGCCACCTATGACTTGAGTTCGAAAATTCATTCTTACAAGACAACGTTACTTTGAGGTTTCATGTAGTTTGTGATTAGAGAGTATTCTGCTAGATAGCGTCTCTAAACCCCCTATGTCTATTTTGAACTTTGACCTTTTTTTAATGGCTACATGAATGATCGCGAAGAAATATTGCTACAATAACTGCGCTTGACAAATATTATCACCAAAAGAAAGTAGGCTGCCCACCAAACTCCTTATATTTTTATAAGGTATTACTTTCAGAACAATTTTCTTACGTTTATATAACATTTTTAGAGTAGTACTTTAAAGTGCTACATTGGCTGGCACAATGGTGAGCTTTTATTACATGGGTTTGGGTATATGGTGCAGGCAGGTTACGGTGAGTAATGGAGGATTGAAAATTACGGCAACATGCTTTTGAGAGAGAAAAGTCATCTGTCTGAACTTAAGACTTCTGGCTGGATGGCTTCATAGGCCTGGATTCTTTTAGAGCCTGGAGGAATCCAGGGGTGTTGGTAGTGAATCTGGGCAAGGTGGTGGTGGCGCACCTGCGTGCCGCCACCGGTTGACAGCGACTCGGCTGAAAATTTCATGGCCAGCGTATCGAGCGGGACACGCGCGCTCCGGCCGCGCAGTCGCGCCGCGCCGTCCGCCCGAGCGCCTCGCACGCTGCTGCTCGCCGACACTCGCTCTGTGACAACCTTGCCGTGCCGACCCCGGCTCACAACAATAACACGCGCGACCTCAACACTACCGTCTTTACACGAGCGTCGATACCTCCAGTGCCGGGTGTGCAGTGGTGGTGCCACGTGACCAGGTCCCGTGCCCCGCGGCCGACATGTGAAAAACAAAGCCTTTGTGACAGCGCCGGCCAGCGGCATGTGGTGTTCCAGAGTTACGCACAAAATGAAATAATAAGGTGAGCTGAACCAGCGTTATTTTGACTGAAACTTCTGTTCAATGAGAAAATATGGCTTCGCTTTCACTTTCGTGACTGAAAACTTAGTGACACAAATTTAATAAAATAAAAATAGTAAATCTTATCTGTAACTTTCTTTGAAAAGCTTAAAACATTTTTAGGTCGGAGACGAACTTTAACCTACATGCATGTACTACATAATGCTTGATCAAGGTCAGAGTTAATTTATCTTACAATATACCTACTTGTCCAGATTATAGCCTAGCATGTACCTCAAAATTGATACTACTGAGCTAGTTGTGTGGTGGGAGCGGCCGAAGTCCGTCCGTACAGCGAAGCTCTACGACTGCCGCAATCTGATTATGGCACACCCACTAGGTAAGCTACAAGATATTTATTCAACGGTATTTTTAGTAATAGCCTAGATATTGAAGACTTTAATACAGAAAATATGTTTATGACCTTCGCGTATACTTTAATAAACCAATTTTCGTAAACATATTGTGTGTTCGTAGCACTGTCGTAGCAGCTCGTAGCAGTGTTTTGTTTATGAAGGTAGCTGGGTTCAAATAAGGGTTCAATTATTTTTTTCACACAAATGATTAACTTAATGTTTTTTTTTATTATACCTTCTTCATTCATCTCATATTCCTTAATTTTATTATAATGTTTCAAATATATTGTTGTATGACTTGACAATATGTATAAGAAATTTTGAATGTTTGCACGTAGCGAAGCACAATAGGTCAACTAGTTCAATAACACTTTTGGATCTAATGAGTATAAGTTGTCAACATAATTTAGGGAAATCGTGAATATTCGATTATAACAAGCTTATTATTTTATCAGCATTAGATATAGTTTGGCGTGTCGCAGGCTCGCGTGCCAGGGGTGCGGCGTGCACGCAACTCGCACAAAACGATGCAATAACTCAGCCCCCTCACGTTTTGTTCTCATCGATCCTAGCAATCAGGGTTTGGAAACGGAATAGGACTGCTAATTAGTTAAAAATAACAATTAATTTACGCTTCATTTACTGTTACCTCCAGTTTCCAAAAGAGAAAAGGCTAAGGTAAGGCAAGGCAAGAAGAGCAATTTAGACAATGAAAATACTTTGGTATAGGTCTTTAAAGGATTCAATAGTTAAATAATAAATAAAACCCGACTATGGAAACGCTACAGAACTAAACTTTGCTTTTAAGTTCTGCAGCCTGCCTCTGAACACCATATACAAGTATCCTGCATCAAATCATCATAACAAAACTCTAACCAGCGAGTTATCAGCTAATTATACAATTATCTCATTCACGCAGACTGTAATTATGCTATTTGGAGCGCCGAGCACCTTACAATGTCCTATTTATACTTGCGGAGCCAAGTTTACGCGGACCGAGTAAGTAGATTAACAGAATCTTTGAAACTTGTGTAATTTACTTGTAAGTTCCTGTTCTCTGATTTATGAAATATTCTTGTAGTTGGGAAATTTTGTGTTCAATTTTAGGTCAGGATCCTGCAATGGGCTCCTAACGAATTTTGACTAAATTTGATGTTTTCATTAAACATGTTGAAGACAACAGAACCATAACAACAATTAGGTTTAATTAACAATTTATTTACTTTCTTCAACACATTCAGAGTTCATCTTTGTATTTCTATTACTCATGTCTTCATTTCATAACTGTCTGTAACTAAATGTTGTTTTTTTATTGTCATACAGTAGCAGTTACAGAATAACACAATGTTTTAAATACATAGTAGAATGTTGGTGGTACTAGGATATTGTAAGTAAGTCGGGTACCTCTCTCTCTGAAGCAATCCTAGAGTCGTATCTTACGACACTCCGGGGACGCTCGTAGTCGAGCATGTATGTTATTATTTATTTGGGCAAAGAACATTCATTCCGTCCCTTTATTTACATATTAGGTTCTACTTGTATGATTTTCAATAGCAAATAAAAATACAGTCTTTTATTTACTGATCAACGGATACGAGAACGTACAGGTTAAAATCGACCAAGTTCCGTACTCTGTCTATAGTATAAACAAACCACGTTCCTTGTATTGTAAATTAAAAAATACTTTTTCTTCCAAATTAAATTTTATTATTTATTGGTAATAGAAATACACACTGTAAAATTTTAAATTATAACGGTTGCGCCTTGTTGACAGACAAGCAGACGGACAGTGGAGGCTTAGTATTAAAGTGAAGTTGGTAACTTTAGGTACAAAACCCCTGAAAAGTTCCTCTATACAATATCTGGATTTACACAAACACCACAGTCACGTTCGGTTTGACTCAGATCCTAATATGTAGCTATAACCCACATTCTCCATATCCATATACCTAGTACATGTACCACCACGTAAAGGTAATGGGGTCAAACCTCTTATTGTGAAGAAATAACGTGGAAATGAGATTGCAAGAGCAAGAATTTCGCAATTGTACCCTCAGTAATAACAGACCGAATGCTCATCGCTTAGGACCGTGCATACATACGAAATGCATTCTCCAAGACGATTCCAACGAGTTTCACCGGAAGGTGGGCTATAATACTCTATAATTTTCTTACATTCTCGGAATACTGGGAAACTTTGGAAGGAATAGTTACTGAAATAGTAGTTGAGGCGCTTAAAAATAACAATGGTGCAGGCATTGCTTGTGGCTTTCTTGAAAATCACTGGTTTCCTTATTATATCATGTTTGTAAATTGTTTAGATTTATTTATTTATTTAATAAGGCACACCAACGATATATTCACAATAACAACAACAGATGGTAAATTACAATTTTTCAGTGCTGTATATCTTCAAATAAATACATCACCATCACCATGCACATCATTCTTATTAATTAAAAGATCGAAAATTCTAACAAGTAGTACATAAAATAAAAATATTTAGATGATTTGGTGAATGAAAGGTGACTAACAAAAGGTATTTTTGAGGCAGAAGTCAGTGGGATGCTTTAGGAGGACATACTCGGCCTTAGTTGGTGATGTTCTTGAGAAAGGTCAGGTGCGTAGTACCAGATATGTGAACTTAAACGAAGCAAAAGAATATGAAAGAACCATAGTAAGTGGCGTTCTATAGTTTTTGCCTACCCCCCTGGGATAAAGGCGTGAGTATATAGGGTGACTGGTAATTAGTCACCGATATTGTATTCATGATTTCAGTAAACTTTTGCAAAGAAACTTTTTTTTATACACAATAAAAACAAAAACACTGACTTAAAAATTCCCGCGCGCGCGCCTTTGATAGATTACAGTAGGCACGGATTGGCACGAGCTATCAGCTGATAGTCTGACCTCGGGAAGGGCAAAATTAATACTAGTAGTAGTAGTGTCACATGCTACCCCGCCACCATCACCGCTCCCGTTGTGCAGTACTGGTGTAATTGAATTAATTGAAAGTTAATGAGTATAAAAAAAGTTTCTTTGGAAAAGTAATTCGTATTCATGAGTACAATCACGTGTTTAAGTATCGGTCAC
Organism: Euplexia lucipara; assembly: GCA_921972225.1. Classification (NCBI taxonomy): domain Eukaryota; kingdom Metazoa; phylum Arthropoda; class Insecta; order Lepidoptera; family Noctuidae; genus Euplexia; species Euplexia lucipara. The sequence continues at coordinate 17,047,147 of OV179146.1, forward strand.
TAATTACCAGTCACCCTATACAATGTGTGTATGTGTCATATTCGCAGATAGTTTCTTGACTAGCTTGCTTAACACTAACTCTGTGATCATGGGCAAGTGATGGAAATCATCACGCTGTGTGCCGAAGATGTACCTTAGTAGCATGTTGGTGTCTGAAATTTAAAGTTTACAGTGACTTAATCCGCTAACATCGTGAGTTAAGCGCATGCCTTAACTCACGATGTCCGCGGATTAAGTTTACATCTAATAGATATTCCGCCATCTTGAATAATGTAAAAGAAAATATTTTTGTCAGCATTCTTGATGTTAGTGCCCTAACATTTATTTTCTTTAGCCTTTTTTGTTGACTGCTTTCAAGTATTATTCTAGGATTGGTTTCACGTGGAGTAGTCAAGTCGGTTGGGGAGTGTGGAGGCCACTGTTGTTTACTTTAAAAGATGAACCTACCATTTACCATACATTGTTTTATAACAAATTGGTAACAAAGTAGAGTGTGATCAGAACTACATAGTAGTGCCAGGGAATTTATAAATTTTGTATTACAAACCGCATAATATTTTAGTCTATGATTTCTAAAGGATAAAAAACACTGCACTATTAAAATTACTTACCTACTTTGCTTACTTCAAAATATTGCAAGACTTTTGTTGGCCTTCCTAAACCTAGCAGTCAACATCTTGTTGATTGTCAGTTGACTTGAACTAGCAAGACTTAGTAAACACTATCGGTACCTATTTTACTCCCTACATACTTGAATTTGCTGATTTACCAAATGTCAAGACAGTATGTAGTATGTCGGTATACCTACATGTCAAGTAGCTCGTACTAACTTGCTTGAGATGCGGGCTCATTGAAATCGCCTGTAACCTACGTTTTCATTAACAATACTGCACCCACAACGATACTTTACCGGATAATGGGAAAGCGCTCACAGTTTTACTACGTTTTTACGCAGAAACACGGTAGCAGTAAAACATCGTGTGGATTTATTTAATTTCATCATCGTAACTCCGTGAGCTACGTTAATTAAACAGGGATATAAATTATCCCCTGTTTTGACTCACAGCTGGGTAGGTATGTGAGTGAAATGCCGGGTATATTTTTAATGATATTTTTTTATTATTAAATTAAGGATTAATTGTTCAATAGTCAGATAACTGAACCCACTCCAGACACAAGTTAACAAGTAATATTTAGCTTAGTTAAAAGGGATGACGAGCGGAACTTTAGGACATCTACATTACTACCTACTCAGTGCAAAAAAAAATCAAGAAGAAATAATTGTATTTCTTTTATTTAGGCAAAGGAAGGCTCAAATAATTCCTTTTTATTTCATTAGGCGTGTCTTTTCTGGCAAAGAACAAGGCTCCCGTGGGTATCGTAAAAGGTGACTAAGGGATAATGGTGAGAGGATGGGTAGCAGCTTTCCCCTAAACACTAATAACAATATATTGCGCGCACAATGTTTGTCAAGCGTGCTGATCAATATAATATAAGCGTGATGAGCAATATTCCCTGCGACGAGAGTATGTTCTTACGGTATTAGGAAACTTTGTTCTGCAGTAAAAGTTACCGAATTGTTATGATTTACCCTCATGATATTTATGTACTTGTGTACATATTGTTTCCTCTAATAGAGGATATGATTTTCAAAATGATTTGTAGAACAAACTTCACCAATAATAGAGAAAAATGTTACTTAATTTTGCACGTTGCATACCTCAGAACAGACAGTGAACTGAGACTTCCCTCTTAACAACTATTGTCCTGTAATTAGACCTTTAAACTGTTTGTTTATTATTTCTATTGATTTTTGTCCATCCTCCTTTACGTAAACTCGACACATTTTCTTAAATCGGAAATAATATGAGACGTACGTAACTGACTGATAGTCAACTCATCAGCCAATCAATTAGACAGTGCACCGCCTTAACTTGTGGGGGTGGGAACGACAAGCAAGCATTCTTTACATTATTAATTTAATCACGCATGAATATGCAATTTTTTGGAAGTCAAACTTTAATGGGGTAAAAGAAATGCGGAAAGTCATATCAATTTTTGATTTATACCATATCCCGTTTAGAACTAGGGTTTTCAGCGTCTTAAGCAAGAATAATTGCAATTTTGTAGGTACCGTACTCACTAAACTTTTGTTGACATTCCTAAATATCAGTATTTTTTTATTTTTTTTATATTATAAACCAGTGCTTCACTGCAATCCCACCTGATGGTTAGCAGTGATGCAATTAGTGATGGTGAAGCGCACTAGTTTCTTATAAGCGGTTTCCAACCTGAACAGCTTTGACGCCTTATGAAAACCGACTTTTAAATAATTTGATCTTTTCAGGAGCTTTTATTCAGATTTCGCAATTCCTGAAAATGGACTAATCCATCCAAATCAACCTCCAAATTGTCATAACTTGTCATACGTTCAAAATGTTTGCAAATTAAAATTAAATTGAATTCCAATGAGTTTATGGCCAAACCAGGTTAAAAACTCGTGGTAAAATACCGAGACCTCACGATACATTCGAAACCGGGAATTCCCAGGAGCATACTGCAAACATATTATTATAGACTTAAAAACAAGTTGATTTGAGGCAATATTTGAACAGTAGATATTCCCTAGATTATGAATTATGTATACAGACTAGTCTACGTATGTTTACATACTACTCAAAAGACCATTATCAGACACAAATCTGCATGGTTCTTACATAATCTGACCAAGATAATGTCTGGGCTTTAAAAGAGACTGTGGCCTCTGAGTTTCTTTCGGTGTTTCTTCTCAGAGTAGCCAGATAGCGGAATACCGACCTCATCTTCTTATAAAAAAAAATATGACATGCTTATGTGTTTGTATGAACCCATTTATAGAAATAAATATCATTTATCATTTAAATAATTGCGAATTCGTAACGCATCGCAAATAGCCGCGAAGTATGGTACGCTAAAGCTTTGGTTCAGGGTGACCATACATCGCAGTTATTTGTATTCGCAATTATATGTGTGAGAGCCATAGAAATCTAAATTTATTATATCTATGGTGAGAGCCCTTATACAGTACATTTACTCTATGTTGATGACACCAACTACATTTCAAACTATATAGTTTATTGTCGTTAGTTCTACGATTTGAGGTGGAAGAACAACAAAAACCTATTGACTAACATACAAATGTAGGTATGTTTTTCTGAATCAGAAAAACATTTATAATTCCGAGTCGTTTTAATACATTTACGGCTCACGCTATAAACAAAAACTAATGTTAACAAGAGTTAACTCGTAGTGGTCCTACTTAACGAGTTAAGTTAACAATATAGTAAAGAGAATACTTTCTGGTTATCATTTATGCACATACATACACATACATAAACTCACGACCTTTTCCCATGGGGGTAGGCAGAAATTACAGAGCGCCATATGCTACGATTCTTACATACTTCTGTTACCATTTATGTGAAAAACAGAAAGCCTATTTTAGGTCGTTATATTAATATATAACTTAACATACATAACATAACATCACGCCTATAATCCCCGAAGGGCTAGGCAGCGGTGTACCTAGTAGCACACCCACATTTCGCCAGTTATGTTTAAGTCCCATGTAATAGGGGGCGAGCCTATTGTGATCAATAGGTCACAAATACAGACTTTGCTGCTACTGAGAAATTCTAGATGGATAATTTCAATAACACTTTGCCCGACCTGGGGACCGAACCCGGGACCTCATGCTCAGCAGTAGCGCTAGCGAGTAGCGACCACTAGACCAACCAGGCAGTATATAACTTATACATTAATAAAAGATCCGTAAGTATAGGTACGCTTTTACAATGCACATACCTACCCACCTAGGATAACGAAATGAACAATAAAATAAAATGCTGTATTTGTTTAATCGAAACTAAATTAGGTTTCTAGTGTCGTTTCTTAGGCTATAAACTCTCTAGGCAGGCTTATTTGACTTTTTTTATGGGATTTGTGTTCAAGTAGTAAAAATTTACTGGCCATTACCCTCAGGCTCCTTTACGATGCCCGTGGATGTGCACCCGTTGTAAACCGGGACACACTCGCCCGCTGGGCGAGTCAAAGAGGATTTTCATGTTTGCTCAAGGGCTTACTACTAGATAGACTTTATAACTTTGAACATATGTATACATCTATATTTATAATAGCATAATAAAGGCTTTTGTAGTTGTAAACGCGGAGCTTACCCATTTATTTTTGTTTATTTATGTAAATCTCCGAAACGGGTAGGACTTTCAGTTCAGAATTAGGTACCTACTTATTTTATATAATAATATTAAAATAAAAAGTACCTAATTTGGTACTATATTTTAAAATAATAATACGGTTTCCACGCAAAAAAAAATAACATTCAGCGCAGTAAGAAGTCGCGGGTAACAGCTATATTACAAGTTTGTATTATATAAAACTGGCTGGCATTAGATTCTAAAAATAGATCGTGCAATTGTGAAAAATGAGAATAGAGTCGAATCGTTAAAGAGGAAATGGGAAAAGTTTGGTTGTTATTAAGAGCCTGCTACCATAATAAATTAGGTAACAAGTGATCGTGAAATGATCGACGAGCTAAACTTTATAATTTTGTAGCGTATAGAAAAGCACATATTATATTAATTTAAGCTAAGATTTACGTATATCGTTGGTGTTTTTGCATTTAATATTTAAGTATACAGCACAGCAATAAAAAGCTTACTTTAAATGGAAATATTTAAAGGTCTTTTGACACGCAAACTCGTTTCGTGTTCAGGTTCACGTCGCTTCTAAATCTTATGTATATGTAAAATTAACCTTCATTGGGTTTTCAAGTAATGTCTTACCCAAATGTGAAATGTACAAGTAACTACCTACATCGAGTATTATTTAGTTCCGTACAAATGAAGGTCTTTAGAAGCCCCCTTATAAAGCCAAGTGGGTATGGTATTATATCTTGACCTTAATATTCCACTTTAAATCTGTCACCTGTCAAAAAAAAATTAAGAGTTATTTTTTTTATATTTTATTTTATTTGGTTTTACCATTTTGGGAATATTGCGTTGAACGCAGATTACAGTGTGAAAGGATTTGTCGTGAAAACGTGATGTTCAGATTTTCTGGAGAAGAGGGACCATGTCATCCAATCATTGTTTATCTTGGCTATTGGCTTGGAAAAATGCTACTATACCATTGTCGAATTCCTTCTTGACAACATTCTCTAAACTGACAATTATTATATATTTATGCTTGAAAATTGGCTAATTGATTGTATTCTTAACGTTTGTAATAATAATTGATTTTATTTGTATTGTTAAATAGTGTACCTACATGCCTACTGGGCAGCTTTTTGAGCTACCATAAATTATTTATAAGACCTGCTGTTTCACCAAAAAGCACACTAATAAATACTTTGACTTTGACTTTGACCGTTATTGCTGTCATATATTAACACATTTATATGCAAGTTTGCAACGTTTTGTTAATTGAATAGTTAAGTTTTTTTTAAATGGTGTAGGCTTTATTTAAATAACGACTAAAATCTAAAATACAATAAAACTAATTATATTTATGTACTATATTCTAAATGATATGTTACATATATCTGGTTTGTGCTCCTAAATCTACCTATCATCTCAGCGTATCTTAATTTGTTGTACTGGGCACAGAAAAAAAATGAAAATTTAAAAATCTTATGTAAAAATACCGGTGTTCACAATCGAAGTTAAAAATAATAATCAGAGAAGATATACTATACCTACATTATTAATTCCCTAAAGCCGCTACGCTTCGACCCTGCTCAGTGTTAATGACACGGCATTACAGGCAAGATGACACATATTAAGAACTATTACTTAATTACGTTCGAGGAATTTCTTTGTCATTGAACTATTTAATCGATTTTCTATGATCCTGCAGCTAAGTATAAAAAGTGGAAGGTCTTTGGCATTCCTCTGTGTTCCTATGTAAGTGAATTCAGCGCGTAGATGGAACATTTGATTGTGAAAGGAATACCAATGAGTTTCATCGAAGGAGATAATGCAAGTACAATTGGAAATAAAAGTTCCATTTTCGATTACTGAGTTGTAAATGAGCGTTGTAGTACTAAGTGAGTATTATCGTACGATGCTTTCATGAGATAACATAACATTTAATGTTGAGAATGTTGTTTATATTTTTGAAATATATTATTTCACCACCGATGACCCATAGAATGAGTAGTTGTGATATATTTTAAGCTAAGAGAATTACAGTTTAGGTACAGTCATGTCTAGGACGACAAGTAACAATGAGTACCGTTAAACTCTGTAACACGTATTTAATTGAATAAACAATAGCTTTTCAGTGGAGGGTTCGCGCTCGTAAATCACGGGAAACACGCTTATTTGAAATAAAGCCTTTGTGCCTTCCATAAACTAACAATAACCTACATTCAGTTTGCGTCGAAAAGCATTGGAATACCTTTGTACCGCCTTAAGCGGCTCACGATACTATGAAGTAGCTAAATATTGACAGTTCAATCAATAATTTAAGCAGTTTCAGTCATATTTACTTCTGCAACAGTTTTGGTGAACATTCTGTTAATAGAGTAGAAATACAATAGTTTAAAGCAACTCTTTCAAGTCTCGATTTGTCATTTTTAGTGAGAGAGAGAGAGAGCGAGAATGGCATTTTGACATGAAAGTTAATTACTGTTGTAATGGTCTAGAGGTGCTAGTGGTTAACACGTCACGGAGGCTATAGGCAGGCGGGCTAAACAATAGTGCTGGCAATAAAAAATTATGGAGTTGTAGTGAGAATACCTGCAGAGTGTGAGAATTTCTATAGTTTTATATACGTAAGCTGAACGCTCTCTTGACGAATGTGTCAGGTGACGGCGAGCGCTTAGCGCCCACAGACAATGGCCGCGCAGCCCGCTTAAAGGAAATTCTCGCTCAACTTCACTCGTTTGCTGTCAGTTTCCGCCTACTCTCGCTCCAGTTCTCATTGAGAGGTTGTTTTTCACTCTTTAACTATAAACTAAATTGAAGGACCCAGTTGTTTGCGCAGTAGCACTCGTGAGCTGTTGTTCTAGAGGTGATGGGTCGTTTCATTCTGATGTTATTGCCACTTCTTTTATTTCATGTTAAAATACTGCAGCGGGATCGCTGACTAAGCATGCAATATAGCACTTTGTTAAATTTAGCAGCACTTGTTGGAATAAATTATGTGACTACTGTAAATTGTGTTATTTCCAAAAAAAAGGTAGTAATAAGTTCTTTCAGGTATTCAATGCATATTGTTCGTAGTACGGTACTACAATAATGAGATGCGGTAGAGAGCTATTTTCATTTTCAAGTCAGTATTTCGCGGGCGTGCCGTGCCGAGCTGTCCGTTGTCTGTGTCATACTACCTCCGTGGAACAGAATTGTTCGATTATTTTTGGCTGTTTCATTGGCTCGAAGCAAATTAGTCCATTTGTATGCTAACGGACTTTCCGATTCGGATGTGAATATGGGTAAAAGAGTATTTATTGCTACCGGCTTTTTGTTTTTATATTCGCGAAACGGCATGGCCCTTTTCGTGCAGCCATTACTGTCACAGAGTGTAATTTTTTCCGGGGTAGGTATGGCACTTATATGTTAAAATGAAATGCATGGTGAACTGTGTATTTAAGTACTAACTTGGATGCATGTTCCGAATGCAAGGATTATGTGAGTTACTAATATTTATACCTTTGTTCGGTCATACGTAAGTTATGCTTATATGTAAGTAAAATTTAAGCACAACTTACGTATTGCAGTAAACGAGACGAACATAGGTATAAATGAACTGAGTTTATTTATTTTCTCTCAGCTAAAACAACCATTTCGAATACGGTACATAAATATTGCACGGTTACTTTATACGTAGCTAAGAGTTTGCTAATAAATACGACAAAGTTTTAATTTCTCCCCAGTTAGCTGTAATAACTTGCGCGAAACTAACAATTTGCACATTCACCAGTCCTATTTATGCTCTGAAACTGCTAGTTTTACTCTATATAATATGCAGGTAGTCTGGTAGATGAAAGTGGCTGGAATGTAAAGGAAATATATAAAACCTTGAAACTATAAATAACCGAACGCTATCCGTAATAAAAGGCTTCTCCGGTCGCAACTTCGCAAGGCTGGATCTACTTACTTCTTATGAAAAATGCTCATTCATCCACAACAAGAGGTAAACAGATAAATGCTGAACATTATGAGGGATATTTTTAGAACAAACAAGATATAGATAGAGTAGGTACCTAGGTTGTATCGTAATAATACATATTTTTTAACCCCCGACGCAAAAAGAGGGGTGTTATAAGTCTGACCGCTATGTGTGTGTGTGTATATAGTATCGTAATAATATGTTTTTTTTCAAATGGAAGGTAACAAAGCGTTTGATTGACTTCATGACTTCATGACTTCACACACACAAATACTTAATTATGTATAAGTACTACTAATAAAAAAAAAACTCCTGATTTAATTCAGAACTCTAAATGATGGCGTCTTAAAATTCATCCGCATCGCTGTCGTCCGGCGGCATTGCCTTGTTGTATTGCATGGCAATGCTTTCTTTGACGTTCACCGTACTTATTACCTAATTACTTTTATAGTAGTTGGATAATAAGTATAGATCAATAATTATTTGATAATTTATCATTGTAAAGCATAATAGTTTGTCTAGTCCTTGAAGTGGTGTTGTGCGTTTCAAGTAGGTACCTACATTATTTTTACGTGTTATACATTTCCTCAAGTTTTCAAAACAAACATTATTAGGTAAGTAGGTCGCCTTAGATCGTTCGTTATTTACGAAAATAATAAAGGAATGGATAATTAATTTAATTAGATGACAAGAGACAAACACTCAAATAGTATTAGTATCCAGATTTTATTTAACAAAAATCTATTGAGAAACTTAAATACCGGTCACTTTTGCATATTTCTGAGAACTCAGTAGCTATATTGAGGTTGACATGTAATGATGTCTAGATAGTTTCTTGACAATGTGGAAATACTGAAAAATAAACAGTTGATTTGAATATTTTTCCAGGGTTCATAGTCCTTTACAAAGTTCGTGTTTTCACCAGCTTTATTGTGACTGGTGAAATTGCATGAATAGGGTGGGTCGCTGCCTTCCCTCAAATAATAACATGCTTTGTGGAAATATCGGACACGCTAGCGGAAGATCACGCGTCGATTAGCCACATAACAAAGGCTCCATAATTAAAGTTTACCCGCTTTCAGACTAATGTTTAGATTTCTTTCGGATTTTTTAGAGCGTGTTGCACTGCTTGCGTTACCAGTTTTCACCTTCATGACCCAAAAATTGAATATTTCTGTTTTTTGTATAAAAATATTGCCAACATTGCCGGTGTTTGTTATCGTTCTCAGATGAAAGACGCTTTGTTTGCCAGGAGTCCTTTTATCTTTCTAAGATTTGCTTTAAGTATGATGGCTTTCTCCAAGCAAGTGTAGATCTCTCGTTTTGGGCACTGTGGGCATGCCCACAACTCGAATTCAGCAGGTCAGACAAAACAAATGATGATGCTCATCACACAAATATTTGTCTTGGGTTGTGAATTGAACCCACGATCTCCGGAATAGCAGTCAGGGCCACTAACCATTAGACCAACAGGTCAGTCAAAGTAGTAGGTACTTTATGTATAGGTGATATAAACACACCACACACGCACACACACCATAATATACCAAGCGGGGTAAATTATTACCTCCTACTACTACTTCAAATAGGTACCACTACCTACTCTAGTATTGTATGTAACATAGAGACACGCAGCGCAGTAGTTCAGTTTAAGATTATATTTTGTGTTTTTCAAAATCAATGCATTTCTGTAAGGTAGTTAGGTTAGGTAGTTAGGTTAGGTTATATGTATATATTATATGTTGTCATTAACACAAAAGGTTTAAAGAGCACAACAGAGACTCACTAAATAAAAAAATAGTAGTTATTATTGTTTTGGATCTATTTGTTGTCATCCTATTAAAAGTACATAGTTTATCTCTAATATATAAAATTATGGTGTCTTAGTGTTTATTGCCAAACTCCTCCGAAACGGCTTGAAAGTATATTTACTAGGTCTGAGACATTGAATTAGAAAAGCTAGCTTTTCTAATTCAATGGTCTGAGAATAGGTCGTAATTTGTTTTTGTTCTTAAAAAGGCGGAACGAAGCAGCCGGGGCAGTTATACTAATATTAAAAACTCACGCCGTATATTTTCCGTTTATACGTCTGAATCAATATTAGGTATATAGTACATGTAGAGATAGGCACTTGGGTATAGTACATGTAGAGTTTAAGTATATGATATGAGGTCCTGATCTGAATGTAATAATGAGCTTCTATCCAGGCTAACCCCTGTCATCTGTCACCTAGACCGCCAAATCCGTAGCGGCGGCGGCGGCCTTCTCCTCTGAGATGGAGTATTAAAATTTTTCGAGCTAGCTTCGCTCGCTTACATTCTTTTTAGTTACTGTTGGCTCGTGGAGGTACTATAACTTTCATTAAATTATGTTAAATTGAGGTGTCGATATAAATCGTGTTCATCCTATGACTGGTGGGTTGCAGCTGAAAATTAGCGACAGGTAGTAACTACACACCCTGTGTTCTCATCTGACATTATGCACAGCTGAAGCCCCTCTTGGCATTATAATCTTTATATTTTTATAGTTATAAGGTATTAATGCCAATAAACGCATTTTTCTTTCTTTCTTTATGTTAAAAATTTTGCTCATTTGAAGTACCTACCTTACGATTTGTAGATGCATTCACGTACAGAACAAGTGCCTTTTTCTTGCGTTACTAAAACATTAATTTCCTTTGTAATTAATGCAATGTATCGATCGAAGGGAATACTTAGTCCCACTTGCGACTAACGAATTTGAGTGGCCGTGGACCATGACTACAACCTTTTTTGAGTAAAGCAAGTAAATTCTTTATCAAAGCATTCTTAATCTAATTGAATGGTTCTTTTGATGTGGCGGGTTTCGGCCAGTTATCGGCCAGGTGGAAAATATTCACAAATTGTGTTCTGAACTGGATAATTTATATAGACGCCGCTGAACCGTAAATTACAGGCTCCTTTATAATTAACCCTGAATCTGGTACTTTGAATCGTTGCCTACATGCCTACATCTTTAGATAGATATAGAAACAACGGCACTTTATTCCATATTGTAAACAGAGCCGAATAGTTTAGCTATGAGGCAATATCTTCGTCAAACAGAAGAGTATATATATAGCAGTGGTATAGTATGACAAAAATAATCAGGAAGTAAACCGTCCCGCGTTCGTGAGCCAGTATTCGTAGTAAATCCGGTAGCCCAACTTCGTCCGTGTCCCATTGACCTAGATTCGCGCCCTTGAACCCCGACCCCCCGACGCCCCCAACACCCGCACGCTCCCGTGACGTCATAAATGCCCTCCGCAAAGCATTGTCTTTTAAGTATATTGTTTTGTTCTATAAAAAGATAGCTTACTGTATGTCAACAAAGATATATAGGTAACTATAAAGGTGTATGTGGTGGAACAAGGACCAATTTCAGCTCGCTTGTTGTTCGTAAACTCGATTTTTTCAAAGACAATAAGATGTTGAATGGGGCTGATAAAAAACAAAAAAAAACCCAGTTGGTAATTTATGACTCAGAGTTTATATACGGACAAACTTTGAATTGCATTTGCAATCGAATTTTATCATCTGTCTAGCATTTTCCCAACTGCGTTGGGTCGACTTCCTGCGTTTTACATGGTGTGACTGCCTGTCTGAACTCCGCGGAGTTTCTAGCCCATTCTTCTCCATACGAAACTACCTTTTGGAAGGTGCAACTAGAATTATATCTTATTAATTTGTAATTCGACGTTCAAAGTGTACTTTCTATTGAAAATACACTTTGAACGTCGAATTACCTAATCGACCTTTGCCTAATCGAAATAAATGATTTGACTTTGACTACAACCAACTTACTGAGTAACACTATACCCCTTGGTTAAAGCGATTTAAATAACATGAAGACTTTAGAATACTTCAAGATATGCTGTTCAGTTTTGATTCTAGGTTAAAGAAGTTCTACGTTTAAGTTACCTTTGCAGTTGACAAAAAATATTGCGTAACCGTATTACATTTCAGTCCATTCTCTAACTGAAAAAATATGTTAGCAATTGAAAAAATACTTAGGTATATTATTGTGCTTTACCTAAACCAAATATAAAATAAACTTGATAAGGACCTTTACCCCCTTCTTGAGAATAAGTTTTTTGACAGATAACAAAGACAAAGGATTCCTGTTAAAATTTTAATACTTCGTCAGTGAAATAAAAAAAATATTTTCAGAATGCTGCAATACCTCTCTGCAGTAGTAATGAATGCTTGTTTATGGCTAGTAAACATGTTCAACAATGCCAATCAACGAATAAAGTTTAAATCCAAGTAAATTGCATGTTTGATGTTTGCACTTCAACGAATGACTGCAATTTACTGAATGCAGGTTCACGCTTTACATCAGTGTTAAGTGCTTTATAAGCCTACTTTTACTATAACATTACTTCATTATATGTTGAGGTATACTTAAGAATATAGATTTAAAGCTCACTTATTATAGGAAAGGGATTGAAAGTTTTCTTGGCAAAATACTTTCTAAATACTTTCTTTCTAAAGTATTTAGACGGACAGAATTTACGCCTATTTTACGCACTATCGCAACTACTCCTCTCTATTTGTCTATTTTTCAATCTATTTGTTTCTAAAAACGTACTTAAATAAAAATAAAATACCAGCCCCGTACTGTCCCACTGCAGAGTAAAGGCCTCTTCGCATACAGAGAAGGTAACAAAATTGATTACATTGGTTTGGCGATTTCAAACTTCTATTAACCATAAGTACAGAGAGCAGCAGCGGTGGCCCACTGGTGTCGGCCCCGACATACGACCAGTAAGTCGTGGGTTCAAACCCAAGCAGGCGCATTACTTTGTGTAATTTATTTCATCACCACTGCTCTCAAAAACGGTGAAGGAAAACATCGTGAGGAAACCGGCATGTCCTAGAACCAAAAAGTTCGAAAACATGTGACATCTACCAATTCGCACGGGCTCGCGTGGTAGATACGCAAAATTCGCGCTTTGATGTGGAGTTGCGGATATCAGCCCGGTGTCTTTAATCTTTTATTTAACCAAAGTTCAGTTTTCGTCACGATGATTTCTTCACCGGAGTCAATGATGTCTAGGATAAACTGAAAAAGTACATATGAATTGAAAAAGTCACTTTGGCTTGTTTTCTAACCACAACCATCACATAAAAAGTTATTAAAAGTCGTACAAAGACAGAAACGATGCCTTGATAAAAAGATTAAGAAGTACACACGTGACTAGTATTGGTCACTGACAAGCATCTTTTAAACTTAAAACACCATTAGGATAAGCATGTTTTTTAATTAGAGCATGCCCATTATCTGTTACACTTACGCTATAGGTGATTCCATGATTGGATTAGAGAAAAATACAGGGTGTCTCATTCAGATCGGTCAGTATGGGAAAGTCTGAAACTATAAGACATACGAAGATCTGTTCTGAGGAACCATGTCATCGATTTTAATAACAAGAAAAACTGCATTCATACATTTTAAAAATTCAAATTCAAAAAAACATCTGTACTATTGTAGTAATATTGTAAGCGTGGTCACTTCGAGCACCTACTAAAATAAATTAAGAAAGAGGAAACAATGCATTTTATTCATTTTAGACATCATGTTTCATACAGACATTTACTGCTTAAGACCTACAAAATCGATATCTAAATAGAAATAGTATAGGTTTTTTTTTCAAAATAACCGGGTTCGATTCCCGAACGGAGTACAGATGTTTTTTAAAATGTATGAATGCAGTTTTTCTTGTTATTAAAATCGATGACATGGTTCCTCAGAACAGATCTTCGTATGTCTTATAGTTTCAGACTTTCCCATACTGACCGATTTGAATGAGACACCCTGTATAGCCCTGGACGGCATGTGAAGCTAAGTCAGAAGTCAATGGGCGGTATAAAAACCCTGACACCAGGTTACCTATTAGCAAGAAAAGAAGAATGCACGTATTGAACCTGTATATTAATTTGCGCCATCAAACGTCCTACGCGTGCGACTAACACAGCGAGTATTAAGTATATAAGTAACTCGCACGCTTGTGACTTATTTCTACGCGATGCGTTGACGCTGTTTTTGCCTTTCACAATACATTAGGTACCCAAAAGCAATGCAGTAAGAGCGACATTCCGAGTAAGTGTGTTGAAAAATACACAGTGACAGTTTCCGAGCACGGTACCCTTAAAGAAATTAAAGATATCAGATACTTAATTTATTATACCGAAACACGTACCCTTTTGTTATATGTTACGAACAATAAGTTACGCAAATTCAAGCGCTCTTTTATTGGCTATAACCGGTCCATTATGAAATGGCTTTTTTAATGTTTTGTCAGGTAAAAATGGAACAATGGATGTTACATTATGTCCTCTTTGTGTTTGCAAAAAATATATTGTCATATGAAAGCAGAATATCCATTCAGTTTTTTTTTGTGGGTACTATAAGTCTATATAGTTTGAAAACAACGAAATAATTTATTAGCAAATACTGGCTAGTGGCTCAATTCAGTTCACTGGCGCCTCGTGGCGGCTGTAGACAAATTTTCCATTTGGTTGTCTGTGGTTCCAGCTTGTTTTCCGAGTCAGTGGCTCGCTCAAATCTATTGCTGTAAAGATATTTACTCACGTATTAAAAAGTAAACGACAAGTTTTTGTAAAATTGTGCATTCTCTGAACAGTGCTAGGTTTGGTTAATTACTTTTGTTTTGTTGAGCAAATGTCCACACTTCCTTGTCTTGGCATTGATTCCAAGGTCGGGGAAAGTGTTATTGAGATATTCTTTTAGGAATTTCACAGTAGCATCCTGGCGTTAAGATTTTGGTCCGGTTGATGGCAGCCCGCAATTCGACGGGACTTAAACATAACTGGTGAAATGTGTTCGTACTGTAAGTACATACATCAGTATCTATTAAATTTAAAGCCAATGTTTGCCATCGACACGTTTAAAAGAAGTATAATATATATTTCAATAAAATAAAGCTTGTTTGTTTTTTTGGACTTTCAGTTGAATTGGAAATAATCTATCTATACATATAATAAGACTGTAAAAAAACTGTGTCTGTACATTGAATATATTTAAAAAATAATAATTGAGGGGGGTTTAGAAACAGTAATAGAGCACGAATCCAAAAAAAAAAGTCTGTCTGTTTGTCTGTTTGTCTGTTTGTCTGTTTGTCTGTTTGTTTGCACACGCTAATCTTCGGAACTACTGGACGGAATTGAATGATTTTTTTTTGTTGTATAGATATTAAGTCTGGGCAACATATAGGCTATAATTTATCTTGGAAACTGGAACACCTGATGCAGAACCGCAACAGACCAGCTAAACTATAGGCGATACAAAAATGGTCCCATAGCAAAAATTGTTCCACGTGATGAGCATTTTCTGCTGAGAGATTAAATTTGAAGATCCGGAACACCTGACGCAGAACCGCAACAGACCAGCTAAACTATAGGCGATACAAAAATGGTCCCATAGCAAAAATTGTTCCACGTGATGAGCATTTTCTGCTGAGAGAATAAATTTGAAGATCCGGAACACCTGATGCAGAACCGCAACAGACCAGCTAAACTATGGGAGATACAAAAATGGTCCCATAGCAAAAATTGTTCCACGTGATGAGCATTTTCTGCTGAGAGAATAAATTTGAAGATCCGGAACACCTGATGCAGAACCGCAACAGACCATCTAAACTATAGGAGATACAAAAATGGTACCATAGCAAAAATTGTTCCACGTTATGAGCATTTTCTGCTGAGAGAATAAATTTAAAGATCCGGAACACCTGATGTGGAACTTCAAGGCCCAGCTACACTATAACATATATTGGAATGACGTCTTAGCAAGAGTTGTTCAGCCTTATGAGCACTCGCTGTTGACGTATAAAAATCGAAGATCTGGAACACCTGTTGTGGAACTCCAAGAGCCCAGCTACACCATAACTCAAATAGGAATGACGTTTTAGCAAAAGTTGTTCGGCCTGATAGGCATTTCCTGTTGACTTATAAAAATCGAAGATCAGTAACATTTGATATAGAAATTAAAACTAATACTAATTTCATTGCATAATTATAAAATAACATAAGTAGGAGGTTCTACGCGGTGAAGGCGGGAACAGTTCAGGACTGATTTTCGATGACGATGGTATATCGTTGAAAATTAGACTCTACTGGCTAAAACTCCCATTTTTTTTATCGTATGCCTTCGGGCTTATGTTATTTGAGTGTTTAATTTCCTTTTCCATTTATCTTCGTTACACGGTAGCTTACCCGGTAACGCAGGGGAGCAGCCACTTAGATTTTAATTGATCAGGTACCATCACAATAAAACTATAACCATGCCTAGAAAGAGGTCAAATTTTTCCCAATGTTCCAAAGGTGCTAAATGATTAAAGACCATAAGATCCCAACAATCTACCGAAGAGCGTTAGGAGAGACTTGATGCTGTTCGAGAACATGAGGCTGCAACTCGCTCCGTGGAAACTTCTTGGGATCGCGAAGCACGCCTGCATTCTCAGCGTATTTACGCATCTACATCCAGGTCTCTAGAGACCAGTAAAGAATATGTGCGCGACTGACCGCTGATCGTGAACATCATGCACTGTCTCGCGAGTTGGAGACGTTCACGGAAAAAGCATGACGCTTGAGTTTTCAGCGTATATACGCATCGACTCTAGAGATAAGTGGGGGAAGGAGATGCGCGACTGACCGCTGATCGTGAACGTCACGCAACATATTGGCTATAATTTATTTTGGAAAATGGAACACCTAAATTAAAAGAGGTATAAAAATGGTGTTTTCTGCTGTGAGACTAAATTTTAAGATCTGGAGCACCTGTAGGGGAACTCCAAAGTCCAGAGACAACATAACAAATACATAATAGAAATGGCGTCTTAGCAAAAGTTGTTAAGTCTGATGGCATTTCCTGTTGACCAACAAAAATAAAAAATCTGGAACGTCTTGAATCGTCTCGCGCATCCCATTGATTTTCCGTCCCCGGGCTTTTAGAATTCGACATCAGACGTTTCAGATCTTCGATTTTGACGACCCCGTTGTCGCTGGCATAAGCAACAGGATCCGCGTACGAAGTCGCGGGCAGAAGCTAGTCCAAAAATAAATAAATAAATATTCCGTAACTTTCACACAACGCCATCTAGTCCCAACCTAAGCAGAGCTTGTGTTATGGGTACTAAACAGCTGATAAACATGCTTATATATTTCTAAATACATACATATTATAGATACATTACACCCCTCATTACATTCATCTAATCCATCTTGCAGTATTTTTGAGGAAGGCTACTTAACATCACGTTACGATTCATAGGAGTGGGTAAAACCACAGGGCACAGCAATGCTAAAGTAAACAATCAAACAATGAGCGCCTGTTATTAGGGTACTTCCAGTGGTCTCATTTTTCCAATTATTTCGGAAATTACGAACCATTTGGCGCTCTGTGTTCAGCGATAGCACAGGAAATTCGTTCGTAACGTACCTACGAAATCTCATTAAAAATTCAATTAGTAAACTTATTCTGCATCTTATTGTCTTTAAACAGTGGGCATAGGAAAAGCTTAATTCGAAATTAAAGATAATAATAAGATAAATTCGAACTAAGATACTAATTTATTTGCATTATTGTGGTTTGTTGTTCTAAGAAACTATTGCACTTTAAATTAATATAAGTACCCTTCAATAGTGAGAAGAATCCTTAAACGTTTTCCATGTGTTCTCGTAATAATGTTCCTAGCGTAATCTCTCCCCGGGAGAGCTACTTATTGTCATAATCACGTGCTTGGCACACAGCTCGGGTCGTTCATCGTAGTATGGTGGTATTATTTGACATCTGGACATTGCTCTCCATCCCTTTGGTGCAATCCGTTAGTTGTCCCCCACGAATCCCAGGAGCACCTGTGGTTTTGTAACTAGGGCACAAAGAGTTACGAGATTGGTTGGCTAGAAAGCCGAAAGTTAAGAAACTAGTGACTATCTACGGTTTTTAAGATTTTAGAGATAATATTAAATGTATAACAATATATATAAGTTGATTAGTATAAGGTCATCATGGCATAAGCAGAAAGAGTATCGCTCCATCACGCGACCACTATCCCTGTTCATTTTGTTCGGCAAACAAACGCGTTGTGGCGCTGACAGCGGACCAAGTCTTCCGGTATGCCGAACAAATTAGTGCCATAATTTGACGACACATATCGTACGACCGGTCGCTTTGATAAGAAAATCTCTATTAGATTGTAAAGTATGTAACTTATGAATAATAAAAATATAGTATTTAAGTCTGTGGAAGCTACTCCGTGTAGTGTGAATTATTTGGTTTTGGGCCCAGCACGCTTCC
Source organism: Euplexia lucipara (assembly GCA_921972225.1). NCBI lineage: Eukaryota > Metazoa > Arthropoda > Insecta > Lepidoptera > Noctuidae > Euplexia > Euplexia lucipara. The sequence continues at coordinate 17,065,654 of OV179146.1, forward strand.
ACTGCGCTTCCGAGGCAAGAGTACCAACAAGACTACAAGTACAAGTAGAATAATATTATAAAGAGGGACTCATCAAAAGAAAAAAATATTCAAAGTCCTTAAGACTCCTTTTTATACATAACTTAAGGATAAAAGTTTCCGAGATAATATTCTTTGCCTTCTTCCGCCAAACTTTTAGTACGCCTCTCGGAAGGTTTCAAGAGATATAATCATTAAGATGGATGGATAGGACAAGTAGCTTATTCAGAAAAGTAAACATTCCACATTCTAGGTTCACAAAATTACGAGTAAAAGATTTTGCTCCGGCTTTATATAGGCTTCGGTTGCTTTAAATAATGATGCAAACTTTGAGCTACTAGTAAGAAACCTTTACACGTAACCTTACAGACTTACAATAACTGATTCAGTTAGATATTGAGTGAATTTGTTTTATTTATTGTAGCTGGTAAGAGCTATTTATCTCACACAACCGACTCAGCAAAATTAAGCATGTAGGTTAAAAGGTTCTCGTAACTAAAGAATAAATATAAGGTTTTACAATAAGATAATTTATTAACCCCAGCTCAAAATAAATACATTCCCCTTGTATTCTGTATATCTCCCAGTAGCTTAGTAATAGTTATATTTCACTTTAGCAAGAAAATTGTGAAAAATTCTGTGATACTATTTTTGGGCAAGCGACTGCAGAATTGAATTTATAAGGTAAAAGCAGACAGTGCCTAACTCCCAAAGGAGCGGCTGAATCGTTCTTAAAAAGTGGATTTTTCGGTAGTGCTTTTGGTCTGAAAGGTTTTATTAAATTACGGCGCATATAGGCGCAATTAGGGTACCATGCAGAGCAGTCATGTTTCCGAGACTGTGCGGTATGAGTGGGTTGAATGGATGTAAAAATATATACGTGGGTTTGGGATGTCAAAAACTATATTTTTGACGTGTATAAATATGGAAGAGCAGAATGGAGCAACTTAAGGGCACTGTGCCGATGTCATTGAATGTAACGGAAACATGTTGTCTGCGCATATTGACCTGCTTTGCACTTGACTAACATCCGAAAGACCTAAATGAGGGTTTACTAACGTGCTATTGAGCTCAGATTCTTAGATGTTAAACATGATACGAATTTCTTTCTTATATCACTCGAATAAATTATGTTTACTTCGCTTTTTATATTTCTTACGGAATTGTACTGTTTGTCTCTGCATGACCTAAAGGTTGACTGGTAGAAAATGCCTAAGGCTTTAAGACCGCCTATGTACCTACATTTATGTGCTTCAAGTGTTAGGTAAATAAATAAATAAACATGGACTTATGGAATAAAAGGGGACAGGCCTTTCCCAGCAGTAATCCAACAGCAATTTAGGTTGGTAATAAAATAAACAGTACTTAGAAAGTGTACTGTTATGTTGTCTTTACAATATTTTGACATAAGAAACAAAAAGGGTCGTTTGGGTGGGTCACAGTGACTGCTATTTTAAATAACCCCTTAGTTTTAATTGTGAAACTTTGAAAAAAAATAATGAAGTGCAAATTAATTGAAATTTATCAACTATACTAGATTGAACCTAATTAGGTGGTTAGGTATAGTTTAGCTCATTTTCTAAAATACTAGAAAACATTTCGGCTGATGCAAAGAGAACATGCAAATTCTTATCAAGAATTCTTCGGAAATGCTAATAAAGTGTAATGAATTCTGTTGTATTAGGCATCTTGAAATGTTCCACCGACAGTAAAAATGTATGAGACATGAAGTGGCACGACGTAAAATTGATATAAAGTTGTAGGATGCGAGTCAGTTGGCGGTCGCGCGGGGTTGGCCCTGAGCCAGGGACTCATCCGTCCATCCTTGGAGCTTGCCGAGATAAATTATCACAAATAAATTGCATTCGTTTGGCCAATTTCTTTCAATAATATTTAACACTAAGTAGTTTTACTATCAACTGTTGCCTTGATTTGTACGAGTCCTTATTTTCTACAAAAAATAACGTGGGTTAAATTGATTTTTATAATTTTAATAAACCCGGAGGCCGAGAGGTTAACGCACTTACCTTTCATGAACGAGGTTGTGGTTCCAATCTGAGCAAGTACCAATGTGACTTATTCAATTTTATGTAGGTACTTAGACGTCTTTGGCATCGGTGAAGGAAAAACATACTGAGTTAAGAAACCTTGAACAATAGTTAATATACTTAAGTTAGAAAACGCCAATCCGCTTTGATCAGTGCTCGTAGCTTACCATCCCGTTCTGTCCCACTCTTCTCGTACAGAGAAGAGTGGGACAGAACGGGATGGTATTATTATTAATAATTAACCACTTCTCTGTCCCGTGAATCACATATGACTCATGTTGATTGTTTAACTATTGTGTCTACTTGATGGACAGTGAAAGTGTCAAATAAAACAAACGTAATCTTTGACTGTTCTAACTGGATATTAAAATAATAATTTTGTGTATTTATGCCATGCTACTATCACATATTGCACAATAACTCGTAGCACTCGTAGCGCTCGTAGCACAAGTAGCACCCTCTACGAACACTAAGTATTCTTTATTTCAGTTACACTAGACTACAAGTTCAACGGGGTTTTGAACTTACAACCTTTGTATAGGTAGTCAAAGCCTTAGCCTCGACTATTCGTAACTCGGCTATTTACGGGTCATTCTTAGTTGCCTCAAGGTTCTTTTTATAATGTAGTAAATACGACGTGATAAAGGTAAAATGTCACGTGAGGTTAGTTAATATCGTAGGTATTTGATACATGAGGAACAGGCAACACAAAAGACATATTTTTTTCCTCAAATTCATAAGTTTATTTAGCTATAGTTTTGAATCGCTGTAAAAAGTATGGTACGGTCAAAAAATTCGTCAATTCTATCTTATCATGCATTTTTAATTTATTCAATTAGGTATGTATCACGTGACCGCAGTGCAGACGTTATGCAACGGACAATTAAAACGTTTGGTTACCGGTTCATCATGGACTATTTTAACGATAAAAATTTTATTTTGTGGCAGGAAAACGACAATTTATTTTTATGGACATAAAATTGTCCATTCGATGCGCAACATTGTATTGTTGTGTTTTTGCCATCAAGATAAAACGTGTGGAAATATGTAAAAAACATGAAAATCCGAATGTTCATAACAACGAACGAAAAAATATGTAACAATAACATAACATGTATTTTATTCATATCCTGTTTCTAACCAGAAGGTCGTTTATAATTCAGCTGATAGGTGCAATTGAAAATGGGCCAAAGTAAGCAATTGTAAATAGCAGCCGTGTGAGTTGCCAATTCTTAGGTGGTAGTATTTAATTTTCGTGGAAAACAAAATAGGTTTTATTTTAATTCCACCTTTTTAGTGAATTGTGAATTATGACCGATACTGGCTGTTATTAGTCAAAATAATTTAATGAAAAGCCATAAAATACTTTTTTTATTAAAAATATAATGACGAATTTTTGGTTTCGGCCTGTAGTTTTTTAATGTTTTACATAAAACCTTCTTATTTCTTATTTGTGAATATTTGTGTGTTATATTTTAGTTCCATCTTTTCAGTAGGTATATTGCGAATTTTGTGAAAGATATAATTATGTTTTTAGTCAAAATAATAATAAAACACCGACATATTTTGTTTTTAATTAAGTAAATTACTGGTGTTATGATATTTTTGGATTTCGGTCAGTTTTTTAAATATTAAATGAATGAAATCTTTCATCATTCGATGTTTGTATTATTAATCAATAACGTCGCAAAGGCTAAATTAATTAGGATGTGGCGCTCGGTTGATATTACTTGTACCAGCACATCAAGCTACCCAAATGTGTCTTTATTTGATAGTTTTTCAACTTTATGACATATAGAACATTTTTAATTAAAAAAAACCGGCCAAGAGCCTGTCGGGCCACGCTCAATGTAGAGTTCCGTAGTTTCCCGTCTGGCACAATAAGTGTTCAAAATGCTTGCATATACGATTATACTACAAACTTAGTCATCAGAATTGATTTTGTACAACTTTTTTGTACAAAAACTGTTTACATTCAGGTTCAAAATAATTTTCCTAGAAAGTCCTTATAAAGTTCTACTTTTCAGATTTTTTTTCATATTTTCTAAACTTATGGTTCAAAAGTTAGAGGGGGGGGGGGGGGGACACATTTTTTACTTTGGAGCGATTATTTCCGAAATTATTGACATTATCAAAAATTGATTTTAGTAAACCCCTATTCATTTTTAAATACCTTTCCAACAATATAACACACGTTAGGGTTGAAATTTTTAAAAAAATCACGTCCCACTTTACATATAGGGGGGCTATACCCTAATAAAACATTTTTTTCCAATTTTTATTTTACCACTTTGTCGGCGTGATTGATACACATATTGGTACCAAGTTTCAGCTTTCTAGTGCTAACGGTCACAGAGATTAAGCGAGGACGGACGGACGGACGAACGGACATGGCGAAACTATAAGGGTTCCTAGTTGACTACGGAACCCTAAAAAATGACAGTTTGGTGTAGTTTGATGTGCTGGCGTCTGTACTAAGACTTATAATTTTTATCCCGGTAGTACGTTATGAATACATCATTTCATTCTCAACAGCGAAATCACTAGCAAAAGTTGGACAGTAATAACTTCTTGTGATTTCTTCATAATATAACCTATTGTGAAAACTTGATCTCATCTAGCTTCTTCCGTATGAAAATTCACTTCACGTACATTTAGCTGCTTAAGAAATGGCAGAGAGCATTGTGCAGGGAACAACAAAAAAACTCTACATTTTCCTAATTAAGTAGCTCAGTAAGCACACGACAGGAATTTTTATTTCCTCATACTATACCTACGGGAGAAATAAAATATGTTACCGAGAATCATACAACGGTGAATAGGAAGTCACGTCTGTTGGTGAAATTGGAGTCAATAAAATGTTTGGATTCTTATCAATAACAAAAAATCTGCTCTTTTGGGTAAAATATTATAAGCTTTAAAGGTCGACCATTAAGGTTTAGTAAAGCTTGCCGACGTGGTGTCGTACCGTGGATGGGTAACCTCACACAGAGGCTTTTCCGTGCCTCGAAAAGCGCGTTTAGCAGTTGAACCCGGCTGTCATTCGCAGATTATTGACAGTTGTTTAGGGTCGTTAGTAACCAGAAATGTTCACAATCAGTCTAACCATGGGCTATCGTGTTATCCGGTTTCTAGAGTCTAGAGATCAGACCTGGCAGTCTGATATTCGGCTAAACTCGAAACCGGCCCCAACATACTTGAAAAAAATAAAAATTATTAGTTTATAATATTTAAAAAAAAAAGATTGTCTGCCTTACCTTTTTTAACCGTGCTTGACTGCAATCTCACCTGATGGTAAGCAGAGATGCCAACAATGATTGGACCGGCCTGTTGGTCTAGTAGTTAATGACCCTGACTGCTATGCCAGAGGTCGTGGGTTCGATTCACACCCAGGACAAATGTTTGTGTGATGAGCACGATCATTTGTTCTGTGTCTGGGTGTAGTTTATCTATAATATGTATGTATTTACAAATATATAAGTATGTTTATCAGCTGTTTAGTACCCATAGCACAAGCTCTCAAGCTTAACTTGGGACTAAATGGCGTTGTGTAAAAAGTTGTGGAATATTTATAATTGTAATTGTAATTTATAATTGTTAATGATGGTGAAGTGAACTAGTTTATTAAAACCTATTCAATCTATAAAGAGCCGAATTAATAGGTGTCTTTAAGGCTTTAAAGACACCTATTAATTCGGCTCTTTATATTTTCTAATCCTTCTGATTCATATTACTCTGCCACTTTTTGAGGGAAACCTAGATTACTAACACCAGCTCATGGTAAAGATAAAGATAGGTAGGTGCTATAGCTCACAGGATAAACAAAAGTAGTGTGGTCAAAGACACCTTCATAAATCAGCGGCTCGAGTGACCACGTTTATTGCTGGTGAAGGCAATATAACTCTACGAAGAACATGACTGTGTACTATACTAAGGAATAGGCGTATGGTATACCCACATCGCAAGGGTTATAAATGGGGTGAGTCAATGCTAATCAGAATCGGACAGATGTGTCGCTGCGGGAGTTTGTTCCGCCACACACACCAGCACAAACACTAGGAAGTGGTGAAGGGTGGGCCATTTTGGAGGACTGTCTTATGCATTTTTTTCGATGTTCAAAAATTGCTGATTCGCAGCCGAGTTTGAATAAAGACTTTTGACTTGATTGATTTTTGAATAACTGGATGCAATTCCAGAATTCGGGTGATAGTGAAAATGTCTAATGCAAAACCCAATGTCACGTCTAACCAAGGAGTTCAGGACTATTTCCTAGTTTCCCCGGACATAATCAAATCTCCAATCTTTATCGCAATCCTTAATGTAGGTATACAGGGTTATTTGTAAAACACCAACAACCTCGCAGGAGTAGATTACTAACATCATAAACAACAACATTTGTTCTACGTCTTTTTCTAAAACAGACAAAAAAAAATCAGCTCTCCATACACATATCCGAACAGTTGATCGAGTTTTGTATGGAGAGTTGATTTTTTTTACGCCTGCGAGGTTGTAGAAGTATTACAAATAACCCTGTAGGTATACATGGTCGGTGTTTTAAAATAGAAACAATCATGAACCTTGCCGGGCATAACAACAGAATCAACAATCCAGTAACCTATGCGTAGCAAAACAATGCAATATGGTAAGAAATATAGCATTTAAAGTAGAATTAATCTTTAATTAATGGTTATAAATTACCCATGTTGGAAACGGTTTCTTGCGTTACTTGTAATTTGGAGGGTAGCTAGATTTAAGCGTGTATAAACGGCGTATAAACAAGCTTGCTTCAAAGGGCCGAGGTGACCGGAAGTGGACCGCCACGCCACCGGACATCGCGCCCAATGGTCGGAAGCTTATTTTGTACTTAAGCCCTCATTACGAACTTTATGACAGTTTACGACATCGACGTACCAACCTACTGTGCTTGGTTGTCACGGAATGTTCGGTCTCATGACAGAAGTTCGTCAAAGATAAAGTTGTAGTCTCTGTTTTTGTACGTAGGCATGCATCCTGCCTTACCATTCCTATTATAACAGCTACCTATTTATTGGGCTCTCCATAGCAGTAACAATTACACATGAGTGTATTACTACGTTGTCATCTGTGTTATGATAAAAGCAATTACCTCCAATGACTGTTCGTTATAGAGCAGCTGTCTACGAGCATCTGGTAACGACGCTGATTAAATGATTTAATATAAGAATTTTCTTAGTGACCCCAGTCCTTAAACTAAATCATCAGGTCATCATCTGAGTCCGAGTCTTTTTCCAACTGTGATTTTGGTCGGTTTCCAGTCTAACCTGATGTAGCTGAAAACCATTTTTTTACATGACTGACTGCTAGTCTGACCTTTACAAGGGGTCTCGTGCTACCCAGTGACTGGGTAGCACGAGACCCCTTGGTACAACAACAGCTGTACCTACTCTTCTGTAAAAATCACCCGTAAAAATGTGGGCAAATTGAGCTGTCATTCTATAAAAGTGCTAGGTATTGACAGTACGCTCAAGTCAGACAGACAAGTTGGCACGGGGTGATTTTTACTGAATAAATGTTTTTTTTTTGCAAGAATATAGGTACATAAGTTGTTATGATCGACGGGTTTCACACAATTTGAATATTTAGTACAAATATTCAAATTCTACACACTATTAGCATGCAGCATACATTTTGTAATCATTAACAGAAATAATCATTAAAATACTTATACTATAATAATAATTATAGCTAAAAGCCTCGATGAGCATCTTTCGAGGCTTTCGTTGCACGGTTGGGTCGAGAACCTGATCCAGAAGGCAGTACTTCTTGATACGGCCCGTATCGTGAGGAGGTTCCTGTCTCTGGAGCCCTAACCACCGGTAGCTTGGACCCTGCTCCCGCCATCGGTGGTTCACTATTTTTTATATTTTTAAATGTTTTTATATTTTTATGTCAATATTTAAAAATGTAATTTTTAAGTATGTTAAAATAATAAATTGAAATACTAATAATAATTACAATTTAGATTACAATGCAAAATTAAATACAATTCTATATTAATGTAAAATAATGTTTTTTAAAAGTCGCGAACAATAATTAAATAGAATTGACTGGCTAGTGGCTCCTGCTAGTCTGGCTTGTGACTACACGTAACGACTGTCAGAGATCTACAAATGACTGTCGGGGTCAACGGCTTAACACACTTTCCGAAGTATGGAGAGGTCTTGATAATATGTAATGAATGGTTACCCATTCACGGACCTCGGATAGCGTAGTTTAATCTTCAATTAACCTGTGTGGCTGTTATTATTTAGTAAGTGCGTCCATAAACTCATGGAGGTGTGCTTATTTGTATTGCTCCCTTGATTTTGCAGTAATTATACACGGCCACAGACCTCGTCGTTCAAAGGGCTGTTGCCGCGATCGCTTTCAAGTAAAAAGTGCCGCCGCAACTCATTATGGTATGGCAAACTTTAAGAGCTACATAAAGCTTTATGAAAGCGTCCCGAAAATGAGAAACTAATGGCAGTTCTAAAACTTTATTGAAACTGCAACGACGTGAAGTGCAAGTACCAACCTAGGTTCCTGACAAAAGGCTCTTAAAAACTTTACATAGACGTATCTGCATGTGTCCTAAAAACAAAGAACCTACAAAGCGTCTTTGATGCATGCTCACTTTAAAAAGGAAAGAAATCCCTCGTGAGTGAATTTTATTCAGTTAAGACATGTTGTGTCTCTAAAATGCAAAACTACTTACTCCTGGCAACGGCTTGTAAATAATTGAAAACAATGAATGAACTAGAGTGTCCATGAAAAATTTATGTCATGGTTCACGATCGAAGCTAGAGCCAACGGTCCCATAAATTGGACCGCGCCCAGGTGTTACGCTTACTAAGTACTTCCTTCGTTAATGCTCCCTATACCTTCCACTTTTTGCACCTTCCGACAAAGTAAAGTCCCAATCCTAGCTACTCTTTTAATAACTAATTTTGGACCTTTCTGTCCCGGGAGTGAGCAGTAATATTTTATAACGTAGCACTACGAGCTTTATAGTCGGGAATATTTCTTTAAACTTACCTGAATTCGGGGTTGGTTGTTTTCTTTCGAAATATTTTATGAATAAGATTTTGAGGACCAAGTTTAATTTTGCATACATTTAAAATAAAACCTCGCCAAGAAATGAGTGGACTCTTCACGTGACTGGACCTTTATTTCGGCCAAAGGATTATTAGCATTGACTTTCAATGTGGCAATGCTACCAGCCTTTTGGACACTTTTCCTGTTAGCAGCGACGCGGGCGAATATTTGGCTGACCTTATTTTTTTACAGTTTATTAAGTACTATTTAGACCTTAATTGTATGTTTTTAATTGCCTGTATAATCTGAACCATTTTAGTAATGATTAAAGAACATAACAAAGTTTTTGTCTCCACCGGCAATTTCGTTGAAATAAGGAAAGAGGAAATCTTTGAAACAAGCGTAAGTTACACGTGCCATGTCTTTGAGCAACATACGTAATTTTCCGTGTTCGTTGTTCCAGAAAGCATCGTGACCCCCGGCATGAGGTCGGGGGAGGCGGGCGAGGGCTCGGAGCTGGCCGAGTTCGGCGCGCGCTGGCCCCCGCCCTACAACCAGGGCTACGGCTGGACGCGCTCTGCCACGCCGCAGCACCCGCCCGCGCATCACCTCGCCCGGCACTCCAGGAGCCACCAGGTGCACCACTACCCTAATACACATTTGGCTTTAGCCATACAACTAAAACTTCTAAGTGCTGAGGAGCCGTTTTCATTCAATAATTTCATTAAAAAATAAAACATTTATAATAATAAATATATCCATAATTCAAATTCAATTTATTTACGATGCTTTAAAAAAAAGCATAAAAAAGACCGAAACCAGGACTTCGGGCATGAACGGAACTGTCATAAGCAGATTTTTTTTAAATGTTTTTTTCATGAATTCAACTGATACTAATGAGAACAATTACTTTTCTATTGTGGCCGATCTTTATCCCGTCATGTGCTGGAACGTAGATCTACGCGAGACACAATTGTTTCTATAATTACGCCATACTAGTGGTTATTTGATTTTGCAACAGATGAAGGGATTTGTCACCAAATTCTGGGCCTGTAACTAAAATTAACTTATGATTATGATCCATAATCTGCATAAACTAGTAGGTGCTACAGTATTCGCATTTGTATACAAAATATTGCTTTTTCATTAAAAACAGTAATGGTCCGTATGCCCCAATACCTATGAGCTACTGCAACCGTACTTGCCATCAGAAAAAAATCTAAACGGGTCACTGTATGTCGGTCGCAAGCGGTTGCCTTTTATTGCACTGCCGTTGTCCGAAACTTCTCACTTGAGTTAGAACTAAAACTTACATTTCATTACAGTTTTATAAATAGTTTGTTATATTTCTTCACTAGAAAAAATCTTGAATTTCTACTTTTAGTCTGTAAGCATCGCAACTTAAGAAAAGTGCAACAAGCATTTTTCTACTCCTACGCAGTCACCAACGCAGCCAATTCGTAGCTTGCAAACTTTTTGCCCAACTTTCCTTCTCAGGAAGTTTTGGCTCCATGCCACCGTTTTAATATTTTAATACCACTTTGAAAATGTAGTCCACTGTTAAAATGGGTACCAATAATTGTAGCTATTAGTACTCGGTATATTGTTTGTGAAACGTTTTCAAGCTGCATAGTTACTGTATCAATCAATTTGTATAAGTTGAAAGAACAATGTCTAAAAATAGTTCAATTCCACAATGTGTTGGATTATTAACACAGAATACCTAGACAATGACATTTCAAATATTTATACCGTGTGAAGTGAGCTTCAGGTTGAGAGGCATACCTATTATTTCAGTCAGTGTATTTTGAATAGTCGTTATTAATCGCCTAAAAGTATTATAATCAGAACCAAGCACAACTGCCAGGTACACCTCTGGCTAATCCTTCGCGGATAACAGGCGTGATGTTCTGTTTTGTTATTATAATCAATGTCAAAACACGTTATCCAATTGCCATAAAATTTGACACTCTTGTTGCACCTTAAAAGACTTTGATACTTGTCTTTTTATTTCTTTGCACATGAATTTTTATAAAGCCTTGGGTTATGTTGTAAGCAAGTACTGGTTGCAGGACAATCGGCACACAAGCTACGAAGCAGAGGATGCGCGAGGCAGGGCGCGGGGCGGGGTGTACTACTCGCCGCCGGGCACCTCGTATACCATCGTGGAGCGCCCGGCCTCCTCGCACGGCCACCACACTTCGTACTCGCACCACTATGCGGGGAAGCTCTCCCGGGCGCCCTACCTCGGCTCCACTACAATTGCGAATAGTGCAGGTGACTCTGACGATGTATATCTTTCTATAGTCGTAAGATCTTTGTAATACAAAAAACTAATAAATTCATAATTCTTTGTGTAGCCGGAGCGACAAGCTTAAGGAACAGTACAAATCACTTGAGCGCAGCGAACGGCAAGAAGCGACCGATCTCACCAGAGCAGGTGCTGCGGCTGTTCGGGCAGGGTGGAGCAGCCGCGCTGGGCAAGGCGCTGCCCCCGTCGCACCCGCCTGCTCCGCTGCCCGCGCCGCTGCCAGCGCGCAGGCACTCGCCTGCCAGTAGCCCCAGCAGCACTACGCATCATGTAAGTGGTCTTAATGCAACACTAATTGCATTATTTAGATGATGCTACGATTCTACAACCTAACTGGAGCACTACTAAATTAGCCCATTCTAGCGCTAGTTTAAAATTCGGGTTAATTCCGAGAACGTTCGTGTTTAATTAGAGTTCAATCGGTGTATAACTCTGCTCAGTTATTCATAACTTGCACCTGTTTTCTTCAGATGTAAGCAATTAGCACAGTTAGTTAATATTAGGAACAAAACTAAGGTCGACGCTGAAGTTTCATTACAGTACCGTGAATTTATCATCCATATTTTGTGTTCTTAGTAATTGAACCTTGAATATCAACAGCTGTTGAAATTGCGGTGCAGCAATTATTGAATCAATACTAGTATCGTCAAGGATGTCAGTGGGTGAATTAAAGTCCAAAAATAGCTAAATATGAGACACGGTGGGGGCGGCGGGTGCCATGTGTGTAAATTATTCCAGTGTGATGCCGCGCTCGCCAGTCGATACCACTACTTTATTCATGACCACAGCGGCGACCGTTTAGGTGCCGACGCGACGGTATGGACATGACCATACAGATATGAATGGATTTCGCTTTGTCCACATGTGTACATAGGATGCTTGCTGATAAATTATCAGACTCACTTGAATATTTAAAATTTCGAATAGGTTTGACCCGACTACAAGTTAGAATGACTGAAAATAACTCACGATATGTTTAATGAAAAATATTGTAATTAGTTGGTGTGGGAGTGTCCATACAAAGCTTATGGTGTCATGGTCACCGGCGGCGCGGCTGTCATAGTCACGTTCAGTCGCTGTCAGGAGACAGCCCCGACAGCCCAGCTTAAAGTGTATTTAACCGTTATTTATTATAAAAGTAAAACACAACAATTTTTTTGTTACGCGAACTTTTCCTAACTTTATCGTAAAATCGTTAGGGCGGTGTCGTGCCATTTGACCCAATTACACTGTATTTTTTTCCGAGGCGAGAACGATAAATATTTCAATTTGTGAACGTCGGACGACTCACCGACGACGGCGGAGGTTTCATTTCCTCGTAACTGATGTGTTTAGTCGGAAGACATCAAATTTGATAACAAAAAATAGATACAGTAACGGTTAAAGAGTAAAAATGAAGTTGGGTCATCACACATACGAAATTTAAAACTATACCTACTTTCGAACATATTTTTTAACAATATCCACGCTTACTAAATTGATGTCTATAGAACATAAGCCTAGCCGAAAAATGAGTTCTTAAATAGTCTTCAAACAGTGCGTGATGTGTCTCAGTGTAAGCTGGTTTAGTGACAAAAAATTTTACTTAGCAGACGATCCACATTGGATTCCACCGAGAATAATGAGGTAATTTTGAATTTCATATAACTCTACCAAACTTTTCTGGGTATATTACCAACGACTTTGATGAACATTTATGTGCCTTCTACGTTAACTTTCAGATAAGTATATATAGGTAGACGTTAGAAATTACTTTGTTCAAACATACAAGTTAAAGCTGAAAACTTGTGTGCAATAATAGCTGTTTTTGAACTTTCTGTTTTATTCAATTAAAGTGTACTTAGGGGCTATTAACATCGCAAACTGAAAGCGAGCAGTTAATCACTGTTGGAAAGTGTAAGGTCTCTTTAGTAAAGTTGTATGAGCGGCGGTTTCTCGACGTATTCCCTGCGGAGCTCATGAGCGATTACAGCTGCGATACTTGTTGATGGAAATCTGCATATATGCGCGGTTATTACCGTATGATGAAAATTCTTATTAAAACAACACAACAACAAATTTATTTATTTTTCTTACGTAACAGTTTTCAAAGATATACCACCAACATGCCATAAGGCCGATGTACGATTAAGGGTTAAAATATTAATAACAAATGTTAGCTAGGAATCTAAAATGTTTTGTAATGCAACCAACAACCGTCAAATACCGCAAAAAAGAGCAAATTTTTCCAACTCTGCCAAGCCTTGGCAATTTGTGTTCTGTAACTGACACTTAAATAGACGTGGAATAAAATATGCAGAAACATTGTACAATGCAAGCGAAAGCATAGTTTTCAAGTAAATCTGGAGCGAAATCGGATGAAAATATTCGCGGCTCGGATCGCTTGCAGCGGGCCAAGGCGGGCGGGCGAAGCGTGGGGCGGCGCCCAGCGCACGAGGGCGGCCGGCAAATACAACTTCTTTGAGATGTTAAACGTTCGCCTCGAGAAACATTGTTTACGCAAAAGAGGGCTCGGGTTTTATTGCTTATGAACGCCGCGTCGAGTACAATATTGAAGGAAACATTTCTTTGAGCAGTCACTTGCGTTTCTAGAAATCATTTCCTTCCCTGTATTTGGATCAAACTACCCTTTTGTACTGCACCTTATTGAAGTATAAAGGATTAGAATTTTATTACTTGCTAGCACGCAGAGAATAGGTATGTGTTATTATTTTGGAGAACGCCGCCAAACATGCCAGGTCACGCTGTAATGTAAAGGAAACACGTCACTTAGTTAAAAATTAATAAATGCGGAAGGCGACTGTGCCTAACCCAATAAAGCTTGCTACCTACATACATGTATTTTTAAAGCGACCGAGCCAGTTGCGGATATGAGGTTTATGCCTCGTGGCACAAATTTAGATATATTTTTTACAGAAACTCTTTCTGAAGTAGTGGGTACCCGATTAATCTAAAATGAAATCTCAACATAGCTTAGAATTTAAATACAAAGAAAGGAAGAAAGCATCACAAAAATGAGAATATAAATAAGAATATTTATTTGCACGTATTTGTGTATTTGATTTCTGAACAGTAAAAGATACGATACTTTGAATTCCTACTTTCTTTTGAAATCTGATGTTGTTTACTTTCGTTCACCTCGGCGAGACCATCATTATAAATTTATTGAGAGATTTTAGGCGAAGAGTGTCTAAACCACCTAAAAAGTTTACAGTACAAACAATATGGAGCACGGCGATATTTCAACGACCATAATTTGACAAGCTTCTGTTCAACAACAAAGGGGAAGCTCCTTTTATTTTTTAGGCAAACACAATTTAGGAGTTAACAGGCACATCGCTCATGCCTTTCATCTTAAAATATATATAAATCAGAGCTTTAAACATAAGAAAAATTAAGGGAGTTAAAAGCCTCAAATAATAGATGTTTATGAGTTGTTTGTTCTGAAATACGATGGCGATAGAAACACTTTTATTATGAGTATAAATAAAGTTAAAGAATGTTACTTAAAATAATTTGATTTAGCTGTGTCAGAGGTCAAAGAGACTGGAGCAAATGACATTAGCTGGGAACGCCAAGCTTGAATATTTACACATTTCTTCATTCTTGCCGCGCGCAATAAAGTGTAGGTAATGGTATACTTTTGGAAAATTGTGCACTTAGATCACATAGTCTTTGAATGTATGATGAATTAGGTTGAGTTACATTCAATCTTTTAATGATAGATAACATAAATAAGTACCTAAGTCTATTGTCAGGTTTCTAAACATTTTCAAAACTAAACGTAGTGAACGAGATTCCAGTCCGGCGTTTAAATTATACGGCAGCCGAAATCTACTTACTGGCGTCGTATTGATCCTGCTCTTAAAATAATTTGTACTCTATGCTATTTCAGTAGCGCATTATCTGCTCTCTACAGCCTCGACAACTATGAGATTTAAAATAGTCACCTTACATAGGATATCTTTTTCGAAAAACTATTTAAAACTCGAAAATTATGCTTATTATGGGAGACTTGTCAGACCATACATTTTTGGAACTGACAGAATTCACTCAGGAATGAATAATGCTTTATGTTCTCTATTAACAATATAATTTGTCCATTAGGCAATATACCGTGGAGGTGAGCGGGAGAGGCCCTACTCGTCGGGCGGGGCGCCGCCGCCGCCGGCGGAACCCGCCACGCGCACCGTCACCATGAGCCGGGATCCCGCCGACTCGCATGGCTTTGGCATCTGTGTCAAAGGCGGGAAGGAGGCAGGTGGGAACCTTCCTTGTATAACTAAACATCTTAATGTAGATACCCTTGTCACACAGACAGCGAACACGTGACGAACCGTTTCTAAATTGCAGGCACAACACGTAAACGGAGAACCGTAGCAAAGTGTACTGAGTACATACATAAACTCACGCCTTTTTCCCATAGTGGCAGGCAGAAACTAGAGCGCCATATGCTACGATTTTAACATGAAGTGTACTCTTCGTACATAATATATTAAGCTCATTTATTATAATTAAAAGAAACTAGGGTCCTAAGACAGCTACATTGTTCAAGAAAAGTTTTCGCCTCGTACACCACGATTAAGTTCGCTGTCTGCTTATCCATTTATTTAAAACCTACCTACATCTTAATCATGGAATACATGGAATCATCTGTCGTTTATCATCTCCATGTTCTATTAACTCATTGTAGAGCTTTTTACTACTGCACCGGCGCCCTTAGGCCCTAGACACATCTACATAGATAGTTCAGAAATTCCTTTTTTCTGCAAATAAAACTATCATGATCTCGCAGTCAATATCCGACTGTAGTTGGTAGGTTCGCATTATCATTAGCCAATGACCGTAAGCTACAGCAAACGAGGCTGTCATATCGATTATGAACAAACCAGCGTGGGAGGTTCGCAAATAGCGGCGAGAGCGGTCAGTACCTAAACAATGACCCGGTGCTATTTGTGATACACGATTTACGTGTTCTATTTATATCATAACAATTTTCTTTATTGGCAACCCTTTGTGTGTCAAATACTAATCGTGTGTGTACTATCGTGATGAAAAGGGGGTTTTTGTAACTGTTAATCTGTAATTAAGTAATTACTTACTCGTTTAGATAATAATATAGGGTTCGGATTTCGTAAGCCACTTTTAATACAGGCACTAACACAGGTTTGCCTCGTTTGTGGTACCTGGCTGACCTATTATTAACATAGCCTCTAGAAAACGATATTAGATTTTGCAAAAAAGAGAATGATAAAGTCAGTTAAACAGTACCTACTTTTAAAAGTGCCCAATCAACAGTCTAAAATCAAATTAACTTTGTTTGTAGGCGCGTTAGAACTTTTTTTTTTAATTCTGAAATAAACAAAATGATTGGTTACTACAGGCGGACAGGCGGCCGCTATGGCAACTCTAAATGATAATCGTGCTCGAGTCTTACGAGAAAGTACGCCTATTATCCATGGACCACACAGGAAAATACGTTGCGATACACAAAGCCACAGAATAAGTATGCCTTGACGGAAAAAGGAAATTACAATTTTCCTGACTGTTTGCGACGTACAAAATAATAAAACCCCAGGGAAGACAAGAGATTATTATTCTTAGACATTTCAGATTGCAATAAGTAGGTACGAATATAAAAAATCTACCTCTTAGGTTTTAGCGCGAACGAAGTCGAATTTAGGTAAATAAAATCCAGTTTCGTATAGAAACTCAAAAGTAAGTCCGAAGTTTAATATTCAGCCACAAAGACAAGATAAGATCCTCCTCTGTTTATATTGCATAAAGCCCCCATTGTGATGGTTACATTGTAGCCATATTCTCAAATTACGCGAGTTTCATATCTGAATTTGTTCAGGCTAAATATGCTGTAAAAGTTGGGCCACACAGAAACAGAACCTTCTGATTATTGGAGTGCAGTCACGCATTGTACGATTCATTGAGACTTGAAGCAATGTTTGAACAACTGCCAAAGTAGAAAACAATTTATTTCGATCATTTTAGGCAAATGAAAGTTTCCACAGACTCATAAGTAATATTATGCGTTTGACGATTTGTGTCTCTGAAAACTTTAAATGTTATGTCATATTAAATTAATTAAACTTTTTTCAGTATTATGCATAGCATGGTAAGCGAGAAGATGTGAAAGGATCCAACGTTTGTCTATGGATTCAATGGCGCCAAAATTGAAGAACAAACTTCAAATGCTTTTATTAATTTACTAATTTTTATTTTGCATTTTGTTACGATGGCTAGTTGTACTGTAGGTGTATAAATTTTAGTTAATGTAATAATATTTAGGCGTAGGTGTGTACATATCGAGAGTGGAGGAGGGATCAGTAGCAGAGCGCGCGGGGCTTCGCCCTGGGGACTCCATTCTGCAAGTCAATGGCACTCCGTTCTCCGGGATCTCTCACGAAGATGCTCTTAAGGTAAAATATTCTGCCTCGCCTTGATATTTTAGTAGAATATTTATGTAGGGGCGTAATGGAAAAAACTGGGTTTGGGTAAATGTACGTAGCTAAGGATTATATTATTGTTCTTCAGAGTACCGGCTGTTTTATTACGTTGTTTAAAGAAAACCTATAGGTTCTTACGGGTTTTTGTATTTTCATTCTACCATTTCGATTCCTTGATATTTCATGAATTATTCCTCTGTAATTAAGATCTTTAAGCTTGACAGGTTAGATACATAAATCGGCTCCTGAAATCCTCGTGCGATCGGCCCATTTAGGGTAGCCATTTGAGAGTCAAACACCTCTTAGACTAGACAGGCATCTCAATTAACATAATGATGGCGGGAGGTTGATATCTGTGAATTACAAGGTGATTACATATGACGCGGGCTCAAGTCAGACCTGTTGCTGTCGTAGTCACTGGCAGCTTGTTCTGACGGTAAGCCAAATGACCCTAAGTGACACGCGCCAAATGCCTTCACTACCGAACAGTTTCGTTATTAGATACGAATATTTTAAACAGTTAGCTCGGCGTACTCGCCAAATAACAAAAGAAATTTCGGCTTTATTCAATAGATTGTTTAGTTTTCAATAACATAACCAATTATAACAGTTATTTTATTTTCGTATTTACACATCACATTCGCATTTACCTACTTGTGTACTAGTCATGATACAAAAGTAACATTATGATGAGAGGGAAAAACCAATTATCACACTGTAATTGCAAAGTCTGGAAAACTCAAGTGACGGTATTAACATTAAACAAAGTGTTCATAAGCGCAGACGAGCTCGTCGGCTCATGCTCGGCAGCAACACTTAAGGGATAATAATCATGTGATTTGTTTGGCGGGTGGTCTAGAAAGCTAATATTATGCATATTTCATGTACTAATGTTGTTGAGCGTTGAAAGCTTTTTAATATCTTTATCTTTAAAAGCTTAGTTGATGTTTTTTCCGACGTAGAAGGATGGTTATGTATTTTGTGCGCATTGCTCGTGGTCTACCTACGCGAGTTCACCTGGTTCTTCAATTTTTCTTCCCGTGGTTAACCTAAGGTCACTTAGCTTGTACTTTACGTGTAGGTATACTTAGGTGTAGGTACCACGATTGTAGAAACATACCTACCCTTTGTAAATCTAGGTGAACATAGGCTTAATTATTATTATTAGATTTGTTTTGAAATAAATAGTGAATAGGTTTAGGGTTTAGGCTGTATAGGTTATGCATAAAAATAAAAGACTAAACCTCCGGTAAAAGTAGAGAGTCGGTTTTTTTGTGCCATGATCAATTTTTAAGCAGTCTGATACTTAGTTATTCAACTAAATTAGTTAGACCACTTATTGTTCGGAACTTTTTAGTTCTCGTTGCAGGCTGGTCATAAGATTTTTTCAATTATTTCTATTCATCTGAGACTTTTAGATAACATTATAAAACTTTGTACCTACTTATTACAACTTAAACAGTTGATAAGACATTGTGACTACGCTTAGCTATCACATTTCTGATAAAGAAATGTCTCCCACGAGATATACTATCGTAGGTTGTATATTATCTAACTGTCACAGCCAACTCGGGGCGAACGTGTTTAATATCGACTTTTCAGTGTGTGACATCGGGAAATAGAGATCGTATTTATATCTTAGTATGAAGTGAAAAGTGTTGTAAGATGTAATCCATTTGAAGCCGCATATTACAGATGGGAATAACATAACATAACATCACGCCTGTATTAGCCGAAGGGTTAGTGGAGAGGTGTACTTCTAAAATAAAAGCGAGGCTATTGTCAAGTTGACAGCTGCGTCAACTACAAACGTTGTTCATCTCGTTGCTTGGTATAATTCGAGAATTAACGTATTGTTTTCTGTATGTTATCCCTAAATCTCAATAGTTACAATCGAAATGTGTTTTTGTATCAGTGAAAGTGTTATCTCAGCTTAAATCACCAAACTTCCGAGGATAAGGCGGCGTCAGGGTTGGATTGACTTTGACTGTGATTGAGGACCACCATCACTATAAACACCCTAAAATAAGGTTGGCTATGAATTACTCTACACAATGAGTCAGTAAGACACTACCTACATCATAAAACACGGCATTACGTTACCCAAAAAACAAGAATAGCATGAAATTAAACGGTTGTAAATTCAAAGACAGAATTTTCAATGTAAACAAAGAACAGAAGACACTGACGTACGACCAATCACCAATCAGTTCACTAATTTGACAGCAATAACTTCGTCCTAAAACTCAACTTGCTATACTTGAACACCGGTCTTTTGAGATTGCGTTCCATTACTCACAGATAGCACAACACTAAATATTGTTTCAACATGGAGGAATGTAACAATATTACTTACCGTAAGATTCAACGCACCAGCTCATTAAACGACATCAACAAGGACAGTTCGGCACTTTTTGACGCAACCATGATGAGTTTACCTAACACATCCTTAAACTCAAGTCAAACTGACTTGAATGATAAAATCAAAAAGTTATCTGATGATTTATCAATAGCCCACCAAGAAATTGAGAATTTAAACTCTGAAAACTTTCGACTGAAATCCGATTTACAAAAATATCTAAAAGTCATAGAGACCTACAAAAGTTTGAGTATCATAGACAACAAAAATAGTACACCACGAACGAGTCAGAAGCAGAGAAGCAAGCTAAAACAAAAAACTGGCACAACACCAGCTTCAAACAGCATACACACTATGACATCCTCACCTGCACATACAGTGACTGAAACTACCGACACACCGATATTAACAAAACTTGTTACAACCTCCCCTCAATTTGAAATAACAAATGAAATTATTGAGAACCAAACAGAACAAACTAGATCGCTTTCTAAAAAAAACAAGCCACACAATCACACTGCAATACAACGAGAAGAGTCAGCAAATAAGACTGCACACATAAGATCTCAAAGGGACAAACCTGTGCACAAGAAATCAAAATTATGTATCATAAGTAGCAACAACACGAATAATGTATTGTCACTAGCCGAAAACACGTTTACAAAAACTCAAATATGTCACTATCTTCTGCCTAACAGAGGAATAAAAAGTCTGTTCGGTAACATCACCATGAAATTGGCTGACTACTCAAGTGACGGCCACTGCATCATTTTTGTTGGAGACGAAGACTTCGGTCAAACTGAAAACTATCTTGAGTTAACTATTTATATTAGAGAGATGTTAATGACCGTGCAACACACTTATATTATATTATGCCTACCGACCTACAAAAATGACCCTTCTAGTATTATGTACAACTCACGAATTGAAACTTTCAATAACTTATTATATCTTGACATTTATACTCATAACTATGCTATACTGTTTGACACTAATCTGGATTTGACATTTGATCGTTCCATGTTTAAGCATAATGGAACAATTAACTATTACGGCATGGTGAACATATTTAATAATTTAAAAGATTATGTTATATACACTGATAATATGGAACACAACGCCAGCGAGTCACTTCAATTTTTTCGAGCATGAACATGCTAAACATTACACAAATATCAATATTTTTCATCAAAATCTGTGTGGAATTAATAATAAAAAAGATGACCTTGAAATATATGTAAGTGAATTGTCTAACACTCTTGATTTCATATGCATATCTGAACATTTTTTGAATGATACTCTCGCAAAACAGCTTAACTTTATAAATTACAATATGGGGTCTTATAACACTAGAATCAAAAAGAACCGGGGAGGCTCCATGATTTTAACACTCAACAACAGATATGTGGATGAACTTCAGGTGTGCAAGCAATTTTATAAAACTGATTTTTTCGAAGTTTGTGGAGTCAAAGATATTGAGACAAATCTGTGTGTTATTTGCTGTTATAGGACTCCTACAAACAGTAATTTTGAGCACTTCATGGATAGCCTTGAAAAACTGTTGCAGCATTTCTTCAATAAACTATGCGTAATTTGTGGTGACTTCAATATTAATGTCTTAAAAGATGACTTGAGACACAATTCTTTTTTATCGTTATTGACATGCTATAATTTTCGTTATTTAATTAATTGCCCCACCTTCAAAAGAAACAATTCTGAATCATGTATAGATAATATTTTGACTAACCTACCAGACAGTTTCGTAGACTACACTAATGTGGATCACAATGGGTTGTCAGATGGACATGCGGGGCTATTCTGTACACTAAGTCTGGAAAAAGTAGAGTATAAGAAACGGACTAATTATCTTCGTTTTTGGAAAAGAAAATATAATGAAGAAAATCTAGGCGATTTTAGGAACAAGGTACTAGAGGCTAACTGGAATACGGGCATTAACACATTCATTAGTAAATTTAGGGAACTACACTCATCTATATTCAAGAAGTACAAAGTGAGGGTTAATGTTAATAGAAACAAATGTTCTAAATGGATAACCAACGGAATTAAAATAGCTAGCAAAGTAAAACGTTTCCTAAATACTTTGGATAAGGCGCAATGCGATAGTTCGGTTGTTGAATATCGTAATAAGTATGTTAGAACGTACAGAAAAGTGTTAAGTTGTGCAAAAAGGAACAATGTCAGAAAACAAATAGAAATGGCATCAGACTCGAGCAGGATGATTTGGAAAATAGTAAATCGACAGCGCAATGCTACGAGAAACCTTGACAATGACCAAATTAGACTTAAGATTGACAACACAATTGTCAATAATGCAGTAGACGTGGCTAATATATTTTCAAAAAGTTTTGACAACAATGTCCGCCTCAATGCGTGTGATCATAAGATGGCTATTGCATATCTGACTGAAACTGTTAGCAGAGTAAATTTTAACATGACTTTTGAGGCAGTCACACCCCTTGAAATTTTTAATGTAGTTAAAAAGATGGTCAATAAATCGTCCACTGGCTATGACGAAATTCCTCTATCTATAATTAAAGAGAATATTGATATTTTGGCCACTCCACTATCATCACTTTATAATAACTGTATAGAGGAAGGCCTTTTTCCTGATCAGTTCAAAATTGCACGAATAATTCCAATTTTTAAGAAGGGTTCAAAAACGGATCCTGGCAACTACAGGCCAATTTCCATGTTGCCTGTGCTATCAAAGATTTTTGAAAAGATTATGAAGGATAGGCTACTGAAACACTTACGAGTGCATAGCATCTTAAATGAACAACAATTTGGGTATCAAAAATCATTGGGAACCGCCGATGCTGTCGAGGCATTAGTCGATGAGGTTATTTGCAATCTGAATGAAAGACATAAGGTGGCTGGGGTATTTTTGGATCTTAGTTCTGCTTTCGATACGGTGGACCATGAAATTTTGTTGGCAAAGTTAGAACATTATGGTATAAGGGAGAACGTTCTGAAGCTATTTCGATCCTATCTGCATAACAGACGCCAATTTGTAGAAATAAAGACAGTAGTGGATGGAAAACAAAAAATATTGAGCTCCAATCTAATGTCAGTATCTCGAGGTGTCCCTCAGGGATCAGTTCTAGGCCCAATATTTTTCATCCTATTCCTGAACGACTTAATTGAGTACATAAAAAAACTTATCACAGGCACTAGGCTCGTTATCTTTGCGGATGACACTAACGCAATAGTGTCGGCGAATAACTTGAATGATCTAGAAATCAAAATTAATAACTTACTGAAAACTTTTGAACACTGGTTTGGTACAAACAATCTTAAGCTCAATGTTAATAAAACAAAATGTGTAATATTTAAGTTGAACGTGCGGAACGATGCTTGTCTTGAGGTTTTATCATGTGGCAACAATGTCGAAGTGGTTGAATATGTAAAATTTTTAGGTGTACATATTGACGCATTGTTAAACTGGAAGGTCGAGACATCGTCTGTAACGAAATCTATTAGCTCAGCATGCTATGCAATCAGAAGCTTGAGAGAAGAACTAACATTGGCCCAGCTTAGAATGGTATACTTTGCCTTGGTTGAGTCTAAGCTCAGATATAGTATTGAATTTTGGGGCAACAGTTATAAGTACAATATCCGCTCGGCATTTATAATTCAAAAAAGAGCCTTAAGGACAATGTTCCGCTTAAAACAGACTGATTCGTGCAGAGACCATTTTACCAGACTTAGTATTTTGACAGTGCCTTGCCTTTATATACTGGTACTGCTAACCTATTTTGTTAAGAACTTGCACAAAGCTGAAACTGACGACCAACGACAAGTTAGAATTAATACACGCAGGAAAGACTTGCCTAACGCAATCCAGCCAAAAATTAACGTAGTACATCATAGTCCTAGGTACCAATCGGTATTTCTTTACAACAAGCTTCCCGTAGAATTTAAAAGCATAAAAAGCCCAAACTTATTTAAACACAAATTAAAATCATACTTACTGAGGAAAGGCTATTACAGTGTCGATGAGTACCTAGATGATAAGCGGCAGCTGTAATTTTTTTTTTTTTTTTTTTTGTTTATAAAATTGTCGTTCTACACTATCTTAAGTTTTTAAATAGTAAGTATGTTGATCTACTATTAAATTTTATCTTTGACATTATGTTTTGACTAAGTATGTATTTTTTTGCAATGAGAGGACATATTATTTCTGACATTAATTTGTGCATTAAATTGTGACAATTTGATCTTAATTTTATTATTATTATTTTGTTTATTTTTATTTTTTTTTTATTTTTATATATTTTGACATTCGAATTTTTTAATACTAAACACAGATAATAAGATGTCTTTTTATTGAATTTTAAATTAATCTTGAAATACATTGAAAATGATTGTTAGTAGGTATGATAGTATTTTTTTTTTTTTTTTAATGATACTGTTTTTATTTTATTTTAGTTTACAAATTTTCTAATTACACAATGTACATTGTTTCGAAATAAATGACTTATGACTTATGACTTATTGAAATCATCCCGGTACAACTCTGTATTCTCTCTGCGCTGCAGATATGACTCTAATAAAGTATGTGAAATTGTTTGATTTTAAGGTATAGTGTGAAACCTCTTAAATAGAAATAAAGTTTACAATCAGTTCGGAATTATTTGAGTGATGAACAACAAAGACGTTAAATATTCATATTTCAAAGACCTCACTGAACTGTGGCGCACGGCCGAATAGTTTGTACGTAAAAGCGCTGATTGCACAATTGGGAGTAACAGAAATTTGCAAACTAGAGTTATAAAAGTGTTCGAATAAATCCAAAACTTTAAAACATAGGTATGGAATGAAATTAAAGATTAAACGATTTCTATAATTTACCTGGATGTCTTCCTTGAGAATTGGAGAGAGGTGGCGCAGAATCGCGACCGATGGAAGGAATGGAGGGAGGCCTTTGCCCAGCAGTGGGACAATTTGGGCTAAATAATAATAAAATAGTAATAATTTACCAGGCATTTACATTCTATAATAATTGCATTTTTTTATTTCGAATACCAAGTTCAAACTATTTGGAATTATCTTGAATTATATTTATTATTAGTTCTTAATTAAAATGTTCACAAATGTACATCTCGTTATTCAGGTTTTATTCAAGTACAAAATATTTTCCTTTTACACTAACCTAAATATTCAACATGCGAACGGCATTCTGAATTTGGAAATGACAGGCGGGCACGATATGGAGATGTTTTCTATTTCCGTGCAAATGTCGACCGCAAGCAAAAAAATAAATAATCCACAAATTCTCCTAACATTATAATATGATATCTACAGATATTTATTACTGCGAAACTGTGCTTCATATATATCAACATGATATTTCTTTGGTTTTATTGCTTGACCAACATAACAGGGGCACTTTTATGATTTCAGCTGCCCTGAATTACTTATACAGAAATGTATTTTCCGTATTATAACTCTTCATATTATTTAAAATAATAATAAAATTAGTATTTTTTTTATAATTCACAAATGTTGTAATATCTTACGGAGGCTTTCCTATAAAAAAAAACAAAATACCTTTACTACATAGTCACAGAAAGCATTCAAGCTAACACAAAGCGGACGGTAATTTGCCGTTTATTATTCTCTTTTTAATTAGAAGGCTATTCGACAACTTGCATTCTCTACTACTATTTGATAGGCGTGTTTGATTGTTAAATAGTAAGTTTACCTAAGTATTTTTGTTGCAGGCTGTGAAAATTCTATTTACTTTCAGTTTTTTGTTATATTTTTTCCATTGTTTAACCCTTTCGCGAGCAATACTATTTACACCTTCGATTTTTTGGGCCCCCTTTTTTGGGCTACGGTAATATCTTTGCCAATGCACGTTTGTGACCTTTTATTTGTCGTCAAATGGTTGTAACAATATTCAAAGAAGTAGCGTGAGCTGTATAAAGTTGCACAATACTAATATACTTTATTCATTTGGGCGCAACGTTCAAAAAGTGGTATGGCAATTATTTCGCCAATGCTCGCTAAACGGAGTAATAATTGTCCAAGTCGACCAATGTGAGAATATATGTAGGAATTAGTATTTCAGACAATTCTCCATGATACATTCAAGTTTAGACTAAAATTGCAGGCGTATAAAACTTAGACTATTTCATTATTGACTTGGACTAAATTAAGGTAAGTAAGTAGATAAGGCTCTGAGCAGGTTCCTTAATATCGCAAATTCAATATTGTTTATATACATTTGCATTGTTTATTAACCACACATACACATTTCTAAGAGTAGCGCTGTAAAAGTTTCCAAATGTTCATCACGTTCTGTTTCTTTTCGGGAAAGTTTGTTTTCTTTTGTTTTCTCAGAAAGTACCAGTCAGTATTAGACTGGAAATGATATTGGCTATGGCAGCTATATTTCAGTTGTTCCCAAGTTTTTATGGCTCTCATTTAGTAAGTAGGTAAGTACCAATATTCTTCTATAGGTACCTACTTAATATTTACGTAGGTATGTGTTTATATCACAAGCCTTGAACGAAAGTGTCGTTATTTTTATTCTTTTCAATACCTAATGGGATAAACATTGCAATCCTTATAACAGAGATTAGGATATTAGGGCTTTATGGATTATAAAAATAACTTGCAAATATTTTAGGAGTAGCGGTTAGGTAGTATCGTGGGTAGTATAGTGGGCGGGTCAGGTAAGCGGTACTATTTTTGCAGACGTTGTTGGACTTTTCCTTCCGTCTTGACGATATCGCTTGATTTACGATGTCGCTTCCTGACATTTACTGAGACCTTTTTGTAAAACACGACTTTAGTTGTTCCGCTGCAAAGACATTGTGTTATATTATTAACTTTTATCTTTAGGAACTCTTCCGTTTGTGTAATATACCTGCATGCATTTTAAACTTGAAACACAAAGTTTGCACGTGAGTGCTTTTAATCAAGGAGAAAAGCTAATCTGAAACAATATTGTTCTCGCTCAGATACCTAATTTGCTAAATGGCTTTGTTACGTAAAAGCATGTGGCAGTTATACTAAATGTACCTATATGTTAGATAGGGCGTGGGCAGTAGCGCCGCGCTGGCTGGCCGCGTGTCGCCGGGGAGTCCCGACCGTCCCCCTGCCCATCAGCTGACGTGATTTTATCACACACAAATAAAACTAGACTCGAAGATAGTCGTTTTCATTCCTTTTATAAAATAAATTCCTTTTAAACTAGGTATTACCTACTTTGTAACTTTAAAATGTATGTAGAAATGGAGCCAAGTTATTCTAGTGCCTTTACGGATAACTTTGGGCGATAAAAGATCTGCACGGTCTATCTATCCATGACTTCGTCTGCAATTTACTAACAGAACAACAACAGTACACATTTTTCATTTTTCTAAAGGAAATATGTAGAACACAGTCGTTTGGACCTTCATATATAGACAGGCGCCGATATCGGATATACAGGCTTCTTCCCATGACATTCCCCGTCGATTTGTAACGAACCCCTTAATTTCTGCAAATCCTTTATCCTTCCTTTCGCTTCCCACCCTTGATAAAGTTCCGCCATTTCTACTGGCGGCCTTTGGCCTTCTAAGCGCAAGTATGCGATATACAAATAGATACATGTATTATTAGACTACATATGTTTTTATGTAATTTATTGTGCCACGGATTTCATACAGCATGTACCTAATATTAATCCACTAAGTTTAAGATTATTTTCAACAGTAAAGCCAGCACAGGTAAATTCATTTGCTAGATACAAATGACTTCCTGACCGAATTTCAGAACCGAAACACGAATGTGTTTCTAATGTGTGTGCTATTACGATTTATGTCACATTAAGTTAGGTTTACGAGTATTGGAAAGCATAAATATATTTATGTGAAACATAAACTTTTATGCAGTAGAAAATAAAATTCTCTTCTTGAATACCAAAGTATGAGAGACTCAAGGAAAACCCAATATGTTTTGATATTGAATTTCATTTTGGTTACGAACACCTAATACATGTCGTACGTTTAGGTAGAAACAACTCTGAGCTTTCGTATCCTGTCGCAGTTTTTGGTATACATATTTCTAAAGCTGTGTTTCTGTTAGATGTTGAAGTCATGTCGTCAGCTGACGATGACGGTGCGGACAGCGGGCGCATTGGTGGGCCGCGCTTCTTGTTCCTGGATGGACCGCTACGGGCGGCCTGCCTCGCCGCCGCCACAGCGCTCCTCACGATCCAACAGCAAAGACCGCTCCGTGCGGAGGGTGAGTTACGATTCACCACTGCTTCTTTTATTGGATATCAGCCAATACCAACGCTATAGTTCATCTGCTATGTAATTTATCCTAACACCCCATTCTCACGTCCGCCTACGCAGATGTCATTTGCCGTAAGAAGTCCCCAACGATGACGATAGTTACTTATAAACCTGTAAATTAATTTATGACTCATCTAATCATATATTTTTATGGTCAATTTCGTAACTCGTAAATATTTTATGTCATTGCATATTGGGGTTAGAGGTCGGAGCGCTTTGTGGTACGCTAATCGCAGTCAACTAACCACAGAATTCAGTCGTTAGTGGTCGTAATGATGTCGGGCCGCAACGCGCATCGATCTCTGTGACATGAGCGCGATGAGTTCGATCATAATAAAGTACATTTTGGTGAATGAAGCTATCCTTAAGCTGTTGTGAGCACAGATTACGTGTTTATGGGCCTTTATGTATTATAATCACGTAACGTGCCGAGCTTTCCCTAATAGCAATTTCCGTAATGTTCTTTCCGGAATGCCATGAATTCTCGAATGTGTTGTGAACAACGCATTTTCATTTTCTCGTAGCACTAATGTACCGTAATAAATAGCTAATCTTATGAATTTGTGTGCAGGTTGACCTTTGTATAGAGCCGGGACAGTCATTAGGACTAATGATAAGAGGAGGCCTGGAGTACAACCTCGGCATCTATATCACCGGGGTCGACAAGGATTCCGTTGCAGATAGAGCAGGCCTTATGGTTATTATATAAATTTACTTACTTGATAAAGTTCACCCGTTTGGGCAACTAATGATGATTGATTGAGAGACATTAGTGATTTGAATATTCTCTGCTTTTTTGTGCTTAGCAGACAGTATTTAACTCTTAATAAATCCAATATAGTGCTGTGTTCTTTTGTTAACGTATCACATAAAAAGTATTAGAGGTAATTCGGACGACTTCATTTATTGTCTTTTTAACATTAGCTTGTGTCATTCCATGTATAGGATAAATGTCACGGCTTAACTCATTGTGAGTTAAGTTCGAACAACAAACAAACAGATTCGTATTCTTACGACAACATAATTTATTTTATTAAAAACTCAAAGTTTCAATAAAATCTACCAAAAACACTTTACAAGCTATGTAAAAGGAACGCAGAGTAAGACTGTGAATATAAATCTCAATTTAGTGCGCTTAGTTTGCTGCAATTCGTTGTAAATTAACGTGACACCCAACTCTGGGAAACTTGCGGAAGCGGCAGGCAAGAGACCTTCGAGACGGAATTGCATCGAAGTTTGTGCCAGCCGAGGGCGCTTCATAGTCGGTTAAATTACTGGTTTGTTTCCCATTAAACTTGCAGCGCTATGGAAATGACATTTTGCATAGCTGATATTAAATGGAATCCTAGTTTACGAAGCTGTATACTCAGAACTTACCCAACTAGGTTGACTTCAAAATTATTTCCCTTAACCCGACAATGTTTCTGTGTACGGAATTGAACAATAACTATTAAATTTTCGAGTCACGGGTGACGGTGCGAGGTGTGTTGGCAAATGCATTGCGTTTGAGCGTCAGGCTTGCCCCTCCCACACTTTCTGCACGCTACCTAACTACATCCGAACCTCGTAACTTACCAACATTTGAAACTTCTACCAATAACAATTTGCCAAGAATTTTCATTATACAAAACACACTTAAATGATTGTTTGATCACACCTACTCCCACCGAACTAATAAGTAGTAAACTTTTATAGATAGATTAAAAGAAGGAACTATTGTTGGAACAACTTCTTTCTATATTTATGTAAACGACGATCTAATTTACCATTACACTTTATTATTTGATTCCCGCAACATAATAGTACCGTTTGTATGTTAGGTTGGAGATCAGATTCTGGAGGTAAACAACCAGTCGTTTATCGACGTGACGCACGACGAGGCGGTTGCCCAGCTCAAGTACCACAAACGAATGTCCCTGGTTGTTCGGGATGTCGGGAAGGTTCCGCACGCGTGCACCGCGTACGGCGAACGGGATGCGACACCCAGGTATCTGTTTTTTTATCATACGCATTTTTTTATTTCCCAAATAGGCCTCAACTTCTTGAGTGCTGTAAGTATGGCTTAAGACGGCCCCGATACCATTCATATTATGGTACGTAGGTATGAGCCCTACTATCACGAATACCCTATATTTTGTTAGGTCTATCGGAATCTCATTTAGTTTGACCACAAATTAGTAAACGCTGTCTCAGCGTGGGAGGCTCCCCAGCCGATGGTCGAGCGATAACCTAAAGAAATCGCTGAACCAAATTTTGCCATGCTTCGATAAACCTCGTAAAGTTAACGTTTCTTGACTTCTCCGCGTTTTTATTATCTAGCGGACTTCCTTCAATGTATAAATCTTTTCTGGGTAGATTCTTTTATTGCTCAGTTTTAACTAATGTTAATTAAAATACTTCTCACTAGAGTAGAAAAACAAAGCCATTCCGTTCCCATGAAATGATTTTCATTTAACTTTGTTTCAGGAACTATGTAGTATTGCTACATTATTAAATGGAATTACATGACTTGTAACTCGTAAATAGGGTAAAAATAATGTGGCTGCTTTTCGGAACGCCATTCCAAAATTATTAATGGGAAACCACGCAAGGGGAACTCGTGTCAGCCAAAACCTCACAGATTAATCGAATGACGCATTCGATTTCCTTTTTGGTTTTGCGACAGTCACTTTATTAGTGCCATGTTAGCTTCTAATGTGTTTTTCAATTCACGGAAAATCGCAGCAGGTTTATCGGCAACAAAATTAGGGTGTCAGATTGAACTCTGCGTAGAAATTACCAAACAATTTAGTTTTGGCCTATTAATATAGAATCAAGTGAACTCGGGAAAATGTAAGGGTACCTTTGTCTTTATTCGACCGGAATCTTTCGCTCGTTATTATAGGCACAACGACCTAGACTTCATTCAGGGCCCTTATTCATAATGAGAAACCGCAAGTTTCTACGACCTGAATAAGCAGCAGAGGTCTTTTTATTTACAGAATTAGTAGAAGTACGTCGGTATTAGTAGTTTTTGATATTATATTACAACTATACTATTACAAGTCTTAAGAATCTAAGTAGATGTTATTCCAACTGATGTTTTTGTAGCGAGTTCAGATCCATTTTTTTTTAAATGTTATAATCTAGTGTTTCACTGTAATCCCACCGATGGTTATCAGTGAAGCAATCAATGATGGTGAAGCGTTATTAATTGTCAATCACACTTCCAAATCGATGTTTGATTTTGTGCGTTTATCAATTCGTGAAAACCTTACTTTTACTTACCTTATCTTCTTCTAAATAATTACAAAATATGTTTACAAAGCAAGATTTTTCGAAATAAGAAGTATATAGGATATTATTTAATAAAACCGCTAACTATATTATTCTAAAATTTAAGTTATGCAGTTGCAAAATATCTACAATGATTATGCATTTTCCACTAATATATTTTATAACACACCTTACATGTCAAAGTGGCAATGTATTGAATGGTTGTGAATAAGTGTGTAGGCCCGATTCAGAATATTATTGCTTTTAATGATCACAAAAAGGTGCAGCGCGTGATAGATCAGAAACCTGGTACTTGGTTGCGGGAAATTCACCCAATTCGAAATATTTGGGAAAGCCTATGTCCAGCAGTTGTCCGTCGACTGGATTCACTCGTTTTTTCCTACTACACACGTAGATAATATGTTGCCGTTCCGGTTTCCAGTCTAACCGAATGCAGCCGAATACCAATGTTATACATGGAATGACTGTCTTTCTGACCTCCACAACCCAGGTACTGGGTAGCACGATACCTCTGGGTTAAACCAGTTGTTAGACTTTCGGGCTTCTGACTATCTATGACGACTGCCAAATATCTACAAGTGACAGCCGAGGCCAACGGCTTAGCGTGCTTTCTGAGTCACGAAGAGAAAATGAAATGGAATGAATGGTTATTCATCAGAAAAGTAGCTTAACCTTAGATCGACCAATAAGGCAGATTATTTAGCCAAAAGCCCTTTTGCCCTAGCCGTCTAACGACTGAATTATGATTATCAATCTGTGCTGTAGAATAAGCGGATGGGGCAAGCGTCGCGGTGCGGCGTCAACGGCGGTAGAGCAGAAGGCGCGCTCGCTGCTGCCGCAGTGCGACCTGCCCGCCATCGCCTACTACATGGAGGAGTATGCTGCGCGGAGACTCACGCCCGACTCTTTCCTCACCGTCGTCAGGGACCTGCTTGATACACCGCAGAAGGTGAGTTGTTATGCTACGGGTGATCGATGTGCCACAGGAATTTATTTTACCTTGAGATCCCTTGGATCTGCACAAAAAACGTATCAACGTTATGCGTCTTGTCTGTTAAGACCGAAAGGCCTATCAGCCTGAATAAAGACAACCTAACCAAAGAAATTAAGTTGATTGCGGTTGTAACAAGTGTTTTTTCTTTATGTTACAACTTTGGCATTTACAAAAATGCCAATGTTCTACAACAAGTAGTCAGTTTTTATTGCCAGATAATTTTCTTATACTACTAAAGTAAATAGTTAAATAATGTTTGTTTTAAGGTAAAATTGACTATACAAGAAGTTTATTTGACTGCAGATGTGGTAGGTATATTAGTTTGCATTTCGTGGAACACGTGGATCTTAAACTGTATAAAAGTATCTTTATACATACACAAACTTGTACCATTGCAAGAATCGATCCCAATCCCAAGTGCTGAGTGGCTCCGACATCCGCGGCATTTAGGTCATCACACAAATATGCCACATGACAGCCTATATACCAACAGATAATTAGGCAGCAAGAAACTTTGTATATTAGAACTATATTTAAACTGCTAAGTATAAATAACAGCCTTTGATCGCAATTGTAGGGTTTGGAAAACAATTTGAAAAGGTTTGTTAAATATTGTCCAAAAATTTAATATTTTACCGTTATGAATACAGGCAACATATAAGGCAACACAAAAGAATATACACGTAACAATGTCTTCCTTTGAACCTCATACAAGTGTAATGTATGTTAACCGATTTTGTATACTTTCAAAGACTTCTTTCTACTTTTCCCGAATTCCAGATTATGGCCGAT
Source organism: Euplexia lucipara (assembly GCA_921972225.1). Classification (NCBI taxonomy): domain Eukaryota; kingdom Metazoa; phylum Arthropoda; class Insecta; order Lepidoptera; family Noctuidae; genus Euplexia; species Euplexia lucipara. The sequence continues at coordinate 17,099,272 of OV179146.1, forward strand.
CGACTCTGTGCTATTATCTTGGCTCCTTTGATCCCTATTTTGGGACATTCCGCAATATTTACCTACATCTAGTAATGGAAATATTAGTCTGTGTTTGTAGCTCAGGCTTTGCTTCTGTAAGCAATAGGGTAAACTGTCGGCTATTTACTTAGAGATAATTATTCCGATTACAACAGCCATAGATATTCATGGCAACAGGCTAATAATGCTTACCCACACAACAATTACTTGCTTGAGTAGAGTAACAACTTTGCTTTTTGTACCTTCAATGATTTCTGAATGAGGTCCTTATTTAGACCTATTGTTCGTTTATCTCACAGTTTTTAAACGCTGGTCTTTTTATATTTTCGCGAGCAGACCTCCGGTTTTACTTTCTATGAAAACTTATTCGATTTGGTTTCTAGCTAACTTCGACTCAACGTGAAAGTAGGTTTTATTGATAAATAGAAATCCAATTTATTTCGATTCCAATCTCTCGATAGCAGCAGATAGGGCGAGGGGGTTCAGAAATAGGCCAATTGGTTGATTACCTAGTTTACTGAACAAATATGATTATACTGTTATAAATTTGTTATTATATTGTTTATATTGTTTGATTATATTGTTATAATGTTGGGCGTGGCAAAAGAGACATGGAAGTAGAATAAATGCTGTAGAAATGCGTTCCTTGCGAAGTATGTGTGGTGTAACAATGAATGACAGATTGAAGAATGATGTGATAAAGCAACGTTGTGGTTTAAAAGAAGATGTAGTAACAAAAATTGAAAAGAGTATGCTTAGATGGTTTGGTCACGTTGAAAGGATGGATGAAAGGCGACTAACGAAAGGTATTTACAAGGCAGATATACGTGGGAACGCCGGGAGGTGACGCCCTAGAAGGACATACATAGACCTTATTGGTGAGGTTCTTCAGAAAGGTCAGGTGCATAGTACCTACTCGCAACTTGGCGTGTGTGTATGACAACATGTATGAATGTAAACGAAGCAAAAGAAGTAAGTATGTAAGAATCGTAGCATATGGCGCTCTGTAGTTTCTGCCTAACCCCATGGGAAAAAGGCGTGAGTTTATGTATGTATGTATGTTATAAATTTATTTCTCTTGAATTACGAGTAAATATATATTACCTACTGATAATCAAGATCCTCAGGTTTTCTTTTAGTAGGTATACCTACTATATGTGTCTACTACTTATGTAGGTATCAAGATATTTTACAAGAATGTTTCAGAGATCCATCTTTTTTATCACACGATTTTAGATCATCATAATATCCATTACTTTGCGGGTTTTCGATTCTGAGTTAGCACGTACAAAACGTCTTTAATTCGAGGTCTCGTATTGTATTATTCAACACGTCCCCAATTTTGTTCACTAAGACATCTTTTTCTATCGTGTTTTATGTCCCGCCGCAAGAATTTTTTTTATTTTATTTATAGGATTAAAGTAAGTATTGTGTCACTGTGTGGGATGTCATGAAGTGCGCGTGTAGACGCTATATCAATACATTATCATCAATCATACGCGGTATAACTTATGTCATGTGCAGGCACGCTCGTCACATTACCAAACAACAATTTATCTTTTGGAGCAGCTAGCAGCCACGGAGCCTGTATACGTTCTGTTTACATAAATGACGTGTATATATTGAATAATTTAAAGTTATTATAGATGTATTTTTTTTGCTTGCTAGAGGAAAAATACAATGTATGCCTGATACCGTCTAAATTATTCCAGATAGCAGCAAAATGTCTTCCACAAAAGACCGTATCCTTTATTTCCCTATCTACCTGTTTAACCTACATTCTCCGCTCGTAAACTTGACAATTCAGTCCAGTGCTAGTTTTGCAGTGTTATTTCTTTATACAAATAATAAATGAGTGTTTCGTTCGCAGTACACGCTTCTGACGGAGATACGCGAGTTCATGGTGCCGGAGGACAGGGCGAGGTTCGACGAGCTTGTGTATAGGAGAGGAGAGGAGCCCGTCGACCATCACATTAAGGTAAACTTTGTTTATAATTGGAATGACATTTACTAATCATAGTAAATGTTTCTATGATTTAAACAAACTGCGTGAATTTATAGACTACCTACATCCGATGGATGAATGTATTTTTACTTGGTTCCCTTTTTTACACGCCCTTGACATTTTTAAGTGCGCTAAATTGGAATGCTTATTAAGCATTCCCGTGGTGTAGCACAGTGGATCTTTTAAAAATGTAGTTGGTATCATAATGTCACGAAAAATCAGAAAACACAACCGCACAGAAATACACCACAAAAGACGCTTTGCAAACTGTAGAGTAAAATAATCATGTTAATACAAATTCGCAACGTTATCACAATTAATCTCTTCTTCAGCGAAAAATAGAGGCAAAAGGCGTATTTTCTCCAAGTTTATTAGGCAGGCTTTCGTCTTACAATGTTGTAATCTGTGCTCCACCTGCAGTACCTAATTAGGATTCCGCCCTCTTTGCAAGATTGCTTGGACTAACTTAATTTAAACAATGTTTTTCTGTCTGCTAAAAGATAACAAAGTTAGTTTAGTAAAGTAAACCTTTCGTTTAACTTCACAAATTAATAAAACTAGTTTTGATTACTGTAGTTAAAGAGAAGACTCGATTTTTGTTGAATAGGTACCTACTACATACACATGGTACCTACATGCACAAGATAATCAGTATTACTATACCTACATCACTAAAGTACTTAAAATTACGTACGTTTTTATTATAAGTGGAAATTTGTAATTGGCTTTCAGCAAGATAAAATGTGAACCATACTTTACTATAGCTGTAAATTTCCCAAATAAAATAAAATAAAATAAAATAAAATAAAATTACACAACTGCTCTCCGAAAACTGCGCAAATACATAACTTGGATGAACTTATAAATCTTCATACATAGAACACACCAAAGTATGTACACTTTAGTGCAAAATCATTTGCACAAAACTTAGTTGATGCTTACAATTTGTTGGTAGCGGGGTCCCGAGCGACATATGCTACCCTCCTCGACGATGCATGAGTTGCACGACCCGGTAAGTGCACACGCTTTACTTATTCACTTGACTGTACACAAGGACGTACACAGCTGCTCCAAACAATAGTCCCATCTTATAAAATAATTCAAAAGAATTCAGCATTCTAATTAGGCTGTTCAATGGATTAATCAAGGATTGCCGAGTACGCCCCTGTCTCTGCATGTTCCATCGATGTCATAGTTTGATTGCTTTCTATAGTAGATTGAGCTTGTTTATAAATGGTTCATAAATGTATTATTTTAACAACACGTAGGCATCATAAAACATCAATGATACATCCATAAGGTCAGGCCTGACAAATGTAAAACTCTCATTGTGGTAATCTTAATGTGACCCACGAATTAAAGCGTATTTTTCTGAACCCTATGTCAACCACAACGTCTTCAATGTCTTTCCTGATTCTATTTATCTCAGTTCATGGGCTTTATAGAGTACTTTAGAGTTCAAAGTCCCTTATCAACTAAAAGTTGTAACACTTCCACGTAAGTAAAGTTATGTGAGAAGTGGTTGAAAGTGTTGGGGCTTTCGGGTCAGGTTGCGGGTTATTGTTATAGGAGGGACCGGCGGAGGCACCTCTCGTAGCCGACCATCGTTCGCCCTCCGAGGACTCCGGCCTGGGCCTGCCACCGCATGACCATGCTTACAGGTGACCTCATTATATGACTGACCACACTTACATTAACATAGTTAGAGCTCTTTACACTAGGTTTATAACGATTTAGCAGTTTTCATGAAAAGCAGAGGGATTAAAAATATTTGTCATTCAGCTGAGGCCGTGCGAGATCAGACAGCCGCAAGCGCGAGAGACTGCACCTCTCTAATGAGCGAGGCGTAAATCCCTCATCGCCGGCGGGGCCTCTTATAAAGGCGCTTAAATGCTAAAGTACCATTAAAGTGCGAAAGCAAAGGCTGAGTCCTCGTCGAGCGTTCGCCTTCGTCCGCTCTTTTACATCTCACAGCGAAAATAACCCACAGTTTTCCACTAGCCCTTGTCAGCGCTCACTCTTGCGAACCGAGCATCTCATTGGCTGGTCGCCAAACACTTCCACTTTTATTCAGTATTGGAATCGATTGTTTTATGACGGCATAAACGTTCCCATTTATTGTCACCGGCGGTTTAGTGCCATTGTCCTGCATCTGTAAGTAAGGGTTGTCATCAATTTACGACCAATCAAATCTATGCTAAAGCGACATTTGAACTTTTATTGTCAAATTCTTTTAACACAAACAATTATAATCAAAGATATGTTAATCGCAGTCCACATTCACTTAGAAAAGTTATTTACCGGTTTTGTTGCATGGAGTTATTATAATAATACTAAGGAGATTAAACGACATATTTTTAAATAGGTAATAAAAAAGACTCGAATTTATTATTTTTTACACCAGCGCAAGTGTAACAAAACTTTACATTCTAAGTTACCTACTAACTCGCGAATGCAAAAAGTGCAGAAATTAATGTTTGAAAAGTGAAGTATGTTCAGTATTGAAACTTCTGTAATAGACATTTTTTTTAAATTTTAGACTGTAAATAACCTAATAATCTAATAGGAATAGGCACCAACATTGACCGATTAAAGCACAAACATTTATAATGGGCTCTCCGGACTCTCCAGTGCGTCCCTGTATCAGTATTGACCTTCCCAATCGGTTGATGGTTGAGTTTGCGTGTTACGTATGGTGTTATGTGTGAACTAGTTGGTGTAGCTCTGTGTTGGTGTTATGTGACGTGGTGTTGTCTGGGGCAGGAGCGGGCGCGCGTGGCGGCCCAGCGACGCGCCGCCCCCGGACGACGACCTGGAGCCCCCGCACGAGGTGATTTTGCCAGAATTACCTTCTACACTTATCTTGTCGACCACATTCACTTCTCTGCGCCTTGTCTATAGCAGTGTCCTGGGTGTCACTCGCGTTCTCATCACCGACCATTCACACTTACTATAGATATTTTCTACTGATCTTTACAAACATCTATCCTAGCTCATGCTCAAGTTCTACTTTACGCTTGATCTTAAAATTATGTCATAATGAATAAAACACTGAACAATTACGAAAGCAGGTGATGCTGCATCGCTTTCATCGCATCTGTTTTTTGCATGGCAAAAATATAAATATTTTTTGCCTTACTTTGGAATTTGCTAATTAATTGAGTAGCTTAGCTCTGGAGTGGCACCTCGGCACTACCACTGTATAACTATGTATCTCACATTTTCTTGCATGAGTCGATAACGGCTAGCGAGTAGAACTAAAGCAGCTCACAATTATGGCCGTTATTTCCTGTATATTGCATTTTATGGGTAAATCTGGCAAAATTCGGTTACGTACCTATTTATTTACCACCTCTCATAGAGGTCTCTGGGGAACATTGGCAATATTATTTAATGAAGTATGCGAAAATACCTATTCGGCAATAGCGGCCAATAACAGTGTTTTCTTTCGACTCTATTAGAATAGAATAGATTCAAGTAGCATCCTTCTCTTGGAAAGTGTTTTTATTTATCTGCCAATGTGTGTGCGATGCTTAAATAACTTACTATATCCCAGAAAGGGCGAGCGTTAAATAAACCTTACGTGTTTAATGAATTACTAATTCGATACATCTCGTATGAAATCTAGATGACTAATGGGATTTAAAACAATTGTGACGTCATTGATAACACAGTTAAATAGGGCGTTTGTTTAGAGTACTATTTTAGCATTAAGAAGCATCGGCTCGTTGGTCTAGGGGTATGATTCTCGCTTCGGGTGCGAGAGGTCCCGGGTTCAAATCCCGGACGAGCCCAATGAATTAACTTTTTGCTATTATTTTTATTCATTCTATCTCTTGTGTATTACTTTATTAACAAAAACAATGCACAGTAAGTTTAAATATAATAGCAACAGTGTATTTGAATATTTTCCTTTTTATTTATCTTTTCTTTTCTTTTTATTTTAACTTTTTGAGGAACTATTTTATTTTTAATTCGTCTACTTCCAGAGAATTAAAAAGCTATTACGTAGGTATCCAATTAATATTTTAAGCAAAAGGAGTTGTATAAAATAACGTATTTTTTTTAGAATACGGTACAAATAGTGGTACAGTTACTAAAATAATCAGGTGGCCAGTCTTTTGTTAACTGTGTCTGTTTCATTTTACATACCTGCGAACTTTATTTTGAGCTCCAATGTACCTACCTTCTTTGAAGAATAATCAAAACATACTTATTTTGCGTTGCATCACAGGAAAACCTAACTATTTCATTTAGGTAACAGTCCCTACTTCATAAATACTTGTTTGCCATTTATTTATTTATCCTCACATACAGCAATTAAAACGCCGTACAGCAATTACACTAATGGAGTAAAAATAGTAGAAAATGAAATATATTATTCGGATTATTTCCATCATTCTACTAACAGGAAAAGTGACTGTGTGCAAAAAAAGGTTCGAAAAGATCCTCATTCTATCGACGTGACACTTTAAACGTCCGTCTATCTGTTAAAAAGATATGACCTTTGAAATTCACGCCATTTCAAAAACTACCCAATAGTAACTAAAGTTATTTTTAGGGCAGTGTGCAAAAACGGGAACGTTGTAGCTACGACATGTCCGCCTGTCATGCAGCCAGATAGTGTGTTAGAAAGTTTGTCTATTTGTCACACAGTTTAAAATGAAGTAAGCTTAGATACCTAATAACACCTTAAATGATTACTAACCTACTTATGGAACTTATTATCACAAGTATAATATTTTAAACAGACAGATATTGAAATCTTAACGACACGTATTTACTATGAATCTATCTATAAATACAATGTAATCCGGGTTAGTTGATAAACCAAAAAAAAAAACAACCGACTACTTAAAAAAAAACTAACAGGAGAAAAATAACTTCAGTTTCGGAAGTCTGTGGCTTTGGTGGTTTTGTTTTGTTCATTATTGGCCACCGACTTCCGAAACTGAAGTTATTTTTCTCCTGTTAGTTTTTTTTTAAGTAGTCGGTTGTTTTTTTTGTAAAAAAGTTTTTATTTTGTAATTTTTAGTTTCTTTGTATGTAAAGAAAGTCTTTCAAACTCGATAGAATCATTGAAATTGGATAACAATTGCCAAAGAAGTTCTATCTCTAAACATTAATCTGTACATCTCTGCCGGCCCCTTTTAAAATAGAATGGCGTAATGTTATGTTGTGGAAATACAAAAGCTCAGCATAGACATCTGACTATAGCAATCGCGAATAATTTGCTGTTATGCGTTTAAGAGTTCCGTTGCCTGTCCTCTTCATCAGTTTTTCTTCACCAAATGATACTTTCTAAATGTAAATGCTTGATTTGTTACTAAAAATGTTGAAATCGGTGCATGTGTGCCTATATTTTTTGAGGAGTTCCCTCAATTCCTCGAAGATCCCTCAGCAGATATGAGTTTTGATACAAATGGGACCAATCTGTTAGTATACCCTATCAAACAAAAAAAGAATTTTGAAAATCGGTCCATAAATGACGGAGTACTGAGGTAACAAACCCTAAAAAAAAAAAAAAAAAAAAAATATACAACCGAATTGAGAACCTCCTCCTTTTTTTGAAGTCGGCTAACAAATACAGACATTCAAGTGGCATTAATACTTTGGCAACGGTATCAATTGCAAAAACTTTGTAAACAGAGGTTAGAAAGCCAACAATTTTGTCCCACCGCTTCTAGGCAGAATATATTTACACATTTTTATAGCCTTACTTACGACACACTCAGGTGTACCATGTAATGTTAAAGATTTTCCTACTCCGCACTCGCACAATATGGGTTAACCTAAAAGGGATTTGCAGTTACCTGCCCATTGTACATACCTACTTATTTCTTTCGCTGACTGTACGACGTGCGTCATATATTCACGTGTTAATAAATCGCGCTTATTTGAGAATTCTCTTTTCAGTGTCGGTTTTGTATCTCTTGGGATACTGATTGTATGTATGATATGATATTCACATGACGTATTACAAAACATAAATATACAGTATGTTCAGAGTGGTTTGAAATCTTTTCCGGTGTCAAGTATAAAAATAAGTTAGTATCCAAGCTCTACTGGTGGCTTTGAGTAGGTACCTAAATCCTGAAATCCGTTCCGGGTCAGGAAAAGTTTTTGGATTTTTAATCTAAAAGGGATATGCTGAGGAACCTTTGGCCAAGTGATGCAAATGGAAGAAACAAATGATAGGCATCACAGATTAAGGAACAATAGCTGTTTTTTACATAAAACTTGCTGGGACTTTTTTATTAAAAATTGTAATCCCTATTTTGATAGTACTGACTACCGAACCGAAATATTAAAATGTAATAAACAATTGAGTGTCATATGGATATCTGCTTTTGATACCTTTGTAGTCATCCCAAAATGGTAATAGCAATATTTAAGTTACTAAAATAGTATATTTTTAGTATTTATTATATAGATGGGAAAAACATGGCCAGAAATGGGCATTGCCCTTTCTTAGTAGCAGACTGGAATCTGAATTTGCGCACGGTAGATTGCAATATGGATTCGCACCCTATTAAATAAGACTTAAATAATTATAACTGGCAAAGTTTAGTGTGGGTGTGCCGTAAGGTAGACAATACAACATTTAATACCTGTACTGTTCCTACATTCATAGCAAAGAAACTTCTGGTTTTGATTCTACTATAGAAATAGGTAACCTAACTGGAACATAAACCTCTGTCTAATGATGTGCAATACAAGCACGAAGTTATATGTTATGTTCTGTTAAGTTCTGACTGGCCTGTTGGTCTAGTACTGTAGTAGTTAGTGACCCTGCTATGCCGGAGGTCGTGGGTTCGATTCCTACCCAGGACAAATGTTTGTGTGATGAGCACTATCATTAGTTCTGTGTCTGGGTGTAATTTATCTATAAAATGTATGTATTTAGAAATATATAAGTATGTTTATCAGCTATTTAGTACCCATAACACAAGCTCTCAAGCTTAACATGGAACTAAGTGGCGTTGTGTGAAAAGTTGTGGAATATTTATATTTATAAGTTCGTTTCCGAAGCAAAGCTGGTTTGTCTTCCTACTGCTCGGACAATGAAATTACATATCCACTTTAAATTATTTCTAGTAAAAAGTAATTATAACCTAACGCTAGGAGTGGCTATGTTTCACAAAAATAACTTTCTTAAAAAAATACTGCTTCTATAACCTTTTACTAACCTTCGTGAGGTTAGTATCGATTTAATGAAAAGTGTACTTTTCACCGCGCCTTCTCTTGTTAAAATTAATGAGTGCTAAAGGCTAAACGCTAAACCATCTAATATTGTGACGTCAGTGAGTCGCGGCAAGCGCCATTTTGATACGTCATAAAGATAAAGTGAGCATACCATCAGCTTATATACAAGATAAGAATTTGCCTTTAATCAGTTCTATTTGTCAAAACTGGTATCCTTATTAAAATTATTGAATTTGACGATGACGACTACAAAGAAATAAAATGAGGTTTTCGCGTGGAGCTAAATTAATGATATGCCGCGGAACATTTGAGAAATCTAATTATAAGTTATCACATTCATCAAGAAAGCATTCATTAATAAATATAGGACATCTTTTATAAATGAAGCTCAATGAGAGCCAAGGAAGGCCCCTTTGTCAGCAATCTGCTTTATCTTCCCCCAACGTAATTAATTAGCTTATATAAGTAACTATACATAGAGTCGAGGTACTTCCAAAACGAAATTACTCCAATAGAAGCTTGTTCTGCAAGCTTATCTGGTTTGTCAACCTTCAGTCGCAGGTATTATTGTATTTATATTAGGCACCTTTGTGACCGAAATAGACAAAGATAAATGGACCGGGTTTCTTCTTCACAACCAAATGTTTATTTTATGTTTAACCAAAAGTTGTTTGGCGTGGGTGTTTTGTGTACGTCAGTAACGGAGTAATCGCTACCGAACTAATCTGCTAGTGGGGATCTACAAACTAAAGCTCAATCCTTCTAGTTCCGTATAAAACGTTCGAATACAAGCACTTGCTGATTAGATTCTTTTGTAAAATACATTTGGTGGGTTAAAAGCGACAGTTATTGACCGCAGTAATATTTAACTGAGAGGGTAGAAAATTAATAATATTTCTGGCGCGTACTCGCCGCGGGAACGCCATAAAACGTAAAGTTAACAGTGAGCTTCTTAAGCAAACCGTAGGGCGGGCGCGTCCCAAGGGTGGCAAGGGCGGTAAGAGCGGCTAGGGCGGCAAGGGCGGTTTCAGGCAGTTGGCTTTATCAGTGCGCGGCGCGCCGGCCGCTCGGCATGTCGTCGCGGCGGCGGCGCCGCGTCGCCTTCCGCGACTACGTACCTATGGACGTGCGCGCCATGGCCAAGGTACTCTCTACTTTCTTTCATACACAGTTCGGTAACATTCTCACTCTCTCCGTGATATAACACTAGACATGTAATGAGATTGATTTCTATTTTTGGTGTCGAAGTTTCAGGGCTAGTTTACAGTTTTTTCATAGTTTCAAGGTTTTGTTATTCTAACAGTTCAAAACGCTTGAAATATAAAGAGAATATTGAAAAAATCTGTTCGAGCTTAGTATTTAAAAGTTATTTTATAATAATGATAAATGTTTGTTCATTTATGTGTGAGTCATTGTATGCAGACTGAAGGTACCCGCTCTTTAATGGAAATTTCGTGTACCAACATGCAATGTAATTATAAACTAGCAGGAATGTAATGAACGTTAATATCCAATTAGGGAGCCCGTTAAAACAGCAATTAATATTTAATTAGCCTTTGGGTGTATACAGTTTTACTTTTGTGATTTTATCAAATGAGCTTTTGCCTAGCGCCTGATTTTTTTAAGCGGCAACAATAACAGAACGTTCATTTTAAACAAACGATCAAATTGAATCTTAAATAAATTACGTTTAGTTAGTATTTAGAGTTTTACATAGACATAAACACTATGCTTACGTTTTAACACTTTACTACTTAAAGAAGTAGCGAACGTAATTAAATTGAGCGCTTCAAATTAATAATTTAAACATTATGCGTAAATTTTTGTATAGCTCTTAGTTAGAAAGGTGTGAGCAAGTTTAACGCAGACCACGGATTATCCTGAATAATTTAACCGGGTTGTTTGTTAACAGTTCCCGCCCTTAACCGATAGTGCGGTGAATAAAGAGATGAAAAACAACAAATTTTAACATTTGAAATCAGTACGCAGCGAGTCTGTCTGAGTCTCCTTTACTTTCCTTAACAGACTACTAAACCCAACTACATTAAACCGATCAATAAAGTTAATTAAATTAGCAATATGCTAACCCGGTCGTTGATGTCTTCTCTTTGGGGAGTCATTGGTGCAGTACATTCCACCGTTGTCATGCTATCTATGACAGCGTTATCTTTAGTGTTTTAATTAAATGACGCAAATGTAGCAAGATAACTGAAGTACGTACTGTAATAAAAAATAATTGAATTTCATCGTTACGATAGCAATTTTCGTAGCACGTAGCACGCGTAGCATTTCGTAGACTCGTAGACAGTCTTAAGGATTATGTAAACGTACAAACAAAACCCCGATATTATCTACAATCTGTAGTAGTCAGGTGCTACGATAAGGTCGTATTTTCAAAGTACCGGTTGAGTCAGTGGGGTATGGCTGCGATGAGAACCAAAATGACCTATTTTCCTCTGTTGGCACTTAGGATTTACGCGGCAACATTCTGCTGATAGGTTGCATAGACCTGCATACTATGATTTATGAATAGATATTGCATATTACGGACTGTATTACGTAGCATTATAGGATGTATAATGTCAGGTGAATTCTTCTTAGGAGTGTAGTTGGTGCATAGACATGAACTAGTGTTCTCTGAAATAGAATGCAACACACACAAAACGAATCATACTAAGTACGGTTATAATGAAAACGAAAAACAACTACGAGGTTGTTTACTTCTAGCTAGGATTTGGGTCGCCAGTGTTTCATATTATAGGTTCTTTAGCCTTTACAAGTTGCGTGACTATTTATTGTAGTTACACATAAAAGTATTGCGTTCAATGGCTCCGGTTAAGCGATAATAGCCAACGAGTTCGATTCGATATTAAACACGCAAGTGTCCGACTAAGCTCACACCTGATTTAAGTTTTACTAACAGTTATATGAATTATATGACTTTTACCTTTTAACCGCCTGATTTTATATCAATTGTGGTGCCCCCAGCGCCTAACTTATAAATAGTAAATACATTTATCATGTTGCCGGAATTGGCCTATTTTTGGGTAGAATGTAAAGTAGATCCAAGAAATTAAATTGGACAAACAATTTATTACGAAAAAAAAAACTGTTTATCCAATTTAATTTCTCTTTAACAACTATTTAATTTAATTTTTAATTTAACAACTATTTTCGGGCCCATTTCGCCTGAATCGTATTCGATACAGGTGGAATGGGCCCGAAAATAGTTGTCGGATAAATCCGACTTAGGCGGTTAAATCGTTTAATTTTATACTTCAAAATATTTAACTTCATATTCTTAAAACTTTTTTGTTATTTTTTGCTTACTTATTTTAAGAGTTCTATGAATGTGTTAACATATTTTATACAAAACATCAAAATAAAATGGCTGAAGAAAAGGCGGAAAAGCCGTCCAAATACTCCTCCACATAGCTGTCATCCGGAAATCTGCCCAGAAGACTGACAGCATTGTCACGTTAAACATATAGCAATGCTTATTCTTCAGCCAAAGAATAAACCGACCTAGCTGTTTTTTTAACTTATTACGTTCTTTTCATAACGGATTTCCAATACAATATATTGTACGGTACAAAATGGGAGCTACAGATATACAGGTATTAAACAACGCGGAAGTTATACATATGAACGTGTTCAACTTTTGTTACGCAACAAAATTTAAAAGTAAACAATACATTATTGTTTCGTGGGAATATGTTTTTGCGAATTTATATTTTTGTTACTGAAAACTAAACCCGTTTCAAATTACACTCTGCACACTTAGTCTGCAACTTTGATAGGGAAAAATCATTATTTAATTATATTGGGTAGTTTTTTTAATAAGACCTAAAATTTGCTCTTGGGCGTATTTAAATAGGACAAAAATCTAGTACCTCATAAACATAGTATGGTCAATGGTTGCAGCTTTTAGTTTTATTTGTAAAATTATACCGTATGTCAAAAGTTATATTGTAGGTCAAGCATAGAACAAAGCTCCGCCAGTAAAATTACCATATGTATTTGCGATGTGTGACTTTTTGTTATTTTTAGCATAGTTGGCATACACAGACTGGTTTAACATCGCTAGGGGAGTTAGACAGGGCTGTGTAGCGTCACCTTGGCTGTTCAACTTATACATGGATAGTTGTCTGACAGATTTAAAAGAGAGTGAGTGTGGATTAAGGATGAATGAGTTGCCTGTCAAATGCCTCCTCTACGCAGACGATCAAGTTCTTCTTGCATCGTCAGCGGAACAGTTGCAAGACATGGTGACCAAGATGAATGAAGCATATAAGATGAAAGGGATGAACATTAATGTGAATAAGACGAAAGTAATGGTGTTTGAAAGAGACGAAAACGTGTCGTTGTGCAATGTGAAAATAAACGATATGAGTGTAGAACAAGTGAATGACTTTGTATATCTGGGAAGTCTGTTTACAAGGGATGGAAAGATTGATGCGGATGTGGAAAGGAGAGTAAATGCAGGAAATAAAGTGAATGGCGCTATACATGGCGTTGTGACCAGCCAGTCTATGTCCGAAAAGGCACGACTGGCTGTTCACAATGGTGTGCTGGTGCCTACACTAACGTATGGAAGTGAATGTTGGGTGTGGCAAAAGAGACATGAAAGTAGAATAAATGCTGTAGAAATGCGTTCCTTGCGAAGTATGTGTGGTGTAACAATTAATGACAGATTGAGGAATGATGATATAAAGCAACGTTGTGGTTTAAAAGAAGATGTAGTAACAAAAATTGAAAAGAGTATGCTTAGATGGTTTGGTCACGTTGAAAGGATGGATGAAAGGCGACTAACGAAAGGTATTTACAAGGCAGAAGTAAGTGGGAACGCCGGGAGGGGACGCCCTAGAAGGACATACAAAGACCTTATTGGTGAGGTTCTTCAGAAAGGTCAGGTGCGTAGTACTCGCAACCGGCGTGTGTGTATGACAACATGTATGAATGTAAACGAAGCAAAAGAAGTATGTAAGAATCGTAGCATATGGCGCTCTGTAGTTTCTGCCTACCCCCATGGGAAAAAGGCGTGAGTTTATGTATGTATGTATGTATGTTTAGGTGCTAGTAGAGCGATAACAATACTGAACAACCTAGCACTTCCGCGCGGCTTCGACGCTAGTCGAAACTGTGCCAACATGCAAAAATAGCGTGAAAAATCAATTGAACCGTCCAGACAGTTAGTTGGTCATCCCTCGCCTTGCAGTTTAACCGCGAGTCTTCGCTGTTCCACAACCCCCTAACTTACTCTTATATGTCTTAGATTTTTTTTATAACTAATAAACAACTTTGTATGTAGGTTGTACTGTAGTCTAGACGGAACTTGTGCTACGTAGAGTTACGTAGTTTGCTTGTATTACTTTCTTGCGTGTACAGTGTGATGCATGTTATTATTTGTGACACGGAGCTGTCTAGTGTTTTGTACGTGTAGTTCTGACGCGATTCACATTGGTTGGTGTGTGATGTGTAATGTAAGCTTGCATATTGTCCGGCATGTAAGGATATAACCCACGTACATGTGCAGGAGTACGAGGAGGAGGGGAGGCGCTCTCGGCGTCACTCGTCCCCGTGCAACTCGCGAGAGGGCAGCACTACAGCACTTCACACGCAACACTACGATGATTCCGTAAGTCATTAATTAATTTTTACTTTGTCCCACAGAGTTACAAAGTTATTAAAATTGTGTGCTAAACTCCTGCAACTTAATCCGTACATTCTTCTTACCAAAATTGGGACAGTACAACTACAGAGTTAAGTCGTTAAGGGCACACGTCGTTTTCTAGTGAGATTATCTAGCTAGTGTAGCGGAAAAGGCAGCTAACTTCGCGACATGGATAAGACATTTAACAAATCAAATTGCAATTTAGGAAATTAGGACCGGTTACGTATAGTGCTAAATTTATTATCTTATTGCAACAATTTTTGCTATCCAATCACGAACTACTGTTAAACTTCGCATAACAATATTTTTTGTTTGTCAAGAGGAAAATCATTTTATTTCGTGTAAATACAGAACGATAAGGTGTATTATAAAACTTAGAATAAGCTAGAATTATTGGTAAACTGCGTGTATGAATCTTGGATAAACCTTAACAAACATTGATATTTACAAAGGTAAATGTTATGACATTTCAAGTCAATAATGCTGCATTTAAATTTACTTTTTATGTCGATACCTACTTACTTTAAAGATCAAGTTAGTCCAAACTTTTTATCGCGAGAATATACCACTTCGTTGTGCACAAAAATGTAGGTATAACTAAGTTATCGAACAGTTTCACTGAAATAAGCAGAAGCTCTTGTTTATATGTATGTTTGTTAGAAAACCGTGGATACCCACCAAAACTCATTTATAACTGAATAGTTTGGCACCGTGCCAGGCCTCTGACACGGCCATCTTGATCTCACAGGTCCATCTAAAACGTTGTATAAAATATTACTAGCTTATCTAAGCAATTTCTACAATAGATATACATAGATCGGATGAATGTTTAAACAGTATTTGTAAAATATTTCTTTCAGAGCAAATTAAATAAATAAATATTCCACAACTTTTTCAATTGAGATTGAAATCGTTGTTCAACATTACTTAGGGACCTTAATATCATTACACACATTAAATAATATTCAACGATACATCAATGTTTATTTATAAAAAGTATTTTAATACTTATCGAGATTCAATAAACTTATTCTAAAATAATGTCAGTCTAATTAACTATGTCTAATCGTAGCTAACAATATTACTGGTTTCGTAGTTAAACGTAATTCAGTACACGATAATAAGCCATAATTTTTTTTTCTTTATGGCTAGTAAAGCAAATAAATTGTTATTTAGTTAAACAAAAGAACAAATGTATGCAGATTAATACTGACAACCTTTTTACACAAGAATACTGAATGTATTTACAATCACTGCAACATTGTAACACAAAATTGAAATTTTATATGTCTGACAAAGCTCCTCTACACTTGTCATTTCTGTTTATAATACCAGGGGCATTTGACATTCAGATATATCCACTCACTTTTAAATCTTGCATTTAATATGTCATGGGTAAGATTTGTGGTTTAGTATTTCATACAAAGAAGTGGTTCTATTGTGTGATAAAAATGTCTGGCTTTTCTACATTGCCAATCGGTTCTGCTCCGCTAATAATGAAGTTAATTTATATGTCGATCACTAAATTGAATGTTTAACAAAATAATAACACTATTACTAGTACCTATGATAACAATAACCCCGGCGATAAACACGTGTAACACGCGGCCGTAACACTTCGTGAATTTAGCAAATCACGTTCATTTGGATCGAACAATGTGCGTCAAAATGCTTGTGCGTTTGGGTTATTATGCCATTGGCTTGGGTTAAACCTAATTTAGACCTAAATCTCAGTTAGGAGGTCATAGTTTCTCTTGCAGTGATCGACGTAGCTCTTCTGTCGCCTTAGTCAGGTCTTTGTCATGGCGGCGTTGCTTGCCAAGATCCCCTCCACAATCTTCTAAGTAATCCTTCGGCGGTTCGACGGGATATTTACTCCCGAATTTTGGCCGAGGAATTCTGACGCGTTTGACATCGCCCAACCAGCTCTCCATTTTCGATGTTTGAATGTTTGATTCTGAAATTATAACATGAAGCTATTAATTTTAAATACCTAGGCAACACGTAAAATATTATTCATCTTCATCTGCCTAGCCTTTTCTTAACTATATTGAGGTCGGCTTCCAGTTTAACCGAATGCAGCTAAATACCAGTGTTTTACATGAAGTGACTGTCTTTCTGACCTCCAAAACCCAGGTACTGGGTAGACGATACCCCTGGGTTAAACCAGTTGTTAGACTTTCGGTCTTCTGACTATCTGTAACGACTGATGACAAATATCTACAAGTGACAGCCGGGGCCAACGGCTTAGCGTGCTTTACGAGTCACGGAGAGGTCTTGAAATGTAATGAATGGTCAGTCATCAGAAGAAGTAGGTGAACTGCCATAGATCAACAAATGACAGCCGGGACCAACGGCTAAGGAAGGCAAGTACAATATACCTAATACGATTTAAGAAAATGTTATCCGCATAATTACACAGTACCTAAGTACAACGAAACAATTCAACGAAACAATTCAACACGACGGAACAGTTTAGTAGTTGTGTAGTTTGTCTGATACAAGATCTATTGCACCAACTAGGAAACTGTTAGTAGAAGTCATTAATTGAAACAGATTCAATCATATCTGATCGGGTAAGTACAGGCCATGCAAAAACTAGCAACACGCACTACTTTGGCGCAGCACCGTTGGTCAATAGTTGTGCAAGTAACGATGGTCATTGGGAGTGGTGAAATCCTAAATAAGCGCGGTTTCATCTCGGCGCCAGGCGTGGGTGCCGCCGTCAGGTAGTGTCGAGACATTTATGGTAAGGCAACACAGAACCATGTTGAAATGATTACACAAGTAATCTTAGTTGATCCGAGAAAAAACGGCGCCAGTGACATTAATAGTGAATTCATTTGGTGCAGGACTAAACCGGCTATTAAATCCAAATGTATCTCAACATTGCCATTCATAATCCTCAAAGATCCCAGGTGGCAACATATCAATGAATTTCACCCATCTATCATTTATCAGAAATTAGTCTCTTATTGTATTTATGTAAAGGCACACTTAATAAGAGGTGTAATATAAATTTTATTGGTATCGAACACCACAACTCAATAAAGCTAAATTAACTTTCGTTTGACAAGTGTATTATAAGAAGGCCTCGTTAACTGATATTGTTTTCTATGGTAATTCTATCTCAATCGTTCTCGTTCGCTTGGTAGCATAAAAAGTGATTAATAACTAGTCAGTCGTTCCGCGCATCTTAAACGCAAAGACAAAGATATTTTATTGCACGAATAGCTTTCTCTAGCGAAAGTGTTGCTAAACGCGGTGGCATTATTTCTCTGTGACGCTTTCAAATACAATTTGCTTCGTTATTAATAGGCACTTGATTTATGGGCTCGACGTGATCGTATTCAAAGATTGTCAAATCAAAACGGTAAAGGGTAGTAACTATGTAGGATTCCGAATGAATTGAAAAGATTTGCCCCTAAGACTTGTCGAGTCACTAATATTAGTTCCTGAGAAATATTTAAGTCGGAAGTAAGTTATCGAAAAGTGTAGCTAGCTATAGAATATTAAGTATATTATCCATGTGGAAGTTAATCCGAGACGGTGTCGTAATACACGTAGGTAATATCTGAGAAAGCGGGCCGACAGAGTCAAATGCATTTACAGGTCCGGTAGTTGATTCAGATCGTGACTCACTAGCACCTACCGTGGGTGAGATCCGACACGACAAGCGGACACCCAAACGAACCACGGAGAAAAAATTCTCAGAAACACATGACTGTAACGACAGCGATATCAGAAAAAATAAGATAAGATATCGGTATTGAATAACGTTATGACGTTATTGCATGAGTGAGAAAACAATTGACACTGATATAATAGTTTTATGCAATTATTTTTCGTCAATAAAAGCAATAAGTCCGATCACTAACTTTATTTGAAAGTATGAAAAATTGGGTCGACATTTTGTAGAAAACGAAACTTTTTAGTTCTCCGTAACTGGATTATCAACTCCAAGCAGTGCTGATCAATATTTCTTGTGAAAAGCAAGCTAACACTATCTATAATACTTTGTTTCAAATAAACAAACTACGTTAATAACGATACGAGTACATGTTGCGCTTGAGAGGAGCATAGACTTGCCGGAAGTAGGACGTCGCGTGCGCATCGCCCACGCCTTTTGTCGTTTGTCAGTATTAATTTGTGCATGTAAATAAAGGAAAGTACATTATGATCATGTATTCATAGTTTTTAGGTGACTTAAAAGCCTCAGCTATCACTTTTGTAGGCACTGAGATATTTTTATCACTCATTAAGAAAATATGTCATACTTAAAATGTTTCCAAGGAATGTTAAGTTAACCACGGTGTAATGGTGAGATAGTGTCACTTTTACGATGCTTTAAATTGCTTTGGTACGTGACATCGTAAGTAACTCATGGGATCTATAACGATATG
The DNA here is from genome assembly GCA_921972225.1 of Euplexia lucipara. Classification (NCBI taxonomy): domain Eukaryota; kingdom Metazoa; phylum Arthropoda; class Insecta; order Lepidoptera; family Noctuidae; genus Euplexia; species Euplexia lucipara. The sequence continues at coordinate 17,118,581 of OV179146.1, forward strand.
GTACTTTCTCTTTCGACTTATTTATAGGTTCGGTTAAGGGATTCGAAATGATGCAGAAACTAAATTGAGAGCACTGTCTTAAAGTATCTACGTATATAGTTTTAATAATAATAATCCAACCAAACAACTAAACACATATTAATATGTGTCTACCTTCCTTAGCAAATAGGTATGGATCAAAACATTCAATTTATCTGCAGTATGCAATGATATTATAAGTAAAGAAGTGTGGATAGGTTACCTAAATAGCATTCGATCTTCAAAAACAGCTCACTAACGCAGGCACGCGTCCGTTGACTGCGGTGCGACGCTACACTGAGGAAAATGTGGCTAGTTAGCCACATTTTAACGTTTCGCTAGCTGAGCGCTAATAATCTATCTACAACTTTTTACTTATAATATCATTGGCAGTATGCATCAAAAACTAGAACTCAAGTTGTAAAACTGTTGAAGAATTATTATGCAAATAATTTCTGTCCAATTATGATAAAACATTCAACTATTCAATAAACACGTGATTAAGATTTTTAGATAGACACTTAGTTGGGGGCAGTAGACCACTAGACCAGTGAATCGTAAGGTGCCAACAAGTAGGATACTTTCGCTACAAAAACGACATTATTGTATAGTGTCACACATTGAGGTAAGTGTGTTAGACATATCTATGGCAATTGTATGTAATGTACTTCTCATGACAATTTGATACCGTTACCTTGGCGATATTAGTGATAATATACCGACGTTCTACTTAGCAATTCCTTTTCGACGCCGCCGCCGCATCTGTGCAAGTGGGCTTCGTGATGTCCGTGTCATTCGCTTGTTTTTAATTAGCAATTGCTGTTGCAATACATTTGTTAATGTGTTCATCAGAAATGTGTCAATTTATAGATTGGTGCGATTATTTACTTATTTTTCTTTTCATTAGGGAATAATAACCGGTGATTAAGGATTTGAAAATATTTCTGAACGCGCCTCTGGATAAATATAGTGTACCTACTAGGTACTGGCATACCGCCTGGTATTTACCAAATACGAGTCTAGCACAATACAGGCACAGCTGTTTACCAGAAGGAAATTATATAACCAAAATGCAGCACCTGCGCGATTATTATAGGTACATTAAAATGAACCAATAAAACAGTTCTTATAACGGAAGAATTACCTACATTGTAAACGTTATTTGCATAATGTTGACCAATTCAACACAGGAAACTGAAAAGATTGAGCGTCTAAACAGGAAGAGCAGGGGGTACTTGTATGGTCTGACCCAATATTTCCTGCAATTACTTGGCGTTTCCCGTAAACTCGTCGTGCCACTTTCTACTTCGTGTTTCTGGAAATGTTTTAAGTTGTCGACTTATATTTAAGTGTTTATTTTTACTTCACTTGAGCCAAACAAGTTGTATAAAGATACTGAGCATAAAGGTTGCTACTTTATTCACTTTAGTTAACTTTTTTGTAAAAAGGAGATTGGTACTAAACTGGTTTCAAAAGTTGTTGCCTTCTGGACCAGCGGTTATTACTTCCGATTAATCTTTAAAAATAAAACAATGACTTACGAAAGGTTATGAGATGGATAAAGAAAACGTAACAGAAAATAGAACTTCTCCTAAAAGCAAGATACTGAAAGCCTGATAGTTTAGGGATGAGACTCTTCACAGGTTGAATGTATTTCGTGCAAGAATGTAATCTTATAGAAAGTTATCTAAAAGCCTGTTAATTAATCAAAATAATAACGGTTTCTATCCAACTTGTCGTCAAATTGTACAGACTCTAGGCTTTAAAAACGATCCTACAACACGCAATATATAAATGTCTGGGTATGAATGACATAATATAGTTGATCCGTCACTCATAATATTGGACACGAAACTGACATATTACCTAATGCTGTAATATGAAACTTACAGTAAAATTTAGTTTGAATTCTCAACATATTCGCACAAAAATGAATGGTGATCGTTTCACAGTATAAAACATATTTAAGCTAGAAAATGTATTTTAGAACGAGCGCTCGGGCTCATGTAGCGAGTTCACGAAGACGAATTTGCATAAGTATGTTAGTCTTGGAGAAAGGAGGTAGGTACTTATTGAAAATCATATGGCTTTGTGCCGTTCGATGGTAAAATAGTGCAAGGGTTGCAAGACGGGTCTCGTCAGTCGGTGAACGTCCGCTTTGTTTGGCTAGCGGGACAGCAACGTTATGCTATCACGAGCGCTCTCCCACGCCACCTCGCTAATTGCTAGTCTTGTTTGTCCATACAAACCTGTTCATGTGCTCACGAGCCTCAGCGGAGCAAGCTCATTTGCCTATACCGCCTATTTATTATTTATCTACTATCGTCTGACTCATTAATTCTGTCCACGGAAATACAATAGCAATGACAAGGTTCGCTCTATTGGACTGTTGTCGGCGGCTAAACAAGTGTATCGGTATTGTGAATTTAAATGGAACACCGTCGTTTGGTTAAACACTTAGTTTGGCGACATGTGATGAAAAGCATTATAGCTATGTAATTTGTGTTGCAAAACATTTATCTTAAAGGTACCTCCTCTTTAACTAAATCATTTTTGATCGTATCTATCGGGTCGGATATATTATTTTATGAAAACAATTCCTCTAGTCTTTACAAACCATCCAAAATCAAGTGCTACGAGTATTAAATAACGACTTGTAGTGTTCTGTGTAGTTTCTAGGGCTCGCTGCAATCTCTCCATGTTGGTCGTGCGCTATTGTGACCTGCGGGTCGACATTAATCTCTACCTACACAGCTTTCGCGTACCGTAAACCTAATATATTAGCCCAATCAATGCCTCTCTCCCCATTCGTATACTGCTTATTATAATGGGGTTGTGTTGTAGTAAATGTTTCCGTGCTTTACCGTAATAATAAAGCATTTACGTAAACGACTTCGCAACTATAATACACTAATATTAATCAAGTAAAACGAGAGAACGGTTCTTTTTCAAGGGCCGGAAAGCTGTCTCTGGTACCAGTAAACTGTATAAGGAAGGTGTACTGTAACATTAACCCCTTTGCAAGCCACGGCTCCGGTTCGTGATCTCAACAATATTTCTCTCGTAACGTTATCTCGTGAGCGATACAATAGAAAATAAAGACCTGTCGATTTAGCACGATAACAAAATTATGTAGAAACATCGTTACTATATCCTATCTTGTATGTTATGTATCAGAAGTCAGAATTGCGGCAAGTACATTACAATATAAAAGATACCTAGTCATTCGGTAATACGATCGTTTTTGAAATTATCCAATTTAATTTTATTACTATCATTATTCTTAAACGTAAACGTACTTAATCCAATGCATGATTCAATATAGTTAAGAGTAATATGTAGGTCTACATTGAGAAATAGAATTGTTTCGGTCAAACATAGCAGCCTTGATATGTTTGATAGTCTAATGCACTTAACCCAATCTCAATAGTGCTCGCCAGCTATCTGATGCCTATACCACTGGTTCTGAATCTCTACTAGCAAATGGTGTATAAGTAATAGTCTACGATTCCATTCCAATCGTAGAAAGCGTGTCATGGAGCTTCGCCGGCTGTGTTGTGGATAGATAAAAAAGTGCATATTTTACGATAACACAATAGCAATACAGACATCTCTTGAAGGCCTTTTGTCGAGCTGCGCTGTCCTTGTTGCATTCAACAAGTCAGTCACGCAAGACGCTATAAAACACAGGAAAATAATATCTAATTTTACGAAATACTAATGCAAGCTGATTAACAAATCTTTCTGGTTATCGGTCATATTTTCCAATTGTGATTTGGGCGTCTGTAAATGTCTGCCACAGTAAAAATAACAGGCACAGTTAGTTACTAAAACGAAAAAAAGACGTAAAGTTCAAGTCTTTGGATTGGTTTCATTACTTTATTATATTGCACCGAATAACATAAAAATATACTCAATCTACTTTCTCCGCTAGTTATTAATATGATCAATATCATTATGAAACCAAGGATATTATAAATTGACAAACATGTGATAGGTAGGTATAATAATTTCGCCAACGCCAAAGTCGTCCACGACAAGCAGGAATTGTAACTTGTAAAGTAATAATATATTATCACTGAATAATTGAAATATAAATAAACGTGACCTTTGTTAAAAATTATATTTCATGAAAATAAGTAAAATGCATTCGTTTTATCTATACTATATGTCAAGGAACTCGAGTCGTGACGTGCTCCGTAACAAAAATTATAACATAACAAGATAATAAAAAACACAAAGCACAAATGATTCAGATTTATAACAAAGATTACCTTTGCTTTAATTTTTAGAAAAAAACGGAATCTGCCGCGTAGTGCGCTTCTCATAATATTATACAACAAAGTGAGACAAGGACCAATTTTTTTGTCCATGGCCCGAAAAGAACCGGCCGAATGCAAGCTAAACTTGCTTTGATGAATGTGTTCTGAATAACGAACTATCATATGTACTCCACATGATCGTACTACATTATATTATGTAGTATGTAACACACAGCGATATAGGTACTAGTACAAACTTAAAATCAATGATGACCTACTAAGCTATGTTGCTATTGAAACCATGCCTTTCCACTAGATATTTAAAACATCTTTAATAAAAGAAATTTAACTGAAATCTAATCCACGATCTTTATATACCATGTTATTTGGAAACATCACATTTAAATGTCTAAAAACAAAAGGCCCATAAACGTATTGTTTTGTTTATACCCTAGTAAACGATGTTGTAAGCGGATCTTTCTCGTGTATAAATGTATTAAACTACGTTTGGCACACTGGCCTCCATTTAATAATTAACTTACCTGTCACGGTTATCCTGTTGACAGCGAGATTGCACTACCTTCTATTTGTAAACAAGCTAGTGATTGTAAAGTAACTTAAACGTGCACATGTGACGGCGCTTGGAGCGAAACTGACCGCGAGAGTAAAGCGAGCGCCTGGCGCGGCCGGTGTGCGAATCGAGTTCACTTGATACTCAACTGGCTACGCAAGCGTTGCGTCGCGTCGCTTTGCGGTAGAATTGGTTGTATGCCACAGGCAATGGCTATGGCCACCCACGCACACCATTGTCGATTTGTAGTCAATAACATCCCTGTCTCAACACAGAATAATGGAACATCATGTAGGATGGGTACTAAACCACTCAAGTGGAAAATGTTCTAGATGGATTTATGAATGACGTGATGTCTGCTGTGAAAGCCAGCGTTACGTAAACAATGCAGACACAAAAGTGTTTTGTGAAATGATCTATAGCTGAATTAGGATAACAATAGATATTAACTAATTTTATTTATAAAGATTTAATGACAATAAGCACATGCTTAAACACACTTAAACAAATAATTAATACTTAATTTTAAAAGTCATTACTAAGGAAAATTAACAAAAATAAACAAAAAGACAAAGTAGGTACCTACTTTGTCGTACTAAGCCGTACTAGGAATAGTTTCACAGTTTTCGCTTGGTACCAATCATAAATAACGTCGTGTCGAAGCATAACTGAAAAAAGATTTTGTGTGAAGTTCTTGTGTTAATCAAACACAATGGTAATGAACAAATCGACTTACCAGCCCGCACCGTTAGTTCCCACGCGGACATCATCCAAAACTGGACAAACCGGAAATAACCAAGCCAACCACCTGCGATTCCCATGTCTCTTCAAAACTATTTATTTTTTACCACTTCAATCACGCCGCCCGATAAAACTTAATTATAGTTACGATTAACATACATATTCGCTATTGTTGTTATAATTAGCATAAGGCGTTAGTATGTACGCAGCTCAGTGAACTATTAATCTTGTTTTAATTCAAAATTTATTCGTATAATTTGGATGGTTGAATTATTTACACGCTAAGATGATTTTGCATGATTCACTGAAACATTCATTACATTATTTGTAGTGGTTCTAGCGTAGTTATCGGTAGATTTTAACAAATAAACTCAAATAAGTAGATACGTACGTTAAACGAAACCATATATAAACCTGTTGGTCTAGTAGTTAGTGACCCTGACTGCTATGCCAGAGGTCGCGGGTTCGACTCCCACCCAGGACAAGTATATCGCTCATTAAATTCAAAAGGGCCACATTCCGAAAAAAATCAAAATGGTTTTTATTGCATAAAACGTATTAAAATTGATCAATTTTTTATATTCGAAAAAGACACCCATTGCTTTAGCGTTTAAAATGTTCCAATCACACAACTACCCGTTGGCCATTTTGCTACATTGACGACTAACTTCAGACTAAAACGGCCATATTGTTAGTTGTGACCCGGCAGTCTGCGTGAGCGCACGTCATTTTTATTTAAAAAGGCCACATTCCGGAAAACAACTGGTGTCGAAGTGATAGATTATAGTGAAAAGTGCCATATTTTGAAATGTGACCGTTTTTAATAAAGAAAACACGTGAGTACAATATTATTTAATAAGAAAACGTGCCATATTTTGAAACGCGTCTCTTTTGATTTTAAATACTACAATTTTGGTAATCATTTATTGAAACAAAGGAGCAGTATTTGGAATATGTCTGTTTTGTGTATAAAATTAGTTTAAGTTTGGTAAGAATTGTTTAAACAATAATGTACTTTTTTGTTTAATGGCTATTTTGATGTTCGTGAGCTATGATGTCTAAAATTTTTTTTTATTACAAAGTGCAGTATTTTTATAAAACGGTTTTTTTATTGCTGGATAACCCGACAGAAGTTGTTCTGTTCAAATTTCAATTGGCTGAGCAAGTTTTTTAATTTTTCCTTCGTTCCAGGGCCGCGATGACTCTTTCGAACAAATTCCGCGACCCCGGCAGGCACAGGCCCTAGCGGGCCCCGTCTTGAGTGCTGACAGCTCTTTGAGGCGCGCGTGGAACTCAACGCGCCGTCGACCCAGGCCTGGTTTTGATCAGACGGCGAGCCACCCAAAGCTCGCCGTCCGCAGACCCGCGCCTACGGTGGCCGAGAATCGCCCTGCGACTCTCGACGCCCGGGGCGTGTTCTTCTGTTGCGGCGGCTGGGGCGAGAGGTTTCCCTCTCCCTCATGCGTTCGGCCTCCTCTTTCGCAAGCATTACTGCTTCTCAGAAAGAGGTGACCGCTTCCCATGCCTCCTCGCTCCGTACCATGGATTGAACCAGGGCCGGACGCGAGAGGTTGCTGCCGCCGATCGCCCCGACGAGGACACGGCGGTGCTCCGCTCAAGCAGGGCAGACCTCCACCGTATGCTCTACAGTATCCTCCGGACGGTCCTCACAGTGTTGACACTCGGGCGTTACCTCCCGCCGAATTCGAAACAGGTATCTCCCAAAACAACCGTGTCCGGTGAGTACCTGCGTCAAGCGGAAGGTAATAAGGACGCCTTGGCGCCGCTCTAGCCACTCCTTAAAGAAGGGACTTATTGCCTGGATTACGGCGTGCCCAGCGCTGGGTTGCATTGCAACAGTCGCTGTCTCTATACCGCCATCTTGCCGGAGCTCCGTCCGCTGTGCCGCAATTTGCCGCGGCATGAGAGTCTCGCCCCTGCGCCTCCACGCGCCCTTCATAGATGAGCGCAAGGGCTCTCGCCTCTAGGTCCCATGGCGGCATTCCAGCAAGGAGGTTCGCGGCCTCGCCAGAGACCGTGCGGTATCCCCGGGTCAGCCCCCCGCCCCCCCCCCCCGCCCCTCTCAGCTACCTACATCATTGTATGGCATTCTACCTACATCATTGTATGGCATTTTCGAAAGATTCTGTACCTACTTCAAAATGAAATGAAAATATTAATAAAAGATCTATTAAAGGGTATGTGCCTTTTTGTGGTGCTATTTCCTTTTTTCATAGAATGAATAGTCGCGCACATCGAATTTTGAACATGGTCAGAACAAAAAACGAAGATCTTTAAACTTCAACACACAATAATACAGAGTTTGTCTCAACTTCCAACTCCGCCGATCAAAGCTTGCCATCCCCGTCCTTCTTGTCTGATAATCTTATGATACAAATTCCATAGCTGCTGACAGCTTAAATAATCTTAATCTGTCGATACTTGATGAAAGTACTGTATCTGATGTGATAAGTTCAGAAAAAAGAGCTAATTTCGTTGTTGAGGAAAGTACAGAATGTGAATCAGATAGCAGCTCCAATGAATCTTCATCTACGAGTTCAAGCACAAGTTCAAGTACGGAAGATTTCTCGTCAGATGATGAAAGTTGAGACTGATGGTTTTACAGACTGATTTAGGAAGATGTTTAATTTAAATACGTATTAAATAAAGAATTTATTGTAACGACTCGGAAAATAAATATCGTAGATCTCATCGTTATTACTAGTTCTTAGGTCAAGGCTTTATTTTATTTTATGAAACATATTATTTTCTAAGTGACATTGTTTGAATAAAGAGTTGATAGTTGTTGTTTGTTGCTGCATTTACTCGTAGTAACAACATTGATCTCATTGATAGTTTGTGTTCTGTTATTTTTTTTAAGAATTTTATTTTGTGTATGAATTTTAAATGTTGCCTGTTTTGCAGTCTTTTTAGTAGTTATTTGAATGATGCATAGTCACCTTTATTGATTAATTTTGTTGAAACGTTATAACATCACAAACTAGACTTACAAAGTGTCAGATATTGCATTTTTAACTATAAAAACAAAATCTTTTTAGATTCTACCATGTTTTATTTTTCAATGAAACCATTTTATGTGATTGATTTTGCATGTTTGTATGATTTTTAGTTGTAACACAAGTGTGTGATTTTTTATTTCATGTTTTTTAAAACATTTAGCTAAAGAACGACGTAAAATTTGAAATTAAACTTATTTTTTGTATGATTTGTGGCCTTTCATTTAATAAATTCATATGACATTTTGACTATTTTTATATACAAAAGGGACTTATTTGACTTTGTACGTTTCTGGGTGAAAGTTACAGTCAAAATTATCTTAAAAGTAAATAACGGTTTAAAATACGCATCGAATGGTATATTTCACATGTATATATAAAATATGATTTACAAAATAATACGAAAAAACGACGGCCAAAACTTCAAAACGCTCTCCTGTAAAAAATGAAGTTTTTGGAATAATAACAACATTTTATTTTCTCCACCACATAATGGAATGTGGCCCTTTTGAATTTAATGAGCGATATGTGTGATGAGCACGATCATTTGTTCTGTGTCTGGGTGTAATTTATCTATAATATGTATTTAGAAATATTTAGCGCTACTGCTGAGCATGAGGTCCCGGGTTCGATCCCAGGGTCGGGCAAAGTGTTATTGAGTTTTTCCATCTGGGATTTCTCAGTAGCAGCCCGGAGTCTGGATTTGTGCCCGATTGATGGCATTAGGCTCGCCCCCTATTACATGGGACTTAAACATAACTGGCGAAATGTGGGTGTACTAGGTACACCTCTGCCTAGCCCTCCAGGGATACAGGCGTGACGTTATGTTATGTGTTAGAAATATATAAGTATGTTTATCAGCTGTTTAGTACCCATAACACAAGCTCTCAAGCTTAACTTGGGACTAAATGGCGTTGTGTGAAAAGCTGTGGAATATTTATTTATTAATTTATATAAAAGTGTCGTTTATGGCAAGGTTGCGGTCATTTATAACTTTTTTAAGTAGGTATATTTCTAATCAAATCCAAGTAATGTGTAATATTTTTTACCAAAATTTGACATTTTTAGACGAATCTTAAAGTTGATACTAAATACCTATTCAAAGTTTGTCCAACTGTTCCACTTATCACACGTCAGACCACATTTTGTAATTTTGTTCTGATTTTTGTCCGTCTCCATAAAAATACTCAAATAAGCAGCTCAAAGGCTCGCACAGGCGGCGTATACCATGTATTTTCCATACCCTAATATAACCAGCCCTATAACTTTTTACGTGACTGTTCAGCATCTTACATTTATACGGAAATTAAAACAAGTAACTACCACACTTCTCCGATTACATCAAGCATAATACTGATCATGCGGTGGGTAAAGCGCTGAAGGAATAGCAAATCCGTTGAAAGTAAATAAGTAAACACTCAACATATAACTAAGTGAAGTTATAAAACATCTTTGTTATATGCTCCATTCATGAAGCGTTTGTTATGTAAATTATATAGATGAGTAGGTACTTATGAAAGAAATAAATTACAAAAAACATAACAATACAAAGTTTGAAACGGAACCGTATTAGCTGTCTCTGTCATAAAAGGTATATACCTATTGGTCTTCGTATTAATGATGAAGGATCAACAGCAAAGCAATAAAAAGATGTTTAGATACCGCGGGAGTAGGTGACTTTTTAAAAAAAACCTCCATAGTGAATTCATAAAGAACAACTCGGAATAGAGGATAGGTTTAGATCATTCACAAATACTACTTTTGTCGACCTTTAATGTAGAAATGGTTCAGGATAAAGAAAATTTTACATGCGATCTCAAAAATGTTCGTTTCTTGTGGCGTTTATAGGATGATTTTCTTATGACCTGACACATTTACCTATATAATTTACCTGGCTATAAACTCGAAAATAAGTAAGGCTTGTTTCAACAAAGTAAAACTGTATGGTGTTCGGACTCATTCATGGTCAGTGACTGCTGTATCAGGGAGAGGATACAGCAGTCACAGATATGATTTCAGACAAGACTCGTTTCATATCACACTCATTTGTCCGTGTTCGTAAAATGGTATTGCCTAACAATCGGCTAAGTAGCTGAGTCTGTACAAGATAACAAACCTACTTAAACAGCCCTCTTTTTCCTTTCCATATAAAAGGATTCTTGTTTGAAAAGTGTTCGGCGATGGCCTCAGTCCTTCTTACACAATTGTCACGAATTTTGTTTCTATTGTCCATTGTATCAAACCACTTATTTCTAAACACGATTTCGTTTTCAAAAAGAGTAGGTAGTTCCGATTGGAGTCTACGTGTTGTTTAACAGTTTTCTCGAATTCGATTTATTTACAGTACTATAACAGACTGTTGCAATTTGCTATTTGTGTATATGTGTGTATTTAGTCATATTACTGGATAATTCTAATTACTTTCTACCTATGTGGTCTAGTGATCATTGGACACCTCTCAATTGACCACACACACGTGTCTGACACATACTGATCATATTTCACGCAAAGAAAGTCTGAAGGTAATTCAATCAATCGAGTATTTACACCGATTAGTGAAGCGTACTCGGTGGTTGGCAAAAGTGAAATTATCGGCGGCTTTGTTCGATACGGTTACAGTATTAGAGCGGGTTTCACTAACAGGGCGTGGCATTGTCTCCAGAAGCTTTCACAGTTCGCAATACATAGCTTACCAATAGTTATATGTTGACTTGAACGTATTACACAAGAGTTAAACCCGACGACTATAGTCCCGCTAAACCAATAGAGGAGTGAACGAAATAAACTTGTCATCTTATATGATGGAATCGAAATCAATAAGTGCGAAACGGTCCTGTTACTGTGTGTATAAGGACTTTCCCTTGTAGAAACGTGAAACTAAAATTATATTTACTGACTACTTCAATATGCTCGGACTTGTAGGTACTTAATATTAACTAGCTACTATTTTATTTGGTTATAAGCGACCGAATTTTGGGACTGTTAAGTTTAGAAAGTGCAAACTAGTGTTAGGTACTTATAATAATGAGCCAATGAATAATACGAATTTGCTTTATCAAACTAAATATTACTATCATATTTTCCAGTAAAACAGTCCATTGAAGTGATAATATTAGGACATAATATTAGTTAGGGCATAATTATATAGCAGCACAAAAAGACAACATTTTATTTAACTTGCTTGTGAATCCAATATCTATTGAACATTTTATTTAACTTGCTTGTGAATCCAATATCTATTATGTAGCTATCGTAATGAGATTAACCTGTACAAAAGACTTACGCTGTTATTTATCGTCCTGATTACAGTTCATTCATCGACGATATTATTGACTTTCTTTACCCATAATAGATGATTTATAAGCGACCAAGCTCAGTCGCAAAATTTCACATATTTTTTGTTCAAAGTTAAGTGATAGAGCTTCTCATGATATTTTTACATTGGCTTCTTTCAATAGAGTTGAAAGCGTTGTAAACAGCATGAAAATGAAAATAGATATTGGCGAAACGATAATCCGTTTTCTATATTTTATTAGAAAGTTTTTTAATTATTTCGCAACACGAAGTGATGAGGTAAAGTTAAGACTTGGATATTATTAGTTATCTATCTAAATCCAACACAGAATCACACTTATTATTATAAATGACTGTGTAATGTTCGTGGCCAACACTTGTACTTACACGTGCCAATTTTACGTAATTAAACAGTAGTTACACTTGTAACTACTGTTTAATTGGCAATTACTATTCACGTTAATAGATAAAGAGTTTACCGACGTATAGAGCTGTTAGAGTTTCATCTGGCACACACCCAACGGTAACACCAAGCCTTCATACATTGTCATTATTCGTATCTACAGTTCAATTAATTTTGGCTGAATTTAATTTTGCTGAAATCATAAAGTATCTAACGGATATTGAGATTTGGAACATAGATAATAGAGCAGTTTCGTTTGTAATTAGGACTGCCAATGACTGCGCATCGTTATTCGATGAGACGATACCGGGTTATCTTTAGAATTTATAAGCCAACGGTACTTGAAGAGTAAAATAACACTTTAATAATTCTCTATTGTCACGGAAGCGGTTTAAACGCTCAGCTGATCTTGCTTGGGGTTATAAATGTCTACGCCGCATGTACTTAGACTTCGCTTGAGTACTCTGAACGTATTGTAACAGCAGCCAGATAACACGTATTTACTTAATAACTCCTAAAGAGCCGTAAACGTCACGACCTAAAAACTTTCAACTCGTAATGTGTGTAGCCTCCATTGTAACGGACTTCATACACTAGCTCCGTAATCGTATGTGTGTGTTACGTATGATTACGAATTAAGATTGTAAGCGTGCACTTACAATAAAACTACGGGAAAGGTCAACGCGAACTATAAAAACACTAAAAAAAATATTCGTCTATGCGTGCAGTCACGACAACTGAAACAAGCGCTAGGTACCTTGTATATTATACATAATATACAAGGTGAGCTGTGAGTATATTTTGTGAAGCCAGGCAAGCTTTAATGAGGTAGTTTATATCTGATTCTTAATCTAAAAGGATAATAACTCGGTAGGGCTTGGTAGACTTGATCAAGTCTCTTTGGATGTATCGAGTACCAGATCGTGCAAGCTTAGGAAGTTTTGTATACGTATCTTTTAAAATCCCATTAATAACCTTTGATCTAAAAAAACAAAGGATAAGATGAACCACACACAAGCTGTACTACCATTGCTTTTCATTTTAAATTTTTCTATGCAGATTTGTTTATAATATTTAACGGCAAATATTTAACTAGGTAAAAATGGAATTGTGATTCGCCGAATAAGTTCGCCAACTAAGTTCGCCGATAATAAAATATAGATAACAGTGGTTCGGGTGCTTGTATCGGCGACCGGTGCGCGTCGTACATCGTATCGGATCGGCGCGTGTCGGACGACATCGCCTGATGTTATCTCATTATTTATAGAAGACGCTAACGAGACGCACCATGTTGCGCCTACTTCTAGATACGGCCCTTAGATACATGCTCGATGTAAACAAATAACCTCTTTATGACAAACTCTAAGCACTTTGCATTTTTTAAGTGTTCCCTATGAAAGACGAATTATTAACCACATGGAAACAATTACTCCAGTATCAGAGAAAGTTAATATCATTCCCTTTTACGAGAATTCTGATAACATATGAAGATTTAGAAAGCCAGGTTTTTATGCAAAATCACATGATTTTTTTAAAATAACTTTAACTTAGAAATTGCATTTGGTTGCTTTGCCAAACGAACAGACTTTGCCGTAACATATTATGCGATATGTGCAAATACCTGTGTATCTACTGTGAAACAAAATGATTATCTTCTTCCACATAATATGTATATTACACAGTCCCTGAACAGACAAAAGAAGTGTTATTTACGAAATAATGAGAAGTTTTTCTTTGAACAAACGCTGAATTTCTTGGCATATCCAAAACACAGCACAATTGATGGAAAGTTAACGCTGCGACGAGGCACACAATATAAACACAATAGGACAAAAATTGTTGCATGACTTGAAAGTTACCAACTAAGTGCCTACGTTATGGCTTGGCAGGCGCTAGATGCACAGTGATAAAATTTTACCATTTTTGTTTCATGCTATCTGACTAATCTGACATGTAGGATCAGGTATGTATTTTTCTTTCAATATCCAAGACTTGTTAAGATTATGTTTTCTATTATAACAGTGTGCGGTGTAACAGACCCTGTAACAATGCAAACAAAACAGAATAAAGGGTTAGTAAGTAATGTTAATTAAGGCTTGGCAAATAATTTCACCTTTACATAACTAAGTAATGTTTTGTAGATAGCTAGCAACTTGTAGTATTTGCTAATTTTTCTAGCATCTTATAAAGTTTTTGATAGAACAACTATTTACTCAATATAGATGTTATGATGTTACCTTACACTTTGTACGAGTATTATCAGATTATGTGTTTTGTGAACCTACTTCGTAGCATAATCGCATCGGACTGAATTTTGAATCTATTAAGTAGGATATATCCTATTGAATCCTATAGTGTACTTGTCTTCAGCTAGATTTATGCTAGATGCTTAACAGTCACTTGAACATTGAACATGACAAAGAACACAAGCGGGTTGCTGTGTGGCAAAACTCAGCGTGTTAGGAGTCGCGAGATAAATGAGTATCGGAGGGAGAACGATCTGGTCCTGAGTGAGTGTGATGTTTCAGTGCGGCTATCTCGAGGGGCTGCGCTCATCACTCGGTGGCTGGACGCAGAAAGTAAAATCATGGTACTGGGGACGACCTCTAGTAAGTGGCCCGGCCTCTCGCCGCCGGAATGACCAGCGAACTGTCCTAGCACATTAACGATTCTTACATTTGCACGAAAATAAAAAAAAGTTTGTTTTTTTATGGAAGTTCTTGCTTCGAATTCAAAACGATTGCTTGGTGTTAGTGAATTACTCAATTATTGTATGTTTTCACTTCTCTTATCGTTGCACTTCATTTCGGTGTTAATTTTGTTAGTAAAACATATTATTTGACCCATGGATTTATTTGGAAGTAGTGACGCACATCTCGGTGATTTAATTTATCATTTCGGTTCTCTCATTAGCGAGTAGAGGTACTTTGTCTTGAATGGATCGAGCTAACGTGCTGCATGAAAATTTAGTATAAACTGATGATCATGTCACAAGTCCGTAATGTAATAAACTTACCAGTACCTAAATAGTGTATTATAAATCAAGTTTCTTATTCATTTATTTTGTATTGAAATCGAGTTTTATTTATTTACAATTAGAGCATGGTGGCGTAAAAGCATAACAGGACAAAAATGCATTTAAAGGTTTTATTTGGTTTCTAGATTTTCTTCACTTATTTGTTGCATTTCCGTTGTTTTCTTATAATATTCAGTTCGTGTCTGCTATATTTCTTGCTGTAACTAAATTCGCCTACTCAGGTAGGTAACGGGATAAGAACTCTCTCCATAATACATTGTAACACTTGTAAAATATACCCACTTTGAACCACGCCACCGAGTGATCGAAACGCATGAATCCAAGCCTCTAGCACACATCTCACTTACAGCTTCTCAAAACATTCGACGTATTATACTCACTGTACCTACATTTTGTAACTGAGAGGCACAAGGTCGTAAATCAAGTCTACCTGTATCGGTATCCACCAGTCGCCGCCGCCGCGGCTTTAGCACGTCGCTGAGTTACTGCCCTCTGCCGCCCAGCTACACGTCTCCTCAATATTCTTAGAGCACCAACTTGTACTTAGAGGCTGAATTGAATTTGCTATTTATTAGCATAGTAGAGTAACAATTTTAGTATGGATGTGTAAAATTAGTTACTAGGACTTAGGATTTGAAGGCATATCAGTAATTTGTATCCTTATTTATGATGTAAATTTTACACACAACAATCGAAAGTGACTTATTGTTTAGCTAGCAATAGAATTGAAAGCAAACATTATGGAAAAGTGGTAACTTTTTATAGGAGTTAGCACACAATTTGTCACGAAGTTTCGACATGAAAGAGGATAGTGGTGCGTTGTTGGAGGAGCGGGGCGGTATCCGGCGGCACCAGTCCATGCAGCGGCTGCAGCACGGCGACGCGCCCGACGAGGCCCGCGCCGCGCGCGTCGTGCCCGATCACCACGGCAACTTGCACATCACCGTCAAAAAGACTAAGCCCATCCTCGGCATCGCCATCGAGGGCGGTGCCAATACCAAGCACCCGCTGCCTCGGATTATTAACATACACGTGAGTATTACAAATCTTTTAACCAACTGAAGCCTTTTTTGTTTCTTTGCTTTGGTGAAGTTTTAATGGATACACGGTCTGAGGAAACGAAGATTTATGTCAAGGCCCTATACATGATTCCTACCTGTGCCAAGAGTCGGGGTCCTGGAAGACGTTTGTACATTCGCGCGTACATCCGACTAGTATCAGTCCGTCATACCCAAAGGGCCACAGCACCAAAATAGCCGATTACAACAGACGCACAAACGCACATCCAAAAAGGCTGCCTCTTCGAGGTCAACTGGCTACCAGCTACGACCCATATCAACCATCCTGTAGTTTATCTGCCGCAGTTCACTCGTATTTATAAGCCTATATTTAAAAGGTGGCATTGATTACGTACAATTGCTGTCATACGAGTAAACATCCACAGCATACGTTAAAGGAAAACTATCAGCTGTATAACGAAATTTCAGACTGTGGCTAAGACTTATTTATTTTTAATTATGATTTCAGGAGCACGGAGCTGCTTATGAAGCTGGCGGGTTGGAGGTGGGCCAGTTGATCCTCGCGGTGGATGGACACCGTGTGGAAGGCCTCCAACACCAGGATGTGGCGCGGTTGATAGCGGAGTCCTTCGCGCAGAGGGACAAACCGGTGAGCCTTCATGTTGCAGTCATGGCATTACACAACCGAATAATCAACAAACACCTAAATGATGAGGAAATCATTTATAATGAATAGCTAAACAATACATTTGATAAAAACAATAATAACAATCCTAAGTCGAGAAATAGTTTTGCAATTATCCACTAAGGATCCAAATCGTTACATAGACCTGAATATATTATGTAATATTGTTATACGCAACGTGCCGCTAAACGTCCGCAGGAGATCGAGTTCCTAGTTGTGGAAGCAAAGAAGTCCAACTTGGAGCCGAAGCCAACCGCGCTGATTTTTTTGGAGGCCTAACATCTACTGTCCCTCCCCGCCAGCGACCCGCCGGCCGCGCAGGGCAGCGCGGCGGCGCGGGCCGGCCTCACCGCGCACACCACGGCATAGCCAACTCCAACCTGCGCTGCCACATGCTGTTCTGAGCACGTGACGTCACCAGGCGGGACAGGGAGACGCTGCGACGAGCCACCACGAACCTTACCGCACCGCCCGACGGGTTTTGGATGAAATCTCTCGAGACCGTGACGCGACCGTCCGACGATGGACGCTACGGGAGTGCTGAAGTTTTTTTAAAAGTTTTCTAGGAGAGTAGCTATTAATCCGATTTGAACAGTAGGCGGCGACTGAATTTTATAAAAATGAATCTCCTACTTTTACCGTTTACTATAAGTTCATCTTAAAAATCACAAAATTTTAAAATCACAATTTTTAAAAATTAGAGAGATCGATCAATTCCGCGACTAATTGAATAGAACTAGAATTGTAAAAAGATGACCATAACATAGATCTTTCGAATTTCATTTTGAATCGTGTTAAAGGTCAATGGATCGGCAACGGTGCTACGAGAAGATGTCATGTTTCAAGTAAAGTATCGTCCTCGAGTTCAGAGTCATGTTCCCATCCGTAGTTGTCACTAGTGTTCGTGTAGAGTGCTTCCGGTCGGCACATCGCAGTGTCGCAAGTTCGGCGCGCTCCTAAGCAAGCTCACTTTATGGTTTCGTCGGTTCCATCATTGCTTGTACTGTCATTATGTCAGCTTTAAACTATTCACTCATTTTCGATTAGAAATGAGACCGACAACTTAGTTTCAATTTGAAACCATTTGTTTCAAAATTAAGTACCATTTCGTGAAAACCCATGTTCTGAATACGTTTAGCTGTCTCTTGATTGAAACGCATAAAGTTGTAGATTCGGTTCGTCCTCGGTATCGCTTCGTTTAGTTTGCTTAGAGAGTGTCACATAGAAGGTGCGTCAAACATGTCATTCCATCAGGTAGTTAAGCGGTGAGTTTACGAAATTATGGCGGAGAGGGATTTTAGCCCACTCTTTTATGGATATTTATGTAGAAATAAGTGAATGTGTGCAATATAATCAAATGTTAGATGTTAGAATCAATAAACAGTGTTCGGCGTCGATGTTATAGGCCATCACGCGGCGTGGGCTCGGCCTGCTGGAGTGTAGTGCGTGAGAGTGACGGGACCCGCCGCGGGATGGCCGCTCTGTTCCCGGCTCCGGGTATCGATGTGAGTGTTGCTAGAGCTTTTACTATAACGTACAGCTACAACTGTAGATATTGTACACGTTCCCACAGTAATAACTTGTATTGTATAAATGTAACATGCTATAACTGAACCTCATTACCCCTTATTGTCTCAACAAGCAACCGTTGTAAATATATATACCTGTATCTACTCATAAGCTGTAAATATCAAATTTGAATGTATTGTAATATAAATAATTATTATAAATATTTATTGAAGTTAGTGCCAAAAGCATTTTACATTCCCCCACTAGGCGTGTACAGTATGAGTAACGCAGAGCCATCGACGGTGGCGGGACTCTGCTGACATCAAGATATCTATTACTTACTACAGTTTATCGATTGCTAATCTCACTCAATACGCTTCTAATATTAGGATTTGATCATGATTGACATATACTTTGATTACATCATAACAATACATTGCGTATTCAAGTAAATATCTATTAAAATTGTATACTTTCACGTTGTACATGATATGGCGGCATGAGTTCTTCAGTTCCCTTTGAGAACACTTGTGAATAGTTCAAATTGTGTCACTTATAGACATCCGCCTTTCCCGATTACTGTTTTATCCACAAAAATAATAATGAGCAGAAGTGCACTGAAACAAGTATATTTTGTACGAGTAATTATAGTTAATTTTAAAATTATACCTAATTGTATTTAAAGTACCTAATAAGTTTTTATGATTACAAATTAAGCGGTCATGTATGTAAAGGCAGGCTCGTGTGACCAGCCTTCTATTTGAGTCAATTCATCATTTACGTACGTATTAAACACGTCAAACCAAAAGCAATGTAAGTAGGAATAAGAGATTACTTTAACAACAAACTATTTTAGGTTACCTAATTAATGTGTTTTTGTGGTAATGATTTCGCCAACCTGCAGATTGTTCGTTTCGTAGATTTGTTTACCAACAGCTTGCAGCCGTTTGTTTAGATGCGTCTCCAGCACTACGCCTTTGAATCCCGCAGTGCCTCTCGTTATGGGCAACCTATTAATCCTAAATATTGTAAGCCGTCCATTTGTGTTGCATTTATTTCGTCCTCGGATGCTGTGAGGTGAACGTGGATTTATATCTGTATAATAATGGACCTTAGCTAATCTCAATGTGTTGGTAAACATTTCACAGGTGTTTAGGTGGTGTTTAAACTTTGCGCAGGTGTTTTGTTGAGAAGATCTATGTTGTAGTCTGTTGTTAAGTTTGTCGTTGATGACAAAAATATATTGTTATCTAGATAATTACTTATTGTTTTATTTGCCCCTTGGTTGCTAACCAAATCTAACTGCTACTTACACTCCAAGCTTTATAGAACCTGCTCTTTTGCATGTATAGCAATCGTGTGATAGTGTTGACATAATCCGTAACAATAATTATAATTAGCCCAAATAGATGATCATATTATGTCGTCACATCCGCTCAGTCTAATTCTGTCACCCTTCAAACCCACTGGTTCTTTGTTTGAATAAAATGAAGATTATTTATATAAACAAACCCAGTAACATCCATTCATTGACGACGCATACTGCTTCGGTAATATATTTACTATGAAAAATTCAGCAACAGATAAAGAAGGCAGAAGGCTTCAATACCGGTCCTCATACCTGCTAATCATATACTAATACAAAATAAATGATGATACATAAAACAAAATAATCATCAGTTCTGTGTATGAACCACTTAATGTTAATATTTAGAAAAGAAAACCTTCGAATGATTTCAACGCTTGGGGTCCAGGATCAAGTATTACTATTTACTCATAATGTCCATAAGATATCTGAATGGGAACGCAATATTCCATCCCAGTAAACCATCGGCCACGTGTTTTAACCGCAATGCCATCATAAACGCTTTTAAACACAAAGCAGCCTTTAACCTATTTCTAGATAAAAGGCCTACGGCGTAGCGCTACGCCGTAGCAAGGTACAGAACTATAAAACTAGGGAAACTATTTTTCATTATGTTCTATGTTTTAATGGTATTGTTTATCAAATTTAAAAAGTTAAGCTCTGAATCTCAAAATATGGTTTATAGTTAGAGGTACAGCTTTGTTACAAAATAAATGATCGAAAACATTTTTTCTAATCTACCGACTGTAATTTCCAAATGAAGGATTAATTTACAACAATATTAAAGTATAGGTTCTACATCTACCCGTGTACAAATACTAAGAGCGATAAAGTGTAGCGCATGTTTGATTAAACTTGTACGCCTGCTGTCAAGAACAGAGCAAACACGCTCAATCAATCGTTCACTATTATTAGCCGATAAAACGGCATCAAACTACGTATTCGTAATAAATTACTTAGATAAGTTGATTATTTTAATTGTTATTTCAAGTAAATATGGTCATATATTTGAATTATTGAAATGTTGTTTGTAGGTTAAACTAGCTATCCTTTGTACTGCTCACTAGTAATAGAAGGTACTCAGAGTAAATATACCTACAATAATATCACATGCTCTGTTTTTCAGCGTCTAAAATGTAATGAAATAGTTATTTGTGCAACAAGAGAGCAAAGTCATTTTTTGCTGCGAGTGCTGATTTTGAATCCTGAGCAATTCAACGATTAAATCACGAGCATAGCGAGTGATTCTAGAGTTTAATCCTAAGTGTGGCGAGGGATACAAAGGCACGAGATGCAAAAAACTTTGCTCTCGTGTAACACATAACTTTTCACTACAGCAGCGAGAACACTTTTTGGAACTAGAAATAAATATTTACAGGATATATCAGTAAATAATAATTTTCGTTTAATTACAGTAGTAAGTTAATAATTCAATAAATTACATAATAATATATAAGTATATCAGTTGTTTAGTACCCATAACACAAGCTTTGCTTAGCTTGGGACTAGATGGCGTTGTGTGAATAGTCGTAGAATATTATCTTTATTTTACCGAAACTAGTTCTAAACTTTATCAATAGATGGAACTGTATTAACGTTTGCATGTTTTTTACTTAATAATCGGTTGGACAGATGTAGAAAATTTTATCTAGGGAATGTTATTTTTAACTTGGGCAAACCCGCAGGCATAAGTTAGTCTGTTATAAAAATCCGGGTAGGTTGCAATGTTGCAATGTTTAAATCTGATATCTTCTTTACGACGTATAGGTACCTCGTTACATGTGTAGATACGGCCTGGTTTACGATTTGCAGATCTTATTGACTCCACCTCGAGTTATTGCCATCCGATAAGGGTACAGATCGTGACGATATTGCATTGCACGTAAATAGTCGCTGTCATGAACATAATATAGCCACGCGGGGGTAAATGGGGCGTCGGTCTCTCTTTAGAAGTAGACCAAAGCACATAAAACACATCCGGGAATAGTTTTAAGGATACAGATGTGCAATTGTGGGTTCTTTTGTAGTTTTCTGTTTTTTTACTTCCATAAACTAAGAAAAAAATGACCAACTGAGATTTTAAATCGCTTTACGCGCGATAAAATTATGAAAAATAAATTTACTATCAAGTGATTGAGACGTTTATGACCATTATCTAATCACGGCACGGGCCTGAAGTGACCCTCTTCAGAAAGATTTATAGACAATGGCAAACACAAATAGGAGGTAGATGTATACTAATATTATAAAACAGAAGAGTTTGTTTGGTTGTACGCGCTAATCTCAGGATCCGAACTACCGGCTCTAATTGAAAAAATCTTTTTGCGTTGGATAGTCCATTTATCGAGGAAGGCTATGGGCTATACAACATCACGCTATGACCAATGGGAGCGGAACAGCAATAAGAAATGTTGCAAGCGGGAAAAAGCTTCCGTTGCGTGCGCTGCGTAAACCGTTTAAATTACGCAAAAATCAAGTATTATGAAATTATTTCTCTTTAAAAGTTCTAGAAAACAAATCTTCGACAGCATATGTCTATCCCCTAGTACGGTTAACTCACTACAACCCTTTTTATAGAAATCAGATTTGTTCTAAAATAATGCATTATTTGCAAGGAAGTTTTCATTAACATGGTATTAATCCTTATCCAAATAAATACGTTAATCAACACAAATATTTAATTTAAAACAAAACTGCCCTTTACATCGTTCAATTTCAATGAATATCTTAGGAGATATCGTAGAAGTGTGCGCATTTATGATGATGGACAAGGCACTACAAGGGCGGCTGCGGCGGGCAGTTGAAATTAACCTACAGTGTATGTGATTTAAGATAATAAAAACCCAGTATTTTTACCAAACGTTTTAAAGTTCAACTCTTACTGATAAACGCGTGATGTAGGCATCTAAAATAGCTCCTTAACGTACTTATCATTAAAGAATAATTTCACCTTCTACGTAAACGAAGTCGCGGGTTAAAGTTAGCGTAAGCCCAAAGTAACTATTCCACGCGGACAAAGTCGCGGGCAGAAGCTAGTTCATCATAAAACTTGTCAATTTACATAATTATGTTGCACAATAATAATTATGATAACAAAGACTTTTTGCAAACACTTTTTTTATCAATGCTATCGTCATTTGATACAGATACAGAGATGATAAAGTTCAAGGGGTTGAACTTTAAATAATAAGTATGTTTTTATGATAATTTGTGACAGCAGTTACTCGTATGAGCAGCAGATTAGAAACAATCTTTAAGTAATGCCATGTAAAACTACCTCTTCTCATATTCAACGTTAAACACCTTTTATGTACGGTATTTTACTCGTACATGCGCAAGATTACAGCAAAGACTCAACACTCAACTTTCCTTCATGCTTAATCATACATGCACTAGATAGAGATGAGAGACGTCCAAGGCGAAGAACATCTCTGAGGACGGTGGACGACTGTGGTCGGTGGGATAAACTTTTATTCTCCATTTATAAAACATCTGGACAAGACCCACTTCCAAAGTTTGGCACCTAAAAGCCAAACACTTTGGCGGCCGGAAATCATTGGGCGCCCTCAGGAATCGAATGCTGGAGGCCATTGAGTGACGCACTTGTATATAATATGACCCTTTAATTAACTAGTAATTTAACTGCAGATTAGCACCGAAATTGTCAGTATCTGGTGTCTTAAACATTAGAACAAAGTTCGTTGTACTCTTTAAATACCTACCCTATCACACGATTAGCACATTGAAAATGTAATTTGTCGTAGCATTAAAATTGTCGCAAAATGCGAATGCGAACAGCGAGTGCGATACTGAGCCAAGTAGGTAATTTGTGCTAAATAATTAAGATTTTTTTTTTCACTTGAGTAGCTCAAACATGTAGGTTTTGCTGAAATCAGTGAGCAAAATGCGATTTTGCTCATTGAGGTATACAAAGTAACTTTTTAATTTTTGTTTTCATAAAGCCGTGAATAAGTATCTTATTCAGCCTTAGGTTAATCATACAATCGCATTTTGCTCACTGATTTCAGGCAGCAAAACCTACATGTTTGAGCTACTGAAGTGAAAAGTTATGTGTGTTACACGAGAGCAAAGTTTTTTACATCTCGTGCCTTTGAATCCCTCGCCACATTCAGGACTCAAAATCAGCACTCGCAACAAAAAATGACTGCTCTCTTGTTGCACAAATAACTATTTCTAATCCGACGTTCACTGTCGTTTATCTGGTTAACAATCTATAGTTTACTGGGTACGGTACCCAGTAAACTGCAATACTGTGTAAATCCTTTTGCTACCAGCTTGGCCTACTTAGACACCTTAGGTTAACTGAAATTAAACAACTTTAATTTGCGCGAAAACGTTGTATATTTAAGTCTTGCTCTTACGAAAATAGTGTTTTCGTTCCGCAGTACTTTGTTCGTATTTCAGCGTATTGTACCTACTGCGTTTCATCAGGCGCTACAAACGCCTTATAGGTATGATCCTAATTTTACTAATTTCAATGGCGTGTAAAACTGTTTAACCAATTTACATAAATATATACATTTATCATACCCGTCATCACCTTGGCGAAAAAAAACATGTGAGTAATTTTTTTGTCCAACCATACGTTCTGGGGTAACTAATTAATCTAAATAATCATTTAGACACTCAGACCCAAACCCAATCCTTTTTCTATAGTACCTATACATAATCATGCTTTATATGTATAAGAACAAAAACATTGTAAATAAACATGAGTACCTACTTGTTTCTACATTTAGTTACAAATACATTTTCTTTTTTGCATCCTATACCTGAACCCCTTGTCATGTATTATAGAAACCGGACAAGAGCGAGTCGGACTCACCCACCGAGGGTTCCACATGCAGTATCGTTATAAATAGTTCAGGAATTGAATCGCGCTTCTTCAGTTTTTCGAAATTCAGCTTCAAACACTTATAATTTTACCTATAACTTTGTATGGATGGATGGATTTGTTACTCTTTCACTGTCGAATGGTTAAACCTTAAGCCATTTCATCTGATACCCCATTTTAACTATACTCCATTTATAATAGCATTACAGAGGCCCGTAGGAGCAGGAATGCAGAACATTTTATTTTAAAGATAACTTAAAACAATTTTAATCCAATTAATTTATTTTATATTCAGAAGAATAAAAGTGAACCGAATAACATTCCATGTATATTGTTCATACCTGCTTCTTTTAGGTTTCTATCATTGACACCATAATTTTAAACTGAAATGAAATAATGTACCTACTTATGTATATACATATGTAACTTAGATGCTAAGGATAAAAGGTCGACAACCTCTCAGGCCAATCAGTGAGATGCAATTTCCAAAAAGAGCTACTTTCAACAAGTCAGAACAAATTGCAATAGGCACATGGTAGATGGGTACTACTTTGTTGTATAGTGGTTCTTACTCTTCTTAATGATAATGACGTCTTTGTTGATTATAAAATATGCGAGGGATAGTAGCCATCTCACTAGTACATGTGTTCTATTTCATTCTGTCAAATATTTCCATTACAAAAAGAAGAAAACATATCAAAACCGGTATGCCAGTGTTTCAATATATTTCTGTTCGAATAAGATTAAGATTATCAAAGACATTCAATAAACTAATCTCTTTGAAGATTATACATGTGTGTTTATTAAAGAAATCTTCGTCATTAGGTTGATACCAACTTAAAAAAATACAACCCCAGGTTGAGTTCAGCGAATGAAAACAACACTTATCTGTTGTTACTACTTATAACAAAGTTCATGTTGTCTTCGAGTGCCTACTTTTATATCACATGTTTTAGCTTCATGAGTCATCGGCCATTTTGTTTGGCCGAGTAAGTCGTTAAGGACGAAGAATATGAATTACCTAAGGAGATCTAAATCCTTTCTAGGACAAAAACAAAGAAGATTACGGTTGTAACAAAACAAGCTGTTGAGTAGAAGGATGTAGTGGCGAGGCTATTTAAGTAGGTGGTTTCATAAAACATAAGTAGTCCTCGTACGAGAAGGTACTTCTGCCGTCGTAGCACATCCTTATTACAGCCTAGGGCAAGACGGTGACCGTGTCCACCAAGCCGTAGTGAACCCTCTTATTATCACCTATTGTCATCATTATAATCATCCATTTTTATAAATCTGTCTATTCTTAAAATGTCTATTGACGACTTACTTTTTTTTAACATTCTTAACATCGGATATTAAACAACAAAGAGACAATAAAGAGTTTTCTATTCTAAAGTTAGCACAAAAAGATGTTGATCTCGGGTACCATTTGAACTTCTTTGACAGTCGTTACGTCTATCTGAAGCCCAACAAACTGTCCACAAGCCCTAGCAAGGGCTATCGATATTTCCAGTGACTACTTAGGAAGTGGAAATCAGCTAAGCAGTCGACTACAATGCTATTTTTTTTTCTATAATAGAACTAAACGTGTTATTTGGGTTTGGACACGATAGTAATATCTTTTTGATGACTTTGGCTTAACAGAACATATCAAGAATCATCAATTTATCAGTGTAGATAGGTAAATGCAATAGCCATATCAACTTACAAGCGGTAACAACCAGATATTCTCTTATCGTTTTCATTAGAAATGTAAACGTTTATCTATCTTCTTATCTACCGCGTCTTAATATTAAGTAAAATGTCGTTACCATTTTCGATCCCATTTTTTAATAACTTTGAATAGGCGTTACATTGTTATTCTCAAGAACACAGCTCCATCAATTAGTTATAGGTATGCATCTACACAGATTCAAGTCTAACCAGATTTTCATCTAAATAAATTATTTGACCTTTGCAATAAAACTTGTATGTGTGATACTCATAATGCATCTTAAATCGTACAAGGACTTATCCTCAATAACATCTGATTCTCATAGGACATAGATATTAGCAACCTTTATTAGACTTTCAGAATATTTATCTGCATGGTACGATACACAAAGGCTGTACAGCCAGACCTTAGATCGACTCCTGCGGACATGTACACACGGCTAGACATCAAGCTATACATTTCCAGTATAAGCTGATATTGCACTGTGTTGATTACCGTACAATGCAAAGTCACCGTAAACTGGAAT
The DNA here is from genome assembly GCA_921972225.1 of Euplexia lucipara. Taxonomy (NCBI): domain Eukaryota; kingdom Metazoa; phylum Arthropoda; class Insecta; order Lepidoptera; family Noctuidae; genus Euplexia; species Euplexia lucipara. Next base: position 17,145,595 of record OV179146.1, read on the forward strand.
TGTATGGCTTGATGAGTGTTGCCGAGTTCTGTACATGCTGTCCAACAGCCGCAGGAGTCGATCTAAGGTTTGCTCCGTGGATTGGTAACCGTTTATTATTTATCGAGACCTCTAGTAGCGCTCTTTGCTTCGGAAAATAAGATAAGCCGTTAGTCCCGGATGTCATATGTCAGTTGATACGGGTAATCAGAAACCCGAAAGTCTGACAACTAGGTACTGTGTCTTATCAATAGTATCAAATTATCCAGTAACAGGTGAAAGTAGGGTAGGCAGTCACTCCGTGTAAATTACTGGTATTGAGCGGTATCCAGATAGACTTAAAGCTGACCGCAACAGAATAGATGAAAGGCAGCCTAGATGATTATGATGAAGCAAGTAGACAAAAAAAAGTAATTAAAAAAAGCTCGAACAAAAAAAAACAACCTCCACAATACGACACCCCAACTCCGCCATTTTATTTTAATGTAGCCATTGACCCTCGCGCTACCAAGATAAATATAACGACGTATAATTGATCCAAATCAGTTCATTCTAAAAACCCGGACATACATACCTTTGTCAGGTAATAAAACTTTGTGGGACTTTTCTATACATGCAAAGCTCACAATAAGCTCAGTTTATGGTGGTTCTGTGCAATCAAAGACATTCAATACCGATACGATCAAAATTTCCGTCCGAAAAAGTGTGTCCTGAGTCCTGCCGGACACAAGTCTATGAGTTTTTTTTAGTACGCTCCACTGCCGCTCCAATATTCATATATTATTCTAGATGGCGTTACTGAGACATGGGATCAAAGTTTTTCTATGTCATTTCCTTGACATGCCCGCTCTATAGTCTTTTAAATCTCTTTGTGTGAAATGAAAGACTAAAGCTTAGTAAGAAAAGACAATATAATGGGTAAATGGAAATATTTACATGCGAACAAAGACAATCAATACCTACCTATAGACCGGACATCACGAACAAAATTTTCGTCCGAAAAAGTGTGTCCTGCTGGATACAAGTCTATGAGTTTTTTGTAGTAGGTACGCTCCGCTGCCGCTCCAATATTCATATATTATTCTAGGTGGCGATACTGAGACATGGGATCAAAGTTTTTCTATGAAATTTCCTTGACATGCCCGCTCTATAGTATTTTAAATCTCTTTGCATGCGAACGACCAAATTAAACGTATTACCAAGAACAAGTCACAATTCTTGTGTAAAAAACAAAGAACACAACATTCAATAAAAAATATAAAAAAAAAACTAACAAAAAGTTTGAGACAATCAAAGAGTTTGCAACAGTTACAATATACTGTTTTATTTTATGATAAGAAAAATACTAGATCTGTCTGGCTGGTTCTATGGAAACCAATCTTGAATATCAACTGATAGGTAATTGGCGTAATCGTCTAAGTATGTTTCCGGTTACAGATGAACAGACAAAAATCCATAATATCGTGCCCTATAAACTTGCATGTATGTATAACCAGATGAAACTGCTTTATACTCTAATGAATCCAAACCAAGATATATCAAGTAATGCGCATTATAATTAAATATTCATATCTGGTCGAAGAACTATAAAAATTGGATGCATATTCAAAATACATGTTGAAACTTGAGACTTGTGTCTTTTTTTATTGAAAAAATATCCATTTTGGTAAAGCTACTACAGGTACCTTTATATGCATTTGATAAAAAAAAATCCAATAATTTAGCATTACAAAGATACATTTCAATTTTATTTATTTGTTTAGATTAATTAATATTTATTCGGTAAAAAATGGAACTCCTTTGTTACAAACAAAACACGACACCTTCTAACCTACTGTGATTAGTCGGTAATTTTAGTTATCACCAAAGAAAGATTTTCAGTGTAGTCAACAGAATGTCAATCAAGTTCGAAGGTTCGTTACAAACATTACAGACATTTTCTTGGTAATTTTCATCATAACTCAAAAACTATGCGGTATAAATGGGAATATTCAAATAAATATTTATTTATTGAATTCTTCAAGCACACTAATATACAAAGGCGGACTTAACCTTTCAATGGTGTCAATTAAAGATACAATATAAAGACAATGATTGAATGCTATAGGCATTTTCTACCAGCCAACCTTCAGGTGATGTAAAGAAAAGCAGTGGTAGGTGCAATTTAAAATGAAATAAAATAAAGGAAGAAAATTTCTTAAAGGAATCAAAATCATATTTAGATTCCTTTAAAAAAAAAACAATATCTCTTCAATTATTATTATTTAACTTGCTAATTCCTTTGCAAATAAAATAACTGAAGAGATAAATTAAAGTCAATACTAGACACCATTAATTACTGTTCTAAACTATGAAGGTCTCTTCTAAACTGTGACAGACAGACAGACGAAGTACCCACCTATTAATTTCTTCCCATTATTGTACGGAACTCTAAAAACTAGTACTGAAATCGTTACATTACATCAGAAATGTTTATGTTTTTCATAAGAATTCCTAACACCTGCAAAGATTTACCTTTAGATTTAAATAATGTCTACGTATATTATTTCTGTCATAGCAAAGTGCAAGTGCGGCTTGCCCGCGGCAGTCTACATGGTTTCTGATGCAACAATTAGTGGACGCATATCATACAAATGCAGCGTGGTATTTTAAAACGTCAGAATGGTGCCCCCCGCAGGTGGCGCGTCACAGCCACGGTCGGCCTGCGCCCGCGCCGGTTATCCTAGACGCACACGCAGGTACGCGCACGGCCGCGTGCCATGTCTCCTAGCTCACGATACAAGCGTAGTAACTTGCATCAGCCGGCCACACGTGTTTATTGTTGCATTAGTTACACAATTAGTAACAGTCGGCAATTTGACATTGCTTTCTTTAGCATGCACTTTGAATCACAAAATAGTTTCCGTAAACACTAAATTTCACCAATTGAGTACTTAGTTACGTATTATTTTTTTATTTTTGTGACAATAACATAAAAGATAGATGATAATTAATGGTACTATAGAAGACTGATGGAGATGATAAAGCTGGAACAATGAGTCTGTAACTAACTATCTATAATAACTTATTAAATATTAAACAGCCGAAGAGTTCTTTTTTTTAACCGACTTCAGAAAAAGGAGGAGGTTCTCTGTTTTTATGCTACATCAATGAGCTGTGTCAACTGGATCTTAAAAATTGTAAAATAATTTCTTACGCCGACGACACAACTCTCACCTTTTTTGGGGAGTCATGGACAAACGTATTTAATTACGCTCAACAAGGCCTCAATAGGGTATGTCATTGGTTAGCTAACAACTCACTAACATTAAATTCAATTAAAACTAATTATATCACTTTTACCTTACGGAAATCTGCTCCTTCATCACACAAAATCATAGCACATTCATGTAATTTAACTATTAATTCAAAATGTAGCTGTCCATATATTCAGAAAGTTAAATCTACAAAATACTTGGGGGTAACCATTGACGAAAATCTGAGCTTTTCTGAACACATAAGTATTGTTGCTAAGAGAGTTCGCAAATTGACATATATTTTTAAACAGCTCAGACATGTAGCGGACTCTAAAGTTATGAGAATGGTCTATCTGACCCTCTGTCAATCTGTCCTTGCCTACTGTATTTCTTCCTGGGGTGGAGCAGCTAAGAGCTACCTAATTGAATTAGAGAGAGCTCAAAGATTGATACTAAAGGTAAGTCTATTCAAACCAAGACTATTCTCTACTGCGGAACTATATGAGCTAGCTGAGATACTAACAGTAAGGCAACTGTACATCCTGGCTGTCGTGATTAGGCAACATGGGTTTCTAAAATTTAACCCAAATAACCCAATATTAGCTCGACGTCGTAATTTTCAAATTTGCCCCACAGAACCAGCCAGAACAGCTTTTAGCGACAAATTTTTCTTTTCACAAGGCCCATATCTATATAACCTGATCAATAAAGAACTCTCAGTTTACGCTAATACGAAACAGGATTGCAAGAGAAAGGTCATAAAATGGCTTCTGACACTTAAGTACGAGGATACAGAGAAACTTCTTCGCAGATAGAGAGACATCTAACACACACGCATACTCACACACATTTCCACGCCCTCACACACACGCACACACACACACACACACACACACACACGCGCCACACATACACATACTCACACATGCAACTTTTCCTATTCATAACTACACACATCTTTACTCGCCCAACAACAAACCACTCATTTAGCTTATTCCCAATCACTCAACTCTTAATTCATTAATTAGTTAGATTTTAGCACGTATTCCTGTCCGGGTTAGGAGGCCAGGAGACCCATGACACAAGTTCTTTACTTAGTATGGGCTCCTGTCTCCCTTCCATGTATTAGCATTTTACATTTTAAGAATCGAATGTATCTGGTTGGGAGAAATAAATGAATTTTATTATTATTATTATTATTAATTCGGTTGTTGTTTTTTTTTAGGGTTTGTTCCTCATTTATGGACCGATTTTAACTATTATTTTTTTATATGATAGAGTATACCAACAGATTGGTCCCATTTGTATCAAAACTCAGATCTGATGAGGGATCTTCGAAGAATTGAGGAAACTCCTCAAAAAATATAGGTACACATGCACCGTTTTTTACATTTTTAATAAGAAATCGATCATTTCATTTAAAAAGTATTATATGGTGAAGAAAAACGAATGTAAAAGACAGGCGACGGAACTTTTCAACGCATACCTAATAGCAATTTTATTCGCGATTGCTCTAGTCAAATAATATCTATGTTAAAAGGGGACCGGCAGAGATGTACAGATTAATGTTACGAAAGAACTTGTTTAGCAATTATTAACAAATTTCAATGATTCTTTAAAGTTTTGAAAGACTTTCGTTCCATACGAAGAAACTAAAAATTGCAAATAAAAACCTTTTACTTACAAAAAAACAACCGACTTCTTAAAAACACACTAACAGGTGAAAAATAACTCCAGTTTTGGAACCACCGAATTATGAAACTGGAGTTACTTTTGTATTATGAACGGGCGGTTCTCGGATTTGAAAAAAATCTTTTTGCATTTGACATCCAGGTTACATAAGGCTAGGATATTTTTGAACAGCACGCTACAACCCTTAGACTCAGGTAGGACTTAGGTGAAACAGCGAGGAACGGCTGAATAATGACACAAGGAGCTTTGTTGTTGCCCGTGCGTAATATTTGTACTCCTGTCGCTTGCTAAAACATCTGTAAGAACACATTGTCACTTCTTTGTCATTTGTATCTGCCTACAGCTATCGAACAGTCAAATAGTTGCTTTATAGATAGGAATACTCAGAAGTAAGAACGAAACAAAAGTAAAGTAGTGTAGTTTCCTCTTGTATAATTTTATCACATACTGTCACGCCCATCATTATAATTTGCGCGTGGTTAGAAAGAGGTCATAAAGGTGTATCGTGTTGTTCACAATCTTAAGTTAATGACGGAACAAGCCATAATGTGTCGGTGTGCGGGTCAACACTATCACTAATTGAGATTTGTTATTCATCATTATAATCCGATTTTGCAGGCTTATTTTTTAGTGAATGAAATTTCAGTTTTACTTTTCTTTTTGACAACTATGATCCATATCGTGTTGTACTTACACCTAAACTTATAACTTATTAACTAAGTAACAAAATAGACTAACCTATTGAAGCTGAAAGGCAAAAACAAAGGCATGATCTGGAAAAGAGCGATTTCTACTAGATCAACCTCTGTACAGTTGCAAGATAGGAGAGTAGTCTAATGTTATAAGGGATCAAGTTACGCTCTGGGTGTTCTTAAGCCCAATCGTGGGCCTAAGAAAGACCACAAAATTACAGAAATTAGTCAGCCTTGCACATCGCACCGGGAGTGGTTACAGCTTTGCTCACACGACAACACTTTACGCTATAAACATAAGAACAAACGTAAATAGCCTTTTGCGAGATTTCTAATAGAAAGCGTTGATGAATCTTGTGCAGTGGCGAATTTAGGAAAGAAAGTAGTCTTTGTTTTTCTTAGAAAAAAATAATATAAAATTAAATAGTCTTCCAATCATGATATTTGCTTTCAATATCTACTGAATTATATTAGTTGAGAGTCTAAAATTCGAGTCCATACGTGCTAAAATGATATCAACCTCCATTACACATCAATTGATATGTTTACAAACTATTTGTGTTTGTGTGATGAGCACGATCATTTGTTCTGTGTCTGGGTGTAATTTATCTATAGTATGTATGTATTTAGAAATATATAAGTATGTTTATCAGCTGTTTAGTACCCATAACACAAGCTCTTAGCTTAGCTTGGGACTAGATGGCGTTGTGTAAAAAAGTTGTGGAATATTTATTTATTTATTTATTTATTTACAGCCTGTAACAAGGTGATTTGTAAGCGCTCCAAATGTACAAACAATAATAAATTATGAGAAACGTCATTATTTTGTGGTATTTTTGCTACGAATGTCTTGTCTGAGGGTCATTCACTATTGATAGTAGTAGACTATCGGCTTATCGTTGCCCTCAGTTGGGCGAGGCCCTCTCTATTCGTAGAAATAACTTCCGAAATCACGCTGGGCATTAGTGATTGCAGAATAAAATCTTGTTGTTTTTGAGACGTCTTTCACTGCTTTAATCTTCCTCCCGCCCTTATTACTTAAACTTATGGTATATAGAAACATAAGAACATAACATCACGCCTGTTTTTCCCGAAGGGCTAGGCAGAGGTGTACCTACCTGATAGTACACCCACATTTCGCCAGTTATGTTTAAGTCCCATGTAATAGGAGAATGCCTATTGCCATCATCAGTCAGGCACAGATCCACACTCCGGACTAATACTGAGAAATTCTAGATGGAAAAACTCAATAATGCTTTGTCCGATCCAGGGATCGAACCCAAGACCTCATGCTGGTATGTAGAAATATTAACCAAAAATGAAAACAAAGCAAATTAGATTTTCAAGCCTAATTGGTCATCGGCGGCGACAAACATGTGAAACGCAGATCCTAACGGAGTACATTAATAGAGATATTTAAATCACAGGTTCATTTTGTACCCGAATCTTACCTCTAAACAATATCAACGGTATCATTGTTATCAATAAATTCGCAATAAGTACGGCAAACGGCTGCGCTGTGTGGCTTTAGCCCATTGTACACACGGCTACACATCAAGTTAGATAGTATGAGCTGATCTCGCATTATATAGGGTTTCCGTACAATGCGAGGTTTCCCCAAAACGCCCCCCTTCACCACTTCCTAGAGTTTTTTACCGCATCCTTAATCCTTAATAAAATTTGAAATTCCGATAACATAACAATTTTGTTGACACTATAAAACCGCAATCGATTTGTTTGTTGTCATCAGATCGGAAGTGCCGGCGTGGTCCACGACATTGTACAAAAACATTACGTCAGCCGCCACATGGGGCGCGCGAGGTCTTAGGTTCACACCTTTGAAATTTGGACAGTTGTAACTGTTACGAACTATTGCTAAGCCAAACAAATGTCTACGCAGCAAACGTAGACCAGTTTATGGAATTAACATAATAATATTAGTAGAAGTAAAAATTAAGTATTTTATACCGGCGAAAGGAAAACACAACGTGCAGTTTTGTCTTTGTGAGACAGACCGGTTACCTAAATCATTCTTGTATTTGAGACCCTCGAAAAGGCTAAATAAAGGGTAGAACAGCATGTGAATGTATATGCGTTTTTCTTAATGCATTAATTCTAATGAATCTCTACTATAAACTAAATCTCTATTAGAAAGGCCTAAGAACTTGAAATCTAAACCTACACTAAATACATACTAAATATCTGTGTCAATCTCTGTCTGAAAATATGTGTTTCTGTGTTTATTTTCTAATTTAAATTCTATTGACGAACTAAAACAAAAACAATATTTGTTGTGGTTCGTTTGACCTGTGTCTAAGGAACCAGTTCTAACTCTAACAAATTAGTATTGTATTACCTATAATTAATGTATTAGTGGCTTTGTCTGAACTAATCAGACTTAAGAAGCCACGATTTCCAAAAACAACACAGTTTGGAAGAAAGACCACGTGTCATTTCAAGTGGCAATGAATTCTACCATGCGTAAAAATAAAAACTCGTTGGCCTGAATTCTGGCAGCTCTAAAAGCAAATTTTCAAATGAGACGCGGTCTCTAGCGTCTCATAAAAAACTTGCTCTTAGAGCTGTAAAAATATAAACATCAGAATGATGTTATGGTAATGTGATTATAATTATTAAAATAATAAGTCGAAATTGATTTCGATTCCTTCCAAAGTTGCAAAAACTAAAGAAGAATTCTATCTTGGTCATGTAGGTATGTATTTGTTCCATGCGTTTAAAATGTCAATAATGTCAGTCGAGCTGCCAATTTTAACATAATTTTTACAGCACATTTGACAGCTCTTGACACCATTACCACAGTAGACTGTGCCATTACTTGTCACAAAAGACACAACTTTAGTAGTCTTTAGAAAACCCATGGTCTTGAATGAGCTGAAGTAAATAATCTTACTTTACTATTTGATCATCTGATCTATTAGTGTTACCGGTAGTACCTATACTTGATGCAAAAGGCAATTATTTCAGAATTAATAAGGCAAATAAAACTATCGATATCTCCCGCATTGTCACGGCCCCAGTGTATGGCCATCATCTGACTCCTGACCTGAGATCACCCAGTGATATTTGCTCCAATTTCATCCGGATCGCGCCTGATCTTTAGATTGGGACAATGCGTATCAGACTGCTTGTATGTGCAATATTCGTTTAGTTTTGTTATGTTAAAACTTGGTAAGAGCCTAGGATACGCGGATACCAATAAAGGAACAAGTGGATCTTTGCGATTATGATTGCGCTTCACGACGTGACGCGAAGTGATATGACAATAACTTTTTTTTCTTAATAATTATTGAGAATTAATTTTAGATAAAATATACATAAATAGTTAGTATCTAAATAATTAAAACTATTTTAGTAAAACTTATCTTAAATTAAATTAAAGCCATACTAAACATAAACTCACGCCTTTTTCCCATGGGGGTAGGCAAAAGCTACAAACGTTTTAAGTACCTACGTCGCGTTTTATTTTACCTATTGTTAAACAATGATAAACTACCTATCTACTATAAGGAAAAAAATTACAATTTTCTTTAGATTTTAATGGTAGTTTAATTAATAACCTTGATGGTAGCTATAATGACCAGTTTGTTTTATAATATTTCATGACTATTACTCAACGTTGATTATCTTGAGAAGCTGCGGTAGGTAGGTACTTATTGAAGAGTTATAGTAGTAATAAAAAAAATCGGCGTGCCTTATCAATTGCGTATCGCGTCGTCTGCCATTGAACAAAATTGGCGCAGTATCGATAAGACCTTCTTTTGACGTTAGGCTGAGGGCATAAATCAAAATTGCCAGTTGTAAGTTTCATTATAGGTAAAATAGGCAAGAACTAATGATTTCGAGGGCCAAATAAAGCAAAACATGTCTAATAAAATTAGCGCAACAGAAAATCTTTACGAGTACACCTCTATAATTATTTTTTGAATTATGTAAGTTATTATTAATATGCTGATGATGATAACTTAAAGAGACAATTTGGATAATTAAGTAATCATATTGAAACCAAACTATGGTGGAGGGGTTTTAAATTATCTGCATAGGTATTTTCAGAGTTTCGACTATTTTTGACTATCTGCATTCATTTTATTTTTATTCCGAAGAATAATACGTTACAGTACCTATGACTCATTGGGAACAATCGGGAATAAGTCAATATCCGCCATCTTCCTTTATTTTAGGGTAGGTACCTACTCCAGTGGAAAGCGTACCCACAATCAAATATTTGGAAAAACTTAAAGCTGTTCATAACAAACAGTAATCCGTAAGACCATGTTTTATTTACATAATAATAATTTTCCTTAGGTAGCAACTCCATAGATTCCACATTTTATACCATGCTTATCTAGCTTTACGTAGGAAAAAAACACAAAAAAAAAACACATAAAGACACATAAAGACTGCTCGTCTAATTAGTATTTTTATTTTGGCTTTATGATCATTGTGCATTTGAGGAAAATTTTTGTAACAACCAAGCATTTACGTAACCCGTAGCGATATTAATGTAAACAAAAAGATAACGATTCATTGAAAAAAATAAAACAGACGGGGAATTTTGTTGCACGTCATGCGGAGAAGTAAATCATCTAGCCAATGAAGTAGTATTATAATCGAACGGATCCTTAAATTAACTACTTAAAATACATTTATACTATAAGTATATTTTCACGTTACTTATGCGAGAGCAGGATTTATCTAAGAAGGGAAACTAACTACATATTTACACTAAGACCGACGACCGACCGACCGACTTTTTATTAAGACGAACTACAAATAAAACAAACAGGGGAAAATAGAAATCTAAACTGGATGGCAATGTTGCGATACTGAATTATTATTTGGCTAAAGAATAAGCCAGCCCTCAGCTAATGTAGGTAATATACATACATATATAAACTCACGCCTTTTTCCCATGAGGGTAGGCAGAAACTACAGAGCGCCATATGCTACGATTTTTACATACTTCTTTTGCTTGTAGGCAATATACAGCACCGAATATAAAAATTAAGATATCTCGAATGAAATTTGACTGGTGTTCCTCAAGTATGCCCACGCAGGTATAAGGTGGGCTCTGAAACTTTTATCTTGGCGTCCGTCGCTAACGCAACACATCGACCAGGGAGCCTAGACGAATCCCATTTAACGAATTCAGAATTTCAAAATCTTATGCCAGTTTCACATATTTTGGGTTTATCAAACTTCGTCATCGTTAGATGTGAGATTGTCTAGGCCCCGGCTCTATCGGATTATTCCGATCTTCCACCCCTTTAGGGGGACAGATCAAACTTTGTTTTCCTATCTGTCACCCTAAGGGGACAAAGCGGGGTGACAGATCGGAATAATCCACTCTATCGATCTACGAGAGTGCGTCCAAAATAATTCGGATTAGCTCTTGCATCCTAGGAAAACCTAGGATATTTATGTTATATAACCTAAAATATGTATGAGTGGACATCAGAAAACCCTAACCTATCCGAGGCAAAAGAAAAGGCATTTAAAAAACGACCGTTACTGATTTTTACATTGCCAATTTTCTACCAATCCACGAGAGTGACGCAGAGAGAGAACATGGTAGATGCAGTAAGGTACTATGCGTCTCAATTGAGAATAGGAACGTTAATGACCTTTATCTGTCAGATGTCACTTGACAAGTACGGTTCACAAGACTAATTCATTTAAGGCGTTTTATTTCATTTTAAAAAACTGCGATTCGGTAAAACAAAAACTAAAAATAATTGATTACGCGAATAAGGTTTCGTTGCAGACCGTACTTTTCAAGTGACATCTCACGGATAGAGGTCATTGTCGTTCCTATTCTCATTTGAAACGCATTGTAAACAATAACTTAAAATAATAGGTAATAAATAACAAACAAGAATAAATACACAGAAACTTGTATATTATTCTATACAGAATAGCATCTTATACTAATAATATAATAATAATTCTTTAAAAGAAAGGATCTGTTGCGCCGTTAGTTTAAAAAAACACTAAAGTAATAGGGTTTCGCACTAAAAACATAATGAAGTGAATGACAACTTACAATGAAAATTGCATTACATTTATTATTCGTCTAAAGCAGATTGTTCAATGATTAACAAAAAAATATTGTCCCCTCCGTCATAATTACTAATAATTGAGAGATAACATACGTAAAGGAATGTTATGAACGATCTTAGCAAGAGCAAGAGCATAAACAGTCAACTGGCCTTGATCTTGCGTATGAATGTCAAGAAAATATTATCCCCCACAGTTCAACGTCTTCCAGTAGGCTCGAATGCTTGACACTTCGAGATTAATGGATAGGCAGTGAGGTCGGTAAACAACTCTGTGCTATTTGAAAATTTATTTATTTATTTAAATGGTACGGAGGACTTACAGCTAAAACAAATTAGGTAAAGAACAGTAACTTAGACTGACAGCCAATAACAAGTCCTCACTTATAAAGAACAGGATATTACAAAATTCTATGGACACCAGGTGCAGAAAAAGAATAAATAGTTGAAAAATTAAAATTTAAAATCTAATACCTAAAAGTATATTAAAGACTAGCAGATGTCCCGCGGTTTCACCCGCGTAGGTCCCGTTCCCGTGGAATAAAAAGTAGCCTTTGTGTTTATCCAGGGTGTCAGCTAACTCCATACCAAATTTTATTAAAATCCCTTCAGTAGTTTTTACGTGGAAGAGTAACAAACATCCATCCATCCATCCATCCATCCATCCATCCATCCATCCATCCATCCATCCATCCATCCATCCATCCATCCATCCATCCATCTATCCATCCATCCATCTATCCATCCTCACAAACTTTTTAGTTTACAATATTAGTAGGATATTGATAAGTATGTTAAAGTACCAGCCGAGGCTACCAAGACCCTTCCTTCCACTTGACACCACCAAAACGACACCACCGGTAGTGTCGTATGGAATCTCTAGTTCATATGACACCACCCTAGTGATGTCCAGAAACGCGTGTTTTTGACAAACAGCTTCCAATTCATTATTTTAAGTTATCTATATTTAAACGATAATTAATAAAACAGAGTTTATAAAATATTATTTTTTTATTTAGGTGAAGTAAGTAGTTATGTTAGGACGGAGAGACAAAAATATGGAAATTGCAATGAACAATGTCAAGATGACCATTTGAGTGATAGATACCTAAATATAAACTTTGTCAAATGACATCATTAATGAAACTGCTTGAACTTAATTGGAGTTTTCATATCAACAACTTTGTATGTAACCTCAGTAATAGTCGGTGGCGGCATATGAACTAGAGATTCCATACGACACCACCGGTGGTGTCGTTTTGATGGTGTCAAGTGGAAGGAAGGACCAAGACGAGCCGTAGGCGAGGGCTACAAGAAAGCAGAGGCTGTAATTATCGCTTTGATAATTACACGTATTTTACACACAAGTCCGTAATGAGTCCGTTACGATACTGAAATTGGTGAAATAAGAGACCCTTTACGAGCAAATTGTGTTATAAAAGTATGTTATGGACCGTCGAAGTTCCAGTTACACTTGCCGAGGTCGGTCCGTAGATGGGGCAACGACCATTCATTGCATACTAAGACCCCTCTATGGCTTAGAAATCACGTTAAACCGTTGGTCCCGGCTGTCTTTAATTTTAGATCGTTGACAGTCGGTACGTTAGCATACAGTAAGGTGTTACAGTTATTGCCGATTCTGCACATACCTTACCCTCTTACCTAATACGCATGCCAGAACCATACGGCCATAAGAACCATCAAAAAACCGTCCTAATTATTATTCTATAAAATAATATTTTAGCATCGCAGGTGTCGACCATCCTTATCATGGCATCCATTAAGATTAAATAACAAGAATTGCGAACTTAATATTCTAGCGAATATAGTAGTACCGCACGTTTAACAACATTATCACAAGATCTATTTACATATGAAACTAGCTGACCCGGCAGACTTCGTACTGCCTAATTAAATTGCAATAAAGTCCTGTCAAAATGATTTGTAATGTGACATTTTTTTGTTCCTATATATTTTATAGTCAGGGCAAAAAATTATCCTGAACAGAACCGTCACCCTGGTGATAGGGCGTTGTGAATAAGAAATATAATTAAATAAAACATAAGTAATCTCTTTATTGTTAATCATGTGAATCATAATTATTAACAAAAATCATTTTTATTTTCATTGTAGTGCTTTGTGATATACGATATTTTTTTTTTGATTATCTGGCGCTTAGACAAACAAATCTGATGGTTTTCCAACACGGGAACAGGCCACATACAATTGACCATGTGAGAAACATGGGTTTTCCAGATAAACACCACAAACACTTAATGATTGCCCCTGGGACTTGTTTATGGTCATAGCAAAAGCAAGCCGAACTCGAAACTGTAGTCGTTTAAAGTCAAACGGCACATCATTCGGATTGAGATGCGCAGTATGAGAACGTCTTCTCCTTTATACTTTCCTTTCAGTTTAGTTGCTTCTATCACATGTGCCGCTAACCGTGTGCCGTTGCAAAGACGCGGTTGGTTGGTATTTCTCAACATTATAACTACCGATCCTACCTTTAATTGAAGATTGTGAGGTGGCAATCCTGGCAAATCCAGAGAGTTTAAAAATTCTGGTGGATAGTTCACTACAAAATCTTGGTTAATAGCCGAATCAACTGATATAAATATCCTCGATTCGCCTGTAATTTGTTGTTGTATTTTTAAATTTAATTCATTTACATCTATGTCTTTTGCAGCCAATATAGCTCGTTCGCTCAACCAATCATGGTTCCTGTAATTTTGAGAAACATCTGGAAACCACTTCTGAATAAGTTCATCTTTTGATCGAGTTTACCAAAGAGATTTAAAATACTATAGAGCGGACATGTCAAGGAAATGTCATAGAAAAACTTTGAACCCATGTGTCAGTAACGCCATCTAGAATAATATATGAATATTGGATCGGCAGCGGAGCGTACTACAAAAAACTCATAGACTTGTATCCAGCAGGACACACTTTTTCGGACGAAAATTTTGTTCGTGATGTCCGGTCTATAGGTATTGAATGTCTTTGGAGTTTACTGACAAAAACTTTGAGGAATGTTAATGCAGCCAGTCAACATGTCTATAGGACTACCAATATCAATGAGTTGTTTAGAGAATATGTTTCCAGATTGGTAATTTTGCAACTCGACACGCATATTCTTGCTTAAATGAAGTACTTTGACATGTTTCTACAATTGGAGGACTTTAGACATGCATTGAGTTCATCAGCTGGTGTTGATCGGGAATCACTGGCAATGTTTGACGAAAATCTCCTGCTAATAAAATCATTTCACCACCAAATTGGTTATGATTGCTCCGTATATCTTATACCTAATGTGCAAATTGACTCTTTGACGTTAGGACCATACCTATATTGTTTAAACAACAGTGAGTGCTTGTAATTCAATATGAACTTTACACAATAGCAATAAAGCTCATTTTAGTTAGAAATCGTTTGTATGGGAAAAAGAAAAGGGCTGTTTTTAGGGTTTTTTCGGCAATTATTCGACAATTTTTCTCGCCGTAAAAACCATCTTTGAACTTCAACGAACATTAAAAAAAAAGAATTGGCTAAATTGGTCCAGGCGTTGTTGTTGAGTTATGCGCTTACCAACACATTTTGCGATTAATTTATATAATATAGATTATTAGTTATTAATAATTAATTATATTCAATAATATTAGTTATTAATAAATAAATAATAAAGTTGCTCGAGTATATATTTGATATCTGTAGTTCGCAGTGGGATCATATTGGAATGCCAAGCGATTGTATGATGCCAATGATCTTCGTGTGCTTACGCGTTGTCTCAATCGGGCATTTTCTCTTATTATATTTTGTCTTTCTTCACTTAAGTTCTGTGAATACACTTGTTGCTGGTTTGCATGTCTTGTGCGGCGGCCGATGTTCGCACGTCGTCGTCTAGGCATTTTGGACTATGGACAGAGTGGTGAATTTAACCTCAAATGCACGATCCACATAATTGACACAGTTCAACTTACCACCATAAAGACAAATGCCTCAATTCAATCAAAACAATCATTCAATCACCAAATCAAATCAATCATTTTCAATTTTTATTGAATTTCAACAGAAATTCAATAAAAATTGTACAACACACGTGATTGATTTGATGGTTTCCAATTGAAATGTTAGGAAACGAATAACTTATTTTTTTTACTTTTTTTTCACAATTTCACAGTGAACACAATACCGTAAACCCGACTTATTTTTATAAAGTAGACTTATTCGATTGTAAGACTATGATTTTGCTGAAATAAAATATTAAATTTAATAATTTTCAATATTTACTTTTTGCCTGACATTATGTCAGTTGTCAATCTGTCATTTAATTTTCTCTAATTTTGTGTCTTAATTTTTCATAGTGACTATGAAGGTTGCATCTGATTTATGTAATTTAATTTATTTTTATTAGTATGTCTAATGTAATATAATGCTATTTTTCCTGAATTTTCTTTGCTATAAACCTCACGGAGCCCGAGACCTTTCCAACGAATGCAAAACCGTGCAAATCGGTTCGTGCGTTCTGGAGTTATATCGTCAGGAAGGAAAACCCGACTTATTTTTATATAGTAGATGAAAAACATTGTGACGTCAGTAGATACAGTGTATTGCAGCCTATATTGACACGTCATCAAATAATATTTTGATGAAGATATGTTTTTCAAGTGTATCTATGGATGACGGTTCAACGTTCGCAAAAAGCATCATCATTTTACAAACTATCTCAACATGTTCTCCGTTGGTACAATTGAGATTGTGGAGATATGAGCGTCACTAAGAAATTTATTGATTCTAATTTTAGCTTCGTAGGTACTTCAGTACCGCCGTCATAGCTGGATAGCTAGTATTGGCCTCTTCTATCGCTTTTCTTAAATTAATTTGATGTGATTGGATCAAAAACTCGCAAGATCTATGTCATCAAAGCCGTTGATCCCAGATGTTATTTGTAGTTCTTTGTAGTTTACAGATGAACAAACAGGTAACACAGAATGTAATCTACAATACATGTGGGTGAAGCTCTGTCCTCCCAGCTAGGCTACAAAATAGCCTGTGTTTTGGAGACACAGTTTCGATCCCCAGGCAATAACTGGCTCTGGCACGTGTTACATGTGCAGATAGGCAAAAGTTGACATACATACATAGACCTTATTGGTGAGGTTCTTCAGAAAGGTCAGGTGCGTAGTACTCGCAACCGGCGTGTATGAATGTAAACGAAGCAAAAGAAGTATGTAAGAATCGTAGCATATGGCGCTCTGTAGTTTCTACCTAGCCCCATGGGAAAAAGGCGTGAGTTTATGTATGTATGTATGTATAGGCAAAAGTGAAAATTAACAGACTGCATATGCAAGGAAAAATCTACAATGAAAAAGAAAATAAAAAAATAATAAAAACAAAAACAAAATTGTAGCATGTAACTAAGTGTGCGGGTGTGTTTTGTGTATGTGTGTGTGTTTCGTGTATGTGTGACAGTGTGTGTGTGTGTGTGCATCTAAGGGAGTAATTAGTTGACATTTATTTAGAAAAGTTTTGGTTTCGTCATAGTTTAGGTTTGGTATGAATGAACGGACAGACTTTACAATTGAAAAGGGACGAGCCATAGACTGGTAAATGTGAATTGATTTTGTTATACAAAGATGGGCCAAAGTAGAAGTTGTTATTTTACAAATGCGGTGTGTGAAGGTGGAATATTGCAGATTAGGTCTTTGCGACGTTTAGTCTATTCTACATAATAATATGGTGTATTACCATGTTGAAGTAACACGGTGTGAAGAATAAACTGTTGCCGTACATTAAGTACATCGCACCCTTTGTATAATTCATTGGTTGGAAACAGAATCGGCCCAAAGGTAGAAACCTTCAATATAGCTCTGTGAGCAGTCTCAAGGGGCTTCAATATGGTTTTAGCAGCGCCTCCCCAGCAGGTGATATAGTAGGTGAGGATTGACTGGCATAGTGCAAAGTACACATTACGGATGATTGACGTGTTAGCAACGGGTCGTAAGTTTTTAAAAATATAAATTAATAATGAGTTCTTTGACAGTCGTTAAACAACCAGTTTATCCAAGGAGTATCGTGTTACCCTGTGAGTAGGTTATGGAGGCCAGACAGCCAGTAGCATCACGTAAAGCACCAGTATTCAGCTATATCCGATTTATATGTTCTGTGATCCGATTAAACTGGAAACCGACCTAAAATTGTTAGGAAATCAGATGATAATATAATATATAATAGATAAGTCCGTCCACCAACCGTCACTAACTTAGCTGATAGGCAATATACATTAAAATTGATTATGCACCTAAAAATCACGACTGTAAAGTTTTTCATACATTACCGAAGAAAACGGTCTCATTTTTCTTTTCTCATGGAGCAAAATTAAGCACATCTATTACTGTTTTTTTAGAAATCCTTGGTTGTACCCAATATTAAACCGCGCCTTTAACATGAAAATGTTTTTTGTTATTTTTTGTGTCCTATAGCATCAAATATTGGGTATATTGTAATAATTAGGTAGTAGTTACATAAATGTATTTTATATTTCTCAACTAAGAATATTTTGCTAGTCATGCTATTTACTTTAAGATACTAGTGTCGATACCCAGTTCAAAACAAAATGTTTTTATTGAACTTTATAACAATCATGTCTTATTATAAAGTTCAACGAAAACAGACAAGAGACCACATCACACCATATCCTTGTTTGTAAAGAAATCATTACAGGCCTCACCTATCACCTATAATTAGGTATGCACTAACTTTGTTTATTGAAATACTAGCAGACTTCCCGTGGTTTCACCCGCGTAGGTCCCGTTCGTGTGGATTCCCACAGGAATAAAAAGTAGGCTATGTTTTTAATCCAGGGTGTCAGCTAACTTCATACCAAATTTTATTAAAATCCATTCAGAAGTTTTTACGTGAAAGAGTAACAAACATCCATCCATCCATACTTACAAACTTTCGCGTTTATAATATTAGTAGGATTAGGTGGGTACAACATAGGTCCACTTTCGGCATGGTAATATATGGTAAACGACAATAAAAATTTCCTTGTGTTTTGTTTTGTTTTCAGTAATAAAATGTATACATACGCAACATATCTACCAACACTATCATTAAAACTTCCTAATAGGTAATGAGTTTACTTTCTACACGTGTAAGTAGGTTCAGACGCCAGTACATCAAGCTACCCCTAACTGAATTTTTTCCAATCATACTAATATTATAAAGGCAAAAGTTTGTGAGTGTGTATGTTTGTTACTTCTTCACGTCTAAACGGCTGGAGTGATTTTAATAAAATTTGGTATGGATTTAGCTGTTACCCTGGATAACTCTGTTTATAAGTTCTACTTATGAAGTAAACAGTTTAATAATTGAAATAAAATAATAAGAATACGATTTTTCGTCACATATTATTTCATTCATAATTGAGGACATCAAAAATAAACTATAAAGTAAAACTCATTCGAAAGAGCATCCATCGATTAAAAATATTCGACTAATCGTTCAGTCGAAGTAGCGTTTGACGATAAAAGGTTGTTTCGCAATAAATTCAATTCGAACAAACGTACAGTCGACTTTCCGTTAATCGAACATATGACTCTCGAAGTTAAGATACCTACCTACGGACCCCAATCAGGATGATCTGACAGTATTGAAAGATCTAGATTTCATCGTGCCGTGGTGAGTCAGTTTTGTCCACAGCTATAAAAAAGTAAAATTCATCGAAAACTTAAGTACCTTAATGATGTACTCAGAAACGTAATTTAACACAATAATTAAGTAGTTATAGGGACGCTACAAGCCGGTATCATCATAAAAAAGAAGAATAAAAAATCATTAAGCCAATTACGACATTAATGGTTTCCATTGTCATGAAATTAACGGTAAAGACAGGTCAAACCATTTATACAAAGTACAGTCAACAAAAGTGATAATTAACATTTTTAATTATTTCTAGTAATACCAGCATATTACCTACTGACCCACTGCAGTGCGAAAGTGTCTTCTCGTACAAAGAAGGCTTGAGCATTATTCTCTATGCTTACCGAACGCGGGATGACTTATCTTCAATTTAGTATGGGAAGAGTAACTATGTACCTACCCTTTTTTAGCCGACGAAAAAAAGGAAGAGGTAATCAATTCGACGCGTATTTATTTGTATTTATTTTTTTATATGACCACGCATAGCTTTCTACAGAGTAGCCCGATTTTGATATAAATATTATCAATAATACCTTTGTCAAAATTAAAGCCGCTTTCGTTGTTAACCGTACATAAGATTTTTAGTTAATTCTTCGGCATTATTTTCTTAAAATTGCCGTCAATAGCTGTTGATCATCATTTACACCTACCTACTTATTTTAGAAGAGTAGGTATAGTATTTGTACCTACTGACTGTACGTTTGTTTCTCGTTGCAAACGCGACTGCTGGTCAGATTCTCAAGTCGGGTAAGTGTCATTAAGTTCTTCCTATTAAGAACTCGGTTTCAGCCTAGTTTACATATCTCTCGTTCTTTATTTTAAGCGTATTGTGGCCGGATACCGTACACCTTTACCTATCCCTACGGTCCGTACGGGGTATATTTGTGACAATGCCACTACACTATTCCCAGACCACATAAACTCCTGACAGCCATAATCAACAATGGTGACCACCAGAAAACGGGAATAAATGCCTTAACAACACGCATTTTATTCCTTGTTCACTTTCATCATCATCTGCTTAATGTTCACTTTATCAAGTGCCAAATATCTGGCTGCATGCCTGCCTAAATTATTTAAGTACGGCTCCATGGCAGTAGGTCAACCAGTTTATCCAAAAGGTATCGTGGTACCCGGTAACTGGGTTGTGGAGGTCAGATACGGAGTCGCTCCATGTAAAAACTGGTATTCAGCTGGTATGAAGCCGACCCCGATGATGATGAGTAAAAGGTCTCACTAATGCCCCACATTTCTTCCGTAATTTGCGCAAATATTCAACTACGCACCGAAAAACATAAGTTTTTTGAACTCATTAGGTACAGTGCACACATACCACCTATCTACTAACACCTGAACACAAGTTACTAGGTCGGTACTTTTCACCTGATTCTAAAACCACATTATGCTGAAAGAGCATAAAGAAGCAACTGGTTACAACTATTGCATCATCGTTTGTAAAGAATTAAATTAATTACATATTGATGGTAAGGTGATGTTTTTGTCAACTCAGGCGTAGACGCAATCGCGAAAACGGTTTTCATCAGATGATATTATGTTATTCAAATAATATGTTATTCTAATTCAAAGACAGGATTATTTCATTCATTTCAGGTTTAAGCTATTATGTCCATTATAATAATAAAGTAATTTAAAAAGGTCGTTTTTTAAACGAACGTCATACATTGGTTTTACTTACAGACAACGTGAGTATATTATTATGTATGCTAGTTGATTTTGCGTACCTACTAAAATAAAATAAAAAAGACTAGAATTAAAGAACTCCTATATTTTTACTTAGGTAATTGAGTAAGATAGATATGAAAATAAAAGTCCTTAAATTAGGAACTGGATTTTAAATGACAATGAAGATATATTGGTTATTTAAAATGAAGCATGGAATTTATATTAGACAAACATCGTACAGTGTTTTTATTTACACACTAAACTTATAGATATTATTATGTATGCTAGTTGATTTTGGGTACTACAATAAAAACATTAAAGACTAGAATTAAAGAACACCTATTATCTTAATTGAGTAAGATATGAAAATAAACGTCCATAAATTAGGAACTGGATTTTCAATGTGGATTTCAAATAAAGATGAAGATTTATTGGTTCTTTAAAATGAAACATTGAATGTCAAAGCATAAATGGGTAGGGAAGGCATCTAGCCAACTTTTTATTGAGTTTAAACAATAGCTACTTTATTTTACAGACCTGATTATTATTTGCTACAAGAAATAACTAGGTACAATAAATAACGGCCCTCAGTGAGGCATTGGCATGATTTCATGAACAGATGTGAGTTATCTATAATCCTGTACTCAGCATTTTTTGGTTTGTTACTTCTGGGTTAACTTTATCGCATAATTATGCATAATAATTATGTTAATATCAAGGGGACCGAGGGGCGGGAATAAGTGCTCGCGTCATGAATATATCAAAATAATAACATTTCCCGGAAATTGGGTCACACTTTTGTTTGGGTAAAGAAATACGCTGCAGTATCTAATGATTGATAAGGTTATGACGTGAATTCGGTTGTTTATAGGCGTGCGTCGTACGATGGGTGACGAAGGTTCATTCACCAACCAATCTACGTCATCTTGCATCGAAATGGCAATAATATAACCACTTAGCTCCCAAATAGAGTTTCAAATCAATATGGGTAGGCAGTAACTAACAAACTCTTGAAAATACAAAAAAAATGTTTGGTACCTATATGCTATTTACTGAAATCACTGACGGACGTTTATGGCAAAGTAAAATCATTTGTAATGATTGTAAAAACAATAAAAACACATCACCCAAAAATTACCTAATAACTCAATATTTGTGTACAATTGCAAGCATAAGTTAAGGTCAGAAAAATATCTGAGTAATGCCGACACCGCCCATTGGTACTGATAACTTCTGCAAAGGTGTAGGCAGCACACGACAGCGTTGGAGGCGTGCGGAGCGCGGCCCGTGCCGATGCCGGCGCGCGCGCAAGATAGCGTTGTGTTACATCAGACGGAGCTAGCAGTCGCGGCGCGTGCGCGACCGCCTATATAAGTTACAGTCCCGCGACGAGCAACTCATTCACTAATCAGAAGTAATCGATGACAAGAGTATATTAGTTTGTGGCCATGTTCTACGCTCTCATGCATTATCCTACTATCGTGATTAATAACCTGAAATACGAACAACTGTGGCATAGTGACAATTGGTGTGACAGTCATTCCCCGCGATTCGAGCATCAACAGAGATAACCCTGAGTCCTTCAGATCGAGTGCAGTGATTAGAAGGTAAATATTATTTGTTTTGACAATAATGCAGTTTACGTCCCCACTTAGGTATAAATAAGTAGAGTTGGGAAAATCATTCTTGAAAAATATCGTAATAAGGTCGATAAAGGGAATATTCGCTATCAAATAAGTTTTTTTTTATTAATTTAAGTTTAAAATCGTTAATAACTTTTAAAAAAATAGGGGTTAACGACAGTCGGTTCTATATCAATGTTTATTTCGTTTGCGTCAATGCGAAAGATAACTTGCCTCTGACGATCGTTACTGCCAAAACTTCTTTTGATAAAAGCCTTCTTTATCGGTTGTTTTAAAAATTAGGGGTCATCTCAGTGTCGAGATAAATCGTTCAAAGATACTGTCGTATGACAATGAAGCAGTGAACGGCCTCTAGTTTCCCTTTATATAGGAAAGTGTTGCAAATCCTTTGGTGGTGGTTATCTAGACGTGTAAAACGATCCGAGTTAACGGTATCGTATTTTAACTATTCACGCTCCAGTGCTTTCGCCCAGGGCTGCCAATACTCCAGCAAAAGTTTAATTCGTGATCCAAAATACTTTACAAAATTAAACTTTTATAATTTTATCAACATTTACAAATACATAACACTCCCTTGACCTTAACCATTTTTTAAACTAAAGTAAGACCAATCTAGATTTTAAACGCAATGTTTGACATCCCTAACAGCGAATGAAATGCAGGCACTAATATGGTTTCATAATTCCTTTACAGAGTGACAAGCGGTCAATCAATCAATCGAGTTCAGATCATTTGAACGTGTTAACGTGTCTGTGAAACGAGAAGAGACTAGAAGAAGAATTAATTGAGAAGAATTAGTTTTGAGAAGAATAAGATGGCTACTGTACAGACCCCTCCCGAGATGAGCCTTTCGGCATCTCTGCCGGTGCAGCAGGAGCAATCAGAAATAGATCTTATTTCGCTGACCATGGCGGCGCTGCGCTTCGTGAACCCTTGGTCGGTGGAAGCCAAGCCGAGCCAATGGGAAGATGAGATCGTGCCGGGAGCCCCGGAGGCTAAAGATCGCACGATCACCCTCGCGGAAGTCAGGCTTCACGACACGCCGCAAGATTGCTGGGTGGTCATCTACGATCGTGTATACGACATTACTACTTTCTTTGATGAGGTAAGTTCGAAACATAAGCAATCAATAATTCCCTTTCAATTTTACATTTCCGAAGCCCTCTCTAAAGCGAACTCTTTGAAATAAACATTTGGCTATAAAAATACCTTCTTTTTGTTACAGCACCCTGGTGGAGCGGACATCATGTTCGAGTACGCGGGTCACGACGCGAGCACCGCGTTCCGAAGCTCCGGCCACTCCCGCATGGCCAACAAAGCCCTGGAAAGATTCCTCGTCGGAGAACTACCGCTTCAAGAGCGCATGTACCGACGACCTGGTGGAATCCGTCTCAGTGACATACCAGAATGAGACCGTCGGACAATGTTCGAGCACATTGCACTGATTAAGTGGTAATCAGTTTTCAAACGCACCCACTGCACTTGTTTTCTTTATTCCTTCAGTCACTCTCAAGTTCCAAAAGGTTTTGACAGTGACCGGCCCTGGAGGTGAATACAATTTTGTACTCACGGGAAACAGAGGAAAAAGTGTCTTTAAAATGTTATAATTTCTTTTAACGACTATGTAGTTGACACAGCATTGTACGTCTTTGTTTTCTATTGTTAGAATTTAGTTTAGTTTTATCAAACCACCAACTTTATATTAGGTTAAGAATATTGTTGCGTTAAGTTTCTTAAACAGAGATAGCAATTGGCGGGCTTTGTACGTAGGTACGATAAATTGATAATTTATTTCGCTAACCATGACTTGCTTATCCGATAATTTGTACTTTATTATAATTATTGTTACTATTAACCTCAGTCAATGATGTCAGAGCTTTGATAAGCGCAGTCTTGTGAAAACGAACTTGCCAAGTGTAGGTACTTTTTCCACTATTCATCATGTGTTGCCAAGTGGTGAATGTAGTATTGTATGATATACCTATGCATTTATTTAAGTACCTAGATATTATTATTAAGGTTTTTGCAATACAGGGCAGTAGTTGAGCGTTCGTAATAATATGTACCTCTGTTCGTTATTGTGCGTCATATTATCGGGCCAATGATAAATAACATTATCTTGTTCGCGAAATTTAGACTTGGATGTTCTCGAATGATAAACTATGTCAAAAAGCTTAACTAAAACATCATGTTTGTATTGTTACTTTAGATAAATATTAACTCAGTATTAATTCTAAAAGAGATGTAAGTATTGTATTGTTCGCTTAAATCTAGCAATAAGTGCTTTCTCTAATGTTCCTACTATTTTATAATTAGAAAATAAATTTTTGCACTAATCATTTATCTCTTTTATTTCATTTACTGCGCAATCAACACAAACACAATTGTCATTAGGAAGTTCATTCAGTGAAAACCTACTCTTCTGACCAAACCCACATACCGATTTTCCTTATAGATAAAAGTATGAACCCCACGGAAATCGATATGACACCAACCCAACTATCTTGTATGACAATCTGTTTGTGGGATAAAATATACCGAGTTATATAGAGACCTAACCTAGCCTATTAACAAACTATCTGACCTCCACAACCCAGTTACTGTGTGCCGATAAGTATTTGATACGACTGGGCACCAGACTTTAGGGTTTTTACCCGTAATGTAACCTGTAGCCTGAGTGCCTAGTGCGAGTTTGTTTTACGCTAACGCGATCGACACGTTCATGACGTTCAGCGCTCCGATTGGCCCGCTCCAAGCTTTTAACCAATCAGAGAGCTAAACGCGGTGAACGTTTCGATCGCGTTAGCGTAAAAACAACTCGCACTTAGGGCACTGGATCAAGTGTACGATATCAAGTAGAAATTCAAGAATAGATAAAAATAATTAATTTGACAATGAATAATTTGGTATTTGCAATGCTTCACATATTAATGGATTTCATATTGTTAGCAAAATACATACATACATACATACATAAACTCACGCCTTTTTCCCATGGGGGTAGGCAGAAACTACAGAAATATTTAAAACAAATATATTTTAAAAGAGTAATATTTCCGTTCATCTCCTTACAAAACTACTTTTAGAAAAAGGTATTTAGAACGGTTTTTTTCATTTTCACCTTATGACGTTCAAATGTTTGAATAATATTAATGATTTAATTTGATTGTCCATTATAGTTTAGCGGACACTATCATCTTTTTCTATTTTATTAAAGACTAGCTTTTGCCCGCGGCTTCGCCCGCGTGGATGTCGAACTTCCGTCCCCTATGTTTTCTCTTTAAGGGTTGAATTTTCAAAAATCGTTTTTTATGGAAGACTTACTCTTCACTAAGGACACCCCTTCACGTTTCATGTCTCTAATACCAGCGGTTGGAGCTGTGCGTTGATATATAAACGTAATAATTTTAGCACAATACTTCCGGAATTCCGGATAGACTACTTTCAAAGTTGATCCTTCCGATATGTATGCATAAAGATTTCTGGAACTACTGACCCGGGAAAGAGCGCCGTACAACTGACCATGTGTAAAACAACTTGTACTAAGATCAACCTGCCCAGGCGTATTGATTACCTACAACCGTACCAAGTTTGGTTAAAATCCCTATAATAGTTTTTGAACTATGCGTGCACATACAGACAGAAAGACAAAACATTCACTAATTGCATTTTTGGCATCAGTATCGATCACCAATCATCCTCCAATATTAATTTTGAATAGATATTCAATGTGCATAATTATCTTCGTAGTGTGTGATAGTCCATTGAATTGTAAGGCGAGCGATATTGTATCTTAAGATTAAATATTATAATATCTTAGCCGTGTGCAGCGCCCTTTGGTGAACTCCACTGCGGGTGACGTAACCTACGACAAACTTATTATTTGCGGTTGGTACAGTAGTCGGGTCTAGGGATTGAACCGCAAAATTAAGTTTGTTTTTTATTGTATATACTTTTCCGGGATAAAAAGTACCCAGTGTTGTGCCCAGGATATCAAAGAATAAGTATACCAAGTTTCATCGTAATCGAACCAGTAGTTTTTGCGTGATACCTGAACATACAGACAGACAGACAGACAGACAGACAGACAGACAGACAGACAGACAGACAAAAATTTTTTTAATCATATTTTTGGGTTCGGTGTCAGTCTAGTAACACCCCCTGCTATTTATTTTTTTGATATCTTCAATGTACAGAAATTTTACTTCTACAGATTTATTATAAGTATAGATATAGATATCTATAGCAATAGGCCCTATTACCTGGACCTTAAAAACAACTGGTGAAATGTGTGTATACTACAGGTAGTTACACCTCTGACTATGAAGATCACAGCCGCTCGAGTCACTAAAAGTCACCCTGGGAACAGTTGAGTGAAGTGAACCGTCCATGGATTAGTATGGAATGACAGCTCAATCCGCCTTCACTTCACCAACATTTGCACAGGTTGTTTTTTACAGAATATCATTACTGCCGTGATTTTATGTTTTGTTGAATTTATTCAATAAATAAGTAAGAGTCGTCCTAAAAGGTCAATAGATAGTGTGTAATAATACCAACTTAAAATAGACTTTCTACTGTACACACCGATACAAATCAAGCTATACATTTCCAATATAAGCTAATCTCGCATTGTATAGGATCTTCGTACAATGCGAGGTCAGCGTAACTGAAAATGTATAACTTGAAGTGTAGCTGTGTGTACATAATATAAAATAGATATTGTACACCATAAAACTACGTTAACTAAAACTGTGTTACTGTATATCGCCAATATAAACCATTTCAGTAAGGTGTCTGACCGTCGGATTCTTAATATATTTCTCTTCAAAGAAAAGGCCTTCGAAGATCAATACCTTTATTATTTATTTACGCGGACGCTGCCTTGAAGCACGGCTAGTAATATAATTATTCATATGGGCAATCACCTCTATCTCAAGCCCTGATAATTACCAGTAAGGGTCTCGATCTCCCGACCTCGCTTCCGACAACTAGTTAAAGCGGATATTTAATGGAAATACCTAGTAAATAAAGACTCGTTTAATAAATAATTAGTAGTACAGTATAGTTGTAAACAATAATTACTTAGTAAATATATAATACAACAACATTTAGTAATACATTTTAGGTACCTTCTCCCTCACACTTTCTTTCCGGATCTGAAACAAACAAAAAACATTGTTAATATTCCCTATCTTTTATTCTTACCACATAACATGATAGATTTTTTGAGATTGATTGACTGGCCTGTTGGTCGAGTAGTTAGTGACCCTGACTGCTATGCCGGAGGACGTGGGTTCGATTCCCACCCAGGACAAATGTTTGTGTGATGAGCACGATCATTTGTTCTGTGTCTGGGTGTAATTTATCTATAATATGTATGTATTTAGAAATATTTAAGTATGTTTATCAGCTGTTTATTACCCATAACACAAGCTCTCAAGCTTAACTTGGGACTAAATGGTGTTGAGTGAAAAGTTATGGAACATGTTTATATTGTTTATTTATAGATGCCCGTTATATTATATGAAGGAGGGTAATTAATAAAGCAAGACTACCTCGTTGGTCTAGTGGCCGTAGGTCGCAACCTCTACTGTAAAGTCCTGGGTTCGATTGCTGGGTCGGGAAAATCTTATTCAGTTTTTATATTTGGAATTTCACAGTATCAGCCCAGTCTCTGGTTTTCTACCTGATTGATGGCAATTGGCTGCCCTCTATTACTCGGGATTTAAACATAACTGGCATAACGTAGGTGTACTAGGTACACCTGCCTAAACCTTCGGGGATTATAGGCGTGATGTTATACAATACAGCTCTGTCTATTAATGCGTGTATGGCTCAAGAAAGACTGAACCAATTTACATACGACATATTTTTTTGGATTAGGCATGTTCTACGAATAGGTTTTATTAATATATTGGTTAAACCTTGCGAACGTAGAAGGGACAGCTAGTTTTATGATGTGTTCGTTTTATATATGTATTATTTATCGTAAATGGAAGATCAAGGGCGGTTTGAACTGTATAGAAATATTTTTTTTAAGTAAACATGGGAGTGGTAAACCACTTTCTTGGTCGTAATATTAAACGACCACGACGACGATACGACCGAACGAAACTACGTCAATATGACCTAACAATGTAGTATATAACGACTGTTACTATAATCGAGTAATAGTTAATCATGTTATGCGATAAAAAAAAACATATTTTATTGTTATAAACTTTTTGTAATTGGGGAAATCCATATTGTAAGTAAGAGAGGAGGAGGTAGGTAGTAGGTTGTCTGTAACTGTTATCGCTTTTAGCGATAAGGCCGCCCAATGAAATAACCTATGCAATGTAGCCCTTAAAGTTTATTACTTGTTAGTTTTTGTTTAGCAACAATAAAGAGTATTCTATTCTAAGTACAGACGCCAGCACATCAAGTTACCCCAATGTGTCAAATTTCTTAGATCGTTTTTCAACTTTATGTCAAACAAAATAAGGTTCAAATTCAATTGGGAAAATTTGACACATTGGAGAACTTGATGTGCTGGCGTCTGTACATATGCAGATACTTGGTTATGGTATATCAGGCAGGTGGCCGCTACTCCTCGTCTTAGCGTGTATTTTGCGTACGGATATTAGATACTTACTTCGACTGCAGGTCTCAGAGTATCTAGTAAGTATAAATGCACCACTTACTCTGAGACTGCTAATAATACCTGTTATCTGTTTGCCTCAAGTCAAGGGTACGAATGTGTGACCGCGTAGCTATTAGACAAGCACTCGCTAAATTACATTCAAGCTATCTTTTATAGTGTTGTCCAGCTCGATCCGGCTGCCTTCTTGGACTGGTCTACTAGTGTTTAGAAATCATCCCGCGTCGGGCAAAATTAAGTTTCTTAATAGGCTACTACTCTACATGTAGACAACTGGCTACCGAGGAAACACTCGGTTACCAGCCCCCCTAGCCAAGTTACAAACGATTCGTATCTATTCTCTTGAGCGAGACACGCTAAGTCGCGTGGTCAAAACAAAGGGATTTGAGCCGTTCTCCATTGTAGAAAGAGAATAGATACGAATCGTTTGTAACTTGGCTAGGGGGGCAGGTATCCAGCACCCCACCTCCCCCCCCCCCCCCTCCACAATCAGCTTTAACAAAATTAGCAGCTTCCTTACAAAATTCAACGCACCGGAACCTGAGAAACGATTCAACTGTCTTGTCTTTCTCCAGGACTCGTCAAGATACGTTGAGTCGACGCTTTCCTTGTGGTCGCCATTGTTGATTCTGGCTTTGGGAAGTTTAGTGGGATTAACTTTTTTTTTACCCTGCTGGATACTCCTCATACATAGGTACAGGGTGGAAGGTAACGTGGTATATAATCCAGGACCGAAGCCAAAATCAGATGATTATTTTCTATGCGGTGAAAACCTCCTTATAGGTGTTGGATTGTACGAGTTTAAACTGAATGGCTTATAAGTTTATCATATTCGCTCCGTAAACATTACGTTTGAATATCGAATTGGATTTTCCTGTTCAAACTAGTCCTCACAATCACGAGAAAACCAGTATCCGTCTCTGAGCTCTAAGATCAATTAATGCGCTTAATAAGTGTTAAAAAAGCTACCTTAGCCAGCACTAAGCTGGACTTACAAGGTTGGTTTGACTTCTAGGATCGTATTATGTACGTATTCTTTTGACATTTTTATCTCAAAGTGGAATATTTTCCAGCCTCGGGTCCCCTGAAAGGATGGGTCTTACTCACTAAATACCATCCCGTATCACCTTCCGTCTCACACCTGCGCCGGGGGTCGCAAGAACGTGCGATTCTTCTGCAACCCACCGCTGGTATTAGGAACGTAACCTAATACGAGACATAACATAACATCACGCCAGCTATCCCCGAAGGGTTTGGCAGAGGTGTACCTGTAGAACACCCACATTTCGCCAGTTATGTTAAAGTCCTATGTAATAGGGGGCGAGCCTATTGCCATCAATCAGGCACAAATTCAGAACACAAGGATTCATTTCCAACTTAATACTTAGAACTAGTTGGACTTTAAAACCTCAGGGTTGATTCACGTGGAAAGATGGTACATAGTGCCGCTTTGTCCACGCCGAGGCAAGCAGTTTTCATACTTTTTGTATAAACCGGTTGTCAATGGTTCATAAACCAGCGAGCGTTAGCGCTGATGAACTCAGATCTGATTTGTTTGGCATCATTACGTGCTGGTTTTTACCGTTATATATAGAGTGCCTGGTAATTAGTGACCGATACTTAAACACGTGATTGTACTCATAAATACGAACAACTTTCCTATACTTTCCCAAATAAACTTTTTTTTATACTCATTAACTTTCAATTACGACAGTACTGCACAACGGGACCGGTGGGGGTGGTGGGGAAGCGTGTGTCGCTATACCACTAGCAGATTTTGCCCTTCCCGAGGTCAGACTATCAGCTGATAGATCATGCCGATTCGTGCCTACTGTGATCGATCACAGGCGCGCGCGCGGGAATGTCAAACAGCGTTTTTGTTATTTTATTGTGTATAAAAAAAAGTTTCTTTGGGAAAGTTTATTGGAATCATGAATACAATCACGTGTTTGAGTATCGGTCACTAATTACCGGTCACCCTATATATACATTCAATAGTTCAAGATATATTACATGATTCTTCAACTCTCCAAGTTACAATTATTTGCCGCGTTTAACTTTTTCATCACCATAAAACAATACTTATAGCTATGAAATGCAAAAAATATTCACTCACCAACCGTGCCCTCAAATCCAGTAAATGGCGTACCGCAGGAGTATAATACTATAAATAATATAATAATTAAATTATACTGCATCCAAATTACTCACAATTGTTTGTAGGTGAGTGTGTTGACACTGGCGCTGTATCTCAAGTAGACCAACAGCGCGAGAGTCATGAGTATAGCCGTGATCTGCAGCGTCCACTCGCGAGGCATGCCGCATTTAGACACTTTCACTTCTTCCGGCGTTATCGTCAACTGAAAATGGACAACAAGAAACTTTACACTCAGATTCGAGCACAAGCAAAATCATGCGAAACAAGCTAGTAAAATTCCGAAGGGTTAGGTAGTACTTGTAGTAAACCCACATTTCACCAGTTATGTTTAAGTCCCATTGTAATAGGGAAACAAATCTGGACTCCGGGCTGCTACTGAGAAATTCCAGATGGAAAAGCTCAATATTGTTTCGCCCGACCCGGGAATTGCACCCGGGACCTTATTGCTTGCGACCACTATACCAACGAGGCAGCCGATTAACACAATAAAAATTACTCTGTCAGGCGCTTTCTTAATCTAATTTCATGTGGTTTTAATGACTGTTTATGCTTTTCAAATCTAAAGCCAGTACTAAGTGTTTTACAAATAGTACTTACCAAATAATACTTGGGGTCCAGTCTATTTCTCCACGAGAAGGAAGGCACCGTGTACTCAACGAACTCGATCTTATGATCAGGAGTGGGCACAAAGCTGTGTCTGACGACGCAGCTGTGATGCGTGTGCGCACCGAGCGCAGCGCGAGGTCGGAGGCTCTCTACTAGATACTCCGTGGACTCTTTGGACAGGCAGTCCCAACGCTCCTCGAACAAACTGTTGCGGTCAGGCAGAGGGGCGGCGTCTGGTTCCGTGCATACACTATCAGATTCTCGGTATAAAGGGTAGTGCTGGAAGTACAATTAATGTTTTTATTTGTTACAGTTCTGGTTGAGAACTTACAATTGTTCATGCCTTTAAAAACTAATAAGATTCTGTTAAGGTGGATGTGCTTCATGTGCTTATTGAAATTGCCGTTCACTGTCAGGCTGTATGTTGAACAAAATATGATTTGCGACCGTGTACGTGTTTACAAAATTATAATCATCAAGACAAACTTTTCAAATCAAATCATTAAGACATCCATTTAAGTTAATGATAATGATTATTTGATGAAAAAGTTATTTAATGG
The DNA here is from genome assembly GCA_921972225.1 of Euplexia lucipara. NCBI lineage: Eukaryota > Metazoa > Arthropoda > Insecta > Lepidoptera > Noctuidae > Euplexia > Euplexia lucipara. The sequence continues at coordinate 17,178,268 of OV179146.1, forward strand.
AATTAAATTAACTTAGAGGGTTGTATTGGTGAATTGGTGGCTCTAATACTTATGGTCAATACCCACATCAATGCGTTCAATACATGTGTTAAATGCAAACACTTGAGAGTTCTTCATTTATCCATAAAGGTGGGCTGGGTAGAGTTTCCCAAAAAAGCGATCGCCATAGCCCACACATAATGGTCTAATTCGGTACTAAGTGCGGTAACAAAACCACAATGATTAAATTAATGAATGGATTATCTATAAACGCTCACCTGCATTATAATCGGCCTGCTATATCTAGCCAATTTCTTTTTGCCTTTGCAAAGACTTGATCCACTGCTGCACTTTAGAATATCTGTAAAAAAAACAACAAAGGTAAGCAAGTGGCGAAATGTGCCTATAGGTACTATGAATAGATTCGAATAGAATATTAATCAATATTTGATTGTTGAGTGTTTTTGTTGTACCAGTGCATATCTTCCTAAGCCTTTAGGAAAAACAGGTGTGATGTTATCATATTTTTTTTCTCTTTTAAATAATATTTACAAAGCATTTAGCCTGCAGAGTGCAGAGGGCCTAACAAAAAAACTTTACTTCAATATGCGTAATTTGATTCTTCCAAGAATTCCAGATTTGTGCTCGCCTGCAGTGGCAATAGGGTAGAGACTAGGCTACTTCCAGTGCAACCAACTAGCAGCTAGTCCTCTTGCAAAGGTCTAGTCTATCTAATTACATAAACTGAGAGAATAAGGTTGTATAGTTTACATTCCTGCTTAAGTACCTACCTCGTAAGATAATGTTTGGTGTTGTGTTACTAGGTCTTAAAATCAACACTTACTTGATATGTTGGCTATCTGGGCGACAGTGCGAGCACACAATGTGCACCCATCTCCTTCCATTGCCATAGAGTTGATAAGGACGAAGTGATTCCCCCTGATGCTGACTAACTGCACCGGTGGAGATTTCAGTTGAGTCTCGAACCTTTTGTACAGCTGCGGCGTTATCCTTTGAACATACTGCAGTTCAATTATAAAGATATAAGTCAACCAACATACTTGAGGGTGAGGAGTAAAACTTCATGAAATATTATTACTAATTTAGCACATTGATTACTGGAATGTGAGGGTATCATGGTTGTAAGGTATAGTCATTGCCAATCACAAATGTATTTGGTGTGACTATAAGGTTATGTTGTTGTAAATGACAAAATATACACACAACCCATACAACACATAAAAAACTTGTAAATTAAATGAGGTACATAGGTGGTTTAAAATAGAATCATTTTGATGCCCATTGTTATCTAAACCTTATTATTATTTGTTGTATGTACAGGCACCAACACATCAACCTACCCCAATGTGTCAAAAGAGATTGCCCAGGAACAGTACTCTTGATAAATCACTTGTGTCTCAAGTCTTTAAACGACATGAAATATCTAAAATAAAAATATATTTTTTAAAAAGACTTAATGATCATTTAAAATGGGATAGTTTTTTGAACAATAATTAGTACTTTTATGTTTCCGACGTTGTAGAACGCCATTTTTTACTATCAGCTGTCAATACTAGGGATGTTTATTTTTAACCGCCTTCAAAAAAATAATTTTACGTTACGTTTTTTTCTTTTGCGGGTAATGTGCATACCTACCTACATAAAATAAAACGATATCGATTTTGTGTTGATTGTTCAATCTATTATTGTAAAGTAGGTAATAACAGAGTTCTAAGTATAGTATTTTTAATATCAGTGGTTGTAAACGACGGCATCGGCGCCAAGTGGTATTCGTGAAATATCACTGGCTGGTTTACGGAAATCTATCTCTCATCAGTATGGGTACAACCTTATTTGACATTCATTGCGTCTGTCATATTTTTGCAATACGTTGTGCGTCGAGTCGAGCCTTTTAGTTCCTCCGTTACTGCTGCCAAACCATTGTAATAAACATAATTCTAACGCCGCAGCTGCACCGTGTGTGACGTTTATTACGAAAGGCAGGACTTTTTTAGTTGTGATCATGGCGAGTGCGACTGTGATGCAATGTCTCCACTGCTCTTTGAGATTAACGCCACTTAGCCGCAGACGCATGTTGTCGGAGTTTTCGAATAACATCATGAACATTTTCTGGATCTGTCTGGATGGAGTCTGGATCTCACCAACGAGTAAGAATGCACATTGTCTCTTTATCGTAGTATGATTTTTTTATTAGGAACTGCGCTTTATGTTTACGTATCATATAACAAAATCTTAGAGGACAAAAGTACAATCAATATACAGATATTGATTGTACTTTTGTCCTCTAAGATTTAGTGTTAACACACAGGTGTTAGTTCCTCACCTCATCAGTCCCGACTGATATGGTTCCTACCTATATTAATATAGGTCATGTTAAAATCCAGTAACCCGTCCTGGATTTTAACATGACCTATATTAATATAGGTAGGAACCTTCTACTATGATAATATTACCTTGCTTCTACTGATGTGTTGGTACTAACTAACTTATTAACTAGGATTAGAAGAATAAATTACAGGTTTAAGAAATAATCATTCTTTTATTTATTGTATTTAGTGTTGTGTGTTTTTCCTTCCCTCTTTACTTACGAAGACAATTTCATGATACCTACCACATCTATGATTTGAGTACCTAGGATCTCTAGATCCTGATCAATCGCTCAGTTTCATATCTATATAACACAGCAATTGACTATATTAGTAATGATTTCTTCCACGCTTTGCAATTTCATGAAACGAGGGAATAAGATTTAAAAATGCGTAAAATCTAAATCAGTAAGACTTGGTGAGGTAGACACAGATTTACACAAATATGCTTCAAAGACACCAAGCTAACCCGTAAACCCATTCAGACCCTTTTAAATAACTTTTTTCAACTAATTTTTGGTCTAACATAACCTCAAAATAGTAATTTCATTTTTGTAAATATCTCGGAAATGCCATTGTCGTTTGTGTTAAATCTTTTGAGGTAGTATATAGACATGCCATCGAGTATTTTAAAGATAATTTGATGAAGACACAACAATGTTAAATTGAGTACATTTGTCCATAGCGCCGTGGGCATTGTCCTTTCTTTGATAGGTTTTCAACTTTATCCCAAACATAATAAGGTTCATGTTCAATTGGAAATATTTGACAGTTTGGGCAGGTTGATGTGCGGGCGTCTGTACATCTATACATATAATGGTAAATAATTATTTAAAAATATTACCGGTAATGGAAACCAATGTCATGGTTTCCAACTACAGAGTACATTGCTGTACCATCAGGAACTTGAAATAATTGATAAAACCTTTCAGCATAATCATTGAATTCTTTTTCAGGACACCATAGACCCTCATCAAAGAGATCACCTGGAAATAACATAACAATATGTTAAAGAATGAGCTATTACACAACAGGATATAACAAGCCTATGTAACTATGGAAAAGTAAATTGTAAATTATTATGTTTGCACAGAAATAGAAAAGTAATAAATTAAAAAATAGCCTCAAACACTTTATGAGTTTCTTTAAATAAAGGTATTGGGTAAAACTCAAAAGATTGTCAATATAGTAAGGCTTATAATGTTATATTTTCCAAAGAGAAGATATAAATAAAACAAACTATACTGTTGGAGGGCAGGAACCTAGCCCACAAAAGGCCAAAACTCAATTTTCACAGGTTTAAAATAAGGCCTTAGACAAAAAAAGTAAAATCAATCAAAATCAAAAGTCATTTATTCAAATTAGGCTGAGGATCAGCACTTTTTGAACGTCGAAATTACATAAGACAGTCCCCCAAAAAGCCCACCCTTCGCCACTTCCTAGTGTTTTTGCTGGGAAGAAGAAGTGGCGGAACAAACTCCCCAGCAACACATCTGTCTGATAAGGTAGAAGAACTTGAATTTACACAGTATAATTAGTTATAATTACAAAATAATTAAAATAAGTTATTCACTACATGTTAGCTAGCACACTCAACATACAGAATACCAGTAATATATAGCTACCGACAATAAAACTAACTTAACTCAAGCAAAAACAACTGACTAATAAGAATCCTCCAGGTAAAAAGGGTGTGCCAGCTTGCATGTGCAGAGTTGGATTAAATCCATAGATCTGCAAGACAATGTAACAAAATGATAAACTAACTGTGGAAGTTAAAATAAAACAAAAAAAAACAGGTAATAGTTAAAACAATAGCAAAACCAAAACCAGCAAGACAACCAGTTACCACAAGCAGCACCCGTTCACGAGCACCCCCCTCGCCATAGTCAGATGCCCAGTCAGAGAAGTCCCAAGTGCTGCTAGTATACTTAAATAAAAATATAAATACCTAAAACAAAGACAACATCTGGACTATGAAGAGTCATGGCTGACTGAAATGCACGATGCATCTGCCATTCTCGTCGCCATTTATCAAACCAATGTCCATTACGAGAGCCAAGGAGGTGCGTATCGGCTATAACCATCGCATATACTGGCTCAACACCATCAGCTGGCTCTTTACTCAACGTCGACCAACCGCACTGGAAGTAATACAAAGACGTGTCATTTGCTGTTAAATCACTTAGGTATTAATTTATTTGAAATATAAGAGAGCTACCTGAATTTGTGTAACATAATAAATTAAGTATTCACAATAAACGTAAATCCCAACTAAACCGATAAACAAACGGGGAATTAAATTACTAAGAAAACTTCGTCGCAATCTTCGTAACATTAATGCCATAACGCTTCTTCTCGTTTTTTACTCAATTATACAGACGACTGCATCATTCGTATCTCAATTAAAAAGTTTTAATTTAAAAAATTTATAATATAATCACAAATGTAATCCCGGTTGGTTTGTATGCAAACAAAACAATCAATCAAATCAATCATCAATTTCGAATGACAGAGGCAGACAGACAGATTAACTGACAGTGACACTTGAGTCAGAGTGTTGCTATGGTATCAGCATCAATTTTATTATCCTTTTCTCTTTTTCTCAACTACGTCGTCGGTTCCTTCCTTGTTCCAGTCTAACAGGTTGCACTTTAACAACACAAAATATTAACGGTGAATGAATGCGATACCCATTGGTATCGACTGCTTGTGGTTTCAGGATTTATTGTCGTGGACTCTCAGACCAATAAAAAAGTACTTTTTTATTGGTCTGAGCGTGGACTATATGACAATGGTATAAGAAAATATTTTTTTTTCATTCACAAAATCAACAGCAAGAATAACAAATACAAAAACCGTTTTATTTGACATGATTATCACGAATTCACGACACTGAATAAAATATTCTCCAGATAATATTACCAACTAAACGCATCTCCAGCTGACTGAAGGTTATCAAGAAAAAAAAGGCGGGAAACTGTTGAATGGGAAAGGCGCGCTTTTGAAATAATTTTCGGAAAATAATAGTTTTCAGGGTTTATTGTACTATAATTTTGTAAATATTTGTGTTATAAGTCGTTACTAGGTGTAAATAAGTATTTAGGTTATTGGTTTCTGAAAATGTCGAAGAAAAAAAGGAAAAGGGATGAGGTGGTCCCACCGGACAAAAAGCTGCTGCCGGAATCGACCGACTCCGACTCTGCCGAGTCTACGGTTTCGGCGACCCCAAATACTAAATACAGGGACGCTACTGATAAGTATGCCGTGTACAAGGTAAAAGGGTACACCCGTAAGTATGCTGAGGACTCGAAACAGACGGAGCTAATTGTTTTTTTAACTCATTTTGACGATCGAAACGTATTCTCTGATAAAGATCGCATGTCTCTGTCGAAGGGTATCAGAGAGCACGGAGTTTCAGGTGTGATGCACCTGCGTACAATAAATAAGTACAAGGTTGGTGTGACATTTGACTTGCCCAACAATGCTAACATGTTTTTAAAAAATAAGAAATTGTTTGAACAATTAAACTTAAAAGCAACAATACCTGCTGGCGACACAGAGGTCACTGGGGTTCTTACCTCGGTCCCTATTGATATGTCTAACAAAGATATATTTTCGTTGATAGGAAGTTCCAAAAATGTTATTCAAGTTAGGCGTTTCATGCGCAGAGTCAGGAGTGATGAAGGCTTGTCTTTTGTCCCCACACAGGCTGTAGCTGTGACCTTTGCTTCGACCATCTTACCCGACTATGTCTACTTGGACTCTTGGCGCCATGAGGTCAAAAGGTATATCCCACCTGTTAAGCAGTGCCTTAAGTGCATGCAGTATGGGCATATTGCAAAATTTTGTAGGAATTCTGAAGTATGTTCTATTTGCACTGAAAATCACAGTTATAAAGTGTGTCAGGTTAATCCAAAGAACGCCAAATGTATAAACTGCAATGGTAATCATTTAGCTATCTCTGCAATATGTAATATAAAAAAACAAAAAGTAGAAGAAAATAAAATAAAAAGTAGAAATGCAACATACTCTGATCTCTTCAACGCTAACGCATTTCCAGCGCTATCTGCGCGTAATTTAGATACACAAGTAAGTAATCTTATGAAATCAGACAAATTTTTGAATAGTTTAGTTGAAACAATTACTAGAATAGTTACCAATAAGGATACTCCTATCAATTCAGCATCGATTAAAGAAGCATTAAAAACTACTCTAAGTAATAAATTTCCTTCAACCTCGTAATGGATTTTTCTGATTTAAACGTAGTACAATGGAATGCTCAAAGTTTAAACAGTAATAAACACATATTAATCGATTTTTTATACAATTACAAAATACACATAGCAATTATCAGTGAAACATGGCTTAAACCTCAACAAAATTTTAAAATCAATCATTATAATATTGAAAGAAATGACACTGGTAACAAACATAATGGAGTAGCAATAATTATTCACAAAAGTATTTCATACACTAAAATTAATACCTTTTTTGATAACTCATTACAAAATATCTGTGTAAAAATTAAAGTTAACAACAAAGAGTTAAGTATAGTAAGTATTTATAGTCCTTTGAATTGTAGTCCAGTATTCAAAAAAGAAAATTTTGACTTATTAGTGAAGTCTATTCCTGAACCTTTTATAATTGCTGGTGACTTTAATGCTCATCATACTTCTTGGGGCTGTAACTCTGACTCTGTACGTGGACGAAACGTTTTAGATGTAATTGATAATAATAATTTAGTTCTGCTCAATAATGGTCAGGCAACAACAATTGGTTCTTTAACTTGGCGTCCTAATGCGTTGGATTTGACGTTAGTTTCTTCGTCTTTAGCAATTAATTGCGAATGGAATGTACATGATTGTCCTCTTGGTAGTAGTTATCACATTCCTGTAAGGATAAAATTATTTATTAGCAAAAGCAATAATATTGTTAGCAATTGTACTAATGCTGAACATTTGCCTATTTACCCTAATTACAAATTGGTAAATTGGGAAAAGTACAGTAATTGTGTTGATGAATTGTTACTTGATTTTAAAGTTGATGACACAAGTCTTCCTGATTCATATTCCAAATTTTGTACCATTTTGCGCACAGCCGCTGCGAATTCTATGCCAAACTTGAAACATTCTAATACCAGTCATTTTGTCAACCCCTCATGTCATAGAAATAATCCTAAAGGGCCTTCACTTCCTTGGTGGAATCAAAAATGCACAGAAGCTGTATTGAATTTTAAAACTGCATATTTACTGTTTAAGGATAATTCATCTGAAGAAAATTATATAGAATTTAAAAGGCTTCGCGCAGTTAAAAAACTTACATTAAAAACAGAAAGGCAAAAAAGTTGGTTTTCTCTTTGTGAAACATTTAACAGGTGCACTCCATTGTCTGTTATATGGAAATTCATGCGCAAGTATAATAAAACATATAATTTTAGTACTCAGGAGGATGATAATTGGGTTTTGGATTTTCTTAAAAAATACACACCAGACACTGTATCAAATGACTTAAAGTCTTCTTCCAATGCTAGCATTAATTCCAGCAATAGTTTTCTACTTAATCCTTTTTCCTTACAAGAATTAATATCGGCCATATCGTCCAGAAGAGATACTACCCATGGTCTGGATGGAATACCATATATACTGTTTAAAAAACTAAACCTTACTAGTTTGAATATTCTTTTAAAACTTTTGAATTTATTATGGGAAAATAATATTTTACCTGATAGTTGGAAGGTGGATTGTCTTGTACCTGTTTTAAAACCTGATAAGCCAAAAATGTGTCCTGATTCGTATCGTCCTATAGCCCTGACTTCTTGTGTTGGCAAGTTATTTGAACAATTATTAAAACAACGCTTAGAGTTCTATATTGAGAAAAATTCAATCTTACCATCAAATCAATTTGGTTTTCGTAGGAATCATTCTGCTAGGGAAAGTGTTTGTCAATTACAGCTTGATATATGCAATTCTTTATCTGCAAACCACAATTTGGTTGGAGTTTTCTTCGACGTTGCAGGTGCTTTTAACAGTGTAAATATAGATATCTTATGTAACGAGTTATCACAGATTGGGATACCTGAGAAAATTATAAATTGGGTTAAAAATTTTCTTCTAAATAGGCAAGTATTTGTTAAATTTAACAGACACCTCTATGGACCTAGACTATCCTCGACAGGAGTTTGTCAAGGTGGTATATTATCGCCTTTAATATTCATATTGTATATACGTAAATTAAATTTAATTTTAGGGTCTCATGTTAAAAACCTCCAATTCGCAGATGATTTAGTTGTATATGCATCTGGGAAAAATATAACACATGTAGTTGAAATAGTTAATGCTGCATTAGCGAATTTGTATAAATATTTTTCTTACCTCGTTCTTAGTGTTAATCCATTGAAATCCAAAGTTGTTGTATTTGGTAAACAAATTCTTAATATGCCTGATGTGGTGTATAACAATTGTGCTCTACCCATTTCACTTGAGGTAAAATTCTTGGGTGTTATTTTTTCATATAATTTATCCTGGAACAATTATATAAAACATTTAATTAGTAAAGCAAATAAAGCTCATAACATATTAAAATCCTTGAGTGGTACATATTGGGGTGCAGACCCTAAAATTTTATTATTATTATACAAATCTTTAGTACGTAGTCACTTTGAATATGGTTTCTATTGCTTTGGTGCAGATTCCAAACATGTAAATAGTTTAAATATTTTGCAAAACAAGTGTTTGCGTGTAATAACTGGTGCATTCAGAAGTACTCCTGTGGTTGCAATGCAAATTGAATGCAATGTTCCCCCATTATCTATTCGTTTTGATTACTTAAAAGAAAGATTTTTGTTAAAACTTTATAGTGTATCTGGTAATAGACTACTTCTTAATTTGTTACATTCACCTACTCATACTTCTTTAAAATCTTTTTATATGGTACAAGGTCTCCAAAGTTTTATGAATTTTATTCAAAATGTTAACATTTATCAATCAAAACATATTTTACCTTGTTATGAGGGTACTTTCAATGGTAAATTTCCAGCAATTGAAGTAATTATAAATAATAGAAAAAATTTGCCTTCAAAAGAAGAAGTTTATGCTATGCTGTCACAGTGGTCTGATCATAAATTAGTGTATACTGATGGTTCCAAGAGTGATAGAGCAGTGTCTTTCGCTATTTATGACCCCTCTTCAAATATTGCTATTGGACGGAGAATTGATACGAATGCTAGTATTTTTACAGCTGAAGCAGTTGCTATTTTGAGCGCTATGAAACATATTAAAAAATGTAATTTAGAACATAGTAAATGGCTTATAGTTAGTGATAGCATGAGTGTTTTGAAAAATCTGGACAATAATAAATTACTTGCTAACACCAACTACATAATTCTTTTGATAAAGCAACTATGGTTTGAATTGTCACAGTTGGATATTGTTGTTCGTTTTGTTTGGGTACCATCACATATTGGTGTTGTGGGGAATGAAAAAGCAGATTATCTTGCAAAAAAAATCGTTGAATTTGAAGAATTAATCTGTGACACTGATGCGAGTGTTTTCCTGCCACATACAGACGTAATTAGCCTTCTACGGCGCCGCATGTGCGAGGCATGGGGGGGACATTCATACCATTGTACACATGTTGAAAACACGGGGTCTTGGTTTAATAGTCTTGATGTTCAAATTAACTCTGTACCTTGGTTTTGTAAAAATAGTAGTACATACATGAATAGAAAATTTTATTCGATTATCTGTCGTATGCGCTTTGGTCATTGTCGTTTAAATTTTCATCTTCATCGTCTTAAAATGGTCAGCTCGCCGCACTGTGATTATTGTCAATCTCAAAAAGTTCAGTCACTGTATCATATCTTCTTCGAGTGTTCGTCTTTCAACATTCAGCGCCTTGTGTTGTCGGATGAGCTTCTAAAAATTTATAAAACGCCTGATAAGGTCCCGTCGTCCATACAGGAGTTACTTGTGAATGCTACCACTTATATATATTTGTACAAATTCATACTGGAGACTGTAAATGATATATAATCGTTTGTGTTAGCTATATGTATGTACATATCAAAATAATTATTACCTAAGTACTTTTATCTTCGTTATTTTTAAATAGATTTAAGATGGTTAGAAATAGCTTGTAGGTTATGTGCCTATCTAAACATAAACATGCAGAGATAGCTAAAAAAAAAAAAAAAAAATTTGACATGACATTACCCAGGATTTGACTGTACTTCGTACAAACTTGGATTTGACTAAAAAACGAAAAATTGACTATTAAAAATATCGAATTATGACTACATACGAAAGACTTAAAATAAAACATTATAATTACAAGGGAAATTACGAAAGACATTATATAAAAACTTAACACGACAGAAAAAAACATACGAAAGACTAGGCGGTATGGTCGAAAGACTTTAGCCTGCCCACTGGGCAAATAAAAAAAAAAAAAAAAAAAAAATGAAGGTTATCAAACAAATGTCAAATCAAATTGTCAACATTATCACAAACACGAACGATTCGGAACAAAAAGTTAAAATAAATAAACATGGATTTAACAATAGAATAACTTTAAATTAGAACATAAGTATAATAATTGTCGTTAAACAATTCTTAAGTATGTCGATACACTGGAGTTCAGAAATAATGAAATGGGAGTATCGCGATTTACAAGCTACGGCTATGTCCGTGGATTATTCGGGCAACAACGTGCTATTAGCGGGGCGACGATGGCTAGCGATCAAACAGCTCACGCAAGACGACGACTCTGGGGATATCGTGAAGAAGTATCCTCGTCACAGCAAATATGATGCGGCCGGCGCCGAGTGGTGCCAGTCGTATCATGGCCAGAAGCTTTGCGCAATCGCGGTGTGTACAAATCTAAATAATAATCCCGTGTTATGATCAAGTGATCCCAGCAGAAATGTAACTTCTTCTAAATAAATAAAAATAAACCATAATCAAAAATAACATTTTGGTAACAGGTGTGGTAACAAAAACAATTGAAAATTAACCCTAATTTCTGAATTAGTAAGTTAACTAGTTTCAGGGTTATTACATTCAGACATGACATGCATTTAGGCTTATAAATTGTGTCACAAAGTATTATGTAGAATAGTTTTATATTATACACTTTTACACACTTTCACACTGACTTGACTATCTACACATTAAATGCAATATGTGGGGATAAAGTAAATTTAATGAAAAACTCTCAATTTTAATATTTCATTGAATTAAATGTAATATTTCATATTATATTTATTTACTTACATAATTTACATTTAATTTAACCAATGTTTTTTTTTTGACAAAATTCCAGAGTAACCAAAGAGTTGATGTGTACGAGTGGCGTGGAGGCAATGACTTAACATGTATCTGTTCCCTTCGCGGTCACACGAGAGTGGTCAGTGACACTCACTTCCACAGACAAGATCATAACTTGATTGCAACATGTTCTATTGATACATTCACTCATTTGTGGGATCTAAGAGATGCAAGGAAACCTGTAGTCTCATTATGTGCTGTTGGTAAGTAATATTTTCACTATGCTTGGTGTTATTTGTTACTTCACAACCAATATTTCATTTTGAAAAGCTGAAATACTATTCTGTAATTAATATCTTTTTAATATTTTCAGCTGGAGCCTCACAAGTGCAGTGGAACAAAGTAGCAACCCATATAGTGGCAACAGCCCATGATGGGGATATTAAAATTTGGGATTATCGCAAACATTCCGCACCTATCCACTACATTTCTGCACACCTATGCAAAATCCACGGAGTTGACTGGAGTCCCCACCATGAGTACCAACTGGTTACTTCAAGCCATGATGGCAGCATCAAATATTTTGACATTAACAATGCAAGAAGACCTGAGAATGTGATAATGACAAACTTCCCTGTTTGGCGGGCAATATACACGCCGTTTGGAAGTGGCTTACTGACTATAGGAATAGGTTGGGGTGGGATGCCCAGAGTAGAACAAGCTGGAGTCATAGGCATCTGGGTAGGAGGGGCACTAACACACAGGCTGGTAGGTCACACTGACACAGTCCAGACTATGGTGTGGAGACCAAATACCTCTCCATCTAACTATCAACTGGTGACATGGGCTCGAGATCAGTCTCTCAGAGTTTGGACATTGCATCCATCATTGTTAAAGATGTGCAATCATTATCTTCCTGATGATGGGGAAAATGATGAAGACAATAATAGTGATAGTAAGTAAATTGCTTTTCTTCTTATCTTGTACAGACGCCAGCACATCAACCTACCCCAATGTGTCAAATGTATTTGATGGGTTTTCAACTTTATTCTAAACACAAAAAGGTTCATGTTTAATTGGGAAAATTTGACAGTTTGGGGTAGGTTGATGTGCTGGTGTCTGTACATCAAAAGTAGTGTATCTTATTCAAGTAGTATCCTAAATAAGTATCATAAAGCCTGGCTGACTAACCTGTTGATCTAGTGGTTAGTGACCCAGACTGCTACGCCTAGGATGTGGGTTTCATTCCCACCCAAGACAAGTGTTTGTGTGATGAGCACAATCATTTGTTCTATGTCTGGGCAATATGTATTTATTTAAATCTAAATAAATACATATTGCCCAGACATAAACAAATTATCAGTACAGACATAGATCAGTTGTCTATTACTCATAGCTCTGTTTGGGACTAGATGGTGTTGTGTGAAAGTTGTGGACTATTATTATTTATTATTATTAAACCAACATTGGCCTCATTTCAGATGTCAGCTATGCTTCTACTGCTGGGTCTACGAATGATATCTCTACAGGAGATAACAAAGGTCAAGATATTGCACTGGTAAGAAGTGACCATATCAAGTTTATAGGTAACATTTAAGTACCAGTTACAGCTACAAAGATGATGCGCACCATCATTCATCATACATAACAATTGAGGTACAAATGAAGCTATACATTTCCAATATAAGCTGATCTCACATTTTGTAGGATTTCCGCATTGTTTGAGGCCAGTGTACTGGACATGCATAGTAAAAAAAAAAACAATTGACGACAGAGTTGAAATATACCTGTATTTTTGGTTCAAAATATATTTTTATCTTCCATAAATTGATTTATAATTATTTAAAAGTAGTCTTTCTTTATATGGTTATTTTTACGTGTGCTTGTAAAAACTTAAAAAATATCGAAACTATACTATTTCAGAACAAACTACCGCACAAAATAAACACGTCTATTGATGAGGAATTTGAATCTATTCGCGAGATGGCAAATATAGAAGTAACGGACATGAACATTGAGACGCGAACGTGCCAGATACACTCTGAACGCAACGGCTACGTCGCCAACCTACAAGTTACATTCCCCAGAAACGTCACTGAACAAACTATACCAAAGTTCTCTTGGCTATCAGGAACAAATGTTGATAGTCCCACTACTATTAAAATTCTACAGTCTATCAATAGAACTGCTTACCGCAAGAAGAAAGAAGGGCACAGATGTCTGTTGCACTGTTTGAAAACATTAGCTACATCCATTGACGAGGTATTTATTGCACACTACACTAGACACAAAAAGTATCCTATGTGTTAATCCAGAAACGGTCTATGTATGTGCCATTTCGATCCAAAGCAGCTCTAAGCTGTTCACATGATTGAGGAACATACATCTAAACATGTTCTCAAACTTTCGCAATTTTAATATCGTTGAATAATCATTAACTGAAATATTACGGCCACATTTTTTAACCATTCGTGTTACTTTGTCATTTAGTATTTATCATAGCAAAAATACACAACATACAATAACTTATTGTTACTTATAGATACCAGTTAAATCCAGCGACGATACCGACTCAATGAAATCAAGTCAAAGAAGTCAATCGGAGAGTGAAAACGCTGGAGACTCGTGCATACCATTCCCTAGAACTTGTGGGGCCAAGTGGTGCGGAGTCAGCACACTAGTTGTCTTCAACCGCCCGCCGAACGCGCGCCGGCTGTCCCTGAAACACGAGACCGGAACCCCGCGGTCGATGTCATCATTGTCACTAACTCCGGGACTATTTGGTACCACTGGTTACACCTCTGTGTCGCCGCACGCGACCACGACGCCGTCTCCGACGAACGCGTCCGGTTTTCCTCAGCTGCATCATCGACATCCGTCCAATTCTATTACTACGTTCTATTTTCAAGATAGATGGGTAAGTTTGTGTTTGTAATAAGTAGTTAACTTTTTTTATCAAATACTCACGATAGTCCGAAAGACAGATTGGTGAATGATTTTCCTTGTAGAACTCGGACGGGTATCTCAAACGCCTTCTCTTAAATCTTATTTCATACTAGCTTCTGCCCGCGACTTCGTACGCGGATCCTGTTGCTTATGCCAGCGACAACGGGATCGTCAAAATCGAAGATCTGAAACATCTGATGTCGAATTCTATAAGCCCGGGGACGGGAAATCAAAGGGATGCGCGAGACGATTCAAGATGTTCCAGATTTTTTATTTTTGTTGGTCAACAGGAAATGCCATCAGACTTAACAACTTTTGCTAAGACGCCATTTCTATTATGTATATGTTATATTGTCTCTGGGCTTTGGAGTTCCCCTACAGGTGCTCCAGATCTTCAAATTTAGTCTCACAGCAGAAAACACTCTTCACGTGGAATAGTTTTTGCAATGGCACCATTTTTATATCTCTTTCACTTTAGGTGTTCCATTTCCAAAATAAATTATAGCCTATAATATGTTGCTTGACGTTCACGATCAGCGGTCAGTCGCGCATCTCCTTCCCCCATTTATCTCTAGAGTCGATGCGTATATACGCTGAAAACTCAAGCGTCATGCTTTTTCCGTGAACGTCTCCAACTCGCGAGACAGTGCATTATGTTCACGATCAGCGGTCAGTCGCGCACATATTCTTCACTGGTCTATAGAGACCTGGATGTAGATGCGTAAATACGCTGAGAATGCAGGCGTGCTTCGCGAGCCCAAGAAGTTTCCACGGAGCGAGTTGCAGCCTCATGTTCTCGAACAGCATCAAGTCTCTCCTAACGCTCTTCGTAGATTGTTGGGATCTTATGGTCTTTAATCATTTAGCACCTTTGGAACATTGGGAAAAATTTGACCTCTTTCTAGGCATGGTTATAGTTTTATTGTGATGATACCTGATCAATTAAAATCTAAGTGGCTGCTCCCCTGGGCCTGCGTTACCGGGTAAGCTACCGTGTAACGAAGATAAATGGAAAAGGAAATTAAACACTCAAATAACATAAGCCCGAAGGCATACGATAAAAAAATGGGAGTTTTAGCCAGTAGAGTCTAATTTTCAACGATATACCATCGTCTTCGAAAATCAGTCCTGAACTGTTCCCGCCTTCACCGCGTAGTACCTCCTACTTATGTTATTTTATAATTATGCAATGAAATTAGTGATAGTTTTAATTTCTATATCAAATGTTTCTGATCTTCGATTTTTATAAGTCAACAGGAAATGCCTATCAGACCGAACAACTTTTGCTAAGACGTCATTCCTATTTGAGTTATGGTGTAGCTGGGCTCTTGGAGTTCCACAACAGGTCTTCCAGATCTTCGATTTTTATACGTCAACAGCGAGTGCTCATAAGGCTGAACAACTCTTGCTAAGACGTCATTCCAATATATGTTATAGTGTAGCTGGGCTCTTGAAGTTCCACATCAGGTGTTCCGGATCTTCAAATTTATTCTCTCAGCAGAAAATGCTCATAACGTGGAACAATTTTTGCTATGGTACCATTTTTGTATCTCCTATAGTTTAGATGGTCTGTTGCGGTTCTGCATCAGGTGTTCCGGATCTTCAAATTTATTCCCTCAGCAGAAAATGCTCGTCACGTGGAACAATTTTTGCTATGGGACCATTTTTGTATCTCCTATAGTTTAGCTGGTCTGTTGCGGTTCTGCATCAGGTGTTCCGGATCTTCAAATTTATTCCCTCAGCAGAAAATGCTCATCACGTGGAACAATTTTTGCTATTGGACCATTTTTGTATCGCTTATAGTTTAGCTGGTCTGTTGCGGTTCTGCATCAGGTGTTCCGGATCTTCAAATTTATTCTCTCAGCAGAAAATGCTCATCACGTGGAACAATTTTTGCTATGGGACCATTTGTGTATCGCCTATAGTTTAGCTGGTCTGTTGCGGTTCTGCATCAGGTGTTCCAGTTTCCAAGATAAATTATAGCCTATGTGTTGCCCAGACTTAATATCTATACAACAAAAAAAAATCATTCAAATCCGTCCAGTAGTTCCGAAGATTAGCGTGTGCAAACAAACAGACAAACAGACAAACAGACAGACTTTTTTTTTTGGATTCGTGCTCTATTACTGTTTCTAAACCCCCCTCAATTATTATTTTTTAAATATATTCAATGTACAGACACAGTTTTTTTACAGTCTTATTGTATGTATAGATAGTTACAGGCTGATTTATTAATCACAATCGACAATTTTGTGTATGTAATATGAACAATTTTCACTATGGGACTAACTCTAAAATCTCGTAAAAAGCAGATATAGTATAAAAAAGTTTAAGACCTACTCGACCAAAATCTATGAATCAGTTTATTATTCTTTCGAGAGAGTTGGTCAATGAACGTTGTTCAAAATCTTAGGTAGAACACCATATATAAAAAAAACACCCTGCATAATAATAAGCTAATCGTAGAGTAAGAATAGCAGTTCTTAAAAGTTACTTATATTAAATTTATTATAAAATAGACCAGTAATACAAAATGGTTTCCTGTTTGCAGAAAGCACAAGGTCGTCGCGCGGGCAGCATGCGCAGCCGCGGCAGTATATCGGGCTGCGTGGCGCCGCGCGTGGTCTTGTACGCCGCCCCTAACCTATTCCCACTCAGTCGCAACCTCGCTGAGAAATATGTTATCAACGCTGATAACCCTGTTGGTATGTTCTAATATATTTACTAGCCCGATGTCTTAACTTACCAATAACTAACCTACTAATAGGGTATATGCATGTATTTTTTTATATTTTTAATTCATTGTTTACAACGTTTTAACATAGTAAAAAATATAAACATATTTAAAAATGCAGTAATGAAGCTTAAAAAAATATTTAAAATACAGAATAAATTTGAGCTGTTTAAACGCCGCCATTTTCGCGCGCCATTTCGATTACGTCATTTACTATGATCTTATTGCTATTACTTAGGGTGTTTTCGTTCTTCTAACCATTTCACCATGAAAAAAGCTCAGAAACCAGTTTACCGATATTGCTTGTACCCGAATGCAATAAACATTATCAGATTGTGCTTTTACAAAACCACTTTCAGTAATTTTTCTTAAATGTTAAATAACCTCACTATGAAGCTAAAATTATTACAATTGAACATTAAATTAGTTCACAACACACACGGCAAAAATTATGTTTTCGAATAAAAAGTCCATTATATTACTTAATGTCATACTTACAAATTGTATGTTTTGTAGACGTTGAGTTGTTGTCGTAGTATTTGACGTCATTTTTCGTGATAACCAATAGTGATGCGTTTCACAAATTTGAATTTCCCGCGCTTAATTCGCACTTTTATTTTTAAGTTTAAATAATTATGACGCTATTAAAAAGTAAAATAATGATTTAGTTCATATTTTCTGCCATTAAAGATTCGGAAAAAAAATATTCGAACCATATTTAAATTACATGCATATTCCCTATTCTTTAGCAGTAGTCTTATATGATGTTGATCTGACATGTCGCTGTCGTTGTAAATACGCCGCCTTTAACCTTAGATAACTATGATTCGTCAGGACTACTACGCACATCTCACGTAATCTCGAGTTCGGGTGCATGCGCGCACCCCCTGCTCCTGCCGTTCTCTCTAGCTTCTTAAATGGTCGAGATATGCAACTCGATTACAATGTTGTGGAATGTGGTCATTAGGGTATGTCTTACGCCCAAGTCGTCGTCTATAATAGTTTAATTATAACGTACTTTTTGTACAAAGGTGTGTAATTATAATATTTATTTCTTTTTACTTACTTCTTCGTTTTATCAGTCAATTACGTTGTAAGTTTCTTAAAAAAACATAACCGGCTTCGCCGTTTCGCTACCGTCGTGGAGGTGATGCGAATATTTAGTTTCTGAAGTAAGTAACGAAACAGCCAAGCCATACATTTTTACTGATATGTAGAATTTGTGAAGTTAGGGTCGGTAGAGTTAGGCCGTGTAGATCCAGAAGCTTGGCTCTACATGAGATCTGATATCTTTTTCACAGGGCAAACCTTATGTGGTCGCATAATTTTACATGAAATGTTTTTGGTGGGATTTCAGTTCTTTTTGTAAGCTAGGCAGTTTTTTTAGTGTTTATTCTGCATTTTAGGGATGGGGGGTGAAAGTTATAAGTTTATGTTTTTTTTTGCTTTCTAGCACTACAGGAACTAGCCAAACATATTGGTGATCATCAGTTTGTAAGTGAATCAGTGAGTGTGTCAGTGACGAAATCGGTGTATTTTAGATATCAATAAAATCTAAAGTATATAAGAGCTATTCAATTGAGACTTTGTATGTTTAATTAGTCTATTATTGACATCATATCCTGAGAATATGAACTATCTGGTACATCGGAAACCAACTCTATGAGGGTTCAACAAGCGGCGAAACACTTCGAGAAAAGGTAGGTAGTGCTCTTGCGCTTCGCTTGGCTCTTCTTGGCAGGGGCACTACCGTGTACGCAAAATAGGTTGGTATCCATCCATCCTCTCTCCGTCACCGCGTTATCGCATTATTCAAATGGAATAGCGGGTGCTTCCCCGGTTTCTGTGACACGTTTCTGTCCCTTTTCACGAAATAACTTCTACAAAAAATATCTAAAAAACGAAAGCAAAAATTTTTAAACATCTAAAAAGATTTGTAGCTTCCTTCATTTTTGCATAGTTAAAATTAAGGTAAATAATAATTTTATTGTACAGAAATGTGCGAAACAAACGCCAAATTAGCAACGGAAGAAGGCGAGACAGAGTTAGCGCACGCGTGGAACCTCGCGGCCCTCACGGCGCGGTCGCTGCGCGCGCGCCTGTCCGACCACCTGGCGTCCAGCGAGGAGAGCATGGGCTGGGTCGGACATCCGCTGTGCTGCAACCTGCTGCAGTCGCTGTGAGTAATAACAATAGCCTATTTGACTGGTCGCTGCGCGCGCGCCTGTCCGACCACCTGGCGTCCAGCGAGGAGAGCATGGGCTGGGTCGGACATCCGCTGTGCTGCAACCTGCTGCAGTCGCTGTGAGTAATAACAATAGCCTATTTGACTGGTCGCTGCGCGCGCGCCTGTCCGACCACCTGGCGTCCAGCGAGGAGAGCATGGGCTGGGTCGGACATCCGCTGTGCTGCAACCTGCTGCAGTCGCTGTGAGTAATAACAATAGCCTATTTGACTGGTCGCTGCGCGCGCGCCTGTCCGACCACCTGGCGTCCAGCGAGGAGAGCATGGGCTGGGTCGGACATCCGCTGTGCTGCAACCTGCTGCAGTCGCTGTGAGTAATAACAATAGCCTATTTGACTGGTCGCTGCGCGCGCGCCTGTCCGACCACCTGGCGTCCAGCGAGGAGAGCATGGGCTGGGTCGGACATCCGCTGTGCTGCAACCTGCTGCAGTCGCTGTGAGTAATAACAATAGCCTATTTGACTGGTCGCTGCGCGCGCGCCTGTCCGACCACCTGGCGTCCAGCGAGGAGAGCATGGGCTGGGTCGGACATCCGCTGTGCTGCAACCTGCTGCAGTCGCTGTGAGTAATAACAATAGCCTATTTGACTGGTCGCTGCGCGCGCGCCTGTCCGACCACCTGGCGTCCAGCGAGGAGAGCATGGGCTGGGTCGGACATCCGCTGTGCTGCAACCTGCTGCAGTCGCTGTGAGTAATAACAATAGCCTATTTGACTGGTCGCTGCGCGCGCGCCTGTCCGACCACCTGGCGTCCAGCGAGGAGAGCATGGGCTGGGTCGGACATCCGCTGTGCTGCAACCTGCTGCAGTCGCTGTGAGTAATAACAATAGCCTATTTGACTGGTCGCTGCGCGCGCGCCTGTCCGACCACCTGGCGTCCAGCGAGGAGAGCATGGGCTGGGTCGGACATCCGCTGTGCTGCAACCTGCTGCAGTCGCTGTGAGTAATAACAATAGCCTATTTGACTGGTCGCTGCGCGCGCGCCTGTCCGACCACCTGGCGTCCAGCGAGGAGAGCATGGGGCTGGGTCGGACATCCGCTGTGCTGCAACCTGCTGCAGTCGCTGTGAGTAATAACAATAGCCTATTTGACTGGTCGCTGCGCGCGCGCCTGTCCGACCACCTGGCGTCCAGCGAGGAGAGCATGGGCTGGGTCGGACATCCGCTGTGCTGCAACCTGCTGCAGTCGCTGTGAGTAATAACAATAGCCTATTTGACTGGTCGCTGCGCGCGCGCCTGTCCGACCACCTGGCGTCCAGCGAGGAGAGCATGGGCTGGGTCGGACATCCGCTGTGCTGCAACCTGCTGCAGTCGCTGTGAGTAATAACAATAGCCTATTTGACTGGTCGCTGCGCGCGCGCCTGTCCGACCACCTGGCGTCCAGCGAGGAGAGCATGGGCTGGGTCGGACATCCGCTGTGCTGCAACCTGCTGCAGTCGCTGTGAGTACTAACAATAGCCTATTTGACTGGTCGCTGCGCGCGCGCCTGTCCGACCACCTGGCGTCCAGCGAGGAGAGCATGGGCTGGGTCGGACATCCGCTGTGCTGCAACCTGCTGCAGTCGCTGTGAGTAATAACAATAGCCTATTTGACTGGTCGCTGCGCGCGCGCCTGTCCGACCACCTGGCGTCCAGCGAGGAGAGCATGGGCTGGGTCGGACATCCGCTGTGCTGCAACCTGCTGCAGTCGCTGTGAGTAATAACAATAGCCTATTTGACTGGTCGCTGCGCGCGCGCCTGTCCGACCACCTGGCGTCCAGCGAGGAGAGCATGGGCTGGGTCGGACATCCGCTGTGCTGCAACCTGCTGCAGTCGCTGTGAGTAATAACAATAGCCTATTTGACTGGTCGCTGCGCGCGCGCCTGTCCGACCACCTGGCGTCCAGCGAGGAGAGCATGGGCTGGGTCGGACATCCGCTGTGCTGCAACCTGCTGCAGTCGCTGTGAGTACTAACAATAGCCTATTTGACTGGTCGCTGCGCGCGCGCCTGTCCGACTTTCTGGCGAATCATTTTATTTTGGATTTTTTGGTGAAAATATTCAACACTTTTTATCTGTTTTTTAAGGAAGTTGGCTTTTAATATCCATAATATAACATCAAAATCAAAAATCTTTATTCAAACTAGGCTGAGAATCAGCACTTTTTGAACGTCAAAAAAATACATGAGACAGTCCCCCAAAAACGCCCCACTCGCATGGCAACAAGACGCGCTAACTACACTTCCTCATGGGTGGCGTGAAAACGTGTGCATATGACGGTTACAAATTTTACAACTTTTTGAATAGTTATATCTCAAAAACGGTGGCTTGTAGGAAAAAAAATTGATACATTTTTGTAGATAATTTTATGATCTACAAATTTTGTCTGAGGTATTTTTATATAAAACTTACTGTTTTGCTGAAAATCGCAAATAAAGTCACATTTTTTACCTTTGACTTTGAATATTTTTTTTCCATACAGGGGAAAGATGGGGAACTTTCAAACTTTATTTATAATTATATTTTGAACGATGTAACCAATTTTCAGCTTGTTGTAAATTTATGTAACTTGAAATGTTTAAATTGACCGGATTATATTATATTTAAGATAACTTTAACATCGCGATCTAGGATGTCAGTCGTTAGTTCGTATGTAGCAACAAACCAATAGACCTATAAACTTTAACATCGTAGACAGTTCACATCATTTTTGTTTCAGAATATCTCACTATGCCAAAGCGTCAAACCTGCAGATGGCTGCAATGTTAGCGTGTGCCTTCTCTGTCTTTAATGACACCAGCAATTCTAGTTCACAGTCCACTATCAGCACATCTAGTTATGTGAGTACCTATACTAAACTGTTGTTGATGTGGGCTGCCCCTGGAGAAAATCTTTGCGGTCTATAGAAATACTTATATTCAATTCGAGAACCACATAACGAAAAAAAAACAAGACTACATAATAATATCAAATCGTGCGAAGTGCTTCAATCAACAATAGCAACACAGGAACAATAATACATCGAATGGCCGCGGTCGCATGTAACTTGATTGAAACAGAGAGTTAATATAGCTGGTGCGTATTACTTCGAATGAAAAGCAATCGTATTTTAAAAATATGAACAAACATTTGGAATAATAAAACATAACTTCTGAGCGATAAGGTTGAAAAAAGTATGTTGCAAAATAACACTAGGTACAACATTATTATCAGCCGTTTCTGGTGCAATAATTAAATATAATACCTACTGATGTTGATTGAAAATTAAAGTCAAGTCAAATAGGTTTCACCTTAAAAAAAATCAGTGTAACATTTGTTCAGTGTTCTCTAAAACTTGCAGCTAACTAAATCAACAGCCCCTATAACAATAATCTTCTCCGTCATAGGGTAACGGCACATCTCCATACAGTACAGTGAATCAGTACAGCGAGATCAGCGCGGATGGGTGGACGCTACCCATCGTCCGTAGCAACTCATGTTCCGAAGCCGAGAACTTCTACACTGACTCAACAGTATCCAAGTCTGAACGAGCCTCCTCTTGCGTGCTTGATGAAGCTACAGTACATCTGTATCATTGCTTTAAGCGAGTTTACGCGGATATCTTACACCGATGGCAGTTGATTTATAAGAAGACTGAGGTAAGTGAATTTTGCTATCACTGGTGACTGCGCCGGAGTGCCGCCGCCCATGAAATTCTTTTTTTTTTGTGTTTTGTAACTTGCAGATTTTACTTGGTTTATTGTTGATTATAATATTTTAATTGGCTCTCACTTGGTCGGGTGATTTATACTTATTAAAATAAACCCTTCTTGTTTGTGCTCCTATGAATCTTACCAATGTTGGTTCAGAATGGGGCTGTTAGTATCTTGTTGTTGTCTCATCAGACTTTCTTCAGACAACAGTGATTTTTCGAAATGAAATGAAATGAAATGAAATTATTTATTATGCAAGTAGGATATGGAAATCACTTTTACACGTCATTTTTTCCTTTAAAGCTAGTTGAAGTCGGCTTTTCCTAACTGACTACCTCTGAGAAGAAAAGCCGAAACAAACTCAGGGATCATCGTCTCTTTTCAAGTCCAGACATGAAAAAAATATATTAACAAAATTTTCGTGTGACGAACCGTGCAGAGCAGTGTCGGGTTTAGCCTTTTGTGAAAAGTGCCAGAAACAATTTGGGCAAGCAGCATGTATGTGTCAGCCATCGTGAGCTCAACTTTATGGTTAAGGAGCTCCACGACCCGACATTATGTCTAATCTCAAGTCAGTTCAGTCAGTCACAAAACTATCTTTTCAAGGCGTTTCTTCTGCTATCTAGGTGGCTACCTATATAATAAAACTAACAAGGTGTTGCATATCTTTAGTCTCACAAAGAATAATTGCAAAAAGAAAGTAAATGAATGGCTACAAAAATTTAACTATAACGATACCGAAAACATGCTCACAAAAACTTAAACGCACACACACACACACACACACACACACACACACACACACACACACACACACACACACACACACACACACACACACACACACACACACACACACACACACACACACATACACACACACACTATCACACACATACTACACTTCTACTAACACATACGTTTTTAACAAACTAAACCTAGTTAAAAAAATTAAAAACAAAATGTAAAATTTTTTTGATGAAATATACTAGATGACTAGGATATGTAAGTAAAAACCGTTGTTTGTACAGAGAAAATTTTTATTATATTATTAATGACACAACTCACAAGTCATTATTTTAGAACACATGTTTGAATATTACTTTTTAAATATTGTTTAACTAAAAAGTTTCCACACTTCCCCTCAAACAACATTCATCATCAGATAATACCCACACATCACTTCACACCAGACACAATCAAATTCAGATCGCGCACACATTTATTAAATGCCACACGACCCAATGGCTTTGTCAGCACATCTGCCGGGTTATCTTCCGTACACACATAATCCAGACGTACAACATTCTTAACAATGCAATCTCTGACATAGTGCGCCCTTATGTCAATATGTTTAGTCCTTCTATGCGCTACAGGATTGTACGCAAGTTTAATAGCAGACTGGTTATCTACAAAAATGCAAATAGCCTCAAGATATTCACCTCTTATAAATGCATTCAACTGCCGCAAGTGAACTGCCTCCTTGGTTGCCTCCGAAAGCGCAATATATTCCGCTTCCGTTGACGAAAGTGCCACACAAGCTTGTTTCCGGCATTCCCAGTTAATCAACGAGTTTCCGCATCTAAAAATAAACCCAGAATACGATTTCCTATCTTTGATGTTCCCTCCCCAGTCAGCATCTACAAATCCCGTGATGTCCTGCACCGATGACTTGGGAAATATCAAACATAGATTCCTTGTACCCTTAAGGTATCTCAAGATATGTTTAGCAGCTTTCAAATGACGTTCCTCACAACATGAGTTATACTGTGCCAAAAAATTTACCGCAGCCGCAATATCCGGGCGTGTGTTACAGGCCAAATAGTTCAGCGACCCTATGAGTGCCTGATAACTACGAGAGTCTTGGCAGGATAAAAACTTACCTCCTTCCCCTTCCGCCAAGGCTCTATGGAAATTCATTTCCGTCGGAGTTTTCACTGGTTTGCAGTCAGACATACCATATTCATCCAAGATCTTCGAAATAAGCCTCTCTTGATTCAAATATATTCCAGTATCCGTCTTCGACAAAAGCATACCCAAAACTTGTCTCGCTTCCCCTAAATCCTTTATCTTGAAATGTTTACATAGATTGTTTAATAAAACTTCCTTCTGCTGTTTGTCTTTGTAAAATAATAAAAAATCGTCAACGTACAGAGCGATATAAAAATTATTATTTTTGTAAAGACAGCTATCAAAGTCACAGCGCTTGAAGTTCAAAGACAATAACACTTCATTTACTTTTTCATTCCAAGACCGTGAAGCTTGTTTGAGGCCGTATATCGCTTTTTCTAGTAAGCAAACTTTTTCCTTCGAGTTTTCATCTATGCAACCCTCCGGCTGTCGCATATAAACTCTTTCATGCAAATCACCGTTGAGAAAAACGGTGTTCACATCGAAGTGACTGATGAACAAATCCTTTTCAACAGCCAACGATAGCAGCAATTTCACTGTCGATCTTCTCACGACCGGTGAATAAGTTTCGAAGTAGTCGACCCCGTAGGACTGAGTGAAACCCTTCGCCACAAGTCGAGCTTTATAGGTCTTATTACCATCTGCATCAAACTTGTACTTGAAGATCCACTTGTTTCCCACGACTTTAGCTTCTGGAGGCTTTTTGACGAGCTTCCAGACCTTGTTCTCGTACATCGAATCCATCTCTTTTTTCATGGCTTCCTTCCAGTTATCCTTATCTTTCCGACTTAAGGCTTCCTTAACTGTCAAAGGCTCCTGATCTTCTGTACAGCATGCAAGTCCATGAAGATTTCCTTTTCGTATTCTACTACGAAGAGGATAACGACATTCACCTTCGTTTGACTCCCCTCTGTTATTAGTCTCTTCAACTTCAATGTTTTCCACCACGACATTTTCTGCTTCGCTATCACCCGTTTCTCCCACCTCCATCTCCGCGTCTTCATATACTTCAGCTCCATCTGTGGAACTCGGCCCTTGAGAAGCTTCTGCACTACCAGGTGACAAACCTGATTGGCCTTCAACCTTTCCTAGTTCCCAGATGACTTCAGCACCTTTGTCACCGCTACCTACGAGCTGACTAGGGTCCGCTGAAACTACTGCTGTAGAGTCCTCCAAGAAAACTACATCCCTTGCTCTAACAATGACGCGAGGGTTACTGGGATCTATGAAACGATATCCCTTGGTTTGTTCACAGTAACCAACAAAGATATGTTCTACCGCTTTAGGGCTCCATTTCTTCCGAGTTTCCTTGGGCACGTGCACAAACGCTTTCGTTCCAAAAACTCTGAAATTATCGAATGACTGAGCCATCCCTGTCCACAACTCCTCAGGAATCTTACCATTATTGCCACTGTGAGGCAGCCTGTTCTTGGTATAAACAGCCGTATTACATGCCTCTCCCCACAGTCTCGCACTCAGACCCTTTTCCGCCAACATAGCACGAGCTATCTCCACAATTGTGCGGTTTGCTCGCTCCGCTACGCCGTTCTGCTCCGGAGTGTAGGGAACAGTCAACTGATGCTTTATACCCTTTTGCTGTAGAAAGCCATCAAACTTCCTGTTCACAAATTCTGTTCCATTGTCTGTGCGTATGCACTTTACCTTCAACCCGGTTTCAACCTCTACACTAGCTAGAAAAACTTTAAAATAATCGAGCACCTGATCTTTTGATTTAAGGAAAAATACAAAAATTTTACGTGTAAAATCATCTAAAATAACTAGCATATACCGAGATCCACCGTACGTGGATTCAGATATTGGACCACAGATATCTGCATGAACCAGTTGCAGTCTCTCGACTGCCCTCGCAGCATTACCAACTGGAAAAGGTAAACGATGTGCCTTCCCCTTAATACAGGCGACACAAGGCTCCATTACGCTCTTTCCAAAATCCATACCCGGAAGCTTACGTAAATCTCGCTCATTTACGTGTCCAAGCCGCCGGTGCCACAACATCAAAGGATTACCTGCCTTCACTGACGCCAACGCAGTCCCATCTACAACCGCTTGACAACCTTCAAGCTTGTAGATCCCTGAGACTTCACTTGCGGTAGCCAGAAGCTTTCCCTTGAAATGGCCTGGAACCAAATGGTGAATTAGCTTGCACCCATCTCTGTCAAAACTTACCTTCCATCCTTTATCTACTAATTTAGACACTGATAACAGATTAACACGCAAACCGGGTACATACATGACATCCCTCACAGCAAGCATTTGTCCTTTCAAACTCACCATGATATCACCCTTACCTTTGCATTCAATCTTATCATTATTCGCACATGTCACTTTACTCATACCAACATTCACAACCAAATCTTTAAACCAATGTTTCTGGAAAGACATATGTGAAGATGCTCCGCTGTCGATGTACCACTCCGTCGGATTGAAGGAGTTCCCGGTGTTGAATGAACACAGGCTCACGATCGCAACGTCACTCAGTTTGGAGATCGAACCCGCTTTCCTTCCTTCAGGACAGTCTGGCTTCTTATGTCCACTCTTTCCACATTTAAAGCATTTTATTTTGGTCATATCAATATTTTTGTTCCCATTCCGCTTCTTACTTTTACTCACAGCCAATGACGAGTCCGCTGAAGACAATGTACTACAACCTTGACGTGAATCCTCCTGTAGTAACTTCTGCCGTACGTTCTCTGAAGTCAACTTCATCCCAGAGTGTTCCAGTGCCATTCGCATAGGCCTGTACTCTTCAGGTAGTCCTCTCAGTAACACAACAGCTACAAGATCATCGTCAAATCCGGTGGCAATATCCTTCAACTTTTGAGAAAGAGACATAACTGCAGCAACATATTCGTGCATCGACGAGTGTCTCTCTAGCTTCTCATCTAACAATGCGTTCATGAGGGTGATCCTGCGATTCACGCCTTTGTCCTCAAACGCTTTCGCTAAGCTATCCCAAGCATCTTTAGCATTATTTGAATTTTGTACATACGCATAAAGTGTAGGTTCCACATGTAGACAAATCAAAGCTAGTGCATCTTGGTCCTTCTCGACGGCGATAGAGTCTTTGGAATCCGGGTACGTTGACGTATAAGTGAACAACTTTTCTCGTATGAGAATCATTTTTATCGCGAATTTCCATGTAGAATAGTCATCTAGGCCGCAGAGGTTCTTGATGGTAAATTTAGTGACTGGGCCCATAACCTTTTGATGAAATATACTAGATGACTAGGATATGTAAGTAAAAACCGTTGTTTGTACAGAGAAAATTTTTATTATATTATTAATGACACAACTCACAAGTCATTATTTTAGAACACATGTTTGAATATTACTTTTTAAATATTGTTTAACTAAAAAGTTTCCACAAATTTTAAAAAACTGTAAAAATGCTGTATACTTACATTACTCCTTACTACATTCTGTCAGCGCGCTTAGCACATAATTTATTAAATGTATTTGTAAAGGGGTGGGATCCTGGTGGCCTGAAACACAGGCCTCGAGCCTAGCTTGGGCACCAGTCTCCCACAATATTATATAAGAGATCTATGTAGGTACATTGTTGAACCTGACCAATGTAAAATAATTTATGTATATTGTGGTGAGAAAAATAAAAGTTATTATTATTGGTTAATAAAAAAATATAAAATTAAAAAATAGGCATACCAATTACCCAAACCACCGAATTATTATAGAATTATAAACTGAAAGTATTCAGTCTGCATGGCGTTTACACTTAGAATAGATTTTGTGATTTTTTATCTGAATTATTAATAAAAAATAATTATAATGACATTCTTATACACAAAAATATACTGGGTGGCACAATACAGGGCTTAGCAGAGCGAGCAGTCTAATCCCAAGCTTTTTTGTCATCGAAATTACCAAACGGTAATTTAGACAATTATAAGCATGACATGTTGCTAACACACATTGGTAATGCACCTGAAGGGCCAATGTTCGTTTTTTCTCGGTAAATTGCGTTTTTGACGACATTTATAAAAAAATATTAGATTGGCCTGACATGTTGCTGTTTTCTGATATATTGTTTATCGCCTCGTATGATATGTTACATACACATATGTAAGTATGAGAGTTGGCCGCCAGGTGCTGAAGCTAGTGGTGGACGCGCGCACGCAGCCGGCGGGGCGCGGGCCCGAGCTGGCGGCCGAGTGCGCGCGCTGCGGCGCGGCGGCGCGCGGCGCGGCGTGCGGCGCGTGCGCGCGCCTGGCGCTGCGCTGCGCCGTGTGCGCGCGCCCGGTGCGCGGCCTGGCCGCCGCCTGCCACTACTGCGCGCACGCCGGACACGCCATGCACATGCTGCACTGGTACGTGAGATGCTGCATTTATATTACAGTAGCGTTGTTATTGTAGTCGACCGTAAATGTACCACGCGTAGATGTACACAAACTTGTTTTTGTTCTCTAAACAACAACAACAATTGTTTTATCTCCTAAATTCCATTTTGCTAAGCTAACACATCAATAAGAGATACATGTTTCTTGGATTTTATTTGATCTACTAAACTGTCCAATTCTCCAAAGTCAGTAATTGAAAAAAAAAAAACTTTTTGGATTCGATAGCGCTCTATTCTTGAGGATAGTTACCTATAGGCTATTGAACATCGTGCAACAACCCTTCAGAACCGTCTTAAGAATTGTGAATAGCTATTTTATACAAACTCTGTTCCATTATTGCCATTTCTCTGTGCTAAAGCAAGAAGCAAGATATGTTTAAGTCTAAGCTAGCATCTTTATCCCGTCATCAGGTTCTCTCAACACGATACATGTCCGACGGGCTGCGGCTGCAAGTGCGTCATGGAAGGGAATTCCGTTTGGAAAGGCGTCAAGTACGTGTGAACCCCGAACAACGGACGTAACTAACTTAACTTTAGCTTAATGTAAATATCTCATTTAAATTATGTTTCTAGTTTATAGAGAAGATTTATTTTTAAATGTCGGATCATTTACCTGCGGACTTTTTGATAATGTTCATATTTTGAATTTCGAGCGCAACATTCATGCTTACGAGTATGTAGGGTGTATGACCTTACGACGTCATTGTGTAATGGCCACTTTGAGATAGAAGGAAATCGGGAAGCCCTGTGCCTTATTCAAGATTCAGTAGAGGTCGTAAAAAAATTGGAATTATATAACTACAGACCCACCATTTATCTGAGATGGTACAATATGCGCTACACATACTTATTTGTATAAAATATATGTAAGAATATAATTATAAAGACTGGCAATTTTATACAATCCATTGTAATAAATAGTTCACATTTTTTATTAAGAATTTTATTTAACAAACATTTTTATATTACAAATATTTTAAAACAAACAAACGAAAGTGTGCTCTTGCTTATCTTAAAATGAGTGACTCTAGAATATATGAAAGTAGTATATAATTAAAATGCTTTACTTCAGTCTCTTTCAAGCATTTACTGATGCGAACTTTAGAAGCAGTTAATATTATACAGGTAGCAAGTTATGGTAAGTAAATATAGAAGTTAGTTTAATGACTATACAAAAATAATTATTAAAATATAACGGTAAAACCAGAAAAATCATGCGCTTCGGTAATCTTCGTGTTTCCGAATCAGCACGATTGTCACGCAGAGTAACAGAGTAAACTTCCACAGAACCAAAGCTTCTGAGTTTAGAATTGCTGAGTTTTGTAGTAGTGCTCCTATCATAACCGGTTTGTATGAAGTATTCTCTCTGACGGGTTACCTACTCAGGTCGCAACAAAACGTCATCATTATTATGTAATCGAAATAAGCACAATTACGCGTTCGTAACTTCGTATATCCGAAAATAGTCGATGATTTCCGAAGAACATTTTTTCTGGAAGATTTGTACGTATGTTTAAAAAATAATGACTACTGGTCTTGAGATCATATAAATCATTATAATAATAATTTAATAAATAATGTTTTTTTTAATAAACCTATCTTTATACATAGATAAACAAAATAATAAAATCCATAAATGTCAGTTGTTGGCATAGGATAATCACAATGCTTAATGTGTAGGTATACAAATAAAAACATTATAAATAAATAAATGTACAGAAATAAACTATTTACAGGCTATCTTCATATGAAGAGGCTTTGTCACGTAACTACAGAGGTACACAAAAATATATAAGTACGTAAGTATGTAAAATATGTTTATTGAATCTGAGCAATCAGGGGGTTAAAATGCGTTTTTAGGATAAAAATATTTCTCTTGACTAGCTGGATAAATACATAATAATATGTCGACACAATCTTATATGTACAATATTATTTCTTATTTCAATATCAGAAACTACCTATAAGAGAAAAAAGTAAGTACTTTATTAATAGGCACAATGTAAAAACAGAAAGGTTTAGGCACCAATTGTTTCAAGCGAACTACATCTAAAGGAATACCTAATAAAAATAATACTTTCAACCAAATCGAAATAAAATAATAATACAACAATAATATCAAACAAGAGATTCTTTCATTTTGATTACTAATATCTACTCTAAAAATTCGTGAAAATCTTGTAAAGTCTTTTTACGTGATTCTGTACCTTATATTGTTAGTAATTTCTGAACACAATTTAGGTGTAGGTACACGTGTTTAAATAAATTCGATTAAAATCACCAATGTTATACAGACGCCAGCACATCAACCTACCCCAATGTGTCAAATTTCTTTGATAGGTTTGCAACTTTATTGTAAACACATTAAGCTTCATGTTCAATTGGGAAAGTTTGACTGAACCTCAAATCAATTAATCTGTCATCAGGGCTTTTTGGGGGACTGTCTTATGTACATCCTCAGACTAATTTAAATAAATGAATTTTGACTGATTCTGGAATTTGATTCAATAATAAGTCGTTGTTTTTGTTGATATAAGGTACAGAACACGTACGCATTTTTTTTCTATAACAAAATCTTGAAGTTGCCACTAAATCTAAGTATTAAATCTACTGTAGTGGTACAAAGTACGCATGCGCGACGCAGTGGCATGGATGCGGATCTCAGAGGCGAGTCGTTCTATTGTAGCAGCTAAAACAATAAACTCTTATTAGTAAAAATAAATGCTTCATAAAATGATATAAAAAAACTGCAAACTTAAATTTGTTTAAATTGCAGTTTAAGTCCTTTATGTAGACCTGTGTTTTGTAGCTATACACATCTTTAAGTAGGTTTTAAAAACATTTTTTTTAAAAATCCGGATAAAAATTGATCAAAAAAGGAACTATCCCGTTCGTTTTCGAATATTCATTGACTAATATATCTACACTCTGACCTTCTATTTTCATAATAGGGTGCCTGGACTACTGTATTACCTACCTAATTTGGTAGAAATCAACTGAGCGATGTCGTAGGTATACAAGGGTAGAAGGGACCGCATCCGGACACTATCAGTTCCAAAACCTGAACCTGAACACCTCGAATTAAAAAATGGCATTGGCATTAGAATAGATTTTGTCTGGGAATAAATTAATTAAATTCAAAGTTTTGCTCGGTTATTTCCAAATTTGTACGTGTTATTTTCGCTTAAATGTAACCATGAAAAAAATCATCATTTCTAACTCAATCTAACTCAATGAGATTTTTCCTACAAAATAAGTCACTTCATTAACTCTGGAAGGTAAATTAAACATTCGGGTCGCGAGCATCAAGAATTGCTGCTTTAAACTGTATGAAATCATGTTTTCTGTCGAACCAATTAGATTTTAAATAAGGAAACCGAAAAGACTGCAGACCGTGGTTGTCTAAAAAAATCGCACGATTAATCCCGATGCTGCCCGTGACCCAAGTTATGGGTTAAGGTTCGATTAAGAAAAGCTAGTTTAAAGTAAAAATAAAATCAGGAAAGATAGGAAAGCCGACAAACACTTTGAATTTAATAAGAGGCGTAGCGTAACATGTTGTTAAAATAAAGGAGTAGGTAGTTTAGAAGTCAGTCGTTCGACTTTGAATTTTTGTCACTATCGTACAAATTACTTTTATGACACAATTTCTGTAATATCCTTGTATTTTGTACAAATAAATTATTTATCATATTTTATTATTAAAGGGCCAGATTATTATGTAGTTTTTACAACAGACAAATGGATTATTCGATTACTCTACCGCTCAATTAATTTTTATCAAAAGATCCAATCGCTACTTTAAAAATCAAATCCTGTGCAATTTAAAAACCTCGCAATAAAAGTGAGATAAAACCGTTCAAGTGTAACTAATGGATTATCTAAAGCTAATGTTCATTGAGATAAACGTTTCAGTTGGTTACGTATCAACAAAATTCTACAAACTTGATTTTCACAAGTACTAAGTAAAACTTCACGAATCCATCAAACAATGATTGCCTTACATTTAGTGTTAGCTGGTCCAGTAGAGCTTAAATTTTCGATAGAGATTAGACATGTGGTTAGTTTTAGTCGGAATTAAGAAGTTTGAATCCATTCAAACTCATCATTCATGACTGATGGAAAATATGGTAAAGGCTCGCTCAATTAAACTTAAATGTAGGTAAAACTTAGCTTCTTGATAGCTAAATATACCATCAAAATTTAAAGTCCTAGTGCTAATCTACCCGTGTTTGTCTTATAAAAGGCGACAGTATGATTAGGGTGAATTTGTTCGCTTCGTACCTCTCGAGCAGCCTGCGCTTGAGTTCAGGCGGGTAAGTCACGTAAATGTAATGGTCGTCGTGGTCGGGGTCGTCTAACATAGTTTCCTCGGCCGCCAAGCGCTCGCCACGCGTCGGCGATGAATGCGTCGTCATCGAGACCGACGCGCTCCCCGTTACGCTGCCTTCCTCCGAACTGTACAGTTGTAGGTGAGTTCAATTTTGGAAAAGAAAGGAGATAGGATAGGTAAGTAACGTGTGTACCTAAATCTTTGAAGTACGTTGGGCCCGTCGTCTTCATCCTCGACGTCTTGACGGTAAAGATGTTGGACCATTGAATTAATCAGAAACGTCGATATAGAAGGCAACCTTTTCCAAAACAAAAATAGGTCATCTATGAGCATCTGAGTACAGTTAGCAACAAAAGTTGGTTTACACTTTTAAATGTTAAAAATTATTTGCTGTTTTTAAGTGTTTATTCATGAAATACTAAATCACAGTACCTATTTAGTATTTTATGAGACAACAGTTTGTTATTAAAATAAAGTACATCTGTTTCGGTGTTTTTATATACCTAAGTATTTGTGTCCCAAATATTCCCAATATCCATTCATTTTCGATTCTAAAAATTAACGTAAATGTAACCGACTTTCGCTGCTGACTGTATGCTAGAAACAAGGCTTCTGAATGGTTAGGGCCGCCACACTGTTCTAGGATACTTGAGCCTCAAATATTTGTTCTGGCATAAAATAAAGTACCAATTTTGTAAAGATAATCGTGAAAAACCGATGACGAAAACAGGTTTTTTACAGTTCCAGTTGAGTGAGTTTTCTTATCAAAAATTATTGTCCAACTTTAATATCAACTATCACTGATGTTAACATCCACCATACATTCCTGAACATAAGCCTCTCTTAGCTTGTCCCAATCTCCACGCTCCTGTGCCAGTATCACCCAATGTCGTCCGCCTATCTTACCGCCGGACAACACTTACTCAAATACAATCCAGATGATGTAATAGCACATGCAGAGTGCGAGAGCGAGGCCGGTGGCGAGGGCTAGTAGAAGTGGCCAAGGGAAGGAGCGGGCCGATGGCGCCGTGTCCTCCCAATAGCGGTCGCAGCTCAGGTACCAGCACACAGCGCGCTGCATCTCCTCTGACAAACAACGTCACCGAACAATTGAGACTATTGACTACACAGATTGTATATGTTGCAGTCAAAACTCTTAACCAGTCAAAAGAACTATTAACTAGCAAAGTCAGTCAAAACTTCTTTTGACCGTATGCTTTAGTCAATAATACTTTTGACTAAAATAACAGTTAAAAGTACTTTTGCCTAATGGAGCTGGTTAAAAGTACTTTTAACTAAGTGAATCCGTCAAAAGTGGTTTTAACTGATATTATCAGTCAGGTAAAACCGTCTATAATAATAATAATAATAATAATAATAAATTTATTTATTTGGAACAAGAAACACATACAAATATAATCAAATTGAAACGATGATAACAGCAGTAGTATAAAACTGTGTCGCGGTTATCAGCGCCCCTCTCCAGGACGGAAGTAAATTAGTTCCAGTACAAAAATACAACTTATTATTAAAGATTTAGACAATTAAAAAGTAATGTATGATAAGTAAGGTAAAATGTGTTTGGAAGGACGAGTGGTTGCATGTATTTTTGCTTGCGTAATTTAGGTATGTTCTGTATATGTGTCTGTGTGTGTGGGGGTGTGTGTATGAGGGATTGTGTGAGTTACACTTCCACAAGTTCTTCTGTATCGTCATAATTTAACTGTTTTAGCCAGATATTTAATTTAATTTTGAGTTTTTTCCTAGTTAACGAGTAAATATTTATTTTCTTATTAATTTTATTATACAATTTGGAACTGATGTGTTTAAAGTGACGACGAGCCGCATCAGTTCTACGAACTTCTATAGCACATATCCGATCAGATCGGCGTTTTGTACTGCAGATCCTCGGATCATAGGCAAGCTGGCAATGTTTGCGGAGTATGGTCTGCAGTACAAATAACCGTCTAACAGAGAGCACCTGACACAGAGAATACAGGGCCTCTGTTGAATATCGTGTCGGTTTCTTAGCCAGAACCTTAAGAATAGCACGCTGTGCGCGTTCAACTCGTAGCATAGTCGTTTTATGAGCTCCTCCCCATACAACAAGGCAATAACCTAACACCGACTGAGCTAGCGAGAAGTATATAGAAATTAAGCTATCAAAATCAACAACGGATCTAAGTTTCCTAAACACATAAATAAGCTTTCTTAGTCGTGTAATAGTGGCATCAGTTTGCTGTTTCCATTTAAGGTGACTATCCACTAAAATCCCCAGATATTTTATAATCTGAGTACTATTAAGTATAGGACAGTTACAAGTTGAGTTTGGTGTAGCGGTAGCGCATGTGTGAGCACGAATCACAACCGTATGGTTGGCGAATGATGTGGGTTAGGTTAGGTTAGAACCATGACCATTAGCGAGCGAAGCGAGCGCGCCGCGGGAGCGGCCGCCGAGCGCCAGATCCCTTGGTGCTTTTGACTGATGCTTTAATGCAGTTAAAACTACTTTTGACGACGAGCGTCAGTCAAAAGTACTTTTAACCGCAAATTTGCAGGCAAAAGTACTAATAACCAATCATTTTCAGTCAAAACCACTTTTGACTAACCTGTTCAGTCAAAAGTAGTTTTGACTGATTTTGCTAGTCAATAGTACTTTTGACTGGTTAAGAGTTTTGACTGCAACATATACAATGAATTGTTGAAATTGGGATAGCTATGAAATATTAGGTAACTGGTCAATGAGGGCAGACTGCAGCCCACCTTAACTTTTAGTTGCATTGAACAACAACGTGCCCAAAATTTGGTCAGCAGGGTAATTAAATTACATAGGTAATTCATTTCCTTGTCAAGTCGACCATTGGTTCTACCGACTAGTACTTAATAAAAATGTAGGATTAGACAAATAAAAATGTATAGAACCTTCAAGCTCGGTGAACTGATGTTGAGTAAGGTGTAGCAGAAGCGTCGCTATGCAGGAGTGCACGATCATTTCACAGCGAACCTGAAAACCACAAATGGACATGGTTTGTGGTGTCAGGTGAATTTTATCAATAATATCTACCTATGTATACATACATACATACATAAACTCACGCCTTTTTCCCATGGGGGTAGGCAGAAACTACAGAGCGCCATATGCTACGATTCTTACATACTTCTTTTGCTTCGTTTACATTCATACATGTTGTCATACACACACGCCGGTTGCGAGTACTACGCACCTGACCTTTCTGAAGAACCTCACCAATAAGGTCTTTGTATGTATGTATTTAGAAATATATAAGTAGGTTTATCAGTTGTCAAATACCTACCCATAACACAAGTTCTGCTTAGCTTAGGACTAGGTGGCGTTGCGTTGTGTGAAAGTTGTGGAATATTAATATATTACGTATTACATAACATCCGCCTGTATTATTATTATTTTAATATTGTAAAGAGGAAGGATTTGATTTATTAGGGACTAGCTTCTGCCCGCAACTTCGTCCGCATGAAAAACGGAAGTTTTTTCCCTTTTGCAACATTTCTTATTGCTGCTTCGCTCTTATTGGTCATAGCGTGATGTTATATAGCCTATTGCCTTCCTCGATAAATGGACTATCCAACGCAAGAATTTATCAATTCGAACCGGTAGTTCCTGAAATTAGTGCGTTCAACCAAACAAACAAACAAACTCAACTGCTTTATTATATTAGTATAGATAGTATAGATTTAACTCAATAACTGCTCAACCGATTTTAAAACTTATTTCATTATTATTAAGCTATATTATCATCGAGTAACATAGCCTATATTTTCTTATCAAAACTACGAGGGGTGAGGGATATATTCAGAGGGTAAAATTCAAAGCAAAAAATACGAAATTCACGCGTATGAAGTGACGAGCGAAGGGCTAATATGCAAGAAAATAGAATAGAGACAGAAAAATCAAATGACCTTTAGTGTCTGAAGGCGTGTGGGGTCACAAGCCGCTCGCTCGGCCTGCAGGTCTGCTAGTCTCTTCTGTCGGCTGTCGGGGGGCAAAGATGATTCCACAGTGTCAGCATCACAAAGCTCTGCTGTTTGATTTGCGTCCCCATCACTGTCTTCTGCTCTTTTTTCTTCTGGCTCTGGAAATACAAATGTCCAGTTATTCCCATGGTTTATAGAGTTCACCAGACTTATAATGTGCCTGGATTTGCTTAAAAAACTACGCGAAAACACTTGCAAGTCGCCCATTGTCGTTTATTGACAGTCCGTTAACGTGTCTTAAAATTAAACATTAAACATGATCGATGAGTGAGCCCAAAACGACGGTTTAGTCACCTTTTGTCTTTGCTGATGCACAAGTGGGCTAAACAGTCATTTTTTACTGTACTAAGAGCGCCGCGTAGCGCAAAGTTTGAAAGAAGCCTGAAGAATCGCAAGCCTGGCTCGTCAACTCACCATACCGCGGTTTTGTGATGATACACCAGCGAGCTTTAGGTGAGGCAATAAGAATGCATTTAAGCTCGCTGGTGGATCATGCCTTAAAACAAATCGTTACATTGGGACTTGGAAACTGCACGCACTTGTTATGAAAGCTCAGGGTCATGGTTAGGTACGGTGAGTAAATGTTTTTATTTAATGTACCGGCTTCTTCCTCTCGTGCATCGGCATCTGTTCGAGGACAGTCTTCGATGGGTGGGGGAGGCGCGGTGCGTGGGCGGTGCCGCCTGCGTGGTGCCACGCGCGCCACACTCCGCGGTGCCGCTGGTGCAAGCGCCTTCTTCACTGCTTCTACGTCTTGCCATACCTACATTAATTAAATAAGAAAAATGTGTAGGTATTTTCAAAGTCTAGTTTAAATTTAAACTGCCTTTTTAAAATGTATTCTGGCTCACCTCAATGTCAGTACTCGGCCCGCCCGCGCCGCTAAGCAGACCGTGTGCGACCAGCACCTGACATCGCATAATATCGCAGTAGTCTGCCAAGCACACTGCATCCTCTGCCTGCAAATTATCACACACTCAAATGATATTGGATTCTTAGGACAAAGGACGACGGGCGGAATGTACCCACCGACCAATAACGACCGAATCCACACAAAAACTGTTTGTTTTTAGATATCTAGAATTAACAACTTTTATTTTAATAGATATCATTTAAGTAAGTGTAACATTTTCCCCACAGTGAATTGAGACTAGCCCCCACAATAACAAATGATAGTCATGAAAAGAGCTTTCTAACGACATACGTCTGGTCGTTATTGGTCGGTGGGTACGCATCCCATACATTTTTGCCCGTCATCCTTTCCAGCAACACATAATATGCGCGTATCTTGGTCACATTCAACTAGCTCTGTTCTCAAAGGCTAAATGCCATTTGTATCCTCACCTTATTAATCTGGTGCTTGTGTCGCTGGTCGAAGTGCGTGTCGAGGTGTCGTTCCTCGTAGAAGGACTTCCCACAGAAGGCGCACGTCCACTGCGATGGCCGGTGCTGCAACTTGGCCGAGTGTTGTGGCGCGAATATGTCGCGCGCTGGGTGGAATGGACACTCCAGTGGTAGTTTCACCTGTAACATAGTTGTTTGTTACAAAAACGAGCCGTTCTTAAGTGTTAACTTTCATACACGCGGCAATAGAGTTTTTATAAATACTCGTATAGATTTTGAAATATATGATTTAAACTCGGCATTACGTTTTTGTGTGAGCGTGTGTGTAGGTACCTTAATACAAGAAATGATAGTAGGTACTTTCTTAATTGATTTTGTTAACCGACGGAAACAGTGAAACCCTTAATTCCAAATTAAATTAGCAAATTTCATGTATTCTTATCAGCAAGCAATAATAAGGAAGTCAAATAACTAAATTATTCAGTTTTAATTGAGGTGTTTGTGCGTATTTGTGTAAGTACTTAAATACCAAATAGGTACATCTTTGTGTGTTTTTTCTTACAGCTTTCGGTTGCATTGTGGGTGGCGTTTGGTGTTGAGGACTTTTGAATAAAAAGTGAACAAAACGCGTGATACAAAGGTGTGAAAAACATATACTAGTGCGCTTTTTATTACTTTCGAACTTGCGCTAAATAAGAAGTTATTTTATTGAAAAAAAATAAGTAGTTTACCTGAAACCTCTCCAACACTGGAAGCCATTTGTTTTCTATAACTTTTCTTACTATTTTGGAGTTGTCACGAGAGCAAGTTATTTTGAAGACTGACGGCCCCGGCCAAGGGATCAGTGTGAGGAAGAGTAAGGCCAGGACCTGCAAACAAAACAATTGCTTTATGCATAGTACATGCACATGTTACAACGCTGTATTGCTGAAACAGAAAGTATAGGTATCACAAATTATGTGGCGTTGCCTTGTCGAATTAGTGCTTGCAAATGCCACTGCTAAGCATGTGGTCCTAAGTTCGATTCACAGGTCGAACAAAACAGTTTTTTGGGTTATAATTTCTAAAATTACTCAGTAGTAGCCCGAGGTCTAGTTTCAGGCGATAGAAAGTATAGGTATCACAAATTATGTGGCGTTGCCTTGTCGAATTAGTGCTTGCAAATGCCACTGCTAAGCATGTGGTCCTAAGTTCGATTCACAGGTAGAATAAAACAGTTTTTTGGATTTTAATTTCTAAAATTACTCAGTAGTAGCCCGAGGTCTACTTTCAGGCGATAGAGCTTTAACATAACTGACGAAATATGCGTGTAAATAAATAGGTACACATTTTTTTTCTTATTTCCACATTACACGGGCCAGGCGACATTTGTCTTGCAGACAATTCTGCAAGAGCACTGCTACCGTAGAATGTAAAACGGTCTAATCACTATCCGTTTTCATTCTAAATTTCTTGGGTTTTACCACAATCGTATTAGGGATTTTCGAGGTAGAAAGATACCATAATTGAGCTCCAATATGGCCAGTACGTATACAAGCATGCTCAACGGGTACTTATGCCTGTTCAATTAGGTCAGATACATATCAATTTTGGAATCATCTCCAACATACGATGAGAAATAATGCCTTCCTGCAAAACACTGAGCTTTATTACCACATACAGATTTTGTACAGCAAATCGTACAATCATAAACTTTTGGGGATACCACATGACTATTCTTGAATGTTTAATTGCTCCCTGACATTCTGCGAATGACCGATCACTTTCTAAGTAGAAAACTCACTTTTGACAATTCACAAATTTATCTTTTTTTTTAACACACACACTATGACACACTGTTTCACTAAAAACTCACACAATTCACCCAAAATATTAGTAGTCACAATAAGAATTAAGGTTATGCTTGTGTTATTTAACTCGATCGATTTTCGGGCATCGGAGTTAACCTTACCTCCGGGGTATTGTTGGCTTACCTCGAGGGAAAACGAAGTGGTCCTCATTCATATCTCTTATACGGCAGATGGTCAAGGAAACTGTTTAGATTAATCGTGAAATCGTGCTAGTTTATTACATAAAGTACGGGAGCCTCTATACGCGTTGCCATCACCGGTTCTTCCGCGCATGCGTGTTGAACGCCCGGTCTCCCCTCTCGACATAACTTAGAATTAAAATGACTGCGACCTTAACGAAGTTATTTTTTTACCTGTAGGTTAGGATGTAGGTACCTATCCTGAAATTAATTTTTGTATATCAGTATTATGATTCATTAAGCCTGGATTGTAGTCATTTTAAACTCTTTTGAAGCTCTGTAAATCAAAAGATATAAGTAGCTTAGGTACCTAAAGTTGACACCAATTAATGCTTTTTTAAACGTGTTGAAAAGTACATTACTCGGAGTAATTAAACTATGTAAAAGCTATATAAAAGGCAGTTTACTATTTTTCGGGTGTGGTAAATAAAAATTTTAGAACTTGATATAATACTTACCTTGAAAAAAAAACAAATTAAGAAGTTAAAAGACTCACACCGGATATTAGTGCGCGAACCTCTTAGAGTTACCCACCTTTAATAAGTAGATATTTAGAAAAGAGCTTTACTGAAAATACATATTATTATTAAATAAATACATATATTATTGAAGAATAGGTAAACTTATGCAGTAAATGGCTTGCAAAAAAAAACATTTAATAAAATACCTCCTGGACGGGTTCCCATTGTCATACGATTCCTTCAAGTGCTCGCGGCCCGTAGCCCGCTACGAACCCCGTAGTCCTGTTTCGTAGCATGCTACGGCTGCTCATTCGAGCCATTCACAAACAGGTTACTTCCTTTCTACTTTTTCTAATTTTATTTGACACTTAAATATTTAAGGAATTTATAGTAATTGTCGACGGTACCTAATTATTAACAGTACCGTTTACTATTTCATATTGTTATCTCTGCCGGTTGGCACTGCCTCTACGATTTAATTTACCCTAGACATGATATACATATACAGCGTGAAGACTTCACGGTTGGGAGAAACGCATGAACAATTAATTGGTTAGAAACGTTTTCAGCTGAGACAATTGATGTCTTTTAGTCATTGGTATAGATTAATTTAACAAATCTTTACTAGACTTTTTAAACAACGCTTATATGGGAATAAACTAAGGTGTTTTGCCCTGCTATGTCTATAGGTACTGCTTTGTAGTTTGTATACGGGGGGGGGGGGGGGGGGGGGGGGGCGTAAGTTATTCTTTAGGGCCCGCGAGATAAAATATCTACCCTTAATATTTATTGTTTTTGTAAAACCACCTAACGGTCGGCCTCCACCTGGCTCCATGACTCTTTGGACAGCGAAGAAACATACGAGTAAAATATTTGCTTCCTACACTAACAACAGAGCTTATTTTTGCTTGCAGTTTAATATTGTTTCTAAAAGTTTATATCTACGGCAGCTATGCAAAACTTACCTACGTATTAAACAAACTGATTTAATTATAAATTATATCTAGGTAACAGTAACATTAATGTTACCTACATTCATTTAATTGTTGTACGCTGTAAGTTGTTAATGTTGTTACTGTTAAAAAAACAGTAACAACATTAAACATGTTGTTATTATTAAACACAACATCGCATCTGTAATCCCCGAAGGGGTAGGTAGAGGTGTGCACA
This sequence comes from Euplexia lucipara, assembly GCA_921972225.1. Lineage (NCBI taxonomy): Eukaryota > Metazoa > Arthropoda > Insecta > Lepidoptera > Noctuidae > Euplexia > Euplexia lucipara. The sequence continues at coordinate 17,221,122 of OV179146.1, forward strand.
TTTCGCCAGTTATGTTAAAGTCCCATTTAATTGGGGACACAGGCTCCGGGCTGATACTGAGAAATTCTAGATGAAAAAGCTCAATAACACTTTGCCCGACCCGGGGATCGAACCCGGGACCTCATGCTCACATTAAGAGCTTGCGACCACTAGACCAAAGAGGCGGTGACAACACTGTCTTAATTATGCTCCACCGTCATTCCAAAGTAGATGCGCTTCGTGTCCCCGACGGGAGCAATTGTGAACTGCAAGCTAATCAATACAAAAAGATCTAAGTAGAATAACAAACTGGTTTTGTTACAGGTGCTTAATAATTGTGATGCAATTTATCGGTCGTATGTGACTGTAACAGTTGTGCTTACTAACAAGCCGTTAAGATTGCAATTAACAGGTTTTTGTTTGATAACAGTTGTAACAGCCGCTGAGCCGGGCCACTGTCGTGTACACCGACACCTCCCACACTTTACAGGAGTATTTTTCTTACATAATATAAAGGTTAGTAAGTGCTAGAGTCTATCTATCTACGTAGTTGCTTATACACTGTGATTTTTTAACAAAAGTTTGATACCTACTCAACCAAAATGTATGCAACAGCCGTTTTTGTTTTCGTGATTTCCGATTTGGTCCCATAGTAAAAGTTGTTCATATTACCCTGTGAAAATTTGTCAGACGATTAAAAAATCACGGTGTATATTGTTATTATTCCTATAGCCTAGATTTTACCACTGCAGGGCAAACGAGATAGAAAGATAAGTAACGTGGAAAGAACATAGGGAGCCTACTTTTCATTCCACTTCTCTTTGTCTAGGGCTTTTTCTCTGGCCTAATGGTTAGTGGCCCTGACTGCTATGTCGGAGGTCGTGGGTTCGATTCCCACCCAAGACAAATGTTTGTGTGATGAGCACGATCATTTGGTCTGTGTCTGGGTGTTTTTATCTATTTTAAGTATTTAGAAATAGTATTAGTATGTTTATCAGTTGTCTAGTACTCGTAGCACAAGCTCTTTTTAGTTTTGGGACTTGATGGCGTTGTGTGAAAATTTTGGAATATTTGTTTATTAGTTGTAGTTATGTAAATCTTAGCGACACAGTGTTATTATAAAAAAATGGACTCCACATCCGTTTTTTAAATCTAAATAATCAATACCTTCCTATTAATCATGTTTTATATCGTATCAAAAATAATGTCTTAAACTCAATATTTCATTCAGGGTTGGCTCAGTGGCTAAGAGATTGGCTGCTTCGCTACGTGCAGCAGGTTTGATTACCGCACGGTTTAAGTGTTTTTGAATGACCTACAGGTAGTTGTTCTGGAACTGGCTGTTTGTATGGGAGTTTAAATTTTTGTGCACGCACCCACAATACAGGAGACATTCATGGTGTAATGTAAAGTTCATACTTGAAAATAAATCGCACATTTTTGAATATCACCGTGTAAGTCAGTTTTAAACAATGCGTGTTTATAAATAGTAGTCTTGGTGTTGCTGTAGAAATGTTTTCCTCTTTAAAACACAACCGTTACCGTTCCCCTCAACAGTTTCGAATGTTATTTCAACAAAGAATAATAGCAGTTTCCACCACATACGGTCGAAAAAGAAATATGGCAACGGTGTTTTAGAATAGTTTACAAACACAGCAAACTTGGTAAGCTAATTATTGTCGAGATTAAAATTACATTAAACGAACATTATAATATTTGGAAGTCTATGTGCGCTCTCCTGCTGCTGAGGAGCTCTGTGCTCTTTAAGTAAAAACCCTAATATTTTTTTCAATGATTCTTTGAAGTTTTGAAAGACTTTTTTACGTAGGTACAAACAAACTAAAAATTAATTGATTATCTAAAAAAAAGCAAGGTAGTACTTAATATAATAGTTCTCTCTGATGTACACATAGGGAGCGTCATAGCTAGAGCAGCTGAACTGTCAAGGGTCGCGATGCTTCACCACGCCCAAGAGCGCATGCGCGCAGCCTCCTCCCCGACCTCTCTATTCCGTCTCCCTGTGCGATACTCCACTTACTAGTGCTATCTTGCTTACATGTTTCATAAGGCCTCCATTAGGACGAACTTCATACTGGGAAATTTTCAGTCGGTATTGAATCCGGGCACGACATCCCCCGGGACGCGTCACGATCGCTTCCAGTACACACGCGGCCACCGCACATTTCATTCACATTATAATGAACCATGTACCTACGTAATGTCAAAACATATTTCATTCAATCAGTGTGAAAGTAAATATTTTTATTTAATCAAAAATGACTAACCAATTGCACTTCTTACGTTATTGTAACTTCAGTTTTCAATGTTTTTATCACTTCGTGTTAAACTGACGTTAAGTCAACTTATTCCAAGGTAAGTCAATTACTTTATATCCGAAAGTGGCTAGTGCATTGTTACCTACTATAGAGGTCTATCGGAATTTGGAAGATATAAATGGTTCACCTAGAAGCTGAAAAAAAACAGTTACCTACCCTCTTACCACCGTAATTATAAATAGTGCAAAAGTCCCATTTCTGTTTACCATCCCTAATTATAGCTGTATTGAATAAAATAAAACACTTTTGTAATCCATAAAATCGAAAAAAGTATTGTAAATATCTTTTAAAATACTTCGGTGTACTATATTTCCTACATTTTATAATCATACAATGAAAAGTTACCTGCTTTGTTTGCCTTGTTTTTAACTAGGTCTTGTTTTAAGAAACTTACCTTACTAACTGGAAAAAGGTTTTTAACAATTTAATATAGGGGGAGTCCGGGACAGTTTACCAAGGGGGAGATAATAAGAGACACTGGTCATCAAATATTTTTGGAAGCAGGTATTTCATTGTGGTTTATTATGTTTCACATTAGGTAATATTTATTGTCTCTCTCATCGCAGTGCGTTCGGCAGATTCGTTTCGTAGTGAGTAATGCTGACAAGTTTTAGCGTGCGGATAGTATTTTTTTTTTATTTTTGATATTTTATTATTGTTTTATTATGTGAATGGGTTCAAGGAAATCGCCTATATAATTCGTATGTGTACCTATTTATCTTAGTACCGCCAACGATAGATTGCTTTAACCTATATGCCATAGTTTAAAAAAATGTGGTTGGCGTGGGGTGGGAGATATTAGTTACATGTTAATGAAAGAAAACTTAACTCTGGGTAATCTCTCCTGCAATTTCTATTTAATCCGCCTTATTAGCTTAAAAGTAGACAGTAAATATATTTTAAGTTTCAGATCAACAGCCAAAATGTACTTAACGTTTAAGTATATAAAAAAACAAAATACTACAAGAAACAGAAGTTGAATTAGGCAAAAACAATTAAAGGAGCTACTCTTGAATATGAAAGTGAAACAAACACAACATTACGGAATAATCTAAGAGACAGGCAAAAAAAAACAAAATTAGCGAACATGGGAATAAGTTTAAAACATCTCTAGTATTTACAATAGAGAAAGGAAATCCGCGTATCGACAACATCTTCTGATAGGCAGCAAAATAAACTATGGCTTGACAAGAAATGCGGATATGAACCTGTCAACTGAGTATATAATAATTCCAAAGACGTTCCACAATCTCTAACAACCAAATACCAATGACTGCACGGGAAAAGTTTAGTTCAGAAGATTTATGAATTACAGACGAAAACTTAATTGAGGACTCCGGAAGTAACCAGTCTGTTAAGATCAACAAGTTTTATTAGAAAACGTTACTAAGTTCTACCGAAATGTACCTAATACCATATGTGTAAAAATATTTTTTTAATAAATTTACTTACAGATTTTTATTACTATCTTTATAGCCGGGTAACATCTCCCTACTAGAGATCAACTCTACCACCTACGTGGAATAATTAGGGCTCATTTTAGAAAAAAACTTCTGTAGAAGAAGAAGATTTTGATCATGAAGTTTGATATCTTAATTCATTAAACCGACAGGACACCGGTATCCGCGCTGTCTTTTAGTGTGTCTTTAATTGACACGATCGAGAGGTTAACAAAAAATATACCTACATAAAGCAGCTTAAGATATAATTAATAAAAAAAACAATAATGAGGCTTTGAGTCGTGAAAAAACACAGCTTCTTCGGTAGCATGTTAATCCCATAGAAATCGCTGTAGTCTATACACGGTGATTATTTAACCGTCTGACAAATTTACACAGGGTGTTCTATCCATCAATGTAATGTATGTACCTATAGATAGTGTATAAAACTTTTCTGAAATCCCAAAATAATAATAACGTTTAAATCCTGGGATTTAAGAACCACGAATTCTTTATTGTAATTTGAAAACTTTGATTGTTTCAAAGAATCATTTTAGTTATTTTTTTTAAATCAATAATATTGTTCTCCGATTTGTATTCAACATCTATTAACAAAAATGTTATTCTTAACTCCTGGGATTAAAACGATTATTATTTCGGGATTATAGAAGATGTTTTATCCACTCTATGTAGCTTACTTTCTCGATGTTTATAAGTACCTAAATGCTTTATCTATTCAGATCCCTGATGATCGATAACCTACTGTCCATATTATTACGTGCTGTAGTTTATCTCAGGTTTGAACAATCATTGAGGACAGTATTTCTTTAACAACTATATGCGTACTCAATAATCACATTTTGTTTCAGCATGGCCCAGCTCGTGAAAGGCAGCACTAGGCTGCACTCGGTCCCGCTGCGGTTAAGATATCTCTTTCTACTCGCAATGGTATTCGGCTGCAGTTTTATTATTATTTCCATCACCAATCGCACAGAGATATTCCTCGTCAACAATGAACAACCCATTTCGGCTTTAGATTTCCACCATTATGAAATTGAGCCCGAAACAAGTTTCACTATCAAAACGGAAGGTTGTACGATACCCAGCTTGAAAGCCTTAGACGAAACTATTAAACGGTTTAATAAACCTCCTACAATGTTAAAAAGTTGCCCCAATGCCAACTATTCTCTTCTACATCGAAATGAAACACATATTTGGGTCGATACTGAACTTTTCCAATATCATAATGTGCCTAAGGATGCTAATATATCTTGTTGTTACAAATCATTTTACAGACCGAGGGCGATCAAAAATGTGTATTCTGATAATGTAGATGACAGAGTTGAATACAAAGAATGTCTGAATTTCTCTGATAATATCAGAATAAAGCATGAATTTGTGATGGTGACTTGCGAATATAATCAAAAAGAGGTCTACCAACAGTATTATCTATTTGCACGCAAAAAAACAATCCGTAAACCAACCTTCAAGTCTAACGAATCCTCTTACAATGTGATTGTGATGGGTATTGACGCCATTTCACGATTAAATTTCCATAGAACCATGCCAAAGACTGTCGCTTACCTTAAACAGAAAGGTGCTATTGAACTACTAGGTTACAACAAAGTGGGTGACAATACATTTCCTAACTTATCTCCTATGCTGCTCGGTATCAAAGATACAGACCTGAAGAAAACTTGTTGGCCGCAGAACGATGCAAATTTTGACAACTGCCCGTTTATCTGGCAATGGTTTAAAGAAGCTGGATTTTATACAGCTCTCGGTGAAGATAGTGCAAAATTGGGAACTTTTAATTTTGCAAAATACGGCTTCATCAAAACACCTACTGATTACTACATTAGAACTTTTATACATGAAGCAGAAGTTAACGTGGGCAATACCAAGGATTATAATTGTTACATCTGTATGGGTAACAAATATTTTTACAAGGTCCTGCTGGACTATATTCAAGATTTAACTTCAGTTTTACAAAATTCCAAACTGTTTGGATTCTTTTGGGAGGTGTCAATGAGTCATGATTACTTAACGTACCCGATGGCTATGGACGATAGTTACGAGAGATTTTTGAAAAGACTTAATAGTAATAATTATTTAGATAAAACTGTTCTAATACTATTAAGTGATCATGGAATAAGGTGGGGTGCAATAAGATACACAAAACAAGGCCGATTAGAAGAACGTTTGCCTTTTGTACATATATTGTTACCGCCATCATTTAAAAATAATTACAATGTAGCTTATGATAATTTGCGAGAAAACAGCAGGCGTCTAACAACACCTTACGATATGTATGCGACACTGTCTGATTTGATCAATTTGGAAGTGATAAATAATACAAACATAAAACAACGAATGGAATCATCTTACACTCAAAATAGAAGTATGAGCCTGTTTCTGCCGATACCCAAAAATAGGACTTGCAAGATGGCTGGTATCGACGACCACTGGTGTACTTGCCACAAAGGTATAAAAATATCGCCAAAGAGCTTTGACGCTCGTGACGCAGCCGCACAACTAGTCAAGCATATAAATGAATATTTGACGGAGCACCGGCAATGTGCTGAGCTAACACTTGCTGAAGTGTTGGACGTAACAGAGATGATGGCTGGGGAGCCCAGAGAGAAAGAAGTGGGGTGGCGCGAGTTCATGGCGGTGGTGCGCACGACGCCGGGCGATGGCGTGTTCGAGGGCACCCTGCGCCAGCACCACGACATTTGGAGCCTATCAGGCACCATCAGCCGCCTTAACCTGTATGGAGACCAGAGTCATTGCGTGCATCACTACCAACTCAAATTGTACTGCTATTGTCGATAGTAATATTAATTTGCCCTAATTCAAATTTTGCAAGCTGAGATATTTCGAAGAGTTCATTTTTTAAACGTTAATAGACAGGTGACGTAGCTGCATGAGAACAAATATTTTAGTAAATTCGGAATATATTGATGGAAAATCCCTAATACAAGGACTTAGTGATTGACTGGAGCGTTACCTATACCTATACTTTTTAGATGATTGTAGTACCATCCTACCAAGACATATTTATACGAATTAAAAGTCCTTAAACTTGTCTAAATCATCAGCATTAGTTTAATGAAGCTACATATCTTTTACCTATCAATGATTTATCAACATAATATATCTGACGTTTTGTTTGTGCGTCCTTCCAAAGATTTTCTTATCTAGATTAGTAGGCAGATTATAGAAACCACACGGTACCTATACTTTTGTACTATCTATTCGCTAGGTATAGTGAAAAATACTAAACATTTGTGAACTTTAACGTTCTTTACCTATTGCTATGTTTGTGTTAAGACCGTCGCACACCTTGACCACACTTAATCAAAATACAACAACATGTTCTAAATTTGTGGCGTATTGACTATGCGATCAGTGGCATCGCGGTGCTGATACGGTGGTGATAAGCATTTTTCAGGCATCTCAAGACCACTACGACCCGCACATTAAGTATCTCTTATCGACACCGTATTGGCGATTCAGTGCAAACCTATCGATGTAAAACTAAGAAAGGGTTGGGCAGGTCCCTTATACGTCGTCACATGGCGTAATGTCGAGTTAACGACTTGTTGATGCTGAACCGGAAATGTATGTACCTATGGAGTTGTTACGGTGTGCGAAGGCATATTTTGTTTTTAAATGCTGACAATATTGTATATTCCCCTTAATATTTTACCTACCATTCAGAATCTCACAGTATTGATGAATGGTTATAAGAATTCGACGTAATATAGACCTTTCTAAATAGTGCTTAGTTTGTTTTCCTAGCGTGTCTGCCAAAATAGCAAATGTTTTCTAAAATGCTCTACTTAGATTCATATTGTTTTATATGGTAATTGGTTTGTAAAAAAAACAATTGTGAAAACTAAGTTTGTATTTGATGCTGGTTTACTGGTGGATATTTTAGAACAATAAATTGAGGTGCCAAAGGAAAATTTTAATAAATTAGTTTAAGATTACTTACAGGAAAATCTCTCCTTCCCCGTGTACCACATGTGATTTTGACCATGGTCAGCGGACTATCACAGCGGTAAGGAGCGAAGAAAATCTAAACGGAAAAGCGCAGCGAAGCACGCTCTGAACTTCTTAAGGTACTAAAATAATTTTAATATCTTTAAAGTAGATACGTACCTTAAAAACGCGAGTCTACGGGCCTCCGGATGAGTGGAATTACCGACGAGATCCTGCCGCGATTTGTCACTCAACTTGCACCTAGCTAGACCAAAGTAGATTTGAGAATAAACGCATATCACAAAGATATCGGTGGTTAAAGAACATTTATTATTTGTAATGAAACTATAAGTACATGCTGACATATTCAATAACACTAACCCCCTATTAATAAACGCGGATTGAAGTTACAAACATTTTAACTTCACATTTTTTTAATGTTTTGTTAGGCATAGATACTTTACTTTTCGCTTATTAGTGCGGGGGTTAGGAACAATACCCAATAGGTAACTTTAATTAAATGTATGTAACAGTTTACAATATCAAAAATACATATTGTTGTGTAAATCTAGATGTAATATATGATGTACTTAGTTAGTATTAGGTTTATTTAATATCTGTAAATATTTTTATAGTATGGATAATTAAATTGTTAATAATAAGAAAAAACCGGCAGATTATTGTTTTTGTAAAATAAAATTAAACTTGTTGTTGTTTATAATTTTATCTTCCTGTTCTAGTACCAAGTCGAAGCACACTGACATATAGCAACTAGTTAGCTTTTTTAGTTCACGATCAGGCTAACTTCATGCAACTTAGCCTCCTCACACCAATTTGTTTGCGTAGTGTAGATATTTGACAAAATACGCAAAAGTTTGTTGACAATTAAAGTATTACAACAGACTATTCAAATAAAGTCTGTCTGTATAGCCAATTAACACAGTGTTCAACTACCTATTTATGTAGGTACTTAGAGTAATGCCGAGTACAAACGTGTCTACATTTCGTAGACCGTGCTACGCGCGAGTCTACGCGCTCGTAGGGGGTGTATTTATTAAGTTACTAATCCTTTATCAAACAGTTACAGGGGCAAACTAAAAGTCGTACATTGCGTAGACCGCGCTACGCGCAAGTCTACGCAGTCGTAGAGGGTGTTTTTATTTAGTTACTAATCCTTTAGCAAACAATTACAGAGGCAAACTTAAAGTCGCACATTTCGTAGACCGTGCTACGTGCTAGTCTACACGGTCGCAGAGAGGGTATTTATTTAGTTACTAATCCGTTAGCAAACAATTACAGAGGCAAACTTAAAGTCGCACATTTCGTAGACCGCGCTACGTGCTAGTCTACACGGTTGCAGAGAGGGTATTTATTTAGTTACTTAAAGTCGCACATTTCGTAGACCGTGCTACGTGCTAGTCTACACGGTCGCAGAGAGGGTATTTATTTAGTTACTAATCCGTTAGCAAACAATTACAGAGGCAAACTTAAAGTCGCACATTTCGTAGACCGTGCTACGTGCGAGTCTACGCGGTCGTAGAGGAGGTATTTATTTAGTTACTTATCCATTAGCAAACAATAACAAAGGCAAACTTAAGGTCGCACATTTCGTAGACCGTGCTACGCGCGAGTCTACGCAGTCGTGTAGGGTGTATTTATAATTGCTAAAGGATGAGTAAAAAACTACTCCTTTAGTAAACAATTACAGAAGCGAACTTAATGCTAAAGACATTTTCTAACAGTCAACCTTTGGATAATTCAGAGAAGAAAAGTGATAGCAAGAAAAATACATACCGTAAAACGGGGTGGATAGAAACTCAAGGGTGAATAGAAACAAAACTTTGAGGAGGATTTTTACGCAAGTTTAATATTGTTTGATACTAACAAGGTGTCGAAACTATTTATCTCAATTATTTGAAAGCATTGCAGGCCTCGTGAGTAACAAACAACTTTTAATTTACGTGAATATCCTCCTCAAAGTTTTGTTTCTATTCACCCTTGAGTTTCTATCCACCCCATTTTACCCGGTACATATTTAAATACAGGTTGTAAGGGGCATCGTTGCACATACTGATACCATATCGAGTTCTCCACATCATTCTGTGTTGAAATTCGTCGTTTCCCTAATTTACTTTAACCTTCTTACTTTAAAATGCATCAAATCGTGATTTTTGTCCAATGAGTACTTAGTAAATGGAAGAGTGATTTCTAAATAATGACTGTTTAAAGGAACATCAATAACAACCAATTATAGGAAAAAATATTTAAGTGGGATCTGTTAATGTGAGAAACCTGGAACTTATAGTGAGGTCCCGACACTTTAGCACTAAATCAACTCTATTATAGTGGGTCAAATCAAACCTCTTTATCAGGTATTAGTTCTCTCTATAATTGAGATAGCGAGTATATTTAACCTCGTTTAAGGTTATACTTTAAGGAATACTTTCGCTAAATTGTTTTCTATCAATTTTATAGCTCTTTTTAACAAAGATGACTTCAATTGTAGAGTTTTGATTACTAATTTCTATTTTCCTCGCAAATTCTACAGTTGGCTTATGGTGCCCAAATGACCTCCAGATTTAATTGGGTTTTGACAAGATATCGTCTATGTGTTTTTGAAAAATGCCGAAACGAAAGTTTAAATCTGTATTTAATACGTGAAAAACTAAAGTTAATTTCCGTTCATGAAAGTGGAAGGACAAAACCCTGGGTAAGTGGAATAACTCTTTCAGTAAGACAAATTTGCAGGTCTCTTAATGTCCCAGTTTATATATACCTACAGGTTTCACTGGATTTAAAGGAACTCAATGGCATACATAAATACTTACTACTTCCCTCGATTATTGTTGTTTAGAATCAAATTCTTCTAACTTAACAGACAGCTATTGTCCTGCACTACAAATCGGTAAAGGATGGGTGTTTATAAGGGATATAATTCTGATGTTAACAAAATAATTTAAACATACGATTCATTTTTATAGATAACTAGCTGCAATTTATTAGTTTACATCCTATTCTCATACCTACTGAATATACACACAAAATGTCAGGAATCGGAAAAATGGTTTACTCAAGAGGAATTTTGTTGCAAACACTGTGACATGAAAATTTCATGTAAGTATTACAAAGATCGGGTCACTCAAATGGAAAGGTCACTTTTGAATTGTAATGCAACTATTTCGAATACCGGTGGCGGTGGTTTAATTAGTCGAATTTACCATAAATTCATTGTCTGTGTTGGCTGGGCCTAGTTCTAAATCCACGTCACTGAATTTAACAGTCAGTATGTTTAGAATTGTGAAGTGTGTAAATATTTTTGAATCAGTTGCACTTACCTGAGTGATTAGCTTTTTTGCGGTGCCTGCCTTGCATTATTGCCTGTTTGGAAAGCGACAATAATAGATGTAGCTGGACATTTTATTCGCAATGAATACGTTAATAGTTTTGTGTTGTATTTTAGTATTTGTCTTCAAAGTAGGACTTGCAGGTAATAGTGGACTGTACACTATCCATACAGAAGGCTGCACTATAACTGGTTTGCCAGAAGTTAGTGAAAGTATACAAAAGATAGTATCTACACCCCCAAGTATACGTAAGTGTACTTCTGAGGACCCTCTCGTCAGAAATAATGTGTCACACATCTGGGTGGACCGTGACACTTTCAACTCCTACAACATTTATAACGAAGATACTTTTTATTGTTGCTATAAATCTTTTTCAGCTCCCGAAAACCTTGATAACATTGTTTATAGTGACTGCAAAGAATTTTTAACCGTTATTAAAGTGGAAAACGAATTTGTGCTAATTGAGTGTTATCACTCCGACGAAGTAATTTACAGTGATTACTTTTTACTTAATTACCATGAAAATGTTACGCCAGATACGTACCACAGCAAAGGATCATACAATATACTAATACTTGGAATCGAAAGTATGTCACGACTCAATTTTCATCGCACTATGCCTTTAACGTCTCTTTTTTTAAAAGAAAGAGGTTTTGTTGAATTGCTAGGCTATAGTAAATTAGGGGATAATTCATTCCCTAACTTGTTTCCCGCATTAACTGGACTCTCTTTCAAGTATGTAAAGCAGACATGTTCTCATGACACTGTATTTAATTTTGGCAAGTGTAATAACGCCTTTATCTGGGATATGTTTAAAGAGAAAGGATACCGCACAGCACTCGGCTCCGACAGCATCGCTTGCCTACTGGGCAACTACGAATACCACCTGCCCAAGATACCGACCGATTTCTATTTACAGCCATTTATTTTAGAAACGAGAAAATTATTCAGGAACCAACGTTACGCTTATCACACCTGCATGGGCTCTAAATATTATTACGAAGTTCTTTTAGAGTACATATATGAGTTAACACAACACTTGAAGCTAAATAGATTGTTTGGTATGTTTTGGGAAGAATCTATAAGTCACGAGGATCTTAACAACCCACGCATTATGGATGAGTCTTATCTCAACTTTTTAAATGATCTACATCAAGATAATTATTTGAGCAAAACTATACTGATATTACTAAGTGATCATGGAATGAGGTGGGGAGACATTGTACACACAGAACAAGGCCAGCTGGAAGAACGTTTACCTTTACTAGGAATTACTTTTCCTGAAGAGTTTAGACGCCGTTATAAGCTAGCTTTTGAGAACATCCAACACAATGCCCATCGGCTAACCACGCCGTATGATATCCATGAGACACTCGTAGACTTACTGAATCTTGATTCACTAGAAGATGACATTATTAGAATAAGGACTAATCGTTCTGGTATTAGTAAATCAAGCCTTTTTCTTCCTATATCTTCAATGAGAAATTGCACATCCGTCGGTATTGCAGAACATTGGTGTCCGTGTCACCGAGGGAAAAAGTTAAAGGTTGGCAACAAACTCAAAACGATAGCAGCACACAAACTTATAGATCAAATCAATAAGTTGTTATACGATTATCCACAGTGTCGTAAATTAACTCTTAGTTATATACATGATGTATATTTAGTGGAAAGTAATAAGCAATGGCGAATTTATACAGTAATGGTGAAAACAAGACCAGGAGGTGGTATTTTTTATGGTACTCTTATTCATAGCAGATCGCAGTGGGCGGTCTCTGGAACAGTGAGCCGTCTCAACGTTTATCGAAATCAAAGTGAATGCGTTACTAACGATTCAGTTAAAATGTATTGCTACTGCGCCTAATGCATAAGTAGCAGGTACACATAATATTTTTTTAATTTTTTTAACTTTTATGTAGTTAAGTACAATGATGTGGTTCTGTCTCCTCCGAATGCTATTGAGCCATCCGCGCAGTCACTCGCCAAGGTGACAATTCTTTTTCCCGCCGTTTTAAGCAAATATTACTTCAGAACAAAAAAGACGAAACTATACGATAACGGTACGATATCCAGATTCATGTACTTACCTACAGAACAGTTGTTGGAATGATCATGGTGTCCGGGTGTGCTTCAATATCCCTTCCACCCTGTATTATTTAAAATCAGAATCATGTTAGAACAGCATTATCCACCTATATGATTTATTGCTATCTAATCTATATCTATACTAATATTATAAAGAGGTAAAATTTGTAAGTTTGTATGTTTGTAAGTTTGTATGTAGGGGGTAATCTTCGGAACTAATGATCCAATTTTAAAAATTATTGTACTGGTGGAAAGCTACACTATTCCCGGTGGACATAGACTACTTTTTATCCCCGTATTCCCACGGGAACGGAAACTACGCGGGTGAAACTGCGTGACGTCTGCTAGTTAATTATAAAGATACGTTCGTACGAAAGATAGTTATTGAAATGCACATCTAAACAATATCGATATGCATACTTAAAATGGGTATGACGTACAAACTACCAAAAGGTCAATGTACAGACGCCAGCACATCAAGTTACCCAATGTGTCAAATTTTCCCAATTGAATATGAACCTTATTCTGTTTATCATAAAGTTGAAAAACGATCAAAGAAATTTGACACATTGGGGTAACTTGATGTGTTGGCGTCTGTACCTACCTACAGCGTAACTCGTACCTATGTACAATATCATCAATACTTGCTATACAAGAATTTTAAAGGGTAGATTCATAGATCATATCAAAATCGGAGCTGTTCTTGAGGACTCCCGAAACAAAGGCTTCATTCATGCGGATGCGACTGTATCAGCTGCTATGACCTACGATTGTAGCCAGCGTATTAGCTCGTCTCTACCTACCTACACATATGTAATAGTACCTACATTATGATAAGTGCGGTAGGTTGATAATTACAGCCGAGGCAATACTGCTAGCCCGAGCTGCAGTCGAGGGCTACAAGAAAGCAGAGGCTGTATTTATCAAAGCGCACGTATGTCATACGACGTTGTAGAACATATTTGCGAGGAAATAAATAAAACTCATACTGAAAATTTCAAATAAAAACAATACAGCGAAAAGAAAAAGCGCGCGGAATAATTTTAACTTGATCACGTTTTTTTTTTAAGTCGAAGGCACAAAAACAGCCAGTATTACTAATAAAGTAAAATAATTAAGTAATATTTTTTTATTTTGGTTACATGGCTGTAATTTATTGTCAAAATTAATTAAATCAACGAATTAAATGTTTATTTTTTATATTTTATCTCCCAAAGTTAATTTTATTCACAAAATGTTGACCACTTTTCTGACATAAAAACTCTTTGCTAAGATTTAAAAAAAATTAAATTAAAAATTTAAAAAACCCCCACGGCAAAAAAGTAAAACATTTAAAAAGTTAAAAATAACACTTTAGCCATGAAATTTTACTTCATGTCGGGGTACCGCTTAAGTAAGGAATGTTCCTAGTACTTTTAGGTATGTAGGTAAGTATACTTATTTAAACGGTACCCCGACGTTACGTAAAATTTCATGGCTAAAGTGTTATTTTTAACTTTTTAAATGTTTTACTTTTTTGCGGTGGGGGTTTTTTAAATTTTTAATTTAATTTTAATTTTAAAATTTTTAAACGCTTAATTTTGTTTTATAGAGTTTACAGTTATGAGATTTTTTCAGTGCATTGTATGTAGAGTCAAATGCTGGTTAAAACGAATCCAAACACAACATATCTGCTATTATTTTGTCAAGAGTCTACCTACTGGTGTGCTGGATGGCCTGGCTGCAGCATCAGCTCATTCTGTTGCCATCAGGGCATTGTGTGCAGGATCAAATGCTGGTTGAAATTAATTCAAACACGACACATCTGCTATTATTTTGTCAAGAGTCTACCTACTGGTGTGCTGGATAGCCTGGCTGCAGCATCAGCTCATCCAGTTGCCATCAGTGTATTGTGTTTAGAATCAAATGCTGGTTGAAATGAATCCAAACACGACATACCTGCTAATATTTTGTCAAGAGTCTACCTACTGGTGTGCTGGGTGGCCTGGCTGCAGCATCAGCTCATCCAGTTGCCATCAGTGTATTGTGTTTAGAATCAAATGCTGGTTGAAATGAATCCAAACACGACATATCTGCTAATATTTTGTCAAGAATCTACCTACTGGTGTGCTGGATGGCCTGGCTGCAGCATCAGCTCATTCTGTTGCCATCAGGGCATTGTGTGCAGAATCATATGATGGTTGAAATTAATCCAAACACGACATATCTGCTGTTATTTTGTCAAGAGTCTACCTACTGGTGTGCTGGATAGCCTGGCTGCAGCATCAGCTCATCCAGTTGCCATCAGTGCATTGTGTGCAGAATCAAATGCAGGTTAAAATGAATCCAAACACGACATATCTGCTGTTATTTTCCCAAGAGTGTATTAGTCTGCTAGATATGTTGCTTAATAATATTACACACATGGGCCTTTGAAATTTTAAGACACACATGTCTGTAAGTAAAGTTAATACCCATAGACGTCTAAAATACACACATCAAAAGTGTCTAGGGATCAAGCATTTTTATGCGGATTTCTTGAGATTGAGATGTGGCTTTGTAATAAATTTATGATTTTATAAATTTATATGGATCCTTTTTGGTGCATTTCATAATTTCAATCAGGAACTGTGAATCAAATTCGAGTAAAAGATGAAAATCAGCTGTCAATATTTTCCCTATAAAAACATACAACGCATTGAAGACATTATTAGTGCTACTGTTTCCCTACTACTGATTAAAACCAACGTTATTATGGAGCGGCGACGTCATTTAAGCAGGGAAGAAATGCTCAGAGCCGTGGGAATGATAGAAGCTGGTTCCCGGCAACGTACTGTCGCTTTAGCTCTGAAAACAAGTCAGAGTGTTATCAGTCGACTTTGGACACGTTACCGAAGCACTGGTACCGTGGCTGAGCGCCATGGAGGACGGTATCGCTGCACCACACGGAGACAAGACCGATACATTCAAATCTTAACTCGAAGAGCTCCAACAATAACCGCCATGACGTTAGCCGTGAGGCTTCATCACTCTTCAGGGAACTTAATTAGCGACCAAACAGTCAGAAACCGCTTGCATGAAGTGAACCTTCATTCCCGAAGACCGCTACGGGTACCATCTATAGCAATGCACAATCGTAGGATTCGATATCAATGGGCTCTTGAACACAGAAATTGGGCAGAAGAACAATGGCGTTTCGTGTGCTTTTCTGATGAGTCTCGTTTTGGTATGAGACCGGATACAAGACGTATACGACACTGGAGAACCCCTGGACGCCAACAGCGATTAAAATCCTGCCAGGAAGTCCATCCTTATAGTGGTGGAACCATCATGGTATGGGCGGGTATTTGGATCGGCGGAAGAACTGAGTTGATTTGGATCAGAGGCAACCTCAACGCTCAAATTTATGCTGAGACGATTGTATCAGACGTCATCGTTCCTCTACAAGTGCAAATCGGTCCCTTATTTCAGTTAATGCATGATAATGCACAACCGCACACCGCAAGAGTTGTAAGACAGACTCTCGCCGCAGCTAACATCAATGTCCTGCCCTGGCCTGCTCAGTCGCCAGACTTGAACCCGATTGAGCATGCATGGGATATGCTACAGAGAAGAGCTCTGCCGAATATGGAGGGTATCCAGTCGCAAGAAGACCTTTTTTTGTTGTTGCAACGAACATGGGCGGCCATTCCACAGCGTGATTTGGATGAACTCATTTTGAGTATGCCAAACCGATGTTCTTGTGTTGTTAGTGTTTGCGGTAGAAACACGGATTATTTTATGGCAACTGTTCTAAATCGTCAAAAGAGTCCTAGGTTATACAACAGCAAAACAGATTGGTCAGAGTTCCGAAACAACATAGACATGTCACTTAAACTCAGAATACCTTTAAAAAGTAATGATGATTTGGACCATGCCTTGACCATGCAGTACTGGACTTCACTAGAATGATCCAAGAGGCATGCTGGAAATGCACATATTAATCCAATAAATATGCACCAAGACATAATGCTGTTCCACCGGAAATTCGCCAGATGATCCTTGAAAAGAGAAGACTACGTCGGATATGGCACATTAGCCGTCATACTGACGACAAACGGGCCCTAAATAAGGCCATACGAGACCTGAAAGAAGCCATAAAGGATTCAGAAGATGCTACTGTAGAGGCCCAATTACAATTCCTTTCTGCAACCAGTGCAACTGCCTATTGACTCTGGAAGGTATGCAAAAGCGTAAACCAGCCAAAACACCCAAAGCCACCCATTCGCATAGAAGGCAGACGTTGGGCTAGAACGAACCAAGCAAAAGCAACTGTTTTTGCAGAACACCTCGCGAAAGTTTTTGTCCCAAACGAGCCTGAAACCGGTGTAGATGATGTCGACTTAGACAATATACTGAAGCAGGATTTCCAGATGGAGTTACCAATTAAACCTGCAACACCCCAAGAGGTTTTGAGAATAATCTGAGCTTTGGATGACAAAAAGGCCCCAGGTTTCGATCTCATAGACAAAAAGGTTTTGATGGAACTACCTAAGAGGGCGATCGTTTTCCTGACAACTGTCTTTAATAGTATGCTCAGGGTGGGATACTATACTATCCAGTGATGTGGAAAGTCTCACAAGTCATAATGATACACAAGCCAGGAAAGCCACCTCATGAAGTTACGTCCTATAGGCCCATTAGTTTGTTGCCTATATTGTCCAAACTTTTCGAAAAAGTATTGTTGCGCCGCCTGTCGCGAAAGATGAAATCGCGATGTTCCAAACTTAAAATGTAAATATATAATTGCACAGAACTAATGTAATAGCAACACTAAATCAGTACTGACAACTTGACGCTACAAAAGGACGCCTCTGTTTGAATGGTCATTATAGCATATTCAGTCTGACTAATTAATGAAGTTTATTGTAAAGTAAATTCAGTGCAAGAAGATCATAAGTAGATTCTTGTCACCCGTGATACGCGCCACCTGGAAAGCTAAGTATTATTTATCTGTTGTTGTACTTTTACCTACTAGAATTGTTTGAGTCACCTAAACTTAAATGTGTTGGTCGTGCCTTCAGCGTTGGGCTAGGGCATAACAGCGACCGCACGCGAGCTACTTGTCCGGACATAAAAGCTCTTGGGAGTTTATAGGAAGGGTCGTGGGCCAACCTCTCTTATAAATCTTCTTGGTCCCCCATGGCCTTTGTGTGCCGACGGGCACAAACGTTGACGAACGTATGAAAAATTACACTATATCATATATATATAGGTAATATAAAGGGGGAGCATTCTAGACGGAGGCGATGGGCCGAAGTCGGAAATGAATGCGTGCTTCTGCAGACGTGGAAAGAATCCTAGTATCTGATTAGCACATAGGTGTCTCAAAGACTGTTGATGAGAACTTGAAGTAAATTTCATCATAGATGTTGCAATTGAATAACCGTTTTAGATAGCTTTGTTGATGGAAACAGATAGGTAGTACTTAACCCAAAGATTCATGGGTAATTAAACTTACAGATATCCTAGTTACACCTGATAAGTTGGATGGATTGATGGTCGGCATAGTTTTAACACTTCGGTGCCCTTGTGGACCGAAGATAAGAGACTGGATTGAGAGACGCTTGCAAGTCGGAGGGAATCCGTATCGGTGAGTGTCTCTAACATTATCGTGAGGCGGGGATTTCTTTTCACATCAAAGCGAAGCAGTACAATCCTATATTATTATAATAAAACAAATCACATTGTAAATCTAGAGATAACCAGAATATAATATGAAAAGAAAATCCACGCGCCCTCGCGACACCGCCTTTTATTTAAAATGCAATACAATATCAATAATCCCCGACCACCAATTTGGCTTTAGACCAGAGCATGCTACTACCGAACAAATCCATAGAGTGTGTCGTGTCATCAGAAATTCTCTGGAAACCAAGCAATACTGTTCTTCGGTATTTCTAGACGTTCAACAAGCCTTCGATAGAGTATGGCATAAGGGCCTCCTGAGTAAAATAAAAACATACCTACCACACTCCTACTACACCATTATGGAATCATACCTATCTGATAGAATATTCCAGGTCAAGGAAGATGATAGCACTTCTGGTTTCTATGATATACTGGCAGGAGTACCCCAGGGTTCTGTTCTTGGACCAGTGCTTTACACCATCTTTACGGCAGATTTACCACAAACCTCTGGAGTAACAATTGCTACCTACGCAGATGACACCGCAGTCCTAGCATGTAGCAGTTGCCCCAACAAAGCTTCACAAAAGCTACAGGAAAGTCTTGATGAAATTCACAGATGGCTCGTCAAATGGAGAATACGAGCAAACACAACGAAATCAA
The DNA here is from genome assembly GCA_921972225.1 of Euplexia lucipara. Lineage (NCBI taxonomy): Eukaryota > Metazoa > Arthropoda > Insecta > Lepidoptera > Noctuidae > Euplexia > Euplexia lucipara. The sequence goes on from OV179146.1 coordinate 17,240,601, forward strand.
TTCAGGTCGTCTATACACATATACACCAACAATGCCCACCGGTGAAACTTGGCCACTGTCAACTTCTGCAGAAAGACTGTGTCAAATACCTAGGGATGCACCTGGACCAGCGACTGACATGGAGGAAACATATCGAAACAAAACGCAAAGAGCTCGACATTAGATACAAAGGCATGTACTGGCTCCTGGGTAGAATTTTCAAGCGGTCTGTTGACAATAAGATACTTATTTATAAGACTATCCTAACACCAATATGGACTTACGGCATACAACTGTGGGGCTCCGCGTGTGACTCAAACATCAACATGATTCAGAGAACTCAGAATAACATCTTAAAACAAATAGCAAATTCACCATGGTTTATAAACAACGCTGAAGTTCATAAGCACCTGAACATGAACACAGTTAAGGAAGAAATAAAGTCACATTCACTAAAATATAAATCCAGACTGGAGAAACACCCCAACCGATTGGCCGCACAACTCACAATATCAGATTGTATTATCAGGCTCAAGAGACGCAAAATTCTACAACTAGACGACTTGTAGAAAAACTGCGTTACTATGATGAGAGTTGCTCCTGATGAGGAATAACTCTTTCCTGACAAATCTTCCTGCCCCTCATCTGCTCATAGTTCTTGAAACTGATTGCAAGATATAAAAAAAAAATGTTAAACGTGATAAGGTTCATATTCAATTAGGAAAATTTTACACATTGGGGTAACTTGATGTGCTGGCGCCTGTACATACTTGTGGCCACAAGTAGGTGATGAGGTAGGTAGGGACTCCTACTCAGGATGACTCAATGTGCCCAAGACAAGACTCTGAATTAACCGTTTAATATTATAGGTACCTAGTTTTACCCACTTGATTACCAACTCCAAGAGAAAAATATTGATGTGCTCTTTGAGTAGTACCTACGTAGAACCTACATCTACGTTTGGACGTACCTACAAGTATATATTATCTTAGTTATTAGAAAAGATAATCTTAGTACATTTATTTTAGACGTATAGTAAGTACCAAAGAGATTGAAAATATTGTCTGTGTATGTAGGTGCCGTAGGTTTCAACTCCCATATTATTATTATTACTCTTTGTTTCATAATTTGACACACTATTGCTTCATACCAAAGAGATTTAAATAGTTTATTGAATGTCTTTGCTTCATACCATTATACCCTCACTTCATAGTGACGTGAGTCGCCTCAAACGACCTTGTCGTACTTGTCATCGTCAAGAGCTGCGTGATTGTATAATTAGGATACACAATGTGTGTGCAACAACAAATTTAACGCAAACTGCTTTTTAACGCAATCTGAATAAATTGACAACAACAATTTTCGGTATGGAATAGGCTTAGTTAGGTAAAGTACCTACTAAATAGATAATCAAATTATGAAATATAGCACTTCGTCTACGTGCATTTCATACTTTAATATCTCCTCCACCCCCCTTTAATTATGAAAATAAAATATTGCCTATAACACTCAAAAATAATGAGGCTAATTAATTGGGAAACCGGCGTGTTTACCATGTGTACAGCCAAGATGTCAGAATCGTAGTAGATGGCGCTCTGTATTTTCTGACTACCCCCATGAGAGAAGCGAGTTTGTGTATGTATGGAAGGAGGTGTGTCTATTTGGAAAAGAATTCGGAATTAGAATTCTCAGCATCAGTTTAGTAGATCCAGAGATTACCTCCTAGAATGTCACAAACTTTACCTCTTTATTATATTAGTATAGATCATATTACAATTATAGTAGGTAGTGGAAGTAAGTACCTATAGATTAAAATAACATTATGTAAATGATTGTAGGGTTGGTCTAGTTGAATGCACTCTGCCGAGCTAGCATGAGGCCATGGGATGGAATCATGAGCTGGACAAGATAATGTTGGGTATTCTATAAAGAATTTCTCAGTTAGTTGCAGCCCGTAGTATGCATTTGCGTGCCCGGTAGATGGCAATAGGCTCGTACCCTATTTACATAAACACTAAAAAAAAAACAATAACTAAACCTAACAAAAAGAAATAATTACAAAGCATCAAAAAATTCCTTTGCATCGCTGCCAGCTGGTAAAGTGCCCGAAAGACTGGCGGCATTGCCACGTTGAATGGCAATTATATATTATTGTTAGCATACATATTATTAAATTTACTACTAAAGTTACTAGGTAATCGACGTAGATATTTAAGTAATCGATGGATGATTAATGGATTTGTGCCAATACAATGGTTTTAACAGTTCTGTATAATTTAGATTTGGCATTATACAATAAGTTAGCTTTACCCCATACCTGCTGTCTGCTTCCCTGTCACTGACTCACTGTCACTGGAGGCGGGAAACTGTTGAATGGGAAAGGCGCGCTTTTGAAATAATTTTCGGAAAATAATAGTTTTCAGGGTTTATTGTACTATAATTTTGTAAATATTTGTGTTATAAGTCGTTACTAGGTGTAAATAAGTATTTAGGTTATTGGTTTCTGAAAATGTCGAAGAAAAAAAGGAAAAGGGATGAGGTGGTCCCACCGGACAAAAAGCTGCTGCCGGAATCGACCGACTCCGACTCTGCCGAGTCTACGGTTTCGGCGACCCCAAATACTAAATACAGGGACGCTACTGATAAGTATGCCGTGTACAAGGTAAAAGGGTACACCCGTAAGTATGCTGAGGACTCGAAACAGACGGAGCTAATTGTTTTTTTAACTCATTTTGACGATCGAAACGTATTCTCTGATAAAGATCGCATGTCTCTGTCGAAGGGTATCAGAGAGCACGGAGTTTCAGGTGTGATGCACCTGCGTACAATAAATAAGTACAAGGTTGGTGTGACATTTGACTTGCCCAACAATGCTAACATGTTTTTAAAAAATAAGAAATTGTTTGAACAATTAAACTTAAAAGCAACAATACCTGCTGGCGACACAGAGGTCACTGGGGTTCTTACCTCGGTCCCTATTGATATGTCTAACAAAGATATATTTTCGTTGATAGGAAGTTCCAAAAATGTTATTCAAGTTAGGCGTTTCATGCGCAGAGTCAGGAGTGATGAAGGCTTGTCTTTTGTCCCCACACAGGCTGTAGCTGTGACCTTTGCTTCGACCATCTTACCCGACTATGTCTACTTGGACTCTTGGCGCCATGAGGTCAAAAGGTATATCCCACCTGTTAAGCAGTGCCTTAAGTGCATGCAGTATGGGCATATTGCAAAATTTTGTAGGAATTCTGAAGTATGTTCTATTTGCACTGAAAATCACAGTTATAAAGTGTGTCAGGTTAATCCAAAGAACGCCAAATGTATAAACTGCAATGGTAATCATTTAGCTATCTCTGCAATATGTAATATAAAAAAACAAAAAGTAGAAGAAAATAAAATAAAAAGTAGAAATGCAACATACTCTGATCTCTTCAACGCTAACGCATTTCCAGCGCTATCTGCGCGTAATTTAGATACACAAGTAAGTAATCTTATGAAATCAGACAAATTTTTGAATAGTTTAGTTGAAACAATTACTAGAATAGTTACCAATAAGGATACTCCTATCAATTCAGCATCGATTAAAGAAGCATTAAAAACTACTCTAAGTAATAAATTTCCTTCAACCTCGTAATGGATTTTTCTGATTTAAACGTAGTACAATGGAATGCTCAAAGTTTAAACAGTAATAAACACATATTAATCGATTTTTTATACAATTACAAAATACACATAGCAATTATCAGTGAAACATGGCTTAAACCTCAACAAAATTTTAAAATCAATCATTATAATATTGAAAGAAATGACACTGGTAACAAACATAATGGAGTAGCAATAATTATTCACAAAAGTATTTCATACACTAAAATTAATACCTTTTTTGATAACTCATTACAAAATATCTGTGTAAAAATTAAAGTTAACAACAAAGAGTTAATTATAGTAAGTATTTATAGTCCTTTGAATTGTAGTCCAGTATTCAAAAAAGAAAATTTTGACTTATTAGTGAAGTCTATTCCTGAACCTTTTATAATTGCTGGTGACTTTAATGCTCATCATACTTCTTGGGGCTGTAACTCTGACTCTGTACGTGGACGAAACGTTTTAGATGTAATTGATAATAATAATTTAGTTCTGCTCAATAATGGTCAGGCAACAACAATTGGTTCTTTAACTTGGCGTCCTAATGCGTTGGATTTGACGTTAGTTTCTTCGTCTTTAGCAATTAATTGCGAATGGAATGTACATGATTGTCCTCTTGGTAGTAGTTATCACATTCCTGTAAGGATAAAATTATTTATTAGCAAAAGCAATAATATTGTTAGCAATTGTACTAATGCTGAACATTTGCCTATTTACCCTAATTACAAATTGGTAAATTGGGAAAAGTACAGTAATTGTGTTGATGAATTGTTACTTGATTTTAAAGTTGATGACACAAGTCTTCCTGATTCATATTCCAAATTTTGTACCATTTTGCGCACAGCCGCTGCGAATTCTATGCCAAACTTGAAACATTCTAATACCAGTCATTTTGTCAACCCCTCATGTCATAGAAATAATCCTAAAGGGCCTTCACTTCCTTGGTGGAATCAAAAATGCACAGAAGCTGTATTGAATTTTAAAACTGCATATTTACTGTTTAAGGATAATTCATCTGAAGAAAATTATATAGAATTTAAAAGGCTTCGCGCAGTTAAAAAACTTACATTAAAAACAGAAAGGCAAAAAAGTTGGTTTTCTCTTTGTGAAACATTTAACAGGTGCACTCCATTGTCTGTTATATGGAAATTCATGCGCAAGTATAATAAAACATATAATTTTAGTACTCAGGAGGATGATAATTGGGTTTTGGATTTTCTTAAAAAATACACACCAGACACTGTATCAAATGACTTAAAGTCTTCTTCCAATGCTAGCATTAATTCCAGCAATAGTTTTCTACTTAATCCTTTTTCCTTACAAGAATTAATATCGGCCATATCGTCCAGAAGAGATACTACCCATGGTCTGGATGGAATACCATATATACTGTTTAAAAAACTAAACCTTACGAGTTTGAATATTCTTTTAAAACTTTTGAATTTATTATGGGAAAATAATATTTTACCTGATAGTTGGAAGGTGGATTGTCTTGTACCTGTTTTAAAACCTGATAAGCCAAAAATGTGTCCTGATTCGTATCGTCCTATAGCCCTGTCTTCTTGTGTTGGCAAGTTATTTGAACAATTATTAAAACAACGCTTAGAGTTCTATATTGAGAAAAATTCAATCTTACCATCAAATCAATTTGGTTTTCGTAGGAATCATTCTGCTAGGGAAAGTGTTTGTCAATTACAGCTTGATATATGCAATTCTTTATCTGCAAACCACAATTTGGTTGGAGTTTTCTTCGACGTTGCAGGTGCTTTTAACAGTGTAAATATAGATATCTTATGTAACGAGTTATCACAGATTGGGATACCTGAGAAAATTATAAATTGGGTTAAAAATTTTCTTCTAAATAGGCAAGTATTTGTTAAATTTAACAGACACCTCTATGGACCTAGACTATCCTCGACAGGAGTTTGTCAAGGTGGTATATTATCGCCTTTAATATTCATATTGTATATACGTAAATTAAATTTAATTTTAGGGTCTCATGTTAAAAACCTCCAATTCGCAGATGATTTAGTTGTATATGCATCTGGGAAAAATATAACACATGTAGTTGAAATAGTTAATGCTGCATTAGCGAATTTGTATAAATATTTTTCTTACCTCGTTCTTAGTGTTAATCCATTGAAATCCAAAGTTGTTGTATTTGGTAAACAAATTCTTAATATGCCTGATGTGGTGTATAACAATTGTGCTCTACCCATTTCACTTGAGGTAAAATTCTTGGGTGTTATTTTTTCATATAATTTATCCTGGAACAATTATATAAAACATTTAATTAGTAAAGCAAATAAAGCTCATAACATATTAAAATCCTTGAGTGGTACATATTGGGGTGCAGACCCTAAAATTTTATTATTATTATACAAATCTTTAGTACGTAGTCACTTTGAATATGGTTTCTATTGCTTTGGTGCAGATTCCAAACATGTAAATAGTTTAAATATTTTGCAAAACAAGTGTTTGCGTGTAATAACTGGTGCATTCAGAAGTACTCCTGTGGTTGCAATGCAAATTGAATGCAATGTTCCCCCATTATCTATTCGTTTTGATTACTTAAAAGAAAGATTTTTGTTAAAACTTTATAGTGTATCTGGTAATAGACTACTTCTTAATTTGTTACATTCACCTACTCATACTTCTTTAAAATCTTTTTATATGGTACAAGGTCTCCAAAGTTTTATGAATTTTATTCAAAATGTTAACATTTATCAATCAAAACATATTTTACCTTGTTATGAGGGTACTTTCAATGGTAAATTTCCAGCAATTGAAGTAATTATAAATAATAGAAAAAATTTGCCTTCAAAAGAAGAAGTTTATGCTATGCTGTCACAGTGGTCTGATCATAAATTAGTGTATACTGATGGTTCCAAGAGTGATAGAGCAGTGTCTTTCGCTATTTATGACCCCTCTTCAAATATTGCTATTGGACGGAGAATTGATACGAATGCTAGTATTTTTACAGCTGAAGCAGTTGCTATTTTGAGCGCTATGAAACATATTAAAAAATGTAATTTAGAACATAGTAAATGGCTTATAGTTAGTGATAGCATGAGTGTTTTGAAAAATCTGGACAATAATAAATTACTTGCTAACACCAACTACATAATTCTTTTGATAAAGCAACTATGGTTTGAATTGTCACAGTTGGATATTGTTGTTCGTTTTGTTTGGGTACCATCACATATTGGTGTTGTGGGGAATGAAAAAGCAGATTATCTTGCAAAAAAAATCGTTGAATTTGAAGAATTAATCTGTGACACTGATGCGAGTGTTTTCCTGCCACATACAGACGTAATTAGCCTTCTACGGCGCCGCATGTGCGAGGCATGGGGGGGACATTCATACCATTGTACACATGTTGAAAACACGGGGTCTTGGTTTAATAGTCTTGATGTTCAAATTAACTCTGTACCTTGGTTTTGTAAAAATAGTAGTACATACATGAATAGAAAATTTTATTCGATTATCTGTCGTATGCGCTTTGGTCATTGTCGTTTAAATTTTCATCTTCATCGTCTTAAAATGGTCAGCTCGCCGCACTGTGATTATTGTCAATCTCAAAAAGTTCAGTCACTGTATCATATCTTCTTCGAGTGTTCGTCTTTCAACATTCAGCGCCTTGTGTTGTCGGATGAGCTTCTAAAAATTTATAAAACGCCTGATAAGGTCCCGTCGTCCATACAGGAGTTACTTGTGAATGCTACCACTTATATATATTTGTACAAATTCATACTGGAGACTGTAAATGATATATAATCGTTTGTGTTAGCTATATGTATGTACATATCAAAATAATTATTACCTAAGTACTTTTATCTTCGTTATTTTTAAATAGATTTAAGATGGTTAGAAATAGCTTGTAGGTTATGTGCCTATCTAAACATAAACATGCAGAGATAGCTAAAAAAAAAAAAAAAAAATTTGACATGACATTACCCAGGATTTGACTGTACTTCGTACAAACTTGGATTTGACTAAAAAACGAAAAATTGACTATTAAAAATATCGAATTATGACTACATACGAAAGACTTAAAATAAAACATTATAATTACAAGGGAAATTACGAAAGACATTATATAAAAACTTAACACGACAGAAAAAAACATACGAAAGACTAGGCGGTATGGTCGAAAGACTTTAGCCTGCCCACTGGGCAAATAAAAAAAAAAAAAAAAAAAATCACTGTCACTGTCACCTCTCCGTCAAACTATCAACAATAATCTTAGCCCGTTCACTACACATTTTTTCCGAATAGTATAAAAATATGTTATAGTTCTTAAGATTTTTGTGTAATATAAAATAACATATGTATAAAAATGGCCCTCACTTATAGGACTTTGTTGAAAAAATATCATTACCTGCAAAATATAACCAAACCGGTGAAATGGAGTGTCGGAGAAAAATATCCAATAAGAACTCTGGCAAGTGGTATTTGCTATCAACGGCCCTATGCTCAATGCCCCGTTATTGACTCAAAAGTGATAACTTTCCCATCAAAAAACCTAAGACTATATTCTACTCCAAGCTGCTCTCCACCAAACGCTGCGCCACCCGATGATAAACCAAAAAGTAAGCCAGGGCTTATACAAAGGTTTAAACAAATGTACAGGGACTACTGGTACGTGTTAATACCTGTACATGTCGCTACATCAGCTATTTGGTTTGGAGGGTTTTACTACATAGTTAGAAGGTCTGTTTATAATTTCTAATTTATGTACTTGTCAATAAAGTTATATAAATCTAATCTTGATCCTTAATACTTTTTAATTTGATTGCAGTGGTGTGGATGTTTTAGCTGTATTACAGTATATAGGAGTAAGTGAATCATTACTTACTCCCCTACGAGATTCACATGCAGGATATTTTGCACTTGCTTTGGCAATGTACAAGTTAGTGACACCTCTACGGTATGCAGTCACAATAGGTAATCACTGCATAATATTTATAACATATGTATTACTAGGTAGTGACAAGTTTTTAAGAAACTTGGCTAGTTCATCTGGGTTTAAAGTCCAATTCATATAATTACTTCATAAGGCATGTCATCTTCCGAACACAACCCAACAACAAAAAAATCTTGAATATAACAGTAGTTACATTATAACAGAATTATTCATATTTTAATTAATAAAATGTAATTGTGACGATTATTTAATATCATTTCAGGAGGGACTACAGTTGCTATTAGAAAATTAACAGGAATAGGTTTCATAAAACCAGTTCCCTCCCGGGAGCGAATAAAAGAAATATTGCAAGAGAAACGAGATAATCTTCAAGATGCCTTCAAGGAGAGTCAAGCACAAATGAAAGAAAAACGCACCCAGGTCATGCAGGAAATGAAGCGTTATAAAGCTGATATGAGGAATCTGAAAACTAAGGTGAAGAAAATGTGATACTTTTAAAGATCCCACGTTTAGCCAGTCATTAAATTTTCATTATGAATTCCTTTTTCATAGAAAACTGCTGATGTAAACTAAGCTTAATAATTGGTATGATGAAAAAGGCCCTAGAATGAAATTTAAATAATATACAGTTATAATTTTTGTAATATGTTTATTATTACTTACTCAAATATAAAAAGAACTGCATAACAAAATCATGTTTATTTTATATAAAATAGCTAGTTACATAATAATCACATAATTTTTCATCAAAATGTACATATAAAAACAGCTTATTCTAATTATATTAAGTACAAAACAAGACAGCACATAACTGGAATGTTTATTGCGCCTTTCATCCTTAAATATATCTAAAGTTGTGACCAATTTTTTTATACATATTATAATATATTTGTCAGGGAGCCTGCTATAATTTTACATTAGTAATTATAGTATTATGTAGTATACACACCAACCAGGAGTGCTGTCCAGTCTAGTGTGTAAAATTAATAAATGCATTTCACATCAATGGCAAATCAACTAGCAGCCATAATACTTAGGAGGTTTGACAATGTATTATTTCTTGTACAAATGTGGTGGATAGCTTATGGTGTGGAATCTATATGCATGGTTTATGGTCATGAACATCCTTTCCAATATACGATCTATGTTAAGTCAAAAAAGCTATTTGGTTTAGAAGCAGTTAACATGCACCTGATGTACTTTTGTTTACCTGATGATGAGAGACTGTTGGGTCGACAATTCTTTTACATAATTGAAGTATGCTATAAGCTTAAAAGTTATTATGCACATATTTTCCTATAGAGCAAATAGCTTGTTCGACTGTACACAAATGATAACAGAAATATGGTACCTCAAATTCATTTATGAAACTAGACATAATCTTAATACAATAAAACCAATTCCATGAGATGTATTTATCACTTTTCATTCATCAATTCCTTTGTAGTGTTCTCATTATTGAAATATTATCACTTCATGAATAAAATTATTGAATATCACAAAATATAATAGGCAAATCTGTTCTTGGCTAAAACAAATCACATTTCTCATTAATTCCTTAATTATTATTTGTTGCTATTAAATAAAGTTTGCTTATAAAATGTAACCTAACCATTCATCTTACAAAGCTCTTACATACCTATGCAGAATATCACTATCCAACTCCTCTTGTATGCTCCTCATAGATACGATTTTGTAACATATAATTTACATTTAATCACATTATCTAAATTATGTATTTTAAAATAGTAACAAAACATTTTAAAATGTTTTACTTCAGTTTATCATCATAACTAATGTTATGCATATTAAAGCTAATTACATTAAATGCTAATAGATGCAACATTGGCTATACAAAATCATTTTTGAGCACATACTTGGATACCTAATAGAAATATTAGCCTGTCAACTACACATTCTGATGTAATGTACCTAATTGTTTTAACACTAGACGCCGCCGAAAGAATGAAGTTCAGCCCATGTACTGGTAAGAAGCGGGGGAGAGATGAGGCGCTGGCGAGTGGCCCGGCCCCGACGCCGCTCCGATCGTGGCCAAATGACAAGCGCGACACATTAACTTACCTGAAATATTTTTCCGTTATTAACATAAAAATATTCTATATTTCAAATGATATATTTTGTATTACCATATCAAAAATGTAGAAAAAAATAAAAATACGATATTAAAATTAGTAACTAAAGCATATTATCATGAAAGATTTTTTTTTATTTAGACTACTAGGATAAACACGGAGTAAAGTTAAAAGAATATGATTAATCTCTATTAATAAATGGGTGAAAGGGTAGATATACTTGAAGATAAAATAGTGAGTTGCAACAATTTTATTCAAAGCTGGCACTATGAACAAAGGTGCCAATAGTGATAATAGAAAAAAACCCAGCAATATTCACTCAGTGCCATTCTGAATTGTTTTGGCTCATATGATTTAAATGCACAACTTACCAGCTAAGGGGTAGCAGCGCTTGTCTGGTTCATCAGTCAGTTGCATTCCACATAGACAGCACATATAACAGTCAACATGAAAGTCTCGATCCATTGACACAACCCTCACTGTTTCATCTGTACCTTCAACTGGTGTAATACCTGGAATCATATTGTTAGATTAATAATTTATTATTAGGAAATAATATTTTTGTATTAGAAATAGGAGAACAAGACAGGACAAGATTGAGGTCAAGAGTAGACCCATTATATATTAAAAAAAAAAAATAGCAGAAGAACCTTACCCTTTCCACAACTAGCACATTTAGGGGCAAACATGCGATGATAATCATTAACACAGTAAATCTTGTTGTCAACATCCACAGTGAAGGGTACCCCATCAAGGCACTCATTACACACACAGCAACGGAAACACCCTGGGTGATATGATTTTCCCATTGCTTGCAAAATCTGTAAAATTTGAAACTGCTATAACGCACCTGTTAAAAAACCATAATAAGCCAGTAACAACATCAAACCAAGTCTTACCATTTCCATAATAAGGTGTCCACATATTGCACACTTTTCAGCAGTTTGTTGGAATCCAGAGTACTGTAATGGTTTAAACAAAAAGGTTACCTCATTATTTTCAACAATGCCAATGCAATGTTTTGTGTATGTATGTAAGTACATAATACATTATATTTATGACACTGAGTACACACCAAATAGTCTTCTTCACAGTAAACCTTGCCATGCACGTTGTAGAAGGCCTTGCCTCGTAATGCACGACCACAGGAGCAACAGATGAAACAGTTGGTGTGGTATAGGTTGCCCATTGCTTGACAAGCTTGGCCTGCCCCCGTGACTCCTGCACCGCATGTGTGACAGATGCCTAGGTAACAAGTGGAAGTCAGCATTTAATATGTTACAAATTAATGTGCATATTACATATGAAAATGAATGTTGTCTTACCAAAATATTCACCCTCCTCATCTTGCCTTTCCATTTCCTCTTCAAGTTGTCTAGTGAGTTCTTCAATCTTGCGTTGGGCTTCACTGGGGCCAGGTGGACGGGGTGGTGTGATGCTGTATGGCAGTAGGCTTTTGCCTCGACCACCAGAGCCCCGAGAACCACCTGACACTTGGGACACAGAGCTTGGAGTAGGACTGGGAGCTGGGGACTGAGCCGGAGAACACAATGATGTCAATCCCGATACTAAATTTCTAGAAGCAATAGATTCAGAAGCAAGGGAGACATTGTCTCTATTAGCTGCTGCCACCGTTGCAGCAGGGGAGCCACCAGTCATGCACACATAGTCTGAGCCGTTAGTATCTTCCACTATCTGCATTCTACTACCAACTGTTGACTTTGAGTTAAACCCACCATTCATTAATGGTTTCTCTTTACCAATATTATTCCCAATATTTGGTTTGGGATGAAAGAATTTAGGACTTGCTGTAGCTGTTTGTACTTCAGTAGCAATGTTGGCTTTTGGTCTCTGGGCACTTGGAGCTATAGATGCATATATTGCTGTAGATGGTATGGTCACAATTTTATCATCAAAACTAATACTGTTATCATTCTTCAGAAGAGCACTCACATCAGTGTACTTTGGAGGGGCAGACTTCATCACTGTGTAGTCACTGCCTGGGTTCTCATGAGAGGTGTTGTAAGGAGGTGGAGGTGGAGCCTTGTCTATTTTAACTTTCTCACTTGTTATCATTTGTGCCAAATTCCTAGTGACACCAGTATTTGGCACTTGTGGACCAGGAACTGATCCCTGTTGCATATAGCGTTGATCATGGTTTTGTTGAGGCTTAAATTCACTTTTCTTATCGTTATCTGAACACAACATGTTTTCATACACTATTGGATTAACTTTAGTCTTGGAATTAACTGGCACTTGTGGTTGAGCTTTACTATAGCGTGTATCGTAATAGCCGTCGGACACCGGCGGCGGCGGCGCCTGCTGGTAGAGCTGGTGGTAGTAGGGCGGCTGCGGAGACCGCTGTTCACCGTAGTAATCTATATTTTCATAAACTGGTGGTGGATACTGAGCATTCGGAATGGCCGGAATTTCGTATAGGTCGTCAGTTTGATAACTGAGTGACCTTTGGGATATAGAATCGATGGAACGTGTAGGACTTGAGGGCAGAGCTGCTGTGTTTATATCGCGTTTATTGATCGACGCAATAGTTTCAACTCGTTTAGGCGTAGCGAACTTTGAAGCAGCTATTACATTCGATCGCTCATAGAAACTGTAATCTTGACGATTGTTTTGGCTATTATCCAGTACAAAGCTCTCTATTGCGCCCACAGGTCGGTTTTTGGCGAGAGAACTTGTGTTCGATGATACGGCGCCGTGCGCTTGCTCAGTAACATCTTCAACTTTATTGGACAGTTTTAAATCTTGAAGACCAATGATACACTGTTGTTCGTCTGAGTTATTTCTGCGCGATGAATCCATTATGGTTTTATTGCAACTGTTCTGCTAAAAAATAATATTGTTTAGTTTTATACACTTCAACCAGATTTCGAATGAATCATCTCAAAAATCCTCAATCAAAATTGAACTCTCAAACTGGGTTCTCAAACAAAACATCCACTAGGGATGATCTAACGATTCAAATCGATAGACAAATCAAAATTACTATTTTTTATCTATGTCCTAATAAGAACTGTTTTTTTTATTTGTACACTTGTAACAATAATTATTTTAATAAAACACTGTTGTGAAAGAAAATAACGTATTCATATAAGTTTCAGTTTCATCAATTAGTATGAGTACAGCTTGGCAAAAAAGTGTAGAAACGGAACTAAATTTTTGTCTGTTGGCAACATTTCCGAAATAATGACATCTCTTAAATAAACAAAGTTCACGATGTCGTAAAATTTTAATTTCGATCACCAAACGTAGATTAATAAAGGTAAAAAGTGAAGAATAATTAATAAAACCATTCGGAGTTGTGGCAGGGAGGTTATTTAGAAGGTGTACAGGCGATGTCTGGCGGAACATGAGGCCCAAACTATTCTTTCTGAACTTCACAATGTTTACCAAAGAACCGCTGATAAGACAGGTATGTAAGAGTTTGTTTTGTTGATTTTAGTTGAATCAAGTGTTAATTGATGAATACAAAGCTATATTAATTTGCTTGCATAAGGAATAACTAGAAATTTGAAACAATAAATGTCGAGCACATAGGTTATGTTTACATTTTTTCTGCATTACTCTGGTATAGCGCGCTGAGTTAAATTGATACTTTGGTGACTTGGCTTATAACTGAATGAAAATTCAATTTTCAAGGGAGAGAATTATTTGTTCTAGCGTTTGCATTAGAAATGTAAAAGAAATTGTCGTGCCATAGTCTAATTCTATTATTTAATTTAGGGAAATCTGTTATCGTTCTAAGCAAAATCGTGCTGGAAGGAGATAAACAAAAGGGTATTTTCTACATCCGGCTTATTAACAGTATGTGATAAAAATGTTTTACTTTTAATATTGTTAGGGATAAATGAAATATTTCGTCTTTACAGGAAGCAGCTGAACGTGCATTCTAAGCTATTACCGAGGAGGATTGGAAGAACTCGTGCTAACATGTAATAAAAATAGAAAAGGAATACTGGAAAAAAAATAACTATGAACGAGGAAATAGAGCGATTAGTAATAAATCTAGAAGATGATAGCAGCATCACCTCTGAACCCGGACATAACCCAGATGAGTTTGCGGCCTACGTGTTCGGGGTGGAATATTTAGAGGAAGATTTACTAGAATAAAATATAGAAATTATGTTATACAATGTAATGTTTTCTTTTTTTATAATTCCTAAACAATGTTGTGAACTCAGGATTATTTACCCAGTTTGTTACTTTTAGGTGAGTAATCAGTTGCGTGTCGAGAACACGTCCACGTCAAATTACTTACTGATTTAAAAAAAAAAATACATAATAAGATGAATTTGTCTAAAAACACCTAAGTATCAAGACACACGCACGGCACGCTATGCGGTTGACACGGGTTGCCATACGAAGAGCACAGTGACGCCTCCATTATTTTCTACTTTCTACTCTTTTTTGCCAAGCTGTACATAAAGTTCATAGAATTAAAACATTAAATTTTTAATTTCAACAATTTGAGTCTACCCAAGTCAGTCATGCAATAGTATTTTATTTACACCAGAGTTTTTAAAGAAAGTGGCAAAAGTTGTAGAGTACAATAGAGGCATAGTTGAACTTTTAATATTGTGTTGTCACTAAATAAAGGTGACAAGGGTATTAAATTATTTACAAATGGCATACAATGGCATACTTACTTTAATTCATTTGGTACAATTCTTATTCTTATTAATATCCTCCATATCAAACTATTTCCTTACCTTAACCCTCCACAATTACTAGACTATTACTACTATTAGTAACATTCAAAATATTGGTGACAACCTTCTCTCCCTGACTAATCTGTGTTATCTGTTGTTATCAATAATTATTATGACGCCATTTTAATTCTGCAGTTCTGCTGACATCGGTCGGTCGGTACTCGGTCTCGTTCTGAGTTCTGTCAAACTACGTTTTACTGCCTGTGCTACAAGTTTGTGCGTGCTCCTTATCATACTTTAATAAAAATAAATATCAGAATCGAGGGGAACTTCTAGTTCTCCTCATTGATCATGTACGATACTGAAGATGATCAATATGAAGAAATTGACGTTGAAGAAATTTCTTCGGAACTCTGGCAGGAAGCTTGTTGGATTGTCATCAACGCTTACTTTGATGAAAAAGGTTTAGTACGCCAACAGTTGGATAGCTTCGATGAATTTATTCAAATGTCTGTCCAGCGAATCGTAGAAGATTCACCACCTATAGAATTACAAGCTGAAGCACAACATACGTCAGGGGAAATAGAAACTCCACCGAGGTATCTTCTGAAATTTGATCAAATTTATTTATCTAAACCTACGCATTGGGAAAAAGATGGAGCTCCGTCACCCATGATGCCTAACGAAGCCCGTCTTCGGAATTTGACTTATTCAGCACCACTATATGTTGATATAACTAAAACAATTGTTAAAGAACATGATGACCCTTTGGAAACACAGCATCAAAAAACATTTATTGGGAAAATTCCTATTATGCTTAGATCTACTTATTGCCTTCTAAATAACTTGACTGACAGAGATTTGTCTGAATTAAATGAATGCCCACTTGACCCAGGTGGCTATTTTATCATCAATGGTTCTGAAAAAGTATTAATTGCACAGGAAAAGATGGCAACAAATACTGTATATGTATTTAGTATGAAAGATGGTAAATTTGCTTACAAAACAGAAATTCGATCCTGTCTGGAACATAGTTCTAGGCCTACTTCCACCTTATGGGTTAATATGATGGCTCGTGGGGGGCAGAACATCAAAAAATCTGCAATTGGTCAAAGAATTATAGCAATTGTCCCATACATCAAACAGGAAATTCCAATCATGATTGTGTTCAGAGCTCTTGGTTTTGTGGCTGACAGAGATATACTTGAACACATTATTTACGATTTTGATGATCCAGAAATGATGGAAATGGTAAAACCTTCCCTGGATGAAGCCTTTGTAATTCAAGAACAAAATGTGGCTCTTAACTTCATTGGTGCTCGTGGAGCTCGACCTGGTGTAACAAAGGAAAAGCGTATCAAATATGCTAGAGAAATTTTACAAAAAGAAATGTTGCCACATGTCGGAGTGTCAGACTTTTGTGAAACTAAAAAAGCCTACTTCTTGGGTTACATGGTACACAGATTGTTATTGGCTGCTTTGGGTCGTCGTGAACTAGATGACAGAGATCACTATGGCAACAAACGGTTGGATTTAGCTGGCCCTCTACTGGCATTTTTATTCAGGGGTTTATTTAAAAATCTATTGAAAGAAGTCAGAATGTATGCTCAGAAATTCATTGACAGAGGAAAGGACTTTAATTTGGAGTTGGCCATAAAGACCAAAATAATAACAGATGGTCTCAGATATTCCCTTGCTA
Source organism: Euplexia lucipara (assembly GCA_921972225.1). Taxonomy (NCBI): domain Eukaryota; kingdom Metazoa; phylum Arthropoda; class Insecta; order Lepidoptera; family Noctuidae; genus Euplexia; species Euplexia lucipara. The sequence continues at coordinate 17,257,608 of OV179146.1, forward strand.
CTGGAAATTGGGGTGATCAAAAGAAAGCTCATCAGGCTAGAGCTGGTGTGTCACAAGTATTAAATAGATTAACTTTTGCTTCAACATTATCTCATTTGAGACGTGTAAACTCGCCTATTGGTCGTGATGGAAAACTTGCCAAGCCTCGACAATTACACAATACTTTGTGGGGAATGATTTGTCCAGCGGAAACACCTGAAGGTGCTGCTGTCGGCTTGGTGAAAAATCTGGCCTTAATGGCCTATATCTCTGTAGGCAGTCAACCATCCCCAATTCTAGAATTCTTGGAAGAATGGTCTATGGAAAATTTGGAAGAAATTGCACCTTCCGCTATAGCTGATGCTACAAAAATATTTGTGAATGGTTGTTGGGTCGGAATTCATAGAGATCCTGAACAATTGATGGCTACCTTAAGGAAACTAAGGCGCCAAATGGACATAATTGTGTCTGAAGTTAGCATGATCCGTGATATAAGAGACAGAGAAATCAGAATTTACACAGATGCTGGTAGAATATGTCGCCCTTTGCTGATTGTAGAAAATGGAGCTTTACTCTTGAAGAAGAAGCATATTGATGACCTTAAAGAACGTGACTTCAATAACTATGGATGGCAAAATTTGGTAGCAAGTGGTGTTGTTGAATACATTGACACATTGGAAGAGGAGACTGTAATGATAGCTATGAGCCCAGATGACTTAGCTCAAGTAAAAGAATATGCTTATTGTACAACATACACTCATTGTGAAATTCATCCTGCCATGATCCTGGGTGTGTGTGCTTCGATTATCCCATTCCCTGATCACAACCAAAGTCCTAGGAATACTTATCAAAGTGCTATGGGTAAACAAGCTATGGGAGTTTACATTACAAACTTCCATGTAAGAATGGACACGCTGGCTCATGTGTTATACTATCCACACAAACCATTGGTGACTACAAGATCCATGGAGTATCTAAGGTTTAGAGAATTACCAGCAGGTATTAATTCCATAGTTGCCATCTTGTGTTATACTGGATACAATCAGGAAGACAGTGTCATTTTGAATGCTTCTGCAGTAGAGAGAGGTTTCTTCCGATCCGTATTTTACCGATCTTACAAGGATTCCGAATCGAAAAGAATTGGTGACCAAGAGGAGCAGTTTGAAAAACCAACCAGACAAACATGTCAAGGCATGAGAAATGCTTTATATGATAAATTAGATGATGACGGCATTATCGCACCTGGAATAAGAGTGTCTGGTGATGATGTAGTTATTGGAAAAACAATAACATTGCCCGAAAATGATGACGAATTAGAAGGCACAACAAAACGTTATTCAAAGCGTGATGCGTCGACATTCTTACGTAACAGTGAAACTGGTATTGTCGACCAAGTAATGTTAACATTGAACAGTGAAGGATACAAATTTTGCAAAATTCGCGTCAGATCTGTGCGCATTCCTCAGATTGGAGATAAATTTGCTTCACGTCACGGACAAAAAGGAACTTGTGGTATTCAATATAGGCAAGAGGACATGCCATTTACGTGTGAGGGAATTACTCCTGACATTATTATTAATCCTCATGCTATCCCATCTCGTATGACAATTGGTCACTTGATTGAGTGCATTCAAGGCAAAGTATCTTCAAACAAAGGAGAAATTGGTGATGCTACACCATTCAATGATGCTGTAAATGTGCAGAAAATTTCTTCTCTTCTACAAGAGTATGGCTATCATCTTCGTGGAAATGAAGTCATGTATAATGGACACACAGGACGAAAGATAAATGCCCAAGTTTTCTTGGGTCCTACATATTATCAACGTTTGAAACACATGGTGGATGACAAAATTCACTCTAGGGCTCGGGGACCTGTACAAATTTTAGTAAGGCAACCTATGGAGGGCAGAGCTAGAGATGGTGGATTACGTTTTGGGGAAATGGAACGAGATTGTCAAATTGCTCATGGCGCGGCACAGTTTTTGCGTGAGCGGCTTTTTGAAGTATCTGATCCCTATCGTATACATGTCTGCAATTTCTGTGGCTTGATAGCAATTGCAAACTTGCGTAATAATACTTTTGAATGCAAAGGTTGCAAGAACAAAACTCAAATTTCGCAAATACGATTGCCATATGCTGCCAAATTATTATTCCAGGAACTGATGTCTATGAATATAGCTCCAAGATTAATGGTTATATAATAAAAATTAATAATAGAAGTGACTTTATCCCAGTAAAATTAAACTCCTAAGCTAAACTTCAATTTTTGATTTGTTTGATATGTATTCATATGATGAAATTAATAAAAATACGTGCAAAATTTCATACGACTTTTATTATCACAAATCGAGACAACATTAAATGCAGCTTAAACACAACAACCATAATACAAAAGTGTACAATATGTATAATTCTCTTACTCCAATAATTTAATTAAGTAATATCAAATGCAATAAGGTTTTATAATTTAAAATACAGCTTAGCAAAACAGAGTTTGCAAAATTTAAAGCTTGAGTACCACACATACTTAGGGCTGAATTGGAAAAGCCAAAACGAAATAAAACAAATCTTGAATATAAAAGGATAACGCTGATTGTGAACGACTCGATATTTATTAGTACTTGTGGGAAAGGTAGTGGCTTCATTTAAAAAATATCACCGCGTCATACTGTTTTGCTAAGCTGTACCTGTGTAAATAAACTTGTGTTTATTTGATGTCACTAATCTCGCGCACCAATTTAGACAAGTAATGAAATTACATACTTGAAAAACATGTCGTGTCTGAATGACATGTATCAACAGTTTTGATGGTCCATCACACAATGTGCTGTTATGTAGGTACTTGTTCACCTTTTTACTATTTCTTAGACTCGGTTTTTGAGAGTAGAATAGAAAATAAGTAGGTACGTCAAACCGGAATTTTATATATTAATTAAATGGTATGTGACCATTAAAAATCGGTCCCAATACGTCTTTCTATTAGTTTTGTTTACTTTTTAGACATAAAACAAATTGTGGCGACTATAATAATTAAAATACGATTCATTTCTGAAGTACCTTTAACACATAGGTAATGTTGTTATATGTTTTGAACACGACTTGCTTATGGGTGCTACGCGGCTTAGAAAGACTTAAATAATTAGGTACCTATGTACCTATGCATACAGATTAGATATACATTTTATACTAGTGCCGTAATGAATAGATTTTAATAATATAATATAACGTGCAAATAAATCCATATTTGTACTTACATTCCACAGAAAACATTTTAATAAATCAGTACAAAGTTTATCAATATACTTAGTACTTTTTTATGGTAACTTTCTTACGGGTAGACCCGAAAACATTTTCATAAAATATTTTTTAAACATTTGGTGATAATTAAGCCAATACAAGAAACAAAAGCAAACAGCAAATAAAATAACAATATGCCGTAAGCAATGAGCTTGTAATAGGAAGTTAATAACAACAACAACCGTCAAAAATTTTAGTTAAGAGAGCTTTCGACTATATCATCTAGGAACGCACAATTTAAAATGTTTAAGTACAACAACAGCCAGCTTGTGCGCTATATGTTTTGTGCTAGAAATTATTTGTAGCGTAATAAATATATTTTAACATTTAAAATAATTGATTGTAAATCAGAAGTTATCATGCAGTTGGTTTACTTTTGTTTTGTTTTCGAGACAAATTTAATTAGTATGTGGTTAAAATATCTGTGTGCTAATGACGTCATTTCGCTCGATTAGAAGACGAAGTGTAACCGTGTTGAGGCGACGCGGCGAGGTAAAGGTGTGAGGGATTTTGAATTCCAGTGAGGTTCACAAATATTTTGACCAGGTTGTAAGCTAGGAACATCATAGCAAGATTTTGCTAATTTCAGCAACTTCCTGAGTTAATAAAATATGCACCATGATTATTCTTAAATTATAACTATTTTACTGTACAACTTACGTATCTATGATCGATGTAATGTGTTGCATATTGTATGCAGTCATAATTAAAGTATAAATAATTACAATATATGGACGTTTAGATAGTATTAAAACAACAGGACATCGGCTAAAACCTTGTGCTTTCCTGCCTTGTAATTTTCATACGAGTTGTTTTACGATAAATCTTTCTGTATCCGATTACCTGCGTAAAATTAACTTCAGAAATTGGCATTATGTACTAGCGTATAAAAATAAAGCTACTTCCAAAATAACTAGGTAGGTAGGACTTATACTGAATGTTGTGGCTATGTACAAAACAGATATAGTGGACCTCATAATTGCCTTATCAATTTGTAAATATCTGGCTGAGACAGTACCTACTTACTTGGTTGTAAGTTAGCAACAATAAACCGTGAAGTTTGATGATGTGCAAGTAAAATTCAACTTAAGGGTGGTAAAGCAATTACGGGGTCGACTACGGCAATTGAGATGCCATGATCGGTATAACCTTAGGGTCAGCACAGATAGCGGCAATTGCGCGAGAGCGCTCTACCAAATCCGCAAAACATTTTGTTCGAGACTACTTCTAGGCGTTATGAATCGTCACTAGTGGGCTAAGAATAAAAATATTATACATACAATACATTAGACTCAAAGGCAGAGGAAGAGGAGTAAGTTTAGTAGGTACAATTAATAAAATGAAAAAGAAACGGTGATAAACAATACGGGTAGTAATAGCACGCTTGAAATATGTTTATTTAAGGTAATGCCATACGGTGTTACTGTTTAAAATTCAAGGTATTATTTTACGACTAGGTACGAGTTATGCAAAAAATGTAAACCGTCTTTAGAAGTTTTGTCTCTGTGAGATATTAACTGCTGCGGCGGAGGATTTTGACTGTATTTAATTAAACTGTTTGAGCGTCTCGCTGCTCTGTCTGCGTTGACCCTTACTTAGTATAGAAGTAGACTTCACGTCCTACAATATTTATTTGTAAAGCTACTTGGAATTAATTAACTCAGCGCGATGGTGGCAGCGCGGGCTGCTCAACGTTTTCCTCGTCCTTGGGTCGACTCCACTTTATCATAGTTTCAGGTGATCGGTACAGGAAGACTAATTTAGCAAATAGATCCTCTTCTAGGGCCAGCTCGAGCGCTTCTCGTACCTATAAAATTATAAAACATGCAATAAGACGTCTGCAATAAAATCATAGTGAAGATTGTATTCTAATTTTTATACTTGTACACAAACGAAATCGCCAAATCACGTTACACATACGAGACTAGAACACATTCTAGATCGACATCTGCATATAATTTCAGCTTTTGACATTTAGATGTAATCTGCACTGAATGTTGTGAACAAAAAAACAGCTAACTTACAAGATAAATGTCGAGACATAGCTGTAGCAGTCTGTCTGCATTCGGTAGGTCATCGAACATGATCCTTGTGTAAATTCCGGAGAAGAATCCTCGCAGCACTCGAGACGCCAAGAACACGAAGGTAGTGTATAGTCCGATGATACTACAAACAACCACAAAAATATTTAAATATACGGATTAATTATTATAATGGCTACCATACCTACAATGTCCTGCCTTCAGACCACTCTTGCCTTCAGATCAGTCTGACCTTAAGCCTGCAGGCCCAAAATTAGCAGCCTTTAACAGAAGGATAGCATTCTGATTTAAATCGTGCGACACGATCGTGTGGTAAAGGTGCGCAAGCGACGGGATTTTGCAATGTATTAAATGTAGGAGGCCTCCATTATTCGCACATAAATGATGGGAGCAAACTTCCGAAAACTTGTAACCGCCAGTTTCGTGTGCCCCTATTACTCCGCCGCGATCGCTCTACTGCCTCTATTTTCGAGCCCTGAGACTAAACTATATAATTATGGATAGCGTCAAAATAAAACTAAATAATTACATGAAGTGTTCAAACTTACCCACTGCCCGATATAAAGTTAAGTGTCTCTGGGAACAGTTTATCGTTAAAGGTGTACATAACAAGCATGTCGCAGTCGTTGAGCGGGACCGATAACAATGGATCCTGAAAAGATAAAGATAGTTTAACATTTAGTTCATTTTAATGCTTACATCTTATTACAGAGGGCGTTTAGCCTACGTATTACTTAAACAAGTCCTAAATTTTAAAACAAGCTTGTACAGTCTAAACGGGCTTGTCGCTGACTGTGGAGGATTTTTCGTCTGGAGCTAGGTGCGGAATCATGCCACACTTATAAAAAAAAATGGTTATTAGAACTCAGTGAACATGTGAAATTTCAACTTGATGGTAAAAACTTGCAAGATTTGATTAGGGGGCGTCCATAAATTACGTGAGGTGTTTTTTCTTTAATTTTCTGTCCCTCCCTCGCCCTCTGGTGAGATGTCGTGAGATTTTATTCAACCCCCTCCCCCATCCCCCAATGCCGAGACTCCCCTCTCTCCAACGTAAGATTAGATGAGATTTGACTCGACCCCTTCCCCCCTTAAACATCTCACGTATTTTATGAACGCCCCCTTATAGACAGACACAGGGACAGGTGAAACTAAATAAAAGCTTGTAAAAAGAAAAGTATTGCGACTTACCCGTACAGAACAAGACTCTCGAACGCGCCAGTACATCACGTCTGTACCCTTTTCTCTCTCCAGTCGAAGCATCACGTCTCGATACACAATCAGATCCTTATCTGAAATCGCACAAAGTTCAATTTATTATAATTACGCTGATCATTGACTGGTGGCACGGTTGCTAGTTTTTGCATACGTTTACCGAGTGATCAGCTAATTACTTAACACATTTTTGTTTTACCTTGCAATGAGAAAGTTATAACTAAGTAATTTGCAGAATTATTGCGTGTAAAAGTGTATGTTATAAGAAGTTAAAATGACAATGTCTGTTAGGTTTGAAAGGCAAACCACTAGCCTCATAAAGTGCATAAATTATAGTGAGTTAATGTAACTTCGAGAAAGTGCATTTTGTTTATTGTTTCGTGTTAAAAATATTTGAAAATAACAAGAATATAATAGAATATATACAGCTTGTTAAAAAAAAGAAACACTAACAGGTGAAAAATAACTCCAGCTTCGGAAGTCTGTGGCTTTGGTGGTTTTGTTTCGTTCGTTATTGGCCACCGACTTCCGAAACTGGAGTTATTTTTCACCTACTAGTGTTTTTTTTTAAGAAGTGTTTTTATATAGCAATTTTTAGTTTCTTCGTATGTAAAGAAAGTCTTTCAAAACTTGAAGAATCATTGAAATCGGTTAACAATTGCAAAAGAAGTTCTTTCTAAACATTAATCTGTACATCTCTGACGGGCCCCTTTTAAAATAGACAGGCGTAATGTTATGTTATGGAAATACAAAAACTCAGCTTAGAGATCTGACTGTAGCATTCGCGAATAATTTGCTGTTATGCGTTGAAGAGTTCCGTTGCCTGTCTTCTTCATCAATTTTTCTTCACCAAATGATACTTTCTAAGCACTTTCTAAATGAAAATGCTTGATTTGTTATAAAAAAATGTAAAAATCGGTGCGTACCTATATTTTTTCAGGAGTTCCCTCAATTCCTCGAGGATCACTCATCAGATATTACATTACATTAGTTTTGATACAAATGGGACCAATCTGTTAGTATACCCTATCAATAAAAAAAGAATTTTGAAAATCGGTCTATAATTGACGGAGTACTGAGGTAAAAAACCCTCCTCCTTTTTTTGAAGTCGGATACAAAGCAAAGTAAACTAAACAAGAAAACTCACCTGTTTCTTTACCGTCCTCCTCCTCAACTGTCGGCGGAATTAGTTGGTACACCGCTTTTGTAGTACCCTTATTGAATACTTTCAAAAATTTCGGGAACAAGTGGTGTACTTTTACCCTGTGGATTAATTTTATTATTATTGAACTGTGATAGAAAATAATTCCATAATACCTAATACGGGTTTAATGTGAGCAGCGGTGGCCTAGTAGTGGCGGCTCCGACTTAGAACGAACAAAACGGTAAGTCGTGGGTTCGAACCCAGGCAAGTGGTGTACTTTTACCCTGTGGATTAATTTTATTATTATTGTACTGTGATAGAAAATAATTCCATAATACCTAATACGGGTTTAATGTGAGCAGCGGTGGCCTAGTAGTGGCGGCTCCGACTTAGAACGAACAAAACGGTAAGTCGTGGGTTCGAACCCAGGCAGGCGCATTACTTTGTGTAATTTACTTCATCACCACTGCTCTCAAAAACGATGAAGGAAAATATCGTGAGGAAACCGGCATGTCCTAGAACTAAAAATTCGAAGACATGTGACATCTACCAATTCGCACTGGGCCCGCGTGGTAGATTAAGGCCCATACGCAAACTACGCGCTTTGACGTGGTGTTGCGGATACCAGCCCGGTATCTTTATCTTTTTTTTACGGGTTTAATGTTTATCAAGCCCCGAGCGGAAGCCGGCTTCCACGAACAATAGGTAATTAAAATGTGTCTGGAATTCCGGTAGTTGACGAGTTAAAAGGGTTCTTCATTGTACGCATCTGACAATCATTGAGAGACAATATCGTCACGGAAAGTGTCAAGCGATTTTGAACCTTGTGTGGTGCTGTGCTTGTTGGATTATTCTACAGGATGTAAAAAAATCAATGAGCCCTTTTAATTCTTAAGATTATCAATAACAAATAAATTTGTATCTAAATAATATCGCGGTTTGACATCGCTCTGGTTAGGTTCGTTCAAATTAGGTTAACTCACTTGTTTTTCTGTGAATGTTTTCAAGAATAAAGGAATGTTTACTTTAAGTAAAATAATAGTAGCTTCTCTTGGAACCAATGACTTTTTCCAGCCTGTATATTATTAGTTGATAAACACGTCTGTTAACATTGTCAAACTGCAGCCTAATTATCTCCTCAACAACTGAAGCTGACGCAATATCTTAGAGCTCATTCCGTAGGCAAATAAACCATATGGGTAAGTCCAAATACCATGTGGCGGTTCAAGGGCTTTGCCGTTTACATTTTGGACTCACCAGGTGTCTGGATCGGAAGTGCCCTCCAGCAGGTTTCTGAGTATTTCCCTCTCTGGGTTCGGCTTGTTGTCTTTGTAGGCTTCTATGGCGACCTCGCGATGATCCTCTATAGTCGGCGGGTTCGGCACCGCGTTTGTCGGGTGCGTGATTACATATGTGAACTTCACCATTAATGTTGCATCTGTTGAGGATGGACCGTTTCATGTAATTAATTTATATGGTGCATCATGAAGTACATTATTCTATTTCGGTAGCACTAACTATTACGTTGCCCGCAACTTCGTAGGCGCGGAATTATTTTTCTAAAATAAGAGCCTTGTAACATGAGCTATCTGCCAATGAATATTGGACAATAATGACGTCAAATCGTTGTACATGTAGTTGTTATGTTAGTAGTACTCACTGGAGGCCGCCTCTCTCTTGAGCCGGTCGAGCTCGGGCGGTGAGATCTCCCACTTGAGCGTGGAGTTGGGGTTGATGCTGATGACGGCGACGTCGTTGTACATGTAGTTGTTATGTTAGTAGTACTCACTGGAGGCCGCCTCTCTCTTGAGCCGGTCGAGCTCGGGCGGTGAGATCTCCCACTTGAGCGTGGAGTTGGGGTTGATGCTGATGACGGCGACGTCGTTGTACATGTAGTTGTTATGTTAGTAGTACTCACTGGAGGCCGCCTCTCTCTTGAGCCGGTCGAGCTCGGGCGGTGAGATCTCCCACTTGAGCGTGGAGTTGGGGTTGATGCTGATGACGGCGACGTCGTTGTACATGTAGTTGTTATGTTAGTAGTACTCACTGGAGGCCGCCTCTCTCTTGAGCCGGTCGAGCTCGGGCGGTGAGATCTCCCACTTGAGCGTGGAGTTGGGGTTGATGCTGATGACGGCGACGTCGTTGTACATGTAGTTGTTATGTTAGTAGTACTCACTGGAGGCCGCCTCTCTCTTGAGCCGGTCGAGCTCGGGCGGTGAGATCTCCCACTTGAGCGTGGAGTTGGGGTTGATGCTGATGACGGCGACGTCGTTGTACATGTAGTTGTTATGTTAGTAGTACTCACTGGAGGCCGCCTCTCTCTTGAGCCGGTCGAGCTCGGGCGGTGAGATCTCCCACTTGAGCGTGGAGTTGGGGTTGATGCTGATGACGGCGACGTCGTTGTACATGTAGTTGGACAGGAACGTCTGCGCTGTGCGGTCGCGTGCGTACATGTTGCCGAGCTGAGTGTAGTCTTGTTCCGTAAAACTGAAAAATAATAATCAGTCTTTTAGACCTTAGGGATTGCAAGGGTCCTTTAAAATTGCGTAATATATGAAAATCAGGAGATCAGGGCATGCGATTCATTATACTTACACGTAAATATTATGCGATTGTGCCGACATTTGATAAACAGGCAGGTAAGGACCGATGCGTATCTTTACTGTCACATCGGTGGGTGGGTTGGGTTGACCGACCTGTAATACATAAAAATATTTTAATAATGCCTTTGCCTTACAATTCGTGAAAAAAGGGCATTAACAAAAAAAAAAACTTTTGAAAGCCTGATAATTGTGTGGTTTTTTTCTTAGTAAAATTATGTTTAGAATGATTTTTTAGTAGCAAAATATTCATATTTTTCTTTCTATTACTGAGTATTTTAAAATTGTTTCTAGACAAGCTTATCGTGTATGCCTTTAAAAAGGAACAATAACACTGTGTGTGGTAATTACCGTATTCCCGAATGCAAAGAACACAAGCGGGAACCATATGATAGCGATGACGAAGGCGAGCACTCCTCCACCGAGCAGGTACTTGCTGGAGTTGGCCTTCTTGGAGCCGCGCGGCTGAGGGAACTCGTCCTCTAGGTACCGGGAGCACTGGAACAACGTGCCTGTGTTATAATGGCTATAAAAAAACTTATCAATACTTCTCTTCTTATCGTGTGGTTAGTAACTAACCTGGTGTCAGAGTTTTAATGCCGCCCATGGGCCTCTGACTTGATGTGAACTTATCAATAGGCCAAGAGATATAAAGGGTGTAAAAAGACACATAGCCGATAACTACACATTCTGTACATATAATTAAGTAACTTTTACCAAAAATATTGCTGGGAAAATACTTTTTTTTTCAATCTTTAAAAAAGAGATGCTTTTTATTCCGAGCAATGAAAGCGCGACAACGCAACGCCACTTTTCGATCAGCTGAGCGTACTTCCGGCCGCGGCCACTCGCGCTAGGTCGTCGACCCGACCGGCCCGCTTTTGTTTAGTATCTATTACATTTTTAACTTCAAATGCGTAATTTGTTTTGAAAAATCGATAATTTGGATAATGTTTGTTCGAAAGAAAGGTTACTAATTATACTTGGAATACGATTTTGAAAAAAAATACGAAAAAGAATATTGCACTTTGACATACAATATCTCCAAAGCCAGTGATTTCCCAGGTATGTTCTTGAAGAAAAAAAGTATCCCAGTGATGGGTAGAATATGTAGTTTTCGTTTACGTTAAGGGTCTTTTTACACCCTGTACCTATGTACCTATAATATTCCAGTCATTTCGGTATTTTGTTTTGATGTAGGTACTGCACCGATTCAAAAATCTAAATCTAAGTTATCTTATTAAAACTAGGCTGATGTTCAGCACTTTTGAACGTCAAACATTATATAAGACAGTCCCCCAAAATGTTGTTGGGTAGGGTTTCTTAGCAATAAACGATTTGATTTGATTTCTGGTGTTTTTTGTGTTTTCTGTTTCATCACATGATGATTAAAGAATTTAACCATTCAGTTGTATTACATATTTATTATAGGGAAATTGACATCTATATGGCTATTTTTATTACTTATGATTAACATAAATTGATATTTCGCAAAACTTACTTAGGTCAGGATGAATCACCATTATATACCGGGTAAAACGGGGTGGATAGAAACTCAAGGGTGAATAGAAACAAAACTTTGAGGAGAATATTCGCGTAAGTTTAAAGTTGTTTGTTACATACGAGGATTCTAATACTTTTAAATAATTTAGATAATTAGTTTTGACACCTTGTTAGTATCAAACAATATTAAACGAGCGTAAAAATTCTCCTCAAAGTTTTGTTTCTATTCACCCTTGAGTTTCTATCCACCCCGTTTTACGGTACACCGAAAGATACTATAATAGTTCAAATACCTTTAACAGGAATACACTAGCGAAAATATCCTCCATCTTGAGCCAATCCATGAGCGTCATAGACGTGTCTGTCCATATCCAGTCCATCAGTGTCCGCAGCTCAAATAAGAACGGTACTACCATGAAGCTGTGGAAATTAACATAAACATTTCATTAAACTAAGCCATTCCCAGAATGGTTAAGCAGAAGTCTGTCAAACCGAGAACAAGTTCAGAGTCCTGGTTGCAGTGCAAAAATTCGTACTAGTGCTGCCAAGTTTTGAATACACTATCGAAAATCCTGCCCCCCTCCCGCCATAGTATGGCCACACCACCACGGTCTACCGACCAGTAATTCGCCGCTGTCCACTGAACTCCTACCTATGTACTCAAAATCCAGAGATACGGTACCCAACAGTGGAAGGTCGTGATTAAGTAACCATGTCTCCTGGAGACACACTAAATTCGTTTCGTTTATTTACAGGCTGGAAGAGAAACCTTAGTGAATTACTCTGTTCCTATTGTCATTTTATTGCCCTTGTAGTTTCAGTGACGTTGCTTTTACTTTTAAAATCATTTTATAGTCATAATTTCAAGCTAACCCAATGACATTACGAATTAAAAATGTTAAAAAAAAATCCCTTATTGAAAGGCTCCTTAGATCAGACAGAAAGTATAGTTTATTGCGGTTTATAGTAAAATAAACATCAGAAAAACGTAGCAATTAGGAAAAGCCCCCGAAAATATTGAAAGCTGGGGGTACTAGAATCATGAACTGAACTCATGGTCACTCATTATTTCTCCGAATATTGTTTTAGTTCTATCAAAATATGAGGATTTAACACGAACCCTCTGAAGAAGACCATGTTGAGGAAGCGGTAGGACTTGCACAGGAAGTTCCCGATGATGCGGCGCGGGTAGCCGCAACGGATCTGGTACGCCGACAGGAGCAAGTAGATGCACTTCAGCATGTACCACATCGGAGGCGGCAGTAGTGCGTTGAATGTCCTAAACACAAGTATTTATTTATATATCAACATCCACTTACCATTACAGCTAACAAATGAGGTGAGGTAAATGCCCAAGCAACAAAATGTGGTCTAGTAATTGTCCTGGAACCACCATTTCGTTAGGATTATAACGGAATAGTAAGCCTCTATAACCACGGAAAAGGGCCCAATTTATAAGCGTATTTTAACTAATTACATATTTATAGCAGACTTGATGAACACCACTTTGACCAATAACGACCTTATAGTTAGACTACGTAGATCTATTTGCTCCCGCGAAGCTAACTATTAGCGCATAATGGAACCAAACACGACAATAACGTGCACGGTGAATCTCTTACAAGCTCATACAAGTGTTGTAAATTGGTGAATGTTGCTGCGCACATTTGTAAAGATTAATATTGATAAAGGTAAGTTATTCATCCATTTCTTATTAATAATATCATCTAGAATATTAATTACGAGTAGAGTGTTAGTTAACAATAAGTCAAGGTGTATAGTTTGAATGTGCATGGCGCGCGTATATTCTCGGTGAAGTATAATAAGATTTTTATCAAAATTTTTACACGCCCCTTGAAATTAGCGTTTTCATTAAGTTGAATTTTAAAATAATGTTGCTTTCAGTAAGACATACAACGAAAAGTCGCCATTTTGACAAAGTTGGCTTTACCAAATACATTAACAAACCGTTATAGGCGTACTTTGTTTTAATTTGGTAAATATCAGAACCATTGCTGGGCCATATTGTTTGGAAAATTAGAGTTCCACAAATATTTCTAAAACCGGACGGTTATTTTATATTGCTATCAGGAACCTATGTCTTATTTTTAATGTTTTTGTTTAGGTGTCAGCATTGAAAATGGTCATGTTTCTGGACGTCGGCGTCGATCGCTTTTTGACTAAAAGGGATTTTCAAGCTTTAAAAATCTTAATGTGGCCTTGGACCGAAACACACTTTTTGTTGTCTCACAAATGTCGTGGTTAAGTGTCAAATTTTAGATTGAAAATCTATTTCTATTACGATTATGTAGTACCTGATACATTATTAAGTTTCAATTTGTTATACAATAATGTATGCTTACTGAAATAAAAATGTTACGTTTTTGGAATACCTTTCGTAAGTAGTTTAGTTTAGTTTTACTGAAATTAGGATATTGAAAGAATTATTATTGTGATAAATATTATCTAAGTAACTATTTTGTACGGAACCTTCTCCAATTTCTAGGATTCGTTCTTCGCCAGATATAAAGCTAGAACCCGACACCTGAATTACCTATTTGTTTATCAGTTTTCTAAACTTTTCGTTTGTAATAACCCCTTCTTTTTACCGTTTCCATTTATATAGATCCATTTATGAAAGAAAAGTAAATAGAACACCTCGTCCGCAACGAATACGACACAACAAAATCAAAATATCCTTACTGTTATAGTCTAACAGCATTTGCAAGACCATTTTAAACCAATGTATTCTTGTACAGGACACCACGGATATAGTTTTGGATATTAGGCATATTATATTAAACCTTTATAATCGTGTTAAGATTATAACAACATTGGTTTATACCACTATAAAACCGCTCCATTTTACTTAAAATTGTTCTGTAAAGTGAATTTATAAACACTTATAAAACCAAGTAATAAATGCAAATAGTTTCCAGTATGTTTAGTTCTGTTTATCACTCTTATTGTCGTACTTTACTTAAAGGAGTTCTATAATGCTTCTTGTTAGCAGTTATAAGTACAGGTTACCAGTTTATCTACTCTTGAGTGCATTTACACCCTCGTGATACTTTTATAGGTCACCCAAGCTTATATTGCACCCTTAATTTCGACCTATAAGTAATTATAAGTTAATGTATAAGATCAGATATACTATAAGGCCCAACTATCCCCATGCATGCAATTATAAGCGTGGCAGCGAATACTAGAACCGTTAAGAGAACATTAAAAGTGCTGGAGGCCTATAACATCTGCACTCTAGGATAATTTTGCTGCTTGGGTGGGCCTTAATTAATTTTTAACTAAATTTTTACTTGTATACTAATACTAATACCTATAAGTAATTTTAAAAAAAGCATTATTTGTGAATTCACCCATAGAACAATAGAATAAGTCCAATCAGAATACTGGCCAGCATAAGACTTATTGAAAACTTTAAATTTTTTCTCGTAAAATAGCTGTGTCAATCATAAAAGTCAGTTTTCGCCATTTTGCTAAAGAACCCTAAAAACGGGTTAATTAGCTTAGGTAATTAAGGGGTCGCGGAAGTATCTACTATTCCCGTGACCCCTGGTGCAAGTGTGAGAAGAAACACGGGGTGGTTTTACAGACCTTTTAAGAGTCTGACAGACCTCTCCGCCCTCCCCGGGACGGGGAACATCCATGAAGGTTTTCCACCCCCCAAAAAAAAGGTAATTAAGGGGTAACATTGAGGATTCATGTTCATGTTAGTTATGGCTCACAGAAGTGCCACAAATTAAAGTAAAAAAGCGTTTTTAGTTTGATTCGAATTGAAATGATTAACGTTTATTGGCCATGTAAAAACCTGTAAGATTTTGTACACCAATATATTAATATGGTATAGCATGTAGCACATCCTCATATCTATCACCTAATGGTGATAGATATGAGGATGACATTGTAACATTTAACATGAGTAGATTACATTACAAATAGATGCATGTAATCATGCATCTATTTGTAATGTAATCTACTCATGTTAAACAAGTAAATTAATCTTTATCTTTAAAGAAAAAAAAACGAGTTTTCTTTTATATCCAACACTTAACAATTCTTACCTCTCAGTAATGAAAGGCAGAACAAAGAACATCCAGATATGCACTCCTATGATAAGCGCATACTGGAACAGTATCTTGCCCAGCATGAACTTGCGGAGGTACAATGCTCGATCTATGACGATCAGCGCAAACTGGAGGATCAACATCACGAGGAAAGGAATCGGCACTTTGTTCTCTTCTAAGTACGCTTGTACGCCGCCATCGCCTTGATGCGTCTGGTGAATGAAAACGAAGACTTAAAAACACAGGACAAGTGCGAGTCTGACTCGCCCAACGAGGGTTACGTACGATCATCATAAATATTGCACAAAACAAATGTATAGATTTGAGTTTATTTCTTGCATTTGTGGTTAATAACGACGTACTTGCCAAATTTCGTAGTTCTAGGTCAACGGGAAGTATCCTATAAAATTTTTCCTTGCGATGGTCGAAATATGCGTTTTTTGCTGAATAAACGGCCGTATCTTTTTTTTACGTACTTTCTCAGAAGTTTGATTTTTTCACAACTTCTTCGGACCGTAGACCTGAGTTTACAGTTTAAATTTCAACATGATACATATAAATTTCGTCCATAGACAGACAGACTGACAACAAATTGATTTTATATGGATTCCGTTTTTTCCTCTGGAGGTAATAAACCTTTATAAAACCAAAGTGATCTTATAAGGGTTCCGTTTTTCCTTTGGAGGTACTAAACCCTTAAAAACAAAGTGATCTTACAAGGGTTCCATTTTTCCTTTGCCTCAAGAATTACATTAAAATCACAGATTTTAGACGAAATATTGTGAAAACGGAAATGTTATTCAGGCTACCTATTAATCATGTGGCTTACCCCAAATGCGGCGAATCCGAAGATTACAACGAGGAAGTTAAAGAAGTCACACAGGAACATATAAGCGTATATGTCAGCGGTGACCCTCGCTCCCGGCGCTAACATGCGCTGGAAGAAGCGGTGCGTCGGACGCAGGTAGCGCTTAACGCTGCAAGAGATAAAACATTTTATAAGCATTTTTAATATTTTATTTTTACATGGTTCAGTGAGGGAACTAGTTCTGTTGAAGTTGTACTTACGACAAAAGTATTACTTCTGGGTAATGTTTGTAGGTCTTCTCTAGTGTCGTCGATACTGCAATAATCGGTTCTTGGTCATCGTTTACACTGAAAAGAGCAAAACACGCCAAGAGTTATAGATAAATTCGGTCCCATTTAGCTGTGATCGCGACTCCGTGAAAACAAGAAATCAGTACTGAGAAGAAACACCAGTACATTACATACACACTATGTCTACGATTCCTTGTGATAATTATGTAAAGCTACATTGAGTACGATATTCGCATCAAATAATCGGAGGGACAATCCTCAGCGACGACGCGGCGAGGTGGTTTTTTTTTTTTTTTATCTCGGATTAATTCCTAATTATTTCAAACTAACCATTCTGAATGTTGGCTCGCTTAGGCTCTAGACAGACGGACCGCATTTCAACTGCAATCCAACCGCAAATTGCAGTTCGGATGCAATTAGAAAAAGACAACGTCGTGTCAGTTGAAATGCGGTCCGTCTGTCTAGGGCCTTACATTAAGTCAACTGCCGCCTTCGGCAATTCAGCGTGTTGGAAGCGGCGCAGTCGAATGCCTTCAACGAATGACTATGGCAAGCGCCAGTCGCCTATCGCTTTCGGCCAAAGGTACAGACGCCAGAACATCAAGTTACCCCAATGTGTCAAATTTTCGCAATTGAAAATGAACCTTGTTCTGTTTAACATAAAGTTGAAAAACGATCAAAGAAATTTGACACATTGGGGTAACTTGATGTGCTGGCGTCTGTACAACCGTACAACCGAATGAAACATCAGGTCGATATTGGATCGATTGATGGTCGTATGCCGATTATGTCCGGGTCGCCCGACAGTCTACACCTAGTCGAATTGGTCGGCATCGGCTGCAAACTGTAGTCATCAAACCTGTCAACCAACTGTAAGCGAGCCATGAGTCCTGAATTATCGAGAAATTACATACAGATTGACTTACTTGTAGTGATCATCTTCTGTCCCTTTCGAGGGTCCTGGCTCGTTTTCATCGAACTGCACTGAAGACGTGTTCAAACCATCTGGTCTCCTAATAGCTATCTCGGTCGTGTCATTATCAACTCTATAAAATAAATATATGCTATTATAGTAAAAGTTTGTATTCTAACAAGTATTTATACACTATAACAATAATTAAATAATGTAAGTGTAACTTTTACAAATTATTGTTAATTGTTTTATTAAATACATACTTCTATACAACATTACAATATGACCCGTTTTGTTTATGTTACATTGAATACAGAATAAAAAGGTATGCGTCAAAATACTCGATAGTATTAGACGAAAATAGAATTCGGAATAATTTTGTATATAATAATATGGTAGTTTGGATTTACGTCTTTATGACACTATGCAATGTTGTTGTTAGATATTGCTATAGACAATTTCTAAAGACCGCATTGCAAAGTGTCACTTTTTAAGTGGGTTCATACTAGTTTCTTACTATAATTATAACAATGGTACGAGATAAAATTACTTACTTACTAGACGAAATTCTTTTATCTTTTACAATATAACAATTAACTATTTACTACATTATTACATTCAATCAATTCCATATACATACAGAATAGTTCCAACCATCAATTCCAAAAGAAAAAGAAGACATACATAATTAAGGTAATAGTTACAAAGGTACAGGGTACACTGAATTACTCACTAGAGATATTTCAAGCTTTACTTTAAAAAATATTACGCTATGGGGAGGTATAATTAAGTCGTCTAGTTGTATATCTCGGAAGTGGGTAGTAACGTACGGCGCGCTTGGCGGGTGCGGGATGGGCTGGTGAGCGGCGGGGGAGGCGCGAGAGGCGCGCGCGGGGCGCGGCGGCGCGTGCAGCGCGCGCAGCAGGTGGCGCAGCGCGTCGCGAGGCCGCGCCACGTCGCGCGCGCGCCGCGGGTGGCGCCGCTGCTCGTGCAGGCGCGTCCACACGAGGCGCGTCACGCGCGGGTCGGACCGCGACGCCTGCAGTTCGCGCATGGCCTGCGTGATGGTGGTCTGCACGTGGTACAGCCGGTCCACCAGCCGGTGACGACTATCTGATCCGCACAACCCGCAATGTACTATCTGAATGCCCACTACGTACTACGCTCTACTGCATGCCTACACGCTGCTGCCCGCGATATCATACATAACCAAACCGAGTGACGACATTATGATCCGTAACATTATCATCATACAGTCCCTAACTTTAGGAAACAAAAACTGCACAAAAATTCTCCAGTAACATTGTATTGTAAGATTCTTAGTATTTTGTTGACAACATTTTAAGTAAAGAGTAAAAATATCTATAGGAAGATTTGAAAACGATTTACAAGGACTCTTAACATTATAACGTTAACAGAAATAAAGTTATAAAAGGAAACTCACGGGCCCGACTGGTCGTGCAACTTGACATACTTCTGTCCTATTTCGGTGATGTGACCTTCTGCTACCAACTGAATATCCTCAGGTTCCAGCGGATACTCCATGTCCTCTCTCAACTCAATTTCTGGCGTCGATTCTTTCCATAGCCCCAGCGATTTCAGCATAAATCTGAATACAGACACACACTGTATAGGTACTGATATTGTCATTTTATTTAAAAAATCTTGATAGAATGAATTTGACGAATGCCAAGTACCGAAACAACACACATAAGTTATTACTTTTAAGAAATGAACTGAAGGTGTTTACAGGTAAGTGGTCACGTACAGGACGTAAAATGAATTGTTCAAGTAAATCTGGATAGTTACCGATGCAAAAATATAATGAGCAGCAGAAGTAGATCATAGAGAGCGTAATTGAACTTCCTCTCAATACCAATGATGCGTGGTGCAGTGAACGGCATGTTCGCAGGTATCACCTTTTGATTCCACGGCAGAATCTCAAATTGGAACATGCTCTTTATGAGGACGATTACCTGTCAAAATTTATATGACGGAATAAGTTAAAGGGAACACGATTTTTAATGTATTTATTTGATTATTTTGTATACCTCAGTGTACGCGATCAGGGTAACCCAAAACGTCTTGGTAGGTCGCGGTATGGTGAGCGTCCCCCACATGAACACCATCAGAGGAAGCGGTATAGATAATATTGTAGCTGATTGTATCTGTAATTTGTTAAATTACGATGTAGTATGAATAACGCTAAAAACAGAATGTAACATGAGATCCAGCAGGAACCAGGGTAAACTCTAAAACAATAGAAAAACTAAGGAAAATTAAAAAAAAAAAAATCCATAGGTTTCCCCTAGTAGCAACGCTGCATCATATTTTGTTACAAAAACTAAATTCAAGTTAGGCTGGGGTTCAACACACTGAACGTCAAAGCTGCATAAGGCAGTCCCCAAAAAACCTGCCTTTCATCACTTCCTAGTGTTTTTGCTGGGAAAAGAAGTGGAGGAACAAATTCCCCAGCAACGGCAGCAACACGGCTGTCTGATATGTTTAAAGGACAAATGAAATGCGCTGCGGTCTTTTAAATATCGCAGATAATGCTGAGATAAGGGCACTAGTCTTTTTAATGGTTTTTTCTTTTTAATTCCTTTTTTTTATTGTTTATATTTTCCTTGTTTCTATGTCATTTTTCTTAAGTTTTATTTCTTTTTCTTTTTAAATGTTTAAAAATTACATTCTTCTAACATGTTACTATTCCACAAGTTACCTGATTTATGAAAACCATGATGTAGCACACTATGTCAGTGTGGGCCAACACGGTGTACCACAGCGCGTAGCCGAAGTGCACGAATGGGGAACGATCATGTTTGAACATCGAGTCGTCTTGCTCCTCCAGCGTAGTGACGTCATGACTGCAAATCAACATTTTCTTTTCCATAAACTGGTAGCATATGAGTAAAGCTTCTTATAACACCGGAATACTGTACATATTGGTCATTATACACATTTCTGACACTTTATTGGTTTAGTTACAGCATAATAAAGTTAGTGTAATGTAGTGACTATAGAATTGTGACAGATGCAACAGTTATAAATGCTGCATTTAAAGAACACATTATCAAAGTGTCTTGTTTCTTAATTTGAGACATTAAAACCCTGGACACTGAGGCGGAATCTGTGCGTGATGCGGGACGAAGATCGATCGCACTGATTAAGTTGACTGACTTGATCTTCAATCTGGTGCAAATAGTCTAACAATTATTAGGAAGTCGCATCCCGCACGGTATTTACGTCAATAATGTGGCCAGAGTTTTAGAAAAGTCCTTTGAAAATTGTAACAAAAAAATATATATTTTTGTGGAAGAAAAAAAGAAATGTATTTTAATAATTAAGTAGAATTGTATTTATGTAAATAGACAAAAATCATATTCGTCAAAATGAATAGGACAGGTTCACAACGCAAACGCGACGATGTGTAGGTAGTGTAGTTTTAGAACAGTCTTTGACAAAATAACGATAAACGTTTATAAACATGAACCATGCAAAGTAGTAAAGTTTACAAGTGCTCTCCATATATTCACATTGACAAGTACTCGATAAAAACATTGTAATTCTGTTTGAATTACACTTACCTTCCCCAATGGTCGTTAATAAAAAGACAATAAAAGCTGCGACAACGTAGTGTATTGGTAAGTAAAAGAAATAAGATGTTGCGTCAATGTAAAAATCGAAATAAGTGTGATTAGGACTCGTGCCCCGAGGTTTCCGTCCACCAAGTGAAACGGCCTGTGAATGATTAATTCCAAATTGTAACATAAGCTTTATATTGCAGTGAAAAAAATTTGGTTGAATGGACAATGGACAGATTTAAAAGAAATTAAAAATTCAGACATGGACGTTTGTCTTAGGTAATACCGTTGTCTTTGAAAAGTATTTTTTTTTTTAATTATTGTGTAAATTCAATTAATACTTGTATTCCTTACTGGGAAAACAGGTCTTGACAGACGGACAAAAGGATATTATAATAATTTCTGTATTTTTTGTATTCGAGGTACGCAACCCTACACGACAAAAAATATAGCAAAAGCCTAACGCAAGCGACGGTAAATTCAACGTGACTTGCACTGCGAATCGTTCATAACAATATTAGGCTTTATTACTAGCGCAGGTAGACTTATTTTGTATTGCCTTTCGTTATTGTCAGAATGAAAAGATTGACAGTACAAGTGATCGTTGTTAGCGGGCCACTGAACCTCGGAGATGACTGCAAGGAAAAGGCGCTTTCGTGTTCAGACGTGTCGTCTTCGTCGTCGGTCTGATGGCGCGAGGACGCGCTGGACAGCGAGAGGCGCGGGCGGCGCGGGGGCGGCGACGCGTCCAGCCCGCGCTCCATACTCGGCGCTAATATCCGGATCTCGGGGACACTTATGTCGCTTAACTTACGGCTGCAAACACCTACCACGGTCATACGTACGGTACCTTTGTTTCAGGCGAGGGCAGTCGAGAACACATTCGCTGCCTACTAAACCTTTGGTTAAGCACTATAATATGAAAGATGACTATAACGTTATTATGAAATATTTCCAATGCTGCATTCAGTATGAATCTTAAAAATGATCTTGCTTTTTCTAAGTAAGTATCTAGGTATATTACTACTTTTACTGAATTATACATTTTTAACAACAAATTTTAGTGACTTCAATTCAATATGTTAGTACTTATAGCAATACAAACCCCATCTCTACTGGTGGTGCGAGCAGATTTTTGTCAAATAATTCCATTTCGCGGGTACTAGGCAGCATGCAAATAAAACACTACTTACTAATCGAACCTAAAAGGCTACATACTACTTAAAAAAAATATTTAGGCAGGTCATTAACAAGTTCAAATTACTTATTCATAACGTTGGCGTACGAGGCGCCACGGCGCGGCGCCCGGCGGCGTACCTACATTGTTTTGGCAAACTAGGTAATTTTCATAGCGAGTATCATTTGCCCGATCTTTCAGCTCAAGTTACTTAACTGTTTTAATCCGGGAGTTACCCGTGGTCCACCTACGTAGGTTGGGTAATAGTAATTGGTAATGAGTTATTTTTCATCCCGATCACCTCAGTTTTAGAGGGTGTATGTACCACGGGTTTATTATTTTTTCCCGTGGTCTGAAAATCACGAGACTGAGGTGGACCAAAGGTAGAAAAAATATCCGTGTTACACCCAAGTGTACCTACTAATGCCACGGCCACGGGCAACTCTCGGCCCATAAATTACGGAGTTCTGAAATAACACACAAAAAATATGCAGCCGAATTCAAAAACTCCTCTTTTTCTGTAAGTCGGTTAATGATATCGCTACAAAATATTCAAAAATACATCTACTTACTAACTATCATATCTAAATCTAAACTAAACATGCGGAAAGCATGGGCGTTACTCATGCCTATTACTAACGACTACTCATACAAGTACAACCTACGCAAACATTTGGCAAACTCTTAAATATTACTTCAAAGCTCAGAAGGCCAACTCCCATAAAAAAACGTTCAAGATGTAGTTGCAATCTCATTTCAGTATGCAAAGTGAGAAATGATAAAATGATATATATTTCTATAAATTTCAGAAACTTTTTCACGTCATTATTTGATACAGCGCCGGCATTTCCAAAGTCTGATCTCTGAGAGGAAATGCCGAAGAAAACTCTTTAAAGGCCCTGACATTGCACAGACTGAGATTAGACAGCAAATGCTCTTAAAAATACGGGAATTGCCCCCCAGTTATAAAAGAGATTGCAAGTGTTTAATATTAGTGCACAAGATTATGACTCACTGTTTCGCTAGCGTTTCTGGTAGTGGTTCCCATATCATCTGCGATCCTTCCCTTAATCCAATGCCGAAGCCCTCTTTCTCCTGAAAAATTAAATTACATAACTTAACTTTTGTTATTGAATTTGAATTACTTAGATGGAGCCACAAGGCATAACCCAGAAATCTAGGACCATCCAGCAAAAATACTGTAGGTACTCGGTGTTTCCAACCGGATGAAAGAATAGAATAGAATGAAATTCTATTCTATTCTTTCATCCGGTTCAATTTAATAATTACTATGAAGGTCATTTGACAGAATAAGTGGCCTGGCGTTAGGGGTACGGCGATACGTTTATATTCTGGCGTTCAAAAGGTCAATAATCTTCGCAGGGTACCCTGGCGTTTCCACCTTAAGTTTCAAAGCACACATACCTTAAGTATTTTCTTTTCAATAGAAAGCGTTTTCGACACGTATCGATAATCCCGTGAGTACTTCATCAGGTGTCGTGTGAGCGACACTAGGAGACTCGAAATGAATGCCCACGCCGTTTCTAAGAACGCCTTTATTTTGTCCACAATTGTCTCGTTCTCTGAAAAAATAATATTTTAGCTTCTAAGCTCTTGTCCAACGTTGGAATGGCCTGTGAATTTTTGTTCTGAGTTGAGGTAAGTAGGTAAACAATTTTATGTTTGTTTCGATATTGGCTTAATTAGGCTAGTCACAAATTTATACCAGATAGCCAGTCTGATGTTTTTATAATGTACTGGATTACTCTTTATTTCCTCAGCACAAAATTCACTTCGTGCATTGAACGGAACACTAGCAAACTTATGGTAGTGTTCCATTCAATGAAGGAAATATTAATAAATTGTACAAACCTGGTAGCGGTGCGAATTCGTCCAACTCCGTCAACGGGCCTTCATCTTGTTCCGTAAGCTGGGCATCAGGGACTCGTTGCGCCGACACTCTACGATGAATCTGAATAACAGCAGCGTTTACTGTTACACCGATGTAAGAAACAAAGTACCACAAAAGAAAGCTTATTGTTAAAAATAATAAAGATGCAAAATCAGGATTGTAGTAAAAAAGAAAAGTAAATTAACATTTTTTTTTTAATTTTTAGCACCTGAACCAGATTTGAAATAGACTTAAACAAGTACGTCAAATTTATAAAAAAAAACAACCATAATCACACTATAAAAAATAAATAAAAATAAACATGCAAAAGCCAAAACAAAAGTGCAAGCAATATCTAATAAATACACACCAAAATGAACCATATAGGCGCCATTACACTGCATCTTTTACTCACATTCGGGCACAAAAACATACTGCGGACATATTTGTTCAGTTTAGAGATCTGCATGTCCAAGCTGAACAAATTTGTCTTGTAACTTGTCATAAGGCTTTCAGCCAGTGTAATTAATAGGTGAGGTTCCCGAATGCGGGCTTAGGACCAAGTGTAATTGCGCCGAAAGAACTTCCTTATGCCGCACGCGTTTGGCACGCTTATCACGTTTGGGATTAGTTAGGCACAGCTTGCTAAATACGTGTGACTGGATAGAGTCCATTTTACCTGTATCTTGTTGAAATATTTATCTAATGTGAATCAGTGATAAAGATCGTGGATCCTATTGGTGTGATGATTGCGTTGGGGACCGTTACCTGCGGGTAGGAGATCGGTTCGGTGAAGGAGGAGCGTCGGGATGAGCGAACGTTGGGCGCGGAGGCTCGGCGGAGGGTCACGGCGTTCTTCAAGTCCGTCTTGATCATCGTAGACAGCAGCTGCTCGGCCCACGCGACACAATCGTAAGCTCACACGTACTCGAATACAGTACACGTTGATTGAACAAACTTTGACTGCATTACGTTTTTTCTTTGAAAGCAGGCGTTTGTAGATTTGGATAAGTTTTTGACTGGCTACTTAGAACTATATTACCACAACGTGTGCCGATTCGAGTAGCATGGCGGTGCAATAATTATTACCGGGCATTATGGTTAGTCACCTTAAGCGGACGGAACTTGAACTACAACAAATTGTATTCCCTTTACTTCTATACTAATTCGGAGAGCTTGACATTCCGTTTTATCTAAAAGTATTCAGGGTAAGCGATCATGCGGGAACACCCAAGACGTACTTTATAAAGTAACAGTCACCAATACTTCTAATATAGATGCTCAAACATGCTTAATACACAGTACACCAATTTAAAACATTGTCTTTCTCAGTATCCCCTTAAATTTCTCAATACAGTCTGGTGTTCCCATAATTTTGTGTCATTAATGTGGCTACAAAAGGCTACTGAAATGTCCGAAAAGGTTGAGTACAAGCACTTGTTTGTGCATTGTGATTGGCGTAAGCACGAATACTGATGACAATGTTCTCTTAGATATAGCATATAACCCACAGATCACAACGGCGTATTCCTCCACCCACAACACTTCAAAAATAATGGTAACTAGGAGGATTATGGAAAAAAAAACACATTCGCCAATAATCATTTCTATAGTTTAGGTTACCGTTCATGTTAAAGAATTTGGCAACGAAAGGTCCCTTCCATAATCCCGCTGTTTACCCCCCAGAAGAACCTCAATTAGCACGATGTAACTAACCTTGCCAATTCCCATTTCTCTAGGAGCGTCCTCGTCTGAGCTAGAATCATCATCTTTCAAATGGACCTCCGTATCATCAAATTCATCGAACATGTAATAATCCCCGGAACGTACAGCTGTAAGTACAAAAATATATGAAATAAACTGTATCACAACAAAGGCGTAACTATGAGCGGTAAATTGTATTTAAAATATTACCACGTTTTCTTTATTAAATTATATTGTAAAAATGTTCTCATTTTGGTAAACTCTTTAGTTCTGAATTTTAAGTTTAATTTTACAAATTCATCTCAAGTTACGCCCAATTGTAAAAGTTGCATTAAGCATAGTGTATCGTTTATATAGCGCAAGCTATTTATATGACTCTAGTATCTTCCGTTAAGTTCCATGCTGTACAAAGTATAGCTACTTGTGTAAGAATAAAATAAGACATAAAAATAAAAATAATAATATAATAAATACTACAGTAGTAGTTGAGTGATCTCTAATAGTAAAATTGAACTCAATTAGTAAAACATAACATAGTGTTAGACATATCCAAGAAACATGCAGGTAGTGAGGTAAGAGGTTAACATAGCATAGCAGTAACATGCAGACATTCGACTATGGCACAAACAGGCGCACAAACACAAGCCGACAACAGGCGCATTCTGTCTTAGGTTTCTTCATTTACAACATTCAATTGTTATACAAAATGTACAAGTGTTTATACATCATTTTAAAAAATTAAGACAGTTCCCGCCATGACGATGCAATTTGCCTAGATACCATCACCGACAAGCCGAGGAGGGGTTAGTAACGCATTACGATTTTATATCGAGCCTTGTTCATGAACTTTACCCTTCTGATGGCTTGCTGGCGGCCTATACGATGGTCTGTCCCGCGCTACAAGAGAAAAGCATTACTCAACAGCAACTCGCACACCATCCGCATTTATTATAGTGATGACACACTAACGGGGGTTAATACTTTAAACAGTTAACCACCCAAAATCAGGAAATTATTAATAAAGCTGTATCTGGTAGTTATAGACATCACAGCTGGTCAAGACATGATAAATATGGCCAGATTTGACCTCCATTAGAATAGGTCCATTTGTCACTACTTGTTATAATTAATAACATCGAAGTTTATGAGTCCTGTAACACAGATAACGTAATTGGCGTCCATTTTACTATAGTCAAATGAAATAAGAAAGAGAATTTTTGGTATGTAGATAAATGACTATGTAGGAGTCATTTATTTACAAAAGAAATGTCATGTCTTCAGGTTTAGTTTGAACGACCAGCCCACAGTGTGATAGAACAAAATAACAAACACCTCCCACACCCGAGAGAACGTCACGAATATTTACCTTCGTGTCTCTTTACATACACGCGGCGTCTACTCAATCCCTCAGAACCTGATTCTATCCCTAAACGAAAGGGAAAAAACATTTATAAAACAAGTTTTAGAAACGTAATAAATATGCTTTACATTTTATACAAAGTGCAACAGTCGGTGTATGTTCAATAGGTCGTGATTCAACAACAAAAGCCCGCCGCGACACTCGTCAGGCGCGGCAGAGACACGCGGGCGGTTACACGTGTGGTGCGACTGCGGCTCGGCGCGGCTCGACTGCGACACGATGGACTGGCGCTGCAGCATGCTCGGGCTCGCCACCGTGTGGCGCCGGCGGATGGGCGGCGGGGAGAACACCGGATACGACTCCTCCGGGCTGCGCGCGCGCGCCAGCAGCTCGGAGCCCGGCGGGGACTCGAACGAGATGCGGCGCGGCTCCAGGTACGCGTCCAGCGATACGGTCATGAGGGCCGACGAGGGGGAGGGCGGCCCGGGCGCGCCGGGCGCGGGCAGCGCGGGCAGGCCGGGCAGCGCGGGGCGCGGGGGGGCGCGCGCGGGCGAGGGCGGCGCGGACGGCTCGCTGAGCGGCGTGTGGAAGCCGCGCGGCGAGGCGGGGCTGTCGGGCGTGTGGTAGCCGCGCGACGCGTCCGAGTCGCCGCGCACCAGCGGCACCTGCTCGGACTCGCCCGCCACGGTCTCCTCCTCCTCGTCTGCTCCGGGGTGCGCGAGGGAAACGGTCACGGATACATTATACCCCACTCAATCCTGGCGTGGGCGGTTCTATGCTTCTTTTTGTGTTGCCTATGACGTATTCTTGTCCCACAATTTTTCATAGCGTAATCGATACATTATGAAATTCAAATCGAATTGAGCGGCGTATGGGATTTCCACATAAATTTGACATTGCTTATTCAATCGACGATCATAAAAGAAAATTTCGTTCTACAATGTAAGTATAAATAATGTTGATGTTAACTCAACAAAGATAAAATATAGTTAAGTCTACCAAATACATATTATTTAAAAAATAAAGACAACATACCTCTATCGTGATGGCACGGTTCTTTGGTCAAGGTGCCTTGTATTTTTTTCTGGTTTGCCTTTATTCTTTCCATTTTTATTTTAATTTTGTCTAGGATTTTCGATTCTTGATCCTCTTGAACATGCATCTGTTTTAAGCGAAGCTCCTCTATTAATTCAGCGCCTCTATAAAATAAAACACGAGAAGAGCATAGTAAGCATATTTTTTCGTATAAGACCCCAGTACTTTTACCGAGTACTTTTTCATTAATAATTCTGTTCCCGTGACATTTTTAGGTCTACACATTGCATAAATCATAAATTATATTTATACCATGCATATTAGCCGAGCTATTATAATGTAAGTTTAGCAAATCGGAAAAGGGTTTAAATAGCACAAGCAGGCGATGTGATATCAAAACTTCACGCGAACGAAGTCGCGGGCAGAAGCTAGTTGAAAAAAAACTTAAATATTGTTGCCCCGTGGAATCAGTGACGTTACCTTGAAGCGAGCACGGTTGTAGCTTTGCTTTCATCTATGACTCTGTAAAAGTAGTAACTGTGGAAGAGCCTTCGTTGCAGGATGAGGAAAGCAAAGCAAACTCCGTCCCACGCCAATCCTATATCTTCTTGAGGAACAGAACAGGCTGCCTCCTAGAACATAATAAAAAAATATCGCCATTAGACATCCTAACAGCCGTACTATTCATTTTCAAGGGTAAGGTGAGACATAGAACCTGCTGTCGCCCATTTTCCCGCTAGATGGTGCTGAAGTCAACATTTTTAGCTTATTTTGATTTATGTGTAATTGGCACATTAGTAAGTTGTAGGAGTCGTTTATACACACACAGATTCAGTAACAGAGTTGTTCAGTCGGACCAGATACAGTCGCCCAACGCTAATGTCAATGTTAATATCGCTCTAAATTTGCAACTATCTAAGAAATACGATTTGACAGCTATTAAAATACTTTGTGCAGTGAGAAGAAAAAGAAACAAAAAAGTCCGAATCTTGAGATATATCAATTTAAAATAATAAGAGATTGTAATTTACAATTAGTTCAGTTCAATCGATGCTTAAAACAAACGGATCCACCGTTGTGGGCACTGTGGGCATGCCCACAACCCTAATTAAGGTCAGATAGAACAAATGATTGTGCTCATCAACCAACATTTGTTTTGGGTAGGAATCAAACCCACGATCTCCGGCATAGCAGTCAGAGTCACTAACCACTAGATCAACGGCCAGTCAAAGTAGTACTTTATGTATGGATGATATACCAATCAAGTTAAATATATTACCTCCTACTACTACTACTTCAAATAATACTACCTACTCTAGTATTGTATGTACCATAGTGACACACAGCTCAGTAGATCAGTTTAAAATTATGTATTTTGTCTCTTTCAAAATCACTGCATTTCAGTAAGGTAGTTAGGTTAGCTAGTTAGGTTAGCTATAGGATAGGTACAGTAAGTTAGGTTAGGTTATATGTATATATGCTGTCGTCCTAATTCACTTAAATGATTTTAATAGCACATTAAAGACTCGCTAAATAAAAAGCAGTAGTAATTATTATTTTGAATCTATCCGTTGTCATCTTATTAAAAAAGTATGTATATTTCTAATATGTATATAAAATTCATAACACAACTGGCGAAATGTAGGTGTACTACCAGGTACACCTATGTATGTGTATGTATACAGGGTTATTTGTAAAGCGCCGACAACCTCACAGGAGTAGATTACTAACATCATAAACTCAACTAAAATCAACGCTCCATACATATATCCGAACAGTTGATCGAGTTTTGTATGGAGAGTTGATTTTTTTTTGTCTGTTTTCGAAAAAATCGTAGAACAAATGTTGTTGTTAATGATGTTAGTAATCTACTCATGCGAGGTTGTTGGTGTTTTACAAATAACCCTGTATATGAAATTCGCGTGTCACAGTATTCGTTACCAAACTCCACAACCTGATATGGGGCCGGAATATAATTTAATACAATAATATTGGTATTCAGTATTATATTATTAAAATTCATTTTCTCATTGATTTAAAAGGAATGTTTGCTAAATTAACTATTTTAAAGAAAATCGATTTAATTCGGTTGAATAATGGCTTTTTAGTTTCACGACACTACAGTAGCCAATACAATGACATTTCATTATAACAACGTCTGTCGAAATATTTAATCAACGATTAATTCGTGTTTTTAAGTGAGTTTGTATTATGAATTTTATTTTTCAATTTCTTATGTAGACGTGCATACAAAGTTATCGCGACACTTAAAGAGAGAAACGTCAAATCGTACTTCTGATATTGTCCTAGGTATAATGATTATTTTTCGTTTAGAAACCACCCCAGTTACAAATATCTGGAAACCATACAAAAATTTGTTCCGTGAAGGAATCGATCCTAACACACGATACGCAGCAGCCACTCGTTAATTTCTCTTTTTAGTATTTTTGGTACGGTTTGGAAAATCCTCATGGATGTTCTCCGCCCCGGGAAAGGGTAGAGGGGTATGTCAGACTTTGTTACTGTTACTGACTAAAAACCACCCCGGTGTTATATCTCACACCTGCTACGAAAACAGAAGATAAGCAACACGCGTTTAAACACTGTGCCAATCGTGCCATCAAACCAGTTTCCTAACAACAATTTACTTACTTTAGTATACTGCATCTTAAGGAACCTCGCTATATTTCCGCCGGCGAACTTGTCAACACATCCGATACCAAGGAGCTGGACCAGCCAGCACGCGTGTTCTTGCATCACTGCACTGAACATGCAGCCAGGGATCTGCAGCAGCGTCTTCACTACCACTACTACGACGTTGTACCGCACTAGCCAGGACCACCTGATAAAGGAATACCACGCAAAACGTTAACAAACCAACAACGAGCTACAGGCGACCGCCCGTAATTTAACAATTAGCTTAGCAATTAACTTGGTGGTCTGATGATAGAGCCAAAACCTTCTGCTAAGCTTAGTAGCAGAAGGTTTTGGCTCTATCATCAGACCACCAAGTTGTAAGTAGGACCTACATTATAAAGTAACACCAAAATGAACACTTGGTTCGCAAATAAATCTTTGATTTAGACTAATTTCGTTTTTTTTTTAGTTTTTATCATCTGTTTGGATAGTATGCATCTTCTATGTAGTAAATAAAAAAAATTATTGTTCAGAGGCCAGCACATCAAACTGTGTCAAATTTCTTTGATGGTTTTTCAACTTTATCCCGAACAAAATAAGGTTCATATTCAATTGGGAAAATTTGACAGATTAGGGTAGATTGATGTGCTGGCGTCTGTACTTTCTTCTTTATTTTTAAATGTAGTTTGGTTAGACGTGCGACTGACTGCGTGCACTGACCTTGGTAGACAAAATAAATCATAATAAAATATACAAACATCAGACTTACGTGTTAACAATGTTAACATGTCTTACAAGTACCGACCAAAGAAATAAAAGATACATTTTAGTTTTTAATTTCCACTTACCATTTGAGTATAGCGCTTTTGGGACGCAGATAGAAGTCGGTTCCTTGCCACAGGAATATGAAGGAGCCGATGAGGTATCCCATTGAGAACAAGTTCACTCGATTGGTTCCGGTCATGAACATGATAGCCAGGGTCACCCAAAGCATTCCCAAGAAAATCATACGCTTGACCACGTCAAGCCATGTCCTGGGATTGACAAATAATATTCAATTATTATCTCTTTTATTCTATTTATGATGAAGCTTGTTAAAGAAATAACTTATTTTACATAACTTATTTGTAATAAGTTAAGTCTTATCGGAAATTCCACCGAGGCAGACAGGTTAAAGGAAAATTAACCAATCAAGGAAATAACAAACAAAATCAAGGCATAATAATCAAAATAAAGGGTTTCCCCTTAATTTTGATTATTATGCCTTAATTTTTAATGAGAAAAAAAGGTTGAAAGTATTTTCTTAAAACTTTGCTTGTAAACCATCAGTGAGTTAATACATACCCAACGTAACAAAGGAAATCTGGCACAGGATTAACGAAGTTCGGCGTCTCCCAATCACGGCCAATGTTTTCGCTATTGCATCCCCCGGGATAACTTTGACCCTTGGTCTTTTCTATGCGGAACACTTTCATTTGTCGAGTTGCAAAGACCAGTAGGAAGAAATCGAAGATAAGCTTGTACGCGTGCGGCGGCGACTCGGCGTACGGGAGGAACATCCATGTACGGACATGTTTCATTTGCTGAAAAATATTTATTTAAAATAAAATAATTTATACGTATGTTTATTCTAAGCCTTGGTGCCATTTAGAGTTGGAATTAGGTGGTCCTGCTGCCGCAGCGTCTAAGCGGCGCATACGTTGATTTATCGTCTACGAGGAATAATAGTGTAAAGAGGCCCTAATTTAGACTGATAAAAGTAGTGAGTATTCATCCTATAATGGGCCAATATAGGGTAACATAATAATCTAAGGCACGAAGCTAAGTGATGTTAAAAGGAATTAATATTGTACAATTATCTACATTTATGGTACTTAACTTCCCTTCAGCGTATTGCAAAAAAAAAAAATCAGGACAATCTATCCTCAATTCTACAAGCAGTTTTCTGTACGTAGGTAAAGCATGTTCACGTTTACCGTAGATACTCGTTTAGGTAGTGTATGAATGAAAATTCGTGGGCTTACACCAAGGACACACACAAACAAGACTATGCAAAACCGCCTCGTTAGAGACACAATAGAAAGACATTGACAGCGCGGACACCGGTGTCCTCTTGGGGTTTAATTAAGTAAGGAATATAGCGGCTATATTAATGCGTTCTTTACCTGATCGTCAGCCTCCCAGGGATAAGTAACGCAGAACTGAGGCAGGAATCCCACCGCTATCATATACTGAACGGGCACAAGGACGGTAATGCAGGCAGTGAACGCGGTCCACCACCTCGCCTGCTTAGTCCGCGTGATGGACACCAGTATGAGCAGCCACGCCGCGTACAACACCGCGTACAGGTCCATACGAGAACCAATCACGCCCATTAGACACATCATAGTTATCTGTAATGCAACACTGATTCTATAAATTATACATTTAGTAAAGTAAAAGCTAAAATGAAAACTATGTATTTGGCAAGGAATTTATAAAAAAAAAGTGTTAACCACAGTGACAGCTAAATATTAACAGCCACACGGTCAGATTTAAGGTTAAGCTACGTTTGCCGAGGTCGGCCTTAGGCTGGATGACCATTCATCACATATCGAGACCCCTTCTACCTCGGAAAGCACGTTGAGCCGATGGTTACGAACGTAATTAGATATTTGACAGTCGTCACGAGTAGTCAGTACCCCGAAATTCTGACAACCAGTCTAAACAAGGGGTAATGTGTTACCCAGTAACTCGGTTAAAATAAAATAAGTCGGTTATGGAGTAAAATAAAATAAAATAAATAAATAAATATTCCACAACTTTCACACATCGCCATCTAGTCCCATGCTAAGCAGAGCTTGTGTTATGGGTACTAAACAGCTGATAAACATACTTATATATTTCTAAATACAAACTTATCATAGATAAATTACACCCAGACACAGAACAAATGATCATGCTTATCACACAAACATTTGTCCTGGGTGGGAATCGAACCCACGACCTCTGGCGTAGCAGTCAGGGGCACTAACTACTAGACCAACAGGCCAGTCAAGAGAATAGAAAGTCACTCCATGTAAAACACTGGTGGAACACTTACCTGCATCCGGTTAGACTGGAAACCGACTCCAACATAGTTGGGAAAAGGCTAGACAGATAATCATTGTCAATAACATGATGATTTGTCTAAAGCCTCTCGGTTTCACTAGGAAAATTGCAAATAAAACTACTAACCTCGACGCCAAACTTGAAGAATCCATAATTTATTAAATACTTGATACAGTGCACCAAGTCTATGTCCGCTTCCTTGCGTGTTATCTCATGGAATATTGTTTTAGTCCTTTCTTTTGGTAACACACCTGAGGACCTAATAAAATAGAAAATTCATAGAGAATTCAACTACTATTTATGTCAAAAAAAAAACAAAATAAACTGATTAATTGAAATCTTCAAACCTGAGCGATTGTTGTCTATATGTAACCAAAGAATAAAACGTGAAAACGGCTAAAAGGCCTATGTATCCCTTCAGTACAGTCACAAGCGGTTTATCTGGTGTAGCCTTTGTAAACCCAAGCCATTCGGCATTGTTAAACACAGTACTATTCGCGGTCTTGTTTATATTAGTCTGAAATATTCAATAACATTAGAAGAACAATAAATATTAAAAATGATAAATGATATTTATTTGTTTCATACAAACACTTTTCTTAGAAAGTCCTTATCTGACTTCTCTCAAAAGAAACACAAAAAGGAACTCTAAAGTCAGTCTCTTTAAAAATCCAGACATTCCCTTGGTCACATCATATATAATAACCATGGTGAGAAGTGGTCTTTTGAGGAAAGAACCACACAGATATGAGGGGACCAGATCAGTCAGTGTAAGCATTTGTCAGTAATCGTGAGCTCAACTCCGCACTTGAGGAGCTCCGCGTGCGCGTATTTTTTTTTTTTTATTGACCGCTATTTATTTGCTTCTTTAACTTGTTTGACATCTTGTATTTGACCTTTGTTTAATGATGTATTTTTTAATAATTGTTTATCAGCTAGATATTGAATCTGTTTATGTGTATATGACTTGTAAAAATCCCTCATCAATAAAATACTATGACTACTATGACTATGACTATTATTCATGTAATATTAGATACAATACTCACATCATCATCTGAACAGTTGACATCAAAAGTAGAATGTTTTATGTAATCAATCTGGTAGACCATCTTAGCCATGAAATAGATACTTATTAGTGTCGATATGAATAGTACGCAAACGCGTTGCTTCCCCGCATTGACCCACAGTGCTGGCGCGATCATTAACATGATAGGTACATGTATCGCGCACACCTGTAATAACGGGGAAAATAAAAGACAGACCAAAATGTCCCACCCAATACAGCATTTTTTTCGTAAAAGTAAGTAAATGAAATAGTACTTAATAGTAATAGTAAATCCTCAGCCAACTTCAGAAGGTGCAAAACAGCTATGTAATTTAATAACATCACTATAGTGAATATTTTTTTATTATAATATAATATATAGGTACAGACACCAGTACATCAAGTTACCCCAATGTGTCAGATATTCCCAAGTGAATATGAACCTTATTCTGTTTAACATAAAGTTGAAAAACGATCAAAGAAATTTGACACATTGGGGTAACTTGATGTGCTGGCGTCTGTACATAGGATACTCCTTACGTGTAGTTTGGGCAAATACTATAATGTAAAAAGGTACGATGCGGTTGGCATATCTGTTGAAATAAAAACCCCAAACCAAATAAAAAAAAAACAAAATTGATTTTTACATGCCTTACGGTAGAATCACTTGAAACATGTAATTCTTATAACACCATTGTAACTGTGTATTCAGCGAAAATAAATGATTTGATTTGATTTGAAAAAAAAAAGTAAATCCAATGGTAGTATTAGGTGTGTAAAGACGAAGAATGTGTGATTAAGATGAAGTTCTTTTTATTTCTGTTTAGTTTGCTAACTTACAGAATCAAAATTGCTAGTTTCTTTACGGTGTTTTCCTTCATCGTTTTTGAAGCTAATGACTAAACACTATACACACGAATCTTAACAGTTACAGTGCTATCGTAACAGTGTTGGGTTCGAACTCGAGAACTAAAACTGCAGTCCGCCAGTTACACTATTGAGCTATGACAGCTCGAAGATGAAGGGAAAAGCATAAATACTGTCACATTATCATTATCTCCTATATGTTATAGGGTTACGTTCTCGTAAGAGGCCAATTAGTTTACTTACGTTCATAACGCAGAGCAGCATCAGAGAAATGAAAACGATCTTGATGAGGTGTAGGTCGAGGTACATGAAGATGTAGTCTATCATCTCCTGCACGGTGTGCTTGGACGCGTGGTAGTTGCGCTTTATTAGCGCCCACAGCACGGTGGACGCGCGCTCCGGGCCCGGCGAGCGCTCGTTCGCACGAGACGTCGACATTTGTCTGCGGACATACAACCGGGGAGCTGTTATTAAATATCATCATAACAATTTTTCATCGTCAATTGCTGTCTGTTTGTCGGCCTTAGCCTTCTACCGATGTTAGACAAAGTGTTGAATGGATTCTAATAACTAGTGGTTGTTTAGTGGTTGAAATTCTACAACTTTCTGCATTCCCTCTATATAAATTTTAACCATCTAAATGTCCGACTCTTCTGTGCCCGGAATGTATTATAAAAAGAATCCAAAGTGTCCTCAAGTAGGGAAGTTTTTGTGATTTATATATTATCGTAATTATTATAAATAGTTACTAAAACAAGTACCTATTTGGCAGCTAAAACACGATCTTTAACGGATGTATATAAATAATTTCATAAGTAAGACCTCATTTTTCAATAGTCAGATATCTTTTATCTGAAGAATAAATACGGCGTGTTGACATATTGTCTGTACAAAAGCTGTCACACCGCCAATTTTATTCCTTGGATAAAAGTTAGCTGAATGAAAAATCGGGGCTTAGTAAAATGATAAATTGTCGATATTTTTTAAAGGTATTTTGTACTGTTGGTAGTTCTGAATTCTAATAACTAAAGTAAACATTTTTTGTATTTACCTCTGAGAAGGTAGACGGGTAGGAGCTGGCTGTATTGAAGACAATTCAATTGATTGATCCGGTTCTGTTCCAGCTTGTGATCGCGGGTTTGTGTCTTCAGAAGGTAATTGTGGCAGCTAAAAAGTTTTACAAACATAATATGTTTATTTGTTGATAGAATAGAATAGAACAGTAGTAGAATAGTGTATTAATTTAGTTTAGTTATTATTTCACACATTATTACATACACAACCTTTATAATGATATAAATAAAATTTTAAGCAATACCTATTACAAAAGATTAAATTTAATACATGTCATGATGTCAAATATTCTGGAACCGAATAAAAACATTTGTCAATAAGCCAAGATTAGTATAAAATTGTAAATCGTGATCTTAATAATTCACTAAACACTTACATCATCTCTCATCGTGGATGCCCCGTCTTGGCTTGGCTTACCCGA
This sequence comes from Euplexia lucipara, assembly GCA_921972225.1. Taxonomy (NCBI): domain Eukaryota; kingdom Metazoa; phylum Arthropoda; class Insecta; order Lepidoptera; family Noctuidae; genus Euplexia; species Euplexia lucipara. Next base: position 17,295,369 of record OV179146.1, read on the forward strand.
CTCTCTTCTAGTGGGTGCTAAACTATTGGATCTGAAAAAAAAAAGATAAATATTCACATTTATTTTTGTACTTCAAAGCCCATTATTCATACCTACATCAAGATTTTCGAAACAAACCTTGTCTTTGGATCCGACAACGCCATAAAATCCTTATGGAAGTAGTGTACTTGCAATATAGTTATGATAAGAAATAGTGTCGGTGTCAATAGTTTGACGAATAGATCCGCCGGGTGGTACGGCTCTAAACCCAAATCTCGTTGTCTGAAATAAGAAATCAAGCCATTCAAATAAAGAAAAATAATTAAAAAAAACTTTCACATTATTTCATTTAATTTACTTACAAACTCTCATTGATTAATAAATATTTTTCTATAGTTTTCGAAAAGTTGTCGAATTGATAAATGTATAACAGAATAAGATTTATCATTGAATATACGATGACCACTATCCAAAACATGTACAATAATTTTCGCCACCAATGCCAACTTATCTGAAAACAAAAGATTATTTTGTAGGTATTTATTACAACAGCTCTCAATATGCTTATAATAGCTCAAAAGTCATAATTACTGAATTAATGAATAAATGCAACTTAAATCATAAATATTTAAATTTTAGTTGAAATAACTGCAGCCTGCGTAGCATGAACACATTGAACACCGAAGAAACGGCCTTTGTCTACAGACGAATCGGCAAAGTGACAGATTATATAGACATTTCTTTCGTCTCGAGCATGGCAATGTCAAGAAAGATGAGAAGTAATATGCCGAAGAATGCCGAACAATGCCGAGCATGAAGTGCGTACCTATTTTCTCCACTTTTGACAGTTCTTTTCGAAACTTTTCCTGTCAACAAGTGTGAAACAGTCTACATCAAATGAGACCTAGACAAGAGCAACTTGACAGTTGCTATAGACAGCATGTAAATTTCTTTCTCTACGTACAAACGCTTGACAACGAGTCGCCTCATGCTCAGGTAGAAGAAATGTCAAGTTGGACAGAAAGAAATTTGTCGTGTCTCGGAAGAAAGAAATTAAGTGTTCATGCTACGCAGGCAGGTTTATTGAAAGAAATTTGACAGATTGAGGTTCCTGTCTATATAATCTGTCACTTTGCCGATTCGTCTGTAGACAAAGGCCGTTTCTTCGGTGTTCAATGTGTTCATGCTACGCAGTAGTAGTAGTAGTAGTAGTAGTAGTACTTCGTCGCTTCGAACGCAATTAATCGATCCTAAAACTATATATTGATATCTAATATTACTGCTAGCGGACATACATTGTCCAGCTATCCACCCACTCAAAGATTTCTTTAGAATCGGTCCTATCGTAAAGGAGAAGATATGTAATAAACACACGTACGTAATAATGAAGAAGATATGATATTAAGATTTACCTGAAACATAAGTATGCACGCAAGGAAGAGGAACATGTAGATTATCCGGAAGATGGTCATGCGTTTGCCAGTGATGCCGATGACGAACAGCATGATAACCACGACGTAGATCCAGTACCGTGCGCACAGCGCTCGGAGCGCCTCGCCGAGCGCGCGCAGGAGACGGGAACGACTCTCCTCCTCACGTTGCGCGTCCAGAACTAATAACGAAATCGTTATTAGCGAAAACTTTATTGATAAAGCTAGATTCCATGGTAACGATACTGAAGGCTAAACTGTACGGCCTTTTAGATTGTTACTTTTAGTGTTTAACGTCTCTTGAAGGCCCCTTCGAAAGTCTTTCGAGAGAAATTTACGTATAAAGTACGTTAGATACTCGGGGTTGAACGTGACGAGTATTATAAAGGAGTGCTACTTATTGAAAATTATTGTGTAAGAATTAGTCTGATTTAATAAGTTGTTGTGTTTGTCAGTTTAATCTACAAAGGTGTTGAAATATTAATAAAACCTCGGTGAGTTTGAGAGATGGGCCGAATAAATTCAAATTAGTATAATTGTTTCGGATAAGACATTAAACCGACCCGAACTTTTAAATAACTAAAACTTACCCCATTATTTCAGAAAAAAAAAATACCAACATGTATTTTATTTGTTTATCAGTTTTATTTATGAATGGAGTTGAGTAAAGCTGGTGGAGATGAACAGGAACAAAAAAGAACGATTTCGATCACATAATCAGATTGTCTCTTTTCGGTCGCACAACCTCACAAAACAAATAAAATCAATCCCATCTCAAAAACTTTACCAGTATACCAACACGTTCTAGTATTTTATGCAATGCTGGTAACAGCATAATTAGATATGCAGTTTTGAACGGTAATAAAAATGTGTTAAACATAAATTATTACAAAATTAGACTTTGGATATTTCAGAGTGATAAGCAGGTTAAGAAAGCTTTGGCTGAAATAAAGACAGGTATCAGAAATGTCACCTAGTGTAGAAAACGATGACTTAAAGAATGCCACTATTAAACCAAAATAAAATCGGTCCCTTCGTTTAGAAGTTACGAAGCCACAGATACACACACGAAATGTCAAACTTTTTTACATCCCTCTTTTTACTTGGGATGTAAAAAAAGAATGATTCATTTATGGAAAAATTGTTTGTCTCACATGCAGACCACTTCTTAGTGGTCGTGTGAGGCTGTACAATTGCTAATTCACTATTTTCAGTCCCATTCCTTAAGTCAACGTGTACATTTTAAAATTATTTGTTTACCGTTAACCAAACCTGTCCCAGGGTAGAGATAGAAATAGAAAACAAGAGATTATAATATTATTATTCCTAAGTATTTATTTATTGACCTTGAATTCACAAGAAGGAGAGAATATGATAGTCTGTCTAAAAACAGATCTTTTATATCAAGCATTCGCAATACAATGACGTCGTTGATATCACTTGTCTAAGAGCACCTGTATTTATGTATGTTATTTTATATTTATTAAAACTATGCAGAACTGCCATCCGCCCTCCCCAAAGTAGTGGACATCAATGAAGATATTCCCAACCCAATAAAAAAAGTACCTCAGGCAATAAGTCTAGGTAACTGTATTACGTATGACATTTATGAAAAGTTCAAGTAGGTATTAGAAGTTTATATTTACCGCTAGCCGCAGTGGACGCCGTGAGTTGCAAAGGAGCCGCCATGTCTGCGATGACAGATGACTGTCGTCGCCGGCGCATGTCCTGTATGCGTTGTCTTAACGTCACCCAGAACATGCACGTGAACAGTGACTTGATCAGCAGTGGCACGCACGGCTCGCCGTCTACGCGGCCTAGACCTATCTGATGAAGATTCACCTCCTAAAAAGCATACGACAAAATATCAGACGAAGACCAGTGGCTGTTTGATGAAGTGTGAAATGAAAGTACTATTTATTCTTATGTGTTGTGAAAAATTGGACGTCCTGGATAGCTTCATCTATGAAATGAAGTTTTAAATGTTTATTTACGAGTAGTGTATCTTCATGGGTAATAAAGTCTACTGCAAACCAAGCTCAATTTCTAATCACACATTCAAAGTAAACTTTTAAACATGACGCATGGATCTGTAAGATTCAGCTAGTACTAGATAACATTTGCGTTAAAAAATAAAACGGGTTCAATTGGGGCTTCCTCTTCCTACAACATTTTTCCTGTTAAAATATCACGTGCTTGATAAAGAATTTTAGTAACGCCGTTCTCTGTGTTCATATACATACCGTGATATTGCTAGGCAGCTCCGACTCCAGGAGATTCATGCCATATATGTACTGCGCGATAAGCAGCAGCATGGCGTAGCAGACCAGCACAGGACTGGTCTTGAGCATGAACCCACGCTGGTCATGACACAGCCACACCACGTTCGCCCACATCAAGAACACGAACGTCAGCCAAGAATGGAACATTATACTCCAAGCCATCATCGTGATCGTCGTAGCTATGTACGATGACCTGCAAGTGTTCATAGAAAAGCATAACAATCCCAAAGGGGTTGGCAATTAGTATACCATACATTCTATTATAAGTTGTGTCGAATAGGCAAACTCTATTGCCATTAAGCGGACAGAATCAATGATCAATGAGGAAGTAAAAAACATAAACTTTATTGTTTTTCGACTTGACAAACACGTTCGTTAGCGGTAATGTACCTCCAAGTAAATAAGCTATACTGACCTGACTAGAATTTGAAAGAAGTCGATAATTGCTGTAATAATGTCATCCATCAAGGTAAGTTCAGAACGTTCTATGGCAGAGTCTGTAATCAAAAAGTATTAAAAATGTTTTAGTGTTTTAAAATAATAGGCTTGCTTGTCTGACTGAACATCAATATTTATATTTAGTCTAGCAGTCAGATAGTTTTTTTTTTCAAAGTGTTGGAAAATATAATTAAATGAGATTTGTTTTAAAAGTAAGGAGTTAAAGTTTTTTTGATACTGAAACAATAGAATAGGGACACAGGTACTCAGTATTTTTAATAATCTACATTTCATACTAAAAACCAAAATGTAATCATCTATTTTGTTGATAAAGGACGATTTATTATTTCATTTTAAACTTCCTTATTCACGAACCCTCTTTATTTCTAAAGTTTGTAATTTTTCCAACTATTAAGTATACAATTACTGGGCCGGATAATGGCTAGCTGATTAATTATGTTCTCTACTTAGACTTATAATTTACTTTTAAAAATAGCAATGTAGCATTACCATCTTCCTGAAGAACGACGGAACCCGTGGAGTCTTGTCGCATCTGTCTCGTTGCGGACCCAGTAGGGTTTTCGATTGACCTTTGTTTCGTTGAAATTAGCTGTAGATGAATAATAAGTGTCAGAAACAATTCTTAGAGGTTCATGAAAATAAAATCTGTCCATATTACAATTTTATTTAGACAAAAAAAAAATATTGCTCATTGCCTCAGTGATATTGTTCAATATTTATAAGAATGTAGCAGAGTTTGATTAATATTGGTACTTACTTGGCTACTTAGAAAATTCCATTTATTTTCATTGTGATTTAAGATTTTTCAAAGCGACAACGGTCTTAAAATATCAGGCCAGTTTAAACCATCTAAATGAATTCTTTAATTTTGAACTTTATTACACCACAACTAAAGTTCTCATTTTAATAACCGATTCTATTATGAACTTTACTAAGGTTTGAATAAGGTTCGAAACACAAAAACTGACTCAAAAGTTCAACTTTGGTCCACAAAGTTAAGATTGTATGTGTAATGAGATGGTTAATGTCTACCTAACTAAAATAAATAATAGTCTAAGATCCCGTTAAGAACGACCTTCACCGAGCTGGTTAATGAATGAAACCTTTTTGATATTTAATTGAATATGTCAATAAATATACTGCATATGGGTTGCTAAAATTTCAGTCCATGATATGATTAATTAATAATTTAAAAAAAAAATTGTTCACCGGTTTGGTTAATGGATATATTCCATAGGTACCAATTTTCGATTGGTATGGAATTTGTCTGAAATCTTAATTTTCATTTAACTTTCATTCATTAACCAGACCGGTGTAAGTTATAGTGTATTCATTTACCTGTTTATCCGAGAGTTGTGACGGGAAAAAGATAGACATTCTAACGTTTGCATATTCTATGGATTTCATATGATTTAGATTGGTAAGAAATTTGTCTATTAACCAAACCGGTGAAAAAACAAAAAAAAAATATATCCTGGACTGAAATTTTTAGACAACCCTTGAGTATTAAATTTATTGACATTTACAATTACATATAAAATTTGTTTCATACATTCAATCATTATATATTAAATCATTTAATCATTATATTAAATCATTTTCGTACATTATTCGTTTGAATTAAATTTTATCATTTTATTTATTTTTAGCTTGGTGAAGGTCGTTCTTAACGGGATCCTATACTATAAGTAGTCTTTGACTTTATCAAGTTACTGTATAACAAATAACATAAATGTCAACCATGCAGTACACAGACATCACGTGATAACTAGCAACACATAACACAGAGTTTTAGTGGATGTGCAGATAACGCATGTTAGATGTATGAACTGTATTGCAGCGTTAAATGTATATTTATAACCAAGCATTGAATTCTTCTCAAACACAGGTATTTTCCTGTAATACTCAGGACTTTAATACCTATCTGAATCCAAACCAAAAAATACCTCAAGTAACAAAATGATGTAATGACAATATAAACTAAACAGAATATATGTCATCGGTTACCTGTTTATAAAACATCTTTTGGTTTGAATGCACACAAGTTTTCCCCCAAACACCGAACAGAAATAAAACAAAAGAAGATACCTACAGGATCAGTCTCTCTGGCCTCACTGCGTTGTTGTTGTGAATTTATGTATGGAATTGCACCCTATAAAAGAACGAAAGCTGGTTGCAAAAACAAAATTTAATTACAGTGCCAAAATAAACGAAAATTTAATCCCAGCTCTGGGTTTAGCAGAAACGCCAACGAATTGTCCTCAGTGGTTGAGTGATTAGGGCGTGTTAATAATGTCTACGAATTCATTCGCTCGAGTGCAGTGCGACGCCTGAGCGAATGAATTCTAAGTTCCTAGGGACTGCGCTATGATTGTAAGTTAACATGAAATGTGCAAATAAAAAAATGGGGAGTGGAATCTGTGGACAGAAAGTTTTCGTCTACGTCTTTATGTAGCCTTTTGTGGGTTTTTATTTACAAACTATCTACAAGAAGGTACCATGCAGTTATGCACATTATGAAGTAGATACTAAGAATACTGAGAAGTGAAAACAAAATTTACAAAGTGGTCAAAGTGCTTAGTGCTCTACCAAAGTACACTACTTATCATTAAATAAAATAACATACTATCACGCAAAACTTTCAATATAAACAAGAGTGTCTGAACCTAAATACAAGTGTTGCAATATCTATTGTTTCAATTACAGAAACTGATTTTTTTCGCTAATAGTTAACATATTTATTGAATTTATTACCTATTTTAGGAATGGAATAGGTACCATAAACTTTACACTTGTATTCAGAACCAATAAAATACTAACTACGATAAAACATGTGCAATAATGAATAAGGAGGGACCCTTGAATAATTCTCGTAGGCTTACTCGAACTCTTTTAGTAGCACTTTTCCACTTATCTCTTGCGAGACGCCGGCTGCCGCGGTGGAAGGATATGCCCCGCGTCAGGGAACCGTTCAGCTTGCCCTCTTCTAAGCCGGTAAGGTTGCTCTTTCTTTTTGGCTAAGTTGCAGTATAGCAAAAGAAATATAGTTTGCTTATAACTTTTACATGGATAAAAATCAAAATCCTTCTATTTCGCACTAGTTTTGCTTGATATGAATGCGAAGACATGGTTGTTTACTAACATCCCTTAGGTATTACTCTAGTAAAGTCTTGTAATAATTATAATCATCGGTCGTGCCTTCCCTAATTATGCCTACTTATACCCTTCCAGTCCGAATACAGCAGGATGCTAGTAGCAACTACCTATCTTGCCTCCAGAACTCAATCACTGGGTAGCACAATACCCATTGGCAAGAGTGGTTGAATTATAAGTGTTGATTAGGGTTACAATAGGGAAAGACGCATTTTCAATCATTAGTACGCCTCATATTTAAGCATTAAAAGAAACATATTCCAAAGTTACCAATCCCTTATTATTTTAAAAAGCATTTAGCTGTTAAGGTACTATTTCGGTTAGTCAAGGTAGAAATATTTGTCAATTAATCACAATTCTAAACTAGTATATTGTTATGCATCCTTACATACCTTGGGTTTAAACAGTTGTCGGGTCTCAAGTGCGAGGACGAAGTAAGTGAACAGTATGACAAAGGGACTCGCCAACGTAGCCCACATGTGGTCATCTGTTACTTCATATGTAAAAAGTGATGGGTCTGTGTCGTTGATTATTACTAATTTTGTTAATCCAAAGTACCTGCAAGTGGTATTGTTGATTTATATATTACATATATAGATACTAGATAATTACTTAAGAACTACTTAAATGGAAAAGATATAGATAAAGATTTTTGCAAGTGGTGTTCTGTACCTAGTATAGTCTGTGAGAAGTATGTTTGAAATGGCATTAAAGGTTTTAAAGATAAGTCACTTTCAAAACATTAATTAGATTTTGTACAATAATTTTCGCTATTGCTCATGTTTTACATCAACTTCGTCTCCCAAAAATAAATGTACAAAATTGGTCTTACCGAGAAAATTCCTTTTCTGGGGGATAAAGGTCCTCCAATATCGAGCACTGGTATGCTAGCAGTACAATAACGTGAACGGCCATTATGGCCATAACGCAGCGGCACACCACCGCAAAGCCGCGGCTGAGCGGGCGGCCCAGCGCCCACGCAGTAGCCGAACCCATGAACACGAGGTAATAGATCCCAGACGTGACGCTAGGACGCATTATGCCCGAGAACATTATCAGGATTAAACACAGATATTTTCCTGAAAAAAAAAAAATGGGACAGTATAATAGGTAGTAGATTAAGGGAATAAGTAATAGGAGATTAAGTAATATCATAAGGAAGTAAAATAATATTTTACTTCCTTATGATATTACTAACTAAAAATATATTTTGCGCCCGAGTGATACACTCTACTTTTCATTAGGTACCCATTATGAGAAATTAAAAGATGTTCCAAATTCAAAAAGTGCGCGGTAAAGATAATTTTGTTACGTTCAGGATTCTACTAAAGAATCTCCTCTATTATTCTACTCTAGAATCCCTTGCTTCGCTCAGGATTAAAAGAAAAGCGCCCTCGCCTTAAAAATATTATTTTCTCCATTGTGATACAATCTACTATTACCACACTCAGACTGCTACCTAGCAAAAGGAAAAGACTTTTCCCAACAATGATAGGATCGGCTACCAGTCTAATCGGATGCAGCTGAATACCCGTCTTTTACATGGACCGACTGCCCATCTGACCCCCAGCCCAGTGATTGGGTAACACGATACCCCTTTTAGTTGTCAGACTTTCGGGATTCGGACTACCTGGCTGTCCACCAATGGCTGTCAAATATCTACTAATGACAGCCGGGACTAACATCTTCGCGTACTTTCACACATTCGTAGGGGTCTTGATGGTAACCAATGGTCACCCAACGTAACGTTGGCTCACTTACCACCTAACAAGCGTAATTGCTGTCGTCTAAATTAGTAATTTTTGCACTTTGCATTATTTAATGTTTCTTACAGTTATCTTTGTTTTCTGTAGTATACGAATATGTATTTATTATATAAAAAAGGGGAAGGGCTTGGGTAATTTAATTTAAAAATGTGGGTCTACAAACCCAACATAACGAAGTAGGCAAATTAAATTAATTATTAAGACAATTTGTAATCAAACATGCTGTGTGTTAAAAGAGGTGCTTCAGCCTACTTAACGTTTTTCCTATCATGCTAGTTTACATTTAGAATAAGATCTTTTTGTTAACTTGTAATTACTTTAACTGTTAATAAAGACCTTTAAAAATCAAGTCAATCAATGGTCACCACCCAACCAATGAACTACCTCTCCAAGTGAGGCTTAACCTTCAATAGTATTAAGTGTATGTGTTTTTTATAATAGTCAAAAGGGTACCTACTCTATTGTTATTAGCAAGTTTGATGCTTGTTTTAAAGTGTTCATCGGCCTAGTGGGAGCTTAGGATACTTTGGTAGATCTATCAGACCCTACCAGACATACCAAAGGCAATGTAAAAATCTAAAATTAAGCTGAAGAAATCATAAAACTTTACCTGCACTTGTCAGAAGGGGATACTTCTGATATTTAGTTTCCGGTATTAAAGTTCTGCTTTGCTCTGCCGACGGGCCAATTAACACTCTTTTTACTACCATATACACTAGCAGTGATGATGTACTATTTAAAATCTGAAATTGAATGTAGTAAATTAGTAATAATTTAAGTTAAAACAACAAGAAAAAAAATGTATGTGTAAGTACAGCATTCTAAACATTACAATTTCATCCAACTTAGCTTTTTTAAAGTACAGTTTTCATTGTTTAAATTCCAAAGTACAGCACTTTAAGCTACCCCAATGTGTCAAATTTCTTTGATAGTTTTTCAACTTTATTACAAACATAATAAGGTTCATGTTCAATTGGGAAAATTAGTCAGTTTGTAGCTTGATGTCTGTGTATAATAAATAATGTTCATATATACCTCGGGGAGCATGTAATGCACGGCCGTAAGTGGATCTATTGCGGTGTAAGACACAAAGCCTAGATTGTGGCCTATGATATTTAGTAACGGGTATTGAATGATTAAGGTGCCGTAAGGTTGCACCGATGCCAGCATCGTGTGCCACGCAATGTGCATGAACAGCATCAGGAACGATAGCACCACATTCAATAACAAAAATCTGCCGGGCCATCCTGGAAATGAAACGGTTCGTTATGCTTTGTTGTTGTTTTATTATCGATGAACTTTTTTTGAATGTCGCTTTAGCAGATGAATACTTCCTAATTACACTTATTACTGGATTATACAATAATGTAATTATGGTTTCTAGAGATATTTAAGTAGGCAGAGTTAAAATGTCTATTCTTTTCTTTATAAAAAGAAGCGTGGCCTACACTAGGGGTACAAACGTTTAAGGTCACCTGTAGGCAATCGAACCTGAGACACTCGGCGGAGCAGTCAATCGTTCAGCCGTTACAACGACCATGTTGTCTGAGGTCGAAATGAGAGATAAACTAACAAAAACCGTGCAGTACCTGCTTTAGTTAGTATTAATTAATGTGCGAAAAAGCTTAGCCTAGCTAACATAATGTTGTCATTAGTCTATACTAATATTATACAAAGAAAAGATTTGATTGTTTGTTTGTTCGCCTTGAATAGGCTCCGAAACTACTGAAACCGATATGAAAAAGAAATGGTATGTGTCTTTGTCCTATTTGGTGCAGCCGTGAGATACGCACTCTTTTTTGTGTTTAGTTCTTAGTTTTTTATTATTATTTTTTACTTTGTTTTGTGCACTTGTGGCATGTGCCAAATAAATATGTTTTCTTTCTTTCTTTCTCTTTTAAAAATTCTTTCACCGTTGGGAAGTATTCCCACGAGAACGGGAAATACGTGGGTGAAACCGCGTGACGTCTGCTAGTTCATAATATTTTGGAGGCTATTACAAATTAATAAGACCCCTGTCCTACAAACTAGTATAATCCTGAATCTCAAAGGACAGTACAGACAGTAAGTACCTTAATAAAATTTAAAACCATCATAGAATATATGTAAGTAAGTATTAAGTACCTATGTTATTGTAAAATATGTATGTTATGTTACCACAAAACGCTACTTCAGATTTGTTTTTCCTGCAAATGGCACACCTATCATAATATATTTTTTTCAACAATCCACCTGACCACGTACGGTGCGTTACCTATGGCAAGATAAGGCATACGTATAACACGGCCCGGCCCCAATATCGGTTTCTGCGATATTAGCTTTAATATTGATAAATGAAATGAAATTATATTTATTTCTGTAAGTTGCACCAGGGTTCTGAAAATATTCAATTATTGAATATTTTCAAATATAAGTAGATATCGCATTTCAGCAAACCCTTTTTCAGACGAGTCACTGCTTTGTCAATATTTTGAACTTGGGCTTTCGTAGTTGACTGATCATTGGGAAGAAATTCCGAAACACACTTAGGCATAAGTCTCAACTTTATATTAAGGTTATGTTAAGTCGTTAGATACCCTACTAATATTATAAACGCAAAAGTTAGTGAGGATGGATGGATGGATGGATGTTTGTTACTCTTTCACGTAAAAACTACTGAGTGGATTTTAATAAAATTTGGTATGTAGTTAGCTGACACCCTGGATCACACATAGGCTACTTTTTATCCCTGTATTCCCACGGGAACGTGACCTACGCGGGTGAATCCGCGGGACGTCTGCTAGTATGTAAGAAATAAGCACCTAGTCTAGTATATGGTATAATAAAAGTAGAAGGACGACGACGAACATTTTGAGAGTGATTTTTCCTCACCTTTGAATGTTGCACTGTCTGGTACGCTTGTTAGTGGCGCTAAAAAAAACAGCAGGAGATATACCATAGAGATGCCGAACGGTCGGAGTGCGATACCTGTAAGAAAAACAAAACAAATATACTTATAAGGAAGACTACATAAAAGAATTTAAGACAAGACATTGATTATTGGAATAAACACAAAACAAACATAATAGTTATGCCTGTTATCTCCAAAGGCAAGGAAGAGGTGAACTAGCAGCAGGTACACCCCCTTTTCGCCAGTTATGATTAAGTCCCATGGAGGTGAGCCTATTGCCATCAATCGGGCACAAATTCTGACTCCGGGCTGAAACTGAGAAATTCCAGATGGAAAAACTCAATAGCGCTTTGCCCGACCCGGAGATCGAACCCGGGACCTCATGCTCAGCAGTGGCGCTCGCGACCACTAGACCAGATAGGCAGTTCATTATCGGAATAACTAATATAAGCAAACATTTTGTAACTTTTCTGTTTTAAAAACATTCTTTATCTATCTATGCTCAACAACAATAAAACACAAGAGCCCACAGTAGATAAATTGAATGTGAATGAAAAATAAACCACCAAACAGAAAAAATTAAAAACGCCGAAACACGAAAGGAAAGTCATAAAGGGAAAGTCGCAGACACTATAAATCACGGGCACAAGGCGCCGCCGGCTGGCAATAGGACGTCCAGAATTGTTTTAGCCTCCTTTACGTGCTCTAACTTCTAGCTATGTAGCCGTCTTTACCTTCCTTTTATACACGCCAAATAAGCCCAAATTGAGAATTTGGATAAAGTGTTGCTTATAATTTAATTACTTAATTATAATATAATATGAATGTTTTCATAATGAGTAAACAGTTTTACTAAACTTTAAACCGGATGGTAATAAATTAAGTACCATCTTTTTTTCTAAAATAAATGAACCTTGTTCCGAATTCCGTACGTTTTAAATTAATTATGTATTTTGGTAAAAATACTAATGTTTATTAATACACACACATGTTTGTTTGTTGTTGTTCGTTTGTTATTTTTGTTCATTTGCAAGTTTTATGCTGTACACTAAAGAGTATTCTATTGTATTCTAATATCCCTAAATTGTTCAATAAAAAAGAAATGGATGACTAGGAAATTACTTACATGAATATAAACTTTACCTCTAAAAAATATAAGAGCTACCTAATTCATTACGCAATGACATTGAACTGCCTTGGAGTTGTTAGCAGTACCTAATAGTAAGTCGTTTATTTAAAAACAGTTTCACGATTATTTTAGGAAATATTTAGAAATACCTAGAGCCTATGTTCCTTAAGTGCCTACCGACTTACGCAAAGTATCTTATGTACTTGCGCGTATAAATATAAACACTCTTGTTGTCTATATTACACCTTCCTCATCCACGCAGCAGACCGAGTAAACCATCGACAACTTTATACTAGGTTAATTGAATCTTTCCGTTTACAAACAGATAAAGAGTCGTGAAAAGCTATAACTAAAGAAGAGAACACAATATTGTCGGGCACCGTTCGTAATGGCGGCCCCAAATGCCACAGTAACATTTAGAATTTGTTCCACTTCGTTTTATACCCTGCCCTATTTCTTCTCGCGTCCTACCGCTGTCATAAAACCATGCTTAATATTTTCTTATGTATAGCTGGGATTAGCTATCAAAACATAAAATGGCAAAGTGAGGGTTGCTAAAACCGTTTCCATGCATATATCTAAATTTATACATAACGTCACGCCTGTAATCCCTGAAGGGCTAGGCAGAGGTATACTTGGTAGTACACCCACATTTCGCCAGTTATGTTTAAGTCCCATGTAATAGGGGGCGAGCCTATTGCCATCAATCGGGCACAAATCCAATCTCCGGGCTGCTACTGAGAAATCCCAGATGGAAAAACTCAATAACACTTTTCCCGACCCGGGAATCGAACCCGGGACCGCATGCTCAGCAGTAGCGCTTGCGACCACTAGACCAACGAGGCAGTCCAAATCTAAATTCTAAAATCTAAATGTATATGTGTACTTATAAGTACATTATGTACGACAGGCCCATAAGTCTAGTGGTTAGTGGCCGTGACTGTTATGCTGGAGGTCGTGGGTTCGTTCCCACCCAAGACAATTGTTTGTCTGATGCTGATGAGCACGATCATTTGTTCTGTGTCTGTGTGTAATTTATCTATAATATGTATGTACCTAATTAGTAATATATAATAATGTATATCAGTTGTCTAGTACTCATAACACTAACTCTGCTTAGTTTGGGACTAAATGGCGTTGTGTGAAAGTTGCAGAATATTATTGTTTAAAAAGCCACAGAAAGAACCCGCTAGGCAAGGACTCTTGTATTATAGCTTCGATGGTACTCACATTTACATTCAGTTAATCAATCACTCAAAAAAAGTTTAAATTCTCCGTCATAGTTAGATTACCGGAGCAGAGTTGGGGCGGGCTACTAGTTTTTATAATATAAACAACCAATCTATAAATGTTCCAATTTGATGAATAACATGAGTTATTTGATTGAATGCTGTAGATAAATCACCAATTACGATAGAGCAAATATTGATTTAACTTGAAATTATGTTACAGTATGCATAGCATGTGTGTGTAAATAGAATAAAAAGCTGATACCTATATAAACGAGTGTCAAACGAAATAAAAAAGCGATAAGTACTTAAGTCAAGTGTGGGTATCTACATGTTAATTAATTGTATTTACAGTGTATTGTTTTGTATCATGTAGAGTTGTGTTCGTTGTAATATTGCAAGAATAAATGCTTGTTGAATTCCTAAAAGAGATACTCGAGATCTTATGTAACATAGGGATTTTTAATTTCATAAAAAACTAGCTGCCCCGGCAAACTTCGTTGTGCCTTAGAGTCAATTCATTGCTCTTATTTTTTTTTATATTAGATACACATAGGTACGTTGAATAAGACGACAACAAATAAATCCAAACCAATATTAACTACTACTACTTTTAAATTACAACATGTATATATTATACCCTAACCTAACTGACCATACCTATCCTATAGCTAACCCAACTATCTAACCTAACTACCTTACTAAAAAATACTAAATTCATAATTTTAATCTGAACTATTGCCTCTATGTTACATACAATAATTTATGCCTATCGTTTTCCCGGTCTACTTTAATTAAAGTCCTAACAGTAAAATAAGTTCTATTTGCAAAGAATTATTAAATTTCGTCTCTGTCATCATTGCTAGTTACGTAAATTGATTTCTGAAATATAAGACTTTTTTATGCTACATAAAACCTCTAAGTTTAGTAACAAAATAAATTTCAGAACGTAGGTGCGTATTATAAATTGACAACCTTATCTTCTTGGGTTTAGCTTAAGACTTGTCAATTTCAAATTGTCACCTGATAATGAACTGGGAAGTTTGACTCCTGTCATGTCATCCAAGATGGCGCTGCGTTTGAAAAATGTTTGAGACAACCGATGTTCTTGATATTTATTTTTATGATGTCGAACGGGATAAAAAGTATCCTATGTCCTTCTCCTGGCTCTAAACTACCTCCCTTCCAATTTTCAGCTAAATCGGTTCAGCCGTTCTTGAGTTATAAGCGAAGTAACTAACACGACTTTCTTTTATATATATAGATATATATTTTCAGCTATTTCTTTGTTTAAAAAGAAATTTATTATTATATTTATTATTATTATTAAATTTATCTAGCATCAGCCAGATACAGATTTTTGACATCAGCACTCTTGAAAACCACGAAAAAGACGTCACAATTTATTAAACATTTTTTTAACTTACTAACTTGTTTTTCATTTCATCCCCTTTATGGCACAACGCCCTCGACTAAATTTGGTATTTCGGTCACACGTATCGTCAACTCAGTAAGTGCGTGTTTCTTAGTTTTTCAACAAAACTAGGTCCATGTTCAATTGAGATTATGTTTGGGATAGCTTAATGTGCTGGCACAACCAGGGAGCATTTTCGATCTTTTTGTCTACTAGTCAGACATTAAGTAGTCTGATGAGATTTAAAAAAAAATTGTTTTGTTCTCAAAAGTCTTAGGTACTTAATTTATAAACTGTGTAGGATCTCAAATAAAATTATGATTATTCAATAATAAAAAAATGAATTAAATTATATCATCAAAATATGTACATCTTCTAAAGTTAATATTTACGATTTGAAACATCTTTTAGAGGCGTGAACATATTGTACCAAACTAAATATTTGATCCAAGTTTAATAAGTTTATGTAATCACTCATACGTAAAAGCAGATCTAAAATAATCTAGATATAATTTAGTCCCTAAGTAGAAAAATCTTATGTTAAACTTTCTGAAATTGCAATGTATTATATCTTGATTTTGCTTCATTGTTGTAATGCACATAGCATGAGGACAATAAGGCTAATATCGGTAAAATAATCCACAATCTTAATAGCCATAGGCATGAGTAATTTTATGGTATTTACGAAAATCTGATAGCGAAGATAAGTATCGTGTGTTACGTAATATAATTTACTGTAAATTGTAAAAGTTGTGAGAGTTTGCGTGACCTTCTGACTTTTGCAATATAAGGTATCTTGGTCCTACTTACTTACTTAAAAGATTTTACGTGAGAAGAATTTGGCCATTAGGGATATTATAAAAAATAACAAGCTAACCTGTCTGCCACAGAGATATAAACATATAATCCATGTTCCGAAATAGTATTGTATCGGTTTTAGGTGCATATCTCCAACTAGTTAGTCCATTTAAGTGTTGCATGCATATATTACATGGACTAGACTAATTCAGGCACACCCTGCTTTTTTTTTTCTTTTATTATTTATGAATTTTTAATGCGAACTGATGAGTCATCATGTCAGTGTTTTGTCACAGCAACTAAATGTAAATAAACAATAATTATTTTTATTAATTATTATTTAATATTTATGCCGTTTTCGCATCATGGTCAGATAATCTTGATTCTAGTTGCAATTATCTTGCTTGCTTTGATAATTAAATAGCTACAATATTAGGAAAAGTCAGTAGAGCCTATCTACAGGTTGCTCCAATATTGATTACTCGAATACAAAAAGGGAAACTTTTTTGAATTATAATTTATGACACAATAACATAAAATCAAACTACGTCATGTATTAAAAAAAATCTACAGGCATGGCATTTAACTCAAGAGGTTCCCGCGATGTTGCGCAGCGCGGGATGACAAATTGTGACGTAACGCGTAACCAAAGTTTACCGATATACACGTGATGGATATTAATGAAGATATCCCTTACAATATGTATAAAAATGTTTTACAAGTTAAATTGGGTAATAATTGCGTGTAGCAATACCGAAAAAAAAAATGCTACAATAATTACGACTAATATTTTTAACTGAAATTTAAAACAAATTAATCTGAATCTAATCGCTATCCGAAGCGCTGTTTGTACGATTTGAACCACTTTTAAGTCAATTCCCCACTTCGTAAAGTCATTATAAATCGATAGATTTTCTTGTCGCTAAGATTATCCTTTTGTAGCCGTCATCGGAAGACTCATCATCGATAGCAAATCTCGTTTGCGTTTTGCTTGAAGCGGCCGGCCTGTCAAAATAGGTGTCGACGAGGACGACAGCAATGACGCCTGTTTTAAGACACTCGTCATTTGACGTAACGAAACACACCACATCCCTCCCGCACCGCGCAGCTTTCAAAGCCTGAGTTAAGCGGAACGTCTATGCGCCTGTAGTTACAGTTAGTCCATTTTGCATGCATAGATGAAGTAACCAGACCACTTCAGGCACACCCTGCCAACCTTTCACATGCAATATCAATACGTACTTACGCATTTAAAAATCACTAATGTACTCTACTAGTGATTTTTAAATGCGAACTAATGAGTCATGACAATGTTTCGTCAGGGCTACAAAATGTAAATAAACAATAAAATTATTAATTTCACAATAAACAATAATTATTATCTAATATCTATGCAGTATGCAGATAACAATGATTTCAGTTGCAATTATCTTTCTTGCTTTGATGATTAAATTCCTGGTTACAATGTTAGAAAAGTCAGTAGCGAACATCTATCTAATATATTGATAATTCGAATACTTAGAAAACATTTCTATAAGTAAATTTTATTAATCAATTCATTATAAAAAAAATATCAGTATAGATAAACAAATATATTGTTAGTAAATATTGCAGTTTGCAGCTCATAACTTATCTAATCTACTTTGACACGGTAAGCGAAAGATTATACGAGTATATCGTTAGTAGGTTGTGTATTTCATGCCTTTCAATTTTTGTTGCCATATTTAGGGTTACGTACCAAAATGTTAAAAAAGTCTTCGTCTGACACCACTAAATGGCACCCATATGCAATGTTCAATTATAAGCGCATAGTTCTTGCATTGCACAACTAGTGCTGAAATAAGTATTCAGGTATTACCAAACACTTAACAAATATCTTTAAAGATTTATTTCAGTGTTCGATTCGTTAGGTTGCTGATTAAATGACGATGTTTATAGAAAAATCTTGACGTGTTTTGTTTTAGTAATGTTCTAAGATAAAATGTGTTTTACATCACTTTAGAGGTTGCTCCCTGGAGTCGGCGGGCGTACGGCGGGATTTTCTATAAGATTTTATTAGAGTCAAAGTCTAAGATGTAATTCAATAGTATTAACGATTCCCAAATAAAATATTACGTATAATCCGCACTGACAATGGTGTGTCAATTTTGATAGATACTTAGGCGGATGAAAACCGTGATTCCAAAAGTGATTCGCATTTCTAATTATAGAACATAAAAATCTGACACACTCAACGAGATTCCAAACATTTAGTGCAACAGTAGACGGTTATCGTTGCTCTGATTCACGATAAGTCAATAATTAACACACTGACTTCGAATAGTAAGGCTATTCGATGACTATTGCCCCGACTGATTCATGTAGCTTATAAGTCGTCTTTTCCTTGATTGTTTTAGCCGTGTCGATGGCATTTTACATATTGAGTAGGGCCAGAAATTAGCTACAAGTTTGATAAAATACTTAATTACAACCATTTTCAACGTAATTTGTGTTTTTAATCTTTGGAAAAATGTTTTTAAATCACTTGATGGGAAGGATTCAGTGAATGTTCGTCTATATTTCACATCGAAACATAGCTTGCAATTAAGTCTACTGGTTGAAATAACAATGGAACTTCCAGGCCTGTCGACGGCTTAAAGTACGTGAGCAGCCGAGTCCATTGACTTGATGAATTCTTGATTGAAAATGAAGACCACGAAGCGACAGATGAAGCAAGGAATCCCATATGTGGGCCTATACCAAGTCACATGTTCACTAATAATAACAAACTTCAATAAATCCAAAATGTATGGATTCGGCAAAAGCTTACCAAATGCTGAATTAGGTACATCCATTTCAGATTTATCGAACTTCGCCATCGTTAGTCTCGGGTTCTCGACAGAGTCATATTCGACTCTGTCCAGAACTCAAGACCCATTACATAAGGGGGACACAGACTGACGACATTTGAAGGTGGCGGCAGACTCGACGTAACAGACAGAGATTCGTGAATCGTTATTCTACTTGAAAGAAGGTTCTATAGATTTTCTAGCAGTGTAGACAATAATTTATGTTTACGTAGTTTGATTGTACAGTACTGCATAGTTCTCTTATTAGCAGCTCTAACAAGTCTCACTATTGTCTACGTTTACCCGGCGGTTCATTGCCCACAAACTATACGAAATAGCCTTGGAAACGCCATATTTTACGTGGGTATCAAATCCTATAAAATATTGAGTCGTCTCAAATGCCGAGATAGCATCAACGATGCGGTTTATATATGAGCGAACAGGTTAATTAAAATTAATATTACATTTTGTTAATAATCTACTCCGAATTTTTAGGACCCACGACGGGACCCACCAATAGACGTCTATTAGTAAGACCAACATACATAGGTATTTTATTGACAATAAATTCTAAATTGTTAAAGTAGAAAAAGTTAATTATATTTTATGTGAAACCATCAATAAAACTGGTTTCCAACACATATTTTTTGTCCACCACTTATCCGATGATGAATTAAAAATCATGCTTATTTCTAGTTCGCACATCTTTTAAAATCAAATATGATAATGAAACAAAACAATGCATTTGTTCCCATGGCACAATAGTGTGGAGGAAACGGTGTCGCGGCTAGTGACGCTATTATGGGACAAAAACGTGTTTCCTAATATAACTCAAACAGTGATGACGAAGTTTATTACGTTTACGTAGGTACAGATAAACGTTACACTCTGTAAGTTTACTACACACAAATTACTGGTAATGCCTAGTTCATAAACGGAAAACGTGTAGGTATACTCCGACTACTTATAAAATCATAGTTCGGTGAATTCACTCAAATCTGTCAAAATTTTCATTTGATCATCAAACTCAAGCTTCGAAATTGTGTTTGTGCAGGAACAGTACGTACAGTTTAGCTGACACAAATAGGTACAAGCCAAGTTAAAAATAAGACTGGAAATATAAACACGAAGAACATTCTGATTTCAGATGCAAATACAATTATGTGCAAGATATTAAGCAAGTTGTCTCATTATCATATGGAGTGTTTTAAATATTTACCATGCCGTACCTTTGCCTATGAAAACAGACACATAACATACCTACCTACTACTTAATTATTGTAAATCAATTATAATATCATGCTTTTATCACCCTGTATAAGAATATTTTTTCAACTAGTCCAAGATTGTTAAGTTTTACTTTTATTATTTGTATTTCTTGTTGTAGATTGTATATTTTTATGAAAATAGCACGTGTAGCCGTGGAACCGGCTTGAGTTTCAATGCTATTTTCCACTGAAAAGGTTATTATTTCGCATTTAGTAATTGCCAAAAACTTGTTAAAAGTTGATTGGGTAGTGTAGATGAGATCACTGTTAATGTAGGTTGGCACTTGCCAGTTAACCAGTTGAACTGTGGCGTGACCTTGTGAATCAGACGTTCCGATATGGCCATGCTAGGTACCTACCGACCGACGCCGGGCGCCGAATATGTTACTCAACTACTAACGCATAGTAAACCAAGGTAGAATTTTACTACTTATGTTAGTAAACCCATAACAAATACTACAGCTTGAACATAAAAAAGCGAGAGCCAAGAGCGTGAGCCTCGCATTATTCAGGGTTCTACCTATATACGGGGATGGATGAATACGTGAACATAGTTAATTTAGGTGACTGCTTAATCGAGTTTTATATAATGCATACTATTTCTCAAAGAAACTGAACAAGATATTATTGAGCGTATAGCCGAAAATTATACCATCTAAGTTCGCAGTTCCCTTTGAAGTATATTTTTTTATTTTATAGAATTATGTTTTTAAATTAGATACTGTTTTTTCTTTTGTTTAATATTTTATCTTCTATACATATAATAAGACTGTAAAAAAACTGTGTCTGTACATTGAATATATTTAAAAAATAATAATTGAGGGGGGTTTAGAAACAGTAATAGAGCACGAATCCAAAAAAAAAAGTCTGTCTGTTTGTCTGTTTGTCTGTTTGTTTGCACGCGCTAATCTTCGGAACTACTGGACGGATTTGAATGATTTTTTTTTTGTTGTATAGATATTAAGTCTGGGCAACACATAGGCTATAATTTATCCTGGAAACTGGAACATCTGATGCAGAACCGCAACAGACCAGCTAAACTATAGGAGATACAAAAATGGTACCATAGCAAAAATTGTTCCACGTGATGAGCATTTTTTGCTGAAAGAATAAATTTGAAGATCCGGAACACCTGATGCAGAACCGCAACAGACCAGCTAAACTATAGGAGATACAAAAATGGTACCATAGCAAAAATCGTTCCACGTGATGAGCATTTTTTGCTGAGAGAATAAATTTGAAGATCCGGAACACCTGATGCAGAACCGCAACAGACCAGCTAAACTATAGGAGATACAAAAATGGTACCATAGCAAAAATCGTTCCACGTGATGAGCATTTTTTGCTGAGAGAATAAATTTGAAGATCCGGAACACCTGATGCAGAACCGCAACAGACCAGCTAAACTATAGGAGATACAAAAATGGTACCATAGCAAAAATTGTTCCACGTGATGAGCATTTTCTGCTGAGACAATAAATTTGAAGATCCGGAACACCTGATGTGGAACTTCAAGTGCCCAGCTACACTATAACATATATAGGAATGACGTCTTAGCAAGAGTTGTTCAGCCTTATGAGCACTCGCTGTTGACGTATAAATATCGAAGATCTGGAACACCTGTTGTGGAACTCCAAGAGACCAGCTACACCATAACTCACATAGGAATGACATCTTAGCAAAAGTTGTTCGGTCTGATAGGCATTTCGTGTTGACTTTAAAAATCGAAGATCAGATACATTTGATATAGAAATGAAAGCTATCACTAATTTCATTGCATATTTATAAAATAACATAAGTACCTCCACGCGGTGAAGGCGGGAACAGTTCAGGGCTGATTTTCGATGACGATGGTATATCATTGAAAATTAGACTCTACTGGCCAAAACTTCCATTTTTTTTTATCGTATAAATATGCCTTCGGGCTTATGTTATTTGAGTGTTTAATTTCCTTTTCTATTTATCTTTGTTACATGGTTGCCTACCCGGTAACGCTGGGGAGCAGCCACTTAGATTTTAATTGATCAGGTATCATCACAATAAAACTATAACCATACCTAGAAAGAGGTCAAATCTTTCTCAATGTTCCAAAAGTGCTAAATGATTAAAGATCATAAGATCCCAACAATCTACCGAAGAGCGTTAGGAGGGACTTGATGCTGTTCGACAACATGAGGTTGCAACTCGCTCTGTGGAAACTTCTTGGGATCGCGAAGCACGCCTGCATTCTCAGCGTATTTACGCATCTACCAGGTATCCAGGTCTCTAGACACCAGTGAAGAATATATGACTGACCGCTGATCATGAACATCATGCACTGTCTCGCGAGTTGGAGACGTTCACGGAAAAAGCATGACGCTTGAGTTTTCAGCGTAAATACGCATCTACTCTAGAGATAAGTGGGGGAAGGAGATGCGCGACTGACCGCTGAGCGTGAACGTCACGCAACATATAGGCTATAATTTATTTTTGAAAATGGAACACCTAAAGTAAAAGAGATATAAAAATGGTGCCATTGCTAAAACTATTTCACGTGAAGAGTGTTTTCTGCTGTGAAACTAAATTTGAAGATCTGGAGCACCTGTAGTGGAACTCCAAAGCCCAGCGACAATATAGCATATACATAATAAAAATGACGTCTTAGCAAAAGTTGTTAAGTCTGATGGCATTTCCTGTTGACCAACAAAAATAAAAAATCTGGAACGTCTTGGATCGTCTCGCGCATTCCATTGTTTTGCCGTCCCCGGGCTTTTACAATTCGACGTCAGACGTTTCAGATCTTCGATTTTGACGACCCCGTTGTCGCTGACATAAGCAACAGGATCCGCGTACGAAGTCGCGGGCAGAAGCTAGTCAGGAATATAGAGCAAGGTTAGAAAATAGTGAAATTAGAAAACAAAAAGGGAACCTTATTTTCTCCTAATTTCACTCCACTACTTGTTTGTTGTTGAGCGGTACATAGAAAACTCCTTTTCTCCAAAATTTCATCGATATGGTGCCATGTCTACATCGGGCGGAAGATGTTCAGACGTATCAACAATATGTAGAACGAGACAGTCGAAAATAATAAGGTTTTCGTTTTTGGCATCTATTTGAGTAAAGAACCCTAAACATTATTGCTTTGATTGTTGTGAATGCGGCGTGCAAACGATAACCCCAAATGACATCATCTACTAGTTAATACATAATTTATGAGAGTCCTGTTTATTTCAATGTAAATGTTTATAAATAACTAATACTAATTTTCAATTATGTGGCACCTAAATTATTGCCTAGGCCTAAATAAAAGAGCGCTGTAAGATTTTGAACCCTCGGGTCAACACAGACAGTTTAAATCCAACAGGGCAATAATATTTAGGTGATGTTCTGCTAACACATTTTTGATGATAGTGGAACAAATTTTTATAATATTAATTCATTTAAATTTAATCAAGTTGACAAGTGTGACCATACTTTATGGAAGATATATGTAGTATAGAAGGTACCTGCGTATATTATGTAGTTGAATTATTCAGTACTGAACCTTATAGTCTTTCCTTATTTACAGTACACACTGACTACAAACGAAGGTCGGGCACCAACACCATAATTTGATTTGTATTTGCAACATTTAATATGTATGATATCACAGGAAATTATTGGAGGAAACATTAAAGGTATCTTTAGAATAAATTGGCGGTGTTTATAAATAGGTAAACATATTATTACTAGTTAGCTTGTTTATTTTTACGCACTTTGACATGTGAGAAATATTAATAAATCCACACAATGACATCAATATGTGAGTACTTGGTCAAGTGATATAATAATTTTATTTTAATCTATGTGAATGTGTCGACTATGTAGGTTATTCCTCTTTTTTTACCCGACTTCCAAGAAGTGTTAATGTTGTTTGTGTTTTTCGCGCGTATCTTGTATGTATGTATGTATGTATGAAATATTCTTTATTTTAAGTACCTCATATCTTCCAAACCGCTGAACGGATTTATATAATTTGCGTTAGTTTCGTCTTGATAACCCAAGTGTTCTTAAATAGGTGACTTTAAAAAAAATAATCATGTTGACTGTGTGACGCTAAAGTATGAAGAATTTTTTTTAATACTGCTATATGGGTATCAAATTAAAGCTCTCATCATGAGGGTTTCAAAATGGTATATCATAATTATGGGTGTGTAACGATTGTCATAATAACAAAATATCTAACGTTCACTTGACATAATTTCAGTTAACATAATTTTGTTTAACATAACGATCGGTTGACATAATGAATTGTTGATATAATTTCATTTTACCTAATTTCATATGACATAATGAACATTTCCTATAATGCACATTTCACATAATATTCATTTAGCATATTATTCATTTACTATAATATTCATAATCTCAAAGTAACTTTAACGCGCGAAGGCGAGCGAGCAAAGCGAGTGTGCCGCGGCAGCGGCCGCGTAGCGTCAGATCCCTGCTATATTTGGAGAATCATGTGGGTTAGGTTAGGTTAGAACCATGACCATTAGCGCGCGAAGGCGAGCGAGCGAAGCGAGCGTGCCACGGTAGCGGCCGCCAAGCGCCAGATGGCTTCTATTGTTGGTGAATCATGTTGGTTAGGTTAGGTTAGAACCATGACCATTAGCTCGCGAAGGCGAGCGAGCGAAGCGAGCGTGCCGCGGTAGCGGCCGCCAAGCGCCAGATGGTTTCTATTGTTGGTGAATCATTTTGTTTAGGTTAGGTTAGAACCATGACCATTAGCGCGCGAAGGCGAGCGAGCGAAGCGAGCGTGCCGCGGTAGCGGCTGCCAAGAGCCAGATGGCTTCTATTGTTGGTGAATCATGTTGGTTAGGTTAGGTTAGAACCATGACCATTAGCGCGCGAAGTCGAGCGAGCGAAGCGAGCGTGCCGCGGCAGCGGCCGCCAAGCGCCAGATGGCTTCTATTGTTGGTGAATCATGTTGGTTAGGTTAGGTTAGAACCATGACCATTAGTGCGCGAAGGCGAGCGAGCGAAGCGAGCGTGCCGCGGTAGCGGCCGCCAAGCGCCAGATGGCTTCTATTGTTGGTGAATCATGTTGGTTAGGTTAGGTTAGAACCATGACCATTAGCGCGCGAAGGCGAGCGAGCGAAGCGAGCGTGCCGCGGCAGCGGCCGCCAAGCGCCAGATCTCTTCTATTGTTGGTGAATCATTTAGGTTAGGTGAGGTTATTACAGTATGATGTTTTCTGATATTTACTTATTCACTACATAGTTTGGGCAGAAAATGAGTAAATATGAAAATTAGGTCAAATGAACGTTATATTAAAAGAAGATTATACATATTGAAAATTATACAAAATGAACGTTATACTAAATGTTATTATGTTAAATGAATATTATATGATGTGAAACATTAGGTCATATGAATTTATGTCATTTGATATTATGTCATATGAAAATTATGTCATGTGAACGTTAGTTCAAGTGAAATTAGAGCATTTGTTATTATGCCAAACATTACACACCCCATAATTATATCTTAAAAACAATACAATAAGAAATCTGTTATTGTTTAAGTATCCAAACTTATACGTGAGCCGGATGACTAAGTAGGTTTGTGAATTTAAAAGTGATGAATGTACGTACGCCTAAAACAGAGCGAATAATAATCATTAACTTTAAAATAAAAAATAAAAAAATTTAAAGTAAAAAAACCTGACTGCGTAAAAAAATACTTAAAAAACTAAAAAGAAACGGGACCCATTTTGCATAGAGTGATTGTAGTCTAGATTATTTTAATGGGTCCCGATTGTTACACAGTCAATATGTTCTTACTTCTTGATTGAACTTGTTTTTTTTTTAGTTTTTTAAGTATTTTTTACGCAGTCTGGTATTTTTTTTTTTTTTTTTAACGTTTGTCTAGCTGTTTGAATCCTTTATGCTGTCTTCCCAAATGTTCTTAGTTGGGTTCGTCGAGTCGATTTCTTCTCGGAGTAGTCAAAATCTTAACTCCAATTTACAAAAATAAATATGTTAATTTTTTGCTTAACTTATTATTTATTTATTCATGACCACTAGTATATTTGCCGAATTTCAGCAGGGTTTTAATCTACAGCAACAGCTATAGGTATATGCTAATTAAAGCGCACTCAGGACTGATTTATAGTAAGTTGTTAATTAGTGTTACTGTTAATTAAAAGAAGCCACCGCCCCGTTTATAATAATAATGCTGTGAATGTTAGGTTCTGTTGTTTCATGGAATTAGATTTTGTTTTTAATATGGTTAAGTGCTGTACGAAGCGAGCTTGTATTCATGTGTAATTAAAAGACCAGTGGATATGACAGGGCAAGCGACCACCTGCGTGTACTGAAACGCGATTATCCATCAGGGTGTGTACTGTAAAGTTGTGGTTTATGTGTAGGGCTGCTATCTGCCCGGGAATACCCGGATTTGTCCCTATTTGGAAGACGTCCGAAGGCTGTCTGGGCGGGATTACAAAGTGTCCGGGTACAAAGACGTGAGATTTTTTGTGTCAGCATCATTCCGATTAATTGAAATCAATAAAAAAATCTAAGTGAAAAAACGTACTTATTTTTATTTTTTACACAGGGTTTATTTAATACATATTTACTCTGAATTTAGGTTAGAGTGACCCTACCGAGATCTAAGGAAATATCGCCGCTAGTTCTCCTAATTTTTCTCAAAGCATTTGGTTTCGTAACAGCAAATAACATTAATTTATCAATTTAAAACCACGACAATTTATCCAGCACAATGATGATTCATATAATGATAGAGGTCAACAATAAACTGTCTGGTTGGCTGTTTAGAGGGTTAGAGGTGAACTAGAGAATACTTTATAACACCTTTCATGGTAATATAATTTGAATGTCAATATAAATGGTTTATCGACATCGGAAATTAGGGAAGCGAGTGATGATGGAAGGAATATTGCCTATTTACGGCATACTCTGGTAGTTGATAACCGTATCGTGCACGATAACGGCAGGTTATCACGACTTGTATTCTTTCTAAAGGTACCGGGCACCAATTTGATTTACAAAGGGTAGAGAGGTTTAATTAATGGCATTTTGTGAAGGCGGGTGTGGCCCATTAGCTGTGCAAACATTGCTGGCTCACGACATCCTCTAATATGTACACTGTGCATTACTCGCTTACTATGTTCACGTGCCTTTTAACATAGCTCTTTATTTTAGCAGCACTTATCAGTGCACTTCCTGCCTGTATCACTGGCACAATTTATTATAGATAGATTTGAACCAGATTTTTTGGAAATATTACATTTGGTAAACAAAGGAAGGGTTACCCATTTACTGAGGTTAACTGCTTATCTCATTTAATAGGTTACCCTTTCTATAAAAGATCGACATAGACATAGCTACCTATGATCGTAGAATATCTCATAAAAGAGGTGGTGCTTGTTAAGGAATAGACCTTTCAATCGTGTCAATTAGAGACACAATAGAAAGACATTGACAGTGCGGACGCCGGCGTCCGCTTGGGGTTTTATGAATTAAATGCCCCCGTTTTGAGGTTTATAACAAATTATAATAAAACCTATCTACAATTGAAATTTAAGACACCAGAATGTTACCATTTCGATAGGTATATATGCAAACTGCGGGTGTTAATGAGAGCAATGCTGCCGTTGCGAAACAGCAGTAACTACAGTACACTTAACACGTTAAACCGATGACCTTTAACTCTTTCAAACTTAATGTGGTTTACTTATTTTAACATTTACTTTACGTAATGATAAAATCACATTAATTTCGAGGAAAAGCGCGTGTTTGGTGCGTGCAAATATGATATAATAGGCGGAGGTGCAAACAGAGGGCCGAGCAGGTAATGCTCCACATTGGCGGATTTATAGGCCATGAGGGAATTAGGGTCAGGAATTGTGTCCTTTACGACTATGACACGCATTTGCTTTTACACATTTTCATGGACACACCACTTTTATATGCGTGCTTAAAACTAAATGTACCTACCTACGTATGAAAAAGTAACTTAGTTTTTTTATACTAACACATGCCAAGGAGAAATGGTACAGAACTAGTACAGAAAAGCAAAACAGATCACATTCTATTTTCCCTAATCACTACTAATATTTTTCTATCCAGATGCCAATAATTTAGATTGCATTAGGTACCTACGCATGAACGTAATTCACTTAGTTGTACGTAAATATTAGAATTAAGTGGGTATTTTGGTTCAGCTTTTACACAAAAATAGTCTGAAGAATTAAACAAAAACAAAGCTAGCTTGATACTGTCGGGACTGGATTTAGATTAGCTTACGGTTTATATTAGGAGGAAACGGCATTAGCAATAGCATAATTGCACTTGCTAGGCCTGTTGAGTGTTGCTGCCATTTTGATTATACCTAGCAGAAAATTTTAGTGCAGCATTTAGAAATAAGATTACCTACCTGTCTCGCCTAACCAGGAGCAGGAAGGAGCGAATTATAGCAGTTATTTGAAGTTATGAGTATTTGAGTATTCGTATTGTTATACATACGGTTGGCAGTAAATACGGTTAAGAACCCAAGTAAAGGCTCGTACATAAGGTACCTACGCCCCATAACATGGGACATGTTAATTCTTTGATCTGGATCTTTGGGGCATAATTTTAAAGCGAGTGAAAGAGTAGTTTTTTTTTAGTTTGGTAGTTTTATGAATATGGAAAGGGAGTGGGTTACTTAAAAGCTGATATCACACTGCACATACGTGCTGATGATGCTATTAATGTAATTATATCCGATGTTTTCGTGAACGAAGTTCAACAAACCATAACGAGGACAAATCACCAAACCGTCATTTTAGGCGTACCTTCGAATCTCGGCGTTGCGTGATGCAAATCGTATGCAAATATTGTAACGCATCTATTAAAGGGTCCATTGACAAGGCCACGACAAGTCGGTCAACGGGTCATAGTACGAATCGTGAGGACGCACCCAAGAACTAGCCGGCGCGCCCAGCCAGCGGGAGGGAGGATATGAGGACGTTACTCCTTCCCGCAATGCGACGATGCGTACCTCAATGAGTACATGCTTCAAAATTAAATACGAAGACATACTGGCGGAAGTGGAATTCTAAATTAGCAGGCTTGAATTCTAGGTCAAAAAACAGTTCCAGTCATTTCCCTGTATAAGTCGTAATGTGATGTTTATTTGTGGCAGTGGCAGTTATAAAAAGTCCTAATCAACTATTTATCGGGCGCAACAGTGACGTAAGGTTTATTTCGGCAGTATGCAAAAAAGTGATGAGAATAAAATACATAATATTAAAGGCGCGGCGGAACACGCGGTGCCGCCACGCCGGCCGGCCGGTTCCGGAGCATTGCGTCACATGTATCATCACAAGAATGTTGCTTGATAGTTGTTTTCGTATTGCCTATTAGCAAATATCTAACATGTAGGAAAAAAGTCTGTATTTTTCTTTAAAAAATGCACTCATGTTCTTGAATTTTGTAATGTAGCTTTAATTAATTTTCTTTCTGCATTTTAAGCTACTGATATTTAAACCAACAGTTACATATCCTCCTCCTTCCCATTATCTATTACACAAAAACTAGTTATAAAGTTGTAAAACTAGCCTAAAACCACAGAACAAGATCCTATTTTTAGGTCTTTTCTAGGTGGATACAAAACTCTTCTCACATTACTCAGCAAAAATTTTCCTCCAATTTGGATCACTATGATTTTGTCTTTTTCATTTAATTATTCTATAAATCAAAAGACTGACAGATGACTTTTAGGCCATGGCCTACGTTAATCTTGCAGATATATTGGATGATCAGTACCAAATTACTGAAAGGGTCTTTTAGAGTAAAATTGTCATACCTACCATATATTGTAATTGTGTACCTACAGAGATAATCTGAAACATAAACATTTTATTATTTCTTTCAAATTAATTCATTTTATACTCACATAGTAGGAGAGTAATAGGCAGCACCACCCGCACAAGTGCTACAACAAAGTAGTACTTGGCCATGTTGATCACTGCAAACCATAAACAATAAGTGCTTAGAAATATAAAAAATTAATAAAAAAATAAAACTTGTTGTGATTTAGACAACAGCTTGAAATGTACTCAATCAAACTTATAAGAATTAATTTTAAAAACCTAGCATCAACATTAATATTCCTATAATGTAAAAGGAATAATACTAATGGTTAAGGCTAGTTTTCTGTATATATCCATAGGGACTTTTAGTAGTGCAATATTTCGTTTCAATATTCAATTAAATTCTTGTCAATTAATTAAAAATCCATTTAAACAACAAACTAAAATATTTGGATGTTTCACAAAATTACAAAGAAGTTTAAGGGAAAAGCACATGCTCCTATTTTAAAAATCTAGCTTCCACATCTACTTGGTTGGTAAAATTTTAAGATAAACTCTCATTAACACTAACTCGATTCGACAGTAGGTACAACATTTACAGAAATGCTTTCCACACCTTTTATTTATACAATTAAGTAAAAGACAGATGAATAATAATTGCAGTAATAACAACTTTATTTTCGGTAGCCGACTGACAAAAATATGGTTTTTTTTTCTGCTTACCTATTTTTTATATGTTCAAAACCTAGTTATCATGACATATCAAAAAAACACACCATCACTTTAAACGTACATCAAGATTCGATACTCCGTGTATAAATAAATTCGGGCTTCTAACATTTTACGACATCGTTTTATTTCTTGAACCAAATCACGACCACACACTCCACTAACAAATTGACTGACAACTGACAAGTAAGTAACACACACAGATGACATGACAGGTCATATAATTGTCAGTTTGACATTGACACAAGACCATAAAATCTGAAAGAATAAGTGTTGCCAAACCTTTATTTAGAAAAATACTAGTTTCTACTATCACCCACCTCCAAGTCATCCACTGGACAGACATTCTTTTAGTATTTTTTGTTTCTTTACAACTCTTGATATGTATAAACTTGATGTTTGGTACAGACATCAAGTTACCAAAAACTGACCAACTTTTCCAATTAAATATGATTCAAAATGAACCTCATTCTATTTTTAATAATGTTAAAATACTAGCAAACAAATTTGACACATTGGGATAGCTTGATATGCTGGCCTCTGTATATACTGTATTACACCTGAAATTGTCTAGTAGCCCGAAAAATAGATTGGAAAATCCACAGAGACAAATTAGATGACATAAGCACTTTCTGCTATTGAATCGAGTGTACACATTCCATTTTCCATCCCAAATGCGCAGGTCTCTCCGGGTCCGTGCGTATCGTTTTCATTTTCAAGCTGTTCTCCATTGAGATCCCACTAGTAAAAGGCCTATTTGACTTCATTCACCGACAACACAGCCGTTCGCTGGTTTCAGCCATGACTCTTCCACCCGCACTCCGATGACTTTCGCAAACGTCTGGTGCGTTTGTTATGGAAAATGGACACCGATCGGGGTCAACCCTGATAAGAGGCCACTTCGCAGTTTTTCTTCTTCCCAATTAGATCAATAAATAATGTTAAACCAATTTTATGGAAGAGGCCTGGTAAACATGTATTATGTGGTTTAGGTATCGTATGATCCTTGACCACAATGTTTTCTTCGTAGAACATATACAGATAACTCGTTCATGAGCCATCTTTGCTTTACCGATAGAAGCATTTGTCACTCACGTGCAAATTGTGTTTCTACATACTCTGCGGTCATTCATGCGTGCATTGTTTTTCGTATGCAAACCCGCGTTATATTAATAGCTTGCAAACCCTCCGAGAACCATTTCTTACGTAAGAAAACAGAAGCCCCCTAAGTCCACAATGAGAATCTACAGCTAGATCTTAAAATATCTTTTATCGACAAAGCGATAAAGCGTTTCTTATACAGCTTGGCAAAAAAGTGTAGAAACGGAACTAAATTTTTGACTGTTGGCAACATTTCCAAAATAATGACATTTCATAATAAACAAAATTCACGATTTCGTAAAATTTTAATTTCGACCACCAAACGTTGATTAATAAACGTAAAAAGTGAAGAATAATTAATAAAACCATTCGGAGTACTGGCAGGGAGGTTATTTATAAGGTGTACAGGCGATGTCTGGTGGAACTTGAGGCCCAAACTATTCTTTCTGAATTTCACAATGTTTACCAAAGAACCGCTGATAAGACAGGTTTGTAATAGTTTGTTTTGTTGATTTTAGTTGAATCAAGTGTTAATTGATGAATACAAAGCTATATTAATTTGCTTGCATAAGGAATACCTAGAAATTTGAAACAATAAATGTCGAGCGCATAGGTTATGTTTACATTTTTTCTGCATAACTCTGGTATAGCGCGCTGAGATAAATTGATACTTTAGTGACTTGACTTTTAACTGAATGAAAATTCAATTTCTACGTGAATTATACTTTAAGTGCGATATCAAGGGAGATAATTATTGGTTCTAGCGTTTGCATTAGAAATGTAAAAGAAATTGTCGTGCCATAGTCTAAATCTATTATTTAATTCAGGGAAATCTGTTATCGTTCTAAGCAAAATCGTGCTGGAAGGAGATAAACAAAAGGGTATTTTCTACATCCGGCTTATTAACAGTATGTGTTAAAAATGTTTTACTATTAATACTGTTAGGGATAAATGAAATATTTCGTCTTTACAGGAAGCAGCTGAACGTGCATCCCAAGCTATTACCGAGGAGGATTGGAAGAATTCGTGCTAACATGTAATAAAAATAGAAAAGGATTACTGGAAAAAAAAAGCCTATGAACGAGGAAATGGAGCGATTAGTAATAAATCTAGAAGATGATAGCAGCATCACCTCTGAACCCGAACATGACTCAGATGAGTTTGCGACCTACGTGTTCGGGGTAGAATATGTAGAGGAAGATTTACTAGAATAAAATATAGAAATTATGATAATGTAATGTTTTCTTTTTTTATAATTCCTAAACAATGTTGTGAACCCAGGAGTATTTATCCAATTTGTTATTTCTAGGTAAGTAATCAGTTGCGTGTCTAGAACACGTCTTTGTTTAAATTACTTACTGATTTAAAAAAGTAATACATAATTAGATTAATTTGTCTAAAAAGCGGCTAAGTATCAAGACTAGGTTGGTACGCTATGCGGTTGCCACTGGTTGCCATACGAAGAGCACAGTGGTGCCTCCATTATTTTCTACTCTTTTTTGCCAAGCTGTAAGTACTCTTTCGTGTCCTCCTGATACTCAACCGAACTAGCCCGTGTCTCTAGGCCTTAGCATCCTACTAGTCTTCCAACTACGTTGGGTATGGCTTCCATTCTTACTAGATGCAGCCAAATACCAGTGTGTTTTATAGAGTGACTTCCTATCTGACCTCCACAACCCATTGACTGTCTAAAAAGATACCCGTAAACTAAATTGGAAAGGTTGTTAGACTTGCTGCACTATTAAGTCAGTAGACTAAAGTTTGATCGAAAATGATCTTGAACTTCTTTATTAAGCTATTGCATAGCTTCTATCGCGGGCCTTGAGCGCGGGTACCGAATCCAGAAATTCCGTAACGAAAAAACCTCACGCTCCCCACTCCGACGGGCAAGGAGGTGTGGCTTGAAGGCCGTGCATCGTCTAACGTCGTTTCAGTTCGGCGTTCGGGGAGGTGTGGGGGAGAGGGAGGGAGGGGGAGAGGGGGAGGGGAGGAATGGGGAGAAAAATGCTATGCAATGGCTTTACCGTGGCAGTCTCCGAGTGCCACACGTCATTTTTCATTTTTTCGAATGGTTAGTGACTAACCTGTGTCGTACTTTTAAGTCATAAATGATTTTATTGATTAAATGGTTTCTATTAAAAACTAAAACTTGGTCCGTCTAATATCATGACTCCAATGAAAGACAAACCACATTTACGTTTTCTTCCCAATCAATTTCTAGCAGACTGCTTATTTACTAATTATGCGTGTGTGTTATAATACTGCTTAACTGCTAGGAATATATTTTATTACTTTAATAGTAGAAAAATTATTATAACTTTTTATGAGTTGCCTACAGCTTGGCAAAAAAGAGTAGAAAATAATGGAGGCGCCACTGTGCTCTTCGTATGGCAACCCGTGGCAACCGCATAGCGTACCAACCTAGTCTTGATACTTAGCTGTTTTTTTTAGACAAATTAATCTAATTATGTATTATATTTTTAAATCAGTAATTAATCGAACAAGGAAGTGTTCTCGACACGCAACTGATTACTTACCTAAAAATAACAAATTGGGTAAATACTCCTGAGTTCACAACATTGTTTAGGAATTATAAAAAAGAAAACATTACATTATATAAGATAATTTCTATATTTTATTCTAGTAAATCTTCCTCTCAATATTCTACCCCGAACACGTAGGCCGTAAAATCATCTGAGTCATGTTCGGGTTCAGAGGTGATGCTGCTATCATCTTCTAGATTTATTACTAATCAGTCTATTTCCTCGTTCATAGTTATTTTGTTTCCAGTAATCCTTTTCTATTTTTATAACACGTTAGCACGAGTTCTTCCAATCCTCCTTAATTAGTAATAGCTTGGAATGCACGTTCAGCTGCTTCCTGTAAAGACGAAATATTTCATTAAAATTTATCCCTAACAATATTAAAAGTAAAACATTTTTATCACATACTGTTAATAAGCCGGATGTAGAAAATACCCTTTTGTTTATCTCCTCCCAGCACGATTTTGCTTAGAACGATAACAGATTTCCCTGAAATAAATAATAGATTTAGACTATGGCACGACCATTTCTTTTACATTTCTAATGCAAACGCTAGAACAAATAATTCTCTCCCTTGATATCGCACTTAAAGTATAATTTACGTAGAAATTGAATTTTCATTCAGTTAAAAGTCAAGTCACCAAAGTATCAATTTATCTCAGCGCGCTATACCCGAGTAATGCAGAAAAAATGTAAACATAACCTATGTGCTCGACATTTATTGTTTCAAATTTCTAGTTATTCCTTATACAAGCCAATTAATATAGCTTTGTAATCATCAATTAACACTTGATTCAACTAAAATCAACAAAACAAACTCTTACATACCTGTCTTATCAGCGGTTCTTTGGTAAACATTGTGAAGTTGAATAAGAATAGTTTGGGCCAGATGTTCCGCCAGACATCGCCTGTACACCTTATAAATAACCTCCCTGCCAGCACTCCCGAATGGTTTTATTCATTATTCTTCACTTTTTACCTTTATTAATCGACGTTTGGTGGTCGAAATTAAAATTTTACGAAATCGTGAACTTTGTTTATTATGAGATGTCATTATTTTGGAAATGTTGCCAACAGATAAAAATTTAGTTCCGTTTCTACACTTTTTTGCCAAGCTGTATGGAGTTTATTTATTGGAAATTGTCGGTTTTTCATTAGCTTTTTATTATTTCATAAATAAACATAAATATTTTATGTGGTTGTATTCTATTATATTCTAAATTTTAACTATTGTATAAACAAAGGAAAGTTCAGATGTGTTTAAAAAATATGTTTTTAAAAATCGGTTTTTATCTGGACCTCTCAACACTATACTGAATTTATTTTTATTGCGAATTAATGGCGTAGCCAGGTGAGTTTTCTTGTTTATTTCTTATTTTCATAGTGTTCCATGGTTTTCAATTGTTTTGTCTAAATGTTTTTCATCGAGCAAAATATTTAATCTTCTCTAAAGTCAAAATTTTTCCAGCTAATCCGTTTTTATTACACGAAAAACCAATATTACGAGTAATGAACACGTATTGGATTTGTTCCGAATTTATTCGCTAGGATCATTCATTGTCATCACTTTCACTTTTCACACGATTTGCTATAATAGTGGTTCTAGTGTGCATCGAGGCGCTGTCGCCATGGATGAGTGAGTTTTCCGATATTTTTCCCCGCATTTGGTTGTTTCATTGTGAATAATTATGACAAGGTTACTCATATCCTCGCCACCAAAATGTGACGATCATTGTTCATGATAGTTTTGTTGATATACAGGCGGGTACACGATAATAAAGTATTCTATAAATAAGTTTTGTTTGTTTATAGCACCATGTCGACCCTAACGAAAATGACCCGCACGGTTAAAAAACTGGAGGTGCCCAGACCCCTGAAATCGACGACCAGTTCCGCACACAATCGCAACTCTGTGTTGGATGTCAAAATAAACTCTGGTAAGAATGCTATTGGATCTGTCAGTCCCCATTCTGTTTGTCATGTTTTGTTATTATTTACACTACTATTTCTAGTTGGATCAAAACATTTTATTTGAGTCTTGTGAAGAACTATGTTTGGCAAATGGTTGATGTTTTGAATGGACTCAATTCTGTAACTTTTTAGTTATCTAGTAAACAGTATAATACTTTCTTGTTTGCCTTAATTTTAAGTGTGTAGTAATAACTTGTGTTTTGATATTTATTCTTTCAATAATTGTGCCAATTAAAGACACAATA
Source organism: Euplexia lucipara (assembly GCA_921972225.1). Classification (NCBI taxonomy): domain Eukaryota; kingdom Metazoa; phylum Arthropoda; class Insecta; order Lepidoptera; family Noctuidae; genus Euplexia; species Euplexia lucipara. The sequence continues at coordinate 17,332,423 of OV179146.1, forward strand.
GAAAGACAATGACAGGGTGGACAGCGACACTTCAGATTTTTAAATACTATGAACACCTTTTTTATTTGATTAACACGTTGACTGCCAACTACCAGACACAATAGAAATTCAATTGTTCGCGGTCAACGTGTGACCGACGCGGCGTACAAAGACTTAAACAATGCCCAACATTAGAAATTACGTTTGTATGCTGGGTGCTTTTTAAACTGTTAAATACTCTTAACTTAAATAGCTGAGACTCTAGAAGAACTACCTACTACTACTACAAAAAAAAATCAGATCAATGCTACAACTTTAATTTGAACAAACAGTGAACAGAGATATAATTTTGAAAAGATCAAATTTTTTTATTATACTTTTTCATTTTAACCATTTGAACCCCAACCATCATACTGATATGACTCTGTCATTGTTGTTTTGACAGCCAGTAATTAAACATTACTGTTAATTCACCTCGCAATCAGATTAAAAAATATATATAGAAAAGAAAGAAAGAAAACATATTTATTTGGCACATGCCACAAGTGCACAAAACAAAGTAAAATAATAATAATAAAAGACTTAGAAGTAAACACGAAAAAGAGTGTGTATCTCACGGCTGCATATATCATCTATATATATATTGGTCTAGTTTATAATTTGACTGTTTTGATTACATGCAACAGATATGAAATGTAAGTATTATCAGCGTCATCACCGTCATGATCCTTTAACAAAGTAAGTAACAGTGAGAATTATGTATCAATACCAAATCAAGAATTTGCAATACCTAAATGATTTTCTGGTTAGCAATAGAAGTTACTTATTTTTTATATATTTTGTGATCATTTTCACATTTGGCACAATATAAAATAGATTATATCTTTGCTTACCATACCACAAGATGGAATTATTGCACAAGCCTGCCCACAAAGTTTTGCACATTCTAATTAAAAAAATATATATATAAAATACCAATTACCAACATTATTACCACTACTGCACATGTATAAAATAAGCCCAGAAAGAAGTATTAGCCTGACTTCTTTTTGTTTAAACTAAACTCTTCATTTTTAGAACCTTTTAAATTATTAAAGCTAGGTGCAAAAAGCCTACCAATTAAAGTTTGTGCCCACTCAAAACAACTGCAACATTAAAATTCCTCATCTTTAATTTATTTGATTTTTCATTGCAGTTGATGACCTCATAGTGTTGACTGAAGCGGTGGCATACCAAATGATGCAGGGTAACTATGACCGAGCGCTTCAAAGCAATGTGGCCACCATGTACTCTAATCTAAAGCTTTACGGCGCTCAGCTCGAAGCTCTTTACAAGGACTTCCTTGATAGGTTAGTGCAAATGGAGGATAATTTGTTTCTTGCTTGTGAATACTTAGTGTTTTTCTTTTGAGGCCTATAGTGGGTTTCCTAATGTATTCATACATACAAAAAAACGTGTTTGTTTCAGATATTTTGTTGTGTTCCGTAATGGTTCACAGGACGAAAGACTGGATAAGAAAACTAGACTACATCTTCTCGAGCTGATTGAGCTGCGCGCCAAACTCTGGCAGGGTTCCGACTACATGAGTCAATATTATAGACACCGCGGCACCCATGCTGAGGTAAGCTGTTGTTTTAGATTTGTTTAGAATCAAATGAACAAATTTATACAATGTGCAATATTGTAATATTAATATCCGATAATCGTGCAGCTGACCTAGTTAAGTAATAACGCACATCCGGAATGGAGTGGCTTGTAGTGTAGTTACGTGTGTACTTGATGCGGCGCAGCCACTGTTGGTGCCGACGATGGAGGGTTCGGGCTCGGGCGGCTCGGTGTCCCCGACGCTGGCTGCGCCCGCCGAGCCGCCCTCGCTGCTCGCTCCCGGCGAAATCATCAAGCCGTCGGGCAAGTTCCCCAAGCCCACCAAGATCCCCGGCAAGAACTACTCAAAGGACGAAGTTGTCATCAGGAATGCTGACTCCGGGAAAGGTGACGATAAACTCCTATTACGTGATACAATCTATCTAAATGGGGACTTGCATGTTGAATACTTCGCGAGTATTTGTCGATAAATGAGGGACAAGCGATGCATGACTGAGTTCGATATTACGCTTATCTGTTCTTAGTATTCCTTAGACCAGTTCTATTATATATGTACTTCGGATAGTGCATGACGATAAGACGGGAGCGAAACTGTAAATTACGTAAATACTTATCTCAATTTGTAAAGACCCATAGATCTCTTTGTCAACATGTCTCTGCATCCAATTGCGTTCTATACTTAAGTGTTGTTTGTTTGGGATATTAAGTTTAAAGTGATGTTGTAAGCAACGGATTTGGGTGGTCGCTACAGGAGAGCCCCCTGGCGGCGTATCTGAAGTTGTGTTGTGGTGTTACAGTGATGGGTATCAAGGGCAGGAGGGTGCACATGATCGAGGAGCTAAGTGACACGATTATATCGTTTCAGCGAGGTATGAACGCACGGTGCGGGGTGAGGCGCTTGCGCATGGTGTGGCGGGTTCTTCCCATCTTCTCTGTTTTCTCTGCCAAACGATCTTTCCTATCTATAACTTTCAACTCATAAATCACGTTAACAATCTTACTAGTATCAGTTTGATACAGAACTAAACATTAGGTTACCTATTTACCCTTAGAACCTCCTACTAATGTTACAACATTCATCATTGTTTGGGAACGGTTTTCATAAAAATTATTAATCTTCGAAATATGGTCATATTTCACCGCCTATTAATCGCAACTAGCTATGAGCTTATATCGACTTATTATAAAGACTAATAATGTCGACTGGTGTGAGCTCGTCAGTCACAGGAATGTTGGTGATTTCAGTGAGTCCAGGTGCAAAGGAGCGTCTCGTCCAGATCACTGGGCCGAACGAGGAAAACGTAAAGTGAGTGATATTTATGCCTTTTCACGTTATATAATTTGTGTGAAGTATCGCGACCGGTACGTGATCGAGCGAGTGTTGCAGCCACGCCAAGCACCTGATCGGCGACACGATCCGCCGCAACGCGTCGCCCGTGCGCCTGGAGGGCTCGCTGGACGGCGCCCGCGCCGGCTCGCGCGCCTCGCTGGACTCCGCCGGCTCCGACGACGCGCCGCGCCCGAGGGAGGTACGCACACTCTCCTTACTTTAGCTATTGGATTTACTACTCGCAGGTTCTTGGGATTCCGACTACCCTTCGACTCTTAAAAGCTTTTATTACTCACTTACGAATCAACCTAGGCAAGCGTAGCTTAATTGTCGATTAAAACTAAACCCTACACAATCTAGCGCTTTAAGTACATGTCGTTGTCATTAATGTAAATTGTCGCGATTGTTTTCAGAAATCTCCGCACAATGCCCGGGCTCTGCTTCATAGCTTCTCGACGAATGACGCCGCACTTGGGGAGTATAAGTACACTGTGACTTTCGGACAACATTCCATTAAGATCACGGGTCATAATTTGGATTTAGTAAAGGTGAGTAACTTTTTAACATTCGAAATACGTCGTTAGCTTCCATATACACGTTTGCTGAAAGTCGTACGTTTGGTGAGTTGCAGACTGCGAAGTTAGTGCTGGACGAGTACTTCGAGAGCGCGGGCGCGCTGGAGGCGATGGGCGCGGGCTCGGGCGACTTCTTCACGCTGTCGCAGCGCCCCGCCGCCGCGCTGCTGCTGCGCGACGACGCGGCGCTCGGCGGCGCAGACGACGACGTGTTCGTGGACCCCGAGCTCGCCGGTAACTCGCGCCCGCGACCCCTTCACAAGGCTCTTCACGCTGCGCTTTGCTTATTTCTGACAAGCTAGTGCGTTGAGATTTCTAGTGCTACTTACTTCCACGAAATGGCCACAGCCAGTTTGACTTCTTGCCAACAATAAGCATAGTGCTAAGCGGCGCTTAATTACGAGCCTTGCGTTCTGTTCTCGATCGCATGACAATCTTCCAGATAAATTAGCTATTGAATGATTTGCTGCCTTCTTTTCATACGATACACAGGTATCGAGAAGTGCTATTTTATCTACGAGTCATAAAACGTTTTGAAACAGCATGAAATGGTAGAAGTTTATATTCAATCTGGAAGCATGAACGCACTTACAGTGTTGGTGTGCAGTTTCTTAATAACATAAAGCTAGGCAGGTCTACAGGTCTACTATAGGAAGAATCAGACTGACTGAAGCATGATAACTTTTTATATGTATTACGAAAATATATATCCAACATCCTCATTAGGTACATCGAATTTGAAATCATTTCTTTCAGACTCAGTGTTTAGACTCATTTCAAGTATCAAGTATTTGTACAACAATGAAAAATGTATTAAGTATATTTATGTAACTGATATTTTTTTATATTTATCTTCAAATCACCTCGATTCACGGTCGTGGCAAAGTATTTTTTTCAAATCATTTAACATTTTGTAACAAATCATTAGTAATCACTATCTGCCATAAATGCTTAACCTAAAATATTCTATACTGAAGCAACTTCACCACATTAAAATGTACCACTCCTTTGTTTGCTAATAGTATCTAAGTATTACATTTGAATTAATTTATATAATAACTATAAGTTAGAAAAACAAAATCGGGTAAAGATCGAAGTACGAGGCCAATGTAGTGAACAAGGCGTGGTGCGGTGTGGGCGCGGCGGTGCGGTGCGGGTGGGTTGTGTCGGTATAGGGTAGTTGGGCGGCCGTGCGTCGTGTGTGACGTGTGGCGTGTGACGTGTGGCGTGTGACGCGTGACGCGTGACGCGTGACGCGTGACGTGTGCCGTGTGGTGTGCAGCGGCCGGGGACTCGGACAACACGCCGCGCCGGCCGCGCTTCTCGCGCGCCACCAGCATTGACAAGAATCAAGGTAACTCACACTCCACAACACACCATGTCCCTCTCCTAGCCATGGGCATGGAGCTATCAGGTTATTTATTTTATTACTGGTATTAGTACAATTGGAATGCTGACAAGCACTGAAAAATACGGTCTTGAAAGAAAATACTAATGCCCTGTAGATGAAATAACAGAAGGTATTAAAACATTCAATTTATTTTAGTTAAGCATTATTACCAAAAATATTTGGAAACATTAAATCATGTTGTAATTATGACAATTGAAAAAACATAATTACAGTTTTAGCTTTATTTTTTTGTAAAAACTTCGTGATATTTAATAATAAATTAATTAATTACCTATTCACAATTTAGGCTTGTGCAATTTTGATGAAGATAAACAAAATATCTTTAAAAATACGTTTATCTCACAATGAATAATGGCAACAATTCTTTTTTAAACAAATTTTGTAATACAGTTGGTTGTTGTTAAATTGAATTAAAGCGCTGAGCTGCCCTCTAGTGCTTGACTATACTTATAAAGTGTTCTTCCTTTCAAGATCATTATTTTTCGTTCGTTTAATGGTAATGCAAAGTAAACTTTGTTGCACGCTTAAACTTTGTCCTCTACAATTCGCAAGATAGAAAGCACTCTGGCTTCATTGAAAAGGGATAAAAACTGCCGCCGAATAAATTGAAGAAAAATATACATATATATATATATTTTTACTTTTTATGCATACTACAACTCGCTTATATTTTTATCGTCTCATTTAAATTTATATCAAAAAAAGAAAATCTGACAAGCGGGTTTTATAGTTTTGATCCCCATTCGTTGCAACGCCCTTGAAGCTGATGTGACGATCGAAATACCACTTTCGATACCGTTAAAACAATTGGGGGTAGCCTTATCATTACATACACATTTCGTCGAGCTATTGCCGGCGCACGAGTTGCACAAAGTGCGGCTTACACGCAATAAAATATAATTACAACTTCCGAAGTTTAAGTTGATTCTTAGCAAACATAAAATATCATTAAATGAATAGGTATAAAAAAAGGAAACTAAATACAAAAAAAATAATAATCGGAAATCGTTTCTTTGACAAGATGCGTGCGCTCGGCATTGCTCTTGGGCAAAACCAATACGTTGCCTTAGAGTGAAAACCTCGGGAATGAATTTATGCTCAATTTTATTTTATTGCGTTTCTAGGAAAAAAACCTCGCAACGCACCTCCTGATGTGACTAATTTGTTCATTTGATCATCAGCGCCATCTCTGGCAGTAACTGAGAACTTCGTAAATACTCGCATCTGTCAGTTAGACGCGCAGTTTTTTCTTCCTCCTGAAAAGTTACTTCTTTTACACTTACGAGGTTTTCACTCTAAGGCGACGAATAAAGCTTTTTTTAATGAGGAAGACTTATAATTGAATCATGCTCACCATATCACAAACGCATTTATTCATGTACGCGATTCGTCATGCAACGAGGTATTTACGAATTTGGCAACTAACGTAATTCTTCAGTATTTATCGACCTGCGTGCCTCTTGTAACGTTAGTGTAATCATCAGAGATCGAAGAAGATAACTCATATTATTAAATTCCGGGATTAAAACGCCACGATTTCTACCTAATTTGAAAAGGTTTTTATGAATTCGTTGTGTTTATGAACTCATGTTCATCTACCGGAGTCGGAAACAGGCAGATATTGCCGAGAACCCTCGCCGCACTTAATGTTTTGCTGAGAAAAGTTGTTTCTCGACCAAAAGTCAGTAGTGGATTAACTCTTATTGTGGAAAAACTTCGTGTATGACGAACGCCGTCTGTGACAAACGGGGTACCTATTTTCTTTATCCAACTACCAGTTATATACGTATAATGCGTTTGTGACAAGGAGCACAATAATATATCTATTATGCCTACCTATAATTTACTTATTGTAGTACCTATGGCAAACTTGTATGATTTTGGGGAAATAACAGAATAAAATGCGAAACCAATTCAAAAATAATATATTAATTTTAATTTTTACGACGAGCCACGCGTAAACCTGTACTTATATTTTAATGTGTCAAACAAAGATCTTGTATGTAGGTGTTATTTTGTCGTATTCATTTACTTTGTTCTCATAAAATCGACCATTTTTGCATGTCCTTATGTCATATCTAAATATTTCATACTGTGCTAATATTATTGTTTCATGCCCATATTTTTCCATAAAATATATTTAATGCAGCAGTCAGTCAAAAATGGTCAGTACTAATAATTATTCGTTTATTGCATATTAAGCACATACTAATAAAGCATTCGAATGTGCCCTTACCTTCATGACGGCTTGCAACAATTTAAAAATAATTTGCACGTGTAATGAGTTTTTGCGCTTACATACAATTTTATATCATCGATTGGCTGGTTTTAACCAATTTTAAACTAGTAGGTAATTCTAACTGATAGTGGAATTTAAAGGTAAGCGTCCACCTGTCTGCATCGTACGCATCGGACGATCCCTTGAATAGAAAGTCACACAAGTGGGTCCACCTGTCCGTATCTGAATCTGTTCATTTAATACCTAAGTCCGATGTGTACGAAGCGGACAAGTGGACGCTTACCTTAAGCATGCATACGTGAATAAGCAATACATTTTGAAATATCCGTAGTAGAAGTGTGAGCCGGCTCGGCGAGTGTGGCAGGGCGCTGACCGTGGTGCGCACGTTACAGGCGGAGCGGGCTCGCGGCAGACGTACTCGTACGAGACGCTGGTGCAGTACGCCGACTCGCCGCTCAGCAAGCTGCCGCCCAGCGGCCTGGCCGCCTTCCCGCCCGAGCTGGCGCGCAAGGTAACGCTCAGTGCCGGCCGCCGGCCCGCCGCGCCGCCCGCGCGCGTGCTGGCGCCCTTCCGCGTGTGGGCGCCGCTGCACCGCCCCAACTACCTGGCCGCGCTGCTGTGCCGCAACTTCTACTGAACCGCTCCTCCCGCCCCTCCCGCCCCTCCCGCGCGGCGCGACCGTGGCAAATATCAGACAAAAGTTGAACTTCTGTTTGACATTTGTATAATACCGGTCCGCGGCGCGGCCCCGCCTCGCCCACACGCCGCGCGCGTGCCGCGCGCATTCCGCGCTGGGCCGCGCGCATTCCGCGCAGTGCCGCGCGCATTCCGCGCTGTGCCGCGCACACTGTACTCATCTTAAGCGCGCAAACGGCCCGCGCGGAATGCGCGTTTCGTGAGATGTGAGACCTGCACGCGTCCCGGCTTGCTTTTGCTTTCACCCGCCTTTCCAATGCTTGTGCATGATAGTGCATCATAGAAGCATTTTTTCTAAATAATCTCGAGGTACCTCATATTTATAGTTAGGTTAGTCGAAAATTTCTAGTCCCACGCATTTCTCATCCGTGTCTGGGCTCTAGCCCCCCATTAGCAGATTAAGCGTAACGCTAGATATAAATTATAAGCGATTCTTAAAGTAGGAAAAATGTTGATCTCAGTAGCGTAAGTTGTAAGTTAAAAATAAGACTGACGCTAGTATTACGTGGGGAATGGCCAATAACAAAGTTCGGGGTTGGCGACGAATAGTTTGCCACTCACCATTTCGAATGCCACTATTAACAACGTTTCGCTATAGACAACTCAACCGTCGTGCCAAACTGAAGACTGACTAAGAATAAGAATGACAAATAAAGCACTGAAATTCTTTAACGTTTTAGAAAAAAATATTTTTCATTATGGAATTAATGGAAGAATTTTTAGTACTAATATATAAAGGTGTTTATTGACAATATTGATATCTTTTACGCAACGTTATTTACATGAGTAAACAGTTTTGAAAGCTTTATTATGGATTTATTAACAATGATAATATAAATTTGTGACGTCTCTTTGTTCATGCTGCTCGTACAGAATGGGTATTCGAGAGGGGATCGCTACAGGTAGACTGTTCGCCTTTAAACTCGAGTGAAGTTCTAAATTGTATCTGTTGATTGTCTGTTCTGTTCATTTATTGTTATTGTCTTTATTTGAGTAAGCATTAAAATTACCAGTGTTATTTCAATACAATTGATTGTCAATTTATGGTTATAAAATATAAAAATTTCAAAATAACTTCCGTCTTTTGCCTGTTCTTACGCTTACCTCCTAACTAATCCACATTAAACTCTTAACCCTGCGGTGATCGGAACTTTCTTGTAAATAATCTCGCACAGAGTCGGTACGCTTACTGGAAACTAACACAACACTCGCTAGCATTAACACATTCGAAGTGCAACATGGAAGGCGTCCGTCGATAAATGTGCTATCGTGTCCGACAGAGTTGCCTGGAGTTCGACAGCGTCAGCTACTTGAAGAAGGTGCGCGCGGCGGGCGGCACGACCGTGGCCGCAGTGGACGCGCCCGACTCGCCCGAGCCCGAGTAATACGAGTCGCCGCGGTTCGCTCGCCTCACACGCAACTTTCACACAGCACTAAACACTACAGAATTCTTTCTAACGAAATAGGTAGGTGAGGTAGGCACATACTGTTACACGACATGCACTCATGCGAGCGAACCGGTCGATACGCACCTTATGGCAGCTGTGAAAACCGAGGCCGCTTCGGGCGCGTCCGTGATCCTTTATTGAGGGAGATGCGAGTCACGAGAGAGCGCCTCGCCACGTCGTCACGTCCGTCCTCTCAAAGTCAACTTTTATTTTAGCGAGCTTCACTCTCCAAACTAATATAGCAGATTTATCTTTGAAGTATTAGCACACCAAAATATTTATTTTTATAGTGGTGGGTGTAGTATACCTCATTTTTGTGAATATTTATTTCATAAATTAGCTGTGGATCTGAGTACGAAAAAATGTGATAGAAACTAAAAAATACATATAATTTGCACAAATCCACAGTCTTACGTTGATCTCCCATCTCAATGTTTTTATCTACTTTCCAACGTTTTAACATGAAACATTCTAAATGGAACATTTTTGATTACCTATGTCCTTTTTCGTCTTCAAACAACATTGATATTTTCATTAATTATTTTGTTGTATATATTGACTCTGTTAGTTTCGGATATCATAGTGATTCCATTTATTATAAGAAGAATGCATGCATTTCTTTCGTGTGTTTGTATACTCATTTTCAGACTTTCTAGTGTCTAGTCCTGACGAGTAGATGTCGATTCTCACTAAATCGTAAGCTTTTTTAGTTCTGAGGAAGCCTGCCAATCAATATATATAATTATAATAAAAGAGATTACATGTTATGGTTATCTTTAAATAATTTAAAATATTGTTATATTATGTTTGTTGTACCTACTATTAGAGCTTTTAAATAAACTTGCTGTGCACTAAACCAAATAATTATTGTAGTGAGTCCTAAAATATATATTATAAACACTAACGTAATTTTCGTGAATGTGTGGTTGCCAGGCTTTCTTTATCCTTGAAACGTTTTTAGTAAGCTATCTCCAACACCTAGTAAGCGTAATTCCGAAGTATCCTACCATAAAGGATACGATTTTAACTCCGTGTAGCAAAATTCGGTGTTAAACAATCGTCGGTGTAACCGACAAAGAATTATGTCACTCGCTCACCTTAAATAAACCGAAAGTATTATAAAATTGTTCATGTGCAGGTATTATTATAAAAGACTATGTTATTTAATTTAATTTACTTTGATGAGGCTAGCGAGTGATATTTCTTAATAACTAATCTTCAGTTGAAAAAAAAACTTTAAAAGTAATTGGTGCTTACTCCTCGGGGAAGTATTATCGTTGAATTTGTAATTAAAGATTTATGTTTACACATTTGTTTTTATATCATAGACGTATGGCTATAATTGTGAAAATTGATATACTAAATTTTCTAAAATAGAAGAGTTTTATTTCAAAACCTTTATGATTTAAATTAATCATGTCGTGTCTTATTTAAACTTAACCTATAAAACGCCAAAATGTACTATTTGCGTGATAAGATCAGTCGTTCCAAACACCCAGTTTAAATCACATGTGCGTAATTATTTTAATATACCTAAAAAATCATTCCTTTTGCAAACGGATACCAAAAGGCCTCACAGATGGGTAGTAGCGTTCAGGCGTCAGATATGGTCAAAGTAAAACAGTGTTATATATGTAATCAATTTTATATTTACAAAAGATAATAACACACTTGATTTAATAACTTATACCAACAGCAGCTACCGTCTCCACCAATGCAAAATAATTTAATAAAATCTTAAAATTGTAATTGAATGGGTGGTTTTTTTTTCAAGCTAGTTTGAGTATTTCCTAAGCTGTTCGTAGAAGTAGGTACTTACACAAAAATATATTTATTTATATATTTTTACTGTTTTCGGGACTCAATTTTGAAAGAAAAGAAAATGTAGAAAGTTCAGAGCTCGGCCGTGTTAGAACGGGTCACGGGTACCTACTTACTATCCTCCTAAATCGTTTTAATTTTGATTTAATATTGGGCTAACATGTAAACCAATCTTCAAAAACAACAAGACAAATTTGAAATCCACTCGTTTTCTTTAAAATTGAGCATGTTTCTATTGGTGATATTTTTTGACTTGTTGATTACCCTCACTGGCTAGAAAAAAAAAACCAGTATTTGAATGGAAGAAATATTAGTCCGGTCTATTTAGACATTCGAAGTTACATAAAGTCCCAACAAGCTGAATTTCTGTGAAGTTGTTCAAAACATAATTATAAACAATGTCTAGAAGTTCCCCATCATTCCCCTGTAAGGAAAAAAAAATATTCAAGGTCAAAGGTAAAAAAAATGAGTTTTTCGCGATTTTCAGCAAAACGGTAAGTTTTATCATAAAAGTACTTCAGACAAAAATTGTAGATCATAAAATTATCTATAAAAAATGTATCAATACTTTTTTTCTTACGAGCCACCGTTTCTGAGATATAACGATTCAAAAAGTTAAAAAAGTCGTTATCGTCATAATATGCACACGTTTCCACGCCACCTATGAGGTAGTGTACTTAGCGCGTTTTTTTTAACGTGGTTTCCTCAGATAGCCTACTCCACGGGTCAGTTCTGATCCTGTTTAATGTAAAACTATTGCAAAATAACGGAAAATTTCAAAGATTGGGAAAGATAAAAGCGATGTAAATGAAAAAAAAGTGTTGAAGTTTATTCGTCTTATTCGTAAGTTTCAAATTTTTGTTCTTCTTCTTGATCTTCTTCTTGATCTTCTTCTTGTTCTTCTTCTCCTGCTTCTTCTTCATCTTCATTTTGGATGCAAGTAAATTGCGACAATAGCGATGTATATCGCATGATACTTCGTCGGAGTCAAACGAATCCTCCATTGTTTGTGATTAAATATTAGAGCACGACCGGCCTTGACAATTATTGCTTGCCAGAAAGAACAAGACAGTCCGACTTTTTTGCAACCACATTTAGCACTGCATCCCTTTTTGCAGTTGCAAAAAATAGTGTTCAGCAGTTTTTCCGGCGCAGGTGGAAGTAAAGTTTGAACTGGCTCTAATATATTGTTGACCAACTTCCAACCCCAGTCTGTAGGGTCTAGCTGATAACCAAGCCACACTTGAACTTGGTAATATACTCGAAAAAGATGTTGGTGAGCAGCAACTGAGGTTGGAGGAAGACAAGCTAATTGAACTTGTTTTTTATTTTTAGTATTTTTAACGAAACATTCATATCGATGCTTATCTAAACAGGTAGTTTTTTTAGGAGCTCCGTACATAGAAAGAAGAAAGCGGATGCGCGGAGCGAAGCCACGCACACAATAGAACAAGAGACAGATGTCTCGAAGTTACACTGGCTTAAAGATTAAGGGACTGGGTTTCATTTTACCTGATATTCTTGTAGTTAAAAGTTATGTATATTTTATATTGTAAGTATAAGTTACAATGACCGATAGAAAAATATTTAAACATTTAATATATAAAACATATATGTATGTACACATATATATATTATATAAAATATTACAACTCTAGATGTATATACGTGGCGTACTCATGCATATTATGACGATAACAACTTTTATAACTTTTTGAATCGTTATATCTCAGAAACGGTGGCTCGTAAGAAAAAAAGTATTGATACATTTTTCATAGATAATTTTATGATCTACAATTTTTGTCTGAGGTACTTTTATGATAAAACTTACCGTTTTGCTGAAAATCGCGAAAAACTCATTTTTTTGACCTTTGACCTTGAATATTTTTTTTTCCTTACAGGGGAATGATGGGGAACTTCTAGACATCTACTATATAAAAATAAGTCGGGTTTTCCTTCCTGACGCTATAACTCCAGAACGCACGAACCGATTTCCACGGTTTTGCATTCGTTGGAAAGGTCTCGGGCTCCGTGAGGTTTATAGCAAAGAAAATTCAGGAAAAATAACAATAAATTACATTATTAGAGCTAAAATATACTAATGAAAATAAATTAAATTACATAAATCAGATGCAACCTTCATAGTCACTATGAAAAACTAAGACCAAAATTAGAGAAAAGTAAATGACAGATTGACAACTGACATGTCAGGCAAAAAGTAAATATTGAAAATTATTAAATTTAATATTTTATTTCAGCAAAATCATGGTCTAACAATCGAATAAGTCTACTATATAAAAATAAGTAGGGTTTTCGGTATTGTGTTCACTGTGAAATTGTGAAAAAAAAAAATAATAAGTTATTTCAAATATATTCTCGAGTAACTTTATTTATTAATAACTGAGTGATATTATTGAATATAATTCATTATTAATCTGTAATATATATCTATAATATAATCGCAAAATGTGTTGGTAAGCGCATAACTCATCAACGCCTGGACCTTTTGGTCAATTATTTTATTTAAATGTTCGTTGAAGTTCAAAGATGCTTTTTACGGCGAGAAAAAATCGAATAATTGCCGGAAAACCCCTAAAACAGCTCTTTTATTTTTCCCATACCAACGTTTTCTTTTACAATGAGCTTTATTGCTATTGTATAAAATTCATATTGAATTACAAGCACTCACTGTTGTTTAAACAATGTAGGTATGTTCTTAACGTCAAAGGGTCAATATGCACATTATAAGATATACCTACGGAGCAATCATAACCAATTTGGTGGTGAAATGATTTTATTAGTAGGAGATTTTCGTCAAACATTGCCAGTGATTCCACGATCAACACCAGCTGATAAACTCAATGCATGTCTAAAGTCCTCCAATTGTGGAAACATGTCAAAATACTTCATTTAAGCAAGAATATGCATGTCGAATTGCAAAATGACCAATCTGGAAACATATTCTATAAACAACTCATTGACATTGGTAGTGGCAAATTTTCTATAGACACGTTGACTGGCTGCATTAACATTTCTCAAAGTTTTTGTCAGTTTACTCGATCAAAAGATGAACTTATCCAGAAGGTGTTTCCAGATGTTTCTCAAAATTACAGGAACCATGATTGGTTGAGCGAACGAGCTATATTGGCTGCAAAAAACATAGATGTAAATGAATTAAATTTTAAAATGCAAGAACAAATTACAGGCGAATCGAGGATATATAAATCAGTTGATTCGGCTACTAACCAAGATGATGTAGTGAACTATCCACCAGAATTTTTAAACTCGCTGGATTTGCCAGGATTGCCACCTCACAATCTTCAATTAAAGGTTGGATCGGTAGTTATAATGTTGCGAAGTATCAACCAACCGCGTCTTTGCAACGGCACACGGTTAGCGATAAAAAAAATACTAAACAACGTGATAGAAGCAACTATACTGAGAGGAAAGTATAAAGGAGAAGACGTTCTCATACCGCACTGTATCTCAATTATTCCGAATGATGTGTCGTTTGACTTTAAACGACTACAGTTTTCAGTTCGGCTTGCTTTTGCTATGACCATAAACGAGTCCCAGGGGCAATAATTAAGTGTTTGTGGTATTAATCTGGAAAACCCATGTTTCTCACTGTGGTCAATTGTATGTTGCCTGTTCCCGTGTTGGAAAACCATCAGATTTGTTGGTCTATGCGCCAGATAATCAAACAAAAAACATCGTATATCACAAAGCACTACAATGAAAATAAAACTGATTTTTGTTAATAATTATGATTCACATGATTGACATTATAGGGATTACTTTTTTTAAATGCTTATATTTGTTTATTTAATTATATTTCTTATTCACAACGCCCTATCACCAGGGTGACGGTTCTGTTCAGGAGAATTTTTTGCCTCGACTATAAAATAAGTAGGAACAAAAAAATGTCACATTACAAATAATTTTGACAGGAATTTATTGCAATTTAATTAGGCAGTACGAAGTCTGCCGGGTCAGCTAGTTGTTTATAATTATATTTTGAACAATTTCACTGAAATTCAGCTTGTTGGGACTTTATGTAACTTCACTCTCATTTTTTGGTCTAAATAGACCGGACTATATTAAGTATGAAATAAAAGCTTGAATTAACTGTAAAATAAATACATATCTACATAATTCCAAAATGGAATGCATGATTAGTTCTATGACAAATACATAGCCCGAAATGCGAGGATTAGTAAAACTTACGTAATTTCCCCTCGGGAGCAACTGGACTGATTCGCAGCTGGACAGAACGTGTACAGTCCAGACACAAATAGAAAGACAATGACAGCGCGGACACTGGTGTCCTCTTGGGGTTTAATGAATTAAAGTCTTAATATTAGTTTTCTCCAACCAAACCAAAAGTTACAAATTGAGATTCGGTTTAGTAGTACCTACTCAAAACCAGTTCTCAATACAGCAGATTGTAAGACTGGCCTTTCTCTACTGTTGTGCCTTTGTGTTATATGACTTTCCTTGAATAAACACTTGAAACGACTGTACTCTGTCCAGTGACTCCAGTCGTTAATTTGTCAACTGCAAAACTGCCCAGTTGCTCCGGAGCGGTAATTTCACACGCCAAAAAAGCAAGCATGCAGATTAAAATTAGCAATAAAAATATTGTTTTTAATGCAGTTCAGATAAATATTAACGTAGGTAACAATTTTTTTTTTAATTCGAGTAGGGTGAATAGAAACAAAACTTTGAGGAGGGCATTCACGGTAGTTTTATCTTATTTATTTAATAGGCTAGCCTACAATTGATTACACAATACATTATAATTTAAAGGCATAAGAGGCCCCCAAATGTAACAATCAACTTTTAACTTACGTGAAAATCCACCTCAAAGTTTGTTTCTGTTTACCCTTTTGGGTTTAATTTCTTCATTTCCACGAGTCAATTTTTGCAAATTATTATTCGGACCAATTCTTCTATAAGAAAATTCTTAATTATACCAATTCTTTTTTCCGAATGCCTCTAGTACGATAGTACAAATTCGGTATTTTTGTAATAAGTACAGTCAGTAAAATGTTTTGGAAACACATTCATTGTGCGTGCAGCTAAGCTAAGCTAAGCCTATCATTAATAAAAAAAAAATAGGCATACCTAGGTATATTTAAGATGACCAAAGAAAATATAGTCGATGTCCGAAAAGGCACGACTGGCTGTTCACAATGGTGTGCTGGTACCTACACTAACGTATGGAAGTGAATGTTGGGCGTGGCAAAAGAATAAATGCTGTAGAAATGCGTTCCTTGCGAAGTATGTGTGGTGCAAAGAAATTTAAAATATTAACTAGGTATTTAATGTCTTAAATGAAAAGATGATGATTAATGATTTAAAAGAAGATGTAGTAACAAAATTGAAAAGAGTAGGTATGCTTAGATGGTTTGGTCACGTTGAAAGGATGGATGAAAGGCGACTAACGAAAGGTACAAGGCAGATGTAAATGGGAACGCCGGGATGGGACACCCTAGAAGGACATACATAGACCTTATTTGTGAGGTTCTTCAGAAAGGTCAGGTGCGTAGTACTCGCAACCGGCGTGTGTACCTATGACAACATGTATGAATGTAAACGAAGCAAAAGAAGTATGTAAGAATCGTAGCATATGGCGCTTTGTAGTTTCTGCCTACCCCCATGGAAAAAAGGCGTGAGTTTATGTATGTATGTATGTAAAGAAAACTTAATACGACTTTTGAAAAAATAGGCCTGGAATACCTATCACTAAATTCCATTACAGCCAGAATTTGTAAAAAAACAAATAGTTTATTTGTAAAACATAGGTTGATGGTCACATATGCAGGGTTAATTAGATCTCTATGTTTTGCCAGTATGACATACAAATATTATCTATTGAGTTATATTTTCTAAGGTTCAGAGCACTAAGAAGCTTTAATATTCTAAATGTATCATACGGTGAAAAATTTAAATGTCGCTTTTATTAAAATATTGTTCAATTAAAATATATTGTATTATTATAATTTATCGTTTAAAAGCTCGTCTATTATATACACTTCTGGACACATCTATTGGCCCACCTTGTATTTTCAGTTTCGTTTGGTCCTAGCTAAAATTTTATATTAAGCGGAGCAAAAAGTTTTTAAGCAGTTTTGAACCTGGCACATTCACAATTTCATTCAATAGTCTTTTTTTGAATTTCGAACACAGGATTTAAAGAAACAAAAGATAATTTGGAGCCTGTTTGTTGATATCAAACAATCGAATACTAAGAAAACTTGGTTTTATTGGTTTACTTGGATTTAATTCTTGAAAAAGAGGTTGATTTCTTTGGTTTTGCAACAGACATTACTTATTCTTAACATTAAGGTGAGGTTCTATCCATAATCTATGGATACTTCACCTGAAGTCGCCGCCCAAGCTGTGGCACTTATTCAGGCCGGACACAGCCAAAGAAACGTGAGTGCTCAACTTAATTTAAGTCGATCTGCGGTCCGAAATGTTTATCGGAGGTACCTAGAGACTGGCGGCTTTGGTCGTCGCCAAGGAAGGCCACGATTTCGGGTCACAACTGAAAGGCAGGATCGATTCGTCGTGACGACCAGCTTGAGAAATCGTCACCTTACCTTCATTGAGATACAAAACCAACTTCGCGACTTCCACGGAGTATCTGTGAGCGCTCGAACTGTTCGGAGAAGGTTAAAAGAACGCGATATGGTACCACACAAGCCAGCTAATGGGCCCAAACTAACGCGAGCCCACCGAACAGCGCGCCTTCATTTCGCACGTAGTCATTTAAATTGGACACAGCAAGATTGGAGCCGTCTACTCTTTTCTAATGAGTCTAAAATTGTGTTACATGGCAATGATGGAAGGAAGAAGGTCTACCGACGTAAGGGAGAGCGTTTCGCACAATGCTGCTTTGAAGAGAGGGTTGCTTATGGCGGTGGCTCATGGACTGTCTGGGGCGGTATATCCGCGAGCGGCAAAACTCAACTTGAGGTTGTTACAGGACGACAGCTGCCAACATTAAATGCTGAAAGGTACATTCGTGAGTGCTTAGAACCTCACGTGATACCATACACAGACTATGTGGGCCCAAATTTCCTTTTTAAGCATGATAATGCAAGAGCCCATGCGGCCGGCATCGTCAGGGAATATCTTCGGGATGTGATCACAGTTATGGACTGGCCAGCCAGAAGCCCAAACATGAACCCCATTGAGCACATGTGGGACGAGCTAAAAAGACGTGTTAGGGCTCGTCAGCCAGTTGCCCAGACGATGCAGGAGTTGAAAACTGCCATAGAAGAGGAATGGGAGATGATCCCTCAAAATTTCATAGAGCGGTTGATAAACTCTATGCCTAATCGTATGAGAGCTGTGGTAGATGCCCATGGAGGCAACACGCGTTATTAAATTAAACCTTTATTTGATAAAACATGTTTTTTATTCAAAAATCAATTGCCTTTAACAAGGCGCATATCCGACTTGTTAGGCGTAGCTCCATGTCGTATGGTATTCTGAATTCAAATTTAAAACAATACGATCGAAAAAGATGGTAAAATGTATTAGGTTTAAAACTGCATCAACAGTTTTTGTTCAATCTAGCAATCATATTTCGGTAGGGGCCATCGAAACCTAAACTCTAAGGTGGGCCAATAGATGTGTCCAGAAGTGTAGTAGCATTTGTCAATTAGAATTTTTTTGAAGGCAGCTTTAAACTTATGTACTATCTATAATTAGGAAAATGAGGCATTCGGAAAATTAAGAAATGCTAAAACTTTAAATTTTCATATGAAAGAATTTGTCCGAATAATAATTTGCAAAAATTTACACGTGCAAAATTAAAAAGGAACTAATCGCCGACACCAAAGTGTCACTTAGTACTTTTCATTAACCACTCGTCCCTCGCTATTTCGTCGCCATCTCTAATAGGTCACATTTACTCATTCGCGACCAATAAAACAAAATAAGGCATCATTCAGGGGTCCAGAAAATATCGTCCGTTCCTGTTGCTGCCCGCGCAAGTGTGAGACGCAACACCGGTTTTTTTAAATCTAATATATAAAAAAAAGTCTGAACTCAGTGATTGTATCTACATTGTACGTATGCATCGAATGTGACGAGTGGTCAACAAACCCAATATTATTATTTTGTTGTTAAATTTTCTATTGTATATTCTTTGCCGTCCTAAAACAACATTCACTTATTTAATCTCCAGCGTTGATAGACAATCTACGTGATATTGGCATAATTGTCTGTTTCATAAACGACAGTCAAGTTTATTAGTTATTTGAACTTAAATATTATTACCTTAATACTATGGTATGGTACCCCCTACCTAAAGGTCGATTTTCCAATGGCCAGATATTTTTAAGGCTTTTTTTTTGCTACCAATAAATAGAAATATTTACGACTAATATATCACAAGGATCTATTGTAGCGTGGATCAGAACTAACACCAATTCGAGACAGATTACAGAACACTTTTATCTTACATCTAAAATATAGAAGTATTTATAAACTTCGGTATACGTATTGATTTGAGCTCTAAAAATGCGCCATTTAACCATATTAAACAAAACCAAATGACCATAGGAATGTTATATTCCATGTGTTTGTTAGTATTACCCAAAATATGCCTTGATTTCACAAGCAGTGAACATTTGCTTAAATTATACATACAATTTACTAGCTTCCCTTACAATATAATATTCTATTACACCTCTAAAAACTGTACCTAGTATAAACAATAGCGTTTACAACGTGATGAGAACAACTTGGTTAACAACAAATTCAGAGAGGTAAAAGGCAAATACTTAAGACACGCAAAGTGCATGTAAAACTGGATCGTAAATACATTGATTCAATAATATTATTTTAAATACGTTCAGCCAATTTATCAGTAATATTAGCAGAACGTAATCTAGCGTGTTGCATTATGTCAGCAGAGAGATCGTCTACATTGGTGTATCGACATTTCTGGAAGTTAAATAAGTCTGCAATAAATCCTACTATTTCTGACTGGAAAGACTCGCACACGTCACGCAGACGTTCATTTGGCCCAAGGTATCCCCACACCAGAACTGGCAGTAAATGCTCGGATATCGAGTAGAAATGCGCCATGAAACCGTCTGGAAACTGCAGGTACCGTCGCTTAGCCTTTATAACAGACCACACTGCCGTTGTCAATGCCTGAAATAATCCGGTTATTAATTGTTTATACCTCGGCTCACACCTAACAACATATTTGAAAGCGAATTTACTTACACTTTCTTTAAATCCATCTGATAACCAACGATTGCGGACAACTGCGAGGACCGAAGAAGGCGGTGATGCGAGATCTTCGAATGCATCTAACAGAATGTAGTCCAGCACCACGTCGTAGAATGTCAAGGCCTGAAAATATTGAAGCAATTCGGTATATTTGCAACAGAGATTATTATTATTTAGTACTGAAGTAAAACTTCTTTTCGCACGCTTGACTTGTGTGATCAGGCGAGGCAAACGGAAGTTAAGAGGGAGATATAAGTTGGTAAAAATATAAAACGCAATTTTCGTATTCAATACACAGCCACAGTAGTGACCGTCAGGATGACTGGACCAAACGAGATATGTCCCTAAGACCATGTGCACTATTTAATACCTATTTGCTACTATTACACCTTTGCGTAAAGAAATATACGAAAGAAATAAAATGCCCAGCCATCCTGACATCAGGTTCGCTGGCCACTTCCAAGTTCTCATAGTTTTAGAGTTGTATTAACCTCGTTCTTAATGTTAATATTTACATTTACATGTCCGTAAGGATTGAGGAGCCGCATCAGATTTTTAAAATTTGATCTCACTATTATTTAGCAGCAATGTAATTTACAAGAAAATAGTGAAGTAGGTATTGTTTTTTCAGAATCCATAATACATTGCTGAACTGTGCAGATATCTTTAGCAGACATTTCTGCTAAATGTTAGTATCTCTGGCTTTAGATTTCGTTGAGATCTCAGGTGGCTACAGTCAAACGTATATAATTAGAATGTCAGGATTGAGGTGCCAAAGAAAATACTGCAAAAACAAACACAACACCTGCTAAATGATTATTATGTCGAATATATTAATTGATCGCTCACATCAAATAGAAATTCACCTCTTGAGTTTAGATTGAGGAGCCATATTAAAAGTATTGTATTTTCTTTCATTTTAGCGCTACAGAAGCTAAATTTTTAGATGGTAATATGCAAAATTGCTAGGTACTAAATGATACAAAATTTTCATAAATATTCATCTATTACTTAACGACTTCCAGGTGGCTCCTCAATTCAGACGTTTAGATTGAGGAGCCACTTTTGCATTAAAATTACTAGTGATATATTTTGCTGCTAAATCTAGAATTCGTGCTGCAAAATGAGCTACATTGCTGCTAAATAATGGTGAGATCAGATATTAAAAATCTGATGCGGCTCCTCAATCCTTACGTACATGATATTTACTATTTATTTGCTACCTTATTATATTAAGACATTGGGTATTGAGTATATTTTTCACACAACTTTACATGAAAAGTAAATATGAAAGATTTAACGTTAAGTTTAGAGAGTGCCTGCAAAACAATTATTGGCAATGTTATGAAACTAAGTCTTGGCGTAATTCATTTATGTGCAGGCGTTTTAATGTCTTTAATTAAAATAGCAGACGTCACGGGGTTTCACCCGCGTAGTTCCCGTTCCCGTGGGAATACAGGGATAAAAAGTAGCCTATGTCACCCGGGGATAGTGTAGCTTCCCAACGGTGAAAGAATTTTACAAATCGGTCCAGTAGGTTCGGAGCCTATTCGATGCAAACAAACAAACAATCAACCTTTTCCTCTTTATAATATTAGTAAAGATAACTTTTTATAGGAGTTTCAGTTGTGTATATGTTAAGGTAGAAATGGAACTTAATAATTTACTTTTTTGATTTAGTTAAAAATATCTTAATAGTAATGACGTTTGTCTCAAGTTTTTCTTTTAGTACCTATTCAACGAAGAAAACAGTGGAAGATCTGAGACGGGCATTTTATAATGTTGCGCATACGTTTACCCGCCAAGAGCATACTGCGAGATGGCAGCGTGGTGGTAAGGTGCGTGTAGGTTACGCACTGTACCACACGCACCCTCGCAGGTCGCTTCAAATTTAATTTGAATTCGAACGACTCCAAGACTCCCCAATAACAAGCCACCTATTGTCTTCTCTACTTATTATTTGTCCCTTTCACCCTACCTACATTTAAACTGTGTAGGGCACACCCGCACCCAAAACTAAGTAATCTGTACCTTAACTCCCTTAGTAGTAAGTTCACTTTCTATCGTGGCCCAGTTAGCTCCGTCAGTGGCCCATGACACCATTTCTTCGTACGCCACCAGGAATTCCTTTGGTTCCTAGTGAAACAACATGAATCTAAGAATTTTTAACATTTTATAAGTAAACCCCACAAAAAATGATTTTTGTTAGAAATGTTTGGTAGGTACCTTATCAGCGAACAGCAGTAGGTCTGTGAGCACCTGCCTGCCTGCGTCCACGAACCACGCCCACACCGCCGCGTCGCGGAACACCTGCGAGAAGGCCCCGCGCAGGCAGTGCAGCTTGCACAGGAACTCCGAGTCTGAGCCGCACTGCACCACCTCAGTGCGCAGCGTCCTGGACAAAAAAGACATTTGTATAAAAGCGAAAACTTGGGATTTCTTTAGCATTGTCAAAGTTTATTTAAGTGACTGATCTGTTGGTCTAGTTGTCACTAACTACTATTCCGGAGTTCGATTCCCACCCAGGACAAATGTTTGTGTGATGAACACGATCATTTGTTCTGTTTCTGGGTGTACCTAATAATTTATCTAGGTATAATATGCATATATTTAGAAATATATTAGTATGTTTATCAGTTGTTTAGTACCCATAACACAAGTTCTGCTTAGCTTAGGACTAAACGGCGTTGTGTGAAAGTTGTGCAATATTATTATTTAATTTGTACAGGAAGCGTACCTAAACCGTTGAATTTCACTATCTACCACTACTCATTCCAGCACACCAAAAATGGAAAAGCAAAACAAAAGGATTCCTACTATAAATAGGGTGATATAAGCGGTCTAATTTCTATCAGCAATCTTTGCTAGACCATCGACGCCATTGCGTAAATACTACCTACATAAAATAATTTATTATGTCCTTTTTCCTCGTTCGTCGGTCTATATTAATTACCCAAAATAGGGCAATTTGATAGGTCTGCAAAATAAATAACAAGAAAGAAAAATTGTTTACATTTGTACGAAAAAGCAATACTTAATAAAAAAAAAGATGTTCATAAGGATTGAGGAGCCACATCAGATTTTTTAAATCTGATCTCACCATTATTTAGCAGCAATGTAGCTTATTTTGCAGCACGAATTCTAGATTTAGCAGCAAAATATATCACTAGTTATTTTAATGCAAAAGTGGCTCCTCAATCTAAACGTTTGAATTGAGGAGCCATCTGGAACTCGGTAAGTAATAGATGAATATTTATGAAAATTTTGTAACATTTAGTAGCAATTTTGCATATTACTGTCCAAAAATTTAGCTTCTGTAGCACTAAAATGAATGAAAATACAATACTTTTAATATGGCTTCTCAATCTAAACTCAAGAGGTGAATTTCTATTGGATTGGAGCGATCAATTAATATAGTCGACATATTGATCATTTAGCAGGTGTTGTGTTTGTTTTTGCAGTATAGGAAAAAGTAAAATAGTAGAACAGAGTAAATTTTGTATACGAACGCATTTTCTTTGGCTCCTCAATCCTGACGTTCTAATTATATATATTTGACTGTAGCCACCTGAGATCTCAAAGGAATCTAAAGCCAGAGATACTAACATTTAGCAGAAATGTCTGCTAAATATATCTGCACAGGTCAGCAATGTACATATTTTGGATTCTGAAAAAACAATACTTTACTATTTTCTTGTAAATACAGTGTGTGACCATATTATACTCGTATTAATGAAACCAGGATAAGAAATGTATTAAAATTATATTTTCATAACAGATTATATCTATCGTACCTACGATTTGGTTATTTAGCTATCGATTTCGCTATAAGTTGTATTATATTGCTACTAGCTGTACCCTGCCACGCTTCGCTGTGGCACATTGTGATTGAAAGGTTAAAAAAAAAGATAAAATGACGTGTGGCACTCGGAGACTGCCGCGGTAAAGCTATTGCATAGCATTTTTTATCAACTCCTCTCCCCCTCCCCTCCCCCCTCTCCCTCCCTCACCCCCACATCAACCACGCCCTTCCCCTCACCCCTCCATCCCCCTCCCCTCACCCGTCCCTAACTTTCCCCTCCCTCCCCCACCCGGCTCCTGCCTCTTCCCCTCCCCCTTTCACTTCCCCTCTTACCTCACCTTTCGCCTACCCCTCCCCTCTCCTCCCCACTCCCCTACCCATCCCTTCCCCCGCTCCCCTCCCTATTCCCTCTCCTCATGATATTTCAAAAATCATTAAAATCATTAAAAGTTCTGCTATGACTATTAAAAAGCAAGGGTTGGTGATAAAAAAGTGCAAATTTAGATTTGTATGTACTTTTAGATGCCACATAATAAAAAAAATAAAAATGATCAAAAAAATAAAAAAATACATTTTGGGGTGAACACCACTTATCACTTCCAGGTTTGTAAAATAGATAGTAGCCGATTCTCAGGCTTACTGAATATGCATAAAAAATTTCATGAGAATCGGTCAAGCCGTTTCGGAGGAGTATGGGAACAAACATTGTGACACGAGAATTTGATATTTATAAGACTAGCTGTACCCTGCCACGCTTCGCTGTGGCACATTGTGATTGGATGGTAAAAAAAAAAAGACAAAATGACGTGTGGCACTCGGAGACTGCCGCGGTAAAGCTATTGCATAGCATTTTTTATCAACTCCTGTCCCCCTCCCCTCCCCCCTCATCCACCCTCTCCCCCACACTTCCCACGCCTCCCCCTCACCCCTCAATCCCCCTCCCCTCGCCCCTACCTCACTTTCCCCTCCCTCCCCCACCCGGCTTCTGCCTCTTCCCCTCCCCCTTTCCCTTCCCCTCACACCTCACCCTTTCCCTCCCCTCTCCTCCCCCTCTCATTCCCTCCTTCTCCACCCCCTCCCTTTGTCCTGACCTCCCTCCTTTTCCACTCCCCATCCCTCCCGCTGCCCCTTCCCCCGACACTCCCCTCCCTCCCCTGTCCCTCCCTCCCCTCTCACAATCTGCCCCCTCCCCCTCTCCCCCTCCCACTCTCCTTCTTCTTCCCTCTCCTAGTGATATTTCAAAAAGTCATTAAAAGTTCTGCTATGACTATTAAAAAGCAAGGGTTGGTGATAAAAAAGTGAAAATTTAGAGTTGTACTTATGTATTTTTTGATGCCACATAATAAAAAAATAAAAAAAATAAAAATTATCAAAAAAATTAAAAAAAAAAAGTTGGGGCGAACACCCCTTATCATTTACAGGTTAGAAAAATAGATAGTAGCCGATTCTCAGGCTTACTGAATATGCATACAAAATTTCATTAGAATCGATCAAGCCGTTTCGGAGGAGTATGGGAACGAACATTGTGACACGAGAATTTTATATATAAGATAATAGAATAAATGAATATTGGCTAATCAGCCAGTACTAATCAATACTTATACAAATTTTAGAATCGTAATCATTGTAACAGAACATCTCATCTTTCGGTGTAAGATAGTGACATTTGTAGTGGCCTGTGCCAGTTTCGACAATTGCAGGAATAAATTCTATAGCACCTACTTATTTATATGATTTATTTGAAAATATTACAAATTCTGGAATTTCTCTCACTCTAAACTTTTCACAACTATTTAGTTCATATGAAACTGTGTTTGATAGAGTATATTTTATAGAGTTTGATAGAGTTATTAGACACAGTTTGGTTGTTACAAAACGTACAGTCGGGTTTTTTCTTCAGCGATTAAAGTTGCATCTTCTAAACCTTGGATGCCAAAAACAGAAATTATGTTCAAATTCAAAGGCAAAAATGCGATCTGCCTGGATACTAAATAAATATTATTGTGTGTAGGTATTATTGTGGTACCTACAAATTAATATTTCACCTAACGTAAGTGAAATATTAATTTGGGTACCCCTAAAATGTGGTCACCCTACACACTGAATTTACAAGAAAATTGTTAAGTATTGTTTTTTCGGAATCCAAAATATAAACATTGCTGAACTGTGCAGATTAGATTTAGCAGACATTTCTGCTAAATGTTAGTGTCTCTGGCTTTAGATTCCGTTGAGATCTCAGGTCGCTACAGTCAAACTTATATAATTAGAACATCAGGATTGAGGAGCCAAAGAATATGCGTTCATATACAAAATTTACTCTGTTTTACTATTTTATTCCTATACTGCAAAAACAAACACAAAACCTGCTAAATGATCATTATGTCGAATATATTAATTGATCGCTCACATCCAATAGAAATTCACCTCTTGAGTTTAGATTGAGGAGCCATATTAAAAGTATTGTATTTTCTTCCATTTTAGTGCTACAGAAGCTAAATTTTTGGACGGTAATATGCAAAATTGCTACTAAATGATGCAAAATTTTCATAAATATTCATCTATTACTTACCGAGTTCCAGATGGCTCCTCAATTCAAACGTTTAGATTGAGGAGCCACTTTTGCAATAAAATAACTAGTGATAAATTATGCTGCTAAATCTAGAATTCGTGCTGCAAAATAAGCTACATTGCTGCTAAAAAATCGTGAGATCAGATTTAAAAACTACCTAAACCTGTGGTTTCTCTAGTTATCAGGAAGTTACTAATCCAAAAGAAAAGAAAAGTATTAGGGTAAGAGTCTTAGGTACAAATTTGCTATTGGTAAAGAATAACAGTAAGAAGTTCCTTTAGGGTAATTTAATTTCATTGCTCTCAGGAGGACAGTTCGATAGGTTTACAAAATAAATCCCCATATTATTGAAAAATAGTTTACATTTGTAAGTACGAACAAACAAAAAAACTACCTAAACTAGCTCCTTTTTGGTGGCAGTAAGCGCAAGGGCTGAAAGTCTTCGTATTTTCTGACCAAGCAGGTCTTAGCGTGCGGGTTTAATAACAGCAAAAATATCGGAAGTTGCTGTTGCTGCTAGTAAAGCTTAAAATGAAGGCAAAATTAGGAATAGAATAGAATAGAATACTCTTTATTGTACACCATAAAAACTAGGCGTAGGCGTATTAAAATGCTGTAAAAAGTTTACCTGTAAGGGATACCTATTTCAAACTGTTTTACAGCGGCCTGGTATAATTCCAAGTTTTCTAATTCTGGTAGTGCTTCTGTTAAATCGTCAAAGTCTCGTAGGTCAGCAACCTACAATAAAAATAAATATAATGTAAACGTAGGTAGGTCATAAGATGCGCCCATCGTACTCTGGGTAATCCCGTAACCACCAACCTTGATTCTAATTAATAGTTTAATCAAAGTAGGTAGAGATCCCATAACACAAGACCTAGATCCTAGTGCGGGATTCAGTGTCACATCTAACCAGTGTACAGGTACCTTCTAATAAATTAAATGTAATACTTTAGCTAGAGCTCAAATTGGTAGGTACCTGATCCTCTGCGGAGGCAAAGGACTCTGCGCTGGAGTGATGGTCGCGGCGCGTGTGCTCGGAGCCGGTGTGCGTGGACAGCAGGCGCGAGCGCCCGCCCGGCGCCGGCCCGTCGCGCGCGCCGCCGCTCTCCGACCGGAACAGCACCGAGCGCTGGTCCAGGAACAACAGCTCGCACCGCTCCTGTAGCGACGAAACGCATCAGCAACACCAATTTCGAAAATATACTGTGATTGTTATTATTAAAACATTTATTGCGGACAATACATATACATACACACAATCCAAATAGTGTTAGTATAACAAAGACTTATTGAACTACGTTAGTAAAACTTACAGATCTATTAAGTGCAGTGTAATGTCTACACAGAATGTTTCCATCACACTTGCACATGTGAAAAGGCATCGTTTGAGATAAATATGCCTCTAATTACACAGTTTCACTTTTTAGGCAACCAATAAAAATCACCGCTGTCAGCTGGGGTATCCTCTTTGTTACAGCCATGACGCAACAAAATATTTACCTATGTTTTAGTTTCTATTGTAAATAAACTAAAGCCCCGTATTCATGGTAAACATTTGTTTAGCAACAAAGTTGAATCAACGTGTTGCGGAGTTGCTGTCAACATGTTGCTAGCAACACTGTGTGTTACAGAGTTGTTAACAGCTCTCGCTCGATGTGTTGCGGTGTTTACGCTCATCGAGCGTGAACACCGCAACACGATGATTCAACTTTGTTGCTAAACAAATGTTTACCATGAATACGGGGCTTTACTGTCTTCCTTATACTTTGGCTCATCAGTAGGCAGAACTCTGATTGTGGAGATTAGTACAGTCGAGTTCATTAATATATTGGCACTGTCAAGGATTCAAAATATTGTGAGCGTTGGAAAGCTCAATAAATTCTATAGAACCTATAGATCAAAAATATGTCCTCATGTGAACCGTTCAATAATATATGCTGTGCATTGTGCAATAATATGTGATCATGAACAGTTCAATAATATGTGATCATGAACGGTTCAATAATATATGCTGTGCATTAGGCAAAAATATGTGATCACCCTTTTCAAAAATATAGTATTGGCTTTTATAATATCTGAGCAGGAAAAGCTTCTTAATTATCTCTACATGCATGGGAAAGTCAATCATTTGCTCGAACAAATAAGATCTAGTTTACATTGTTACAGAAATGACAGTAGTTTCCATTGTTTTAAGCGCGTTTGCGTTTGTTTTTTAAATGAGTGTCTTTCAATCGTTGAATGACATGTGCGTCAGTTATAATTTGATTAGAAAAACATTTAACATCATTTGAAGTTAATCTAGCCAGTGATAAATGATGTAGCAAACTCCTTGACCATGCAATTTTAAGATTCATCATTCAGAGTAAAATTATCTTTATAACGTAAGTAATAAGGTTGAATTTGAATTACATTTACTTGTTTAGATATTATTGTATTTATGTGTGCCAAAGAGATTTATAGTTTATTGAATGTCTTTGATGTGTGCATACATAATTGTGAATCCTACAATGTTCAGATAATATGATCTTAATGTTGTTCATATAATAATGTGCTTTTGGCTGTATACATGTTACTGAGAAAAACCAGTCACATATTAATGAATCTAAATCTTGACCACAATTTAATGATGCTTTAGTTGTCACAATGTTATGTATTTTTTTGACGGTCATATATTTTTTAAGCCTGAAAGGGCCAATATATTAATGAACTCGACTGTACAAGCCAAGAGAGACTTATATCGGTCTGTGGTTAATATGATGATTACCTTCATCAGTTTAGTTATGTCATCGCGGTTAAAACAGAAACGGTAGATACCTGCAAAAGGTAGGCGTCTTGCAGTAGGTCCTGTATCTCCCGGCAGAACTCTGCCTCCTCGGGCGACGTGAGCGCCAGCGTGCCCGACACACCGCCGCGCGCGCCTAGCGAGAACGCAGCCAATGCGTCCTCCCAGTAGTTTATACTCGTCTCTAACGCCTCCATGCCTGGAACATAACAAACATTATATGACATTACCAACGTGAAATAATACTTATACTTACCTTCCTAGTTAGTTAGGTTTTGGTATACTTAGGTACTTAATATCAAGTTTTCACTTGGTTTTCTTCGCTAGATTAATTTTAATTACCTACGATAACAATTATTCAGAGCCGACTTTGTTGTGCTGACACCAGAGCCCTCTTGTTTTTTAAGGAATAAAAACACATGAAATTGAAATTTCTAAAAACGTTATATTTTTTTAACTTTTCATCAGAACGCCTCGTTTGTGAATGAAATGTACATAAGTACAATTATTATTACCAATCAAAAGATTTTGTTAACTACATATGTATACCTACTTTTACTGATTTTTATACAACAATAATCAGAAATAATTTTTATCTTAATAACAAAAATGTCAGTTTGTTATCGCTCAGGTTATGTTCGATCAGGATTTTTATTTTGGCAGCAGTGGAAAATACTTATGACGCCCAGTAACTCGCTTCTGTATCTCTGTGCAGTGTCACTCTTACCAGCTAACGATAAGGTACTATAAAGAATGTCTTGAGTAAGAAAACATAATGTGTCATGTCTTATACATTTTTATGTTCTAGTTTTGTGTACTAAATATTACATTTCATTTATAATTGTAATATTTAGTACACAAAACTAGAACTGTTCCTCTTCAAAAAGTATAAGGTACTTTTTGAAGAGGAACAAAATTCAAAATACAAAATTCTTCAATACTAAGTTATTCTTCGATACAAAATTTTTCTTACACCTAAGATTTCTTCAATACATTTTTAGCATTGACTGTAGGTAGTCAGTACCTACAGTCAATGCTAAAAACTAAATTTAATATGCTAAAAATAAAATTTAGTTTAATAAAATACCGAGTAGGTACTTCTATTTCAATTTTCAACTGGTTCGATTCCCGGTTTAGTTAAGCTTGACGAGAAATCTGTGAATGCAGTTTAGAACAATCTATCGTAAATTGTTTTATTTCTGGACCCTACAATCAAGTGATTTATGTGAAGGTAACAGATGATACAAAAATAAAAAGTTTTAAGTAAGTATAATGATTATTTATTTGAGATAAAAATGTAAGTTGATATAAATGTATGAATTAGTCGTACAGATTCGTACGGTTTAATTGATATCAAAATAGTTACAAAGAGAATAATAAATTATGTTATACATATTTATTAGTTATCAATGCGACGTGTACCTACTACATTAGACGTCTAAGTATTTAAAAATATTTATGATTAAAAGTGCTCTTTTCCGGTTCCACATGGACGAAAGTGCAAACAAAAGCTACTAATTATATTATGTGTCGGATTATAAATTTTCGTGTAGGATAAAAATAGCCCTTTTAAGAAGTAGATTATAATGATTACAATGGTTCTTAAATAATTATCCTTACCTATTTAAAACTAGTGGTCGACCGTTTAAGCTTTCGCTACCAATTTTGTACCTACTCCACAATACATTAGTAAGGAGGTACCTATAGGGCTAAGATTAACAAATGCCTATATGGCGGCTTTTTCCGAAAAACGTGGATGAAAAAAGTTGCTATTTTTCTTAGAAAACGGTCGTAATGCGAATTTCTTGACTTAGTGCACTACACTACTTAATTATACGCGCATTATTCTTAATTTATCAGGCCCCGAGCGGAAGCCGGCTTCCGACTTCATTAAAATAAAGTTTTCGGAAGTCTGAGGCAGTGGTGGTTTTGTTTCACTCATTATTGGCCACCGACTTCCGGTACTAGAGTTACCTTATTGATTTATATTATAGTCTTCCAAAAGTTGAAAGAATCATTGAAATCGGTTAACAATTGCTAAAGAAGTTTTTAAACATGAAACTATACATTTCTGCAGGTTCCCTTCTAAAATAGGCAGGCATAACGTTATGTTATGGAAATACATAAACCATGCACAGACATGTGACTGTAGCAATCGCGAGCTATTATGCGTTGAAGAGTTCCGTTGCCTGTCTCCTTCATCAGTTTTTTTTCACCAAATGACACCTTCTAAATGAAGATGCTTTATTTGTTACTAAAAATTGGTATGTGTGTACCTATATTATTTGAGAAGTTTCCTCAATTCCTTGAGGATCCCATCATCAGATGTGAGTTTTAATACAAATGGGGCCAATCTGTTAGTTGTATACTTAAAAAAAAATAATTGAAAACGGTCCATAAATGACGGATAAATGAGATAGCAAACCTTAAAAAAATCACACTGTGCCAAATGTCATTGCTTTGCTTGGTACCTACGAAATATATCACACCAAGTAGTAGCCAGGTGAACAGCTGCATAGTTTTCGGGAAAACAGTACAAGTATGTGAAAGTATTGTAACAAAAAAATTCATTCACCACTCAGTGATGATCAGTACAATAATAAGTACCGTAAAAAGGGGTTGATAGAAACTCAAGGGTACATAGAAACAGAACTATGAGGAGGATGTTCACAAAGTTACAAGTCACATGTTAAAAACGAGGACTCTAATGCTTTTAAATTGTTGAAATAAATATTTTCAACACCTGGTTAGTTTCAAATAATATTAAACTAGCATAAAAATCCTCCTCAAAGTTTTGTTCCCATTCAAACTTGAGTTTCTATCCACCCTGTTTTACCCGGAAGGTACTTATATACATACAGGTAAAAGTTGGGATCTCAATTCAATATTCCACTGGTTATACAGTCAAAAAACAAGTGCCAGAGACCAAAATTATATCCCATAAAAATATTTTGCTGTTTTTAGTATCCATTATACAGGATATATTTAATTTCCACAAAATATATCTGCCCTCATATCTCCATTTGCTGGTAGTGGGTGTAAGTGTTCTACAGCCTCTTGTATGCCACTGTTTAAGTCCTGCACTGTCCCTGCGATGGCTGTGAGGGCATCTGCAATCCGTTCGTCCAGAGACTTATGCCGTTCCTCCTGAGTCTTCATCACACAGGCCATTGACTGCAGTGCTTCTGCCATTCTTTCCTCTGCTGCTACTCTACGTTCTTCAAAGAGTGTCAACCATTTTGGTGGTGGGGAAACCTCGTTGTCTTCATCACCTGAAATATCAAAAAATATGTTTTAAGTACTTATTGTAGTTTGGTAAATAATACATACATACATAACGTCACGCCTATAATCCCCAAAGGGCTAGGCAGAGGTGTACCTAGTACACCCATATTTTGCCAGTTATGTTTAAGTCCCATAGAGAGGAGATAATAGAGGGCGAGCCTATTGCCATCAATTGGGCACGAATTCAGACTCCAGGCTGCTATTGAGAAATTCTAGATGGAAAGTCTCAATAACACTTTGCCCGACCTGGGGATCGAACATAGACCAACGAGGCAGTGGTAAATATTATTATATTATATTATTACCTATAGGTGACCTAGGCGGACTAAGCTCTCTGCTGGGACTCCGTGGTGCACGCTGTACTTGGAGGTTTCTCAAAGGTTCAGAATCAGAACCAGAGTCATCATCTTGTAAATTATCAACTTGTCTGGGTGATGAGACAGTTGCTGTCCCTTTTCGACATAGTTCCAAAACACGCACTTCTAAATCATTGAGTGGTGCGCATCTCCTAGAACTTTCCTCAGATCCAGACCGTAGTCTTCGAGCATTTGATGCCTTTTTACGACACTTGTGTCGCCATTCAAACCAATACTGAAATTAATATAGATTTTAATAAGTACTTACGAATAACTCAAATTAAGTACAGAATATTTTATTAAAAATTAACAAAAACTGTAACCAGGGAACCTACTTTCTTCCACCCATCAGGGGTCTTTAATGCCCCTGACTGTACCGCATTCAGTTGTTTAGCGAGCACTGCCCACTTATGCCGCGTCTTCTGATGAGACACCGGCGCCCCAGGCAGCAGGCCTTTAGACATGTATCTATGCTCTTCTAAAAAGTCCATAAGGATCTCTAACTGCTGCCTTAAAATGCGACGAGGCGGTGCCATCTACAAATATAAAAATTAAGTTAAACTTCTAAAATATTTATACAAATAAAATACTAAACTAACCTACCTAGTTTGACAAAGAAATATTTGCGTAAGCAAACAATTTTATTAACATAGCGTTTCATAGAGCCAATGTATCCATGTTTTTACTTACCTTTATTTCTTACTCAAATAATAACTGACTTCAAAAATACACTCAAGAATGTTTCCTTCAAGATGAAGAAAATTTTAATCGCGCGCTATTTACATTTGACATAAGGAATTTCCTTCACAAAAGCAACAATAACAAGCGACATGTAATGGCGACTATGCGACAAGTGCGATGAATAAGATAGAGAGTAGCGTCGGTTGCCCGAAGCGCGTTCCCTTTATCGATTTTGAGTTTTTTTTTTAAATTGAAGTTTTAATATTTACTATATAATGAGTTTACAAAAAGGAACGTAAAACAACTGTCACACTGTCCTCTAAGAATTTGACCGCGTTCGAATAGAAATAGAATAGAATATTTATAATGTTAATGTTACCAGTACCACAAACAACAACAAAAACTAATATTCATTCTCCTTGACCACAACGAACTTATCAGTGAGAATACAGATGGCGTTAATTTAAAAATGCTTCTCACGAAATAAGCTACGTTTTAGAACACTATTAGGAAAATGTTTATGTTACAATTTTCACCCAACTATTCTAATTTATCATTTACTTCATACTACTTTATCATTTACTTTATACTTTGTAAAATAAAACATGAGAGCGCCATCTTGTACCGAGTAGCGGAGTCTTTTAGACACCGCGATCCTCACGTGACATTATCACTAACAATAAAGGCAGAATCCCATTCTTGATATTTGTAAGGTGTAAGATTGAACAAGAAATAAGTTAGGTAGGTAGATAATAATTTTAATTTGTTTGTGAACCTTTGGATGTTTTGGACGTTTACCTACAGCTGTGCATGTAGGAAAGTTTACTAGGGTCCTGTCTCGTAGGTTCCCATCACAGACCATAGCATGCTGCATGGCTGTTATGATTGATGTAATTGCTTCCTATAGACTTCTACATTTTGCAAAATAGTGTGGCTTGAGCCGTTCTATCAAATGAGCTCACTTCTAGCAAGCTCATTTGATTGCACGACTTATTAGTAGAGACGCCAGCACGTCAAGCTACCGTGCCTCTGTTTAAAACAGACAAACAATTCATTTTAATTTTACAAGTTTATCATATTTTTGAATCACTAAAGCTCGAGCATTTAACTAACCACTACCTAGATTAAAATAATACCATTTAATGAAAGCAAGGTACCTACTTAGGTATATATGCGACATGCAAATCTGTGTCTGGGTTCCGTTCCCGAAGCAGTCAAGTGTCAGCTTACCGGCTTACGACCGGCACACTACCTAATTAATTTACCCGGAATTTCACTTATTAAATTCACGAGTACCTAAACGTTACGATCAATTTAGCCTTGAGTTAAGACGATTAAAATAAAACCTTGCTGTGCAATCAAATAATTACTTAGAATATTCTGTGTTTGCTCTTTAGACATCACTTTGTTATGATTTAGGAATATGTAGGAAGGTACAATAAAGAATTTTACATATCTCTTGCTCTGTAAGTACACCCTTACACCCCTGAATGCCGGGGTGTATGACTATCATTACAGCATAGGTTTTGGAATTTGAAAAAAGAACTGTCATAGGTACTCATACTGCACGAAGAATATTTTTAAAAAGTTAATTTTTTTTTCTCGGTATCGATTAATTACTCGAATCGGAATCTAGACAATTTATTTTATAAAGATTTTATTTTAAATATGGAACTATTTGTTTCCACATCGTATGTTAGATGGAATCGATTTAAAAATCAAACTGGCCAGCAAGATTTGACGCGCTTGCGTGCGTGAAAAAAAAAGGCAGTCTACTAGTAGGCGCGAAAGCATCGCGAAAATAATTAATTTTAATTAAATACACATTTTTTTCTTCTTAATAAATGTTCATTGAAACCTGCTGTCTTGTTGTTTACTTACCTCACAATCGATATGTAAAGCAGAGTATTTATCTCGGGCGTAAGCATCAATTGCATACTCGGGTTAATTAGCGCCTTCGCTTCGCTCAGGCGCCAAAAACCTCGTATGCAATTGATGTCATACAGCCCTTGGTTAATAATCTACTATTACATATCTCTTGCTCTGTAAGTACACCCTTACACCCCTGAATGCCGGGGTGTATGACTATCATTACAGCATAGGTTTTGGAATTTGATAAAAGAACTGTCATACTCATACTGCACGAATAATATTTTTAAAAAGTTAATTTTTTTTTTCTCGGTATCGATTAATTACTCGAATCGGAATCTAGACAATTTATTTTAATTAAATACACATTTTTTTCTTCTTAATAAATGTTCATTGAAACCTGCTGTCTTGTTGTTTACTTACCTCACAATCGATATGTAAAGCAGAGTATTTATCTCGGGCGTAAGCATCAATTGCATACTCGGGTTAATTAGCGCCTTCGCTTCGCTCAGGCGCCAAAAACCTCGTATGCAATTGATGTCATACAGCCCTTGGTTAATAATCTACTATTCTATCTGTCTACCTATCAATTATTATTAACACAAATACAAAAAGTGCAAAAAGGCATCATTAATATCCTATCATTAAAAGGCATCATTTATATTTTATTATATCATCAGGGGGTCGAGTCAGCTACCTATTGCAATCGTGTCTCAATGACCGGTCAATGATCGATTTTTGACGTATAACGTCAAACTTAAGACACATTTCCCATACAAAAACTGTCAAAGTTGTCAAAATATTCGATCAATGACCGGTCATTGAGATAGGATTGCAATAGCAGACTCGAGCCCCTGATCTCTTAGTCAGTCTCTCTCAGACGAGATAGAGGATACGCCGCCAAATTCTTCACCAAATTACAAAATTACAATAAAAGTGGGTAGCTGTTTCGAAAACCGCTTGCGTATTGGTCGACGTTCCTTCCCTATCAATTAGGTAGGTATCTAAAGCAAGTCAAATCCGATTACATTTCTTACGCAGGTAAATGACGCTTCAATACTGTTTTTCTGAATGTTATCTATACAGCTTGGCAAAAAAGTGTAGAAACGGAACTAAATTTTTGTCTGTTGGCAACATTTCCAAAATAATGACATCTCATAATAAACAAAGTTCATGATTTCGTAAAATTTTAATTTCGACCACCAAACGTTGATTAATAAAGGTAAAAAGTGAAGAATAATGAATAAAACCATTCGGAGTGCTGGCAGGGAGGTTATAAGGTGTACAGGCGATATCTGGCGGAACATGAGGCCCAAACTATTCTTTCTGAATTTCACAATGTTTACCAAAGAACCACTGTTATGACAGGTAAGTAAGAGTTTGTTTTGTTGATTTTAGTTGAATCAAGTGTTAATTGATGAATACAAAGCTATATTAATTTGATTGCATAAGGAATAATTAGAGATTTGAAACAAAATATGTCGAGCATATAGGTTATGTTTACATTTTTTCTGCATTACTCTGGTATAGCGCGCTGAGATAAATTGATACTTTGGTGACTTGACTTTTAACTCAATGAAAATTCAATTTCTACGTAAATTATACTTTAAGTGCGATATCAAGGGAGAGAATTATTTGTTCTAGCGTTTGCATTAGAAATGTAAAAGAAACTGACGTACCATAGTCTAAATCTATTATTTAATTCAGGGAAATCGTTCTAAGCAAAATCGTGCTGGAAGGAGATAAACAAAAGGGTATTTTCTACATCCGGCTTATTAACAGTATGTGATAAAAATGTTTTACTTTTAATATTGTTAGGGATAAATGAAATATTTTGTCTTTACAGGAAGCAGCTAAACGTGCATTCCAAACTACTACCGAGGAGGATTGGAAGAACTCGTGCTAACATGTAATAAAAATAGAAAAGTATTACTGGAGAAAAAAAATAACTATGAACGAGGAAATAGAGTGATTAGTAATAAATCTAGAAGATGATAGCAGGCATGTGTGTATGACAACATGTATGAATGTAAGCGAAGCAAAAGAAGTATGTAAGAGTCGTAGCATATGGCGCTCTGTAGTTTCTGCCTACCCCCATGGGAAAAAGGCGTGAGTTCATGTATGTATGTATGTATGTATGTATGATAGCAGCATCACCTCTGAACCTGAACATGACTCAGATGAGTTTGCAGCCTACGTGTTCGGGGTAGAATATTTAGAGGAAGATTTACTAGAATAAAATATAAAAATTATGTTATACAATGTAATGTTTTCTTTTTTTATAATTCCTAAACAATGTTGTGAACTCAGGAGTATTTACCCAATTTGTTATTTTAAGGTAAGTAATCAGTTGCGTGTCAAGAACACGTCCTTGTTGAATTAATTCCTGATTTAAAAAAATAATACATAATTAGATTAATTTGTCTAAAAAACAGCTAAGTA
Source organism: Euplexia lucipara (assembly GCA_921972225.1). Taxonomy (NCBI): domain Eukaryota; kingdom Metazoa; phylum Arthropoda; class Insecta; order Lepidoptera; family Noctuidae; genus Euplexia; species Euplexia lucipara. Next base: position 17,370,574 of record OV179146.1, read on the forward strand.
TCAAGACTAGGTTGGTACGCTATGCGGTTGCTACGGGTTGCCATACGAAGAGCACAGTGGCGCCTCCATTATTTTCTACTCTTTTTTGCCAAGCTGTAAGTATGTACACAGGCCAGCACATAGGGTGACCAGATGGAAAAACAAAAGTCCGGAGAAAAGGCCTGATTTCCATTGAAAAATCCTGAGATTTGTTACAGTTTGAGAATTTTCTCTCAAACGTAGGTACCTACTTTAACAATTTAAAAAAGTCGTAACATTGCCGTTTTTATACACAGAGGATCTAGTTTTATTAAAGAGATTTTTTATAAATGTAATTTAAGCTGTATTTTATTGAAAATCCTTAGATTTAATGAGATTTGCAAAATACGGCCGCAATCCTGAGAGCAATCCGAAAATCCTGAGATATGGTAACCCTACGAGCACATCAAGCCCCAATGTGTCAAACTAGTTTAGTTTTTCAATTTTATTACAAACAAAAAAAGGCTCATGTTCAGTTGAGAAAATTTGACAGTTTGGTGTAGATTGATGTGCTGGCGTCTGTACCATTAGATATCTATACGAGCGTATTTTTTCACAGCTATGGACTTGCCTCGGTCACATGGACTTGTGAATTCGGAGCCTCCAACCGGTTTCGAATAGCTACATGATCGATAATACCTAACTAACCAGACCCTCTTATTATTAGGTACTTCTATGTAGATAAAATCATTCTGCAGCATGTAAGATTAATTAGTTTGCTATTTAATTGATTATAGGTACGAAACTGATAAGTCTAATGGCTATGTATTTATTTTTCCGGAATCCTTCGTGTATAACTATAGATATGGTTATAATTATATATGAGTTGGTTGATGATGCTAAGCGTTTGTTATTTTAATTCCGTAACAATTTGATCACAGCTCCAAACTGTCCGATCCAACGACGAAGGTTTCACATGAAAAGGTTAAGCCGTTTTCTGCGAAACCTTAGCAGGTCAACTAAGTTATGTTCTTCATCATAATTTTCATTGGCTACATAAATAGTGCCTACCTAATGTATTAGCAAAATATTACACTTGAAATCCCAAATATAAAGTCTTAACGGAAATCACCGCCCACTTGACTGAAGAATGTTCTGATCTCCTCATAAGCTGGCGCCAACGTAATTTACCTACCTATATTATACCTACCTAACACCTACTAGGTACATTTTTTTTGCTGACATAATATGATCGTTAATATAAGAAAACTTGCAATGAGCAAGGCGTACGTACTCGTGCGCTAAAGTTCGACTACCTTGGTAAGAAAAATATTTTTTCATTTTCATTTTCTTTGATTGTCTTTTTGCCATAATAATATAATTATTATAGGTATTATTATTGCAAATGATTTCTTTTCATCAACAAAACTTATTTCAGACTTTTCGCTGGCAAACTTCGGAGATAAAAGAGGGAAATGGTATTTTACGGAATTTTGTAAGCCAATAAATATGGGACATATACTTAGGTACACAAAAATATTGTTTATGATTTGCGTTGCATATGAAGCTTAGGTATGAAAACCAATTTGAACGAATAAATTCTTCGAGTAGGTAGTTATTGAAAACAATTAGACAGGAAAGAGAGAGAGATGGACAGAGAACAACGTCTAGAAAGAGTTAATTTCAATATTTTATGATAACAAAAATTTAATGTTAAATCCATACTTACTTCCCAAAATGGTCTGTCAGCTAGACACGGTTTTGAAGAAACGGTGTTAAGCTGACAATCCGAAATTAACTTTTTAAAGAACTTTAAACATAAGTGTAAAATGTAGCAATTACAAATGCAATTGATTTGAATCTATTAGTTATTTTAGGGATTAGTATAAAATTTGTGGTAGAAGTCCGTCAATGCCGATGATAGACACTACAAACGGTCGGTGCAGTGCCGCACGGCAAGCGCGGAGCGGTCGCGCGGGGCGTCGAGCGTCATTCGAGCATGGTCTCTCCGGCCGGCCTCCGCCCCGCCAGTCTACCCGAGACTCCGCACTGCGGCGGTATGCCCTGTCGCTAAGCTTCGTACTATCACCGTGCTAAACCTATCCGAGCGTTTTTTTCAAATCGTCAACTACAAAAAAACTGTGAATTCTGATTCTAGTATTAACAGCAAAGTGATCGATACATAGTTACAGTGTTGTGTATGAAAAACTGCGAATTGTGTGAGTTTTCTTAGAGGTTTTGCTGCTCTTCCTGGCTATATTGACGTCGATTTGTATCTTTCTGACAGGTAAGACAAGAGTCTAATTAATTGGACTTCAATAAAACCTTTATTTAATAACATTGTGTTTTTGTCCAAGTTTCAATATTCAATCTTCTTTCATGTTTATATTATTTATTTACATTGTAAAATTGTATTTGAACTGGCTCACATTCATTTTTTTTTTCATTTTTGGTGTTCCCATCCTATAGGTACTATTATACCCGCATATGATTTGTTTTATATTATTATTAACCGACGGATATATGTATACAGGCGATATAAGGACTTATTTTCTATCATTCCGCGTTTTACGCGGAATGATAGAAAATATATAGATACTGGGTACAAGATTCAACGTAATCGACAATGAACAGTTAGATTATCAACCGGGGAACACTATAGGAGGTCTCAAGCGCTTCAAGCATTCTCTGGAAAGTGAGCAGTGTGAGCACTCAGAGGAGAATCTCCTGACACGTTTCTTATAAACCGGTTCACTCGGATACACGACTTATGCAATCGTAACTCTAACAGACTGAACAATGTCCAAAATATGTTTGAAAGTATGTTTGGAGGTTCAGCTTCGAAATCAATCGCAGCACAACGAAATAAAATGTTATAACATTCGACTGTAAGTTTCAATGGGGTATTTTTGAATCCAATAAGGCTGCTATAATGAGCTGTGATATATCGCGGGCAATACGTCAAAAGATAATATGAAAATATGTATGAATGCCACTTGTTTGTTAAATAGTCTCACTGGAATTTTTAATTAAATTTAAAAATACAATGAACCTCTTTAACTTTAATCATAAAGATAATAGTTATTTGTATATTAAAGACATATGTATATACGGCTTCATAAGTGTGAGTAAAGGAATTGTTAGAAATTGATCTCATTGCTATTTTCGTTCGTTCCGTTTTGATAACATCACTGCATTTAATAAGACGCGGTGTGATATCGAAGTGCAAAATCGGGCAAACATCTGCTGGGGGCAGGCAGACGACACTTAAGGTGTATTGTAGCTGTTGTTAGTCTACATCGTAAGCTGCAGCTGCGGCTCCACGTGTATGTATACTGTCAATACAAATAATGTACCGACACAATTGCTGGAATTCACATTGTGTCGAAATCGAAATCCGGCAAACAGATTTCACAGAAAAACCTTACCAACCTTTTGGGACGAGCCAGTAGAGATATTGATTGGGTTTTTTTTTTCCTTGTAGTCACAATCATAGAATTCACAGATCGTTTAGTAGATTTCATTCTCATAGCGAACTATTGTAAACATAGCAACAGATTGTAATGTTTCGATTGTTGAACCCTCTGTTGTCGTGAGTCGCGACACCGACCAATTGGCGTCGTCGTATCGATCTGCGAGTCCATTCTAGCAACTATGTCATGGGCACACTGTCTACACACTAAAATAAAAATCTAAATTCACTTCGTCTATTCTAATATCTCTAGTTTTAACTTTGAAAAACTTTCTCTTAAATTAAATCACGCAGTGAATCTTTAACAAATTCCGATGATTGCATAAGGGGGTATATAGTGAGTTATTGTTGTATCCAGCGATTATCATTTACGGCGATTGTTAATAAGAAGATGCCCGGGAGAAGTCTCGCTAAATTGCCTTCATCGAGTCGCCTCCGCTTCTAGTTGGCCATTTCCGTTTGCTCGATTAACTTGCTGTTGGTTATGCATCGATACAGTACAGCTTATTCATTTAAGAAGATTCTTAAAGCCAGTTCAATGCACTATTGAAAATACTAAGTGGTGCACTGCACTATTGATAATGAGACTATTGTAAAATTTTATTGTCGTCGCAAATAAGTTTAATTTCGCAGAGAGAATAATTTGCGTAAAATATGGTCACGGCATACATTAATTCGAATTTAATATTCTGGATTCGAAGCCCCAGTTATGAAATTTACACGAGTATAAATCCATGGGCCCCACAGCTTCGCTGCCCTACTAAGTAGGGTGCAGGCGTCACGGAGACATTTTGCGACGCAATAAGTAGGCGAGTTCTCGTCTGGAAAATTGCTCCAATTTTTAGGGTGGAACCCATACCCTAAACATAATCAGCTAAATAGCCCAGAAGTTGAATTGCAGGCGGTGATAATAAAATACGTTTTGCCAATTTTTAACAGATTCTACTAATTACCTACTAACGTTGCTGTATTTCAGCAATTGATACATCTTTGCAGAATTATAAGCCACATTCCGCTACATGTAGGTATTCCTTGTGGTGTTTTAGATTGCAAATAAAACGATTCCGCGATGGAGAAATAAATGCAAATTGGAGCGTTTTCCTAGAGGTCTTTTGTTTAACTTCAGGTTCCCTTTCATAGCACTTGCTTGTTTGGATAGCGTGTCGTAACTATAATCACTGACTATTCATAATGCCAACATCTACTTGTGTTCGAAACGATGTTTACTTATAAACTATTAGACGACGTTATCTGAATAGAGGTGTATCATGCTTTGTTTTGTTTTACTATTATTTCTTTATCAGTTCTTGGCTCATAGCTAGTAGTTGTATGAGTTGTAGTATCCGTGACCTCATGGTTACGTCTAGGTAAATGTTGTTTGTCTAATTTACACGAAACGAGGCCACATTCTCGCACCGAGGGTAAACAGGGAAAGCTTTCGGTTTTGCATCATTACTAAAATACCTACTAACAAATGACAAACATTGTGCCAGAATAGACACGCTATGCTGCTAATGTTTTTAATGCCTCTCCTGGTTGGAGCAGTCATCTTTCTTGTCGTTGATTTCACACTTGGTGATTGTTGGAGAGTTTAGTAGCTAGGTAAGTCGTGTCCAGCTAGTACAGAGTTGGCACAATAACCAACCAGGTCACGACACTAATGAAGGGCTTGGGGTCTAATAGGTGGAAGTGGTTGATAAGGGGCTGAACGGAGGGCGATTCTGGTATTCGTATGCAGGCCGCGCGGTGGCGACGCGATCGATACGCGCCCGCGCGGCGCCTCCCTGCGATACGACTCACAAGTCTGCTACAACAAATATACTTGAGCTTATTAAATTTCTTAAAGACAACTCTTAAATAACTGGCGAGCGAAGAATTTTCCGGGTAAACTTAACCGCGAGGTTTCCGTTACGTAGCGTGTCGCCGCTATTTTTGTTGTGATGGAAATAATTACAGGGCAATCAAACGGTTTAAGTGATGCTATATTTTGGAAGGGTGTAACTTAACTGCTACTTAACCATCCAAGTCGGTTCATATTCACTTAAGTGTAACTCGTGAATTTCAATTAAGTAAATAATGCCACGTTTCGTGAACAAATTGTTTGGAAACGTATTTTTGACAGCGATAACAAAGTATGGAAATTTATTTGACAGAGTATTAGCAATTGTAATTATTTATCCATCAAAGCGCGACATACTGAATAAGTATTCTGAAGATAAGAAAATGACATCATCAACAGGAACGATCAAGGGAGAGAATAAAAAACTGTTGACATGAACTAACCGATCAGTGAGGCGGAGAACACGCTCGGCCGGTGACCGCGTGGCCCTGATCTTGACGGACCAAGCTCGGTGATGACCTTCCGTGACCGTGTAAGATGTGGACTGCCAACAGATACGCATGAGCATAAAATTATTACCAACTGCCTATATACCATTATCCAAGTTGACCACTTATGTCACAGCCAACTATAATAACGTATTATGACTTGTTAACAGGTAGAAGTACCTTAATCGTGATTTATTTGTCACCTTAAATGGTAAAGCTAGCTCATTAAATGATTCACATCACAAAAGAGCGTGGGTGTTCAGTGTCATGGAGTAGGAACGAGGTCGCTCACTTCAAAATATCACGTATCTTCCTATACAAGTCCATATTCTATAAGTATGTTTAACATTTGCGAGTAAACAGAAACTCAATATATTGAATTTGAGCTCAGAATCTCTCCCCTACAAGGGGGGCCTCCCTTTTTGTAAGGAATGCGCTAACTACTTACTAATAGCTTTAATGCACTACCAATAGCAGTCCGACGAATATCGAGGGGAGCTATCAATCAGGGGATCCTGGCGTTTATTATATATAGTTTCTAGCATCCATTGCAGGAAATATTTTAATAAGTGAGCATAGTTTAGGATGTCAGTCTGGAATTTCAGAATATATTGTTAACATACTTCGACTACGATAGTTTTAGTAATTGGTTAAAAATTGGAATATAAAGCTTCTCCAAAATCCAAAACAAAAATTGAATCAAAAATGTGTAGGTATTGTTAACGCAGATAGTCTAATAAATCAGACGTTTAATTAGTAATAGTCTATTAATAATTGAGTGAATGTTAATTAGGAATTTAGCTCGATAGACTCCATAGAGATAACAACAGCTGGCAGTGTGAATCAATGAATTTCAATTAGCAGATGAACAGGAGTGCGGCTACGTCATCGTCATAACTGAACAAGTCCGCATTGCACTAAACATTGTTCGCATTACGAGCTGTTAGTTGTTATTGAAAGCCCGCATGCTTTCACCTACACATGTACCATGACTGCAATTGTATCTAAGTAGTATATCAGGCAATTTGTCTGCGCTCGAATCAGCTTTCAGCATAGATGTCAAAAGTTGGAATGGAAACTTCACTAAGTTCATGACATTTGATATTGTATTTATTTCATCAAGTATGGAACAGCGAATTTGGAAATAATTCCTATGATCAAATAGATCAGCTGCTTAATAGGATGACGTTCATAGATCCCTACGTGGGTACCTGGATGCGTTCTTTTATTAGTTTTTTTGTAATGCGTCCATTGCTCCCCATTTCGGACGACCCTTTGGATGAACAATGATTAGAGTGAGGGGAGCGAAATGCAGCTGCTCCTTTTCTTTTAGAACGTGTTTTTCTAATATTTGCTGAAGGAAGTAACTAGGTCGAGAAATGAGGCCAATTGTATTTTCTCCGATTAGACTGCACAATGCGTTCACTATCGTATAGTTTCATTTAACGCTACCAATCTACACTTCAAAGCTAACAACACATACTAACTTGGTGATGAAGAAAAAGTGAATGACTGGTACACATCCATTTATATTAGCAAGGTGCATTTATTTGCTGGGGTTTCTTTGCCTACCTACTTAGTACGTTGAAAGTTGATTGAGACAGTTTCTCAGCAAAGTAAAAAGAGGTCGAGATGCGTCTGCTTCCAACATATATGATGCAACGTGAAACGCAATGTAGTCCCCATTCTGCTATGTAGTGTGCAACTTTTTCTTAGGCGCCAGACGGTGGCGACACCTTTCTGTCACGAAAGTTCCACTAAGTTTCTCCTTCATGAATAGTGTTTATTTTCCCGGCTTCGATTAACTTCATAATATGCGGTATGTTTCACGTTACCCCATATCTAAGAATAGTAATAATAAGCTCGAGTGGTATGTATGGTAAGTATTTTAAAAGTGGGTATTATTCTTGAATCGGAAGTAGCAACGTGATGTTATTTTACTTGTTTTGAGTGGTTTCTGTGAACACCGGCGAAGTACGAGACGAGGTTCGAGTTCATGGCCACTGGAACAATCGATTGGCGAGATTTGTGAGCGAGTTGCGTGCGTACCTGACTCCGGTAGCTGGACGTATTTAGAGGTGGCTGTTAACCTTGACTAAGTCAAATATTAATCATACGTCTAAATCATATAATTTGTATGTACAATCAATTCGGTGAATTCAATTGGAGCATAAACTCGATTTATCCAGATCGTTGCTATGGAAATTCTTGAATTCAATTAACGATGAATATTTACGTACATTATTTTGCATCATTGGGCTTACATGTACAGGTATATACCGTTCGATTAACTTCATGACTCATGCGTATAAAAATTAAGCTTTAGAAACAAAATTCATAATAGTATTATGTAGGTAGGTAATATGTTTCATTGTTTAATCACAATATATAATGTTTGGAAACAGGAGGTGAATTACATCGCATTGTTGCTGAATACAATGAGGTACAAATATGCCACAAAACTGCGGAACACTCAGCGATGTTGTGGAACAATACAATTTCAGAATGTATGATGTGTTTTAGTGCACCACGAACATTCTCGTTGCTATTGCCAACGCGAAGAGCGGTGTTATTAAGTTGTCCCGACCGCATTAACGAAGCTCGGTAAAATTAATTACTTACATTGAACCAACAAGCGGTTATCGCGGTCACCGCAAGGAAATTAAATGAACACGCGCGGACGCTTCTTTGTGGGCTTTACTTATTAGAATACAATGCATAATACTAAGTTTGTGACTTGCGTTTGTTATAATAACATTATTAAGTTCAAATAACTTTCCAATTAATTATTTCGGAGGTATCTATTTGTAATGCTCCGCATGATCGGAGGCGACAGGTGTCGACAGTTAAACAATGTCACGCAAGTATCAACTATCCGGAGCTTCCGGCGCGTGCGCAACCACGTGTTCTGTCCACGCATAATTACAAATAATTGTAATGGTCTTTTACTGTCATGTTATTACATTTATAGGAAATGTTAAATGTTGTTCACTCTCTTAAAGGCGTAAGAGTGTCCCTAGAATAATTTATAGCCACTTTAACCTATCCTTTTTAGTGATATCATGATTTATTCTTTGTGATTGATAATTGGGTTGTAAAGTTTCGACTACAAAGGAACCCGCACCACGTAATCCGGCTCTCACCGGCTATAATTTAATATCCGCCCGAAAATAATCCCATTTCCTCACCACCACTAACTGATGCTGTATGGTGTAATATCCTTGACATTCATGAAACACAGTTTTGAAGGACTCCCCTTGCCTTGAGAGCTTTTATAATTCAGGTTTTACATGGAAAAGCAACGAACCTTTCTACAAATTGTGCATAACGCAGTGTTATAATAATATGACAACTACAGACAGTATTTTTGGAAATATATGGGTATATGAATATATACCTTTATGAACATACTACATATATCAACATATAGATATGAAAGATAAATCTAGTATCAAGTTATTTGATTGATATCAAATCAGCATCGAAAACTAGTCGAAATTTCCGACATCGAACCTTTCCTATGTTCGACTTGTATGTGATGGATCATGCGATGCAAAAGATTTATAGACTGGACACTGGAAATAGCAAAGGAATCAAGACCGTTACATATGGAGTCATATTATAATATTCCAAGGTATATTTCTTCAAGTAAAAGAGACCTACAAGGCAAAGTGGCCCAAAAACTACACAAGATTTTGCGTTGTTAAACTATGGAAAACGTAATAAGTAACTATAAGAGCTTTAAGATTGCCACAGTGATGAGCTATTTTCAGAGAAGTAATATTCCTGAATATGTACCGCACTAACATGTGTCGTGGAATAATAAATTGTAATACATGAAGACAAATGAAGCAGAAACAGATAAGTATGTTTGTCGATCGACGTGGATACTGAGCTCATTCATAAACATTTTCGTGTTAACAGAATGTTATGGCAGCAGGCAGAATATAGCAAGCGTCAGGGGTCGACAACTTGTTAGGTTTTCGACATTTACATGTTCTTTTCATTCCAAAACTAGACATATTACCAAATAATGGTTTCTTACAATAAGAAGTTTATATACAGTACCACAAAGATAATGAATTCTCGGTGAGGCTCAAGGGCATGACGCACAGACGCACATTTCTCGTCCAAGGTTACAAGGAAGGTCTCGCCCGGGCGGGTGGCTGGTGTCCTTGGCTTTCTATGAAAGCTGATTAGAGGTTTCAATGTTTTATACTACTTGAACCTAGATTTTGTCAAAGGAGAAATTATTTCCAACGACAAATTAAAATGTAATAATAGCCTCTTTACAACATCTACATAGCTTTCTAATTTATTATTAATGCAAAATTAATTTAATTAGGAATTCAGGAAGCCGTTGCGTTTCACGTTGATACATTTCCGGCGGTCCCTTTTCGAGGGCGCACCGTTTGCTAACGGTCGAGCATTATTTGAATTATACATCTAAACAGAAGGATGTAATTGAGGTCTTAATGATAAATTAATAGAAATAGGAACGTTAGATAACACTGAACTGAAAGACGCCCTACGTTTCGGCGCTGATCGGATTGAGAGATTGATGATGGTGGTAAGATAAACAGACTAATATGTGTGTTTGCAAGGCACCTTCATAAATATCAAGCGTGACGACATAATCCACTTTTGCCCCAACGTATTTTTACCTGGTGATGATATTATTTTTTATAATATTTCGCTTTTAATTATTTAATAATAATTATAGGCAAGCCCATACGTGTCAGTCGTTACTGAAGGAAGGAATCAAATGAGCTTTATACAGATTCATGTAAATCTGTCGAGTACCTATACATAACATTATTAACCTTACCATATGCAGGTTGCTAGTAAAATAATAAACGAAAAACAAAAAATCAGAAACTCCATTAAGAATGCACAAAGGAATATAACCGGAGGAGTATTAAAGCGGACAATGCGGCGGTAACGGGACAAGGCACTAATTGTGAAGCGAGAACCGAAGTCTTCCGTTACCCGCTGCGCCGCTGCACCACAACCGCCTCCCGGGAACAACAACCAACAACCAAACGACACACGAGCGCGACACTCGTAGACAAAATAAACGTAAACCGTCCAATCATGGACCAGAATAATAAATGGTTTTTTCATCACAGTTGGGTAAAACCAAAATGTGAAACCTTTTTAAAAACATGACAAAACCACAAGTCATTCCACGTATTCGATGTAAAAAACGAGCAGTTTAATTCCGCAAAAGTGCTCCAAGTTTTTAGCCAAATGCTTTTCTGCTATTCAACTACAGCCTCCAGACAGCGACCACAGAATTATAACGGTACAATTTTTGAATTCACAGCGGCACGAGCACGACAAGAAACGCATGTGTGATGTGATCATGTGATGCTCGTATAGATGAAAATTCTGTTTGCTCAAGATATAAAAGTGCAAGAAAGTAGGTTGCGTTAAAATGGAATACAGTCCCTTCAAGTAATAGAACATAAGTAAGACATCATTATGTGGAAAATAAATTAATACAATAAGACGTATGTAGTTCACAGTGAACGTGCCGAGACTGTCGAAGAAATTGTTTATCATACTCACTGGTCACGAACTCGGAACACACGCACGTCCTACGTATTCTAAAGTAATCTCGGTAGATATAATCAGTTTCATTAGGATGGAAGAAATTTAATCTATTTTCTATTCAAACTGTTTGAACAACGAACGTATTAAAATAAAAGTATATGTTTTAAATAATATTCTTACTGAAATTACCTTCATAGAAGCTTTCATGGAAAAGACACTGTTTATTTTACTTAAGAATAAGCTGAGAGCTTTACTCTCTGAAAGAGGAGCACTTAAGAGCTTGATGAAATGATTCCACAGGGCTTAAACTTGGACTTTAACAAACAAATAAACACAGGTGCTCTGAATGCTGTTCATCAAAGATTTTTTAAGTAGTTGGTCTCAAAATATTATACCGAATGCTATGAAAGTCTATGTAAGTAAACACGAGCACACAGTAGTCTAAACAGAAGTGGCAGGCTGCATGCAGGCAACGAGAGCGTTGCGACATCTTCACAGGAGACATGTTGAACAAGCACTCCACTCGACTTGTAGTTGAAGCCACCACACGTAACTTCACTAGAGAGTTCTCCAGTCTACGGTAAACTTTGTTCTTTGTGTGAGAACAAAGAATGCAAACGAATGTTTGTTTACAATGCATCGACCAATTCATTGAATCTATTTTTGATATGGAGACATTTCAACATAATTTTAGCATTCGCTGACACATTTAATTTATGGTCATTCATACTTCTGACGACGATATCAATCACAACTGTTATGAAACCCTTGTCAAAGTGGGTAAAATGATTTATTTATTCAAGCTTTAACCGAAAAACGCTCCACTTGAGGTTCGAAAGCCTGATCGCGCAGTTCACCGTCTGTAGCAATAAACTGTACTATTTTATTGCAATGACTGGTAATAATAAAGCCCGTTATTGTTACGTCGAACCTTTATGTGCTTCTCTATAACATTTGTATTAAATTTATATTTTTGCATCTTGATTTTCACTGCATATCAATTGCATTCTTAATATATGGAGATGTGAGTACTGGACTCATAATAAATTTAATACAGCGAGATTAAAGATATTTCGTTTCAATATATCATATGACCGTTGCACTTGAAGTGTGACTCCCGTTAGTACACGGTCCACTGATTATCCATCTCTCATTACTACACTTGCTCAAGGAGTACCTAGTGCTGGATTGCATTCGTCGCGACGCGAGAGGCGTCAAGAGATATAATTAAAATGATTAAATATCTAGTATAACTATTTCTTTGGATTTGTGGTCGCTAACGCTAGTGCTGAGCATGAGATGGTTTTGATTAATGGGACTGGCAAAAAAAATCCCATCTAGAATATCTCAATACTTAGCAGCCTGAAGTCTGTAATTCTGGATTGATGGTGGACTTGAAAATAACTGGAAAATGTGGGTGTATTATGGATACGCCTGCACCTAACCCTTTCGGGAATAAAGGCGTCATGTTGTGTTAAATATTGGTATTTCAACCAATTTTCAATTCTACCGATACTTCAAGAAGAGCCCGAAGGACGCATTAAATTGCATAACTTTTCAAAAGATGCTATATAAACATAAACTATTGTCATTAAAGTCAAACTTTACAATGCCATTAGATAAGTAAGTCATATTTTGAGGTTAAATAGCATTAGCATAAATACACATTCGTTCTGTAATAACAAACATGTAATGTTCGCATAATGCCCGTGAGTCGTGTCCTCTGTGTCACGCGTTGTTTGAAATGACCGAATGAATTAATCGACGACCTTGCCTCGTAATCGTTTACACGTCATTTTCCAAATTAATGTTATTGAAGGCAAAAAACAATATCCGTCAACGCTCTAATAGTCTCCACGCCTAAATCAAGATATTTGAAGGTGTTAATTCGATTATAAGCAGCAATTTCTGTAAGAGTGACATCTTGATTCACTGTTTGTAAAATACTCAATTAGAAAAACAGTGATTTAATTAGTACCTATCATGGAGGACAAACTGAAAAAAGAACATATAGGGAGTTAACAAAACGTTAGACCAACAAATTGATTGGATTAAAACAAACAACGTGGAACATGTTTGGATACGAAACTCCGAAATGAATTTTCACGAGTGCTATTCACGTCGGGAAAAACATGCTACAGGTCGTGTAGTCTGTATAATTGACGTAGTCTCTCGCTCGGCAGAATTTTCTACGTACTCTCATTGGAAACTGGATGAAGGCCATGCTCTCCTAGTTGCCCTCATATTGTAACTAGGTCAAGTTTATACACACAGGAAATGTGAATGAGGCTTCTCTATAGAGCAAAGCTATTAATAATTAATATATCAAAGTAGATAAACTATTGCTGCTGGACAAGAGATTAGCTCAGGTTTGTAACAGATAATAGTATAGTCTGTAATGCATGGATGGGTATCAGATACAATTTAAGTACATAACTAAATAATTACTTGTCACTTCTGGACAAAAGTTATAACAAACAGCAAAACAAAAAAATACACATGAGCACCTACCTATGCATGAGCCAAATAAAACGATCTCTCCCATTACACTTCATTTATTACAGTAAAACTCCGGTAAATTATCGTTCCCTCCCGGTCCATTCTGTCCGTAGCTCACAGCATTGTTAATGGCTCTCACCACGCGGAATGCAGGGCTCTCGAATCCTTCCGTTATTATGGCGTTCATTAATGAATATTCAATACGTACGCTTTGTTCCTTTCCCGTCGAGCACAGAGTATATTCGAGTACTTCAATTAACTCCTATTTGTTAGATTTGAGAGGTTCTCCGAGGAATGTGATAAGTACCGTCACAAAAAAATAACTATGCGTTTGCGTGTGAGTGGAATGGAACATCCATCAGGAATTTCACCATCCATACGTGACCAAGAAGTAAGCGAGTTCATTTGCGTCTCATCGTCAACTGGAGACGTATTTGTGCAAGCGAATGGCAAATTCGAAATGCTACGGTGACCGATGACTCATCCTTGCTCTTAAGTTCGTTGACCTCCTGTAACTTACAGCGGCCGTTATCGCTCCTACACAAGACTTTTAACAGAATTAGGTTTACGTTTAAATTTATGTTTCTTTGTTAAGCAACTACGAGTTTTAGCCTTGAATTTGATATTGTAGTATTCAAATGAGTGTTTTGAATCCAATAAAGACCTCGAATCATTCATCTTAATGCAAGATTAAATGACTCATCGAAGGATTGTAAAGTGACGCATTGAATTGTGAGTAATTCGTAGTAAGTTACGCATATAAGTCGGAATTGTATCACTATTATGATGACTCATTTCTCTCCGCAATATGACCCTATAGAAATGTAGTACCCGGTGCGTGTGGTTTAATCCCCAGGCCGGACTACTAACAGCATTTCATATGCAAAAGGCAAACTCTGCCCGCGTTCTGTTTACAAAGCGCTAAACTTTTTCGTTAGGGGAGTGAAAACTTTGTCCATTTACAATCATTTGAGGCTGAATAATAATACATTTTGTGACATAAGAAAAAATAGATTTTTCCCGAGGCAAAGTAAGGTTTACAAATTACACAATGCTTCAATCACAAAACGACATATTCAAGAAAAAGTGTACTTGCAAACAATGAATGGTTGGATTCAAGGTTCCAGGACGGCTCTACTAATACAAAACTTTGAACTTCGTTCGTGCTGCGCTAACTTCAGGACAAGGAACTTAATTAGTGAGATATTGCACAATGTTTATTGCCCGAACAGTTTGTTCAGCGGGCAAAGTTGCTCGGCAGTAATTAATGCAAAGTTTGAAAGCTCCCGTCCCATATAAACGCAAAGTTAACTACCATCGGGTATTATACGTATGTAAACTTGTACCTAATATAGAGGATTTTGTTGCAAATTCGTATCGTAATCAGGTCTTACTTAGGTATATCCCATGTTGATAGTTTAAATGCTTCGGAGTTTAATCTGAAAAAAGTACCTACCTTATGTAGGACAAAAATCATTTCAAATTCATATGATGCTCAAGGACGTCGGTATTAACATTATCGGTGGAACTGTTTGCATATTTCTTTGTAAAGAACTATTGATTTGTTACCAAGGCACGTTTTGTGTGAGCATAAAACTAATTTATTGCACACGATTTAAACGACGATTTAAAGTATAATCGTTAACCGGTATTGTTTTATAATCTAAAATAATAAAATGCATTACCATTCATTTCATACCACGTTTTTTAAATGTTCTTCGAACACAACCATTAGGTAGGTTAGGTAAGATACAGTGGCGAGGGATAAACTTTCTTTAAAGGGAAGCCGACTTAAAAAAACTTCTATTAAGATCAGTATTTGATGTCTCTCTTAAAGTCATCAGTCTACCTACCACCCAGTTAAACCAAAACCCCCTTTGGTGTAAATACCTCTAGTATATTAGGCAATACAAGAGTCTGGCTCCCATATATTCAATAGGGGTAGAGTTGCTCTTCCGAACCTCCAAGCCGATAGGAATTGAGTTGTATGGACGCTTCGCTGAAGAAGCTTTTCTGATGTCAGAGAAGCAGAAAAGCTTCTCTGACATTAGACAGTTTGTGTGATTTATAAAATTTTCTGCATCTACGATCATAATCTACAATGTTTAGACCTTGAGTCTATAATGTTCCGCAGTTACGATAAAATCCAGAGAAGACTCTTAGCGGCTGTATAAAGTACGGAGGACATTTCCATTGTGCTCAGCAGTCACGAAACCCAGCTTGCAATAAATTTGTAATGAAGGTACCCAGTATCGATTGCATTACTAGAGGGGAGTTTTTATTACTGAACAAGCATGACATCAGCAACAATTTGTTATATAACATTTGTTATTCAACACGAATTTACGGAGTTATTATTTTATGAAACACCCTAGTGAAAACTCTTAGTTTGATTAGTCGGTTCCTAGAAAAAATTGTTGTTATTTTACTAAGTAATTAGTAACTAAAAATATACTTTAGCATTACTAACTTACTTTTTAGAAAAATATTGTCGCGTAATTCAACGGTTTCGTAAAATAATTGGTCTAACTTACAGTAACTTATTATAAGAGTACCTAATACTATACAGAAATTGGCATTGGTATGTTGGTACTATAGAGTCCATAAGTTAAGATTTTCTTGGAATTAAATCCGATTTGAATTTCAAACTCAATTGTTTTTAACCGTTTATCAGAGCATTACCGTGGGGAACCTCGATGCCGACCAAGCGATTAATGAAACCTTTTTTCAGCAAATGATGGCGGATCGCTATCTTCCGTCAAAAGTCGAAAGTGTCCGAGATAAAAGAGGGATTAGTCGCAAACTCAGAAGAATTGCTTTTGATTCAACCTATTTTGCCCCAAGAGGCGAATAATTGACTGCACAAACGAATCTGTTTTTGAACAATCATACTTCTTTGAATAAATTAATGTTTAAACTAAGCACATTTGTTTTAAATTATACCACTTTCTTAGACCCGTTTTCAATATATTCTTTAATAATGTTAAGATGTTGATTATGTATACGTTTATTTTAGTCTGTTAAAATCAATTCAAAAGCATAAAGTAATGAGCAACTAGGGCTGCAACCCCCATGTCACTTTTATGGTCGTTCAAGGGTAGAGAGTACTGAATAAATAAAATGCAATTAGACTAGGGTGCTGCCTTATAGTAACACGTTCCACGCCTCAGACAGAGAGAAACCATTTAATATAAAATGTTTTGAATATCTTCATAGAACGCGCCACAAAAAGGGGAAGGTGTGATTATCAATTTAAATGTAATATGTAGAACAATCCACTTTTCCAGGGCAGCATTATAGCAAGCGAATCATTTACGCAAAGGGCTTTGAATTGTCTGATACATATTATACGCGCGATTACATGTTATGGGACATTCTCGGTGTAACCGGCCACCATAATGGGATAACCTATGAGTTGATGGCTCGTGTTTCAGTCTGCTAATTCGGAGGCAGGTTGCGAAAAGGACGGGCCACGTGCGGGGCGTCGCCATGGCAACAGAGGAAACTACGCAGTTACACAACCCTCCACCCTACGGGAACAACCTAAAGCTCTGGCATTTCTAAGTCAGCCGAGTGGATAAGGCTATTATTTATCCTCTTGGGCTTGATTTTTCCTTTAAGTATATTGTATGAAAACCTTTAACCAAGTCACATAGTATTCTAATAATTAAGCTAGAACGTAACTATAATGAAATTACAAAACAATTTAATCTAGGAGTTAGTTATGTATAAATGGAGAACCCTTAAAAAATATGTAAAAGGTATCCGATCGTAACATAAATATTGTACTTCTCAAGGGATCCTCATCAAATCAGCGGCCCGTGATAATAACTCTATTACACAAAGGGATGCGAGATTTTGTCAGACAATTTAGAATGGGAGTGTGGGGGCGTCGGCATGAACAGCCGTATAGCTCGTCAAAATACGAGCGACATATTATTGTATAGGCGGGTCTCATGCTAGACAAAGGGATTTGATATCGCAGTTTGATTGCAGATATGAAACATTTTAGGATTTAAAAGATTCCAATTATTTCAAAGGCAAAGGTTACTTCAGAATTAGCTTTCTTAACTCTTGAAGGAAAGAAAATGTCGTGAAAACACCACAAAACATGACGCAATATTTAAAACCTTTAAATAAAGCACCATAAAAACAAAGATTGAACGTATTTTCCAAGTCCCTTGCCTCTTTGGTTATTTGACCCCTGTCAAGACAATTGCCTGTCCATCGGCTTCCCCTCGCGTTATTGGAAATCCCGACTTCCTCGCGCGCTCTTGTGGTTAACTGAGCAATCTGCAAAATGGGACTATAAACCACATACACATGCGGAATTTATTCCTAACATACATATTGCCTATAGGAAATATCGATATGGGAAATATCGAACATGAAATGGAATATATTGATCTAGGAATACGAGTAGGTATTAATTCTCATAAATTTGAATCACGATATTGGTAGCTAGAAGAAGTTGATGGGATAATTATTATAAGAAAAAATCAATCAATAACATCACATCGTCTCCACAATTTCTTTATTCGATTGCATATATGTAGATAGTAGTATCATTTTGTAATTTGTCATTCCTAATTACATTTAGGCATAATAATGTTACAAAACAACTACATTGTCCAAATTGATTCGCTTCAGAGCTGTATCAGATAATGACCATTAACTAACGAAGAGCCCGAAGCCGCTTAATCCGGATGTCGGCGAATGGACAGATCGATCAAAAACGACGTTTCGGTCACTCACTACATTGCCGATACGGAACTAAGTGCAGTCGGTCGGGTGATCGTTTTCAGCGCTCGCACGAACTGTGCACTTCCCGTGCACACTGTAATTATAAAACCGGAGACACAAGACATAAGACGCTGGTATCTGGTTTCCAAGTGTTCATTGTAGCAGTCGCACACAATGGGACCGTTGCCGTGGCGAAGGCCGACTCAACTCCGCATAACGACTGCATTATAAAACGTAGTTGCATCAACTTTAACACGCATTCTTATGACTTGTTGCATAATCAGGGATTTTTCCAGAATGGTATACTTATTATCTTCATTAATATTCAATGTAAATATATTCTAACGCCATACTTATAAGTAAGTATATCTTTATTTCCATATTATTGTTATGGTTAACCGCTTGTTTACTGTTGACTGCTTTGCGGTTTTGACCATTATTATTTTAATTCTGTTTGCAATCGACAGTGAAGTTTATGCAAATGTATCGAAAGCTAGCATTCCTACAAACATTTTGTTTACAACAGCATACATGCACTTTTACTTAAGAATTATGACTAATCTAAGCAGCTGCTTTAACTTGATATTGTCGAACATCTGTTGCATAAACGACTAACAAAACATAATAGACAGCTGCAACCACTTTAATGCAACTAGTTTTTATTGCAAAGATTCTCCACGTTCGCGACCATTAAATAATTATCTTCCTTGTTAATACTGTTATATACCTGATACGAAGAACACAGTAATCAAATACATTAGTGTACACGATTATACACAAGAAATTCTTACTACATCCTGGCCAGTTCATAACGTTGCTAGGTTTTTCGAAGCTACACAGTTACGTCAGTGACGTTTAGAAGATATTTTTAATTTACACAACAAATTAAGGACAAGGTCTTACTCGTATCAGAATTGGACCAAAATAGTATCGGTTAAACTAAATGACAATTGTCATTTAGGCGCGGCGAGAGATGTAAAATGCTGATAACGAAAATTTGGTTGTTTCAGATTTGGCGCACCAGCTAAGAATTTTCGTAAAACTGGAAATTTTATAGCCTTTCCAAATAAGGTAAATGTTTTCTTATAACTACAAGTTAAAAAGTGTTATTCATGTCGGTTTTTTTACACAGAAGTGTAATAAACACACCTATAGGTATTCTTGTTTTTAAAATACAAATAACTCATGGTAATCAGTTTGAACTTGACAAAGTCAATTTCAATTAGTAACACAGTCACGGCGCAATTTCATAGTAGAGATACCAAACATACCTATCCAATGGTCAACAACTAAGCAAGTGAAGCGAGACGCACTCGACGCAAAAAGCACACGAAAATGACAATTCAATGGAATGTTTCGGTGATGCCATCAACGAACTAAAAATAGCCACGACGAGCACGTTCGAGAGTAGCCCACTATCATCCTGTCAGGAGCCGGGTCGGACCACAATTGGCCTCTAAATATCAAACAAGTGCCGGATCTGCATCGCGAGTTACGCAAATGACCATTACACTAACGACTTAATATAGGGAAATACAGAGTACGCCTGGAAAACATTACCAACAGAACGTTTCAGAATGGACTCTTGTGAGTTTTCGCATAGGCACTATATTACTCTACATTTTAAACTGTTGCTTTACAAGCAATATGAAAGTAGTAGGTACTATTCAATGATCTGCGGTAAATACGAGGTTTGTGGCACTTTTTGGAACTGTGAAAAATTTGAAGTTAAAAAGTGCAGTTAAAATTGGGCCAATGTGTCGTCAGCAAATCATAAGTGGCACTATTACCGACAATCAGACGGCGACCTTGCTGCTCGTTGTCGCGCAAATCGTGGGGAGCCCCAGATTGTCATCCTCTCCATTCCGGCATCCGCTTTTTGCAGTTCATTACATAATACCCCAGATTGTGGAAGTGTTACATGCTTGTGGGCTAGCTAGATAAACAAGCATGTGATGCCCATTTTCTTCAAATCTTTCCTTATCTTCTTAATGCTATATGTCATTGACAACGATTAAATTACTTAAGGTTTAGATATTTATACGGTTGTCCAACCCAATAAAGTTCTAAAACACGTTTGTCAGTTGTGTGCGTATATATTGCGAACACTTGAACACGACACGTTCTAAAATGGACAATGACTTGTCTGTGCGGCTCAACAAATTGCCGTAATCAATATGACTTATCTTCAGCAATTGAGGTGTCGGTTTTCACCCGATCTAATACACTATACTTTCTAATGTTTGTTGTCCATAATGTTGCATGCTGACTCTTTGGTTTCATGTTTTTGATGTACTTTTGAATGTTAACTTTCTTCATTAAATAATAAAGAGTGTAGTCTTGAAATATACATTTTATTCACAATTTATTTTATAAGGTTAAAATGATAGAATCAATAGGAATTTTAGTAATTACCTGCCTTTAGGCGAAATTTTATAAAAAAATGTTGAGCTGTTACTATAGAGTACACAGTCGTCTACATACTTAGCTAGCACTGGTTAGCAATAAGTTTTTTGCTGTCCACATAATTTCATTTAGTGAACAGGTTGGTTTAGTACTCAAATAAATAATAGCGTTGAAAAAGTTGTCGTTCAACAAAAGTTTATTTGGACAGGACAAACAACTTCGGTTGGTAATGTTTTGTTGGACGTGTACAATGAAGATTCACCCATTTAAGTATTTGCTTTATGCAGGTTGAAACTTCCGGTAACGATAGTTTAAATCAATAAGCCAGCGAGTATAACATACAACATGAATGTAATGCTGATATGAAATATTTACACCAGCCCACACATTCTATTATTGATTATACATAATGCATGTATATCATGTATTCTGAGCACCCCTCACGATGTTTCCAGTGCTAAATTGAAATATGTATGTATGTGAGCATCCATATCTAGGTGTGAAAAACATGCTTCTATCCGTACAGTCACAAGTTCCAGTTACAAGACGCGGACACACGTTCCTGTTCGGTGCAGGAGCTATCACTACTTTATGAACGTCTAATACTTAAGTAAATTGTAAGCTAACATCTAACTACATCATTTCTGATAAATCTTTCGTTTCCTCATTCAACCGCGTATGACATGGAAAATTGCTATAAGTACCTCTAGCAACGGCCCGTAGCACGGCGCGGGCAGCAGGTGCGATGATACGGACTCTATCCGAGCTAGTGTTAATTAGCCCCTTGCCGGTTGATTTATAGCGTAACTTTGTCTTAGGATAAACTGTGCTTAATTTATCTAAAAGCAGACTCCGTTTCACGGCCGCCGATGACGCGCTAAAATGGTGGACGTCTAGTTTTAATAAATTATGCAGCGTTTAAAGAATATCTCTAGGCAATTCACTCTGATTAAGATAAGAATAAAAGCTATGCAGCAGGTTTACCCTCGCGTAATCTATGTAAATAAACTGTGGAAAACAGGTTACTAGGATAGCACACTCCAGCCAGTTATTTCTCGTGAAATATTGAAATATAAATTGACTCTCTCACTGTACCATAGTAAGACAATTTGCCATTTACATGAACGTTAAAATTTAAAAATATGGAAGCCAAAATTAAACAAAGAAGATTTAAATCCGCCGATAACATGAGTCAGACAGACAGAACCTTTTCAAACTTTTTACAGACAGTACAACGAACTCGCAACGGAAATTACTACAGGAACCTGAACTGTAATTATGATTAAAACAGCTTTGCCGTTATTATCATGGGACATCTCCCGACACCGTCACGCCTCGCGGATGGCACTGCAAACTCAATGCGAACAAACACTGTCCGCCCAAACGGAACTATCTCATTCATAATTTTAACTAGCGGAAGTTAACTGTTTTACAAAACTATTACAATAAGCAAAAAATATACCTTTATTTAGTGGATTGTCAATGACCTCTACGCCATCTAATGGAAAATGTACCCAAGATAGCATGTGGGGCATGAACAGGCCATTGCATGACGAATGTGGACATACCGTTCTCACCATTTCTACTAACCAGAGTGTTATTACAGTCTCTCACATCCGCTTTACGAACTATATGCAGATTTAATTGAAGAGCATTCGTATGCAAGAGAAAATAAGACATAGTAAACATAACAGCACGATAAGCCCACCCTTTCTTTCGCAAACGATAAGAAATAATCGTAAGTTCTAATGCAAAGTGTTTCCGACAATTCTAAAAGCACCCTTTAACCATACGATGTCTGTGATAAAACAACGTTCAAATTCATTTGATTGGCGCTCATTGAGCACTTAATTTTGTTGTCAACTACGTCTACGAGCTCAAGGCGACATCGTCAACAAGCCACAAAGCCCGCATCCTATTGTTTTAAAAGCTTTGAAGAGATACACAAGCAGGCACGCCTTATGTAGAGATAGTAGCGATGAGAGCCCGCGGCTCTGGCGTCGTTATTTGATGCAATAATATAATATTTTGTATAACAAGCAAATGAGGGATTTGGAAAAGGTTGCATCTATAAAGCAATAATTAACAAATTTTACCCCTGTGCCCTGTAAATGCTGACAATGCAATAAAAGGATTTATTCAGTGAATTTACGTCCATTTACAGTCCAGTGCGATCAAGATAGGAATCTGAGATGCCATAGTGCTCCAATATGTGAAGCAGGCAATGCATGCATGAAGTTGTTCCCACGCTATCAGCTGGTTCATGCACCAGCGCGCACACGCAACGGGCCGCGACACTACTAGACTGCCCGATAACAAACCGCACTAATCGAGAGCAAAAATTAATCAAATTGGGAAAAAGTATACCAAAACAATGAAATACAATGTTAGAGTTAGGTTACCAAAATTATTAGAAAACTACAGTCGCCAATTTGGGAGCTCCGAGGAAGTACCAGGGACTAATCATAAAGAGAAATATTTATTGACAGTTAGCAGCGGTACACAAGAGAAGACGGCGCCCGAGAGAGTACTTCACTGTGGCGCAAAAACATTTCACCGCATTCATTCACTTACGTATGTTACATTGTTCCGCGTGTACAGCTAACTTACAAACACGTAAAGAAATAAATAGTATCTAAAGACAACGCTTCATGAATAAACATTAATAATGGAAAATCCCTTTGGTTCAACGAACTACCACTTATTTATTTTCTAAAGATACCTAGAATAAATGTATATCTCTAAAGAAAAAAAGAACAAAATTGGTAACGGTACTTAAAAATCCAATTTTGTGAGTACTCCGTTACAAACCTTCCAACTATAATCAAGTGGCACTGATTTAGAGTGAATGTAGGACAAAGCATCTCTTGGAAAAGACATGACTGAGAAAAAAAAAGAAGTTACGGCATAAATACGACCTTGTCCGTACTTTCACTGAGCTGACGCCTGACAATGAACGGATATAAACCTACTAAGTAGTTACTCTTAAAAGAAAGCCAAACTCGTTTCATTAGAAGCACAGAGAGGAAACAGCGTTTGATAACGAAGCCATTACTGCGATAATTGCCTTCCAATGAGGACCGCCCATCTAACACCCGACTGCAACACCACCATAGGTAGGGACTAGTTACCAGAGTACTGCAATGTATTTAACCACGTTGACATGACAAATTGAGGTTCTAATTATAGGAAGAAACTGCGCTGAGCAATAGTGAACTTTAATGTTCGTTTTTAATACAATAAAAGCGTATGCTTAATGGTTTTATCCTGTCGTAAGATATGAAGAAAGGTCAATGGGACCCCTCGACAAATGGACATGATCTTGTGCAGCGTGTTAAATAGAATGAATTGGTTGGCAGAACGAATATTAACTGTGTAGCTCAACTAGAAACGTTTTTATTTTTTATTTAAAAATGCAAAAGAGGACGTCAACATTACTGAAGAATTCACAATCATTCATGGAAGTTGGAAAGTGTAATACTCAGACATAGAGATGCAGGTAATAAGGGTTGAGTACCTACGGTACAGAAATTCCATTATTGCAGAATTCTCTACTAATTTTCTACCGTTATAGTCACGTAACGTAAATTTTAACCATAATCAATTCTGGCAACAAAAATACAGAAAGTTACTTTTAAAACCTATATAAGGCTTGCTATTAAATTAGCACAGTGTCCGAGTCACCCCAGTAGAGCCTTTGCGCTAACGTTAACGGAATATTTGCATTGTAAGCAGCAACACAACTGGGTTAAAAGCTTAGTGCTGTTTCGCGGAGTCGGATCAGGACTACCGTCATGCATATAGCTTGTGTAGAGCGGGCGTGTTATAATATGTCAACTTTGATATTTCAATGTATTAGGTACTTCGCTAAATTTAATTATAAGGCATAAGGTGTGTTCGGTTCAGTGACGCTGACATTTTTGCTTCTGGTGACCCTAAACATGCTTCATAAAACAGACACGTGTATATGACATTTCACAAGTTCTATTAATGTTTTAGAGAATACGGTACTAAGGTACTTTTAATAGACCATCAGAATGTTAAGCTCTTGCCAAAAAACTGCACAAACTGCATAAGTGCCTATTTTGTCAGTTGATCCCCCAGCCATTTTATAACTTGCATCATAAGTACATAACCCTGAAATATTAGTACGTTGCAGGGAACAGTAATCTTGTCTAGTATTATTGATTGCATGTGGGTAATGCGATTAGTGTCCGAGCTATTGCCCGAAGCTTACCTCCTTACAATAAGTAACTCCAATCGATTGATTATCCGGCGATATCTTTAAGTGCTTAAGCTAGTGTGACTTTTTGCATTGCTGCCATCTATGGACATTGTAATCGTAATGATAGTCATGTATGTGTAGAAGCTATTTTAGTAAATATGACTCACGCTTAAGAGACATGGTTATAGCAAGAGTTCATAGTTAAAGACAAGATTAATAGTCTCTGACGGGACAATGAAGCGTCGGAACTGAAGATAAACAAGTACCATCTCAAGTGCTCGGTGCTGAGATAATTAATATTATAAGTGAAACAATTCAATGAATCGTCTTTAAAGGTTCATATCGGTTCACTTCTTGGATGAACTTTCTTTAGGTCATTAAGTAAGTATTCGAATTCGGACTGAGAAGGAAACTGAGCGTTTATAATTGCTTAATTTTATGGCTACTAAATAGACGGGAGGTAGATTTTCTACGTGATGAACTAACTTAAGTCAATGAATAGAGATTTTTGAAGAGATGCGGACGCCACCAAGAATATCGTACCTACCATGATTTTAATGAATGGGCTTTACACGGTAGACGAAGAGTACATTACGCCAAAAACCGAGCTCTCCTGATCCCCTTCGTCCGGCAAAACCTTAACCACTTTGACATTGATAGAGACATTGAGACACATGGTTGCAATTTAGCTATGGCACTACAGGCACTGCACTCTATTCATAAAATGTGACCTCGAATGGTGCAGTCACCACAGAACACGTCGCTGAACATCATAAAATTTTATTGCCCACAATATTGTTACAAAATACAAGTTTGCCTCTACCAACATGCATGATGTCATGTTTGAAAAATAACGTTTATGTACTTACAATAACATTGCCAACAGCGTTTTACTCGGATTTTACCATTTACAATGGTCGTCCTTTTGACCAGGTAAAATAATGACGCGACGACGAGTTGCCTGTAAAACGCAACATGAAACCGTTGAGTTCCTTTTATTTTATAAAAATATTTGACTTCTAACTAAACACAGAAATAAATGAAACCCCTCCTGTTCGTACTTGGAGAAATGTGAAGTGAAAAAATAATGCTAGAGGGGCGATGATGATTCAGTGAAGTGAGGTAACTCAGACGAAAGATTTTCCTGTTTTGTTTGTAGTTTGTCTCCCCTTGTCGCATCGAGAGTTGCTCTAAAACACCCAGACAGAAGGTATTGTGTTGGAAGGAACGTATGGGGTGTTTAAATCGACTCATTAAAGCCACCGCTGAGTAATTGTCTAAGCTTCCTTTGTACATCTTATCATACTGTTATGTAGTAAGGGAGACTGTGGTATGGTGTGAATTACTTGATCATCAGATTAGGAACAAACCTCAAAACTACAGCTGTGGAGTAAAAAATACTTTTGACATAAAAAAAGAATAATACCTACAATTTCGAAAAACCAACATAAAGAATGTATAGTGTATACCGATGTATAGTAAAAACAGTTAATCGATTCTGCTAGGTGTCATATTGGCGAGCACACAAAAGCTGCTTTTGGACACGCTTTGTGCGCCGACACAAAGGGGCTCGTTTGACTCGGGCTGACGGAATGCGGCCTAGCCAAAGTTAATTGTGTGTACTGGGGTAATAAATAAATCGTAAAGTTATTTAAGAAAAAGTTTAAGTAAACTTAAAATAATTTTAAGCAATTATTAAAAAAGAAACCAGACAATATTGTTGCATGATTAATAATGTAAAATTGCATACAAAATGTACATGATAATAATAGGCTTAATTTTTGTTCAGAATCCAAACGATTACGAAAATCTGCACTATTTCATTTGATCACTCTAAAAAATTACCTTGTCAATGAATTATTCGATAAGTCTAATATTATTAATTTTCATCATTAGTTTATTTATTTGTATATCGTGTCATGAACTCATGATAGAAGGTGAATATTTTTGCGTTATCTTGTAACCTATGACCGAATTTAGTCACAGTTTCACATCTGGCGATATGGAATAAAGCCCGTTCTTTCAAAAGTAATTTTAATACACAAAGCTACCGTGTCTAATTACAGATACTTAAAGGATGATTTCAAAAGCAATATTTCATAAGTTGATTAAATAACAAAGGAACGGCATTTGTGCCATACAGAATAGTCCGTGTCAAACTCCAATTGAACTTATTAAATTGAATTTACTCCATTTGTAGCAGTACTAACGATGATTTATTGAATCCTTATATCGAGTAGTTATTTAGGGAGTCCAAATCTTAGTAAATTCTAGTACTTACATATGCGTGTTTTAGTAACGTTTGACCGACACTACACAGCAGTAAAGGGTGGTAGGATGGTAGCCCATAAACCAAACCAGTATTGAATAATAAATCTGCAATAAAATCTTCGTTTGGCTAGGCGAGGCAAAATTTTGGATTCTCGGGTTTTTTATGAGGATGAAACATCTTATAACAAATACATGCTGGTTCATTACAGGAAGATATTTTTTTTATTTGAGTTTTACTTTTATAGTTAAATTTTGTTTAGTAATTTCTTATCTTACATTCGTAAAGCGGTACTCATAATTATCAAACATGCCATATATTTAAAATGAGGCTGTCAAAACTAAGACAAAAAAAAAGAAAACAAGAATGTTGCTTGAAGGAAAACTGAAGCGTAAGCACGAACGCTTCAGTTTTCCTTCAAGCAACAGCAAAAGGGTGTCATTAAAATCATAGTAACAGTACAGTCGATCGCAGGTCGATAATACTTTGCCAATACCTGTAGGCCTACCATCAACTTTTAGTTGGCCATTCAATTCCGATGCAAACCAGTTTAGGTTCCTAAACTGATTCGCTAATATTCATACCATGAAGTGCCTATAACTGAGTGGCGTTTGATTCGCTCGTGGAGGAATGAAAGAACGAAATTTGTCGGTGGTCCGCGGTGTGAGAAAGAGATGACGCTAGACAATTGTTGAGGTATATAGTCTAAGCAATTGTTGCATAAGTTTGTCTCTTTTACTCCAACCTATGCGTTGCGTTCCGAAACCTAGTAGTTATGATTTTAGCGGTTTTATTTGTGTATAAAATTTCAACAAATATATTTTAAAATTGCGCTTATGAGTCAAATTATATACCATTAAGCCCAATTTTACTACTCATTAATGTAATAGTAATTTATATAATTCTTTAAAATAAAAATTAAAGGTTTGCTTAGTGTCGTCGTAAAAGTAAAATGATTATGACGAGTTTAGAACGCAACACACGCGTTTTGAAATCTAAACAAACTTTTTTGATAGAACCCAAGGAGTTCTAATTACGTAGGTAGTATTCAAAAGAGTTTTTAGTTTTTAACGTTTAACTTGGATAAAGTAATTAGTAATACGAATAATGGCGTACATTTTACATTGTTTCGTAAGAAACACATATTTAAGTGAAATACCTTGAATTTGGTACGTATATTTCCACATGTTTTCAAAGTTTATAACAAAATGATTCAGTTTACGCCACGAAACTAGAAACTTTTTTTGGATCGCTATTTTTGACACTATGCGAACCAATTTAGGTTCAAATGTCACCTCATGGTACGAAAAATGAACGAACTAAAACAGCTTGCGATTCAAGTGCCGACTTGATTTGGCGTCAACCTAAACCGGATCGTTTTAATGACGTCTTGGTATGAAATTGCAAAGCAGTTCATTTTAGGTCGTCAATTGAATCGTAATAATAGTTCATAGTAAGCCTCCTGGTCGAGCGTAACAGGGAAGTTCAATAGAATATGACAGCTGAGCCAGGTAAGATTTTACTGGTTTTGGGATAATTACATGCGGGGTGCTGTACCCTATATTTAGCTGTTTGACGGTAAAAGACCGATCACCATAGCGGTTAGGTCTATTTATTCGATAACTCTAGCTTTACTTATGATTAAAAAGCGTTTAGTAAACATGTTAGCCTTGAACATAAGTACTGACAATTATATGGACCGCCATGTAATTTAGGATCTATTAATCACCATGTCCGTCGTCATTAGGTGTAGGAATCGTGAGAAATTAATGACAACAGCAAGTACGAGTGTAAGAAATTCTGTTTATACTCATTCCAGAAGTTAAATGCTTAATATTATGCATCTTGGCTCTTGACAAATTCGAAATTGCCGGAAGTAAATTAAAATGCATTTAAAATGCCTAAGGTAGTGAGTGTTACAAAATAAGTATTGTATACTTTCAAAAACCGTAAATCAAAATCAGTTTGTATTAGAATAATTAGTAACTGAATGAAGAAGGCAAATACAAGTTATCAAAAGTTTTCAACGGCAGCGTCTTCATCGATCGTTTACTACTCCGAATACATAATCTACAGTCGTCGAAGTAATACTAAATTCCAAGGTCCACCTTTCCCGCTCGGTATACTATGGTTGCTATTTTAACTTTGCTTTTAGCATTATCGGCCTTGTTTCAAAATATCGTTTTTATGTACCTGCTCGTCTTCTTTTATGACGTAAGTTAGATAAGGTACTTACAAAACATAAAAAGGTATCCGTGAGAGAGAAAATTTGCAAATAAAATCAAAGACAAAACCGTATCTCCGGCATCAACACTTTGCTAGGGGCGACATTGTTGAGCTCAGCGCGATCTGCTTCGAGTAACGTAACTTTGTCAAGGAAATTGAGTTTCCCGGCGATCGAAACCTACCACAACCTTTTAAGCCGATATACAGACGTTGATACTTACTTACGTATACAGGTAATAGTTGCGTTATTTTATATTATTTTTAAATTCATTTCTAACGTGTTCGCTGTCGATTACAAAACGTAATAAGCAGGGAGAAACGACTGCCTGTATATCTTCTGAATGTACATCTAGATAAGAGGGTCGCAGCAATTTATTACTTGAGGGTCGGACGAATGTGCTGCTATTTCTGGAGTTAGCTCACAAAAGCCTTAATGTAAACCACGAAGACAATAGGAACAATTTGAAAGATATTTTATATCAGAAAATCATTATTTATTCTGTATTATTAAGCTGTAGCGTTTGTACAACCAATTTTTACAGCCCTCTGTTTTTGTTAAGCTATCAAAAACAGTCGGTTGGAAAACAAAGACGTGTCACATCCAATTTTCTTTGTTTATCCATGGTATTAAGTTTTAATTTTTCTTTTGCGACTCGAATGTTATTTATACTTTTTACTTTATCAGAAAGTGTAGCTGATGTTGCGTGGTATAAAACTATTTAATACTACATATTTAAATCCATCAGTGTAAATATTGAGGTCAAGTAGGATAAAATCTTACCCACCGTTCAAAAATAGACCAGTGGTGGTATTCTTTGTACAAAATAGTACATCATCATGGCAACGTAAATAATGTAAAAAAATAAATAAAGTTAACTCGTGAAAGTGATATGTAATAAAAAATTTAAACATTTTATTTATCTTTGTTACAGTGCCAAGATGAAGAAAAACAGAAATTGTCAAAGTGGGTGGTGGGTGGTGCTATTAACTGCCACTCTAGCGGTTCAAGCTGCGGCAGAAGGTGGAGTTGGGCTGTACAACTCTAAGCTAAAACAAGTCACAACATCAAGCACTTTGAAGTGGACTAATCTCAAGGAAGAATCCATGAGCAACTATGTCGTTGGGGCGGAATCAGAACAAGGTAATAAGATGAATTGCAAAATTTTACGATTTCAAGTCAATGCAAGCAGGCAAAAGCACGAATATGCTCAAATAAAATCCGCCAGCCCTCCTTCATATCGGATTCACTATATGTATAATATCGTCACCAGAAAAATACCATCCAAAATATTCAATTACTTAAAAAGAGTTTGAATTTCGATGTTACTGTCTGTGTTTTGTGTCTGTCTGGACTACGAATGCTGCGATGCGGCAGCAATAGTTCCGCACGGGGCAAAGGTTGAGTCGCGCATACTCGAGCCATCTCGCGCCGGCCATGTGGCTTTGTGAGGTAGGATATACGAATTCTAACACCAAATATAATTATTCGTTTGGTATTCGACTACGTCCTACCGAACGATTCCTACAGCACGATATTTTTCACTCTATTTAATTTGAAATTAATTTAATTATCAATTAATAAACGAAAGCTGCGGGAGCAACTTTTAGCTCTGTCTACACACTGAACCTTAGCCACTTTAAGAGATAATGGATTCATATTGTTTTATTCTTTTCAGATCCGATATACCTTTGCAGAGCACGACATGAAGGCGACATGATTCTAGGAGGTCTTAAACCAGACTATACTTCCTGCGCCGTATCCGCAAGTAAGACCTACAATTCATTCGAAGTGCTTGAAAACATTGAAAATGCATCTTTAATCAATTGGATACCTTGGCATAAGTTTGGTGGCAAGCCTAGTGGAAGTGTAGTAGTAGACTCCTCTGTTGATTCTGTTTTTATTGGAAGAATGAAAGCCCAAAGTGAGTATTCACATTATATCGGAAGGATTGTGTACGAAAACGTTATCGGACAGTTATTCACTTATGATGATAAGAATAACGAAAAGATTGAAATCAGTGGTGAAATCCTAACAGAAATTGAACCTATTAGTTACAAGTTAGAGAATGTTGTGTTGGATCAAGCTACTGAACACGTTCGTCAAACAGAACCTGAAGTTTTTGAAGAGCGAATTCTAAAAAATGAAGACGA
The DNA here is from genome assembly GCA_921972225.1 of Euplexia lucipara. Taxonomy (NCBI): domain Eukaryota; kingdom Metazoa; phylum Arthropoda; class Insecta; order Lepidoptera; family Noctuidae; genus Euplexia; species Euplexia lucipara. The sequence continues at coordinate 17,402,407 of OV179146.1, forward strand.
CGCTGCTGCTACTGTCACTACAGAAATCAAATACGACTTTAACTACACGTTATCTTGGGGTCACGGACATGGGATAGCCATTGGTCTTAATACGACTATTGTATCAGATGATGGTACTTCATTTCCACTCATACAGTGGGCAAACCCATACACAAAGCTAAAGATGGAATTTTATGAACTTAGACAATATTTAGAACCAGGCACAGCATGTAATGTAACATTCAGGGGTAACATTACAAACAGAGACGTACAGTACACAGCAAAGTTAGTAACTTTCTATAAAGATAATAACTCTCGGTCGAGGCAAATGAGAGGGCAGCGAATCGAAAATACTCTAGAAGTCGAAGCTATTTACGGAGAAATATATTTCCTAGCAAACAATACTTTGGTGCCAACAACCACAACCACTACCACAACTACAACGACAACTACGACGATTCCACCTCCGCCAGAGACTGCACCTCCTGCACCTGAAGAAAATGATGTAGCTGCCATGAAAAAGCCTGACCATCCTGCTCAGATGGACAGCAGTGACATGGTGAATGAAAGCGGTGAAGACATGGTTAAAGCTTCGGTGCCAAAAGAAGATATTAAAAAGTCTGTAGTCGGTGGACTCGGCAGCAACCCCAATGGAGCAACAATGAGGATTGTTACGTTCACGTTATTTATCCCAGCGCTTATACTTTTACTTTAAATTGACAAGTAAAATTCTTTGTAAATAGCAAGAAAAATATCATTAATATTATAGATGCTTGGTCGTTTATACATGTATGTACGTTTTGGCAACTGAGCTTGATGCTGTTGTTTATAAGTCGGGGCACGAATCCTGGGACAAATTATGTAAATATAAATATTTTTGTTTTCTTGACATTCCTGTTATGTGATTTCATTCCAATGTGTAAATTGAGGAGCCAAAATTAATCGCATAACTGTAAATAGATATATCTGTAAATAGTTAACTGATATAAAGGAAGTCGCAGAGCGGCGCGAGGAGATTGTCATTAAAAGTAATGACAGTGGTAACATCGTAGATAGGGATAATGATACCGAGTGAAGTAAGACATTGTTACCAACGACAAGCTGTAATAAAATCACACATAATATGTACCTTGGACATTCATAGGACAGTAAACTTACATTTGTGATATCAGAATGAACTTCAAAATTCGAAATCACGTTTATTTGAGAAAAATACGTTACGGTCAATATTTAAAATGTTGCAATGTACAAAACACAATATTTAGATATTATTTATACCTATTTTAACAATAAATTTCGTTTGATAAATTTGTTTTGCTTAAGGCTATAGCCATATTTTTGATTAATTGTTAAATAGGTATAATCACCGTTCAAGTTATGTGCAAGGTTTTAAGTAATTTATTTGTATCGTATTCCGTTACCTAATATTAATACACTTTAGGAATTACTTAATAAAAACTTGTCCAACACTACTGTTCCCAGCTTGATTTTGCAATATGTCAATTTTTGTGCATCTAATTCATTGCTCCCATTTTCCTGAAATATGATATAATATAAATACTAATCTGTGGTTTTGGTTATGAACAGTTTGACGCTTAGTTCATTTCTTATCGCGCAATAGTAAGTAAGCACATCGTTTAGTACCTCTTACCTTTTAGTATTTTTTATTTCCTAATTTTAATTGTTATTTATAATGTTAAGTTACAAGAGTCTAAAAATCCAGAATTAAGAGATATTATTAGTTTAAAGCGTATAGCGATAGCATTCACAAATAATTTATTTTGTTTTTATTTCTCTTATATTTAAACATAAGCCTGGATTCAGATGAAATTCTTAGTACCTTTCAGATACAAATAAAAACTCAGCAAAAGGTGTGGAGCTAGCTGAAAATGACTTTGTTATGTAAGCCAAAGTAATACTTTGTAAGATTGCCTACTTTTCTTATTTTATGCATTAAATCCATTAAAATTGCATCCCTCCGTCAGATTAACTTGTCATTCTTGTTAGTTCTTAGAAACAAGTAGACATTAATAGATTCGGCATCGTTTGGTAGTAGTATGCTTAGCGGACTTTTGTCAATGTGTAAAGAAAATGGATGATATTTTTGTATGAATTGAAATCGATTGTAAGTGTTCGCCTTAATTGTAAGTGAACTGTTTTCGTCTCTTTAAGTTTAATGTCGGTCCATTAAATTTCTGTAGTTCCGGTTGCGACAGTAAGTATTCCTCTTTGCGGGATACATTTTTTTTAGTTTTTAATATAAATGGTGTAGTCTTGGTTTATAATATTTTTTAAATTAACGTTATAATTCAACGTCCCACCTAGCGTACCATTATTGGATAAGACTTAAATATTATTATAACAAAAATATAATTATATTTATTGCAAGTCACTTTCTGAGCTTCAAAATATTTTTTGTCTATGATGTCGTCGTAAATTGATGTTAGAACTAATCTTGAAACATTTAATAATATCTACAAAAGCACGCCAAGGCCTCTATGTTCAACGTCTAATATTAAAGGAAATTGCTACTTCTTCCTTAGGTAGAAAATCTATTCCATAATATTAAGGCGTGTTCGATTGTTGTACCTATTATTATGTAACTCAAATATGTAGACCCTGCTAATTGGGTAGATATTATAACAATGAATCTCATGACATCAAAATTGTTTTGCGAAGCATAATTGTGATGATCCGTGTAAGTTTACTTTGTTTAAATTCATTAAAGTGTAACTAAAAGACTTTCTGGTTTTATTCGTTTTATATTCTGACTGTCCACATCCTATGGTGAAGGAGGAAATGACCCACCGTTTATTATGAATATTATCAGATACACAAAAATCGTGATCCTAAGAGCTAATTCACATTAGGTCGGACCGACAGTTTGCCGTTCACCGACTGCCGGGTGTTGCTGTTCACACTAGACGCCACCGACCCGACCAAATGTGAATATAACTGTCGGTACGGTCGTTTTACTGCCCGGACTGGGTCGTCACCGTCACAAAACAGTTGTGAGTTGGCTTTCGTATAGGATGGACAACGACGACGTTTTCATTGCAATGTGTTAAATAAAAGGCAGAAAAAAAGAAAAAGGAAATATTGGGTGCATCCAATAATTGCCGAGCGAAATGAAGTTGGAACTTTTCAAACTTTAATAAGCAAATTAAGAAGTGACGAGCTAAAGTTTTATAATTACTTTAAACTCCTGTCTTCCACAAGAGAAATCAAAACTTCTACATTAATTTCGCCCTCCATATTGAAACGTGTCTTCTTTGCATACACGTCGACGAAACTGCTTGCGCAAGTGCCGAGAGCGGGGTCAGGGCGGGTGGGAGATTGCCAGGCGGGTGTCGCCGCCTCGCGCCGACAAATGTGAACGGCGCCATACTTGCTAGTACGCCAATATTAGGTATGTCCGATCTGACAGAAATCATAGCTGGACGTACGGTAATTGTGTCGGCTCCGACAGTTTGGTCGGGTCGCCCTAATGTGAACGGCGCTATTGAGATACATACGCCAATATGGATCCGACACGTTTTTCGGGCCGGTAAAACTGTCGGTCCGACCCAGTGTTGCCAAGTTTGAAATCTAGCGGATGGTAGAATTCTTCTAAAAATACGGTAGATTTCCCGAAATTACGGTGCATATATATTTACTATCTTCTCGATCAGTAGCGCTGCCGCTATCACTCTCCATCTTCCAAAATTTTCAGATCTTACACAAAACAACACATGAAACTCTTATTATTAATGTGAATGAAATGTTAGTCGATTAAGATACAAATAAATTGGGTAAATTAAAAAGTTCTAAGTATACATTGCAATTCGAATACATACAGTACCACCGACTTCGTTCGTGTAACATCTCTAAGCCGGTACCGCGCTATTGGGGAATTCCAAAATAAAACTACCGTAATTGACAACATTTCAAAATTTTAACCTCCATGTTTTATTATGTTATCTAAAAGTAAATCCAAAAATAGAGGACCCATATTTTTTGGTTTTTCGAAATTATGTACTTTTCATTCATAATTTTAACTTTGAAATTCGGTGCATTCTAAAAAGACGTAAACGCCAAATGACGTCATTCATACGGTGGAATGGCGATAATTCCTTTGCTTTACTGTGATACGTCAAAAAAGAAATCAGTTTCTTAGATGTCACTGTCATTTAGCAGTTGTCAATGTCACACATTGACATTAGATATGTTTTGTTTGACATTAGATATGTAATTTTTGACATTAGATGTGTCTTTTTTTGACATTAGATACGTAATTTTTGACAGAAATGTCTTGTTTGACATTATAGTTTTCATCTTAAAAATGAGCTTGCTTTCGCAAAGGTAAACACCTCATTCCACCGTATAAGTGACGTCATCGCATGGTTTTTGGTTTTTATTTTTTTTCTCAGAAATTAAGCTATAAAAAATTAAAAAAATATATATATTTGAACTCAGCATACAAAAATGAAGAAACGGTATTTTTGTTTTAGGGTCATGTCAATTTTGAAATGTTGTCAATTATATTCCTACGGGCGGCAGGTGGTAAATCTTTCCTGATTACGGTGTTTTTACCGTAATTACGGTGCAGTTGGCAACACTGGTCCGACCTAATGTAAACCAGCTCTAAGATTTGCACTTGAAAGGAATGATCTAAACATATTTAAAATAGTTATCTCGCCGCACCCGTATGCAAATAAGTGGAGATGGCGACGTCATCGCGTCACCGTCCTCTGAGTGATAATTATATTTGAATTGTTCAAACTATTCCCACGAGCACAATACCTTTACTAAGAATACAACCTATACATACATTGATTCTAATCAGTCTAGGTTGGTTTCAACTGCTATATATTTATTCATATGCCGCTGGCCTATCATCATGACTGCCACAATCTTCCAAACCTCCTACTATCATCTTTATTGTCCTTGGTCTGACAAACTGCCAATGAGGAACTGGCCAATGAGGACTGTGATGTGGACTATATGTCATTTAGAGTCAGTGGCTAGAAGCCATTAACCATTGTATTGCCATTGTAGAAATTGACTATTATACATTCATTTTTAACCGTTGTCGAAAATGGAGGACGTTCTCAATTCGTTTGCCTGCTGTAATTAGTGTGCACTTAGATCGAGTTAACGTAAAGTAAATTTTGTAATGAAACTTAATAAACCTCTTGGTGTAAATACCTACTGCGAAACTCAGCGACACAAAATAATTAAAAATAACAACGTAAAATTGAATTGCATGCAAATTGCAATAAAATTTTACATTGAAGCTATAGATAGACCTTGTAAAAGCTCGCACTAGTGACACAGCTAGTAGCCTCAGTCTCATTATTGTAAGATTTGTAAAGGTACCTACCAATAAACGTAAAAAGCTTATTGCCTCATTTATAAATTGAAATAAGTACCTACATTTCGACTCACTCTTGATTAAACTTTTCACATTACACTTTTAATAGAATCTTGATAGGAATCTCTTTGACGCAACTAGCCGTAATTCAGATTTTATCAAAAAATCTCTTTTACGGATAAAATTATCCCGCAAAAAGTCAGCGTCTATATTTGAGCGAGTATAATTACGGTACCTATTTTTATCTTTTAATCGCTTTTCCTGGGGAACTAATGAAACGCTAAGTCACGTCTGGACTTTTTTTCTATCAGATATTGTGCACCTGCATGTTTGCAAAGTTTGTTTTCTCTGTCGCCTGTTGTTGGCAAACGTTACAGGATTTGCAGACGCATTTGTCTGTGTGAGATGTCTCGACAACGAAGCCAGGGGGAACACGGCGCCTACGGGTCTCATTGTATGTGGCTTAATGGTGCGTTAAGGAATTAGGTGTTCAAAATTTAAAAATCAAATATATGGGAAAATTTAAAGGTTTCCGATGGTTTCTTTTTTATTAGCAAGATGCTGCGCTAAAGAAATACAATTTTTTTACTGATTTCGTGGTAAAATTACAGTTGAATGATAATTTTCAATAAGACATTATTCCAGAGTCAGAAAACTATCATGTAATAATGTTATTATGAATAACAGTCAACAAAACACTGGTAGGTACTTCCAATCCACCATTATTTGGTAACTGGTGATAACTGACCAACTGCTTCCTAAAATTGGTCAAGACACGGAAATTACCAAGTACCTTATCGTATTAAAATTGTATGAATATGGACGCCCTTCGTCATATAAAAGTTTATATTCCGTATACAAAACACATAAAATGCTGAGATAGCGTTGCCGTTGATATGATCATAAAAACTAAATTTGTCCGGACCCTTGTAATACGGGGGCCTAGGAAACTTCCCTCGAGGAAGTATTTCATAGCATTCACAAGGGCTGGGGCGGGCTTGCACTCAATATTCCCACCTATTGTAGGTTCAAGAACTTCAAGATATTATGTTTGGTTTGTGTATTTTAGACTTGACGTACGTCATGTAAGCACGAAAATGGATATTTCAGTTTATTAAGTAGGTAGGTACCAAGAATGTTTATGCAAATGAGTTTCTATGAAAATCCAAAAATACATGTTGGTTACGAGTTCATTACATGGTACTTAATACAATTTAGCAATATAACCTTACAAAAGGTAATGTTGCTAGTTGCTATATGTAGATTTGAGTTTAAAGATCTTGACCAATTGATTAGGCATTATCGCAACGTTAATGATACTAAACTAGTAGGTAGTCTAGCCTATCATTAAATTCGATTGAGTTCAGAGCACTTGACATGCATAATAAATTCAATAACGTAGCTCGTAGTCATAGATCTTCTATTATAGGTATTGAAGGAGAAGAGCAAACTCCAAATTAAGGAGTTGACAGGACACACAATATTAAAATTATAAAACGCTTTGATGTAGATATTGGAAATTGACTACTATATGTACAGACGCCAGCACCCCAATGGGGTAACTTGATGTGCTGGCGTCTGTACAGTCAGTGAGCAGCGTTGCCTGACCCATCTTCCCCTTATATTTTTTTCTAAGTTGTACCTCGACGTGAAGTAAAATTTCATGGCTCAACGATAGGAAAGTGTTTTTTTTTTACTTTTTAACTGTTTTACTACGGCGGACGTTTTTAAAATGTTTAATTTATTTTGTGCCTCACGTGTTGTATAGATACGGGGACCATCAAAACACAGGCCATAAGGGGGTAAACTATGGGTAGACAGTAAGGGATAGGATAATTAAAAAATCGTGTGTTCGATTGGGTCCATGGATGGTTTAGATTTACAATTTGAACCTTTAGATTTACAATTTGAAGCTGTTCGAACAGAACAAAATTATTTATTTATTTATTTATAGTTAATTAAAACGGCACAGGTCCAATTACATTAATTAACATAGAATTATAAATATTAAAATTAAATAAGCATTCAAATAACATACAATTCAAAAATTAAATTGAAAGATTTACAATTCGTGGATAAAATTATTAATAATTATTTGATTAAATGGTTAAATAAATTAAACACATCACAAACTAAAAACTAACATGTAACAGTGGACACCCTCGCATATTGTCTCTCACAGAACACCAGACAAGCACGCATTATTTTCTTCCATTCATTAGCAAACACATCACATTCAGGGTCGGCAGTCAGGAGGGCGTTTAGCATCCTTAGGGTTCGACATACTGGGGATTTGGCCCTAGCAACAGATCTACAAAGCGGTAGTGCGAACAGATTATGACGGCGGCTTTGACGGTGCCCAAGGTATTTGTCGGGCACAAATAGGCGGCAGAAAAGTTCGTGGAGCTCAGGGCAGTCAATACGACCGCTTAGGGTTTTACAAGCAATCGTGAGCTGGTCAAAACCCCTTCTTACCTCTAACGAATTAAAGCCCAATACCCCTAAGAGATAATTCGTTGGGTACATGAAAGGAAAGAAATGGTACAGCCTTTGATACAAAAATCTCAGGAAGGTTTTCTGAACTTTTTCAAGCATCAGTGCCTGAGACGCAGTGTGCGGATGCCAGACACAGGCGCTGGACTCGAGTTTACTCCGAACCAAAGTGGTGTATAAAAGTTTAATAATACTGGGATTGTCGAAAGTCACGAGCGTTCCTCAAGACAAATCCCAAACGCCTGAAGGATTCCTTTGCAAGGTCAGACACGTGGTCTCTAAATGTCAGACTGCGGTCGAAAGTCACTCCTAAGTCCTTAACGCTGGTGACACGAGTGATCACTGTACCCCCCAAACTATAATTGTATTTTATTGGTCTCAACCCTCGACCATAAGTCATAACGCTGCATTTACTAATATTAAACAACAACTTGTTCGCAATGCTCCACTCATAGACGGTATCGACATCTTTTTGTAGGAGTTCGCAATCCACCTCTGTTCTGATCTGCGCAGCTAGTTTTAGATCGTCGGCATATAGTAGACATTTAGCGAATTGAATCTTACAGATTAGGTCATTGATCATGATCAGAAACAGGGGCGGCCCTAATACGGATCCTTGACTCACGCCCGAGCGAGTGTAATAGGATTTTGACTCAAAGCAGCCATGCCGGACGAACTGTTTGCGATCCCGTAGGTAATCGGCGAAGAAGTTAAGAAGGCCGGATGAGAAGCCCGTAGCCCCTAACTTTGCCAAAAGCACATCGTTGTCCACTTTGTCGAACGCCTTCCGGAAGTCAAAATACAGAGTGTCGACCTGCCCACCGGATTCTAGGCTACTGGATATGAAGTCAACATGAATCAGCAGGTTTGAGTTCACGGAGCGACCAGGTCGAAAACCATGTTGGGCATCAGAAAGATACTTATTGGTTTGTTTACAGATAACAGTGTGAAGTATATGTTCAAAGACCTTTGCAATGGTTGATAGAATAGCGATGGGTCTGTGTTCCTCGACAGATGTCTTGTCACTAGTTTTAGGGATGAGAGTAACACGTGAAGTCACGTCATACACGCCTGATTGAAGAGCTAGATTAAAAACATGACATAAAGGGGCTGCTAATATACTGTTACATCCCTTAACGATATAAGCAGGGATGTTATCTGGGCCAACCGAACTGCAGGGTTTGAGTTTGGAAATACCCCTAACCACGTCCGGAGGGACTAAAACGGGTAGGGGAAAATTAAAATGTGTTTGGTTTTCTACAAAACCACAATGTTTACATCCAATGTTAAGATGTCTTAGCCCAACTTTGCTATACGATAGATCACAAATTTTTATTAACTTTACTTAACGAATCTTTCTTCGAGCTAGGTATAGTCATACTTCATTAAATTATGTGTGTTGACACATACATTTCAACTGGCTAATTATTACACTACACACTGCTATTCACCAGATCGCGAATATCGTTTCCCCTGAAAATAACGCGAATTTCCTGATAAACGACTGCAGGCTCGATGTTCTAAAACTGCCACCCTTCCAGAATGTGTAGTTTTTGATAAAATGTTCAGGAGTTAGGTACCTACCAAAGTGTCTCAACTCTCTTTATAATCATTTTAAAATACATTCAGGTACCTTTTAGGTCTTTTCTACGAAACTGCTTTAATTTATTACCTACCTATATCTTTTATAATTCCTCGAAATTTTGGGTGTCCTCTAACTACAGAACACCCAAGATTTTGTTGATAGAAAATACTAAAGTCAAAAAAACTACTTTGTTGAATTGGCAAATAAAAAATACGGAATTCATTTATTGTTAGGCAAATGGCGATGGCGCGCTTAGGTATTACAGAAAAGTAAGTATAACTTGGCTGACGCGTTAACGGTGAGATATGTCAACGGCGCCGGCGCCAGCAGTGCGCGTCATCGCTTACCTAACCATTTAACTAGAACCCAGTTATTAATTCCCAGTAAAGTAACTGTAAAGCCCGGGTGCAGGTTTAGTTTATAATGGACCAGACATCAAATAGGTATCGTGGAGGTATTTAAAGCAAACCTATTGTGTATTCGTCATCGTCATACTTCTTTGTTTCACTGATCAAAGATTGTAACACAAATATGCGTCCATCAGAGCATGCATTTTTAGTTTGAGGTAGGTACTTCCATATGCTCGATGGGGATATCTTATGTGGGGTATCATTGACTCATTCCTGACACAGAGCTGGCGTGGAGCCTTTTCACAGGATATGGGTACCTTGGCCTCGTGTCTTTTTAAACGAAGCTTATGATGGAATCGTGCAGATAGCTAAATATTCTTTGATAAATTTCTAATAGTCAGTAGTGAATTAACACGATAAGAACAAGAATATTAGGACACGTATTGACAATCATCGTTATGTTACGTTAGGTACATCGTCATTGCCTTTGTTAATAATGCCTTCTTTAATATTTTCTTTCTTCCTAGTATTGTTTTAATCCATAATGTTCCGGATTACCTAATCACCTAGTCACCTATGTATCGTAAAATTGGTTTACGAGGATGATGAGGAATAGCATCATTTCACAGTTCATTTTGTAACTATTGAGATGTAAGGAAAATATCTCAAAATAAACACATAAGGGGACTGTCGTATTTTAACCTAAACAAATAGAAGAGTCAAGGGATTTCCTCATATACATAATGGCAGTGTCGGTGTCCAAAGTCGAAGAATAAAGTGGAAATTTTAAAAACCGTCCGCACTTTTTATAATATACCTGGCTACAAGCGGTTTTTAATACTGAAAAAACTAGATTTTTTCCTAAAACCAACAATACTCTTCATACATATGGGTATGTTTGGTCTATAAACAAGCCATAGCCATATAGTCATAGATCTATAAAATAGACCAAAGCAAATAAAACGAACCTCAATGGAGCTCATTAACGTCAACATTTCATCAAATTAGTTCGACTTTCCCCGCCCACAGCTAAAATTTAACAAGGCAGTTCGTTTAAGTATTGATAAACACTGTCAAGATTGTCTATAAACAGTTTAAAGATATAGCTACATCAATAGGAAATATGGATAACTAATTTTAGGTATGATAGCTGTTACCTACTTACAGCAAAAACCTCAAGACGGAGGTAGTAAAAAGTTCTCTCCTTTTCCACCATTAGTTTTTTAATAGGTCTGTAACTGACTGTTTTTAATAACTCTAGTGAGAACATCCAAAAATAATGGGTGTCTACATAATTACATTTACAGTAGCTATAACTTGCTCAGATACTCGGTACTTCGGTAGCATCCCAAGACACAAAGTTTATTCATGATAAATGTATGTACTTAATAATGAAATAGTGGAGTTAATTATTGAAATCGAAAAAAAAACCCACGAAATTAGCAAAATTCATTCTGATGCAATGTATACTAATGCTATGTTGCCAAATAAAATGTTGCTCTAATATATTATAACTTTTGCCAGAATTTCAAAGCAATTAGAACTGTTGTCCTTGACTTAAAAATACAAACTAGTTTAGCAAATTATGAATACCTAATGAAAAACAATTTGACTGTTAAGAATAATATGAATAATATTAAATATTTAAATTGCTATCCTCGCGACTACCCGATCCGTCAACATGATCAAGAAGTGTCTCCAACAAGCGAAGACCACAAATAAATGATAATCGTCAGATCGTAAAATGCAATTTAAGTTCAAATCGCAAAAAGTCATCCAAATTTCCAGTTTGGGATGGGCTCTGATGACTCATCAGGACAAACGATGAAGAAAGCTATTTTTAACTTTCTGACGCAAGCTAAGTGCGGTAAGCTTATAGCTAAGTTTGAAGATAACCTCCAATGTAGGGGGAGAAATGGTGAGGTAAGGTTTTTATTAGTATGAATAAATAGAAGAAACAATTACCAATGGTGATTATTTTCCTTGACATTTTGAAACATCTAAATATCTACATAATTGCAAATGTCGGTTTGAAAGTTCACGGCACTGACATTTCTTCCTAACACCGATTGGGTACGTTTTGCAACGGTAGTCCTCCACCCACCACGTCCTATTAACCGACCATTTCTCTGAGACACCGTTGCGTAAGTATAGAAATACTAACTTAAGAGATAAGGGTCATAATAATATTACAAAATACAGACACTCACTCAAGCAAGACTCAAACATCTTGATACTCAAAAATTATAAAGGCTTGACTTAAGACCTACAGTCTTAAGCATTTTGAGTGAGCTTCGTACGGGTCGATCGAAGGTTAAGCTACGGTTGATGAGGTCGGTCCGGGGATTGGTGACTATTCATTACATCTCAAATAACTCCTCCGTGGCTCGGAAAGCTCGTTACGCTGTAGGTCCTGGTTGTCATTTGTTTGCCTTTGACAGTCGTTACGGGTACAGAGAGCCCCGAAAGTTACCCCGAAAGTTAACCAGTTTAACCAAGGGGCAAAGACTAAAGAGTATTGTCAAGGGGTATCGTGTTATACCCACTTACTGGGTTGCGGAGGTCAGACAGGCAGTCGCTTGATGCCAAACACTGGTATCCAGCTAAATCTGGATAAACTGGAAGCCGACCCCAACATAGTTGGAAAAAGGCTTGGCAGATGATAAATGATAAGTAATGTATTTTGTGTTTTTAGACAACCCCCCTTTCCGTCCCAAATCTTTAGCTGTCTGTGCCTGTGATATTATCATGGCCCTATTAACTCCACAGGAATCCTCATTAGGCTGTATTCAAGAGTGAAACGATCGATTTTATCCTCTAGTCGAAAGATATTAAAATAGGTACCTATTACTTGACCCAGATAAAACAATAACGTAGGCAAGACAAACACGAAATTAAACGTAAACAATACCCGTACCGTTGAGTTGTATAAATTCGCACGAATCGCACGTGTTTAGAAATAACACTGAACAGTAATCCAACAGCTTTGCAATAGGTTATGTGCAAAGTATATTACCTATATTATAGATTAATTAATTAAATACCAATTTATAGGAAAAACACATTTCTTGAAACAATTAACATTTCTCTGCATAAACATTTACCGTCTCATACAAAACGAGTTTTAATCTCCAAAGCTTTGAATTATTGCATTTTGAACTTAATTGCTAAGAACATAAAGTTCTTAATACACAGACTTACTTCAAAAACAAACCTAAGATGTCAGTTTTGTACTAAGAACTTTGGCCAACATCTATATGTTTGACTGTAGAACTACGTTCGATATTATTATTATTATTACTAGCTTAAAATTTCCCACTGCAGGACAAAGGCCTCCCTACTTTCATTCAATCTCTCTCTGTCAACGGCTTTTTGAAGGCGCAGGCGAAGACGGCGGGACGGGGTGGACTCCTTCGGTAAGGACTGGCTCCTTATCGAAGGAGTCCAACTCGTCCTGCCATCTTCACCTGGGCCTACTGCGCTGTAAGATAAAGCTAAAAATATAATGGCCGTTTATTATTCTTTACTTGTGTGCTCATTCATTTTTTAAATCGTGCCTTCAGAGATCCTCTCTTGAATGAATCAACGACACATGATATTATCCTGATTATTCCTGATATTAACTCCCGAAACGAAATCCCCTCCGTCGACGGGCAAAACCCGTCCATTGACACATTGTTAAAAATTCGTAGAAAAACATACCTAAGTACCTAATGGCTGCACTGAAATGTCAAATAAATCAGACGGAAGGGTTCAGTAATTCGACGGCACACCATGCCGTAATGCATTACCGTGCGCTATTTACTTCCGCAACTGGACATGGTAATAACAGTACCTACTGCCCCGCGAAAAGCTGAAAAGTGGTAAGTATGTAATTATTATAAAAAAAAACTTTAAGTTGATTTTTATGGCATCGGATAGCTTAAGGAAAAACACCTCCAATGAACTATACCACTTAGTGGTATCTATGTTATTTAAAACATATGAAAAATCCCTTAATAAAGTTTAATCAATCTACCTTTATAGTAAAAAGAAAACGATAAGTAGTTTACAAAACCTAATTTTCTCGAAACCAGCTTTCCCTAAGATAACTACCGCTTTTCGTTTAGGACGACAGAGTAGTACCCTACGTCTCCCTAACTAACGCTTAGGGTAAGATATTTAAAACATAATAGACGGCAATTAGCTGATGCTTTTACAAATATCTAGCTCAAATAAATATTATGAGGTTCGTATGAATAAGCAGCATGATAGTGATTACAATTTTACCACTATACGGTTTAATTAGGTACAGGGTTTTCCGCAAACTTCTCAATGAATAGCGTTGAAAAACAATCTTATTCATGAATTGCTACGCATGCTCACACGTTAGAGCGGACACATTGAAAACAATGAACACAACGCTCGTCGGATGCAGAAGCTAAAAAGAAAACCGTTTCATAAATAGTGGGTGTTCCTTTTCACCCGAGGCGCATTCACGTCCCTTTGTGGAGACATTTCAGCTGAGCCACGCTCAAAGGTAGGTTGGAGGCGCTTTAATTATTCCCCACATGTAAGGGTACGGAACAAGGAAAGGGATCATAGAAGCTTTCCCTCGAGATCCCTGCAGGAAACGTTTGTTTATTAAACGGGTGCAACCGTCGGGATCAGCGACTTATGTTTTAAATGTTTTCTTTTATTTTTTTCATGTATTTTTGTTATGTAGGTATCTAAACAATAAGACAATAACGGACCTACCTACTTAAGTTACCTACTATCGGAATTGAAATAAATGAAAGTGTTCTTTAAAATAACGTTTTAACATTCAAAATATAACATTTTTATTATTATTATTTTATTATTATTATTAGTATAACCAAGTGCGCTTGTCAAAACATGTCAAGTGCAGAGAAAATTATTATTTTAATAGTTTTTAGCAGCAGCAGTGTATTTATATAATAAATATTTACACCAACAGCATATTTTCGAGTTTGCACTTACGTTACGATGTCATCCAAAAGGTTAAAATGTGCAAACTGCAATATAGTTATTTGCGAAGTATTGGCGTTTATTGCAAATAAACTTGATGTTATGGACGAAGAAAGTCTTGTGCGTATTTGTGAAAGTGCGTTTAGTGTGGAAGATATCGAAGAAGCGAAATCTTTACTCTTTGAATCTTTGCAAAAAACGCCTAAAATAAGAAAGCGTCAGGGTAAAACGCAACGCAACCTAGACGATATTATAGTGTTGCTGAAAGGAACCGACCCAGAAAAAATACCAGTCTTTGTGGCTAGGGATTTGGAAAAATTACCGCCAGTTACTTTTGATCACATTGATGTTACTCCGTTACTCAAGAAAATTCTTATTATGCAAGAATCTATTGAAAATATTCGAGAGAATTATGTCTCCAAAGTGGACCTACGGGAACAAATTGATGTCATGAAGGATTGCCGAAGGTCGCCATCGTCCGACGAAAACGTAAAAAGTAAACCAAGATGCACCTCACAGCATATATTTAATGATTCAATGTTGTTATCACTGAACAAAGAAAATAATTTACCCACTAGTACTCAAAACTCCAACGACATGTCTTTGAGCTCGGGAATGGTAAACAAACCTGATTTTACAAATAATCAACAAAGGAGCTTGAATGACGATAATAATCTTAAAATAAATAAAACTACGCAAAGCAACCTAACATGCAGCGAGGAAACGACTACATACAAGCCAACCACTGAAACTACACAAAAACTGTCTTTTGCTGAAGTAGCTAGTACCGATACTGAATCAAAGCAACCAGTTCAACCCGGTGAATGGATTACTGTACAAAAAAGGCGATTGAAAAATAAGACTTACACTAAAGGAGGTGTCGGTATGGCGGAACCCGAAAACTCCGAAAAATTTAAAGCTGCCGATACCAAGATTGGCTTGTTTATATCTAACGTACATAGAGACGTATCGGAACAAGACATAGCCAACTATGTTTACAAAAATACAGGTGAAACAGTTTCTTTGGTAAAGATAAAAATGAAAAGAGAAAAAGACTACAACGCATATAAAGTCCTTGTTGTCAAAAGTAAAATGGAACTGTTCCTGAATATGAATTTGTGGCCGTCTGGAATCACGTTCAGACGGTTCATGAATTATAGAGAAAGGCAGTTCAATGAGGATTGTTTGGCTTTGGCAGAAGCTTGCTAGCTCTTGTAAGATTATAGTGAAATAGTGACAATGAAGTTATGTACCAACTAATATGAGTATTGTGCTTGAAATAAAGTTATATTATTATTATTATTATTATTATAGACAAAGTAATAGCTTGTTTCAATGTAACTTAAAATAAAACAAAAAGATTTGGGCTCGTCCGGGATTTGAACCCGGGACCTCTCGCACCCTAAGCGAAAATCATACCCCTAGACCAACGAGCCACTGAAGTATTAACCGAAATAGTCGTAGTGTACCAACAGCGCGTTTGAATGAATGATATCTTTACGTTTAGTTTATATTAGATAATAACTGATAAGATATGCAGTAAGAATACGTTGCCGTACGCTATGATGATAAAAAAAACATACGTAATAAACGATGTAAAGTGTGTGGGCCCTACAGTGTTTTTAAAACAGCGCCATCTATTGGGCAGTAGTTAGTCCAGTTTCTCCCTTACGTATTCCAACCAAATACCACGCGGTATGTTTTGTCACATGATCTGATGGTGCATTTTCTTGTTATTTTACACAACTAATTCACAGAAATTAAGTAAGGGCTGTCATTAGAGGCAAACTATTTTTAATATTGACACTGCGATTCGCCATCATTGATTGCATCACTGCTTAGGTACCTACCATTAGGTGGGATTGCTGTCGAGCACTAGTTTAAAATATAAAAAAAAACATGGGTTAATAATAACAAGAAAAAATATTACGAGCGATGACCATTTGTAATTAATGCCCATATCATTATTTATGTCCTGGAGAAGGACCCACAGAAACTATAACCACAGTCACAAAGTCACAGAAGGATAAACCATTTAGTTTAGTAATATCTCTTTGAGTAATAGGTACTTAACCAATAAATAACGAGTTATATGTAGGTACAGACGCCTGCACGTCAGGTATCCCAATGTGTCAAATTTCTTTGATCGTTTTTCAACTTTATGACAAAGCGAATAAGGTTCATATTCAATTGGGAAAATTTGACACATAGGGGTAACTTGATGTGCTGGCGTCTGCACTTAGGGTACCTATAATACCCGAGAAAATATCTAAAATAAATCTAGGGATCAAGACGAGACATATCTAAAAAATAAGATGTGGAAATTGTCTGCAAATACACACATCAAAAGTGTCTAGGGATCAACATATATTTTTGCAATAACTTTTCTCCTGATTGATATTAATTAAAATTTTCTTTAAGAATTCATCAAATAAAGTGTTTTCGTTTGTCACAGTAACGATAAACCAAGTCACCTTTGCATTAATAAAGAAATTTGCCATTTTCCTAATAAAGGGATTTTTGACATTTGAACCACTAACATTAAAGTTCGAAAAAAAGACTGAAATAACAGTTTTCTTTAAAATTTTATTGGGTAACTTAAACAATTAATAATCCGTGTTTCTACCGCGAACACTAACAACACAAGAACATCGGTTTGGCATACTCAAAATGAGTTCATCCAAATCACGCTGTGGAATGGCCGCCCATGGTCGTTGCAACAACAAAAAAAGGTCTTCTTGCGACTGGATACCCTCCATATTCGGCAGAGCTCTTCTCTGTAGCATATCCCATGCATGCTCAATCGGGTTCAAGTCTGGCGACTGAGCAGGCCAGGGCAGGACATTGATGTTAGCTGCGGCGAGAGTCTGTCTTACAACTCTTGCGGAGTGCGGTCGTGCATTATCATGCATTAACTGAAATAAGGGACCGATTTGCACTTGTAGAGGAACGATGACGTCTGATACAATCGTCTCAGCATAAATTTGAGCGTTGAGGTTGCCTCTGATCCAAATCAACTCAGTTCTTCCGCCGATCCAAATACCCGCCCATACCATGATGGTTCCACCACTATAAGGATGGACTTCCTGGCAGGATTTTAATCGCTGTTGGCGTCCAGGGGTTCTCCAGTGTCGTATACGTCTTGTATCCGGTCTCATACCAAAACGAGACTCATCAGAAAAGCACACGAAACGCCATTGTTCTTCTGCCCAATTTCTGTGTTCAAGAGCCCATTGATATCGAATCCTACGATTGTGCATTGCTATAGGTGGTACCCGTAGTACGCCCGAGACGATTGTATCAGACGTCATCGTTCCTCTACAAGTGCAAATCGGTCCCTTATTTCAGTTAATGCATGATAATGCACGACCGCACACCGCAAGAGTTGTAAGACAGACTCTCGCCGCAGCTAACATCAATGTCCTGCCCTGGCCTGCTCAGTCGCCAGACTTGAACCCGATTGAGCATGCATGGGATATGCTACAGAGAAGAGCTCTGCCGAATATGGAGGGTATCCAGTCGCAAGAAGACCTTTTTTTGTTGTTGCAACGACCATGGGCGGCCATTCCACAGCGTGATTTGGATGAACTCATTTTGAGTATGCCAAACCGATGTTCTTGTGTTGTTAGTGTTCGCGGTAGAAACACGGATTATTAATTGTTTAAGTTACCCAATAAAATTTTAAAGAAAACTGTTATTTCAGTCTTTTTTTCGAACTTTAATGTTAGTGGTTCAAATGTCAAAAATCCCTTTATTAGGAAAATGGCAAATTTCTTTATTAATGCAAAGGTGACTTGGTTTATCGTTACTGTGACAAACGAAAACACTTTATTTGATGAATTCTTAAAGAAAATTTTAATTAATATCAATCAGGAGAAAAGTTATTGCAAAAATATATGTTGATCCCTAGACACTTTTGATGTGTGTAGGTAGGTACCTACTTATTATATATTACTCAAACGGCAAATTTTATATGTAAGTAGGTAGGTACCTACTCATTTAGCGTCATTTCGTATTGATGGTGATTTGAGTAGCATTTAATATGTCCTCGTAAAGATATGACAGGTGCTTAAACCGCCAATAATCCTTGGTTTATACGGCAGCCTTCATATTAAGGACATTTCACAATAGCGACGGTGATACAGATCCTCGGTCTTATCCCGCAATAATCGTCATCCCGTCTCCCGTGGTTGTGTCAGTAGGTCGGCGCGTGCTGGGAATAAGGACTTTGTCAAACCAAGTCACGGTCCCAAGTTCCTAGGGGATCGATTACTGCTAACTATTGTTCTATATACCTTGTACGGATAATGCAAGTCGACTATTAAAGTATTATCGTGTGTGCTCGTAATTGCTAATGTTCTTAGTGTACGACGTGAACACGATTTAGTTCACGGAGTAGGTACATATATCTACCTTTCTTTGTACTTACAGCGAAGCGGTTTTTTTGTAACGGTTTTATTTATAGAATTGAGTAATAGGCTGTTGTAAGTCACATCCGTATTGGTAAATGACATGACAATATACCTACTGCGTATACCTACAAAGTGTGACCCTGTGGTGCTATAGTTAAATGTAGGTAGGTAGATGAAAAATGTGTAGTGACTAGTAACAATAGGTCGTGTTGTTTGTAACTGAAGGACGATGTTCAGAACATATTCTATTTATATAAAACCCAAGGTAAATAAATATAATTCAAACCTTACATTAGTAAATAGAATTTAGAATAAATATTTCTGCAACAACCAAAAACACTAACAAAAGACGGGCTCGTCCGGGATTTGAACCCGGGACCTCTCGCACCCAAAGCGAGAATCATACCCCTAGACCAACGAGCCACATGGTAAAGCGACGAATTTAGTGATTGTGCCTGGCCTTGTACAAGCGGCGTACGAGTACGTCATTCACGATAACGGAGCCTCTGGTGAAAGGCCCGAAGACTCGTATAACTAATGTAGCAGTTTACAATCGCTTCGGATAGTTTTAAAATGGCAAGTGGTAGCCGCGTTATCTACCAGCCTTGACATTCAAACTTGGCTTTATGTAAAAGGGAGGAAACTAGTCTTTCCTGTTATGTATTGGATACCTGCAGGTAGGTACAATTTTGATGCCTAATATTAATCAACCATTATACCTACCAACTAAACATTTAAAAAAAGCTGTTAAACGCAATACCTATCATTTGACGAATAGAAATAATATGTACATTAGAAGGACAGGAAGCCGTCTTAAAAAGGTTATTCTTGGAACTACGAAAACTTTGCCAACTTTGTAATTTGGGTTGAGTCATATGTGTGGATTTGTGGACTATGTAGCGGTGACAGGGTAAAAATAAATATGCAGGTAAACTAATATTACATTTTTAATCATCTAAGTAAACTAATAATATAATATTCGTCCGCCGTCTAGCCATCAGAAGGCCAATTCCCGTAATTAAAAACACACTCTTCCATGTGTGCAATAGGTATTCTTAAAAAGGGATCCAAAGTTTCGCTTAGCGTATTAATATAATGATAAGTGGTAAATACATAATACAAAACAATCTTGAAAAGCTCGTAAGTAGGCAAGTACCTAGAAGTCGAAAGTTCAACACAGCAGTAACTTTATATTTTTATTTGTTTACCTGCTCATATAATTTAAGTAGGTCAGGGCGAAGGCAGGTGGAACTAAGCTGAGTTCTGACATCAGAAATCGTGTTATATTAGCGACGCGATTGAATTAATAATATCAGTGCTGCAAATATTTGCAGTAAGTAATTCCTTAGTACCACCTTGAGCAGACATAACTACGTATTTAATACCTGTAGGTAAGGTACGGCAGGCAATTAATAAGAGAACCGTGTCGTATTTACTTAGAGGAATGGTACACGATCGTAAAACGTGGACCTAATGAGAAACAGTAGCGTCTGCCTGTACAGTCCGTTGTAAATAGTATGGTCATTAACCCGCGTCCCTATAGCCTGCTGGGCGTAGTCATAACTTCCTAGGATCATTGCAACTAAACTAGTATTGTTATGAGCACTACCATAATTAAATATGTAGGTATAGGTAGGTAGGTACCTATTTTAGTTCTTTTACTGACAAACTTTTTATTTTGACGTATTCTGGCACGTCATGGTCCTCAATGATGATTCTGAATTTGAGGTACCTATTGCCTCAAATTCAGAATCATCATTGAGGACCATGAACAACGAGTTCAACTGTATCAATTGAAGATTTGTATAGTGCCTTCAGTTGTTATAGGACCTTTTTTTTACACAATTTTTTCTCAATTCACTTTAGACATTGGCAGAATAGTCGACAACGGATTTGTTTGCCATATCAAAAAATAGAATAGGTAGACTATGAATCACCACCGGGACATAATACTTTTAAGGTTTTAACCATCTTGAAACTTGTACGGTAAAGACATTTATATTACTTACTTAATTAGAAAATATTAGCGGAAGAGCAAGAAAAAATCATAATTTCCACTTTCTTCCATAAACCCACTAGTTTTCATCACGGATTGACATTAATTGTTCTAGCTTGGTTCAAGGTACTTAAATTGTTTGACCTAGCTCCTGGGTTGTGGAGGTGAGATAGGCAAGAATGATAGGCTGAATTCGGTAATACAATGAATAAAAAGCAGTAATGTGCCTAAGCGTGGCAAGGCTATTTGGGGTCAGACACAGAATTATGACTTCATTGAAACCATGATGAGCTATTATTAAATTACAGAACTAGCCAGTCAAGGTTCACAAGATCTAGGCGTGATTTAAACGATGAGGTATACTGTGAATGCTGTTATATCATACCTACCTTAATAGCTCATTGCTGAGGTCACGCTATTGTCACTAGTTTTGACGACAACAGTTGACATGTTAATCTCCATTAAGTATTTGGGTTTGACAATATCGATGGCTCTATCTACGTTTGAAAACTTTGAAATAAACTTCAGATATAATTAAGTATAGGTACAGCCAAAGAGATTTAAGGTACTATAATTATATTTGGGTACCTACAGCAATAGATTCCTTTGACTAGTGACAGGCAGTGTCTTACACAATTGCGGTGCTGGTCTACCCGCTACTTAGGTGAAAGGTCTATATAAACAGGAAACCATAGGTACATACCGACAGATAAAAGAATGTGAATGAACACCCTGCTGGATATCTGATAATATGATGTATTTTTTAATGGTTTTTCGGAAATGGATGCAATTAAATTGGTTCTGGCCAGTTAACCTTAATACCTGCAGCTTGCTGATGGGCTCATGGTAGAAACGTGAAGATATAAGGGAAGAAAACGAGCATTAATTTTATTTTGATGTCCAACTTGACTGATTTAATGCTAAGATAGAATCTTTACAACAGCATGTGTGGGTCATCAGGAACATGTCAAAAACTCGATATTTTATTTTTAAATATTAAGTGATAAGAGACAGATTACGTCATTGCACATAACGTACAGAAGACCAAATACCTACATTCCCATGTATCATCATCAACGTTTGACAGATCCAATAAAAGAACAAACTAGCTAGGCGGCCTGCCTAATTACCTATTGCCCAATTCACTTGCAATGCAATTGATACTTCACAATTTGGGACTGTTTCAAACAGCTCTTGTCAATATAAAACATTGGTTTCACGAAGGTTCGCATCAATATCCTTTCAGCCTAGACTATTTTGAACCGACTTAAAAAAAGGAGGTTCTCAATTCAATTTTATTTTTTTTTAGGGTTTGTCACTTTATTAGTCCGTCATTTATGGACCGATTTTCAACATTCTTTTTTTATTTGATAGGGTACCTATAGGTACTTACCTACGTACTAGCTAGGAAACAACTTCTTTTAAGTTTTGAAAGACTTTTACGAAGAAACTAAATATTGTAAAATAAAAACTTTTTTACAAAAACTGAAATCAACTTGAAACTGAATCCAAAGATTGGCAACATTAATTTTATTACGGTAATTCACACATTATTTGCAATAATATTTTTATGCGAATCCCTTTTTGAATCGGGAATAATTTTTGTCTTTTTTCCGTGTTTTGACTGATTTAAATACATTTGTGACCTCTTGTTGGAACAACCCCATCTAGTATATATACAATAAACAATAACGAAACATAGACAACTATGTAACCACGTACTTTCACTACTCGATAAGAGATGGCGCTTTAAAATTTTTGTTACAACCCTATCATTACGAGATTAATAACAAAAAATATTACGGACTATCACAGCGATCATAATTGAATATACTTACGTAGGATAATTTGTATTGACTAACAGTTCATTCAATTTTAATAAAAATATTTACCTGTGCACCTAACAATGAATTAAACAATAGCTGTTAGTGTCGCTACTCGAAAATAGATAGCGCTGATATGACTTACCCATGACGCCTAGTTGCTGCGGCGACAGCGGTGCGGCGTCTCCAGCTCCTGAACCAATGGAGCCCGACGCCAGCGACAACCGCTCACTTAAGCCCAGAGGACTGCTGCGACCACCACTACTTGCAACTGACCCCATTCCTACAAAAAGATAAAAGTAATGTAATATTCTGATAACCACACAGATCCAGCCGTCCCTTGCTGTCCTCTCCCAGCGACGCCCCAAGCCGAGGCTCGTACCCCGCAGGGGGTGCCCATAGCATAGACGCTTAGTTTTTAAGTTTTTTATACTCTGGCTCTCTGGCTGGAGGTCTTAACTTTTTGCTTAAGATATCTCTACAGAGACGCCCGGTTAAGCTTTACACGTCCTCTTCAAGGACACAATATGTGATACGCCCCTCAAATAAATAAATAAATAATAATATTCTGAATTTTGATAAAAAAATTGTTTTTCTTTTGCATTTTAATTATACACAGCAGCATTGAAATTTTTTAAATATACTTATGTGTTCGTTTTTGTTCTAAAGACCAGATGTAAAGTTAAATTGACATGCTTGATATTTTAACAAATTAGATAAATAGGGCAGGCACAACACCTTGTGGATGTCTATAGATACATTTGCCCAGCAGCAAGAATGGTTTTAAAAATAATAATTATTTAAATGACTTAAGATTTACCTCCATTGGGACTCCGCATTCGAGAAATTCTCTTGTTAATAGCCCTTTGAATACGGGGATTCATGATGGGTTTGGCTCGCCGCCTTGCTAAGTACCTTGACAGCACTCCCACAACTACTGCACTTGTACCAACAACTCCTAAACTCCATAGTACAACCTGGAAATGTATTATTAGCAATTGGGTCATTGGGTCAGCTTAGAGATATTTTTTGCTATGATTAATATGTACTCATTCATATTTAACTGCATATGCACATGAAATACAATCCGACCATGAAGTTTAAAGCAATCACGAATGACCTTTACACCACACAATTTGTTTGAATTTGTCTCAGAATTTGTTTTACATCTTTTGTGTATTTTCTATAAGAGACCAAGTAGAATTATTGTTGCTTCTAAATTCGAGGTTGAATTGAATCAGATTTTCGATGAAAAACAGAACGTTTATTTGAGCTCGTTACCGTGATACAATTGATTATGATATAAGATTACCCACACTAAAAACTGACCTTCTGTGAAGTTGTTAACTGCACTTCACTAAAAGATATTGCTCGATGCCAATGTTTTAATTTATCAATTAACGGGCTGGCCTGTATTAACAGCTGCATTATTTAATAATTAATTAAATATACACTCAAAAATGTCTCTATTTTCCTAATATTTACAACGCTGATATAATCAGCTCTTTTAGGTTATCTGTCAAAACACCACTTTTGCCTTATTTTTTTTTAACACTACGTTAACACTATTTTTAATCTATACAACTTAATAAATATAAATTGAACATCCCACTAATCAAATAAACAACCTCAATAAACGATAGCGTCTAATAAACTTATGACAATTTTAAATATTCGCGCTTTCTTGAACCATTTGTAATGACACTAATTTAATGTCAAAGTCAAAGTTGAGAAACGACAGCGTTATTATTTTGACGTATCGAGATTTTTTTTTAAATGCGTGTTACTATAATCATGATGTATTTTATGTTGTTCGATTTTAATTTACCCTTATCAACTTGTTGTTGTTTTGGTTTACCTCTAGTGCCCCAGCAGCGGCACGTAAATGTGCCGAGTAAACGAGTATTACCGTTGTGCCCCGCTGGCACAAAAACGTGCCCCCAAATCCCGACCGATTTAAAACTGTATTATAGTTAGGATAAGTCTTAAAATCGTTTCTGAACGAATGTTCTCGACGGCAGATAATATTTTACAACCATAGACCAAGACAGAAACACCACCGAACATAAGATATCTCAGGGTTAGCCTGCAAACCCGAAATATTTATCGAATCTCGGTTTGTATGTTTGTTTTTTTTTTACTTTTGGCAAAGAAAAATTAGATATGGGTTTCACACCTGCATTGCGGGTACTCGTAAATATCACGTGGTGTAGTGAATACCACAAAATCGCTTTGTAATCCTAGCAATAATCATTCTTTGTATCCTTGCATTGAAACTCAATAATGCTAAATGGATTTTACGTATAAATGTGAAATAATTGAACGCATTCAAGTTGCTTAATAAGTCTGTACCATAGATGTTGAATTCCGAACTTCTTTATCTATTGTCTGTACGTTTTTTTTTCTGACATCTCAAGCGATGTCATGTCATTGCATTGAGATCGGAAAACATAGAGACGCATGCAGCGTTATTTTATACAAACACTTGCTTATACAAAATATGAGTAAAATATGATACCGAATATGAAATATCGTTTTGTCTTATTCTTTTTAATGCAGTAATCGTTTTTGAAAAAAGAGACAACATTATTTATGTTGTTGCTTTTTATTGAACATTCTGTTGTGACGTAGGAACCTTTGTATAGGTAAGTGTCATATTCGCCATTTCAGGTGCCAAGTTTTGTGGTACTTTAGCTGTCAAATGTTTGTTATTTTTTTTTGTATTATTAAGATTTTGATACAGAATTATGAGGAACATTTCTATGAAACCATATATTATAATTGTTGCAAAACTGCAATTCCTACTTCCCTACGTGTTGTATTGTAAAGTGCGGTGCAGAAAAGAATGAAAATCAACCACAATTGTTTTTGTACTACATACCTAATTAAAAAAGGTGTAAATGTATATTACATAACATAATATTAGTACCATGTTTTCCAGGCACCTGACAAAAAACCAGCCAGCCAGTGCGAGCAACATTAAAAAATCCAATGTTTCTTGTACGCTACGTCTACTGTAATGCTCTACTGCAATCATCCCAACGATTTGTGGAAATAGTGTTCAAAGATGCATGTATCATAAGTCTAAAATTCACAACTGTTAATGACTTCTCAACCCTTTTACTGATCTTCTTGTTAAAATATTTATGTATAGCAATTAATCTAGGTTTAATGTTTGCATGACGTTTTTTTTCAGCTAAATGTTATGTTGTAAGCTTGCTGCACCTTTTGGTGTGTTGACTAAAGTGCAGCAGGTAATTGATGTTCTTAATAGAAATAAATAATTAGCATAGCATAGCATAGATAGTTAAATATTACAAAGCAACATTTTCGATGTCACTCATGGATTTAAGTAGTGTAATCTAATTATTTTGTAAGCCTAATTTACTAGGTAACCAACCCACTGTTATACTTTAATCATTGGCACAGCATTCATTAATTAATTCAATCATTCATGTTTTGTTTCTACTTTTTATTTCAATTTTTAGTCTAGTGCTAGACTGCAATCCCACCTTATGGTGAGTAGTGACGCAATCAATTATGCTGAAGCGCACTCAGTCTAACCTTGAATACACCTAAATAAAATTATACTTGGATGGGAAGACCACAGCATCCGCAGCAGGCAAGTTGTTCCAGTCCTTCGACGTACGCGGTATAAACAACAAGGCAAAACGCTTTATCCGGACGCTTTGTCTTTGTACGCTTTGTACTCTTCATTAAACCCCAAGAGGACACCGGTGTCCGCGCTGTCATTGTCTTTCTATTGTGTCTCTAATTGACACTTGGTTTTAACAAGAGTTACTGCTCTCGGGCTCTCCAACCTAGAGGTAAAATAACCGAACATATGGCAGCCATTTTATGTCCCAAGATGTTCAGTTGTAGGTATGCACTTTTTTTCTGTAGGTAGTTATTTCCAGTCCATATTTTAAGTATATGTGTCAATGTCATTATTACTGTCAACAACTGATTGCTCAAAACTGGTCCCCAAAGGCAAGCCAAAGCAAAGCAAGAGCAACTGTCAAGTCAAACAATTTCTGTCATCAAATTCAATCAAATAATCATTTTAATTTTCAATGTTTTCAATTTTCAGTCCAAGCATTTTGCCGATATATTTTTTAATTAAAGTAATGTGATGAAAGTACAGTAATTGCCTTGCCTAATTAAAAAAAAATGGATGTGATACACCAATCTTTGAGTCAGCAAACTTTGCAAAGCACTATCGAAGATCTTCCAGATGAAGTGTTGGAATTCATTTTAGGGTTTCTGCCACCCTATAAAGATTTACAGAATTGTATGATAGTTTGCAAAAGATGGTATAATTGCTCTCAAAGTAAGTTGAAGTTATCATATTTCACGCATCCATTACGAAAGTGTACATTTTTAAGTAATACTTTAGATACATCATTATTTTTGTCTTTCAGATGTCTTACACAAAACATCAATAAAATTGATAAAAGCTGTGGGAGAATTTAAAATATTATGGAAAAACATAGCTGCAACTGATATGGTGCCCACTATTACCAAAAGATTTTCACATGCTGCATGTGTTCTTGAGAATAACATGTACATATTTGGTGGGTGTACCACTAATGCTACTTCGTTCAATGATCTCTGGAGATTTGATTTATCCATTAGACAGTGGGTAAGACCCCTAGCTACTGGCACATATCCTGTACCAAAAGCATATACTTCAATGGTTCATTATAAAGATTGTTTAATAGTTTTTGGTGGCTGGACATATCCTTCACTTTCTCAATATTATCAAAATGTTACTATGTTTAATGAAATACACTTCTACTGTGTGAATACAAATAAATGGATCTTAATAAATGCAACCAATGCCCCTCCTCCTATGGCAGGACATTCAGCTTGCATGAGAGGAGATGAAATGGTTGTGTTTGGTGGGCTTGTTATGTCACCTGCTCAAAATTATCAAATACTATGTTCTAATGATGTGTGGGTACTAGATGTCCCCACACTTACTTGGAGAAAACAAGCTACCACCAAGCCAAGACCATCACCAAGATATGCGCAGTCTCTCATCTGCCTGGACTCTGACAGATTGATGCTTCTTGGGGGAGTCCAAACATTACGTAACCGCTTTGTGTACAGTGACTGCTGGATATTGACAATGAAAGGATCCACATGGACATGGACAGAACTGACAGTCAAAAATAAAGAGTGGGCTTCTGCCAACATATGGTGCAATCCTGCATGTAGAGTTGGTAATAAGGTTGTGAGTTTAAGTAGAAGTAGAAACGGCTGGAATAGTGCTAAACCTTTAGTCACATCAGCGGTTAGGTTATCAGCACTTAGTAGACCCGAGGGTGCACCTGTGTCAGTTAGAGTTGAGCAGAGTTTACAAAGGCCTCTAGATAGAGATCAAAATATTAATGGTAGGCGAGGAGTACTACCCCGGCGACCTCCAAGACAAGACCAACTCATACCCAATGATGAGCCAGTTGCTGGTCCTAGTAATGAGCAAGAGAGGTCTCAAAATCAAATGGGTACTGAAAATAATCCTGATCAGAACGGACTTCTTGCTGGCACCAGTGCAGATGGAAAACAAAGCAATGGACTAGATGCTGGGAAAAAAGACTTGGCAATGAGAAGGAATAAAAATAAGGTAAATTATTATAACATGCATACAACTAACTATACAGTTTGATTGTTTGTATAAAAGACAATAGTCCTCATAGTAATTTGTCTTTACTTCTAAAATATTGATGCCTTACATTTTTTACAGAATAAGGGGATGAAAATAGTAAGACAGTTGCAGGAAGCTAATAAGTACAGGATGGCCGCATTTGCTTGTGATACATCACAAAATAACACACCTCCTGAAAATGATCTCATTAATCAAAGACAGATTGCACATTTAGAAAATAGAAGGGAACCATTACCTTCTCCACCAAACCCTCAGCCCAGGCAACCTGCAGTAAAGAAAGTTAAACGAAACACTTTGACTATGCATGTTTTGGATATTTCCACTGTAGTTGATGGCAATTCACTAAATTATGTGGCATGGCTCTGCCCTCGTTTGGGGGAAATGAGTGGAGCACCAGAAGAATTAGTTATGTATTCATTAGTCAAAGGAAATGGGGAGCTAATTATGTTTGGTGGTGTTCACAATGATATCAGTATTTTAAGTTACTCTGAACATCAAAATAAGTACTCAAATTCATTGCATTTTATAACTCCACCCAGAGATATCATATAAACTTCTGATAACCTTATATTGCTTTCTTTTCTTTTTTTGTGTATAGGTATTTTCTTAATATTCTAGTTATTTATGCCAGCTGACTCTCTGAAAAATAAACACTTCTTATTAAGTTTAAAAAATTGTTTGAGTTTTTTTATTGTTTATCATGTTATAGTTGCATAGTAAAAATATTTGCTTGATAAAACTGTCAACTTCCTCTTTGACACCACTAATCCAGTTCAATGTTTATCCTATAAATCTACAATCTTATAATATGTTAATGATAATGAATGAAAATGTGTTCTGTGATTTCTGTTGTAAATATGGCTTATTGTAAAATGTAACTAAGCTTACGATTAAAAGTTGATTTATTACTAAAATGTTTTTTATTAAAGTATTTCTTATTACAAACATATTGTTAGGTTCAGTCAGAGTCTTTAACAAGTCCTCCAAATACAGCAGCTGGGATATCTTTTTTTTGAACAGGAGCAACTTCTCCTTCATCTTCACTGTTATCTGAATCTGCATCAATGTCGATTTCATCAGGATTAACCACCTTATCAGCACTTTCCTTGAGACCTTGTGTTTCACCCCGCACAAATGAAATATTGCCTTTACTTTGAACTGCCATTTCAGCAGCTTTAGCTTCAAGCATTCTCATACCATCCTTCATACCTGGTGCAAGATCTGAAATGGTTCCAGCTGCCTGTGCTGCTGAACTCAACATTTGGGCAGACATCATATTTACTTGTGTATTATATGTAGCCTGAACACTGCGTTTAATTCTTAGCATTTCTCTCATTGTATCTTCATTACCATGTCTAACTTCGAACTCCTTCCATGTGTTCCAAAACTCAGCTGTAATCCTAGGATCACACATTTGACTACAATGCGCGTATATTGCGCGAGCCCTGTCAATTTCACCAAGTCGTGTTTCCATTTCAGAAAAACGTACACACATCTCTCTCGCTTTTTCGTCAGGAAGAGTTTCAATTGCTTTTTCATATATTTGGCGCGTTTTTGGAACACCATATATTTCAGCAGCTTTCTTTATGTAAATATTAAACATTTCGAACATCTCTTCTGTGAGAACAGCAGTTGTCGCTCTTTCATAGACAGCCATAGCATGCCTTGCCAAACCATGCTCTTCTTCTAATTTTGCATAGAGTAGAAATATTGATTTTGCAAACTCAGGTGGGCAATGTTCCAGACATTGCTCAAATAGATCTCTAGCTCTCTCTAACTTCGATCCTCCATACCTTTTTAAAAACTTGGTTAAGTAGGTATTCCAAATATCATATACATTAGGCCATTTGAATAATGCAATACCCTTTTCATAAGCTCTAAAAGCTTCTTCAAAGTAATTGTGTTCCTCTAAGAAAAGGCCATAGTTAATGATAATTTGTGGAGTAGCAATTTTTAAGTCTATTATATGATCATATACAGCCTTACATGATTTATAAGTACCAAAACTTTCTTCTAAATCTGCATACATAGACCATACTTTCAATGACTTGTACAACCGCATTTGTACTGTTTCAGTATCATCATGATATGCTACTTTGCGACTGGGTAAAACAGTTGCCCTTTGCATCAACTTCAGGGCTTCTTCATAATTTTCATGTCGTATTTCCATTTCAGCCCATTCACACCACACTGAAGCTAAATCATCAACTTTAGCATAGTTTACTTGTGTTGCTTTTTCAAAAATAAGTCTTGCATCTTCAATTTGTTCATTTTTTTCATAAAATTTTGCAAATCCAACCCACAAAGTATATAACTTGCCCACAGCAAGCTTTGGATCTACTGTTTGAACAGCCTCAGTGTAGGTATCAATAATCTCATGAGGTTTATCTTCATAAAGTTTAACTCTTTTATGCCATTCAGCTACATTATGTGGGTTTTGCCTCAGAAGTACAGAGTTAAGCAACAATAATCTCCTTTCCATGAGGTATTCGAACCTAGCAAGTCTTAGTTCTAAATCAATATCATCATCATCAGTGGGGCTTGGTTTTTTAGCAACTTCTTCCATTTTTTTGCTTAAGCTAAGCTCTTCAAATTGAGCATATGCATCAAATACTTGAGTGAAATCTCTTACTGTGGTTACTGTCTGTATAGCTTCTTCATAAATGTCTCTAGCTCTTTCGAACAAACCACTTCTTACATAATAATCGGCAAGTGAATTCCATAAATGTCCCAGCTGGTCTGTGTAGCGCCTTAGTCCACCCCTAATAATAGCATCTACATTCAGAGTATGTATTTGATCAGGGTTCTTAGATATCAATTCACAAAGTTCATTCCAAAGCTGATGATTTGACTTGCCATGTTTTGATTGAAAATTTTCATTATTTACTATTTGAGCCAACTTGACCGCAGCTTCATCCAATTTATTTATTAATATTAAGTAGTCAATGTATTCTTCTGTGTCTTCTGGGCAAAGTTTAAGGTATCTTCTAAACACTCTAACTGCTGTCTCAGAAATATTGTGTTTCTTCAGAAAGTTTAAGTAAAGAGGCCATATTCTGTGATGTTGTGTTATTGGCAGAGCCCTCAAAGCACTATCAAAGGCTTTTCTTGTTCCTGTTATCTTACACTGATCAGTCAGAAAAGTGCAGTAATCCATCCATATCCTGGGCATTTTATGCATAAACACCAACGATCTTTCAAAACAATTGTTAACATCTTCAAAACAAGGATCAGTGATGCATTTACCTCGAATTTGACCTCTTCTTAATTTGAGATAGTTATACCACAGTTTAAATGATCCTGGCAACTCTTTTAGTGCTCTTTCATATATCATATTTATCTCATGTTTAGGTGCAGCTTTTTTATGTTCAATGTATCTTAGCCAATGTTTAACGGAGAAGGGATTTCTCAATATCTCTTCCTCATATGGCAGATCCTCTTCACTCTGAAATAAAAAAGTAATTCTGATAAATCTAGGTTCATAACTCTAAGGTGAAGTGTGTTCTTGACAACTGCAAGCAGTTTACAGTAAGAAAAGACTCAAAATGCTGTTCCAAAAGAGTGCTGTTTAGAATACATATACAGAATTGGTTCATTCTTCACAAAACATAATGCGTTAGAAAAGGT
This sequence comes from Euplexia lucipara, assembly GCA_921972225.1. Lineage (NCBI taxonomy): Eukaryota > Metazoa > Arthropoda > Insecta > Lepidoptera > Noctuidae > Euplexia > Euplexia lucipara. The sequence continues at coordinate 17,434,661 of OV179146.1, forward strand.
AGGGTGCATCAGTTATGTTATGAAGAAGAAGTTCGGATTAAATGTCAATAATGTGTGGCTGTTTATGTTTCTCAGGATTCCTTTGGTTAGGGTAAACTTAATCTCTTATTGTATGCCTATATCAGATTAGCAAGTAGGTAAACTCCTAAAGAAAGTTGAATTAATGCTAGTCTACTATTAAATTGATGATAGGCCGACGCCTAAAGTTTTATAATTTCGATCGAACTGTACATGTACTTACAAAAAATATGTCGATTTCTTTACCGTCGAGTAGAGGCATTTTATTAGGCTAATATGGTGTCTAGCTTGCTTCTATATTATTTAGCTATTTGTTAATATCGGTGACGACAGGAATGCATTCAATGGAAATAAAACAATAACCAACAATAACGTTTTCAGGTTATTAACTGGTGACAAATGACATTAAGGTATGTAGATTACTATAAAACCACAGAATAAACTAAGACTAAAACGATCGAATAGAACACTGTAACTGTACACTTGTACTTTTGTACAGTCTGCAGTTATAAGATGCAGACTAAATAAATAAAATATGGAGGGCAGTAGAGACAGTATCTTAATCTAAATCTAACAATAATAAGATGGTTTTGTAATTTTTTTTTTTTTTTTGTTTTGTTTTGACAATAATTATTATACAGCAATTTCAATGTCACATTGGATGTCAGCCATACCTATGTACAGCTTGGCAAAAAAGAGTCTGACGCGGTGACAGTTGAAACTAAAAGTGGATGATTGTGGCAACATTGATTTATTTGTCTAGTGCTAGTACATCATGTGTCAAAAGTGCGTAAATCCTCGTCGTTTTTCATAGATTTAACCAAATTATTAAGTTTCGTTGCAAAATTAACGATTCAAAGTTAATAAAACCATTCGTAGTTGTATCAGAGCAGTGATTTACCACGTCTTTTTGTGGTGTTTGGCCAAATCTGAAGCGGGACAAGTTTTGTCCGATATCGAGAATGTTTATCGAAGAACTGCCGCTAGGACAGGTATTTATCTACCCTAATTAAATCATTGTACATTGAATAAGTTTTTCTAAATGTATTCAATGCGTAGTTTTGTTGATATACAGATTTAAGTAACTATATGTCTTGTTTACAGAAATTGAAATTTAAGGTTATGTTTTGTAGTTTAAAGAGCCTCGTATACCCATATTTGATACTTGAAGATGAAGAATAGGGAATTAATAATAAAGTACCGTATCTTTTTGTTTTAGGTAAATCTGTCAACACAGTAAGAAAAATGTTTAAGGAAGGCAAAAATAAGATATTTTTAAACACCGGGAAAACTTCAAAGGTCGCTTGAAGAAAGTTACCACCTTATTATTGTGACGTGAATCTAATTGAATTAATATGGGGCATTGCAAAACATTAAATTGCTTCAATCAATGTTGGATCCATTGATATAAAGGTATGTAGCCTAGTTTATACATATTTAAATTTGCTATGTTAGAACCATTGTTTATGATTATTTTTTGTTTTTAAAGGTGGCTGCTGAACAAGCATTTCGTCGTTGATAGTGCAATACCGCGTAACTACAATTGTTAAATACTGTGAATATACACCTTCGCTGACTGTGATAAGGTGCATATTCGCAGTATTTAACAATTGTAGTTACGCGGTATTGCACTATCCACGACGATTTGCAAACATTACTAAGATTGGAAAAAATCATGCAAGGATATTGTAATGAAAATAGAAAAATAATATCATGACAGTAATAAATCTCACAGATGACAGTAGCAGTGATTTATCAGAATTAGAAAATACTAGTGTTTCAGAAGTGGCAGGAAGCTCTAGCCAACATGTGAGCTTTTCCGGGATCGAATATTTGATGGTAGTGTGTTCGATTCGTCTGATTAAATTTTTGGTATTTATATAAAACTTAAAAAAACGTGTTCTTTCATTATCCATGTAAACAAACTATTGTCGTTAATTCCTAACAATCTTACGGTTAGACTGCTCTCGAGGGCATGATTATATCTGTCTGTGTATACCTAATGCATCACTTTCGTGCACGGCTTCATAGGTATATTAACTCACGCCTCTTTCCCACGCTGGTAGGCAGAAACTAGAGAGCGCATACGAAGCAAAAGAAGTATGTAAGAATCGTAGCATATGCATTCTTACATACTTCTTTTGCTTCGTATACATTTTACGTGTTGTTATGTATAACAACATGTAAAAATGTGTACATTTGCCCACTATTAATAGTGTTAATACTGGACATTGAAGCCTTCCATGGTGTTTGCGTAGCATCCGACAGACAGAACCAACCAGCTTTGGGAAAAAATAACAAGTATCAAACCTGTTAAGTCGTACAATTCAGGGTGGCCACATGCGCGATACTAGCGACCTCATTTATTCCACACTCTTTTTTGCCAAGCTGTAAGTATATTTTAATGATACATAAAACGCGAAAAAATAACGTTGTTTTCTTTTAAAGAGTTCCTTCTATTGTACACACATCAAGCTTTACAGCTTGGTAAAAAAGAGTAGAAAATAATGGAGGCGCCACTGTGCTCTTCGTGTGGCAACCCGTGACAACCGCATAGCGTACCAACCTAGTTTTGATACTTAGCTGTTTTTTAGACAAATTAATCTAATTATGTGTTATTTTTTTTAATCAGTAAGTAATGTCTTTTAATCGTGTCAATTAGAGATACAATAGAAAGACACTGTCAGCGTAGACACCGGTATCCTCTTAGGGTGAAATGAATTAATTGAACAAGGACGTGTTCTCGACACGCAACTGATTACTTACCTAAAAATAAAAAATTGGGTAAATACTCCTGAGTTCAGAAAATTGTTTATTAAGTATAGGAATTATAAAAAAAGAAAACATTACATTATATAACATAATTTCTATATTTTATTCTAGTAAATCTTCCTCTAAATATTCTACCCCGAACACGTAGGCCGCAAACTGGTCTGAGTCATGTTCGGGTTCAGAGGTGATGCTGCTATCATCTTCTAGATTTATAACCAATCGCTCTATTTCCTCGTTCATAGTTTTTTTTTCAGTAATCCTTTTCTATTTTTATTACATGTTAGCACGAGTTGTTCCAATCCTCCTCGGTAATAGCTTGGAATGTACGTTCAGCTGCTTCCTGTAAAGACGAAATATTTCATTTATTCCTAACAATATTAAAAGTAAAACATTTTTATCACATACTGTTAATGAGCCGGATGTAGAAAATACCCTTTTGTTTATCTCCTTCCAGCACGATTTTGCTTAGAACGATAACAGATTTCCCTGAATTAAATAATAGATTTAGACTATGGCACGACAATTTCTTTTACATTTCTAAAGCATACGCTAGAACAAATAATTCTCTCCCTTGATATCGCACTTAAAGTATAATTTACGTAGAAATTGAATTTTCATTCAGTTAAAAGTCAAGTCACCAAAGTATCAATTTATCTCAGCGCGCTATACCAGAGTAATGCAGAAAAAATGTAAACATAACCTATGTGCTCGACATTTATTGTTTCAAATTTCTAGTTATTCCTTATACAAGCAAATTAATATAGCTTTGTATTCATCAATTAACACTTGATTCAACTAAAATCAACAAAACAAACTCTTACATACCTGTCTTAGCAGCGGTTCTTTGGTAAACATTGTAAAGTTCAGAAAGAATAGTTTGGGCCTCATGTTCCGCCAGACATCGCCTGTACACCTTATAAATAACCTCCCTGCCAGCACTCCGAATGTTTATATTCATTATTCTTCACTTTTTACGTTTATTAATCAACGTTTGGTGGTCGAAATTAAGATTTTACGAAATCGTGAACTTTGTTTATTATGAGATGTCATTATTTTAGAATTGTTGCCAACAGTCAAAAATTTAGTTCCGTTTCTACACTTTTTTGCCAAGCTGTACTTGGTAGTACCCAAAGAGATTTAGAAACTATAGAGGGGGCATGCGAAGAAATGTCATACAAAAACTGTGATCCCATCTCTCAGTAACGCCATCTAGCATTAAATAGCGATATTAGAACGGCAACGGCAAACTTAAGAATGAAATTGACTTAAATAATAATTCTGGTTGGTGGCCACCAAGCGAGCTATAGCCGAATTAAATTTTAGTGTTGTCAGATCAAAGGAAAATGCCGGAAAAATAAAAAATATTTCAAATCAGTTAAATAAGTAGGTATTAAAACTAAACAAATTAAGCCAGGCATAAAAAAGAAACACATTTGTAACTGAAATTAAAAGAGGACCGTAATGAGAAAGTGATTATCGTCTTACCTTAGGTACTAATTACAAAACTATTGACTTAGAAAATAAATCCAGTTTCATTATTATGCTTATAATAATTAATATGGTCTGCTAATTACGACCTTGTGTTTGGTTCAGCGCTGGCGCCGTATATTGTAGAAAATTATTAAAACTTCCTACTTAATAGCGCAGTATTCCTTACATATGTTCTACACTTGAGAGCAATAAAATCGCACACGTTGACTTTTTGTTGTTAAAGCAGTTTTTTTCATAAATGTGAATACATATTAAAATAAAACTTACACTATTTGAATGTTTACTTCAGTACCTTTCTAATGATATCAAATACAGTGTAAAAAAAGTACCCATAGGGAGTTTTAGGGCACAAAACCCAACATACGGATAAAATTACCCAATTTAGCTTAACAAAGAATAAAAATAAAACTCAAAATGCTTGATCAAATTGTTTTTTAATAAGGTGTATTCCCTCCCCTAGCCTTGATTACAGCTCTTAATCGGTTTTTCATGGACCGTATTAATTTCACCATGAAATCTTGTGGTATGGCGTTCCACTCCTCTTCAATGGCAAGTTGAAGCTCTTGGAGGCGCGTAGGAGCAGGGCTTCTTGCTCGAACTCTTCTTTTTAGCTCATCCCAGACATGCTCAATCGGATTGAGATCAGGACTACGAGCTGGCCACTCCATCGCGGTGATTCCAACATCTTCCATGTAGTCGCAAACTGTTCTAGCGACATGCGGTCTGGCGTTGTCGTGCATTAAGAGAAAATCTTCTCCCATAAGCCACGCAAGCGGCCTCACATGTTCTTCGAGCACTTCTTCGACGTATCGTGCAGCCGTCAAACTTCTCGATCTCGGGCTGGTATTCGCCGTAGTGATGAATACAATGTCAGTTTTAGTGTCCAACATTATGCCACCCCAAAACATACACGATCCACCTCCAAAAGCCACACGTTCGCTTATGCAGCATTGTGAAAATCGCTCTGATGACCTTCTGTAGACCCTAGAGCGTCCATCATGACCATGTAAAGTCATTCTGCACTCATCAGAGAACATAACAGCCCGCCATTGGTCATACGTCCAATTTAAATGTTCCCTAGCAAATTGTAGCCGGGCTTGTCGGTGAGCTGTGGTCAATTTGGGACCATTTGCTGGGCGATGTGAAGTCATTCCTGCTTCACCTAGTCTTCTTCGAACTGTCCACCGACTTATACTGACATTGCGAACTTCTCGAAGCTGTTGTCCCAGTTGAACCGCGTTCAGTTGCCGATTTCTCAAAGACCTTGTCACAAGAAAGCGGTCATCACGCTCTGATGTTGTGCGTCGCCGGCCAGATCCTGGTCGCCGAATGTAGCCACCGGTCTCTTGGAACCTCTGGTATACACGACGAACAGAGTAGCGGCTCAAATTTAGCCGTCGAGCAACTTCACTTTGGTTATGGCCTGCTTCGAGCAAGGCAATAACTTGAGCGGCTTCTGCGGGCGTGGTATCCATATTTTTCCAGTAAATCCGTATGCTTCCAGTAGAGATGTTATCACGTTGACCTTCGGTATGCAACTGAATAAAAATTCCAATAAACTGACCTTTTTATACCTGCGGCTAAGGGTGCAAGTAGTGACAACGCAAACGCGTGAATTTGGGGAATTCGGTGTACGGTCGGTTTTTGTAAGTTACGTGAAGGTCAATGATTTTAATTTTATGTTTTTGTAAAGCTAAGCTTGTATGCTTTAATTTTGTCTAATGATTTTTACTCAATATCTTTCGATTTTAGAAAACAATCAGTAATAAACCAAATTACAAGGGGTGTGCGATTTTATTGCTCTCAAGTGTATTAAAAAATAAACCACGAAAATATAGATTATGAATCTTATACGTATACGTTTATGATATAACCGAAGCAAGGTCGAAAATACGTAGATAAACGGATAAATCGTAAGTCTGGCAGTACCACGTGCCGTAAAGTAGAAAGTAGAAACTTGTGATAGGGATGTTACCATCTATATTAAGGTATCGATAATATTGATAAAAGTTATAATATTTTTTTCACTTCAGTAGCTCAAACATGTAGGTTTTGCTGCCTGAAATCAGTGAGACCAAGTAACTTTTTAATTTTTGTTTTAGAGCCGCAAATATCTTAATCAGCCTCGGGTTAATCATACTATTTGAAACATTTACACTCTATCTCTTTCCCGCCATTAGAAAGAGAGAGAGAGAGAGAGACAAAGACCAGCCCTTTCGAAGTTCTGATTTTGAATTCGACCTCAAAGACAAACACGTTTGGAATTTCGTATTAACTAAAGAAATTTTGCAAAAAGATAATTATGTCTTGTAATGTAATTTATAGAATTATTAACTTATTGTTGTATTTAAGCGAAAATAAGTATCTAATGCAAATAAAACTGATATTTAACCTGTAAATATTTATTTCTAGTTTCAATAATGTTACGTAATATATTTTGAGTACTTAATAAAATATCATGGGTGCTATTTCCAAACACGTCTTAATTTAAATAAAAGAGCGGGAATAAAATTTCTTGGCTGGCGAAAAGAGTTGAATAAGTTAAAAAATATTAAAATAATCGTAAATATAAGTGAAACTAGCGACGAGAACAGTATTATAACACCGGAAGAGTTGAAACAACAAGTTATTAATGCAGAATTAAGTTTCCTACCTGAGAAATATCTGAAAGCATACCATGTCTTCAATGAATGGAGACTTACAAAGGGTGCAAGCAGTTTTTAGGAGACTGTGTTGCTATCTTATTTTTTAGATTAATCACAGACGAGGCGATCATCTGCAATGTGGAGTATTTACCCAATTTTTGAAAGCTACTTTAAAAATAAAACATAACGTGCATATTGAAACATACGCAAAACTCGTATCTTTACTAAAATTAATGCATAGAAATAAGAACATAGAAAAAAATTCTAATGAAGCTCCGGACTGCAATTTTCTTGCCGCTAAAGTAAGTGGTGCCTATGAATCTTTGTTGTTAGTTATTAAAATTTGTGTGTAGACTTATGTATAAAAATACTTACTGCCTTCTACTAATTACATCAAAACCACTCCATCTAATATTTAATGTAACTCTGTGCAAACCATGAGAGAGCACTGGTATCCATAACACAAGTTAAATCTTACCTTGGGTACCAGAGTTCATTATACTTTTTACAAATTTGAGTTATATAAATTTAATAGATTATATTATTAGTCTGTAAGTGGAACTGTACAATCTATCTGGAAATAAATATCTTTTATCTTTTAATTTTTTGAGGTGAAATGAATCCTAGTCTGGCTTAGCAATACTGTTAAAATATTTAATACGATAATTATGTAAAAGATGATGAGAAATGTTAAATTATGCATATTAATTCACACAAAAAACCGTATCCAAGTCTCGTGTTCACAACAATTTTCTTTAGGAAACCTTAAATAACAGAAACCTATTTGAAATGTTCATACAGTATAATATTTTAATAAATTTAATTTAATACGACCGTTTTCTACCCTGAAGGGAGGAAAACGATTATTTCAGATCTTGCCGAGGCTTGACCTTTCGGAGATTAGCTATCATTCATACAGCACTCAAAATCCTCTTACCTGCGTAGTTTCATCTATGAGTGAGTGGCGCGGCGCGGGGTGAAACCCCCGCGCGCGACAGAGGCGGCAGCTAGCGGGAGGCGCGAAGCGTGCCCGCGTTTCTTCGCTAGTACCTACTTCCGAAAGAGTCGGCAAGGAATTGCTCAGGTCAAGCCTCGGCAAGATCTGAAATAATCGTTTTCCTCCCTTCAGGGTAGAAAACGGTCGTATTTCAGTTCTGTGCCTTCGGCTTGACCTTTCGGAGAAGTGTTTATTATCTGACGGCTCATAAGAGATCAGCGTACTGTGACCTAATGTTTTTTTTTTTTTTTTTTTTTTTTTTTTTTTTGGATAATAACAATAAAAAGTCTCTGCTATCAAGGATCCTTTTCAAAATAAGGGATAAATTAATCAAAACTGTATTTCGGCAAGAATCACACATTTAATCTCCTTCAACAAAAGAATCACACATTTAATCTCCTTCAACAATTTTTCCACTTAACATTAATTAACAATCATGAAATGCTTGTAACTCTTAGATGAACATTCAGTAATCAACAATTAGGACGAAGAACTAAACGGCCTCAAAGGAGCTACTAAGAGTATTACCCATTCGCATTTTAGGTTTCTCGACCGCCTTACAGTAGTGTTTAAAGAAGTTTGTGGAACCTCTCCAATTCCCTCGCCTCAAGATCTCATCCAATGGCGAATCGGTTGCGTAGTCGTAAGAAGCTACTGCCGATCGTATTGAGCCTGGTGTGCAATTGACACCTATATCTTTAAAAGAAGTTCTAAGCCAGCCAGCTATTACTGCTCGGGAGGCAGGCTTTACCTTCCCTCGTGTAGTTATAAAGAGATTATGCAGTTCGTCTCGAGAATTGCGTCTCTCTAAAGTTACATCAATAAGATACTTAATCCATTGTACTAAATCAAAAGCGGGGTTATCAGATTTATTTAATAACCATCCTGACTGACGACCCTTTGCACCATCTGTCTTTGAACCAAACAAGGGCCAAAACGTTACTGATGTTTCTGTGATGATTAAATGATCTGTATCAATACTTAAAAGTGTTAAATCATGTATTCTTCGGCCTGATGATAGTAATAATAAGAAAGCTACATAACGTGACACTTGAAAAATACTCTTGTTATCAGGTGGATGAGACTCTAACCAGAATATCAGGTCCTGAATATTCCATATCCGGGACTTAGGATTATAGGATGCCTGCTTCTGTAAATGAATTGCCTTTAACATTGACGTGACAAGCGGGTGTGAAGACAAGTCTTTTACTTGTTCAGGATTGGCAAGAGTCACTATCGTTGATTTATGCACCAAAATGGTTGCGTATGCAAACTTTTTAACCCTGAATAAAAAGCTAAGGTAAGATGCAACATCATGTGGACGTGGCCTGTCAGGTTGTGCCCCAAACTGTTTACACCACGACGTCCACTGTTTCCATGCCGAACTGTAGGTTTTCCACGTGGAGTCTCGCCAAGCAGATCGAAGAAGCGCAACATCTTCCGCCTGAAGCTCGGCTGTCAGTTTGCTCCACCCCGTACCTTCCAAACCTCTAAAGATAGACCCTTCATTCCCGGAGGGGACAGATTCGTCGACATATCTGTCAAATGTCGCTCTAGGTTCCAAATTTGAAACGGTGTTTCTATTGACCTCCTTTTCAAGTCTCCTCTCCAGAATACGTTTTCCCATCGAGGTACGACAACGAGAAACGTTCCCGAAGCCTTGTTCAAGTGCTGGAGGACTTTGGGGATAAGAGGTGGAGGAGGGAAAACCCATGCCTTCTGAAAGTGCCACTCTTTGCTGAAAGCATTTACAAATAGTGCTTGAGAATCCTTCGCATCTATGCTCACATAATGTGGGACTACCCTGGACAGATTCGTCGCAAATAGATCTATCTGCGGAACGCCCATCGTTTGAAATATTTTTTTCGTTATTTCTACACTGAGATGCCAATCTGGAAGATCCTTGCCTCGAGAGAGAGAGTCCGCTATCGTATTGTACCGACCTGGTATGTAAAAGGGGAGAAGGTGCACTTCCAGACGATGAGCCAGTAAAAGTAATCTCTTTGTCGATGTCAGAAGTGTCAATGATCTTGTTCCACCTTGGTTTTTTATATAAGCCACAACAGTTCTGTTGTCTGATTGCACCATCACCGACTGCCCCCTTATTTCTTCCGAAAATTTTGTTAGTGCCATCGAAACTGCGTACAACTCCTTTCGATTTATATGTCACTTTAGTTGTTCCTCGGTCCATCGCTGTGAGAGGTGAAGTTCTCCTACTTGCACCCCCCAGCCTATGTTGGAAGCGTCCGTGGTGACGAATACTTTTGGTTCCGGTATGAAAATTTTCCCTTGTTGGTCTAAGTTCTCCTTCCACCAATGTAAGTCGTTCATGGCCGTCTTTGGCAGCAAGTACAACTTCTTGGGGTACTTTTCTGGCAGCGCTCGAGACGCTCTCTGAAGATTCCTTGTAAACAAACGTCCTAGAGGAGTCACTAGGGAAGCAAAACCCAGCTTGCCTATCAAAGACGTGCCTTGCAACCAGCTCCAAAACCGGCCTTTTATAATTTTTTGAAGATCTCGTGCTAGCTGATCGCGTTTTTGCTTTGGTAAGCTTTTTCTGTTCTTGGAAGTGTTCCATGTAATTCCTAAATATTCTATTTCTGGCGTCGCCTTTACAATCGACTTGTCTAGGTTTAGGACCCAACCCAGGCTTTGGAGGAGGGAAATAGCTTGCTTCATCTGATACTCCAATATTAGAGGGTCCTGGTGGGCAAATAAAAAATCGTCGAGATAGACCACTACGCGAATTCCTCGCGCTCTTAACATGCTTGCTACCCATTTGGTTACTCGGGAAAACGCTAGTGGTGCACTTGAAAGCCCGAAAGGCAGGGAAGTCATTTGATAAATTTGGTTGTCGTAAGAGAATGCCAGGTAACGCCGATGGCTCTTCCTTATTGGAATATGATAGTATGCTTGGGAAATGTCTATTTTTCCCATGAAGTCGCTTGGCTGAAGAAATTTGGGAATGAAAGTTTGATTCACCAGGCGAAAGTTTCTGGAGCTCAAGTAAAGATTTAGGCGCCGGAGGTCGAATATTTGTCGTACCTTGCCATTCTGCTTGGGTATCAAGAACATTCTTGATAAAAATCCACTTTTGGCCGTCGATTTTTCGATAACGCCCTGATCTAATAGAAGCATTAATTCCTTGATCATTGGTTTTGAAGGTTTTGTCGCGAACTTTGCTATCAACCTCGGGGATAGTGGAACAGAGGGGGGTCTTTTGTCGAAAGGTAACGCATAGCTGGTGATGATCTTTAATACAGATACCGGGGCTCCCAATTTTTCCCACTGTTGTTTGTAATTTCTTAGCTGCCCCCCTCTGAATGTCGTGTCAATATTTACGCCGTGGTTGACGCTGTATCTTTTTATCGACACGCTTCGCTGATTGATTGCCAGCTGGCCTGCGCTTTTGGATAGATCCTTGAGGTTGTTGGGTGTGCCACCCAGAGTTCTTTGGTTTTTGCATACGCGACGTACTAGATTGTTGGCTTTTGCTGGGCTGCTGAAAATTATGCCTCCCTTTTTCCAGAGTCTTTCCGAATCGAGAAGGAAATATGCGAGATACACCACCGCTGTCTCTTATGAAACTGGAAAGTTTCTCCTCCTGAAACAAGTGTGTTTCTGACGGTGGTATTTGTTGAAGAATACCCGACAGAGCGTCACTCTTTGGTTTAAATATTCTGCGTCTCATATCAATTGTCTCAGCCCGATGCGCGCAAACATATTGAAGCAAATCGTCCGACGTTGCTTTAAAATCAGAACCCTCCGATAACAAGGTCTTCAAGTCCGTGGAGGCTGCTGGAAACTTTGTCGCTAGCTTTTTAAGTTCTTCGGCCAACGCTTTCCTCTGACAAAGAAGACCATGGACAATAGTACCTAAAACTCCGTCCTGTTTGCTCAGCAATCCCGACGATTGAATACCGATGTCAGCCAGCTCGGCATTCGTCTTTAGGGTGCTAAACACGGGTGAAGCATGCAGTTTTTTCACAACTTCCTTGTACCTTATCCGATTCCACGAATCCGAACCGAACCTTTGACAGGCAATCCCCTCTGCTCTAAGCTGATTAGATGGCGCTGGGATTGTGGGTTCTATTTCCTTTACCACAGGAAGAAATTCCAGTTCTGGCAAACTGGATTCAGCCGGATCTAGGTCAAAACCAGAGCTTAAGGGTGGTGCCTGCCAAGCGTTAGGCGAATGCGACCCTGATGGGACAGGAGGGCAATTCTCATCCTCCGATGACGTGTCCCCTTCTAATGAGCCCTCCCATGTTGAATTATTCTTAGGTGGGGCCAAAGAATCAATTCTCTGCATGATGGCCGAAAACATCCCGTTCATTTGATGTTCTAGAATGTCAATTCTAGAACGTTTCGGTCTGATCGCCCAAGATTCACTTGAATCGGGATCTGATGATATTCGTCGTCTTCTGTTCACGGAGTCACCGTCCGCCTCAAGAGACAAGGCTCGATCGGCCTCCTTCCTTGACATGGGTCTTTCAGGTTTAACTGCCTCGTTGAATAGCTCCGTTGCAGCTGCTGAGCCTCTGATCTTATTACAGACAGCCGGTGGGCTGGTTATTAACGCCCTAGTAAATGCCCAATCAGTCATCTTAAGTTTGATGTCCCGAAACCCCTTCTCAGAAAGCCGAGAAGCCTCCGGAACGAAAGCTTTTGCTAGCTGGTCTGTTGGCAAGGCAAACCTTAGCTTATTCAACACCTGGGGGTCGATGGTTTCACCGAATATCTCTTCCTTAATCAAACGGGTTACCTTCCAAGCCGTCCAACCATCGGGTAGCAACTCCTGAGCCAAAAGTTTAACTCGTTCTAGGATCTCGTTATCGTTCTCTGTTTCACCTGTCTCCTCCAACAGCTCGCCCAGTGAAACGAAAGGCGCCTCCTGAACCATCTGAAGCAAAAGATGAAATAGCTATCAGACATGGCTCTCATGTAGTGAAGCGTGTCACTGACAAGTAATATGACGTGGGCCTATAAGCTGTACGGCTGCGGCCCACGAGCCGTACGGCTGCGGCTCACGAGCCTTCCGGCTGCGGCTCACGAGCCGTACGGCTGCGGCTCACGAGCCTTCCGGCTGCGGCTCACGAGCCGTACGGCTGCGGCTCACGAGCCGTACGGCTGCGGCTCACGAGCCGTACGGCTGCGGCTCACGAGCCGTACGGCTGCGGCTCACGAGCCGTACGGCTGCGGCTCACGAGCCGTACGGCTGCATGCAGTGAGCCAGGTGGCATCGAATGGCGAGCTGAATTGCTGCGGCCAATCTGCCTGTGTGAGCCACCTAATGTCAATAACTAGTGAGCTGTTAAGCTGCGCCTAGTTAAGACAAACAAGTCCAGCATACAAATAATACCGGTGACAAATAATCTAAAATAGCTGTTCTATATAAAAAAAATACGACATACGCACATTCTCAACCAAGTTTTGTAGCAGAATTAACGCTTATTTGTTAAATAATAAATACTTAACATTCTAATAATCGAAGTACTGTTTACGCTTACGTAATTTTTTACGTAAATTAGAACGCCTTCGCCACTCATAACTCTCATAGACAAAACTAAAAATCAAAATAACTTACCTCTTCCTGTGATCTGATACTCTTATCACTCGAGGTAAACTCACAATCACTAATTACGAACGTCACAACGACGTTATGCAGGTTTCTAAGAAAATCGTGCGCACTGTATGGTGAATAACAGCGTACTAGCGAAGAAACGCGGGCACGCTTCGCGCCTCCCGCTAGCTGCCGCCTCTGTCGCGCGCGGGGGTTTCACCCCGCGCCGCGCCACTCACTCATAGATGAAACTACGCAGGTAAGAGGATTTTGAGTGCTGTATGAATGATAGCTAATCTCCGAAAGGTCAAGCCGAAGGCACAGAACTGAAATATTGTAATATTTTGTTGAGTTATCTCTTTATGATTATTTTGACATTTATCGATAACAGAATCGATGAACTTTATCCCATCTCTACAAAACAGTACTTTAGCTACTCAACACAAGAGGGCGTTAAATACAGAATTGCCAAATGTTCTAGAACAATCTATGAAAATGATTTAATTCTAATTACTAAATAAATACAAAGAATACCTACGAAAATAAAGCGTAGCGACGTCCATTATTTTTGTCGTAACGGGATTTGCAATAACGTAAGGCGCACCATGCATGTTTTCGTGGAAAATAATATTTATCAACTTTCCACAAAGTTGACACAAATGCGTCTTGACAGGCAGATGTCCTACGTAAGACTATGTGTCATCTGTCCGTTCGGACAGAAGTTACGGATGAAAATTTTGTTCGTGATGTCCGGTCTATAGTTTATTGAATGCAAAGAGATTTAAAAACTATAGAGGGGGCATGCGAAGAAATGTCATACAAAAACTGTGATCCCATCTCTCAGTAACGCCATCTAGCATTAAATAGCGATATTAGAACGGCAACGGCAAACTCAAGAATGAAATTGACTAAAATAATAATTCTGGTTGGTGGCCACCAAGCGAGCTATAGCCGAATTAAATTTTAGTGTTGTCAGATCAAAGGAAAATGCCGGAAAAATAAAAAATATTTCAAATCAGTTAAATAAATAGGTATTAAAACTAAACAAATTAAGCCAGGCATAAAAAAAGAAACACATTTGTAACTGAAATTAAAAGAGGACCGTAATGAGAAAGTGATTATCGTCTTACCTTAGGTACTAATTACAAAACTATTGACTTAGAAAATAAATCCAGTTTCATTATTATGCTTATAATAATTAATATGGTCTGCTCACTATTACGACCTTGTGTTTGGTTCAGCGCTGGCGCCGCATATTGTAGAAAATTATTAAAACTTCCTACTTAATAGCGCAGTATTCCTTACGTATGTTCTATTAAAAAATAAACCAAGAAAATATAGATTATAAATCTTTTACGTATACGTTTATGATATATCCGAAGCAAGGTCGAAAATACGTAGATAAACGGATAAATCGTAAGTCTGGCAGTACCACGTGCCGTAAAGTAGAAAGTAGAAACTTGTGATAGGGATGTTACCATCTAGATTAAGGTATCGATAATATTGATAAAAGTTATAATATTTTTTTCACTTCAGTAGCTCAAACATGTAGGTTTTGCTGCCTGAAATCAGTGAGACCAAGTAACTTTTTAATTTTTGTTTTAGAGCCGCAAATATCTTAATCAGCCTCGGGTTAATCATACTATTTGAAACATTCACACTCTATCTCTTTCCCGCCATTAGAAAGAGAGAGAGAGAGAGAGACAAAGACCAGCCCTTTCGAAGTTCTGATTTGGAATTCGACCTCAAAGACAAACACGTTCGGAATTTCGTACTAACTAAAGAAATTTTGCAAAAAGATAATTATGTCTTGTAATGTAATTTATAGAATTATTAACTTATTGTTGTATTTAAGCGAAAATAAGTATCTAATGCAAATAAAACTGATATTTAACCTGTAAATATTTATTTCTAGTTTCAATAATGTTACGTAATATATTTTGAGTACTTAATAAAATATCATGGGTGCTATTTCCAAACACGTCTTAATTTAAATAAAAGAGCGGGAATAAAAGGAAAACGCCCAAAAAATGCCTGAAATAGACAGACACTACTAATAGTCCTTAATTCTATCAAGAATAAAATATATATAACGAAATGTATCTCAAGTTTGTTTACCTTGGGTGAAAATATAACGATAATTAAAATATTTATTTTGATATCCGTTATAGTCATTCTTAATTTATAATGGCGGTCAGTGTTTATTTGACATGAGTAATCGACATTCAGCCAAACAGAAATCGTCAAATAATCCATAAAGAACTATTTTATGGAATTATTGCATAGTTATCATTCATTTAATATTATTCGACCTATTAATACCGTAAATATTATTAAAATAGTATAAGCGTATGAATATTTATCAAAATAAAAAAAACTCGAATTATAAATCGTATCGTAGGCTGTATGCATTACATGTCCTTTGCCTTATTGACAATTTGACATAATTGCATTTTCATTTTTTCGATTCATTCATGGTTTTGCGGATTTTTGCCTTTGCGGCTCGAGTAAATGCAGGATATTATATTATAACGACGACTGTGGCTATTTTTTAAGGATTTAGATTTTACTTCTGCACACGTAACCCATTTTTGAACACGACTTAGATTAGACCCGCCTAAACGTCAACTCGGCTTTTTGACGACGGATACGACTCTGCTGTTGTTTTGGACTTGTGCACCGTGTACATTTAAGAATGGATAGAAACGTACACTGTATTCATTGCTATCTCGATATTGCAACGATGAGATGTAATCTCATATCAGTGCAAAATGATAAAGTACGTAGTATCCTTAACCTTGACTTAACCTATATTTTAGAAAAAAATGTTTGGAACTGGCTTCTACCAAGTTTTTTGATAATTATTGAAATTGTCATGGGTTCCCTACGATTTATAGTGCAATTTGGCGTATATTTCATTGTTGTTCATTTCAGGCATTTTTTTGTGTGGCCGATGGGCATTCCCCGAAAAGGCTGGCGAAAAGAGTTGAATAAGTTAAAAAATATTAAAATAATCGTAAATATAAGTGAAACTAGCGACGAGAACAGTATTATAACACCGGAAGAGTTGAAACAACAAGTTATTAATGCAGAATTAAGTTTCCTACCTGAGAAATATCTGAAAGCATACCATGTCTTCAATGAATGGAGACTTACAAAGGGTGCAAGCAGTTTTTAGGAGACTGTGTTGCTATCTTATTTTTTAGATTAATCACAGACGAGGCGATCATCTGCAATGTGGAGTATTTACCCAATTTTTGAAAGCTACTTTAAAAATAAAACATAACGTGCATATTGAAACATGCGCAAAACTCGTATCTTTACTAAAATTAATGCATAGAAATAAGAACATAGAAAAAAATTCTAATGAAGCTCCGGACTGCAATTTTCTTGCCGCTAAAGTAAGTGGTGCCTATGAATCTTTGTTGTTAGTTATTAAAATTTGTGTGTAGACTGTTATGTATAAAAATACTTACTGCCTTCTACTAATTACATCAAAACCACGTCCTCCATCTAATATTTAATGTAACTCTGTGCAAACCATGAGAGAGCACTGGTATCCATAACACAAGTTAAATCTTACCTTGGGTACCAGAGTACATTATACTTTTTACAAATTTGAGTTATATAAATTTAATAGATTATATAATTAGTCTGTAAGTGGAACTGTACAATCTATCTGGAAATAAATATCTTTTATCTTTTAATTTTTTGAGGTGAAATGAATCCTAGTCTGGCTTAGCAATACTGTTAAAATATTTAATACGATATGTAAAAGATGATGAGAAATGTTAAATTATGCATATTAATTCACACAAAATACCGTATCCAAGTCTCGTGTTCACAACAATTTTCTTTAGGAAACCTTAAATAACAGAAACCTATTTGAAATGTTCATACAGTATAATATTTTAATAAATTTAATTTAATATTGTAATATTTTGTTGAGTTATCTATTTATTATTATTTTGACATTTATCGATAACAGAATCGATGAACTTTATCCCATCTCTACAAAACAGTACTTTAGCTACTCAACACAAGAGGGCGTTACATACAGAATTGTCAAATGTTCTAGAACAATCTATGAAAATGATTTAATTCTAATTACTACATAAATACAAAGAATACCTACGAAAATAAAGCGTAGCGACGTCCATTATTTTTGTCGTAACGGGATTTGCAATAACGTAAGGCGCAACCATGCATGTTTTCGTGGAAAATAATATTTTTCAACTTTCCACAAAGTTGACACAAATGCGTCTTGACAGGCAGATGTCCTACGTAAGACTATGTGTCATCTGTCCGTTCGGACAGAAGTTACGGATGAAAATTTTGTTCGTGATGTCCGGTCTATAGTTTATTGAATGTCTTTGATTGAATGTCTTTGAATGTCTTTGGTGAGAATCAAGGTAAGATGGAAAGTAGGTATTTTACGTGAAATGATTTTTTCCCACACATTGATACTTCTACACTCATATTACCAAGTTGAATACGTCAATTATAATCTTATATATATAAAAGAAAGTCGTGTTAGTTACTTCGCTTATAACTCAAGAACGGCTGAACCGATTTAGCTGAAAATTGGCAGGGAGGTAGTTTAGAGCCAGGAGAAGGACATAGGATACTTTTTATCCCGTTCGACATCATAAAAATAAATATCAAGAATATCGGTTGTCTCAAACATTTTTCAAACGCAGCGCCATCTTGGATGACATGACAGGAGTCAAACTTCCCAGTTCAATATCAGGTGACAATTTGAAATTGACAAGTCTTAAGCTAAACCCAACTTAGATAATATACCTCTAGATCGAGCTACCGCGTGGCCGCACATGCGACAGCAATATAAAAGTTCAGTGTTGCTATTCCTTAAAAAAGTCCCAAAATACGACCAAAATTCTACTTAACTGCGCGTTCCAATTTTAGCACTATTGTAAATTATAATTTACGTATTCAACGTGGTAATAAGAGTGTAGAAGTATCCATGTGTGAGAAAATATAATTTCACGTAAAATACCTACTTTCAATCTTACCTTGATTCTCACAAATAAAATACACTACTACCAGGTGAAGCTTGATGTGTGTACATAGAAGTAACTCTTTAGAAGAACACTACATTATTTTTTCGCGTGTTATTTATCATTAAAATATATTGAGGTATGGCTGACATCCAGTGTGACATTGACATTGCTGTATAATAACTATTGTCCTATAAACAAAACCAACTTATTTTGAAAATATCAAATTTTTTGTTTATACTTAACATTTATTTATAAAATGAATTCTTACTTCCAAATATCTTTAAGTACCTACGCGATTGCCTTCAAGAGTAAAACTTAATGATTGTCGAAAGGGCTCTGTTCGTTCGTACACATGTTCACTTAAACTTAAAAATAAGGGTTCGCCCACAAATTTGTGTGTTTAGCCACCATAGATTTATTTGATTATTATGCCTACCTTTTGAACATTAGGCCTGACAGTTAAGGGAAAAGATTTGAAACGTGTAGCAACACTGTAAGTAAGTATTCCTAGGTTATGTGATATAAGAAATCAAGTTTATTTTAAGAAATCTTCCATATTTTGGTCTGAAAGCCATGACAATAAAAGCGCACAAATGTATAAATTCAATAATCATACAATAACACAAACAGTATTGAATACTTACGAATGAAAAGAGATTTTGTTATTGGCCTTTTCTGAGCGGCTTTTA
Source organism: Euplexia lucipara (assembly GCA_921972225.1). Taxonomy (NCBI): domain Eukaryota; kingdom Metazoa; phylum Arthropoda; class Insecta; order Lepidoptera; family Noctuidae; genus Euplexia; species Euplexia lucipara. Next base: position 17,453,857 of record OV179146.1, read on the forward strand.
CAGCCTATTATACTGCATCCTCCCATCGTAGCCATTCACCATACACTAAACACTTATCTAATAGAGTCTATTTCTCATTAAATGACTTAAACTATTACAAAAATTGCAAAAACCATCCGAAAACTTAAATTAAATCGAGCATAATAATATACGTGACAGTGACAGCACTTTGTTTGGCTAACATTCAAAAGTTAGCCATGCAAAAATCCGGCACGCCGTAAGGGACAGAAGATACGATGCTTTGTCTCAATTTTCCTACGAACTTTGTATTATTGCGTCTCACTTCCACACTTGACACTGTAAATTGGGCTACGTCTAGAGGTATATAGTCTAAGAAACCCAAGAAGGTAAGGTTGTCAATTTATAATACGCACCTACGTTCTGAAATTTATTTTGTTATTAAACTTAGAGGTTTTATGTAGCATAAAAAAGTCTTATATTTCAGAAATCCATTGAATTAGAAAAGCTATGGAAACGTAATTCTCATACAAATAACGCTTCAATTTTGGTTCCATTTACGCAAACAACTGACACACTGTAATAGACGAAGCTAGTGCGCGATTGGGTGCATCAAGGTCACTGGGCGGAGTCAAAATGACAGCGAGCCGAGCGTGGATGGTGTTATGCAGTAGATACTTAGTTAAATTAAATTATTTGTGTATATTTAACAATGACTTTTTTAATGAATTCCGACAGAATATAAATGTAAATTATCTATATACAATACATACATACAAATTATATTGATACTTCTATACTATTGTTTCTTTTTAATCAATCTATACATATAATAAAATTGTAGAAAAGTTGTGTCTGTACAATGGAAATATATAAAAAAAAAGTAGCAGGGGTTGTTATTATATCAATGCCGAACCCGAAATTGTAATTAACTTTTTTTTTGTCTGTTTGTCTGTTTGTCGGTTTGTCTGTTTGTCTGTTTGTCTGTGTGTTTGTGCACGCTAATATCAGAAATGGCTTATTCGATTTAGATGCGGTTTTCACTAATATATTAAAGTAAGCTTCACTTAACATTTAGTGTTTATTTCATGTTAATCGGTTCATAAATAAAAAAGTTATGTCAATTTAAAGAATCACGGCGAACATTTGTTAACTATTCTATCAGAGTACGTACACGCCTCGCGCCTGCGGGTCCATGGCTATATAAAGCGCGCTGAGAGCCGCGCCGCTGCCATTGGCTGGGGGTCTTAATTTTTTAAGGCATCTCCACAGGAATGCCCGGTTAAGCTGTACACGTCCTCTTCTAGGACACGACAGCGAGATGCCCCTCAAATAAAAAATAAAAAAACGCGCCGCTGCCATAAGGATTCAGTTATTTGAACGCACGTATCCTGGAGAGTATTATCATCTGTGTATGGAAGCGCAACGCAAATACCAACTTGCGAAAATTCCGAGCTTTGCGAAAGAGCTATTTTGACGCCACGAAACGACCAAGCAGCAACAATAAACGCTGAAATTTTGAGCTATGTTTCGGGGGATTATATTGAGTAGGTATATCTCCATTAACAGAGGCATGGAAGAAGGAGAATCTACAAGCTACCCAGTAGAATTTTTAGAATCCCTCAATGCTCCTGGACTACCAGGACATAAAATAAAATTAAAAGTAGGCGTATCCATTATGCTTCTTAGAAATATAAGCCCCCCAAAACTTTGCAATGGCACCAGGTTAAAAGTGACCAATTTACAACGAAATCTGATAGAAGCAGAGATTTTAACAGGGCGTGGAAAAGGTGAAAGTGTTTTCATTCCTCGAATTCCTCTCATTCCAAACAATTTTCCATTTAGTTTTAAACGCGTCCAGTTTTCAGTCAGCCTATGTTTTGCGATGACAATTAATAAAGCCCAAGGTCAGACGCTGAAAGTTGTGGGTGTAGATGCACAGGAGCACAGAGTACATTCTATCCTAGGAGCCTGTATGCTTTCATCCCCGATGGCCACACGTCAAATATCGTATACTATACAGAGAAGCATTACCTACTGTAAAGTAAATTTTTAGCTACCCAAACGACGGTATATGTATTTCAAAATATGCTGCCCAAAAAGTCACTATTCCACGTGGACGAAGTCGCGGGCACAGCTAGTACTCAATATATTTATTGCATTCCACAATGTGAACTTAGGTGGTAGGTACGTAAGGATATAATAATAATATGCATCATTGTGGGCCCTGTCGGGCATAACAATATAAAAATTAGGAGAATTACGAGGAGGGCTATTATAAATATTTAAAAATTTTATATTAATCTCTACTACTATTTTAATTGACATTATTAAAGTGCTTGTGGAGTGTATTTTCAGCTTAGAGCTTGGTATGTTTAGTCTATTTTTGTGTCGTAGTGTGTAGTGGGTCTGTATGTGGTCGCGTGTAGTAAACAGTTTTTGATTGTTTCTGACAAATTTGCACAATTCCAATATATATGTCGCGGCAAGCGATATTCTTGAATAATAAGTTGTGAAGTTGATTAACTTAGTACAGAGTCTATGGTGACCAGCGTGACGTTACTTGTCATTTGAAAATGGCGCGAATATGTTTTCGGTAATGTCACGTGGACAGAGTCGTGCTCGTGCGTGGGAGCTGGGCGGAGCTCAGATTGATTTGAGGCACCTACGAAGACACACATCCAGTACGAAACTGTCAGTTACCTAGATTTGAGTTGTTTTGTGATTAAGATTGTTAAGTGAGGTTATTACTGCAATAAAGATTGCTATTCTACGTTATGAACTCTGTACCACGAAACCCCCATCGGTGTCAGCTCATCGCTCAGCCATCGCTGGCGGCGACATATATATGTATACAAGGAAGTGTTAAAATTTTATGTTCTTGGAAATGGGGTATGCAGGTCTTCTATGTAGTGTGAAGTGTTGGTGCATCTGTGCTATTTCCCCATAATATTACGCCATAGTTTAACCATGCGTATGCATAGGCATAATACGTAACCAGAGCAGTGGGGAGATTTGTTGTTTTTTTATTTCACTAATTAATATTACTATTTATTTAGCAAATCAACACGTCTTTTACATTTAAAAAAATATAGTCTATGTACCTAAATATTACTAGGCACATGTATATGTTATCACCTGGATAAGACCGTAGGACACCTTCTATCCCAAAATTCCTTAATCAGGTATTGGGTACGAGTAATTAGGTATAAATGCAAGATATATCAAAATTGGTTTAGAAGTTTTCAAGATATCACTTTAAAGCGGTCGATGAAGATAAATAAAATTCGGATAAAGTAAAAATATATTTATAGACAAATTAAGAATTTTAACAATAATAATTATTATTATTATGTGCCTGTTGTGTCCCATTACAGGGCAAAGGCTTCCCTTCCGTCTTTCCACTCATCGCGGTTTGTTGCAATGTTAGTTCAAACGAGTGTTAACAATATGTTAAAACTTTAGAGGATGTAATGGTGCCAATCAACGTAAAGAAAAAACTCCGAAAATTAGCGAAATCAGGTTTAATACTAATTAGAAGTTACACGTACAACGGCTGTCAGGCAAGTGAACGATGACATTGAATGTTACTAATACGTGCCGCAACACCTATGCAAATTTTAATAATTCAGTGGTTTTACAAGTTTCTGCTATTTATTTAGAACAGGCGTTTACGCCTGAACATATTCCGGGCCGTTGAAAGGTATCTTTCAACCGTTTAAGTCTTCAGCTGAGGGAAGTTTGCAGAGTCGCACAAAGGCGCGTCGCACGCTGCCCTTGGTGGTGAGGATGTCAGCTACTCTGGATATCCCGTCAGGTCCAGGTATGAGGCGAAGTACGCGGCCCAGTTTCCAAGCGAGAGGGGGCGCGTTGTCGTCAGCTAGCAACACCATATCTCCCACGTCTAGCTTTGACGTGTTTGTCCGCCATTTTGTCCTTTGTTGTAACTCAGAAAGGTATTCTTTCTGCCATCTTTTCCAGAAATGTTGCCTCAGCTTCTCAAGGCGCTCATATCGTCGCAATTGGCTTTCCTTCACGTCCTCCAGGTTTGGTGTTGGCAGAGCAATCAGCGGTCGGCCAATGATGAAATGTCCTGGGGAGAGGGAAAGGAGGTCGTTAGGACTGGATGAGAGGGGGCACAAGGGACGGCTATTGAGAATTGCCTCCACTTGTGTGAATAAAGTAGAAAGTTCCTCGAACGTCAAGTGACATTCGCCTAAAACTCGTCGTAATAAATGTTTTGCCGACTTAACCCCGGCCTCCCATATGCCACCAAAATGAGGAGAATAAGCCGGAATGAATTTAAACTTGATAGATTGCTGACTTGCAAAATCAACTAAAGGTTCATGGTTCTGTTTGATGAACGATCCTATTTCTTTCGCGGCAGCTACAAAATTAGTACCATTGTCACTGAATATTTCAACTGGCTTGCCACGACGAGATATAAATCGTTTTAATGACATTATAAATGCATCCTTGGTTAAGTCACTAACTGCTTCGAGGTGTATGCATTTGTAACGCAGGCAAACAAAAAGACACAAGTAACACTTTATAATGCGACAGCCGCGTCCTTTACGGTTTACTATGTAAAATGGGCCAGCAAAGTCAAGGCCAACGGATAAAAATGGATAGTCTGGGGTTATTCGTTGAAACGGTAAGTTACCCATCTTAGGTTGTAACGTTGTACCCTTTAAACGCCTGCAGCGTACGCAGTTATTTACTGTGCGCCTCGCTAGTATCCTACCATTAATTGGCCATATCGTTTCTCTGACTGTAGCCAATAACATTTGAGGACCGGCATGCATGGTGTTAATATGTTGTCTAATAAAATAAAGTTTTGTTAAAGTATGCGCTGCATGAAGTAATATTGGATGTTTCTTTTCGAATGAATAACTGGACGCATCGATTCGTCCACCGACACGAATTAACTTGTATTCATCTAAGAAAGGCGATAATGCTAATAACTTACTATTTTTATTTAATTGTTTACCAGTTACCAGCAGGTCGAATTCAATGGGAAACGATTGACCTTGGGAAATACTACAAAGCGAGCGGAATGACTCATGCAACTCATTAGCGGACAATGTGCCAGCTCGTTTGTTATGTTTATTTTTTAAATTAAATATGAATCTTAGAACGTAGGCAAATGACCGTTCTAACCTAGATAACGATGAATACTTTTCAAAATCGATTATGGGTGACTTTATTACTATCGGATGCGCCTTTAATTCGGGTACTATTTCTAAGTCTTTAAGGTTGGATTTAGGCCACTCGGTTTCGTTATAAATTAAAAAACAAGGCCCTGTCCACCACAGAGATATCGACGTTAGTCGCTTAGCATGCACTCCCCTTGATAATAAATCAGCGGGGTTTAAGTCTGTAGGTACATATCGCCACGCCGATGATGAAGTTAATTCTTTGATTTCCGTGATACGATTAGCCACAAATATTTTTAATTTACTTACGTTACTACGTATCCAGCACAACACTACGTTTGAATGACACCAGTGTATTAGTTTGTCTGGCTTGTACCTTAATGAATCTACCACTGATTTTACGAGTTGAGAAGCGAGTAAGGCGGCGCACAGTTCCAAACGTGGTATGGTAGTGCTTTTTAGTGGAGCTACTTTAGACTTTGCGCACAATAGTTTAACCGTGACGTCACCGTTAGCGCTGATCGTTCGCATATAAATACATGCGCCATACGCATAACTTGATGCATCACTAAACGAGTGTAATTCGATGACCTTTGGTGAGTCACCTAAAACTAACCTCGGTATGCGTAGATTGTGCAAGTATTTTGTGCTTTCAGAGAAATCGATCCATTCTTCCTTTATATCTTGAGGGACAGGCTCGTCCCAGTCAAGTTTAAGTTGCCAAAGCTTTTGTAACATTATTTTTGGCCTTATTACAATGGGACCTAATATACCTAATGGGTCAAACATTTTGAAAGCATTTGACATAATAAATCGCTTAGATATAATATTATGATTAGTGTCGTGGGAAAATCCCTTTATAGGAAAGCTCAAGGTATCACTGGCAGGGGCCCAGCCCAAGCCTAGGGTGCTTGAGGACTCACTAAAAATGAGCTTGTCCTGCTCATTGATAGCAACATTATCAAATATGGACGGATGATTTGTTTTGTATTTTCTTAAATTAAAACATCCTGACCTTAATGCCTCAGATAAAGCGTTTTGAATATATTTTAATTGCTGTGGATCATTTGATCCAGTAATTAGATCATCGACATAAAAATCCTTTTGAATGATGGTGCGAATTAGTTCATCATTCTGTTCTTGACCTATCTGCCACAATGAACGTGTGCTAAGGTAGCTTGCACTCGCTGTACCGTAAGTTAAAGTGTTAAGTTGAAGTGTCTGAATCGGTTTAGACTCCTCGTCTCTCCACAGAATGTGCTGTAAACGCCTATCATCTTTGTGTACGAGCACATTTCGATAGAATTTTTCTATATCGCCCGTGAGTAGGTATTTGTATTGCCTGGAGCGTAACAAAATAGAAAAAAGAGTATCTTGTACTGTGGGGCCTACCATTAATATATCGTTAAGGGAACAACCAGAGGAAGATGGAGCAGACCCATCAAACACTACACGAAGTTTTGTGGATTCACTTTCCTGTTTTAAAACTGCGTGATGGCATAAATAATAATTAGGAATTGATATTTCATTATTTAACAAAGATAAATGACCTAGTTCGGCGTATTCCTTAATGAATTTATTATATTCTATTTTTAACACATTATTACGTTTAAATCTCTTTTCTATATTTAGGAATCGCCGCTTAGCTACCTTGTAGGTATCACCCAAACAATCAACTGAATCCTTAAGGGGTAGTTTTACGCAAAATCTACCTGAGTTAGTTCTTGTGGTATGAGTAATGAAATGTTTTTCACAATAAATTTCACTTTCACTCATAATAGATTTTTTGGGTACTTCTTCTAATTCCCAAAATCTACCTAGCATTTTTTCAATACCCTGAGTATCATCGTTGTTTTTAGACACTACGCTATGATTACAGTGTATGCTTTGATGCGGTGTTGTTGAGTTAATGGGACCGGATACTATCCAACCTAATTGCGAGTTTCGTAACTTAGGATTATTGGTTCCCAAAGAAATCTGTTCGTTTCCTAAAATATCCCAAAATATGTCGGCACCTATCAAAACATCTATGTCGGCAGGCTGATTGAACATAGGATCAGCCAATTGGATATTTTCTGGTACTTTTAGGGCACTAATATCGACGGGAATTCTTGGTAAACGACCCGTCAGTTCCCTTAAAACGAAGCACGAACAATTTATATTAAATTTATTATTTAATGATTGCAATTTAATGTTGCAGCTTTCAGTGACATTATTTGCTTGTGTGTTGCCTATACCAATGACCTTTAGCGAGTCAATATGATGGGACTTTAAAGATAACCTTATCTTTAGGGATTCGGTTACAAAAGAAGACTGACTGCCACAGTCTAACAACGCACGAACTTTGACCTTTTGCTGGTCAAATGGGTTCGATACCTCGACCATGGCAGTAGATAATAAAAGATAACTTGTGTTTTTATTGCAATAACTAGCTACTATCTCATCTGATTCCTCAACGTGTGCAGTCTGAGTTGTCAACGTTGTTGGACGGTGTAGTAAGCTATTATGCCTTTCGTTGCATTCAGGCTCTTGACATGACCTAAAACGACAGTTATTAACAGCATGACCTTGTCTGAGACAGTTAATGCACAGTTTATACCTTGTCACGTCTGACATTCGCTCGTCAATGCCCTTAGCCTTGAAGGCTGGGCAATCGTAGATACGATGGCAGCCGTCACAAACAATGCATGTGAAACCCCTTGGTTCCTTATGCTTAACATTACTACTAGTGCTTGCAAAAGACTTAACCGTATTACTTGGCGTCTTATTTTGACTATGTTTATGTGTTTGGTTATTATTAGGAGTAGAACGCTGAGGCGTCTTAGAGCCCATAATATTATCAACATGATTATTATTTCGGTGTGCTGACTCGAGCACATTAGCACGATCTGTGATGAATTTAAAGAAATGCTCTAATTTCGGTCTTCCGCTTACATTACTGGTACGATACTCTTCCCATTTTAATAGAGTGTGACCATCCAACTTTGCTGATAAAATGAATATAATCAAGACATCCCAATTATCCGTTGGCTGACCTAAACTAACCAACGCACGTAAATTCTTGGTGATGTGATCGACTAAGTACCTCAAAGAACGCTCTGACTCGCGTGGAAGCTGCTTTATATTCAATAAAGAATTGAGATGATGATTAATTAATATGTCATTGTTATCGTAACGATTGCAAAGCAACTTCCATGCTTCACTATAATTCTTAGATGAGATCTCGAGATTAGAAAGGACTCGAGCTGCATCGCCTTGTAAATATGAGTTTAAATAATAATATTTATTAATATCTGGAATACGATCATTATTGTGTATCAAACTTTCAAATGTATCTTTGAATTCAAGCCAGCGGAAATGATCACCATTAAATCGTTGAATTTGGATTTGCGGAAGCTTCAAACCTAAACTAGGATGATCTTCAGAACAGCATGTAGTATTATGAACGGAATGACGTCTTAATTCGAGTTCAGCCTTTCTAGAAAACTTGGATATTAAATTCTTGGCAGTAGCTATATTAATCACTATATCCTGCTCAATATTATCACGTTCGTTAATTTCAGCATCAATGTTATCAGGATCCAGAACCTCTATTTCACTTTGCAAATCGTCAACCCTGACTGATAAGGCTTCAAACTTAGCAAGCTTTATGTTCAACTGTGTCAATTGAATTTCATTTAACTCGCTTTCGCTTGAAATACTACTGAGGTAATTTTTAAATTTAGTAATTTGTCCTTTGGCGGACGCCCTCTTCGTAAAAAGTTCTTTAGAACGCTTATTTTCAGCCATTGCAAATAAAGAAAAAAATAAGATTGACTAAGTAATAAATGGAATGGGCTCACGTTCCTCGTTTCGGTGTCACCTGAGAAGCAGAGAAGCTGGCCGAGCACGCTCAGCCGCTAGCGCTGCTAGTGAGCTGCGGCGGACTTTGGCCCCGCAACCGACCCACGCGGTCTGTGTTCTCGCACTCGCGGTTAGATCTGAAATAGTCGGCAAATCTCGCTTAACTTACAGTAAAAACTAATGCTGATCTAATGTTCCTATTTTTATTGTGAACGGGACGAAAAAGATACAATGGATTAAAAGAATTTATGAATTTTATATATTTTTTTTAAGTTAAAGGGATAGATATTGTTTGGAAACAATAGCATATAAATTTTAGGTATTACTAGAATCGTTTTAATTGATCTGATGCAACTTCTATAAGATTTTATTTTTATTGACGGTACATGGAAAAAAAAATAGTTCGGTATAATTTCGCAATTAACGGAATATTTAGATAATTTGTAATACTTAATTTACTCGAATATACCTTGATTCACACAAATGGAATGCAAATAGTCAATATTTCAAATAGGTAAGTAATAGGAAGGATAGACAAAGGATGGACACTCAACTTTGGTACGACACGTTGACGCTCCACACGAGGTGATGCTTTAGCGGCACCACTGGCTCGGAGGCTGGCTTCTTCAATTGTCCAGACAGCAAATTCCCCACACGCTGGTCTCTGTGGATTTTCGATCTTCCACAGCAGGCTTCAAATCTTGAGGTTGCTGCCGCGCACGCGTCGTCCCGATGCCCCAATCCAAGTCGTTATTTCGTAGATTTACATTAAATAGTCGCGATATTTACTAGTTCCCCTCATGGGCCACCATGTTACAACTTTAGAGGATGTAATGGTGCCAATCAACGTAAAGAAAAAACTCCGAAAATTAGCGAAATCAGGTTTAATACTAATTAGAAGTTACACGTACAACGGCTGTCAGGCAAGTGAACGATGACATTGAATGTTACTAATACGTGCCGCAACACCTATGCAAATTTTAATAATTCAATGGTTTTACAAGTTTCTGCTATTTATTTAGAACAGGCGTTTACGCCTGAACACAATAAGTGAAAGTGAAAATCATTTATTTCAATTTAATTTACAAAAAACAAGGTAGGTATTTTTGAAATTTCTAACAGTAATTAGTAAGAAAGGTGAAGCTCAACGGACAACAGCCCATTCTAAATAGTCGCTTCTTATGGTTACTCTTTTTCAATAATAAATAGGTATATTTTGGTACAAACTTCATTCTAAAAATGACTTATAGTGACTTGAGAACCGTGTCACTACAATAAAAAAATACCTTCCTCGAAATTAATTAACTTGCTTATGTTTGTGAGCCTTAATATTCACGGAAATATTATTTGTTGATACTCCGTCTTGTCCTTCTTCTGGTTAAAATTGATACGTTAAAATTTTATTTAAACATTTAATGATAACCTGGTAAGTATACTGGAATTACACGCCTTACCATAGACTTGAACTTTAATACAATGTTAAATCTACTACTACTTTACTTCGTAAACTATTTTCTGATCTAAACAGAAGTTAATGACCATAATTTATTACCATTATTCTGTCTGCGGACGCAACCGTTCCTTCTTCTATGAACCATCTAAAAAGACTAAAAATAAGGTTAATGACGACACAAAAAATAATAATAATTAAAATTAAACCTTTGATATGAAAATTATTTACCGTGCAAATAGGTACTGCAGATTTATTCAACAAGCGATTACCCTTACTCGACAGATACATGTCTTGAGCATCAAAATGTATGGAGCACACCTTACTGAATCTATTTGGTGCCCAATCTTCCTGTCTTCTTTCTAAACGAACAGCTTTTATCCACAACAGTCGCTTTAGTTCATTTTTAGGAAAGCTGAAAATATTACAACGACAATTAATCGGTAATTACTGTTTATATAATGTTCGTGTATTCAAAATAATCCACAAGCTTATGTTTGTCAAAAAATAAAATTTACTTATTTACTAAAACAAAAATCCAAAAAGAATAATTAATTGGGCTGGTTACGAGCACTTATTGCATAACACCGGCCACAATGAATTACTCGTTAGTGTTTTAATCACATTTGTATTTATTAGTATACATAATATTTAAATACTATACTCTAACCGCTTAATAACTCGCCAATAAGGGAAAATCCAGACACAATTTAGAATTGCCTATTTTTAGGCTGACTAAATAAACCTATTTTTTGGTTCTAGTGTCAATGTCATTCAAATATTTGTTAGAACTGGTAAAACAGTAAATAAAAGGATTTCTTTTTACTCACCAATGAAACTTATTCCAGTATCACTTTTCCGCCTTTCTTTGCATTTTTTGCACCACTTTACTACACAAGAAGTCATTTTTTTATAATTCCACCAATGTTTTTATCCAAATAATGAAACGTCAAACGCTTTGATCAATGCGACCTTCCGTCACTGAGTGCGCAGTAGACTAGTTCTCAAAAAAGACGTACTTTTAAAGCCCCGCCTACTTAGACGTACTATTCGTGGTGCCACTTTTTGAGTGCAATGCTGTTTCCATAGCTTTTCTAATTCAATGCAGAAATCAATTTACGTAATTAGCAATGATAACAGAGACGAACTTTAGTAATTCTTTGCAAATAGGACTTATTTTACTGTTAGGACTTTAATTAAAGTAGACCGGGAAAACTATAGGCATAAACTGTATGTAACATAGAGGCTATAGTTCAGATTAAAATTATGAATTTAGTATTTTTTAAATCAATGCATTTTAGTAAGGTAGTTAGGTTAGATAGTTGGGTTAGCTATAGGATAGGTATGGTCAGTTAGGTTAGGTTATATATACATGTTGTAATTTAAAAGTAGTAGTAGTTATTAATGGTTTGGATTTATTTGTTGTCGTCTTATTGAACGTATGTATATCTAATATAAAAACAAAAATAAGAGCAATAAATTGACTCTAAGGCACAACGAAGTTTGCCGGGGCAGCTAGTTTATAATAGTGCTAAAATTGGAACCCGCAGTTAAGTAGAATTTTGGTCGTATTTTGGGACTTTTTTAACCGTCTTTCAAAAAAGGAGGAGGTTCTATGTTCGTGTGTATGTATTTTTTTTTTTTTTTTTTATGTATGTTACCTGATTTCTCCCCCATTTGTGGACCGATTCTCAAAATTATTTTTTTGTTTGAAAGAGTATACTCCTGAGGTGGTCCCATTTTAATTTTGGTGAAGATCTGGTGCTGATCTTCGGAGATATACAACGGAACTCTTCAAAAATAAACGGCAAATCTGTCGTGATTGCAGGAATCGCTTGGATGTTTATTGTTTATACAACATCATGACGTATCATCACGCCTGTATGCTCTGAGGGGTACGCAGGTGGGTACAATACACCTAGATTTCGTCAGTTAGGTATGTTAATTTTAATTTATTAGGGATTAGTGGAAAACCCTATCACCATGACATGTGTTGTTAACAATTAAGAATATAAAATAAATTCATGGCAAATATTTTTATGGCAACAACTAAAAATGGAAAAATAAAAAACTTTTTTGCAAAAAAATAAAACCGACTTCAAAAAAACACTACTAATTTAACACAACTAAATTCGGAAGTCGGTGGCCCATCATGAGTAAGACAAACCCACCAAAGCCACAGAATTCCAAATTTAGAGTTATTTTACACCGTTTAGTGTTTTTTTTTAAGTCGGTTTTATTTTTTTGCAAAAAAGTTTTTTTTAAGGAATAGCAACACTGAACTTTTATATTGCTGTCTCATGAGCGGCCACGCGATGGCTCGATTTAGAGGTATATTAACTTTATCTAAGTGCCAGGCGCATGCCGCCAGTGGGCGCGGGCCTTAGAGTACATATTATTCTTTTCGCCTATTTATTATCTTGAGTGCTTAGATATCTAAGCTTGAGTGGAATCCGAACCTAAGGACCTTTCTCGTCTATGGACCGCTCTCATTGGCTGAAAAACATCTGGGATTTGTTCAATTGGTCGAAATACTAAATCTGACTAAATAAGTAATCAAAAATCAAAAACCAATGACAATAGTCAATAGTATTTATTCTGGGAAATCCTTGTTTATGATTACAATAGAGGTGGGCTGGAACAGATAAAATTAAAAACCTGTTCCACCTGTTTCAGTTCCAAGAAGATAACAGTTTCAAAATCCTGTACCAAAATAACAGCCTGTTCCTTTGGAAACACATAGGTACACAATAAATATTACAATCGTTCTGTTTCTTTCTTAGCGCGTAAATATAATGTTTGGGTTTAAAAAAAAAAACATCAAAATTTTGATTAATTATTATTTTAACAAGAGATATTGTAAAATTAAAGTAACATTTTTGTTCAACGGTAAGTTTATAATTTGTATGTGTATCCGAAAAGTGCAGCAACAGTGATAGGTAGAGAACAGATGCTACCTCTTTCTAATACAATGAACTAAAGGAGCAAAGAGGTTGTTCCAAAGAACAGATGCTGTCTCTTTCTATAATAATAAATCAGAAGAGAAAGGAGCATGTTTCATTTGAAACTGTTCCAAATCGTTTCGTTTGTATCTCTTTCTAACAAAGTAAACATCCTTAGGTTAGATAGAAAGAGCTAATATTACGACTGTTTGTTGTAGGTTGGTTGTGGAACAGGTGAAGCAGGCAGGAATTGTTGTTTCGGTTCTGAGATATCTGTTTCATGTACTTTGAAATACCTGTTTTTTTTAACTGTTTCGATAAATACGCTCACTCCTAGATTACAATGCCATAAACAAAACAATAATGGCGGCGGTAACAGCACCGGTAGAAATGTGTGTTTTTAATCGCTTTTAGTTGTACAAGACCAATGTTTTTCCTTTATAATGTCAAAACAAGGAAAAAGAAAAATTACTGTCGAATTACCGAAGTCAAAAGATCTAGCTAATAGGCCTAGTGTTTTTGAGCGCCTTGGTACTAAAAAATCCAGCGCTAAAAAAACAACTGAACATTGTAGACAGTGGGCACAAAACGGGAGTTGCGCTTACGGTAAAAGTTGTAAATTTGCATCAACCCATACATTAATAAGTCCATCGAAACAACGAGCAGCAAACAAAGATAGTGAACATAAACGTGCTGTGAAAGATGACCCAAAAAGTAGACTGCATTCGACCGTGGTCGTGCGCTCCGGACGTAGTCCAGATGGTGAAATCGACAACTGGGATCAAAATGACCTAGAGTACGCAGACACAGACGTCCTTGAAAAAAGGCGACAACAACTGCAACGTGAATTAGAGTTACAATTGAAAATGGACTCTAGCAAAGATATGCGCAAGGACAAAAAGAAAACTATGTCAAGCACATCTTCCTCACGAAGTTCTAGTTCTTCTAGCGTCTCCTCTTCTTCATCAGATAATAGTTCATCATCTTCATCATCTGGCAGGTATGGGTGTCAATAATTACGAGAAACAGTTACGAATTGCGAATAAATAATAAATTTAATTATTCATTCGCAAATCGAAACTATTTTAACCTAAGAAATTTATTAGATTAAATGTATTTCGTATTGGTTGATAAATCGGATCACCTCGCATTATTTTGCTGTACTATTATGCTGTATAAATAAAAACCCATTACTCTTCTGCCAATCTAATTAATCTTTATTTTAGAGAAGCAAGACGAAAAGGAAAGAAAGGAAAGCTTAAAAGAAATTCCAGTTCATCATCAGATGGGGATGCACCATCTAAAAAGAAATTTATTAAAACTGATGCTTTGAAAAGGGATAAAAGTGAACCTAAGAAAACAGTTGTTAAAAAAGATGATAGGCTTTTAAAGAAACAAGATACTATTAAAAAGAAAACCGTCACCAAAACTACTATTGGGAAAAAATCATTGTCACCAGGTAAGAAATCTGGTGGAACTCCTCCTATAACTACAAAAAGTCTTGCAAAAACTACAGTTAAACATGGAAAATCGCCACCAAGGAGAGATAGAAACAGAAGTGCTTCGCCTCATAGTGTTAGAGAGAGAGACAAAGAACGCACAAAAGAAAAGGAAAGAGAGAAAGAAAGAGAAAAGGAACGTGAAAAAGAAAGGGAAAGGGCCAGAGTCCGAAGCAGATCTCCAAGAAAAGCACGATCAAAATCTCCACGTCAGCATACATCTCATTCTAAAGATGTAAGGAAAAAAGAGAGCTCAGAGCGTAGCAGACCTGTCTCGCCTAAGAAACAAACCCGTAGAGATGGAAGTACAGAGAGACATAGGAAGAGATCTGCAAGCAGAGAAAGAGACAGAGGCCGTGATCACAAAGACAGATCATTGGAGAGAAGAAAAGACAAACATGATGATAAAGATCGGCATGATAGAAAGGATAGAGGTGGCCGTGATAGAAATAAAGATAATAAAAGAGATGATACTAAGAGGAGAGGCCGAGATAGAGGTTTAGGCGGAAGAGGAGGAGCTGATAAGGGATTAGAAAAGCCTAATAAGCCTATGGAAAGACTTCTTCCCAGACCCGAGGAGCGTTTAGCTGCTCTAGCTGCTATTTCAAATAGAGCACTAGATATAGATAAAAATTCTTCAACATCTAAAGACAGACAGGATTCTCATTCTGAAAGAGGTGGTCGTAAGCAGGACAGGCTAGAAAGGGATCGTTCTACAAAAAGAGACAGATTGGATAGCATAGACAGAGATCAAGGTGACTATGAATTGGGTATGGAACGTCAGTATGAAAATGATCGCAACTTGGATCATTATGATAGAGTGGATGATCGTTATGAAGATGGTCCTAGAGAAGATGAGAGGTCTCCGGGTTACAATATGCAGGGAAGGGATAGACACTATGATACTGGTTATGACATGTCAGGACCCCCAAGGGGATATCCTGAAGATGATGATAGGTTATATGGTGAACATATGGGTGAACGGAGAGGTGTTGATATGGGTAAGACGAGTTTGCTTCATTGTGTGCACTGAAACAGGAGCTTTATATCCTAAGTGTACTTGTCTGTTTAAGGTTATGATGACCGTCGACCCCACCGTGATCGTTCCTGGGAAGGGCGGTCTGGTTCCATGGATCGTGAGCGTGGCTATATGCATCCTCATAAAGAATGGGATAATGATGACTATCGCCCGGCTGACTGGGGCAGAGAGCGACATTGGCCTATGCATGAACCACAGGTTATTTATTATATTTAAATGAGTTAAACATAAAAAATAATTTATTGATTTAATCATAACTAAAATTGTTAATTGTTCCTAATCCTTCTCCTTCCTTGTTGCTATAGATGAGTTTATACTACTATCAGACTTGGTATCGGAATGAACCAATTGATTATCGTACAGACAAAAAAAACCCCTGCCTTATTCTATCCCACATATTCCTTGGCTGTCCTTATTCTCACTTTGGTATGTTGGTGTGTTTACTTTTATAACATATTTATGCCCTCAAATCTGTACATGTATATAATTTACAATGTGATTTCAGATGAACGAGTGGGGTGATAAAGAACCAGAGGTGGATGCTTGGCACCATAGAGGCCACCCCCCTGGACCTCATCGTGGACGGATGCATGGTGAGATTAAACTTATTTTATTAATATTGACTTGAATAGATGTGTTGATGTTTTGATTTAACTACTGGTATAAATCTGTTATTAAAGATGATTATGGACGCGGAATGAGAATGGATCTAGCTCGGGGTGACGGTAATAAGCGCCGTGCTCCCAGAAATGAGCCAGAACAAACTGCGAAAGAACCCCCACCAGCTACTCAAACAGCACCCACGGCTCCACCACGTCAGGAGGCCGAAATTGATGACAAACCAATACCTGACGATCTCAGTGAAATAAGCGATGATCCTGATGATATACTAAACAGAGAAGATGTAAGTAAAGTAACAGTAAAATATATGTGCTTTTATCCTCAGCTTGTTATTCATTACTTTTTTGTTAGATGGCTGACCAAGTTATGGATGAAGACAGTCAAACTGCTTTACCAACTGATGAAAGTGTATCCAAACCAGAAGGTTCTGAGAAGGAGTCAACACAGGTATGCAAAAAATTAATGTCCTTTTGTAATACAAAACCACAAAGTACCTAATACCTATTTATAATGTCATGTTCACATTTCTCTAGGATACAAGTGGGGCAGGTGAAGAAAAAGAATCGCAAGAAGTAAAGGATGATGATGATGTTGCTAATTTGGACTTTGAGGAAATATCTGATGGTGAACTTGAAGAGGAGCGGACAAGAGGTGATTTGATTGATAATTTATAATATTGTGTAATATGACAGCCATGCTTCAGAAAGCACACTAAGCTGTTTATCCTGTCAGTCAATTTTATTGTAGATCTTTGACAGTAGATCGATGGACAACAAGTTTAACCAACTCGTCGTTTTATATTGCGTTGACAACTCGTCTCAATCGCTATTTCGTCGCTATTCCTAAGGGCCTGTGCACACCACGTTTTTTAAAAGCGCCGTCGACGCGCGTGTTAGAAACGCGTCGACTGCTCGCTTCTATCCTACAGAGCAGTTCGTTGTCGTTTGTATCGATACAAACGCGCGTTAGTCTGCGTCTGACTTGCGTGCGTATCGCGTCTGTATTGCTACAAACGCGCGTCAACGGCGCGTTTAATAAACGTGATGTGCACAGGCTCTTATCTATAGGTCACATTCACTTAGTCGCATCTGGTCAGCTTTGTTAACACGTTTCATGCTTTATTTCGTCTCATTCCCAACTCGTCATAGTCTGACGAGATGCACAAAGCGACGAATTAGTGCATGTGACCTATTACGGGTGGCAACAAAATAGCGAATGAGACGTGTTGTCATCACAACTATTCGTTACTTAGCTACTGGGTTGTGGAGGTCAGATAGGCCGTTGTTCCATGTAAAATACAGACCATAATTGGGAAAAGGTTAGGCACATAATGATTGACACAGTAAAAGAAGTAATATTAAACTTAATGATATTATTTTTCAGCTGGTTTAGGTGATGCTCTCGGAGTTGACTGGGCCAGCCTTGTAGCAGATGTCCGTCGACGTGAACAGACAAGCGTCTCTTCCGGAGGCGCCCGTGATCGCTGGAGACCTGAGCGAGTTCTCGCTCGCCTTGGGCTTTCCTTACACATGGCGGGAAAGGAAATAGTACAGGATGTATTGCAGAAAAATGCTGAAAGCTTACAGTTAGATAAGAAAAAGCAAGTGACTTTATTGGATAATTGTGACCAGAAAGATAAGGTTGAACAAAATGGTACATATGAAAATGATACTAAAATTGAATCCCTTCCTGATGTTTCAACATTGCATCCAGTTGCTGCCATTCAGGTTTGTATTTATACAGATAGTAAACTCAGTTGCACCTGTCTTTTAGTATCCAAAACTTATGTTTTGATTTAATTGTTTCAGGTGGCTGTAGAAAAGAGAAAGCGACAACGTGCTGTATTGTTTGGAACTGGCTGTGAAATAACTCGTGGCTTAAGTGCGCGACGAGATCTAGCTTTAAGGCGATATCTGTGTCATTTACCTACAGCAGAAAGAACTGGCCAGTCCCGAGTGACTCCACAAGCATCCTTGTTTCATGCAGCCAGATCTTTGTTACGGCATGCTCCAGTCACTGGCTGACATAGACACTAAATCTGGCTAGCCTGAGTTTAGACTACACAAGACAGAACTTTAAGTGCAATATATACAGACATAAAGCAGTTTATAATAAAGTGGCCCTTTAAAAATCTTTTGTAAAAAAACTGGTGGATTGATATGTACAGCTCTTGATTACAGCTGGTAGTGAAAATTGTGGATTTTATGTGGTTCCGTGGTATACCTACTTGATACAACTGAAAAAGTGAAACAGTCATGTTTTATTATGAACTACTCCATTTAGGACCTGACTGGATAATATAGTATAAGTGCATAGTGTTTCAACAACATATTATTTGAGTTCCTGTATTAACTTCAAATACCTATGTTTTTTTATCTAAAATATTTTAATATTAAAATAATTGGCGATTATACACAATTGGTGATTATTATACTCGATATAAAATAAAAGTTTTTCTTTATTCTTGAACTTCCTTGGAAATTAGCAACACCTAAAGTTCTTGATCTTGTCCACTCAAAAATGACACATCTGAACCAGGTGCATAATATTCTGGCACCATGCAGTTCCTGAAAACAAATTAAATGTCTTACTAGGAGCAACTAGCTTATGGTGTTTGACACTCTTGCTAGTTAACAATCCAAATAGCTGAACTCATGCTTTACATTATCTGCCAAATAAAAAATTTGCTCTTTCAAGAACAAATGAGCATTTTAAATGGCCTTATTATACCTATACAATGTATTTACTAACTTAATAAAAATCGGCAATTACTTTTTGTAAGGTCAGTAATACATAAATATATATATCTCAACCAGAAAAACTCAATTTTGCACTTGTTGCATACAGACGTAGTTTTCCTTCTTGGGACAAAATGTTTTCTTTTTTTTTTAGCTATAATACATCTTCCTGTGTTTCTATGAGTAGTTGGTACAAACCCTAATCTTTTCTTTCAAATTCTTAATTCCAAAAAGTTGGTAAACATTGTATGGCACATTGGCTTATGTTAGGTCTATATATTTACGAAAATAGAGAAATTACTATAGTAATAAGAGTGACACCTGCAACCTCTGTGGGCTGGCTGAATTGGTGAAACACACATATTACTGTATATGTAACCATTTTTCTAAATCAACTGAGTCAAGTCAACATTATTTTTTACAACAACATTATTTTTTTAGGGTTCCAATATACACAGCTCATTTTAAGATGAATGCAGTTGGTATGCTGTAACATTCATCGAAAGTACTTACTTCTTGAATAGAACAGCACCAGAAATTCCTTTAATTGTTAACTGATATCCATTAACATGCAGCATTGACCCTTCCTGTAGTCCTAGCACAGGTGAAGCATGACTTAGTGTTAAATATTCATAAATTCTCTGGCTCCTTGTCTCACCCTTGTGTGTTTCACTTATAATGTCAATATAATGTGGGTTGATGTTGAATGGCACAATACCAATTGCTTCAAAACTTGGGGGGTATGTTATGGGCATATCGTTAGTAGTGTGAATGCTTTTTGTTGCAACATTTGTTCCAGCACTGCTACCAATGTATACTAAGCTGCCCTCATCAACTTTCTTTCTTATCAAACTTACTAACTTTTTTTCATACAAGGTTTTTAAAAGGAGAAATGTATTTCCCCCTCCAACAAAAATTGCTTTTGCGGAATTGATTCTTTCAATAACATTAGGATAGCTTTGTAAACCTGTCAATGTAATTCCCCATGGTTCAATAACTTCTTTCATTTTAGCTGTGTAGTTCTCATAATCTGTTTGAGCATATGGGATGAAGACTAACTCTGATGTATTGTTTCTGAAATGTCAAATAAACCAAGTAAAATGAGTAACAAATCGAAAAGTATTAGAAACAAAAGGTACTATACTGTAAGTACTTACTTAGTGAGAAGATTGCATATTTCTTCTTTAGCAAACTCCAACATGGAATAACCATGACAATTTGATGAAGACAGTAACAATGCCTGACGTTGGGGCAGCATTTTGTACGAAGTAGTAAAGTTTCTTTGGCAGATACAGTGTCGATACTGCTATAAAAGCCGATAAAACAATTTAAAATAAGGTACCTATTATCATGGTAAATTCCTTTTTATGTTATCTAACGAAGAATTATTGGTTTCTTATCAGATAATAGAATAATGTAAACAACAGTAGAGGATGTTTAATTAAAATGTCGATTGTTTCACTGGCGTCAACAGCAGTTAATATTACAATACAATAAAACTAACCCATTTGTTTGCAAGTAAACTATACTTTGTTTTTAAATGATTTGATAGCATTAGCCGATTTACAGAATAAATCAATGAAAAACGAAAACAAAACATTTGTAAATAAATTAAAAATAGGTCTCAAAATATGTATACCTGTACCCACCTAATGTCAATGATTAGATGACAGTGACAGTTAATGTCAGTCCAGAGTAGAGAGTAAACCATTGAGATGGGAAAACATGGAGGCGCCGCGTTGTGCTATATGTCGCGGCCAAAGAGCTTAATCAGCCATTCGATTAACTGCCTGGCCTCTTTACTAAACAGCGCCGTTCAACTAGCGGCCTAAATGATTTCAGCCATTTGATCAAACAGCTAGCGGCGAATGCCAGAAACTAATAGATTGTAAGTACAAATTTGATTATGTGTGTATCGGGTCAAAATAACCCTTTTCAAAGCGTTTTGTCAGGGTATGTACCTACACGGGAAATCTGTGGGTCAACTTTACTAAAAGATCGCTGGAGGAGCATACATTAAAATAATGTTTTCAGAATGCTGTTGGGACTGCTCCGTGTCTGTAACGCATCGGAGATGTTTGCGGCTAAGCGAACTGACGATTTATATGCGGTCATTCGAAAAAAAATATCGGCCTTATCGAGACAACAGCGAGACAGTGACAACAGTATTCTGAAGACAGTAGCGGAGAACTTTTATTTTCCTATTGTGAGTGAGACGTTTTGTGGGGGTGATGAACGAGTGATGGATGCACTTTCCTCTCACTCGTACGTCATCCACATGAAGAGAACGAAATATATTTTTTTTAAATTGATTTATATGTGTTTGATTTATTTACTAAAATTATTTTTATAGCTTAGCTTAGATCTTTTGTTATCCATAATAAAGATTAACCTGTAATTATCCTTTCGGTGAAGAGTCCCACCGAAGTAAAGTCTGGCATAGAGCAAACACTACAGCTGAATATCAGTCAGGCCACTTCTAGTGTCGATACTCGTTAAAATAACACCTATGTTCCTTGGTTGTCCCTTGCATTGGCAGCCATTTTATGTGCCAACATAAGTTGTAGGTATACACCTTTTTTTTATTTCTATGGAGTAAACAGCTCTGACAATGTTGGAATCAAGCTCTCAGATAAGGATTGTCTATGGAACATAAAAAGTATGTTACTAAAATTGGTCCATAATTCTAACGAATTTAGGAAAAAACGGATCAAATGTAGGTACCTAAACGCTAGCTCATACTTTATTAAAGGGCTTCATAAGCACTCCATTTTATATTTCAAAGCAAAGGTCAAATCTGTCTACATGAAATAAAAATACAAACGCCACATGTAACGGCGAATGCAAGTGAAAACTCTTACAATAGCCTACAATAGGTATAACCCAGCTTCTGATCGATAGATAGTGCAACAATCAAAAGAAGTCCCTCTTTGGTACGCAATGCGGGGCGCCCGCCCTGTATAGGCATACCAAAAAAGGACTTCTTGATTGGGACTGCTTTGCTGATTGTTTAAGTTACATCGCACTAGGGCTAGACGAGCTTCTTGCTACTTTTTCAACTACCTACCTATACCACATAAGTACAATATCTACACATAACTAAGAGGTGTAACGACCACGAAGTACCTAATATTAGAAAATATATTACTTCGTATTCGTTCTTTCTCTGTTCTGTAAGTTTGAACCTGGTCCACCTTTCGCCCTATGCACGGGTGGGTTCGGGCAACAATGAGTTGCATGGAGATGATCCCCTACTAAGGGGTGATCTTTCGGTTTCAAAATAAAATTGGACTCTATTTGGGGAATAAAAAATAGTAATTGAAATTGGAAGACACTGTAAAACAGTAGGTAATTGAAATCGGAACACACTGTAAAAACTAATGCGTGGAGAAACATACAAAAAAACGTTTCGAATTGTGAACCTCCGCCGTTTTATCGTAGTCCGAACAAATGGCAAGGCCGGACAAAGAACGAACGGAGGTCTTAAAATCCAGACAAGTCTGGACAAATCTGGACGTATGGTCACATTCATTGGTCCACATAGGACAAATGAAACAATTTTATAGAGGAAGAAAAGAAAAATCATGAAATGGATTACACCGCTGTTTTAATGGATCCATTCGTGGCCAGCTTTTTATAACATCACTTAAACTACAATTTGTAGGTTCTACAATAAAATATTGATAAAAGGTAAATACGTATAAAAATAATGAGCTATCACATTTTCAGCACTTATTACGCATCGAGGATGAAGAATCGTTCTTCTTGGGGTTTATCACAGCCTGGGCCTAGGTACCGGCGCCTCAGCTCGAGGTCTGGCGGCGCGGAGATGTCGCCTTGGAGAATATTGTAGGCTTGTTCTATAGTGCTCTCGATTTCAGATTTTATTTCCTGTAACATACATTTTAGAGTTCAAACAATCGTAAGTAAATCCATAGTGACGCAGCCCACCCACGTTCGATAAGCGGAGACCGATTTGCAGTAGGTGAAAAATTAGTGCACGCACACCTCTTCGGTTAGTATTAGGTAATTGGTGCATCAGACCAATCCTATGCTTTGCCCGACCTGGGGATCTAACTCGGGACCTCATGCTCAGCGACCATTAAACGAGGTGAGTCTTTTTTAAAAAAAAGTAAAACTGCATTCACTGATGTCTCTATAAGCATACCTAAACCGAGAATCAAACTAGTGAAAAATACAAAAAACTGTCTACTTATTCCACTAATTGATAGGATAGGATTATTATTCGGGATAAAATCTCCATAATAAACATTTGCTCTCGGAAATAAAAAAGATCATGAAAAATGTACTATCATTAATTTTATTTTATCATCAACATTACCCGCACCGCACTTTGTAATAAATCGTTCTATTTTTTACCTAAATAATTTCCCTCAATTCCTCGAGGATCCCATCATCAGAGCGAGGTTTTAATAAAAATGAGACCAAGCTGGTAGTAGGTATACCCCATCAAATAAAAAAAGAATTTTGAAAATCGGTCCATAAATGGCGGAGTAATCGCGTAACAAATATTAAAAAAACATACAGTCGAATTGAGAACCTCTCCTTGTTTTGAAGTCTGTAAATTTAATCCATTTGTACGATGATCATGCTAAGCGTCCAGGTGTAACACAGGGCCTCTTACCTCATACAGGTCTGGCGAGCGCCGGGCGCGCTCTGCCAGCGCGGCGTGCAGGTGGTACAGCAACAGGCCGCGCAGGTGCGCGTCGCCCACGCCCAGCGCCGCCACCGTGCGCAGAGTGCCGCGGCACAGGCTCTCTTTCAGCGCCAGGCGAGACTCCGACAGCTCTGAAGCGTACAACAATTTATAAATGTCATTAGTCTCCAACAGGGTTAATGGCTGTCTTGACATTGTCAGTGACTTACTGGCTAAACTGGCGTCCAGTTGCACACCAAACTTTGAAGGCAACTGAAAATCAACAAAAAAAAAATATTGCTCTTTTAGTGTACAGACGCCCAGCACATCAAGTTACCCCAATGCGTCAAATTTCTTTGAACGTTTTTCAACTTTATGTCAAACGGAATAAGGTTCATATTCAATTGGGAAAATTTTACACATTGGGGTAACTTGATGTGCTGGCGTCTGTACCTACTACCAGTTACGGTGACCTACGGATACCTACTGTGCGCTTCGTCACATGTCTGCGGGTACGCATGACTTCATTCTAGATCACACTGATGATAGTCAATACAAAACTAACTATTTGACAGTTGTCGTTGAAAACTTTGCCCAGTATTCATCACTATGAATGAACCGTCAACGGAGATACGCAAAAGCACTGTTGTTACCTGAAGGCAATTATTTGGCAAGTTAGTACTGCTTGAATTGAACTGAGTAGGTACAGGGAAATTAATAATGTGGAAACCGGTAAAACCCAGGTTCGACAAAGACAAAACTTAAAGAGAGGCATTCGCACCGGCCAAATTGTTCCCGTACCTTAGGGGCAGATGCCCATGACCCTACGGACAGTAGCCAATTTTCACAGGCAGTTCTATCCGTGAATATAGAAAACTCGTAAATCTCGAAAAAGAAACATCCTGTAAGTCTTGTCGGTATATTGACTGGTATAATATCGCCTTTTATTAAAAGCGCCTGTAGAAAATAGAAGTACAGAGTTTGGATGTTTGTACAACACAAGTTTAGAGTGAAACTCACTCTTGCGACCCATATAACCTATCCTATGAGATACCATGAGAACCCTAGCAGCAAACATTAACATGTGGGTAGAAAACTATGTTATTTGCACCGTCTTGCCGCACTTGGCAAAAATTAAAAACAAACACAACGTTAATTGTCAATTGTTTCATAAATTAATTAACCAATAAAGCGTCTTTATTATTAGTTAATAATTTATTTTAATTAAAGTGGCTTTAAACTAACTAACAAATTGATTCTCAATACATCAAAACTTGGCGAAGAAATAGAAATAGTTGGCAGAAGAGAAATTGCAGACCTTCACTGATATCGGCGTAACGGCACAACGCCAAGTCCGACGCCCGGAGCGAATGCTGAGTAGCAGTTTTGAGGGCACTCAATTGTCTGTCATGTCTCGTCTAACGCCACATAAATATTATGCTCAAATACACAGCACAAGTTTAGTTGCCTCCACAACTAGAGGCGCACCGTTACGATGCAGTTCATAGTCAATGCCAGATTTCAATAATATTCCCGACATGTTTGGCAGTGATAAGCGGATAAAATAAATTGGACGTTAGAACTATGAATTTTAGGTATGTACTAACGGTACAGGTATACAGATCCACCTGGTCACGACGTGAGGACGAGCGTTCCTGGCCGCGGCGCCCATGTCAATCGGCGGACAATCGTACTACTGCCCCTCACGATAATATCGTCCCCGATTTTATTCACTTGTTGCGTAGTAGTCGCATGCCGCACACTACACGTTACTCTGAACTCACAATGCAATACTAACTACATTCGACACCAGCCTTTGAAGCTTCACGTATTTGCTTTTACGGAATGACGCAGTTACACTACGCAAGTAAAATAAAGGAACACGATTACCTATGTATTGCTAATAATTTTACTTGTTGCTCTTAAAATAAATGTCATTCCTTAAAATATTACTGTACCGACATGTTTACTGGACACGCATTTGCCTTGAAGCATTTCCACAACTAGAGAAGAATAATTCTGCTTATTGTCGTTCGGTCACAGTGTAATTTGGTCACAGATTTGTTAATTTCATACGTTTACTGTGATTCTAACAGTTGTACTAAATAATAATATCTACTTTTGAATAAATTAAAATGACTAAATGAAGTTTTTTGTACACAAATCATTATCTCATCGACATTTTTGTAAACTAACTTAACAATTTACATTTTACCGTAGATACTAAAGACAAAAATACAGTCTGTTGTGAACAAAACACAATAACCCAAAAGGGCAAATGATTTCAATAAAAATCTTAGAGAAAATCTTAGCTTAAATTTTATACGGGATTATTTCATGTGATCGTGAATACGCGAGTACTTTGATTATTAAATTTGACGATTTAGCTACTTTATATTTCGAGAAGTTGTGATATTTTGCAACACATAACAGTGCAGGAGCGTCAGTGTTATCTGCCCTAAATGTGCATCATCCGTGACTTATTTACTCGAACGCGATATTACGAGAAGGTATACATAGGTAGGTACAAACGATTGAAATTCAAGTTGCGTCTGCATTAATTTATTCACTAAACACTAACACTCGTTCGTGACTGCATTTCGTTCTTTACATTCCCACCACCCCCTTCTTAGTTTTGAAAATCAAATATCGCCTATGACACTTAAAAATAAAATGGCTCTATTGGTAAACGAATTTTCAAATTCGATTGATTCCATCCAGTGATTACCCGTTACAACCTCACAAACGTTACCTTTTTATAATATTAGTATACAGGGTGTCTCATTCAAATGGGTCAGTATGGGAAAGTCTGAAACTATAAGACATACGAAGATCTGTTCTGAGGAAACATGTCATCGATTTTAATAAAAAGAGAAACTGCATTCATACATTTTAAAAAACATCTGTACTCCGTTCGGGAATCGAACCCGGTTATTTTGAAAAAAAAAACCTACACTTTTTCTATTTAGATATCGATTGTGTAGGTCTTAAGCAGTAATTGTCTGTATAAAACATGGTGTCTAAAATGAATAAAATCCATTGTTTCCACATACTTTAATTTACTTTAGTAGACCGGAGCAGTGCTGCCACCTCTCTGAAGCCAGTAAGCGCTAAAAGTGCTTGAAAAAAGCGCTAGATTCCGCTAGATTGCATAAAAACAACACACACACAAGTAATACCTACCAAAAAATTGTTTTAATCATTTTAAATCTAAATTAATAAAGAGCCTAATCGCTTTCGCTGTCTGAGCAGGTTCTGTAGACTGAATTTTTGTAGGTCCAGGTTGCGGTTTTTGAGGGTTTTGTAATTTCCATTTATATTTTTGGTTTGACGTGACGTGTGTTAGAACATTTTCGGGAAAATCGTAGTTTTAACAACGATTTTCCCGACGGTAGCCGTCCCGACATGTAGCCTTTTTGTAAGATAATCCCAATCGTTTATGTAAATTTGCGTTTATCGTGTCTGTGCCAGGTCTGCCAAAAAAGCGCTATATTTACCGCTAGGAGTTAAAATTGAAATTTGAGCGCTAAGTGTTCCAAAAAAGCGCTAGATCTAACTCCGAAAGCGCTAAGGTGGCAGCACTGGACCGGAGCTCGAAGTGACCACCGCCTTTTTCAATACAATATTCAACACGTTTAGGTAACGATCTTACAATTGCATTTTGTATCTTCATGTGGTGGCTACTTTTAGGTCTACAACGGTGTCATAGCTTGTTTTGTACACTTCATCCTTAACGTAACCCCACAAGAAATAGTCCAGAGGCGGTATTGAAAAAGGCGGTGGTCACGTCGAGCACCTACTAAAATAAATTAAAGTATGTGGAAACAATGCATTTTATTCATTTTAAGCATCATGTTTCATACAGACATTTACTGCTTAAAACCTACACAGTCGATATCTAAATAGAAATAATGTAGGTTTTTTTTCAAAATAACCGGGTTCGATTCCCGAACGGAGTACAGATGTTTTTAAAAATGTATGAATGAAGTTTTTCTTGTTATGAAAATCGATGACATGGTTCCTCAGAACAGATCTTCGTATGTCTTATAGTTTCAGACTTTCCCATACTGACCGATTTGAATGAGACACCCTGTAGATGGAAAACTTGCAGCTCAAAAACTAAATAAACAAAACAAAATCTTAGTCGACAGGAAACCAATTAAAAGTCTTCGCGTGTAGAAATCGACTGGTAATTTTAATGTGAACAAGCCACAATATTACGCATTGTATTTTTAAAGTTTTAACGAATCAATGACACAATTTCTACTGCTACATTACATTGCTTCGTTCCTCATTTAACTACCACATACGACCTATATACTACAAAGACCTACGTACAATTGACAATAAAAGTATCACTTAGGTAAACAAAAGAAAAACAAAACCTGCCAAATGCATGCATGTCGTTGAAGTGATCCATACTTAATTAGAATTAATATTTACATTAGTCAATATTAAACCATACGGTTAGCACAGTGGCTGAGCGGTTGGTTGCTCCGTTGCGTGCCGCGGGTTAGATTCCCGCACCGCAACAAATATTAGTGTTTCTTACAGGTAACAGTTCCAGTGTTGTCAATTAGTCAACTTACTGTGCTGTAAATATGTTTTCCTAACTCACTGAGATCCTTTTCTTCAATAAAACAACTTCTTAACTTGTTGAACGTTCACATTACTTTTTATTTACTTATGTTATAAAATAAACTTAACAAAACATATCTGATCCCAAACTCAAAAACGACTGCTGTAATTTTTCTTTCTAAAACAAACTACATTTGAAACATATTCTAGAACCCCCTTTCTTTTTAATACCATAGACTAAAACCAGCCAGTATAATCATAGACATAAAATTCTATTAAGCTATGAATATATCAACATCCAGGACTGTTTGTGCAAGTTTAAATATTTTTCAGCTCACCCACGGTACAGGCATCATATTGTTCTCATTTTGTCACGGATTTGTTTGACCCCTTCAATTCTGTCTAGTTTGTTAGGGTAGACCTTTCTTGGCTCAACAGTTACGCCAGGGGGGTTGCCTTTAATGGATATTTAAGTCCCATAGCTTTTAAACAAAGATAGTAGGTACTTACCTAAATATAAAAATACATATTCTTATATAAACATTTCTGAGCTGAAATTAAGTACTTACTTCGATGAATAGGTACCAAGTATAAAATATTAAATCAACGTAACTTCGTTTCCGTGAAATTATCAAAATCTCAAAGAATGTTATTTATGTAATCACAATGATGACATAATATTTATTTGTTAAAACACTTTTAAAGCAACGTATACTTATATAATTATTGAGTTTCCTTATTAGTTTACCTTTGTATGGATAAGGTATTTTAATTAAGACAAAAATAATGGTTATTAGTTACCATTTCCGTAAGTTCACATACCTATTTGGTCTTATCTCTTATTCGTCGTGTCTAGACCACATTTCAGCAAGGTAATACTAATTTTAGATTTCAATATGTAGGTTACTTACTGAAATATGTTTAGAAGCAGTTACGCGACGAAACATTGACGTTGCGATTATTTTTGTTTTTTTTCCTTTTAAGTAGGGTAACTAACCTAAGTATCTTTTTAGAGTGCCATATCAAAATAATCAAAAAGAAACAGTTGTTTTTATTATTTTGATTCGCTACATTTTTAAGAAGTGTATCCTTCGCTATAGTCTTTTAATAAGTTATATTAAAAACAATACCTTGTTCACTAACACTAGAAACAGTTGAGTTGATTTAAAATAAAAGTTGATATTAAAAACGGTTACCTATTTAGATCTAGTGGAATGATGGCTTAATTTACAAGTTTTATTTACACAAAGGAACAATATGTCCCAATAGCACAGATATTATATATCAGCGATAAATAAACTTCAAAAGTTTAAATTTGAGAGTCATAAATTAATAATTTATCTTAACGTTCAAAGTACGGAACCCCTGGTGGGCGAGACACACTTATTCGCACTACGACGTTTTTTTTTCTTAGAAATACAGAGTTATTTGTATGCAAACCTACCCTAAATAGTAACTTTAGTACAGCAAGCAACTTACAGAAAATAATAGGCAATTTATTTTAAGAACAATAATTGCCCAGTCGTTTTAAACAACTGTTGAATCAGAATGATGATTTTCTTTTCTTTTTACATAGACATTTAGAATTGATTTACGATACTGGCATTGTGCCAAAGAATAAAATATAGCGCAAAGGAATCAATCTGTAAGTTTTTGAAAGACTGGGCCAATATTTTCTACAATATTTATGAATCTGATGAATGACTTGATCAGTTGGCAGTCGTAGTACAATGAAATGGCTTAATACCGAGAATAAAGTCGATGTTATTATTTATAAAGTCTAACACCATTAGATATATATATTATATGCATTATTGTCGACATGTAGCTCTTGTCAGAAAAAAAATTAAAACCTTTCAAAATAAATTGTAAGTTAGTATTTTTCAAATTTTTTTAATATTTTTCAACATTAAGTAATCTCCGCAGGGGAAGGCAGAAGTTTACTCATAGCTCATCCACATTTCGCCTGTTATGTGTAGGTCGGATGTAATAAGGAGCGAGCTTATTTCCATCAAACAGCAGAAGACCACAAGGCCACACATCCAGATTTTAGGCTGCCACTGAGGAATTCCAGAATATTCCGAAAAAAAAAACCCAATAACACTTTCCTCGTCTCGGAAATCGAACCTAAGACCTCAAATTCAGCACTCAGTACCAAAGAGGCAGTAAAGAAACAATTTGTGAGAAATTTTGTTTAAGAAAAAACATAAACAAAAATATAATAATATAATGCGTGTAAATATAATAATGCGTGTAAAAACATAAATAAAAATATGATATCAACGCACTAACCGAAAAATTCGGACCCGTTTTGAGGAATAATGCGTGTAAAAAAATAAATAAAAATATAATATCAACGCACTAACCGAAAAATTTGGACCCGTTTTTAGGAATAATGCGGGCAACAGTTAAATTGGAGAAAAAGTACATAAAGTTTAAACCGGCGAATTTCGACCAGTGCGCTATCAGCGAAAGTCTATATAAATACCAAAGTCTTAGTGTGTTTTGTTCTACACTACAAGGGGATAGAATTACTAACTATTCTTAAATAATTATGACAGATGCATATTGTTATAATGAACCTTGACATAGTAGATACCGCAACATGCCCTAGAAACGTAATACGGCCCAGTTGGTTTCAGTCATAATATTTGTACCTATTTATGTGGCAGGTTAAAGGTTTAGAAGCTGTCTATTGCAATGACTTTCGAAACTAGTTAAGATCAAGACTTTACCGGCGCCAATATATTTTTTTTTAAATTAATGCTTGTTTATTAATGAATTAATTAATTTATTTATTAATTCTAAAATATAAAATCTCGTGTCACAGTGTCTGTAGCAAACTCCTCTGCAATGGCTTGACCGATCCTTGTGAAATTTTGTGTTTATTATCAGTAGGTCTGAGAATAGGTAATAAGTAGACTATTTTTTTTTAACAAATTGCCGGAACGAAGTTTGCCGGGTTATTTTGTTTTTCACATTTTTTTTGCATAAATATTATTGTTTAGTTTAAGTACCGATTGATTTACCATATCAAGGTCCTTATTATTTTTAGCTATACCTTGTATACATATTATATTATTTACCTTGTATATATGATTTCATACTAGGTACTTATGGACAATATGGACCCTAAACAATCCTACTAATATTATAAACGCGAAAGTTTGTGAGGATCGATGGATGGATGGATGGATGTTTGTTACTCTTTCACTTAAAAACTACTGAATGGATTTTAATAAAATTTGGTATGAAGTTAGCTGACACTCTGGATTAACACATAGGAATACTTTTTATTCCCGATTCCCACGGGAACGGGACCTACGCGGGTGAAACCGCGGGATGTCTGCTAGTATTATTATAAGTAAACACTGGCTGCCCTGGCCATTTTCGTTCCACCTTAAAATTAATTTACTAGTTTTATTATTATACGTTCTATTCTCAGACACACTACCCACTCCAATATACATGTAAGTACACACAATTTCATAAGGACCGGTTAAGGCGTTTCGGAGGGGTTTTGTTACAAACACTGTGACACGAGGATTTTATATATTAGATTGCAGATTGCACTAACTGTCATAGAAATATTACGGAACGAAAAACGCATAAATAAATATGAGCATGATGTTTCAGTTTATCGGTACCTAGGTCCGTGTTTCACCTCGAAAATAAATGAATTGCTATATAAACCGTTAAATCTATTACGTTAAAACGATTCTGACGTTTGATGAAAACAAACGATAAAAAGATTCAGTTTGGTTGTACACCGAAAAACAAAGAAATGTTTTTCTTCTTTTTTCAGTGGGTATTGAATCTGCTGAGAACATTGGAACATCACGACTGTATTCCCCGAAGGGTTC
This sequence comes from Euplexia lucipara, assembly GCA_921972225.1. NCBI lineage: Eukaryota > Metazoa > Arthropoda > Insecta > Lepidoptera > Noctuidae > Euplexia > Euplexia lucipara. The sequence continues at coordinate 17,486,201 of OV179146.1, forward strand.
TGTAGAGGTGTAAGAACCACATGGTACACCCTCAAATGGAAATATTTTAATATGCGGTGAACCAACGTGTAATTAAAAAGTCTTTTAAATATTATAAACATCCGACTACTAGACGTAAGACGCCAGACAAAAAAATATGCAAGTGTGGCTTTTTCAGAAGTCTTTGTAGTATTGACCGGAGTGCACCAATGTGTAGTGTATAATGTTGATATTTATTTACATGGAAATATGGGATTAAATATTGAATAGTAGTCTGGCAAATGCGCACATGGTGTTGTGTTATCAAATGTGCACTGTGCAAAGTATGAAAAACGACTTTGTTCCTTAGATACATTCTTAATCCGATAATATTCGGGGTAAGAACAAGAAAGACACAACAAAACACCAATACTAAAACTAGCAATCTCGTAAAATATTAATAGATTACTTACAAAAAGTCACATGCCAAGCTTGCTTACTAAATGATATTAAATGTCTGTTTTTCTCACTGGATAGTTAATTGCAGCGGTCTTGGGTAATGAAAATATTTTCAGCACTGGTTAATTAGGTGACTGTTAATTTTGTTGATGACTACTTACTGACACTACATTACATCTAAGCTTAATGTTGACTACTTGTATGTACTACTAGCAGACGTCCCGCGGTTTCACCCGCGTTGTTCCCGTTCCTGTGGGAATATAGGGATAAAAAGTAGCCTATGTCACCCGGGGATAGTGTTGCTTCCCAACAGTGAAAGATTTTTCCAAATCGGTCGAGTAGTTTCAGAGCCTTTTCAATGCAAACAAACAATCAAACATTTTCTCTTTATATATTAAGTACTAGCAGACGTCACGCAGTTTCACCCGCATAGTAGTAATAAGTATAAGTATAGAAGTATAGATAGATGAGCCTCCAGCCTCGTCTAATGTCCCTCTTCACTAATACTTTATGGCGACACCCAAATGTGATGTCTTAATATATAAGTGCATTGTTTGTTTACTGCGTCGTCACCGTGTTTCAATGTTTAGACATTACATTTTATTACGTATCGCGTAGAGTTAGTTACTGAATACGGGCAAGAAGTGATGATAAAAAAATTGTTTTTGTGATAGCTAGCGTATAAGTAGACTATGGGCTTCCTGATTACGATAGTTGCAGCTCGCATGGTCACTTCAAAGTTGAAGAAACGTGGTTTACGGAAAAGCTCGCCGATCAAATCCAATAAAATCGTTTATTTGTAATCGGATTAGTCAACTATGTGAATTATTAGTGTAATTATGTGTTATTTGCCACGCGTCGAAAGATTACTTCAAGACATCTGCCATACTGGCTATTAGGTAAGTGTGAGTGTTATTTTAGGTATTATTAAGTTATTAGATAGGTTTTATAAGCCACTATAGCACATCTAACGCTTAACCTATTTATTTATTAAATGGGTACCGTTAAGTTTCAGTCCTTCAGTAAATCCAATTTTCAGTGCTAATCTCAATCGCAAATCGATAAAGATATGATTCGAGTACGGGATGAAATTAGCTAATCTTGCCAGGATAGCTGCTTCTAGGCGGAATTGGTCATCCAAGTCCAGGGATCCAACCAAGCTTCCTAAAATGCTCTGTATCGTACATATTTCGTTAGAAGGAGTTTTAGAACCACAATTGTCACAACACCACTCCCCTCTTGGGTCCAAAGGCGATATCGGAAGCAAAATTCCTACACATTCTTTGCTTAAGCATTTCAGTGCAGACAGTTTAGTTCCCATCTCTGTTGTATCTCTACACCGCTCACACGTGCACCAAAAATGTTTGGTTTTTGAAAGTTGGCATCTTCTCGCTGGAGTGCACCATAGAAGTCCTGTGTAGCAAGTCAGGATCTCTTCCCCGACTTCAATGTCTCTTGAGGCGTAAACAGCCATAGTGTAGTCGCTGTTGAACACATTTCTAGTATTTGGCACACAACTGTGATTCAGGAATGCTGATAATGGGAACAGTCCTCGTAAAGGTGTTTTAGTGTCAAGTTGACTGTTTGCAATCCTGAAGGAGTTAATTATAACTATGGAGTGTACAAATTTAATGAATGAGATCTGATCCTCTGGTATTTCATATCTCGTGCACAGTTTTTCAAGCTCTTTGAATTTTGTAATTATAGTACAGCTTTGTAAGATGGATAACATTGACTTGTGTTCTTCCGATAAGAGTAAGAAACGGATATAAATCTGCATTCGCGCTAAAATTCCCGAATATTCTTTACAATTAGGCTTCAGCTTCCAGTTGTTTGTGATGAAGTTACATTCTGCGTCGTGTTTTTCACCAGTTTTGCAATCTTCCGAACAGATCATCAGGGAACATCGTTCACAAGCGTAGCAAGAATCACTTACTTGGTAACAAACGGTGCAGTAAGTGGCACCGGCACGGTCAGCGCGTGGTGCTACCACCAGCGGTTTATTTTTGAAGATAAGGGTTCCTTTCTTGATTGTTTGGCGTGCAAATATTCCTCTTCCGCCGAGTTCAGATCGTTTGATGGTCCAGACGGGCTGAGTGGGATCTTCAAGATATGCCGTCAATAGAGGTGTTTCGTTGATGGGTTGGTGCGCCATGTTGGGGCTGCCGCTGGAGTGGTAGTGCGCTGGAAGGCATGGTGGCCTGGCGGGTGTAGCAGCGCGCCGCGGCTGACTGACGCCGCCAATTCAACTTCAATGTACATGACCCGCTATGAAAATAGCCGCTGGAAATAATAAATCTCATCTGTTCCATGGAGCCAGCTCACGTGTCGAATCTGACGTAATGTACGTCGGTTTAGCGATTTATGTTTAGTTTACTATTGCACGTTGCGACCTAAAAACCGAGTCAGAATGTTAAACTATCAATAAAACCGTTTGAATGGTATCCGTAGAACAATCGCGATTTGTGTGTTCAAAAGCTTTTAGCGTTCAGTTTGATAAATAAATAGTCATCACCACATCCCAAAAGTTTAGTGACTATAAATGTTTTGAATTCCACGTACAGATGCCAGCACATCAAGTTACCCCAAAGTGTCAAATTTTCCCAATTGAATATGAACCTTATTCTGTTTAATATTAAGTAGAAAAACGATTAAAGAAATTTGACACTTTGGGGTAACTTGATGTGCTGGCGTCTGTACCTACCTTAAGTGGTATCTACCCTTAAAATTCCATGTACCAAGGCGCTAACACAACTCTACTTTGCATTTGTTTTCAAAAGAAATGCTCGTAATAGTTTTCGTAACAGGACCGAAGATGATGAGTTACCTAAATGCTGAAAGTGTCTTATAGTGTATTAGTGTGTTATTTTTTAAAATTCGCATTCAGATATTATACTAACTTAATTTTGTCCTAAAAGTAGCGTAATAAGTTAAAAAAAAAAATCAAGTACTTACCAATTAGGTAAAGATGATGCATTAAAATCAAAGAGATTTAAAATAGATTAAAATACAGGTACCTACCATAATTGTGATTTTCTGTCAAAGACTTTTCTAAACCTTTTAACTATATTTTGGAACCTCTAAAGTATCATGTACCTATCCCCTTCCTCCCTTACCTATACTAAATTTAATACAATAGTCTTGTCGATGTTATGCTAAATCAAAGCAATTTTGATGTATTCTTACTTTTAACAGATCGCGTGATTGCGTGAGCTGGTTGACTAATGGGTGCGTCAGCTTCGTCTTTTCATTTCCTTGTCAGCGGAAAAACTGTTTTAATAACAATTTTCAATAGTTTGCTTTTTCGAAAACCTCCTTTTTATTAAGTGGGTCGATGTACTGTCTGTACTTATATTAACACTACACTCACATACCCTGTTTTACGTCAACAGTAAGATATTCAAGACCAGGATGTTTACGTTAGCAGTCGGTTTAAACGAACACGAAGTGTTTATTAATCAGAGTGGTTTGCAACCAATTGAAATTCTTGGTGCAAGGCCCAAGGGGTTGTTTTCGATTCACTTTGATCATTCATATAACCTTGTGTAGGTTAGGTTATATTAAATATCAAAGTGTTTTACGTTATTAAAAATAATATGTTCGAAAATGAATATTAAGTACTGAAGAATGTATATTTTTTAAGTTAGTCTACAGCAAGCTTGCTTGCGCTTGCTTTGTTTGCTTGCTTGTAACGGAAATTATAAAAATACGTTACACCGCACTATCAAAGGAGTTGTTTCATTTTCGGCCATCAGATGTATGTACAGACGCCAGCACATCAAGTTACCCCAATGTGTCAAATTTTCCCACAAACACAAATTTGGGAAAAATATCATGTGGTGAATTTGTGCCTGATTTGTTGTGTATAAAAATAATAGTTTAACAATTATTGCCATGATTTATTCAACGTGTCTCGTTTGCTTGCATACTTCATTCGTTCAAAATTCATGTAGCGTCAAATCAATTATACGTACAAAATAATAAAAAAAATTGTGTGTTAAAAATAAATGACTTATTTTCTTGTAAGTACATATTTTGAGTAAAAACATAATTAAGTGTGACGATTTTATCGTAACAAAATTCTTTAGTCTCAATTTTTGAAGTGTGTTTCTGAACGAATTCTAAATAACGTAATTCTAGGTTAAGTAAACGTCATCTCTGCAGCCTGTGATGGCTATCATCACTCTTAGGACGATTGTCAAACATTTTTAATTTTTATTTTGAACATAAAAACCGTCATACTATAATTTGAAAAAAAAAATACTTTGTTCTAATTCAGGGGTAAGTTTACAATTTTGCTAAAATGTAAGTAACATAGGGCCGGAGCCCTATATAAAAATGAAACATCTCCTTTGACCTCCGACCGCCGTAATACGCACCCGTATACGCTTACAAACATTTAAACTCACATACCTACACTACAACTACTTGCAATAGGTACTATTTTGTAAATATCACCCCGTAAAATTGTAGGTTGAGCTGTCATCCTATGGGTACTAATGCTAGGGATTGACAGTTAACTTCACCCAAGTTGTCACGTAATGGGGTGACACTGAATCGACCCGCTATTTCGTTTGGGAATCGCACGTGTGTCACGCAAAGCACCTGCTTAATGCTCAACCACTTTGTTATGTTTTTCTTTAAAAAGCTTAAAAAAAATAATTAACAATGACGGTTGCACGTTACTAGTAGTCTTGTTAACCCCTCCAACTAAGCTAAATATGCTTGTAAGTATCTGGAGTGTGTTCACGTCAATAGTGCAATGGGTGGGAATCGTACTCACGAACCTTCGGTCGCCAGTCCAACGCTTTAGCCATTAGGCTATTGCAGCTTCGTTGTTTGCTGACCTAAATTTCCATTTGTCAAATAGTAAAGCTATAAATAAAGCAACTATTAAAACCAGTAAAACAATGCATACCTACTTGTCAGTATACAATATTAAAATCACCATAATTCTGCTGCTATACAGATTTTTGTTTGACTTACGTAAGAATAGATCTTTTTACAGTCTACGACTTCAAACATTTGTGACATCTGTCTGTGAATGTACTATACTGATATTGCAGATATTTACGATGACATCTTTGGGAAGTCTATATACCTAGCAGTTATAAGCGATGTGGGTATTATTAATAGCCACGAGCCTCTTTACAATCAGAGAGCAGATTGTAGCTAATATCAGCCACACGGATCGATGGAAGGTTAAGCTACGCGTGACGAGATAGTTTCGTGGATGGGTGACCATTTATTACATATTATCAAGACTCCTCCGTGCCTCGGAAAGCACGTTAAGCCGATGGGTTAAGGCTGTCATTTGTAGATCTTTAACAGTGGTTACGGGTAGTCAGAAGCTCGAAAGTCTGACATTAGTTAAACCAAAAGGATATCATGTTACCCAGTAACTGGGTTGTGGAGGTCAGGCAGTCGCTCGTTGTAAAAACACTGGTATTCAGCTGGATCCGGTTAAACTGGAAGCCGACTCCAACATACTTGGGAAAAGGCTAGTCAGATGATGAGCTTCTACACAATCACGTCTCTGAACAACTTATATGCTGAAATATTCGTGTAGGTAACATATTTTATTTTCTTTAGACTGGCCTGTTGGCCTAGTAGATAGTGACCCTGACTGCTATGCCGGAGGTCGATTCCCACCCAGGACAAATGTTTGTGTGTTGTGCACGATAATTTGGTCTGTGTCCAGACACAGAACAAATTAACGTAAAAAAATCGTTAGATAAATTACACCCAGTTGTAATTTATCTATAATATGTATGTATTTAGAAATATATAAGTTTGTTTATCAGCTGTTTAGTACCCATAACACAAGCTCTTAAGCTTAGCTTGGGACTAAAATATGGCGTTTTGTGAAAAATTGTGGAATATTTATTAAGAATTTTTTTTTTCAGTGCAGGCGTTCTCACCAGCATTTAGTTAACCTAACTGCCTAACTGCTATCCAATATAGTATTCGTAAAGATATATAGTTATCCCTTTTTATTTTTTTTACTAAGCAACTTCGATCAATTTTACATTGAAAAAATACCGCATAAATCTTGCATCCATATAAAAGCGTGGATTGAAATTTTTATTAACACTTATAAAGTGTTAGGTTAAAGATCTGATGGTTGTACTGGTTGTAACTTTACTCTGTGTGTTATTAATAAGGAGGTAAAAGAAACGTATAGATGACGGGATGTAGTTATCAAGTGATTGGCTAAATCCTTCTGTCCCACGGCTCTAATCTTATGCAACTGGCCATGAAACCTAGTTTTCTGCGCAGGAGGCTACACAGCATTGAGCAAAATTAGATGATTCAAATTAGAAAAAATATAGTATAATGAGTTCATCCATCCTTCCTCAATGCACATTTATGGTCACAAGTCTGCTGATTGTTATTATAAAACATATTATCTGCCCCGGCAAACTTCGTAATGCCTCTTTTTATAGTTTACGACCTTTTTTTAGACCTACTGAATACGCAGACAAAATTTCACGAGAATCGGTCAAGCCATTTTGGAGGAGTTTGGTAACAAACGCGACCCGACTCGAGAATTTTATATATTAGATTAACAAAGAGATATTATATTTCTAAGTCAAAACTCGAAGACGCTAAGCTATTTCTTGAAAGAAATTCTTCATGTAATAGCTTAGCGTTCTTCGATTTTAAAATTCCTTACCCGGTTATTGCATAATATCTACCTAAGATTATTTTATCTAGGTACTTCTATGATCTCGGTACTTTAGTTTCCCGGTGTATGAACAGGTAGGTGCCGCCAGGTAGCCGCGAGACGTCGGCAGCCATTAATAGCATTCAATGTCTAACGTGCTATAGGAAGTGACGCATTCCACGCGATATTGCAATGTTACCTGTACTTGAGCTGAATATAATGATTGCAAAAATAAGTACCACAAGCTTATATCGACATAGTTGAGGGAACAATCGATCGTTTCTGACATCACTCAGTCCCGATCAATGATTAGTTGCACATTTCCCATAAATACTCACAAAACATTTTTCAGTAATTTAGTTACATTTTCATAGAAGTAAACACTTCAATGTCAAAGCATGGTGGGCAAAGACATTCAAGAATCTCTTTGATGGTGGGTTTCAAAACAGAGACGAGATAACGATGTCGATAACCTATCTTGGTATCTGATTATTTAGATTGATCTTAACCTAAAAACGAATGATTTATTATTTCACTATTCAATAAGCTATTAGAACAACATCAGAACATTGTTGCTTAGTTATAAATAAATTTTGACATGAAACTTACCGTGCCAGCGATATCCTTCGACTTCTCCAAACGCCCATATCAAACGACACTGAAGGTCCACCACAATTTGATTTGTCTTCGGGACGTATTTTGTTATGCGATTTACTAAAAAACTTTCTAAATCATGTGCACTCTCAAAGTTTAATGAGCCCATGAGACTTCCGAGGGCCCCCTGTATAGTACGAACGTTTTCGTTAGGAACTCGCATGTCACATTGCAAACACCGCCAAGGACTTGACGACCTTAATGGGTCTATAGGAAGTAAATATCCTGGACACTGAGTCGAGAAGCATTTCAGGGCACCGAGGAGGGTACCTCGTTCAGTGGGATCCGAACAACGATCACATTTACATAGGAAATGTTTTGTTTTGTACAGGTGCGTTTGACGAGCCGGTGTTCCCCACAAAATTCCAGAGTAACAAGAAAATATCTCTGACCCGGCTCGTATGGGCTTCACCGCCTTAACTGTCATTTGAAGGTCACTGTTGAAGTAGTACCTCGTATTTGGAACACAGTTGTGATTCATTAATCCTGACACAGGATACAATCCACGCATGCTCATTTCCTTTTTACCGTACGGAGTGGCAATTTGGTATGCATTAGTGTCTAGAGCACAACATGCCAGCATCATCAGCTGCTCTTCTTCTTCTGGTATTTCGTAATATTGCTTCAAGTTTCTAATTTCAAGTCCATGTTGAGGTAAAGTGTGCGCCTGCAGGGAAGCCAAGAATATCCTTTGGTCGTTATTTAGCATCAGTGCCCTTATTGGTGTTAATGCGCGAGATAATACATTGGCATCGACTTCCTCAACAGGCGTGTTGATATTCCATCGAGAAATGATAACACAGTCGTTAAAATGAACATTTGTATTCTGACACTGTTCTGAGCACAACAACAATGAACACTTTGAACACTTATAAAAAGTATCACTGTCTAGCTTGCCGCACACCGTACATCCCTGTTCTACTGTGGCGCCAGCTCGCGGCCCATAGATGAGAGGCCGGTCTACGAACAGTACTTCACCAGGCATTATATCTTCCGTGGCGATCAGACCACGACCACTTAAGGGCGATTCGTTGATAGTCCATTTACTCGTATATTGTATGCCCTCGATATAGTCACTCAGACCGAGGTGTTCCTTCACCATTTGCGACAATTGCTCCAACGACAACATCCTGCCGCGACCCGTCCGATGACGGCACTGCACTGCGCGCTCAATGCGAATATACAAATCAGCGAGTTTGATAACAGCTAGGCAATGATCGGTTATAAGTATAACATCGCCAAAAACGTACGCGATCTTCTCCACAATTAACTGAGTCCGATAGAAGTGTGCCGGCTGCGTGTAGTATACGGACCTGACGTGTTCTTCACTGGCGTTGCCAAGCCAATAACGTATAGATTATCAGATAATTTACGTACAAGTTTTGCGCGTCGCTCGACGTTCTCGTATCACACGATTTAGCGGTTACCTGAGCTCTTCCTACAAACACGTGAAAGACGAAGACGTGACATCTGGGAAAAATTTACATGTCTATGATATAAATAAAGGCCGGGTTGATTCCTATTTTTAGATCAGTTTAAATTGAAATATATTAGGAGCTCAGTGTTCTGGTTAAATATATACAATAATGTCTGTGGTAGCGTTTCATTAGTTACCGGGAGATTTATCTAGTGGATTAATTTAAATTGGTCTGGTAAAATAAAACTATTTTCAATTGAATGGTTTTAAAATTAATACTTTGCACATTTTAGTGGACATTTGTTTACATAAATAAACGTCGGGCTAGAATTGCTATCTCTCTCTTTTTAGATTTACAGTAAGTAATTAGTGTCAGTAAATCTTGAAAACAAAGTACAATAAAAAACGAAGTCAAAATAAATGTATGTATTAAGTTGAAATTCTGTTGTAACATAGTTGTACTGTCAAAAACTAAATGGTTAAAATTTGCCTAGAATTTTTTAACATTGCCAGAATAATCTTATGGTAAATTTTGATGGAAGAGAATGTTTTATGGGCTACTAATAACATATTGCAAACACGTAATAGTCGTAATACATGATATTATATTGCTATTCGATATTTTGTTACATTGAGGCTTCTGAGGAAATTAATAAAACGAAGCCGAATATGTCCTACTTGTATCGCAAATAGCCTCGTTCGCCTTGCGGTCGCAAGTGCTACTTTAAAACGTGGGGCTGAGGTCCTAGGTTCGAATGCCGAGTTGGTAAAATCGTATCCAACCGTAGCAACCCGGAGTCTAGAGCTGCGTCTTATTTATTAAAACTACTTCATTCTTGTGTATTCTTTCGGGTCCCGTTTAATACTTTCACTGTCCAAAAACAGACACAATAGTTAAACAACATGAGTCATATATGACTCACACGACAGGAAAGTGGGTTGTCGTATTACACGGGACTGCAACATATCGGGCAAGATTTGGGTGTTCATAGTATTTAAACCTCCGCCTAACCTTTCAGCGAATACCTGCGTACTTAGCGTACTGTTATGTCTTTTTGCATCGTAGATAGAGTGGATAGTAAAACGTTCTATGTTGTCTGAACTTCTTTCAAAGATAAAGATGATATAAAAATTTTGCCATTAGAAATATAAACAGAAAACTTATTTCCATGATTCCAGAAGTGGCTACTTCAGCTTGTTTACCGTAGCAGGACATACAGCACGTTCACGCCCTCGATGGCGCGCACAAAGTGGCGTCAGGGAGTGTAACTAGATCCACTCCCTTTGTTGTAGCGAGTCCCTACGCGGTGGTTCGACAACCTGACCAGTCTCTGTAACCACTTGAACTACGTGGACGTATATGTGACTAAGAAAAAATAATCTAAATGCCCAATAAACATCATTGTCACCTCCCAAACGTCTTCCACGGTGCCTGACGCGCAGTGATAACAGCAGTTGTTCCTCAGATATGCAAACCTTGTTTGACGATCTCGAAGATGAGTGTCCGTGGTATTATTTCGATGGTTCTTACAAACTGCTGCTGGGAGCATGCCTATTTGTATTCGGTAAGTTTCTAATTAGTTAAATTGCCGTACTAATCATAACTCTGAACGTAGACCAACGCGCGAATCTATAAATTTGAGAAGCGTCTGTGTGTTTGCATTATATTATGTTAACGTGGGTCATAATTCAATAGGTGTGTTCGGGGTGCTGCTCAACGGTTGGCTTTTTGCCACATTCATCCACAGTCACCTGCTCGTATTTAGAAGTCATATTCTGGTACTTAATCTTTGTACGGCGTCACTTGGACGAAATCTCGTCGGATTTCCATTTGCGGGATCTTCGGCTGTAGCAAAAAGGTAAATGTTCGATTTTACACAATTTGTTTAATCTAAACGCGCATGACTACACAATAAATATTGTTCTAGATGGCTCTTTGGTCCTTCGTGCTGTCAACTATTTGCATTTCTGAATCAATTCTTTGGTGTCTTTCAAATGACTGCTTTATTTGTGGCAGTTTTGGAGCGATATTTATTAGCAATGTGTTACAGACGTGGTACGTATGAATATAATGTACCTAATGTACGTCATCTCAGCTGTCTTTTGTTGCGATTTATGTTTGTTCATATTTTTTCAGAGAGAACACTTTACTCAAGATTCTATTGGTCACTTGTCGGCCTCAGTTGGTTCAATTCAATTATATTCGCCACTCCTCCACTGTTTGGCTATGGGAAATACTCTTGTGACTCTACCGGAACATCTTGTACGTTCCTCTGGCCATCGTTTTCTTCTGGAGCTAAACACATAGGGTTTAGTATACCTTACATCTTTGTATGTGGGGTGATACCGGTCATTGCTATGTAAGTAGCTATATTGTTTTCATAATTTAAAATATAGAATCGCATAAGGTGAATTAATCCGTGATAAATATTTTTGACAGATTCTGCTATATGGGCAAAGCAGTTCGATTGGAAAGAATTTTCTACAAAGGAGAACAACAAAAGGAGCAAATGCGGCTAACACAGGTGATGAACCAAACTGCCTATACCTCGACTTCTTATACATGTTTTAATTATGATGATTTAAATGTAATTTTGATGAGGTTATCGATTTTCACAAATAACAATTAGCTAGTGTCGTAAATAATAGAAAACTAATATAGGTCAAGTTTGTACTCCGGCAAACTAATAATAAACATTCACTTCGCATCAGGACTTCAGGAGCCATAGTTGGCAAAGATGTTCTAACGTATTAGAATTCTGGGCCAACTGGAATTTTCATCACTTTTCTTGGAAAATCGGTTCACGTAAATAAATAATTATTAATTTAAGTTGATGTAAATTACAGAGTATACACGCAGTGTGCGTTGCAACGTTAGCATTATGGATACCAGCTGCCATTTTGGTTGGTTGGCAATGGCTACCATTACTTATATATGGATACAGACCACACGTGCCACCTGCTTTGGCGGTAATTGCACCCATTGCATCAGAGGTATGAATACTACGTATTCTATTCAAAGTTTGAAATTTGTTCAATTTACTTCAATCTGAGGAGTTAGCATACGATTCAATTTGATATTATCTGTTCTGCAGGCAGCAACAAGTGTTCCAGTACTATGTTTCATAGCCGGAGACGAGAGGCTCCGGGCTGCACTCCTTGGACGCATGCGCAGACATTATGCTCTGCTTCAACCAGAACGTGCCAAGCGGTACAATAGAGTTTAGCAAGATGAAGAAACGTCCTTGCAAACTTCATGCCCTTATGGTACCAGTGGTATTTCAAATGACGTCCTCCCAAGATCGGCGGCAGTCCATGATGCTATCAAAGAATTGTGTACACATTTGAAATGTATATCCCTACGCTTATAATACAAGTTTAAGTTCCACAGAGGCGATCTACTTATTTTAAAACTTCAACAGTTAATTGCGTTGTCGCTTGCCGGGTAGGTAAGAACATTAACATTCACGCACAACTATTACAAGTACTTCTAATAACACAATAGGTGAGGCAGAGCATGAAGCAACTGGTATTATGTTTGAAGACGCAGAATGCAACTTGAGTGTCAGGTTTTGTACATATCAGGATTTTAACGAGTCCAGCCACACACGTCTTCTAGTCTCGTTTAGTGCATAACATTGACATCATTTAGTTTGTACATCTGGAAACGGCTGAAATCTCACTCAATTCAGTACTTGAAAATAGTTTGTACTTAGTTCAAAGAATTTTAATCATTAATAAATATGACATTGGTTAGACTTATTGAGCATACCACAGAAAATTGTGTTTGGAAGGAAGCATTTGATAATGACGAGAGAATAACTTTGCAACAAGGTTTCTTTGTGACAGGTAATAAATTTCTTACATGTTATTTATTATAGTCAATAGCTTTACGTCTTCGTTTTTATTTCGGTTTAATCATGAGATTATTTTTTTTGTTTAAATCATGTTATCTTTTCAGGCCTGTTCTCAGTCATATTCAGTGTTTGGTTAACCGTAACCCTTCTGTTAACAAATATTAGATTTGATGACAGTTATCGTAACCTGGCTAATTTTACCATGGTAGCTTGTATCAGGCGTATTGTACCGATGTTTTTGCACCTGCCGCTTGTCAAATACATTGAAACGTGAGTTAGAAGGGAACATTTTATTTGCATTGGAATACCTTTTGTTTATTCATGTTGTCCTTGTGATGTACATATTTAGATCGTTAAGGTCGTTCAGAAGCTTGTGCAGCAAATGGAAATAAATGTGTATATATGATTCATTTGCTTTTCCATTACCAGTATTACGAACTCTGTTTAATGTTTCATAATTAAAGTATATTTTAATCTGGATTGTAAGTATGTGTTAATCTTTATGGCTTGTGTTTACGTGTACCTTTCAGTTTTTTCGGATTTGATGAAACATTCTCTTGTGAACTTTTTGCTTTCTTGGAGACGTTTTTGGCAGTGTTCGAGGTCGAATGCCTAACTCACGTCTGCATTGAAAGATATGTTGTTGCAAAATACATTACTAACGGTAAGTGATTATTTATTTAATTCTATTTTGTGTTTATTATCATACTATATTATTCTTGCTTCATAATTTTCAAGGTTGGCAGATACAAAAGAATCACTACCACTTGTACATTTGTCTATGTGTGTTCTTTTCGTGCCTATACTCTATTCCTCCACTGTTTGGGGTTGGAAAGTATGGGTTTGATTTCCAATGCACGTCGTGTACCTTCGATATGGTGTTACCAGAGACTTGGCAAAGGAACTTCATCGTGGCTTTGTTTGTTCTTCGAAGTATTAAACCTACAATCGTCATGTGAGTATTAGAAGATCTTTTCAAAAGCATTATTATAGTCACCAAATGTATCAGTGTTAAAACATTATAAAACTAGGTATACATTATTATTCAAGTGACCAATTTACGTTTCTATAAAGTTGGCTGTGTAAACTCACTTAACGAAATTAAACTTGTGGTGCAAATTAGTCATGTCAATTAAATAGCAATTCCGCATTGGAAGAAGACAGCTTCGATTTATAATGGCACACAATTAGTGCAGTATCCTAGTTCACACTGACAGCAGCTATCAACAACGATACAATTTTAATTGTTCTCATTCGATGTTGACCTGATTTCTGTTACAAATGAAAATGATTGAACACGATACAAGGTTTTTATGAAATGTGTTCCTCGTTGGAACAAAGTAGGATTATAAACAGTATGGGGTTTATTTTGAAACGTTGCTTAGTATTGAAAACATTTTAAATGCTAATAATGTACGGTTAATGAACTAACTCTTTCTTAGTCCATCATAAATAACCCCTAGATTGTAATGTTTTTAATAAACGTAATTTTTTTCTAGGATTATGATGCTTATATGGGCTCGCATGTTGGAGAGAAAATTACCATGCTCAATGAGGAATCAAAGTTTTACTCGGGTGAGTGTGAAGAAACTTGTATTATTAGGTGATGCATTGTTCTAAACAACTATAGACTAGCAAAGGAAATCCGGTAAACAATACCTATGAAAAAGTTTTTGCAATTATTTGTGATGCAAGATGATTGCAAAAAGGTTCTTAATAACGTAACACTTGTCTGCAAATTTTGCATGCCTACAATATACTCAAATGTTCAATAGAGATTTAAGTCATCTACGAATTATTTACACAACTATAATGAATGGCACCTAGAATCAATAAGGTCCAGTTATCCCTAACCAAACATTGTAATTTCACAGTGATATTTGATTAAGTATTTTTGAACATTTCAGAGTGTAACAGTTATAACGCTGGTGAACTTGCTGTGCTGGGCACCTATTGCACTGATTAGAGGAAGCGTGGTGATGGCACACTTGATGTATATAGACTTGCTGCCCCTGCGCTCAGCAGCTTACATCATGTGGGCGATGTGGATCCATTGGGTGAGTGTCTATTATACAATGAAGATGGTAAACGTAGCTATTATCGTGCCCGTTAAGACAACTTAGAAATCTGTAAAAGTTAGGAATATTATTAGGCATATTTATTCATAACTTGCGGGATAAGGTGTGTACAGCTCTTTTTTATCGTGGGAAAATCTACATAGACTATCGCCGGTCTCGGAAAGATGGGAGGGGGTGGAGGACTTTTACCGGTTAAACCCACCACGATATTCCTCGATCCACCTATGGGCGGGTGTAAGAGATTCGCTGTCCCATTCACAGCGCCTCAGCGAAGTATACCTCTAGCTAACCCTTTAGGGAATACATGCGTGATGTTATGTTATTTTCCTTTTTAAGATAACTCATGCCATGAAACAGTAGTGAAGATACTAGCAGTTTGTAAATTGCGAGTTGATCTTATTTTCCAGGTTGATCTTAATTTGAATAAGCATTCTATCTGGCTGGTGACAACTCCTTCTCGTAATTATAACCTAATTGTACTTAGTAGATAGTGTAAAGCCGTCTATAAAATTAAAAACTCGTGTAAACTATTCCCAGTTAATTATGCACTGAATAGTTAACGTGTAACATCTCAAATGTTGCGTAAGCTTTTATGAAGAGTGACGTTATTGCGAAATGGTGCAGGGGCCACAGCTCATCAGACGCTAATTCAGCTGTGACTCACGCTGAGAACACGATGGCGTCTGCCAAATAAATCGCTTTCAATCTATTAAACACTTTGATTGTAAAAAATAGTTAATCTATATGTGTATTTTATACGTCTAATGTTTTGATTGCAGCAATGTAACCAATGATGTTTTGATTGCAGCAATGTAATCAATGTTATTACGTAGAGAACGCATAATATGTTTAATACAAGATGTACGTTACCACGACTTTAGTTTTTAAAGGCGTTTTTTTTTATAACTTCACGCCTTTAATTTTGTAAACTAGCGCTTGACTTCAATTCCACCTGATGGTAAGCAGTAATGCAATCAATATAATAAATAATCAATATAATCAACATAAGTCCCACGTAATAAAGGCCAGGCTTTACCATCATTTAGGCACAAATCCGACTCTAGGCTACTACTGAAAAATTCCAGGTGGAAAACGCTTTGCCGACCTGGAGATCAAATCCTCTATATCGAAATAGATCCTCTAAATCTCTTATGCTCAGCAGTAGCCTTTTGTTCTGATTGATTTGTATCGTATAATATCAAGCTTAAGTTTATTAACATATGTACACTAAAATCAAATCAAGAGATAATTAAAGGAATGTAGAGCTGACGAGATCTTTAAAGTTCACGGTGTGATTAACTGATTTAACTATCGTCATGATCCTATTTATAATATGTACACAAATCGTTTTGTCGAGGATGATGATATACCCATTTATCTGTAACTTATGAAGACTACTGAAATTCCGAAGTACAGTAATGAGATTTTTTTAGCAAAGAGGCATAAAGTTGGTTTTAGAACCCAATTACAACTCCACCTATCGAGCCTTATTGCAAAACTAAACCATTTGCGGCCAACACAAATAGGTACAACAAAAAAGAATTAGCCAAGAGGATTACCTATTTAGATTGTAGCTAACTTTACTTACGTTTGATTTCAGGTTGCGCCTGCGCCGACAGCTATAGCATTGTTCCTCGTCGACGATCGAGTGCGCGGCAAGATGTTCAATTTTTGTGCAGCACTGGATCATGAAGCCAAAAAAGATGACAAGAAAGACTAATAAACAATGGTTGAACTATTGTAGGATACTTATTCATAATTTATTTCTCCGAATACCTACAATATTTTCACATCAAAGTTTTTTTCTAGATAACTACATAGTTCGTTAGTTTTGTGTTATTAAATGAATTTGTCATACAGCTTGGTCTCTTTTTCAACCTAATTCTAACAGTCTTTTTACTTCAAAATTACTTTCCTCATCCATCAATGTTACATATGAAGTCCTCATCCTTTGATTATAATTATTGCCTTGTGATGGGTATATCATGACTTAGGTCTACTCAAAGACATTCAATACTATTTTCATCCGATACTTGTGACCTAGTGTACACAAGTCAATTGGTCTAGTTTAGTACGCTCTGCTGCCGCTCCAATATTGCTGTATTACGCTAGATGGCGATACTGAGACATGGGATCACAGTTTATTTATGTCATTTCTTCGCATGTACAGACGCCACCACATCAAGTTACCCCAATGTGTCAAATTATCCCAATTGAATATGAACCAGCTGTTTAACATAAAGTTGAAAAACGATCAAAGAAATTTATACTATATAATACATACTCTCTATAGCATCTTAAATCTTTTTGGGTTTACTGCAAATGAGTGATCGTAGACGAAGTATTGGAAATATTAAAGCATCCCTTCAAAATGTGAACATCTTCCTTTTTTATAAGTCGGTTAAAAGCTTTTCAATTCGTACTTATACGAGTACATTTCATGGCACATTACCGCAATGGTAACAATGAAGGTTGAACTATGAAGGTCTTATTGCGCATGTGACTATTGTAGCAATTATGAGCCTTTGTTCTTACGGTGTTCTCGTAACTATTAATTAAAAAATATTTATTCCATCCGTTTGCTTTAAAATAATGATTCAATAGAAGGTAGTTCAGAATTCAATATAAACAACACAGGCAGTTTAAATATATTATAATTTTAGATATTTATGTATAGTATACATAATAGTAACATTAAATAATGTATGAAACCGTATTAAATACGATTACAAGATTGCCAACAATATAATACAAAGAGAAAAAGATTTGTACGAAGAATATCAGCGCAGTCCAGTTACATAGTATGATACATTGTATGGTTACCTAATTCAGTCGAAATGTACATTACATGTATATTTTAGTGAAGGAAGAAAATGATTTCAACCTAGTTCTAATAAACAAAATTATACTACTGAACACAACGTGGAAAAATATTTCTACTTAAAAGAAATTAAAAGTAGCCTATCAAGAATTTGAAATAGCCGCCGTATTATGTAGATGATTATAATTATTTCTAAATTTACAAAAAGCACAATATGCCTTTACTAGGTACTTTTGATGACATCGCATTCTACCCACGATTGGTCCACAGTAAGGCCATATATTATGAAGTTAAGTTACACGCACACAATACAGTACGACTAATCGACACTTCTCAAGAAACTGCTAATCTTTAAAGTATTTCTTTTGTCTATACTGCCAAATAACAGTCAAGTTTTATTTCACAAATCGCTCTTCTTTCCTCTCTAAAATTAGGACTACTATGTACTTTTTACAGTAATTCTAATAATATAATAAGTATTTGTATTATACATAGATATATTTTATTATACACCTTACTACTTAAATCGATCTGTTGCAGCTCATAGGAAACGTAGATATTAGGTATAGCGGCACTTCGTATATTCTAAGTTATAAATAAATCAAATGGATATAAAGATGAAAGTAAAGATTTTTATTGCACCTTTTTTCTTATCACTAACTACTGACACATCTCGCACTCACACACAACACGCCCTCTGGAATGGGTTCGATAGTCTTCATCGAATCTTTCTTCACATTCATCCATCGCATCGATATTTACAAAGTCACAAATTTCTTCATTATTAACATAATAATTATTTTCCTCATCTATTATTGTAGTTTTGTATACCCTGTTGCTGTAGGTGTCGGAGCTGGAGGCGCTACGCGTGGAGGGGCTGCACAGCACAATGACCGGGCACACGCGCGCCTCGCCGCCCCCCGCCGCGGCCTGCTATATCTGCTCTAGCGCCGTACTCTCTTCCCACCGCCTCTGCTGTCGCCTCTCAATTACGGGGATGAAGAACAGAATCAACCCACTCAGCGATATCGTACCGCCTGCCACGTAAAAACCTGGCGCATACGAATGGAGTGTGTCGTACAACCACCCTGCAGGCCAAAAAATATTAATTAATTATTTGTGTAAACCGATGGACCATATTAACTATTCCAATACATAGATAGTTTACCGGCAAATGGTGGTCCTATTAGGGAAGCAATTCCCTGAAATAGTAAGAGAAGACCAAATGCATTCGTGAGCTTCTCGATACCCAGTAGATCCACTAGAACGACTGAAGTCAGTCCTACATAGGCGCCTATGCAAAAGCCAAATGTGGTTGCATATAAAGCGAGACCCCAAAACTCCCAACAGGCCATGGCCATTGCCGTACCTGAAAACAACAAACAAACAACTATGAACATTTACCTAAATACAAACAAAATCTCGAAAATATAAAGAAGAATACCAACAAGGTATACGTACCAATGCCGGCGATTGTAAGGCACACATTATAAGCTAGCAAGCGGTTTACCCACGGCTTATCACTTATGTAACCAAGAATTATTCTACCGACCAAGTTTGATCCCCCAATTATGGATATAAGGTATGGTGGATTCTCAATTCCTAGTGATTCGCTCATTGGTACAGTGTAAACATACGGTATGTAAAAACCGATACTAGTTAAGAAGTTCGAGACAGCGAACAAAATAAAAATAGGGTCCACGAGGAGCGACATGTCGAGCATTTCTCCGAGCGCTGCTTTGAATTCTGTCGAGCAAGGCAACCATCCACATTTCACTTCTGGTTCTTCTTTCGTGCTGACGGAAGTGAATACTCTTTCAGGCGACGTTGATCTGAATCTAGCTAGACTTGTCATACTGCCTTGATACAAAACGTCTGGCCTCTGCATAATTCCACTGCCGTGCCGTGAGTGAGGTGGTTTCTGTTCATGAGGTTTGTTTAAGGCAGGCTGGGACAATGTTAGTCTTGCAATATCATTGTCATCAACTTTTCCATTTGCTCTGAGGACGTGTTCTGTACTTTGAGATCTTTTAAGTGGAGATTTAATTTGTTTCGGCAGCATGGGTTCTGTTGCTGGCGTTTGTCGGATTTCGGGAACGGGTTTAAATATAAGGCCTAATGGCACACAGTTCAGTATTAAGGCACCGATGATAGCCAAAGCACCGCGCCAACCGTAGTTTTCAATTAAAATCGATGTGATTGGTGCAAACAAAAAAGTGCCAAGACCTGATCCGCATACTGCGATGCCTGAAAAAAGAAACATCCAACTTTATGTGTTATTCTTGAAAACACGTCCGATTAGAACAAGCAATAAAAACTATAAATTTACCAGTGGCAAGACTTCTGTAGCGTTCGAACCACACAGTGACGCTGACGATGGCGGGCAGGTAGATGAGGCCGAACCCGAAACCAGTACCGACGCCGATGGTGACGATGAGCGTGAGTACGTTGTTGGCGAAGGCCGAAAGCACCACGCAGACTGATGCGAGGAGAGCCCCAGCCACCGTCACCGCACGGCATCCCCAGCGATTCACGAACGAACTTGATATTGGACCTGCAACCATTAAAAGGTATATCAAGTGGATGTAAAATTTGTTTGAATTCGAATTTGTGAGCATACTTTATATTCAGAATAAAATAATATCAAGTAGTTTTGTTAAAGGAATTGAATTAATTGTTAATTCTTAATCATTTGGAAGCCCTATACCCTGTCATAACATATATTATTGGCCTAGATTTTTGCTTTTGAATAAACACACAGTGTTTGATATGTTCATGCTGTTTTTGTTATCTCGTTTATACTGCGAAGGACCAGAGTTCGAAACATTATCAGCTAGATGAATAATAATTGCGGTATGATTCATTTGTTTTATTTATTGTAACATTGCATTTGAATACTAATATTCCCTGACTGCATGATTTTGGAGTCAACTTCGAACAAAGACGTGCTGGAAATTTACCGTATAAACAGCTTAGATATTCATAGATACATACAATTTACGATTGTACACTACATCATTTGGGTCGGGTACGGTTGGGTTCCAACACTTCCAACACATAAGCACTTCGTTGATGGTATCATTATTTCGGCCGAGTTGAATGTTCAAAGCAAGAAGTATTAAATTGATTACTTACCCGAACTAAGTGTGACCCCTACGAGGATAGACACGATCCACGCGGTCTTGCCTTTGCCCTCATCGAAGTAGGTCAGGAACTCTGCATAGAACACGCCAAACGAATAGGTCATGCCATCGGCTGAAACGAAAAACATTCACGTTGTTATTGACTCATAAAGAAAAGTTGTCCAGAGGGAAAAGGAACAATAACTGATAGAAAATTGGAATAGTTCCCGACCCCCAGTGCTATTCTGTGCGAATTTCCCCGTTAAAAAAATTGGTGAAGTGATGGCTAGTGAGTTGTTTTACTATTCATAAGCTAGGGATTGACAGACTTGACAGTGTCATACCCAAGTTTTCACGAAAGGTCTTGCTGCCGGCTGTTGCCAGATATACTTCTATAGACAACTATTATTGCGTCAAAATAATTACCGGCTTAATAATTAAAAGCTGTGAAATTATTTCGATGTGTTCGACAGTAAAACAAGCGTACCTGATTGTATTACACTACGTGTTGCAGTGATAACTCTGTTATCACACCTCTAAACAAGTATTAACTGTACAGTGGCCAAAGCTCGCAAATATAGACTTTATAAGGGGGGGTACTCTGTCAATTCAATCTGTCGTTCTAGTGTGTACAATAACGTCACGCTCTATGATAAAGTAGGTTAACATGATAGGCATATGCAGGTACAATATCGATGAAGTATGGAAGTAGGAGAATACGATCACTGCTAAACAAAGGCACGAGCCGACAATGGGACGCGAGTCGACATCAAAGAGGCTTCCCTTCGCATTCAATGACACGAGAAAAAAAATATTTACGACGATAAGGGAAATTAAAGAAACGGCGCGTGGGCTCTGTTTAGGAAAACCTAGGTAAGTAGCTGCTAAGATGAAATATGTATAACGTAAGTATCTACCGCTCTACTACTTTCTGTGAGCGAGGAAAGTATTCTCTTTGCCCTAGCACTGTTTGCATTATAAATACATACAGCAGTTGCAGAAAGACGTACAAGAACAAATACAAGATTTAATAATGACGATTTTCACTGAAACCAGAGGTTATAGCGGTACACTTTCAATATGGTTTAAATGTCTTTGGTTTAAACACATTTTGATAACCTAATGGCTTACCATACCGAATGATAATGTTAAAATAGATGTGTTTAAAGTAGGTGACTAAATAATAATTATGAGGTTTTGAGTTGATGATCCAATAGTAATAAGACCTAAACAAACAGGAATAATAGTAAGTTTAATGTAGCAAAACTTGAGATGGGTGCTCCTGCGTGCGAGAAAAGACAACGCGACAAAGTCTCCAGAGTTAAGATATTTATACTCGTACATCATTACATAGCTTTGGTTTAACTTCGTGAAGAACTTTCGCAAATGACACTTTTTCTTTTCTTCGTAGTCTTTTTTAAAAGTTAAGAGATTTTCCAATATTATAACTTAATTTAGTCGGTTATTTAAAAGAGATATGAAGACTTTTTGGTCCTTCATCCGCGAGGTGGGTTTAGTTGTGTCGTTGTGAGTTATACATGGATACACCCTCAGACAGTGTCTTATGATAATATAATTCTAGGTGGATGGTAGGGTGAAATAGCTAAGACACAATATTTTAAAGGTACGTTACAACAGAGAATATTATCCAGATTGCTTTGCGAAATACGACGTCGCGTGTTGTCGTTGGGATTTAGATATTTATAAATAGAAGCAGATCGCGCGAAGCATTTTATTTGTGTGCTAAAATTAAAGCGTTAGTATCAGCTGTTCGTGTTTAGCTTTTAATGCAAAAAGAGATGGAGCATAATTAATATTTTTGCTACTCATTATAAGCTCAACGTTGGTTTCAATTTCAAATCCAAATTATTCAAGTTCATGTTTCGTAGAGGAGTTTATGATTTAGTTCTGTTTTGCAGCGAATTAGGCAGAGATAATTATTGCATGTGTTAAACTGAATATTCTTTTTCTGCACCGAATGTACATTCATCAAGATTTTTTGTTGTAGGAAGCCAAGTTACATGTGGCTAATAATAGTAATAGTATCATGAAATCAAGATAGGCTTCACGTGATGGCAAAATTATCAATCAATATGTTTGACACCGTAAAAGAGTAGCACAATCGACGATAACAAATGATCTTGTCAACAAAATTGTAGATTGAAAACATTACAATCTTATTCGACTATATATCTTGTTGTTTTTTAATATTAGGTATACTATGATTTATGTTGCTAGGCAAACTATATTAAAATATACAATGTGCGAGTTTGTATGTTCTGATAGTAATAAGCATGAGTAAAATATGAGTCTTGGAGATTGGCAATGCGAATTCCTTGCAAAGGAGCTGGAAAAGATGCTTGCTTAAATTAAACATGTGCTTTGAGTGGGCAAACTTCTTACCTCACATGTATATTTGTAACTTTAGTTAAGCTTTGTAATACATGATTTTAGCGTCGGCAAAGTTTGGAGAATTAAGCCAATAATCACATTAATACCCTGTAAGAGGATGTGAACTTCGTTGTTGCTTTGATTAACTTGTTTGAGCTAATCCGGGCTCATTCTTTCATAAGTCTCAAGTATTAGAGTTTATCATCAGATTTCATATTGGATCATGAAATACGCCGCCAGTAACACCTTTGGGGACTTGAAAAGTAGATGTTTGTATTATAAATCTCTCAGCGAACTTGAGTAATGGATAATTTTTGTGACTCCACATCAAATTCATCTTGATAGAAAAAGACATGTTATGATATTTTCCTTCCCGGAAAAGTGCTCTGAAGTAAAAGAACACACAAATTATGGAATAAAGAAACAAATAAAGAGGTTGATGTCGAATGATATATTGACACTTTGATAATGGTATTTCTTCGTCGCGTGTAAGATAGGTTATTCGGAAATAATACAATCCCTTTTCACTGTCCTAGTTCAATGAATAAATTATGATATATTTCAACCCACATTCTTTTCTTCACATTGGTTTCTTTAGTCAATAAATAAGATATGTTTTATTCCAAGTGCTTCCCTTACACAAGGTATGTTGACGGGTTTTCCTGTTTCCTGCAGATACTAGGAAGTTTTCTTGTATCCTGGGTGCATTTACAGAAATTTAAAGTCACTTTTACAAACGTTATACGACATTTACACGACATCAGTCATAACGATTTCTGGTGAACTTTAAGAACTTTTCAAAAGAAAGTCTGACAATTAGTTTAACCATGGGGTATCGTGTTACCCAGTAGTTGGGTTGTCGAGGTCAGACAGGCAGTCGTTTTATGTAAAACACCGATATTTAGCTGCATCCTGCAGATCGGAACCATCCCCAATATAGTTTGAAAAGGGCTAAGGAAATTATGTTTTTAGAACTATTCAATGGTATTTTCTCTACTTCTTCTTTCGATATTATTTTTTAATTATTTTAATTAGCTGTCTTTTACCTTTTTGTGCCTTTGATGTACTTTTTCTATCTGTTTAAAACCTTTAATAGGCCTTAATTTCAGCAGTAAGTTTTCCAACTAAACTAAAACATACTGCCTACTACGCAGAGTATGAATGGAGGAGGATGAGACAACATCGCATGTCTTCTCAAATACTGAGTGGTTGGCGCATACAGGGCAAAGTACTTCTGAAACCCAGGTACCTACTCTCCGAGAGCTCACCAGTGACATGAAACCGCTGCTGATCTTTCTTGAGGAGTTAGTGTGGATCGAATAAGTAACAGAGCCCCGCGCTTTAAGCTACTCCAATCTGACAAATTTTATTGATAGTTTTTCAACAATCAATAAAATTTGGCATCAGGAGACTGAACTCCTGATGCACATACCACGGTGACTTGAATGTGTTCATGTCGTGTTATGATTTTAAATGCCAATTTATTCCAAATGTTTCACACTAACATATTATATACAGATAAACTCACAAATACCTAGCTCTCAGTACACTTCACTCAGGTGCTGACACCCTCACACACACGTACACACACACAAACTCATACACATACGAGTACACCCACTCACTCACAGACACTTGCTCATTTACAGATTTCTCATTTAGTATTGTATAATAATTTAGCATAAAAATAGTTCTACACTTATTATTATCACATAAAAATAGTACCACCAGTATTTGCTAGCATTATTTTAAAATATTCGGGGTAATGGCACTGTTAGCCGAAATACAGGCATTGCCTAGTTCGGTTACAGAAGCTAAATCCATTTACTTGTATATAACGACTGCTAAACTGTTTTTGTAACATAGATCTAAGTTTTTTGGGAAAATAAATTTATTTATTTAATTTATTTATTTATATTTATTTATAACTTGATTGCAAAAGGATCAGGTTCATATCATGTGTCATGTCTATACATTCCGAATACTTACGTAGTGTTGCACAACACCAGCCCGTTACACAATACAATATTCATGTCATCATATTTTAGTGATTATGTATTTACCAACGAAAAATATATCAATGTTACCCATCAACCTAACGTCTGACCTTGTTGCATGGTAGCAGAACGATGTCACGGATTCACGATTAATGATTTTCAATTACGGCATTGATATTCCAAAAGGTTTCATGTCATGGCGTTTTTCCTCTCGTATTGTAATATCTTGCTTAAATAACTAATACAATAGATTCGACGATTCCTCAGAGAGACAAGTTGGTCTAGCTAGTGGGCACGAGCGTTACTGCTGAAATGAGGCCTTGGGCTCTCTTCCTGATTTTTTAATCTGGTATTTCGCAGTCTGAACTCTGGATACGTGCTCGGTTGATGGAAAAAGGCTCGGCCTCTGTAATATGGGAATTGAACCGAACCGGGGAAATGTGCGTGTATTATTACAATAATAATTTTATTTCGAGCCAAAGCCTCATTAATAATGTTTGCTTTATTCCACTTCCTACTAATATTATAAATGCGAAAGTTTGTGAGGATGGATGGATGGATGGATGTTTGTTACTCTTTCACGTAAAAACTACTGAATGGATTTTAATAAAATTTGGTATGAAGCTAACTCAAAAAAAAGGAAACTAAAAAGTAGCCTATGGGTTAATCCAGGGTGTCAACTAACTGACACCCTGGATTAACACATAGGCTATTTTTTATCCCTGTATTACCACGGGAACGGGTGAAACCGCGGGACGTCTGCTAGTGCCAAATAAAATAATAATCTCACTTACTATTACTATCGTGATATTATGTAACTCATATTAGATATTAAGTAGCAACTTGTGTAAATAGCGATATTAAAATGATCTAGTAGACCTGTGTAGTTAATTACAGACGTCGAGGTCGTCGGCCCTCGACATGACATGTAAATAATGTCAATTGGTACAGATTGCAATTCAAATAAGTTTATTAAATTCTTGCGCAGTGCCTACGCACGCAAGATACGGCCGTCATTTCATTTGGTTTGTCAGTACCAGACGTGAACTAAAAACATGCGAGTGTGATTTGCTAACTAAAAGTTCAGTAGCTTAGCAACAAAAATAGTATTCCATTTTCAACTTTAAATTGTATATTTTTTTATTTGAATGTGAAAGGGTTTTTGCTGATTACCATAAAGTTCTGTGCTACTTTAGGACATCATTTTATTGTTGTCATATTTATACTTCCTCTCATAGGTTTCCCGGTCATTTTTTTGCATCGAAAACAGGCATAATGAAAAAGGTTTGTAATGTACACAGGAATTACCTAATTATGATTCGCCCATTTGACCTAGTTTCCTCAAAAAATGTGAGTAGACTAGACTGACCGTTGCTTACGCAAAAGTAGGTAGTTGCCGTGGTTGGTAAAATGGACACTGAACTGTGGTGAGTTGTGGAAAAGGGCTAATAGTTGGAGGGAGGAAACATTCTGTGCCGAAAAGACAGCCTGCCCGAAATCCATTGTAAAAGTTGTAAACCTCGCATGTTGTCGACTAATTTCCACGATAAAAAGCATATGGAATAACCGCAGAGTACCTGCAGTACATTTTGGCCTGTGTTGTTGCAGAATTCATGCAGAGTATTGCGGATATACCGATTCAAAACACGGGAGCGCCGTCGCAGTTCTAAATGCTACCTTGTCCTTGACTTCCGATATATTGCCAGTCCCAAATTAGTGCGGAACGCCATTTGATGGGGGCGTCGGAGTTCCATGAACTGTTAATTTCCACGCTTTTCCTAGGTCACGGTAATCCGGTATAACCCATCGACACGCTCATCTCACTTGTAATATCCTGAAAGTAACGTGGGTTACGTAACACGGATCTTATTTGGAAACGAAGGGGTACAGACGCTAGCACATCAAGTTATTCCAAAATGTCAAAGTTTCCCGAATGAATATGAACCGTATTAATCGTAAAAAAGTTGAAAAACCGTTAAAGGAAATGGACATAATGGGGTAGCTTGTTGTGCTGGCCGCTGTACTATGTTTTTTGTTTTATTTCAGTCTTCACTCTGAACCGAATCATTTAGAATTGCGTCTAAAGCTATTTTACGAATGTTTGTATATGTATATTCGTTTTCGATCGAAAGTTGAGTATGGAAATATAAAGCTTAAGAGCTTGAGCTATAAGCTCTCCATAAATCTTGATGTGGATATAAGGACTGAAAATTGGCATAGCTTTTCATATTACCTACATAAATCTAAACGTATATTTATACCTAATCTTTTTATTAGATAAGTAGACAAGTACTCACAATGATTCACAGTATTGGTTAGAGTATCTAAAGAGATTATCTGATTTATTACAAGCAGCTCGCTGCTCAGTATATTATTGTTATCTTTGCCCAGAAGTCATGGCAACAGTACCTAATCATATAATCTGTTTATGACATACAACCATTACGACAATCTCTAGTAAACCCTATCGGGTTGTCGGAAACCAATTAAATAATCACCTATCAGTAATATAGATCGAAAAAAAAATGATGATTGTAACTTTACCCCGTTCTTAATTATATCAATTAGCCATAGTTTCCTAGAATATCACGTGAATTGTGTGTTTTACATAGTTGACATGTTGAAACCTTTTCTTTTATGTATTAGCAAGGACCAGAACTACCAGATGCGTCAGTCAGCTCCAAAATCCAAGCTTCCGTATAGAAAACTTATTAAACTTAATAATATGAAATTAATTTTTAGATCATGTGCAGTTGACGGCAATGAACCAAAACAATTGCCACAGTTCTTATTTTTTTATGTTGTTTTTACCAAGCTGACGTTTTAGTACTAATTTGTACTAGGTACACAACACCATTTAAAATGCAATTATGAATGATTATGTGTGTCTGTAATGAATGATAGATAATTTAATATATCGGGTTGGCCGCCCAGCGGATAATATAGGTACTTATTTTACTCGTCATTATGAACCTACGTTCGAAGTTTAATAATAAACTGCAATCATGATTGCATTCTTCTCATAATAGGTACCTACCGCTTTAATTAATATCGGTAACGATTGCATTGTTTTCAATTACAATAGGTAGGTATATAAGTATGTGTTATGTGCACAGTTGTGATTTTTCTTATAACATTTTTTTAGTATTATTTACTAATTGTGTATCGCTCAAGAAAACCAACACGTTAGTTCAAAAATGCCAACTGAGTTGTCGATACTCACATCGTACCTATATCATAATTAACATAGCCTAGGTGTATTTTTTTATTTAAATTGATGTTGTATATTGTTTCCCCTAAATTATTAGTACCAATTAAAATTTTAAAAAATTGTGGTGTATTGTTTTTTTTTTTACCGACTTTCAAAAAAGGAGGAGGTTCTATGTTCGTGTGTATGTATTTTTTTTTTTTTTTTTTTTTTTT
Source organism: Euplexia lucipara (assembly GCA_921972225.1). Taxonomy (NCBI): domain Eukaryota; kingdom Metazoa; phylum Arthropoda; class Insecta; order Lepidoptera; family Noctuidae; genus Euplexia; species Euplexia lucipara. The sequence goes on from OV179146.1 coordinate 17,515,045, forward strand.
TTTTTTTATGTATGTTACCTGATTTCTCCGCCATTTGTGGACCTATTCTCAAAATTCTTTTTTTATTTGAAAGAGTATACTCCTGAGGTGGTCCCATTTTAATTTGGTGAAGATCTGGTGCTGATCTTCGGAGATATACAACGGAACTCTTCAAAAATAAACAGCAAATCTGTCGTGATTGCTGGAATCGCTTGGATGTTTATTGTTTATACAACATAATGACGTATCATCACGCCTGTATGCTCTGAGGGATACGCAGGAGGGTACAATATACCTAGATTTCGTCAGTTAGGTATGTTAATTTTAATTTATTAGGGATTAGTGGAAAACCCTATTATGATGACATGTATTGTTAACAATTAACAATATAAAATAAATTCATGGCCAATATTTTTATGGTAACAACTAAAAATGGAAAAATAAAAAACTTTTTTGCAAAAAATAAAACCGACTTCAAAAAAAACACTAAACGGTGTAAAATAACTCTAAATTCGGAAGTCGGTGGCCCATTATGAGTAAGACAAACCCACCAAAGCCACAGTCTTAGTTCATTAGATGCGTATTTTCAGGCTATTCGATGCAATAAAATCATCACCCCAATATTTTTTGAAATAGGTACCGCTTTTGCGCTGGCTAGTATAAATTCTAGAAGACAAGGATATCCACGCTGTATAATAACAATACATTTTCATATATACAGTTAGCAAGCGTCGTGTGCGGACAATGTGACCACTTTGTTGATCTATTATTGTTATCACAGCAGACATTGGCCGTCGACCTCAAGCTATAATATTTATCAAAACATTATTATAGTCATGACATTGCCGCTCTTTACATTATACTTATCTTGACATATATACATATATATTATCATAAATTGATGACCTTTGTATTTAGTTATAAGCTCTTGCAGAACAATTTGCAACATGGACCTACCCTACTTTATTTCACCCAAGAGAAATATTTCACATTTTTTATTGAAGCTAGAACATTAAGTTTGCTTGAATCATTTTACTCATAAAGTGTATGCAATTATAAAAACTACGTGAAATCTTCTAAATTGTTTAAAAAAATCTTTTTTTTTTTCATTCCATCTTGATTGATGCGAAAAAATCGTCTCATTTCACGCAATCTTCGTATTTATTTCGAAAATACAGCAAAGGTTCAATGTTTCTTTATTTATAAGAAATGATTCGTGCAGAGTTACTGGCACGAACGCGCGTAGTAAAAGTAACGTAAATTATATCAATTTTTAATCTAAAGTTTATATTTTATATGTATCTTACCTATCTATCCTACTAATAGCCTTCCTATTTATTTTTTTGGATTATATGAAAACGGACACTTGGTATACCATCCCATCCGATACGAGTATGAATAAAGTCGTATACTTAAACTAAATAAATTATAAAGAAATGTGCATTGTGCAATTGTGCAAGCTTTATGCTACGTGTCCGTGCTACGCTCACTGATTCTTTCAGCAGGGTTGCGGGGTCAGAATTCGTAAAACTGGTATTTTGCGATAACGGGTTTTATATGAAATGGAATATATTTCAAGGTACTGTCTCATTACATAAACACCACTATTTTTTAAACAGTAAGTACAAAAAAATAAAACCGACTTCAAAAAAAACACTAAACGGTGTAAAATAACTCTAAATTCGGAAGTCTGTGGCTTTGGTGGGTTTGTCTTACTCATAATGGGCCACCGACTTCCGAATTTAGAGTTATTTTACAACTTTAGATTAAAAATTGATATAATTTACGTTACTTTTACTACGCGCGTTCGTGCCAGTAACTCTGCACGAATCATTTCTTATAAATAAAGAAACATTGAACCTTTGCTGTATTTTCGAAATAAATACGAAGATTGCGTGAAATGAGACGATTTTTTCGCATCAATCAAGATGGAATGAAAAAAAAAAAGATTTTTTTAAACAATTTAGAAGATTTCACGTAGTTTTTATAATTGCATACACTTTATGAGTAAAATGATTCAAGCAAACTTAATGTTCTAGCTTCAATAAAAAATGTGAAATATTTCTCTTGGGTGAAATAAAGTAGGGTAGGTCCATGTTGCAAATTGTTCTGCAAGAGCTTATAAATAAATACAAAGGTCATCAATTTATGATAATATATATGTATATATGTCAAGATAAGTATAATGTAAAGAGCAGCAATGTCATGACTATAATAATGTTTTGATAAATATTATAGCTTGAGGTCGACGGCCAATGTCTGCTGTGATAACAATAATAGATCAACAAAGAGGTCACATTGTCCGCACACGACGCTTGCTAACTGTATATATGAAAATGTATTGTTATTATACAGCGTGGATATCCTTTTCTTCTAGACTTTATACTAGCCAGCGCAAAAGCGGTATTTCAAAAAATATCGGGGTGATGATTTTATTGCATCGGATAGTTTGAAAATACGCATCTAATGAACTAAAACGGTTAGCCGTACCTAGTTTAAAATATATGCAATAAAAACTTACGAAAGTTTTACTTTAAATTGCTAATGCAAGAATTCAATTCTTTCACGCGAAAAAAGTCGTAGGCAGAAGTTAGTGTATAACATTTTCTCCAAATCTGTTTCCATTCCTCGTGGTTGCTAAGTCAAACTACTCCGGTAATCATGCACTGAATGTGTAGCTAGAATGTGGGGTGGTTGTTTAGCGCGCAGAGCTAGCTACGTCACAATCGTAGGGAATTTTATACTACTTAGTGACGTAATATTGAAATATTAAAGTACTGTGTTGTAGGTATTAAAACAGAAGACAATTGATTTATACTTACATCTAAGATCGTAAAGAAGATTGACTAACTAACTCCAGTCTGGGATGAGCATGGATCATGTGGGGGCTCCAATATTTATGGATCAGTCTTTTAAGCCTTACAAATGTTATTCGCTATTTGACAGTAATTCTTCGTTTTATGCAGTAATTAGATCTCAATATCAAGATCTAAAACTGAATATCTCAATGATCTTTCAGACATATTGTAACGAAATAAGTAACCAAGTGCTATTGGCGGTTAATACTTTCATAATTCAAAGTGGGTACCCATCTACAACATTAGATAAAGTTTAACTAAAATTTGAAATACCTATACACATCTTTAACAAATATTCTCTCAATAAATTTATCTAGTAGGTACCTACCGATTTAGAAATAGTTATCAATTTTATAAAATAAGAAATGACAGATTAATACAGAATTAACTAATTATTGGCAAATTGGCACATTTATTAACTTAGGAACCTACCTCGTTAAATAAATAAATAATTACATTTCAAGTTATATTAAGACATCATTAATTTACTTTCAATTACACTTTCGTTTAGATTATGCTAAGTATGTAATTACAAAGTATTACGAAATAGATATGCGTGTAGGTACTTATGACTATTTTTCAATGATAATAGGCATGTGGTCAATTATTTATAACTCTTTGAGAACGCTACGCATAATGAGAATGAAAGGAGCTCGACTAACTGGGAAATGACTAGGCAGATGATGATCTGCCTAGTCATTTCCCAACTATGTTGGGACTTCCAGTCTAAGATTCCAGCATAGGACTAATACAAAACTGGCAAAATGAATGGTTTTCTCTTTGGCCTTCCTTCAGCCTAAGACGTGATGTTGTGTAAATAAGTGATTACTCCACGCATAATTTTTTCTACAGATAATAGTCCAAATCAATAATTGGATAATTAAATCAATTTATTAAAGCATCAGGTACTGATTAGATACTGATGTTGATGTCAACCATGACTGACATAACACAAACATACATAATACAACATACATACACGCACACATACACAACTTCTCAAGCAATTTTGTAAATGTGGAATTCAAACTGCTCTATTCATTTAAGTATAAGATACGTCCAAATGGCCTCTCAGCAAAGATACTTTCCTCCTAACGACCCTCCGATTAATTTTCCTAATGGCTATTAATTTTCTGCGTGATTTATCACCAACAATAGTATATCTAAATGAGAAGAGTACAGACAGACTGACTAAAAAAGGTTTTCCTTTATCTATTGTAATCATAGATTAATTTAATACATATATTATAGGGATTATAGGTAGTATCTGTTGTGATTTTGGGCCTATAAAACTATTATCTTAATCCGAAAACACGGCCTAAATAATTAGGTTAAAAACACTAATTTTAATTAACTTAAGTATCGTTATAAAAAATACTTAAAGTTCTACTATTTATAGGGTTTACGACTTCCATAGTTAACAAGGAACCCTTATAATTTTATCCATCTGACTGATAAGAACAAGCATATAGCTGTAATTTGACATGGATATATATACATATTAGGCATGCCGGTATAGTGGCAAAGAAGTAGTCTTATTTTATTTTATTTATTTGTTAGGGACATAAAACAATAGTCAATATAAGTTTTTGCAAAGTGAAGTATATGCATACAACTCAACAACCAACTTAACCAAGTAAAATAAAATAAATAAATGAGCGCCCTATCTGCTACGAATTACGATTCTTTCACACTTCTTTTGTTTTTATGACATTGATACATGTTGTCACATACACACGTCGGTTGCGAGTACTACGCACCTGACATTTCTGAAGAACCTCACCAATAATATCTAGGTATGTATGTTCTTCTACGGCGTCCCCTCCCGGCGTTTCCATTTACTTTTGCCTTGTAAATTACCTTTCGTTAGTCACCTTTTATTCATCTTTTTAACGTGACCAAACCATCTAAGCATATGCTTTTCACACTTAAATAAAACGTTAAGTTGTTTTTCTAAAATCCTGACACTTGTGACGTTATTAGATAACAGTAAATTGGTTTTCTTAACAATGTGACCAAATCTTGTAAACGTTATAAATATCTACAATTTTCCTGTTTATTTTAGCCGAAGAAAAGAAAGCGTTTTCGTGTGTAATTGACTGGTAGATAACGTGGAAAATAGAAACACGAAAGAAATATTATTTTCTCTAAAAGGTGTAGAGTTGCACAAAGGATGGAAGAGATGAAATAGAAACTTTGTAAGTTGGGGAAATCGCAGACAACGACTATTTTACCGATGCTTTACAAAGCCGTAAATAACAGTATTTAGTTTCAACAAAAAGTTCAGCATCGTAAAGTATTGTCTATGTCACCTGTCACATTTTCTTTTTAAAATTTGGATGTGTGAATGTGTCACATTAACGCTTTTTGATACTGTAATTCAGGCCTTGTTATACTGATATTATAATTGATTAATGTAAAAGTTTGCGAAGATATTTAGATGCTTGTTACTCAATAACGCGTGAACCGTTGAACAGATTTAGATGAACATTTGCATATAGATAAATCAATTCCTGAATTAACACCTAGGATTCTTTTTATTCTGGTAAGATGTTCCCTAGGGCCAGTTACTTTTATACGTGGGCGAAGCTGCGGGCAGAAGCTAGTTCTTAATTATATGTCAGAATAATGAATGGTTACTAAAGTACCTACCTAATCTAGTCAATGAGCTATTGTATTGTTGAGTACCTACTATTACAAGCCTAATAGCGTGCAATGTATCGACGTGTTTATGCGCCTGTGTAATTGTGTAAGCCGGGTGGAGCAGCACGTGTTATGGGGATTTACTGTTCGTGTCTAACGTATCGTAGGCTTCGACTATCGGTACTTACAGATATTGATGGAATGGTAGATTCTAGCTAAACAATATCAGATTCGATTGGAAACTGCCATAAGTCCGATTTACGTGATTGTTTTATTACAGAATTCGATCAGTTGCTCAAATTGTTTATTTAATGAATGAATGAACTTGCATATCGCTTGGGCATTAAAATTAATGATAAGCGATATCTGAAGTCCCATTATGTAAAGTCTGTATGTCGTCTATCAGCGGCGATCCAATTTAATATAGGTAGGTACCTATTTATGTAATTTAGTGAATACTTACTTAAGTCTGTTAGGCGGATATTACACTGGAGCGTATCCCACTCTGTAGCCCCCCCAGCACAAAATTCTAATATAAAACTAAAATCAATTCGCAAAAGAGGTGCGTGCTTTTGGATTTGGAAACTTGGCTATCACGGCTAAACAATAGCCCACTATACTCATAGACCTAAAAAAGTCTATAGACTAGACATGTGCAAAACAGTGCACTACGAAGTGATGTGATATGTCATTACATTTCGTGCCGAGTGACATTACATTACACCATCACAGTATCACACTAAACATCTCACGTGATATTGTGATGTAGCGCCATGCGATAGCACACCATCGCGCGTTCTAATGTAGTGAAATGTTCTAGTGTAATAGGAATAGGACGTGTTATTGAAATAGTAAGCAGCGAGCGATACGATGTTGTCCGCGTGTCATTGTGATGATAAACCGAACATTGCGGAAGCTGATGCGATGCGTTCGGGAGGGCTCGGTTCGGTTCGAGCGAGTCTGCGCTGCGAGTCATCGGAGTCATTGACATGTCACGAGCTACTGCGCGTGTGATGTTTAGTGTGATGGTGTGATGCTTATTTCAGTTGTGTAATGTGTGATGTTACAGTATGAGCTCGGGTGATATTACACGTGATGCATCACTCGCATTACTTACACAAGTCTACTATAGACCTAGTAAAGCCTTAAAAATAATATAGTAAATTCGAAATGAGTATTGCCACTGTATGTCAGACTTTCGGGCTTCTGACTATCCGTATCGACAGTAAAAGATCTACAAATGACAACAGGGATGAACCAACCGGGCCAACGGCCGAATGTGCTTTCCGAGGGACGGAGAAGAGAAACGACGGAAAAGAAAGATATGTAATGAATGGTCACCAAACGGCGAACCAACCCCGTCAAGCGTATTATTCTAATCGACCTGTGAGGCTGTTTTGATTTAGCCCCAAGCAGTTGACAGTTGACATTACGTTTTTATCAAGCATTATTTAGTGCTATTCACACAGGTCTGAGTACGGCTCCGAGGGCGTACCATGAACTCTTATAGCAAGTCAATTTTACATGAAAAATTGCCGGTCGAGTTATTTCCATGTGTGCGTCAAGTAGCAGGAGAGCGTGCGATCACGTGACCTAAACCGGTGAGTGACAATGTGACAGCGTTTCCGGGGACACATTGACGACGTGTTTTCAGTTTGGTACTTTCTTAAGCAACGCTAAAACCGAAACCCAGTATCTTGCTCTAGCGTACAGTGTAGACGCCAGCACATAAAGCTACCTAAACAGTAAAATTTTCCCACTTGAACATATACCTTATTCTGTCTGAATGAATTTGAAAAACTATGAAATAAATTTGACACTTTATACGTTCCAGTATGATTTTCGCCTTAAATGCAATCCGAGTCATACTTGTTACCAGCGAAGTTAACGTTCGATAAGAACAAGAGCCCTAGACGCAACTCTAGGGCTCTTAATTAATTTGATTACTTTATATTCGTACGTATAAACAATAATCTAATTAACAACGTAATTAAGTACCAGGCACAAGTGTGGGACGATTTGATTAATTGCAGTAACAAAGCATTCCGTCAAATGTTCGTCTAATTGGTAATAAACATTAGGCGTTAATTAAAACACATATAAAGCTTTTAATTACAAACGGTGAAGAAAATCTGATTCGGAACCCACCGGTGCTTCATAGAATAATCAGAGCTTGTTTCAACTACAAATTGCCTCCAAATAAAAAACGTTGTGATTTACTTTCAGAATAATTTATATGACATTTGTAATTTTGTGTTGAGCAAACATGGTTTTGTCAAAGATTTTTTCCTAGAACGTATTTTTTAGTTAGTCTGTTTGTTATTCAGGGTTCTGTTTATGTAAAATTTAATAATTTGCACTTTGTGATAACTTTTTCACAGTATCATGAATGACTCTTGTTTTGCGCGGAACCCTAATTCTTTTAATATAATAACAGTTTATTTAATTACTCCTTTTAACTTCAGCTATCTGTCAAAATTAGTCCAGCCTTTTTGACGATTAGCTGGAACAAATAGATACACAACAATAAAAAAAATTGGTTTCTTGATTTATTTACCGTCACTTTCATGCTATTAATAAAAAACTGTAACATGTTTTGACATTACAACACTTAGTTTTTTTTATTTGTATCTAATAGATGAAAAGATAACGACATTCTTTTATCCCTAAATTTCTTTCAAATCTGTCAAAGGATTAGAGTGGATCTAGCTCTTGACATAAGAATAATCGCACACATATTGTGGATAACAATAAGTGTATGATACAACAAAATTACGTCGTTGCAATGATCGAACTACGTAATATTTATTATTTATATGTAATCTATGCAATAACGATTAGTGGGCGTATGTACGATACGATACTACTCGTATCTGGGTGGCAATCGAACAACTTAGTGACTGTGTACTCTTTGTTATCAATATCCCATTTAATATTCGCACTATATTGATAAAATATTTTAGAATGTTATGTTTACATCGCCACTGAAAGCTTTTCATATTCATATTTTCGGTGATCACGCACTTGGGCATGTTATTTCTAGTCCAAACAGGCTCACTTCTTTAGTCATAGAAACTAGACAAATGCTTTCTAAGAATTGCGTGTTGAAACTTGATTAAAGTAGTGTCTGCCTTTGTCCAGAAATGATCGTAAATGTCCAGATCTACTTTGATAAGAGATGGTTTCATTTGGTCTCTTGATAACTCAAATTATCTGTCATACGACAGGAAGTGACGTCAACGTGTGAGCTAAGTAATCCTATTCTCCTCGTCACGCGAAACTCATTCCTGACAGCGGCATTTATCACGCTCCGGGTACCTGAAGAATTTCTACGTAACATCCATGTATATGTTACAAATATAACAATGCTCCACCAACAATTACGCGCTCTGAGCCTTAGATAAATAGAGCTTAGACATGTGGTATCTATTTATTGCTCAAACTCAAACACGTCAAAATTTAAATCCTTTGTAATACATGTGTGAATATCTACTTGTAGCTTTATTACACACATGAAAATGTAGCATTTTTTATTGCTGTAATTTAGAGATTGAAATGAAGATCAAAATCACGAGATAGTTGAGATATTACACGCTTCTCTTACGCGAAATAGAATATGGCACAATGCAATGTATGCATTGAGACATTCTAAATCTGCTGCAAACTGAAATATCTCTTAGGATTATTTTTACATTTGTTCCGGGCGATAAAGAAACTTGACTACATTATATTCTAAAAGCATACAGATCTGGCGCTAAAGACTTGGTATTTGTAACATTCAAGAAGGCTATAGTAACGAAAGAAAATTAATTGAGATAAAATTAACGGCTCCAAAAGCAGCGAGTACTGTAACTATTCTAGACTTAGCAATTGAGACAACGATATTTTACAACCCCTTTGCGGGAGACTAGAAACAGTAGAAGAGCACTAGAGTTAATGAATGAGTCACATTCATAGCCACGGTTTGATTTTATATATTTGCAAAGGGAACTCTGAAGTAAGTGTCGGGACTGTAAATATGAGCGTTGACACGTCACGCGGATATAAATCCTGGGTTGGGAGGGGCACAAAGGACGTGACATACGGATCTGTTGTTGTGACTCTTGTGATGTCGTGTGGGCGTTAGCTTTAATGTTTATTTCTAAAAATATGATCTCTGGTCTGAGCATTTTAATTTTGCGGGAGCAATTTTTTTTCAGGATCGAATGGGACATCGTCGCACTTACTGATGTACTCGTATACCATGAGTTCTAAATATGATTCGAGATCCGCTTGGCGTTGAAATTTTTCATCGGTTATATCTGTTTTTTTTTTGATATATAAGATTTTTTTATTCTTTGAAAAGTGAACCATTTTAGTCACTTCTTTAATTAAAAAACTTATTGGGTTTTGGTTAAGAAAATTTCAGAAAAAAAGTAAGAAATTAGGAAAAGCCAACGACACATTTTAAAGCTAAAAGCTTCAGGATCATGTTAAGAACTCATGGCAAGCGGATGTAAGTAAATCAATGTCCCTTCCAATCTGTAAATCGGCCAAAATTTACGCAAGTTTTAGAACTAAAGCACTGATTCTACAAAAAAATATACTTAATTTTATATAATTGTTATTGCAGATAGATGACAGCCGTCTCCATGTTGTCACGCGCATCAAATTATATTGCAGTCATAAACGTTTACACTAAAATAACAGAAGCTGTTATCAAGATGTTTAGTCAACACTAGGTATTGTTGAGAAGTGCGTAACTAAACACGTATCAAATTTCGTTTTTAGTTGCAAACACGCTTGGTTCGCATGCTATAATTTAATTTTTATTTATTTATTAAAGCTTTATGCACATTTGCACAATTTAAAAAAAAACTGTACAACGGCGGATATATGCCTTAGGCATTTTCTACCAGTCTATTTTAAGGTGGTGCAGAGATGGAACAAGGTACGTGCAACAGAGTAAAAAAAAGGACAAATAAGTGACAAAAAAATAAATACACAGATACATACATACTTAAAACAAAATAAATACATGGTCAAGAGAAATAAAAATACGTTTATAAGGAAAAGCTATTCTGAATACACATCTTCTGACATTTTGATTATTTTTAATTATTGATTTAATTGGACAACTGTGATATAGCTGACATTGTTTTTTTTTGTACTACTCTGATTTAATTTTTAACAATTCTCATTTTCGGACATTGTTTATTTATGAGATTTTGTTATATTTTCACCAATAGTTTAAATTTAAGTATAACAACACTATTTTGTATGCCTTTCGGCGAAACGTGGGTTGGGCTTAATATATTTTATAAGATCATTTTACCCTATGTTCACAAAATTAATAAATGAATTTGAATTTGATTAACATTTTTGATTTCTTATTACGACAAAAGTTTAATTGTTTTATTACTTACTTTACTACATATTTTTATAGATATCTTGTATCTACTTGTAAACATGTATGCTCGTTTTTTACTAGGTGCCCTAAATCTAGAATCACTAGAATTTATGTTAAAATTGTGACTAACCCTATGGACTTCGGTCTGAAATAAAAATATTCTATTCTATTCTATGCTATTCTATTCTAAATCAATCGATGAATTATGACGTAGCTAATATCTTATTTGATTTAATTTTGATATTGACTTAATAACCTGTGTCCACTTCTGCTAACTCTATGCGACACCAGGATTTTGGGGATTACAATCTATGGGTAATTTGAGTATGTGATAAGAATCCCTACGGAGCGTGCGGCCAATCTATCTCCACTCACAAGACTTGATCCCGGATCGATAGCGTTTCTGCGGGCCAGTACATTCCGAGGAAGAGGGACGAAATCAGCAGTAGATGCAGACTTAGATTTGTCGTAAGTACTTTTCGTAGCCGTAGTCCAGGGTTAGTTTTGGTGCCAATAGCAATCATACCACAGAATGCTAGCAATTTTTAAATAAATTTAATAGACGCAGGTGTCATCGTGACAAAGGGTCGTGTCAACTGAAACTTTACATCATCATCGAATCCAATCTGTGCTTAGATTGATTGAGTGATGTTTACCCAAAGGTAACGCAGTTACCAATGAACCTAAAACAAGAGCCGGAACTTGAACGTGCTAAGCGTAAACAAAATGTTGTGATCTGCATTTTTTCCAATCATTAAGGAAGTATCTTCGCTCTCACTCGTAATGGGAATAATTATTGTTTTATAGCTGCACACATAGTGAAAAGTCAATACTTAATCAAAATTGACTTTACAAATTATATAATTAAGTACAGACTTGACGTAATAGCTGTTTATAGCTACTGTCAGTCAAGCAACTCAAACTATTTAGTTTCTAGGAATTTATCTGTAATCACGATGTGATGCTTGCTGACTTTGAATGTATGGTTTGTTTTGTATATGTACTTAACACATACATTTGAAAAGTACATAAGTACATAACATGAGAGAATATTTTAGTAAAGCTTGTAAATCACGACCTTCACAATAATTAAATCGTTTTACAGTTAATGGTTTTATAATAGCATTAATAGCATAAAAGGAAACCTCGCCTTCCTGTCTTAAATGATAATAAAGGAGCATTGCTCCGTCACTACTACTAGCGAAAACATAATGCGGTATAACTTCGCGATGCCTCGCCTTTAAGACTAGACAAAAGAAGCGCTGCTTTTAGTAGCTAAATATAGGTAGAACATTATTTTAGTAGTTTAAAGGTACTAAAGACAATGTTGTACCTACATAAAATAAACCGAAACACCCTAAAAAGTTAAACAAAAGAGTGGGAAAGGGTAACAAAATAAGAAACGCATTTACTGCAATGAATTTGAATTTGATTGTAGGTAACATTATCATTATATGTCTAGGCTTTTCCCAACTATGTTGGGTTTGGCTTCCAGTTTAATCGGATTCAGCTGAATACCTTAATTAACCCCCGACGCAAAAAGAGGGGTGTTATAAGTTTCACCGCTATGTGTGTGTGTCTGTCTGTCTGTCTGTCTGTCTGTCTGTCTGTGGCACCGTTGCGCCCAAACGGGTTAACCGATTTAGATGCGGTTTTTTTTATTTGAAAGCAGGGCTTCTTGCGATGGTTCTTAGATATGATTCATCAAAATCGGTTCAGCCATTTCAAGGTTATCAGCTCTTTTGTGTTAGCTAGAGTTGCTATTTTAGACGTCTATGGGTATTAACTTTACTTACAAACATACATGTGTCTTAAAATTTCAAACACCCATGGGTGTAATATTAATAAGCAACATTATGGTGTATTTGGTCTGATGCAGCCAGGATATCTAGACTAATACACTCTTGGGAAAATAACAGCAGATATGTCGTGTTTGGATTCATTTTAACCATCATTTGATTCTGCACACAATGCCCTGATGGCAACAGGATGAGCTGATGCTGCAGCCAGGCTATCCAGCACACCAGTAGCTAACTCTTGACAAAATAATAGCAGATATGTCGTGTTTGGATTCATTTTAACCAGCATTTGATTCTGCACACAATGCTCTGATGGCAACAGGATGAGCTGATGCTGCAGCCAGGCTATCCAGCACACCAGTAGGTAGACTCTTGACAAAATAATAGCAGATATGTCGTGTTTGGATTCATTTCAACCAGCATTTGATTCTGCACACAATGCTCTGATGGCAACAGGATGAGCTGATGCTGCAGCCATACTATCCAGCACACCAGTAGGTAGACTCTTGACAAAATAATAGCAGATATGTCGTGTTTGGATTCGTTTTAATCAGCATTTGACTCTACATACAATGCACTGAAAAATTATCATAAGTGTAAACTCTATAAAACAATATTAATGCGTTTAAAAAATATAAAATAAAAATTAAATTAAAAATTTAAAAAACCCCCACCGCAAAAACGTAAAACATTTAAAAAGTTAAAAATAACACTTTAGCCATGAAATTTTACGTAACGTCGGGGTGCCGTTAAAATAAGTACCTACATACCTACAAGTACTAGGAACATTTCTTACATAAGCGGTACCCCGACGTGAAGTAAAATTTCATGGCTAAAGTGTTATTTTTAACTTTTTAAATGTTTTACGTTTTTGCGGTGGGGGTTTTTTAATTTTTTTTACAAGGAGCAATTGTCTATCTGACCTACACAACCCAGTAACTGGGTAACACGTTACCCCTGGTTAAACTGATTGTTAGACTTTCGGGTTTCTGACTACCCTTTACGACTGTAAAAGATCTACAAACGACAGCCGGGACCAACGGCTTGACGTGCTTTCCGAGGCACGGGAGAGTCTTGGTATGTATTAAATGGTCATCCATCTACGGACTGACCTCGTAAAGTTGCTTAAGCATTTATTGAACCCTACGGCTGTTATTTTGTTAAGCCACTAGTTCCTAAACCAATCATCATAAAACGTACAGAGAAAGCCTTTTTACTTAATGTTTACATTAATATTTAAGACATGTAGAAGTTACGATTGATGACTATGATCTTAGTTTTTGATCTCAGAATAATCTAGCTACTGTCTGTGAAGTCAATGCATAAAGGTACATCAATAAACACAGAACAGAGGTTTCGTTATAAATGTAATCGATTTCAATAATATTTAATGTGAAAGTAAAGTTGATTTGTATAATTACCACAGTTCAAACTGGGTGTTTTTTTAATTGGATTTGTCATTAGACATTTCTCAAGTTTGGACGTTTTTGGTGTGATAGCCCCTGTATCGGAAGGCATGCTAATGGTCCTGCACCTGATCTTTCTTAGGTTGTGTCGGATTGCCGTCTTTTTGGAAAGAGTTTCGAAGGAGCAGAGAGTGAACCTGTGTTCACCTACGCATTTTTTAATGTATTATGTAGTGTATAATGGCTAGTCTTCACCCTTCTTGGCTGTTTAAGTGTTTGAAATGCAGTCAGGAGGACTTAATTACCACATCGAATTTTGTGAGAAGCAGGAATATAGTTAAGAACATACATAGTGTAAGTACGTATTGGTTTCTCGTTTTCGTAGAATCTGTTGAATTTCTTTCAAGGCTTTGCTCTTTACTTTCATATCAGACAAGTACCAACTCTATATTGAGTGATAGGAATGATTCAAATATGAAAAAATCTGCATGTGCATCAACAAACGGGATAGAGTAGAAGGCAAGCAAGTACTCACTGACAATGTGGATCATGAAGGAGGCGAAGACCACCATCCACCCCCATCCTCCATCAGGTGGCGGTGGTGGACTCTCCGGGCTCTCGCGCGGCGACTCCTGCGCCGGCGCACCATTGCCGTTCTTCTCGGTCTTCTGCACCACCCCGTGAGACATCTTCTACACCAAGCTTATATCACTCTCTTTGGCACGGTATTACGCGTATATATTGCTGTTTCTGACACTAAGGCTTTATTTGATATGAATGATTAAAACTCCCTAAATATAATTTCTCTTTTAAAAATCTGCTTTTATATTAAAAATATGTTGTACGTTATTTTAGTATATTGTCGCTAAGATATGTTATTGATTTATTATGTGCTTTTATTATTACTTGATTGTTATATAGTTACTACTTAATATAAATATGTTTCCTAAATAAAAGAGTTTTTTTTTAAAAGAGCAGGGGAAGCTATGAGGAAGAGATAATAGAAATAATTATAATTATTAAATGCTACGTGTGGTCATAGACCATGGTTTTAAAATTATCTGCGGTTTAAGACTTCTGTGTCAAATATCGATGTGTTCCAGAATACGCAAAACATCTTCTTTTATTTTCCAAATTATTATCTGAAACAAAAGAGCATTAATTTAACAACCAATGACTTAATGTCAGTTGCCGATGATGATGATGGTGTCAAAATTGACAAAATATTTCAAAAGTTTATAGAAACAATGATCCTTAAATAAAATACAGCACAGAGCTTTATTTTACCGTAGTACTCGTAGTAATCGGCGTAAATCATATTTTTGAACATATACCCTTGTGAAAGAAACCATAAAATAAAGTGCGATTTTTGCAACAACTTGACCACTTAAAGAACATGTTATCAAACCAGATTTCGGTAATGTCTTTTTATCCTAATAAGCGTAACGAGTATTTTATGATGACAAGTATTTGGGATTGGATATTCTGGCGGCAACCATTATACGTGACGTCATTCCTCCAAAGTTCACGATCGAAAGGTTCGTCTGGCGCCACAGAGATCTACTTTGAAAGAGAACTGCTTATCACTCTTCGTCTCAAGATAGTTATGTATTCAAGCCAAATATTTTAGTTCTTGGATCAGATAGGCAATATAAATAATGTGTTTCATGCGTATCATCCCACGCGGGTTGTTTCTTGAACATTAGTGGTATTTTTTATGAAAATCATGTTTGAAACTGTCTAGTCGTAATCGGGTAATGGTTGCCACAGTATTGATTCATAGCATGAGACCTGACGATTATCATTTTTGTAGAACAGCCGTACGGACGTATCCATAGAAAATCGATCATCATTTTCGTTTTCGTGTCACGTCTTTTTCAACCACATTTTTGTTTTGTTTTTTCTTTGTCAGCTAGTTTTACCGATATTCCGGTTTACCGGTATTTACCGGTTTTCCGACATTAATTCTTAGTTTTTGATATATATGTATTAAAGAAAGATAGAAGACAAACGGATAGGAAAAAATCTTTAAAATACGGATTGAATTCTTTGCTACCAAAGAACTTTAAAAAAAAATGTGTTAGATATAAAATAGCATAAAATAATTTAGGCCGTATTGCTACATTGATGTAGTCTTTGACTTTGTATCTATCATGTCTATGTTTAATAGTGATTAAAGATAAAATACTATATCATAGATTTGTGAGTTGTATGTCATGGGACTGTTAGGCAAAATTAACTTTATATCTTCACCAGTACTAACTGTACGGGATGAAGGTTACCAATGGGTGCAATTTCCAGTTGAAATAAGTTTTTTTTTGGATTTTCTGTTAAGAAATCTTAGCAAAGTATATGTTGGGATATTCTCTGAATCTTTAAGTTACTGGACATGGTACTAGTTTTGAGTTGAATGTTAAACCTCTGTCACGGTATACCCAATTTTTGAGTGAATAAATAAATAGTAAATTATATATAAGAATTGTAACATCCCTAATTTTATCATAATATCATATCAGTTAAGTAATCACAGGCGAATAGCCAAAGACAGGACTGAGCTACAAAAGTTTATTACACAAACAAACGTGTCTTTGTAATACGAAATCTAATCAACTTGATTTGTAAAGATAACAGTCATTACATTGATATTACATAAGATACAGGTCTCAAAATATAACGTAATTAACATAAAGCGATAAAAGAATATTAAATTGCCTTGAAATATTTGATTTCAGCAATTAAATTCGCTTGTTGATTTAATATCTTGATCTCCTTTTATTACGAACGTTTTGCGAAGAGTAACAAAGCCCATTTCTATAATTTAAGGGCCATACCAATTTATTTTAGTTCAATAAAGAATTAAGCTCTAGTTTATAAAGTATACACGAATAAAGGGCAACAAGCATGAAATTTGGCGTGTTCCAACAAAGTCCAAATTGTTTTAGAACTGATGAAGTCAATAGAAAGAATATTATGGGGAATGAAAGCAAAGGTGCCTGCCTAACGACGTCAGGCAAGGATATGAAGAAAGTTTGTCAATTTATTAATACTTCACAAATATTTGTACCTTGCGAGAAAAAACACACGTATATGTAAGATACTCGTATCTACATTCTACATGTATCTACATTCATTCTTGATCGATGATATCGCGCCTTGTCGATGAAGTGATTTGTTGATAAGATACCTCCAATATGACTTAGAGTTGATTTACAGTTCAATCATTTATATTCCACTGTTAGCGACATGGATTTGATTAATATGATATGCTCAGGGTCACTCGAGATTATGAGTCCACATGTCAGGTCATGTTTAAATCATATGATTATTTTCAGTAATGTAGGCGTGATTTTCAATAATAGTAGCTTAACAATTCACATTGTTATCTCGTATTCAAATATGCCGATGCAATATGAAACGATAGGACTAAATTGTTCAGCAAATTAGTCATTTTGAAAAGAATAAAATGTCCATTTACTCAGGAAACTTTGGCCCAGATGCACATGGTAGAAAGAAAATATGATGGGCATTAGGAATGACATCACAGACAAAGAAACAACAGCTGTTTTTCACCTAGAACTGGTGGTGATTTCTTACCTACTGATTACCGAACAGAAATATCACATGCAATGAACAGTTGAGTGTCATATAAAGATCGGGTTTTGATACCTTTATACTCATCACAAATGGGTAATAGCAATATTTGAGTTGCGCGTGGGAAGTAATGGGCGAATATGCCTTTGAAGGTTGGCTACAATTATGAGGAGGTTTACACCTATCATGACTGGATGACATCTTTGGTTGACATATGAGAATCATAAGCATCACACAGGACCGTGTCAGCGATAACAGTTAGGGCGCCTTCAAATTTGCCGCCAGGTGCCGTGCGGCGGCAGCGCGGCTGCAGCGCTACCGCCGCGCTGCTTTGTTAATCCATATAAATAAAAAACGCGCGACTGCAGCGCTACACCCGCGCTGTGGCCGCGCGTCGGTTCATCAATCGACTAGTGAGGATGCGTACGTGTTTTTATTCAGACATGAACGAAAATCAGCTTAAACAATTTATCGATGAGGTTGAAACTAAATGTACAACACTATTAATGATGCTCGGACCTAGCGGTTGCAGCGCGGCGGCAGCGCTGGGGCCGCTCTTCCACCGCGCGGCTCTTTGCGGCTAATTTGAATCCCTTATTCAGGAATCTAGGCTTTTCATCTATGTGCACCGAAATGACCTTTCCCAATTTCTAGAACATGTGACGTCACCTATCGGTAGAGACGAGATACTCAATTTTCGTAGATAACAGATATTGCATGAATATCAATAAATACCTATCGAAAAGATATGGGTTTTTATGAACTAACGATTTTGCGTGGGTAATCATCATAGGTAGCTAGTAATACAAACGTGATAATAAGCATGTTGGTGGTAACAGAGGTCGAACTTCGTCAAATCTAAATTTATATTTATAAACTAGCTTCTGCCCGCGACTTCGTACGCGGATCCTGTCGCTTATGCCAGCGACAACGGGGTCGTCAAAATCGAAGATCTGAAACATCTGATGTCGAATTCTATAAGCCCGGGGACGGGAAATCAATGGGATGCGCGAGACGATTCAAGATGTTCCAGATTTTTTATTTTTGTTGGTCAACAGGAAATGCCATCAGACTTAACAACTTTTGCTAAGACGCCATTTCTATTATGTTATATGTTATATTGTCTCTGGGCTTTGGAGTTCCCCTACAGGTGCTCCAGATCTTCAAATTTAGTCTCACAGCAGAAAACACTCTTCACGTGGAATAGTTTTTGCAATGGCACCATTTTTATATCTCTTTCACTTTAGGTGTTCCATTTTCCAAAATAAATTATAGCCTATAATATGTTGCGTGACGTTCACGATCCGCGGTCAGTCGCGCATCTCCTTCCCCCACTTATCTCTAGAGTCGATGCGTATATACGCTGAAAACTCAAGCGTCATGCTTTTTCCGTGAACGTCTCCAACTCGCGAGACAGTGCATGATGTTCACGATCAGCGGTCAGTCGCGCACATATTCTTCACTGGTCTCTAGAGACCTGGATGTAGATGCGTAAATACGCTGAGAATGCAGGCGTGCTTTGCGATCCCAAGAAGTTTCCACGGAGCGAGTTGCAGCCTCATGTTCTCGAACAGCATCAAGTCTCTCCTAACGCTAACGCGCTAACACGCTCCTAACCTAAATGGTTATAGTTTTATTGTGATGATACCTGATCAATTAAAATCTAAGTGGCTGCTCCCCTGCGTTACCAGGTAAGCTACCGTGTAACGAAGATAAATGGAAAAGGAAATTAAACACTCAAATAACATAAGCCTGAAGGCATACGATAAAAAAATGGGAGTTTTAGCCAGTAGAGTCTAATTTTCAACGATATACCACCGTCATCGAAAATCAGTCCTAAACTGTTCCCGCCTTCACCGCGTAGTACCTCCTACTTATGTTATTTTATAATTATGCAATGAAATTAGTGATAGTTTTAATATCTATATCAAATGTTTCTGATCTTCGATTTTTATAAGTCAACAGGAAATGCCTATCAGACCGAACAACTTTTGCTAAGACGTCATTCCTATTTGAGTTATGGTGTAGCTGGGCTCTTGGAGTTCCACAACAGGTGTTCCAGATCTTCGATTTTTATACGTCAACAGCGAGTGCTCATAAGGCTGAACAACTCTTGCTAAGATGTCATTCCAATATATGTTATAGTGTAGCTGGGCTCTTGAAGTTCCACATCAAGTGTTCCGGATCTTCAAATTTATTCTCTCAGCAGAAAATGCTCATAACGTGGAACAATTTTTGCTTTGGTACCATTTTTGTATCTCCTATAGTTTAGATGGTCTGTTGCGGTTCTGCATCAGGTGTTCCGGATCTTCAAATTTATTCTCTCAGCAGAAAATGCTCATCACGTGGAACAATTTTTGCTATGGGACCATTTTTGTATCGCCTATAGTTTAGCTGGTCTGTTGCGGTTCTGCATCAGGTGTTCCAGTTTCCAAGATAAATTATTAGCCTATGTGTTGCCCAGACTTAATATCTATACAACAAAAAAAAATCATTCAAATCCGTCCAGTAGTTCCGAAGATTAGCGTGTGCAAACAAACAGACAAACAGACAAACAGACAAACAGACAAACAGACAAACAGACAAACAGACAAACAGACAAACAGACAAACAGACAAACAGACAAACAGACAAACAGACAGACTTTTTTTTTTGGATTCGTGCTCTATTACTGTTTCTAAACCCCCCTCAATTATTATTTTTTAAATATATTCAATGTACAGACACAGTTTTTTTACAGTCTTATTATATGTATAGATATATAAAAATAAATCCCTATTTGCCTTGGTCATGGCATCATGCGTTAACAGCTGAAGCAATTAGCTAATTCTTTTTCGTTGTGTTCGTTATTCAGGAGTGGGTTTTTATAAAAGACAAAAATAAGAAAGTTGAACGAAACATTCGAAACTTTAAGTAAACTTAACCACAATTAATCATTTTTTAAATGCAGCGCCATCTTTGATGATCTGGCAGGAGACAAATGTCTTTCCAGTTTACTATCAGGAGACAATTTGACTAGTATAAACAACAAACACTTCATTAATTGATTGTAAGGCTGAACGAAGTATGTCGGGGAAGCTAGTATTAGATAATTAAAGCATCGTGATTACGTATCAAACACGTGGTACTTTGATGAGTTACCGTTAAGAGCACATGTCTTAAAATAAATACACCAACCAATATGTACCTTATGATCGATACGACTGTTTGGATAGTAAGCCCTTTATTCATTAAATCGTCCGTCGTCGTCTGGATACTATCGATAAGATATTATCGATAAATATGTCGATGACATTTTGATATGAGTGACTAGAGTTCTTACATAGACGGGATGTAAATAATAATAACTTTCAGTAACTTTTCTTACACTTGACATTGATGACAATGCTTGCTCATTATGCGTAAGTAATTTTTAACCTTAAGTTTATCTTAAGCGACACGGTTTCTCGGCCTCTATTATATTAATTAGGCAATTAGGTAATCGTTTTTTTTATTTAATTAACACAAAGAGAGAGTAATGCAATCGCATACAATATTCTGATTGGTTAGGTACCATCTCAAAGCCATCTCTCAGCCGCCGTGTGCGCTTATTGGTTAAATCAAATAGCACGCGCTTCACAGATTTCCCGTAACACATTTCCATTCCTTTTCACGAAATCACTGCACACCAAAAATATCCAAAAATCTTGCCAAAGATGTTACGCATCAAAAAGTGTAGGACAACTCAATTAGAATCAATTGTATTGTATAACGGACAGGTTGCGCGAGGTTTCAACGGCACCCTGAAGACATTATTTGACAAGTATGTGGATTGTATTATGAGGATTAACAGCCCTTTCACAAGGCACTGGGTATGAAGACAGTTAACAAAATGTAGGGCCACGTGTTTATTAGACAAGTAAGACTATGTTTTAGAGGAATACTTATAAGAATTTAAATCTGTTTTAGGCACCGAGATGACAAAAAAAAAACAAAAGTCGTCAATATTACCAAAGACAGTACTCCAAAAAGCTAGCCCTTCGCCACTTCCGAGTATTTCTGCTAGGAACAAGAAAATAAACTCTCCAGCAACACTGCTGTCTGATAAGTTAGAACAATGAACAATATTATTTAGGAATTATTTTATGTTTACTTAGGAGTTTTAGACTTATTGTCAGTTTAAACGTACATTAGTATTACAAGGATGAATTAAGCTAGCATTCAAAAATAATTAGGTAGGTAGGTTAGGTTGGTAGTAGGAACGTAAATAAACTATTTATTTATTATCCTGTAGTTATCTAAAGAAATAAATTCATTTGCGCATCAATAGTGAAGCTGCTGTAAGTGCGTAATATGTTACTATTTTTATACCTACAGTAAATATGACTAATTGATCCTTGTTCGTAATTTTCTATCATTATTAATAATTAATTAAGTAAGGAAGCAAACAGACCCGGGGAACGAACCCAAGGTCAGCAGAAGCGCCACTAAACCAATTAGTAGTTAATAAATATTTTGAAATTCCCAACAAGTATCTTGAAACAGTTGTAGGATTTTTTATCAGACATATTATCAGAGAAATTGAACAAATCATCTCATGAGTAAATTATTAAATCCAAACATAATGAAATCATTAATGAGTTAAAGATAGAATATAATCGATAGAATAATTAGGACATAGCCGACTAAGGTATTGCGATTAAGGTAATAAGGTACCTACTTATGCGTACGAAATGTAGGTATTATGTATAAATAAGTTATAAATTTCTTCCTTGCATCTCACTCCTCAATGCTAAGGGTCGTGACCTCCCTGCTTCATCACCTTTTTTATTCACGACGTTCCTCCATCTGCTTCTGTCTTTGGCGGTGTGACGAGCATCGTACGTATATACCGCAGAGACAAGAGTTGTGCGGATCTGGTCGGACCAACGTATTGGGCTGCGTCCACGAGGCCTCTTCCCATTCATTTTGCCTTCACGTCTTTGAAGGTTACCACCGTCTTTCCTTGCTTTGTGACCAAAGTATTGAAGAATTTTACGTAGGCACTCGAACGACAACCGCGAGGAGATTTCGAGTTCTTGCAATATGGATACGTTAGTACGAAATGCTGTCCAAGGGATTCGGAGCATCCTTCTCCAACGCCTCTTCGATATTTTTTCGTTACTGATGCCGTATTGGTATTAAGCTGTTTCAGATAAAAATAAAAAAAAAACGACCTCAACATGGTTAGGATATGTCTAGACAAATTATGTTTGAAGAATATTCTTAACCGACATGTTTATAACCGAAAGCTCCCGATATGGTGTAGGCAAGACCAAGTGAAGATGACGTATGTACTCGTATAGATAGAGTTTTGTCAGTGGTGCGACGTTCTCCTTATCACTGAATGATAAAAGGTCGGTTACGTTCCCTGCTACACCCCAAACCGTACATTGTTACATCACTATTATTATTTGTCGGCTGTTTACGTATTCTAAACTCTAATACGGTTATGTAAACATCAAATTCTCGTAAAATAGGGAATTGTCGTCAGATTTTTCTAGAACATCCTTTGTCCGGTTCGGAATTAGATTTTTTTAAAACCCGTCTCATTTGTATATTGTATTTGCAGCACGCGTAACTTGAACTCCTCAGAAATAAAGAAAGCAATTTTTTGAGGGTTTATTTTTTTTTAGCAAATAGTACCTATATATAATCCTTAAAACTATTAAATACACAGAAGACATAGATAGAAACGGATTGCGACGGAAAAATTGACAAGACAGAATTTAAAGAAGAAGAAGTGACAGATTTGCGATAAAATTCTGCCTATTATCGTAGAAATCATGCTCGATATTGTGTTGTTGTTTTGTGTACTCTTGTCGAATGAAGAATCGACTTATTTCTTCACTTAGCTTTTGACATTGTCATGTTTAATACAGAAGAAAATATACAAGGTGTTTGTTTTGATATCCCATAAATCTAGGGTTATATACTATTCTGTAGGTAAAAATAATACTAAAACTCCTAGAATAGATGGTCCAAAAATGCATAGTTTCGGAGATATCATCAATCATAATTAAATTATCAGTTGTTTAGTACCCGTAACACAAGCTCTGCTTAGCTTGGGACTAGATGGCGTTGTGAAAATAGTCGTGGAATATTATTATTAAGTATTATTAATATTATTTTTATTACCTTATTGGTTCAAAAATTGTCACCAGTAAACGACGAATCTTCTTTCTAACGTCACTTTTCTTTCACGTAAGGGTGTTTTACATTTATCATCGTGACTTTGTCGAATTATTTTGTATGATAGTAAAAAAAAAAGGATGATTGAAACATAATTCATATGCCAGTTGATTCTTTGATATGTTCTCAATCATACCCTAGAGTTATGGGATATCAAAAAAACACGTTATAAATAATCTGTTAATTTGTTGATTCTGCCGTCGACAAAGCCCGTTTATTCGGGGATCAACTGATCATACTACGCATACAGTATACATATAGTAATGGCGTATTTGTGTGGAAATTTATGCAGAGCTATTAATTATTACATGGGACTTAAATATTAGGTACTAGCGTAATGTAGGCACACCTCTGCCTAACCCTTGTTAAAAACAGGCGTGAATTGTGTGTCCCTTTTAATTAAGGGTTAATGCACCTAATATGACACAATAAAATGTCATTATAACTATACTATGTGGTTGTTTGAGCTCCAGTATCAACAGCTTATTTCCCAACAGTTTCTAAAGTCAACTATATATATTTATTTTTCATAACGTTAAAGTTGCGTGATACAAATTGCGGGTCTTTACAATTAGGTAGGTACTTCTTATTTTTTGTGCCAAATTTTATCTTCACAAACATAACAAAGTGGGTTATTTTTGGTCAAAACATTATCCTTATCGTATTTTTTTTTAGTAATTAACGAATTGGAGGCCAACTGATGTTGATGTTGATAAAATGGTTGTAGCTGACCCCAAATTAGTTCGGAATACGTTAGACTGACGATAAAGACGCTTTATACTAAAATGTCCTTAACAGCTTATGTAGAGAGCAACCTACGGATTTGTCTTTCATTCATATTTGATCCCTAACAAATCCGTTTAATGTTTTTCAACCGATAAAGTCGAAATGTCACTAAGTCCTACGTTGTTTTTGTAAGGAATGCAGATTACAAATGGTTTATCTTGTTATGTGAGATTTAGTACGCAACTGAGGAATGGCAATGAAAAAAATAATGGAGAATTGGATGCGCATGTTATTGCATGGGTGTATGTAAATCGTAATTTTATAAATGAAAAAAATTAATAATTTGAATTTGACTAACACGTAGGTACTTAAATCCTTTAACACTTTGTATGCCACGTAGGTCACCGGTGACCTCAAACAATTGAATTTCTATTGTGTCTGGTAGTCTGGCAGTCAAGGTGTTAATGTGTGACTGTTACGGAGCAATAAAAATTTAAATAAAATCTATAGTATTATTTTTTACACGATAGAAAGAAAAACTTGTTCTCAAGCACACAGTATTATGTTAACATTTTTGTTAACAGACAAAATAACATTGCTACTGACTGTTACTTTTTCTGTTACTTTAAACGCGATCAAAGAAATATAAAACAACAGAGTGCTCTTTTCCTGTTGTTGTTATTGAATTTAATGTATCAATCATGATGAACAAAAAGCGAGTTGCGACATACACCTACATTATGCGCCTACCATCAGAGATTCCATATAATAATTGACCCCAAAATAACCAATAAACAACGAATGTTCAACAAGCAGAGCAGCGAGGCAGTGTGTCAAGCGTAGTACTACAAAACACGTCATAATATCAATGGCCTTATTGAAAACAATTAGCACCTAAGTAAAGAACCAATTAAATAGTCTAAACAAATAAAGTTTTAAACAAAGAAACTGATACCAAATCAAGTCAATGAGATGGATTGGGTGTACAATGTTAACGAATATTTAGTGCATCGCTAGATACAAATTTAAATGAGCTACGCTTGTTTATTAAACACACTATGATAAGCAAATATTCACCTTAATTGTGTCTCAATAAAGACCGAAATTGTTATAAAAGTATATGCCTCGTATCAAGTATCGTGTACCTTCTAACTACGCATTGTTCATTTAAAAACATCCGGCATAAAACATAAAAACAAGCTATAAGTCTTCCGGTTGGTCGTCTTTGTTTTTAAAAACTGCATGTCAGATGCGCGCCAAAAATAACACTTGGCGCACGTGCTTCCATGTTTTTAATGCGTGCAGTTCAATGAAATTAAACAACCGTTGCTATTGAAAATCTATTTCACGGTCAAGCATGTTGAATAAACTTTTGAAACATTCATGATAACAACATAAAACAGCATTCAATGTGTTCACTATCAAAACAAAAACAAAATAAAGCACTCACTTACTGTCGAGAGTAAAGTCTGTTAATTAAAACCGTATTAAAATTGAGTTTTATTTGTTTGTAAAACTAAAACACTTTTTATGTGAACTAAGAAAACACGCTCGTCGCTGACGTGACGTATCGACTGACCGGGCGTCCTATCGCGCGCGCTCTCGCCCTGTGACTGACAACGAAAATAGCAGATAATCGAGGAAACTCATGCCTGCCTGATATTATTTAATACATATCTCTATGATATCAGAGTAAGTAAAGAAAAAAACATCTATAGACATTGCTCAAGCTGTTATAATACCACTGAATTAAGAATATGTACTTTATTTAATACATTAGTTACTTACATGGTTATCACGCGACCCATGCATAATTGATTTAGAGTTATCGCGAAAAATGTATAATTTCGTCATTCTTCCGATAATGGAATTTGTAGTTTCCTTCCTTCCTATTCAATAAAAATAAATAAAAATTAGGTATATATTATCTACATTTTATATATTTCGCAATAAGCAAAGCACTTCTGAAACAAAATAATGTGTGATCATCCTGTGGTAGCGTGGTGTTATATAAAATTAAAAATTTCAGCTCCACGTTAAAATAACAATAGTCTGCAGTTGAATCTCAATTATCCGAATCAACTAAAACCTACCTATTAAATATAATCGAAAATCCGGATAATCGAATTCAAAGACAAATCAAATGATAATTAAATTTTAAAGTGCATGTATCAAGAGTGAAGGTCAATTTACCATGGAATCATAATTCTTTTTTACATCTGACATCGTACAAGATTCAACACCATACATTTAAGCCAATTTACTGCCAAATCCACAATTCTTTTTAAACTTTCAAATATCTTCCCTTTGCCGTATATGAGATAACCACGGATATCTATGGAGATAACACTATTTTTTACGTTTAGACATACGACGTCTAACGCAAAACGAGGAGAGCGGTAGTAAGTACCTACACGTCGAAGGCGGGATTAAACCGATCGATGGGCCGTCAAAAATCGGTAATTAGAACCACAAACAACAAGTCTGGATAATCCTATTCGGATAATCGAGATGTTACTGTACTTTTATTGCACCTGTCACTGACGAATCAATCGCTTATCTTCAGGGATTCAGGTCAAAATGTCAAGATAGTATTTATTATAAAAACGATACATGTCCCGCAACATCAAAGCTATATCTCAGTTACTAGGTCAGATAAAATTATCTAAGCGATTACTTGTAGGGCTAGAAAAACTAACGCAGCTGTCAGTTTATAATAAATACACAACATTTATGGTCTCAATTCTTTCATGTTTTTGCGATGGAAAATATATAATGGTTATACTCGGTGTGTGTTACAGTATTTTCTAAACTGCACCGCGACGTCCGTGTTCCAATCGTTTTACGCTAGCGGAGGGTAATTGCCTTACGCTATTGAAAGGGTCATTGGTAACGGTAGAAATATTTTGTACAGGAATTGTTTTTCGGCACGACATGTACGTCTTTGTTGCTGACCAATCCCTGTAGTAGTTGAAAGCCGACTCCCTCTCACGGAGAAAGAGCCTAGTTGTAAACTACGATGTTATTATTATAATTAAAATGTCGAATAGCGATCTATACAACTTCTCCTTACAAAAAAGGGCTTGTGGCTTAATAATATCAGCCGTAAGGGTCGTTTAGGCACGCTTGCCGAGGTCGCTTAGAGAATGGGTGACCATTTATTACGTATTAAGAACTCTCCGTACCTTGGCCAGTCATATGTAGTTTTTTTTTTTTTACATATAATGGGTCTACTCTTGACCTCAATCTTGTCCTGCGGTCAGAGATGAAGTCGACGATGGAACGAGCTTACCCTAAAGAAGCCTATTTACTCGCGACTTAAACAGATTGGGGTCATATGAACTCGGGAACACTGATGCAGGCAGGGAATTCCACTCCTTGGCTGTGCGCATAATGAAGAAACAGGCAAAGCGCTTCGTGTGAATTTGTGAAACATTTACAAGGAATGGGTGATAACCTGCAGTACGTCTGGACTCCCGATGGAAGAAAGGAGATGGTGGAATGAGCTCGTGGAGCTCTAGAGCACACTCACCGAAATACAGTCTGTAAAAGACCGACAGACATGCAACTTTGCGGCGGTGGGCCTGGGTATAAAGCTTGGCACCCACCAAATCAGACAGATCTTTGACAGATGACCGTCAACGAGTGTACGAGTAGTCAGAAGTACGAAAGTCTGAAAAACCAGCTTAACCAAGACCTCCTGTTACCCAGTAACTGGATTGCAGAGATGAGATAAGTAGTAGCTCCATTTAAAAACTGGTGTTTAGCTGTACCCTGTTAGACCCGATGACGACCCCAGCATAGTTGGAAGAAGCCTAGGCAAATCATGAATATTACAAATATAAAAAAAAAAACAAGAATCTGAGCTATGCCCTTTATTTATGGAATCGTCAACATGAAGTCATTATAAACTTTTCAGCAAAATATAGAAATAATGAGCCAGACGTAAGCTTATCGTTTATTTTGAAGGTTACAATAAGGTGGTACGATAGCAACATATTGTATTAAACAGGAAAATATGATTAATATCCCGATTCAATTACTAAACCTAACTATTTTCAGACATGGACAACTTCTAATATGTGTCCTAACTACGACCTTCCGCATATATTGTGTCTGTCTCAACCACCTTTAAAAGGTCACTAGTCGGGAAGCTAGATAGGGGAGCGTCCGCCAATATGTACAGCCCACTGCCACTGTAGCTGGCTAACTATATAAGCCAATCTGGTGACTCCAGTTTCTTCTTTTTGGAAGGAACTCAGAGCGTAGCTCACAGCGTAGCTCACTTCATTTCTCACGTTGAGTGACTTTGGATTTGGACCAACTCTTTTGTCAGTGTTGAAGTTTCAGCATAAGACTTTTATATCATAACAGACAGGATGGTAACCTAGTAACCTTTGGAAGATCCTAGTTGACCTTAGTCTTCAAACATTGCGAAATAGGTCACAAGTAGGCCGCCATATGTACTCTTTCTCAGCTTCAAGTAGAGTACATTGTAAATGCTTTAAAGGCTTGTCTAGATAAAGACCAATCAGTCAAGCTGTATCTCATCCTAAATGAAGCCTCATTTGAGATGACAAGGAGATGCAGAGAAATGCAAGGTAATCTACGAATATATAGACGTTAATTACAGCGTCTTAAGGACATTTTCCAATGCATTGGTTAAAAGTTTCGGAACATCACATCCCGCTGAATACTGAAAGAGGTATTAAGTACTTAATAAATTAAGCCTATGTAAGAGCTCAGTATTGCTTACTTCTAAATAATCTGCCTCTCTTGTTGTTACACACGCTGTATTTTTATCGAAAATATATTTATGAAGGGCTCTTTACAATTTCCGTTATGAAAGTTGATAGATAATCCTACTTAATGCAGGATATCTTCGAGATCGTTAAGCTGTTGCTTTACTAGGATCATCATAAACGTGTCTTAATTTTCTTAGTATGTCTTAGAACGTATTGTTTTCTTCTAAAAATAATGTGACAATAATATTTAACGGTACGATAACGATAATTTCCATAAAACATTTATAAGGGAAACTTGAATTGTTGCTAACGTTGTAGCCGCCAGTTATTATTAATGTTATGTTCGTAAGTTACGATTCATAAACTGCATCTGTGCACACACTTGCACAGTCGTTGCTGCGATTGAACATGGCCTCATTCTTATGCAGTTTGTCGTTTGGATCGGTGGCATATCGGGCTGAGGTCGACTGGTCGGCAAACATACCAACAGTCGAGGTTACTCGACTTTAATTGCTTTGAAAATTAATTGAATCGTGAGTAAACGTTAAACGCTCAGTTTCCAACATACTTAGCTAAGTTTTAAAACGGCTGTCATCTAAAAAACAGCATGTATTTTCATACGTTTGTAAATACTGGTGTTTCATCAGAACTTACATCAGCAATGTTTTCCTTACAAATTTTCCTTTTTGTGTGCTGCTAATATTGACTTCTCACATAAACCAAATTTTGGTTCCGGGAATCAAAGATAAGCCGTGTAAGTATCTTATCATTCTCAGACATCTCAGTTTCTACAGAAGCTAGGTTATTGAAATACACAGCTGTCAGTTTCTCATATGTTTATCTAACACTTATGAATATTTTGACATTTATCTATGTAGACTTTTGTTACACGTTTTCATCGAACGGTGCATGCATTCGTTTGGTTGATAGGTACATGAAGATAGAGAAGATAGCACTTAAGACGCTTGAATGTTGAGAGTGTAAACAAAACTTATACATTTAAAATACAGAGCAGCACATAGTATATCAAAAGGTTTTGAAATGAATAAACGTGTAGAGTGCATTGGCACTGATCGAAACAAAGAATGATACATTGACAGAAAGAGCATTGAGTGTCCCATTATTATGCATGCAACATATATGTACGTTTACGAAGACGTACAAGTATATGGGTAAAGGTCAGTGCCATGCGGACAGTTCTACATATACGTGCATTTTTACTTTTCGCTTTGAAGCAAGAAAGATGTTTCTTTGTTTTAAAATTCTTTATACTGCAGCGTGTTCTCGTCATTTCTCTTCTACGTGTGCATTTGGTAAGATTCCAGATTTTGGTGCAGTTTTCCGTTCGAAAGTTATTGAAGTGGTTCCAATTTTGTTCTGTGACGTCGTATTTTTATCTGTTTTTTGTGGTCGTCTACACCGAGCATTGGTTCGTATGCCATTGAACTTAAAGCATTTATGAGTTCTAGCAACTTTTGAAGTTCCTTGTGATTCTTTAAGACTAATTTTGGAACCCTTATAATTTTCATTCACTACAAAATAAGGCAGGAAGTTCATTGTTCCTTAAACTACTATCCTCCTCCTTTATATCTAACAACTACAACATTCCCTAGTTTTGGGAGTTGGCTATTTTATTCGATTTAATGTTGTTTACATGACAACAAAACAACTTTTGTAAGTTTTAATTTACTAAGTACCTACGCTTCTTTCCAATAAAAAAATACTTTTTCACCCCACTAAGCACTTTGTTAAATAACAGCCGAATCGTGAAGAACAATAAATAATATCTTATTCTTTGAACAAAGTTATTTCAAAGTGGATTTGAAAAGCAAGTTAATAATGGGCTAAATGTAGTTGAAAATACTTATTTATCTCATAGAAGCGCTGACGTACAACTAATGAAGTAAAGAGGCGTAAAAATTGGCGAATAAACACATCGTTCATCGAAACAATATTCGCACAATTGATTTGCCACCGCTGAACAATACGGTTTATCCTCTAGGGTTGTCTCACAGGCAACTTTTGGGCAAAAGCACTTTTTAAACAAGCTTACATAAAAGTTTCTAAGCCTTTGTTGTGGAACATCTTTCCTCTTCGTTGCTGGGTATTTTATGTGCGAGTGATTTCGTGAAAAGGGACGGATATGTGTTACAGCAAACCGGGAAAGCGCACACTATTTGATTTTACCAATGAGCGCGCGCAGAGACGGAGCGACATTTTTCTTTTCTTTTTTCCTTTATTTTTAAAAAGCTTACTAGCTATGTGGGTAGCACATTCCTAGAAGTCTTGTTAACCCCTCCCACTAAGCTAAATAAGCTTGTGTCTAGGTCTGCGTAGTAGGTTCACGTCAATAGTGCAATGGGTGGGGATCGCCAACCCATTGTGCTTGAGGTTGGTATCGCGTCTTACTGTCATTTTATTTTGTGGTGGCGTATGCATCACGATGCAGATATCACACATGATAACATTTTGTGAAAACTGTAAGGCTCGTTTCATATCAGTTTCAATACTTTTAGATACCTTACAAGCTTAGCCTAAAGAAGCTTAGGACTGAATGTAAAAAGCAACCGAGCATCTACCATTCACTCTTGCTTAGGTACTCATATGTTATCCTAATAAGATCCGGCGAAAAAAGGTATTTGCACAAACATAAGTTCGTGTTTTGCCGGTTCTCATTTCTAAGCTCCTATAGTAATTCTGCTACCTCATTGAATTGTGTTACGTACTCAGAAGTGAATACCCGCCGTTCGTTACAGATATACCTATATTATACAGTCCCAATAAGGTTTTACCAACGTGTTAGTCATTTTTTCCTCTTTTCTTTTTCAGCTAATTTCTTTTTAAGATATTTAGGTACCTACACGATAAATGTTACTACTGAAAGCCTATTCCTAATCCGGTTTGTAATTTGTGCGGTTACTAATGACTTCCAACGCTTTTAGCGGACTCATTATCATGATTATTGAAGACTTTGACTAGTAATGAGAACAGTTATTTTGTCAACACGCTTTGACTGCAATATTTACACGAGCCTAAAAGCGTGAAACTTCTAAGGAAATCAATCTCACTGAAAACAGGTAGGGATGTATATTATTTCTGGTTTTACTTGCGTCTAAAATCCAGTCCACTCTGATTATACCTACTGAAATCTCGGCTTCAACACTTGGACAAAAACTAGGATAAGCATATTCTGTAAACAGCAAGGTTAAGAGACCCTACAAGATTAGACGGTATCTAAATATAACGAAATAGAAATTAATCTTTATTGTACACCATGAAAAGTTACAAATATTAACGTTTCAAAGTTACATTGGGCGGCCTTATCGCTAAAAGCTATCTTAAAAGTTTAAATAGCTTTTCATCATCATCCTAAATTAGGTACTTACTGCAAACTCTTTAACGAAGGATAAATCTAAATTTATCCGCATTGCCGCGACGAATTCCCTGTATTTACTTTGTACCGCATTATACTTCACACAAAATAATTTATTCAGTGAAACACAGGAGCCTAAGCTCCTTTCTTTACTCAGCAAAGGACATGGCTTTAAAACATACAATAAAAGTCATTAACCACCTAGCCTTTTCTAAACTATGTTGGGGTCAGCTTTCAGTGTAATGTAGTGTAATATCAGTGTTTTACATGGAGTGACTGCTTGTCTTTTTTTTTTTTATGCCACGACGGTGGCAAACAAGCTTACGGCCCGCCTGATGGTAAGCGGTTACCGTAGCCTATGGACACTTGTAACACCAGGGGCGCCACACGCGCGTTGCCGACCCTTTAAAAACCTATTTACTCCCCTTTTGAAGAACCCCATACTGTAGCCCTCTGAGAAAACCTTTGTCTGATCTTCACAAGCAGTAACTGGGTAACACGACCACCCTTGGTTAAACAGGTTGTTAGATTTTCGAGCCTTTGACTACCTATTACGACTGACAAAGATCTACAAATGACAGCCAGGACCAATGACTCAAATATGACTCAATGGTTACCCATCCACGGGCTGACCTCGACAAGCGTAGTTTTACCTTGTGCGGTTGTTATTATTTAGCCACAAGCTCCCCCAAAACAAACAATGAAAGTGTTGTCGATTATTTCCCAATGCTTCAACCCTTGCGTGGAGACGCAACGCGGCAACTAACGCGATTACGAACGGGTGATTGGGTTCTTTCACAATACAGCTGCGTAGTACGTCGAGTTTACAACTCAATAGAAAAGGGAACTTGTTGTACTAACACGCAGATCAACCGACATGTCGTTTGTGATAACAACGATATGTTATTGTAGGGCTTATAATATCAAACGAATTATTTTGTAAAAAAATAGCCGTGACAGCGAGTCTGTCCAAGTGTCCACGTGAAGGTCGGACAACATTTGTGGCAGGAAAGGAGTAATTTAATTCGATTCATATTAATATTGTTTTAAATAATGTAATAATTTAGGACTAAACTTTTAGAAGCCCGGTGATTGTGCCCGGTGAATGGCAATAAGTTTAGCTTAACAGGTACACTTTTGTCTAACTTTAACTTTGAAAACAATATGTGTGACAGTAGACCTTAAAAACGAAGTAAATTGCATGTATTATAGAGGTACACAGCGCAGTAGTTCAGTAAAAAAAAAATATATTTTGTATCTTTTAATCAATGAATTTCAGTAAGGTACTTAGGTTAGCTATGAGCTAAGTATGGTAAGTTAGGTTAGGTTAAATATATGTTGTCATTATAATTGTATCTAACACAACATACTTAAATAATAGCACATTATAGACTCATTAAATAAAAATTGTATTAGTTACTGTAGTAGTATTGTTTTGGATTTAGTTATTGTCATCTCATTAAAAATATGTAGGTATATCTTATATATCTAAAATTCTCGTGGGACTGTGGTTGTAACAAAACTCCTCCGATATGACCTGACCAATTCGTATGAAATTTTGTGCGTATAGGTATTCAATTAGTCTGAGAATGGTATGCAAACTAATAAAGACTAAATAACGGAGTTTGCCGGGGCAACTAGTATCTACTTTATAATATTTTATTATAAATGTGGAAGGTACTATGTCCTTTGCATGTTTTAAGGCTGCACGGAATTAGATGAAAGTGAAATGCCTATAACCTGAGGAAACTTTGGCCAAATAATGGACATATAGAAAGAAAAATATAGGCATTCGAATTGACATCACAGATAAAGGAACGTCGGCTGTTTTTCACATTTAACTTGGTGGGATTTTATTATTAAGAATTGCAATCACTAATTCGAAAGTTGGTACTGACCACCGAACCGAAATATATAATTGAGCGTCTTAAAAAAATTGGTTTTTGATACCCTTGTACTCATCACTGAATTCGGAATACCAATACTTGAGTCTAGTATATTTTAAGTATTCATTACATAGATGGGATAAACAGGGCCAAAAATGGACATTTCCCTTTTGGCACATAAATAGGTAAACAATATTTTATTAAATAAATACCTGGCCTTCTTTTTACCTGTAAGGACATAGAAACCTTTTCATCTCAGTAATACGTTCCGGTGGCTTTATTTCCGACCTCTACGGGTGCTAAGACACGGACAAAACCTAGCAACTAAGTTTATATAACTCTTATTGCACAAAGAAGAAAATACAGCATGAAGGAAATAAAATGTCGTTCTCTAGACATAAGAAAATGGTTCTCGAAGGGCAATTTCCTCGTCTTTGCAATATGAACATAACTTTATAGTCTCTATTGTGTAATAAAGTCTACGTAGTCCCGGTTTGTAGTGATATTTATATGAAATGCCTGGACCAAATAATGATAATCCAAAATGATCTTAACGCTTAGTTATATCACTTCAAGGCCTCTTCTCATACGAAAAAGAAATAATGTTACACACAGTACGTGGTCGATTTCAGATTGTTTCCCTTACCACTTTTCTGACTAAACACGTAACTTTTTCTATACTACTCTAGTAAGCGGGTTCCGAAGTTCCGATGCGATTATCTTTCATAGTAATATTGACGGACTTAGTCATATTAGTTTGCAGAGTCGATATTGACGCACTTGATATAGTTTAGTATTTTCTGGACCCAAAAATCAGAAGAAAGTCATCGTTCATGTCAAACCTTACAGTTTTATTAAAATGAAATAATTCACCTCCTTTTTTTAACAATTTCATTGGGTTAGATAGAAATCATGCTTTTATACAGTTTAAATTAAAAAAAAAACAACCGAAAAAAAAACGTAGAAATAGCTAATTTACAGACTTGACTTGAGAGATTTTGACTCATTTGCAGAGGATCTAGCATGGATTTCAGTCTGTATAGAGATATACCGAGGGTAGGTACCTAGCCACATGCGAAGTTCTCAGTTTCCAAGCTTGCTCTTAAGAAACGTGCTCGCGTTCCTAACTTTCTTTTGTCACCAAAGTATTTGAAGGGTTTGTCATAAAGTAAGGGCATGCGGGCACGTGCGACGGTGACCGTGGCTCGCACGCCACGTGCACACCAACCCGTGCCTCGTGACTACGAGTACTCGTGAGCACCTGTGCCGTACTTGAATTATTCAAAGGTTTCCCACCTCGATACTGAATAACTCTTTATTTTAGACGCGAGGTTATAGGTACTTGCTGGTATGTCTTTAATTTCATGGATAGAGTTGTTTAATTTCAGTTAATTGTATCTGTATGTAAATTAAGTTTTCTCATGAGAAATATAAACTAGCTAAGCAATTTACCTAGTACCTACATCTTTGTATAAATTACTCTATAGTTAGAGCAATTTATACAAATTACAAAGTTTTTGGTAATTCTTGTTAGTACAAGAATTACAAAAAACTTTTTAAAAAAATACAACCGACTTAAAAAGTTTTTATTATGTACAGAAATTTTAGTTTTATTCTACATGATTAATTATTTTTCTTTTTCTTTTATATGACTTTCAAACTACTGCTTAGCAGTAATTTAATATTACGGTGAAATAAAAAACAATGAAATTTTTTTATGGGACCAAATGCTAATGCTATTTCGCGACAAACTAAAACTAAACCCATTCCGAAAAATCACGTAAATCGGATTATAAATCTCAGTGCAATCGGTGTACATATCTACTACATAAAAAAAGACCTATCGAATCGAAGTCGGTTAAAAATATGAAGTGTGTCTGTACCAACACGATATTGTTACTCAGCAAACAGAACCAAAGTCAATTAATAAAAAAGAAAATCGAAAAGCAAAAGTTCAATGCTAACAATAGACGAGCTTTCATCTGAATGTCAATGCACAACTCTTATTATTCCCACATCTGTCTATGAGTACGTGTGTATGTAGCTATGTGTGTGTGTATTTTAAAATATGTAGGTCAACAGCGGAAGATCAAGTTTCTAATCTTATTTACTATCCATAATATTTATATCGTGTGTAAATCCTAGGACACTGAAAACTCATTTGACAGCCTAGAGTAATGATACGAAACAATATGCTTAGCAGCTACATCTAGACAGACATACATTTATTATTCAGTTGTTCATCTCCTTTCTGATTTTATTTCTACGCTCAATCTGCCCACGAACGTGAACGAGACCAAATTGTAAGGGTTTAATATTATTTCATTGTTCATTAACTTTCAGTCTATTGTTGGTTTTACTTGTAAAGATTTGTTTATTGACAATTTGTTCTTTTGTATTTTATTTTCTCTTTCACATGACGACAACTGTACACAATAATTTCGTTTAAAAGTAGACGCTTGAATTAGGTTAAACGATGAAAAAATAATTTCTCATACCTATAACTTATAATTTATGATTCAAACAGGTGTTCTTTTATTCTGTTTTTTATTTCGTTTTTTATGGGTGATCTTTACTTATATTCCGTTAATATCAATTACCTAAAATTAAATCAAAAGACAGCAAGCATCGTACATACCTAATCACTTTAAAACAACCGCATACACATAATCGATATACACCTTTGTTTTGATTTCGTCGCCCTCTTTCATTTGCCAAATTTTCGTGACTTACACATAAGGGAATTAAGTTTTATATCACATCACATATAGTTTAATGTTTAGAATATCATTTAAATTCATCATTTTGTTGTATGGTAGTCGTAATGATTGATGTTTATGTGAGTAGGCCGTGTTGCAGGTTATGTTTAGTGCGTGGGGGGGCCGCGCGCGGCGCTTTCGGCGGCCGGCGATGGGCGACTGAGTGCGCGCTGCGAGGGCGGGCAGCCCGCCGTACTGCCGTGCCTACACCTCGCCAAAATAAAACTTTCTATCTCCTTCCTAAATAATTCGGCCCATCAGTGTGGTCGAGACAGCGATAGGATTTGCATTGAGAATCAAGATGTTTATTCAGTATGCTTAATCGCATAAGAACACGAATTTCTGCTTCTTTTCAGGAATTAGGTAACGTAAGGTAACGATTTAATTATTTAGTAATACAATTAAAGTAATGTTGAAAATCAGTTGATTAAAAAAATGTAACAAAGTTAACGCAAAAACCGAAAAAAGGTCATTGTAGTCATTACTATGAACAACTTTTATTCTGGACGAACACTGAAATCGTGAAAAATAATCAGCTGTTCAGTTCAGGCGCCAGCACACCAAGCTACCCCAAAGTGTAAAATTTTCTCAATTTAACATAAATTATAAGTATTTGTAATGTAATATAGTTGAAAAACTATCTACATTTATGTAAGTGGAACTCGACAAAATATACTGAACAGCTGTTTTTTTTCGCGATTTCATATGACACTTGCTAGAAGTAATATCTAATTCATCTTATATCGGACCTAGGCACTAGTCTTGCTTTAGCGCATCCACACTTGCATATAAAAAATATTTACTTATTTATTTATTAATCGGAAACTCAACAGCTTTATTTTACAATGTTAAAGATATTTATACAATGCCTTATGAGGTTTTGAAGCCAATTATGGAGTTTCACAGCATGCATTATATAAAAATAGAAATTAAATAAATTTACAAATGTACCAGTTTCAAAACATCTGGTTTATAAGTGAGTTAGACTGATCTTTACATTTTTTTTGCGATCCTTACTTACGTACGCGTCAAACGATACTGAAGTCGGAAAGCTTTTACGTGAGTGCGTTGTTAGGCACACCGCGCTGATGCTTTTTGCTTGCAAACTGCCGTATATACCAAAGTGTATGTAAATGTATGTATAGCGAATACTGAGTAGTATTTGGCATACAATTTTGTCTAACAGCAGTAAAAAATATTGGGATCAACTTTGGGGTTTTCTTCTCGACATCTTTGTAAAGGCCAAAGCTCAAATCGATTGAGGGAAAAAAATAGATTTTTCTTTCAATGTTTGCCTTGTATATTGCCGTCGTAAACAGATGCTCATCTTGTTAACATATACTATATCTGTGATCTTGATATCGCGATACATTTGACTCGTCACTTTACTCTTCACCAATTACTTTTGCCAGTTAGTACGGGAACGGTAAACTCATGTTCGTTGAACGCTTATTTTCAGGAAAACTACGTATTTACATACTTATCCAATTAAACACATAAATTGTTTACATATACTCTTAATGGTGACTGTCTGGCATGGAGCCAGCTTCCCAGTAGGTATAGTAGAAAGTGCTTCAATTTTATTAACTTTAAACCAACCACATGTATGCCAGACGTGGTTTGGGGGCTTTATGTAACGTTTTGATATTGATAAAATTTTTTGGGTATTGTTCATTCATCGTAGTAGGTAGTATTGGTTAATTATTTCCGTGCCTTGGGAAGCATGTTAAGCTGCTGGTCCCGGCTGTCATTTTTAGATCTTTGACAGTCGTTACGGGTTGTCAGAATCCCGA
Source organism: Euplexia lucipara (assembly GCA_921972225.1). Taxonomy (NCBI): domain Eukaryota; kingdom Metazoa; phylum Arthropoda; class Insecta; order Lepidoptera; family Noctuidae; genus Euplexia; species Euplexia lucipara. The sequence goes on from OV179146.1 coordinate 17,554,202, forward strand.
AAGTCTGACATCCGGTCTAACCAAGGAGTATCGTGTTACCCTGTAACTGGTTTGTCAAGGCTTCCAGTCTAATCGGATGCAGCTGAAAACTGCTGTTTTATATGGAGTGAAATAATAGTAGTAATAATAATAGGCAGAAATGCGTTCCTTGCGAAGTACGTGTGGTGTAACAATGAATGACAAATTGAGGAATGATGTGATAAAGCAACGTTGTGGTTTAAAAGAAGATGAAGTAACAAAAATTTAAAAGAGTATATATGCTTAGATGGTTTGGTCACGTTGAAAGGATGGATGAAAGGCGACTAACCAAAGGTATTTGTAAGACAAGGCAGATGTAAGTGGGAACGCCAGGAGGGGACGCCCTAGAAGGACAAATATAGACCTTATTGGTGAGGTTTTTCAGAAAGGTCAGGTGCGTAATACTCGCAACCGGCGGCGTGTGTGTATGATGACAACATGTATGAATGTATACGAAGCAAAAGAAGTATGTAAGAATCATAGCATATGGCGCTCTGTAGTTACTGCCTACCCCCATGGAAAAAAGGCGTGAGTTTATGTATCTATGTAATAATAGGCAGTCGCCTATCTGACCTACACAACCTAGCGACTAGGTTACACGTACCCCTTGGTTAAACTGGTTGTCAGACTTTCGGGTTTCTGACAACCGGTAACGAATGTCGATTTCTTTTAAATACTTACGAGCAATGTGAGTTGTGTGGATGCACAACATTACTAGTAGTCTTATTAACCCCTCAAACTAAGCTTATTATGATTTTGTCTGAAGTGGGTTCTTGGTAATAGTGCAATGGGTGAAGATCGAACTTACTTACTCAAAATTCCAAACAGAAAAGGCTAGGCGATGATGATGATGATGATGATGATAAGAAGAGTAAGTATTTCCTTATTACAAAATTTAGAGTGGGTAGGTATATGACTGAACGTCCACGCATCAAATCCCGCACGAGTACTTAATAATCTTTACATGCTTCATAAAAACTTAATCACACGCTTCCTTTAGTGTTCCGTTTAATTATGCATTTTGTACCACGGAATCAACTAACTACCTACGAGCTACGTAACTATGCTGAAAGGGGATTTTAGAATTAAAATGTTCATAATGTCAACATTTCTTTATTCGAATATAACAGTTAGTGACGCGAAACAGAGACTGAAGAACAAGGAATTTGGACCAAAAATTGTTGGAGGGAAGTCAGTGCCTTTGGAAAAATATCCTTTTGCTGTACAGTTCTTTAACTTGGGCGCTTTGTGTGGCGGTGTCATATTGAATAGCTGGTCTGTGTTGACGTCGGCTCACTGTTTAGAAAATAACAAAGATATCGATGAAATGATGATACAAATCGGTAAGCGAAGCAAAAGTCACGTGGGTTAATTACATAGTAAGAAATAGTTTATTGACATAATAGGAAACTTAGTTCTAAGGTCAGCTGCGTGTCTGTAGATAGACGTTAGACTAGCACGATTTCATAAGTTACAAAGTTGTTGTCAGGTTTTAATTGTCCTCTCCATTTCTAACCAATCGTAACAGTAGCTCAAAGATGAATTCTTTATATAAATGTAACGACAATTCGTACGATTTTAAACTGAAAATAACACTTTTCTAAGTGTGATAAGTAGATATGAATAAAGTCTTAAAAATAATTTAGGTACCTAATATCACATTCGAAGCAAGTATTTTCCATTTTAAAATCTTTTTGACGCTTCGATTATCCTGTTCAAAAGTTCGTGGCAAGCAGACTGACAGGAATCACATTGTGTAGTCTCAAATGTCGCATAGTTTTCGATCATAGGCAATTAACCTAGTTTTAGTACGTTAAGTACTGTAATTGTAACTCAACTCAACCCGAAGGGCATATAATACTCATGATTTATTACCCCTAACGGAAGCATTATGAGGGACGGCAAGGTTCCCAACAAACTTAAACTTATATTGCTTGTTTACTTGGAAACAACTACAACGATCCTCGTTGATAAGAACTTGTTTATGGCATAGAGATAGCGTGCCCGAGAGATATTTAGACATCGTAAATAATGTTATGACAAAAATAATAAAATATGTGAGCAAACATGTCTTTTAACGATTCTTTTCAGCTACTCTGAAACATCCTAGTGGGATTTACTGGTAAAAAACAACTTTTAGCCAACTTAAAACACACAGTTCGGGCACACATAGATAATAAAGTAGACACAAGATTTCGCCCGTGTTTTGTTCTAAACGCGGCTTCTGTGTGTTAATATTCTTAAGTTTAAGTCTTGTTTTGTTTCTGTACGTTAACTAAAACATTATTGTTGTAAATTTAGTTTCCCAGTACCTAAGTGAATAATTGTTAATACTGCACCTACCACTGCTTTTCTCTGCATCACCTGAAGGTTGACTGGTAGAAAATGCCTATGGCATTAAGTCCGCCTTTGTACATTAGTGTGCTTGAAGTATTAAATAAATAAATAAATAAATACTGAAATTTTAAGCGTTTAAACATTACAGTCCATCAAGGGAATTCAAGCACTGTAAAAGCCGGTGTTTTTTTTGGTTTAGTTAGGTTGTTTCCTAAATAAGAGTGAAAAATGCTGCACCTACGTGAGACAGAATTGTCGACGGCTAAAAGCGTACCACACTGGATTGTGTCAGCAATTTTCCTGTTTCAAGCCGACGGGTGACTTTGTGTACTTTCAGCATTCTCTCAGTCACAACACCGTGTGATATTTACGAACGCATATTTAGCACAAAGCAGAATGATAAGAACTACTTCGTAATTGCGCAGTGCAGTGAGATACCTAAGTTTTAGACGTTATCTCAGAAAGCCCCATAAATACACACATCAAAAGTGTCTAGGGATCAACATATATTTTTGCAATAACTTTTCTCCTGATTGATATTAATTAAAATTTTCTTTAAGAATTCATCAAATAAAGTGTTTTCGTTTGTCACAGTAACGATACACCAAGTCACCTTTGCATTAATAAAGAAATTTGCCATTTTCCTAATAAAGGGATTTTTGACATTTGAACCACTAACATTAAAGTTCGAAAAAAAGACTGAAATAACAGTTTTCTTTAAAATTTTATTGGGTAACTTAAACAATTAATAATCCGTGTTTCTACCGCGAACACTAACAACACAAGAACATCGGTTTGGCATACTCAAAATGAGTTCATCCAAATCACGCTGTGGAATGGCCGCCCATGTTCGTTGCAACAACAAAAAAAGGTCTTCTTGCGACTGGATACCCTCCATATTCGGCAGAGCTCTTCTCTGTAGCATATCCCATGCATGCTCAATCGGGTTCAAGTCTGGCGACTGAGCAGGCCAGGGCAGGACATTGATGTTAGCTGCGGCGAGAGTCTGTCTTACAACTCTTGCGGTGTGCGGTCGTGCATTATCATGCATTAACTGAAATAAGGGACCGATTTGCACTTGTAGAGGAACGATGACGTCTGATACAATCGTCTCAGCATAAATTTGAGCGTTGAGGTTGCCTCTGATCCAAATCAACTCAGTTCTTCCGCCGATCCAAATACCCGCCCATACCATGATGGTTCCACCACTATAAGGATGGACTTCCTGGCAGGATTTTAATTGCTGTTGGCGTCCAGGGGTTCTCCAGTGTCGTATACGTCTTGTATCCGGTCTCATACCAAAACGAGACTCATCAGAAAAGCACACGAAACGCCATTGTTCTTCTGCCCAATTTCTGTGTTCAAGAGCCCATTGATATCGAATCCTACGATTGTGCATTGCTATAGGTGGTACCCGTAGCGGTCTTCGGGAATGAAGGTTCACTTCATGCAAGCGGTTTCTGACTGTTTGGTCGCTAATTAAGTTCCCTGAAGAGTGATGAAGCCTCACGGCTAACATCATGGCGGTTATTGTTGGAGCTCTTCGAGTTAAGATTTGAATGTATCGGTCTTGTCTCCGTGTGGTGCAGCGATACCGTCCTCCATGGCGCTCAGCCACGGTACCAGTGCTTCGGTAACGTGTCCAAAGTCGACTGATAACACTCTGACTTGTATTCAGAGCTAAAGCCACAGTACGTTGCCGGGAACCAGCTTCTATCATTCCCACGGCTCTGAGCATTTCTTCCCTGCTTAAATGACGTCGCCGCTCCATAATAACGTTGGTTTTAATCAGTAGTAGGGAAACAGTAGCACTAATAATGTCTTCAATGCATTGTATGTTTTTATAGGGAAAATATTGACAGCTGATTTTCATCTTTTACTCGAATTTGATTCACAGTTCCTGATTCAAATTACGAAATGCACCAAAAAGGATCCATATAAATTTATAAAATCATAAATTTATTACAAAGCCACATCTCAATCTCAAGAAATCCGCATAAAAATGCTTGATCCCTAGACACTTTTGATGTGGTTATTTCCACAATATTCCACAACTTTTTCACACAACGCCATCTAGTCCCAAGCTAAGCTAAGAGCTTGTGTTATGGGTACTAAATAGCTGATAAACATACTTATATACTTCTAAATACATACATATTATAGATAAATTACACCCAGACACAGAACAAATGATCGTGCTCATCACACAAACATTTGATCTGGGTGGGAATCGAACCCACGACCTCCGGCATAGCAGTCAGGGTCACTAACTATTAGACCAACAGGCCAGGCCCATTATTTGTGAGTTTTATAAGCTATATTTTATTTTTAAAACTAAGAGGACCCCCTCTTAGTTTAGTACGGAGCGGATGTTTAAGTACAGAATGCACGCGCAAGAAGTCGCTAGTTCATGATAAAATAGGTTTCTTTTAAAATTCCTCAGGTTCAAAATATATTTACGACTTCAATGCTACAAAACATGAACTGGCATCGTATGTAGTACATGAGAACTACAACAAGAGGATTCCATTCGAGAACGACATAGCCATCTTATTTGTTAAGGATTCGATGAAGTTCAACGCAGTTACTAAGAAAGCGATACTCGTCAACAACAAAAAATGGATGACCGCCAAGGAGAAGCACTTTATTGTCACCGGCTGGGGCTGGCAAAAGGTAACTTGATGCTTCTTTTATTTTTTCTCTTCATGAGGTTAGTTAAACGAAGAAGTTGCAAGACGCACCGAAAATGCCTGGAAGAGCTATTGGGCTATGAAAGACCTTATGAAGGGAAATCTTCCTCTGTCCCTTAAGAGAAGACTCGTCGACGTGTGCATTCTTCCCATCCTCACTTATACTTAGTTGCAGAGATCAAAGACTATCGAGTTCAACGAGCTAGATTGCATCTTCCTAATTAAGCAGTATGGAAGCGCTTTATAGATAATCTGCCCCCCTAGCCAAGTTACAAACGATTCGTATCTATTCTCTTTCTACAATCGAGAACGCCTCAAATCCCTTTGTTTTGACCACGTGACTTATCACCTTTCGCTAAGTCACGTGGTCAAAACAAAGGGATTTGAGGCGTTCTCGATTGTAGAAAGAGAATAGATACGAATCGTTTTGCAGATTATCTATAAAGCGCTTCCATACTGCTTAATTAGGAAGATGCAATCTAGCTCGTTGAACTCGATAGTCTTTGATCTCTGCAACTAATGTAATAGAACAACGAGGTTAAGAACACAGCGCGGAATATTGTTTGTTATTGGTGTGGGTTGCCACACTTGTATTTATGTACACGTACAGAGGCAAGCACATCAAGCTTCCCCAATGTGTCAACTTTTTTTGATAGTTTAACCAACTATATTTCAAATAGAATAAGGTTCATGTTCCATTAGGAAAATTTTACAGTTTGGGCTAGCTTGATGTTGCGTTTGTGCTTCAGGTAAACGCCAGGGTAACGGATAAAGGGTGTAATTCAAGTTTTTTTTCTCACGTTTTTTGCAATTTGGAATTCAGTATTAAGTTGTTGTTTATTTAAAATTTTCAAACAACTGCGCTAAATATATATTAGTCAAATACTGGCAGACTGCAATAAATGTATATTTCATAGGAAATAATCAATAGAACACCCTTAGTCCAAATTTCGTGATTGTGTAACTATTTTATGAAACCATTACATTTGATTAGTAGAGGGTTGCACAATTTAAATTTTGTTGGTAACTATAGGGCATCCCCCTTAACACTTAGGTCTTCAGTACCTAGTAAAAGTTTTTTGTGAAAGTAGGTTACCTACATAAATAAAAAATATAAAAACACTACAAAGTTTCTCTGTTAATTAAAAGACGCGGCGGCGTAATATACTAATGCGAAAAGTGAGACCGGGAAACTTCTAAGTCTAGTTTAAAATTTTAAACTTTTACGGTGAGTATTTACGAGGCTTGGCAGCCTATAAAGTATTTTCCAAAGCTTGGATGTTTGCTAACTGTTTCTCTACCGCAGATCTACCTTTTCTCTTGTTTGGTTAGCATGACACTCCATATAAACGATTTCAACCCCAACATATTTGCAACTCGTTCTAAATGCGACCATATGTGTGTAGCGACATCTATCTCGCCACATACGAACTAAGACATACGTCGTACATCGCGATATTAAAGTTATACGCGCGATTCAACCTATACAACATCCCACCAGAACGGCATCCGTCTGGTCGGAGGATCCTCCCATTTCTATGGGGGATGGGAAATTTTACACACTGTTCCTAATACCCCTAAATCTTTTGTAGATAATAAAATAAAATAAAAAAAAAATAAAAATGTGTTTATTTCAGAACCAAATCAGAACAACAAGTTGATGATTGGAGCCTCCTTTTAAGCAATGTAAAAGCCTGTATTAGGAGACTCCAAAATAAATCAATCTTTATTCTAAACTCATTTGTAGTTGATGCAGTGGCTGAGCGATTGGCTACTGCGTTACGTATTACGGGTTTGACCACACGGTACATAATTTTAATACATATTTGTATGGTTTTATAAACTTTTAGTTTTCTGTCCCTCATCTAGATTCCAAGAAAATATTTGTCATGTATATTTTTTTCTTTTTCAAATTGCTGGAAAACTGCTTAAATTATGCGCATTCAAGTTGAGAAGAGGGGGCTTGTAACGTCAAACGTCATGCGACATTTTGACTCGATGTATACGCCGTTGTATTTGATACCGTGAAAAAAGAAAAATATGTATCGAATATTTTCTTGTAATCTAAATGAGGGACTAAAAGCTAAAATTTTGTCAAATACCCCATTGTTTCGGGTCTGGCAGTTTGTGTTTTTAACGCTCGTACTATACATGAGACCCTTATTTCTGTTACAGTACGGTGGTCCCTTATCACACTCGAGCCTGATGAAAACCACCCTGATGTACGTACCGGTCCAGGTGTGCAGTCGACTGCACAACATAGAACTGTCTGAAGACATGTTCTGTCTGTACGGAGACGGCAAGCGAGACACCTGCAGAGGAGACTCCGGGGGTGGCGTGATTTGGCATGAGTAAGTACGTTGTGCATCTTTTAACACCCGAGGCACAAACGACGGGGTATAATAAGTTTAACGTGTCTGTGTGTGTGTGTGTGTCTGTGGCATCGTAACTTCCGAACGGATGAACCGCATTTAATTTTGTTGTTTTGTTTAAAAGTTGAATTAGTCGGGAGTAGTCTTCGATCAATTATTGATCGAAGGGAGTAGTCTTAGCTGTTATTTTTTTCAGTTTTGTAGTCGTTTTGCATTTAAATGATATTGGAGTGTGCTAGCTAACACGTGACAAGCATTCTGAAATTAATGTTTTACAAAGTGTATAAACCTTAGTGCTATTTATTGAACATTCAATTATTATTCATTCAATGTATAGATTCTTTGTAGAGTTCTTCAAACGAATCAGACAGATGTGTTGCTGGGGAGTTTGTTCCGCCACTTCTTCTTCCCAGCAAAAACACTAGGAAGTGGCGAAGGGTTTTTGGGGGACTGTCTCATGTATTTTTTGACGTTCAAAAAGTCCTGATTCTCAGCCTAGTTTCAATAAATACTTTTGATTTTGATTTTTTTGATTATGTTTGATGATTATTGGTCCAAGATGGCCGCCACCCCAAAATGGTGGTTTACATACATTTTCACAAGTCACTAAATATGGATATCAAATTATTGAAAAGGCATGACGATTAGAATACTATAATATTAACCTATCATAAATTTAAAATCCACGATGGCTGGCACCACAATTTGGCGAGTTACTTACATATTTTTGTTAATTAATTCTTTATGCGTTGGAAGCTTTTTACATGTCAATTTATTAATAAATACACCGCAGTTTATTGATTCCTAGGAATACATAGATGGCTCAGTATCTAACTGGTTTCTAGCTTACTCGCCTTAACATCCTAAGAAGATATACCTACCTCTAAGGTAAAACTAGGAGTTTGTACTAACGCTTCTCCCTGACGTCCGTAGCCTGCGGTATCTAAAGTCTAGACAAGTAGGTAAGCTCCCCTGCTGTTTGTCCACTGCATTAGTTTTGTTTCTTATGCAATTTTTTATCATGCTTTCTTATAAACAGGTGATTTCAGACACTCAAAAGACCACTTCAGACACTAATCTGAATGGTTCTCTGGATTTTAAAAGAGACTGACCTCTGAATTTCTTTCGGTGTTTCTTCTCCGAGTAGTCAGATAGTGAAACGCTGCCGCCGCACCTAGCTAAAAAATTACGTGTAAAAATTGTTTGTATGAACCTATTTGCTGAAATATATATTATTTTATCATCATCATTTTATCATTTGCAGGAGATTGGTAGGTCTGACGTCACACGGCGACGGATGCGCAAAAAAAGGTAAACCAAGCGTGTACACAAACATCTGGTTTCTAAGAGGCTGGATAAAGAAACAAGTGCAGAAGTTCATAGATAATTATTGCGGCCATTAGGAAAAAATATGGATGGAATTTTGAAAATAACAGTAAATTACACAATATGGTATCAGTATTCGTGTCCTGTCCAAAGTAAGTATTGAATGTAGGTATTTGTTTTAATCCGACGGATCAGAATCGGAACTCGTTAGTGAATCGGCGGACGAGTCTATTTTCGGTACGCAATATTTTTCCAAAAATCTCTTGGTGTTGAGTTGAATCCATCTGGAACAAAGTAAATGATGAAATTAACGATAAAAATAAAGTTTATGATCTTCCGAAAATAAATTTACTTTTCTTATTTGCGAATGTTTTTGTCATCTGCCATATAGATAACGATGTTATGAGATTTCTCTGATAAAACTAAGACACCAGTTGACGGCAAAATGCGTTTTACAAATATTGGAAAAACCAATTATTTTAATTAGAATCGTGTACAGACAACTGCACAGTGCATATTAGTTGTAAGTAACTCTAGCACTACGAAAATCATTCTTACTGCTACGAAGTAAAGGTAATAAAAATGTTACCACTGATGTACAGCTGATGATACCTACAAGGTTAAGATCAATCATTATCACATCATCTATTAATCGTCGTGCTTGGTATGCACCTCGGTTTAAATAAAAGTTTGTTATAAGAACCGGTAAGTAGTCGGACGGAAAATTACATACCGGCTGCAATAACGATCACGTATGGCATTAAGATTTGTAGGGTGTTAATAGTAGGTACTTATATAGGGTGACTGGTAATTAGTGACCGATACTTAAACACGTGATTGTACTCATGAATACGAATAACTTTCCCAAAGTAACTTTTTTATTCTCATTCTCATTTCAATTACGACAGTAGGTACTGCACAACGGGAGCGGTGGGGGTGGCGGGGGAGCGTATGACGCTACTACTACTAGTAGAGTTTGCCCTTCCCGAGGTCAGACTTTCAGCGAAGGGTGGGCTTTTTGGGGGACTGTCTTATGTAATTTCGACGTTCAAAAAGTGCTGATCCTCAGCCTAATTTGAATAAATGACTTTTGATTTTGATTTAGCTGTTAGATAGGTCGTGCCGATTCGTGCCTACTGTGATCGATCACCGCGCGGGAAATTCAAACAGCGTTTTTGTTATTTTATTGTGTATAAAAAAAACAGTTTATTTGGGAAAGTTTATTGAAATCACGAATACAATCACGTGCTCAAGTATCGGTCACTAATTACCAGTCACCCTATATAGTAATATTATAGGTACCTATCACTGCTACTTAATTTCGGTGACACACATTTAGTCCCAACCAACGCAGGGCTATTGCATATCTCCGTTGACAGTTCAGAGTGATGATCACTGGCCAAAGAGTTCACTGTCAAACAGATACCTAGTTTCGTATTTATTTTTTTATTTATCTGTTTATCACAAAATCCACAGCTCTTTGAACATTATCATAAAAATATATAACTAGTCTTAAAGCCAATTACGGATTTACAATTTTTTTACTATGTAGTACATGCAATGGGTAGGGGGAGAGGAGAGGAGTTGATAAAAATGCTATGCAATAGCTTTACCGTGGCAGTCTCCGAGTGCCACACGTAATTTTTTTTATAAATTCTCGGTTATCATCAAAGTTCGGTGTGCAACTGGATGCCAGTGGTGATGTGCAACTGGTGATGAAAAGATAGCCAATATTTTGCTGGTTGTCACCATAAATGTAAGGATAGTTGAACAGTCGCTAGCCGATCGATTTAGTAAATGTCACCCCGTGAGAACTTGTAAGTTGTCTCTAAACTTTGTCTTGTAAACTTTAATGTAGCTGCATGTGGTGTTTCCCTTTAGGCAAAGACATTCAATACCTATAGACCGGACATCACGTTATTACACAGCGTAAAGTTTTAATGTTATTCTTTTTAAGTGCATGATTTTTGTGTAACAATTTTACAGGGCTATTCTGTAACAAATCTGGGCAATCCAGCAGGGCTATTCTGTAAATTGTGTTTCGTTCGACAAAAAGTTGGTTTGAATTTTAATTCAAACCAACTTTTTGTCGAACGAAACACAATTTAAACTATTTTCATCTATTAACAATATGAAAGGGACAGACGTATATTATAACTCTCAATCTAAGTTACAATTAAGTTCTCTATACTCAATACTTTATTGCATTCCATATTATGAATATTGATGGTATAAAATATTGTCAAGATCAATATGGACTCTGTCGGGCACAGCAAAGTTAAGAGAGAGGATGAAGGCTAAGTAACAATTCATGGAATTAAGTATTATTATAGGTTGTTAGATATTTTAATTAATTTTTTACCATTGTTATTATTAAATTATGTACCTATATTTTAAGTCAATCTGAAGTAAAAAATATTTAAATTAAATTGTGTATGCCTGTTATTTATTATGTATATGTATAAGTATTAGTAACTTTTGTCAGGTATTTTTATTTATTTATATCGTTATCATTATTAAATTATGTATTTATTTAAATTAAGTATATATATTTTTATTATGTCTGTGTAGTGGTAAATTATGTCAGGTATTTTAATTTATTTTTGTCGTCATTGTTATTAAATTATGTTAGTATTGAAATTTATTTAATTATGTAATGTCTTTGTATAAGTTAAATAAATGTCAAGTATTTTTATTAATTTTTATATTCATTATTATAAAATCATGTATCTCATTGAATCAGTATGAGAACTTAAGTGTTACTTTGATTACCTTTAGTTGACATTCCAAACACATTGATCTAAAACATGGCAACAAACATGTTCATGTAAAAAACTAATTGCCAAAAGTATCAACTTAGTTCTAATCTAAATATGTCACCGTCTGTCTCTGTTCTTTTCTAAGCTGTAAGTCAGTAAGAGATGTCAATTCTCTCATTTTAGTTTAGTTTAGTCTTAGAACAAGGGAATCGGCACCAATATTTGCAAATAAAATAAAATAAACAAACCGGTGAAAATAGGAGACGTTAGTGAAAATGGCGATAAAGGGCTCCTCATTGCTCGTGCCTCCGTATGACAGGATACCGACGAACAGCTCTCTATTATACACGGCTGGGCCTCCGTTGTCGCTCAAACGACGATCCTGGGATACTGCAGTGGTTAGACATGTACAGACGCCAGCACGTCAAGTTACCTCTATGTGTCAAATTTCTTTGATCGTTTTTCAACTTTATGTCAGAGTGCATAAGGTTCATATTCAATTGGGAACATTTGACACATTGGAGTAACTTGATGTGCTGGCGTCTGTACGTGTTAAGGGTACTTTGGTACCTACCGATGTGAATGTTCGAGACACTGGGACGTGAATATCCGCCTAATCGGTGCGTGACCTTTTCGTGGAGAATGCGGTTCATACTTAGATTAATTTCGTGACGCTCCGTGTATAATATAACACTTACCTGCAAATTTGAATGGATATGCTATTTTCCATTGAACGTTTGATTTTCTAAAATTTGAAGTTTGTCGCTTCACAGGACTTTATTTCTGCCATGATTTATCCATGTAAATTTGCAGGGATCTGTACATTATCCAAAATCAAAGTCAAAGTCATATCATTTATTTCAATTAGGCCATTTAAAAGGCACTTTTGAACGTTAAATTTACAGGTTAAATAAATAAAATAATTCTAATTTCCCCTTCCAAAAGGTAGTTTTTATGGAGAAGACTGAAGAAACTCCATACTTAGGTGCTCTATACATGCGATAGTTTAGTAATTGCTATTGTTTGTAAAGGTTTGTGTAGGTATTCATCCCGTTGAATATTTATAAATAACATGGTGTCGTTTAGTGCTAGTTAAAATCGGCATTTAAGTCTTCAAGAAATGCAAAGATTTACTGACAGTGAATTAAATAGTTGAAACGCATTTTAAAAGTTTCCGCTTTGTCCAGTAGAATATATATGCCTTGGAAACAAATAAATAAAATAGTATACGGTAATGTAAATTCCTCTCCTTCTTCCTAGTGTCATCTTGGCCTACAGCCAAGTTCCGCTTACGAAGGAACTGCTCGAGCGCTTGGCAAATGTTTCACTCTTATTTTTTTACTTCATCCATTATGCAGCGAGGTTTTAAAGATTCAGTACTGGTCTGTGCACAGACTTGAGTCGAAAACATCTTAAGATCTTGAGGCAGAAAGCCTATCTCTTTAAATCGTGGTACCACGCCACGTCTAACTGAACAATACGGTTTTGTTGTTGGATGACTATAGTTTACCAGTCAATGCCCTTGCGTCTGATACCACCTTTTTATCGTACGATTGAATAACAGTAGGTACTTTAACTTACCGGCAAATATCTAGCACAGAAATTGGATGCGGTTGTAAGGTGTTTATAGTGTTCAGCACATTCCTCTTTGTCCAAGACTAACATTTCCGTCCAGACAAGTTGGTTAACATGATTCTGTGGCAAGTTCTGTTAACAAGATAATATCAATTAACAGCTGCGTAAATAAAAAAAAACGAGTTAGGTATAATAAAATGTATGGAAATAAAACAATTATCTGTTAATACTACTTATCTGTTTCAAGATCATAAGCAAAGAGACGTGAGCAAACACAATAGTTTTAAATTATTTTATATATTTATTTATTTACCCCCATTACGTAACTTTTTCATTCACAACCAAATGCGATAGAGTAGGTACATATAATATACTCAGATACTCGTATCGTACATATCAAGACGTAATTAAATGCTATAACATATTACAAACATGGATTAGGATCTAGCAAATTCACTCAAAGAACCATTACGCTAGGTCCGTGTCACAAGCTATGTGGTTGAGCTTGCCGAGAGCTCGGTTGATGCTTAGTACCCTAAACGGTAACAACGTCAAAGTGTGATTACCATAATGATAGTAAAGATTTTATTATTTGAATTCATTTATTTTATACTTCACACACACATGCAGAGAGGCCATTTAATGCCATAGACATTTCCTACCAGTCAACCGATTTTTTTTAGATTTCAGATTTTCTGTAATATACCGCTACCTCGTATTGAGAAATTAATACTATGCGTTTCAAATAAGAATAGGAACGTCAATGATCTGTCAGATGTCACTTGAAAAGTACGGTCTGCAACGAATCCATATTCGCGTATTTTATTATTTTGGTTTTACTGAGTCGCAGCTATTCAAAATGAAAAAAGGTCTTATATTAATTAGTCTTGTGGAGTGCTTACGTTTTATTTATTCATTCTGTTTGTTACGCGGTTGTTTGTTGTTATTTGTTTTTGTTTTTGTCTCGCTGACTGCTCGAAAATGAGTAAACGAGGCGCTGTTTTGCATGGGAGGGCTTGAAAGATAATCTCCAATGTTGTCTACATTGGAGATTATCTCTCAATACTTTGAGAGCGCGAAAGAGCACAATTAAGAAAATTATTCGTACATGATATGTAAATAAATTATATTTAGAAAATACCTAGTTTTGCTGATACCCAATTGATTCGTATCGACAGCTATGATAAATGATATTTATTTTTGTAAATAGGTTTTTACAAACACTTTTACACGTCACCTTTTTTAGTAAATGAGATCGGTATTTCATTATTTCACTACTCTGAGAAGAAATACCGAAAGAAACTCAGAGGTCATAGTCTCTTTTAAAGTCCAGACATTATCTTGGTCAAATCATGTAAGATTCATGCAGATTAGTGCACGAGATGGTCTTTTGAGGAAAGAACCACACAGAATGTGGAAACCAGATCAGTCAGTGCAAGCATTTGTCAGTAGTCGTGAGCTCAACTCGGAACTTGAGGAGATCCACGTGCCGACGAACAATACCAAAGAAAGAACATTTGGGTTGGTCCCATAAAGAACTCAATCTGCCAGACAAAATGTAAAATAAATAAATAAAAGAACTTAAAAAGATTTGGAAACGAAAATCTAAAAAAAAAAACAAAAAAGAATCCACATAGTCCTTACATTCACAATTAAAAAAAAATGTATAATAAACTTTCAAAGTAAAAATACATGTCAATATACATTCAATGTCAACAGTGTAGGTAAATAATAAAATAAAAACATTTGATATAAAATCTTGGTCAAATCATGTAAGATCCACGCAGATTAGTGTCTGAGATGGTCTTTTGAGGAAAGAACCACACAGAATGAGAGGACCAGATCAGTCAGTACAATTTGTCAGTAATCGTGAGAGTATGACGTCACAACTTGGCGCAAAGTCGATCCTATTCTCATTTACAACCTGCTGTCTCGTATGCCATCATAAGTTAATAGAGTCACAGACTCGTAGCTAGTTAATAATTCCTATCTCCCTGGAACTCCACTTCGAAATAAATTAGTAAAGTTTATTGTTTGTGGCAGTTACCTAATCAAACTCACACTCATTCTTACGAGCTGGGACTCATGTTAATACTTACCTTTAACGCGAGACCTAAATATTTATTAGCCTGTGAGTTTGAATGTATATTTTATTTTTGATTTCACGGTAGTTTTATCTGGTGACGTCAAAGTTACCGCCCACAACACACCAATTTGAAAAAGAGTTTACTGTCAGAACAAGAACACGCCATCTATCATAACATGCCTACATTTATACGTAAATGCTATTGCTACGAGTGTATTCAGTAAGGATACCACAGTCATAGTGGATAAGTTGTGCCGTTCGGTACGGTTGCACGTATAAATATAATATGCAGCACAGAAGACAGATGGCGTTTGGAGCGTTAATTTTAACAAGTATGAAAATGTTGCACTTTTCAGAGGCAGACTGAAAGACGTACAACTATGTTATTTGAAAACTATTTTCAGAAGCCTTGATTTTTCTTTAAAATAATTTGATCTATTTGCTATAGTTACACTAGCATCTTGTGAAACTCCGTAGGTACTACGTTAAAGTATGAAAAACCTATAATATATTAAATACCTAAATGAAAACGCCTGGACCGATTTGACTAATTTAGGTTTTGAAGTATTCGTGGAGGTCAACGGAAAGTTTAAACGGCAAAAAAATATTTAGAAAAAATGTGAGAAAATTTGGTATTCAAAATAACATTTAAAGTACCCAAGCAATCTGCTGCTATATTTCCTAATCATCTGGTTAAAAGTTACGTGTAAAAATGTTAAGTATGAACAAAGACATTCAATAAACTATTTACAATATAATATCTTTGAGTTTAAACTAGTATTTTAAATCTCTTTGGTATGAAATATAAATATCATTTATCGTTTAACATTTGATGTTTGTTCTGTCATCGATACGATATAATATACCTATCTGTCAATTTATAGAACATATTTAAATGAGGATTAGGGATCGACAACACAATATATGTACATTATTTGAATTGTTGCGTACTTTGATTGCGTATTTAGATTTACAAATTACGATAATTAAAATTTAGTACTGTCCTCATGACCACGGATTTACATATTTATGGTTGTCAATTAATGCGTACGTTTTGAAATTTATTTTGTTACTGAACTTAGAAAGAGGTTTAAAGCTGCATAAAAAGTCTTAGGTATATTTCAGAAATCAATTTACGTTATTAATAATGACGACGAGACGAACTTAATTTTTTTTTGCTAATAGGTAGATATAAACTGTCTGGACTGTAAAGTAGACCTGGAAAAACTCAGTTAATTGTATCTATGTAACATAGTCACACGCAGCGCAATAGTTCAGTTTAAAATTATGTATTTTTTGTCTTTCAAAATCGATGCATTTAGGTAAGGTAGTTAGGTTAGGTAGTTAGGTTCGCTATAGAATAAGTAAGGTAAGTTAGGTTAGGTTATATGTATACATGTTGTCATTCTAATTCTATCTAACGCAAAATGTTTGAATAAGAGCACATTAGAGACTCGCTAAATGAATAGTAGTAGTTATTATTGTTTTGGACCTATTTGTTGTCATCTTATTAAAAGTGTGTAAATCCAATTTATAGAATTCTCTTATCATAGAGTTTGTAACAAAACTCTTCCGAAACGGCTTGACCGATTCTTATGAAATTATGTGTGTATACTCATCAGGTCTGAAAATAGGACGTCAACTAATCAAAACTAAATAAAACTAATAAATTTATTCTACGGCTGAACAAAGATTGCCGGGACAGCTAGTATCCTTTAGATATAAAACACACACAATTGTATGTTATACCTACTAACAACGGCACGCGGTTTTACCCGCGTAGTTCCTGTTCCCGTGGGACTACAGGGATAAAAGTATGTCATTCGGGAATAGTGTAGCTTTCCACAACTGCAAAAACTTTTAAAATTGGATCATTAGTTCTGAAGATTAGGTACCCCTTCATACAAACTTACTAACAAACAAACAAATTTTACCTCGTTATAATATTAGTATAGATTATAATATTGTATGTGGTAGACGTAGGTCTCCATGAAGATAGAACCCTACGTCTAGTCGGCAATCACCGGCAGAATAATTTATTTATTTAGGTAATAGGCTAGCCAACAATTTTATTGTTTACACAATACATGCTGTTTGTTGTTTACACAATACACACAATTGATGCAGTGTTGTACCTATTTTGTATACACGTTAATTTTATGTGTTTTTGATATCGGTTCTAAAATTGTACAGTATACACTAAATTGTAGGTACAGGCTAGAGACGAAATTTCATTCTCATGGTCCCCTTATTATACCTACTATCATCCTTTATCTAAGTCTTAAGATATTAGTATACGAGAGGATTGCCTCTACCCAAATATGAAAGGATTACCCTGTAATGTAGACGTTTGTAAAGGATTGTAGGATAGCGATTCCCTTACCGTGCTTCCGAAACCTGAGACTTCTATAGAAACGCCAGTTCGCAGCGCCACCTCGGAGTCGACAAGAAGAGCCTTTTTCACGTTCTGGTTGAATTTTACGTCCTCCTGTAAAGCATTAAAAAATATATATCTATACTAATATTATAAAGAGGTAAAATTTGTAAGTTTGTATGTTTGTAAGTTTGTATGTAGGGGGTAATCTTCGGAACTAATGATCCAATTTTAAAAATTATTGCACTGGTGGAATGCTACACTATTCCCGGATGACATAGGCTACTTTGTATCCCTGAAATCCTACGGGAACAGGAACTACGCGGGTGAAACCGCGTGACGTCTGCTAGTAAGATATATAATAATATAATATTATGACAGTTGCAGTGTAATGTAAATTACCACGTGACAATTATGTTGAAACAATCCTACTTTAAATATTAATAGTAGATTATTAACCAAGGGCTGTATGACATCAATTGCATACGAGGTTTTTGGCGCCTGAGCGAAGCGAAGGCGCTAATTAACCCGAGTATGCAATTGATGCTTACGCCCGAGATAAATACTCTGCTTTACATATCGATTGTGAGGTAAGTAAACAACAAGACAGCAGGTTTCAATGAACATTTATTAGGAAGAAAAAAATGTGTATTTAATTAAAATTAATTATTTTCGCGATGCTTTCGCGCCTACTAGTAGACTGCCTTTTTTTTTTCACGCACGCAAGCGCGTCAAATCTTGCTGGCCAGTTCCGATTCCATCTAACATACGATGTGGAAACAAATAGTTCCATATTTAAAATAAAATCTTTATCAAATAAATTGTCTAGATTCCGATTCGAGTAATTAATCGATACCGAGAAAAAAAAAATTAACTTTTTAAAAATATTCTTCGTGCAGTATGAGTATGACAGTTCTTTTTTCAAATTCCAAAACCTATGCTGTAATGATAGTCATACACCCCGGCATTCAGGGGTGTAAGGGTGTACTTACAGAGCTAGAGATATGTAAAAATGTGAAAGTTTGTGAAGATGTTTGAATGTTTGTTCCTCAAACACACGTAAAACGTTGAACATATTTGGATGAGCATTGCACATTGATAGAATTTTTCATGGATTAACACATAGGATACTTTTTATCCTAATAATATTGCGTTCCGTTGTGATAATCTTAGGAAAATTACTAAGCCGCGGGCAGAAGCTAGTTATCAAGTTTATATACCTTTTTTTTTAATTTTTACTGAATATGTCATTGAATAAACTTAAGTTCTTTAAACGAATCAGATAGATGTGTTGCCCAGCAAAAACACTAGGAATTAGTGAGGGCTGGGCATTCGGATTTCTGTTCGGATTGTTGTTGTAATTTTTGTCGACCAAAAAATTCTGTTTCTCTGCCTAATTTGAAGGAAATGAGTTTTGATTTCGGATTTAAACTTTACTATTATCTAACTTGATCATGTGATGATCAAGTTTCAGGCATCCAGACTGATATTGTGATGGAATAGTTCACCAAAAAGCTCACACTCTACTATCTAATCAGAGCTCAAAAGTGAAACAGTCACAGAGGTGATATGCAGATCAATAGGGCTATTCTGTATAAATCTTCCTGTGAAAATATAACTGAATTGGATACAGACTTAGTCTTCACTCCACACTCAATCCCTTTTCTTTTCACTTCACCTAATATTTTTGCGGGGTAATTTTTATAAAATAGCAATACAGGTGAATTGGTTGGTGCGTGGTGCATACAAGGTACAAAATAGCAACAGTGTACGTAGCTATAATTATTAATTTGCGTAATAAAACTAACAGGTGAAAAATAACTCCAGTTTCGGAAGTCTGTGGCTTTGGTGGTTTTGTTTTGTTCATTATTGGCCACCGACTTCCGAAATTGGAGTTATTTTTCACCTGTTAGTTTTTTTTTAAGAAGTCGGTTGTTTTTTTTTTGTAAAAAAGTTTTTATTTTGTAATTTTTAGTTTCTTTGTATGTAAAGAAAGTCTTTCAAAACTTGAAAGAATCATTGAAATTGGATAACAATTGCTAAAGAAGTTCTATCTATAAACATTAATCTGTACATCCCTTTTAAAATAGAATGGCGTAATGTTATGTTGTGGAAATACAAAAGCCCAGCATAGACATCTGACTATAGCAATCGCGAATAATTTGCTGTTATGCGTTGAAGAGTTCCGTTGCCTGTCTTCTTCATCAGTTTTTCTTCACCAAATGATGCTTTCTAAATGAAAATGCTTGATTTGTTACTAAAAATGTTCAAATCGGTGCATGTCTGCCTAAATTTTTTGAGGAGTTCCCTCAATTCCTCGAAGATCCCTCATCAGGTATAAGTTTTGATACAAATGGGACCAATCTGTTAGTATACCCTATCAAACAAAAAAAGAATTTAGAAAATCGGTCCATAAATGACGGAGTACGGAGGTAACAAACCCTAAAAAAAAAAAAAAATATATATATATATACAACCGAATTGAGAACCTCCTCCTTTTTTTGAAGTCGGTTAAAAAAGGGTCAGATATTGGTAGTTGACACGACTCACAGTTTATTTAAAATTTACATGCGATGGATGCCATGGGCTGGGTACGGTAGTGCCATGGGCAGCTAGTATTTCAACACATGAGTAGTAAAAATTATATGTATACAAGTATTTATAAGCCTACCTCAGCCTACCTACACTAAACAAAAGAGTAGTAGAGATTAATATAAAAATTATATAGAAATATTTATAATAGCCCTCCTCGTAATTCTCCTAATTTTTATATTGTTATGCCCGACAGGGCCCACAATGATGCATATTATTATTATATCCTTATGTACCTACCACCTAAGTTCACATTGTGGAATGCAATAAATGTATTGAGTATTGAGTATTGAGTATTGAGTATTTCAAGAGTGACTGTACGTATAGTCGGCGCACCCAGTCTGCACGGGCGAGCCGTTTAATATATTAGGGTACTGTTGACCTCTTGCCATGCCCATATTTCAAGACTTATTGATTTTTAACTTGGTGTTTGTTTAGTACAGATTTCCTAACGTTTGGTTTTTAAAACTGTTTCACCTTATTGGGATTCTTAGGTTATATTCGGCATAATCTAAGAAGTACGATTTGAAGGTTCTCTCTTTTTGTGTTGCGAAAACTTTGTATGAACGTCTACGTAAGAAGTTGAAAAATCTAATACATCATTTTAAGTAATTACTGTGATGAGTGAGCGTAAAGTTTTACTTTATTTAAAAAAAAAATGCACTCAAAACACAAATTCATCGTTGATTATATTCGAACAGGACTAAATACAATTGACGATAATTATATCTGAATCATTTATAATTGGCATGTCTCAAGAATCGGATTTGAGAGCTTACAGGACAGCTTTAAATCAAAGCTATACATGAGAAAACACTTAGTAGATAAGATAGAAATTGACGTTAAGTTAACGTACCTACCGATACCTAGTATATGATATTCTATTCATTAATGAAATGCATTTCATTCGCTAGTGTTGAAACGGTTATTGCTGCTCGTAAAGTTAAAGGGGTGAAGACCTCTGAAGTACGTGAGCTGTGCATTTCTACTATTATAACAATCATTCGAACTGTTTGTTTTATTGTTTCAGCTAAATTAAGTAAACGTAAGTAGGTTGTACTTACTTGTTCTGTTTTCGTTGTCGTAAGTACTTTTTTTTAGCAAATGTTGTGTGTGACATGGTTAGATAGCAAAATTCACATAACATGCTGTGTTCAGGTAGATGATACTCTATACCTTTCAATTTGATTTAATCCCTTAAGGAGTAGCGAAAAAGGTTGCATACTAAGTTCAAAGACATGGGAAACCGATGCATGTTATTCTTAACATTATATTTATACTTTGATACTTGATTATGTACTTATTATTTACATAACATTATTCCTGTATTCCCAGAAGGGTTACCTATAGTAAGTTTAGATACACCCA
Organism: Euplexia lucipara; assembly: GCA_921972225.1. Classification (NCBI taxonomy): domain Eukaryota; kingdom Metazoa; phylum Arthropoda; class Insecta; order Lepidoptera; family Noctuidae; genus Euplexia; species Euplexia lucipara. The sequence continues at coordinate 17,575,699 of OV179146.1, forward strand.
AATTTCAATAAAAATATGTTAGAAAAATAGCAGTACCTACCTACTTCTTAGTAGACTATTTTTCTAAATGTGTTAAACTTTATAACAAACAAAACAAGGTTCATGATGTATTGAAAACAAAAATAGTTTGGGGTAGCTTGATGTACAAATGTAAACCTATATAATATCTACTAATATTGTTATCTGTAACCTGTAAACGTGTAAATACATTATCATCCTCGTCCTCTACGCTCAGACGTGTCGGAATTAAATTTAGTAGGGATGAGTGGATGAGCGGTTGAGTGGATAGACGGGTGGATGGGTAGATGGGTGGATGAACCTTACCTTCAGCACGAGCATGGCGATATCGTTGTCTATGCGGCTCTTGTACCTGTAGTACTCGTGTATCTTTATGTCCACGACTGGTATGATCTGTCTGAAAATAATTTAAGGTTTTATACATTAAATCTTCTTTTTATTCATATTATTACATATATTCATATAAGTTTATTTTCGTACATCGGAGAAGGAAAACATCGTGAGGAAACCTAGTCTTGAGCAAGCGTGGTGATCAAAAGTTCGTGCCATCTCTGTACCTATGAGAACAGGTCTATGCCCTGTAGTGGGACAGTAATACGTTGGCAAAGAGATTTAAAATAATGCTATAGAGCGGGCAAGTCAAGGAAATGTCATAGAACAACTTTGATCCCATGTCTCAGTAACGCCATCTAGAATAATACACCCTTATTTTTTAATTAGCACAAAAAAAAAATGGGCTGTATCCGTACTGTTACTGATCATATTAGCGTAATCAAAAGTAAAAAAAACGAAGTTCAATTTTTAAATATGCCACTATTTAGTTAAACTTAAATAACGAAAACAGCTGTTGGAGGCAGAGCATGCTTAAGCCAGATCACGCAAACGTATTTACGACGATTCATGAATACTACTATGTAATGAATAGCCTGTACAATATTTCCATAAATTGAGTGACTTTTGGGGATATAAACAAACGCTAATAACTTTGATGTTTATGAATATTATTTATTGATACTTTACAAATATAATGAGAAGACCGTCTAGAAAAAGCCCTCTAAGTATTTGTACTAATTAAAAAATAGTGGTGTAAGTATATGGATATTGGAGCGGCAGCGGAGCGTACTAAAGCGACACAAGTTTTGGATGAACATTTTGTTCGTGGTGTCCCGTTTACAGTAAGTAGTGAATGACTTTGGACGTTGCTATTATTATAAATCTTCTTTTAAAGTTATTGAATTAGTAGATGAATGAAAAGTGATTTATTATTTTTACAAGTAAACCTTAAAATGGAGATGGGAACCTGTTTTCAAGCAAATAAGCGTGTGTTAGGAGACTAATTAGTATGAGTCTCCTAACACACGCTTATTTGCTTGAAAACAGGTTAGTTTATTATATTTTATAAATTCATCATCAATCATAAGGGCTCTATTCGGGAATCTATTGATTCACGCCCACTGAATGGGAGGTGAATTGGTTGTCGTTTAAGATCCAAGATATCAATAAGAAGTCAACTTATGTGACTCAAAATAAAACGTCGTAATAAATTATAAACTTAAGGTTCTCTTAATTTTTATTCTGCATTTTATAAACTAAGTGGGGTTGTTGACTCTTAAAATTAAAAGCCATTTATTAAAATCTTAGCGCAGCGTTCTGGCGGCAAGGCTAGTTATAAATAATGTCTTTTAAACTAAGAGTAATACTCGCCGCTCCTTTAGCTATTATGTTAAAGATCAGAGCCTCGCAGTTTAATCCACTAGAGGCTTTGTACTTATAAACCTCGGTTAGTCTATAGGGTTTTAGAAGTTAACAAAATAACAAGCAAATCTATTGAAAAATATCATTAAGTAAATAGAATTTGACATTAATCTCTGTTTCAGAAAGACATTCTTTTTGTTTTGTATTTAAATTAAAGAAAAAACTAGCCATCTCTTTAAGGCACGAATGAATAGGTTACTTCTAGCAAAGCGTGGTTTATCATCGACCACAACATCGTTTACCATTAGGTTAGAAAGTGATCAAACGCGTGCCAACAATAATAAAAAAAAAACTAAACAATCTTGGTGTGTTTTTTAATTTTTTTTCGTTTGAAAATGCAGTTTCAAATTGAAATGCAACTTAGAACCATTGTAAATACAACAATAACGATTACTAAAAAAAAGTTAAACAGTAGTGTAGTTTATTTGTTTACCTTTATGAAACGAGTATGAGCAGACATACATTTTCATAGATTTTACCTAGAACACTCCACCTAAATACGCGACAGTATGCGACAATATCCCATCCACCTTGGATGGGGCATTGTCGCACAAATGAATTCTGTTCGTGATTCTGAAGTTCTTGAAATTTTTAGAAAAAAAAACTTATGTTAGAAAAATTATCATAACTTACGTTATACCTATGATAAGTTACATTAAAAGAATCAAAATAAATTCACACAAAACACTTCTTTCATGAAAATGGCATTCCTTTTGGTCATAAATCACAATTTTATGTACAGACGCCAGCACGTCAAGTTACCCCAATGTGTCCAATTTCTCTGATCGTTTTTCAACTTTATGTCAAACAAAATAAGGTTCATATTCAATTGGGGAAATTTGACACATTGGGGTAACTTGATGTTCTGGCGTCTGTACCTAGTTTAAAGTAAAAATAACAATACTTAGGTATCTAAAACTTGGAAATTAGGGCAAGGCGATAAACAAATCCACGGCCGTCAAGTTCTAATATGATGTAGAGAATTCATGGTCTCCGGATGATGGGGTGGTGGGTAAGGGAAGTCGACGTACCTACGACTTCCCTTAGTCACCACCCTTTTTGTTTACATAGTATTTGATCTTCCGCATATTTTTACTAGCACCCATGTCTTGTGTCACCTCGAACCAACCTTCGTTACTACTTGTGTTACAATATATCTTACCAGCGGACTCCACGAGGGGATTCACCCACGTAGTTCCCGTTTCCGTAGAAATACAGACATACTTTTTTTTTGGGGGGTGTAAAATCCTCGAATTCGATGGGAGTCGACGTCTATGAGGGGCGCGCGTGAAACAGACGCGCAGCCACCTCGGGTCCATGTACATGGGGGGGCGGCGGTCGTCCCCAGGTCCGTCGCCCCTGAACCCGGAAGAGGGCGTTAGAACAAAGACAAAGTAGCCTATGTCAACCGAGGATAGTGTAGCTTTCCAACGCTGAAAGAAATATTCACATCGGCCTAGGCAAGCAGTTTTAAGTTTAATCTTCAAAAATACTAATCTTCCCTCCTAGAAATATTATTATTATTCCATATATTCATTTAAACATCTTAGTAAATACATTTTTAAATATAAAAAAAAACATTGAAAAATATTAATAATATCTAGTAGCGCACCGGTATCGGGATCAGGGTTCCGGGCTTCAGGGAGAGGAGTCGCCTCACAATGCACGCCGTGCCCAGTAGTAATGCTCATTGAATCAAGTCCTTGATCCAGCTGTCTAACGAGAGCCTCCTAAGGTGTTGGTCGAGGCCCTTGGCTATTAATCCATTGGCAGACACGACTATCTACGGGCCCTATCAGAATAACAGCGCTGCGATATTTATATTTTTAAATGTCGCAGCTAATGCTGAGATAGGCGCCTTTTTGGTCTGGCACAGGTCTTTTTATTATTATTTTCTTTTTTTTTTATCTGTATTGCTGATCTTTCGTTTTATGTTCTGTGCGTCCAAATAAAATATTTTCTTTTCTTTTCTTTTCTTTTCTTTTCCTTTCTTTTCTTTTCGTTTCTTTTCTTTTTGTTTCTTTTCTTTTCTTTTCTTTTCTTTTCTTTTCTTTTCTTTTCTTTTCTTTTCTTTTCTTTTCTTTTCTTTTCTTTTCTTTTCTTTTCTTTTCTTTTCTTTTCTTTTCTTTTCTTTTCTTTTCTTTTCTTTTCTCTTCTTTTCTTTTCTTTTCTTTTCTTTTCTTTTCTTTTCTTTTCTCTTTTCTTTTCTTTTCTTTTCTTTTCTTTTCTTTTCTTTTCTTTTCTTTTCTTTTCTTTTCTTTTCTCTTTTCTTTTATCTGTTCAATAATTTTGTTATTATTATAGTAGTATACATAAAAAACTTACGAAATCCTTACCCATTCCCAGTAATGGTGTCAGCACCAACTTTGACAACGGGTCTCCTAACTTTATCAGTGAGCAGGCAACTAGCTGCCGTAATGACGATCTTACTTCTCACCAGGGTTCCGGAACAGTACAAATTGTTATAAACTATTAGCACATGGAACGGTATGTCTTGGAGAGTAGCCCGGTACTTGATATAAGCTGTTTTTGACCCATACAAGTGTGTAGGTTGCTCAGTCCGTTCAGTCTGCGGCAGGTAGCGATACGGGGTGGCGAGGTGTAAAGAATTCAATAGCCATGTCAGATGTAATCTGCGAAATAAATTGAATATTATAACTTGCTCTTCGAATCGAAAAAAAAATCCCTTGTTTTCGATTCGCTTGCTATACAGATATTTATGTTAGTGGGCCAATTCGTTGTTCGACCTTCGACGCAAAATAAGAGGTGGCATAATTTTGTCGTGTGTGTCTGTTGCATCGTAGCTACCAAACTAATCGACCGACTTTGATGCCTTTTTATTTTTGTTAAAAACCTGATTTATTGAGCCATTCTTGTTAAAATTTATAACAATCTGTTCAGGCGTTTTATTATCATCAGCTATCATGATAATTTTCAACTTGACAAAAGGATTTCACGTTTGTAGTATTTATAAAGATTTAGGCAAAATATGATCTGATAAAATCGTTATTAAACTATTAAACTGTCTGATTCAAAGTTTTTTTTAAACACACGCCCTGAACTAAATAATGTCTGTGAGCGTAACTTATCGGGACCATAAATAAGCTACGTGTAGAAGAAATTGGCGGCGTTTGCATCCCTCCTCTCATTTTACACTCGAATCACGTAGAAACTAGCAAACTGATTTAGGATTGTCTTATTTTATTTTATTACTGAGTGTTCTAGAAATTGAGTCCAAGTTCTTTTTTAATGCGATAGCTATTAAGTTGAGGTCCAAGTTAATTACAGTCAACTGAGTAGCCACTAAAAGCTAGTAGATACCTAACAATAATTTAAGTTACCATTTACAGCACCTAGGTTCTTGTGGCGATTAATAAAAGACAATTAGCTAAGTGATTTTATTATTTATTTTATTTATTATTTTATTTGATTTATTTGGGACCAAAAACAGTTATACGATACAGTCCTGTTCTTAAAATGTAGTGTTATATAAAGTAAAAATCGCATAACCTACACTAGACTTAGAAGTTACTAGCTATCGGAAATGACAGGCGAAATTATATGAAAATTTAGGAAAATAATTTAATAAAAAGAAAAACAATAAATAAATGCAATTGATGATTCGACTTAGGGACAATTTGCAAGATATTTCACAACCATTTTCTTAAACTTTCTGTGATTATCATTATCGTTATTGAGTTTTTCCATCTGGAATTTCACAGTATCAACCCGGAGTTTGAATCTGTGCCCGATTGATGGTAAAAGGCTCGCTCCTTAAAACATAACTGGCGAAATGTGGATGTACTACTTGTATGCCTCTGCCTAACCCTTTAGGGATAACAGGCGTGATGTAATGTTATTATCAATATCTACGTAATACTCCGTATTATGAGTATGAGCTTCTCAAGCTCTCGGTTGAGCTCACGATTACTGAAAACGTACACTGGTAGGACAGGTCCACTCCCATCAGTGTGGTTATTGCCTCAAAAGACCACCTCAGGCACTAGCCTGCATAACCTTTACAACATGTGACCAAGATAATATCTGGACTTTAAAAGAGACTGTGACCTCTGAGATCTTTTCGGTGTTTCTTTTCAGAGCAGTCTCAGACAGTGAAACACCGACCTACTTGTTAAAATATGACGTGTAAAAGTGTTGGCAAAAACCCAATTTACAAAAATAAACAACTTTCATGATTTTTGACGCACATATAATGCGAAAACGTAAATTTTCACACCCCACCATTCGCAAGTCAACTTACTAAATATACCTCCAAGGATTTATCCCCATAGAGCGCTCTTGCCTTAGTGATATTTTAAGTAATTTAAAATTCCAATCGTGGACTCAGCCATGCAAACACTGTCCCGTGAAGACGGAAATTCCGTAAGTACTTACACAATCATCTCGCTTCACTGTGAATAGTATGAAAGTTAATTCGAATCGGGCCGCGGGTCCTGCATAATGGAAAATATTTTCAAGAGCGACGCTTGTTAGCGCCGAGACTCAAAACTCAAGTAATAAACCGGCAACAACAATAAACAAAGAGAGAATGGTAACAAACCGATAAAGTGTACTCAGTTCGTATTTGTGAGTAAAATTCGCAATCATAGTTCGTCGAGCCGAATAGCCGATACCATGTTATTACCGCCTTCGTAAAATAACGAATGAGTTGCACATAAAAATTTACACGAGCCATTCAGAAATGTTTGTTCATTCTTAAATACACGGTTCACTGGTAAGGTATATTTTCGCGCGAAATATACGCACGGAGTTATTTCGAATTGCAATCATAACTTGTTACGGTTTTATTTATGTATTCGTCGATAGCGTTCCTCACTTTAAAATTGGATACTCGTAAATCGTAGTTAAAAAAAAAATACATTTTTTAAATACCGTGTCGTGATGGCCCAGAGGTTAAGGCGCCTACCTCTCATGCACGAGGTCCGGGCAAATACCAATGTGACTTTTTCAATTCATATGTACTTTCTAAGTTTATCTTAGACATCATTGACATCGGTGAAGGAAAACATCGTGAGGAAACCTGGACTTATAGTTAATATCAGTTTGAAATCGCCAATCCGCCTTGAGCAAGCGTGGTGATCAATGCTCTAGCCTTCTCTGTATGAGAAGAGGCATTTGCCCTGCAGTGGGACAGTAACAGGCTGGTATTATTATTATTTTTATTAAATACCAACACGACCATAAAATACATTTTCGATTATTAGGTACCTACGTAGAAAACTTATAGTTCGCAAAATATTTTGTGAAGAAGAACGAGTTTGTGAAATGAACAATAAAAGACTAGGCGGACTGTTTGCTATATTATAGTACATTTGCATGGTGGTCACGTGCTGAGGCAACTCGAACGTATTCACCGGCACATGCGTTCGTTGCGAGAACTGCCGCAGTTTCGTCAACTCTACCCATTTCCTCATTTAACTGTTCTGCTGAGTCAGGAAGTGAGGTTGTGTGTAAAGGAGAAAACTGCGAAGGAAGGAAGTGAGGAAACTGCAAAGTGATTTCGATTATGTCTGAAACGATTTACAAGAAAGCGTAGTTACTTTGTATCATTGTTTCCGGATTTTTTGTATGATTTCGAAGAAACATGTTACTTTCATCAATGATTAATATTCGAATTCGTGACGGCCCACCAATGTGATATTTTTGCAATTTATTTGTACTTTTTAAGTTTAATATTAGACATCATTGACATTGGTGAAGAAAAACATCGTGAGGAAACCAGGAGTTGTAGTTAATATACAACTTTGAAATCACCAATGCACCTTGAGCAAGCGTGGTAATCAATGCTCGTACCTTTTCTGTATGAGAAGAGGCTTAGGAGGTATGAGAAACAGGGTGTAAAGTTCCTCATCCACCATTGAAAAGGGAGGATCCTCCGAACAGACGGGTGTTGTGTCTGGTGGGCTAACTACTGCCCGACTGTTGTGGTAGGGAACTTGTATACGTTCTAATTGCGCGGATAATTCTGATACCGAGATGTAGGATATCGGTCGATTAGTTCATATGTGGCGCGATAGATGTCGCTACAAGGCTATTGAACTACAGTGGGACAGTAACAGGCTTGTATTCTAATTATTATAATGACTAAGATATTTTAAAACTCTGACAATCTTAAAGCGCCTACACGGTATCATTCAGAGCACGGTTTCCTACAAAGAGATTTAACTTATATAGAGAGGACTTGCGAAGAAATTTCATAGAAAAACTGTGATCCCAGTAACGCCATCTAGAATAATATATTGGAGCCGCAGTGGAGCGTACCAAACTAAACTCATCGCCTTGTGTCCACCAGGACTTATGTATTGGATCGGAAAATTTTGTTTGTTATGTCCCGTCTATACTAACCAAGTATTCTTTGGTTTCCTTTATCGAATTCAGAGCTTGTCACGGTTTTGATTTCTGAACGTGACGAATAAATATTGTAACCAGCCAGTGCAATTGTGGCCAGTAATGTAGGTATTTTATTTTAATTGAATTTGACATATTATGCATAAATAATGTAACCAGCAGAGGCCATATTACATATTACAAATTCTATTTCCATATTACAAATTCTATTGCCATATTATTCTATTGCCATATTACAAATTCTATTCTATATCTCATAAAGAAAGAAAATGGCGTATATGGAATCAGCTGTCTGTCAACTGTCAAGTGTACATCATTTTCAGCCATATTACAAATTCTACTCGTTAACACTTGACAGTTGACAAACAGCTGATTCCATATACGGCATTTTCTTTCTATTGTCGCCTTATCGATTACGATAATCGAAATAGAATTTGTAATATGGATAGGCCTGCTGTTTAATTGTTACCAGTATTGTACGTTATTGATTCTTAATGAAATGGACATAAAAACATTATACACCTCTTGACTATGTTACATACTTATGTATCTTACAAGCATTAAATGAATTTGAATTTGATTCTACAATTTTTTATGTGATTTCGGTTATGTTGTTATAGGTTTTTTAAACTCTGATTGGACCAAGTGAAACGGAATTAAACTCTTACCTAATCGTTAGCTAAACTATCCCTGTGACTGGTATTGGACTGGTATTCAGAGCAACAATCGAAGGTCTTTAACATAACATCTTAAGAGGCAGAATCTATAGGACAATACCATCAATCTGCTATGTTAGAAGATTGCCAAGTACGCCTGCAGCACTATAATATATATCTTCCGCAGTAGCCTGCACAAGTGCTCATGTAGGTATATACGTACATTCCTTGTACACCTGTACAGGGCAACAGATGAGACCTACATCACGTATATCTACTAATTAATCCCAAGCTCAAGTAGTATTAAGGCACAAAAACACTTTTTTTTTAATGGTATAAACTAGTGCTTGATTGCAATCCTACCGGATGGTAAGCAGCGATGCAATCATTGATGGTGAAGTGCACTAGTTTATAAAGACACTGAGACTTCAAGTCTAGAGCGAACAGGCCCTGGAGACAAGGCCCACTGGATATGGTGACGAATATAAATCGTGTTATGCTTATAAAATGTAACTACATCATTTATTATTGAAAACAGGCCATATTTTTTTTGTGTAAAATTTAACCCAAACCATAAAATTATAATGAAAAGGTGAAAAATTTATACATTTTGCGGTTTAATATATATCCTGTACTGGGCATCATTCCAAACAATGCGTGTAATAAAGCAATATTTGTTCATGTGAGAATGTAAAAATATAGTACTGCAATTCGTTATTGTAACAGTAGGTAACTATCGGCTTTTGAAAAGTAAAAATATATGACTTGGACAAATGAATTCCATTTTAATAAAAAAATCTAGGTTTAAAATAATTTAGTAAAAAGTTGTTTAAAATTATCTACCGTGGAACGGAATGTAGTAACACAGACAAAATATGTAAAATATCATCTGTGCATATTTCATTCATTTTTTTGTGTTAAAACAGAATTCAGATTTTCCGTTTCTATCAAGTTGCATGAAAGTATTCTTTTTAACTCTTTGGTTTATTTCAAATATTTTAATTTGGATCTGCAGCCTACAATTTGTAGTAGGCCTATTTCGCTAACAGAAAAAATCTTCGCTGAATATGAGTAACTTATTTATCACAGTTCCAAAAAAGTATTTCGTTGTATTGAAATACTCTCGAGTTTTTAAAATATTTTGTAGCAATCGCAATTAAAATTGTTTTACGTTGGCGTGTAGGTGTTCTGTTTGTACAAGAGACGAGGATTAATTGAAAAAGTTCACGTGCAGTTACACTGCTGATGTTTTATTCACGAGTTTTGTTAGAATTTTCATTTGATTTTAAAACTTTTTTGACACGCTTTTGTTGCTCGGCTTATCAAAATAACTTTTTGGGTTTGCGTTTGCGTTACCTGTACCGTGTCAGATAAATTATGAAGGCAGGAAGTGCGAGTTTAAATAGCCGCTAGTAGAATTATGCGCAGTGTACTGTAATGCACATAGGTATTTTAAAATACCTGACTGTTTTACATTAAACGACGATTACACTTATATTTTGTTAATCGTGGAGGGAGAAGGTACCCAATATTTTGAGTTCTTGAAACAGTAGAAAAGCTCAATCCTAGAAGTGTTTCATAAGAGTCAACCTTCTTAAGCTAATGGATTTACAGAATAAAATAATGTAAACTCCTTTTTTTATTTGGATTTACGTACAACAATAAAATAACACTTTTAGGACTTATTACGTGATCCGAGCAAGAACTTTATTGCTTAAAGAAGAAGGTTCATATTCAATTGGGAAAATTTGACAGTTTGGGGTAGGTTGATGTGCTGGCGTCTGTACATTAAAAATAATGCATATTATTTTATATACAAAATTGCAATCTATTCACTGGCTTGTTGGTCTAGTAGTTAGTGACCCTGACTGCTATGCCGGAGGTCGTGGGTTCGATTCCCACCCAGGACAAATGTTTGTGTGATGAGCGCGATCATTTGTTCTGTGTCTAGGTGTAATTTATCTATAATATGTATGTATTTAGAAATATATAAGTATGTTTATCAGATGTTTAGTACCCGTAACACAAGCTCTCAAACTTAAATTGGGACTAAATGGCGTTGTGTAAAAAAATGTGGAATATTTATTTATTTATTTATATTTATTGATTAAAACGCAAATTTCCTTATACACAGGGGCGTAGGTCAAGGTAACGGTAACAATGTCGTGGATTCAATGATTTTTTTTCCTGTCTCAAGAAAGCCCAAAGAAATTTTCACTTCAAAAAACTTGACCTTTTTCGACAAAGTATCCTTACTAATATATTTTCCTTTTAATACTTCAACACTTTTCCCGGCAGTTTTATTAATTGGAACGCAGCAGGCGTGATCCAGCGAAGTTTGTTTTAAATCTTAAAAAGGCAAAGCGCAAACTTTTGAAATTAACCTTCCGCCACGCAAACGGTTTGTTAAGCCTTCCACCTATTGCAAGCTACCTATACAGACTATATACCTTAAATCCGACGATCAAACAACCCTCAAATTAAATATTCGGCTCCTTTTAAAGAATTTATAAAAAAACTTTTGGAAATATTATTAATTTTCTTGTTTAATCTTCTCAAACCAGTAACTGAAATTGAATTCATTTGTAATTACTTGGTTCGTGAGTTTATTATTTTGAAGCAAATTATATCATAACTTTCTAATGATTTACTCATGGCTTACGGGCGGCTTGCCCGATGTGTGCGTTTCCTCAATTAAGCTAAGTAACACGGGTTTATTGCTTGTTTATGGATAACATAAAAGGTCCAGTAGGTGTATGTGTAGTAGTCAGTACATCCCACTCCCATAAGATAGTTGTTGATGGGTCGTGAGATAGTTTTACGACGGCTATAAACTTATGACCAAGCACACTAGTTATACATCAATCGATAAGCGTGGATACTTTAACAAAATGTACCTACAATACATCATCCTAACTTTCTGAAAATGAGCTAACGATGTTTTGGACTTTTACTCGTATATGTTATGCAGGAATAAACCATTATTCTCGTCTGCACGTCCTCATCTCAATAAGTCGATCAAGAACTTGGCAATGTCCCTTTATCGATGAGTACGCCATACAGATTGTCCTACTTTTATCTATTGTGAAAAGCATTATTTTAATCAGGTAGGTATTTCTATTTACAAACAGAGCGATGAAAACCTTAGATTGTTAAAAGTTGGACTTAGTTTACTGTAGTTACTAAATAAGCGACGGTCTCCCTCTTTGTTAAGGCTTTATTTTATTCCAGCGAGAGACTAATGTCTTTAAAAGTAAAAGGGAAAGTATTATCTGGGAGTAACATCAAAGATTTCATTATTGATAAGCATCCTTGACCTTGTTTTAGAACAAACAGACAGTCGGGTGTAAACAAAAAAGGTCGATCGTTACTTCTATGTTATTGTCAAATACTTTGTTTACATAATGTACTACGAAGGTCCGAGCATAAGGCCGTATGGCGCGGCACGCGACCAGCGTAGTCTCGTAGCGGAGCCGTAGCTTGCGGCAGTCACGCTACGACGTGCGGGAGCTACAGTCGGTCGCTACGCGGCGCTACGAGTGTTCGCGCCACGTAATGTTGTGGTGTTCGGTCGCGCTCTTGGCTCTGTTCGCCTCCGTCCAAGGACGTGCGGTAAGAATCACTTTTAAGCTTCTATTCTTATAGTCCCTCTTACTTGGGCGGATTACTTGCCGTAGTTAGTTTAAAAGTTTGGTGCCGCAGTCATACCTATTTAAGACGCAGAAGATAGGTCTCCGAGTTTTGACTTGTTAGTTCATTAGTGTTAACGATATTATTTTTGGATAAGGGAACAGTGTTTTAATTAGTTAACTTACAATTTTCAAGAAACATAATAATGAATTAATTCAAAATTAACAGATATAAAAAGTTAACACTTGTGTGCAGAACCTTGAACTAAAAAAAATGCAGTATCATTTAATCATTTTTCAATTGTAAAGGCAACGTGAAATATTTATTCGTCCTTTTTAATTACTTTTTTCTTATTTTTATTATTTATTTATTCTCAAACGCAACTGTAATTGACAGGACCTAAACTTTCTAATAGATTAGGAAAAACGAAACTTATTTAATCATTCACCAAAACTTTGAACTCAACCAAACTTATTAGTTTAATGTTGGCGTGTCGCACAATCACATTTGGCGCAGGAATGTACTCATTAAGTAAAATTAATACAACATATAATTATACATTCATCGCAGTTAACCCTCGAATGAAGTCACCTCGGACTCGGATCACTCGGGGGGTTAATTTCAACGGGATTGCTCCGCATGTGTGCGTCATTATGTTTGGAGGGTGCAAACATAACCGTTCTAAGTACCATCTTAAACTACTAACGGTGGAATACACAAACAAGTTGGAGTCGGACATTAGCCACAACGTTGTCGCGGGGCCGCTTAGTGTCTAATGTCCTTGCGTCTTCAGTCACGGAGACACTGACGCAACGATTACCCTAATGGAGGCCATTTTTTAAACAAATTGAGCTATTTGATATAACTGTTCTGTTACACAGGTATCTTTTGTACTTGATAAGTTGCAGAGGGAGTGGAAAAGTTTTATGTTCTTTTGAGTTTGGTTTCTTGTATGTAGGCAAATGTAATATGCGGAGTATTGTTTGATTTTCAAACTATCTTGTTACTAAAGGCTTTCGTAGACGTGTCGACGTAATGCTCAGTGTCGAGCACGTTTCCAGAGTGAATACACTGGCCAGCAAAACCAAGTACCTACTACACTTTTAAAATAACCTTCGTTGCTTATTTAATATCTTTTTTTTAGTTTTGCATGTTGATTAAAGTCTGTCCGCATGGCATACCTACACAAGTTAAACAGGTGAACCTATCATTAGACTTAATAAACTGTTTTTTTTTTGTACTAGGTACGTACATTATAAGTATCGCTGTTCATTATCAAAATAAATTAAAATTTATTTGACCATAGAAATTAGAGATTTAAAGTAAAACATTTTATAATACTATTAAACTACACATAAGCAATATAATATAACGTTTTTATTTCGAGAGTATATCTTGTGTACTTAAAAAGGTCTTCCAATTTTAAAAGTGTGATGCATAGTTTTGGAAGTTGGTGTTTTTCAAGTTGTTGTATCAGATAAGTAAATAGGTACTTTTTGTAAAGCCGTGTCGCATTCTCGCGCCGCACCTGTCTGTGGCAGCCTTAAGTTGTATTCGAGTAACGTAATACAAGTAAAAACTACCGACTTCTTTAGCTTACAAACAAAATTTGGTGTACTAGGAAAAATATATTTAAAGTTCAATTGCAAAGATTTCCTCCTGGAGGAATATATAAATATACTTTCTTGAACACAGTCACAGACAGTAATAATTTTCTACTCTTCAGAAAATACACTTTTTAAAAAAGTATTGTGTTTATCTTATCTTATTATTCATTTAAACCCTAGCCAAACGCAATATGGCAGGAAAAACATGAAGTAAGAAGTTCAACTTTATAATAATCTACCGGCAGACGTATTTAAAGCCAAACTCAAACAGTACGTCACTAACAACACAAAACTATTAAGTTAACGATATAAGCTAGTCTTCGTCTTGATTGTAATTATTCTAAATAAAGAACATTTTTTTTTATATTCAACAATATGTCGACATCGTACCTATCTACATTAAGAAAAAAAAACGGTTAGCTACTACTGGACTACACTTACCGTAGTTATGTATTTTTTTATTAATAGAAGAATGTATGTAGGTACTTTTGAATAAATAAAGGCCTTTAAACCCATTGTTGCTGGAGACTTTGTTCCGTCACTTCTACTTTCCAGCAAAAACACTAGTGACTGGCGAAGAGTGAGCTTTTTGGAGGACTGTCTCATGAAAGTTTGATGTTCAAAAAGTACTGAACCTCAACCTTTTTTTTTATATATAATGGGTCTACTCATGACCTCAATCTTGTCCTGCGGTCAGAGATGACGTCGACGATGGAACGAGCTTACCCATAAGAAGCCTATTAACTCGCGACTTAAATAGATTGGGGTCATATGAACTCGGGAACACTGATGCAGGCAGGGAATTCCACTCCTTGGCTGTGCGCATAATGAAGGAGCGCTTCGTGCGAATGTGAGGAACATCTACAAGGAATGGGTGATAACCTACAGTACGTCTGGATTCCCGATGGAAGAAAGGAGATGGTGGAATGAGCTCGTGGAGCTCTAGAGCACACTCACCGAAATACAGTCTGTAAAAGACCGACACCTAATTCAAACTTAACCTAACCAACAACCTACAACCTAACCTTACCACCTAATTTCAATCATTGATTTTATTAAAGTCTCGACATATTTCACCATTAAAATGTTCATATGAAAGTAATCTGTTACTGAAATGCCACTATTATCTATACTCGTGACATTCACACACACGCAATATAAGCTTTAAAAAAATATTGCCTTTTCATTTTGCTGCTATTTTGAAATTGAAGAACAACAAAGTGCATCCGTGTATCAATCGACAATATTTTAAGCTACCTACATATCTGTTATTGTTTGCCGTGGTTCGAGCGAGCGACGGTAGTTAGATTTCCGTCGGCGCCGTGTGTCATAGCTTTATACTGGACCAGTAACATCATATGATACCGTAAACGTTTATTATTTCAAAGGAACATTTTATATAAATATTTCTTAACTCTTTCGTATTCTTTATTTTTATACACTTACTAAAATTAGCATGAAAGATATTTTGTTTTGTTTGTTTAAATTGTGCTCGGTCTGCAAGCAAAGCGATAGTAAGTCCCAAGGTGAGGTGAAGAACCTCCTCACAATGCCTCATGTCTCCAAGTCTACTGCCCTCTGCATCTAACTCTTGGTCTAGGTGTTGACCGTTATTTTTTCAAGGTATTGGTTAAATTCTTTGCTGTCAAACTATTAACTTGGAGCCTAGACACAGTCACAATGACATTAACTATAACGAAGTTCGATAAATCCTAAATGTTTGGGATTCAGCTTTTCGAAAGCTTATACTTATAAATACGTTCGTAACATTTTTAAAATTTTATATGCTGGTAACCCCATGTGAAAATTTGAGATATTATACTAGTAAGTACTAGCTGCAACGGCAAACGTCGTTCCGCCTTTAAAAAAATAGTCCACGACCTATTCTCAAACCTACTGAGTATACACACAAAGTTTCATAAGAATCGGAAGCCGTTTCGGAGAAGTTTTGTTACAAACTGTGACACGAGAATTTTATATACTAGTACATTAATTAATTAAACCCCGAGAGGAGAGGACACCGGTGTCCGCCTGTCATTGTCTTTCTATTGTGTCTCTAATTACCTCAGTTGAAAGATTAATAAGAAACCGATAATTTATACTCATCGTGCTGTTAAATATGTTCGTGACCTTAAAACATAGGTATACAAGAGCGAGCCATTACGTTTCAGCCGTTGGCGGACGATTTATAAAAGTATATTTTAAAAGATTTGAAAGGGGACTTTAACGTCACAGATTAAATCGTTCTGCATAAAATAAGAAGCAGCCTGTATCAGGATGAAAGAGCTTTTTCAGCGCTTTCTAGGTAGGATAAGCGCCTCATTTTTAACCCCCGACGCAAAAAGAGGGGTGTTATAAGTTTCACCGCTATGTGTGTGTGTCTGTCTGTCTGTCTGTCTGTCTGTCTGTCTGTCTGTCTGTCTGTCTGTCTGTCTGTGGCACCGTAGCGCCCAAACGGGTGAACCGATTTAGATGCGGTTTTTTTATTTGAAAGCAGGGTTTCTTGCGATGGTTCTTAGATATGATTAATCAAAATCGGTTCAGCCGTTTCAAGGTTATCAGCTCTTTTGTGATAGCTACCTTTGCTATTTTAGACGTCTATGGGTATTAACTTTACTTCCAAACATATGTGAGGCTTAAAATTTCAAACATTCATGTGTGTAATATTAATAAGCAACATTATGGTGTTTTTGGTCTGATGCAGCCAGGATATCTAGCAGACTAATACACTCTTGGGAAAATAACAGCAGATATGTCGTGTTTGGATTCATTTTAACCTGCATTTCATTGTGCATATAATGCACTGATGGCAACTGGATGAGCTGATGCTGCAGCCAGGCTATCCAGCACACCAGTAGGTAGACTCTTGACAAAATAACAGCAGATATGTCGTGTTTGCATTCATTTCAACCAGCATTTGATTCTGCACACAATGCCCTGATGGCAACAGGTTGAGCTGATGCTGCAGCCAGGCTATCCAGCACACCAGCAGGTAGACTCTTGACAAAATAATAGCAGATATGTCGTGTTTGGATTCATTTCAACCACCATTTGATTCTAAACACAATGCACTGATGGCAACTGGATGAGCTGATGCTGCAGCCAGGCTATCCAGCACACCAGTAGGTAGACTCTTGACAAATAATAGGAGATAAATGTCATGTTTGGATTCGTTTTAATCAGCATTTGGCTCTACATACAATGCACTGAAAAATTCTCATAACTGTAAACTCTATAAAACAAAATTAATGCGTTTAAAAATTTTAAAATAAAATTAAATTAAAAATTTAAAAAACCCCCATCGCAAAAAGTAAAACATTTAAAAACTTTAAAATAACACTTTAGCCATGAAATTTTACGTAACGTCGGGGTACCGTTAAAATAAGTACCTACATACCTACAAGTACTAGGAACATTCCTTACTTAAGCCGTAGGTACCCCGACGTGAAGTGAAATTTCATGGCTAAAGTGTTATTTTAAAGTTTTTAAATGTTTTACTTTTTGCGATGGGGGTTTTTTAAATTTTTAATTTTAGCTGGGATTTAGAGTTTATTCAAAGATCACTTCCTATGCACGTATGTGTGGGTATAGACTATATTTTATAATGTACCTTAATAAACTAGGCCAGATAATACGCGTCAACTTGTATTCTTCTAATCTGTGGAATTTAGCTTGCCTTATTAACTTTAATGTGTAATAATTATAATTATAGTGCCAAACAAAACAACGCATAAATCCAGAGATGACAGGAGCTATGCAGTCACACGACATAGACTTTCCCAAAATCAGGCCTACAATTCCTAAACGACGGCTCTAAGCTTAAAAAAAAACGGCCAAGTGTGAATCAAAGTTGCACATTAAACCCCAAGAGGACACCGGTGTTCGCGATGTCATTGTATTTCTATTATGTACCACAATACCCCTCGGTTAAACTGGTATTACGGAACGCTCAAAAGTATTTCGATCACCAGTAGGTACCTCTACAAAGAATACTTAACGTAGGTAAAAGTAAAGTCAAAACGTAGGTACAATTTTAAAATTACAAATACTCGTTTCCAATTTTAAAATAGTTTCTAGACTTAGTTCATATCCATCAGTTTTCATATTAGACATTAATTTATTCATTTTGTTTTGATTAAATGATACTAAATTCTATTTTCCACATAGATTTAAACCTAAATGCTGCAGGGTAGTCATATTTTAAATTTTAAAATGGTCGAATAGGCGTTACGGTAGTGTCAAGTATTCGTGCTTAAGCGACGGAACATTTCATACTAAATAATCGCAAATAAGGACTTGTAGGTGCCTTGCTTATACAATGTTATACTGGTACAATTGGTACAGCCTTGTGATTTGTCTGCTGCCGCTCTACCTGTCAAACACAAACCACGATTTATTTGTAAAGACAAAAGATAGAATGTCAAGGACCAGAACAAAGTACACGTAGGTACCTACTTCTTATTGAAACCCACAACACAAACGAAACGTCTTTATGTTTGATAAAATGAACGGCTTTGAAGTTTGAACTAGAAATAACAATATAATTTGTAGGTAAGTACTTTTGAATAACGATTGTGGATCAAAATTCTGTTTTAGATAACTTCTTTTGGTGTCTATCGACAGCTTTGATGTTTTTCTTGTTGTAAAAAGAGTTTTTTTTTAGTGTAAATCACAAGTTCAAGCAGGTTTCCAATGTATTCTAATAATGTGTTATTTTTAACCGACTTCAGGAGGAGGTTCTCAATTCGATCGGTTTTTTTTTTTATGTATGTACACCGATTACTCCGAGATTAATGATCCGATTTACGTGATTCTTTTTAATTTCGATGCGGAATAGCTGCCATTTGGTCCCATAAAAATATAACATAGTTTGACCCGGTAGTTTTCATTTTATGAACAATTTTATGAAAATTTAATTTATTTTTGAACACTTTTTTGTATGTATGTTTACCGATTACGCTGAGATATATGTACTGATTTACGTGATTCTTTTTTAGTTTGATGCGGACTAGTTTTTTTATGGTCTCATTAAAAAACTACATAGTTTGGTCTGGTAGTTTTCATTTTATGAACATTTTTGTTCATGAATTTTACTTTTTGATTTCATCTCGAACAGTTTTTGTTTATTTGTTTGATTGTAATATGTAAATATGTGTTGTAGAAATGGATAATTATTTATCATCTAGGTATGTAGAAATTAAAACTAAAAATTGTTAAATAAAAACTTTTTTACAAAAAATACAACCGACTTCAAAAAACACTAACCGGTGTAAAATACTAATAAATTCGGAAGTCGGTGGCCAATCATGAATGAGACAAAACCACCAAAGCCACAGACTTCCTAATTTAGAGTTATTTTACACCGGTTAGTGTTTTTTGAAGTCGGTTGTCATATGTCATTTGAGTAGCATAGTACGAATATTTAATTTACCATAAGCCATTAGTAATTGAACCTTCCTAGAGATGTTACTTAGCTGCTTGTCAATACAATGGAGCTTAAAGGAATTTGTTGAGTACCATCAAGATATTATATATCAATTGGATCGAATTGAACAATTGGTAGGTACGCATAAACATGGAGAGAACAAGAGATTGTTTGAATTACGAAGTCAGATGAGACTTGAGAATTCAGCATGTTAATTAAGTTATCGGGACCAGCTTGTTCGAAGGCTGCTTTGCAAGTTCGCTGCGCCCGCCCAAACTACACTGAAATACCAATTATCGGAATGTTCTTCGTTAAATGATATAAATATTCCAGTTTAAATGAAGCTGAGGCATGCGGTGACACCTGAGTACTTCAATGCGATAAAATGTGTTTTTGTTCTTGCAGTTTCGTGGTTTTCACTATTTATGTATGCTATGTATGCACATTCTATGTAAGCTCTCAGACCATACATAACTCATTGGCCAAATCAAAGTGTAAACCAAATATAGGTCCTATGTTTAAGATAAATTAGGCCTTTGTTTCAATTTATTTTTGCCATTAACAAGATTGAACAAGACCCGCCGTGGAAATTTCACAAATGACTGTAGAGTAAATTACGTTTGAATCTACAGAGATTCCGCGGGAACAAGCTCTGGCGGAGGCGGTCAGATTTCACGTTTCATTACAAAACGAGAGGCTCTTCTCATTAAGAGAACATAAATGTTAATTTGCCTAAATAGTTGGTACCTACGTAATTTGTAGCTACCAAGCCGTGCGGGTTTTTGGGAGGTAGAAATATAAGTATCTACAATTTCGTGTCTCTAAACAAGGACAATCATCATTATCTGCCTGCCTTGGGACTAGGTGGTGGTCAACTCCTCGTATTACTGATTACTAGTATTATACACGGAGCGACGGTCTATCTTACCCTGTATCATGTTAAACTAGATTGGTTGTCAGACTTTTGAGATTCTGACTGTCAAAGATATTATATTAACAGAAGGGACCAACTGCTTAACCTGCTTTACGAGATATGAAGCTAATCAATAGTAACCCATCCATGATTCGACCTCTGCGGGTGTCATTTAACCTTAGCCGTTATCGTAAAAAATGTAGTCCCCAAAATCATAATTCCGCTGTATGTACGTTTTTTTTATTTTTTTCTAACCCGCAATCGACATCTGCAACAATAGAAATATTACTTTTTTATTTGCACTCATTGTTATGCTGATTTTCTTCTATGGAACGATCGTTGCGAATGGAAAAGTTCATTAGAGTGGCGCTCGGCACAATCCTCCGTAAATATTGACACATTTTGTATCGAATTTCGAACGAAATTCGAACACTCGAATGTATTTTGTACTGACTTTAAAAACTTTCTTCTTACGACGAAGAAGTTTTGACGTGGTTGAATGTGCTCTGCTGTCTTTTATCGCTAAATAAAGTTTGACAGAATTATTTTGGTACCGACTTTGGCTATGTAAAAGTATAAGCAAAATAAAAATGTTTCATTTAGAAAAAGTCAACGATCGTACGTGTCTCTGTGACCAAAAGATAAATAGTTGTCGAGTGCATTGGACAGGCGCTGTGACAAATTACTTAGTTGTGATACGACGAAAAGAAGTTCGCTGTTTTTTTATGTTTTACTTATGTCTTCTGCGATTAGATGTGAATGAATCAAATTGATTGAATAAAGTTAAGTATTCTTAATTAAGTTATGAACGTTTTCTTTCTTGTAATCAGAAATGTGTGTGTGTGTGCAGGTGAACATCAGCAATACCTGGGTTCTGCCTGAAGAAGGGTTCCCGGTGTTCTACCGCTACTTCAGGGACCGCATCTCCTGGTATGAAGCCGATGCTGTCTGCCAGTTCCACCATGCCAACCTTGTCACAGGTCAGTAATGAACTTTTTCGTAGATACTTTATATAAGGAACAACCCGCGATCATAAAAGGTCTTCAACGGAGTTAAAATTCGAAAGTAGGTTAATTCTATTCCAACTTCTTTTTAAAACATTTTAAAAATAATTTTGGCCACGTCACGAGTGGCCAGCACAGATAAAAATTATGGAAAGTTTAAATGGCTTTTGCAACTTAGTTACTCTCCTAAATCAGGATCCGTGATTATTCTCCGACATAAAAAAGTTTAAACTCTTGCAGTGGGTTCCTACCCGTTGCCGCATTGTATATAGTAGGACGTAAGTATATATATTTATGGTGGTTTTAAAAACAAAATAACATAAGCAACGATATTATCAGACTTGAAAAAATACCCAGTATTCTTTTTATTTTTTGGAGGCAACGCCACCATCTCATTACAGTCAAAGCAAATAAAAAACATCGTTCCTAAAATTCTTCTAAAAATCTTTAGCTTATCTGAAGGTAACACAAAAGGCTTTCGTAAAGATAAGTAAAATTAATACATTCTAAGATACGATTCACTAAAAAGGCTTCGTTATTGTCAGTTTCCACGATATCTCGGAATTGCTCCTACATTGTTCGTTAAAGATGCCAGTTGTGGGAGTACAAAAAGAGCTATATATATTTCAATATTCCCACGGGCCGTTAGGTCTAATCGGCGGCAATCCAGCCAAGACCCCCATTACCGTTGATAGCGCCCTCGACCCTGCCACTAGCGAGATACAACCCCGTCACATATAAATGTACCTACGTGCCGATAAGAAAATGTAAATATACGGCTTGTCGTTTTGTACACGACATTAACTTGTTTGAGGAAGTATCTTCAGGAAGGGAAGCGAATATATGGCACGTTTACGATTTCAACACAAATATTCACATAAATATTTTAATGATCATATGGGGTGAGCAATAAGCAACTAAAGGGGACAGATTTACGTAAAAAGTTCATATTGGCAAAGGATGGCAGCAATATTCCAAAAAAACATACGAAATAAATTGTAACAAAATATCCTGTACTTACGACTCAAATTCAATATCTGCACGAAATAAGCTTAATGAGGCATTCAATCTGGAACGTATTTCATTGAATGTCTGTTACGAGTATATTTGTAGTCGCTTAAGTATATTTTTGTTGCCAGTAAGTATCTTTATATACATACATAAGGACGAGTCATTAGGTTTCCATAAGTGAACTACGAAGGTCGGTAAACTCACAGAAATGACAGTTGAATCGCTCGGTCCCTTTCCAAGACTGATTTCTGCCTCGATTACGTTGGGACCCACGATTGATAACATTTCAATATCGCTCCCTAATTGAAAACGATAATTTAAAATGTATTTCCATTTCGATTCATTAATTCGCAATCATAATTTTCGATGTTTTCCTTTTTAAATTAAAAAGATTTGTCTATAATTTCATTGTATTTTAGTTTGTTTTATGTTATGGTAGAAGAAGTCATATTTCGTTACAATAGTTAAATTTATCAGTATACCAAGCAATTTCATGCTTATAAGGATAAAAAGAAATACATGGCATGTAATAGGAGGTTCTTGCGCTTATTTTCCGTCGCGAGTCGTAAGAGTAAATGGAGGAAAGCGAGTGACTTAATGGCCCAGTAACATGTTACTACTTCTGCACTTTCTAAACGACACGCCAGCTATACACGTCTCAAGAGGTACTAGCGCACAGTCAAACGAGGCATGAAGCCGAGGATCCTACTCTGTCCCACATGAAAGAGGGGAAAGAAAACGTGACATAGTAGAGTACTTATAGAAAATTAAACTACATCAGTGTAATGTTGTTTTGTTTTATAAGAGCTGACGAAATGTCCCCATTATCCAGGCCGCGTCTCATTTATACCCTCGAGAGCGGCAGTTGAAAACAAAACAATACCTTCTTATTCGTCTTTGTGCACAATGAGTGTGACGCGCTCAGCCTGTAGGCCTCCGCGGATGTTGTCGAACAAATCCTTTGTAATACAAGACGCTTTTATCCTGAAAATGAAAACTTTAATTAGTTTCAAAATGCCGATTCGAAAGAATTCCTTCTATATTATTTGAAATTCAAGGAGTCTAATTAAAGCCCTATATAAAATTAGATTCTTGTAGACACTATACTTTACTGAGTAGTACTTTACAAATTCTTGAGAATTTGGGAACCACCGAGAGAATGAGAATTTTAAGATAAGTTTTATAAGGCGTACAATAATTTCAATACAAATAAATTAAACGCGTTTGTTACTTTTTGTTGTCATTAGAAATAGAAGCAATACTAAGCTTTAAAGACAAAAATGTTGCAGTTTCCCCGACACATCGCTAGTAAGGGTTTAAAAAAAAACCACACCGTTTAATCGATTGTTCCCAACCAGTCACCCTGTTACTTGTTGGGAAAACTTTTTAAAGTTCGTTCCCAACGAGTCACACCGTAACGTATTACAGTGTGACTGGTTGGGATTTTTTTTAAATTGTTCTCCCAACCAGTCACACTGTTACTCGAAAGGGCAAAAAATTAAACAATGTAAGTAAAATGATATATTTATCATGTGACTCGTTGGGAACAATCGATTAAACGGTGTGGAAAACCTTTACTAGCGATGTGTCGGGGAAACTGCAACATTTCTATCTTTAAAGCTTAATAAGTTAGTATTGCTTCTATTTCTAATGACAACAAAAAGTATCTGATGGAATATTATAAAGAGGAACTTCGCTAAGTGGAAACTTTACGAACTCATAATAGACTGATAATTTCAAAACCGAATAAAAGCTTTTAGCGGCCAGCGCGGAAAGACGTTGGATACAATCGTTCATTATCATCAATTCTTTTTACACAAGTTGGGAAGCGTCCTCTCGCAGAACCATCCTCTGCTTACATTATTCAAGCATCTAGTTAACAGTTGGGCCTTTCAAAGGGAATACTTGTGTAAATTGCCACTCCGACATTGAATATTAACTTTTAGAATCAGCTTGTTCGGTGAGATTCACTCACATAACTTTTCATTTGAGGCCTTTTTATACGAAGTTATTCATTTTGAAAGGATATTCATAACGCTGATGGTCGTAATATATTTATAGTTAGTTAAAAACTTTTCTAGACAGCAAATAAATGTTTATGAACGCGATTTCTTTGAAATACAAGTACGAGAACTTTGAATTGGCTTTCTCTTCTTAGCTGTTTAATGTTCTTTATATCCATATAATTTACACATATATTGACAACTGTTTAAATAATTAATAATTACTAATGTAATTATCCAAAACATGGCGTCAAAACATTCATCCGTATCGCTCTCCACTGAAATCAGTCTTGAACGCTCTTTAAACAATAAAGGTGTAATATCTATATGATACAATATGCACGTGCTATCGAAGTGGTCTTGGAACTATACTAGTTATCAAACATGTATGTAGCTTCAAAAGTCAGGTCACAACGTTGGCACTTTATAGTTTAGTACCGCCGTAAGTCACTGAGGGAGACCGACGGAACGGCCTACATACATTATGTATTTCTACTACTGCAATTCTTTACGACCAAGAACGGCCAGACAAAAGTAAACAAGAAAAGTTCATAGAAAACCGTCTGAGCTGCCTTTCTTCACACGTATTTTACGACTAATCAAAAAGATCGAGATCAGTTTATTATACTTGCTTACTTATTTGAGTTGAAAGTACCTTGAGAGAAAGGTCTGTTCTCCCCTATCAATTTCCTGAATTATTGACAAAACCATGTCTAAATGCGTTGCGTAGTTTACAAGAATAACGTGTTTAAAAAGACAGACACCAAAGCCACTTTGTTTTATAATAAAAGAATAACGTGTTTAAAAAGACAGACACCAAAGCCACTTTGTTTTATAATAATTAAATTTCAAATTCAATTTAAAATTGCTCAATTCTATCTAAAATTTCAAATTCAATTTATCTATGATAAGTATAAATAATTATAGGTACAGGCAGTAAAACGGTGTCGTTTAGCAGACTAATCCATATTCCAAATTGATGTTGTTATCGTTTAGACAAACATCAACTTTGTTTACGTGTAAATTAAGTCAATTTTACAATAACTATTGAAATAGTTATAGTATTGAATTAGTGATTTATCATTGAAAGTTTAGTGCAAACTGTACATTATGTGTGGGCGTCAAGTTATTTTGTTAAACACCAAATATTTTGTTTATATTGTTGGAAGCTTAATTGCAAACGATAGCTTAGTGTGTAATATTTACTTTGCACCTACAACTAATTAAAAACGACAACAAATTGTTAGATTCTGGTGGTTAATTACTAACTAATGAATCTGAATTTCTTATCGTATTTTGTACTTTTATCTATTTCCCACTCATTACACGTTCAAAGTCAACGTGGACTATGCATTAGATGTCCACATTGCTGAATTACAACCAGGACACATTAAATCTACACTGCAGTATGTCCTTAATCCGTGGCTAGACAAGACTTACAGAAGCGGTATTTGTTAGCAATTTACACTCATACTACTTAATCTGTTAGCGTAGAACCAGTTGGGCGAAGTTGGAAACACAGCATCGGTTTGGATCACAGTTTAAAACTTTCCATTAAATATACTAATAGTTTCATATATTAAGGCCAGGTGCTTTGCCAGAAATTCTCAAATGAAGTTTTACATTTGCAGGATAGGATTTTCACGAATTGTAAACTAAATGTAATAGGCATATAGAAATTAACAGCCTTTGAAAATGTTAACTGTCTATTTGTTCATGAGATACCTCCTTGATATACGGACAGACAGGAGATGTATCCTTTAGGTAAGGGACCCTAAAAATGGTCTAATTAGAAAACTTTAATATGTTTTCAAAAGTATTAATTCAGTCGATGAATTCCCTCCCGGATCAAATATTTGTGTGGCCTACTGATCGTTGTCCCGGGTATGTTTGTTCGTGTACGGGAGTTTTAATGTTCGTAAATTCACCCATGACACAGGAGAAATTCCTAGAAGCTTTTTGGCTTTTATCACTACCTATTTCGAACACTTTTTTAATACAGTCTATAGCTAATGGTTAGTCTCAAGTTAAGACCGCAGCCTTAGCTTCGCATCGCACCCTATCTTCGTGATAAGTCTTACATAATAAACAAGTAACCGAAGTTAGTTTGACAAGTTCATGCATACGTCAGCATGAGACGTGAAAGTGTATTGTTCAAGTTGAGCTGAGACACAACGATATGCAGATTTTGCAGAGACAAGTTTACAAAACTCAAAGTAGGTACTGTATTCATAATGGTATTGTGTTTGGAGAGTGTTAATTACCATTCGACATTGTTATTTTTTTCATGATGTTAGACCAAATTACTTTCCCATTTACTGTGTCATAAGTTGTAGGCGGAAACGCCGAGAGGGGACGCTCTTGAAAGACATACACTGACCTTACTGGTGATGCTCCTCAGAAAGGTTTGGTGCGCTCAATCACAATGCTTGAAGCAAACAAAACGTCGAAACACACCATTTTAAAATTCATAAAACTCGTTTCGGAAAAATTATATAGTTAGCTTTACGTCTTTATTCATGCATTTGGGTGATACTTCATAGTGCTTGCCTTATTAACGTAAACCCAAACACTAATGGATAGTTGTATTCCAAAATTGTTCGAATTAACATTACGTTTAAGTCAAGAATTTGTGCTAGAGCTACAGATGTACAGAAACCAAGCTAACTCAAACTGTCAAATTATCCCAATTGAACATAAACCTGATTCTCTTTGTTATAAAGTAGAAAAACGACCAAAGAAATTTGACACATTGGGGAAGTTAAGCTTCCCCAATGTGTCAAATTTCTTTGGTCAAGCAAAGCTTACGTAAACAAAGTAAAAGAAGTATGTAAAGATAAAAGAGAATGTGGTTTCTGCCTACACCCATGGGCGTGAAACTATGAAAAGGCGTGGGTTTACGTAAACATAGTATTGTAGCGAATATTTCAAAATCATGTTACATATATGTGACATGATTTTGAAATATTCGCTACAATTCAACAAAGAACATTAGCACGAAACTACATTACATACTTCGGTTATTTTAGACGTGACTAGGTAGTCAGCGGCGTGCTGGCGGGAGGGTTCCCGCGTACAGTCCCACAGTGGCCCACATACATTATATTATGTACATGAAAAATGGCGGCAGGAAGTCGAAGGTTTTTATTTTACCGGTGGCGTTATTATACCTAGTAGCCAGGCGGGCGACAGTTGACCCTGGGCCGTTTATCACGCGAATACATCGACTCGCACAGATTTCAGCTTTCAGCGCTCCTGAAAACCTATTCGTTTACTTTTCCGTATTTCCTTCATAAACTTTTCTTATTATTTCCCGCTAGGGAAAACAAGATGAACAACTTTTATATAACAGGAAACGGAGTGGCAATAACAGAGCGTACGTATTTAATATTGAGCTGCTGAAACTGGAACCATGTGTTAGTTTTCTAGAATTTTCGTCAAAGATGTTGACAGAATGAATGCTTTAGATACACATTGACCACTGCACTGCCTACAGTATGTATGACCCGCGTCAAATATCACGGGTTTTATATCATTAGTCCGGATCCCAAATCTTTGTCTTAAATAAAAAAAGCCTTATAATATCTGTAAGCTTAGTTCAAATCAGCCGAACCATTTTGGAGGTTAGCCAGAATTCACCGACTACAAACAAAAACAAGTTAGTTGGTTTACCTACCGTACGCTATTACGCATTTATTAAAAAGCTCTTTTGAAAATACATTCAGAAATTTTAATTTTTTTTTTGTGTTATATATGTTGATAAACAAAAATATACAAGTGCAGATATAAACTAAATTGCCTCAATTCACGTAGTCCCTTTAAAATCGAAATATGGCCATCAAGTGGAATTGGCAAGAATACATCTATACCATATAAAATGAAAATAGAGAAATCTCTATCCCCAGGCCATATTACCCACAATCACGTACTGAAAGAGATAAGATAAAGCGGGGATTTGCCGACGCCTCAAACAAATTTCTATGCAAAATAATATCTACTCAAGGGATTTCGGCAAATAGGTTTTAGTCGATGAGCTAGGCAAATAGTGTGACGTTTTTTCTATGATTCGCCTTGTATTAGGGCCCTGTGACGTCATTTGCTGGGTACGACATATTTCAGTTATGTTAGCTCTGTAGATTGTAAGTAGGTATCATTTGTCATTTACATATGCATGAAAGTCCGAATGGGTACTCGTACTTGGGGACTCTTTTGGATAAATAGAAAAGTAAGTGGATGTTTGCTAGTAACGCTTCTGATGAAAATTTAAAGCGATAAATTTTATAGCAAACCCACTCCCTCTTTTAATTAATAAGAATGTTGTGCATACCTTATAAGTGATGTATTTGCACAGCGATAAAAACTTGTAAATACCATCTGTTGTTGTTATTGTGAATATGTCGTTGGTGTGCCTTATTAAATAAATAAACCCTACGCTAAAATTGCACCTGAACCACCTTCAGCCAAAGTCAAAGTCGAATAATGTATATCAATTAGACCATTGAAACAGTACCTTGGAACGTAAAAAATTAAAGTTGCAAAAATGCAATAAAATATTATTTTTGCCCTTACCAAAAGGTCATGAACAAAAATGGGAAAGAAACTCCATGTTAACTCGTTTAAAATACATTTTACTACAATAGCCAAGATTCCAGCACTGATATTTCGCTGACTGCACACATATTGCATCTGATTCTAAATCTGACACGACGTCAACATAATACATACATATCTATCCCATTAAAAAAGTTTCACAAGAGATGCCTTTGAGCGGAGACGACTTTGACAACATCAGCCCCTTTGAGGGTCAGTGAATATTTGGGTCAAAATGTTCAAGAAGTAGGTATCCTTTGTTTGTCTTGTTCATCATGTATACGTGACGTCATATGATCAGCAGTCAAAGGGTATGATAGCCTAGTAGTGTGACCAGCGCACTTTCTAGTCATAGATCTGGAGTTCGTACCTTCGACTGTTTTTTGGGTTTTGCACTTGCTTCAAAAACAGTATAGGATAATTATCGTGAGAAAACCGGCCAGGTTTGAGAGATATTTCTCGACGCAAGTGAAGTCAAGCCAGAGGCTCATGGACGGCATCAAAACAGTGATACCAGGTTAGACCTAAACACAAAAAAGAAGATCTGCAGTTGCTTTGAACATTTCATAGTTATTTTTTTTTTATTATTACTGACTAGCAGACGTCTCGCGGTTTCACCCGCGTAGTTCCTGTTCCCGTGGGATTCCAGGGATAAAAAGAAGCCTATGTCATCCGGGAAGTGTGTAGCTTTCCACCAGTGCAATAATTTTTAAAATTGGATCATTAGTTCCGAAGATTACCCCCTACATACAAACTTACAAACATACAAACTTACAAATTTTACCTCTTTATAATATTATATATATATGTCGGCGTCAGCGATGGCTGAGCGATGAGCTGACACCGATGGGGGTTTTGTGGTACAGAGTTCATAACGTAGAATAGCAATCTTCATTGCAGTAATAACCTCACTTAACAATTTTACTTAACAATCTTAATCACAAAACAACTCAAATCTAGGTAACTGACAGTTTCGTAGTGGATGTGTGTCTTCGTCGGTGCCTCAAATCAATCTGAGCTCTGCCCAGCTCCCACGCACCAGCACGACTCTGTCCACGTGACATTACCGAAAACACATTCGCGCCATTTTCAAATGACAAGTAACGTCACGCTGGTCACCATAGACTCGGTACTAAGTTAATCAACTTCACAACTTATTATTCAAGAATATCGCTTGCCGCGACACGGCCATCATGACCATCACACGTCCTCGTGTCTACTTTCTTCAATTTTTGTGAAAAAAATGAACACACACACACACACAAAACACACGTATACGCACGCACACACGTATTGCTCACATACTTCAAAACTCGGTCATTCTGACCACAACAAAATTTTTAAGGGTGTATAGGGTGTAACCTTGACACCTCTAATGGAAACAAATCCAGGCAGAATTAATCGTCACTAAGACCGATAACATTACTAGAACCAAAAGTGTACTAAGATAGTGCTATGCAAATGCACGACATAGTAGGTATTACATAGACTTTCACATACCACACAGGCTAAAGCTAACAGGTACCACACAGGCTCACGAGTGCCACACATAGGTACTCACAGGTGCTACGCAGGCTTACTGGTGCCACGGAGGCTCACGGGTGCTACACAGGCTCACGAGTGCCACATAGGCTCACAGGTGCCACACAGGCTCATCGTTGCCACACAGGCAAGTCATTGCCACACAGGCTCGTCGTTGCCACACAGGCTAGTCGTTGCCACACAGGCAAGTCATTGCCACACAGGCTAGTCATTGCCACACAGGCTAGTCATGGCCACTCAGGCTAGTCATTTCCACTCAGGCTAGTCATTGCCACTCAGGCTAGTCATTGCCACACAGGCCATCAGCTTGTGATCCAACCCCAGAAGCTAACCATCTCAGCCGCGTAAGTGCTACCCCTCGGAAAGGATATCCTGCGCATAAAAAGCAGACCACGCGCACCTCTTACATGCTCCGGCGCAACTGAATCGGTCACCAAACACTAACACTTAATCCATAGAGTATACGTTAAGTAAGATGAAATGTATTCCAAAACTTTACAGATAATCATAACCTAGTAATGACTACTCAGTACTCACAATAACTAAACGAACTTTAACTAAGCCATTTTAAGAACTTAAACAGGGAAAGTTCTTTAAAGCCTCATAATTATCAAATTTCAAAAATAAACACACTACTCATGGCCCTGCCTCAGCTATTGACAATTTGGTATTGCCACCCATATCGTTATCACCTCACGTGATACGATCAACACTTTTCATCTAGAGTCCGCGACTCTCAAGTCATTACATGACCGTACAAATACCTAGTCTCTTTCAAGGTCCAGGTCCCCGCTAGACCACAAGCCGCTCATCATGCCCTGAACGACAACGTATGCAGTTGCGACTGCATCTTATGGATGCGGTTTTACCGGATAGCCAACAAGCGTATCATAGGTCTGTTGAGGTTCTTTTGCCCTCAGAAACATTGTTTTCTTCTTCCAACTCGTTTGAACTTCACAGGTTGGCATCTTACGACTTGACTTTACAACATACTGGTCGCCCGCAAGTGTTTAAAAGAACCTTTACTTCGGGTCAAGCTTAGTTAAGCTAGGCTTTTCATTTTTAATGTAAACCAAGTTACTAACACTTAAGTTTCATTTTAGTAGGTACTATCAAAACAGGACTTAGAGAAACGTTTTTCATTACCATTGACCTAAGAAGTTTGATCTCTTTACACGGTAGTGGGAATTTACCCAAAGTCCCCACTATCTAAATTTGACTGTCAATCATCTACTGACACACGCACGAAACCATCACGCTTTTCGAGAAGAAGAAACGGGTTAGAAAAGCGGGAACTACTCTGTCGGACAGTCGTACGATACTATCTCGACTTCGCGAAGATCGAGTTGGTAAGGACAGCGATAAACAACACGAGTACGAGTTGGAACTTTTGCAAGTTACCAGAGCGAATGGCAAACCACCCATTAATCGCGATTGTAATTCAGTCAATAGACGCTCACGACTATCTTGGACAGTCGCCTAGTCGGTGAAACATCGGTTTAAGTTTATTCAAATGAATTTCTGTCATTAATTAACGAGATAATAACCTATTGGTACTTCACAGTATTGAACTCTGCCAACAACTACACTACTAATAACTGCACTCTGCACAACATTACTTAGTCCGACCAATAAGCCACAACACAGTAATTCTAACAGTTCTGTTACTCTTTATCATCATTTTATAAACAATGCATACTCAACTCATTAACATCTGTGCACCAACACAGACAGACATCGCACCAACGATTCCTTACAGACCCATCGCCACATGTTACTCATGAGGTGCGGTCCGAAGCTTCGAGTTCGAGTAGGTATACAAGCTATTCTTAACCAGATGTGGCTTCACTACCACTGTCATCAACTATGTCATTCAATTCTCAAAGAACCAAGTTCCTTCGGGGATCGGGGAGAGATCGGGGCAATCATACCCGAATCTAATTTAGTTCGACTTCTGTCCTCATTTTTAATTAAAACACAATCATTAAGCTAATTTAAAAACCTGGTCCTAATATTGTGGTCGAACCGACCTTAATCTTTGCTCAATTCAAATTTAGGCTAACAACCAGCCTTCTGATACCGTGGTGATATCAACAAGGTTTCCATACGATTTACAAAATAAAGGGAATAGCGCCGCACTTGCAACAGTTTGAATTTCAATCTCATTTAAATTGAGAGTTCATAATAAGAAAATAAAATAAACCAGGTATAGTCGGTAAAATTGAAATTATTTGTTATCCCATCTGTCAGTGTCCCAATTTGCAAATAAATGGACCAAACTGTCTACTGGTCATCAATAAAAACAGTGAGGGTAAATTAAAAAAAAAACGAAAACCTATACGAAAAACCTATAAACCGCCTAACATGGTGAATGTTATCAAGAAAGGCAGTTTAACCAAGCTTCAGCTCACCTGTAGCTGTAATATCATAGCCCAGAAACTCCACATAACGCTTCACAAATGAACACTTCGAAATGTTCAAGGAAAATCCGGCATTAATCGGCGTTTATTATACACCCAGCAGCCTTTCAATCCTTGCCAAAGTAGCAGGTCCCAGAAACAGGGATTAACCAGGGCAAATAACAGTACCCATCACACAATAGTTTTTTTTTTGAACCGAGTACCTATCACACTACTTTCCTTTCGTCCGACTTAGTCTGTAAGGCCGACGTCAGAGGTTAAGGTCCAGGTTTTGAGCCTTTTTCTCGGTTTGGTTCGGTTTTTAGGGCTATTTACTTACTGAGTTTTAAATGTCACAACTTCGATCGCTGTTGTATAACAACGTAACAATATATGGCTGCGTAAACAGACCCCAGACAAAACGCTAAACAATATCTCGATCGCATTATTGTCAATTTAACGCATTAAAATAGCCCTTTGCTAATTTAACTTCAAGTAGCCTATCTATTAGATGCTTTGTTAAAAGAATAGCTTTCTTAATAGGGGACTGACACGGACGCATGCCGTAAGCATCCAATAGTTCCTGGACCTTTGACCTTTGACACTACTTATTGCCTTTTGTCTAGGCTGGGTTTTAAGCTTGCCTATAGACGAAAAGGTTTGAGTTTGCAGTCTAATTCTCAATTCACAAGGGGTACTCAACCCCTGCACGATAAACCATTACCTAATTAAAATTATGGCAATATTCATAACGTAAAGTAATCATAGGATCTCTGTACATACCCGCGGTATCGACACTTTTAAAACAAAGAACTGATTGGGTAAACACCCATAATCCACCACACATTTTTGTTTCGAAATAACCAACAAACATTTTGTTGATAGCGATACCCTCCTTAAAACATTTCTCGAACGATCATTACCATCTCACACGTATTTGAAATGATTAATTATCTTATTGTACGCGCTACCCGCATGTAAAATAAACTATTGCCACTATTTAAAACTTCGTAAATAATTCGTTCGGTACTAGGTCTGTGTTTGTAGGTACTACTAGGTACTACCTAGGTATGCCCTTTACACAAACGTTCGCATTGACCTCTAAAATTGCAACTATAGTACAACTTAGCAAGACAACATCCGGTACCTACCGAAATCAAAACAAAAATTACACGACTCACCGGATTGTTGTTACTACCAGAAAATACCAGTTATTTCATGCACAACTGCACATCTGTAGTTGCGCCACGCTGCACCGCCGCGCTGCCGCTCGCGCGCCGCCGCGCTGCTAACCCGCGCTGCAGGAGCCTCGCATCTTGCACCTCGCATACTCTCTTGATGGAGCCCGATGTAGCAAGCAGACTTCAATCACTGCATCTTGTTCTTCTGGTGCATCACGACGAAGATCTCATCACATCTCGGTGAAGCTCGCCAGTAAAGTTGGAAGCAAGTTCTTTATGCCACTTCTGATGTCGGCGTCAGCGATGGCTGAGCGATGAGCTGACACCGATGGGGGTTTTGTGGTACAGAGTTCATAACGTAGAATAGCAATCTTCATTGCAGTAATAACCTCACTTAACAATTTTACTTAACAATCTTAATCACAAAACAACTCAAATCTAGGTAACTGACAGTTTCGTAGTGGATGTGTGTCTTCGTCGGTGCCTCAAATCAATCTGAGCTCTGCCCAGCTCCCACGCACCAGCACGACTCTGTCCACGTGACATTACCGAAAACACATTCGCGCCATTTTCAAATGACAAGTAACGTCACGCTGGTCACCATAGACTCGGTACTAAGTTAATCAACTTCACAACTTATTATTCAAGAATATCGCTTGCCGCGACATATATATTATTATTAGTATAGATAGGCACGTGTTTGACCACTATCTCACTTGATGGTAAGCGATGATGTGGTCGAAGATGAAGCACACTTGCCTAGAAGCAACCTGTTCACTCTTGACTTGAAGACCCCTAGGTTGTAGCTATGGAAACACCGACTCCGGCAGGGAATTTCACTCTTTAGCTAGTAAGCTCGCTAGCTCTTTAGTTTCTCGGCGTAAAGACTTTACTGTGCAAATACATTTTCAAGAACTAAACATAGAAATAAATCTTAAAAATAAACTAGCGCAACTGTTTCGCAAACATGTTTTTTATTAACTACATAAATGCGAAAATAAAACGAAATCGCATTTTGTAGTGACTGCTACAGTCGTAAACTGAAGTGCGTCGGGCAGTGCTGTCATATGGAAGGAAAGTCCAGTAGGCTAATGGTTAAAATTTGCATCTATCATTATGTAACTCAGAAAGATTCTTTCCCTGTTTATCTTTATTGCTCTGATTGTTTAATCTCAAATCTTTATTGCTTTCCATTATCTATACAGGTATTAGGCGTTTGAAATATTAATAATTTTGGATCCTGTCACAGCAAAATATAAAAAAGATGCGTTTTTAGTTATCTTGTCTCAAGAAATACGATGAAGACACAATCAAAGTTCAATTGTACATAATTGATAGAGAATACTAACTTGAAATTTTGATCATTAAAACGATTTTACTACAATAAAATATTTGCAACTGTAACAGACATGTATCCTAACATATTTGTTACGGAATAATATTTTATTACAAATATAACTTAATTCTGCGATACAAATTGCAAAAACGTAAGAAAATGTAATTACGCCGGCAACCCTGGAGCGCTTTGGCCTTTTTAATAATAATACATTTTCATTTGCATCTTAAGTGACGTGGATTTTATACATTAAACCTTTTTTCTTCAATCTTTGTAGTAAATTTTAACCCGTGGCATATCACGTCCGCAAGATCCCAGGCCTACGATCATTCCGGGGGTGGGGTTACACCGGACCCCACCGGATATGTGACTTGAATACGAAGTACCCCAGATACATAGGCTTGGTCTCATCAAGCCTCTTGAGCTGTTGATTTGATATTTGTTGTCCGGCGTAGATTAATAATACAGAATAAAACTTTTTGTTGGTCTATTGTTCAGGAAGACCAGTATGGTATATATGTAAGGTATACTTGACATCGAGAAATACTTTAGAAATGCTGTCTTCCTTCCTCGTGTCGAAATGTTGGTATAGATTTTTCAAGAAAAGATCAATAGAGAATTGGAATACCTACTTGAATCTTTGTATTTAAATAGAAGTAGGTATGTGTAGTACTGTTTATATCTACTTTGCCTTTCAACCGGCCTACCAATAAAAACTTGCGCGTTTATGTGTTCTAAGTATAAATTCAGAATAACATGATGCTCAAAAAGTATGAGGTAGGTATTAATTAAACAAAACAACACGCCTCTTGTCCTCTATGCAGAGGTGTACCTAAGGTACAGAGGCCAGCACATCAAGTTACCCCAATGTCTCAAATTTCTTTGATCGTTTTTCAACTTTATGGTACACAGAATAAGGTTCATATGCAATTGGGAAAATTTGACACATTGGGGTAACTTGATGTGCTGGCGTCTGTACAACATTTCGCCATTATTTAGGTAAGTCCCAGTTAATAGGCGAGCTTATTGCTAATCGCTAATAAATAAGAATTAAAGACACGCGATATTTAAATAAAACTAAAAGGCCTTAAAGATTACCTTCTTGAGCTACAATCCACAACACCACGTACCCCACGTCTTGGAATTCACAAAATTACATCAATTTATATCCAACCTTGAAAGTTGAACCCGCCTCAGTGTTGTAACTCGACAACTTGCAAACAACCATTTATCTGCGCCTCCAAATTTTATTTCTTTTAGCCATTTTCGATTGTAATTGAAAGGTCGTATGCAATATAAACAAATGTCGACATTAGTTTAAGGTAAAACGCAACGTTTCATTAGGCTCTGTGAAGTTAAATATTACTTGATTTATTATAAAGTTAACATTATATTTGCTATAAGTAAGTAATTTCTCAAAATAGTCTTATATATATCGTACTTAAATATTACAGTCAGAAACAATACCAAAGTAGGTAGAGACTGAAGGTTTTTGAAATATCAAATGTCCGGATACCCGCACCAATCCATAATGTTGGATGAATTGTTTCCAACCAGTGTATCAAATAACATTCATTTTATTTTGTTGAGACTTTAGTGTCGACAAAATGCTTATTATGTTACAAATATTCTCACCCATTTGCAGAATTATATTATGCCCCGGCAAAATCCGCTTCAAAATCAATTTATGTTTGTTGCCTTCTTAGTTTTAGCTTCAAACTTGTCAAATGTCAAATTGTCACCTGATAATGGACGGAAAAGACATTTTTCACCA
This sequence comes from Euplexia lucipara, assembly GCA_921972225.1. Taxonomy (NCBI): domain Eukaryota; kingdom Metazoa; phylum Arthropoda; class Insecta; order Lepidoptera; family Noctuidae; genus Euplexia; species Euplexia lucipara. The sequence continues at coordinate 17,612,912 of OV179146.1, forward strand.
TCTGTCATATCATTAATTGGCGCTACATTTGAAAAATGTTCAAGTATCAATCAAATCTTGCCATTATATTTAAGACAAAAGACATGATCTATCTCCGTGCCAAATTTCGTTACGGTCTGTTTAGCCGTTTAGTCGTGAAAAGCCAACAAACAAACATAGTTACATTCTCATTTATAATATAAAGTACAGATTTTGAATTTTCACAGAAATAAGCAAAAACTACTGCCGTGTCCAACTAAGCCGAATTAGACGAAATACAGGACTTTTCTTTCGTTACGGTTAATAACAGTGGGCTCTATTACAACTTTTGAACTTTCTTCATGTAATTTCTCCAGAGAATCCGAGTGGACCAATTTGTTTTGTGAAGAGTTAGCGCAAAATAAAAGTTTATTAGGAAGAACTAAAAGTACATGTTAGAAAATCGAGGTTGATTGCTCTCATGAGTATCCCAAAAACACTTGAAATACATTTTCAATTCGTCGTAATGTTCAGGAAGTAAATTTTTACATTGTTAGCTATAAAAACTAAATATTTTTAAAAACCCCAACGCCAAAAAGTTAAAAAATAACATATTCCTAACGTTGAGCCATGTAATTTTATGTCACGTCGGGGTGTAAGGAATCTCTCTAGTAGGTATGTAGGTACAGACGCCATCGCACATCAACCTAACCAAAACTGAAACAGCTCTTTTTGCGTCGGGGGTTAAAAAAAAATATAGCGTGCTCAAACAACCTTTTTTGGTTAGCCATGCAAATAATGGCCATTTCATGTCAAAATATTGTGCGGTGATGTTCCTTCTTTATATTTTTTTTTGGTTCAATGAAATGGCTCCAACAAAATTTGGCCATTGGCACCGACCAGTACGAGAAGGCATAGTTCAGAAGAACAACACAGTCATATAGACAGACAAAAGTCAAGTTTATTTAATATACAAACATATATGTGTTCAAAACACATATAAATATATATATGTGTTTAAAACACAAAGTTATAAATTCTTAGTAAAAACATAATAGCCCAGTTAGTAGACAAACACTCTATTCATATGTTCAATTACAGATAAAATGTCTTTAAAATGATATACACGTCTTTAATATTTGTCAAAACGTTTATTTCTATGATCGACATGACACAATGTGCTTGATCGAGGTCATAATCTCGCCATAAAAGGCGAACGATGTCCGCAGAAAAGTTGGATGTTAATAAATGATGTGCCGTCTTTTGTATAAACTTCTCAGTTCACCACACAGTCTCGAATAGCAGTCATTTATTATTTAAATCCAACTGGACTAAGAACTCCGTTTATGTAAATCGATGCTAATGCGGTTTGTACATAGTTTAGGGATCGTAGGTAGGTACTTATACCTTTGACAATTTTGCTCCCGATGACGATAAATCCATTGATATGAGTGCCTCACAGAAATGGTAATAAACAGCAGGCCTACCCTTGTTAAAAAATCTATTTTTATTATCGAAAGAAGATGGCGTATATGGAATCAGCTGTTTGTCAACTGTCAAGTGTATTTCATTTTCAGCCATATTACAAATTCTACTTGTTAACACGTGACAGTTGACAAACAGCTGATTCCATATACGCCATTTACTTTCTATTGTCGCCTTATCGATTACGACAATATGTAGAAATAGAATTTGTAATATGGCTAGGCCTGCAGGATACAGATGGGATATAGATGGTTTAGAGAAAACGTTAGTTTTCCCATATTTATACTTATATATCTACGTCTATACTATATAATATAAAGTATAATAAGATAATAAAGAGGAACCATATTGTATTTTTGTAAGTAACGAGTGAACTTTAAAACTAATAGACCGATTTAAAAAGCACACCATTGGGAGGCTGCACTATCCCCGTGTAACATAGGCTACTGTTTTATCCCTGTATTCCCACGGGAACGGAAACTACGCAGATGAAGCAGCGTGACGTCAGTTATTAAATAATTGAAGCTCACGTCAGTATTTCCGGAAGATGTGGTAAAAATGAACATAAGTAGATTGGTGAAAAAATAGCACACACAAAATCCATCTACTTATCTATTATGTAAGGAGATAAGAAAGCCCCGAGAGCAAACTCTTACGAAATTTGGCATGCATGGTTTTTATGATCTATAAAAGTTTGCTGTCTTTTCCAACAAAATTCACTTACGTCTAAATATTTAAGAGGGTTTTATTCTGTACGCTTGAAGGTTACAGGTAAGATGACTTTGCGCATAGGTGCCATTTCTGTGAACACTCATGTACGAGTAGTAGGTTAGTTACTCCCCCGAAATAAATGACTAAGCAACGTTTTTTCCCCATACATCGTTTTTCACCAATCTGTCGATTGTGGCAAAAATAAAATATGAAAAAATATATTTGCACTGCCTGCAAAATCATTTCGTTGATCAGTGCCGATACGAAAATAGGCTCGGGCGATAGGCTTTCAAAAGCTTTTCAATTTAGTCCCGCTGCCGCCCGGCCGGGCGAACGCTGGCGCTGTCACGGATTTTGTTGCGAATTTCCATTCACGGTATTGATATTGGTAGTTTTATGAAAAATCTATTATTCTGTTCTGTACGACTAGGCTCCCTCTACTTCCCATATGAAAGGGAAGATATGATCTGAGATATCAGACTGATATGATTATGTTGTGTGTCCGGAGCGTGTCGGTATACGAGCACTCGGTCGGACATAATCAGGTTTATTAGTGGGAATAAGGGGAGGTGCGGCTTTATTATCGTTATGTATTGCCTGTCCACCCGCCTGGAAGGTGTGTCCGCTATCGATCGCCTATTTTAGTCAGGTTCTTTAATTAAAGTTAAGCGAGGCGTTAAGTTTCACAAAACATGTATCTTATAAACCCTCATGGCTATTTTAAAGGTTATTTAATAGTGGGGAACAATACGGGGTTAATAGCCAATTAAGTCCCTTTAGATACGGCAAAATAGACTCCGAACTTCTTGTTTGATTAATTTACACAAAGGTTAAGGTGTATTGGATTAGATAATCGTTAGTAACGCTGTGTTGTGCGAGTAAACTGTCCCTTTCATGTTGATTTTCTCACACTTTATACAAGATATTAGACAGTCGATGGAGACATTTTTATATTTACTATTATTTGTCCTTCGTTTATAAAGTAGGTCACATCGGCGGATCGGAAGCTTCTTTATCTCTTGGCTTATTACACTTCATTAATTCAGAGACATGAGAATGGCTGGAAGCAGTTTTAACGATACTTTAAGGGCCTATTCGGAGGAAAATGAGATCTTAAGAATCTACCCGAAATCGAGCGCCTGATGTCGTTTTGAATACTGCCCAGTGATTTGTTACAAACTTACCGTACAACCAGGCGGACACCGGTAATCCTTATAGAGTTCCTGAATAAGTGAATGTTTATGCATAGAAAAAAGTATTTTAGATATAATATGTCATATGAAGCAAAATTAGAGATAACTTGGAAAATGAGAGAAATGCATAAGATTAAAGTTCACCGAAATAAAATAATGATAGTCTTAAAAAACGAGAGCAGCGCCCGCTAGCCTTTGCCTACTATGTATGGAAAAACGATCATGCAGTAGAAAACTAAATTTTAAAGTGGTTGATCGTTGATACGGAAACTATACCTAGGTCTTCAGTAAAAACATTAAGAATCACTAAACTATTTTATTTACAACAAACTTATGCCCGCGACTTCGTTCCTCAAGAACCTAACGTTAGCTTACTATCAGAGAAAGAATTTTTGTAATCGTGTGAGTTGTTCCCTAGATCTTCAAACAAAAACCTTTTTACAACATTGGAATGAAGGACAATGAGGTCTCCCAGAACCCTTATCGAAATAATCAACCAAAACTGTGTAATTCTTATAAAACGTCCGGAAATCTCCCGAAAATATCACATTATTGGGAGCACTTAACCCTCGTTTAACTCTCGCCTTCGAATTTTATTCGCGTCATGTGTGGTATAAAGCCATCCCACCTCTCTATCTGCCAACCATTGTCTGCCAACACAACACCCGTGTCTATTTGACGGCACTGCTTTGTTGGAGCACAGAAACTGGTAGACTTTACCGAGAAAATTGTATGCCGTGTATTGGACGTATTGAACAGGAAATTTGAAATATCCATCGCTCTATTTCGAAATTTCCGTTGAGTTTACACGTAACTTGAGTTTTAGCACATAAGGAATAACCCGATTGCAAATTACCTGCAGGCTGCAAAAGAAACATTATTGACGAGTTTTAATTTGAATGGAATTTGACATTTATAAAAACTTTTTTGTGTATAAAATGAATGAATGTTTTTACACAGTGATTTTTATTACATTTTTCATGTTTCAGACCTAAAATAAACGAACAGGATAAGGTTAAATAGAATAGAATAGATTTTTATTATCTAACCACAAATTACAAGATACCTACAGTTTCATTCTCTTTGTCTATCGTCTACAGATACAATTTTATATCTAATTTGTGATAGACTGGTGCCTTCAAAACCTGTAAGTCAGGTCACTAGGCCCCCTAACAATTTTAATTTTTTTAACACTGTTTCTGAAGACGTTTTGCTTACAGTCAATATAATATGAGTACTTTATAACCTCACCTGTATTGTACAGAGTGGTAAAAAATCAATGGACCCTGAAGGTAAACCACATTTAAATTCTTAAGATATATAATTTTACGTAGAAAAAACATTTCTCAATTTTTAAAAGAGATAAAACTGCATTCACAGATTTCTTGACAAGCATACCTTAACAGGGAGGGCTTAGCCCAGGACAAAACAGGCTAACAAGAAAAAAGTCGATAAAAAATCATGAAATCGAGTATTATTTTTATTTTACGATCAATTGCCATAATTGGCGAAATGTGGGTGTATCTACTACTGGTACACATCTGCCTAACCCTTTGAGGATAACAGACGTGATGTTATTTCTTTGACTGGCCTATATGTCTAGTAGTTAGTGACCCTGACTGCTATGCCGGAGGTCGTGGGTTCGATTCCTACCCAGGACAAATGTTTGTGTGATGAGCGCGATCATTTTTTCTGTGTCTGAGTGTAATGTATCTATAATATGTATGTATTTAGAAATATATAAGCATGTTTATCAGCTGTTTAGTACATATAACACAAGCTCTCAAGCTTTACTTGGGACTAAATGGCGTTGTGTGAAAAGTTGTGGAATATTTATTTATTTATGTTTATGTTGCAATAAAATCAAAAGTAATTTTCTCAAATTAGGCTGAAAATCAGCACTTTTTGAACTTCAAAATTGCATATGTCATTCCCCCAAAACGCCTCTCACTACTTCCTAGTGTTCGTACAAACTCCTTAGCAACACATATGTCTGATAAGTTAAAAGAACTAGAATGTATACAATAAAATGCTTAGCTTACATGAAAATTTACTAGATACCTACTAAAAACACATACACAAAACATATTTATTCGATGGCCACGATAATCTACCTATACTTTACGAAGAACAATCCATCACTCGCTGAACTATGATAGCCTTTAAACGGAGTAATACCAATACGAATTCCATATAAATGGTGTGATCCATCATTTCTAACCCACCTCGGCTAGTAAGTGAACCGCAGTGGTCGGGGAATAATGTGACTTCACAACCTATAAAATATGTATGTCGGCAAGTATGAGTGGTCCTATACTAGCGTTGTGTGTAAAAGTACTCAATACAATAATCGACAATAGATATTTCAAATTTCATCCAATTTTGCACAACGGTTTACACGTGATCGAGTAACAAACATCTTAACATCTTCACAAACTTTCACATTTATAATATTAGTAGGATAATAAACAAATAAATATCTATAATTAAGTAAATGAAACAACGATACTAACAAAATGTATCACGTGGACCACGCAACGGCAAAAGGATTTTGTAAGGATCGTAGCATTCGTAGCCACGTAGCCTCGTAGGCCGTAGCCGTAGCTCGTGCCATATTGTACTTTCTGCGTAGCCGCGTAGGTACGCCCATGGGAAAAATGCGCAAGTTTAAAAATGTATGTAATATTCTTACATACTGTTTGTATCTTTTTGTAAGTTTGTATACCTTATGGAAAAAGGTACAAATAATGTACATTCTTTTTTACTCCGGAATCGAAATGATTTGACGGAAAAAATGTAAGCAATTTCGTATTTTTATGCGATCATTTCTCTTACGATCGGGTTCAGAAAAATACTTGTATTCGTGGGTCGCAACGCGTAGAGTTAGATGTACGCACAGTGTGTGCAATATGTGACACATTTCGACATTTAACGCTATCGTTACCTTGATGTATAGTTTCCAATAAAGAGGTGTTGACGTAATGTATAAGAAAAAAGGTAAATCGACAATTCAAAACACGTTTGATTGCGTCATATAATTTTGTTCCTAAGTGGGACAAAGCAAAAATTATATTATACAATTAAGCGACTATTAGATACTTAGATTTTAAGTATCACTTTAATATTCATCAAAATTTATGAGGCACTTAAACCGACAATTTCGGCCCTAAAATATAATGTCCTTCCTCGCAGTTTGAAAAGTCGCGGCGAAGTAGCAGTTATATAGAACCCTTTTGTTGATCCGATTCAAGATTTAGCCATCTTCGTACCATCATTTTGGACCCATTTAATTAATACGAGATACTTTAATAGCTAAGCTTTTCATTTAGAAAATTAATTAAGTAATTACGTTCTTTAATTTCTTCCTCATTCCCATCACCGAGCCATGATACACGGCGTCTCGGCCGCTCCGAGAGACGAAGGTATTGTCAATACTTTGCATAAAAAATAATCGTGTCAGTAGGAATTACGGTTTACTTATAAAAACTGCCCTCGCGTGATAGTTCTGACAATGCCTATGACAGACAAAACTTGCACTGAACGCCATTTCCGCAGACAAAAATGTTATGAGCAATCGCGATTGTGCTCTGTGATCCTACTCAGTTTAATCGTTATCACGATGTACAGACGCCAGCACATCAACCTACCCCAAACTGTCAATTTTTCCCAATTGAACCTTATCGTGTTTATAATAAAGTTGAAAACCTATCAAAGAAATTTGACACATTGGGGTTAGGTTGTGCTGGCGTCTGTACCAAGGCCAGCTCATCAAGCTATAATTCAATTTCTTTTATTTTTTTTATCAACAGTTGAATTATACATAAGCATTTGGTTTTTTAAATTACAACTATGTGAAAAAAAATAAACAAAACACAACACACTATTCCATGAATGATTTATTTGGTACATGAAGGACTTACAACAAAAAAAAACATAATTCCACAAGCTGTAAAAATTCTTTGACAGATTTATAATTTTATAACAAAAGAAAAAAGTTCATGTGCAACTGAGATAGCTTGATGTTGCTAGCATCTGTAAACAACAGGAATTTTCGTGAGTAAACCGCCCTGAGATATAATTCTTAGAGGCATGTAAAGCCAAGTCTGGAGGAGCTTGTGGCTAAATTATAACAGCCGCATGGGTTAATCGCAGGTTAAGCTTCGCTTGACGAGGTCGGTCCGTGGATGGGTGACCATTTATTACATACCAAGACTCCTCCGTACCTCGGAGGACAGGAGAAGCACGTTAAGCCGTTGCTCCCGGATGTCATTTGTAGATCTTTGACAGACGTTACTTGTAGTCAGAAGCCCGAAAGTCTGACAATCAGTTTAACCAAGGGGTACTGTGTTACCCAGTTACTGGGTTGTGGAGGTCCGACAGGCAGTCGCTCCATGTAAAATACTGGTATTCAGCTGCATCTGGTTAAACTTGAAGCCGGCCCCAAAATAGTTAGAAAGAAAATATGTTTATTTGGGACACGCACAGGAATTTAACAGTTTAAAACTAAAACTAAATCTAACATATTAAATAACAAAAAGACCTGTGTGAGGCCAAAAAACCCCTATCTCAGCACGATGCCACGATATTGAGAAAAGAAAAGAGTTGGGAAAAGTCTAGGCAGATGATGATGTTAAGCCAAGTCAGAGGTTCATGGGTGACATAAACTCTGTTACCAAATTAGTCACCTAAATGAAGACGAAAGAATTTTAGTTTAGTATGATGTAGGTAGAACCATCTAAATGCAAGCTGTACAGAACATGAGAATTTTAGTTTAGTACAAAGACATTCATTACTTACTGTGCCACATGCCATTGATGCCATTGACATGGCATTTTTGTGTCTTTGTTTTTGTTATTTTTTTTTTTACTGTGCGTGTATCCAACTGTTGCCAATAAATGTATTTTCTTTCTTTCTTTTTTTTTTCTTTACTATAGACGGGACATCACAAACAAAACATTCATCCAAAACTTGTGTCCTAGTGGACACAAGTCTATGAGTTCTTTTTAGTACCCTTCACTGCCGCTCCAATATTCAGATATTAATCTAGATGGCGTTACTGAGACATGGGATCAACGTTTTTCTATCGTTTTTCTATGACATTTCCTTGACATGCCCGTTCTATAGTAAATCTCTTTGGTTTAGTATGATGTGGGTAGAACCATCTAAAAGCAAACCTTACAGAACATGAGAATTAAGTGAACAGTGCACAACGACTAAACAAGGCTTATTGAAAATCAATAGATGCGTATCACAGTCGATGTGATCGCACAAATGTAGCGAATGGAAAATAAACCAACGTGAGTGATTACGATATTTTGCCCAAAACATTGTTTCAAACACCATTATTAAAGCAATAATTTAGGGAATAATAGGAATGTTTCCGTGCAATTTCAGCTGCCAAATAACCATAAAGGTGCATTATCATTGGAGACAGTTTCTACGATATCTTCTGCTTTCAAATGAGTTTTTCGTTTCGCTCTAGTTAACTCGATAACATGTCGGTCCAAGCTTTCTTGGGTAGTAATTGCATGTGTGCAGTCTCAACTTATATTATAAAGACAAAACTACTTAACCGATTTAAAAATCCTTCACGGAAAGCTACATCTGCGATTGTCGTAAAGTTATATTTTATTTTTAACGTCTAAGGGGAGTCTAATAGGAGATCCACCTAGTTACGAAGTCACGGGCAAAATGTTAGTATATTGATAAAGTGAATATGTCCGTAGATACACCAGTCAGCCTATTATGTAAAATCTTATTTGTTTATTTATTTGGGACAAACAAACAGTAACACATTTTAACTGTGCAAATAATATCATCATCATCATCATTTCAGCCATAGGAAGTCCACTGCTGGACATAGGCCTCCCCTATAGATCTCCAATAAGACCGGTTGGAAGCGGCTCGCATCCAGCGCGTCCCCGCGGCCTTAACGAGGTCGTCTGTCCACCTTGTGGGTGGACGTCCTACGCTGCGCTTGCGTGGCATCCACTCGACTAATAATATAAACAAAGATATTATATAAATGTGAAACTCACACCGTTATTCACAGCATATACAATTTATATAACTATACTTACGAACAATCTATGCGATTAAGACTACAAGACTATTCAAATAACTATACATCGGAATCCTTAAGTTTCTTTGACAAAGCAGAATGAATCGAATCGAATCTCGAAAAATCTTGAACTTTCTTACCCCTTGTATTGGTATGGGATGATAGCTCCCTTCACTTCACCTCTAAAATCATATTACAGAATAGCACTGTCACTTGGAATCGCCCTAACATTAGTCGCTCCCCATATAGTTAAATACCATCAAATAGAAAGCACGATTATTTGCACGAGGCTGTTGGCGTTTTTAAAGTTATACCAACTTGTATTTTTTTAAACGATGTCAATCTTCTGCTTATCGTGTGGTTACTGGGTAATCTGGTGTCAAAGTTTTAATGTCACCCATGGGCCCCATTACTCAATACTATTATTGCATTCCACATGTTTATTTTTAGGTGGTAAACTTATAACTAGATCATGTGGACCTTGTTGGGCTCTGACTTGGCATCACATGCCCTCGAAAAATAACTGTACCGATGTCAATGATGTGTAGCAACTGAACTGAAGACTTTTTTTTTCTTCTAGGTATATTGAGGTGTGCTAGCTAAGACGTGACAATCATTCTGAAATGATTTGACAAAGTTTATAAACCTTAATGCTATTTATTGAGTTTTTCATTGTATAGATTTAAGTTCTTCAAACGAATCAGACAGATGTGTTGCTGAGGAGTTTGTTCTGCTACTTCTTCTTCTCAGCAAAAACACTAGGAAGTGCCGAAGGGTGGGGCATTTTGGCGGACTGTCTTATGTATTTTTTTCACGTTCAAAAAGTGCTGATTCTCAACCTAGTTTGAACTTTTGATTTTGAACTCAAAAGTTTTGACAACAGATCCAAAATTAACTTTTTAACAAGGGAAACTACTTTAAAAATATACCATTAAGGGCGGGTAAGGTAAGGCAATAAATGGCGGTTGGTCGGGACGGAATTGTGAGGCGCGGGGTGACACGCCACGCCATGTCCGACACTTGACACCGGGCGCCGGACGCCGGACGCAAACAACATGCGCCCCTTAATTGCTGTCATCCGTAAACACATACAGATATTGGTTCACTTTGCCCGTACGTTGTACCTATGCGGTTGCAAATAAAATTAATTGAATTCTTTTAGGTTTTTTTTGCTTTCCAGCAATATACATAGTTTCATGGGCGCCAGCGTGTTTGTTTTATCAACTAACTAGACGTATTTTGATTGGATGCGTATTTGATATAAAAGAGCTGGTTTTTGACTACTGAAAACAATAGCAGCAGTGGTATTCTCTCACAATCATCCCGTTGAAATGGTGGTGAAATGAAGGCTAGATGATTTATCATTTCACGCTTCACCTAACTGTTCGCGGTGTATTTTTTACAGCATAGACGTGGTTCACCGTCTGACATGAAATCAAAATGTTTATTCTCACCTAAACACTCGTCGTTTATCCTCTCATTGCTGCGATAATTGAAATATTATTCAGATTTAGACACGTGTGCGCCAGAATTTGATGAGATGTAAATTCTGTTAAAGCTGTGAACCGTATTCCATTATAAATATTATAATAACCTCTTTAACGATATCGCCTCGGGCGTGATCTTGGCTTTAAGGATGTAACGCGATAAAGGTAATCCGGCCAATTTACATAACACCTTCTAACAGCTTGAGGAAGAGGTATCTGTACTGTTTCAGATACAACCTTCCTATCCCCATTACATGTCAATTTTGCAAAAACTACTGATGGACTATTAAGGTTGAAATTTATTTACGTAGCGTAGTTATCTTTTCCAAGTAGCAGGTTTAATTCCACTGAAAATTACTTTTATCTCAATACAAACGCTTTTTACTCGGATCTCATTCCCGGAACAGAATTTTCCACGAATAGATGTTAAAGGCTCCGGAGTTCTCTTCTGTTTAAATACGTGTCTTAAACAAATATTAATTAATTGCTACATATTTAAGTATGCGGAGAAGACCAGTACCCATGTGTAAGTGGTGTGATAAAATGGCGTGCTGGGAGCCAGTGTTTACATTCAATTTCATGTGTGGTGCCTCCTCGCGCACGCAAACCTATTACTTTGAGGACTAAGAACACATTATTAATATTCCTCCAGGCAAGGGTGTTTATAATTACATGTGCTTAGTTGAAAATGTTCTTCTTACTTACATTTTGGAAGTTACATTAGGGAATAAGACAACGGTTTTGTTGCGGTGGTGTGAGTCAGCGGAAAGTTATATTATTGAAATCTGTTTTTTTTACATCACTGAGATGGCAGACAAGTTTAAAGGTGGTCAGTTACCGTAGCTTATGGATGTTCGCAGCACCATACGACATTTTCTGGATGCGCTTACGCATAAAAGAGCCACGCGGTCGTAATAAAACAAACTGAGGAATGGGCTCCCATTGCTTTTAGCAGCTAATTTAATGTACATAATTAAATAGATAAAAAAGCTAGGTATGATGAACTTGACTACACTCCAACATATTAACAAGTTGCTTTCAGTAGACATAGTAACTGGCAAGGGGAAGTTACTTGAAAGAAAAAAAAATCAGGGATACATAAACCCTTCTAGGTAAAGTTTTTTTAAAAGTCGTGCGTTTTTATTTTCCCTGGAAACATTTTAATTAACTTTGAAATGTTCGTAGTTTTTATTTTATACGTCCCAATCAGAGCGGGCTTGTTAATAAAAAAGAACCATTAATTTTGTGCTTCCTTGCAGTTTTATGAGCCAATAAAAGTTTTCTGCTACGTATTTATTTGATTTCGGTTACCTGGACAAATATTGTATTTTTTTATTAATAGTTTACTAAAAAGCAATGTGGGTTGTACATGAGTAGTAGTCTTGTTAACCCTTCCAACTAAGCTAAATAAGCTTGATTCTGGAGTGAGTTCGACAGTTCTAGTTTATCATTTTGTTACATTGTCTTGCAGATCTATGGATTTAATCCAACTCTGCACATGTAAGCTGGCACACCCTTTATACCTAGAGGATTCTTATTAAGTTGCTTTTTTTTGCTAGACTTAAGTTAGTTTTAATGTCGGTAGCTATATATTACTGGTATTCTGTATATTGAGTGTGCTAGCTAACATGTAGTGAATAACTGTTCTGTGTAAATTCAAGTTCTTCTAACTTATCAGACAGATGTGTTGCTGCGGATTTTTTTCCGCCACTTCTTCTTCCCAGCAAAAACACTAGGAAGTGGCGAAGGGTGGGCTTTTTGGGGGACCGTCTTATGTAATTTCGACGTTCAAAAAGTGCTGATCCTCGGCCTAATTTGAATAAATGACTTTTGATTTGGATCAATATGCCTTACTCATTGAACTATTTCGCTTACTATTTTACTTATCTATAACCAAGTTGTAGGTCAAGATAATCTTTACAGTACCGAAGGTAAGAAACCTGTATATAACATCGTTTATTACATCATCTTCGTAATCGATCTCTCAGGGAAACGATCAGTTTCTTGCACCCTCGGTGGGTTTATTCCCGGTAAACGTGTACCTGTGTTAAGTATTTTACGACAAGCTTTCAGAAACAAGACCCGGGTTAGGGACCGGTTTGTAGGCTTTTCTAAAGCAGGTAAATATTTAAGAACAAATGTCATATTGAGTATAAAACTAAATTAAATTTTGCACTTTTCTTTGGTTTGGAATTTGGCGAAGGTACGACTATACCTACATACAGGATGTTGGATTTTGAATTCTGGGCTGAACGTCACAAGTTGAAAATCTTATATCGCGCAAGAGATTAACCACTGGCCACAAATTTCGAAATTATTGATGACCAAAAAAAAAAAATTCATCCTCTTGAAATCGGTTAACAAGCTTTCAATAAAGAAAGGGCCGAGTGCGAGTTTTTAAATGTACTTATGTTTACTACCGTCAATTCGTGGGTAATTTAATTATGTCGGCACTTATTCAGTGTAAGTAGGTAAGAATTGAAGTTCACATCAGTTAACGAGATCGAATATGTATACAAACTCGCACCAAACGCACAGAAGACCACTTTTGAAAGAGATCAAACTGTCCACCGTTCGCTACTCCTCGACAAACAAGATCAGTCAAGATCTTCAGAACTCGAACTGTCCACTGTCCAGTGCCCGAGAGGCTACGTATTCGACAAACGTCGTACATTATGCACGCACTCACATAAAGTGGCCACTGTAACCAGCTACGTTAAGTGCCTCCTAGGAATCCGAGCCGTTTGAATTACCACTTAATTAATGAAAGGCTGACTCCGGCACGATCGCCTGTTTAACAGCTAATTTCACTTCGGATCGAACGCCTCTGGCTACACAACTTGCTCCTTGAACACGCAGATTCTTGGAATTGTTTAATTAAATACCTATGTAGCAAGTGTTGGTTGGTGTGAGTTTGTTTGGCTGGCAGCGGAGCTATTTCTGTTCATGCATTCACGGCGGTTTTGGAGTTTTATTTGGAATTAATGTAAGCAGCTATTCAAAGAACGCGGTGAATGTATTTTTATTACAATGAGGAAAATGTTGCGCGAGTTTTTGATTAGTTGCGTTGACTTTCCAAGTCTTTCGGAAGCCCGAAATGGTAATTTAAATGCACAGAAAAATCTGTCATTTCTGCATTTGTATTAAGATTCTATGTCTGTTACGTTATTGAGACTAACATTATTTTATGTAAGACCTTCCTCCGTCCTTCGCAGCCGAGTTTTTCATGAGTACAGTTATTTGAATAAGTTCGTTAAGTAAAATACTGTAGATACTTCAGAATTCATAATTTCCAGCTACTTATGTATTCTCAGCAGTCCTGTATTGTGTGTTATATACAGACTTAATAGATTATCTATTCTTATCATGGAGTAAGGGAAAGTTTTAATATATTCAGTTTTGTAAGTCGTTTTAATTCTGGAGCATCATTATTATCTTACATCGTCATCTGACATTATTTTATACGACGGAAAGATTTCAAATGAACCTGGTTACAGAAAAAAAGCACATTGAAATGAAATAATATCTATTTCTGTAAGTAGATCTTCTCAGATACTTTTACATGTCATTTTGTTTTAAACTAAATGGTTAGCATTTCCAAAATGACTGATCCCTGAGAAGGAATGCCGAAAATTTGCCGAATTGCCGAAACTTAGGGGTCGTGTTCTCTTTTAACGTCCAAACATAAGATTGTATTAATATATCATGCGATTGTAACGATGCAGGTTAAACTCTGGAAAAGCCTTCTGAAGAAATAATAAATTCAGCTTTGAGTTGACCTGTCCCGACAGACGGCATGCATGCTAGAACAACATAAACACTTCTAACTAACATAGAATCGTGGCACGCAGCTGTTTTGTTTCAAGCAACACCCATGGGAAAACCCCTTGTCTACGAATATAACTACTTATCTGGAATAGAAAAAATATCAATACAAAAAACGGTGGTGCTTCTAAATACACAAAGAAGTATCTCTTGCTATAAAATATCCAATCAGCGTGTAGTGGTGAAACGTGTACGTGACGTTCAAAGAGCGCTGATCTCCGAGCTTAGCCCGATTCGATGCATCGATTTATATCGATGTATCGATGTACGTGATTCGATGTGTTGCGACGACTGGTGGAATCGATTGACGTCCTCATCTCACGGTAATCTGGCGCTTAGTCATGCTGCGCAGTTGAAGCAATTTGTGCACTGTCTAACGACGTGTCAAATGCTAATGAGAAACGTTATTTGGAGATCGACTTCGGTGGATTTGATGAGGAGAGAAGATGTAATCTAGTAGCTATTAGACATAGACAAATTAAAAACACTGGACTGCCTCGTCGGTCGTCTAATTGCTACTGTTAAATATAAGGTTAGGTACTTAAATGTTATTCAGTTTTTTTCCATCTGAACTTCTCAGTAGGTGCCCGAAGTCTTCATATGCCTGATTGATTTAATAGGCTTACCTTCTTACATGGGACTTAGATATAACGGGCGACATGTGGGTGTACTATAATTAAACCTCTGCCAAACCTCTCAGGGGTTACAGACGTCATTATGCTATGTTATGTTAAAATAAAATCAGTCTTTGATAGATATACCTTAGGGTAAAAATCATCTTAGAAATCTACAAAAAGTTGCAAGTATAGCACCAGTATCTATAATATTACTAAGAGTTATTTAAAACAAAAGAAATGTGTTTTGTGCCTTGCTTTCTTTTTTTTCTTTTACTAGACCATATGTTGCTTCTTAAGCAAAATATATCCTAAACATGCTCGTGTCACGTCCCAAAATCTCATACCCTAAAATAAGTAGTGGTTATAGGCAATAAAGGTGGTGTTATCGCCTGCACGGCCGTGTAGCCAGCGGTATAAACAAGGCGGCTGCTCCGTGTACAGGGCTACAAATGGCGTCAAATGTAGTTATTGGGATCCCCGAGGCTAAATTGCGGCGGGCTCGGTGCCTCACAATCTGATATAAATTTCCCGATTCCGTATTCCCTTAAATTCACATGTTATGGTACAGGATTAGAAATAAACGACATGCGGTACATCTAAACGGGCTTAATAGCTTCGAGATCCGACCTTTTGGCGTATCCGAGATTTAATCTAGGATTTATTGTTAGGTAAATGTTAAACAATGCCACGCTGTAATTCAAAGCGGTTTCTATCTAGTGATTGCTAACCTTACGGGACTTAGTTAAACCGTTTCTAAGTAAAGGTCTTCACTTCACGTTGGTACTGTTCAAATATTTACATCATTAGTTATTTCGTCTGTCTTTGTAGAATTATTCAGTTTGATAGTGGAATAGCTGGATTTATGTTTAACTGGGAGTTCAGTTAATTTAAAATAAATAATTAATTATACCTCGTTTCTGAACGTTGTTTTTCATTTATTTAATCAAACAGAACCTACTGGGAAAATTCTTTTGACAAATACGTCTAATTAAAATTATGTATCGTTTTCCCCGTCCAATCAATTTCCCAGCAATATAATTCAACCGTGAAATTAAAAGTTAGCAAAGATAAGCAACCAATAAAATATCGCAAGACGCGAGTGGTGGGACAGTTAAATGGCATCACAAATATTGACTCGGCGGTTCCCGGGAGTTTTCCCGAGTTGTAGGAGCGGGAGTCGGCTGGCGCGACGCCAACCGACCTCGCCATTTGTGTACCTACACTCTTACCTACACTACACTGAACCACGAGACGTGTTATGGAAATTTTCTTAATTTCACAGCCCTATAGATACCGCCCCAAGTATAGGAACAACCGTTAATCTTCATTGGCAATTTATATGTAAAGATATTTCGCCCCCACGGTGTCGTTTAATTTATGATTGTCACTGAATACAATGTATTCAAGCTATTTTTCTTTCTTGTATGCATACGTAGGTACATTAGAAAAATCATGCTGATAAACACAATGTTCCAAACCAAGGTCTAATTAATAACTTTGTTCAGAATTTAATAACAGAAAAGCTGAAGGGTTATAAAATACGATGAGAATATTAAATAAAAGTTGCGTTTCTCATTCTTGTTGAGAAATTACTTCCAAGTAAAAAGTGGTTTCACGGACGGATAATACCACAATGTGTTATTACAGACCGAGTTAATCCGCTTTTGTTATGAGTTCTGAAAGGATTTAACGGGCTTTGTGTCTTCTCTTTTATTCTTCGGCTCAATACCGCCACTGAGAGTCAATCAATACGATGAGTATAATATTCGCGACTGCTGGGAAATTAGTTTTTCCTCAGGAAATTACTTTGCTGTTATGTTAAACTCTTAGTAGGCTGAATGTTGAGGGGAAAAGCTACAAGAAAATAAAAACATTATTTTTCTAAAAGTCGTTAGGAACCTATACTTGTTTCCGTCGTATTTACTAATGAACACGTCCCGGCTTAGCTCGAAGGCCGCACACGAGGTTATTCTAGCTCAGGTAAATGTTATTAGTGAAAGCTTTCGTCTTAGCGGCGTGTAACCGCCTTAATGACGTCTATTTGAATACGACCGACTTGTCGGCTCCACTCCACTCGACGGTAATGTAAATTTCCCGCTCGTGTCAGTCCTGAAAGGCATAGTTTCCTAGTATTATTTGACAGCGAAAATGGGCTGTCAATCAGGGAGCGATTGTATCGAACAGATCCGAATGAGCAATTTGGAGTGATCGGGGACTTTTGTGTTAATTTATGTATTGCTCTGCGTAACCTTGCGATAAATGGATGTGGGATTTCGAACTGGGAATGAACATTATTTTAATACTCGCTTTTGTCACCTGTTTCGCTTACAAGTTAATAATAAATATTTTATGGACATTATGTATTATCATCCAAGTCATTTGTTTGAAAATTTGATTCGGTTGAAATGAAATTAAATTAAATTAAATTTATTTATTAGCCAGAATATTGGTACTGACGTTAGGATTAAATACTCATTTGAAATTCGGTTGTAGTATTCTCCAAAGGGTTAGGTATGCTTAAAAAACGCAGGTAGGATCAACATTTCACCACTTATGTTTACGTACCATTTAAAATTTAAAGAAAATCTTGTAAAAATGATAAAATAATCCCGTACGTTGTATCCCAGGTCTTGATCTAGGCTCAAAATCTACTAGTGTGTCCTTGAAATCTATTCAGCCATTTAGACGTGATTGACCAACACATATTGAAATGAACAAACATCCAAACACGCGGTCGGTTATTATTAGTAGGATCGGTTTTAAATGTCAGGATGCGTGTCGTACGTAGGTAGGTTATAGGTTCGATATGAAAATGTGCCGCAAGGGCCTGCGAGGTCGGCGCGCCCCTCCGGGTTAACATACATAATTACTGATGTCAGGACCGTGGTTATAGATACTTACATACTTGTGATAAGATAGGTAGCTGTAATTTATTACCTGCCTATAGATTATAACCCACTAACTATATTTAAAAACTTTATATTTCGTTGTCAATCATTTAAAATGGCCTCAGGAAACTATGGTTGTTATAAAACGTCTGGAATATAATATAATAAAGTCCATAAACATTTCATTGTCAGATTAACAGTAGAGAGTAGAGGTAGGTAGCCATACCTAGGTAATTTTCACACAAGCATATACTCACAACTTGCTCCCATGGGGGTGGGTAGAAACTACCGGGTGCTATTTATTTTACATTAATACATGTTGTCGTACACACACGCCGGATGCGAGAAGAAACTACGCAACTGCCCTTTTCAAGTTTTCATGTTTCGTTAAAACTAAAATGCTTAACATGTAAAAGAAGAGAAAAAAAAGATAATTGTCAAGATGCGCGCGAATCGTAAGTAAATATTCAAACAACAAAAAATAGCAAGTCTCACGGCTGCGCCAAAAAGCTTCGTTTCAGTCAGTATTCTGATAAATATACCAAACCGTAAGCTAAGTAGATAATAAAATATAAGACCCATTAATGTATCACGAGAAACCATCGATTGTAATTACTCTATCTTAAAAATGTGAATAAATCAATTTGGATTAAAAATAGTACGCGATTTTAAAATTTTCAAAACTCATCACTGGCATTTTGACGATGTTGAGTTTTTTTATGTCAATAGACTTTTAAAAATTGTTTGCGCCAGCTGGCAAGAACGTCAAAATTTTCGTGCTATCTTATATCGAGTTATTGAACTGCCAATAACTTTTTTCACCATACCATGTTCAAAATCAGTGGTTTTTTTTTAATTTTTTGTAATATTCCGTTTTTGCTAATGG
Source organism: Euplexia lucipara (assembly GCA_921972225.1). Taxonomy (NCBI): domain Eukaryota; kingdom Metazoa; phylum Arthropoda; class Insecta; order Lepidoptera; family Noctuidae; genus Euplexia; species Euplexia lucipara. The sequence continues at coordinate 17,632,023 of OV179146.1, forward strand.
GAGTTCTTGTTACTTCGTCGTGAAAATCAACAAAAAAACAACTTGTTACGTAGGGCAAGCTTATCAGCTAAGACTGAAGTTCCCACAAAGGAGCTCATTATTAATAGGTCAACCGTTAATTAATTATCTGCCACACTAACCAGTGACTAATCGTGGATGTTAAACGATCTGCATCTAAAGGGCGAGTAACATAGATACCTGGTACAGTTCCTTTTAGTACACGGAAGTTTACCGAGCTGTCATGATTGTTCCGGCCTCTCATGTTATAATTTGAATGACAAAAAAGCAACTCAAGCTTATAACCATGGCACGTATTGTTTACGTTTCCTTTTTCCTAGACCATAAACGGTGCCCTCGTCTCCACCAAAGATCATTTGATAAGATTACCGGATGTGAGGAAGCTCGCGGAACCCGTTTAAGAGATACGTGACGTAAACAAAAAGAGTGGGCCACAAGTGCTCCACAGAGTGAAATAATCGAATCATACCTGCAATACGTGAGCATTCGCCGGACATGAGTTACGTTTTTCAATTTGCTCACTACAAAAATCCCTTTCTTGCTGTACTAGCGGAAATTGCGGAAGAATTTCTTACATTTTCTTTCAACCGAACCTTACGTGCGATACGCCGTAAAATGCGCTACAGATATTGAGTTTTATAGCGCGGCTAAATGGGCATTAAAAAAGAAAATTTGTTGGAGGATATAGTAGCTAAAAGGTTTTATACGAAATACCTATATACTGTTTACTGCGTTTTATTTCAGTCGGGTAAAATAATCCTATTACGTAAATAGGTATCGTGACCGCGCGCTCAGGCGCATAACTAAGGCAGTCACCACCTCAAGAACGTTTCTTGGAAAAGTCGAGACAGCTTCTGTAGAATGAGAAGCTCTCTAATAAACCGCAGCACGTCTCCTGGCTGCGCTTGCCAGTAGACGGGTGTAAATTTATGATATCGTTTAAATTGAACATGAACGAAGACGGTAATTCATGCAGCCTTGCTTCCGAGTCGATTACCTGAAATACGTGAGGTTTAGACGAGCTTTTTTAGAATATACTTCTAAGAATAAAAAAGGTAATATGCTAAAAATACAACACGCAAAGGCGTTGTGTAGGCGTTCAGGCGTATTTCAGTTACTTATATAATATAGGAACATTACCGCCGCGTGTTTTAATACAAGTTGTTTTTGTTCGCGGAGTTCCACAACAAACTTCATGTTCCGTTGTATTCAGTGGCTACAAAAGAAAGATTCTTTATTCAGTTAGTTGAGTTTCCCTAATGTACATAATTAACTGGATCTCACAGGCAGCTTTGTTCTTTTGCTCAACGGAGTTGAGGTTATGCTTAAGTAAAAGAATTAAGGCTACAAGTAAGGTAATACTTTCACAGTGTTTCTACTGAAGATGTTTGCAGTTACAGAACACGCCGTTACTAATTATATTTCTGCTTGTTGCAAGTTGCGCTAAACGCAAGTTTTAGCGGTTAGAATTGCCACTGGCCGAAAGTTTTTATGGAATGCCGTGTTTTACCGCAGCTTTCCCTGTGTTCTTTTCGCGTACACCACAGTGGCCTTCATATACGATTGATTAAACCTACGAGAATGACAAAATACAAACTCTATGTTTTAAACTGACTGGCTGAAATATGTTAATTAGTGAGTGTAAATGTTCTTTCAAATATCAATTTGTTATTATACTTATTCAATATTTCCCTCGGTGAACCAGCTCTCGCGTTCCATTCGTCAAAACAAACCGTTACTTGTTTACTTCGGAAATTCCGCCAATATTTCATCGTTTCGCAATATTAACAGGCCATTGAATATTCTAACAAAATACGCGGGACAGCCTCCATTTCATTTAACATTATTATCGTGAGACTTTTCAGGGTTTTTTTTATCTTTGTTCTGCCCGTTGGTTGGTGACAAGCTCTACTGCTGAGTGTGAGGTCCTGGTTTCAGTTACTGGGTCGAGCACAAAATGTTTTAGGTCTCTTCGGTCATCCTCTGTCTTAAATTGCGGAGCCTGTCATTGTGGTAATAGGGTCACCCCTGGTTACATGGGACTTAAACAACTGACAAAAGGTAGATATTCTATATATAGGACATTAGTGCACCTTAGCCTAAACCTTTGAGGAATTCTCGTGATGCTGACAGGTATAAAGTTACGAAATTAAACAAAAAAAAATTGGTTATAACGATTCGAAGTCTTGCCAATTAAAAATAACTAAGTACTCAAGAACCACAGTAGGTACTATAAAGCTTACTAGCTGCCTCGGAAAATTTCGTTTTGCTTTTTAAAAAAAAAGTTTACCACCACAGATTCTCAGACCCACTTCAAGAATCAGCTCCAAGGTCCAGCTTTTGCGAAGGAGTTTTGTAACAAACACTGTCACGATAATTTAATATATTAGAGGTAGTTTTTTTGCGAGTATTTTGACATTAATATTCTTATGTGTTGTGCAGTGGATACAACGGCTCAATACGATGCAGTGCGCGCCTACCTTAAAGAGCTGGACATTTCCAGCGCCGTGTGGGTAGGACTGATCCGAAGTAATCCTGATGGAGACTTCACCTGGACGTGAGTGCAATATTTATAATGATTAAACTTTTTCATATTCATATTGTTATACAGATTGGAAGGGACATCAACGCAAGCGAAATTTTTCCTCGGTATCTACTTATTTCATTACATAGGGTTAGATGGAAAGGCGTCTGGAACCATATTCAAAACTCTTGGTGTCCAGATATACACCCATGTCCCTTTCACACTGTATTATCGATCCTAATGGATATCTTATAGCCTTAATCGTCAATAAAGTATAATGCTGGTGTACTATTCTTGGTACATTCCCAAATATGAAGGATAATTCCTCTTAAAATTAAGATGGGGCCCCTTTGTTTATATGAATATATTCTTTATCAGTGACTACCGTGGCATGAGCGGTGATGGCTACTGGAGCTCGGCCCCAGACGCACGCGCTGCTCCACTGTGTGCAGCCGCGGACCCGGCTGCCGACTACCGCTGGGAGGCCCGCGCCTGTGGAGGACCCACCGTTGCATCTTTTATCTGTGAACTCCCTGGTAAGTATACTTTCAGATATTGAAACACCTGGAACTGAGAATCAGGCTTTTTAAAGTGTTGTGTAATTTAAATTATGCAATCTCTCATAAACATATAATATGCTCTGCAAAGGGAAATAAACTGACTGGTATTGTATTAATAAAAGAATTTATTAGGCTTCCATTGGGATTACATTGTTAAGAATTAAAATCTTTTCTTTTGACTTCGTTTACACGATACAATTATATTTTTTCCGATAGGTCATCACAATTTCTTTTAAACAGAAGAATAATAATTATGTAATTGATACCATTCAAAAAATAACAATGTAGGTACACGATCATTGGAACGGAGGTTTATGCTTACAAAGGTATAGACTACATTCTATATGATCGCAAATGTACATAAATACAATGTTATATTACTGTAGGTGAAAGTTTGCTACAATCTCAAGACAAATAAAGGCTCGGGGCTAAACATCTTAGTTTAGTAGTTGCTTCGTAAAGTAACTTTACGATAGCTTAGGATCTCGTGCAACGTTATAATACATAGTACTTACGAGATAGTAAGACCATTTTAAACGTATTTCATTTTGTACACAGTACCGCAATGGGCTCTTGGGAACGAAGGATGTATGGTCCGTGCTTTACCGGCACTGACTATCCTGTATTTGCCGGAAAGTGCTGCTGTCCAACTGACCGCCGACTGCGGACTTGGAGGCGTAAAACGAGTACAATGCACAGGCAATGTGGTAAGATTTCTAAAATATATCTCAAATCATTTAACTTCCATAATAAAAAAATAAGTCTTAGGTCTCCCTTGGCTTTTCACAGAAACGAGAAGATTTACTCAAAGATTTGTCATGTGCTGAAGAAGAAGAAATGACAAGCACTCCCAACTTAACATCTTTGAGTAACACATGGCCGGTCTCAACTGACGTAATATTTACTGATCAAGACACTACGACGACAGAGGTCACTACAGACGAAAATACTACAACTGAACACGAAGATGATATCAATCAGTCACCCACAAAAACATTCACGTCTGGTGCTCAAGATCTTAATCTTGTAGCTGAACATAAATTGTCGATTACTCCTCTAAGCGCCAATAAATTCAACCGACTTAATGTTGATTCAGGATTCATTAAAATTAATAATTTGCAAAGTAATTATATTCCAAAAATTGCTAACGGAGATAACTACGTAACAAATGAGCAACTGGAGAAAATTGAAGATGAAAAACACATGCAACATAAAATGTTGCACGAGGAAATTGCAAGACTTGGTAATCTTGAAAATATTTTTACACAACCCACAGATCATTTTATTCCTCCGTTAGTAATGGCAAAGGCTAAAATTAGTGATGATATGACTGTTTTATCTTTACAAGAAAAACATGCCCAACAATTAGCAGAACAACATTACTACAAACAAGGTGCGCAGTATGGACAAAATGATCATGTTTACCATAGTAATACTATCAAATCGACCACCGAAGATCCTCCACCAGTTCCACTGCAAAAAGAAGTTTTGATGCATGCCATAAAAAATAAAGATGGTTTGAAAAAAGACAAGATGAAATCTACTATGCCGAAAAAGTACAATGACAAACATGATGACCCTAAAAATAAAGCTCTAAAAGCGATTGAAACTAAACTAGGGCTACTCGAGAAAGTCGTGCAGTCTTCCACACAAACAACAATTGCAGTTAAACAAATAGAGACAACACCTATGACACATTTAGTTAAAATGAATGAGGATTCCGCTCTAGACCTAACCGTTTTCTTAAAAGATGAACCAGAAATCCGTGAAGAGAAAATGTTTTACACTAATTACACTGGTGATGTATCTAAATTGGAAGTGATAAATAATAGCACTATAAATAATGAGACAGAAATAAAATTAGTTGACGTAGAGGCAACTGAAGAAATAAAACATGAATATCCCAGGAAATTTGACGAGAGCACTAAAAACATAACTTTGAATCATGAAGTTATAAAAATTACTATCATTTCTGAAGGTCGATCAACAGTAACTCCAACTACATTTGAAATTACTACTAAAGTGCCGATTCTCCATGATACTACTCCTATAGATTTAGTGGCGTCACTAACTCATAAAGAAGTTGATGACTTTCATAACAAAAGTGAAATATTGTCTACAACAGAATCGGATTCTGTCACAGCAACACATCATGTCAAAACAGAACCTGGTGTGAATATTTCTAGCACCGCTGATATCTCTGCTCTTACTAAGAATACCGTAATACTGGTAACTACTGAAGATACACTGACTACAATAAAGTCGGTGCCCATAACAACTACAACAGAAGTGAATAACATTACAAGTTTCCAGAATGAACTGAAAGAGACTACGACGACCGCTGATCCAAATGTAGCTGATTTAACTCATGATATGAAGATCGACCCTTTCAGCGACGAAACACATGATGAATTTGGTTCTAATTCAACAGATTCCATAGATGATTTCCAGTCACCATTACTTTCTGGAGCTAATGAGCCAGTGCACAGACCCAATAGGTCTCGAAGACCACAACAGCCGAATCGAAATAGGTTTAATCCATTGCGCATATTAGGTTAGATATCACACTTCAATTACCATGAAAATGAATTACTAGTGATGACTGACAAAAAACCTTAACATCTAACGTAATTAGCTATAGTGGGTCACGGTCACATTATAAATTGTGATGGCACGGTGCACGTAGTTGGTTTAAATTATTATGTTTTAACATTTAGGGGTATTACCTACGGATCGGATGAAGATCATAATCACAAACTTGAACATTATGAATGTCTGTTGGGGAACGGATTTCCGTTGTAACCCTATTTAGATGAATAGTGATACCTTCGTAGTTTTAAAACTGTTTCATAGCATATTTACTCATAAAACCATTATTACTTGTAGCGCTTAATTTTGAATGTAGGTACTTAATATGTTTTAGATTAGACTCAATTACGTATCTAGTCTATAACTTAGTCAATTCATGTTTTAATAGCATAGCTATTCATCTTAATGACCTTGTTTTTATAATAACAGGTACCCATAGTTTTTCAGATTTGCCAAATTTCGAAATATTCATATTGATACATACTATAAGTACCCACTATGTACTAGCCTACGATCAAACGATGAGTAGACTGCTCTACTTATAGGCCACATTAGAACATTCGATGTACTTAAATGGTAGGTTAGCTCGTAATGGAATTATGCATAACGAAATTCACAAACCATATCATGTTAGAATAAGACTTAGTTTAGCGAAGTTTATTTTTTATTAAACTTAAGATACATAGTAAGATTATGCACAAGTGAATCAATGACAAAGTTCCGCACTACATGACACGGAATTCGATGTCATAACAAATTACTTCAATCTTGAACAACAGTCATGTAGCTGTAACTCTTTGTATTATTTTTTTGTATATGTAGTTTCCTGGATATGTAATAAGATTTTTTAATAAAATTGATAAAATAATAAAGCAAGTTTTTAATTTCAACAATTACTCCAAAAAAAACATATGAGTTCCAGACACACGTCACTGTGTATTATTTTGCCCTGACACCCAAAGTCCCAAAGATAATTAAGTTATATGATTGTCTCAAAAAAGAAACTTTGTTCATGAGTAAATCTGAGAGGCGAAAGGCTAGTCTATTAAAAGTTTTTACTTCCCCGAAGGCATTAATATGAAAGTTCTAGCTCGATATAAGACTGGGGAAAATTCGCAAGTTTCGAGACACTCAACCGCAGTCAATATTTGCGGAGCGCTTTGCCGCCACCTCACTCAACTTGCTCGCTCTTCAAGGGCCCAACTCCAACTCAATTTTCTCTTCGAGACCGCTTATCAATATTACTTATATCAACTTTGATAAAATTCTCAGGTTCGGCACAATTCAGTTTGGATATATTTTCCTTCGTCATCGGGACACAGGATAAGTTTTTCACCCCGACCTCGGTTCCCTCCCTTCCCAATCGTATTTAATCCGGCATTTCGAAATCGTATAGGTGACTTCCGAAAATGAAGAAACCCAAGTTTAATACAAGAAGGTACATGAAAACGTGATTAATTTTGAGGGATCCAAGCTCTATTCATGAGAAAGATGCTAAGATATTTTATTTAAGCAGTAATATCATTTTCCAGAATAATAAAGTTGAATTATAATACAAACTTTGTTATGAATTGGCTTTATGCTGGTCGCTTTTTGTCACCTTTTGAGACGAAATCCTACGTAAATGAATATTATAAACGATTCTATTGTTAAACTAACTGAGTTTCGTGAAACTTAGGATTTTTGCCACTATGGTAGTTAACGATTTAAAGAAAGGCTTTTGTTATATTTCATCATTTTTTTATTTAACAACTGACTATTTTCTTGATAAAGACACTTGATAGGGACATTTCTAAAAATATCCATTTATCTGGACGTAAATACCTGCCTACCTAAAACTATCAAGATTGTGTGTGTTGGATTCATAAACAGTTGATTTTTAGTTTATCAACAAATAATATATTGTAGAAAACCATTTTAATTTACTGATTTAGAAAAATATAATTTAAGATCGAACAGTGATTTATGAAATTTATTTATTCGTTTTGAACTTTCACATTTTTGTTACTCAAATGGGAAGTTGAATTGGGTACCGGTGGTAATTTGGTGCTGGTAAAGTTTTTCTCAAAACAAATAACAAACTCACTGACAAAAAGTCAGGACCATCCCTTTGAGGTTAAAATGCGGTACGCAAGGGGAGGCGTAATGCTATTAGCAGGTAATGCACGTGAAACCACACTACGTAGCGGATGAAGTACCTAAGTATGTATTCGTGTACCTGCTAATTAAAGACAAAGAGAAAGGAAGGAAGGCTATACTAAAATAACTCTTTTTTATTTCCGGGCAATCCCGTATACTTAAGACCGTTTGCATTCTAGTCCAAGTGTCAATCTGTCAAAAGTACGTAAAATTTTATTACATCTTAGGCAAAAAATTTGTTTCAATTTGTAATAAAATTAAATTTCAAATTATAATCAACTTTCCTAGAGAGAAATGTCATATATATGATAAACGAAATTAAATGAAAAATAGTGAAATTTTAAATGAAATAATAAAAAACAAAGTGAGATTTTATTAATTATTTTATTATTCATATTCTTAACATTTATTTGCATTCCACAATGTTTACGAGATCTTAACAAAATGCTTAAAGATACGCACAATCATGGACTCTGTAGGGCATAGCAAAATTGAATATAACAATGTAGAACAATTACAATCAAATTAAGAAATAATAAAAAAAAGCAAAATAGTATTTAACTTATAAACATTATTAGGTACAATAATATCAATAAACGAGATCAGTTCTTTCATTCTCAATAGAATGATTTAAAACAACGCACACATGAATACAAGTAAAGCTATGGAACAAATACTAAGTAATTAGCATAACAGGGTCTTTCGCGTTAGTTGTAATATTAATGACACTCAATTGCCACTAACTGTGAGTCTGACAGCTTGCTCGAACAAAGGGTTGAGGAGAAACAACCGTCAACTAGTCATTAACTATAACAAAGGTCAGCTTTTCATAGTTTGTGGCAGAAGTGTGCGTCCGTTGGCTGCCCTGGCTCATGCATTGAGCTACAATATACTAATACTAATACATTAATACATTGATAATAATGTACTAATTCATTGATATAATTATGTTTAAGTAAAAATCATCTTTAAGTAGTAGTAGGCCATTTAAAGTAACATTTGGGATTGTATTTGTCTATTATATATGTAGGACTATTGATAATACAATATTGTTATTAAAGAATATCCATTTTTTCTTAAGTTTAATCGATTTTCGTTTATAATTTTGTTATTTTTGGTTCAACGACAAAGTTACTTCCCCAAAATTGTAGAGAACTTTTGTTGCAACGAATAAATTTTCTTTTAGGATCTTTTTGAGTGTTAAAAAATCAATATTTGTGCATACGACAAAAGCGTAACGCGAATAGGTGCATATAATTTTACCAGTGACAAGCAATATATTTTTAGTTTTCGTGTTTGTGTTATCGCCCGAGTGATGTCAAACAAGCCAATATTGTATACTTGACATTGATGGTCCAAAATAGAAAATACAAAGTAGTCAGTGTACGTATAAAGTTATGTTACAAAATACATCACGCCTGTATTCCATCAAACGGTCATAAATCCAGGTTCTGGCCACTGAGAAACGGATAAAATTGAAAACTGAGAAATTCCTAAAAGGAAATCCTAATATTACTAGAAAGTAGAAAACCAAACTACGCTGTCTCTTATTGGGTTAATTTCTCATAAAGGCTTATTAATACAAGAATAGATACATTTCGAACATAGTTACCAGTTCCAGGAAAATCTTAAAAGGTGCTTTTATATCGTTGTCAACGGATACAGATTCCAAGGAAAAATGAGTCAGGAAATGAATATGAGAATGTTAAAACGAAAACAATCTCTTACGGGTGTTGTTAGACTTAGTGGGTGGGGTAGCTTATACTTTTTATTGGTCCCGCCCACTCCCAGGAAGTTTGACGTACCTACACTACTCTATTTAATTGTTTGAACTCATTATAGAGTAATGGGCTGTGAGCACACTCAAGCAATAACTAATTTATTAAAAGGTAAACCTAGTTACTGATAATGGAAATTGTTACTAAGAGAAAAACACTTTCACGGGATAAGGAAAGAAATTGAAAACACTATCATTTTAATAGTAAAAAAACGTGGGATCATAAGATTTGTATCTCTTAAACTGCATTATTTAAATTTAGAACATTACAGTTACATTTTTGCGTGATACACGGTCTGTATTCGTTCGCTAGGCACGTTTACATCGTACGAAAAAAGCATGGAAAATACTCGTACTTACAGCTCATGTCGAAAATACACCTAAGATACTTACTTACTCAGTTTTTCAACAAAACAGTCTACCCGCTTTATGTTTTTCTTTTTCGTAAGCATCAGATTAATTACTCCAAAACTCTATACTTAAAACAACAGAGGCTTAGAGGCCCTCATTCTTAATAAGTCTGTTTTTCATTCTGCTAAAAATACAACAAAATCCAAGAAGTGGTATTGTATTTCAAAACCCTTACAAAAGTAGACTTTTACTTTTGTTCAGCCATTGTTACATAAAAATCAACTCTCGAAAGTAATATAAAGGGAAACCTTGCGATGTTAGTAGAAATAACATTTACAAGGAAAAGGATTCATTGTATTTTTAAGAGGAGGTATTCCCCGAATCTTCATCCGTTACATTTTTATCGGGACAGGTGATTTGCACGTTTTGTACCGCGTAAACAGAAAAAGGTTCACATTTGGTGAGACCCAAATGCTGCGGGATGTCGCTCTGTTGCTTACCAAAATATAGGAGGTAGGTGTAGGTACAGAGGTCACACGCTCCTCGAGCCGTCTCATCCATTATTCTGAGTTATCGGTCGTCCTACCATCGGCGTCCAACTCGATTCTCATAATGGAGATTAAGTGTTTATTGACATTTCCTGATCCCCTGTGGCTTCTGAAATCTTGTACTTTACTATGAAATATTTTTTCAGGCCTTCTAAGCTGGAGCGACATTTTTACTTTAATTTTAATGATTATGGAAATGAAATTGCTTTTACGTAACTTCATTTGGTGTAATTTTAATTTTAATCGTATTTTTAAATAGCTGTTGGGGATGTGGAAATATTAAGGAGGTTTTGAATCTTGCTCTGTGTAAGTAAACATCGTGAACGTAATTGTCCCACAGTGGTGGTGATACAGGGTCGATTCAGCGGCGGTTGGAAGCGCACATTATGTAAATGGGTGCGATTACCTGGCAGCCGGCCTACCTCGGTGATCCCGGGCCGTGTTAAGCACAAATCACTTTGCGTTAGCTCTCCAGAGGATTACCTAAGCCAACATTGTTACTGGATTAATCCTAAGGTAAATACCGGAGCGTCCGAGGTACGTACTACGGTACCCGTAAACAGTTTGATTAAATGGTTATCTCAATCAAGGTATTTAATTTTGTAAAGTCACTTGGCAATAAGATTCTGCAAAAGGTATTCTGGCTTCCTGGCGTTTTAATATATATATTTGCATCGAATTGATTAAGTAAATTGTTGAAATACAGACAATTATTTAAGCGCTCATCAGGAATAATTTTCTAGAAAATTATCAAGTTTAATAAGATTGAAGTGTTTTTTTTTTTGAAGCTATGTATATGTTTGCTTAGATAAGCATTTTATGGAAAACGATAGCACACCACTATTATTGTGACACATAACTACATTGTTAATAACAAGCCACCACAAAGAGCATATTGAAATAAAAACAAGTATCTTACTAATTTTACTAATATTATAAACGTGAAAGTTTTTGGATGGATGGATGTTTGTTAGTCTTTAACACAAAAACTACAGAGTGGATTGGGATAAATTTAGTATACAGGTAATTTATAACCTAGATTAACACATAGGATAGTTTTTATCCCGATTATATCTTCCCGTGGGATATTTTTCGAGTTATAGCGGGCGAAGCTCTTAAACGACCTCTTATTCAAACAATTAATTATATTCTTACTGCACTAAAGAAGTAAACAAATAAGCATATTTTTAAGACACTTAATTAAATAAGAAAATAATTGATATTCATATGTAAAATAAAAATAGATATTAATAATATTAATAGATATTATTAGATACTAATAATAATGTAATAATAATAATAGATATTAATAGAATAAGTTAATAAATGGAAATATAAAATACTTAATAGGATACAAAACATTATAAACTTTTTTTTTAGTTCTTAGTATAAACCGAAAATAATAAAGCGCTCTGCCTCTCTACATATTTACAAAATTTGCTGTGCCCGACCGGCTCTATGGATTTAACGATTTGATTTGATTTGATTTAGAAGCCGCTGGCAAGAGCTAGTGCTAATATATTTTTTTAACACACAGTTCAAAAGTAAAGCAAAAGTGAAGTTAGCTTTCAATCCATAGCATAAGTATAAGATGACGGCTCAGTACGCCATCACTGCATTACGTTTATGAGAAACGTGAGATTTTGACAGAATAAACGATGATAAGACATTCAAATGAATTATTAGTACAAAATAATCTTTATTTTAGAAGTGATTTTCAAAAGATCTTGTAGATAGGCGCACCCCTAACCCTCTAGAGTCTCGGACGTGGCAGGGAGCATCCACCTGTGTCATGTAGGTAGGCACGCCTGCCAAGCGAAGTGACTATGACATTATCCCCTAGGATCATTCGCTCAGGTTGTCTGTGCCCTCGGTGTGTAGCGTATAGCGCTTGTATTCTAAGTTCCGTATGCCATTTATTCATTCTACATATATCATACGTGGTTAATAGAACACATAAAAGGTAAATTTATATTTTGAATTTCGTCATTAAAAAACTTAACGGAAGCAAAATTTTAAAGAATCTAATAATGCCACTAAAATTGGTATACCAATTAGTATCATAACACCAAGCCCGTAATCCCCAATAGCTTAGGCAGAGGTGTACTAGGAATACACCCATATTTCAGTTTAAGTTCCCTGTAATCGGGGGGGAGCCTATTGCCACCAATCGGGCTCAAATCCAGACTTCGGGCTACTGAGAAACTCCTGATGGAAGTGCTCCCATACACAGCAGCAGCGCTTGTGACGGCTAGACCAAAGAGGCAGTCAACATACAATACAAATGTCTGAATGTGTGTTTCTCCTCTTATCCAGTAGCACCAGTAACTGCATAATTTTATTATGCTGTTGAAGATATTAAACTTTATGTCATCTATGGTGTTCATATTCAAACGATTCAAAAGTTAACGTCACACGTGACACTCTCTCCGATTTTCTCCGTCACCGCCGTAAGACGTACTTTATTCTTTCCTAATTTTCTTTACAAATAAATCCTGGTATATTCAAGTTAATCTAGTTTATTTTATGCTCATATCTCTTCGCATGCTTGCCTTCTCACTTAGTAGACGATCGGCTTAAACATTATTACGAAAATAAAGCTATCCGCTGACGTCTCTACAAGATAAAACACTTAAGACTTCATTGCAAGTTTCAATATCGAGTTTCATAAGTAACCCATTTAGTGGCACATGTGCACTGGAAAACGAACTAAATAAAGACGCGTAGACATGAACTTGCATCATCCGCTTTCAATTCAGTCAGGCTATATTGAAAATACAAAATCAATCAACATGGGGCTTTGCGAGTTCCGCTCGCTCAGCTCGGGCTCGGAGCATGCATGCCGCGGCGAGCCCCACTCGAGAATTTATCGAGTTGTGGAATGCATCGAGTAAGTGGCCCAATAATTGGGTTGGCGTTCCGGAGCGAGCGGCGCGGTGCGGTGCGCGGCGGTGCGGCGTATCGAGACGATATCGATGTCGCTCTTATTCATGCTCACACGAGTTTTTCAGACACTATCCGAATTAGATTTTTAATTAATTACTTTGGTGTTTTAGTTCGCTGATAGGTACAGTAGGCCGCACGCCAGTAGAACAAAGCCAGTTTACAGTTACAGTTTACGTAATTCGGAGCTCTAATACTGTCTAGTACTGTACTCTATTCTACTGTATTTAAAGAGCGATGTACCTTGGATTGTCGGAGTTGTTCTCCTATAGCTAAAAGTGAGATAACTGATGGTTTACACTATCAAGTATTGAAAGTATTCTAAAACTAAATTGTACCTACCGCATAAAGATTGCTGGAATTTGGTTATATAAAGTTAAACTATTAATCTATTTTCAACATAATTCTAGTCAATAAATTAAATCCATTAAACAAAAATCTCAAGAACTTTGAATAAACGGAAAGTTAACCCAATTTATTACAGTACTTAGTGATTGTTTTCTGTTCCTTCCAGCTTTATTTTCTGAACTTTTCAAAATTGAAATACTAATAAAATACGAACCCAGTCTGACGGAAATTAAAAATAAAAGGAGCGAAGATTTAATTAAAGAAGAGTTCCAGTTTTCAGTGGCAATATCATTATAAAGGCGTTTCATGGTTCGACACAAAGAATAATCATTGGAAACATTTAATTCATTGTATTCTGTTATAAATAAGTAATTCATTAAATTCAATGTTTTGTTTCAGACGTTTTCAAAGTAACTTGACACGCCATTGAAATATTTACGGTTCCATTTTGTTTGTACAACGTGCCCACCTGTATAATTGAGAAATATTTATATTTTGACGCTTAATGGTTCTCCGTTAATAACTTTCTTTACAAAAACCTTGAAAACGGTTAAAGTATTAAGACGACAACAAAGCCTTTTCAGTGAAAAGCGTCGTTGAAAATATATTACGGGTGAAAAAACACCTAATAATCTCTATTTATTAAAACCAGCGGCGGCTTGAATGACGGCTTTCACAAATCCATTTCCTTTGCTCCCAGACTCTTTGTCATTTCGTCAACTTCGATTATTTGGACGACAATACTCTCTTATTTGTACCTTTGTGCCATAATCTTTGTGCCGCAATCTTTGTGCCAAAGATTTGACGAACCTCTTAAATAACAAAACGCTGCCAAAATGTATAAACAGTCGATGGATGATAAAAAAATACTGATTGAATATTCTTCGTACGTAAAGGACAAAGTGTTTAATGTACAAAATGTTTTGTAAATTTCCGCTTTTCGCAGTCATTCTTCTTTCAGCTTATTTTCTTTTAAATAATTACGTAATCGTTTCCGCGTATGTACAGGAAACAAGAAAATGTATATAGTTTTTAATTCAGCATTCTATTGCTGATTTTAAAAATTAAGCAAGTAGTTCTCAAGAAATATTGCTATTTTTATTCAAACAAGAACCAACAAATCAAAAACTTTACTTAAAATTTTGGCGTTATTCAGTCGAATAAGAACAGAAATAGGCAGTTAAAATATAGATCCGTGTTCAAGGACCCTCGTCAAGTACTATCTATCTGTCTGTCGGTTCGTCAGGAAAACGCCGTGGTCTTTGAACTCTTTGGTAATTATTTATCGCCGTGAGCACTCCAATTGTTGGCATTTTGAACGCTTGTTAAAACGGAACTTTCATTATTTCTGTTGAGTTCCTGAAAATCGACAAGTTGTTTTGATTAAAATTATAATTTGGTTCGGTAAAGGCAAAATTGTGGGAAATATTGTTTTAGTATAATCTAATTATATATTTACAAATACATCTACAATTATAGGTACTGTAGGAGTAGGAGTCTACTGAAGTAACCAAAACATCGAAATATCCTGGCTGTTGGGAACAGTCATAATGGACATAATTATCCAATTGACTCACGCCATTGAATCGAGTACCTAATGCGGACATCCATATTCGCATTTCTGACAACGCCTTAGTCCTTCAATCTTTTGATAAAAGCCGGGAGTCGCAGGATACTTGCGCAATCCCTCAACAGATTACTTCTGCAATCACTGCTTGTTCAACAAACACCTCTAAACAATAGACAAAACAGACAATTCTAGAGGTAGCACCTAGAGTACACAGACACCTAGAGTACAGAGTCACTGAAGTACGGAAGAGGACTCTCGGATCACCGAAATCCCTTGTCTTCTCCGTGTCCGTTGATCTCAGTTTGGAAATTTTAACCTGTTTTAAGAGGGAAGTCAGCTGGTTGGAGTAACCACAGTTCGGCCATCATGGCTCACGCACAATGATCCAATTTAGGACTGAGTGCGGAAACCAAAACCTTGATGAAAAAAATATAATAACATAATATAACATCACGCCTGTAATCTGCGAAGGGCTAGGCAGAGGTGTAACCCGGTACTAACACCATCATTTCGCCAGTTATGTTTAAGTCCCATGTAATAGGGGCGAGCCTATTGCCATCATTAGGGCCAAATTCCGGGTAGCTACTGGGAAATCCCAAAAAATATAATGTAGTAGGTACAATAAAGGTGTTTTTAACTGCTGACATAAAACACACTGACTGATAATTATATCAAACAATGTAAAATAAAATAAAGTAAAAAATTATTAAGAGTTAAATATTGTACTTTTTAAATCCTTTACATAGCCTTCTCATTAAAAGTAGCCTAAAGGTGAAGCAGTTTTATCTATACTATACTATAATAATATTATAAAGAGGTAAAATTTGTTTGTAAGTTTGTATGTAGGGGGTAATCTTCAGAACTAATGATCCAATTTTAAACATTATTGCACTGGTGGAAAGCTACACTATTCCCGGATGACATAGGCTACTTTTTATCCCTGTAATCCCACGGGAACAGGACTACGCGAGTGAAACCGCGTGACGTCTGCTAGTCTAGTCTAGTCTAGTCTAGTATCTAGTCCAGTAATATTATAAAGCGGTAAAATTTGTTTGTAAGTTTGTATGTAGGAGGTAATCTTTGGAACTAATGATCCATTTTTAAAAATTATTGCACTGGTGGAAAAGCTACACTATTCCTGGATGACATAGGCTAATTTATTTTTATCCCTGTAATCCCACGTGCTAGTTATCTATATATTCAGTTAATGACGTGTGCTCTCGCAACTCGAGCTGACATGACAGCGAGTCGCACGAAAAACTTTCTACATTCACTTGGAAACACAGCGATTACAACTTTTAGATTGATGAAACCCCGTATTCTAATGTATTTCTTTTCTCAACCTTTTCAAGGCGTAAAAGGGTACTTTTCTAATTAAGAGACTAACTTAATTTTTAGCAAGCAACTCGCACTTTATCTCTCTTTTATATCTTAATTATTTATTATCTGGGGGAGCTGTATCTTTTGTTTTAAAAATGTGTTTGTCCTTTTCTACGGTTATCTGACGTCATATTTATTATTGTTGAATGAGATATTAAAACATCAGTGGTCATGTAGAGTACTGATAACATTAATTACGACCGAGATACGGCGGTGCGCATAAATTCATGTAATGGCATGCAAATTTTATCGCCTAACAGTTGTACGAATGTAACCACAGTGCCACAGGCTCTCGTTAATGAAAACCAAAAATTTATTCGCTTCAGCATCAATTGTTTGGCGTAATTTATGAATAATTTTATTAATTAATTTAAAATTACTTTAATCAAATCACAGACTGCATCCATACAGGGAGGAAGGGACATAGACCCCATCCGGCCACCATGAGTTCTCTAAATCATCCTTTTCATAACACAGGAGAATATCGGTTCTTTATTAACTAAAATATAAATATTCCACGTATATTAGATAGGTTTAGGCACTAGATCTCTATGTTGGTTATGCAAGCTATTCAAATAAAAGTTATAGCACTAAAACTGCTAAAATAATAATATGTGTACGAAAATCTATTAAACTACGAGCGGAAAATTCGCGCTCAAAATATTACCCTCCCCTGTTGGAAACAAGCAAAAAATAGTGTGGAAGCTGTGGAAATTACTTGAAACCACTCCGCTTGTTATACTGCTAATTGGAATAGAACTAGCTTAATTTATTTCTTAAAACTAGAAAAGAAAACTTTAGTGTTTAATAGGTGAAAAAATATTTAGAAGGCAGCTCCCCTATTACGTAATACAGCCAGAATCCAAATAATTTTGAAGGAAATTCCTAATACATGATTCAAATATTAAAAAAATCGTTCGTTAGCAACAGACGCAGATACCGTAATTACTGATTCTGAAAATTATGGCATTGCTTTTGAAAAGTCGGCAAACGTCAGCAACCACTCCCATCCCATAAATCGATAGGCAACTCGTAATTAACATCTACATTTTGTAAGTTGGAAAAATGTGACTAGGGTAAGACTTGTCAAAGCATAATGCGTCGGAAATTCGTAGTTATAACTTAAATCAACGCCTCGTGTTGATGGTAAGTATAATAAGTTTCTGCCTTTAATAATTGTAAAGAGAACCCGTAAAATATTCCACGGATCAATAGAAAAGCTGAAAACTTTGTACCTACAGAACATGTTCACTTCTTAGAGTAAGAATGCATTTTCTGAGAAAAATATAGTTCAAATGATAAAAAGAGCATACTTTTCTCTGAACTTATTAATTAAAAATACTAAGGTAAGTTCAAACGTTGACTCATATTTATGCACCTTGTAATTAGTTAATTCAGTTGACTGCACGTTAGTTGTTACTATAATTGTAAGCAAGACTTGTGTTCTAATAGATATCTATCTACATCAAAATCAAAATCAAAAGTCATTTATTCAAATTAGGCTGAGGATCAGCACTTTTTGAACGTCGAAATAACATAAGACAGTCCCCCAAAAAGCCCACCCTTCGCCACTTCCTAGTGTTTTTGCTGGGAAGAAGAAGTGGCGGAACAAACTCCCCAGCAACACATCTGTCTGATAAGTTAGAAGAACTTGAATTTACACAGTACAATTAGTTATAATTACAAAATAATTAAAATAAGTTATTCACTACATATTAGCTACTACGCTAGGCCAGTTTTGGTTTAAAACTTTGCCACCTAAGTGCGGTCGTTTTGCCACGAAACTATTTACAACTTCTACATAAAGCTCAGCATGACCTCTTCATGAACTTCTTTTAAGCATCGTTAGTTTAGTATAAAAGAACCTACCCCGAAATAGTAACATCAAATGTTTTAGCTCAAATTAACCTATTTAAAGAGAGTGGTAATAAGAGTTATCAGTTCTTATAAGCTAGCCAAAAATTGCTCTCTTAGCTCTTCGACTTATTAGGCGGGTAAAGAAAATTCGCAGCGTACAGAGGGAAATAGTTTATTGAAGAACTAAACATTTAGTTCGACTAAATAAAATAATTAAATAACCGATAAATCATTCTGATTATTGGTCAGCCAAATAAATGAGAAATAAACTAAATACTTACTTAGATCGGATAAACGGCGAGGGAAGCAGGGTTTCCGAAGTATAAATAACTATTGTTACCTACTAATAATAATATTATTTTGTTCCAAAGTAAAACCCCTACGGAGCGTGGAATAAATTAAAGTGTCGTAAGTACTTCTTGCCTCAAGCAACTGTCAAACTTACGCCAACTTTAATAGTTAGAAAGGTTTCATAAGTTGGAAATGTGTTTACGTACTCATCAATCAAGTTGCAATGAGTTTCTTTGTAGTTGTTTTTTTGTTGTTGAATAAGAAATAAATATATCAATTCTACCTATATTACAAAGTCAAAGAAGTTGGTGGAAGGTACCTCTACCACCCACTTCTTTGATTTTGATTGGCGAAGCCTGTGGGCAGAACCATAAATTATCTCAAGGAAAAAGCACATGTAGAATGTTTCAAAAATCTAGTTAAAGTTGGCCACATTCATGGGTATATAAAAGATTATCCTGTATAATATTTAATGCTTTTGCAGGATTGTAAAAAACTACATTGCAAAGCAGTTTGGCGTAATAACACAATGATATGTTGTTGTACGTTATTATAGCAATAATAAATTAGAAAAAAGGTTTGTTAATATCGCTGACCTACCTATCATAAGTTACAAAGCGGGACATACAGCAACTTATGAGTTCCGATAACTTAAAAAAAAGATAAAAGTAAAGTCTTTTCACACAATACAAACCCTTCAACTGACACATGTCATCATAAAGAAAGAAATAAAAACGAGAACATAAACTCGTATTCCGCAACTGGCAGCTTTGACTTCCACCAACCCTCGAATGACCTAAATTGGATGATTTCAACTTTGAAAAGCTGAAAGGAGGTAAGGCAAGTTGACATTTTCTTAAGCTGAGTAATGACGACAATTTATCTCGGGTTTAGTCTGCGCGCTTTTGCTTCACGGCTCACCTGTCACGGTGAAAGCGTGTACGCTAGTGCGCCCTCTACTTTATACTCGATTGAATTAAGAGGATAATTAATTTTGATGACAACATGAGTACCTACCTTTATAATCTCATCAACTTAGGTGGTCATTAGTGCTTAAGTGTCAGTCTCTCGGCTTGCCTGGGCAATACATACATGTACTACATTGTACAAACAACAATAGTGTTCTTAGGTGTATATTAATGACAGAACGCGAAACTTCTAACATTATCATGCTAACATGGAAATGGATATTTTTGACAAATATAGGTTCATCTAATTCTCTGTCGGGTTGGGTACACATACTACACATTCCTTCCCGCCATATCAACATAACTATGAATGAACCTTTTGAAATTCGATTTTACGTGAAGGTACGTACGTAAGTGGTAGGCTGTATATGAATTAATTCACGTACCTTTTAGGCTGACTGACGTCCCGGGCACCGAAACGAGCGGGTTTACGCCGGAATTACAACTATGATTATTTTATTAACTTGTCCCTACCTTAATACGGGAATGGCTTTTATATCAGTGTTAACCGCAATAAAGTAATAACACGAGTACTTATGGGGATAGTGAGGAAAAGCTTTATACCCACGACCGTTTGTTCTTCGTTAATGATTTTTCCGATAAGTGTGCTGTAGTAAATGCACAATTAGACGGTAATTAATTAGGGAATGAGGGGTGGTGTGGTTGTTTTAATGGCCCACCTCTAACTCCAGCAGATTCAGGAGCGTGTTTAGTCGTTGCGAGCAATTTAGCGGAGCACTTAGCTCGCGCCACTCCGTCACGCCACGTTAACGCCACCCGATGCCCTCTGTACCGTGAACATGAATATTGTATAGCACTATCTACAAGTATATCACGTATGCATTGAGAAGTACCAAACTGCTCACTAAGACGGCGAGTCCCAAAGGCATTCATGCATTACTGACGGAGGCTAAGACATCAATGTGGCCTTGGAGTTGCGAATTTGAATATTTAGGCTGCAGGGTTTCAATCAAGTTTAGCAAGTTTACCCACAAGTAGATGTGCCCATAATAATGTTGTGTTCAAATTTGGGCAGATATGACCATGTACACT
This sequence comes from Euplexia lucipara, assembly GCA_921972225.1. Lineage (NCBI taxonomy): Eukaryota > Metazoa > Arthropoda > Insecta > Lepidoptera > Noctuidae > Euplexia > Euplexia lucipara. The sequence continues at coordinate 17,652,939 of OV179146.1, forward strand.
TTGGTACAAGAGACTGATAGGAAAAATAAGAGTAAGGTAGACTGCTTTATATATGTATTTACTGCTTGTCGCAAATATGAACAACTTTAAAATTAAAAATACAACTATCTAGTAGCAATTAGATTTAAATTAATGAGGCAAGCACGATTAGTAACACTCATCATAATACCAGTCTATTACTGTCCCACTGGAGGGCAAATGTCTCTTCTCATACAATTATTAAGATACAAACACTTATCACTTTGGCATATTGGCGAAATCAGTCTGGATTTCCTCATGATGTTTTTCTTTACTTTTCTTAAAATATGAATGGAAAAAGTCACGTTGGCACTTGCCTGAATTTGAACCATAGACGATTAAATCTTAAAAAATTGATAAAGCGAGTATTTTAAAGTTATATAAGTTAGCTAGCTAGGTTAGTTTAGTTTTGCATCCTTTTTTGCATGTTGACGTTTAGTTAACATCAAAAATTCGTACTAGATTCCGATAGACCGAAATTTCTGCTTTCTAACACACGCACTTCAGCATAGATGACAACGCAAGTGCACTACATTTACTTAATTTATTTACCTTGTTAGTCTGATGTTGAAAAGTGCCTTTTACAGGTCAATTGAAATAAATGATTTGACTTTGACTTTGACTTTCATTACGAAATTTTAACGAATGAATAAATGTCAACAGCCTAGCCTGTGACTGTAGCCCGATACAGTGTGAACGGTCTATAATTCGATTAAAATTTGAACTCCATGAGAGTGAAGTAAAATAAGCTGGTTATCGATATATTAAGTGCTGCCACCGCGTAGTGTAACTGACTACCTGTCTATAACTACGTAAACCGCGGTATTGGTAAACCGGAAATATGTTTACCTCGGCTGGATCATCGCTAGGATTTAATTTTGACGGGTAGTAGCAGAATTTTGTAAATATTAAATGTTTAAAGTGTCATCTGCTAGTACTACAACCATGCAAATACTAAGTACCTACCTTATGCAGATTTTAATTAACCGTTTGCATTTAAGACCTACAGTCCTACATTAAGTTCAACTGTAGTTATATCAATTGAAGATTGACATTATCTATTATTTTTTTTACGCACTTTTAATGAATTCACTTTTGACATTGGCAGAATGGCTTAGTAGGCGACTCGACCGCAGAGTCTCGCCCGATCCGGCCGAGACAGGAATTTCATTATTATTAATATTTTTGAGTGGTGTTTCGGACTATACTTTTATAAGCAAATTTTGTACAGTCTAGTAGACATCGGCTTTGTTTGCCATATTTAAAAAATAGAATAGAATAGAATGGTTTGCATTACCAATGGTTTGTTTGTTTATGTGAGTGTAAATGCTCTCACGGCTCAGCCGAAATTCCTAGTCGCAGAGATGCACAGTAATATAATAAATTATGTATATATACCTATTTTAATGGTATTAGGCGTCTTCTGAATGCATTGGCTTATTTATAAATAAGCCTATGCATTAAGAAGACGCAAAATACCATAAAAAAGAAGAAAATGTATCCTCTATTTGCCTAAATCCAAGAAGAAGAGTGAAAATTATCGCTCGTTGCACTCGTTTTTCATAGGTAGGTAAGTATCTACTTTTTTAATTTTATAGCTCATAACTTTGTCTACAAAATTAGCCTTGTTTATGTATGAATGGTAAAATACAACCCACCTCATTATATGAGGCTAATTGCTAAAATCCTAAAGCTTTCAATATAAAACCCCAAGAAAATTTTCTGCCCGGCGCTAATAATAATAATAATAAATTCTAATATTATTCTAATAGACCCTGTTCCCGATACCGGTGGGCTACTATTTTTTATATTTTTAAATGTTTTTTTTTATATATAAATATTTAAAAATGTATTGAATAAGAAAAGAAACTGAATACACGAGATAAATAATAATAATAATATAATTATTTATTTCAGATGCAATGTTGATGATGTTGTTGTTGTTGTTGATGTTGTTGTTGTTGTTGTTGTGGTTAATGTTGTGTGGCAATAATTTATAATAAAAGAATACTTATATGTCAAGATAACTTAGATAGTCAGTTTTATTTTATTTTGCTTTGGACAAAGTTGCTCTGTGTAAAAAGAAGTATACATTTTTTTTAAATACCAGACAGTTTATTAATCTTAATATCATCATTTAGGTGTCTTTAAGGCCAGAGTGAATAGGCTCTTAATAAACTAGTGCGCTTCACCATCACCATTGCATCACTGCTTACCATCAGGTGGGATTGCAGTCAAGCACTGGTTTATAATATTAAAAAAAACATACCTACCTAACACCGGGCCTTTATTCCACGAAGGTTTAAGTTGTAGTTTGACCCTATAGGACACCCACATTTTGCCAGTTTTTAAGAGAGTTTAACAATATCAATTTAATTTAATTAAAAATAGAAGGACCTCATACACCAAACCTGATTTTTCGGCTTTTTATTCGCCCTTAACAGTTGCTGTATCTGTAATAAGTATTGTAAGATGGTTTGATACCCTTCGTGTAAGAATTTGACTGGCACTTGACCAGTTTTTAGATAATTATATTTGAGTGGCCTCCTCTTCTTAACGAACTTCCACTACACTAGATAATCAAATTGGAAATTCCTCTTGACATGAGCCTCGCAGCGTCAACTAGGAAGTACTTGAATCACGTAGCTTAATTGACTCTCCAATATCAAGACGTGTGTAGTCAAGCGCCATGTTTACCGGATCGGGAATTCCGAACCAATAATCCAATGGATTATAATTCCCGAAAATTCGATAGCGAAATGATAAGCCAGTAATATCTTGGCGTAATACATTTTAGTCATAAGACGCGTGACGCGTTCCAATAAACTATACTGGCAGTAAGGCGTGTTTACTCGGGCAGGGCTGGTGTTTGCGCCCTCGACTCCCACAAATATTGACGCAAACACCGACTTATGCGTCAGAATCAGAATCAACTGCGCGTTACCAATGTCATAAAGTAATAGAATATAGTGGTAGGTTATAGCTTATTTGCTCATCCAATAAATTTCCTGTTTTAGTATAAAAGTATATTATGTTCCAGCTTTCTCTTACTAACAAATCCCGTAGTTTCGGGTTATACAAGGCTACTCTGATGGCGCCTGTTATCGGGCTCGCAAAATGTTCCCTACCTTTACTGTGTTTGGTGTTTTGTGCCCCTAACCCAAAACTTAAACAAGCGTAAAAAGGCTAACATTTTGCGTTAACAACTGCAAACTTTTAGGGGAACGATTGCAGTTTTGCATAGCCTTTGACGCAAGTTGTAGCCCGTATTACTCGTATCCACGTAGGTGACTGCCAAGTACCTACTGCCTTCACCATAAACCCGAGTTGGTTCCAGCAAAGAACCGACTAGCTTATTTCAAATACGACAACTTTCATACTGCATTTATTTTTATTGCTCGGATTTCCGTGTTTGAAGTCTGAATGGGTAGCGGTATGTCTATTTAAAGCGTTTGCGGCCATAAAAACTCATAGAGGAGAGTTTGAACGACCCACTTGCAGTTAAGGGGGAGGTGGAGGGTGCGGGACATTCCGCGGTGTATGTGTTTGCCGTTGAAATTCAGCCATTTCTCCATGTAAACACGGTCCGTCCGTCCGCCACCAACAAGCCGTCTCCGAGCCGCAGCTGGCTGTGCTCGTACAGAACAGATAAACAAAAATGTTTTATAAAATTCTAAAAACAATTTCGAGTGCGCCAGCTAAAGTTAAATTTGAATTTGTACAGCTTATCGTCGGAGTTTAACCGTTCAAATTTTTTATTAGTGGTTTATTTATCTAATTTTTAAGCATTGGTGATATGGCTTGTAATGTACTACATCAATTATGCATTTATAAGTATCGTTTGAGACGTTATAGAACGCCGGTATTCTGGAAATATTGTTATCACAGCGCAAATTATTGGAATAAAAACGAATTAACACATGCTTGTTATAAAACATACAGAGTGGAACAGGTTTACGCTACGCCAAATATTTGAATGAGTACCGTTCGCTGTACACCCAGACAGAGGGCGTCAAGACGGAAAAATCCTCGTCTCCACACGCTCCGAATGCATCCCATTTCCTCATCTGTAAAACGAATACACCGCTTTTCTTTTTTTGAACGAATATGTATGTTTGCTAAAGTGTGACCAGAGAAGAGAAAATTTTACTTTCATTGCCATATTTTAATATTCCACTATAAACTGTTTATACATTACTCAATTATAATTCATAACAACTGGCAACAATATCGGGTCATTTAAATGGCGCGGTAAATGTATTCACAAAATGAGCTTCTCAAGTTTCCATTATCGCCCGCTAATGAGATTAAAATTCGATTACACGGCTTACGAAATTATATTTGCCGACAATGTTTTACCCTCGTCACAATGCTTAAGGGAGATCAGAGATATTCAGCCAACCTTATCTTTGGAAAATATAGGGATAAGTTGTATGTGGCGTTGGAACGAGGAGGATTGATAAAGAGGAATAAATTCGTCAAAGGCCCGAGTTTGGCAAATAAATAAAGCGAGATTGTGGCCTATGAAATGTTTTCTGCCTAATGGTCCATTGCTGTATCACCTACATGTGTGAAGATTTTTACACAGTCTCAACAACCAATCAGCTATCCAATCAATTTTCCTAGATCTAGTAAACAACTAGGAATGTGTCGGGGGAATTGAATGTCCTTTGTTGTCGCAATATTCGGAGTAACTAACATCAATATAGATATTAATATGTCACAACTAGCTGGGTCCATGTGGACATACTCTACAATAAGGACTAAAAGAGAATTCACGAATAGAAAATGTACACTTGGGAGCAAATAAATCGATCCATTTGCTTTTCCACGTACCTATACGGGTTATTATTTTTAATGTAATAAAACCATCGATTTGAAACATATATAAAAGTTCGTTAAATAACCTTTACAATGAGACTACTCTCATTTAAAAGGCTATGTATTAAATAAACTTTTAGACTTTATAAGGTTAAATTGTTGTTTCATATTAGGTACTTACTACAAATATTGAACATTATACACGTGAAAAGGAAGTGACTAGATTTAATTGCTTCCAAGTGTAAATAATCACTTTACGTTTTATAAAATGTATGAAGGAACGCTGTAGATGTCAGTTAAGGTAAGGCTTAACACAATTTACTTAATAGCCTTTTAATGTAACATCGAGTTAATACTAAAAGCGACAATATTAAAAGCTATTTAGAAATGTTCTTCTCAGTATTAATATGAAAGCATTTATAATAATGAAACGGTTTGAATTAAAGTATTAAGACATATACTTTTAATGTCAACCTGAGTTCCTGCCATCAATGCTTGGTGTACTTAAATGTTACGTAAGTAATCAAATGAATTTTGAATCTAAAATACAATGTCCTGTTGGGTTTTGATTTAAGTTTATGAAGCAAGCCCATTAAGTATTACGTACTCATCGCCGCAGTTAAGGCCTTTAAATAAATATTGCGAACAAGTGCCTATTTTCAATTTTACCGTTGTTCATTTTTGGTTCGTTGGCATAGTTTATTACAATGTATAAGTTTTAAGTCCTAAGTTAACTCGCGTCCGCAATTTGTAACAACTGACAAATGTTTGAGTTCAAATTGACATTTGATCAGATGACATTTAAGGCTAAACTTAACTTATAAAGTTGAATAAAATTGATGATTGTAATACTTAGTTATACTTCGGTAAACAGATAGACATATAAATATGTGAAGCCACATAAATCATTCAACATAATGATATGACGTTGACTTATGTTTGCAGCTACGAAAACTTGTCTGAAATACAAACATGTATTTAGTCATAAAACGAATGTGAATAATCATTTAGTGACAACAGCCCTCATTTGTCAACCAACACAATAAATTATAATGGAATGAATGAATCTCTTTGTCACAGTAAATGTACAATAAATCCATTATTAAACCAATAATTGATTACGTATTGTGATTTGATGCAAAATTTTGGGTACGCTATTGGCCGAGCTAAAAGCATTGCCATGTACTCGTTATTTATTTGAAGCAGTAACTGAATAAAAGGAATTCTATTACAAAGGTAATCCTTTTGAATGGTATCCTCCTTTTGTCGTGGACCTACTTAAGTACAGCTTTGCATCGTGAATTTGGGAAGCTTTTTATTTTTACTACACCGAAAAATATTATTGGTTTTACAAGAAATACGATGTTGAGCCACTTTATGTTGGGACCGTCGGCCCGTGGGGTTTGAGTGTTCATATCCTGTTAAAAAAAATGTCGAAAGGACTGGTTGACACTTCCTGTGACCCAAGGGCTGACTATTAAGGTTGGACAGAAACTCAACATTGCCTTACAGCTTGGCCACCGGCAGTCGTATGGACAGTAATACAGAGGCTACTATTGTCGCAAATAATTGTTGTTTGGTTTTATCATACAATAGTATTAGTTAATTTTAAAATTTGTTGTTTAGACTCTAGGTCTAGTTGTGTGCTACTGTACTGATAAGTTTCGATTTCCAGGCCATACAAAGTGTTTTTTTCTGTTTTTCCATCGATAATTTCCTAGTAACAGCTTGAAGTCTGTTCCTGATCGATGGTAATAGGGTCGCCCTTTATAACATGCCAAGCAAACGTTACTTGCTAAATTTGAATGCAGTTCAGCCACTTCTCTGTCTAACTCTTTGAATTATACAGGCGTGATGTTCTTGTTCATAATATTTATACACTAGACTCTTCGTTAACGACTCCCAAGTGCGATAATGATCCTTTGTGTAATATTTTATAGCACTTCATTATTTCTCCGTTCACTGGGAATCCATTTTTGCATTAAGCCACGCAGAAATCCTGGACTAGTTTCGGTAGAGCGAACAAAGCGCATCGTCTGTCAGCTTCATTATACGCTGGTGACGGCGCTCCTCATCGGCCCATGAGTGCGGAACCCGGGTATTAATTGTGTTGCCGGTTGTATTTGCGCAAATGTTTTCGTAGTGGCTCTAACTTTGCTTTTTCGTCAAATTAAGTCTTCTTTTTATTTTCTTGTAGTTAGGGACTGACTCTTTGACTGTCAAACTACCGAACACAATAGAAATTTGTTCGCGGCTCACCGGTGACCGGCGTGGCGTACAAAGTTCTCACCTGGATTCAGATTTTAAGGCCACCCATTGGCCTTGGACTTGGCTTCATATGCCGTTGAAAAAAATCTCTCAGTCATGCCGGTTTCCTCATGATGTTTTCGATCACTTTTTGAAGCAAGTGATAATTATTATTAAATAACAGATTTCAAACAAAATATAGATACTAAATAAATCCATTACATAGATAGTGCAAAATTTATTTTTCCACAATTTATTTGGAAACTCAATCGTGTGTTATTGATATTTTCAAGACAGATTCCTCGTATTTGTTAACAACGTAAGCCGCTCTTATACAACGACAGACCTATTTTTTTCTGTAAATAGCTTTCTATAAATACAATGATACACGTTAAATAAAATATATAAATTAGGACTAGATTAGGTCGTTTCCATGCTGACTACTCTGAAAAGAAACACCGACACAAACTCTTTAGACAGTGTCCATTTTCAGACATTGTCGTGGTCAGATTGATTATAAGGATCATGTAGATTTGTGTTTCAGATAATCTGTTGGGGAAAGAACCACACAGACTTCAGTGCCCCTGCAGTCCATTTATCAGTAATCGTCTAGTTCGATTTAGGAATTATAAAGCTCAATGACTCAATCGAACAATGCCAAAATAAATATATGAATATACAAGTTTAAATTAATGATAATAAACCTGTAATTACGAAAAGTTTGGTCCCATACCTAGTAAAAGTTGTTCATAATGATGAGTACAATGATCCCGTACGATGTCCAGAACGACTTAAATTAAACCAAATATAGAAAGGGCCAAAATTAAGCAAACTGCTAGATATTTTAAAAATAAATAAGCTAAATAAACAAATAAAAAAATGATCTGTGATCTGTGTGTGTATTGGTCTGTGTGTGTGTGTGTGTGAAAATATGACATAGGTACCTACCTAAAAGTTTGAAAAGTAAATATCTATGTAAGATACACATAATATGATCAAAAAATGTGTAAATGGACAACATAAGTTTTAAAAAGTTGTTATTTACAAAGAATTTCAAAGTTAATTGTGTTTATTTAATTGGAGCAGCTCAATCTCAAGCTTTTTTTCCACAATATGCTCTTCATTGTTACAAATACGAGGAAATTTTATCTCATACTACTCGAAGCCATAAAATTGCACGGAATAATTTTCAAAAGACGTCTTCTTTTTTAAAAAGGCTTCATCACAAAAAAAAAAACAAAACAAAACCCACAGTGAAAAAAATGTTACGTTTGTTTTTTTTATTTAAAGTCAGAACTACTAGTGTCTAGGCAGTCAACAACGCAAAGCATAGCTGTCTCCAAACACATTCATCACGCGAAAAATGTTTAATATCAACATGTCTAGATCACAACAGTATGCTGGTGAAGTTTATTGTTTTTGTTTTCATATCATAAACGAACAAAGTAAACAATGGGAAGCAAATAAATGGTGTACAAATACGAAGAGTCTGTAGTAAATTGTTTGTATTGGTTAAGAAAACTGGGACCGGTCCCAAGGCGGAAAATACATATTGGAGCAACAATGATGATGGTAATAAAGAATTCTTTTGTTTCTCGAAGTAATATGAATTTACTTTCTCATTCCGGCTATCAAACATTCCTTAGGCTCGTATTAATAACCTCGACTTGGCTTCTGCGAACAGAATCTCGGACAAGGGTACAAAATTAAAATAATATTCCGTGACATATCTTACTAAGATGTACCCGTTGAATTACAGAAAGTATTCTTAGTTCTAAGGATGTACTTCCTTAAAATCGAAAGCAGTTCGAAAAAAAAACACGTGTTGAATTCAAAATAACTCCACAATATTTTAACTTGAAAGCCATTAAGGTCAAAGTCCCTCAACAGTCACAAATCCGAGTGGTTCCTAAATACGTAAGCCATTGTCTGAGCTATTCTTTATGTAGAGGGTCGGGTTGTACCATAAATAGAGGAGACTGAGCCACGTCACTAATGACACCGAATGTCCCCAACACCGTCACAAGTCACAAATACCTATGTACCTAGCTATATGATTAACTGTTTACTGTATTGTGTGAGTGTCGGGCTATTTGGATTTGTTAAGGCTCACATAAAGGTATGGTTTGTGTTGTAAGTTTACAAATACAGAGCTTTGCACCTTTTGTTTATACATAAATTTATTAGGGACCGTAGACCTACAAAAAAGTGTTGTAAAGGTTGTTGTTTTGGTAAGTGACGGTGCTTGTTATAGAATGGACGAGAACTAGCTACCTACAATACAAGTAAACATCATACTCACAATATTTTATAAACATAAGTATTAATTACTCTTTGCCCTAGTGCACTCATTCTGTGGACAACTTCGTCATTGACATAAATAAATGTTTGGAATTACAATTTTGTTACACCATCTTCTCCTTAGCTGTAGGTAAAGTTTACGTTTAGAAGTTCTGCCTGTTTAGGTTAGATGAAACGCCAAATATATTTGTTTAGATTTCGACCAGTAGATGGCGCTGTGCTGATGACGCGTTTTATTATAACTCGGTATTAAGATTCTCCATCTTGTAATGAACTTCTGGATAATTTTTATGAATAAAAATCTGTTCGTTGGCATACCTACTTCCGGCTACTTCTGAGGATCATTCAACCCCTTCGAATAGGAGCTAGATAATCCATCCCGTGAACACTGCCAATATTATTGAAAAAGTTTGTGAGGGGGTGATACTTTCACACTTACCTAAACTACGTACCTACAGAACAAATATGGTTGAAATCTAACTTTCCTCAGAATACCACAAAAACTATTTAGGCATACCAGACATCGTCCGCTTACGTGTCTTGTTCAGCAGCAATATGTTCTCAATTAATCTAACCTTTATAATTAAGCAAATAAATAAAAATTTAATATCACGCAATCAAATTGATCACTGTTATGAATATTTCGACATTAGTTTTAAGATGTCTGTCTATAAATGATCACTTGATTCTCCATAAGCGCGCCCCACAACTATCATAAACTAAATTTCCTCCAACATGCGGCAGGACGTAACTCCGAAACATTAGTTATCAACACTGTCAACTTTATCACTTTATTAAGTCTAGTATCAAAGTTTCTAACAGGATAGGAACTTAATGCACAACCCCTACAAAGTTTTGAGCCTCCCACGTTAATACAATAAACTATAAACTTACTGCACGTGTAATGTGTATGTAGTACAACGTAATGTAGCTACTCGGTTGTAATGTGAATCGTCCCAAATTGCTGATTTCGGGTCAATCGATCCAATCGAGACTACTAATTGTGCTTTCCCACGAATCGAATAGGGCACAGCCAACTTTTATATTGGCGTGTTAACGACGCGGCAAAATGAGAACACGAATGAATAAATAAATTCGATTTTTAAAACTGTTAGTGTCAGTTCGGGGATTCGTTAGGGGATTAAATATTGATCGTTGTTTTTTTTTTATAAACATACACTTCATTAAAATCCTGTAGTTAGTCTACAAATATTTTGATTTATTCAATGGTAACTTTGCTTGTATGTAAACTCGATTTTGAAAACTGTTAGTGTTAGTTCGGGGATTCGTTAGGGGATTAAATATTGATCGTTGTTTTTTATAAACATACACTTCATTAAAAAGTTTGTCTACAAATATTTTGATTTATTCAATGGTAACTTTGCTTATATGTAAACCACTAGATTTCTACAACACAGCAATTTGTAGCCATCGATCGAATAGCTGACGACGCGACGTTACCTGACTAATTTAACAATGAGGAAACGTTTATATTTTGATGCGTAACTAACAAACTTATAAACGACTAGCAGACGTCCCGCGGTTTCACCCGCGTAATTCCTGTTCCCGTGGGATTACAGGAATAAAATGTAGCCTATGTCATCCGGTAATAGTGTAGCTTACCACCAGTGCAATAATTTTTAAAATTGGATCATTAGTTCCAAAGATTTCCCCCTACATACAAACTTACAAACAAACAAACATACCTCTTTATAATATTAGTATAGACTAGACCGATTTGATAAATTCTTTCACCGTTGGGAAGCTACTCTATACTCATGTGGCATAGCTACTTTTTAACTCTGTATGCCCGGCCACGGGAACGGAAACTACGCGATTGAAACCGCGTGACGTTCGGCAGTTCGAAATACAATAGAAATCGTCATAGACCCTGGCAAGTCGACCTATACATATTATCGTACATTGTATATTATGATCTTACCCAAGTTCAGTCATGTGTCACGTGCACTATTACCAACACGTGCACTATAACATAGCTGGTAAAAGTTACCGTTCTCGAAAATTACCACAGACGTAAGACAAAGACTAGAAAGTCTTGACACTACGAACTCTGGAGCTTCAATTCCAGTTCAGGCCATTCCGCGAGTGTATCCGACCGTGAATGTAAGTTAGCAAGATTTAAGAGCAATATATATCACTACTGAAACTCACTTCTAACTTTAGAATTGCTTCAACCGCTAGCATAAATATTTAAGTAAGTATCTTTGACATTTCATACATCATTCTTAAGATTAAGATGCCTGCGTGTAAGTTTAACGTATTAATATTAAAGTTACGTTTGATTTATGTACCTATTCTGGCTCTTCAAATGATGTATTGCTTTCATGTGATTAGATTTACGCCAAGTTGTCATTTTAATTGATAACATGCATTTTAATACAAAGTTGAAGTTCTATTCTATTATATTCAGCAATAATTACTGTGTGAAAACTTGAATGAAGTGACCTGTCAATTAGTATGGAATGACAGCCCAATTCAAGCGCGGATCTATACCGTTGTGGGCACTGGGGGCATGCCCACAAACCCTTACTGTGGTCATACAGAACACAAACATTTGTCTTGGATGGGAATCGAACCCACGACCTCCGGTAGCCTATGGATATAGCAGTCAAGGCCACTTACCACTATATCAACAGGCCAGTCGAAGTAGTACTTAATGTATCGATGATATACCGATCATGTTCAATTATTACCTCCTACTACTGCTATTTCAGAATCGACTACCTACTCTAGTCTTGTATGTAACATTGAGACACGAAGCGCATAAGTTCTGTTTAAAATTATGTATTTTGTATCTTTCAAAATCAATGCATTTCAGTAAGGTAGTTAGGTTAGGTAGTTAGGTTCGCTATAGGATAGGTATAGTAAGTTAGGTTAGGTTATACATATATACATATTTGTCATTCTATATAATTCTATCTAACACAAAATCTTTAGAAAGCAAATTAGAGACTCGCTAAATATAAAGTAGTAGTTAGTGTTTTGAATCTATTTCGTAGTCCTTCCTTTAAAAGTATATCTCTTAATATATAAAATTCTCGCTTGACCGATTCTTATGAAATTTTGGTGTGAAAATTCAGTAAAGGTAGTAAGGTAAGGTAGTAGTTTTTAAAGTTTGCCGCGGCCGCTAGTCTTATATTTAATCTTGTGGCGCTAAAAACATTACTATTGTATAATTGCAATGTTTCAATCGTAGGGAATACTTAGTCCCACTTGCGTTTGACTAGTTTTTGAGTTGCCGTGGGCCGTGAACAACTTTTTTGAGGCCTGGATCCGCGCCTAGCTCAATTCGCCTTCACTTCACACAAATTTTCACGGGGTAATTTTTACAGAATCGTACTGCTGGAGGTTTCGCCAGCACATACAAACAGTTCAAACGTTACAGAAGTCATAAATAACCCGTACCTACTTTATAAATATCCATTACTCGTATAGAAAGGATTTTTATTTGCCAATCATCTATCATTATCAATCAGCTAGCCACATGCCACATAAGTACGACTTGGTTACTATATAGTCCATATTCACATATAGCGAATAGGATCTTTTTTTGGGTGTTATAAATGTGTCTTTTTGTCTGTTACCTCCTTTACGTTATTGGGTGGTAACCGCAGGGACCGGACAACCCCACTTAAGAGTTAAGCCTTTGGACAGGGTAACCCGTACACGGGGTAACTCATATCGCAGTGTTACCTTTTGTTCGAGTTATATCTCGATACCCAGCGATATGGTTAACACCTTTATTAAGGTAACCATGTGAAGGGGTTAACCCCTTCAATGACTTAAATAATAAATAAATAAATATTCCACAACTTTACACACAACGCCATTTAGTCCCAAGCTAAGCTTGAGAGCTTGTGTTATGGGTACTAAGCAGCTGATAAACATACTTCTATATTTCTACATACATACATATTATAGATAAATTACACCCAGACACAGAACAAATGATCGTGCTAATCACACAAACATTTGCCCTGGGTGGGAATCAAACCCACGACCTCCGGCATAGCAGTCAGGGTCACTAACTACTAGACCAACAGGCCAGTCAAACTGTGAAATCAAACCCCAACTTAAAGAAGAAGAGCGCCTTTGAAGAGGTAACCTTCTCGAAAAGCTTTTTTTCGTGTTACCCTGGATTACCTAATAAACTTGAGCTGCATGTAGGTGTCACATCAAGTCAGGTACCACTGGTAACTGACTTGTGATCACTGGCGCTTCTGAAATGAAATTGTTTTCATAATACAAGTAGGATAAATAAATAATTTTTACACGTGTTTTTTTTCTTCTATTCTAGCTGAACTCGGCATTTCCTAACTGATTTCCTATGAGAAGAAATGCCGAAACAAATTCAAGGATCATCGTCTCTTTTTAATTCCAGAAATTAAAAACATTATCAATTTTTTTGTGTAACAAACCATGCAGGGCAGCGTCCAGTTTAGCCTTTTGAGGAAAGTGTCAGAAACAATTTGGGTAAGGAATATGTATTTGCCAGCCATCATGAGCTCAACTTTATGCTGAGCATGAGGTCATAGGTTCGATACCGAGGTCCAGCAAAATGTTATTGGGTTTTGAGTTAGAAATGTCTAACCATTCCCAAAGTTCTAAAACAATAGTGAAATTTAATCTCGAGTGGTTATCTTCACATTACCACTAGAATCCCGCAGGTAGTCTCCCGATCTCCGCAGTGACGGTTACAGTGTATATTCGTATAATTCAATCAGAGTGTCTGATCCTGACAGATGAATTTAATTTATCAACATGGCAGGGCTCTAGGAAGCCCCTATCGTATACCGATGAACGGATGTTATCTGTCTAGACTTGTATTACTCTACAGTGAAGCTTGTGTGTAATAAAACATTTTGCAGTAATAATTAACACAACATTGAAAATCATGCATACTTACACAATTTAAAAGGTTCCTCAAATAGAAAACCATCCGAAGTTCCTATTCTTAACATGTCATAATGGATACAAATATATCTAGCATTAATTGTAATAAAAAACGACAAGGGGCTTTCAATGAACATTTCAGTTAATTTATTTCAGTTTTAGTTTTATTATGATAAAACACTTTCAGCACCTTCTTTCAGGTATAAGATTTTATTCCCAGGCTAGATATCTTTTGTAGCACGCATGCTACGAGAACAACAATAATATTTAAAAATAGCATGTGAGACTGTTTTTCTGGCTTGAATTCTTGAGACATCCTCTTAAGACGATGTTATTACATATTTAGGGGCATTATCCGAATACCTACTTGGGTGAGCAGCTGAGCGCTATTCCGTAATGCACGCAACCTCCATGTAAGAGCATATTAGCTTAATATGCTGAAGTTGAACTTTACTATGAGGGAAATACACACAAGTCCCTAACTACAATAAATGAGTAAAACATCATGCTCCATGATTACATTTATTGTAAATGTTACGGACTGCTTGTAATTTCAACATGATTAATTGCGTTAAAATGTACGCAAGAATAAACACTGTAATATTCATAGATTCCTACACTACCATGTACAAAAGCATTTAAACAGAAAGTCCATTTGCATATTATGAAAATTACGCGGTTGGTAACTGACGCCACCGAGTTGCTATTATGACAGCTCGAACTAATAAAATTATGTGACCTCATTTGTTACTTAGTCTAGCCTGCGAGGCTTTACGTGAGAAATTAGAGGAAGCTCCTGAAGGCATTTATTTCTGCCTCACTCTTCAATAAATCTTTCTAAAAATCGGTAAAGTAAGATTTAGGAGCAGCTTTCTGGGTTTCATATAACGCTTTAAAATAATCTCTTGGTGTGACCCTACGAGAATGCATTATCATAAAGCCGTGATCTATTGCGGTCAACTTAAAAGTGTCCGATTTTGAGCTATAGCTGTGGATGCTATTGGTATCTCTTATTAAAGATCCATTTCAATCCAATAAGCAATTCGCAATTGTCGGTTAAATTACTAACCGAAAATTGAAAAAATAAGATGCATAAAGAAGACCGTGGGCGGGAGCTCAGACAGCAAACATCGTACAAAGGAAATTAAATCCAAAACACAACCGAATCATTTATCGATAAAGGCGACCAAGCCCGAGGCGTTGTTCCCAAAAGTGTGACACCAGTCTGGAGATTTAAACTGAACGATTTTTATTCAAGCCCTAGAGCTCTTCTTCTTATTACGACAAATGAATATTCACGAGTAATTTTGTGACTGAATACCAGTCTACATTGAATTTGGCGACACCGAATGAAGAGGCGAATAAATTAAAACCACTCCATCACACCATCTTACGTTGACACGATGAAATTTTCCTTACACAGCTTTATGGTAATAAATTAAACACTCCCGGACAAGAAAAATGTGTTAAAATAATTAAATATTTCGTCACATCATTTTATAGCGTTGGCGGTTGAATTTTCTGTTAAGTATCTTAAAAACTTAAATAGGTTCCGGTAATTTAAAATTTACTTTAGAGTCGTAAATGTTAGTTATTAACCGACCCTGTTCAGAAACATGAAATAGCTACCCTCCTAGCACTTTCCTCTTAGCACAGCTTTTTAGATTAACGATTTCATTTTTGTTGTATCTAAAGACTCAACTTGTAGCAGTCCATTGTAAGTCAACTGTCGCGTCCATTTCAACGTAATCCAGCTTTTAGGGTGGGTCGTCGTTCCTCGCACCTGTTCTCCGGAGGTCACTAACAATGGTTGCCCCACCTGGCGCAAACTCCTACGATGCGTACGTACAAGAATAATATCAAAAGCGGTTGAAAGAGTTTTATGTGCCTTCTTTGAGCCGTAAATAATAAGAAGAATTTTGGCAATTGCACAGCGGTAAGTACTTTACTTGAAATAGTAGTCAGGAGAGAAAGTATAAAGAAACTGTTAAAACGCTAACGATCAATCAACAAATAATTAAATGTCTGACTAACGAAACGATTCTCCCGATTCGCGGTACACCGTACAATACTCGTAATTCGTAGACACAAAACCGCGAGCTGAATGCAGCTTGGGAGGGTAAACAAGCAAAAAGTAGAATGCAATTTAAAATTTTCGCTCGAAGTTAAAAATTTTGCTCTCTCGAATTTCTGCTAGGTGGTGTTCTCGTTCCGGAACGTACCCGGCTCGTTTGTATAATTGTGTTTGTGTATGTGGCTGTTGTCACCGGGCCGCCCTGCCCCGCCATCTATTTGACCGGGCCGACACTGACGCGGACAAATTGACATGTCCTGTCCCATCCACTACCTTATTCCAAATTGTATAGACGTACGTTCACGTCGCGTTAAACATGTTACACTTTTGTTACTTTTTTATATTGTGTTCGCTTTTGATGTTTTGAAATATAAGGTCTGTTGTGTGATATCAAAAGAACAAGACGATTGAATTTTATTTCTTACTTCCGAAACAATATTTTTACAGGAAAGACAGATGCAAAAGGTGCTGATAGTCCTTTATTTATTTATATTATCTATTTAATTATTCATTATTACCATCATTTGAGTGAAAATAAAGACCTTAGGTAGAATAAATAGAATTCCCAGACATCTCTGCGATTTAATCAATGGATTGTTTGCTGAGGACTATGTACGCACTGATGCGACTATTAGACTAGACAGAAGGAATGTAATTAGATTAGGTACACAGTGTAATTTTCATGACTTCAAGTATATCAAAATTAATTACAATTTATCTGATACGGTCGGAAATTCTGAGGAAACTACTTGTACATAAGTAAATTTGATCCAAAACGATGAATGGGTAAAATTATGTTAAAAGCTTTCTAAGTTGTTTTAATTATGTCCTTATTTTTAAACCTTTGCAAAACGATAACAATATTTAAGCTAATAAATCAATTGTTGGTGACCCAATGGTACTTTCACCATTATATGGTATTTTAAATAAATCCATTAAAGATAAAATCCAATAGTAAGATACCAAGAGAACATCTTCAATGGATCACAGCGAGCGAATGGAGGTACAGTGCTTCGTCCTATGGCTCCATAGCCGACTATTGGCACTATATTGAAATTTAGGAGGAAGATGGTTTCTATGTACCGCTAAAGTACAAAATGATCTGCTACAAAAATAAATATGTGGTGGCACATCTCACATGAAACATTGACATGCAAAGGAAATGCTTGAAAGTAGTACATGAAATATTGACGTGCAAAACTACTGCATAAAAGTAAATGCGTTCGAGCTCACAATATAAAAATACAATAGATACCCAGTGACTTTTTTGTTACTATAGATCAATCGATTTATGTATGCGACTAAGAATAATAAGTAAAAAAATATAATACTCATCTTTTACTGTTCCATTGCGGGGCTAAGAAGAAGGCACAAGCATTGATGACCACGCTTGCTCGAGGCAGATTGGCGATTTCAGAGATGGTTGCCTTTGACTTACATAATTATAAACATCCCTACTGCGAAATGGGTTGTCCGGTGTTCATCCGAAAACTGTGATTTAGTAAAATCGTGTCACGATCTAAACATATCATTATTTGGAATAGTGTCGCCCTTATAACAATGCCATCAACAATAGATATTGGGCCGGTCAGCCGGACCGTCGAACAGCCGGGCGGCCGGTCGCGCCTTTATTTTGCATAATAAATCAATGTCAGAATCCCCGATGTCGCCTGACGATGCCCATTCATACCATATCCCAAATATTCCCAATTTCTGAGATGTCTGTACAATCGTCTTTTTGATGTGGCAAGCTGTCTTTCAACCAAATTGAGTTGTTTGGTCGGCCATTTTGAAGTCGGCAATACTAAAGTGGCATAGCTCAATATTTTTCCTTCTCTTAAAAACTAGATAAATAGTGAAATGAACTTTAGAAAGTATACAGGCAACGTGTAAAAGGTCGTTCAACGCTGTTCAGCCGCAGCGTGGGAAGAACGTGGAATGCTATTATCTGCCTTACTTCAGTAGTAGTGACAAAAATCGAAAAGAGTAAGCTTAGATAGTTTGGTCACGTTGAAAGAATGAAAGGCAAATGAAAGTGAAGGACATACATAGATTTTATTGGTGATGTTCTTAAGAAAGGTCAGGTGCGTAATACTCGCAACTAGCGTGTGTGTATGACAACATGTAGGTATGAATGTCAAGGAAGCAAAAGAAGTAAGTATGTAAGAATCGTAGCAGATGGTGCTCTGTAGTTTCAACCTACCCACATGGGAAAAAGTTTAGGTATATTTACTTATAAAAATACCTACCTAATAAAAAAAAACCATTATGTATTTTGTGAAGCGGGGTTACCGACATAGCTTGCAGATTTCTTCAGTTTGCTTTACTTACGTAAGCCAAACTGAAGAAATTTGGCATATTGGGGTAGGTTGATGTGCTGGCGTCTGTAGGTACTAGCGATAGCGTCTGTACATAATACAATTATTAAATAGTTTGAAATCTGTTTTAACGGAGAAAGTTTTCTTTTTAAGACACATACCTACGTATTTGAGCTATTTTTTCAGAGTAGCTTAATGGGTTTATTGAAATGAATGCTAAGGCACTTTTAAATAATCTCTGTTGTTCGTTTGCTTCATTAAACCGTGAATATCCAAGATTCCCCAAAATATAAGTCAGATCTCAATATTTTTGATTTTCTCAGACGTTGGCGATAGATACTAAAAATAAATTGTACTTTATTACACCATTTTATTGGAGCCGTATTTCAAATTCGCATTTTATTACATACCTTACGTAGGGTATTTTATGCTTGAAACATCTTCAAAATAAGATAATTTGTACCTAACTAAGTACCTACTTTATGAAGTTTAAATAAATATCTACACAGTAATACAGTTTGGGTTGATGTGCTGGCGTCTGTACATCGCGCTGTCCCAAACTATCCCAATTGAACATGAAACATATGCTTTACAAAAGCATATGTACATATATAAAGACGTAAAACTATCAAATTTTATCTTCTAAGTATATAAAAAAAAGAAAAAATATCTCTTGACTAATAAAATAATAATAATACCAGCCTGTAACTGTCCCACTGCAGGCGAGGCGCCTTTCAATACACTGTAACAATCTGTTACAGACTATTAACCTTTCAATCGTGTGAGACACAATAGAAAGACAATGACTGCGCGGATGCCGGCGTCCCGTCCGCTTGGGGTTTAATGATTAAGAGGTATTAAGTTAAGATTTCATTAATATTCAAAGTATGTATTTTCGAACTCAAGCTTTACCGCGCCGCGAATCGCTTAGAGAGCTATTTAATAGAATAAATATAATGACAGTACCTTGTCAATATATCTATGAAAATATAATGTATGTAAGAAAAAATCCTCAACTTTTTAGTAAAACAAGCGATAGACATAATTTTAATACAAGAAATAAAGATAAAATAGCTCAACCTTCCTTTAGATTAGCAAAAGTACAAAAATCTTTTATGGGGTATTGTGTTAAATGTTATAATAAAATACCATGTGATATATTAAAACTAATTGAAAGAAAATTTAAAACTTATATTAAAACACTTTGTAAACTGGCATATTATAAATTAGAAGATTATATTCAAGATAGGAATGCTTGGAAACATGCTGGTCCTGCTCCATAGGACAATCATTGGAGTCTTGACAAAATCAACCTGGTTGTTAATCTTTTAATGTACCTACGTATTGTTTTCTATTTATTGTTTTATTATTTCACTTTTTTTTTAAATTAATGTTATTACATTTGTAAATATGTGAGCACAATGTATCTAGCTGTACCAACTTAATCATGTAATTATCAACTCCATTCCTTATTTTTTTGCTTAAACCTATCTTAGTATAGTACTTTTTATTCTGGGTGCATCGTCCTCACATATAATCTTATAATGTATACAAAGTTTTTTAAAATCTATTTTAAAAGAGTAAGTATGGAGTTTCTTGCCCATTCTTCTCCATACAAATCTACTTTTTGGAAGGGGCATGTTGTCGTTTTATCCCTTCGATACAATGACTGTTTATTTCCACCGGTAAAATAGCCTTAAAACAAGGGGAACGAAGGAACTGAAGTAGATAGGTACTCACGTGGCCGTGGAATGCTGCACACTTGTTCACTTCACACCCGATTTTATGTTTCTTCCGCAGTGCACTACGTTAAGGAATAGTCTGGGACGTCCCTTGAATGATATTCACCACTATCTTGATTAATCTTGAGGTTTTCGCGAAGCCGGCTCGCGAGCCGCCCTTTTGATTCGGAGTTTGAACGGAAAGCGGTAGTCTTTGTATGTGTGTGCGCTATTGAGCTAACGCAGGATACGGAAATAAAGACGAGAAGGAAATAGGGATGTGGTAACTTGCTCAAAAGACTAAGTTACCGGTTTTTTGTAGTGATGTTTTTTAATACTTTAACATTATTCCCCCCCGCTGGCGAAATTTATTGAGACTGAAGAAAAAATACTATGACTAGGTCCACATATTTTAATATTTGATGTGTAAGAGTGTGATGGAATAGAGAAATATTATGTTTTACATGTAACAAAAATACAAAGACTAAATGATAATGAAAATTTCTTTAAATGACAAATTTTGAAATTAGTTACCGCCATCTGGGATGGGGCACAATTTAACAAGAGGTCTATTAATTACACCTTGTCCAGTTTCGACAGTCGCAGAGCGTGGTATATTATCACGACCGTGATAAAGTTTGATTATTTTTCCGAAACGCCAACGCAACGGAGGTTGTTGTTCGTCTTTTATTATAACAACTTGACCAATGCGAGCTTGGTCAGTTGACCTAGTCCACTTCAGTCTTTGTGAAAGACTAGTTAAATATTCTGTATGCCATCTGGCCCAGAAGTCCTGATGCATACGTTGAACGAGTTGCCAACGCTTGAGTCTGTTAAGTTTAATGTTTGAATAATCTGGCGTTGGTAAAGCTGTTAAAGGTGCTTGCGTTAAAAAATGTCCTGGTGTCAGAACTGATATATCATTAGGATCAGTACTCAGTGAGCATAACGGCCTTGAATTGAGTACTGCTTCAACCTGTGTAAGTAAGGTGTTTAATTCCTCATATGTGAGAATTTGAGTACCTATGACTCTATACAAATGTGTTTTTACGGACTTGACGCCGGCCTCCCAAAGTCCACCGAAATGTGGTGCCCCGGGAGGGTTGAATTTAAATTCAATGTATTCAGACTTACATGCTGATTTCATCACAGTGGCTAATTGTGACTCCGCACCTTTAAAGTTCGTACCACAATCAGAATGAATTACGTTGCACCTGCCACGGCGGGCGATAAATCTGCGTAATGCCGCTAAAAATGCGTCGGTGGACATATCGGATGCTAACTCTAAATGCAGTGCTTTTGTAGCAAAGCATACAAAGAGACATAAATATGCTTTTGTAGTACGGGTGCCACGATATCTATGCAAAGTTATATTAAATGGACCTGCGTAATCACAACCGACGGCTTGGAATGATTTTAATTGAGTAATACGTGCTTTTGGTAAATCTGCCATTTTAGGCTCAAATGCAATTTGCCTTGTGCGAAAACATTTATAGCAATCAGATATGACTTGATGAATTGCTCGACGAGGAGACAATATCCAAAAATTTTGCAGTAATAAAAACTGTAATGCTTGTAAACCAGGATGAAGATTATCATTATGTACTGATTGTATAATTAATTTAGTTAAGCGATGTTTGCGTGGAAGTAGAGCTGGGTGTTTTGTTTCATAATCGAGTTCAGATCGAGAGAGCCTTCCCCCCACCCGCAAAATACCGGATTGGTCTAAAAATGGATTTAGTTTTCTAAATGATTTAGGTAAAGTTTTCCCTGCTGATAAAACTTTAATTTCATTCTGGAATTCGGAATGTTGAACATGTTTAACAAGCTTCATAAGAGCACAATGAAGTTCAGCTTGAGTAAAATTATTTGAATATTTGGTTTTGCGTAAGGCACTGATAAATCTGTTACAATATGCTAAAATACGTTGAATTTTACGAAGTGATGAATATTTTTGAAGAAGATCATCGATGGGATCAAGATTGGTTATGTTACTTAAAACTGTTGTACGCCTTTCGCATAGTGCGTCAATGCTTGTGACGCATGATGATTGAATTGTATCGTTTGGCCAATGATTTTGAGATAATGATAACCACTCCGGTCCTGACCACCAGAGGGCATGACTGATGAGCTCGTCAGGTAGCAAGCCACGACTCGCACAATCAGCTGGATTTTGCTTGCCTGGTACATGTTTCCAGACAGTAGTAGGTAATTTTCGCTGTATGTTAGCAATACGATTGCCTACGTATACTTTAAAATTTTTAGAATTAGATTTGATCCATGCCAACACGATCATGGAATCAGACCATGCATATGTGCCGTCTATGTTAAGTATGTTAGAAAATAAATTAATGATGTAATGCATAAGGTCTGCTAACAAAGAAGCGCCACACAATTCCAGTCTTGGTAGCGTTCTACGCTTTATTGGTGCCACCCGCGATCGTGCACTTACAAGACAGACTTGATGATGATTTTGATTTACGTTGGAACGAAGATACACTATTGCCGCATAGCCAGCCTCGCTGGCATCGCAGAATCCATGAATTTGATAGCTTGATGCGTGAGCGTCAGTAATACGTCTCGGAATGTGAAGGTTTTGTAAATTGGATAACTGATTAGTGTACTTCGTCCAAGTTAGATAAATATCATCGGGTACTGGTTCATCCCATGACGTTCCTAGTAACCACAAACGTTGAATAAGAAATTTAGCTAAAAAGGTTAACGGTGTGAGAAGACCAATGGGGTCATAGATGCGAGCAAGCTCTGATAGCATTGTTCGTTTGGTACAATCGCGTGGAATTTGATTAACTTGATAATTAAAAACGTCTCTATGTGCGTTCCAGGCTAGCCCGAGAACCTTGACAAAGAGAGTGTCACTATCGAACGTCAAATCTGGAACCAATTTATGATCTTCTGGTATATTTTGCAGTACAGCCACATGATTGCTAGACCACTTTCTGAGCTCAAAACCACCAGCAGCCATAATTTCGGTCAATTCCTGCTGTAGATGAATTGCCTGCTCTACGGTGTTACAGCCAGTAACTACATCATCCACGTAGAGATCTTTTTGCAGAACCTTAGCTGCGGTTGGATAAGACTCTTGTTCGTCTTGAGCCAGTTGATGTATTGTGCGAATGGCCAGAAATGGTGCCGACGAGACTCCGAAGGTCACGCGATTGATCCTAAATTCTTGGATAGGTTCTTCAGGTGAAAACCGGAAGAGAATACGCTGATAATCCCTATGCTCTTGGGTAACGATAATTCGGCGGTACATTTGACGTACATCCGCTGATAAGACGATGGCGTGGAGACGGAACCGTAAAATGATATTTGTGATATCTGCTTGTAATTTACAACCAGTTAAAAGAGTGTCATTGAGTGATTTTCCAAGTTTATCCTTGGCCGAGGCATCGTATACAACTCTCAACCGAGTGGAAACACTGCTAGGCTTTACTACCGCATGATGTGGAATATAGTAAGCGGTAGGAGACTGACACTCGTCAGATGAAACGCGTTCCATCTGATTACTTGTTAAATATTCCGTGATATGTGCTTTATATTCGTTCCCAAATGAAGGGTTTTGAAGCAGGCGCTTTTCCAGCTGCTTAAAACGCCGAAGCGCTATATTATATGAATCGCTAAAAATTGGAAGAGATTGATCTCGAAATGGCAACTGAACGATATAACGACCGTCAGCATCACGTTTATGCGTTACCTTATATATGTCCTCACAACGAACATCGTCGGCGGAGGCTGCTTGATTTACTTTTGATTCTGTAGGTACATGATCTATGTCCCAAAACTTCTGGATAGCAACGTCCAAGTTAGCATCCAGTGATACATGATTGACAGATGCTGGAGAAGATTCAACACTGGGATCAGCTGCTTTGGTCCTACCCATGAGAATAAATCCAAACACTGTGTTAATGGCTGTTGCCAAATGACTACCGCCATCAATTTTGCCTGGTAACAAAATCTGCGGAAATATCTCTCCACCGATCAATAGCTCGATGGGATGAGACTGATGAAAATCTGGATCTGCCAGCTTAAGATTTCCTATATGTTGAAAATCATTGAGATTGATTGAATGTGTGGGCATATTACCACAAATTTTATCTATGACTACTGCATCCATACTAAAGGATATTTCTGAATTGTCTAATGGGCAGAGTTCAAGGAAAACTCTACTGCTTGAATGAGTAGGAACATCACCAATACCTGACATCGGTGTGTTGCATTTAAAACGAGTCAGCCCAAGGCGACGAGCGCAAGCACTGCTCATAATATGACTCTGACTACCAGGATCTAGCAAAGCACGAACCTTCTGATAAGTGTTGTTACAATCCTTGACCTTGACTTGAGCTGTGGCAAGTAAAACAAAGGTGGGAGTCAAGCCTCGTGATACATTGGATAATGTAGTAACAGGGGAAATAACCTGTTTTCCAGCGTTATCTACATTTGCCTGATTTGTTGTAGTTATATGGACTTGTGAGGAAGTTTGTTGACTAGAATTAGTCAAGGGTTCCTTAGGAAAATGCAATAAAGTATTATGACGTTGATTACAACTCCTGCATGAACGGGTTGAAAAGCATTTAGAAGTACTATGGTTAGAACGTAAACAATTCAAACAAAGATTATGTTGTCTAGCAAGTTGAGCCCTTTCTTGAGGCGTTTTAGACATAAAGTTTTTACAATTAATAAGAGAATGGTCTTCTTGACAAATTATGCATTTTATGTTAGGCGTTTGAGCTAACAGAGAAGATGTTTTATTTGTAGAGTATGATTTGGTTTGATTGTTACTTCTTTGACTATTGGGAGCTGATGATAACATTGGTACATTTGATAGAGATGAGCGCTCTAATGCACTGCATCGATCTCCTAAAAATGTTTGAAGCTGACTAAATTGTGGGATATCACTGCCTGTACAAGAAAGCTCAAAAGCTTCACGAGATTGTTTGTCAATTTTAGTTAAAAGAGAGTGAAATAAAACAAAATCCCATTTAGAAGTGGGCAACCCTAAAGAGTCTAACATTGAAAGATTCTCAGCATAACTATCTAAGAGAGTACGTAAACTCTGCACTGATGCTGTATTAATAGGTTTCAAATTACAAATTTGTTCCCAACATAAGAAAGCTAAAAACCTCTTGTTGGTATATCGCTTGCTCAGTGCTTCATAAGCACTTATATAATTAGCATCTGAAATAGGATATGCTCTAATTAAATTTATTGGTTGCCCAGAAAGGGAAGTTATAAGATATTGAAACTTTTCAACATTAGTTAAATCTGTCCGACTATGGACTAGAGTATTAAATAAATCAATGTAACCCGGAAAATCTTTAAATTGACCAGAGAAAGTAGGCAGCTTTATTGGTGGCAATTTAGCCTGGTTTTTGTGTTCAGTTTTATGGTCACATGATAATGTTGAAGCTTTAACCGTAATTAAGTTTTCAGGAAAAAGTGTCCGTTTAGTTTCAAGAATTTCAAAATACATATTATCTGCCTGTTCCTGATAGGTGGTTTGTTTCTGAATGCAATCCTCTTTTTCAAGGCCCCTATACTCACTTATGAGTTTGATGTGAGCATCATTAAACGCATCCATAAGTGCTTCTAACCGAGAACACCATGTTTCAAAACGTGGTAGAATACTGGAGTCTTTTAGACAATTGCGAGCACAGGTAACAGCATCTGATAATCTTTTGAAGGCTATATTGCGTTTAGACTCATGGTGAGCCGCCATTGCTTCACTCATGATTGGATTTGAAATTCAGAAAATTAATATAAATACCTATTTACTGGTTAAACTATTTGAGTATAGTTATAAGCTATTGTTTTAGAACCAGTATCTAATTTCTAAATGAATAAGTTTAAAAACAATTTGACATTTGTTTATTAATAATAGTAAATATTACTACTTTTAGAGCTGGTATCACTCTAACAGAACGAATGGCGTTCGAACAACAGGTAGGTAGGTAGGGTAGGTACACAAGAAAACTATGAATGAGACCTATCACCTATTCTGAGAAGTTTGAATGTCGAAGGACCTTAGTTATTATGATGAAAATACGAATTACGTATAGAAGTATTTAAAATAATGTTAAATTATTGATATTTTATAAAAAGATTTAAAAACGCTATAAGTTACGTTAAATCAATGACTAAGAACCTAAACGCTGTATGTTACGTTTAGATCGCCTCAATTATGAACCTAAAACGTTATATTTTACATTAATAGGTCGCTTTGTATGATATAGGTAATGATTTAACTATCCAAATGTTGCATGTTACATTCAAATAGCGGAATATGAACCTAAACGCTGTATGTTACGTTTAGATCGCCTAAAATATGAACCTAAAACGTTATATGTTACATTAATAGGTCGCTTTAAATGATTTAGCTATCCAAATGTTGCTTGTTACATTCAAATAGCGTTGACAATCCGTTCGAAATAAGAATCCGCGGCACGAAGACGAGACGACGCGGACTGAACTAGTCGAAACTGGTTTTGACAGTTTTCAAACTCGAAGTTAGAAATTGAAATGAGAGTACCTACTCTTACTCCGAAAACACTTGTATGAATGTACGATGTAATAATATGTGTAATGTGATACATAAATATGATCAGACAAATAAAAGAGATAGTGAATTATGATATTTGTTTGAGAAAAGATGGACGCCAGTCGTAGTGCAAACGGAAACAAAAACTATTTTGATCGGTACATGTATGAAATCCGGCTCGAAGGACCAAATAATGTTGTCGTTTTATCCCTTCGATACAATGACTGTTTATTTCCACCGGTAAAATAGCCTTAAAACAAGGGGAACGAAGGAACTGAAGTAGATAGGTACTCACGTGGCCGTGGAATGCTGCACACTTGTTCACTTCACACTCGATTTTAAGTTTCTTCCGCAGTGCACTACGTTAAGGAATAGTCTGGGACGTCCCTTGAATGATATTCACCACTATCTTGATTAATCTTGAGGTTTTCACGAAGCCGGCTCGCGAGCCGCCCTTTTGATTCGGAGTTTGAACGGAAAGCGGTAGTCTTTGTATGTGTGTGCGCTAGTGAGCTAACGCAGGATACGGAAATAAAGACGAGAAGGAAATAGGGATGTGGTAACTTGCTCAAAAGACTAAGTTACCGGTTTTTTGTGGTGATGTTTTTTAATACTTTAACAGGGCAACTAGAATCATTTTTAAAGTTAATTTTTTTCGACGTTCAAAAGTGCCTTATAGGGGCCTAATTGAAATAAATGACTTTGACTTTGACTTTGAACGAAAAAAAAATGCTTTGGTAACATAATGACGTCATCATTCAGTCTATTTCTACTTTCTACACTCCATTAGGCTAATGTTGTGTTATAAATTATATTAACAACACCCGTTGGTGTAACTACGAAGCTACGACAACCTTATATTACAGTATACTTTTATGTCTTATTATAATTTGACAGCTTAATCACTAGAAGGCACTGTTTAATGTGTTTGCGTCATAAATGTAATGAGCTGGTGACAATGCTGCCTGATTTTTATTTAGCTGGCCTGTTGGTCTAGTAGTTAGTGAACCTGACTGACTGCCATGCCGGAGATCGCGGGTTCGATTCCCACCCAGGAGAAATGTTTACCTATGTGATGAGCGCGATCATTTGTTCTTTGTCTGGGTGTAATTTATCTATTTATGTATGTATTTAGAAATATATAAGTATGTTTATCTCTTGTTTATAACCCAGAACACAAGTAAATAGGTTTTTAAAGGGTCGGCAACGCGCAAGTGTCCATAGGCTACGGTAACCACTTACCACCAGGCGGGCCGTAAGCTTGTTTGCCACCGTCGTGGTATAAAAAAGAAAAAAAAAAAAGCTTTGCTTAGCTTGGGACTAGATGGCGTTGTGTAAAAATTGTGGAATATTTATTTTAGCTTATTATCTCATTGACAGCGATGCGGACGGTCATTTTGGTTGCATAAATTCTCTAATTCCTTATTTCTCTTTTTATACCTTACTAGCTTATTTACGCAGCGTCCGTCGCTCCCGTGACCTTTAAAATAGAATATAATAGAATAGAATATTTATTTGCCAGAAACATGGTATAAATACATAGGTGGTCACAATGATAAATAGTGCTAAAAATATGTCTCACCGTTTAAACGGCATGCAAAACACATTAATTATTCTTTATATTAACACAGGACCTGAGCATCTCTCAGGATAAATATAGTATTGCACTCAGAAATACAGTGGTTTCAAAGTACTTAATAAAATTAAAAATTGGGAATTCGAATATGGAGTACATAATACATATATCCGAATTCTCAATTTTTAATTTATACAAACATACTCTTAAAATAGGTACTTACCCCTTTATTTAAAATAGGTCTGTACTGTTTTTCTGTTAGCATAATGAGATATAATTTATACAATAAGCCACATGTGGCACATACTCGTATGCTTGAATAAAATACTAGAATTCAATAACATACGGTTAAAACAACATTACCTACCTATTCATAACTGCACTAGCTTGGAGTTGCAAATGCATTTTCCATTGAACCTCTTTTACTTGATGCTCACAAACCCGCCGTTTCATAAACCCATATTTCCCCCTCGCTATTGTTTCACACTCTTCATAAAAAAGGTATTGTGTACATAATGAACCTCGAAACAATTTGCAATTCAATGAGTAACACAGTTCCCTCCTCATTTCTTTCTAGAAACATTTTTGTTCATGTTATAATGTATAAACAAGCACTTTAATGTTTACATATTAAGTATTTGTCGTAGAGTAACTTTTTCGCAGTGTGTAAAAAAATACTATTTTGTTACAAAAAGATTTGGGCTCGTCCGGGATTTGAACCCGGGACCTCTCGCACCCTAAGCGAAAATCATACCCCTAGACCAACGAGCCGCTTATGAAGACGACCAAATTTTATTATCACTTTGGCGGACGTGTGGTACGTAAACGCGTCAGTGAAAGGTGTTTGCCCACTCTTGACCCGAGATCTACGTTCATTATGAGAAATTGGGCACATCCGTCACTCCAAAATGATTGTTGAAGAAAAAACTCTGCTCCAATTGATATTTCTATTATTTACACTTTAGCGCCTACAGAAACATACGGTGTAGGTACCTACTAATAATTTAATCAAGATGGACGGTATGACCTTGATTTAAATATGAATTTTTTCACATTAATACCTTTACTTTAATTTTAAAACAATGAAGTAGCGACTATAATCGAATTAATTGACTTTATCAGCGGACAGCATTTGAGTATTTCTGCTTATTCTCTCAAAACGTAGGTGTAGTAATAATATATGTTAATATTTATAGTTCTAAACATAATAAAAACAAACAATAAAATACATGAAAACAAATAAAATAAATAAACTACACGATACACCAACAAAAACCGTAAAACAAAAAAAATAAAAAGTTGGGCTCGTCCGGGATTTGAACCCGGGACCTCTCGCACCCAAAGCGAGAATCATACCCCTAGACCAACGAGCCACTTGTACACAAGGTGCCAAATATCAATTTCCAATCGAACAGTTACATCGATACAAATTAATGTCGTTGTTTTAGGTGATGTCATCACCAACTACTGTCACTACTCGTAATAAAAAGTCACACCTAACTGTTACGTCACTTAGTTGTAGTGAAGCGACCCAAAGTAGAACATAATATTCATACGTAGGCATTTTAATAACTGTGTACCTATAATGCGCATACGCTTAATTATGTGTTTTATGCTTATGTACCTATGTATGTGTGTGTAGAAAGGTGTTATCTATAAGTTTACAATTAATGTTTTGACTTCTAAGTAATTCTTGGTTTTTTTTGTAAAAATATTGAGCATAAAATTGAGTTATGTATGAGTTATGACTTGCTTAAGTGTCATGATGGCCCAAATGTTAAGGCGCACCTCGCATGCACGAGATTGTGGTTCAAATCCGGGCAAGTACCAATGTGACGTTCACACAAAGATGTTGATGGAGGAAAACATTGTGAGGAAACCTGGACTTCGTATGGTACAAGCTTTAGTTATTTTCTGTAAAATGTATGCACAATCTTAACTATATTATAGAAAAAAACTAAAAAAATAATTAGTTTGTATTAGTTTGAAATCGCCAATCCGCCTTGAGCAAGCGTGGTGATCAATGCTCGTGCCTTCTTTGTAAGAGAAGAGGCATTTTCCCTTTAGTGGAACAGTTACAGGCTAGTATTATTATTATGACACTCCCACTTATTGCGGCCAGGTTATCGACCTTTCGATTTTGAAACTTGGCAAACATGTTGACGTAAACTCACTAAGCGCATAATGTTTCATGCTTGTAACAGTATAATAATAATTGTAAATACACAGGTACGCTGTTTATGCTATCTATCAAGTTACAATTTAATCAAGATCTTTTTAACATGCTTATTAGGTAATCAGCACGTGTAACATGGACTCAACCATGATAGTAACGATCGTCATGTGAGTAAATGGTTTGTAAGCTAGTGGTTGTATACAGAAAGTATTTCTTAACAGCTGAGTCAAGATCAAGAGTCAGATGCAGGAAGCCATCTTGGATACGGTGGCTTTGTGGCGAGGTTCCTTATCTACTACAAAAGACATTCAATACATACTGTGGACAAGACAAGTCGGTATCCGTGGAATCAATCAATCTTATCTTCTTGGATGATTAAATATCTAAGTAACAAACTAAAATAATTTATAAACGGACATTAATAATCTTTGCCAGTTTAAAAAAAACATTAGCGCAAAATCGTTGAAGAAAAAAAGTGATCCAAAAAATCCTTTTGCTCCATGATATTTCATTTATTTTAGACTAGCAGACATCACGCGGTTTCCACTTTCCTATGATCGGAATAAATATAATAATTCTAAAAAGTTTTACAGTAATCATTTCCTTCTATGTATAAGAAAAAACCTCTGCTAGTATACTTATTATAACAAGTTTCTATATTTGTACCAAAGATAGGAGGCAGAGGCAATATGGTATAAGAAGCTTATCTGAAATAACTTGAAGCAATTTCATCTTCTACATTACCTAATATTATATTCATACTCATAAAAAACAAACAACTTTTTATGACTTCCACAAGATTTACTACCTTTCCGTTTACACCAATGATAACTTAGTAGGTACATGGATCTATGTACTTAGAAACTTACGTACTACGAAGTTGTATCTCCTCAAAGTATTTTTTCTCGAAAAGGAATTTAGCAAGTTACAGGCAAGAGCTTACGGCGTGACGCCCCACTTTCACTCGAAATGTTGGTATTCAAAGAGAGTTTATCTAAGCTTAACTTTGAATAAAAGTAATTATAAGTATAAGACCTAGGTACACAAGAGAATCATTAACTGGATTTAACGGATTTAATTTCAAGGTCGTGTCTGTGAGGTGTGCGGCAACGTCTAAGCTTTTCATGAATGTTATTTAGTAACTAAATTCATAGTTAAATCGTTGTGTTGCGGCACCGACCAAAACAGTCCAAAACGGCCGGCACGATAAGGGTTGATGTGATCAATACTATTACAATAATTAACCAAAAAGAAATGCTATGAACACCGCAAAGAATGTGTTTACAATTATTCCGAAGCAAAAAAAAGAAATATTTTCTAGTTAAATAAATAAAGTTACGTAAAGTTGTGACAAATATCTAAAAATGGCATGTTGGTGTTTCGTTGAATTTTGATACTAAACTGTTGATTTTTTTTACAGAGTTAAATTCATATTAATCACAAATGTTTATTCTACAATTCGATACTTTTAGATTTTCAAAGTGTCACCTGGTTATTTTAGTATATTCATTTTTTTAAAGCATCTCAAATCCGCCATACAAATTTTCTATGGACACGGGACGTTGTATTATAAGCAACGTACACCGCTCGGAAATTCAGTCGCCCACAAGAGCTCAGAGAGTGGTCACGTCTCATTGCGGAGCGACGCACCAAAAACGACAAATCGCGATCTTTTGTGTACACATACGTGCTGCCACCAGATAAAATCAGGTAAGTCATAATTTTTGTTTTTTGAGTTTCTTAGTAAATGAAACAAGTAAGGATTTGTTTTAGTAAAAATGGGAATGCGAAAGGAATGATACTATAAGAAGAAAAGTGGCGCTCTTTTCCGGGAAAAAAGCCGACCTCATAAGTATGTACCTACTTCAATATAATTTTCTCTTAGAATTCAATATGAGTATGATTTTAGGTTTTTGGGGGTGCCGCATGCCGATTACAAATCATTCATTTTCAAATCCAGGATGGCGGATGCGTTTTTTTCTCAAATGTTTGATAAGGGTATCGTTTAATTGGTTTTTGGGGGTGCCGATTGCAAATCTGACATTAATTTTCAAATCCAAGATGGCGGAAGCGTTTTTTTCTCATATGTTTGATATGGGTATCGTTTAATTGGTTTTTGGGGGTGCCGATTGCAAATCTGACATTAATTTTCAAATCCAAGATGGCGGATGCGTTTTTTTTCTCAAATGTTTGATATGGGTATCGTTTAATTGGTTTTTGGGGGTGCCGATTGCAAATCTGACATTAATTTTCAAATCCAAGATGGCGGATGCGTTTTTTTCTCAAATGTTTGATATGGGTATCGTTTAATTGGTTTTTGGGGGTGCCGATTGCAAATCTGACATTAATTTTCAAATCCAAGATGGCGGATGCGTTTTTTTCTCATATGTTTGATATGGGTATCGTTTAATTGGTTTTTGGGGGTGCCGATTGCAAATCTGACATTAATTTTCAAATCCAAGATGGCGGATGCGTTTTTTTCTCATATGTTTGATATGGGTATCGTTTAATTGGTTTTTGGGGGTGCCGATTGCAAATCTGACATTAATTTTCAAATCCAAGATGGCGGATGCGTTTTTTTCTCAAATGTTTGATATGGGTATCGTTTAATTGGTTTTCGGGGGTTCCGATTGCAGATCTGACATTTGTTTTCAAATCCAAGATGGCGGATGCGTTTTTTTCTCATATGTTCGATATGGTCATCGTTTAATTGGTTTTTGGGGGTTCCGATTGCAGATCTACCATAACTTTAAAATCCAAAATGGCGGATACGTTCTTTTTTCAAATATCCAATATGGGTATGGTTTAACAGGTTTTTGGGGGTTCCGATTGCAAATCTGACATTAATTTTCAAATCCAAGATGGCGGTTGCTTTTTTTTGTCAAATGTTTGATATGGGTATCCTTTAATTGGTTTTTGGGGGTGCCGATTGCAAATCTGACATAAATTTTAAAATCCAAGATGGTGGATCCTTTTTTCCTCAAATGTTTCATCGTTTAATAGGTTTTTGAGGTGCCAATTAATAATATTAATAATAATAATAATAATAAATAATAATATTTTTATTTCCAAAAAGTACATACAGTAGAGTGTTAACAGAAAAAATAAAGCATTTTCATTCAAGATGGTGAATACAACTTTACATACATCTATGCAAACCTTCTGTCAGCATTATCCTTACTACCTACCTAAGTCTGTTTATTTTCTTGAAAATTTTGCGCTACAACAAGATATTTTTTATTTATTTATAGATTTACACCCCCCTCCACAAATCAAGAAATTGAACCTACCCCAATCTGTCAAATTTATTTAATAGATTTCAACGGTCACGTAGGTCAGTCTGCTGGAGAGCACGGACGTGTTCACGGTGGTTTTGGTTATGGTCAACTAAATGCAGAGGGAGTCAGCATACTCAGGACCTGCGCTGTGTCTGACCTAGCCATCGCGAACACATTCTTTCAGAAGAAGCCCCAGCATCTTATTACGTACCGTAGTGGTGCCTACTCAACCCAAATAGACTACCTGCTGGTGCGACGGTGCCACATTGGCAAGGTTACCAACTGCAAAGTCATCCCAGGCGAAAGCCTAACGGCTCAACACCGCCTCCTTGTCCTGGACTTTGCGGTCGTGCCAACAAAGAAAGTAATCGAGAAACGCAAACCCCGCACCAAGTGGTGGTTGCTTAATGGTCCTAAACAGTCGGACTTCATCGCGGAAGTCGAGCATCTCGAGGTTAGTGCTCCGCATGAGTCCGCTCAAGTGATCTGGAGTAGAATCCATTCAGCAATCACCGCTGCGGGTAAGCGCGTCCTTGGCACTTCTCGTGGTGGCCGCACCATAGACAAGGAGACGTGGTGGTGGGATGACGGGGTGCAGGGGGCGACTCGGAAGAAGAAGGGGTTATTTAAACAATGGCAAGAGTCCAACTCTCCGTATGACAGGGAAGCATATGGAGCGGCTAAGCGCGCTTGCAAAAAAGCTGTAGCCAGAGCTCGCAGCAAAAGTCTGTTGCCCTTATACGACAAGCTAGAAACTGCGGAGGGGCAAAAGCTTATTTTTAAGCTGGTGAGTGCCCGGGAAAAAGCTACACGAGACATTAGCAAATGTCTCTGTGTAAGGGACGCCCAGGGTAAGCTGCTCTACGATGCTCCCCTTGTTAAGGAGAGATGGTGCACATACTTTGCGGAGCTGTCTAACAATTAGCATCCCCATAACCTTCCTCCCGAACCGCCTGCTAACCTTGGACTTATTTCCCCTATTTCCCCCAACGAAACCCGCATTGCTCTTTGCCGCATGAAGAACCGGAAATCGATCGGACCTGATAATGTGCCAATTGAAGTGTGGAAGGCGATGGGCCCACATGGTGTGGACCTTCTGACGGATCTTTTTAACCGCATCCTGATCACCAAGGAAATGCCGAACCAGTGGCGATATAGCCTCATTATTCCTGTTTTCAAAGGCAAAGGTAGCGTACAGGATTGTAGTAACTACCGCGGTATCAAAATCATGTGCCACACCATGAAGCTCTTCGAGCGCATCATTGACACACGGCTCCGTAGCGAGTGCACTGTCTCTGAGTGTCAATATGGCTTCCGGGCGGGTAACAGTACCATGGACGCAGTGTTTGCCTTACAGACTCTGGCTGAGGCTTACAGAGAGAGAAGGAGAGCTCTGCATATGGCCTTTTTAGACCTGCAGAAGGCCTTCGACTGTATACCTCGGCAATCCATTTGGTGGGCACTTCGCTTCAGGGGCGTTCCCGAAGTCTATATTGACATTATCAGAGACATGTACCGCGATTCCGTGTCCTCTGTCCAGACCGCTGTTGGCGAATCCAAAGGCTTTCCAATATCTGTTGGCGTTCACCAAGGCTCGGCTCTTAGCCCGTTCTTGTTTAACGTAGTGCTCGATGTAGTTACGGCAAACATCCAAGATCAGCCTCCATGGCTAATGATGTATGCCGATGACATTGCCCTCGTTAATCAGAACATATCACATCTTGAGCGCAAAGTCAATACTTGGAAGGATACGCTGGAAAACGGTGGTCTGAGACTAAATGTGGCGAAGACTGAGTACATGTCCTATGGCAGCACGGATTCAAATACCATCCGAATAGGTTCGGACCTGATCTCTAAGTCCGATAAGTTCAGGTACCTTGGATCCGTGCTGCACGAGTCTGGCAACGTGGATTACGATGTCCAAGCACGTATAGGCGCAGCTTGGGCGAAGTGGCGCGAGGTAACGGGCGTTGTATGCGACCGCAAAATGCCTCCGAAGCTCAAGGGGCAGATATATAAATGCATCATACGGCCTGTCCTCCTGTACGGCGGCGAATGTTGGCCAGCATTAAGTAGACACACCCAGGAACTCCGCGTCACGGAGATGAAGATGCTTAGGTGGATGAGCGGCGTAACGCGATCCGATCGCATACGCAACTCATTCATCCGGGGTAGCCTTGGTGTCCGCGACGTGGGAGAAAAACTACAAGAGTGTCGTCTCCGATGGTATGGACACATCATGCGCCGCCCTATCGAGTACGTTGGTCAGAGATGCATGTATATGGCTGTCCTTGGGGCTAGGCCCCGTGGTCGCCCTCGCAAACGCTGGCTGGACGTCGTCAAGTCCGACATGAGAGCCAATGGCCTGACCGAAAAGGATGTTGAAGATCGGGCAAAGTGGAAGAAGCTCAGTCGGAAGGCGGACCCTGGCAATAGCCGGGATTAATGCCAGGTGGAAGAGATTTTCAACATTATCACAAAAGAAGAAGGTTCATATTCGATAGGAAAAATTTGACAGATTGGGGAAGGTTAATTACATCGGCCTTTGGAAATCGATAATCGACTAGTTTAGGTTCGTATCTGTCATATCTATGTGACGATTATCACTGGGTCGCCGATCATTGTCTGTCTCAGCTATTTTATGCAGAGCTCTCCAGTTATTGTAGTGAGCAAACATGGACATGTATTGATACTAAACTTTTGGGATTACGTTCAGAGATATACACATTCTTGAGTGAGGCGCACGGGTCAAAGAGGTGGCTCGATCACTGTCTAGTGACAGAGGCAGCTGTGCCCTCCGTCAGGAATGTGTATGTAGTTTATGACGTGCTTTGGTCTGACCACCTGCCTCTTGTGGTCGAGTGTGACTTAGATGTAGTACGGCCGAAGAAATGTGCCAATGTTGAATGTGTAAACAAGGTAGTGTGGGGGGAGAGAAGTCAAAATCAAATAAAAACCTATCAGGTTAAGTGTCGTGAAAGATTAAAGTTAATCGACTTCCCACACGAACTTGGTTATTGTTGTGATAGAATGTGTGACGATCTCAGTCACAAAATTGTTATTGACAACCTTTATGCGGAAATCGTACATGCTTTAAGTGAGGCTGCCTCTGTAAGTCGGGGAAGCGAAAATAGGCGCTCAAAGCGGGTAATAGTAGGCTGGAACAAACATGTTGCCGAGGCTCACAGGGTGGCTAGGCAGAAGTATTTATTGTGGGTGTGGTATGGTAAACCAACCACTGGAATAGTTTATAAAGGCATGAGTGAGGCTAGGAGAGTCTTTAAATCCAGGTTAAAATGGTGTCAAGACCATGAAAACCAAGTTAAAATGGATATTCTGGCCTCACACCACGCGAAAAACGATTTTCGTGGTTTCTGGAAACACACCAGTAAGTTAAGAATGAAACCGGGAATTCCTGTGAGCGTCGGTGGTATGAGTGAGCCAGAGGATATTGCCAACCTTTTTAAAGAGGCGTTTTTTGTTAGGTCTCCTCTAGGACCTTCACGGTCGGTGCCCGATGTTACGCCTGGTGTTGAATTAGGGGTTAAATTTTAGTCGCCAGAGATTACTCGGACAATTGGTGGCATGTCAAGAGGTAAATCCCCTGGTCATGACGGGCTTAGCATCGAGCACCTCCGATATGCTGGCCCGCACTTGCCAAGGGTACTTGCTATGCTGTATAGTTTCTGTGTGAGTCATAGTTACCTGCCGAGTGAAATGATGCGAACAATAGTTGTGCCAATCGCTAAAAACAGAACTGGTGACCTCGCCGACAGCTCTAACTATAGGCCCATTTCTCTGGCTACTGTTATCTCTAAAGTTTTCGACAGCATGCTTAATGCACAATTGACTAGAGGAACAACCGTGCATCACAACCAGTTCGGTTTTAGGGCTGGATTATCAACTGAGACTGCAGTTTTGTGTGTTAAGCATGCTGTTACGTACTATGTAAAGCGTGAGACGCCTATTTACGCTTGCTTCCTGGACCTTTCAAAGGCATTTGATCTGGTTTCCTATGATGTTTTATGGACCAAATTAGAGCGGTTGAATTTACCCACAGAGCTAGTGAACATTTTAAAGTTTTGGTATGGAAACCAGATCAACACTGTACGTTGGGCTGGGGCGTTATCTCGTCCATATGGGTTGGAGTGTGGGGTGAGGCAGGGTGGGTTGAGCTCACCAACCCTGTTCAACCTCTACGTGAACGACCTGATTGGCGAGCTCAGTAGTACCAGAGTTGGATGTTACATTGACGGTATCTGCGTCAATAATATCAGTTACGCGGACGACATGGTGCTACTGAGCGCGTCAATATGTGGTCTTAGAAAGCTTGTGGCTCGTTGTGAGGCATATGCAAGAATGCATGGCTTGGCATATAATTCCAAGAAGTCGGAGATCATGGTCTTTGAGGCTGGGGGTAAGAGTCCTGGTCAGGTACCACATGTATTTTTAAACGGTATGCCTTTGAGAAGGGTCTTGACCGTCAAATATCTTGGTCATATATTGACTCCTAGCCTTAAAGACGATGATGATATTGAACGGGAGCGGAGGGCGTTGTCGGTTCGAGCGAACATGCTGGTGCGCAGGTTTGCACGTTGCTCACTTCCAGTTAAAATCACGCTCTTTCGAGCCTACTGCACCTCTTTCTACACGTGCAGCCTGTGGGCAAGATATACGCAGAGATCGTACAACGCTCTCCGCGTTCAGTTTAATAATGCGTTTAGGATGCTGGTGGGGCTGCCTCGCTTCTGTAGCGCCTCAGGAATGTTCGCTGATGCGCGTGTTGAGTGTTTTTTCGCCACCATGCGTAAAAGATGTTCTTCCTTGGTGCGTAGGGTGTGGGGCAGCTCCAACAGTATCTTAAACATGATTTCTAGTCGCTTTGACTGTCTGTACGTGGGTCACTGTTGCGCAGTTTCACATGGGGTGCCGCGACGGTGATCTACTACTTATGTATTTGTGTGTTATGTTTTTATTGTTTTATGTTTAGTGTCAGTGCCTACTAACATAGTTGTAAGTTTTACTAACCATTCATAAATTTGTGAAATATGGGATTAATTTCTTGAATTAAATGATTATTATTATTATTATTATTGTATTTTTTCTTATTTTTATTGAAAACTACATAAACCTTGTAGTTTTTTCTGCTAATTACAAAAATAACCAGTTTTTTTTTTCTAATATGATGCTTTGTATGTCGTTCTCTTAGTGTGAAGTGTTTGTCATTTGATTTCGATGTCATTACAAGTGGTTACACACGGGTGCAATAAACTAATGTTTTTTTTTTATTTCGAAATCTTCGTTAAACCTTGCCTGGATAATAACATAACACTTCGTTTTTTAAATAGGCCGAGCCCTTTACAAGTTTATTGTGGCTAACGAAGCACTTGGTTTTAGGTAAGTAGGTAAATAAAACGATAAAAAGTTTAACAGACTGCCTGATTTTAACTATATAATTATATACCTACTCGTATAAAGCTGCTACCCTTTTTTATGTAGGTACCTACCTACAAAAATTGTTAAATAAACAAGTTATTGAATTGTTGGACTTTTATTACAGACTAATTTTATTATTAACATACCTACCTTACCTACATACCCAGAAAATATCCTGGGTATGCACTGAACAACGTCATCGCAATCGGGTGAATAATATACGTATCTATAATATCACGCCTTAAATCGTAACAAACAAAAATCGAATCTTTCCTCTTTATAATCTTAGTTTAGGTTATATTATAGTGAGAATTACTAGAGGTATCTCTGTCATTATCACCTTGTACTTATAAACATTATGGTGAAATAATATTTTGAATTTCCCAGAGGCCAGAATCCCCACTAGCTACATAGCAACGCGAGAGCCGGACGGACCAAATAACTGCCGCGCGCGTAATTATTTTGTCGCGCGGATATTTTCATATTGTGATATCTTCTAAGATATTTATTTAAACTATATAGACTGAAGGGCACAAATATTCTATATTAAATTTCCATTCTAACGAACATATTTTTATAGATATAGATTCATACAATATGGGTTTAATAACCTTCGCAAAAAATCACTCTTTTTAATCGAAAATTTTAAAAGTAAAAGCAGT
Source organism: Euplexia lucipara (assembly GCA_921972225.1). Taxonomy (NCBI): domain Eukaryota; kingdom Metazoa; phylum Arthropoda; class Insecta; order Lepidoptera; family Noctuidae; genus Euplexia; species Euplexia lucipara. Next base: position 17,693,037 of record OV179146.1, read on the forward strand.
TATTGTGGCGTACCCGTCGCTGATAGACATATGCTGTCGCGGACTTTTTTTTAGAACTTTTTAAGAGGAACAATTCCATCGTACATGAAATTTGCGTAACTTAAACGGTTTACGCAGCGCACGCTACGGAAGCTCTCAAAAAGGAAAATTTTATCTCGTTTTTGAAACATTTTTCATTTATGCTCAGCTCCTTTTGGCTGTAGCGTGGTGTTATATAGCCTTTAACTTTTCTCAATAATTGGACTATGCAACACATAAAAGAATTTTTCAATTCCAACCAGTAGCTCCTGAGATTAGCGCATTCAAGCAAACAAACAAACTCTTGATAATATTTTAGTATAGATAAATAATAGATTATTCGATTTTATTTAGTGAGTTACGAATATAAAATCATGTAAGTAAACAGTATTCGTCTTTTCATGTCATTCAACGCAACAACATTTTTTTTAAAAATCCTAAGTTGTCTACTTTCGTTGTGCAAATGCACTCGTGACGCGGGAGACTTGCCGTAGTGTGCGCCGCGCACGCACACAACCAGCGAGTGGTAGTTAATACCTATTCGCCGGACGCCGTTTACGCTCGGAGCCGTCTTAACATGCAGTGAATAGGTCCTTTAAAAAAAATACCCGCGTGTTTCGGTTTGCTGACGGCTTATCTTTACACACAGAGCTAAGAAAGCACGATCATTCATCTCCATACTTGCTCAATGTGGGACAGCCTTGGGACAGCGATAAGATTCGCTCACGACGCGATGTTAGTAGGTACTAAGGGTTTTGAAAGAACAATAAAATGGAAAAGATGACATTGAAGGTCGAAGGTCCTAGAATGCTCCAAATCTTTTTAAGTAAAATATAACGTTATACGCGTTCCTTATCATACAATGAAAAGCTGGACAATTTTTCCTATTCTGTAAAATATAACCCCAATAAAAACAACAAAGATTCTACCAGAGATGAAGCACCCAGATAAACCTATCCTAAAGCTTCTGATAAGGTGACCTCTCACCAAAGTTATATAGCATGGACTACTTTAAACCAACGTACATACATTTTATCTAGCGCTTGAGTGGAATACGAAATTTTAGCGCAACTCCTTTCTATACGTCAGACGACAGGCCCGTAAAACTAGAGAGGGGTCCTATCACTTTATCACTACATATTTATTCGATATTTATGGCAACACGCGCACAGAATCCTCGATTAGGGTTCGGTGTATAAACATTTGATGCTCGTCAATCTGTCTACGATATTTGTCTCGCGAATTTGCTGTCTTGCCGTGTTTTTGTCACAACATAAAAAGGTAATGTATGTAAATTGCTTTCGTCACAAACGATACATGTGAAAGAAACAAACATCATTATTATTGGCAAAGAATTATGAATTCAGCAATACCTATGGAAGTATAAACCTACAGGTACTAATAATGACATATGTATAATTGTATATACGGTTAAATTTAGGTCGTTTTAGATATCTTTTTTTTTAGCTTATCATTGTGAACAACTTTTACTATCGTTCAAACCTGAAATCGCGAAAAAAATAAGCAGTTCCAAGTTGTGCATAATGATGAGTACAATGACCCCTGAAGAGGTCTTTAACGACTTAAATTTAACTGGGTACAGACGTGATTATTGGTAGATAAGAGAAAACTTTCAGTTTAACATAATTTCTGCTGACTCAAAAATTTCGTGTGTTTTGAGAATAACATCGTTTGTCGAACATTTTGGGCATGCTTACTCGTAAAGTCTGAGATAGTGCATGCTGGGTCCCGGTGCACACACGGTCGGTAGAGCCCGCATAGAAATGTATCGATGTTCAATTTATTCATGCTATCTGCCACCAAGCAAATCCTGCCAGAGATCGAACTTGATTGCCGAGCGCCTACGAACGTATTTTGAATATAGATGCATACATTTATAAATGTATTGGAAATATATTACATCATTTTATTGGAAATACCTGGTACGGTCGCAGGCTTTTGCTTCGTTCCATCGCATAGCATCTGATCTAAAAATAACGACACATTTGATTAGAAAACAGATTAGAATCTTATCATTAGGTAGTCATTACCGTTGATTGGAATACATTGTTATTGAATAAATTGATTATCTTATCTTACTTAAAGGCAATAAGTGACTTCTTCCACACAACATAACATCACGCCTGTAATCCTCGAAGGGTTAGTCAGAGGTGCGTAACTGTAATAGTACACCCACATGTCGCCAGTTCCTTTAAAGTCCCATGTAATACGTGGCGAGCCTATTGCCATCAATTGGGAACGAACCCAGACTCCGGGCTGCTACTAAGAAATTCCAGATGGAAAAACTCTTTAACACTTTGCCCGACCCGGGGATCGATCTCGGGGCCTCATGCTCAGCAGTAGTGCTTGCGAACACTACACCAACGAGGCATTCAGGTGAATTTTCTGTTGTTTCAAATTATCATTCAATTTTTGACTAGCCCAAACGTAGCATTATAAATTCAGAATGTGTGTTCAATCACGCTTGTATACCCCGGGTTAGGCAGAGACGTAACTACATAATATATTACCTATATCTACATTTTTGTAGTCATGTTTCAGTCCCACGTCATAGGGCGGCAATAGCCCAATGGTTAAGGCATCAGCCTGGTGATCGAGAGGTCATGAGTTCCATCCCCACCCATTGCACTATTGACGTGAACCCACTCTAGACACAAGCGTATTGAGCTTAGTTGAAGGGGTTAACAAGACTACTGGTAATATACACCCACATTACTAGTAAACTTTCTAAAGGAAATAATAATAATAGCCCACACCGACCTCACCTTCTAGTTAAAAAATTACATATAAAAGTGTTCGTATGAACTTATTTACAGAAATAAATATAATTTATCATTGCCATCAACCGGGGCTCTGAACAAATCCAAACTCTGGGCTGCTCCTGAGAAATTCCAGAATTTCATAAAAAATTATTATGCCTTGTTTAAATTCAAAATTCTGGTAATCCTCTGAACCTCTGTAAGTAGAATATAATTATAAAATTCCTCGGACTTATTTAACTTTGTACAATAATCGGCCATTACAACATTGTTGATAAATAACTCCGCAACGGCTTAACCAAAAGGGGCTATCTCCTTTCTGAAGCCAAGCAACTATTCTTGAACAATTATAGAGCAGGCAGCCGTGTACCGTGGTATTTGCGAAGTATGTGAAATATATTTCGTGATACAAGATCCTCCAAACTTTGGCAGCCACTTATAGTTTACATCTTAGACGCTCCGAAGATGTCTTGAAGGGTATATAATATGGCCAACTATTTTGGTATAAGTCCTTGGGTTGCTATCAAACAAGAACTTTTATTCAACGTTTCCATTTTACTTACGAGTGATTAGTACATTATTAATTCGTCAACTACCGGAATTCCAGACACAATTGAATTACCTATTGTTCACGAAAGCCGGCTTTCTCTTGATGCCTGAGAAGTAGTAAAAAGATTAGAAGAAAATAAAAAGAAAGAAAGAAAAAAAAAGACATAGTATTGTAAGTTCTAGTAAAATTTGATTTGAAACGTGAATGTCTCTTATTTATTAAAACTTTGTATGTACAAGTAAAAAACAACCTACAAAGGCGGACTTCCAGTCAACTTTAGGATACTCCAAAGATAAAATTTACAGAACGTAGTAAAAGCATGTTAAGGTAAAAAAAGTACATACATATAAAACAAACAGTTAATGGAAAAATAAAATATCACACATCTACTCTTAGATTTCCTTCTTCAAATGTTAGAAATAAACTTATCGATTATTATCTCCATTATGTTAAGAAACCATCAGATATAGTGTCGACTTTTCTAAAGATTCTGTGTCACAAACCACCCTTTGTCGAACTTTCTATATTAAAACGTTCAAAAATATACATACATAAACTTACTTATTCATATCGGTAAATGGAACAGAATTTAAAATTCAAACATGATGAATCGAAAAGTCGATTTTAGAGTCAACATTTCACATCCGAGTTGTTTTCGTACATCCGCCATATCGAATGTCCAATTTAAACTAGTGACTAAACCGGCACCAAAATAGAACTATATTTTGCAGTGTGAAAAACGTTTTCATCAAAATACTTTTTATTTAGCTCTCCGCGCCATGTATTAATAAACTGATAGGTACATACATAGGTTGTGTATGAAAGAGGTATTTTACCTTCTATTACTGAATCCTTAGTAATCAATTAAAACAAGTGCGTATCACTTACCTACCTGCCTACTCCGTTATTAAGGTTATCTATTGTAGAATGTTGGTATCTACTTAGATCAAAGATTCTCAAAGCACCCTTTGAAGTTCAGACGCTGCCTACTATTATAACAACAACATGGAATTATTGCTGAACTTTGCAATTAATAATTAATTCCTTGCCTTAATAATTAAGTTTTCGCTTCGTGTTCGAGAACACCAAATGTTCCAAGTTTGATGGATAAAACAAGGAACCATTAGAACAAAATCGTGCTACTCCGAACTTCCTTGGGGCTAACCTTGACGTCTGAATAGATACTTGTTACTTACCTATAATACAACCCGTATGTACAATTTCTTAGCTTTTTTGTGCATACCTCAGTGTCTCAAATCGAAGGTTTTCGACCAGTGTGTGTTGCCAGTGATGACTTATGGCACTGAAACGTGGTCCCTCACTATGGGCCTTATGAGTAAGCTCAAAATAGCCCAACGAGCTATGGAGAGGGTTATGCTCGGGGTCTCTCTGCGAGATCGAATCAGAAATGAGGAGATCCGTAGAAGAACCAAGGTTACCGACATAGCCCAGCGGATTAGCAGGTTGAAGTGGCAGTGGGCAGGGCACATAGCACGGAGGACTGATGACCGATGGGGTCGAAAGGTTCTCGAGTGGAGGCCACGTATCGGCAAGCGCAGCGTAGGACGTCCACCCACAAGGTGGACAGATGACCTCAACGCTTCCAACCGGTCTTATTGGAGATCTATAGGGGAGGCCTATGTCCAGCAGTGGACTTCCTATGACTGAAATGATGATTATGCACTGATTCCATAGATATTTAGATGCTATCCATAGATAGGTATTTAGATATAATAAAACTTTTGGGCCCAAAGATTAAATTATCAACCAGAATAACTTTAACTTCCCCAGTTTTGTTACGCAAATTAAAGAAGCCACAATAAAATTAGGATAATTAGACGATAATTAAGTAAACATCAAAACTTAAGCCATAATTCAGCATGAAAACCGCAAATAGCACTTAGTCAAGCGTTTAAAACGGGAATGGTCATTATTCAAGCCATTTGTCGCGGAGTCACCGGCGACTAATGGACCCCAGCTTGTCACAACTCACTTTATTTCCCATACCACTCGCATTTTACTCCTCTTAATGACTCCACAACAAAATTCTCTTAGTCTTAAACTTTTTTACTGAGTTGGAAAGTAATACGAGGCGAAATTATTTTTATAGACGCCATTTTATAGCGATAATAAGAGTAACTCCCACGCCATTACCGACGCGTGCGGTTAAACCCCAATAAACAGTAATGATCCAATTATTATTTCAAACAAATTATTTTGACAGTATTTCCGATCGGTTGGGTCAATTTAATCTCGATTATCTGGACTGTTGGGCCGTGTTACTGTGCAAATGATAATTTTATAGCATAATTAGTTAAACGTGTACCGGAGGCCTTATTCAAACAAATGATTGTAACGTTCATACCTACCTTAAAATGACAATTTTCTATTACGCTCAGGCAAAGAATTAAGTAGCTATTGAAGGTGCTCAAGCTGGCTTAGGGAGTGAATTATTCAAGTGAATTTTCTAAACTCAAAGCTCGCATGACGTAATCCGTGGAAAGCCATTATATCTGTCGGGAAATCTCATTTCCGGTTGGAGAAAAACGGACTCGCTGTCGGGCGGTTCGGAAGTGGGTCGCGACTCGAGCCGAGCACACTTCGGATGCGGCTTCGAAACAAGCGGGGGAGTGCATATGGAGAAGCACTTGTTCGGGTCGGTCTGCGTTCTATTTACGAATAAACCGATGTTTTTTTGAGGTTACATTTACTGTTTTTTTTATTCGTATCGCACGGGTCGATCAAGGGTTAAGCTACGCTTGCCGAGTAATGTAATTATTATAATACATTTGCTCGTAAAGGGTCTCTTCTTTCACCAATTTTACCTGTGCGTTATTGTAATGTAAAACGCACAGTTTATCAAGATGCTCCGTAAAAACGAACGGTAGGTAGGTACTTTTTTAAATGTTAGCAAAGAGTTTTTATGTCAGAACAACAACATTAAGAACATGTCAACATTAAGAATAAAATTAACTTTGGGAGATGAAATATAAAAAATAAACTCTGTAATTTTATTAATTTTAACAATAAATTACAACCATTTGTAACAAAAACAAAAAAAATATTAATTTACTTTATTAGTATTACTGGCTGTTTTTGTGCTTTAGCCTTAAAGTAAAAAGAGTGCTGCGCGCGCATCGCTAATTTGTCTATGGTATGGTCAAAAGACTTTAACCTGCTCACTGGGCAAAAAAAAAAGAAAAGCATCTCTAATTTGTGAACAAGTAAAAAATATTCCGCGCGCTTTTTCTTTTCGCTGTATTGTTTTTGTTTGCAAATATCATCAAGTAATGATGAATTTACTAATTCGACACCGCCAAAAGTCTCAGAGGCAGAAAAAGGCTACTCTAAGCCTCTTGCCCGAAAAAACGACCGATACATACCTACTTACAAACGTATGAAAATTTCATCTTATGGAAAACAAGCAAATATGCAAATTCATTTTCAGAAAGTGTGTTTTTAGCCGAGTTTTATTTATTTCCTCGAAAATATGTTAATGAAACGTCGTATAACATACGTGCGCTTTGATAATTACACCCTCTGCTTTCTTGTAGCAATATTGCCTCGGATGTGATTTTAAACTCACCGCACTTATATTATAATGTACTATTATATAGCTACAATTTTAAAACTACGAGAAAAAACATACATAATTGTGTATCAATGTTGTTTACCATTCCATTTGAAAGTTTCTCAAGTCTATCACTGGAAGATGGAATTATCAAATCCAGATCAAACAAAAGTCCAGAGTTACAATTACTAGGACCAGTTCGTTCCAATTGTGGCATAAATATATGAAAAGGACGGTTTTTTTCGTAATTCTTTTTGTTTTTCTTACTGTCTGTCGTTTGTAGTTCTTTCAGATAGTTAAAACTATTGTATTATTGTACTCAACTTCTATTTGTGACATTGAACAACTATTAACTAATGATTATTATTTGCATGTTATTGATACATATTTTGTATAGCTAAACATGAGGACTGGAGATGAATACCTGGCTGTAACAACTTTATACCATGTTTAAGGCAAATATAGACTTATCTAATCTTATCTACGTTCTTATCATTTTGGGTACCGATAATGATCTTTAATCTATCGGTGTTACCCTGGTATTCACTAGAGGAACTATATTCTTATTTATATCGCTGCCTTTAAAGCCGTATCGTGCCACTCACATGCGAGCTAGACGCTACATGTGAAATTTTAAACGTTCTGCCAAATCCATTACAATTAGTCATCATTTTCTTTGAAATTTTGATGACGGAAATAAGTATTATAAAATCTAACATAAGGTCTACTTTTTGTTTTAGTGGTTGCAAGCAATACTGCTGAGCTGTTGAGATGAGATCCTGGATTCGATTCCCGTGGCAAAGTAAAAAGGTGTGGACTTGTATTTCTCAATTGCAATATAGGGTCGCCCCCCATTGCATGGGATTGAAACATAACTTGCAACTGGCGAGATGTGGGAATATTTTAGGTACATACTGTCTAACTCTTCGGGTAATACCAGATGATACAACCCAACAAGGCATCATGTTATATTATACGAATAGAAACCAAATTGCATCATCATTTATGACTAATTCGTCGTTTAAGGTTGGGTTTGTCACTGTATATAACTGTATTTTCAACTTAATTAAGACAAATGTCGGTAGCAACCTTATCTTTGAGCTTTATATAGATTATAGAAATAGGTTAGGTCACAGAGTCCAATTATTAATTAGCTAATAGCAGGCACGGATCTAGATTCTCGCTCTTGTTCGCTAAATTAAAATGTTATTAAATAAATATTTCTCTTCGGAGTAATGGGTTTTTAGTTTCACAAAGCTTGATAATTAAGTAAAATTCTTTAGTGTACAACGACAACAACTCAACATCTTTAGTACCTCATACTTCATACAGGTTACATTTTATTTTAACCATTCAAGCAGACACCGGTTAGAGTTTTGGAGCGAAAGGCTCAAAAAGTAGTAGGCCTTTCAGTGGTCTGCCTTGCCCCTATGGCATAAGTAGCGTTAAGATTTAACGCCACCAATTAAATGCCCAGAGCGCTAAAATAACTAATTCAGCTTTTACCCTTATCATTTCCTAATTAATCTGATACTAATAAGATTCCTGTAGTGTAGCTATTCAGATGTCTGCAGGTCACGACCTGCTCAGAGATTTATTAGAGTACCTACCTATTTACCATCACATGGGCCGGGTGGAAGGCGGCTTCAACGAGTCACATGGTTACTCGATGGGACAATTTTTTTTATAATTCGTTTCCAACGAATCAAACCGTGGCGTATTGCAGTGTATGTCTTTTTTTCTCTAATCCAAACAATAAAAAAAAACAATAAATGTTGGCATTAATCAATCTCCATCTGACGCATTTTAAAAGTAGGTACTTAACCACTAAAATTAGGATTCGAAATCTAATCAGAAAACTGTAATACATTTTATGAGTTATGTAAAGAACTAAAAGTACCTACTTACTTACACAGAAATAATTTAAGTACGTCTAATGGAATATATACAAAAGAGATAGGTAGGTACCTAAGTGGTCTTGAATGGCTGAATAAATTACATTTGTAGGAGATTGCCTTTCTATCAAGATAACGGTAAATTATACCTACTCTAGGAATAAACTAATGCTTTAATTTTACCCAAAACTAAAGAATTCGGGTCGTCTTTTGTCTCTACAAATGTTCAGGTCTAATGATAATTAAGAATTTCGTTTAATTAACTTAATGAATGTCGACAAAATCTTAATGATTTTAATTAAGGAATAATAAACTCTAATAAAATTATGAGCTTGTACAGTGTCGACATCTTGTCGCTTGTTATATTAGATATTGTTATAGTTATAATAAACTACTATTATTAAACGTAATTGCAATTAAAAGTTTCGATTTGAATTATTCTCTAAACGAGCAATCAATTTTCAGGCATCCAGGTGACATAGTTCTACATCCAGTTTTCAGTAATGATGATTTAAAAATATTTTATTTATGTAATTTTTTGAGCAAACAGGCATGTAATAAGAGTATTTAGAGGGAAGTGTAAGGGGTTATACTTCCCTTTAAATATTTTATTGCATCATTCATACCTACATAATCCCCGATTTTCTACACAAATACCTATTACAAAAAAGAAAAAATTGTATTTTTGTGCGTGTGTTTATTTATAATTAATAAACTCATAAAACAATGTGCCGATTTCAAAAATTCTTTCATCATTGAAAAGCTACATTCAACCATAGAAACATAGGCTAATTTTTATCCCCGTATTCCCACGGGAACGGGAACTACGCCGTCTGCTAGTGTAGGTATGAATCAGATTATACAAATATTGGCCTCAACAAAGTAAATTATTTAAATATTTGTATGAAAAACGTATCTCTTAACTGTATATTTTGTTTTATGTTAGGAGCAATAATATCATAAATAGTACCTTCTAACATATAATGAAACATCTGTTTACGTGCTTATAAAAACGAGAACAATCAAGTATCTCATATTTTATGGTGTTAGAGATATGAGATCTAAGAGCATTTCCCCAATACAATAAAATCTTATATGTGGACACTGGACATAATACTAAAGCTTGGCTTACATGACTCCCTGAAAAGCGTGACCGAGAGCCAAAAGTTTGAATCCCTATGACATCACTCACAACTAACAAAATCGCTTGGCCAGGATTACAGCCCTCTCCCAAAGAGGAGGCAAGTTTCCCTACAGTGCCGGGAAGATCATAGGTAGGCTGTTAATTCTACAGAACTGCAGAGCGCCATCTGCTTTGACTCTTACATACTTCTTTTGCTTCATTTACATTCATACATGTTACGTTGATAATTTTATGCGTGCTATTATTATTGTTTATTGAAACTTCTAATTGATTACCTACCTAACTCTATTTTAATTTTTATGTTTTAATTTGTAAAAGTACATTTAAATATACTTAATCACGAAACAAACTTACGAAATATTCGTACTTGTAAGGTGTACCTTACAAATAAATACATAAATGCCTCCTCACAGTTTGGTCAGCATTAACAGTTTAATATGATCATTTAAGCAATCTTTTCACTGCAGGTAAAATAGTAAAGTAAAGTAAAGTAAATTGCTTGGTGTGTTCAACTTGTCACTTGAAATGATATACTTTCGTCATGTAAACTCCGGTTTACTGTAAGATGTGGCGCATCAATCCGTCGGATCATGTCGGACAGGGACGGATGCCTGCCGTCGTCTCACATTTTGTCTCCATTCTCTCTTAACGCGTTATTTACGGGGCTTACGTACTTTAAGGTCCTTTTTTTACTCGATTAACTGTCTGTAATGGGCTTGGAGGAAAAAACAACGCTACGTTTAAGTACCTAGACGTATTTTTAAATTAATTTTGTGAAATGAAACTAGCCTAACTTGTACTGTACAAGATTTTTATTACTATTACAAAGAAATGTCAAATTGAAAAAGTGTGGGAAGTTTCGTTTACATCAGCCATTGGTCAATCAATAATGGTGATGGTGATTAGTCAATCAATAATGGTGATGGTGGTTAATCAATCAATGATGGACACACAGACCACTCCAATAAATTCACGCTGACCTTGACTGCCACCGTCTTAGCCACGGTGGTAATGGCTACTAGATACTTTTATAGCATTGGTAACTGTTAAATCATTGCATTATCTTTTGGCAGATAGCACATTACCCCACCAATGACAACTAATTACGCCAGGGCGCACCCTCGGCCTACGTACAAGCAGTATAAGTATAAAATAAGATATTATTCCTCCGTCGGTTATCTGGCTGTAACCTCGGGTCGCCAGTAATTACCGCTGTAGACACAGATAATTGCCTCGAGATTCTGCTTTCCCCAATTTTTGTCACAATTTTCCTCGTCACGGTACAATTTCGTTTTCTCAAATATCTGCGGTGTGCCACTAGATCTTATCGTGTTGCGTTTGACGTCAACTCATTATTTCTGTTGAGCTGTGTTCACGATGTAAGATAAAAATAATGATATATTATTGACGTTTTTGTTTTTTTCTCATCTTACGTGTTTTCCTTTTGATACACGATGGGACACGTAGACATAATAATTTACCTGAATTGGTACGCACAGATTTTAGATGAGCAAAAGGATTCTCGGCGAATTTTATAAAAAAAAGTTAAATGAATCAGATTTCATCGCCCCCATACTCCAACAATTGCGACTCTTTGTATAAAGAAGTGTTCAAATGAAGGTACTCACGACACCCGCGAGCTTAACCGGAACGTGTGAAGCACGCGATTTTACAAAACCGTTGAACGTTAAGTTTCTAGCTTTTCTCGACAAATGAACAGTGTAGCAAGCGGCTGAGGCAGCGGGACGTGTTCAATTCATCACTGCGCAACTCGAGTCAGCAATACTTCCCGCTCGCAATTTTTCCGATGACGAACACTTTCGCACATCACAGCGGAAAGTCGCTGACTCAGAGGGGGTATTATGTGTCGTCAACCTCTATTAAGCGTAGGTAAAAAAGAGACTGTGCGAGCCACGGAGCGTTGCCCTGTATTATGTAGACGCATTAGATCTTAAACGGTCCTATTGGATAGGGGATTCGCAAAAACACGGGCAGAACCATAGAACACGGAGCCACAGCGATGGCCGCATTCATGGATACTTTCCGTACAAACCAAGAGTGTCAGTTAAACCATTTGTCTATAGAAACCCACGGCTTGTGACAAATTGTAACCTGCGCTGAGCTCAACATGAGTTGACACAAATATTATTAGTAATCGTCTCCGGCGGTCAATTCCGTGGTCTGTGGTAAATACGTACCTACTTGTTGAAGATGTCTATAGAACTTTAAGTAAAAGTTCCAATACCTGCTTATAATAAAATTGTGTGTAGTTATCGGGATTTTAATCATTATTAAACACATCCCGTGTTTAATAATTATTTTACACAGCTTATAGCACTTGTCGATAACGCAGCTTTGATAAAACATTTTTAAAAAAATGTGTAAACTCACAGCTTACCCCTAAATACAACGAAACATTTTTTCTGTTTATAATCATAATAGTGTTTAAGGAACAACAAATCTAAAAAATATTATTAGTGTCATCAATTATCACGAATGTCGATACCATGCGAATATTGAAAATTGTGTGTGCGGATCTATAATAAGATACCAAACCACTTCAAAACAAAAGTGGTTAGTTGATTGTAGTTATATTATAATTTAAAGGAATTTATGGATCAGGATGTTAACTAATACGATAAGCTTTACATTTCTGGTTCTAAACCCTCTATTTTTTGCATGCTAAGTTATGACTTAGCTAAACATTTTTGTAGGTACTTTTCTTTTATGTTAAACATCTTTTCATGCAATGTTTAACGCAAATAAATTATTTATTATTATTATTTTGGTTTTTTTTACTAGCTGCCCCAGCAAACTTCGCTCCGCCTTTTATTTAAAAAAAATAGTTAGTTTCCTATTCTCAGACCTACTGAATATTCACACAAAATTTCATAGGAATCGGTCAATCCGTTTCGGAGGAGTATGGTATCTAACATTGTCACACGAGAATTTTAAATATACCTACTTAAGATTATTAGCTAGAACTACATACAATGGCTAACAGCATTTCACAGACAATCGCGGCTTAGTTCTTGTCTATCAACTTTACGATTCACTGAGTAAAATAGTCCTCTTCCTGAAATCGATAATTCACTTCGATGAACAGTTTGAATCCGTTTCCAATCATTAGGATTAACATTATCATAGGATGATATACTGTGATACTCTAATTTAAAGTAATTCGAGTGCGATATAGGCTATTTATAACAGTTCAGATGACGTCATAAACTCATTAACCTATTTACCACACCTACATAAAGTAAGTAAAAGGCTTCTCGTGTAAAAGTGCTATTAATACTGAAACAATTCAAACTAAGAGTCGGTGAAGTTCATGTTAGGGAATTAATAGGTAAGTAACTATATTATTTTTACGATTCGTGTGTTATCAGTGAACTTAAAACGTATTATCTCTGTAGTTAGAGAGCAGCGGTGGCCCAGTGGTGGCGGCCCCGACTTACGAACAGTTAGTCGTGGGTTTGAACCCAGGCAGGCGCACTTTGTGTAATTTGTTTCCTCACCACTGCTCTCAAAAACGGTGAAGGAAAACATCTTGAGGAAACCGGCATGCCCTAGAACCAAAAGCTCGAAGACATGTGACATCTACCAATTCGCACTGGGCCCGCGTGGTAGATTATGGCCCATTCACAAAATACGCGCTTTGACGTGGAGTTGCGGATATCAGCTCGGTATCTTTATCTTCAACTCTGTAGTTTAATTTAGTTACTGACAATACCAAACTATACAAGAAACTCAAGTAGTTAGTTGTTCCGAGTATGACTGTTGTATGCGAGTTGAAATGAAAGTAAAACGCACCTATAAAACAAGAGAAAACCCTAGTGTGGGGTAACGTTTTTTTTTATGAAAGAGAAGAAATACTTAAAGAAAAACTTTCAGATACTTACCTCTAAGTATTACCTACTAAATTTTAAGCAATGTTAAAATAAAAAAAAATGTTCTATAATGTGCAAATGTAGCCAGTTCATTCGACACTCTTCACTCATATATACCTATTATTAATTGATTTACCAGCCCGCCAATTTCTCCATTTCGAATGTTAATAAGATTCTAACTCAAATATTTAATTTTTCAAGTCAAAGCATTGGTATAAGCATAAGGGGCTATGACATACAACTTTTTTCGACATTTCCCCTCCTTTAACGAGGATATTAAACATTGAAAATTATTTCCGTAAATTTACCCGTTAATTTATAAAAGTATGAAGATAGATTAAAATAAATTCAAACAAGCCAAAAATATCATTATCTTAAGTTAATAAAGACAACGAAATCTCCAACGTAACAGCGCCCAAAGGGTAAATCTAAAGCCGAAAGAAAGTTACAAACTCCGCAATACCTTATCTGAAAGTTACCTTCTCTAAGAGGAAGTTTGTAGGCAAGGCCTGCAACGAACAAAACAGATTTTTCCGATACATTTTGTTTGATAGATATTGTTTTAGGTTTAACTTATTTCAAATAAAATTCCGGAGCGATGTGTTCTATTTCTGCCCATGTTTTTCCCATGTATAAAAACTGTAAATATGCTAATTTAGTACTTAAGTAATTAAATTATTGCTATTACCATTAGTGTTGAGTACAAAGGTATTAAAGGCAGATTTTTTTATGGGACACAATTGTTTATTGCATTTTAATATTTCCGTTCGATGATCAGTACCTACCTACTATCATAGTAGGGATTGCAATTCTTAATAAAAAGCGAACGATAAAGAGTTCTATGTGATAAAACACAGCCGTTGTTTATTTATCTGTAATGTCTATCCTTATATCTATCATTTGTTTCATTCATGATCATCACTTGGCCAAAGTTTTTCTCAGCATATGGGCATTTCCTTTTTAACCGACTTCAAAAAAGGAGGAGGTCTCAAAGTCTCAACTCTGTTGTATTTTGAAACCAGCAAAGCCACTAAATCCTGAAACTAGAGTTATTTTACACCTGTTAGTGTTTCTTATATATGAAGTCGGTTGTCAGTTGTTTTCTAGAAATGAGTTTATTGTTGTATAGAAATGAGTTCAGTGAAAGCTAAGCTTTAAGAATGAGAAATTAGAAAAAGCTTGCGGTTTTATTCGTCCGCCCGGACTTCATTCATGGTGCTACAGTCCGACATAACCCTTCGATCTCGCCAGACATTTCTGCCTCCTTGGTCTAGTAATGGACATGGAACAAAGCATTATTGAGTTTTTCCGTCTAGTATTTCTCAGTCGTCAGACTGGAGTCTGGATTTGTGCCTAACTCATATCACGTGTTAAATTATGTATAGGCCGCCTTCTATTACCTACATAAAACTTAACATAACTGGCAAAACGAGAGGTAATAAATATACCTAGTAAAAGAGGTTGACCTCTGCCTAATCCTTCGGAGATTACAGGCGTGGATTTAAAAACCCTTTTAATCTAATTTTAGGTCAAAACAGTCAACTGAAACTATACCAATGTTTGTTACATCTCCATTACAACAAGGTCTGTAATTTAGGAATCCACTTAGAAACCCAATATTTCCGTTTAATTGGAGTTCAATTCGACTATTAATTTTATGAAGACGATTAAATTGTAGGTTATTTATAGTGTTCCCCGACCTAGAGGCTAGTAGTTCGAGTAGTTTAAGCAAAGATATACAAATTCATTACTGGTGGTAATAACTAATAAACAGTGTGCTCTGTAGGGGTGTCGCAGTGGTAAGCAGTTTATTAGAGCTAATTAAAACCTCCATTGTTTTTTACTTGTTCTTATACTTTACATCTTCCTTTGTTTCTTCCAAATTGTAACTTGTTCACAATTAGTATATAAGTACCTACAAGGAAAAATAAATATTTTATAATGTTTTAAGAACTTGTTTATTTTTTGCCTTACAGAACTGGTACCGACTGGAATGGGGTTAGGTAAAAATATACTGTTTAGGTTAGGTACATTTTGTAGTATCACTAAGGCGCGAATTGAAGCGAAATCATTGTAAGCCTATTAAGTAATTCCATTTAATTTGCAAAAAACCAAAACATTTATGTTAAGATTTGTTACTTCCAAAAGTTTTAATGCAGTACTATTACAGGCTGCGTTGATAAAAATATGTCTTCAATCCTCGAAAGTATAATCGTAACAATATTATAAGTTATGAAATAGGTACTTACACAGAAGCAGTTCGTAAGCTAAGTTAGCATTTAAGTGCTAACACAGACAGCAGTAGGTACTCCAAGATATCTAATAGAACAACAAAACTAATAAAGATTAGATTTACCTCTTGAACTAAAGTCACAATTTCAAATATAGGTAGGTACCCATTACGGAAGTTTTAATGGCCCTTTGAATTTTGAGTTCTCCTAACTATAACTTCCTCAAGATGTCTCCTACGATTGAACAAAGACAACAATAACTAACAAATGGAATAAACTCCTAGCCTTAAATTTTCTTCAGTAGGTATCTTGATTCAAAATTTCAACATTCGGGGGCCATTTTAATGCTTGAAGCAATACCCACTGCGTGCTAACGATTTGTTTCATTCGCCTCATTTACTCGTAAACGATTGTTGTTCTTACATTTAATGGAATTTTCAAAGTTTCCTCCTCACAAAATTATCTCTTCAAGCTTTTACATAGATCAGGAATTCAGGAAACTTGCTTCTTCTTCTATTGTTTAAGTTTTGATCGTGTGTACAGTCATGCGTATTGATTGAGAATTGTTTTGTAAGTGTCAAGAAATTACATACGTGTGACGAAGTTCTTACTTTTATACATCATTGCATGCCTGTTATCCCCGAAGGGTTAGGCAGAGCTGTACCATTAGTAAGTACACCCACATTTCGCCAGTTATGTTTAAGTCCCATGTAATAAGGAGGCGAGCCTATTGCAATCAATCGGGAAACACAATTCCAGACTCCGGGCAAATACTGAGAATTTCCAGATAGGAAAACTCACGCTTGCCCGACCCGGGGGCCTCATGCTTAGCTGTAGGGCTTTCGACCACTAGACCAAGAAGGCAATCAAACATACACATACATACATATTACACTAAGCCATTATTTGACATTTATTTATTTATTTATCATTAAAAAAGAGGGTAACTAAATTATAAAATAAGCCCCACAAAATATACTTGTATACGGTAGCGTCTTGTCAACACTGAATTTATAAAAACGTATGTAATAATTATATAGTTTTGACGCAATCTTAAATTTGTAAAGTATTACTGTTTATTGAGTCCAAAACGTATAAGTACTTTTAACTCAATGCTCATAACTATACCTACTTTAGTAAGCTTCCTAGATATCAGATTGTAAGCATGAGTAAAAGTAAAAAATAAAATTATTGTTAAGGACATAACAGGTTATTATATAACTAGAAGTAAGTTTTTGGGGTACGATGACATCGGAATCGAGCACTTACAGTACGCAGGATTTCACTTGCCCAGGTTGCTGGTCATCTATACTTCTATACTAATATTATAAATAGGAAAGTTTTGATTGTTTGTTTGTTTGCATTGAATGGGCTCCGAAACTACTGGACCGATTTGAAAAATTCTTTCACCGTTGTGAAGCTACACTATCCCCGCGTGACGTCTTCTAGTGTTTTATAACTTGTACAGACGCGTAGACGCCAGCACATCAAGTTACCCCAATGTGTCAATTTTCTTTGATCGTTTTTCAACTTTATGCCAAACAGAATAAGGTTCATGTTCAATTTGGAAAATTTGACACATTGGGGTAACTTGATGTGCTGGCGTCCATGGGACTTCGGGGATTCGTATTTACCCCAGGAGCTTATGAAGGCCATTGTATTGTCAGAATAGTAGAACAAACATTACATACAATTTCCAATAATTTGTATCTAATTAAACATATTTATTTATGAAATCATATGATCTTACAAGCTTACCTACAGAAATACATCCAAAGCGCTTACAAGATTAATTTAGATATAAAAAATGCGGTGTTTATAAATACTTGTGTACCTATGTACTACGTTGTGCGGTTGTTTGGTTGTGATTCACACTGTGATCTCCGTACTATGATTTTCATCTAATATTGTTCATTATTCCCTTAAAAATCTCATCGGGTTAAAGAGAAATCATGACTTTACATCAACTTGTCTCTCACAAAAAGGTCGGAACCTATTGTTGTTGTTAACCTGTTCAATTTAGCGTTATTGAACGCGTTATTAAACTTGTATTATTACGTTAACATCAATGAATATTTTCATTCGCATTCCAAGAATCACACAATACAGTCTGCGAAGTTAGAATCCACACGTCATGTCAAGTCAGCTTTAATATACCGAACACGTTTTGACGCCCACATTATTGGAAAAATGGTGTCAGACTTTTATACAAACTAGATTACTATAAGAGTTTCAAGTGTCTACTTGATGCTTAAATTTTTGCCCAAATGTATCCTAAAACAAAGGTAATAAAGATTTTATTATTTTACTCAGATGGCTATTTGGTATAATTGTGCCTGTAATAAAAACCAAGCAATAACCGAAAAAGCTGTATAAATGAAATTCGATCGTGGTGCGATCCACATCAAACGGATTAAAAGGATCCACACACGGACAGTTTTACGGTTATTTAAACAGGATTTATTTTAGTAGGAGCGGAATTTAAACAGATTAGCGTTGAACCCGCGACCCACGCTGTTTTACTTATCTAACTATCCTTGCTGTTTTTCAGTGAGGATTAACTAGTGTTGAAAGCTTTCCAACAAAAATTAGGGCTGACACGCCAGCGCTGCGCTGTGAGAAATAAAAAGGAAATTATGCGCTGAAACAAAAAATAAAATTAACTCATCAACTATTCTGTAATTTTGAGCAGCTTGTCGCTAAATAATAACAGCCTCATGGCTCGATCAAAGGTTAAGCCACGCTTGACGAGGTGGACCATTAATGACATGTCAACACTCTTCCGTGCTTCGGAAAGCACGTAAAGCCGTTGGTCCCAGCTGTCATTTTTGTAGATCTATGACATTCGTTACAGTCAGAAGCCCGAAAGTCTGACAACCAGTTTAACCAAGGGGTAGTAACTAGGTTGTGGAGGTCAATCAGGCAATCGCTCCTACAGGCAAGCCATATTACAAATTCAACTTCTGTTCTATTTCTATTATAAAAAGAAAATGGCGAATATGGAATCAGCTGTTTGTCAACTGCCAAGTTTATTTCATTTTCAGCCATATTACAAATTCTACTCGTTAACAATTGACAGTTGACAAACAGCTGATCTATATACGCCATTTTCTTTCTATTGTCGCCTTATCGATTACGATATTAGAAATAGAATTTGTAATATGGCCTGCCCCCCTAGCCAAGTTACAAACGATTCGTATCTATTCTCTTTCTACAATCGAGAACGCCTCAAATCCCTTTGTTTTGACCACGTGACTTATCACCTTTCGCTACAAAGCTAATTTCTGGAAATAAAATTATAGAATGTAGGTTCATCATCGTCAGCCTAGCTATTTCCCAACCAATTTGGGTTCGGCTTCCAGTATAACCAGATGCAGCTTAATACCAGCAGGCCTGCCCCCCTAGCCAAGTTACAAACGATTCGTATCTATTCTCTTTCTACAATCGAGAACGCCTCAAATCCCTTTGTTTTAACCACGTGACTTAGCGAAAGGTGATAAGTCACGTGGTCAAAACAAAGGGATTTGAGGCGTTCTCGATTGTAGAAAGAGAATAGATACGAATCGTTTGTAACTTGGCTAGGGGGGCTGGCCTGCTGGTATTAAGCTGCATCTGGTTATACTGGAAGCCGAACCCAAATTGGTTGGGAAATAGCTAGGCTGACGATGATGAACCTACATTCTATAATTTTATTTCCAGAAATTAGCTTTGTCACTTCATATAAAGTTTGTGGGTACAGCAGTATTGTTTGTCACGCAATGGTGTTTCCCTGACATATTATTTTCTGTTTCCTTCGTGTCACACAAGTTCGGTATCGTTTAACCTCTTGTCAAGGGTGTCACAATGATCCAAAAGGTTAGAATAATACGAGTAATAATAAGCAGCACGCGATGGCGGGTTGGTGACGTCACGTGACGTGAGGCGCCGCGCTGAGGCTCGAGACATGCATTTTATACAGGATGAATTTTTAGTCACCGTCCAAATTTTGATATATTAATCTTTGGCAAAAATCATTGAATACGTGTTTTTTCTTTTAGTATCACTCAATACAAAAATATTGAGATATCACTTCACAAAGTTATCTATAAAAAGTTTATGTTTCTGGACACTGCCGCGCCGTGCGTACGCGCTAGGTGAAGCTACGCGAGCCGGGCCGCCCCGCGCGCCGCGCGCCGCCGGAATTCATTGATAACACAATACAAACAAAGTTGCAAATTTTCCCTTCATACTTTCACGGGCTTAGGACCGTCAATAAGCAAAAGGTTTGTGCTATGTTCACTATGATTAGAATCTAACCCTTAATTAATCAATTAAGTACGTATAAATAAAGTAAAAATCAATTAATTAGATAAGAACTTGAGACCTTAATAAAAGCTGAGCCAAAACGTTTTGCTATTAGGCGTATTTAAAAAATTTGAATCAACATGTACAAATAATAAAAATTTAATCAAAATCATCAACAATCAAATTAACAGTACTTTAATAAATGTTCAAAATGCATACCGTTTCTCTCTAAACAGAGTCTTGCACGTTTTTGCACATTGTTTTTAATTTTATTGAGCACTACAGTGTCACTTTTAACTTCGTCGAATGCACGTACAATTTGCTGTTTTAATTGGTCTAGGTTTTGGGCTTCCTCCACATACACTCGTCGTTTTATTTCACCCCACAAAAAAAAGTCACATGGAGTAAGATCTGGTGACCGGGGTGGCCAGACGACGGGCCCCCCGCGACCGATCCAACGATCACCGTGTTCGATGTTTAAATAATTACGAACGGCGGCGGAGTAATGAGGCGGTGCACCGTCCTGTTGAAAATAAAAATCTCGATAGGAGATTACCGGCACGTCATCCATGAAGTCAGCAATTACTGTGCGTAACATATCTAGGTACGTGCCCCCGGTCAACCGTCCCTCAATGAAATATGGCCCCAGTATTTTGTTGCCGACAATTCCAGCCCACACATTTGCACTGAACCGCACTTGGTGATACGTTTCTCGTATCATGTGTGGGTTTCGAAATGACCACCAATGTTCATTATGATGATTATACAGCCCCACTCGAGTAAACAAGGCCTCGTCAGTCCACAAAATGTTAGCATCGGGGTGTGCAATCAGCCACTCACAGAAGGCTCGACGGGGAACTGCATCTGCGTCGTTCAAGGCCTGTGCCTTTTGAAAATGGTACGCGTGCAACCCGGCAGAATGGAGAAGTTTCCACACGGCATATTGGCTTACGCCGAAGCGCCGCGCTGCATCTCGCGCACTGGATCTAGGGCTCCGTTCAAAGAAATCGAAGATATCTTCTTCGATCTCCACTGCGAGTCTCGGCCTGCCCCGTCCTTGAGCGTGTGTAGGTACTATAAATTGGCCATGGTCTAATAGCCTCTGATTTGCGGCCAAAATCGTTTGGCGATTTGGTAATGAGGGATTTATTCCTTGATTGCGAAGGCGAGGAATACTTTCGGTTTCGTACAGTCTCCGGGCACCGTTCAAGCTTTCACCACTCAGTATGTAGGATCGCACCATTTCGTAATACTCGCGGTGGGAATACGACGACATTGTAAATAAATTCACGATACGCACGGGGCGCCGTCGCGCCGGCGCCGGCGGGTTGCGTGGGAACGCCGGGAACACGGAAGTAAGCGCTTGCGTCGCGAAAGGGTGCGCGCGCGAGACCGACTAACGATAGATGATAGATGTCATAAATGTGTCGCGCAGGTGTAGCGGGGTGGGGGTGAGCGGGGTGAGCGCTGCCTTTTTCATTGAATATTTGCGCGGCAAGTGTAGTATTATTAACGTTTAACTTGTGACCACGCAGAGCGGATAATTTTTTCGAGAAAATGATTTAATATGAAAATTTTATGTATCGATTTTTTTTCAAAAATGGACTAAGTGAATGATACCTAATGCCTAGAAAAAATTTGGACGGTGACTAAAAATTCATCCTGTATAAATGTGTGTGACACGCATTCGAGCATGGAGCCTTCGTATGTATTTGCACGCATGCATCGCAGTATAAGTGTTTATTTCGCGTGTAAGTAGAGATGTAAAGAACTCGAGTCTTTGAGTCTTAATTCGATAGACTCGGCTCAATTTTACAAGACTCGGTGTACTAACAAAACTCAGAGCCTTGAGTCGAGCCGATCTGCAGTCCTTTCTTGAAAACTCGAGCGCCAAAATAGAACTCGTATTTCAAAAAGAGCTCGAGTCTTAAAAACAAGCTCACGTCTCAAAAAGAACTCGAGTGTTAAAAAGAGCTCGAGTGTATTGAGTCTTGTGCGTATCAAGGTTGATTTATTTAAAAATACATAGACATAGTTCATGTGGCAACATGCTAAATGTGACCTTTAGGCATGGCATTATTAGGTTCTGTGTGTACCCCAAGAGGGATAAAAACGTATACGTACGTACGTAATATTTTTTCTTATATTCACCTGTTTTATTTTAATAGGAATGATTATTTGACACTAGCTATTTCCCGCGACTTCCTATTACTTCCTATTATTATTTTTATTCCGACTTATATTTTATTCCCTATTTATTTATAAAGGAACTCCAAATGGAAAAGAACTTGAGCGCGACTCGTCGCGTGAAACGACTCGAGCTCGAATCAAGACCTGGAGCGCCATGTTGCGCTCGAGTCTCTATGTAGACTTAAGTGTTCTAGTCTGGGGGTGATGTTGTGACGAGTCGAGCTGTGCATTTGTCAGCTGAGCCTAAAATTTAGGACTCAAAAGACTCGAGTTCTTTACATCTCTACGTGTATGCGAGCGTAAGGATTATGTTCAGACGCCAGTAAGTCAAGCTACCCCAATGTGACAAACATCTTTGTTAGTTTTTCAACTTTATAATATAACAAACAGAATAAGATTCACGTTCAATTGGGAAAAAATACAGTTTAGGGTAGCTTGATCATGTGCTGGTACATAGATGACAACCGAATTAAAAATCTTTGAACATTCTTACGATCCAATTTTCAGTAGCAAGCGAGTTTACTAGAGTAGGTAATTTGCACTGCTGGCTGTGCCAACTGCCAGAACCAACCTGCTGGCCAAAGCACCTCTCACGCGAGCAATTCGTACTGTTAACGAAATTCAGAATAGGTTGGACATTTTTTCGTGTTACTTTAGTGAACTTGCAAATTAAAGTAAGTTTTTAGTATGTTACGAAAGCATCAATTAGTGTAATTTTATGTTTATTGTTTCTTTTATTGTTTTATTTTTGTTTTTTGACTGTAAAACATACGTAAGTTAATTTAGTGTGAATGTTACATTGTTATTATTATGAGGTTGTATCGTTTTAGTTATAAGTAATTTTGTATTAAGTAGTGTATTGTGTAATAATTGTTAGTAATAGATATTATTTAAAATAGTAAATATTATTAGTAGTCTTAGCTACCTATCGCATTAGGTTTCAAAACCTGTAATGATAGATTAAGAGTTTTAAATAAATAAATAAATAAAGGAGATTGACAGAACGGCGCTCAGTAAAAAATTGGGCATACTTCTTAAGTCTAAAGATACTTATAGCTGCTTACTCAACATTGAAGCTTGGTAGTTTCAGGCTGTACGTAACGGCAACGGTACGTTTGCTTTGCCGCTACGAGTATTTTATTGGACGGACTGGCCTTTGGTCACCTAGGTCCATATAAACGTATAGATAGGTTACCTGTATGTACTGTACATATGTGTTGCAGGGCGTGAAAACTATCGGAGCGTGTGAACGGGCGCCGGTTCATTGGTGCTCGACTGCTCGTCAGCAAACCGACGCGGTTGTTACTGGAGCGTCCACTGCGTTACGAACCCTACAGAAACATTGTTCTGAAAATATCTCTCTACTAGATGACATCATAACATCACGCCTGTAACCCCCGAAAGGTTAGGTAGAGGAGTACTGTAGTATACCCACATTTTACCAAATCTCTATATTCTTTGCATTTTCCTCACAAAACATTACTGCTGAACATGAGGTCACTTGGTTTGATTCGAAAGTGTTATTGGGTTTTTGATGTGTTACATCTTTCCACTTGGTTGCTGAATATTTTTTGTGGGAGTGATTTCGTGGAAAGAGACGAAAAAGTGAAACGGAAACCGGGGAAGCACGCGCTATTTGATTTGAGCAATGAGCTCGCGCGGTTTTGTGTGAGGTTGGTACCACGTCGTCGTACTGTCATTTTATTTTAAAGGTGGCGTATTTACCACGATAGAATGTCAGATAATTCATCATACGCGACTTCTGTAAGGTTCGCTCGTTTTTTCCATGTTAAATCTCAGTAGCAGACCTGAGTAGGATTTTTCTCGACTGATGGCAATAGGCACGCCCCCTATTACTCTTAAACATAACATAACAGAAGAAAAAGGGGTAGGTAGGTATGCCAAGATCGTAGCAGGTGGAGTTCTGTATAGTTACTGTCTACGTCCATGAGGAAAATGCATGAGCTTGTTTACTTATATGTACAGACAAAATTCCAAATTAAAACTGAACCTTATTCTGTTTGGTATAAAGTTGAAAAGCTATTAAAGAAATTTGACACATTGTAGTAGTTTGATGTGCTGGTTCCTGTACATATCTATAATAAACTCTTCCCGCATTGCATCAAATTTTCCACGAAACTCTTCATTCCTCGTTAAAATGATTAATTCTCCTAAATTCCTGTGCAGCGACACCTAGTTTTGTTACGGTTACGGCATAATATCCGTGTGACCCAGCCCTCATGGATGTCCATATTAATTAATCAGCACGGTAAAACCGATACATATCGCACATACCAACAAAATACACCTAATGGGATTACGTACTGCTGATTGAGGTACTCATGCGCGCCTAATAGCGTGTAATTCGGGAGGAAACAATATCAATTCGATATTAGGATGGGATTAGTATGTGCCGCTGTTGTAATTACCCTTTATGATTCGATTAAATTAATTTTTTATTAGGCTGTGGCTGAAGTACCTAGTGGACAACTTGCTACCTGACTGCCTCAGGTAGGGTAATGATTTCTAACACCCGACCAAAAAGAGGGCTGTTATAAGTTTAACGTACGTTTCTGTGTGTATGTCTATGGATTCGTAACTCTCAAACTAGTGAACTTATTTTGATGCGTATATATTATGATCTATGTAATTTTTCACGTCCTACAGCTTTAACTTATTGTTGGTTACAGACAAACAAGGTATATGAAATTAGTGTTGACACTCCAAGAATCACAGGCTACTGAATTATTTTATGTAAAAATCGAAATGGTGTCTGACATTTGGTAGAGTACCTACTTTTTTATGATTCGGTCGTATGGGATGTCAAAATAAAGGGTAACGCGAGTTTTAGTTTTTTAAACATTTTTAAATGTTATAATTGCCTCTATGGTAACGCTATTGGCGAGCATGGATGAAGTTCACTGCATACAATGATACAACTACAATGAAAATCAAAAACAACTTCGTGATTTAATGCTATTATGAAGAGAGACACAAAACAATATATTGCCAATTCTCATCTCCATATAAATCGTGGTTATTATGCTAATACCTATACAGTTAATTGGAACCATAATTGAATGCCCAGTGATTTGTGAATAATTAGGATAGAAATAGGTTCTATGTAAAACGTAATTAAATTTAATCTCTCTGTAAAACCAGTGTAAAATAACAACAAAGCGTATGGAAATAATTATTCTACTGCTACAACAATAAAATGTAACCAGACACAATTCTATTTAAGAGTTCTTATAGACTGTTCAAAAGAGAACAACAGGAAAATGATAAACTAAATGAGCACCGCAAATCGTTAGAGGTTTCCACTAGAAGTCTGTTACAATCATTGCGAAGCGCAGAACAATAATGTTCCTAATCACACTAAGTTCGCTCATTACCCTGTCTCCGCCTCAGTTCTCTACCACTTGATATATAGCTCCGACTATTGTTCCTTATTAAACCTTATTAGGAGCTACGTCGGTTTCGTTTAAGCCTATAATCATCAATCTTGAATTCTCGTAATAGGTTCACCTTTTTCTTTATTCATTCCAATAGAACGTCTCTATCTGGAAACACTTGAAACAAAATTGCCTCATTGTTCTGTTATAAATGAATAGGAATGATCAATTTACGAAAAATAAAATGTTATTTTACGTGAAAAATAAAACCGTTTAACGTTAAACTTTCGTTCAAAGTAATACAGTGTTTATCTTGCTTGTTTACTGTGTAAATTACTAGAGCGCAGAGTTTTAAATTAAAATTTTCTTCCATCATGAATGGTATAAAACTGGAGTGCTGCAGTTTCCTGTAATCATTCTGGGAAGCCCAACAAGCCGCACGCTATTAAAAAAGCTAGCGTTTTATTTGAAAATTCAGTATTTTCTCGCTGAATAATTTATGAGAAATTCCGTGTTATCATAATACACCTTTTAGCAAGTGAATTGCGAAAGTCTGCTCCCTAAAATGTGTTTCATCTAGACACTGCTGGGGCATGCATGCCGTCTGTCGGGACAGTTCAACTTACGAGTAAAGCTGCGATAGCTCTTTATTCAGTGGAATTTTCTAGACTGTATGTGTGTGACATCGTTTGACTCATAATTAGGTATATTTTTTGCAATAAAAAGTCACGACGTCTTAAATCATGTTCTTTCGGCAATTCTTTGAGGGAATTCTATTTGGAAATTGCACCCCGTTTTGGTTTTTTTGTCAAATACAGAGTAGATATAAAGAGCCCGAAAAAAAATACTAACAAATATTAATACCATTTCCATTTATTTCACATTATATTTTGCTTTAGGGTGCTTACAGTCAGTCGTAATAAAGACAGAGTCGTATAAATCATTTGTGATTTTTGATGATAATGCATCGTTCTCAACACCGTCTATTGTCCGTGCCGGAAAAAGCACGTTTACCGTTTGCAAGCTGTCATTCGTAGATCTTTGACAGTCGTTACGTTCAATAAGACGTCTGAAAGTCTGACAATGGAACGCGTGTTATTGCAAAGACATTCAATACCTATAGACCGGTTATCACAAACAAAATTTTCGTCCGAAAAAGTGTGTCCTGCCGGACACAAGTCTACGAGTTTTTTTTAGTACGCTCCGCTGCCGCTCCAATATTCATATATTATTCTAGATGGCGTTACTGAGACACGGGATCAAAGTTTTTCTATGACATTTCCTTGACATGCCCGCTCTATAGTCTTTTAAATTTCTTTGTGTTATTGTTGAGGTCAGATTGGGTAGCCGCATTATAAAAATACTGTGTATTCGATACTTGGAAGCTGACTTCAACTTAGCTAAGAAAAAACTAGGACTATGCTAAAATTCGCCCCTATGACGTCAACGTACTTGGCGAAATGAGGGTGTACTACAAACATTTACACCTTTGCCTAACCCTGTGGAGACTACAGGCGTGGTGTTATGTTATGATGCAATTTAATGCGAAAATAAGTTCTCATTATTTTCTTTTAATGCCTTTCAAGCTCTCAGAGACAGGTTGAGAACCCGACACTCTATGTTATTGACATTTTCGATATTTTCAGTTTGTCTTCAAACGACACAGTAACAATCTTTGCTAATCTGGAAATGAAAGGCAAACTTTAAGTGGGTCGACTCTTTAGAATCGTGGACAACTTTAAGTTTATGTCAACTTGCAGGAAACAAGTAACTAAACAGGGTTTTTCATGACCGACGCGGCGACGCCTTCCGAACTCGATTCCAAACAAAATATAAATATTTTGTTTGGAATCGAGTTCGGAAGTCGCGTCGCCGCGTCGGAAGCTTCTTCTTGTAGTTATTCAAAGACGTGTGACAGTTAAACAGACAAACTGACAAAACTGAGACATTTTCATCCAATTGCTGTTACTATATAATTTCCTGTCTGCAGGATAATACAGTCTGCCTGTGTTTTTAACATATTCATTTAAATCAAAATCAAAAAGATTAAAATGCAAATACTAGTCACCTATGACTAACATTTTACTGTCTTTGTAGTATAAAAACGTAAACTCAACTATCACGCTGAAATGATGGCTCACATTATTCGACCGGTGAATAAGTTTAAGCTAATAAAACTTTTGATCGGTCCAACGGCCAGAGCTATTTCCATATTAATTGCCCCGTAATATGCAAACTTTCTACCTAAAGACGTTATCGGGAACTGTGCAATAAATGAAGGATGGTGATGGTTAAGTGCTTTTAAATTACGTCACACTAACTGTCCTCCCATTAGATAAGAAGGTTCCTATTGAATTTCCAACAACTGAAAAGGTTAACTTCACTGAACCTGTAGTTTGAACATATTTATATGCATCTGAAACCAGAAGGCCAATTTTTGTAATTATAATCTTTCGAAATGAAGTCGCAATCTCATCTCAGCATCAATTGACGTCGGAACTTGTACCTACATTTATTTTAATCATACCAGCTATGTGAATATTGCTAGTAGTCTTTTTATCCCCAACAACTAAGCTAAATATGCTTGTGTCTCGAGTGGTCAGGTCAGTAGTGCTATGGATGGGGATCTACCTCACGACCTCTCGAACGCCAAGCCGACGCCTCAGCCGTTGCCGCATGAATATTTTGGTAAATTACATGTATTTTTAACAGATTTAGACTGAGATTAGAATGTATCTGTCCTTAAAAATACGGGAATTGTGCCTCAGAACTTTTTGAACAAATCGACTGATTTCTGAACTGAGCTAGGTACGGCATTATTCCAGTAATGGTAAAATACCGGTAAATGTTCAATACCGGTAAAGTTGGAATGATGCGTAGATAGGTAGGCCTATGTTATGTGCCTCTTTGACTCACGGAGGGATACAGATTGTGCAAACAATGATCACCGATTCACACCCTGACCGCAACAAGTGCATATTAATCTCGCAAGGCAATTGGTGTTCGTTCTTGGCTGTTTTGAACATATTTTGATGAACTATCAAAAAGTAGTCTCCATTTTACATACAATATTTACCAGTTTCTAAACGGATCGTTTGCGGGTCACTGTCAAATCTATATCTTCTTCTATACTTATAATAAATCTATAGAAGTAAAATTTCTGTACATTGAAAATATCAAAAAAATAAATAGCAGGGGGTGTTACTAGACCGACATTGAACCCAAAAATATGATTCAAAAAAAATTTGTCTGTCTGTCTGTCTGTATGTTCAGGTATCACGCAAAAACTACCGGTTCGATTACGATGAAACTTGGTATACTTATTCTTTAATATCCTGGGCACCACACTGGGTACTTTTTATCCCGGAAAAACAAACTTAACTTTGCGGTTCGATCCCTAGACCCGACTACAGTACCAACCGCAAATAATAAGTTTGTCGTAGGTTACGTCACCCGCAGACGAGTTCACCAAGGGGCGCTGCACACGGCTAAGATATTATAATATTTAATCTTAAGATACAATATGGCTCGCCATACAATTCAATGAACTATCACACACTACGAAGATAATTATGTACATGAATATATATTCAAAATTAATATTGGAGGATGATTGGTGATCGATACTGATGCCAAAAATGCAATCAGTAAAAATTTTGTCTGTCTGTCTGTATGTGCACGCATAGTTCAAAAACTATTATAGGTATTTTAACCAAGCCAATTGTACGGCGCTCTTTCCCGGGTCAGTAGGTTCAGAAATCTTTATGCATACATACCAGAAGGATCAACTTTGAAAGTAGTCTATCCGGAAGTATTATGCTAAAATTATTACGTTTATGTATCAACGCACAGCTCAAACCGCTGGTATTAGAGACATGAAACTTGAAGGGGTGTTCTTAGTGAAGAGTAAGTATCCACTAAAAAACGATTTTTGGAAATTCAGCCCTTAAAGGGAAAACATAGGGGACGGAAGTTCGACATCCACGCGGGCGAAGCCGCGGGCAAAAGCTAGTTGTAAAATATAATTCTTCAGTTAAAACTTGTCTGACTATTAAAATATCGTCTCTAAATAGGTTTTTCATGTTCGTGTGGCTAGTGACTTTGCTAAAGCTAATGATAATGACAGGTAACGCTAAAAAAAAGCTAAAAACTAAAAAGCAAAAGATTTGGTAAAATTTTTCATTTTTACTTTACATCCCATGTAAATTAATTTTCAAATAAAAAACGAATCATTTACGTAAATTTTCCTTTTATTTTCATTGATTTCTTCCAAGTAAATATTTAAAAATGTAGCTGACAGAGATTTCAAATGGAACCAATCCATTTCGGTGTTGCCTTTTCAAATATTAAAACGAGTTTTAATACAAAAACGTGCCTACTACAAAATTTAACTTTCAATTTGTGAAAATTCGATCGCTGTTGACATAACACAATCATTGGTAGGCGATTATTTTAATACAATCGTTAATGAAGTTGAGGTATTGTTATTAAAATTAAAGATGAAATTCTATTTAACGAAATTTAAATTGTGGAGAAACCAAATTATTTATATTCCCGTGTAATTATCGCAATTTTGAGCAGTGGTGTGCCTGCGGACTGTCAAGTCAAGATCTCAAGTTTGAACCCAAGGCCACTTTATGGATTCAAGCGTATTAAAAACTATCAGTTATTTTAAAATTTAAATTCTTGTTTTAAATTTATAATCTCAATTTTTTGATAAAAAAAAAACAATACTATGCGTTTCAATATAAGAATAGGAACGTCAATGACTTCTATCTGTCAGATGTCACTTGAAAAGTACGGTCTGTAACAAAACCTTATTCACGTATAAATATTGTTTTTTTTCTTGTTTTACCGAGTTGCAGTTATTCAAAATGAAAAAAACGTCTTAAATTAATTATTCTTGTGGAGTGCTTACGTTTTATTCATTAATTCTGTTTATTACGTTGTTGTTGTTTGATGTTATTTGTTTTTGTTTTTGTCCCGCTAACTGCTCGAAAATGGGTAAACGAGGCGCTGTTTTGTATGGGGGGGCTCGAGAGATTATCTCCAATGTAGACAAATACTTTGAGAGCGAGAAACCGCACAATTTAGAAAATTAATTATTCGTAAATAAATTACTATACTATATACTATAAATTATTAATAAATTACTGAGCCACTTGAGATTTGCCGACGACATAGTCCTGCTTTCAGAAAGTCCAATTCAACTGCAAGTAATGATTAACACTCTACACGAAGAGAGTCGAAAGGTGGGCTTAGAAATCAACCTAACCAAAACTAACATCATGACGAACCATAATGAAATACCAATATATCTGGAATTTTCACCCTTAACATATGTTAATGCTTATATCTATTTGGGAAAACAAGTTTCGTTCAACCAACAAAATAATGATCTAGAAATAGAGAGAAGGGTCAACATGACATGAAAGAAATTCTGGAGTCTCAAAGAAATATTTAAAGGCGATATGGCCATACGAATGAAAACGAAAGTCATGAACACCTGCTTACTTCCCACGTTAACATACGCCTGTCAAACTTGGAAGTTCACCACAAAAGTAAAAAACAAAATTACATCCTGCCAAAGAAGTATGGAGAGAAGTATTCTGAAAATCAAGAAAATCCAAAAGATTCGCCATACTGTATAAGACAGAAAACCAAAGCCACAGACGCCCTCAGCCACTCTCAAAAGCTTAAATGGCGATGGGCTGGACACGTAGCGAGGCTGAACGATAAGCGATGGACTAAAAAAACTACACAATGGACAGGCCCACTAGGACACAGAAGAAGAGGAAGACCAAATGCACGCTGGGTGGACGATATCATAAAAGTAGCAGGCACTCAATGGTCACGAGTGGCAGAGAACAGAGAGCACTGGGTCATCTCTGGAGGAGGCCTTTACCTTTCATGGAGAGGGTTCTTGCTAACAAAACCTTTGAATAAAATCTATATCTAATCTATATCTAATAGAATCAACAACTACCTATTAAAATTCAATCAAAACTATGATTATGGATTGTTAAATCAATTTCTTAATTTTATTATTTATTAAATTGTTAATTTTTTTTTATGTTTTTATTAATATTGATTTATTTTAAAATGAATTAGAATCAATTTGCATTATGTAGAAAACTAAGATTTTGCATTAGTATCATTTGTTTCTAAATCAAATATGGATAGGTAATGTAAATGTTTAATATTAAAAATTGTTATTGTACTGCCTCAACTGCATGTAACTGAGTATGAAAAGCAAGAAATAAAAGGCTTTTTATTTTTATTTTTATTATTATTACTAGCTGACCCGGCAGACTTCGTACTGCCTAATTAAATTGAAATAAATTCCTGTCAAAATGATTTGTAATGTGACATTTTTTTGTTTCTACATATATTACAGTCGGGGAAAAAAAATATCCTGAACAGAACTGTCACCCTGGTGATAGGGCGTTGTAAATAAGAAATACAATTAAATAAAACATATATAAGCATTTAAAAATAAGTAATCCCTTTGTTGTTAATCATGTGAATCATAATTATTAACAAAAATCAGTTTTATTTTCATTGTAGTGCTTTGTGATAGACGATGTTTTTTGTTTGATTATCTGGCGCATAGACAAACAAATCTGATGGTTTTCCAACACGGGAACAGGCAACATACAATTGAACATGTGAGAAACATGGGTTTTCCAGATTAATACCACAAACACATAATGATTGCCCCTGGGACTTGTTTATGGTCATAGCAAAAGCAAACTGGAAACTGTAGTCGTTTAAAGTCAAACGGCACATCATTTGGAATAATTGAGATGTGCGGTATGAGAACGTCTTCTCCTTTATACTTTCCTTTCAGTATAGTTGCTTCTATCACGTTGTTTAGTAATTTTTTTATCGCTAACCGTGTGCCGTTGCAAAGACGCGGTTGGTTGGTATTTCGCAACATTATAACTACCGATCCAACCTTTAATTGAAGATTGTGAGGTGGCAATCCTGGCAAATCCAGCGAGTTTAAAAATTCTGGTAGACAGCTCACTACATCATCTTGGTTAGTAGCCGAATCAACTGATTTATATTATCCTCGATTCGCCTGTAATTTATTCTTGCATTTTTAAATTTAATTCATTTACATTATGTTTTTTGCAGCCAATATAGCTCGTTCGCTCAACCAATCATGGTTCCTGTAATTTTGAGAAACATCTGGAAACACCTTCTGGATAAGTTCATCTTTTGATCGAGTTAACTGACAAAATATTTGATAAATGTTAATGCAGCCAGTCAACATGTCTATAGGAAATTTGCCACTACCAATGTCAATGAGTTGTTTAGAGAATATGTTTCCAGATTGGTCATTTTGCAATTTGACATGCATATTCTTGCTTAAATGAAGTACTTTGACATGTTTCCACAATTGGAGGACTTTAGAGATGCATTGAGTTCAGCTGGTTTTGATCGTGGAATCACTGGCAATGTTTGACGAAAATCTCCTGCTAATAAAACCGTTACACCACCAAATTGGTTATGATTGCTCCGTATATCTTTTAATGTGCAAATTGACTCTTTGACGTTAGGAACCAAAGAGATTTATAATACTATAGAGCGGGCATGTCAAGGAAATGTCATAGAAAAACTTTGATCCTATGTCTCAGTAACGCCATCTAGAATATTATATGAATATTGGAGCGGCAGCGGAGCGTACTACAAAAAACTCATAGACTTGTATCCAGCAGGACACACTTTTTCGGACGAAAATTTTGTTCGTGATGTCCGGTCTATAGGTATTGAATGTCTTTGTTAGGAACATACCTAAATTGTTTAAACAACAGTGAGTACTTGTAATTCAATATGAACTTTATGTACTCACCAGTAAGATGTAGGTACCTAATTTCTAAGTAATATGGAGGTAGTCGGTAGACTGAATTATGATCAGCTACTTGCGTCTATCGCCAGGATCCACGCGTTTTTCACTAACATTTTATCTTTCTTTCTGCGACAGTCATTGCTATTTTATCTTTCACTTTAGGTTTTTATTATTGTTGCCGCGCCAAACGCGACAAATGTGCCTACTACGTCAAAAATCCGTCGCCACGTCGACCAGCCCGGTGGCTTGCCATTGGTCGACTGATGCGCCATGTTGACAGTAAGACACGTTTACTCGATACACACTACACAGATTTATTTAAATACTAGCTTTTGCCCGCGGCTTCGCCCGCATGGATGTCGAACTTCCGCCCCCTATGTTTTCCCATTAAGGGTTGAATTTCCAAAAATCGTGTTTTAGTGGATACTTATTCTTAACTAAGAAGTCCCCTTCAAGTTTCATGTCTCTAATACCAGCGGTTTGGGCTGTGCGTTGATATATATACGTAATAATTTTAGCATAATACTTCCAGATAGACTACTTTCAAAGTTGATCCTTCCAGTATGTATGCATAAAGATTTCTGGAACTACCCGGGAAAGAGCGCCGTACAACTGACCATGTGTAAAACAACTAAGACTAAGATCAACCTACCCAGGCGTATTGATTACAACCGTACCAAGTCAATCCCAATCCCTAAAATAGTAATTGAACTATGCGTGCACATACAGACAGACAGACAGACAAAACATTTACTGATTGCATTTTTGGCATCAGATTCAGTATCGATCACCAATCATCCTCCAATCTAAAGCTAGACAGAAACTACATCGACATCTGCCACGATTCCAAGTACAGACGCCAGCACATTAAGTTACCCCAATGTGTCAAATTTTTCCAATTGAATATAAACCTTATTTTGTTCGAAATAAAGTTGAAAAACGATCAAAGAAATTTGACACATTGGGGTAACTTGACGTGCTGGCGTCTGTACATAATTATCTTCGTAGTGTGTGATAGTCCATTGAACTGTATGGCGAGCGATATTGTATCTTAAGATAAAATATTATAATATCTTAGCCGTGTGCACCGCCCCTTGGTGAACTCCACTGCGGGTGGCGTAACCTACGACAAACTTATTATTTGCGGTTGGTACAGTAGTCGGGTCTAGGGGTCGAACCGCAAAATTAAGTTTGTTTTTTATTGTATATACTTTTCCGGGATAAAAAGTACCCAGTGTTGTGCCCAGGATATTAAAGAATAAGTATAACAAGTTTCATCGTAATCGAACCGGTAGTTTTTGCGTGATACCTGAACATACAGACAGACAGACAGACAGACAGACAAAAATTTTTTTAATCATATTTTTGGGTTCGCTGTCGGTCTAGTAACACCCCCTGCTATTTATTTTTTTGATATTTTCAATGTACAGAAATTTTACTTCCACAGATTTATTATATGTATAGATTACTTTTAACTGTATTGTGGAGGAGCTTGTGGCTAAATTATAACAGCCGCATGGGTCGATCGAAGGTTAAGCTACGCTTGACGAGGTCGGTCCGTGGATGGGTGACCATTTATTACATACCAAGACTCCTCCGTGCCTCGGAAAGCACGTTAAGCCGTTGGTCCCGGCTGTCATTTGTAGATCTTTGACAGTCGTTACTTGTAGTCAGAAGCCCGAAAGTCTGACAACCAGTTTAACCAAGGGGTATCATGTTACCCAGTTACTGGGTTGTGGAGGTCAGACAGGCAGTCGCTCCATGTAAAACACTGGTATTCAGCTGCATCCGGTTAAACTGGAAGCCGACCCCAACATAGTTGGGAAAAGGCTAGGCAGATGATGATTACTTTTAACTGTATTCGTTTTTACACTTTTTACTGTATTTATTTTATTGATTTATTTTATTTAATAATATTTATTATGTTTATTTTATTTACCTTCGTCCGTGTGTCACTGCGGGGTGCCAACTGAAAACCAGCGCTGGGTGTCTGACGCCCAGCAAATGCTGAGATGGTTACCCTTTCGGCATGGGCACGCTCAGCGCAATTTGTGTACCTGCTATTAATTTATTACTTCTGTTTTCTTGGTTGCTGTGCGCTTGTTGTGTCTGTGCTGAATAAAAATTTTTCTATTCTATTCTATTCTAATAGCAATAAAGCTCATTTTAGTTAGAAAACGTTTGTATGGGAAAAAGAAAAAGAGGTTTTCCGGCATTTATTCGAATTTTTTTCGCCGTAAAAACCATCATTGAACTTCAACAAACATTTAAAAAAAAGAATTGGCCAAATTTGTCCAGGCGTTGATGAGTTATGCGCTTACCAACACATTTTGCGATTCATTTTTATATTATAGACAGGCATTTTCTCTTATTATATTTTGTCTTTCTTCGCTTAAGTTCTGTGAATACACTTGTTGCTGGCTTGCATGTCTTGTGCGGCGGCCGATGTTCGCACGTCGTCCTCTAGGCATTTTGGACTATGGACTGTGTGGTGAATTTAACCTCAAATGCACGATCCACATAATTTACATAGTTCAACTTACCGCCTTAAAGACAAATGCCTGCTGTTGAAATTCAAAAAAAAATTGCACAATGGTACACGTTATTCTTCTTCTTATCGTGTGGTTAGTAACTAACCTGGTGTCAGTGTTTTAATGCCGCCCATGGGCCTCTGACTTGGCATCACAAGCCCTCGAGAAATATCTCTCAGGCATGCTGGTTTTGGTACACGTTATTGATTTGATGGTTTCCAATTGAAATATTAGGAAACGAATAACTTATATTTTTTTTACTTTTTTTTCACAATTTCACAGTGAACACAATACTTTTCAATATTTACTTTTTGCCTGACATTATGTCAGTTGTTTATCTGTCATTTACTTTTCTCTAATTTTGTGTCATAGTTTTTCATAGTGACTATGAAGGTTGCATCTGATTTATGTAATTAAATTTATTTTTATTAGTATGTTAGCTCTAATAATGTAATTTATTGTTATTTTTCCTGAATTTTCTTTGCTATAAACCTCACGGAGCCCGAGACCTTTCCAACGAATGCAAAACCGTGCAAATCGGTTCGTGCGTTCTGGAGTTATATCGTCAGGAAGGAAAACCCGACTTATTTTTATATAGTAGATTTATAAATAAATTACATTGAGAAAATACCTTGTTTTGCTGATCTTACCCAAATTATTTAAATTGACAAAGATTTGATCGCAGTCGATCCTATTCTCATTTCAAACCCATAGTATTTGTTAGTACCTACCTAATCTCTTAATATTATTGTATGTACGTTCGACTTAGGTGTCTACCTAAGTCGAACGTACGTAACGTATTGAAACTAAAAATGTTGTGTTTTATTTGAATAAGTACCTACTTAATGTACGCAGATATGCATTATACCTTTATCTTTAAAAACTTGTTTTAATGAATAAAGTATTTACTTAATTATATTTATAACTCTCATATTCCTACATTATTCATATAAATTTTGAAGAGTTCTAGTTTAGCATATTAAACACTGTTTGCCTGATAACAAAAGAAAAATCCCCGTAGAAAAATTAAAAGTCACCCGTCAGTTTGAAAAATGAAGGTCTGGCAGACTTGGCCCCTCTAATCAGCGCAGTGTACACTAACGGGCGGTAGGTGATAACTTCCTAACAATGACAAATGGCGGATACTTTTGTTTTTCTTCCATTACTGTATCAACACGAAAACCATCCTAAACAATGATATACGTACTACATGTACCTACGAAACTATATGGTGCGTAAAAATACTGTGCTCAGTTTATTTTGTTCCCAATATCCGGGTTCCATCAGCGTTGGCTGATTCGATGAAAGTTTATGGTCAAATATGTTTGTATACCCAGTGGAATTTTCCCTTATTATTTTCTTCCGAAATGCAGAGGCAGGTTTTTCAGAAACCTTTTTATAAGAAAATGTTGCGTACTTATTTTTTTGTTTATCTATACGTTTAATAAAACCTTGAAACGTTATTGGTTGATGTATAGCTAAGGTCTGAGGCAAGTGCGCTCTATCATCACTTGGCCAGTCAATTCAGGTAAAGTTTATAGAACTGTCAATGCTTAGCACTAGTATGGAATGACAGTTTAATTCGCCTTCACTTCACTTACACTTCACTGGGTATTTATTACAGAATAAAACTGCAGGAGAGATCACGGTCAAACGCAAGACTATCGATAGTAAATAATAATTAAATTAAATTAAAATATACTCCATTCAAGAACACCGTAAACGATTAGTTCTAATTATACCAACTATGACTACCATTTAATAAAAGGTCAATGAACAGTGGATGTATTAATATTTAATGTTGTTCAGTTAGACGTCCTCTTTTAATTTTTCACAGAATTCAAAATGCGAGTTTTAAAACATACAGCACCCTCACAAAAAAGGGTACGTAAGGTAATAGAAAAAGGCTATTCATTAGTGTGCCAGTGAAAACATTGGAGGCGTGTTTTTTTAAACTCGAAAAAGTTGGTTGAATTTTTCATGTGAAGCCTAATAAAATGACTACCTAAAAGATCTGAATCCCGTCTAGGGCCAGCGTAAAAAGGGTAAAAGGAGCCTTTGCTTGCTGCTAATTAATAAAAATAAATTCGTACTCCGCTAGATTACATTTTTAAATAGCTCTTGTAAAAAGGAACTAATTATGGGCTTCCCATTCCCCTAATCAAGTTTGTTTAGAACTGTGCATGGGAAAGAGTACGATGTTTCTAATAACATTAAAGATAAGGTTAAAAGGTCTTTTAAGGAGATCTGGCGCAGCGTCATTTGCTCATATAATAGTCTCTTTTGTATCTTCTATC
This sequence comes from Euplexia lucipara, assembly GCA_921972225.1. NCBI lineage: Eukaryota > Metazoa > Arthropoda > Insecta > Lepidoptera > Noctuidae > Euplexia > Euplexia lucipara. Next base: position 17,731,668 of record OV179146.1, read on the forward strand.
AGCAATCTGCTTACTGTAGCGATAATGCCTTTCCTCTTCAGACTGCTAAAACCGTTTACATGTAAGTGCTGATAAGGTAATGTAGGTTCTTAAACTTAAAAACATTGTTCTACTTAATGTAGATTCCCAGTATCTGCAGTAGTTAATCAAATGGATGTTTGCAAATATACTGATTTGTGTATTTAGTTATATACAGCCAGTTGTAGTGGTAATGGATAAAGCCGCCCATTGTTATGGACATGCGAGTTATAAGTCAAAATTATTAACAGCTTGGAGCGGATTGGGCAGACCAAAATGAATGAAATAAAAGTTTTTTTTGGTGCTTTCAGAGTTGGTAAAAGTTGAACATACCCTGTGTAAATTTGGATGGGATAAATATTTCAAAATTGCAGCATAGCGACCATCGTAAGTTTATATTAAAGTATTTCTTATTATATTACTTATTGTCCCACGGTTTTGCTCATCGTACTAAACGTGTCTTAAGTTAACGTTTAGTTAACTTTAATAGATTTTAATCACGTTTATAATTTAGTCAATGCGTATACAGATTGTTAAACATATTGAGAAATAAGTATCTGTTTTCTTAGTAAAGATTCAATTACTTTTCAATATACATAAATAGTGACACTCATATAGGTAGGCCGGTACTAACAAAACGAAGAACCCAAGTAGGTACCCTAATGTGTTATGAAAACCCTATTTTCGGAATAAATACGCTTTGATCTCCGTTATTAATTGTGTCTTTTAAAAAAGTAGTATTTTATCTTGTTAACCAATCAAAATAAGAAGTAGTTAAAGCTAACACTTGAAGTTTCTAAGTTCTAATTAAGTTAGCCGGCAGCACAGAAGCAACGCGATTTCTTTACGTAGCGCTACTGTTAACACAGCCATTTGCTAGTCTTTGTTATTCCTTGCACTTGCACAAAATACTTCAGTTTCTCTTTGTACAACATAACATTTTCCTCGTAAACTTTATTACTCTGTGAAATAAAAGTTGCTGAAACTATTTATTTGTTTAGTAGAAAATTAAACAGAACGGATAACGTCATTAATATTTAATAGTTCCCGTGGGATTACATTACAGGGATAAAAAGTATAGCGAAGCTTTCCACCAGTGCAATTATTTTTAAAATTGGTTCATAAGTTCCGAAGATTACCCCCTACATACAAACTTACAAACAAACAAACAAATTTTACCTCTTTATAATATTAGTATAGATGAGCCGTGATAGCTGACTTTTCTGATTTATGTGCCGTAATTGCCGTATAATTATTATCACTTGCTTCAAAAATGGTGAAGGAAAACATTGTGGGGAAACCAGGATGTCTTAGAGATATTTTTCGACGACACGTGAAGCCAAAAGCCCATGGACAGCAAAAAACAAAATTGACACTAGCAAGCCTAGCCATCAGGCCTAGCCATATTACAAATTCTATTTCTATTATCGTAATCGATAAGGCGACAATAGAAAGAAAATGGCGTATATGGAATCAGCTGTTTGTCAACTGTCAAGTTCATTTTCATCCAAATTACAAATTGTAGGTACTCGTTAACACTTGACAGTTGACAGCTGATTCCATTTACGCCATTTTCTTTCTATTGTCGCCTTATCGATTACGATAATAGAAATAGAATTTGTAAGTAATATGGCTAGGCCTGCAGGTTAGTCACTAACCATAACCAAAGATAATATTTTACATTTTTGTAGCTTTCACAGCCAATCTCGTACATAGTATCTAATACGAGTACCTTTAAACGAGCAATTCTTTTATACAGGGTGTAAAAAGACCGATCACATTGCCGATAACCACACATTCTGTACATATAATTAACCCTTAATTGGTCGCGTGGGGTGTCATGCACCCCAGAGCAGGTTTCCAGGCTCACAACTTTTTAAAATTTGAATTTAGCGCGTTGGCCTTCTAGGTAGCTTCGTAAACACGTAAAACGTACACGATTCAGTTGCGAGCGACGCTCTGTTGTGGACGGTTGGGCTCGGAGAGCGTGTTTGGGGTGCACGACACCCCAGGTGACTGTTTGTGTGGTCTAAATTCCGAGGTAGTGGATGATTGTTAATTTCATTATATCCGTTTTAAAACATTAAGTCCAAGAAGTAAGGACAGGAAAACAAAGACTGAATGTTCGAAATGCCAAAAACATGTACCTATGCAATGACCATATGAATATAGTCTGTCAAAATTGTGACGATAAAAACTAGGATTAGTAAAAAAATATTTTTCATATTTAAAAGAAAGTTAATTATGTTAAAAATTCTTTTAAAAGTTGATTAATATGTAAGTTCAAATGTTCTTATTAATAAAAGTCTGATTTTGCATGTATTTCGTATTTTATTTAATTTCCTAAATCTGGGGTGCCAAACACCCCTCGCGACTGCTTATGCAACTTTTTAGGCGCGCCCAATTGAGGGTTAAGTAACTTTAACCAAAAAATAATGCTGGGAAAATACTTTTTTATTCATATTTAAAAAAGAGATGCTTTTTATTGCGCGACAACGCAACGCATCTTTCGATCAGCTGAGCGTATCCCGGCCCGCTTGTTTAATATCCATTGCATTTTTAACCGACTTCAAAAAAAGGAGGAGGTTCTCAATTCGACGGTATGTTGTTTTTTTTTTTTTTTTGTGTGTTTGTTACGCGATTTCTCCCCCATTTGTAGACCGATTCTCAAAATTCTTTTTTTATTTGAAAGAGTATACTTCCGAGGTGGTCCCATTTTAATTTGGTGAAGATCTGGTGCTGATCTTCGGCATGGCAAATATTTGTATGGAAACAACTAAAAATGGAAAAATAAAAATCTTTTTTGCAAAAAATAAAACCGACTTAAAAAAACCACTAACCGATGTAAAATAACTCTAAATTCGGAAGTCGGTGGCCCATCATGAATAAGACAAAACCACCAAAGCCACAGACTTCCTAATTTAGAGTTATTTTACATCGGTTAGTGGTTTTTTTAAGTCGGTTTTATTTTTTGCAAAAAAGATTTTTTTGTAACTTCAAATGCGTAATTTGTTTTGAAAAATCGATAATTTTGATAATGTTTGTTCGGAAGAAAGATTACTAATGATACTTGGAATCCAATTTTGAAAAAAAAACGAAAAAATATATGGCACTTTGACCTTCAATATCTCCAAAACCAGTGAATTCCCAGGTATGTTCTAGAAGAAAAAAACTTTTTTACAAAAAATACAACCGACTTCAAAAAACACTAACCGGTATAAAATAACTCTAAATTCGGAAGTCGGTGGCCAATCATGAATGAGACGAAACCACCAAAGCCACAGACTTCCTAATTTAGAGTTATTTTTATTTAACAATTTTTAGTTTTTATTTTTACATACCTAGCTAGATGATAAATTATTATCCATTTCTACAACACATATTTACATATTACAATCAAACAAATAAACAGCAACTGTTCGCGATGAAATCAAAAAGTAAAATTCATGAACAAAAGTTTTCATAAAATGAAAACTACCAGACCAAACTATGTAATTTTTTTATGAGACCATAAAGGAACTAGTCTGCATCAAACTAAAAAAGAATCACGTAAATCGGTACATAAATCTCAGCGTAATCGGTGAACATACATACAAAAAAGTGTTCAAAAATAAATTAAATTTTCATAAAATTGTTCATAAAATGAAAACTATCGGGTCAAACTATGTTATATTTTTACGGGACTAAATGACAGCTATTCCGCATCAAACTCAAAAAGAATCACGTAAATCGGATCATTAATCTCAGAGTAATCGGTGTACATACATAAGAAAAAAAAAAAAAAAAAAAAAACCGATCGAATTGAGAACCTCCTCCTGAAGTCGGTTAAAAACTGTCCCAGTGATGGGTAAAATAATTATGTAGTTTTCGTTTACATTAAGGGTCTTTTTACACCCTGTATACATAATTATACAACGTGTTTTTTTTTGATAACCCATAGCTCTAGGGTATGATTGAAACCATATCAAAGAATCAACTGGCATATTATGAATTATCACCCCTTTTTTTTAATTTTTCATACAAAATAATTCGACAAAGTCACGATTATTAATGTAAAACACCCTTACGTGAAAGAAAAGTGACGTTAGAAAGTACTGGTGACAAATTTTTGACCTAATTAATAATAATAATATTCCACGACTATTCACACAACGCCATCTAGTCCCAAGCTAAGCAGAGCTTGTGTTATGGGTAGGTACTAAACAACTGATATTTTAATTATGATTGATGATATCTCCGAAACTATGCATTTTTGGACCACCTATTCTAGGAGTTTTAGTATTATTAATATTATAATTATACCTACAAAATATAACCCTAGAGTTATGGGATATAAAAAAAACAACTTGTATATTTAATCTGAATGTCGGAAACGCTCCCCACGATTTTCATTAAATTTTGTATGCAGGCGGTTTTGGGGGTGATAAATCGATCTCCATAGCTAGGATTCATATTTTCAAATTGCCGAATTACCAAAACAATACCGAGCAAAGTCAGGCCATCTTGGTACTGCACATAATCAAAGGCAAGTGAATCAAAGATTTCAAAATATTTCAAAGTGTCGAAACTTTCGTTCTTGTCCCACATTCTGCTCATGAATATTCGCAAGCTATACACGTTCCCGTACTCGTCTTGTTTGCTCATTTTAATATAATCTTAATATGGAGAAAGGAAGAAAAGTATATATTTTCGTAACGAGGGTCGTGTAGGATGATGTAGACTATAATATTTTTCGTGGAACCCGTTCCGTGCATTTGTGCTGGCCCAATTTTTTGTTCCGCCTGTGTGAGCAATTACAAAATTCCGGATGAAGTCGACTCGGCTGGGCTCGTTCAAACCCCCGTTGTTCGAATACATGCCTTTTTAGCTTTATAGCTTTTTAGATGTGCCAGCTACAGCAAAAAAAAAACAAGGAAAATGATTAGGTTTGAGCAGGAGATTCGTAAAAATTTCTAATAAAAGGAAAGTGTGATGATTTCGCATTAAGGTAAAGATTATTAACTGTACTTCTTCCTATTACAATATTTTATTTCACTTCACGTTAATGGAATGCACATTTTAGCTCAAGCACTTATTTATTATTCCTTAAATATTCACACTATTTCCTGTCTCGAAGCGCTACGTTCCAAGTTGTGTAGCGCACTGAAAATAAATTACGACACACACAAATTCAATTCTATTTTCAAAGTTGTACAGTGAACTTAGCGCAGCCACATTTATTATGCAGTGTCAACACACATATACGCGTACCGTTGGAACAAAAACTAGAACAACGGGCTGCCAACGCGAGGCTCCCAAATATAAAGTTACCTGTTACTTGTGTAGAAGCTGGCTGAGTTTGACTGGCCGAATCGTCCTGCGCGCGTGTTTACCCCCGTGGTGCTTCATGAGTTTAATTCTGCCTTGAAATTGTATGACATGATGCTAATGTGAACTACTTTTGTACTAAATGTATGAGAAGGAAAATAAACACATTCACATCTAGCAATAATTTAAATGATTAACAAGTTTTCTAAGCGCTACTGCTGAACATGAGGTTCGAGCACCGGGTCGGACAAAGTTATTGAGTTTTTCTGTGAATTTCTTAATATTAGAGTCTGGATTAGTGTTGGACTAATGGCATAGTTAGTATAAGTGAGTGCCATATAATAGAGGGCTGTAGCCTGTACCAAATGTCTTTTGCATGAAACTTAAAGTGGCGAAATATTGACTAACCCTTCCGGAATTACAGGCGTGATAAATAAAATTATTTCTACGTAGGAACACGTCTACCCATTTCCATCAAAAGTTCGCAGGTGTCCCGCAGGTGTCACACTGTATGTGTGTTATCTCCCTCCCCCTCACTGATCTGCGACCACAGAAGGGTCTGGAGCATAAATTATTACCTAACCAACCCATAAAATCGTAGTAAAAGAATTATTACGGACACCAAGTATCTTCGATTTTATATCAAGGGCCGGCAATATATTCCCACATAAACGATCTAAACTAAAGTACTTACGCGAATATATTTCTTGTGCGGTAAACAGTGGAGTTATATTAAATTAAACATTCGAAATGAATTAAGCTTCTCACTGCCCACAGTGCCCACTATACTCATTGTTCTATTTAACAGTACAGCTCCCAGCGGAAACAAATCTATTGTAAAATGGATATTTCTCCCTTGAAACAAGAGTTTTTGTTCCCGCATTTCCTCTTCAAAACCCAGCACAATACACACAATAGAGAAAACCCAGTAACGAGAGTGCGCTAATTACAATTTCAAAAGTGTCTACCCACAGACGTAGTATTGTAGTTCACTCAGAATTATGGGAAAAAAATGGCCGCTCGTCAACTTTCCCCTTAAAAAATATAACGGACGGAATGCGAAAAATTTGTTCAGAGTGGCCCGCTCTCCCCTTTATTCATCGTCTAACTTTTTCAAAGGTTTATTTTTCGTATTGTTCCGGTTCGGACGGTGAAACGTAGCTCATCCAGTTTGTGTAAATGTTGAGCAGTTCTCTAGTTCGGAAGCCGGATGCCGAGGGCAGGACAACTCCCTGAGGTGTCGGAGCTCGTAAATCCAGGTTTGAATGTTTGTTTATGCATTTTGCGGACCTCTGGGATACAGCATGCGGTAGTTTGCACAAATATAAAATACGTGATAAGTGCCAATGGTGAAATGGCGATTTCCAATATTTTATTGGGAAATATTTATCATATTTTTACTTTACTAGTTAAATATATTATTTCGTAAATGTATTTTTAAGAACAATGTGAACCCAGTTAGACTGAAAACAGACCCCAACATATTAATTGGGAAACGCATAGGCAGTGCTCTTCTGTAAAAATCTCCTCGAGAAAATGTAGGTGAAGTGAAGACAACTGAGTTGTCATTTTGAAGTGTATAGAGCAAAATGGCGAAATGAAACGGTGGTTTGAACGTTATCCTTGTATAATTAATTTCTCAACACTTCTGAGTCGCTTAAGGCTACAATTAAGTTAAGACGACAGCGGGGAAATTACTGGACACAGACAAAAAGCTAAGAAGACGATATCGAGTCAACTAGCAGAACTTAGGTCTACGAGCAAGTCTAGATTTGGTTGTAAGTTCAAGCGTGTACTGTTCGGGAGGTCAAAACGAGTACTGATCTACATGACGATGCTTTATCGCTATTAGGCAAGTCATATGCTCCGATGAAAGCCGAGCTTTGCCGAACGCGCCCGAAGTTGCGTTCGGAAAGGCAGCGACCAGAACATTACAATTTTAAGCCTATATTTTGTATAGTGTAAATAATTATGCGTATTGTTAAATTTGTAAATAAATATTATGTGTGATGTAAATATAGCAACTAAATAAATATGTAAATATACTTCTAATAAAATATGTTAGTTTTCACCCACAGACAATGATCGTGTTTTGTGTTTGAAGTTTTTTGGTCTTTGGTTTGACGTTTGTTCAAATTTGACAGTTCGGTGTAACGGGACAATAAGGAAAAGTTTTGTATTGTGGAGTGTTTACAATTATAAAAAGTTTAAATTAATATTACGAATTCATACGAATTCCGGTGTAGCTGTGACCGCTACACTACTCCCCCCCTGAGACCGTGGCTACTTAGCTACGGGTGATAGTAGTCCGGGAAGCGAACGGTGCGGCCGGAGCGTGTTTTCTTCTCGACGGTGGGCTGCGGTGGCGTTGGTGCTGTGTTTGCGACCGTTGGTGCGCTGGTTACACCGGAGGGACTGTAGTCTGCGTTATTGAGGTAAGCGGGTTTCAACCGATCTACGGTTACTGTGGTTTCCTTTCCGTTTACCTCAATACGGTACGTTTTGTCGCCTCTTTGCAGGACTCTGTAGGGGCCGGTGTACGGCGGGTCTAGCGGTCGGCGAACGGCGTCATGTCGCAAGAATACATGAGACGAAGTTGACAAGCTGTCGGGCACGTAGAACGGCTTGTTGCCGTGTCGACTCGCCGGTTCTGGAGACAGCTTCGCCATGTGATGCCGGAGTCTTGACGCGAAGTCGGTGTAGTCGACTGTGCTGGTGAGTGTGGGGGCGATGAACTCGCCTGGGAGTCTTAGGGGCTCGCCGTAAACGAGCTCTGCCGCTGATGCTTTGACGTCTTCCTTCCAGGCGCTGCGGATGCCGAGCAGCACCAGGGGTAGTGCTTCGGTCCAGTTGGTGTCTGTGTGGCAGCGGATGGCTGCCTTCAGCTGGCGGTGTAGGCGTTCCACCATGCCATTACAGGCTGGGTGGTATGCTGTGGTTGGGCGGTGCTGGCTACCGAGGGTCTCCGTGATGGTGTGGAACAGCTTGCTCTCAAACTGCCTGCCCCTGTCGGTAGTGATGCGCTGGGGGCAGCCAAAGCGGGACACCCAGCCGGTGATGAAAGTGCGGGCGCATGTCTCCGCTGTGATGTCCGCGATGGGGTACGCCTCAGGCCAGCGGGTGAAGCGGTCGACCACAGTTAGTATGTACCTGTAATTTGATGACACGGTCAGTGGCCCTACTATGTCCATGTGGACATGGGAGAAGCGTTGGGAAGGGACAGGGAAAGCGGAGGTGGGACTGGTTGTGTGCCGCGAGATTTTGTTCTTCTGGCACTCTACGCACTCTCTGGTCCAGGCCCTGCAGTCCTTCTTTAGGCCAGGCCAAACGAAACGCTCAGAAATCAGTTTGACTGTGGCCTGTCTGCCGGGATGGCTCAGCTGGTGTAGTTTTTGGAACACCTGCCTCCTGAAGGGTTCTGTAACATAAGGGCGGGTGTTACCAGTGGAGACATCACAATATAGTTCAGTGCCTGAGTCCGTGAAATGCACTTTACACAGCTTGAGTGACGTGCTGTTGTTATTTAAGAGCCCCTGCAGCTCGTGGTCTGTTTCTTGGGACTGTGCAAGAGCTGTGTAATTACACGCCGGTACTGCCACCGACTCCACACGCGACAGCGCGTCTGCCACAATGTTGTCCCTGCCTGCGACAAACCTGATATCCGTGGTGAATTGAGCAATGTAGTCCAGGTACCGGTATTGCCTCGGTGAACAGTTGTCACGGTTGTGTGCGTACACATATGACAGGGGTTTGTGATCCGTGTAAATGGTGAAGTGCCTACCTTCAACCATGTGGCGGAAGTATCTGACTGCGTCGTAGATGGCTAAGAGCTCCCTGTCATAAGGGCTATACTTTTTCTGTGAAGCTGACAGTCGCCTAGAGAAAAATGCTAGTGGGTTCCATGTGACACCTGCCTTCTGCTGTAATACTGCACCCATAGAAGTGTCTGAAGCGTCTGTAAATATCGCGAGTTCGGCGTTGGGCTCTGGGTGAGCAAGCAGAGCTGCCCTAGATAAGCCACTTTTACAAGCGTTAAAAGCGTCTAGCATTTCTTGCGATAGATTAATTGTTTGTGTTCTCTTTGTTTTAGGTCCTGCCAGAACTACGTTGAGTGGCGCTTGTAAGCGAGCGGCATCTGGGACAAAGCGGCGGTAAAAATTGAACATACCCAGGAAGCGACGCATCTCCTTGACAGTCTTGGGAGCTGGGAAGTCCTGGATTGCCTGCACCTTCTCCTGCAGCGGGCGAACACCTTCTTCGGATACTTCGTGTCCTAGGAAAGTTATGGTGGTACGGCCAAACTCACACTTTGCCGAGTTAATAATAATTCCATACTGGGATAACCGCTTCAGAAGCTGATGCAGGTGCTCGGTGTGCTGGGCTGCTGTCTCTGAGAACAAGAGAATATCGTCTAAATAACAGTAGCAGAACGGCAGCCCGCGCAGCACCTCGTCCATGAACCGTTGGAACGTTTGAGCGGCATTCCTGAGGCCAAAGGTCATGAATGGAAATTCGTACAGTCCGAAAGGTGTTGTGATCGCTGTCTTGTGAACGTCGGCTGGCTGGACTGGTATCTGATTGTATGCTTTAATGAGATCGATTTTGCTATATATTCGGCTGCCAGCCAGCTGATGTGAGAAGTCCTGTATATGCGGGATGGGGTATCTGTCCGGAACAGTACGGGCATTGAGTGCCCTGTAGTCACCGCATGGCCGCCAGCTGTTGTCCTTCTTAGGAGCGAGGTGAAGTGGGGACGACCACGGACTCTCTGACGGCCGTGCTGTGCCGTTAGCCAGCATAGCCTCGAACTCCCTCTGTGCTGCCTTCAGTTTGTCTGGTGCAAGACGGCGAGGTCGTCCAGTGATAGGCGGACCTGGTGTAGTGCGGATGTGATGTTCGGTACCGTGACTGACCTGTTTCTGTGTTCCAGCAGGCCGCGTGACTTCCGGGTACTGGCGAAGTATCTCGTGGTACTCCGTGTTGCCTCCTACGGACTTCACTGAGGCGATCATTGCTGCTGATTCGGCCGCTGGCGACGCCGGCGAAGACAGTTGGGTCAGCCCATCGATTAGCCGGTGACTTTTGAGGTCTACCAAGATGTTATAATGCGCCAAGAAGTCGGCGCCTATGATTGCCTTGGTGACGTCTGCAACCACGAACTTCCACGTGTACACGCGGCGAAGCCCTAAATTCAAGTGGAGCTCCACCCAACCGTACGTGTCGATGGCAGTTCCGTTTGCCGCGTATAACTGGTACGCCGTCCTGCTGCGCTGCTGTCGTAGGGCTGCACGTGGGTATACGCACAGATCGGACCCTGTGTCTACTAAAAACGTGGTTTTAGAGTCCCGATCTGTTACGAATAGGCGGCGTGGTTTGTGAGGGCAGCCATTTGCCGCTATTTCCGGCTGCCGACGGCGTTTCCCGCGTACGTACATGGCGACCTGCACCGCGTGGCCCTGTCACCGAAACTGTTGTGGTACCAGCAGTGAGCGTCGTTCCACGCGCTGCTGGAGCGCGAGCGACTGCGGCGTCGGCTTGGGGTCGGTTCTCTGTCACCACGCCGGTACCTATCTGTGGAGCGCGATCGATGGTGTACCTGACCTTGCTTTTGTAGAGCCGCCACCTGTAGACATAACTCCGCCATGCACTGTTTCAGCTCCGCGATGTCACTGCTGGTGCTCGTGCTCGCCACGGCGGGAGGTGTCGTGAGCGCTGGCCGCGTTGGCGCGATCTCGTGCACGCGGTCGGCCAAATCTGCGACAGACTGAAGCGGAAGGTTAGGCTGGGAAGCTATTACCGTCTGTATGTTCGTCGGCAACCTGCTCGCCCACAACGTGGCTAGGAATGTGTCTGGAACATGTGGTCCGGCCAAAGTCTGCAGGTGCCGCAAGAACTGTGATGGCTTCCGGTCGCCGAGCTCCTCTTGAGTGAGGATTTGCTGAACCCTTTTTTCACGCGAGTCGGATAGTCGACGTATGAGCTCAGCCTTCAGCTTGGCGTACTTGTCCTGTGCTGGTGGGTTCTCTATTATGTCCCGAGCTTCTACCATGTAGCGATGGTCTAGCTGACCCACGACCGTGTAGAATTTTGTGGTGTCGGCGGTAATGCCGGCTATTGTAAACTGACCTTCTACTTGTGCAAACCAAAGTGTCGGCTCCTCAGGCCAGAATGGCGGCAACTTCACGCTGACTCTGCACACGTCCTGCTTGACCATTGCTGCGTCCGCCTGCGCTTCCTGCTCTGCTCCGGTAGGCATCTTTGCTCCGCGTGGCTACTGTGCTCTTTGACGGGGTCACCAATGAAGTGTATAGAGCAAAATGGCGAAATGAAACGGTGGTTTGAACGTTATCCTTGTATAATTAATTTCTCAACACTTCTGAGTCGCTTAAGGCTACAATTAAGTTAAGACGACAGCGGGGAAATTACTGGACACAGACAAAAAGCTAAGAAGACGATATCGAGTCAACTAGCAGAACTTAGGTCTACGAGCAAGTCTAGATTTGGTTGTAAGTTCAAGCGTGTACTGTTCGGGAGGTCAAAACGAGTACTGATCTACATGACGATGCTTTATCGCTATTAGGCAAGTCATATGCTCCGATGAAAGCCGAGCTTTGCCGAACGCGCCCGAAGTTGCGTTCGGAAAGGCAGCGACCAGAACATTACAATTTTAAGCCTATATTTTGTATAGTGTAAATAATTATGCGTATTGTTAAATTTGTAAATAAATATTATGTGTGATGTAAATATAGCAACTAAATAAATATGTAAATATACTTCTAATAAAATATGTTAGTTTTCACCCACAGACAATGATCGTGTTTTGTGTTTGAAGTTTTTTGGTCTTTGGTTTGACGTTTGTTCAAATTTGACAGTTCGGTGTAACGGGACAATAAGGAAAAGTTTTGTATTGTGGAGTGTTTACAATTATAAAAAGTTTAAATTAATATTACGAATTCATACGAATTCCGGTGTAGCTGTGACCGCTACAATTTCATACTAATAGCCATAGAAATCAAAGTCAAAGTCAAAGTCAAACTATTTATTTCAATTAGCCCTTAAAAGGCACTTTTGAACGTCGAGCAAAAATTAACTTTAAAAAATTATTCTAGTTGCCCCTTCCAAAAAGTAGATTTATATATGGAGAAGAATGGGCAAGAAACTCCATACTTACTCTTTTAAAATCGATTTTACAATACTTTGTATACATTAATAGGATTATATGTGAGGACGATGCACCTAGAATAAAAGTACTATACTAAGATAGGTTTAAGCAAAAACAAATAAGCAATGGAGTTGATAATTACATGTGGTACAGCTAGATACATTGTGCTTACATATTTACAAATGTAATAACATTAATTTAATAAAAAAAGTGAAAAAAAAAAAAAATGACGTGTGGCACTCGGAGACTGCCGCGGTAAAGCTATTGCATAGCATTTTTATCAACTCCTCTCCTCTCCCCCTCCCCATTCCTCTCCTACCCCTCTCCCCCTCCCCCTCACAGTTGACAGTTCACTTCACTCAAGTTTTTTACTGAATCGACCGGCAGATCACTTCACTCAAGTTATGACGGGTTGACTTACCGAATCAGAAGTTCCTGTCCTATAAGCTTGAACTGAAGTTCAATCTTAGTCAATTAAAACGTGTATCCCGTTCGTTCGTGTAACTCTAAGTAACTTGTCTTGTGTGTTAAAAAAAATCAACAAAACTAGTTCTTGTATCTACAATTCTCTCTTTCTTGTTCTTATGGTTATTGACTTACCTGGAGCCAGAGTTTTTATGACCCCCATGGGCCTCTAACTTGGCTTCTTTGTACTAGACTTTGTTAATACATTCGTAGTGGCTATAAGAAGCCTCCGTTCTCATGAACGAGGTTGTGGAATTAAATCTGGACAAGTTCCAATGTGACTCTCCAGTATACTTAAAAACTACATGTGAATTTATTTATACATCGTTTCTAAGTGTTTCTTCCTTGAAGGCAAACAGCTTGAGGAAACCAAAACTTTCATTTAGTTCAAATCTGAAATCGCTATCATCAATGTACAAACGCCAGCACATCAACCTACTCCAAACTGTCAAATTTTTCCAATTGAACATGAATCTTATTGTGTTTAGAATGAAGTTAAAAACCTAGCAAATAAATTTGACACATTGGAGTAGGTTGATGTACTAGCACAGACGCTAGCCTACCTACCTACATCCCTTCTCAGTGTAAAAAGCACTACCCTGTAATATTTCAAATATTTATAAGATTAGTATTATTTTGTTTCTCAACACAAGTCTTTTTCGGGACAGGTGTACAATTACCTGTAGGCAATAATTTATTTCCCAAAAATGCCAGAGATTAAAGAATGTCGTTTCATTTACAAATATTTACAACGCTTTTATCCTTAGATAACAGGTCGTTTGTCATAAAAATATACATTACGAAATGCTATTATATTTTTTCTTTTAATCTCTTTTTTTATATCTCAACACCGAAACGGATGAAATGTGTATATTAAAATTATTTTTTTGCCTGTACTGTTTGTACTTTCCGTTAGTTTCCGGCGGAATCTAAAATGGATTGTTTAGTATTTTTGTTGTTTAATTTTTTTTTCTACATAACATAACGTCTGTTATCCCCTTAGGGCTAGGCAGAGGTGTGTACCTGGTAGTACACCCACTTTCGCCAGTTATGGTTAAGTCCCATGTAATAGGGGGCGAGCATATTGCCATCAATCGGGACTCCGGACAAACCCAGACTCCAGACTGCGACTAAGAAATTATAGATGGAAAAACTCAATAACACTTTGACTTCCCGACCCGGGGATTGAACTCGAGACCTCATGGTCAGCAGTAGGGCTTGCGACTATTTGACTAACGAGGCAGTCCACTTTGTTTTCTAAGCCTTACAAAAATCTGTCTTCCAAAAAATCTGAACAATTTATTGGTATCGCGGGGTGTCTTGAAGGTTGTCGTTCCAGGGATAGTAAATTATATTCACTATGCGTGAATACTGGTATCTATGACGCAATAAAAAGCGATGCGTGTGCGTGTGCGAATGTGGAGCCAAAGCAATAAATTGCGTCGCGCACCCGTGATTTACGGGCGTGCCCAGAACGGCCCGGATTACAGACCCGCCCGTTTGTTGATTACCTCTGCTATCATTTTATTAAATACTGAATTAGTTATGCTTCCGTTGCTGATAATTAGACCCTTGATCTTGTAAACAGCAAAGGTTCAAGCGAAATTGTTTTTGTACTCTTTTGTTCAGTAAGTATTCATCACCATTCAGTTGAGGGTAAATAGAAAGTAAAAATCCCTTTTGCGTGATTGAACTCATTTCTCAATAAATTATTTTTAGTGAAAGAAGGTAAAAGATTACATTTTATATGGTACAGAAAATATATTTTACGAGATAGAAATACAAAAAAATTCTAACCTAATTTACCATAAATAGACGTAACAATAACATCTCTAAAATACTTTTTCAATACTTACATTACTTTGCCTCAATTTGGTCCTGAGTCCTGTCAGAACATAAGCTCGGTGTTCGTATAATAAAAGTGGCAATACTTCAAAAAGTTATCCCCACATCATCCCGCAGGCGGGGGTGGACGGAAAAAAAGGAAAGTCAAAATTTGATGGATGTCGTTGGGTCCGACCGTTGCCAAACTTTAGACCGCGCCATAATGACCTAACCAAGGCTGCTGCGTCACCCATCGGCCACCGGCGACATTGTTTTCGGACCTAGTAATTAAATGACAAACATACCTTATTTCTGAGTTAGGACCACTAAATCCGGGATAAATCATCTCTTGAACAGACGTGTATCGGATTGCACATCATTATAAACGAACCGCGTCCGCAAATCCAATTGTCAACCGCATATGTTCATCAGTGAGCATTTACGGACTAAAATGATTGCGTAATTTCCATTTAATGTTTTGACATAACATCACTTCTGTACCTGAAGGGTTAAGCTTCTACACATCGATAGTACCTACGTTTCGCTCTTTAAATTCAAGTCTAATGTAATAAGGGCCACTCATAAAGCAAATTGCTGTGTTGCTACTGATAAATTCTAGACAGAAAAACCCAATAAACTTAATTCGTCGAAATTAAATTCCACAAACCGAACAATCGTAAATCATTTAAAATTGAAGTAACTAATTAGTGTTCTCGCATCAAACGTCCTTTGACACAAACCAGTAACCAATATTATCTGCGACAGAATCGCTATAGATCCATGATTGGTATCCGAGAAGCGCCGATCAGGGCAATTCTACGTTCTTCAGAAGGTTTCGATTGAAAGCCTCCGACCAAAGCCTTGCGCGTGTCCTTTGGGCTCTTTGTGATCATGCTCTTTGATCTGCGCCTATAGCTGTGCCGCGTATTCCAAATTCCTCTCACCTTTGACCATTCTTTTTTTCTTTGTGACGGATGCTAAGCTTAAGAGGCGTATGTATTGAATATTATTGTAGGTTGTATGTTTGTATTTTCCGGCACAAGGCAACGTGTTGTTTTTGTAGGCATTGTCAAAGAACAAAATGTCTGGTCATAGTGCAATTAAATCTAAATATACACAGATAACTGTGTATAAATGGATTTTTACGTAACGTAATCATTTTCCTCATAAACTGCGTTAGAAACCCTTTCACTTCTCTATATTTCGAAGCGATTATAGTGGTTGCAAACTTCAAGCATACGTCTTATATTAAGAACTACAAAGTTCATCTCATCTTGTTAACGACGGGATGGTGTCAATTCGTGTAGCCACATCTTCACTACGTCAGCCAATGTTTGCGGTAAAACCCTCGGCACTTAGGCGCACCGACTCAAACAACCGACAATGTTAAACGCTGTACACTGTGCGCTGACTGTGAAATATCTTATCAAATTAAGAGATGGAACGTGCAGCCGGCTTCGAAGTGGAATAGTAGTCAACTAGCGACGTAGACAGGGGTGCAAGTCGGGCCGACACTAACTTCTCCAACGCTAAGGGGCTTGCGGTTGCTCGGCTGAGCTGACACTGTGATACCAATAGCGTTTAGCAAAGTCCTGAAGGAATTGTCAGAATAAGTTAGGGCTCGTTCCCAACATTTTGTGAGGTAACCTACGTCAGTAGCAGACACCACCTCAAGTGATTTACCGCGAACGTAATGTAATCAGAAGGTAGTCGAAAGTACCTACACAATATTCTACATTATTTTTAGTGTATACAAAAGTACCTATATTCTAAAAATAATGTCGTTTCGTGTTTTGGTCATAGAAATGTAAGATCAGACCTGCAAGATGTACTTGAAACTCAGATAAATAAATACACCTGTGCACTGATTGGGAAAAGGTCTAGTGAAATCTGTGTGGTTTTATCCTTAAACACAAAGCATGTTCCTTATATGATAGATCTGACCTAGATAATGAAAGCATCGCTGAACAGTGTTTTATTAACTGTGTAACAAGGTTTTAAATTAATTATATAACGTTCGTCATGGCCAAGGCACGAATGCCATAAACGAAAAGCATCAAATAATTAGACTGATGCAATTATAAAACAGAAATAAAAACCTTTTGAAAAGGATCATCATCCTTATTGAATTTACTTATTTCACTGCGTGCCTATCAAGTTAAACTTACAAGGAAAAAGTTTTAAAAAGAAAATTAAAGAAAAAGCCGTTTTAACTCAAACACATTTAGAATTAAAAGATGAAGATGTAAAAGAGGCATAACTTGAAAAGTGCGGTCACGTACCGCGCTCATCCGGCCGCTGCTCAGCCGTCCTCCACGAACGCTCAACGGCTTTCGGACTCGGGAAATATCTGTTTTGCTCGGCAACAGACTTATATTCTCATAAGTATCGTGCTTACTGTCTCTTAATGGATGCTATTTGCTTGAATATTTTTATCTTTTAAATTGTCGCACTACTTTCCGGGTTAACGTAATATTTCACGGTGCTGGCAGGCAATCTTTTTTTAAACGCAGTGTTTATTCGGAATCATATTTAACGTAAACAGTAGGTATGCTCCTTTATTTAAACAAGCTATGAATTTACAAATTTTGGGTTAAAAATGTTCTTCTAGGGATATTTAAATTATTCCGAACCATATTAAAAATGAACGAAAAGCCTAAATGTGGACGTGGAGATGCCTAGAGTATTTTATTCAGGAGCTAAGAGGGCTTGGAGTACAGTGATGAATATTGAAGCCGCGGAGATGGCTAAACAAAACATTGTGGTATGGAGGCTGAATATTATAACAGCGGTGTGCCCTCCGGCCGACCCTCGCCTCACAGAACAATACACGGATTGTGAATAAAATTAAAAATATTACAAAGCGTCTAATTTTTTTTCATTAACGGGTGGCCTTGTGTTGAGCAAAATCTTTTGTGAGGCAATGTAACGTCCATACCTATTGTATGAAAACTTATGTTGTACGAAACCTAAACAAATACTAGCGATGTTTGAACTAGTGGAAACAAACAGTGTCCATGTTATGTGTAGGTGAATTCTCACTAATAACTTTCAGGAAACAGTGAGTAGTGAAACGCCAGAGCGTAATTCCCGTCGCGTTTTGCCAGGAAATCTACATAGCACTAGTTTGATAATCAGATTGTGGTATTACCTTCGAAATTAGATTCATAAACGTCAAGTGTTGTTACTGCAGCGCAATATGAAACGAAATGGAAGGGAGACGCAGTGGGCGTGAGCTGGATGGAAATTGCAATATCCGAGCGAGCTGAATTAGACCCAACAGTCTTCCTAACTAGATACGACACCGTCCCAGCTGGAGACACAATACAATTTTTCATCTTTCACGAGCATGGTGACTTTCTATTATAACTTTATAAAATGAATTTAAACCGTGAAATGTTATGAAGTAGCGGAGAGAATTTAATTTCATCCGTGAAAGCGTTTGCACAAGAACATAATCCAATCATTTTTCATATTTCATGAAGGTAATTTGTCATTGATAAATAATAAAATATGAATACCTAGTTTAGTAACAAACATCGAAGCTGATTGTACTTTGGTATACCTACGTGTCTCCAGAGGCGCATTCCTGATACCTGGAAATTCCTCTTAAACTATCCAATAAATTG
Source organism: Euplexia lucipara (assembly GCA_921972225.1). NCBI lineage: Eukaryota > Metazoa > Arthropoda > Insecta > Lepidoptera > Noctuidae > Euplexia > Euplexia lucipara. The sequence goes on from OV179146.1 coordinate 17,750,073, forward strand.
AGAAAAATGACGAGCCATTATACATACATATACATTCCTCTTATGGCACAGATACGTGAGCTTATATGTGAGCCTTTTCGGCTAGAAGTTGTATTTTTTGCAATCCTCTGGTAGCACGTATACGCTTTGGGGCACATCCAGTACAATTCTTTATGGCACTAGCATTAGGCCTGGTGGGAGATTGGATCGCACGAGCCAGCCTAACTAAACTTCATTAGTCAGGTTTGGATAACATTGCGACGTCAGATTATGTCGTTAAGCATTGAGTTAAACATTTACTTACCAAACGTGAAGCCACGAAACGTGCTTGTGTAACACCAGTAAGCTTTGTATCTTACTTAGAATGCATTTTTACGTAAAGATTTCAGTATTTCCTAACCCTTCGGGAAATACAGGAGAATGTTATGTTATTTGAGTATTGTTCGACGTGTGTTGTGTCTCATAGACATTTTGCTTACGTATAAAGCCAAGGATTTCAATTTTGATATGTAAAACAAAACTAGTAGAGATGTTGAAGGTTACCGTACGTATACAAAAAGATATTCAGTAGGTGTATCTAAAGTTGGCAGACAGGTAGCACTTGGAAGCAGTCCCGAAGGAGCAGATACCTCGATTCTCACTTAAACGGAGCCGCGCATATTGTCTTATTCATACGGTCTGATAGACGTGAACTATGGAAGCGTTCTAAACTACGCTTTGTTGGAGACACCTGTATATCTTCATATTATATTCAATAGGTACTTATATTGATCTCGCTTGACATGAAAGAGACATGACATTTAAAATGTGTCAAAGAAATCCTTAAGTTCTTTGATTTATTAGATATATTTCGATTCATAAAATAAAATTGAATCTGGCTTATACGTACTTACGTCTTAAGAGATATTTGAGGTTTAATGACAACCAACATAGAAGCCAAATTAATATTTTTTGAATTTTTAATCCCTTCCCAAGTAGCACAGAAGCGCTGAATAGTAGCTGAATCACTGTTCACAATGGAATCTTCAGCTGAATAAACCTGCTGAATAAGAGCGTTAGAGGCGCATACTCAGCTGATATAACTCTGATTTGGGCACAAATTAATCAGCTGTTAGCTGAATAATGTAGCTGGTTGCACTAAATCAGCGTTATTAGAGCATTATTAAAGGTAACAGTCGCCCAAAGAGTTGAATAATGACTGATTATCAGGGTATGTGTTACCTTTTATACACCACAAGGGCTGAATAATAGAGTACTTATTACCTATTTTTCAGCACAAAATACACTCCAGGATATTAGTAACTCTTTTATGGACCGGACAATTCACATGTGGCAATATTGTGAATAATTTTCACCCTACTACTTATTATTTTGATATGTTTTGTGTGAACCATTTTGTAAAGTGTTTGTGGGAAATATAGGCAAATTTAATATTATCGGAAAGTAAAACTTTGTTTTCCTCCATGTCCATGAAATTCGAATGGGAAAGAGAGTTTATTGTCAAATACTATATGGTTATAGACGAAAATTTACATGCGCTCTCAAAATATCACAGTTTACTTGAAAATTATGGTATAAAATAGTTTGATGATATTATTATAAAAAAATAAGTCTTTTTATTTTTCCTTTATAATTTGACAATATGCTGTTTACGTGTAAAATGATTACATTTTCTATTCAAATTCTGTTGTTATTTTAGTCAACTAAGCAAAAACAAATTGTTATTATAATTGTCTACATAGGTTAGAATCTAAAAATGGCAGACATGCAACGTGTACCGTATTAACCACCATCAAACGGCATGAGCTGTTTATGTGTCCACTCGTGGTACATGAATCAGTAACGACCTGTTACGAGTGGTTCTTGTGTTATACAAGTTAGCTACAGATTCATGTAAAGCTTGTTAGTGGGTAACATGTATGCAAATAACTGTAGGTTCACTGTATTATCTGTATTTTTGTTCAGAATCCTCAAATATTCTGTATTAATTTTTTAATGTAGGTATTCCGCCAGTCCTTTTTTTTACATTTCCACATATCACAATATCATAAACGACGCAATGAGTATACTTACCTACCAAGTGCTGAATAAAGAAGTGTTCAAGGTCTTATTTAACGGCACTAGTAGATTAATTGTCAACGATAGTACAAGTATTCAGCTCTCACGGAGATTATGGGTAACATGTGAGCTATTATAGAGCAATTTGCTTCAACTTAGCATTATATAATGATCACCCATAGTGATCATGTGGGCTTTATAAGAGCTATTATACGATTGCGTGTAACATGCTTATTAACATTACACAAATTCCACTGTGTGCAGCAAAAGGCATTATATCTTTGTTATTTGAAGCCACAGAATAACTGATTACATTATAGTAGCTCACGTGTTCTTTCTTAAAACGCAAGTGGTCTAAGGGTACACTTGTGGTCTTCAATTCAGAATATAGGTTAGTTAAAGTCCACAAAAATCCTTTAAATTGCTTAAAGCTGCATAATACTGAACTTGTTACCTATATTAACGCTGCCAGCGTTACAGTGTGGTCTCCTTGACGCATAATAATGTTCTTATTCAGGTGAAAGCTCACTTTTGACCTATTGCAGGTCGAGTGTACTGTAATAACACTTCATAAGTGCTAAAATTACCGATGTTACCTCTTGTGACATCTTATAATGCAGTTTTGTGCTACTTGGGTTTTAGTTTGTACGAGTAGGTAAGGTACTTATCACACACAGATTACTGTTTGAAATTAAAATGGTATTTGCGGAATCATAGTTTTTATCTCTGCTTTAAAACCGAGTTATGTACACATATGAAAGTATTTTATATTAAAGTTCAGCAAGGAAATCGGTACCTACCATAGATATCCGTGGTACATACCTACCCATGGAAATAGAGTTACATACAGGGAGGAAAAAGTCTTATTCTCCTCGTGACCTTTAGGTGTCTTAGGACCTAAAGATACTTTCTCGTGAATATTTTATAGCTTTAGCACGTCATGTTAAGCCAAATGTGAGATGTCCATAAAATAAATAAAATTAGGTAAACTTAATACCTTTCTGGATTGACTGTATTTTTCAAAAGGATTTCACAGGGTCCGAAATCCATGAAGACGAAGTTGCAGAATGCAAAAGTTAGGTAATTCATGAAAAACTCTCAACAACAGTAGTTTGTTTTATAATAAAATGTATTTAGGTAACACACACACATTCATTTTCATATATTTTTATATCTTAAAATGTATTACTATCGTTTTGCTTCCTTTTATTATTTAAAATTTGCGCCTATCACTACTTTTCTTTGCATCACCAAAAGGTTGACAACTATAAAATGCCTATAGCTTAAAGTCCACCCCTGTACATTACTGCAGAAGAACAATCAAATAAATAGGTAAATAGAAAATAAATTTAAAACTTTTTAATAATTCAAAAACACGTTGATCGGCATTTGTTTCCTATCTACCTCGCAACACACATAGTTACTGTGCTTCACCATACAGTTCTTCTCGTCCTTCAAGATACGATTCAATGGACACCCGTCGCTGCTGATGCAGAGACCGCCAGAATCACAGCGGGTCATGATCTCAGCTGAAATTGAAACAAACAACGGTTACATCGGTTCGACCATATTTAGTAGATAACCAATTTATTTACATTGATTTTTAAATCAATTTAATACAAAGTCATGATTGCTTCCTAATACTTACTCATGTATGACTAGATCTAAAAATAAAGAAAAGTTAGTATTTTTTTTATATTATAAACTAGCGCTTGACTGCAATCCCACTTGATGGTAAAGCGCACTAGTCTAGCCTTGAAGCCACCTAAATTATACTCGGACGGAAAGACCGCAGCAGGCAAAGCAACCAACAAATGCAAATAACCATTATCATCAAGTAATTCATCATTGTTTACTATATCTCTCTCTCACCATTTAAGTCTTCAATATTTTTTATTCAAGTCTAGACTCAGTTTCATTAATTAACACCAATCAAACGAGCCTGACCTCAAAGGGGTGCATTGTTCTATTGTAGTGTTCCCGGCGCCATCTATCGATTTCGTTATAGAGCCATCATATTTTCAGCAGGTTATTTGATTACCAAACTTTGCAGGTCCTTATCTCCGAAGTTTGCTAAGCAAACAAGCGAGGGGTTTGCTTAGAATTCCAGGTATACAAAAAAAAAAGAGCTCCCGAAACTGTGCCTATGTCCCTAACTAGCATAGTTTTACAGTAATCAGCAAAAATCCGTTGCGGTCGCAGATAAATTATTATTGGCTTTTAAACAACCATAAGGTTTGACAATACATGATTTCCTAATCGAATTTTCTAATAAATGTGCCTTAGTATTCGCCTTTCCTGTTGAAAATCAAACAATGGCGAATCCGATGAAATTCAACGTCAGACTGATTTTCAAAGCAAAAAGGAGAATCCTTTTATGCAATAAAGGAGTTTCGGATTCAAATAGCGAAGCACGATACTTACCGGTTCGATTTTTTCAAACATTTCCGACGACGTCGATAGAATACTAATTAGAACCAAATTCGTTTAGCTGGCTCGTCGGTCCGCTAACCAATCGGATCGGACCGATGTCGCCAACATTATCTCAAGCGGACTCAATCCCATTTACGTATTAATGCGATTTAACGCGAATATATTTAGGGCCTCGAATAAAATACATCTACATAAAGAGTTGGGTTATAAAGCAATATTTATCGATTTTATCTCGAGTATTTGTACTTATGTCATAAATTAACTATAACTGCCTGAGCAATCGTCCTGAACTAGGTATATTTGGGACAGCAGTATTTTTTTTACAACTAAGTTCTTTTTATGTTTTCTCTTTGTATTCTGTAGTATACAACGTAACATACCACGTTACGTACCATAATCTGGATTAAATATTATTTCTTTCTTTACCTTCTTTCTATTAAAATAGTTTTAATAAAAAAAACCTAACTTGGTTACGTAGGCGTAAGTACTTAGTCAGTTTTACGTAATAAGACTCATCGGTTTGAACAGTCTAAGTCCTACTTTCGTTTAAATTATATGTATAATATGTTATAATAATATCATGACTAAATAATAAAACATGCGCATGACAACATCACAACCAAAATTAGAATTAATCAATCGGGAACACTACTCTGGCATATGGTATGCAGTAGATTATAAGAATTCGATTTATGCAACTACAGTTTACCAACATGAGATAGGTGATCTCGAGGATCTACAAACCCGGTGGATTTTTGTGTAATCTCTGTGGTTGGAGCTCCAGTCCTTTTCTTAGCCTGTAGGTCTTCTGAGCTCTGTGCTGGGCCAACGAAGCTTTTCGAGGTGCTAAGAAACTAAATTAATTTTAGAAAAGTTAAACTATATGACTTGAAAAGTGAAGTGTATGACTGTGTTTGGCCAGATGTTAAACGAAGTAGAAGTAGAAGTGAGTAAACAAGGATAGTAACACGTGGCGTCAGTTGCGTCGTAGCATATCACCTAAGAATACATAATTATGGAAAGCAATTAAGATATTGAAAAATTGCATACTGGTAGGCAGACACTATTACCTATGCAGTTTCTACCTACCGACCTTGGAAAAAAGCGAGACATTTTATCTTTGTACCTATATGAAATAAGTAAATATTTTTTTGATAATAGCTTCGCTTATGGTGTCATCAAAAATTTGCAATGCAATCATCATAAAGAGAAAATACGAGCTGACCAAATGTTCTCTCTTTCTCTGTAAAACAAATACTCTGTACTTGACCTAAGTACAGGCACCTGCACATCAAGCTACCACAAACTTTTAAATTTTCCTAATTGAACTTGAATCTTATCTTGTTTGGAATACAGTTGAAAAACTATCAAAGAAATTATACACATTGGGGTAGCTTCATGTGCTGGCTTCTGTACGTTAATTACATGTTAATATCATTCTACTCTTACCTACCAAAGAACAATAAAAAACAATGAATAAACGTGAACACACTAACGAGAATATAAAAGAATTACTATTCCCTTTGGTGTTCGCTGTGCCCTAATGTGATTCCGCTCCGTGGATAAGCAAATTAGCGTTTCATAATTAGCAACGTTAATACTTTGGCCTTTGTGCTCGCGACCAGATGACATGCTCAACAGATATAGCACGCTTGTGACGTCAGTGTTTTTATAAACACCACTAGTCTGGGGATTGAGGGAAACCATCAATTGCGGATTGAAGCATTTACCAATCTAATTGCTGCGTTTACTAACATTACCGTCCAAAAACATGGTTGTCTGTCTAGTGTCAAGTTGGTTTACAGACGATAATTTCGTCATCCGATCACGCCTCTCTATCGCTTGGTCCGCTCTCTCTCTTGCACGCAAGGCTCAGGCGGAACGTGACAATGAGTCATGCTTAAGTATTCGTGCGTATAAGATTTATAAGATCATGTCAAAAAATGTGCCAAATGTGTTCACGTATTTTTTTTTCAAGCAACAAAGGCCAATTAGAGGGGCCCAGTTGCGCAGCGAGGTGTCGGGAACCTAATCTTCCCCGAAATAGTCGATATAAACTTCCCTTCAGCCAAAACTTTTCTTCAAGCAACAACACAATTTTGAAGGCGTCTATCATATGGGAACATATGATAGACGACTTCAAAATTGTGTTGTGGCGCAACCTTACTAAATATCATTTAATTTGACGTTTCTACGACACTCATCATCCTCTGCCACGTATTTTCGCAACTAAGATAAGGTCGGCTTCTAATCTAAACGGGTGTAGCTGAATACCTACCAGTGTTTTACTAAGAACGACTGTCTGTCATCCACAACTAAGGAACTGTGTAACCCGATAGGTACCTCTTGGTAAAACTGTTTGTCAAACATTCGTGATTCTTATTACAAAACGACTGTCTAAGACCGAGAAATGATTGTCGGGAGTAACGACTTGACGTGCGGACGGAAGGGTCTTGGTATGTATTGAATGGTCACCCACCCACATTTCTTCCCATCTAGTCCCAAGTTAAGCTTGAGAGCTTGTGTTATGGGTACTAAACAGCTGATAAACATGCTTATATATTTCTAAATACATACACATTATAGATAAATTACACCCAGATACAGAACAAATGATCGTGTGATGAGACACAAACATTTGTCCTGGGTGGGAATCGAACCCACGACCTCCGGCATAGCAGACAGGGTCACTAACTACTAGACCAACAAGCCAGTCAAAAGAAAAGATTGTCAATATAAGTACTATTTTCTAGAATTATGTTCTACAACAGGTACTTACTGTTCGCTAATGAATAAGAATATAATTTTTCCTTGGTACGAATTTCTTAGTAACTACGCCGGTAGGTACTTCAGTACAAATCCGTTTATCGATATTTTCAAGAATTCTTACAAACATGTAGGAACTACGTTTGTAATAAAATACTTGGAAAGCTCGCTAACTATAAAGGATTATTGTGAAGCTTGTCGATGGAAAAGCAAAGGATTTATGAGGTTCAGTCAAAACCTAACGAAAATCAACTGTTTAATTTATTTACATTTTGTTATTAATAGTACATTATGATATAAGTGCGGTAGGTTGATAATAACAGCCGAGGCGATATTGCTAGCCCGAGCCTTCGGCGAGGGCTACAAGAAAGCAGAAGCTGTAATTATCAAAGCGCACGTATGTCATACGACTTTTTATAACATATTTGCGAGGAAAACTATAAAACTCGGACTGAAATGTTCAAATAAAAACAATAAAGCGAAAAGAAAATGCGCGCGGAATAATTTTTACTTGACCACAAATTAGCGATGCGCGCATCAGCACTTTTGTTTTATTTTAAGTCAAAGGCACAAAAACAGTACATAGCCAGTATTATAAAGTAAATTACTTAATATTTTTTTGTTATTGTTACAAATGGTTGTAATTTATTGTCAAAATTAATTAGATTAACGAATTAAATGTTTATTTTTTTTATATTTAATCTCCCTATCCCAAATTAGTTTTATTCATAAAATGTTGACCACTTTTCCGACATAAAACTCTTTAATATATATTTTTTCTTTTTCTTTTCTCTTTGATTTTAAAAAAGGACCGTTCGTTTTAGTCGGACAATCTTGCAAACCGTGCGTTTTACATAACCATTACGCACAAGTGCGTAGTGAGATACATTACGATACTGAATTTGGTCGAATAAGATACCCTTTACGAGTTAATGTGTTATAAAAACTATTTACATCTTAACTATACTTATAAACATACTAAAACCTATAAAAAAAGTTAACTAAACCTTCAAAAAAATTCATCCACATCGCTGCCAGCTGGTAAAGTGCCGATTAGACTGGCGAAATTGCCACGTTGAATGGCAATGCTTAACTTCTGACCAAAGTAGAGGCCAGCCCTTCGGTCACGGAAAGCGTCAACTAAACGTTTTGTGTCAGTGATTTTAGTTTTATTTTATATTAATATAAGATATCAATTCATAATGAATTATAATAAATAATAAAAACTTGCTAACGACAAGCCAGACGTTGTCCTGTCCAACTTCAATTCATTCAATAATCAATTGGCGAGTCGGTGTTTGTCGACTACTCGGTGCATCACTAGTAAATTTAGTCTTATTTTGCTACCGATGGTTTTGTGTATAACTTATTCGTACACACATGTATGGCCAGTTTTCCAAAACACATGTATATTTTAAAATACCGAGCGCCAGGTACGAGATCTTCTAGTGCAAACTGTGTCAACCGCGCAAATAGGTCGCTTTTGTACCTAGTCTTAGCACTCTTGTACTGTGATGGTTAGTGCCTACTCGCGTAGGGATCTTTAAAATTAAAACCAATAAGAGTTATACATCAAAATAATGATGAAGAAAAAACCATTAATGGTTTTTTTCGAAAGCATTTATATGCTGCTTGAATGTTCGTTCTGTTCCGTGCAAATTACTAAGTATACCCTTAGGCCATCTTCTGTTAAAAATATCGCTCTCGGCCAAACTGCTTCGGTTAAAATATAGCCAAAGTTTCGTCCGAAACCGAATACCGTTATACAGAACATGAATCCGGGCTGAAATATATGAAAAATGGACCAGGGGCGGGCAAGTACAATCTATAACTATGCCAAAAGTCCCGTTACTTTTGAAAAATCGAACGAAGTCTACGTTTATTTAGCGTCAGAGGGAAACTTCGGCTTCGATCCAGATTTTTGATAAAACCTTCGGTCGTAATAATTCTACGTTATTTTATGTCCAAACTTTACAAAGAAATATTCCTGACTGACCTTGTTGTCAAAGAAAATAACAGTTCTATTGAAACAGTCAAGTGTACAGACGCCAGCACATCAAGTTACCCCAATGTGTCAAATTTCTTTGATCGTGTTTCAACTTTATAATAATAATAATAATAAACCCCGCAGAGCAGCTTGTGGCGAGCTGTTGGGCAGTAGCGATCCCACGGACCTGATCTCCCGGGAGATTTCTTGTTCCTCACCACTGGCTTGCCTTAATTGGCCGGCCAGAGTGAACTCTGACCGGTTGGCCGGCTAGAGTGGAGATTCGCAAGAGCAAACGTGCTCGGAGGAAGGAAGCATTCCAGTAAGGTGCTGGTAGCGATCTTGACCGTACTTCCGGGATTGTGCTGATAGCCGTGGAATGCCTCTCCACTCCACAAGCACCTCAGGTTATGTAGCTCTCTTGTCGCTACGTTACGTCACTATGTGCTAGCGGCCGTTTCAGAGGGCCCATTATTGAGTGTGCAAGTCACCCCCTGCCATTTATTCCCTGTATATAAAACATTGGTAAGGCAGGGGCCATAGTCCTTCATAGTTTTAGATATCCAGTCCATTTTAGACACCCTATCCAGTACTTTTGTTTTCATAGTCTGCAATAGTCTTACACCAGTCGTAGGTTTTCCTTAGGTGCACTTGTGTAGAGCATACAGGGAAAATCTGCGGTTGGTGCCTCATTTCATTAAAGACGACAGAATTTTACCTCTTTATAACGTTAGTAACTATAGAATCTATAGTTATTAACGTTATAAAGAGGTAAAATCTGTGGCCCTAGTGAAAAGGGGAATAAGTCCAATTTTGTCGAAAATGAGTTAAGTGTACCAAAGTGATCAGAAAACCGACTTTAACAGTTTTTTTTGGTGTCAGTTGGACCCTTTTACACAAAGTAACTTTCTTATTTTTAGAGATAGCTTAGATCTGTCTTCACCAAACGATAGAGCATTATTTTCTGATCACTTTGGACACTTAACTCATTTTCGACAAAATTAGACTTATACCCCTTTTCACTAGGGCCACAGAAATATTCTTCATCTATAGTATAGATGAAGAATAATGCAAATTTCTGGTATATTGTGGGGACTAGAGACTTAATCACTCAGTAACTAAACTTATTAATAAGTAAACACTCTCACATGTTCCGCGAAGAACTGCTGATTCTCCAAATCGATAATAAAAATCACGTCCGTAACTATCAAGAACTAATAGACATAAAATAAAGTTGACAAAAAAACCCGTCATAACTCGCGTCAGACGCGTGTATAAAACTACAAAGTTTTAAACACGTCTCGTCACAGCTCAAAATCAACGCCTTGTGTTCACTAGGCATTGATTCGATAAGAAAGTACAATAAAATGAAATTAACATTGCAACCACAAAACCAGCTAATGTTCTTTAGAATAGTGTTAAAAGAATCGTAGGTTACTTAGAGGCCACCTGAAGTGATGACAGAGGGTCGCCTGACTGTGACTTATTAATGGCACTGATTTACGAAATAAAGATTCAAGTATCATAACTAAGTAAGTATCCACAGGTTGGAAACACAGTATAAATATTAAAACAGTAGGACGACGCCTTTGTTCTCTGGAAAAATGCCGACAACGTCTACACGCGTTAGCCCTGAATAATACCTCACGAACTACGAACATCGTTTTGTTCACAGTTCGGGAGCGACTTTTCCGCGTCTCGAACCTCACACCCCGCACGATTGCCCTGTCTAGACGGCTAAGTCGGACGACTACTGTAGGTTTTTAGACTGTGGTGGAAGGTATGTAAATCAATGCTCATCCGACAACATGAGGTTTTTCTTTAAATAGAAAAAATCTGCGGTTGCATTCATTTTGGTCAGATAGGTATTTCCGAGTTGGTCAATAGTGTTAGTTATTCATATTCATAGGCAGAACAGCCTGTGATTTTTTCCTATGATTTCAAAAACATCCTGTATATCTACCCACATGTAGGTACCTTAGGTAGTATTTCTTTTACTTTAACATAATATCACGCCTTATTCCGCGGAGGGTCAGGAATCTATCTTTAGTATGTAAGTAAACCCGAATTTCGCTTGTAATAAAACATAATAATAATATGGTAAACTTTTAAAGTTGGTGCGATATAAATCTTCATTTAAAGATGTAAATGTTTCTATTAAAAACATTTAATTGAACCTGACTCAGCCATGCGCCAAGGGTGGTTCTAATTATTTCTCTCCATGATTTATTATACATTTTCCCTATGTTTAAATCCCTGTGGACTGCCCCTGGCTGATTCATTTCTTGCTAGAAACCTATTAGTTTAAATATATACATATTATATATACCTTAAATACGTAGGTATCTGACGGGAACTTATTTATATTAAACTAGCAAGCGCGGTTCCCGTTACCGTGGGAATACAGGGATAAAAAGTAACCTATGTTACTCGTGGATAATGTAGCTTTCGAATGGTGAAAGAATTTTTAAAAATGGTCCAGTAGTTTTTAAGTCTATTCATTACAACCAAACAAACAAACTTTTCCTCTTTATAATACAATATTAAGTAGTGTAGATAAATAGCTACCTTGATTATTAAGAATCTTTCGAACACTTTTCAACTTAGCTGATTAAACTCAAAACTGAGGTAAATTAGTTAGAATGTTTTGTTGAACTAGGAGATTGCCTATAATATTTATTCTAACAAGAAACATAACCGGATTAGTAATAACTCATTTTTTTTGGTAAACAGTTGATTTAGGATACATATTACATTTATTAAATAGTTCTCTTAACTCTATTAAAAGTTATTCCAATACCGTGTGATTCATATATATTACAATAGTTTACCGCAGCTTCTCCCGCGTAAAAAGTAACTTTCACGAGATGAAATTTTATCCCAATCCGTTCAACGGGTTAAGCTTTATTGAGTAGAAACCTGCAAACATTAATTCAGTAACTTCTATTAATAAAGTTTCGAAGTACAATTTTGATGAAATAAGTCTGGGTGTTTTTTTATCTATTATTTGCATGTATTTAGAAATATTAAGGTATGTTTATCAGTTGTCTATAATAAGTACTCATAGCACAAGCTCTGCTCGGCGATGTCTGAAAGTTTGAATATTTATTTTTATTTAAATAACACTAAAGTTAAATAAAAAGTATCATATGTGTGTTGATCCAGGAAATGGATGCCAATTTTCATCCAGTAACAAACATCCAAACATCTTCACAAACTTTCACATTTAAACATAGGATGTACAGACGCCAGCTCATCAAGTTACCCCAATGTGTCAAATTTCTTTGATCGTTTTTCAACTTTATGCCAAACAGAATAAGATTCATATTCAATTGGGAAAATTTGACACATTGGGGTAACTAGATGTGCTGGCGTCTGTACTACAATATATCTTAGGTATATCTTAATTTAGGCTGTGCTAATAAAGCCATACAAAAAAAGGACAACACCGTGACTATTTGTACAGATATAATTTAGAGCAAACAAATACATTGTCAATCAGCTTCAAAAAGTGTACAATTCCCCATTGATTTGTGGGTACGTTTTTTATCTATAGGTAGTCTTATTAATGAACGAAATGTGTTGAAATAGCCTCCGTATATTTTATCAGGAACCGCATTCGCCCCACACAAATATATTGGCACTTGAGATCCTCTCACTTTCAAGTGCTGTACTGAAATAGAGCTTCTTTCTACTTACTGCTTTCCAGGACGACGTGGAAATTCTTTTATAACTCGTATTATTCCCATGTATGTTGTAAATAAGTCTTACTTCAACTTAAATCATTTTCACAGCGTGATTCCACGTAGCTGAATTACATTTACACACAAAAACTGACAAAAATAATCAAATTGGAAATTGATTTGTAGGTTTCTTAACGATTATGGTAACCTTTTCCATAATTTTACCGAGTAATAACATAATACAATAGGTACTGAAACCTACCTACAATACTGTAGAAAACTTTGTAACTCAACTGCAATTTAAAGTAAGTTCTGGTCCCTATTGACAAGTTGTGATATCTAAAATTAGGTACCTAAATGACACTGAATGTGCACTAATCATTAAGTAGTAGTAATTCTTAAAACAATTATAAACTACTATAACATGACCAACAGTTTTACAATTTAGTAATAATTGTAAACATCAAGCATATGTTTTCAAGATTAGGAAATAATAAGTCATAAAACGCCTTTGCTCAAAGCAAAATAGCCCTTTGTCAGTTACCACGTCAACTTTTACAACAAAATACCAGGAAAGTAGGTTCTAATATTCACATCACGAATTTCCGCAAAAAACTTCACGGCAACGTCTACGTTTGAGTACGTTCGTATTATAAACGTACCTACATTCATGTTCTTAACCGTTTTTCCAGAGTCAGCACCTTCAGTGGGGTGGCGAAACAAGTTGAATGCAACCAAGCGTTTTCTAGGATTTGCGAGAGGCGAGCAAACGTTGAGAAAACCTGGAATACTAACGGTAAAAAACTAACGTTCACCGTTGAATCTCACACTGCGGAACGTGCTAATACCCATTTTTATTTCAGTCCTTTTTTCAAATCGAATTTTAATTTCCATGCTCGTTAGTTAATGGGAGAAAATCGAACGACTCGTACTCGAATACCAGTTCATTAGGACCGTTGGAATGTCTCCATACCACCACTTTGACGAGGATAGGCGGCAGTACCAGCTGCAATAATAACCATTATGATATGATCGGTTATCTGTGTGCCAAACGTGATACTTGAATTATAGCAGTATTCCCCAACGAGCGTTCATTGTATTTTACGAGTTTAGGAGGCCAATGTTTAGTAGGTAGCGGACGTTTGCGCGCTAATTAGGAATGTGTGTTGCGTAATTATGAATGATAAACTTTGGCCGCCGCCGGCTTCACCCACGTAAAGGTTGGACAAAATCCCTCAGGAAAGTGCTATCCGGACAAAAGTCCTCCTTAAAAGTGGCATGTCGTAATCCAGGCCATGGTCTACCCGTGTGCCAAATTACATTCAAATCTGTCGAGGCGTTAAAGCGTGATTGATTAAAAAACATCCAAATATAAGTACTTGTATGTACATATTATTATACGGGTTCTGCTCGCGACTTTGTTCGCGTGAAACGTACGTAACATATCCTATGCCACTCGGCAATAGTATAGTATAGCTTTCTATAGCGATTTTAATACATTGAATGAGTTGTTTCAGAGATTAATCCGCCATACAAACTTATAAACACAAAGTGTATTTATAAACCTTTTTATAATATTACCAGCACTTCGCTAGCGTCTTCGTCCGCGTGGAATCCGTATTTTAACATCGAACTATGATGAAGTCTTGGTTTAAAAATTAAACATGCTCATAAATAACGTGGCATTCTATTGGTAGAAGTATGTTCAATATCCTCTACAACGTCACAAACTCACAAACTTTACCTATTTATAATATTAGCATAAATATTACTTTAAAATTATAGATATACGTATGTATATATGTAATATAGGAAGCAGTAAAAAGGACTTGGGTAAAAACTTCAGTGTCAATTACAGCTTCACGTAACTACTGTTATGTAATCATCTTGTTGTTCCGAAATTCATAAACTGTCTGTAATATACCTTTAGATATATAGGTAGGAACTAACCGCTAATAACGCTCCGTAATATTTAATGAATCATAGTCTGTCTCTCGTCAAGTTTAATCACTCAGTTTAATATGCCTGACAGTGGTGAGCATTCATTTACATTCATGAGAAACGCAACGGCACTAAAAATAATATTGAATATGAGATTTTGTTTGTTCTCTGAAAAATTCAATTGAATAAGACTGAAGCCTGAAGCCATGAAACATTTAGCAGCCTTTATAAAAGTCTGGAAAAAGTTTAATTTGATCGGAGCTCAAAGTCCGGCTATTCAAAGATATTAAAACAAGTCAAAGGAGACTGGCCGCTTCATAAATAATAAAAATGTTATTGAAGACAAAATTATTTTGCTGAGGCGGGATACTTAATCATCCCTTGGAACTTGAACAAAAACTGAAGTCTTGAAGGTTTTTATACTTTTTGTGGGGTTAGTATTTTAATTCCCAATATTTTCCACAACGTTGCTGACGTATTTTTTCTTAACATAAAAACAAACCATCACGTCTGTAATCCCTGCAGGGCTACGCAGAGGTGGATTACGATTCTGTTTTATGTTTGTTTGTATGTCATGTATGTGTTCCGTCATAACATAATTTGGCTAATGAGGTATCGTTGGAAGCGTCTTCAACGTCTGCTGGTTATAGGCTAAGTTCGACTGGCCTGTCGGTCTAGTAGTTAGTGACCCTGACTGCTATGCCGGAGGTCGTGGGTTCGATTCCCACCCAGGACAAATGTTTGTGTAATGAGCGCGATCATTTGTTCTTTGTCTGGGTGTAATTTATCTATAATATGTATGTAGGTATTTAGAAATATATGTGTATGTTTATCAGCTGTTTAGTACCCATAACACAAGCTCTCAAGCTTAACTTGGGACTAAATGGCGTTGTGTGAAAAGTTGTGGAATATTTATTTATATTTTAAGTGACGTCAAATTAAATAAAATTTGTCGCGTCAAGAGGACATAAAGTACAAAAATAGTAATAATAAATCACTAGAATCTGTACTAAATACCTACCTACATTAAAATACATACGTGAAGGTAATTTCTTATTTGGTTAAAAACCGGACTCTGAGAAAGTGTTATCTTAGCACTCTACCAGCATCCCGCCTCTTTCTTCAAGATTTATAAGGCACCTGCAGTGGCCTCTTAATTGTGCCCAGCCAGATGCATTGCAGTTAAAAATATAAGTTCCGTTTTAAGCAGTGAAACTTTCTACCATTTAAGTTTACCGTTATTTATAAAAAAACAACCAGACTAATTATTTTCTGACTGCAAATACCATAATCCGCCCCTAAACTCGAAAAATGTATTAATAATATGAAATTTCATTTGGGCCCATCGTGATTTTAAAATTCAAGCCGCGTTCGCTCCATGAAAATAAAATCAACCGTGAACTTTACATTCAGGAGAGCCCCAAATTTACATTTTACGTAGATAGGACTCTTTATTTTAACTTGGTGAAAAATAATGCAAATCACCTTTTTAGGAAATCCCTGCCGCACAACACAGCGGGGAATCTCAAGGATACTATGTATAGGCTTACTGCGGAATGCCTACTTGAGTGCGACAGCTGTTTCATCAGATTTTGTACTAGTAGACATCCCGCGGGTTCACCCGCGTACGTCCTATTCCCGTGGGGTTAAATAGCCTATGTGTTAATCCAGAGTGTCAGCTAACTCCATACAAAATTTTATTAAAATCCATTCAGTAGTTTCTACGTGAAAGAGTAACAAACATCCATCCATCAATCCATATACTCACAAACTTTCGCGTTTATAATATTAGTAGGATCTTCAAAAACTTTCAACGACATCTCTATACTGCGACGCCTTGTTTAATCGACGGCTTATTACTGCTATACATTCGTTACATCGAAAAACAATACTGCGAACGATTGTAGGTACCCCTACCTATATTATTCAACTATTCTATTCTTTTCTATTTATTTTTCTATTTGATTCTACTAACAAAAGTGTTATTAGTATGTATTTTTAGGTTAAGGTATTTATCTATGGGTCTTTGTTACCTGAAATAAATGGTTTGTTATTATTATTATTATTAAAATCACTATCTAAATCAAAATTCATTCATTCAATCATTTATTCAAATTAGGCTGGGGATCAGCACTTTTTGAACGTCAAATATTACATAAGCAAAAAATTACAAATAACTGAATAAATAGAAGCCTCCAATTAAATAGGGTGTCTCCCCTTACATGTGCAGAACAGTAAAATTACTCAAAATAATTAATAACTTTCTTAAAGTAATCATAATTTATAGACGCTAACCCCTTACCTGCAGTCCTAAGCAACACTAAAAGCATTCATAAAATCACTGCTAAATTGCGAAGAGAGCGATTTACCAGAGATAAATAATCCAAATGCCTGACTAGTACTAGCCAGGCATACGAAGTCAGTCTCTAAGGGTATGGGACCACCAGAGCGCGTGAAAAATTCAGTTCGGTCGGCAGGAATGTTTTATTTAAGGCGATGCGCAGTGCGGCCTGTTAAAATATTTAGTAACGACCATTGAGACGGAGTGTTACCTTTCTTTGTACGACACCGACTATTTGACACCGTTTTACCTAGCCTGTGACATCCCTTCGCGAACGCACAGCCCTAACGAGGCAACTTTTGTACGAGCTCCTTTGTAGGTTGAGTTCGAATGGGATATGAGTGCGACTTTCTGAAAAAGGGAAAAACATAGCTAAAAGCTATGTAAGCAAAGAACACATTGTTATGTAACAAAAACCTTGAACGTGGCATGTTTTAAAAAAATATTATGTACTTTTCATGGAAGAATGATTTGCACATACAAACATACACTCTCGCCTTTTTTCCATAGGCGTAGGTAGAAACTTAGGAGTCGCCGGACGTACACAGACCTTATTGGTGAAGTTCCTCAGAAAGATCTGGTGCGTAGTACTTGAGCGATAGGTCTCATTACTATCCAAACTAATATTGCTGAAGAGTTTGTGGATTATTTTGTTTGATGCTACTTAACCCATTGCCAGCCCCATGAGCCACATATGGTTCATGTTGATTGTTTAACTATTGTGTCTACTTTATGAACAGTTAAAGTGTTAATCTTTGAAACTACCTGAATAATTTGAAAAGTCTTTTTTTACATTTATAAATAAATAAATATTCCACAACTTTCACACAACGCCTATATTTGATAGCCGAAAGGCTATTTAACGTCTCGCTTCGATCTTTAGAAGCGGGCGAACGCTAATAGGTACGTAATTAATTTGTACATATTGCCCACATATTCTAAACTATACTTACTATTTAATTTTATGAAGTAGAAAGGTTTGAATTTTTAGTTTGTTTGTAAAGATTTAATTCAATAACGTCTTAATTAATTTAAAACATTCTTTCATCAGCTAAATTATCAAAGAGAGTAACATAGGCGATTTTTTATTTAGATTTGAAAGTAGATACGAAGGGAAAAGTACGAAATTCACGAGGACTTTTTCTTCTTCTTCCATTAACACTAAATCGCTTTTTACTAAAAATTACCTAGTCTGCCTTGTACAGAAACTGTGTACCTAAAGGTATATTTCACTGTATCCGGATCACCTATTTCTGGGAGTCAATAAATAACAGACAGCGTGTTTTATGTATTCGCTTATAAAGGGTATAAAACGAATGATAGCCAAATGGGGCACTTTGTGGTTTTCATCTGACTTTTACGACGTATGTGTAAAATGCCAATGGTAACAAATACTCGCTACACACATTATATATTTACGAACCCATAAGATATACGACACAACTTTATGAAAGCCGGTAAAATTCTGACAGGCAAAACGATTGATCAGAAATTTGTTCGGTACATAAGTACATAAGTCCTATACATCAACACTACACAGTTTTTAGTGTGGCTGTTGATGGTGTGTGGTATCTTTATAGTTAGCGATAGTATATCACTAGTATATAGGGTGACTGGTAATTAGTGACCGATACTTAAACAAGTGATTGTATTCATGATTTCAATAAACTTTCCCAAATAAACTTTTTTTTTATACACAAAACTTATAATGACACAATTAAATTACAAAAACACTGTTTGAAATTCCCGCGCGTGCGCCCTTGATCGATCACATTAGGCACGAATCGGCACGATCTATCAGCTGATAGTCTGACCTCGGCAAGGGCAAAATCTACTAGCAGTAGTACTTACCGTCACACGCTCCCCCGCCACGGCCACCGCTCCCGTCGATTGATTTAATTGAAAGTTAATGAGTGCAAAAAAAGTTTCTTTGTGAAAGTTATTCGTATTCATGAGTACTACTACTTATCACGTGTTTAAGTATCGGTCACTAATTACCAGTCACCCTATATAGACACTATTATTTACTTATTTATTTATTTATTTGGCACACCAACAAACAATTATGGGTTACATTGAATCAGTTCGGGTCCATCAATCTCTTACAGGTAAGCACATCATGCACTATAAAAGCTAGGTACTTAAAATTACAGGATATTTGATACACACAGAACAATCAGGCTCCTCGGGCCAAATTAAAACTAAAAATTTAAATAAAACATTAAAATGACAGGAAGAAATAAAATTATAATCGAAAACCTAAATGAATTAAAATCATAATAAATTCAAAATAAATATGAAATTGTATCACTCCCTTAATACAAAGTTAAAGTTGTCCTCGTACTCAAAATCTTAATGCAAAACGTAGATTCTTGATTTATTTATATTCAGACTCTTAGTTATCGTAGAATTGAGAACATTACGCCTGTAATCCCCGAAGAATTAGGCAGAGGTGTAGGTACACCTCTGCCTAATTCTTCTGACTTTAACTTTGTATTAAGGGAGTGATACAATTTCATATTTATTTTGAATTTATTATGATTTTAGTAGGTACTAGTAGACCCACATTTAATACTTATGTTATTGTCCCTTAAATAGCTGGTGACATCAATAGGACACAAATCCAGACTTCGGGATCCTATTGAAAAATACCTGATAGAAACTTAAATTATATTAATTAAACACTGAGTGGCCTGTTGGTCTAGTAGTTAGTAGGTAGTCAGCTATTGCACGCCTTCAAGCACGGCTGCGCTTGCGCATCTTATACTTATTACCTTTGTCTTCAACCAAGTCTTTTTGTCGTTGTTATCCGTTTACTTTAATATACCTTTACATGTTATACAGTCCACTATCCTTTGAACATGATGGCGTAGTCCCTGACTGCTATGCCTAAGGTCGTGGGTTCGAATCCCACCCAGGACAAATGTTTGTGTGATGAGCACGATAATTTGTTCTGTGTCTGGGTGTATAATATGTATGTATTTAGAAATATATAAGTATGTTTATCAGGTGTTTAGTACCCATTACACAAGCCCTGCTTAGCTTGGGACTAGATGGCGTAGTGTGAAAGTTGTGAAATATATAAAAAAAAAAAAACATAATACTACAAACCCTCTACACTTACTTATATACACTACACAAATACATGGTAATACGCCAAGTTTGAGTTTTTATTGACTGTATATTCTGTTGGAAAATCGTAAAGTTTTTTTTCTTGGCCATTGATTGAAAATGTATCTGGAAACTTCTGCTCTGACAGTAACTGACTCCTAAGCCAATGGGAGCATATAACTACCTGGAGTCAGAGTAACTTAATATAGGTATTTATAATAACGGCCATTATTAAAAACCTGTTTGTAGGTACAAAAAAAGTAATTAGAAAATAATTATCTACGACTACCGATAATGAAATTACCATGACCACCACGCTTGGCGAACAGATCAGTATCTACCTAATCAGAGTTTATTTTATAGTCAACAGGCCTAGACGGGCAATCCACTAACTAACCTACAACAAACTATATCTTAACTAGTAAGCTCATTAGTTGATGCATAAGTTATGCATCAAGTAATGAGCTATAACCACTCTATACTTGTAGCTCTGGTTTTCAGTGGTTTTATGTTGTCGTAATTATGATCTCATTTATAATGTTACCACCTAAGAATACATATGGAAAGCAATATAAATATTGAGTAAGATAAAGATACCGGGCTGGTATCCGCAACTCTATGTCAAAGCGCGTATTTTGCGTATGGAAATGGTTAGTTAGATATTGAGTATTAAGCATATATAAGACAACACAAAACTACTGATAACCAGTGCTGTGCTGTAGGTCCCCATGGCCCATGGCACAGCGCTAAGTGGTATCCTTCTTGTCCCAGTCATGACATGCATGCATCTGCCCTTTGTGTTTTTCTTTACTAGTAGGTAAAATTTCAAGTCAAAATGTTTATTATCACTATCACTACAATTACCGTTTTCTTTTTATTTAGGTTTGTTTTTTCTGTTAGGCTATTGTATGTAGTACATCCTCTGTGATTTTTTTTTTTATTTTCCATCTTTCAATAGGTACACATACAACGCATACATGCGAAAATTATTTTCTCTTCCTAGAAAGAAACGCAGAAATGCGAATCAAATCTAGCAAAAGCCGCATTATAATTTTCAATGTTTACACATCCTTTCATCTCATAATTGTTCCCGCGGCTTGCCGACGATAAATTCCGCCCACCCTCGAGCCCTTTAGCCGATTGAGTGGGCACTTACCTGAGCAAATAAAAATAACAATGAATATTGTCGCCTCATTGGTGTAACAAAGAACCTCTTTAGTCAGCCACAGCTTTTGAGGACCTGCGCTTGATTCCAATCTGATGACGGTGAGTGTGATTTTGGTATTTTTTCTGAAAACTATACTTAGATAGACGCTTCTATAGCCAGGTGCAGAAAATATCTATTCTTGATGGCGGATCCACCAATCAGCGTTGTTAATGACCGTCGCAGGTGTTGTCATAAGCGGAAAAACATGGCGTTGTTTTGGTTAACAAATAATAATCTTTCACCTCTTTCACGATCAGGTCTCCAAGCTGCTTCTCATCAAGCAAAGTCCTCGCTCAACGAAGGGTGTATCTGAGCGAGAGAAAACGATCGAGTAACGGGAAAAGCCACTATTAGATATGACAAGAACTTTAGTTCTTCGTTGTTCGTTTTAGTATATTATCCATATTTCCGTACTACTTAATATTGTAAAGAGGATGGATTTGTTTTTTTGTATGTAACGAATAAACTTACTTAAGAAACAGATATAAATTAAAATCTACTCAGGCACGCACACAGGCTTATGGAAAAAAAACATACTGTGAGGGAGTTCAACTTTACAACAGCCACCTAACGAGTCAAAAATGTGTAATTAATTAAATATATATATAAAAAATACTAAAGTGGCACATTCACAGCCAGCATGCTTAATAATGTAATTTATAAATTTCTTGTACAACAGACCGTGGAAAATTGTTATACCTAATTATGAAACATTGTCATCTAATTTATAAAGCTAAGTTTAAACTAGTGTTAAGATATTTTGCAAATCTCATTTTATGTGAACTATGTTCTTCTGAGGAATAAAATTATTTAAACCCAACGAATAAACTTAAAAATTACTGGACCGATGCAAAAAATTCTTTCACTTTTGGGAAGCTACATTACCCCTGGGTGACATAGGCTACTTTTTATAACGAGAACCGGAGTTAGGGCGGGACTCCACCAAAGCGGAGACGAGAGAATATGTCTCGTAATAAGGTAATAGGATATTGTATTGTGCTGAGGCTAAGCACTGAGCTGTCAAAATGACGCAAGTTGATTGGTTGTAAGCAAAGACATTCAATACCTATAGACCGGACATCACGGTCAAAATTTTCGTCCGAAAAAGTGTGTCCTGCTGGATTCAAGTCTATGAGTTTTTTGTAGTACGCTCCGCTGCCGCTCCAATATTCATATATTATTCTAGATGGCGTTACTGAGACATGGGATTAAAGTTTTTCTATGACATTTCCTTGACATACCCGCTCTATAGTATTTTAAATCTCTTTGGTTGTAAGACACATCTCTTCTCGTCTCCGCTTTGGTGGTGTCTCGCCCTTACGCGGGAGAAACCGCGTGATGTCCGCTAGTGAAATATACGAATACACTATTCGCATAATACTGTCCCATAATACTTACGTAGTTTACCTACCCCTATTGTTTACTCTAAACTTCGTAATTCTTATTCAAAAACTCATTATGAAATCGATAGTGAATATTAAATTGTGTCTGGTTAAAAAGGCTGAAAGATATGTGGTTGGAGCAAGCACAGCGGAGCGTACCACGTGTTCCTAAACTCAATCATGCGGGTTATTGGGCGCCGACCTGTGCGCCGCATCGCCCTGACTATCTACTGAGGCAAGAAGCTGTTGGCGATCAAGTTTTATTGCCTGTAGGTTTTATATAATAATCTATATATACTTATAATAAATCTGTAGAAGTAAAATTTCTGTACATTGAAAATATAAAAAAAAATAATAGCAGGGGGTGTTACTAGAACGACAGCAAACCCAAAAATATGATTAAAAAAATTTTTGTCTGTCTGTCTGTCTGTCTGTCTGTCTGTCTGTCTGTATGATCAGGTATCACTCAAAAACTACCGGTTCGATTACGATGAAACTTGGTATACTTATTCTTTAATATCCTGGGCACAACACTGGGTACTTTTTATCCCGGAAAAGTATATACAATAAAAAACAAACTTAATTTTGCGGTTCGACCCCTAGACCCGACTACTGTACCAACCGCAAATAATAAGTTTGTCGTAGGTTACGTCACCCGCATTAGAGTTCACCAAGGGGCGCTGCACACGGCTAAGATATTATAATATTGTATCTTAAGATACAATATCGCTCGCCATACAGTTCAATGGACTATCACACACTACGAAGATAATTATGTACATTGAATATATATTCAAAATTAATATTGGAGGATGATTGGTGATCGATACTGATGCCAAAAATGCAATCAGTAAATGTTTTGTCTGTCTGTCTGTATGTGCACGCATAGTTCAATAACTATTATAGGGATTGGGATTGACTTGGTACGGTTGTAATCAATACACCTGGGTAGGTTGATCTTAGTCTCAGTTGTTTTACACATGGTCAGTTGTACGGCGCTCTTTCCCGGGTCAGTAGTTCCAGAAATCTTTAAAAAATCAAAATCAAAATCAAAAGTCATTTATTCAAATTAGGCTGAGGATCAGCACTTTTTGAACGTCAAAAAATTACATAAGACAGTCCCCCAAAACGCCCGCCCTTCGCATACATACTGGAAGGATCAACTTTGAAAGTAGTCTATCTGGAAGTATTATGCTAAAATTATTACGTTTATATATCAACGCACAGCCCAAACCGCTGGTATTAGAGACATGAAACTTGAAGGGGACTTCTTAGTTAAGAATAAGTGTCCACTAAAACACGATTTTTGGAAATTCAACCCTTAATGGGAAAACATAGGGGGCGGAAGTTCGACATCCACGCGGGCGAAGCCGCGGGCAAAAGCTAGTACCTAATAAGATTACCTTTAGGGCCTTTTTGGCCTCGCCAAAAACTAGATAAGTAGTTAGATTTAGTTTTGATTGTATAAAAAATTGTGCATGTCCCAAATACCTGTAATGTTTGTTGCACGTGATGTTTGTTGTGTTGTTTTCTTTTGTTTCATTATCTTTGCCAATGATTACTACAGAAGCCCGAAAATTGACATCCAGTTTAACCAAGGGATATTCAGCAGTCGCTCCGTGTAAAACACTGGTAGTCAACGGCAGTCGGTTTGACTAGGAGCCGACCCCAATATTGTTGGGAAAAGGCTAGGCAGTTAAATTACAAAGAAAAGATCTTGGTGTCTACCAGGTTGACATAACGTTAAGATACCAGAAACCACTACAAAAACCAGTGCAGAACTTAAACAGAAAAACATGGAATGAGGTATTACACTAATTGAAGAGAGTTGTCTGCTATTCCAAGGTATATTTATGAAACACGTCCGAAGCGGTACCTCCACTTAAATGAGTCCGTTTAAATAGACTTTGATAAGCATCTACCCCAAAAGCCTTATAAACATAAAATTACTTCTGATTAAAAAACTTCGTCACTAATAAAATGTTGCTTTGCATTTTGTAACCCATTCGACCTTTTAGCTTAGCACTGCCTTAACAAAACTCTGTGGAAAGAGTAATAAGGGTACCCTTAATCCCGCCAGAGGTTGTCAATATATTCAAATTTAGAAGGAGCCGTGGTTATGTTAATTAATGGCGGAGAGGGACCGCAATCCTTCGCCAAACACTGTGCGTACAAATTATCCACATAAGGGATAATCTGAGAGGCCAAACGAACCACAGAACTGACGAGCTTGAGGCTAAGACCTTCTACGTCAAAGTAACACCCTTCTTCACTGCGGGAGTTCTAATTCCGACACATCAGATAAGGTTCGGTACATCTTTACCGTATTCATTTTTATGAAAAGCCAAACGAAGCTGAAGACAGTTATATCTAGGTATATATTCTACATTTAATCACGCTTGCACTTATTTCCCGAAGAGTAATACAAAGGTGTACCTATAGTACCTACTCGTATATCCACATATCGCCAGTTAAGTTTAAGCTCCATGTACAGACGCCAGCACATCAAGTTACCCCAATGTGTCAAATTATCCTAATTGAATATGAACCTTATTCTGTTGGCATAAAGTTGAAAAACGATCAAAGAAATTTGACACATTGGGGTAAGTTGATGTGCTGGCGACTGTACTAGAGGACGAGCTAATGAATACTCTTTGGGACGAGCCTATCGCTATTAGACGGGCACAAGTCTAGACTTCGGACTGCTACCGAAAAATTCAAGACGGGACAACCCCATAACACTCAATCCGAATATCGAACCCAGGACCTCATGGTTGACAGTAACGCTACCTACCAACCAACAAGGCAGTTTAGATTAAATTCTATCTTTTATAACATACAGCTCTACTCAATACTGTATTAATCATGTATAGCGAAGCTACGAGTATCGAATTTTGTCATCAAACTCGTAAAAAATGCAGGATGTGATTTTATTAACAATTTGTTCACTGCAGCATTGGTAGGAAACATCATACGTACAAATTGCGATCGAAAAGGCATCCAGTATTATATAGTGCCATACGGTCCGCGACTGATTAAATAACAGTGTGTCGGTGCATAACGCCCGATGATGGCCGGCTGCCCGGCGAGCGACGCGACCGGTATTACATTATCAGCTACGTTACAGGAAATTCATACAAAATGTTCCGGTACCTAGGTAGCTAAGTAACTAAACAGAACGCTCCGGGGCTCGCTACAAAGATAATTCAAATTTCTAGGAAAGCTAGATGGTTGGTAATTAAGTCTATTTTCCAAGAAGACTTTATAACGCTTCATATTTCCAGGAACAAATATATAGGAGTTAGTAACTAAGTACCGATACCAAGTACGAATCACAATGGAACATCAATATCTATCACAAATAAGATTAATGTCCAATACAATTGAGTAATAGATCCGTCTCTATTTCGTATACCATATCCATTATTTACAAGTTTATTTATTGCCAATACGAACACTCCTGTAATACCGTAACATTTCCTTTAACAGCACATGTAAACGGGTCAAGTTTGAACAAACAGTGCGCATTACTGGCTTTAGGTTCAACTAAAAGTATCACAAAGCAGCTTACGAGGTCGCAACCCGTACCAACTTCTACCTTTATAGGAATAAACAAAATCACAAAACAAACCAAACTTTTCCTCTGAAACTTTTTAAATGTGTAAAGTTCATTTCTGGCTGTCAAACAAATTCGAATTTTAAAACCTTCTTGTGCAAATAGGTTGTCTACGATAATGAATAGAATACGTTGCATTGTTGGGCCATCTGAATGCTATGCGATCGGTCTTTTTACACCACAAAAGAAAAAGCAAATAAATAAATAATTTGACTTTGATTTTGAAAGCAACTCAACAACAAAAACAAAGTCAAATCATTTATTTATTTGCTTTTTCTTTTCTATGGAAATCTAGATTTAAAGGATTTCTAACGAAAAGTTATGTGAAAAAAATACATGGAACTCAGTTATTACCTACCTAGGGGAAGGTTGCGATCATTGGACCGCTTCTTTCATTGGACCACTTAAATATTTCGTAAAATCGCAACTCCAGTGACGCGTAGGTACGTTACAAAGCATGTCTTGGGTGGTAAGAGTGGCCCCCCGCAACCTCAGTACCCGCGCTGCAGCCGCCAGTGAGTGACGTGTGTAAATGTGATCGCGGCGCTCCGGATATAAAAAATACGACTACGAAAAGTTGATGTAAGTATCATAATACTATGATTTGATTAATAGTACATATTTTAATTTGTAGAATGTTTACTTGTTTTTACGTTGGAAATAATTATTCTTGACTGAAGATAGTGGTTGTTTTTTTATAACCCTATTTTTACGTTAGGACCCTGTTGCTATCATCGGACCACTAACGTGGCCCTTTCATTGGACTGGTCCAATGATAAGAACGGTCTGTTTATGATTTAAATGTTACATTTTTACAAAAACTAGTTGATTTTGATAGTCCCGTGTCAATAATAATAATAACGTTTATTTATGTGTTAATAATTACACGTGTATGTTAACGTGATAAATTGTTTCAGAATGGCTACAAAACGAAAATATTATGCGTGGAATGAAGTAAGCATTAACCTAGCCATTGAATCAGTGCGTAAAAATAAAGCAGGTTTGAATGAGGCAAGTAGGATGTATGGAGTGCCTAAAGCCACACTAAAACGAAGATTGGATGGTGTGAATCAAAAGGCTAAGGAACATGTTCAAATAGTGGGATCTGAAGGTGATCTTCCGTCAGAATTGGAAACCGAATTATGTCAACACATCCTCGAGATGGAAAGTAGTTTGTATGGTGTAACGCCTTTCGATATTCGGCAGCTGGCATTTGAACTGGCAGAAAAGAACAATATCAAAAATCGATTTAACAAAGAGAAAAGAATTGCAGGGAAAAAATGGTACTATGCGTTCATGAAACGGCATCCACAATTAAGTTTGAGACAACCAAGAGCAACTTCAATGAGCCGCGCTACTGGATTTAACAAACCTGCTGTAACCGATTTCTTCAATAAATTAGAGGCAGTATGCGAAAAATACAACATAACAGAAGCGCAGCGTATCTTCAACGTTGATGAGACGGGCTTGTCAACTGTCCAGAGGAAAACAAGAAAAATACTGGCATTAAAAGGTAAGCGGCAAGTTGGAGCTATTACTAGTGGAGAACGCGGTACAAATACTACAGCCGTATGTTGTGCTAATGCTGCTGGTAATTTTGTACCTTCGCTTATAATATTCAAGCGCAAGAGAGCAAAAGACGAACTCAGGGATGGAGCTCCACCTGGTACAATATTTGCTTTTAATCCAGAGAGTGGATATATTAACAAAGACATATTTTATTTGTGGTTACAACACTTTATTGAGTCTGTGAAGCCGACACCTGAAAAAAAAGTATTACTTCTATTAGATGGTCATGCTAGCCATACAAAAAATTTAAAAGCTATAACATATGCCAAGCAACACGGCGTCGTGTTGCTTTCATTTCCAGCACATACAACACATAAAATGCAACCGCTGGATGTCTCCTTCTTCAAGCCGTTGAGCCTTTACTATATAGATGAAACAGAAAAATGGTTGCGCCAAAATCCTGGAAGAACTGTGACAATGTTTCAAGTTTCAATGCTATTCGGAAAAGCATATTCCCGAGCTGCATCTGTTGGAACTGCTACGAGTGGCTTTGCAAAGACTGGAATTTGTCCTCTTAATAAAGATGCATTTGCTGACTACGAATTCATTGTACCTGAAAAAGAAAACGATGAGATTTCACCACCAGACCTGACCAGACCTGTATTAGACTTACAGGATGATATAGATCCACTATCTTTGAATATTTCTTTACTAGAAGAGAATCTAGAAGTGACGGAGCCAATTACATGTCAAAATGAAGCTATGACTGCTGAATCTCAGATTGAAACCTTAGCGGTATCACAGAATATTGATTGTAGTACAGCTGAATCAAAGGCACGCAATTTCGAATTTACAATAAACCAAATATCTCCTGGAGCTAAAAAAGTAGCACAAGAGTTAAGACAAAGGAGTAAAAAAGCACAAAGTAGCTTGGAACTGACGTCGACGCCTTATAAAACCACTTTAGAACAAGCTATTGTAAGGCCTTCAAAACCGAAAAAGCCGAAATTTACTGCAAAAGAAACTGCATTTTCTAAAAATAAAATAGCTGGTGAGCCAGAGCCATCAACAAGCAAAGATGCCAAATCAGTAAATATCGAAAAATGGTTTTGCAAAATCTGCCTACTGTGTGCAGTTGAAGACATGATTCAATGTATGATGTGTAAAGCCTGGGTTCATGTAGATTGTGCCTGCGTTAAGAAAACTATTAAGAAGTATTTATGTCCTCAATGCAAATAAGTGTTGTTATTTTTGTTGTAATATTGTTTTTAATTTAAAATGTGATTTTATAATAATTAATCGTTTGCATACGTGTAAAAGTTGATCTCATTATGTGTCAAATTTGATCTCATACTCATTCGTAAAATTATCTATCGTTGAAACAACAGATAGGCTTTTTAAAGGGGTCATTGTACTCATAATTATGAACCACTTTTACTATGGGACCAACCCTAAAATCGGGAAAAATAATCAACTGCTTCATACATTACCTTCACAAAACTCGACAAAATGTATGAAGCAGTTAATTTTTTTCCCGATTTTAGGGTTGGTTGGTCCCATAGTAAAAGTTGTAATAATTATGAGTACAATGACCAATTAAAAAAAAAACTCATTTGCTGCTCAACCCAGTATAAGCTTTTTTACGTTAAGGATAGGTATTTTTAACTATTCTTTTTGATGTTGGATTTCATATTTTTTATTTTTTTTATTGAGTTTTGTTAATCGCCTTGAATGGACCACTGCCAAAAATTTTCTAAGTCCATTGATAGCAACTCTGTGGTCCAATCAAAGCGACCATGGTCCAAAGAAGGCAACGACCAAAGAAATGTTTAACGTCAATTTTCTCACAAACTGTCAGTTTAAATTAGCTGTGAGTAACATATTATATTAATAAATTTGATTGGAAACAAAACCAAAAAGCAGTTTTATTTTATCGCAAAAACTAAAAAAGATATGTCGTACGGAAGTTAAGTGGTCCAATCATAGCAACCTTCCCCTACCTATAATTGCAGATGCAGACCTGAAGTCCCATCCATCGCCATACACAATCTAATTAGATAGGCTCTGATAGTCATTCCACCACACATAAAATTACGCCTGTGTTACTCGAATGGTTATGTAGGTATAGGTTAACAAGGTACTTCCTTGTTAACTGTTAACTAAATATACCTAAGTTTAAAAGTTGTTTATGGTTATGGTACGCAAAAAAAATGTTACATCATATTTGGCCATTTTTAATGCGTTAAACCGATCTAGATTATTCTTGATTGGTGGTTGGACACCATTTATACCAATAATAAAAACAGTGTTTTAGACCCAGTTCTCTGTTAGATTTACTCAACAGTTATAGCTATTTTTACTATATTCTTACCATGCAAAGTAATTATAATGTGTGGCAATCCAGTACCGAAATACTTAGGTAAAAGTATTTACTCAGGTAAACACAACCCCTATTACTTTAGATGTGAGGCTAAAAAATAAAGGTATCTACCAAAAGTAAACTAGTACTAGTTTTGTTTAATAGAAAGGTATGTAGACACTTTACGAGACACCTAAGCCTATAGGATCGTAAAAGTAGACCTAAGTATGGACCTTTATACCTAGGGGGTGGCCTACCTTTATGGTGAATTTATAGGCGGACACTACCTTATTTTATGTGCGTTCAGCATTTTAATGTATGGTCGTTCTACTTAAATTCGTAACTGCTCACTGTTAACAACTTAACATTGATCTTTATTCGCAAACAAAAACATAAGCACGTAGTCCTGCACCCAGTGCTGGCTTTCAGGGTGAGCAACCGGGGCCGTCGCCGCGTCGACCAGGACACCAAGTCCAGAGAGGCTTTCATCTCCAAATCTATCTGAGATGGAAGTCCAATATATTACGAGCTCTCTTCCCTCGCTCAGATTCATTTATTTTACCATTGCATCATAAAGGCTTCCAGCTTCACTTGTGTTAACTTTAAGGGTGATATAGAGCCTAATAAATAACCTTGAAAAGTACCAGTGATGAATCTTACATCTCTACGTAAAAGCTATAGAAAGAATAAAAATACTATTCACGACGTACGTCATTACGTAATTTTTAAATGCATTCGCGTACAGAACACTTAGGTCCTTCAACCTTGTAGCTAGGGTTGAGCAGCAATCTGCACCAGATCAGCCGGTTGATACAGTAAAATTCACCCTGTGAAAGCTTGATTGAAGTGATCGGTCAGTGCATTAGTATGGAGGGAATGACAACTCAATTCGCCTTCTCTTCACCTACATTTTATCGGGGTGGTTTTAACAGAATAACACTGCAGGCCGCAAATATAAAAAGACACTGAAATATATTTTGCCCAGAATGCCAACATCTCTAAGGCCGGCCCTGTCTGGAATGATACTAAAAACTTACCCTGAAACAAAAGTTACGAACATTCCCAATCAGTTGGTTAACCACGAATTTCATATTAAGTATATTATATGCAAACCGCCTTGGTTTCGGAATACGAAGTTCCCGCTCTATGCATAGTTCATAGTTGCCATCCGTACGTTGCCCACATCAATGACATACATTATGTCTGGCTGAGTATGCAATTTGAGCTAGATGTGTCCTGCCTGTCAAGCGGTTAATTCATCTAAGTAGATCATTAGATACTAATTGCATGAAATTGGAGTGTCATTGTTGTGTTCATTGAATCTGAATGCTGAACGTCAGGATGGACGGTCACCAGAGTCACCTCTCATACCTGTAGGTACCACTTTAAATGATAAATGATATTTATTTTTGTAAATACATTCATACAAACACTATCACATGTCATTTTTTAAATAGAAGATGAGGTCGGTATTTCACTATCTGGTTACTCTGAGAAGAAACACCGAAAGAAACTCAGTACGTCTATTTTAAAGTCCAGACATTATCTGGGTCAGATTACGTAAGAACCATGTAGATTAGAATGGTCTTTAAATAGTTCGTAGCATATTATGTAATTTACACCTATTTTATATAATGCTAACGGTGAGGATTTTTCATTATAAGAAGAATGTTATCTTACCGATAATTAATGTCCTATCGTTAGGATAAAACTACCTATTA
The DNA here is from genome assembly GCA_921972225.1 of Euplexia lucipara. Lineage (NCBI taxonomy): Eukaryota > Metazoa > Arthropoda > Insecta > Lepidoptera > Noctuidae > Euplexia > Euplexia lucipara. Next base: position 17,782,166 of record OV179146.1, read on the forward strand.
GGTCAGGTTAACGAAAATAAGGACACGCCACTTACAAATATGCGAATCTTAAACCACGAAATTGCTTTAAGAGTAGTTATAGAGTGTAGTAATTAGAGTAGGTATACCAAGAATTTCGGGATCAGCATCTTCAGCTCTACATTAATTATGCTACTGAGGGAAAAGCTATAAATTATAAATTATAGACTGGCCTGTTGGTCTAGTAGTTAGTGGCACTGACTGCTATGCCGGAGGTCGTGGGTTCGATTCCCACGGACAAACTGTTTGTGTGATGAGCATGATCATTTGTTCTGTGTCTGGGTGTAACTTATCTACAATATGCATAGTAATAGTAGGTATATATTTAGAAATATAAAAGTATGTTTATCAGTGGTCTAGTACCCATAACACAAGCTCTGCTTAGCTAGGGACTAGATGGGGCTGTGTAAAAAGTAGTGGAATATTTATTTATTACAAGCCGAAGAGATTTAAAAGTCTATAGAGCGGGCATGTCAAGGAAATGTCATAGAACAACTTTGATCCCATGTCTCAGTAACGCCATCTGGAATAATATATGAATATTGGAGCGGCAGCGGAGCGTACTAAAAAAACTCATAGACTTGTGTCCAAGCAGGACACAAGTTTCGGAGGAAAATTTTGATCGTGATGTCCGGTCTATAGGTATTGAATGTCTTTGTTACTAGCAGACGTCCCGCGGTTTCACCGGATAAAAAGTAGCTTAAGTGTTAATCTAGGTTGTCAGCTAACTCCATACCAAATTTTATTATATTTTTACGTGAAAGAGTAACAAACATCCATCCATCCATCCGTCCTAACAAACTTTCGCGTTTATAATATTAGTAGGATGTTCTGCATACTGCAAAGTACCAATAAACAGTGGTCATCATCTCATGCCGTCATGAGATGATCAACACTGTAGGTAGGCTTTACAAAAGTAAACTAAATAGGTATTGCTTCACATGACTTTGTATTCAAATCAAGTAATTAGAAATTCTTTTTCGTGTGTTTGTATTTTACCACTGCTGTCAAAGTACATACCTATTGCTCATCATCATCACACAATCATTTATCTTGGGTGCGAATCAAACCCACGACCTCCGGCATAGTAGCAGGGCTACTAATCACTAGATCAACAGGCCAGTCGAAATGATACTTTATGTAGGGATGATCGCCGTTTCAACTAAAATTAACTCAACACGCGTTGATAAATGGCAAAGTAAGTGCGAAGACCTTTGGGTCACCATTGATGTTTCGACAACACACACAGCACGGCAACTGGCTCTCTGTGCTGTCTACCTTCCTCCACCTGTATCCCTTACGGCTATCGAACATTTTATCAATCACTGCAATACTGTTTTTGAGACATCAAGACGTACTCCCATCTGTATGATTGGGGATTTTAATTTAAGCAGGATAAACTGGAACACTGGAACTGTGAATAGTTCTCTCCCTACCACATGCCAGAGACTGTTAGAATTTACGAATTTCAATAAACTTACTCAGCACAATACTGTCAAAAACGGTTCTGCGCGCATCCTAGACCTAGTATTATCCACAGTCCCTTCATGTACAGTGAGTGAATCTAGCTGCCCCTTAACAATTGTTGACAAACTGCATCCCCCGCTAGACTTAACTTTATCACTATCTAAAGAACATAACCTCCCATACAATAGAAAAAACTCAAAAAAAAATTTTTATAAAGCTGATTACGATCAAATTAAAACCTATTTAAACGAGCAAGACTGGCATCAACTTTTTGCGAATTTCGATACCGTTGATAGCATGTTGAAAGCATTCTATAGCGTGCTAAATACAGCAATCAATAAATTCGTTCCAAACTGTAAGCCAGTGGCCAGCCGTTATCCCTTATGGTTTAACAAAGCAATTATACAAACGCTTAAAGAAAAAAACAAGATAAGGGTGCGTTTCAAAAAATATAAAAACCCGTTAGAGGAAATAGAGCTTAAATTAATTACAAAACGATCTGAAAACCTAGCTAAAAGCTTATACAATAATTACATGGAAAATCTAGAAACTGAAATTAAAAAAAATCCTAAATTATTCTGGACTCACATGAAAGCTAAACGCGGAGGGTCTAGCGTTTATCCATCGACAATGACTGACGGACAGACAGTAACATCGAATGTTTCGACTATTTGTGACCTTTTTGGCAACCATTTCTCATCCGTCTACTCTAAAGAACCAGACACTTCTAAAAAAAAGTCAGATTTTCTACTTTTAAATAGCCAGAGCCTAACAATCCCAGAGATAGACAGTGATCTTCTACTCAAAAAACTTAGATATGTAAATATCAATAAAGGAGCGGGCCCTGACGGAATCCCGCCCTTCTTTATATCTGCCTGTGCAACAGCCTTGGTTGTTCCTCTACTTAGAATTTTTAAATTGTCATTAGCTACAGGAATATTCCCGATTGAGTGGAAAAAGGCCAAAGTTGTCCCTGTGTACAAAGCTGATAAAAAAGACAATATTTTGAACTATCGACCAATAGCTATACTGTCTACCTTTGCCAAGATATTTGAGTCAATAATTTGTTCTCACATCCAAAACCACTTTCGACCGTATCTTAGTGAACATCAGCACGGTTTTGTTGCGTCAAGGTCTACTACCACTAATTTAGTATCTTTCACGGAGTCTATGATAGAAGCTGTTGACGCAAATAAACAGTATGATGTGTTGTACACCGATTTCAGCAAGGCCTTTGATAAAATCTCCCACGCTGTATTAGTCCATAAATTATCAGCTTATGGAATCACTGGACCTATGCTGGAATGGCTGAAATCATACCTCTATAAGCGTGAATTTTTCGTAGTTGTAAATGGTTTTCGATCTACAGAAAATTATCTAATGACTTCTGGCGCTCCGCAGGGTTCTCATCTAGCTCCTATTTTGTTTATTATCTTTATTAATGATCTTCCGCACTGCTTTCATTATTCAAAGTGTTTTTTGTACGCTGATGACCTAAAGTTTTCCCGAAAAATAGAATCATCTAGAGATATCGAACTCCTTCAAGAAGATTTGAACAGAGTTACTCAATGGTGCGTAAACAATCAAATGGATTTAAATATTAAAAAATGCTTTCAGTTGTCATTTACACGAAAATCTCTCCCTATGGAATCAACATATTTTATAAACAAACAAAAAATTCATGAAGTGGAGACAATCAGGGATCTTGGTGTACTTTTCGACAAAAAATCCACTTTTATTCCGCACATCGAATGTATAACGAAAAAGGCGTCGAAAATGTTAGGGTTTGTAATTAGGAACACCAAAGGATTCAAACTGGTCAGTACTAAAATTATGCTGTATAACAGTCTCGTTCGAAGCGTTTTGGAATATTGCAGTGTTGTCTGGAGACCACACTACGCCACACACAAGTTACTTTTAGAAAGGGTGCAAAAACGGTTCCTGTGGCACCTTGCATTTTCAAAAGGGAAAAGCAAGCAACTACCCTCCTATAAGGCACGTCTGCAATATTTCAAAATGCACTCGTTATCCGCCCGAAGAGACATAATTGATGCTTTGTTTGTCTATAAACTGATCCGAGATAAGTTTGATTGCCCCAACTTACTCTCTCTCTTAAAATTTCGTGCCCCAGCCCGATATCCTCGAAATCCCATCACGCCTTTATACCCACCCCTGCGTAGAACAATACTAGGAGCGAACTCACCAATTCCACGTCTATGCAAGGCCCTAAACGGCTGCAGTGATCTGGTTGATGTGCACCATGATAGTATTGGCAGATTTCATAATGTTATTACTAAGCACTTCTCCAGCCTTAATTAATTTAAATAATTATAACAGTAATCATCACCTATGTCAATCAATTTTTTAGTTTTCACTCGTATATTGCCAACTTATGTACTATTTCAATTTATCTTAATCTATTTTATTTAATCTTATTAGTATGCTTTTTTAACGATAATTATTATTTTTACTTTTTAATTAAAATTAACTTACTACTTATGTGATAATATGATATTGTAATTAAAAAATTCATAATGTGTTACTATCATTAGATTAGTTAAAATTTTATTTAGTTTTAGTACAAATACAACCAATTTTATGTATGCGGTGTTAGCCTTTAAGTAATTGTTTCACTTACAAAAGCACAATTTGTTAATTTTTTTTTTATTGAACATGTTTTGTGAAAACAATTGTTGGCTGACCTTAAATAAATAAATAAATAAATAAATGATATACCCATCGAGTTAAATTTAATTTTCTACTTCTACTAGGTACTAAGCTACTACCTAATTTAAATACTACTACGTACTTTAGTATTATATGTAACAAAAAGAGACGCAGCGCAGTAGTACCTACAGTTTTAAATTATGTATTTTGTATCTTTCAAAATCAATAAATTTCAGTAAGGTAGTTAGGTTAGGTAGTTAGGTTAGCTATAGGATAGGTATGGTTAGTTAGGTTAGGTTATATATGTATATCGCGGCATACGCTGGCAGAGTGTGCCGCTTGGGAGGAGCCGCGCCGTGCCCTCGTCTCTGGAGTAGGCAGTGACTTGTCGCTGCCGGCCGTGGTCGAGAGGATGGTCGGCAGCGTCGAGTCCTGGGACGTTGTGGTGCTCTTCGGGGGACATCCATGAAGATTTTCCAAACCCTCAAAAAAAAAGGATATAATGTACTTATACAGGGTGTAACGGAAAGGGTATATACATACAAACAGGGTGAATAGAGTATTTAATAACGAGTCTCTCCTCAAAATTTCAGCTCCAAACTAATAACTTTGAAACTTCACGATATTATTTAATATCGACAGTTAATTAAATGCAAAATCATAACAAACGTGTCACCGCACTATGAGGGTCATAATCCTGTCCGGCAAGGTTCAAGTATATCTATCTCGGGTTCTGCGCGCCTAGTACAGACCTATCGGGCTCTGCCTAACCGACGAAGGCGCGACGGCGCGGGCGGGCTCAAATTTACAATTATGTATGTATATGTATAAAAACGTTGCTATGTCGTTTCTTATCACCAAGAGAATCCGTGCCCTTCGTATGTATATACCCTTTCCGTTACACCCTGTATATGTTGTCATTTATTTATTTATTTAATACTTCAAGCACACTTAAGTACAAAGGCGGACTTAATGCCATAAGTATTTTCTACCCAGGCCTTTTCTGTTTTTTGTTTTTCCATTCTAATTTCTATCTAACACAAAAGGTTTTAATAGGACATTAGAGACTCGTTAAATAAAAAGTAGTAGTAGGTATAATAGTAGTAGTTATTATTGTTTTGGATCTATTTGTTGTCATCTACCTAATTAAAAGTATGTATATCTCTAATATGTTTAAATCACATCAGTCACCGTCTATTCTATACCAATGACTTATTTACGAAATAAACTTTCATAACTTTGGGTCTCGACTCGAGTTCTCGACAAATCCCACAAACAAGCAGAAAGTTTGCAACTCAACAGATGCGGATGAGGCGTGATTAATCGCACCGCCAACATCGGCTAGCGATACGCGTGAACATGAACATGAAACAATTATTCATTTAAAACCACAACATAACACATAACATATCGCCGGTAATCCCCGAAAGCCATCAAACGGGCACAGATCCAGACTCGGGCTGTTACTAAGAAATTACAGAGGGAAAAATACGAAAACACTTTGCCCGACCCGGGGACCGAACCCGGGACCTCATGCTCAGCACCAGCACTTGCGACCACTAGATCAACGAGGCAGTATTTAAAACCATCTAATACTTAATATTATAAAAAAAAAACTAAAATGTTACTTAAATAGGTACCTATAGGTACTCCATTTACAATAGCATTAGACAGAAGTTAAAAAAGGTCTTTAAAAGTATGTGTATGTGCTCTGAGTTTCTTTCGATCGGTATTTCTTCTCAGAGTAGTCAGATAGCGAAATACCGACCTCATCTTTTTATTTAAAAAAAAATGACATGTAAAAAATATGAACCCATTTACAGAAATAAATATCATTTATCATTTCTTCCAAATTAGAAATAAAGTTGATTTGCACTTATCTTTAAAATAAAATGCAAGCCTCTTCTTTTTCTAATGGGATTGTACATGGAGTAGGAATACGTAAATCGTATTCTTCCGTGTCTAACTTGGTGTCAGTTTATGCCGCTTTGGAGGTATGAGGAACAGGGTGTAAAGTTCCTCATCCACCATGGAAAAGGGAGGATCCTCCGGTCAGACGGGTGTTGTGTCTGGTGGGCTAACTACTGCCCGACGGTTGTTGTCGGGAACTTGTATACGTTCAAACTGCGCGGATAACTTTAATAGCGCGATGTAGGATAGTTCGTATGTGGTGAGATAGATGTCGCTACACCGCCCTTGGGCTCTGAAAAGGCTTCGCATGCCGTCAAGACATAACTCTCTGGCGTGCCGGTTTCTCCACGATGTTTGCCTTCATCGTTTTTTAGGCAAATGATAATTATACAATACGCACATGAATCCGAAAAGAGGTTGGCCCTGGGTTCGAACTCGAAACATAGACGTGGCAGCCAGCCTAGCCGGTCACACCACTAGGCTATCACAGATAACTTTAATAAAATTACACTAATATTACTATTTTAAATTTTTCACATTATTTCGTAGGTACCTAATCAATTTTTTAAATACACCTCGTACATGAGACCTAGACTTCCGCCGCCGTCGTTCACACCATCAAGCTAGATAGTGATTTATTAAAAATTTCTAAAATAAAATAATACAAAAACAGGCAAATCCACATTTTGCCAGTAATAGGGGGCAGGCCTACCGCCATCAACATAGCACAAATCCAGTGTCCAGACAGTGACTGAAAGATCCCTGATGGAATAATCCAATGCCATTTTGGCAAGCAAACCCAGAACCTAATACTCAGCACTGGGGCACCAATGAGGTAGTAGAACATTGCATACCCAATACCCAATCAAGATGGAATCAATCAATAAAACATTGTGTTAATTTATTAATATTAATAGTCTTTATTGTTTCTTTGCTAATTCCTCTAAAGCTGATGCTATTCTGAAACAAAATAAAGCACAGGTTAATTTATTGAACATTAAGTGTATAAAATACATACATACATACATAACGTCACGCCTGTAATCCCCGAAGGGCTAGGCAGAGGTGTACCTGGTAGTACAACCCTCATTTCGCCAGTTATGTTTAAGTCCCATGTGATAGGGGCGAGCCTATTGCCATCAATCGGGAACAAATCCATACTCCGGGCTGCAACTGAGAAATCCCAGATGGAAACACCCAATAACACTTTGCCCGACCCGGGAATCGAACCCGGGACCTCATGCTCAGCATGATAATTTAATAATTTAACTTTTAATTCACCATAGTGTTAGTAACAAATCACTTAATATCTAAAATGTTGGAATTAAAAAAAAAATATTACAAAAAAAAATTAAATTACATGAAATGTAAATTGACTTGCATAGGATTAAATTAAACTGAATTAAATATAAGTGAATTGAATTGAATTACAATGGACCTCGATTATGTTTAAGTATTATATTTATTTTGTATTTGTTTTTATTTACCTGGATAATACTTCAATTTTCTGTATTTTGTACTCTTTTTCAAATTCTAATTTGTCCCTTTCTATTTTAATAATTTCTTCATCGAAGGATGCTGAAATGTTTTACACAGAAAATAATTGTTAGTATGTACAAGTTGACATTTTGAGCTTTTAAACATGTATATAAGTTTGTGAAAATGTCTGTAAAACTGTATTCATAGTTTTGAATTTCCTATTGTAACTATTATATTATTCCTTTATTATGGGTTCATAGAAGCATTTTCTTGTATTTATTAGGACCTATGTATAACTATGCATATACAGCATCGATAAAGGTTATTACCATATCTTTTCTGAGGCGGAACATAATTTTCATTATCTAGATTATGAGAAGCATCTCCACTTCCTTCAGAACTCAATCCTCCACTAGTGTCACACATTGACTGCTGCTGTTTCAGAGCCCTTTTCTTTGTATTTGATTTGAGATCACGCCAAGTCTGAAAACCAACATTTATTGACTTCATAAGATGTTGTAGTGTTATCTCTGTTCTCTAAAACAAATTCTTGTCTCCTTAGACTCTAGTTATCAGAATCAACGCCTCCCCCACACTCCCTCATGGTGTATTACAGGCACTTCACATAATCCTATGATCTGTTATTGTAGCAAATCATATATTTTGGCATTTCTTGTTTATGTACCTGCTTCCATTTATCAACAGATTTAACGGCTCCTCCCATGGAATTAAGTGTGGTTGTCAGATCTTGCCACTGCGCCTCCAAGTCTTCTCTTTCAAGCCCGGAATTGAGAAGTCCCTTGGCGACATCGGAATGTTCTTGCATGAAATCCATTAATGCTGTCACTTGAGCAGAAGTTGCATGTCTTTTCGATGAATCCATTGTCTCTTTACCTTGGGAAAATACAATTTTATTTAGAGAACAATTACGGGATTCAAAAAATGAAATACACAGTAATAAATCTTCTAATCATACCATGTTCTAGAGTTCAAAATAACCAAATGTTGTCGGTTTTTATTCAATTCATTTCCAAAGTCTAATTTATTGATTATATTATAAAAACTAATAATATAAAAGGTGACCTAACGTGATTTTGAAATAGGTATTTATTTACTATTTATTTACATTTCAGCTGTGTCTGTGTCAGTCGCCACTGGCGGTCGCCAGTCAAGTCAAATCATCAAATGTCAATGACATTGATTCAATGTCATATGCATGTCAAACTCAAAAGACTTTTTTTTTTCTTCCGTTCTGGTTTGTTACTGTTAGAGCCTCTATGCTCTAAGAACTTTTTTGAAAGCTTATTTATTTATTTACTGTACTATCCTATTGGTTGCCTAGTTACATACTTGTTATTTTTCTCTGTCATAATTCTGTACAATATACTTTTACTCTTATAAATTGTTTTAATATAAATAAACCAAACGATGACTTCAACATGGTAGCAGAGCGTGGTTAGTGGTTTAAACAGTGTTTAAAATAAAACAAATAATAAAAAACAATTTGAGAGAAAAATATTTCCCTGCATTAAACATGCAAGCGTCAACGAGTTTTAAAATCGATATTGGCCATTTAAAAGGAAAGGAAAATTGGCAAACATGGCGCTACAAGGTTTTACAGCTTCTCAGGGGCAGTGTCGGGGGTCTGGATGCAGTTGAGGGCAGATTGAAAAAACCTGTCCTACCCAAAGACGCCACTTCAGAAGAGATTGCTACCTTTAGGGAGAATTTACAAAAGTATGATGAGGCAGACAGCAGAGCCTTGCTATTGTTAACAGCAAACATGTCAGACATGACCCTCCAAAAGATTATGAGATTAGGGACATCCAAAGAAGTGTGGGATGAGTTACACCGTTTGTTTGATCGTTCTACAGATGATAAAACTTATACCTACTCTCTTGAATTCTTCCATTATTGCAAAGATCCGCATCATGACATGGGAACACATATTTCTAAAATAAAGAATTTATGGCATGACTTGACAATTGAGCTGATGAAGGAGTATAAGTGCGAATTACCAGAAGTATTGCTCATCTGTAAAATTCTAGACACATTACCCGAGTCATTCTTTCCATTTAAGTCAAGTTGGTTACTCTTGTCAAAAGCTGATCGCAACATTGAGAATTTAACAGTGCAATTATGCAACTTTGAAAAGTCTCTTGCAAATCAACATACTCAGGCTGGATCTACTGAAGCTTTTGCGACCCAAAATAGCAATAACAAATTTATCAAAAAGAAATGCAGCTATTGCGGAAAACTAGGCCATAAGATTAAGAAATGTCATAAATGGATATCAGATGGTAGACCACCAAAGCCTTCTACTCCTTCCACTACTGAAGCCAAAGTAAACACTGTCTTGATGTACGTTGAAGACGATCAAGAAGTGAATGCAGTATCGGATAATGATGTTGACAGTTGGTATGTTGACAATGGAGCTACCAACCATGTCACAAATCGAAGAGATTTTTTCACTACTTTCGAAAGCTGTAATAGTAATACTTTGACTACTGCAAATGGAGCCACAGTTGGTGCTCTTGGTAAAGGGAATGTACATCTGATAGCTTTTGTCAATAATAGAAAGCAAGACATAATACTTAATGAAGTTTGGTACGTACCTGCTATTAAAAAGAATCTTTTCTCAGTTCTGGCTGCCCAAGATAAATTGAATGACAGCGTCTTCACCTCTGAAAGAGAGACTTGCTCACTTAAAATGAATGGACAGGTTTATCTTGTAGGAAAACGCTCTGAAAACGGAGGACTTTATAAGCTTAATGCAAAAGCAGTTATTGGAAATAGCACTGCAGAAGTGAACACATTGTCCAAGTCAAGTCTTCAACTATATCATGAGAGATTTGCTCATCAGAATAAACGACATGTTCAGAAAGTCATCGGACAAGAACTAGGTATTAAAGTACCACTCGATTCTGAATTTTGTACTGGATGTATCTATGGAAAGACACACAGAAAGAAGTTTGGAACAAGAGTGCGGGCTAAGGAACCTGGAGAAATAATACATGCTGATGTGTGTGGACCTTTTCCCTACTCTTTTAGCAAGTACAGATACTTTGTTCTCTTCAAAGATGACTTCAGTAAATATAAATTTATCTACTTCTTAAAACATAAGTCTGAAGTTTGTGAAAAACTCAAACAAATGCTTCAAGAAAGTAAAACAGCTGGTCACACTATTAAAGAACTTTTAAGCGATAACGGTGGAGAGTTCGATAACATGAATGTCAAGAAACTATTGCAAGAAGCTGGCATAAAACAAAGGCTGACTATGCCCTACACTCCCCAACAAAACGGATCGAGTGAAAGGGAAAACAGGACTTTAGTTGAAGCTGCACGCAGTTTGATGCATTCTCATGAAGAATTACCGGTAAGTTGCTGGTCTGAATTAGTAAACACAGCTGCATATGTCCTCAACAGGACAGGACCCTCAAGCGTAGATGGAAAGTCACCTCATGAACTTTGGTTTAATAGAAAACCGTCTATAAAACATTTAAGAGTTATTGGATGCGAATGTTACGCCCATGTTCCCAAACAAAAGCGAACTAAATTGTCGAAAAAGGCTCAAAAATGTGTATTGATAGGTTACGAAGGTGATGACGGATACCGCTTGTTAAGTTTTAACACAAATGATAAACCTACTCTTGTAAGATCCAGAGACGTTATATTTAATGAGTCAGCATTAAACCCTGTTGGTCTTGATGATCCTGAAGATTATCAAGAAGATCCTTCAGTTGAAGTTCAATATCCACTTACTACACCTTCGATGTGTGATGCAAGGGAGGATACACGCATTGTAGACCGCTGTGACAATAGTCCAAGCTTAATTTTGCCTCCTACATCTGAAGGTATTGCTGAACCATTACAAGAGTTTCCAGAAGCTTCACCACAAAGCTCACCCCGCTACGAAGATGCTTCTGTTGGCGAAGATGATGATGGTCAAATTGGCACACCAGGAAACATTGAGGACTTAGCAAATGAAAGTACTAGAATGGTCTTACGAGATAGAAGTCAGTTGAAACAACCGCAAAGATACCATGACTATGCAATGACAGCGTATGATGATATAAATACAATAATTGAACCTAAATCCTATAAAGAAGCAATCAATAGTGCTCAAAAGGATAAATGGTCGGATGCTATGGATAGTGAGATTAAATCACTGGCTGAAAACAAAACTTGGATTTTGGTAGACCTACCCAAGGGTCGTAAGCCAGTTTCGTGCAAATGGATATTCAAAGTAAAAACAAATGCCGATGGAAGTCTTGATAAGTTCAAAGCTCGACTAGTGGCTCGTGGCTATACACAAAAGAAGGGCATTGATTATGACGAAACTTTTAGTCCTGTCGCAAAAATGACAACGGTTAGAACGTTATTAAGCATTGCTGCAAATGAAGGTATGACACTCGCCCAGTTTGATGTCTCGACCGCATTTCTTTATGGTTCGTTAAACGAAGAAATTTATATGAATCAACCTGACGGTTACAATGATGGATCTGAGAAGGTGTGTAGATTAAAAAGAAGTTTATATGGTCGGAAACAAGCACCTCGATGCTGGAATAAATGTATGGTTGATTATTTGAAAAACATTGGATTTAAACAATGTGATACCGATACATGCCTATTTATTAGAAATCGATCAAACGATAAGATTATCTTAGCGTTATATGTTGATGACGGTCTAATAGCTGCATCAAATCCAAAAGACTGTGATAGATTCATGTCTGAATTAAAAGAAAGATTCAAAATAACAACAAAAGAGGCGCCATATTTCTTGGGTTTGGAAATTATTAATGTGAATGGTGATATTACAGTTACACAAAAGCATTACGCACACAAAGTGTTGGATCGCTTTGGGATGGCTGATTGTAAACCTGTAACTACTCCTATTCAAAAAGATGGGCAGGATGAACTTCTTAATCTGGTGAAGGATTCAGAAGAACCTGTGACATTTCCATATAGAGAAGCTGTTGGTGCCCTGGCATATCTAACAGTCGGAACGAGACCTGACCTGGCATATGCTATGAGTGTAGTGTCTAGATCACTAGAAAACCCAAGCAAACATGATATCCAAAAATTAAAACGTATACTAAGATACATCAAGGGAACTTTGGATTATGGTATCACTTATCAGAGAAACTACAATAGTGGTATACTGGACTGTTACAGTGATTCTGACCACGGAGGTGATAAAACTACTGGGAGGTCAACGTCAGGCATATTATGTCTATACTCAGGAGGAGCAATATCCTGGTCAAGTCGAAGACAAACATGTGTTGCTATTTCGAGCACGGAAGCTGAATTAGTTGCAGCAAGTGAAGCAGCTCGAGAAATAGTTTGGATCAAAAGGCTATTTGCAGAGATATCAAACTTAAAGGAGATTCCTATACTCAAAGTGGATAATGACGCAGCCATAAAGATCTCACACAATCCCGAGTTACACCGGAGAACTAAACATATTGCTATTCGTCATTTCTATGTCAGAGAATTGGTGACCGCTGGTGAACTATTAGTACAATATGTACCAACTGAGTTTCAGTTAGCGGACTTACTTACAAAACCCTTACACCAGCCTAAAATTGCTTCAATGGCAAAGCATATGGGATTATTTAGATAAAGAGACATTCAAAAAGGGAGGATGTTAGAGCCTCTATGCTCTAAGAACTTTTTTGAAAGCTTATTTATTTATTTACTGTACTATCCTATTGGTTGCCTAGTTACATACAGCTTGGCAAAAAAGAGTGTGGAATAAATGAGGTCGCTAGTATCGTGCATGTGGCCACCCTGAATAGTACGACTTAACAGGTTTGACACTTGTTATTTTTTCCCAAAGTTAAGTGGGTGGTTCTGTCTGTCGGATGCTATGCAATTTACACCATGGAAGGCTTCAATGTCCAGTATTAACACTATTAATAGTGGGCAAATGTACACATTTTTACATGTTGTTATACATAACAACATGTAAAAATGTATACGAAGCATAAGAAATATGTACAATTGTAAGAATGCATATGCATATGCTACGATTCTTACATACTTCTTTTGCTTCGTATGCGATCTCTAGTTTCTGCTTACCAGCGTGGGAAAGAGGCGAGAGTTAATATACCTATGTATGTTATAGTGGGCACTGAAGCCTTGCACGAAAGTGATGCATTAGGTATACACAGACAAATAATAATCATGCCCTCGAGAGCAGTCTAACCGTAAGGTTGTTAGGAATTAACGACAATAGTTTGTTTACAGGGATAAGATAATGAAAGAACACGTTTTTTTTAGTTTTATTTTAATACCAAAAATTTAATCACACGAATCGAACACAGTACCATCAAATATTCGGAACCCGGAAAAGCTCAAATGTTGGCTAGAGCTTCCTGCAATTTCTAAAACACTAGTATTTTCTAATTCTGATAAATCACTGCTACTGTCATCTGTGAGATTTATTACTGTCATGATATTATTTTTCTATTTTCATTACAATATCCTTGCATGATATTTTCCAATCTTAGCAATGTTTGCAAATGCTTGTTCAGCAGCCACCTTTAAAAACAAAAAAATATTATAAACAATGGTTCTAACATAGCAAATTTAAATATGTATAAACTAGGCTACATACCTTTATATCAATGGATCCAACATTGATTGAAGCAATTTAATGTTTTGCAATGCCCCATATTAATTCAAGTAGATTCACGTCACAATGATAGATAAGGTGGTAACTTTCTTCAAGCGACCTTTGAAGTTTTCCCGGTGTTTAAAAATATCTTATTTTTTACTTTCCATAAACATTTTTCTTACTATGTTGACAGATTTACCTAAAACAAAAAGATACGGTACCTACTTTATTATTAATTCCCTATTCTTTATCTTCAAGTATCAAATATGGGTATACGAGGCTCTTTAAACTACAAAACATAACCTTAAATTTCAATTTCTGTAAACAAGACAAATAGCTACTTAAATCTGTATATCAACAAAACTACGCATTGAAAACATTTAGAAAAACTTATTTAATGTACAATGATTTAATTAGGGTAGATAAATACCTGTCCTAGCGGCAGTTCTTCGATAAACATTCCCGATATCAGACAAAACTTTTCCTGCTTCAGATTTGGCCAAACACCACAAAAAGACGAGGTAAATCACTGCTCTGATACAACTACGAATGGTTTTATTAACTTTTAATCGTTAATTTTGCAACGAAACTTAATAATTTTGTTAAATTTATGAAAAACGACGAGGATTTACGCACTTTTGACACATGATGTACTAGCACTAGACAAATAAATCAATGTTGCCACAATCATCCACTTTTAGTTTCAACTGTCACCGCGTCAGACTCTTTTTTGCCAAGCTGTACTTGTTATTTTTCTCTGTCATAATTCTGTACAATATACTTTTACTCTTATAAATTGTTTTAATATAAATAAACCAAACGATGGCTTCAACAGTTACAATGTCCAGTGTAATTAAGGAATTTTATGACCTGGTAACTGGACCTTTAGGTCGTGTAAGTAGTGTGTGGGGTCAGTGGGGTGCTTAGAGTAAAATGCTCTAAGGTGGGGTGTGGTGGGTCCAGTTATTACGGGCCCGGGGTGAATCACGCTCTAGAAGTCTGCAACGCAACGCACCCTGAGAGCCGAAGAAATTATTATTAGGCCTACGACCGGTGTGAGTCTAATGACTCATATTATAGAATTAAGCCTCTACTTAGCAACGTGGCGCCTCAAAAACCGATCAAAATGATCAGATCAGTGTTTATTTAGTGATACAATACCGTCTCAAATGTCACTCGCTTGACAATTTGACATTGATTGATAATATTGTCATTTTTATCACATCTGTCAAAACATACATAACATAACCCATGAGGGAACTGAGGTTTTTAGAAAATAATCAAGATTTTAGAACAACTGAACCTAAAAATGGCACTGTGGACTTGGGTAAGTGAGTGCAGTACACACACAGCATTACTACAACCTGTTACCTACTTCTCTTCGTGTAGATTCTTGTATGAGCTTGCATTTGTTGAAATCTATTTTATAGTTTGTGGATGTTATTTTCAGGGAGCTAATTCGCACGGGCAGTTAGGATTGGGAACTGCAAATGAGCAAGTAGAAAAGCCTAACAGTGTTGAAGTGCATATGTATGATAGCAAAATAAAACAAATTGCATGTGGAGGTGGCCATACTTTAGTAATAGACAATGAAGGCAAACTTTATTCTTGTGGTTGGAATTCAAAACTCCAGTTAGCAAGGGATACAGAAGTACATAATATTGAAAGGACATGGCGTTTGAGTGGTGTTACTTTCACAAATATAGTATGTGGATGGGACTTTAGTTGTGGAGTAACAGATGACCAAACAATGATTGTTTGGGGTTCTAATGCTTATGGCCAGTTAGGAATGCCAACAACACCAAAAGAATATTTCTCAGATATTATGAGACCTATTAGACTTCCAGTGCATGCTATTCTGGTATCTATGGGCCTAAGACACACAGCAATAGTCAATTCAAAAGGGGAAGTATGGACTACTGGATGTGGCAGACATGGCCAACTTGGATTGGGGAATGACATTTTGTCCTCTGATAGGTTTCAGAAGGTGCAGGGTGTTGGTAAAATATCTCATTTAGCTTGTGGACAAAACCACACCATAGCATGGTGTTCTGAAGAAAGAGCTTTATATGTTTGGGGTGACAACAAGCATGGGCAGTTACTGCTGTGTTCTGAAAAATACAAAAAAGTATTTAAACCCAATAAAATTGATATTGGTGTCAAACAGGAAGTAAAAAAGTTATTGAGTGGTTGGACCAATGTATTGTTGTGGCTTGAGGATGGAACTCTTATTACCTGGGGCAGAAATAATTGGGGACAACTGGGAACTGAGAAAACTGTGATGCCAGGAACTTTTACACATATCAAGCTGCCAGGTTAGTAAACTATGCAATTTTCATAAACACCACCATCACCCCAGACAAATAAAAACAATATTCAATTCAGTATAAAAAACTTTCATAGCAACTTTACAGAGAAGAATATTATAATAACAGAAAATACAGAGGTGAAGAATATTGTGTGTTGCATTGCAACTACTCGTATCGTATCTACTCATGTCTTTTGTAATTAATCTTCCTCAATATTGTATTTTTGCAGATGGCCGACAAGTTAAAGATGTTGCATTAGGTTCAGAGCACACTATTTGTTTAGCAACAGATGACACCCTCTGGGCATGGGGGTGGAATGAGCATTTCAATACAGGGATTGACTTAGGAAACCAAATTCTACAGCCTACTTTAGTGCCTTTGGAAATAGACAAGAATTCAAAAATTACTCAAATCTATGCTGGTGGTGCTCACAACTTTGTTGTTACTGAAAACTAAATAATGATAAAAGAACTGATAATAAAGACCAATGAAATGTTGTTATCTGTGATAGGCAAAAGATTTAAAATACTATAGAGCGGCACGCGAGGAAATGTCATAGAAAAACTTTGATCCCATGTCTCAGTAACGCCAACTAGAATAATATATGAATATTGGAGCGGCAGCGGTGCGCCCTAAAAAAACTAGACTTGTATCCAGCAGGACATCCAGCAACCGAGAGCAGCGGTGGCCCAGTGGTGGCGGCCCCGACTTACGAACAGTTAGTCGTGGGTTCGAACCCAGGCAGGCGCATTACTTTGTGTAATTTATTTCATCACCACTGCTCTCAAAAACGGTGAAGGAAAACATCGTAAGGAAACCGGCATGTCCTAGAACCAAAAATTCGAAGACATGTGACATCTACCAGTTCGCACTGGGCCCGCGTGGTAGATTATAGCCCATACGCAAAATACGCGCTGTGACGTGGAGTTGCGGATACCAGCCCGGTATCTTTATCTTTATCTTTATCTTATCCAGCAGGACACACTTTTTCGGACGAAAATTTGTTTGTGATGTCCGGTCTATAGGTATTGAATGTCTTTGGTGATAGGCCAGTGACATAATATGCTTGTATTTAAATCCTCATAAACAACCCATTGATTATACTTATTATGAATATTTAAATGTTATCTTGCTAGTCACCAAGTAAAGCATTAATTGTGTATCAAAAATCAATGTTCTTATCAGCTTTACTACAATATTAAGTTTTAGTAATCTCATAATTTATTTTACAAACGATATGTTGCAGTTGGAAATGAGAATCACTTCCTATTGTTTCAAAAAAATATTGTCGTAAGTTATTACCAATAATAATTATTTGTATCTATCTCTATGCATATGTTAATTGTTACTATTACATATACGTTAAAATTATTTGATAAGAGACAATAATATTTTTATACTTTAGAGTCATTAATATTTTTTACATTAATTAAAATTTGTTAGTTAATTTATATTTAGGTATGTATAACATACTATGTCATTTCTGCAGCACAACAGTACTTCTAAGAGTTGTGACCTGTTAAGTAAAATTACATAAATAAAACAACAATATGAAATACACTTGTGATTTTATTAAAATCTTACACAATATGTATTGCATCATAATAAATAACAACTATAATAATGACTAAAAGCATATTAAAATTGTGTACAGTGAAATATGAAAATTTGATGGTGTTAACAATACAAAAAATAACGAAACTGCAGGGGTTAATGTAGTACAGGTAACAATGAAATGACAAGTATTATAATTCATATTTGACTGTACACATCCACTATTCCAATACAGAGGTATAAAATACTGCAGTTTACAGCACATACTGCATGAAGGTTGTTGTTTTATTAAATAACATTTAATAATAATATGGTGTCTTATTCTACACTCAAAGTTTTAAATATATTTATTGCAAGAACTTATAAATGCCAAAAAATATTACTCATAACATCTCCGCCTTTAACCCTCTAAAGTAGGTAGAAACCAAAAATTATTATCTACCTAATATTTTTTATTACTTTTATACAAAAATTTACTACAAAATAATTCCCAACAATTAGAGACACATTAGTGTTTAATTAATTTTTATCAAATAAATTGAATTAATTCTACTCCAGAATGAAAAATAATACATTCAATCTAAAAGATGTTTAGATGGTCAATGCAACAGCACTTTATATTAAGCTATCTAACATCAAGGAGGTTACATAGGAACAAATAAAGCACCATCAATTTCCTCAGAAACAAATTTCTAACATCAAAAGCGATTTTTCATCAGGTATTCATAGTGTGTTATTTAAGCATTGTTGAAAGTCTTGGTTTGTGTGTTCAATGTGATCTGCCAAGGTCTGATTAAGAAGTTTCTAATAAAATTTTACAACAATTAACAATAGACAAAACTGTAAGTATTAATAAATAGATCAACAGTGTCAAAATGCACATATATAAATAAGCAACAAGAATCTTGTTACTACATTATTGCTCTAACTTTTGCTGCCTTTAATTTAGTAACATAGTATGGGGCTAATAGGATATCTGAGCTTTGAATTTTCTTATCGTAGGCAAGAAAATAAAAAAAATCCAAGTAAGATTTCTCACTGATGCAGTATGGTAGTTACCTGTATAGATGAAATTCCATTTCTGCAAAACAACGATAATAATACAAAATAAATAGTAGCTGTTGCAAATGACCATTTTCATGAATCTAAACAGAACTGACATTATTGCTTTATAAAAAAATGTATTAAATATACTAAGACACATGGGTATATGAATGTCCACCTTGCATTTGTGCAATATTGAGCAATATTAACAGGATTTTAATATCATATTCACAAAGCAATGTTGAACAGCCAAGCATGCTCATTCATAGTTCAGTTTGCTACCTCTTTCTTTCGCCTTTTTGTGTCTTACGTTTTTCTTTTTTCTCCTCCTTAAGCTGCTTTTGCTTTTCCCTGAAACCACAAGAGAATAATGAAAGAAACTGTGATATTTAAATAAATTGAACGTAGTTAACCCTTTCGCGAGCATTGGGGAAATAATTGCCATACCCCTTTTTGAATATGTATAAAGTATATTAGTATTGTGCAACTATAGACAGCTAACGCTTCTTCTTAGAGTATTGTTACAACCATTTGACTACAAATAAAAAGTCACAAACGGGCATTGACAAAGATATTGCTGTAGCCCAAAAAAAAGGGGCCGAGAAAATTGGAGGTGTAAATAGTATTTCTTGCAAAAGGGTTAAGCAAACATATCCACAACTTGGACAAACTAGTTAGAGTTAAATTTAAATAATACTACACATAAATATGTGTATCATTTTGAATGAAAAAAAAAAAGATTATATTACACCAACAAAATTATGCTTTTTGTTCATTAAAAAACAAATACTACTGAAAAATACCTCTTGAACTTCAAATGTCAATATCTCAAAAGTAACTGGATGTGGACTGTATCCTTTTCGTTTAACTACACCCAATTGTGAAATGTAAGTTGATTTAGTGAATGAATCACCAACATCTTTTGAATGTTTTATACAATGTACATTGTACACCTGTGTAAACAACAAAAGAAATCTAGCCATCTGTCGGAAGATGTGTCGCATGTGGGTCTTGTAATGCCAGAACAGACTATTTGTCTGTTACACACATATAATAAAACATTCAACCTTTCACATTCAACCGATGATGCGTAAGTGCGTTGAGGTACAGTGTTGCATACGCTCGACGCATCTTCCGTCAGAAATGAACCGACCCTAAGACGTTCTGTTAAAAATATCTCAACTATTGAATTTCATGAAGCTAAGCAAACTTAGTCTGTTAATGTCATTTACCAACAAACACAACCAAATTATGTAGTTTATTGGGTATGTTTCATTCAATAGACGTCCTTACTACTAGAGACTAGCATGTGCCTCCCAATCTTATTTCTAGTGGGTAGTTTAAGTCTAATCATTGTGTTGTTGTGGCTGTCTTGCAAGATTGTTTTTGGAACTGTATCAGGCTGATAATAATAATAAAAGACATTTACTTACCTATCTTCTTTATCTTTTTCCTTTTTTTTCTGGGCATCAAGTCGGGCTTGTTCACGGCGCTCACGGGCTGCAGCATGGACATCAGCAGCATTAGTGTTCTTCACTAAGTCCGGCCCTACAGCTTCCTCTTCTTGTACAACATCTTCCTATAACACATACATATTTAGTTACTTAGAGCAGTTAAAACAGAAAAATGGCATGGTATGACACTGTCATCATAACCTCTCTCATTAAGTGTAAGTACAATAGCCACATTAGTCACATACCTCATTATCAGAAAGCTGACTATACTGAGACAATATTGCTTCTCGAATCTTTTTTTCTTCATCGGTATATTCTCGTCGTGTAGTTGTGGCTGGAGCTTGAGATTCTAACAATTTGGCTAACCGAACATCTACATCCGTAACAGGCTTCGGACTTTCTTCCTGTACACGACATGACTCCCATTTCTCTATTATTTCATCTATGTGTGTTGAAATGTCCTTTTCCTGTTAAAAAACATTATTAATTAGAGAAAAAACAAACTAATCCCTGCCTAGAACCAGTTGATACTTACCACTATCTCAGATAGTATGCCTTCTAAAGCGTCTTTTTTCTCATCCACACTATCTTCGCTTTCTAAAATACCTGATATGTACGATCCGAAAACTCCTTCGTCAGTTTTTAACGATCTCAACTTTTCTGTTAACCACGGCTCAAAGTCACTCGTAGCCGTCGCCATATTGCTCGAGTTTCTTGAGATTTCAACATTCAAAATGACATTTGTTTTGAATTGAAGTTAATACAATTTTCAAATAGGTAACATTGATAAAGTAAATATTTTATGGGACACCACACACACGAGCGGAATATGAGACTTGGCCCCCCTTGCTGCTCAGCCCTTGATGCTGTCAGTGCAGGGCTCATAAGTCATGAGAACAATTTTATCATCACGCCTGTGCCGGATTTCCTGAAAAGCCAGAAACCGAACCGAACACTTCACTTGCTGCGAACTCAAAAATCCCAGATGAAAAACCCAATATTATTTTGCACATTAAATTGACGTTCAAATAAAGCAAATTTTATTTACTTTTTGTGCCATACTTAGGTTTCTCGTTCATCTCTCTGAAAGTTGGAGGAATTTGAAAGAAATCGAAACAAGACAAAGACGATTACAAGGACGCCATATTCAAAAATATTGGAATATTTCTGAACGAATGTTACATCGAAATACCGTTGTCATCGTGGATTTAGTGATGTCTTAAGTTATCGACATACTTTACAGCTCGTTCGAAATGATTTTAATAATGGGTAGGAAACATTAAGCAGCCAACAAGAGTTAAGTAGAGCTGCTTCTTTGCTTTCTCTTCTGAGAAAATTTATAAATATATACGTCTGATAATATACGTCAGCGATGGCTTAGCTATGAGCTGACACCGATGGGGGTTTCGTGGTACCGAGTCCATAACATAGAATAACAATCTTCATTATATAATAATAACCTCAATCGTAATCACAAAACATATTCTCAAATAGATAACTGACAGTTTCGTACCGGATGTGTGTCTTCGTTGGTGCCTCAAATCAACCTGAGCCTAGCTTCTTCCACACACCAGCATGACTCTCTCCACGTGACATTACCGAAAAGACATTCACGCCATTTCAAATGACAAGTAACGTCACGCTGGTCACCATAGACTCCGTACTAAGTTAATCAACTTCACAACTTATTATTCAAGAATATCGCTTTTCACGACATATATATATATTCCACGATTTTTTACACAACGCCATTAGTCCCAACCGAGCAGAGCTGGTGTTAAGGGTTCAAAACAACTGATAAACATAGGTACAGACGCCAGCACATCAAGTTACCCCAATGTGTAAAATTTTCCTATTTGAATATGAACCTTATTCTGTTTAGCATAAAGTTGAAAAACGATCAAAGAAATTTGACACAGTGGAGTAACTTGATGTGCTGGCGTCTGTACTTATATATTTCTAAATACATACATATACTTATTATACATAAATTACATCCAGACGCAGAACAAATAATGGTGCTCATCATACAAACATTTGTCCTAGGTGGGAATCGAACCCACGACTAAAGCAAAGCAGTCAGGGTCACTAACTACTAGACCAACAGGCCAGTCAAAATTTACAATTGTAAAACTTTACAGCTTTCAGTGTGTGAATACTGTTGTAAGCATTGCTTATTTTCACTTTCGATGCCCAGCACCCCGCTTATAGATCAAACCGTTTCTCCATGTAAGCTTTAATCATGTATAGTCTCTTCTGAGCCCAGAACGTTGTTAAAAAGGGATCCAAAATTTTCGTTCAGCGTATTAATGTTATGTTTTTTTCTTTATAATTGATAGGCACGCGTTTGACCATATCTCACCTGATGGTAAACGATGATGTGGTTGACGCTGAAGCACGCTTGCCAAGAAGCAACTGTTCACTCTTGACTTGAAGACCCCTAGGTTGTAGCTATCAGGAAACACAGACTCCGGCCGGGAATTCCACTCTTTAGCTGTTCGCACAATAATAATAATAATATCTTTGTTTTCAGACCATAGATCCATATTGAAACAAATAATAAAATAATCAAAAACAAAATAATAAAAATAAAATAAAAAAACTTGACACTTACTAATTAAAACACATTACTGAAAGACGGTCTGTGTGCCGCCACCCAGCGACACATTAAATGAATGTTTCCAAAACTTTTAGTACGTAGGTAGGTATGGTTGGGATATCTACCATGTACCCGTGGCGTAGTGCCGTACGTCTGGTGGTCCGATGATGAAAAGGGCTTCGTGGAATTAAATCGCGAATTGCGATGCACACTCTCCGAAATATAACCGATAGAATTCCGACTGGCTAGCAACTCAGCGTCGATGCTTAAGACTTTGAAGATATAAAAAATGTTTGTCATTCCCACAGATAGATAGATGGCTGACGAGAAAACAATATCGATAGTTTTGCCACAGTCTCAGTAGTGTCACATCACTTATGACATTTATGGTTTGCGGCTAGTGAATACTATCAAGAGTGATTCGTGAAATATTTTTATTCTAACAAAATACGAAAATGTCTGCAAGATACGATAGAGCTATCACTGTATTTTCACCCGATGGTCATTTACTACAAGTGGAATATGCACAGGAGGCCGTTCGCAAAGGATCGACTGCGGTATGTAATAATTATTATTGGTTAGAAACAAGTAAATTGCCGATGATGTAGCGTATTTTGAATAAAAAAACAATACGTGTTTGTTATTACAGGTCGGCGTAAGAGGTGCCGACGTTGTTGTGTTAGGAGTCGAAAAGAAATCAGTTGCGAAGTTGCAAGAAGAAAGAACTGTTAGAAAGATCTGCCTCCTCGACGACCATGTCGTAATGGCATTCGCCGGATTGACGGCGGATGCTAGAATTCTCATCAACAGGGCTCAAATTGAGTGTCAGTCGCATAAGCTGACTGTTGAGGACCCTGTTACTTTGGAATACATCACTAGATACATAGCAGGACTCAAACAGAAGTACACTCAGAGTAATGGACGACGACCTTTTGGTATTTCTTGTCTGATTGGAGGTTTTGATTATGATGGTTTCCCTCATTTGTTCCAAACTGAACCATCAGGAATATACTATGAATGGAAGGCTAATGCCACAGGTAGATCGGCAAAGACTGTCAGAGAATTTTTAGAGAAGAACTATACTGCTGATGAAGTTGCTACAGAAAACGGTGCTGTTAAGGTAAATCTTATACTTTTAAAGCATAATCAACTTCGCACAGCAGTTTCAGTACCTAATATTATAAAGAAAACCAATTTACTATAGGGGTAGATTTCATTTGGTACAAGGTGTGCTAGAGAACTAACATCAAATATTTTAAATCAAATACCTATTGCATGTATCAAAAGATCACATGAGAAGGGCTTAGAGTGTTTCATTATATTTTCTTTTTTATGATTGTTATAGTCAGGTTTTTTGTATGATGAACGATAGGTATTCAGAAATTCTATTGAAAACTTGGATTATACTCTGTATGAAAACAGCAATTTTTTTTTTAATTTTCTTAAAATTCGGGCTGGTTGCTAGTTTAACCTTTTAAGCGCTTGGCTAAATATTAGTTGCCGTGCCCCTAGTGCCCGGTTTAAATTGCTACAAATCAATAAAATAATACCTTCAGTAAATAAGAAGAACCAATTGTTGTATTGATTTTTAGTTTTTGTTACTTAAATAATATCTCAATTTGATAATGGTTTTAGTTGTACCACACAGTCAGTATTATGAAAATAAAACGAAAAAATCATGCATGTTCTCTGTCGCAGAAATACATCACAAGCGGTAGGGAAACAGAAATATGTGTTTCATATATGCAACACAAGCAGTTAAAAGGTTAATGTAACAAATAGTGAACCTAATCTGGTAGATGCTCTGATGCTTTATTTGTTTCATGTATTTAGGGATCTGCCTTTAACCATTTTTGAATAAAAATCCCATATTCCACATCAAGAAGTAATATGTTTTGAATATTATTTTCCAGCTTGCTATTCGTGCTCTCCTGGAAGTGGTTCAGTCAGGACAGAAGAACCTGGAGATAGCAGTAATGAGACGTGGCCAACCGATGCAGATGCTGGATGTTGATACAATCAGCTCCTATGTATCTATCATTGAGAAGGAGAAAGAGGAAGAAGCAGAGAAGAAAAAACAGAAGAAGTAATAACTTAATACTCTGTTTAACTTTTTCTATAACTAATACATGTTTTTAAGGAAATTAATGACTATATCATTTAACTAAATTCGAAATTAAGAGTTCAGTAAATCTATAGTTTTAGATATTTGAGAATATAGTTCTTTTAAATCAGATCCACACTCTTGATTAGGTCCTCTGTTGATCATAATATCATTGAACATTTGGTCCCATTCTCCATGGTAATGATCTGAGTTTTCATTATTTTTCTGAAATAAAATAAAAAAATGTATTTTGATAAGATTAATTAGATTCTATAGCCATTACTGACAAACACAAAATTACAGCTAGTGTAATCTTCAGTCCAAACATATTTTTTTCAAGTTTAAGTTACAAACATATTTTTTTCAAGTTTAAGTTTGTACCGGGTAAAACGGGGTGGATAAAAACTCAAGGGTGAATAAAAACAACTTTGAGGAAGATATTCACGTAAGCTTAAATATTGTTTGGTAAATACGAGGACTGTAATGCTTCTCAATAATTAAAATAAATAGTGTCAACAACTTTTTAGTATCAAACAATATTAAACTAGTATAAAAATCCCCTTAGAAGTTTTGTTTCTATTCACCTTTGACATTCTTTCTACCCCGTTTTACGCTACTAACTTTACTCTTGTAAAAAAATATTGTTCAATAATAACTTTTTTCAGATTAAACTGAAAATGTAAAAGAACTTACCTCAGCCATAGAGACATCATCAATATGGTCATTACTTATTGAGGGTAGAACACAATTCAAAGAATTGTGATCAATTTCTTGACCATCTCCGATTTTCCTTGCTATACCTTGATCGGTGTCATTGTCAATATTAAACTCTGCCAATAATTCAGCACCTGAGTTTCCTTCCTGAGGTTCTGGGTCTAGATCAGGCATGCTCAGAAACTGAACTGGGAAGTTATCACTACTCTGTTGACATGCTTCTTCAGTGAAATTCATTAAGCTGTCTTGAGAAGTATCTCTGTAACAGACGCAGTTTACCTACTAATTATAGAAGTGTAAAAATGTTAAAGTTCTAGGTACTTGAGTATACAAAAATGACTGAACTAGCAACATAAAGATATGTTTAATAATAGACTTATATGAACTAGGTTTCCTGGTTTTCTAGTATACAATGTAAAATTGCAGGTACAGACGCCAGCACATCAAGTTACCCTAATATGTCAAATTTTCCCAATTGAATATGAACCTTATTCTGTTGTCATAAAGTTGAAAAACGATCAATAAAATTTGACACATTGGGGTAACGACATGCTGGCGTATGTACAGACGCCAGCACATCAAGTTACCCCAATGTGTCAAATTTTCCCAATTGAATAAGAACCTTATTCTGTGTAACATAAAGTTGAAAAACAATCAAAGAAATTTGACATATTAGGGTAATTTGACGTGCTGGTGTCTGTACATAAAATTAAAGAAATACTATTTATGTGTCACACAATGTGACTCCTTATTGTATATAAGTTGAGTCCTATGGTTGACATAGGACTCAAGTTATTTACCTGTATGCAGCAGTGTCTTCTGGTATTGTGGATTCATTCTGAAGAGCTTGGAGACTAGCTGTGGAAAGGAAAGGATCACAAGGATGTAAGGAGTGGGCACAAAAAGGTAGGCTCTACAAAGTAAGGACATAAAACCTGTATTGGGAAGGACATTTTCTGGATCATTCGGCATCATCCAATCAAATTCAATATTTTCTTCATCTTCACAGTAGTCATCTTGAGAGTCTGAAATATTATTATGATAGGTAGATTTAATCAAGTCACTTTAGAAAATGCAGTGTTTCAGAGTAAATTCATACCTTCACATTCAAACTTAAGATTACAAATCTGCTTTGGTGAATCTTGTTCAAATAAGTCTTGAGCAGCTTTCTTCAGGGCCATGCGTAGGGCTCGGCGCGCCTTTTCTAGGGGAGTCATGTACAGCAGTTGTTCAACATTGCTGTACAGATTCTACAAAAAAATAATATGTAAGTAAGTACCAAGAAGAACTTATTTCTATGAGTCCTAATTTTATTGATCGACAGTGATATTGCTTTGGCATAAGTAGGTACCTTAGGTTTAAAATTTCTTTTCATGGCTAGAGCTTTCCGTGTTATTTTATTGAGTAGTTCAGGTTTACCGTATTGAAAGTAGTCGTGAACATATTCGTGCATGTATGGATTACTTGAATTGCACAGAGGATCTTGTAAATGGGAAGTAACCTTTCTGAAACCGTATAGGTTGAGCTGCCTTACAAAGCTTGATATGTTTGTAGTTTTAAAGATCGAGTGATCGCATTGCAAATAATTATAAAGAATGTGAGAGTTTAACAAAATTGTTCTTCCAGTACCGCCCCATAGAATAGCATTGGTTCGTAAATTCAATAGGTACCACAGTTTTTGCGGAAAACGCATCTGAAATATTGCATTTTTATCTTCTTGCATATTTAATAAACTTAATTTCATCATTTTGATAGCTTAAAGTTAGTCGTATACAAGAAACAGACCCAAAAATTATGCAAAATCAAATTGAAACTTGGCGCCACAACTCAAATAGCACTCAATATTAACAAATCGCTCAGTCACTTTTCTTCTTTTTATCACAATTTGACAGATGTTTATCTGTCAAATTGTGATAAATGCACCACAGGTAATATTTAGTTGCGTTCAAGAAATCAAGAACAATTTGCTGTATGTCTATGGTGCAGCGCAGAGGTGCACTATTATCACAGTCTAAAAACATACAGTCGTCCGACGAAGCCGTCTAGACAGGGCAATCGTGCGGGGTGTAAGTGGTGAGACGCGGGAAAGCCGCTCCCACAATTCGAACAAAATGATGTTCGTAGGGCGTGAGCTATTATTCAGGGCTGACTCTCATTCAGTAATTTTTTTAATAATTTGATAAGGGTGTCAATTTTGAGAATAATTTGGGTGCTTGTTACGAAAAAAGCATCCTTTTTGAAATCCAAGATGGCTGACGTCATTTTTTTTCTAACTTGATACGAGGGTTAAACTTTCCTTTATGGGCCATCGATTTATTGGTCGGGGAGGGACGGGGGGGAGGAAGGGGGAGATGGGCTACCCCCCTATTGCATTCCCACACCGCGGAGCCCAATGGTTATGGAGATATCTATGGTTAAAGTTTTGAGGTTAGGTTAGGTTAAAACACTAATTTCCATTATTTTAACTCTAATTTTCATATATTTATGGAGCGGGGAGGGTGAGGGTGGCAGGGGCAAAATGAAAATCCAAGATGGCGCCGAGGAAAATTTTTGGTTTTTCCGTCATGGGTGTCGTTTTCATGGTTTTCAGGGTCGTTGATTACGAAAATTAGGTCAAATCAAAATGCAAGATGGCGACGAAGAAATTTTTTGGTTTTTCCGTCATGGGTGTCGTTTTCATGGTTTTCGGGGTAGCTGATTACGAACATGGCCTAATTTTCGTAATCAGCGACCCCGAAAACCTGACTTGGCGAGGCCTCGAGGAGGCCTCGAGGAGGCCCTCGGCACCGGCTGGGGTCGCGGAAGTATCTTCTGTTCCCGTGACCCCCGGCGCAGGTGTGAGAAGGAACACCGGGTGGTTTTTAGTCAGCAAGAGTCTGACAAACCCCTCCCCCCACCCCGGGGCGGGGGAACATCCATGAGGATGTACCACCCCTAAAAAAAAGAAAAGGTTTTTCCCAAATTTATTTAATTTATTTACGAATTACGAACGAATAATTTTCCAAATTGTACTCTTAAAGTATTTTGTTTACATTGGAGATAATCTCTCGAGCCCTCCCATGCAAAACAGCGCCTCGATCACATATTTTCGAGCAGTTAGTGAGATAAAACCAAAACAAATATTATTAACAACAACAAACAACCGTGAAAGAAACAGAATTAATAAACAAAAACTTAACCACTCCACAAGACTAATTAATTTAAGACGTTTTTTCATTTTCAATAACTTCGACTCGGTAAAACAAAAAAAAGAAAATAATTGATACGCGAATATGGTTTTTTTGCAGCCTGTACTTTTCAAGCGACATTTGACAGTTATAGGTCATTGACGTTCCTATTCTCATTTGAAATTCGTGTTGTGATTCTAATTTATTCTATCTAACACAAAAGGTTTAAAGAGCACATTAGAGACTCGCTAAATAAAAAGTAGTATTAAGTAGTTATTTCATCTTATTAAAAGTACGAGTAGTGAATGTATCTATAATAATTCTTGTGTCACTGTCTTTGTTTCCAAACTCCTCCGGAACGGCTCGTCCAATTCTTATGAAATTTCTTTTCTTATGTATTTTCTGTAGGACTGAGAATAGGACCAAAACTATTTTTTTAAAGGTGGAAAATAGCAAACTTGGATTCACTGTTGTGGGCACTGCGGGGATGCCCGCGTTTCAGACCTAAGGTTAAGTAGTTACATACAGTTGATCTGTTGAGTTGTTATAGTAGTGGTATATAGTTTGAGACAAGTGTCAAGAGCACACCCACAATACATATACTTGCCAAGAGTGTGACTTATAAAAAGGTTGATTACTTTTATGTGACCATAGACAAATTAAAACGAATTTTAAAGTTCTACCAACAGTACCAAACTGTACTGCCATTGTCAATGTCATGCGGGCTGAATTTGACATTGGTGCATTTCAACTCAACATCTGGAATCAAACAAAGCGGTAAACAATAAACAAGAAGGTGAAAGTTTTGTCTGTTTATTTGTGCCGCAAGGATCTAAGAAATATAAAATAAGTGAAGAAAGAAATATTATTGAAATTTGCGTAATAGTAAATATTTTCAATAAAATCAGTCAGTTTTCATTATGGACAAGTCGAGGTAAGATCTGATTCTGAATATTCTACTTAAATTTGTTTCTATACTTTACTGAAGTATCTCCTGAACGAAATGACTCATTCGGCATTGTGCAATTTCGTAACGGTCACAATGCGAAGCAGTGTTATAGATCTTTTTGTAGAGCAATTATTTATCTTTTTATTTTAGAACACAACAATACATCAATGTATGAAAAGCACCCTTTTTTATTGTTAAATAGCCGCTTATCTTTTATTCATAAGTTGGCGTAAGTCAGTAAGAAAGTTGTAAGGTCAGATGAATTTGCCCTATTGAAGTTACATTTTATGGTTTATAGATTTATAATAGCTTCATTTTTATGGCACATTCAATTTCTGTCGGATAATAAACAGTTTGTTGTAGATTTTCAATGTTGCTACTGGAACCAGGAGAAATTTATTTTGAGGACTATTCATGCACCCTAAATGACACTGAATTAAAGAAAGAAAATGCTAAGCAGGGACGATTGAAACTATGTTCCAAGTCCCTGGTATTTGAGCCCAGGGATTGGATGTTCCCTCTCATAAAGATGCAGTTCAAGGATTGTGCAGATATAACAATAGTAGACAATGTTGATGAAAACAATAATGTGATAAAAGTAAGAATGAAGATGTATGCAGAAATGCTTGAGGAGAACATACTGGCGCCTTACAAATTTATTTATGAAGATAAAGACTTTAATGTGTTCTTTGACTTTGCCTCCGCTGATGAATGCTTGTGTCAAATGCAGCAGTTGCAAAGAGCCTCGACTTTACATGCTCCTGAACACAACAGCATGATAGCTACCATCCTCCACTCAAGATACATGAGGATGGAATTTGATCCAGTCATGATGGATGACTTTACAGAACAGATAGTGTGTGAGCTGCAGGCTGAGAAGATTTCCCCACTTGTGAGACATCAAGGCAAGCTGGCATTAACACCAACTACAATATACTTCCAACCATTCAGCAATGTTGAAGGTGTAGGTATTTTTATTCAACATATTTTCATTATAATCATAAACTT
Source organism: Euplexia lucipara (assembly GCA_921972225.1). NCBI lineage: Eukaryota > Metazoa > Arthropoda > Insecta > Lepidoptera > Noctuidae > Euplexia > Euplexia lucipara. The sequence continues at coordinate 17,813,229 of OV179146.1, forward strand.
TACCAAGTATGAATTAGTACTACGATGACTAATATACATTAATCAATTACGAAGCCAAGTTATTGTTCATTCAATTTTAATTTTAATTCAATTAAATTACAGGGTACCAACATTCTATTTATTGTTTTTAAGCATTAGTAATGAGGAAAAACTTAAACTAAATGAATGTACCGCTAATTATGATAATCAGAATATCAAACACAACACTTATTGGGGTGCTTTATATGTAAAATATAGTAATAATTATATCATGGTTATACTAAAGAAGCATAAACGCTACCAAGGTCCCCTTGGTGACACATGTTTTCACTGCTGTTTACTTAGATATTAACTGTTAACATTAAGTGTTTGCTCAACAATATTTATATGTGTATTTTTCACGATTTAATATTCCATTGTAATAAACCACTACAGTTAGAAAGAAGATTAAGATGTAAATTGTTTGTGTTATTATTTCCAGAGCCCCATTCTTAAATTAAAACTGGGCCATCTGCGGAGGATGTACAAAAGAAGATTTTTATTAAGGCAAGTTGTATGTATCTGTGTTTCATGTACTTATTTTTTTGCCCTAGATTGTATTATAGCATTGAATGACTTTGCATGGTATACATTATTTGCCTGTTATACCTTTGTAGATGTATGAGAAGATCAGTTGTGTTTTTACTTAGTAAAAATTATCTATTAGTCTTCAGATGCAATGTCTAAAATGAATTGCTTTTGTAATTATGTAGCTATTTAAGTGTTTAATAAATAACGTTTTTTTTTTCAGGGACTAGAAATATACAGTGCAGAGGAAAGCTCCGTGCCTCACATATATGTGACATTTCAGTCAGAAAGAGATAGAGAAAGAATATACAAGATCCTTGAAGAGTCTCCAAATGTAAAACTGGAGAAAGTACACACAGAGGAGATGACGCTACAATGGCAAAACGGCCTTGTATCAAATTATGACTATTTGATGTATTTAAATTGGTATGTAAAGTTCTAACTCACAAAATCTTTGACACCTAACCCTAAAGTTCACTAAATATCATTGATTGTAATTTCCAGTCTTGCAGATAGAAGCAAGAATGATCTCACCCAATATCCAGTATTTCCGTGGGTAGTGGCAGACTACACTTCAGAAACTTTAGACTTAACAAACCCTGACACATTTAGAGACCTGACAAAGCCAATGGGAGCTCTGAACCCTGACAGATTAGACAAACTCAAAGAGAGATATTATGAAATGAGTGAACCCAAATTTTTATATGGTTCCCATTATTCTGCACCTGGACTTGTTTTATTTTATTTGGTAAGTGCTTTTAATTAAGTATGACTAAACAATGTTTCATTTACTGTAGAACAAAACTTTTAGGTACAGTTAGTTGCCAATGTTTTTGTAGAAGAAATGAAGCATTTCTTAATTTAAAAGGGGTAATTAAACACATTAGGAATTTAGGTACTAAAATGCTGCATCAAAATTGACGATGAATTGAGTTCTTATTATTTTAAATAAGGCTGTATTTCTCTCTTCCTGCCACTTTTCTATCATGACCGCAAAGGCTCAATGATTTCTGGTGAGGCAACAAATAAATTCAAGTCAAATTCATTAGACATGGACCCGAGGTGGTGGCGCGTGGAGAGTTTAACACCTCACTCTCTTCGAGGCCATCGAGGCCAGCAGCAGTCGGGGGTCGCGGAAGTATCTTCTGTTCCCGTGACCCCCAGCGCAGGTGTAAGACGGAACACCGGGGTGGTTTTTAGTCAGTAAGAGTTTGACAGACCCCACCGCCCTACGGGTGGAGAATATCCATGAGGAATTTCCACCCTGCAAAAAAAAAATGGTTGTCGAACCCATTTGTATAAATAGTTACTGGCACAACTGTCTTTCATAGTTTACGTTATTCCAAATAATCTAGTGATATCACCGCTAAGATCAATATTTAAATTCATTTAAACAGTATTATCCAATGAATGTTATTGAAAACGATTATATTGGTTGTTAACACCAGAACATTAACTACTCTGTCAAATAACTCATTTTTAAACTCGATAATTTTCAGGTTCGGAAATATCCTAAATACATGCTGTGTTTACAAAACGGCAGATTCGATCATCCGGACAGAATGTTCAACTCGGTCAAAGACGTCTATAATAATTGCCTGCGGAATATGTCGGATTTTAAGGTATCTAATGTATTTGAAATATTGGAAGACTGATAATTTTAACTCTTTTTTGACTTGCCAATTTTATATTCATTTGTCTATTTACACATTCTTTAATACATTACATTGGCTCATCTCCAGTTTTATAATTTACAGGAATTAGTTCCCGAATTTTACGACACAGAAGGCAAAGGCGATTTTTTGCTAAATCAGTATGAAATCAATTTCGGTGAGCGGCACGATGGGAGTAAAGTTAACAATGTGGCTCTCCCCCCATGGGCTACGTCGCCCGAAGACTTCGTGGTGAAGCTAAGAGAAGCCCTGGAGTCAGAATATGTTTGCAGGCATTTGCATTTATGGATTGACCTCATATTTGGATACAGGCAAAGAGGCGAAGAGGCCGTTAAGGCTAACAATGGTTTGTGTAGTAATAGCTCATTTGCACGTAATAAAAAATGACCTTGTAGATTTCACCTGTCATGCTTTACAAGTTACGTGAATGAAGGTTGGATTATAGATAATCCACATAAATAAAGCATTCACTTCTGAGTCTGTTTAGAAAACTGTCGAGACTGATTTATAATTCGATTTCATATGTATGTCATCACCTACCGACTTACAGTGAGTCAAGGCATATCTTGAGCGTAATCCTAAAAATAATGTTGAACCTAGGAAGCTAAAATATGTAGATAAAAATAACCATGATTACGATTATCAAGCATCGCTTTATCTGCGTATCGATCGGTATTGTTTTACCTCTGAAACTACACGCCTATACGGATACAGCCACTATGAGTCAGCCAATGTTTTAGCTTGATTGGTTTGGAATAAAAGTAAACTGAAAAAGTGTTGTAGGGATTGATGTTTTGATAGCGAAACAGAAATGGATGCGTCACGCGTCAATGCGATTTAAATTACGCTTTGCTTTTTCGTTTTCTGGCACAGTGGCACAATGTGCTAGTAGTATTTTTGTGTAAAGAATGTACTCGGAAAATAATAGTTGTTAACATTTTGATTTCAGTGTTCCACCACGTGTGCTACGAAGGCGCGGTGAATCTCGACCGTATTTACGATATGAACGACAGGCACGCACTAGAGGTGCAAATAATGGAATTTGGCCAAGTCCCAAAACAGCTCTTCACAAAACCGCACGTTAGAAAAATAACACCGCGCATCGCTAAACCTCTGTCATATTCAGATGCGTATGTTTCTTACAAAATGGAATGTATTGATGTTTTACAACTGCATAAAGAGGCTGTGACTTGTGCTATTCGACAAGGAAACAGGGTTATTTCCGTCGGAAAGGATGGAACTCTCAAAGTATACGATACGGTTCTAAAGAAACAAATAAGGAGCGTTATCCTCAGCTCGACCCCTCTAAGTTCGTGCGTGATGGTCGATGACAATACAGTAGCAGTTGGTTCCTGGGACAATGAAATGTAATTTCTACCTCATAACAAACCTCATTCTATGACTGTTGTATGAAAATGCTTTCTGTACTAAACTGTGACACTAACTTGCAGATATTTGTATGACGTAGAATACGGCAGAGTAGTGGAAAGTTTTCGCGCGCATGACGATTCCGTCAGCTGTTTGTTGTGGCTCGAAAAAGGTTTGTTTTTCGTAGCTTTTTGACGTTGTTTTTATACAGCGGAGAGTGTGTTGACCCACTAATACGCTATTAACGTCACAAGATTGCTCGTTGTGTTCCAATGACTTTGTAATGAACTGTTTTGTGTGTTTTTTAGAACGGTTGTTGATATCGGGTGGATCGGACGGCGTAGTTCGCGTGTGGGGAAATGTTGGCAGGACCGGACAGGCCCTTCGCGGACTGAAAGTTGAATTTGACCATGATGGAAAAATAACAAGTCTTACGTATAGGTAAGCTTAGCGTGTCTTGTAATTGTAAACACATCATATTAATCATAGTATAATGTCCCCCATATGATAATGAGCCCGTTGATACATTGTCATGCAATCTACTTATATGATTAGTAACTTACTCCTTTTCGGGCTAATTAATGAGGATTCCGACCCCCTGACGAATACAGAAAACAATCAGCTAAATTAATATTGTGTCACATGAAGGTCACACTATTAAAAATTGCTTTTCTAAATAGAAACACGTCATGTACCATTTCTAGTATCGTATCTACCCAAGTACCTACATACAAACATCTGCCTAAATATGTTGGGGTCGGCTTCCAGTCTGACAAAATGCAGCTGAAATACCAGTATTATACATGGAGCGACTGCCTATATGACCTCGCAAACCTAGCAGTTCGAAGCTCGAAAGTCTATATAACCAGTTTTACAAAAGGGGGGGGGGGGGGGGGGGGGTGTTACCCAGTACTCGTGTCGTTCGGGTTTCAAACTACGCGTAACGACAGTAAAAAAATCCATAAATGACAGCCGGGACCAATAGATTAACGTGCTTTTCCGAGTCACAAAAAGGTCCTGATATTTAAACAAAAATAATAACATAAAAATACTTAATAAAAAATAGCCTAGAATCTTATGGGTCAGCGTTAAAATTTTGGGACGAACAGACTTCTCAAAACGAACTAAACAATTATGAAAAAAAAATATTAAATCAAAATTATCTTCAGCCATTGATTTTTTCCATCCTGTATAACGCGGTATAGATACCTTACCTTAATTGTTTTTTACTGCTCGGCTACTGTGTCTAAGAATATATGAAACTGTTTTGTATAATTAAGAAATCTAAAAGTTTAAAAAAAAAATTAAAATAGTTTTTAACAAAAAGTGAAAACCAGAGGATTTCTTTCCGCCTGGCTAGACAAAAATTGTTATGCTAAAATGCATGATATCAATATAATTTATAGGAGAAAAAATAACGACGAATGTAGCTATCCACCAGTGCAATAATATTTAAAATTAGATCATGAGTTCCGAAGATTACCCCCTACATACAAACTTACAAACAAACAAACAAATTTTACCTCTTTATAATATTAGTATAGATAAGGTTAAACAGTGTTAAAAACACAACGCATTTAGTATCACTCAGAATGATAAACAACGAAAAACTATAATTTGTAGATCAATTTTGTTTACTTTAGTACCTACTTTATGATGAATGTTGTGCCAAATATGCTTGCCTAGGTCAGAAATATATTGCCTTTGGCAGACTACCTACTTATTGACATTTTATGCATTATTATCATCAGAGTTACGTAGTCTCAACTACAGGCAGAAGATGTTTTTAGAAAGTCGTCACGCTAGATTTTGGTTTGATACCTACCATAAACATAAGAACAGTGATACAATACAAAATATCCAGTACCACATCAAATGTCCTAAGATTTTAGTTCTGTAATTGAAAGTTTTATGAAGTCCATGTGCAGCAATTTCTAAATCGCACAAAATTCAAACCAAACCCTGAATTTAGTGTCGTACTAGTTTCTGACAAGGCCCTAAGCTCTTCCTGGATCAGGCAAATAACCCCGGTTACCTTGGGGGCCATTCATCATAACATAACATATTTTTACATGTTTTTCATTTTAATATTTTATAAATAAACCTACTTAGACCTTATAAATAGAGATCGCGTTAGTAACAAGTAATATTTCTAAGTTTTTGGTCTACATATAAATTTCACGTTTTGGTATTTTAGATTTCAACCTTGTAATGTCACAGCTTTTAGACCCCTTATTTATTTAAATATACATGTACAACATTACAGGTAAACTAACCTAAGTTGTTGTACATTTCAAAACAAAAAAAAAACTAATAAAAAACCAAAAAAACAAATCTAAAAAATATCAACAAAAAAAAAACCTTAATTGTTGACAAACATATAAAATAACAAAAACAACTTAAAAAAATATATGTATATACAGGTAAAACAAAACTAAACACAACACAAAAAACTAAACACAACAAAAAACAACAATATTACACAAAATAAAAGAAAAAAACTCATCTTTCATTCATCATCTCACAAAATTGCAATGTTTGAAATGTTTCAATGTTTGTGTGTTTGTGTGAATGAATATCACGACATAATTCTACCCATTTCTTAGCGAATAGGTCACACTTTGGTGTCGATGCCAGTAACGCATTGAGCATTGCAATATATGTCCCTTGTCACACAATTTCACACTTTTTTGCAAAACGTGTGACATAATTTATGGATACTACATACGAATGAATAACGAGGGCCAAGAAAGTTGGTAAATCTTTTGATCCGCATGTCTGTTCAGGCGGCGACGTCACGAGATCGACGTGATAGCGGGCACGGGCGACGGGGAGGTATTCATTTGGGACTACACGTCGAAGCAGCTGGTGAACAAGATCAGCGTGCACTCCTCGTCCGTCAGCGGCGTGTGCTTCGTGCTATCCGGAGACCGGGTCGTCACCGCATGCAACGATGGAGACATGAGGGTCACTGACCTAAGCGTCTTAGATTCGGTAAGTTTTGGTTCCAAAAAATCTAAGTAGGTATACAAGCTGCAGTAACTGTTGGGTAGGCCAATTGTGTTTTGTGTCTAATGGACTTGGGAGTGCCTTGGATAAGTCAATCCAGTTCAATCTGATTTATTAGAGCAAAATAATTATAAAGTATTACATAATGATATGCACCCAACTTTAGATTATGAGGGGTGCTTTTTTTCTCACGCTTGTTGTACATAAGACGTGTAATAAATAGGGGCAGGAATGGTCAGGTGCGCGGTGTTCGCAAACGGCGTGTCTGTATTACAAGGTGTATGGACGTTATCGAAGCATTATAAGAAGTATACAAGGATCGTAGGAGGCGGCGTTCTGCAGTTTCTGCTCTATGTGAAATAGGCGTGATTTTATACGCGCTACGCCGCAGCATATCTAGGAATGCATATGTATATGTAGCAGTAGTCAGTGCTCTGGATTTTTGTTTGCGATATTTGTTATTACTAAACTGCAGTGCTATTCTGTAAAAATCACTCCGCGTAAAGGCAGGTGAAGTGAATCTTCACTTCGCCTACTTTTACACGGGGTGATTTTCGGGGTGAATCACTTTTTCACTCAAGTTTTCGCGGAGTGACTTTTACTGAATCGACTCACTGCGTACCCACTGTGTGTTATAATAGTGCATAAATTATTTTGATTTTATTTGATTTATTTAAGGTTAGTGCAAAACCCAAAACCGGTAATCAATCTTTAGCTAGCATCAAGTATATTTTGTTTCATCATTGTGGAACATTATCAGAGTTAATCTTAGTCCGTTGTCTTATAAATAAATAAATATTGAACAACTTTTCACACAACGCCATTTCGTCCCAAGTTAAGCTTGAGAGCTTGTGTTATGGGTACTAAACAGCTGATAAACATGCTTACATATTTTTAAATTCATATATATTATAGATAAATTACACCCAGACACAGAACAAATGAACGTGCTGATCACACAAACATTTGTCCTGGGTGGGAATCGATCCCACGACCTCCGGCATAGCAGTCAGGGTCACTAACTACGAGACCAACAGGCCCGTCAAAAACACCATTTGAATTTTGGTGGAGCATCAGAGATATACGATTCCCTTTCCTAAGCCCAATTTCCACTACTAATGTTTGAATTTGTTATATTCAGGTGTATCAGAAACATTTGCCGGAGGCGGTGACGTCGCTCTGCTGGGACGGCTCCACCGTGCTGTGGCTCGGCTGCGGCGACGGCTCCCTGCTGCAGTGGAACATGCTCACCGTCACACAGACCGGTGTACACACAGCACATAATGGTATGAAGTCTCATCTTAACACCTTAACCCACTGTCTTTTGTAGATGATTACTAAAATGTGCCCAGCACGCCACGCGTCACGGTTACATGACATAATGTTCAAAGGATTAATTCGAAGCTTGGTGCTGAGGGTTTGTTTTACGTGCTGGTCAAAAGGTTTCAGTAAAGTTACAATCATCCAGTCTATTCTGTAAAGCTGACCCTGAAAATGTTGGATTTTAATAGTTTTTGATTAGCCCTAACAAGTCTTCAGTATGCTCCCATCCTCTGAAAGAGTAAACTGCCAATCCAGATTACCTTAGCCGATAGTTTACTTGCCTTCCTTTCTCCATTTCTTTTTGACGGGGTAATATAAAGGAGATAAATGAATAGCTTGGCTGTTTCGTTACTTGCAACTCAATATTCGCATCACCTTCACGACGGTAGCGAAACGGCGAAGCCATACATTTTTACTGATATGTAGGATTTGTGAAGTTAGGGTCGGTAGGTTAGACCGTATAGATTCAGAAGCTTGGCTCTACATGAGATATATCTTTTTCACAGGGCAAACCTTATGTGGTCGTCTTGGCAACATTTTACATGAAATGTATTGGTGGGATCTCCTTTACACAATTATAGTACTGCAGTGTTCTTTCTTTTATTTTTATTTAAACCGTTGCCCAACATAAAGAATTTCCTCTGTGTCTTCGGTGCGTATACAAACATCCAAACTTACACACACAAACAGGCAGACCTGTGAAAACGTGTATGCGTGAATCAAACCCTCTAGACGTAGCCAATCGGCCACTACGCGTCCGTGCTGTAAATGTAACGTCCCTTTAAATTAACCATTAATTGTGAATAAAGTTTGCCATAACTTTACTTTGAATTTATTTATAAGAGGGTTAGTGACCTGCAATTATTATCATAAATAATAAATAAAGGTCGTCAAAGTTACATTAGGAAACTTGAAGCTTACAGTAGGAATTAATTGAAAATGAGTGGGCGACTGACGGAACCGTGGGCGTAACGTCAGTATTCAATTGTTTAGTTGTAATTAATGACATTGAGTTTTATTAAGTGTCAAAGTTTTCACTTTGATGGAATTTAAATTTAACAGTAGGTAAGTACCTACTTCTTTGTCAAATAGCTTTATCGATTCTGTTCAATAAGCTCTTTATAACTCATGATGTCATACAAAATATCAGATTTTTTTTCATTTTGATCGTGATTTTAAGATCCATAATTGGTAGTAGCTCCTTTCCTGATGTATCAGCTGATTTTTCAACCAAAATATTGTAAGCAGGAGCGGCCCTAGGATTGTTGGCGCCGCCGCCGCGCCGTGGGCAAAATATTTTTCAAAGCAATTTTTTGTTTGTTTGCGGGCTCACATAAAGTATATAGCCACTGGATCCTGCCCAGAGCTATAAGATGATACTGAACTGGTACTGAAGTATTCCGTACACTACTACTAGAACTAGACAAGAAAAAGAACACTGAATCCAGGTTTCATCACGACGTTTCCCTACTGATATATTCGTAGGTACTTTTTAAATCAAATATCCATCTCTTCGAGTGTTTAGTGACTAATTTGGTGGCACAGTTCTTATGCCGCCCTGCCTTTGATTTGGCTTCATATGCCGTTGAGAAATATCGCTCAGGCATACCGTTTTCCTTAAGACGGACGTCTTTCTTTACCGTTTTTGAAGCAAATGATAATCTAATCTATGTGTTCTAATTAAACAACACGCTAATGAAACCGAAATGTCAGAGCTAAAAAATCTTACTATTTAAATGTTGCTAAAAATCAACAAAAGTGTAGCAATTGTACTCGTAGGTGTAAACTGAAGGAATACACGTACTGTTGATGAACAATTGAAATTGAAGCGTGTCTGCCAAAAATATTACAAAACAAAAAAGTCAGTATCTGTATAGAAATAAAATGTTTACTCAAGTATTTAAACTGAATGAATTATTCATTCGTTTTGTAATAATAACGTGGAGATAAAACATTTGAGTTGAGATGAATATTTTACCTTTTTATTTTTGTATAAATTTAGATAACTTCAGGTTTCCTCATGTTTTCCTTCACTAGTTACCTTCTGATAAATTAAATTAGATAAAACTTGGAAACGATAATCGTGAAAATTATAAAAGGAGTATCAAGACGAGTTAAGTGATGTATAAAATGGAACGAACAGCGGTTTCAATGTGTGCGTGTCGAAAATGTAACAGCGTCCTTAACCCACAACCTCACAAATTTATACGTAGAAGTAAAGTGTGTGTTGTGTGTGTGTTAGTTGTTGTGTTCTTATGTTGATGTAATTGTTGTTGTTATGTTTACTGGATTGAATTTAATTATGTGACTGTGTGAATTTACCTATTTGTAGGAGTCAGTGATACTGGAATTAAAATGATTTCATTTAATTTTTATTTAAAAATTTCTAAAAGGAAACTAAATCACCTGTTTTAAATGGAATGTTAAACTTCGGTTTCGATTGCAAATTTGTAACTCGTCAGTGAAATCTGACTTGCCAATGACAATGCTTGTTTTCATTCAAGAATGTGTTTTGTTTCAGACTCTATCAACAACGTCTATTTGGATGTGATCTCAAAAACACTCATCACTGCCAGTGAAGACAAAATTATCAAGATCTGGAAAATTACGCAAACTTCCTGACGGATGTGCTTCGTGCTCGCCTTCAGTATTAAGAAATAAGAATGAATTCAGAGAACATGCTTTCAAAAAATTGTGATATTCGAACAATACGTATGTAGCGGTCACAGCTACACCGGAATTCGTATGAATTCGTAATATTAATTTAAACTTTTTATAATTGTAAACACTCCACAATACAAAACTTTTCCTTATTGTCCCGTTACACCGAACTGTCAAATTTGAACAAACGTCAAACCAAAGACCAAAAAACTTCAAACACAAAACACGATCATTGTCTGTGGGTGAAAACTAACATATTTTATTAGAAGTATATTTACATATTTATTTAGTTGCTATATTTACATCACACATAATATTTATTTACAAATTTAACAATACGCATAATTATTTACACTATACAAAATATAGGCTTAAAATTGTAATGTTCTGGTCGCTGCCTTTCCGAACGCAACTTCGGGCGCGTTCGGCAAAGCTCGGCTTTCATCGGAGCATATGACTTGCCTATAGCGATAAAGCATCGTCATGTAGATCAGTACTCGTTTTGACCTCCCGAACAGTACACGCTTGAACTTACAACCAAATCTAGACTTGCTCGTAGACCTAAGTTCTGCTAGTTGACTCGATATCGTCTCCTTAGCTTTTTGTCTGTGTCCAGTAATTTCCCCGCTGTCGTCTTAACTTAATTGTAGCCTTAAGCGACTCAGAAGTGTTGAGAAATTAATTATACAAGGATAACGTTCAAACCACCGTTTCATTTCGCCATTTTGCTCTATACACTTCATTGGTGACCCCGTCAAAGAGCACAGTAGCCACGCGGAGCAAAGATGCCTACCGGAGCAGAGCAGGGAGCGCAGGCGGACGCAGCAATGGTCAAGCAGGACGTGTGCAGAGTCAGCGTGAAGTTGCCGCCATTCTGGCCTGAGGAGCCGACACTTTGGTTTGCACAAGTAGAAGGTCAGTTTACAATAGCCGGCATTACCGCCGACACCACAAAATTCTACACGGTCGTGGGTCAGCTAGACCATCGCTACATGGTAGAAGCTCGGGACATAATAGAGAACCCACCAGCACAGGACAAGTACGCCAAGCTGAAGGCTGAGCTCATACGTCGACTATCCGACTCGCGTGAAAAAAGGGTTCAGCAAATCCTCACTCAAGAGGAGCTCGGCGACCGGAAGCCATCACAGTTCTTGCGGCACCTGCAGACTTTGGCCGGACCACATGTTCCAGACACATTCCTAGCCACGTTGTGGGCGAGCAGGTTGCCGACGAACATACAGACGGTAATAGCTTCCCAGCCTAACCTTCCGCTTCAGTCTGTCGCAGATTTGGCCGACCGCGTGCACGAGATCGCGCCAACGCGGCCAGCGCTCACGACACCTCCCGCCGTGGCGAGCACGAGCACCAGCAGTGACATCGCGGAGCTGAAACAGTGCATGGCGGAGTTATGTCTACAGGCGGCGGCTCTACAAAAGCAAGGTCAGGTACACCATCGATCGCGCTCCACAGATAGGTACCGGCGTGGTGACAGAGAACCGACCCCAAGCCGACGCCGCAGTCGCTCGCGCTCCAGCAGCGCGTGGAACGACGCTCACTGCTGGTACCACAACAGTTTCGGTGACAGGGCCACGCGGTGCAGGTCGCCATGTACGTACGCGGGAAACGCCGTCGGCAGCCGGAAATAGCGGCAAATGGCTGCCCTCACAAACCACGCCGCCTATTCGTAACAGATCGGGACTCTAAAACCACGTTTTTAGTAGACACAGGGTCCGATCTGTGCGTATACCCACGTGCAGCCCTACGACAGCAGCGCAGCAGGACGGCGTACCAGTTATACGCGGCAAACGGAACTGCCATCGACACGTACGGTTGGGTGGAGCTCCACTTGAATTTAGGGCTTCGCCGCGTGTACACGTGGAAGTTCGTGGTTGCAGACGTCACCAAGGCAATCATAGGCGCCGACTTCTTGGCGCATTATAACATCTTGGTAGACCTCAAAAGTCACCGGCTAATCGATGGGCTGACCCAACTGTCTTCGCCGGCGTCGCCAGCGGCCGAATCAGCAGCAATGATCGCCTCAGTGAAGTCCGTAGGAGGCAACACGGAGTACCACGAGATACTTCGCCAGTACCCGGAAGTCACGCGGCCTGCTGGAACACAGAAACAGGTCAGTCACGGTACCGAACATCACATCCGCACTACACCAGGTCCGCCTATCACTGGACGACCTCGCCGTCTGGCACCAGACAAACTGAAGGCAGCACAGAGGGAGTTCGAGGCTATGCTGGCTAACGGCACAGCACGGCCGTCAGAGAGTCCGTGGTCGTCCCCACTTCACCTCGCTCCTAAGAAGGACAACAGCTGGCGGCCATGCGGTGACTACAGGGCACTCAATGCCCGTACTGTTCCGGACAGATACCCCATCCCGCATATACAGGACTTCTCACATCAGCTGGCTGGCAGCCGAATATATAGCAAAATCGATCTCATTAAAGCATACAATCAGATACCAGTCCAGCCAGCCGACGTTCACAAGACAGCGATCACAACACCTTTCGGACTGTACGAATTTCCATTCATGACCTTTGGCCTCAGGAATGCCGCTCAAACGTTCCAACGGTTCATGGACGAGGTGCTGCGCGGGCTGCCGTTCTGCTACTGTTATTTAGACGATATTCTCTTGTTCTCAGAGACAGCAGCCCAGCACACCGAGCACCTGCATCAGCTTCTGAAGCGGTTATCCCAGTATGGAATTATTATTAACTCGGCAAAGTGTGAGTTTGGCCGTACCACCATAACTTTCCTAGGACACGAAGTATCCGAAGAAGGTGTTCGCCCGCTGCAGGAGAAGGTGCAGGCAATCCAGGACTTCCCAGCTCCCAAGACTGTCAAGGAGATGCGTCGCTTCCTGGGTATGTTCAATTTTTACCGCCGCTTTGTCCCAGATGCCGCTCGCTTACAAGCGCCACTCAACGTAGTTCTGGCAGGACCTAAAACAAAGAGAACACAAACAATTAATCTATCGCAAGAAATGCTAGACGCTTTTAACGCTTGTAAAAGTGGCTTATCTAGGGCAGCTCTGCTTGCTCACCCAGAGCCCAACGCCGAACTCGCGATATTTACAGACGCTTCAGACACTTCTATGGGTGCAGTATTACAGCAGAAGGCAGGTGTCACATGGAACCCACTAGCATTTTTCTCTAGGCGACTGTCAGCTTCACAGAAAAAGTATAGCCCTTATGACAGGGAGCTCTTAGCCATCTACGACGCAGTCAGATACTTCCGCCACATGGTTGAAGGTAGGCACTTCACCATTTACACGGATCACAAACCCCTGTCATATGTGTACGCACACAACCGTGACAACTGTTCACCGAGGCAATACCGGTACCTGGACTACATTGCTCAATTCACCACGGATATCAGGTTTGTCGCAGGCAGGGACAACATTGTGGCAGACGCGCTGTCGCGTGTGGAGTCGGTGGCAGTACCGGCGTGTAATTACACAGCTCTTGCACAGTCCCAAGAAACAGACCACGAGCTGCAGGGGCTCTTAAATAACAACAGCACGTCACTCAAGCTGTGTAAAGTGCATTTCACGGACTCAGGCACTGAACTATATTGTGATGTCTCCACTGGTAACACCCGCCCTTATGTTACAGAACCCTTCAGGAGGCAGGTGTTCCAAAAACTACACCAGCTGAGCCATCCCGGCAGACAGGCCACAGTCAAACTGATTTCTGAGCGTTTCGTTTGGCCTGGCCTAAAGAAGGACTGCAGGGCCTGGACCAGAGAGTGCGTAGAGTGCCAGAAGAACAAAATCTCGCGGCACACAACCAGTCCCACCTCCGCTTTCCCTGTCCCTTCCCAACGCTTCTCCCATGTCCACATGGACATAGTAGGGCCACTGACCGTGTCATCAAATTACAGGTACATACTAACTGTGGTCGACCGCTTCACCCGCTGGCCTGAGGCGTACCCCATCGCGGACATCACAGCGGAGACATGCGCCCGCACTTTCATCACCGGCTGGGTGTCCCGCTTTGGCTGCCCCCAGCGCATCACTACCGACAGGGGCAGGCAGTTTGAGAGCAAGCTGTTCCACACCATCACGGAGACCCTCGGTAGCCAGCACCGCCCAACCACAGCATACCACCCAGCCTGTAATGGCATGGTGGAACGCCTACACCGCCAGCTGAAGGCAGCCATCCGCTGCCACACAGACACCAACTGGACCGAAGCACTACCCCTGGTGCTGCTCGGCATCCGCAGCGCCTGGAAGGAAGACGTCAAAGCATCAGCGGCAGAGCTCGTTTACGGCGAGCCCCTAAGACTCCCAGGCGAGTTCATCGCCCCCACACTCACCAGCACAGTCGACTACACCGACTTCGCGTCAAGACTCCGGCATCACATGGCGAAGCTGTCTCCAGAACCGGCGAGTCGACACGGCAACAAGCCGTTCTACGTGCCCGACAGCTTGTCAACTTCGTCTCATGTATTCTTGCGACATGACGCCGTTCGCCGACCGCTAGACCCGCCGTACACCGGCCCCTACAGAGTCCTGCAAAGAGGCGACAAAACGTACCGTATTGAGGTAAACGGAAAGGAAACCACAGTAACCATAGATCGGTTGAAACCCGCTTACCTCAATAACGCAGACTACAGTCCCTCCGGTGTAACCAGCGCACCAACGGTCGCAAACACAGCACCAACGCCACCGCAGCCCACCGTCGAGAAGAAAACACGCTCCGGCCGCACCGTTCGCTTCCCGGACTACTATCACCCGTAGCTAAGTAGCCACGGTCTCAGGGGGGGAGTAGTGTAGCGGTCACAGCTACACCGGAATTCGTATGAATTCGTAATATTAATTTAAACTTTTTATAATTGTAAACACTCCACAATACAAAACTTTTCCTTATTGTCCCGTTACACCGAACTGTCAAATTTGAACAAACGTCAAACCAAAGACCAAAAAACTTCAAACACAAAACACGATCATTGTCTGTGGGTGAAAACTAACATATTTTATTAGAAGTATATTTACATATTTATTTAGTTGCTATATTTACATCACACATAATATTTATTTACAAATTTAACAATACGCATAATTATTTACACTATACAAAATATAGGCTTAAAATTGTAATGTTCTGGTCGCTGCCTTTCCGAACGCAACTTCGGGCGCGTTCGGCAAAGCTCGGCTTTCATCGGAGCATATGACTTGCCTATAGCGATAAAGCATCGTCATGTAGATCAGTACTCGTTTTGACCTCCCGAACAGTACACGCTTGAACTTACAACCAAATCTAGACTTGCTCGTAGACCTAAGTTCTGCTAGTTGACTCGATATCGTCTCCTTAGCTTTTTGTCTGTGTCCAGTAATTTCCCCGCTGTCGTCTTAACTTAATTGTAGCCTTAAGCGACTCAGAAGTGTTGAGAAATTAATTATACAAGGATAACGTTCAAACCACCGTTTCATTTCGCCATTTTGCTCTATACACTTCACGTATAAATAAAGATGGTAATTTTATTGTGTTCTATTATAAAAGACAGAAGCTATACTATGTTCAATAAAGATTTATCGTTTTAGTAAAGAGTTGTTTCATTAAAAAAATGTTTCATTAAAACGCAAATCATCAATGTTTATGGATAGTTGCAAATAAACAATTTTTAACCAAAATCTGTGGAATTGAAACCCGTTTTATATTGATTGGCTGCTTGAGCATGAGGTCCCGTGTTTGATTCTCGGGTCGGGCAGCTTTATTGAGATTTTTCATCTGGAGTTTCTTACACTTACACCCAAAGTTAGCCAGTTATGTCTAAGCCCCATGTAATAGGGGGCGAGCCTATTGACATCTACTAGAATTGATCCCGACTCCGTGGAAATTCCAGATTTTCTCATCTGGGATTTTCCAGATGAGAAAATCACAATAACGCTTTGTCGGAGACGAGACTTGTACCCAAGACCTCATGCTTATCATTTCGATGCAACTCATCCAAAATAAAGATCATTTAACTTTATTTTTGTTAACCTTCGCTGTCTGGTTGACACAACTGCTACTTTTGGTTATTGCAGTGAAGATACGATAATTTGGATTTAAATATTGATTGTTTTACATACATAAAGACTTTTTTTTTGTCTGGAGAGTTCATGTGTGTGGTGGTGTGGCGTGTCGCATCGTTTCATCATTGCCAGTCTTGACGCGATGTTCAAGCATAACTACGTCAGTTTTTGAGTGTCCATTGGCATTGGTACATACCTACGATTATAAATGTTAACGTCTCTGACACTTGACGTATTTTCAGTAGTTTAGTCGGGCTTTATTAGGGTAGGTGTAGGCGATGTAAAATCTTCCGACTACCTACTACGATAGACACAGATAATAATAGCCGTTGACTGACAGATGGTTTGCAAGTAAGTATGCGTTTTGGTTGTGGAGCTTGTGGCTTAATTATAACAGCCGCATGGGTCGATCGAAGGTTAAGCTTCGCTTGACGAGGTCAGTCTGTGGATGGGTGACCATTTATTACATACCAATACTCAATACTCAATACTCAATACTTTATTGCATTCCATAATGTATACAAGGCTGGTAGGTAATTATAGAGAAACAATTATGGACCCTGTCGGGCACAGCAAGTTAGTTTTTTAGAGGAGAGGATGAAGCGCTTTTTGTTTAAAAACATAATAATATTGAAATTAAGGAAGTAAATCTTATATTTAGATATTTAAGTAGATATTATTTATGAGTAGATTTATATTAATTTTGTTTATTATTATTATTTCTATATTTATTTATTTATATATTTACTTATTTATTATTAATAGATATTTTCTAAATTATATATTAGAAAATATCTATTAATAATAAATAAGCCAACAACCAAGCAAACCAAGACTCCTCCGTACCTCGGAAAGCACGTTAAGCCGTTGGTCCCGGCTGTCATTTGTAGATCTTTGACAGTCGTTACTTGTAGTCAGAAGCTCGAAAGTCTGACAACCAGATTAACCAAGGGGTAGGTATTTTGTTACCCAGTTACTGGGCTAGGCAGAGGTGTACCTGGTAGTACACCCACATTTCGCCAGTTATGATTAAGTCCCATGTAATAGGGGGCGAGCCTATTGTCATCAATCGGGCACAAATCCAGGCTCCGGGCTGCTACTGAGAAATCCCAGATGGAAAAACTCAAGACTTCACTTTGCCCGACTCGGGGATCGAACCCGGGACCTCATGCTCAGCAGTAGCGCTTGCGACCACTAGACCAACGAGGCAGTCAATTACTTAATAATAAAACTCATATTTAAAATCAAATACGTAACTACCTATGTCCAGTCACATTTCATTGTAAACCTGGTACCTCAGTTATAAAAGGTTCCTCCTGTTAGTTTAAAAGTGCACAATTTATTGCCTTATTCTTCCGTTGCTAAGCAATTAGGTCCGGGCGCGCGACGCTCCTGACGTGACGCGAACGCCCGACGCTCCTGACGTGGGGCGGACGCCCCGACCACCCTAGAATGGAAGGGCGGTGTCTGTCTGCATCGAACGATGTTTCTTGTATCTTTACACCCGTCGCCGTCGTAGGCAGGGATAATGAGCCATTACCTACATATAACTCGTATTATAGCCTCTGTTACTTTACCTAAAGCCTTGGTATTCATATACCCGAAGTTCGAAGTCAAGGACGATAGCATTCCACTCGTACCTATGCATGCAAATATGCAGGGTAAAACATCGATGAAACTGATTACCAACGTTTTCTTTTTTTTGGCGTGGATTTTTGTAACTGATTTATTCTTGGATATTTATTACGCTCGTGCTGGCAGTAGTGTTCTCACTAAAATGATTAAAACATTGAGGTAGGTAGCCGTAGTGATTAACAAACGAGTTTCACTAAGATACCGTTTTGGCTGGATATTTATTATTCAATTATTAGGTAAGGATGTACCCTTTTAGCTCGCATTCGGAAATATCTCAAGGGTTGTCTTAATGATTTTAATTATTATAACTGAGATAAACCATATTTGATACGGTTGCGAATCATTATTTTAATCAACATACAACCTGACACTGAACGACAGATTACTAAAAACACAAGTTTATACACACAACAAGTTTATGGATCAATGGTCTGAATTAAAAAAAATATTATTATTATAAGAATTTCGCGGGTTATTTATTTATTTATTAAAGCTTTATGCACAAGTAAAAAAAACTGTACAAAGTCGGACTTAATGCCTTAGGCATTTTCTACCAGTCTACCAAGCCTACCAAGTCTACCAAGGGTTACCCTGGCACACCCACATTAAAGCGCAACGCCGAAAAATTCCAAGACGTAGGTAGGCACTATAAATTTCTTTTACATTTTACCGACATAAACCTTTTTTTCGTCAGTTCCTATTTTTTATAGCTTGTGATCGAATGTGCTGCTGTCGGGGGTTAGTGTTGTTGATTTTGATTGTGTGCAATGATATAAGTGAAAAGATGTAGATTCTATAAGATATAAGCGCTTAGCAAGCGACACGTTTAAATGTGGCTAACTAGTCACACTTGACCTCAGTGTCGCGTCGCGCCGTCAACGGATGCGTGCGTGCGTTAGTGTGCCGTTTTTGAATATCGAATGTTGTTTTGTTTAGGTAACCTATCTACACCTTTTTACTTTTAATATCCTTGATTGTGTGTGTGTGTGTGCGTGTTTTTTAAATTACTTTCGGCCGTAATGCCCGTGAATATGGGAATATGCTGATGTCCAATGGCGAAGCACGTGGAAACGCACGTCGTGTAGGTACGTAACTATACACATGTTTACATTTTTGGAAATTCAAATTGTGGATGCAAACACCTTACGTAAACCCCGCGGCTCTCAAGTCCGAGGTAAATAGATGAAAGTAATCCGGTATTCGTGGATGGCGCATAAGTTTTCATGATCCCCGGTCCAAGTGTAGGATGGGAACACCAGGGTGGTTTTTAGTCAGTAAGAGTCTGAGGACGTTCATGAGGATTGTCGACCCCGATAGTTTCTATAATAATATTGATAAATAAATAGTTTTCTACAACTTTCACACAACGCCATCTAGTCACAAGCTATGCGGAGCTTGTGCTGTGGGTTCTAAACAACTGATGTATTTCTAAATACATACCTACATGTTTTAGATAGATTAGGTACACCCAGACACAGAACAAATGATCGTGCGTGGGAATTGAACCCGCGACCTCCTGCATAGCAGTCAGGGCCACTAACTCCTAGACCAACAGGCCAATTGTGAATGCTGGCGTCTTATGTAAACCCCGCGTCCCCCAAACCCATGAAAAACAGATGAATACACAGATGAATCAGTGAACAAAGTAATCCGGTGGTCGTGAAAGGCGCGCAAGTCCAATGATCCCCGGTCCAAGTGGCTGTGGTCTACGAGTATTACTGACTAAAAAACACCCTTCCTTGCTTTTTAGTCAGTACCTAATACTCGTAGACCGCTTCGCTCGCCGCGGGGCGAAGGACATTCATAAGGAATGTCAACCTCATAGTCTCTATGAATAGACAGTAGTCTTAATGAAATTATTATTCTTACCTATAACCTAGCGTATAATCAGTTGGCTTGTATCTATAGCAGAACGCTGCATACATTCAGTAACGATAACAGTGTTGGAAAAATAAAAGTGGGTGACCTCGGAAACGGTCACTATCTTTTGAACGGTTCTCCGGGAGGAGCAGTCAAAACTATGTTGTGCGAATAAATATGGCAAGGCTTTATTTGTGAGGGCCATGCTAAAGTGACGGAAATACGGGATTATGATAATTGCCTAGTACTTAGAAAGAATTTTGAAGGTTTTTGATGAATGAATTCTCTCTTGCTTTCATACACAACACCACGAAAAGTTTGTTCAGCAAAATAATTTAAAAATATAGCATGTAGGTACGGTGTAGGTACTTATCTAACTTAGAGTTTAATGAGTCTTATTAATGCTGAAACAGCAATGCAGTATCAAATCCTTTATTGTTAATTTTGTCGATTGTGTGTAAACGTGACAGTGTTAATGGACTTCGGTTGCTGACCGTACTTACAACTAGATTTTGTCAATTTTGTACAATTCCCACGTTGTGAATTCGAGCCTAATGCCAACTACATACAGACTCTCAACCCGGGAATGCGCATGTAGTAGGCACAGCAGGCGAATAAATCCTAAAGCCATACATACCATATCAAGCCTGCGCAGAGATGCGAAGTGTGATGATAGTAAATTATAGGTAGGTATTTGCCACGTAACCCAAATATTTGTAAAACAAATGAAGCGAGCTAATTCGAATTACTTTTTTTTAAAAGAACAGTTATAGCTAACTCTGGTGGCTTGAGCTTGAAAGTACGACACAAATAAGCTATACCTAGTGTTTACAAAGCTTAAACAGAGTCGAGTTGTGAAATAGTTAGAAAGGTCTCCTTAGGTCAACCGCGGCGTCGAAGTTCACCTATAAAATGTTTTGTACAGACGACTATATTTTTTAAAACTCCTTACATCCGTTTTGGTGCAAATTAAGGTAACTACTAAAAGTGCTAGCACACAAATATATGTTAATTTGACTTAAAAATCTATCTAATTGTTATTTGACTACCTAATTGGTCAAGCACTACTGTTGAGGTCCCGGGTTCAATCCCCGGGTCGGACAAAAAGTTATTGAATTTTTCCATCTGGTATTTCTCCGAAACCCGGAGTCTGGATATGTGCTCGATCGATGGCAGTAGGCTCGCACCCTATTACATGGAACTTAAACATAAATCGACTAACTTTAAACCAGCTGTCCACCCACCTACTTTATACCTACGAGCTTATTTCTTTGATCCATCTGCTGGGCGGGCGGCGCGCGGCCAAAACCGCCTGCTTGGTGGCCGATATAGGTATACCTAGTGGTTTTCGCGCAAGTTCCGTGCCTGACTATATTGTTTGCAATCTGTTGCTAGGCAACCTGTAAGAGCTGTCTAAGCATTGCGCATCGATGAATCGGCGTCTAACTTCAGTCATATCATCAACTAAAATGTTTTTTTAAGGAAACCTAGAGATTGAAATAAATGCCCTTCCACGTTAGATTTATTGTGCTTTCATTTGAAATTTCTTCTGAAATTTTATGGCTGGTGTTCAACAGCTTTTGGCGATGACCGATACTTTCCTGGTGATATACGAAGTCCTACTCTAAAAACTTAGGGTCTGTCCAGGAGTCACATAAATGTGAGTACCTACTATTAATGCGTGACAAAATACGATACTCATATGTTCAAATGACGTCAGCCTCAATACGCTAACAACAGACTAAAATAAACTAATATTTTAACGTTATTAAAAATAACCTAGCGAATTATACGAAAATCTTGTTGCGATATTGTTAAAACTTGCAGAGCATACAATATGTTTGTCTATCAAAATAAAACCTCATTTGTTTATTTTCTTGACCTCTAGTTCGAAGCGGATCTAATAACTTTATATTCAACAAATAATACGCGTTCAGCTATGACAGTTCACTGATACTGCGGGTTGCTTACTTACTTACTGAGATAAACAAAGTCATAAGTGACCCTAAGTAATCGAAAGATTTTCAATGAAGCACATCTTTGAATTTACCAATTAATATAATTAAAAATTTCATAACATGATAATTAAGACGATTAAAATACAACAAGTAATTCATCTACACAGTAACAGACTCTACCATAGTTTTTTTAATAAGTTCACCAAAATTTTCTGTAGTCTCAGCATTATTGCTTTCTGTTGCTGTCCCCGCAGATTGGGACTGTGAGTCCGACGCGTCCTGGGTCGTCTGGTCCGAATGATCCAAGTTCAGGAGCGTATTGTGACTGAACCAGTTCTCATCATTTTCTACAGTTTGCATCTTATTACTAGGTTGATATGGCATTGTCATCAAAGTAGTATAATGAGTATCACTTTTGTTTTCAACATTTACACAATCAGAACTGTTTTTGTACATCCCATAGTGATTATGTTGTGTACTATGATACTGTAGCGAACTGTGATCGTGTATATTTGTAGTTGATTTATGCAAGTAATCTGGTACGTAAACATGACCATAATGACTAAACATAGTCATCTGAGAGCTGTGGGCAAACTCCTCAAAGCTGGTGGCGGAGAAGCTTTGCAGGCCTTTGAAATGGTGTTCTGTTTGCTGCTCGTAAGCGTAGTTTAGATCGCAAGGAAACCGTTGTGTGCTATTTGACATTGTATCAAAACCCATGACGTTGGGTGATGCGTAAGGTGGACCCTTGCCTTGAAGTAAACTGGATGTGTAAGGGTCAGTGTGACCGTGATGATTATTTGTATTCTCAAAGTGCATGATACTACTGTCAATGACGTTGTTGTGATTGGAAGTATCGATTCTATAGCCATATGACATATCGCTATTCTGTGATGTGGAATTATTCATATCACAATGAACATTATTAAAACTTCCCGTATTGACACAAGATTCAACTTCCACTCTTGGAGTAAGGTTAACATCACGTAACATTCCGTCTTCGTGACTAAGACAACGCTCCCTTTCGTATGACGAATTTGATGAACAGGAAGTAGAGTTATTGTGCGCCTCTAGCCATTGCCTCTTAGCAGCTTCCTGATTCTCTTCATTTTTCTTTTCAAGACCTATTCTCATTAAAGTCTGAATAAAATGCGTCCTCACTCTTACAGGGTTGAATTCAATTCGGCCCGTTGTGTTGGCGCATCCATCCCTGGTGCATCCACAAGGGAAGTTTAATCGATCAACTTGGCATTTTATCCCAGCTAAACTGCACGAACAACTTTCCGGGTTACAAGCACCTTTACAAGCGCAACCGCAGAACTCTCGCGATGTTCTTATGTCTCTGCATTCATCTTTTTCATAGCCTTCTATCTTTTTCACTCCAGCTGCACGCAATAGAGCTCTCCTTTGCCTAGTTGGGACAGGTTGTAAGAAGAAATAGCTATCTAAATCTAGCTCAGATTCAGAAATGTCACTCGCCTCTTCTTCGGTATCACTGTCTTCACTAGAGGATAGTGACACGCCTTGTAATGAATGACGCTCACTCTTCAACTGCTGCAATATTTGTCTATGCAATCTTCTTTGCTCTAAGGCATGCTCGGGTAAAGTAAAGTTTTGTATATGAGTATGTTCCCATTCCATTCCTAACGTTGAACCGCCTTGCGATGGAACACATGAAAATCCTTGAGCTCTAGGAAAGTAGAATACAGTAACATTGTCGAACCTTATACTTTCTTTTCTTTTTTTAGTTTGTGGCTCATTCTTATTATCATCACTACATTTTCTCTTAAGACTACTTCTGAGGGGTTTAACTTGTGCTATGGAATTATGGCCATTATCTATATTGTTCCCAGTACTACTATTGCTGCAGTAATCATTGTCGTGGTCTAAATCGTCAGATGATTTAGCATTATGTAGGCTACTTGTGCATGGAAGAGCAAGGTTGAAACTTGGGATTTTTACATCGTCGATAACTTCTGATCCAAGACCTGAGTCACTACCTTCTGACCGATCTCGAACTTCTTCCTCCCTATCATTGAGAGCACTATCCGGTGGAAGACTACCAAGAGCTGAGTCTTCACTGTCAGCTGAAGCGCTATCCGTTTTGATGTCGTCTATATCACTTAGAGTATCATTATCATCTATTTTTACGGCATAGTCTATTTTACTGTCACTGCTCTCATAAAACTGAGAGTTAATACTACAGATTACATTACTTTGTTCATCATTAGAGCTAAGATCTTCACTGTGAGCATCACTGTCACTACTTTTTTCGTCTTTCATCACAAGAAAACTATCTTCCCCCCTATGATCTTCAACTGGATCTCTATCACATTCGGTTACGTCCCTATCAAGCTGCTCTTGTGGCTGTACTCCTAATTCTGATATTGCGTTCTCCATGATTGTTACAATTATCTGTAAAAAAAGAAAAATTCGTTAATTAATATACCCTGTTTAAACTACTAAAGTATGTCGTTCGTTTTTGGATGGGTGGAACGGCAAGTCAGCTTTTAGTGTCAAGTTACAAATTTATTCATTGAATTATCTACTACAAACCTACTATGGTTTGTAGTAGATAATTCAATGAATAAATTTGTTGTTGCTATCTTTGCTCATGACTTAAATATGTTAGCAGTGGTTAATCGTTTCGATAGAGGAGTGCAAGCCACCTGCACCCGTCTGAACCGAGCAGTATTATAAATCAAACAAAATGATAATTCAAAACCGGTACCTATTTCAAAAGGCTGTGGCCTCGACTAACTCCACCGGTACGCTCTAGCACGCCAACCAATCCTCTGTTCCATGATGATCACAAAGACGCCAACACAATCACTGGTTTCTCACTCTGATCAACGAAATATCAGTAAGCATAATAATTTATTTCAGCAACTCGGTCATCCACTGAAACGCTGCCGCACAAAAGTCACTCTAATGCACTGCTGAATAAGGTCCTCTTTATATCACGGCTTGCTGCGCGCCGTTGTGTTTTAACCCTATTTATTTATTTTCCGCCTTATTTTGACAGCGACGTTCTTTGCTTTTCAGTCTTTTTAAAAGGGCGTGTTATTATTATTTCAAGCCAGTAATAAGTCTATTCACTTTTTAAGATATTTAAACTCCACAATAGTTGATACACAAAGTATTTAACGTAAAATCTTCACTGCACAAGCACAGAGTCACAGAGAGAGGCCACTTTTACTACCGATCTCACAGTTCCCACCTCGCGTAATCGCGTTGGACGACTCGAGCGACGCAGGCAAGTTTTAACCCGGCGCAATGGAATAGGCCGTTGTCAAATGCGAGCAATGTATGCGGAGGGGACTTCTGAATTTGGTGGCGTATGGGCTGCGTTGTTCGATGTGACGTCGCCCCTCCCCGTACACCGCGCCCCGGCCTTGCGACCCTCCTCGCCGCGTCCACCCGCCGAGCTCGCGCAAGCGCGTTCCGTTTCTTGTGAATACAATGATACCAACGTGGTAATTGTTAAAGTCCCATTTTATTATTAAGCACTTAAATTTTGTAACCAACCGTCTGTTTTTAACCGACTTCAGGAGGAGGTTCTCAATTCGATCGGTATTTTTTTTTTTCGTTCTTGTTTAGAACTTTTATCAGTAATTAACAACAGTGTGTCTTGTTTAAAATGATAGCGCTATTTAAAAGACAATGAAATAGTAGTATCTAGTATTAGTTCGGAACAATTATTACTACCTACCTTACTGCTTAAAGTAAGAACGAAGGTTACTTCAGATAGAAATCAAGACATTCAAAAATGGTTAAAGTACGGCCGTTCATACTTTTGAAAGCGTGATTTTTCAGTACCTACTCGGGTTTTAATTTTTGAAATTACGTTTTATTTAAACTATTTTTAGGTTGAGATAATAATATAATATCCTGGTAAAGCTGTTGTAGAGAAACACTACCTACTGTTTCTTGTTTTTATTTGTCCGGGAGGAAATAACTATGTATTGTGTTGCGCGGAATCCTAATTATTTTTCCATAATATAGGACTGACAATAATTTTATACATGTTTTTCGAATGGTTACCATCTAAACTTTCAAGCATTGAGTAAATAGTTTTGACATTACAGACAGACTATGAATGTATTTAATTGTATAAAACATATCTACGTTTGGCTCACATCTGACGCGTGATTTAAAAAAAAAATGGAAAATATTGTGTGCATGCGAGCAAAGTCGCATGTCTATAATATCTATCTTCTATTATCTATATCTTCAGCTCAGCAGGCTTAGCCATATTACAAATTCTATTTCTATTAATCGTAATCGCTAAGACGACAATAGAAAGAATATGGCGTATATGAAATCAGCTGTTTGTCAACTGTCAAGTGTTTACTACGAGTAGAATTTGTAATATGGCTGAAAATGAAATACACTTGACAGTTGACAAACAGCTGATTCCATATACTCCATTTTCTTTCTATAATGGAAATAGAATAGACATAGAATTTGTAATATGGCTAGGCCTACAGGATTCAATGGAGCGACATAAATTCTGTGGCCCTAGTGAAAAGGGGTATAAGTCCAATTTTGTCGAAAATGAGTTATGTGTACCAAAGTGATCAGAAAAAAATGCTCTATCGTTTTGTGAAGACAGATCTAAACTATCTCTAAAAATAAGAAAGTTACTTTGTGTAAAAGGGTCCAACTGACACCAAAAAAAACTGCAAAAGTCGGTTTTCTGATCACTTTGGTACACTTAACTCATTTTCGACAAAATTGGACTTATACCCCTTTTCACTAGGGCCTCAGAATTATGTGATCCTAGTTATTAGGTTTTAAAGGATAAACAGGAATATTATAACGGTTTATGTACCAATTTGTCCGCCACGATATGCGGCTGAACATGCCAGGACTATTTTGAATATTATTATTAAAATTATCTTTAGCATGCAATATAATTTTCTTTCAACAAATCAAATTTACTTATTTTGCTTTATTTAACACGATGCCACTTCACTTGGTAAGAATAGTTCAAGTACCTATTAAGGCTACAACTACTCAAAGATAGGTCTGGATTTGGTCTCCGCCGTTTTTATTTTATTATCTTATAGAGGATCTACAATTGTTTAATAAGATTTCCAAGGTTTTATTTCAACAGTTCCATTTCGGTTGTAAAACAATTCGAAATCTAATTGATATGGAATAGGTAATAAGGTCTTTAATCACTTAGATGAATGAAAAATCAAGCTTCTAAATACAATCAAGCTAATAATAATCAGTCAATAATAATTATGCATATTTTGATTATGTTCCCGTCGTAAAAAATATAATGCTCAATTGCTGAGTTACTTTTTAGAAGTGCGATATTGATATCGGATAAAAGTACATATGGTTTTTTATTTAAACGTTGTCCCACACTAGAAATTTCTTCTACATCGTGGGTGCATGCACAAACATCACAACTACCTCTAGGCCATACAAATATTTGGTCCGTGCGGAAATCGAAGAGACCGAGACACACGACGCAGCAGCCAATCGCTTAGCCGCTGCGCCAACCGTGCCGTCAAGATAGATTTCCCCTAAATCGTGGGAGTTCAAAAGGTGGCAACCCAGGTTCACAACCTTTTGCTCTCAGGCCAGCCCGACAGGTCTCAACATCAGCGTACGTCTGCGTCATGTCATCATGGCTACGATACGTAAGCCAGCTAGCTGATGATAATGTACATATACCTACTGTTCTAGCTTCAAATGCATAATTATAACTATACTCTGCATGATGACGAATCTTTCGAAACAAAGGACCACGCGATGCGTAGTTCCAGTTTATCCATAAATATAAATTGCGATACTTTCAGTACTGGATACTGTAGTTAATCGTCCGGGGTACTATTTATAAAATCTGCTGTAGTATACACATTGGCAGTCTGTTTACCCGAGCAGGTGTATGTAGGTGGGCATGACGTGATGTGGTCGCGTCACTGCAGCGGAGTACAGCTTGCTCGCTTCACTACGAGCATTCTTCAAATAAATTGGCACTCGACGGCAGCCGACATAATACAGGGCGAGGTGGCAGACTATACGTACCAACCCACGTATACGATAATCAATAGATATTTTCAGGAGGCTTTCGTGGGGAGAAATAGAGACACGATGATAGTGCGCTCTCGCTCTGCCTTGTAATTTACATAGCATACGGTGAAAAGCACGATGTGGATTAAAAGTTAGTTTTTATAACATCATCAACAGTAAATTAATGATAACGATGTTATATCACCGTTATCAAGGACATGAGATAGTTGCGATAGACTTTACTATCTAATGTAAAATTGATAAAAATAATCTTGTATCTTTACCATATTTTCTCCTAAGTTATTAATTTTGGAAGTTTCTCGTTGATTATAACTGTTAATTTAATAACAACATGTTGATTAGTTTGACTTTCGATGTTTATGATTTAAATATCTGTACATCCAAAATTCAAAACTAATATATCGTAACTTTTTCTTCGATTTAGTACGAGCTCTACTCCACTTTAAAACGTTCGGTTTGAAGGTGAAATTACTTATGCTAGCTAGCTACTTATATGCATAATATTTTGACTAAAATCCTACATTACTAATTGACAACAGTATACAATAAGTAGGAAATGTTTCAAGGTAAATATGCAAATATTTCCAACTAACAGTTTCTATTTAGGATCTTGACCCAAGTAGAAACTGGACTGACGTTTGTTCCTACCGATTTTTTTTTTTTAGAACCCAATCTCAGGTAACAATTTGTTTTAAACATAGTCATTTACTGCGAACAACAGTCTAATTCACAGAGGCAGACCAGCCTAACAACAATCGAACTAGTTTTTGTTCATATTGTATGTAACCAGTTTTTTTATCTCATTTCTAACGGTTGGCTACTCCGTCGCCGCCGGTCCTTGTGTAGAACACTGTCTAGTACGTAGGTACGTCGCATCGTGCCGTACCTAGGCACCGCCATACTACCTAGGTCGTTCACATGGTAACGTCAAAAACAAACTAACTCGAGCTATATTAAAGTGTATACCCATCAAAGACGCGCGTTACCATGAATAAATTATTTGTTCGTATGTATAGGTATGTTCGTTGTGTACATAGGTAGCTAGGTGCTTAGTGCTACGGAGGGGGGGCGTGGGGACGCCGGGGGGTAGACTGGGGGTAGATTAAATTTCGTAGCACACCGCTAGCTGCCTCGAGCTCGCTTGTATTCATCAGCGTTAGGGCTGCAATTGCTTCCCGGTGTGTTTCAGCCCCACAATATACGCTCTACACTAGCATTTGTTTGGTATACGACTGGCTTGTGTGATCAGATACTTTTTACTTCTATTTCACAACCCTACAATAGCTAATTGCATGGCTCTGTCCATGTTATCAGGGCAATACAATTTTGCGCGATGGGTCGCACAGTGTGCTGGATTGGAGGGTTGAAATGCGACAAGACCTTGTCACTGTGAAGAAGGTAGACGTGCCATGGTGGTGAAAGTACTTTATTAAATGAAAATACTATATTCCACTACTATTCGAAGGGTAGCGAGTACTGTCTCTACCGAGGACTCTAAATACTGTCGTGTACCAGATCAGAATCGGAACTGACTTATCTGTCTTGTGCAAGATCAGAAAAGGAACTGACTTATCTGTCTTGTGCAAGATCAGAAAAGGAACTGACTTATTTGGACCCGTGTGGCCCTTTTATATGCGCCTGTGGCGTCGTTTTCACACGAGAATATTCTCGGGATTTCGGACCTTGAAACAGTACCCGCTACGCTATTGTTTATTAAAAACTTTACAAAATACATCTGGTGAGAAAGCTTGCACAAACTGTTAAAAGTAATTAACTATAGGAAAGGTACATTTTATGAGCACAGGCAACAAAACATTAGTTATAAAACAATAGACAATGGACCTTACTACGGCGTTCGTCTATAATCAATACAATGCGTGTCCGAATGTTCCGGACCGCCATTTAAGTCCCTAACATCTGGCTACTTTCTAAAATTCTAAGTAATATCTAAATAACATTGGGTTCCAAAATGTCCATGGAAAAAATGTGGTTCCTTAAAATAACACGTGTCTAAAACTACTCTTAGGCTATGGGCTCGGCTGTCCTGCACATTCTCCCGCCGTGCGTCGTCCACTCCAATTAAGCTGGCGACGCATTTACTAAAAGGGGTGCAGGACGGCCGCTGTAGGCAGGTAACACGTAATTTCCACTGTTCTCTGAAGGTTTGATACGTTCACGATGATATCTGAACCCGCAAAGGTGGCGTGGATGCGCCGTCCGATCCACACGATGACACGGTAACTGCGCAGGCTCAAGGGCCACGGCACGCTGCGATGGCTCGGAGTTCGGCACTGGCTGCGGAGTCTCTAGGTTCGATACTAGCTGCACATACTCGAGGTTTGAAGCTGGCTGCACGGGCTCTATGGTCGGAGCTGGCTGCGCAGGCTTGAGGTTCGGAGCTGGCTGCGCAGGCTCGAGTTTCGGAGCTGGCTGCGCAGGCTTGAGGGTCGAAGCTGGCTGCGCAGGCTCGAGGGTCGGAGCTGGCTGCGCAGGCTCGAGTTTCGGAGCTGGCTGCGCAGGCTTGAGGGTCGAAGCTGGCTGCGCAGGCTCGAGGGTCGGAGCTGGCTGCGTAGGCTCGAGGGTCGGAGCTGGCTGCGCAGGCATGAGGATCGGAGCTGGCTGCGCAGGCTCGAGTTTCGGAGCTGGCTGCGCAGGCTTGAGCGCAGGCTCGAGGGTCGGAGCTGGCTGCGCAGGCTTGAGCGCAGGCTCGAGGGTCGGAGCTGGCTGCGTAGGCTCTTGATTCGAAGTTGACTGTTTAAACGCGCGATACTGAGCAGGGAGCGCTTGCTTACGCGTCTGTTGCGACTTTTCTTTCTGTCGCGGCTCTGCAGGTACTGTTTGCTGCTGGGGCTCTGTAGGTATCGTATTCTGTTGCGGCTCTACAGAAGCGATGTTCCGTTGCGTTTCTGCTGGTATCATTGTCCATTGTGGCTCATTTGGCAGTGTTTGCTGTTGTGGCAGTGGCACACAGTGGGGCAGAGCAGGCAGGATAATTGGGCTGTCTTTGCAAAGTTTGACCATATGCGCCTTCGTTTTGGTGTGGCTTCCATGTAAGACCCAGCCAAGCGGTGTCAATGAAGCCACTGGTTGGTTTCTTCTTCCAGTTTTCATATCTGTTGTAATGAGGAGATGCCAGCTATCTTGGCCGATCAAAAGTCTTGGTCTTACGTCTTCATGCACTATTTCATCTAAAACATCTCTAAGGTGTTCAAACTGTCGTACTATTTCTTTGGGGACTCTTTGTGCCGCTAATTCCAGATGTTTAACTGTTCGTGCGTGCATCTGTTGTTCGCTCATATTGTTTCCTCTTATGAAGAGGTTCACTCGGCGCGATTTCATATCTACGTTAGGCTCACCGTCAAATGTGGTTATGTGTAGTGGTTCATCTGGCCCGTCGGCTCCAATTTGGATGGCGAGGCTTTCATCGACTAATGTTACTGTAGAGCCGTCGTCCAATAGTGCGTAGGTGTCTATTGCTCCCGCCGGTCCAGAAATGTGTACCGGCGCTATTTTCAAGTATGAAACCTTAGGTGTCCAAACGGAATTGACTTTCTCTTTTTCAGTAGGTTCGTCGGTTGTATGTTCTTCCTTGATTAACGTCTCACTATTGTGGTGAAGCATGCTATGATGTCGACGATCACAGTCATTGATTCCGCACCGTCTTGTAGGGCAGGAATGTCGTTTCACTCTGAGGCGGAGACAACGATAACACAGCTGATGTTGTTTCGCAATGTCCCATCTTGTGTCCACAGAGGCGTTCTTGAACTGGTCGCAGTTCCTGGTTGCGTGGTTATGTTGACTACATAAAATGCATTTCGGTAGATTACTCTCTTGAGTCGTATACACTTGCTGTTGACGTCGCTGCGTGTTCGTGTCCCTGTGTGCAATTGCAGAGATAGTTTCTGGATCTGCGTAACGGGCACATTTTTCTGCTTCCCGGTGTATGAAACGGGCGAAAATCGAGAGCTCAGGTTCTCCAGTAGACTGTCCCTCTGAGTAATCGTACCATTTGCTTCTCAGAGTCGGAGTTAACTTCTGTAATATTGCTTTCGTAGCTAATGGGGCGTCGAGGTAGCGGGTACAGTTGAGTGTCTGTAATGTTACTACGATATTCTCGACTTTGGTAGGGAAGATGACAAGGTCTCGCGGTGACTCAGTTACGCGTGGTAAATTCTTCAATCTTTCAATTTCCATCGACGCTATTAACTCAGGGCGTCCGAAGCGCATTTCAAGTGTTTTCATAACGCTGTTGGGATCTGCATTGGTAATAAGTAGCCCCTGTACTGCTTCTTTCGCTATTCCTCGAACGCTTCTTCTTAATCGAGACATGTTTTCAGTGGCTGTTAGTCGATGCGCTGTCTCACAGTAAGCAGCGCAAAATGTGAGCCAATCTTGATTAGTTCCATCGAAGTAGGGTAGATCGGCATACTTCATCGGCTGATTATACTGTGCAGCTTGAACTGCCTGGGTAATAGCAGATGCTAGTTCCTGCATGTCCGACTTGGGTTGCTGGACAGCAATGGCTCCACCTGGCAAGTTGGGCGCAGTGTTTGCTACCGTCGGGGGATGACACACCCAAGGTGTGGCGGAGTTATTGTTACCTGGAACAAAGTTCGAGAGCGGCGCAGTGGTGTAGATTGGTTTCCAGGGTACTGCTGCTATCGTCGACTCTTTGCCGTTTAACAGTTGCGTAGTAGCAGGTAGCCGGGGTGTTGTAGCGATCACTGGTTGCCCGGGTTCTGACGTTCTTGCGTCTTTATTATTCATATTAATCTCACTTTCAGGTAAGAGGCGCGAGTTTGGCAGGTGCCTTGAGTTAGCTCCCGCCGATGCAGTCACGGGGATATCCCAGGAAACGGCTGTAGTCACTGGAACTGCAAGTTCAATGCGGAACTTCGGATCGAGTTGTACCTTTTGTGTTATTTGCGGTCGATCCTCTATGGCGAGCATTTGGCTAGATTGCAGCCAGGTCTGTACTCGATCTGCATCCGTAGCTTCAGAGACCACTGAAGCGAGTTCCTCTTCATCGCTGGACTCCATCTCTATTTCGGCAAGACGGGCGGCGGCTAATTCAGCTCTAGCCTTTGCTAGGCGACGCGCTTTCGAATCTTTCTTGCTCGATGCAGTCCGCATGCTCCTACGGTCACTATTAGATTTGTCAGTCACTATGACGGTTTGCGATTGACCGGTAGGATCAACAACAGTAGGTGCTCCTGATGTAGTCGCAGTTTCTTCGGTTGACGTCATGGTTGTCGCAGTCGCGTAAGTTGCAGAATTCGTCTCGTCTGCTGTCGTTGACGCTGTGACACCTGTTCTTCCGGTGGAACGCGTGATTGGCATCTTGTTTCTACTCCTCAGATCCGGCTCGAAGGACCAATTTGCGCGATGGGTCGCACAGTGTGCTGGATTGGAGGGTTGAAATGCGACAAGACCTTGTCACTGTGAAGAAGGTAGACGTGCCATGGTGGTGAAAGTACTTTATTAAATGAAAATACTATATTCCACTACTATTCGAAGGGTAGCGAGTACTGTCTCTACCGAGGACTCTAAATACTGTCGTGTACCAGATCAGAATCGGAACTGACTTATCTGTCTTGTGCAAGATCAGAAAAGGAACTGACTTATCTGTCTTGTGCAAGATCAGAAAAGGAACTGACTTATTTGGACCCGTGTGGCCCTTTTATATGCGCCTGTGGCGTCGTTTTCACACGAGAATATTCTCGGGATTTCGGACCTTGAAACAGTACCCGCTACGCTATTGTTTATTAAAAACTTTACAAAATACATCTGGTGAGAAAGCTTGCACAAACTGTTAAAAGTAATTAACTATAGGAAAGGTACATTTTATGAGCACAGGCAACAAAACATTAGTTATAAAACAATAGACAATGGACCTTACTACGGCGTTCGTCTATAATCAATACAATGCGTGTCCGAATGTTCCGGACCGCCATTTAAGTCCCTAACATCTGGCTACTTTCTAAAATTCTAAGTAATATCTAAATAACATTGGGTTCCAAAATGTCCATGGAAAAAATGTGGTTCCTTAAAATAACACGTGTCTAAAACTACTCTTAGGCTATGGGCTCGGCTGTCCTGCACAACAATAAGGTATCTCTTAATTGACGCGCTTGACATTCGGTTAATCAGACAATGTGCGTAAATCAACTATATCTATATATATAAAAGAAAGTCGTGTTAGTTACTTCGCTTATAACTCAAGAACGGCTGAAAAGATTTAGCTGAAAATTGGCAGGGAGGTAGTTTAGAGCCAGGAGAAGGACATAGGATACTTTTTATCCCGTTCGACATCATAAAAATAAATATCAAGAATATCGGTTGTCTCAAACATTTTTCAAACGCAGCGCCATCTTGGATGACATGACAGGAGTCAAACTTCCCAGTTCATTATCAGGTGACAATTTGAAATTGACAAGTCTTAAGCTAAACCCAAGAAGGTAAGGTTGTCAATTTATAATACGCACCTACGTTCCGAAATTTATTTTGTTACTAAACTTAGAGGTTTTATGTAGCATAAAAAAGTATTTTAATTCAGAAATCAATTTACGTAACTAGCAATGATGACAGAGACGAACTTTAATAATTCTTTGCAAATAGAACTTATTTTACTGTTAGGACTTTAATTAAAGTAGACCGGGAAATGATTGAATGATTATGAATTTAGTATTTTTTAGTAAGGTAGTTAGGTTAGATAGTTGGGTTAGCTATAGGATAGGTATGGTCAGTTAGGTTAGGGTATATATACATGTTGTAATTTAAAAGTAGTAGTAGTTATTATTGGTTTGGATTTATTTGTTGTCGTCTTATTCAACGTATGTATATCTAATATAAAAAAAAAATAAGAGCAATGAATTGACTCTAAGGCACAACGAAGTTTGCCGGGGCAGCTAGTCTATGAATAAAACGTCAGTAAAACTTGCAATTTAGATCTTATCTTACCTAATCACATTTAGCTGATTGAATTTCTGATGCTAAAAAAATACCTTTCATACAATAAAATGATATCAAAAGATCTCATTTTGCAGACGACTTATGCTAAAAAAACCGGACAAGAGTAAGTCGGACTCGCTCACTGTGGGTTCCGTATGATAGGCACAGTATTTCTCCATTTTATGAGAATCGTAATTATCTACCCGCTATTGTCTTCAGGATGATGATGATGGTGCAGTGGAGTTAGACCGGACTCTGTTATATAAAAGTTTTGTTTTTTCCTAATTGCTTAAATATAATGTAGAGTCATCGTTTTATTCTTCCTTCTATTTTTATAATATAAAACTCCTTTAACCGGTCTGTTAGATTTAGCACTATGGACGTAAGAGATAAAGGAGTTTTTAACCGACTTTCAAAAAAGGAGGAGGTTCTATGTTCGTGTGTATGTATTTTTTTTTTATGTATGTTACCTGATTTCTCCCCCATTTGTGGACCGATTCTCAAAATTCTTTTTTTATTTGAAAGAGTATACTCCTGAGGTGGTCCCATTTTAATTTGGTGAAGATCTGGTGCTGATCTTCAGAGATATACAAC
The DNA here is from genome assembly GCA_921972225.1 of Euplexia lucipara. Lineage (NCBI taxonomy): Eukaryota > Metazoa > Arthropoda > Insecta > Lepidoptera > Noctuidae > Euplexia > Euplexia lucipara. Next base: position 17,848,886 of record OV179146.1, read on the forward strand.
GGAACTCTTCAAAAATAAACGGCAAATCTGTCGTGATTGCCGGAATCGCTTGGATGTTTATTGTTTATACAACGTCATGACGTATCATCACGCATGTATGCTCTGAGGGGTACGCAGGTGGGTACAATATACCTAGATTTCGTCAGTTAGGTATGTTAATTTTAATTTATTAGGGATTAGTGGAAAACCCTATTATGATGACATGTATTGTTAACAATTAACAATATAAAATAAATTCATGGCAAATATTTTTATGGTAACAACTAAAAATGGAAAAATAAAAACTTTTTTGCAAAAAATAAAACCGACTTAAAAAAAAACACTAAACGGTGTAAAATAACTCTAAATTCGGAAGTCGGTGGCCCATCATGAGTAAGACAAACCCACTAAAGCCACAGACTTCCGAATTTAGAGTTATTTTACAAAACTGTGGGCTTACCCACAGATTTGGCAGAGAGATAGACGATTTCGACGCGAAACCCTTTCTTTTTGTCGTGGGGATGTACCTACCCACTGCATGAATACCCTTCGTCTAGGGAGAACGGCGGGTTATCGTAGTCTCCTACCGACTAAAACCTTACGGTTCTAACCAGTACCAAGCGTTGGGGGCCCGGAAGATAGTCATACATTCGCACGCTTCCCCGACTCTGGTGTCAGCCCGCCATACCCAGCGGGCCCCAATAAAGTAAAATCCTTTGTGACGTTTGGGAAGTTCGGGACGAAGATAAGCCCAGCTTCTGGCTGTAAATTAGTGTCGTAGAAAACGACTATGAGACACTGTCGCAGAGTCCATTTAATACTACTGCTTTACCTGGTGATCATAGAGAGCTCTCTCATCAATTACCAACATCAGCAATAGTTGATAATCGCCAATCACTTTAAGAAACATTACAACTGTACCTAATCCCCGAAGGATTAGGCAGAGTCAATTTCGCCAGTTATGTTTAAGGCCAATGTAATAGGGGGCGAGCCTATTGCCATCAATCGGGTACAGTTCCATACTCCGGGCTGCAACTGAAAAAATCCAGAAGAAACAACTCTATAACACTTTTGTCCGACTCAGGGATCGAACCCGGGACCTCATGGTTAGCAGTAGCGCTTGTGACCACTAGACCAACGAGGCAGTTAGCAATTAGACCCATAAAATGCGCTTTTGCACGTTAGACTAGAATTCGATTTTAGTTTAGATTCTAGTTGCACATTCTGAAAGGTATAGTTAGTTCGTTTGGAAAAGAATGGACAAGAAACTCTATGCTTACTCTTAAATTTTTGAAATAATTGAAATAAATGATTTGACTTTGACTTTTAAAAATAGATTTTGCAATACCTACGTTGTAAATAATTGTAATACTATTATCAGACTATACAGGGTTATTTTTTAATCACCAGCCAAATTTTCACAGGTTGTTCTACTCATAAATATGAACAACTTTCACGACGGGACTAAGTCGGTAATTTCGAAAAAAATATTTACTGTTACATACAAGAGTTTAATACCTATATAAGTACTTGTGTATAAATAATGTATGCAACAGCTGATTCTTTCCTCGAGATTTCCGAGTTGGTTCCATAGTAAAATTTATTCATATTCATGGTTAGAACACCCCGTGAAAATTTGACTGGTGATAAAAAAATACCCTGTATGTGAGGACGATCGATGTAACTTGTTTATTTATTTGCGTACCAAACTAAGTAGTGCAAAAAACAGAACCTAGACATAACTTGTCGTATTCATCAAGTTTGTTAACATCGTTGTGGGCTCAGATTAATATTATGTAATACCTAAACATTTGTAGAAGTCTGGAGACACAAGGCCGTGATGGTGGCCTTGTGTAAAAGCGACGGCTTTCAACTGGTATTTGCAAATCTCAAGGCCATCTAGCTTTCTCAAGATTTTTAACTAAAACATCTCTACGAAAACTCGAAACTCGTGTAGGTCTCTACCTATTTTTGCCAGTACCTACATCTTCTTTTTAACAATGTTACAATGTTAGTTACCATACTCATCCGGAACGGATTGACCGATTCCTATGAATCTTTGTGTGTATATTCAGTAGGTCTGCGAATAGGACATTAGCTATTTTTTAACCGACTTCAAAAAAGGAGGAGGTTCTATGTTCGCGTGTATGTATTTTTTTTTATGTATGTTACCTGATTTCTCCCCCATTTGTGGACCGATTTACAAATTTTTTTTTTGAAAGAGTCTACTCTTGAAGTGGTCCCATTTTAATTTTGGTGAAGATATGGTGCTGATCTTCGGAGATATACAATGGAACTCTTCAAAAATAGACGGCAAATCTGTCGTGATCGCTGGAATCGCTTGGATGTTTATTGTTTATACAACATCATGACGCTTCATCACGCCTGTATGCTCTGAGGGGTACGCAGATGTGTACAACCCGATGTGTATATACCTAGATTCCGACAGTTTCATTTAGGGATAAGTGGATAACCCTATTACCATGACATGTATTGTTAACAATTATCAATATAAAATAAATTCATGGCAAATACTTGTATGGGAACAACTAAAAATGGAAAAATAAAAACCTTTTTTGCAAAAAATAAAACCGTCTTAAAAAACACTAACCGGTGTAAAATAACTCTCAATTAGGAAGTCTGTGGCTTTGGTGGTTTTGTCTCATTCATGATTGGCCATGTAAAAAAAAGGCGGTACGAAGTTTGCTGGGGAAGATAGTAATAATATATATATAATATGTTGACCCATTGTTCTCGTGGCAGTCATTAAGAGACGGTCAGTAGAATGGACGTAGGTGTATAATACGGGTTACGTACTCGCATGAATGTAGGTCACCCAGCCAAATTAAATATGGACCTCTCTATCCCAAATTTGTTGCCAAGCAAGGTATGTTCTGATTTGCAAGGTAAGACTACCGGAAAAAAAATACACACATCAAAAGTGTCTAGGGATCAAGCATTTTTATGCGGATTTCTTGAGATTGAGATGTGGCTTTGTAATAAATTTATGATTTTATAAATTTATATGGATCCTTTTTGGTGCATTTCATAATTTGAATCAGGAACTGTGAATCAAATTCGAGTAAAAGATGAAAATCAGCTGTCAATATTTTCCCTATAAAAACATACAACGCATTGAAGACATTATTAGTGCTACTGTTTCCCTACTACTGATTAAAACCAACGTTATTATGGAGCTGCGACGTCATTTAAGCAGGGAAGAAATGCTCAGAGCCGTGGGAATGATAGAAGCTGGTTCCCGGCAACGTACTGTGGCTTTAGCTCTGAATACAAGTCAGAGTGTTATCAGTCGACTTTGGACACGTTACCGAAGCACTGGTACCGTGGCTGAGCGCCATGGAGGACGGTATTGCTGCACCACACGGAGACAAGACCGATACATTCAAATCTTAACTCGAAGAGCTCCAACAATAACCGCCATGATGTTAGCCGTGAGGCTTCATCACTCTTCAGGGAACTTAATTGGCTACCAAACAGTCAGAAACCGCTTGCATGAAGTGAACCTTCATTCCCGAGGACCGCTACGGGTACCACCTATAGCAATGCACAATCGTAGGATTCGAAATCAATGGGCTCTTGAACACAGAAATTGGGCAGAAGAACAATGGCGTTTCGTGTGCTTTTCTGATGAGTCTCGTTTTGGTATGAGACCGGATACAAGACGTATACGACACTGGAGAACCCCTGGACGCCAACAGCGATTAAAATCCTGCCAGGAAGTCCATCCTTATAGTGGTGGAACCATCATGGTATGGGCGGGTATTTGGATCGGCGGAAGAACTGAGTTGATTTGGATCAGAGGCAACCTCAACGCTCAAATTTATGCTGAGACGATCGTATCAGACGTCATCGTTCCTCTACAAGTGCAAATCGGTCCCTTATTTCAGTTAATGCATGATAATGCACGACCGCACATCGCAAGAGTTGTAAGACAGACTCTCGCCGCAGCTAACATCAATGTCCTGCCCTGGCCTGCTCAGTCGCCAGACTTGAACCCGATTGAGCATGCGTGGGATATGCTACAGAGAAGAGCTCTGCCGAATATGGAGGGTATCCAGTCGCAAGAAGACCTTTTTTTGTTGTTGCAACGAACATGGGCGGCCATTCCACAGCGTGATTTGGATGAACTCATTTTGAGTATGCCAAACCGATGTTCTTGTGTTGTTAGTGTTCGCGGTAGAAACACGGATTATTAATTGTTTAAGTTACCCAATAAAATTTTAAAGAAAACTGTTATTTCAGTCTTTTTTTCGAACTTTAATGTTAGTGGTTCAAATGTCAAAAATCCCTTTATTAGGAAAATGGCAAATTTCTTTATTAATGCAAAGGTGACTTGGTTTATCGTTACTGTGACAAACGAAAACACTTTATTTGATGAATCCTTAAAGAAAATTTTAATTAATATCAATCAGGAGAAAAGTTATTGCAAAAATATATGTTGATCCCTAGACACTTTTGATGTGTGTAGTTTTGCCCTTGTTATCGAATTTCAAGTTAAGAAGAACCTGATACTAGGCTAGATCGATGTAAAGAAAGATGGACTTGACATATTGCTGTTGTACAGCCAACACATCAACCATCCCAAACTGTCAAATTTTCCCAATTGAACATGAACCTTATTGTGTTTAGAATAAAGTTGAAATCCTATCAAAGCAATTTGACACATTGGGGTAGGTAGATGTGCTGGCGTCTGTATATACAACTGCAATAAGTCAAGTTCGTCTTTGTTTTTTTTAGCTTATGAGCAATGTGGGAAATACATTACTAGTAAATAAATGAATGAAATAAATAAATATTCCACTACTTTCATACGACGCCATCTAGTCCCAAGCTAAGAAAGAAAGAAAGAAAAGAAAGAAAATACATTTATTGGCAACAGCTGGATACACGCACAGTAAAAACACAATAACACAAAAAAAAAGAGACAAAAAATGGCATGTCTCACGGCTGCGCCAAAAGGTTCATTTCAGCGGTAATGCCAGACAGATGCTGAGATCCTGCCTGACGCTGATTTTCAAATGAACCTTTGGGACATGTGACGGATGAGTAACAATTACGCAGCAGCAGCTAAGCAGAGCTTGTGTTATGGGTAGATACTAAACAACTGATAAACATACATATAATCACTATCACTTCATAATCACTTTGAAAATGAAGATGATGTAACGATGCAAAAAAACACAACAGATCTTCATTCTCTCAATCTTATTTATTGTTTTATTTTATTTTTTTTGTTTCTTGTCTGGTTGGCGTCCGTACGCCACTGCGCGGATCCAGCAGAATATCAGCGCCAGGTACAATTGCCTGGCACATGCTGAGCTGGACTCCCATTAGGACGCACACTGCCTTGAGACGCACACCGCACACTGTATCATTCATCGCTTATTGTTTTATCACTTATGATTTTGTATTGTGTGTTTGTGTCTTTTGTGTGTACTAAATGAATGTTCTATCTATCTATCTATCTTATACTCGTATACAAATACATACATATTATAGATAAATTACACCCAGAAATAGAACAATTAATGATCGTGCTCATCACACAAACATTTGTCTTGGGTGGGAATCAAACCCACAACCTCCGGCGCGGCGTAGCAGTCAGGCCCACTAACTACTTGACCAATAGGCCAGTCAAAGTAGTCCTGTTAACCCCTCCATGTGGACAAAATATGCTTTTGTCTGGTCACCTCAATTGTGAGATTTGAACTTGTAAACTAAAGTAAGGGCAAAAAAATGAGCGAGAGGGCAATCAGCCAATCAATATTCTCCTTGAAAAAAGAAGTTGTATGCTCTAAAGTAGAAGTCAAGATAATTTTCACGAGTTCTTCGAGAAAGAGCTGAAAGTTTCTAAAACATCTGCGTGTTGAATAAGAAATTCGTTGAATATGCGTGTTTGTAGTTAGTAGAACTGCAGTTCGATTCTGGTGAAATCACCGCGTGAAAATGTAGGCGTAGTGAGGGCGAATTGAGCTGTCATTCCATACAAATGCTAGGCATTGACAGTTCACTTCACTCAAGTTTTCTTGGCGTGACTTTTACTGAATCGACCGGCTGATCAGTTATCACGACGTGCCTTGTACGAACTTGTATACAGGTTGTATAAAGACCGATCACATAGCCGATAACCACACATTCTGTACATATAATTAAGTAAGTTTAACCAAAAATAATGCTGTGAATTTTTTTTTTCATCTTCAAAAAAGAGATGCTTTTTATTGCGCGCATTGCATAGCGCAACAACGCAACGCAACTTTCGATCAGCAGAGCGTATGGCCACTCGCGCTTGGTCGTTCACCCGACCGGCCCGCTTGTTTAGTATCCATTGCATTTTTGTAACTTCAAATGCGTAATTTGTATTGCAAAATCGATAATTTTGATAACATTTTTTCGGAAGAAAGTTTACTAATGATACTTGGAATACAATTTTGAAAAAAAAAACGAAAAAAAAGATTGCACTTTGACCTTCAATATCTCCAAAACCAGTGAATTCCCAGGTATGTTCTAGAAGAAAGAAACTATGCCAGTGATGGGTAAAATATGTAGTTTTCGTTTACGTTAAGGGGTCTTTTTACAACCTGTACCTATATGTATAAAGACTTTATTCACCTTAAAATCAATGTATTAGTTTTATTTAGTTTTTATAAGTTTACTTCGAATTCTCAGACCTACTAAATGTGAGGTACACACGCAATGTCATAAGAATCGGTCAAGCCGTTTCAGAGGAGTTTTGTTCCAAACATGAGAACTTTATATGTTAGAGGATTAGATAAACACTAAAACAGAAGTCACAGTAACTATTAATGTTTACATGTGTCAGTAAACAGTGACTCACTTGTGTATAATGAACGTGTAAACCATTAGAAAGATAATAATGCAACACCTGAACGGTATCTAACGGGACTGTGCACTTGCTATGTTATGTAGGTATAGTCCAGTTTAATTTGGCTGTTCAAAGTCGAAAAGGCAGTAATAAAGACAATTTTTTAACCGACTTCAAAAAAGGAGGAGGTTCTATGTTCGTGTGTATGTATTTTTTTTTTTTATGTATGTTACCTAATTTCTCCCCCATTCCACAAATGGGGAGAAATCAGGTAACATTCTCAAAATTCTTTTTTTAATTGAAAGAGTATACTCCTGAGGTGGTCCCATTTTAATTTGGTGAAGATCTGGTGCTGATCTTCGGAGATATACAACGGAACTCTTCAAAAGTAGACGGCAAATCTATCGTGATTGCTGGAACCACTTGGATGTTTATTGTTTATAATACAACGTCATGACGTATCATCACGCCTGTATGCTCTGAGGGGTACGCAGATGTGTACAATATACCTAGATTTCGTCAGTTAGGTATGTTAATTTACATTTATTAGGGATAAGTGGATAACCCTATTATCATGACATGTATTGTTAACAATTAACAATATAAAATAAATTCATGGCAAATATTTTTATGGGAAAAACTAAAAATAGAAAAATAAAAATCTTTTTTGCAAAAAATAAAACCGATTTCAAAAAAACACCAAACAGTGAGACAAAATCACCAAAGCCACAGACTTCCTAATTTAGAGTTATTTTACACCGTTTAGTGTTTTTTTTTAAGTCGGTTTTATTTTTTGCAAAAAAGTTTTTATTATATTAATTTCTTTCCCATGAGTTAAGGTTAGCAGTTGAATAGGTATAAGGGCCTTAGGGTACGTGGTTGGACACGGGAATTATTGGCATAGGCAGTATACAGGGTGTCTCATTGAAATGGGTCAGTATGGGAAAGTCTGAAACTATAAGACATACGAAGATCTGTTGTGAGGAACTATGTCTTCGATTTTAATAAAAAGAGAAACTGCATTCATACTTTTAAAAAAACATCTGTACTCCGTTCGGGAATCGAACCCGGTTATTTTGAAAAAAAAAACCTACACTATTTCTATTTAGATATCGATTGTGTAGGTCTTAAGCAGTAAATGTCTGTATGAAACATGATGTCTAAAATGAATAAAATGCGTTGTTTCCACATACTTTAATTTACTTTAGTAGGTGCTCGAAGTGACCACCGCCTTTTTCAATACCGCCTCTGGACTATTTCTTGTGGGGTTACGTTAAGGATGAAGTGTACAAAACAAGCTATGACACCGTTGTAGACCTAAAAGTAGCCATAGAGACAATTTTAACGCAAATTCACCACATGAAGATACAAAATGCAATTGTAAGATCGTTACCTAAACGTGTTGAATATTGTATTGAAAAAGGCGTTGAGCCATGAAATTTTACTTCACGTCAGAGTACCACCTAAGCAAGGAATGTTTCTAGTACCTACTCGTAGGTATGTAGGTACTTATTTTAGCGGTACCCCGACTTTACGTAAAATTTCATGGCTCAACGATAGGAAAGGAAAGTATTATTTTTAACTTTTTAAATGTGTTTTTGCGGTGGGGGTTTTTTAAATTTTTAATTTAATTTTTATTTTAAGATTTTTAAACGCATTAATTTTGTTTTATACAATTTAAAGTTTTTCAGTGCATTGTTTGTAGAGTCAATGCTGGTTAAAACGAATCCAAGCACGACATATCTGCTATTATTTTGTTAAAAGTCTATCTACTGGTGTGCTGGATAGCCTAGCTGCAGCATCAGCTAATCCTGTTGCCATCAGTGCATTGTATGCAGAATCAAATGCTGGTTAAAATGAATCCAAACACGACATATCTGCTATTATTTTGTCAAGAGTCTACCTACTGGTGTGATGGATAGCCTGGCTGCATCATCAGCTCACCCTGTTGCCATCAGTGCATTGTGTGTAGAATCAAATGCTGGTTAAAAATTAAATTAAAAATTTAAAAAACCCCCACCGCAAAAAAGTAAAACGTTTAAAAAGTTAAAAATAACATTTTAGCCATGAAATTTTACTTCACGTCGGGGTACCTAGTAAGGAAAGTTCCTAGTACTTGTAGGTATGTAGGTTCTTATCGTAACGGTACCCCGACGTTACGTAAAATTTCATGGCTAAAGTGTTATTTTTAACTTTTTAAACGTTTTACTTTTTTGCGGTGGGGGTTTTTTAAATTTTTAATTTAATTTTTATTTTAAATTTTTTAAACGCATTTATTTTGTTTTATAGAGTTTACAGTTATGAGATTTTTTCAGTGCATTGTATGTAGAGTCAAATGCTGGTTAAAACGAATCCAAACACGATATATCTGCTATTATTTTGTCAAGAGTCTACCTACTGGTGTGCTGGATAGCCTGGCTGCAGCATCAGATCATCCTGTTGCCATCAGTGCATTGTGTTTAGAATCAAATGCTGGTTGAAATGAATCCAAACACGACATATCTGCTATTATTTTGTCAAGAGTCTACCTACTGGTGTGCTGGATAGCCTGGCTGCAGCATCAGCTCATCCTGTTGCCATCAGTGCATTGTGTGCAGAATCAAATGCTGGTTGAAATGAATCCAAACACGACATATCTGCTATTATTTTGTCAAGAGTCTACCTACTGGTGTGCTGGATAGTCTGGCTGTAGCATCAGCTCACCCAGTTGCCATCAGTGCATTGTGTGCAGAATCAAATGCAGGTTAAAATGAATCCAAACACGACATATCTGCTGTTATTTTCCCAAGAGTGTATTAGTCTGTTAGATATCCTGGCTGCATCAGACCAAATACACCATAATGTTACTTATTAATATTACACACATGGGTGTTTGAAATTTTAAGACACACATATGTTTGTAAGTAAAGTTAATACCCATAGACGTCTAAAATAGCAACGGTAGCTAACACAAAAGAGCTGATAACCTTGAAACGGCTGAACCGATTTTGATGAATTATGTCTAAGAACACTCGCAAGAGACCCTGCTTTCAAATAAAAAAAACCTCATCTAAATCGGTTCACCCGTTTGGGCGCTACGGTGCCACAGACAGACAGACAGACAGACAGACAGACAGACAGACAGACACACACACATAGCGGTGAAACTTATAACACCCCTCTTTTTGCGTCGGGGGTTAAAAATGAATCCAAACACGACATATCTGCTATTATTTTCCCAAGAGTGTATCGTAGTCTGCTAGATATCCTGGCTGCATCAGACCAAATATACCATAGTCTTGCTTATTAATATAACACACATGAGTGTTTGAAATTTTAAGACGCACATATGTTTATAAGTAAAGTTAATACCTATAGACGTCTAAAATAGCAAAGGCAGCTAACACAAAAGAGCTGATAACCTTGAAACGGCTGAACCAATTTTGATGAATCATGTCTAAGAACCATCGCAAGAAACCCTGCTTTCAAATAAAAAAAACCGCATCTAAATCGGTTCACCCGTTTGGGCGCTACGGTGCCACAGACAGACAGACAGACAGACAGACAGACACACACACATAGCCGTGAAACTTATAACACCCCTCTTTTTGCGTCGGGGGTTAAAAATATTCGTCACCATAGCCAAAGCCTCCTTGTGGGCTATACAATAAAGAATGAGTGCAGAAAGCTACAACGGTCACATTTTGACTTCCAGGCGACCCTTAGTAATAATAATTCATGATAAATGTAAAAGTTACAATTGATACAGTTACTTGAAATCTCAAATCTTTATTGCAATCCATAATGTATACAAGTGGTAGGTGTTTTAAAATAGAAACAATTATGGACGAACACTGTCGGGCACGGCAAAATAATAAAAAAGTTAACAAAAGTGCTATCACTTTCTTATGTAGTGAAATTCAAAAAGTACTTGAGTATTTTTTCCATTGGTGGAAACTGACCTTTAGACTCCGTTTTTTTAGTCACGTGATCTAGCTATGCCTATCACTGACTGGTTCGGTCTAGTAGCAGCTGTCAGCTGTCTAGTGCCTCTATCGGTCAAGGTAACACTATTGGGTACAGTATTAAACATGTTCTGCTGTTTAGAATTTGTAACTTTTTCGCATCTATCTATATATACCTACTCCACTTATACATTAGAGAAAAGAGGCTCGTAGAAGCAGGAATCCAGAACTTTTTTTTATGTTAAATAAGTGAAACCAACTCGTATTTAAATTGTTTTATTTCAAATTTAGAAGAAAAAAAGTTAAACGAAGAACGTGTCCATTCATTTGTTCTTCCCTGCTTCTTTGAGGTTTTTATAATTGACTCTACAATTTTCAACTGAAACTAAATAATATAACTAAATTAAATCCATATAATTTCTTTAAATAAATTGTTGCGATGTTTACAACTAAGTGTGACAGCTGCAGTAAAAATAGGTTATAATAATTTCGGCGTCTATCGTAATCGTAACATGCTTAATTGTACTTTCGTTACAAAGTGATCATTAAAAATAATCATTTTTAACTTCTGTCTAATGCTATTGTAAATGGAATATGGTAATACACACATCAAAAGTGTCTAGGGATCAACATATATTTTTGCAATAACTTTTCTCCTGATTGATATTAATTAAAATTTTCTTTAAAAGGATTCATCAAATAAAGTGTTTTCGTTTGTCACAGTAACGATAAACCAAGTCACCTTGCATTAATAAAGAAATTTGCCATTTTCCTAATAAAGGGATTTTTGACATTTGAACCACTAACATTAAAGTTCGAAAAAAAGACTGAAATAACAGTTTTCTTTAAAATTTTATTGGGTAACTTAAACAATTAATAATCCGTGTTTCTACCGCGAACACTAACAACACAAGAACATCGGTTTGGCATACTCAAAATGAGTTCATCCAAATCACGCTGTGTAATGGCCGCCCATGTTCGTTGCAACAACAAAAAAAGGTCTTCTTGCGACTGGATACCCTCCATATTCGGCAGAGCTCTTCTCTGTAGCATATCCCATGCATGCTCAATCGGGTTCAAGTCTGGCGACTGAGCAGGCCAGGGCAGGACATTGATGTTAGCTGCGGCGAGAGTCTGTCTTACAACTCGTGAGGCTTCATCACTCTTCAGGGAACTTAATTAGCGACCAAACAGTCAGAAACCGCTTGCAAAATCCAAACAGTTTTCTTGCAACTGTACCTAAAGACAAAAAATACAAATGGTACCTACAGGAAATTGATAAGGTACTCGGCTGCTCATGAACGAAGGATAGCCGTTCTTATTAGGGTCCAAAATAGACTGGCATAAAAGGTGTTTTATCTTTACGTATATTCACAACGCCACGGAGGGCTACCTTGAGGTAGGTACACACTGCTACACATCAAGCTATACATTTCCAGTATAAGCTGATCTCGCTTTGTATAGGATTCCCGTACACTGCGAAGTCAGCGTAACTGGAAATGTATAGCTTGATGTATAACCGTGTGTACTTCATCTGTGCTCCTTCCCATCTGGCTGTCTGGCGTGCCCTTTTCTCCCACGATGTTCGCTATGAGCTTGCTTTTAAAGTACTGCCACGCCCAACACTGTGTTTTCTACGTGTATAATAATAATACAAGGCTGATTTATATTGTAATTATTGTGAATGTCGTGGGAACTAAGTGTAGCAGTTTTTTTTAAATGTTTCATATGGCTATGAACTTTGTGGGTAGAACCTACCGCAGAATAGAATTATAATTGATTTGTGTCTTTTCTTTTGTTTTATTTTATTTAATGACTAGAAGTGGTTGCCTAGTGATCGAAAATCAACAGTTTCTTCTCCAAATAAACTATATTCTATGCCTAATCACTTAGGTACTCCTTCGTGCGCTCAATAAAAGGGAACCAAAGATTTGCTTAACATATTAATTTATAGATTTGTATATAAAAAGGATTAGTGACGCGTCAATAATAACGTTTTTATAAACTCTTTTAACACTTCCTACTTTAAATCCGGGCCTGTTGGTCTAGTAGTTAGTGACCCTGACTGCTATGCCGGAGGTCGTGGGTTCGATTCCCACCCAGGGCAAATGTTTGTGTGAAGAGCACGATCATTTGTTCTGTGTCTGGGTGTAATTTATCTATTATATGTATGTATTTAGAAATATATAATATATATAAAAAATAAATATATAAGTATGTTTATCAGCTGTTTAGTACCCATAACACAAGCTCTTAGCTTAGCTTGGGACTACATGGCGTTGTGTGAAAAAGTCATGGAATATTATATTATTTATTATTATAATCAATCAATGGTTTATACCGAGAAATGACTTAAAATAACCGATTCACTAATAAAGCTAAAGTCTTTATTTCGTAAATCTATGCTGTAGGTGTACTGTAACTACAGGTACACCTTCACCTAACCCTTACGGAATTTCAGGCGTGGTCTTATGTTAACTTTGCTATGCATTTATATAACATCACAAAGAAAAGAAATATTTCAAATATATTAAAAATAGGTAGGTACTCAGCTGCCTAATAAATAGATTTACAAACTAGAATAGTAGTAACATGTCGAGAAGTCACATATAGACACAGTGATGTCATATAGCAGTAACAGACAGACAACATACTGTAGTAGTAATTAGATAGATAGGTACGAGTATATGAAATGTTTACAGCAAAGCATCGATCGATAAATCATTATGGCCGCGACGCGCGCTTGCTGCTCGCAACTCGCACAGACTAGCAAGGCAACATGGGCTTCAATTAATTTAGAATGATTCACTTACCAACTTCTGTGAACACTGTATATCGATAATTTCTATGTGGAAGGCATGTATGTGTGTGTGTGTTGCTTGCATTCCTCTCTGGGGAGGCAGATGTAGTTACAATCACATTAAGTCAGTAAGGTATGTTCATGTCCCAGGTTCCCTGTAGACAAGACCTTATTTTATCGAGTATTTAATCATTTATAACTAGCTCTTCGTTGGCGACTGCGCCCGCGTGTATATCGTACTTTAACTTCCCCTCCACTCCATCATAGTTTTGAAAATAAAATACAGCCTATGACACTCACACATAAAGTGGCTTTCTATTGGCAATTAATTTTCAAAATTGGTTCAGTATATTTAGAGACCACTCCCTACAACGTGTAACGTCACAAACTCAAAAACTTTACGGCTCTCTAATATTATTATATTGATAGTAAAAGTATATAGAATTAATAATAAAACAATAATAATCAGATTTATTTCTCGCCACAAATTACAGAGAAAGCAATTTGAAGTCTAAGTACACATTTTTATAAATAGTTTTTGGAAGACTGATGCCTCACTCTGTGACTCATTTATTCTGTTGTGTAGGAACGGTCCAAGAACGAAAAAGATTTTGAGCGAATTTGGTTTCCACTAATTTAGGTTGGCATACATTCCTTCTTCTCCTTCTGGTGTCTGAGTTATGATGGGCATTTATGAAAAGAGTAAGAGAACATTGCTTTAGAGCAACATGGAAAACAAAAAGCTGGCGAATTGAGAGGACTTTTGGGGATTTATAAACTTCTATAGTGGGAAATGGTAGTATAGATATAGGATCGAGCTTTGGCTTAAGCTTAAAGAGTTCTTACTTCACGATGGAGATAAAATTGATTAGGTTTAGGATTCTTTCTTATTATTTAATGGGACAGCCCCATACTGGCTCATTGTAATACACTGGTGTTCAGCTGCATCTGGATAAACTGGAAGCCGACCCCAACATAGTTGGGACAATTTCTATTTATTAACTTGGTTGTAACCAAGTTTAATTTAATTGATCTTGAATATTATATTTTTTATTTTATTTTTTTACAATTGTTTTTTTATTTGTATTTGATATTTAATGCTTTAACTGTTTTAGCCTAATGACTGTTTTAATTTTGTATTTGGATGTTTTGTAAATTTCAATTATGATTTCCTAATGATTTTCTTATCACATGATTCAATTTGACTGTATGTACTTTTTTAACTTCAATTATTGTTTTGTATGCCTTTGTATGGCTGAGCATAGAGCACTCTAATTGTACTGAAGATCCTTGAACCACATATGTACCTATCACAAATAAAAACCTATTCTATCGTATTCTGTTCTATTCTAAGGCAAGGCAGACGATGATGAGCCCCATGCTGGCTCACTGGATACGGCTACACACGTAGGTGTCCTATTCCATTCTATTTTTTGTTATGGCAAACAAAGCCGATGTCGACTTTTCTGCGAATGTCAAAAGAGAATCGAAAAGTTAGTGAGTAAAAAAAATGAGGGCACTAAAACCTTCATTTGCTACCGTGGAACTCAATGTAGATCTTAATGGGTTAGTATGTGACTGAAACAAACATACAATGAAGGTACAGACGCCAGCACGTGTAGTTACCCCGATGTGTCAAATTTCTTTGATCGTTTTTCAATTTTATGTCAAACAGAATAAGGTTCATATTCAATTGGGAAAATTTGACACATTGGGGTAACTTGATGTGCTGGCGTCTGTACACACGCAGGTGTCAGTCGTTTCAAATTTTGTTTTTAGAGTGTGTTTTTAAATAACATTAGGTTAAGACTTTTACTTACAACAAAATAGAGAGAAATAAATTATTTATTATTATTTATTCATTTACTCGTATCAACACAAAATCATTCAGCTTAGAATACGTTGGTAGCCTTAACCTAGCTAGATATTGTACCTACCTACTAACATTTATGGTGCAAGCAACACCGGAATCTGGGGCGAAGCTTTTAAACTGTGATGGACGACTTACCTACACTCCGTAATGGATTTTGGTTTTAAACCAGATAATTTTTCCTACATATTCGGAACTTTCTAAAATTTTCACTTTGGTAATAGACCTTTTCTAGTGCCACGTGCATGGGTGTGTCCATAGTATATGGGTGTGTTAGTAGACGATTGTTCTCAACGAGTCACACTGTAACGTGCAACCAAAGACATTCAATACCTATAGACCGGACATCACGAACAAAATTTTCGTCCGAAAAAGTGTGTCCTGCTGGATACAAGTCTATGAGTTTTTTGTAGTACGCTCCGCTGCCGCTCCAATATTCATATATTATTCTAGATGGCGTTACTGAGACATGGGATCAAAGTTTTTCTATGACATTTTCTTGACATGCCCGCTCTATAGTATTTTAAATCTCTTTGCGTGTAACAGTGTGAATTGTTGGGGGAAAAAAATACCAGTTACCCTGTTACTCGATGTGCAACTTTTTATTATTTGTTCCCAGCGAATCACATTGTAGTTACAGTGTGACTCATTGTGAACAATCATCAGTAGACCCAGGGCAAACCAAAATATGTATATATTTCTATCTTTCGGTGTTTCTTCTCAGAGTAGTCAGATAGTAAACACCAACCTCACCTTTTAGTAAAAAAATTACGTATTTTTTTTTGTATTTACAAAAATAAATATCATTTGTCACTTACATACCTTACTATATGGATCATTTTGTCTTCAGGGTGGAACGGATATCGTCCCACATCCGAAAAACCATGAGTCCAGTTGGTACATGATTCTGGACCACCCTACGTTCAATAAATTCGTCAGTTTTCCCTTTATTAGCCTATAAAATCGTGATTTCTGTCCAAACTCATGAGATTTTAAATGAAAGAAGTGGCTTATCTATTTACGTGGTTTCACCCACACAGTTCTCGTTCCCGTGGGAATACAGAGATAAGAAGTATCCTATGTTACCCGCGGATAGAGTAGCTTCCCAACGGTGAAAGGATTTATCAAATCGGTCCAGTATTTTTTAAGTTTATTTGTTACACACAAATATACAAATCTTTCCTCTTTAAAATATTAAAGCATACAGGGTTATTTTTCAATGACCGGCCAAATTTTCACTGGGTGTTCTACCCATGAATATGAGCAACTTTCCCTATGGGACCAACTCTGAAATCACGAAATAAAAATCAGCTGTTTCATACATTTTAGTCGAGTGAACTTTAGTATGAAATAGCTGATTTTGTTTACGTGATTTTAAAGTTTTTCCCAGTGAAAATTTGGCCGGTCATTGAAAAATAACCCTGTATAGGTAAATCTGATAAAATTAGATATTAATGATGATTTTCCCAAGGTTTTTCACGGTTTTAAGCAGAATTATCTTCAGTAAAAGAAAATAGAAGACAGGAGAAAACTAACGAACTGCAAACAATATTGGCGAGTCCGGAATCATGTGCAGAACTAATAGTATTAGTATCTGCGCCGTTGTCCTTTCCTTCATATACTTAGCATCCTGTATTATAGTTGGTACTAACATGAGTGCATGCATCAATCTATGTAGTGCTCAAGGCCGGTGATTCTCGCCATATGCTTCCAGGGCCATAAGTCACGGTAACTTATGGCGACGGCATGCGTTACGTGTGTCCAGCCAGGGTGGTTAGGACATAGTAACACATACTGGTACCTGCAAGAGTTATACATTTATAATCCTCCAGCATTTTTTTTTATTTTTGCTTTTCTTCTTTAAAGCTAAAAGAACCATAATAAAATCATCGACCATTTAACTCTATTAGATTTTTCACTTCTCTCACTCATCACTTCTTTCTTTAATCTCAATAATTCGGTCAGAAATCACGATTTCATCACGATACTAAGAAACTACGTTCTAAAAAGACAAAAACAAGAAAATATTCTCACATAGAGGATAGCCGTCATATTGCCCTTTGCACTAAAGCTTATAAAAAAGAAGTTATGCATTCTAGAAGTTTAATAAGCGATCATCAGCTTTTTGTTCAACACACATACGAGAACGGTTATTTTTGCTTCGCCGAAGTCGGTTAAAAACCATTAGAATTCGCTTGAAATTATGGTAAAAATAAATTAATTTCTCAATAAGAAATAAAAAAACTGGGTACCTACTGCCATTTTATAAGGGGTCAAAGCATTAGCGTTCAAGATATTCCTGTGAAACTGATCTTCTGAGGCTTTAGTAAACATCACGTTCTGCTCTTAAAAGTTATGAATGAATATATTTTTGAAACTGTAGAGAATTATTTCAGTCGCTTCCTCTATTGTTTCCAAGCTTTTCACAATCTTCACATGTCCAGACACGTCAGTTTGAGCAGTAAGCGTACGCCAGCATTCTATAGCGGCTGACTCACATGACTTCTATTATTATGCTTCAATTATTGTAGTAATTATGCGAACGAGGCGGGTACATGCTTACGTCACCTGTTTTAAAAATATGTATCTTCATCATCTTCTACCGTACCTAGCTTGTTAATACGGAATACTTGCTCCGAAGTTTACTTTATAAGCTCTTCTAGCCTGACCTACCTCTTATCTAATGTTCACTCACTAAGATTGCATGTTGCATGTTTAAATAAAATACTTATTTTTTTCATGCGATGTTTCATTATGCAGGTATTATTACTTGTCACGCTTATTTCACGAGAAAGACTTTACAACCCAAGTCAAAAAAAAAGACTGACCCAAGGGCGTACCCCTTGGGTCAGTCTTTTTGATTTAGGAAACGATAAAGAATTGCTTTCTTCTGATAATGTTAATCAAGCTAGCTGTTGAAAGTTGACCAACAATAAATTGTGCAAAGATCTTTTAATCGTAACATACATTTTATGATTAAATTACTTTTTATTCGAAATTGAAACTTTTAAAAATCAAAATAAAAGATATAAATTTAGTTTTAAATATACCTAAATAATTACCTAAATATATCTCCAGTATTATCTATTTACTGCCTCGTTGGTCTAGTGGTCGCAAGCGCTACTGCTGATCATGAGGTCCCGGGTTCGATCCCCGGGTCGGGCAAAGTGTCATTGAGTTTTTCAATCTGGGATTTCTCAGTAACAGCCCGAAGTCTGGATTTGTGCCCGATGGATGGCAATAGGCTCGCCCCCTATTACATGGGACTTAAACACAATGGCGCAATGTGGTTGTACTACCAGGTACACCTCTGCCTAGCCCTTCGGGGATTACAGGCGTGACGATATGTATGTATGTATGTATTATCTATTTTAAAATCCTTAGAATTTACCTTATATTTGGCCTCTTATTGTACGAATGAGAAAGAGAAAGTACACGTATGTGAAAGAGTCTCTGAGGAGCTTAGCAGGTGACGCTCTGTTTCTGCCTACCCCTATAGGAAAAAGTGTGAGATATTAAAATAAATTTTAGAAGCTTGAGAAACTTTTTCGATCATAAACGTAAACTCCTCGAAACGACAACTCTATTTTGAATCTGCATAGCCAAAAGAAAATGATGTATAAATCACAAGCATGATTGTGAAATTTCAATCACGTCAGAGGTTTGGGGATGCGGCTTATCGCAAAGCATTCAACCCCTTCATACGCAAACCGATACCTACCTATGTATAGGAAAATACATATACATACTTCCGGGAAAACAGATTGCTATTTCACGTTACCTATATTAGACTGTCTGGTAATGTAGCTGTAGGCGTGTAGTAAGCATTCAATCCATTTTGAACCATTCAGAGTATGGAACGTGCTAGTATTGAATGGGAATGTTGGCTTAATTAATTTTATGAAGGCTTTTCATAGTATCAACGTTTGTTGCGAAGAAGTTCTCTTTGGTTAAAGGGAAATGGCCATATTGTTTTTCCATCAATGTAATAAGTCTTCTTAAGTCTTCTCAACGGCATGTGATGCCATGTCAGAGGCCTATGGGCGGCATTAAAACTCTGACACCAGGTTAGTTACTAACCACACGATAAGAAGAAGAATAAGTCTTAATTATATACTAATTTTGTTTCTTAAATATTGCTATTACCAAGTTGTAATGAGTACCTACACAGTTATTAAAAACCGATTTGACACTTAATTATTATTAACGCATTTTATTGTTTTCGTTCGATGGTCAGTAGGTAGGTACCTACTATAAAAGTAGGGATTGCAATTCTTAATAATAACCGGCCAAGTGCGAGTAGTAGGTACTCGCCCAAGAAGGGTTCCGAATGTATGATGTATTAAAAATAGTTCAGGAATCGAATCGAGCAGTTTTTCGCGAGCTTTCCCTGAAAAAAAAAGTTCCACCTAGTTCTAAAACGGTCGTTAATGATAAACAGTCGTTGTTTTTATCTGTGTTGTCAATTTTAATGTCTTTTATGTGAGCATCACTAGGCTAAAGTTTAGCAAATGGGCATTTCCATTTCCAAGCAAAATGGATGTGTTAAGAACCAATGCATGTCTGTTGTTTTAACCAATTGATTGCTCCGTTATCAAGCGTTTCCTATCAGCAAGATAAAGAGATAAGGATATATTCAAACAAAGGAAAAAAAGGTTGTTCAAATTTCTGAATGGCGTTATCTTCACAAAAATGTTGAATGAAGTAACTGAATCTGAAAAATGTAGGTAGGTAATGTACATAATAATATAACGCATAGGATTAATAAAATATGAGGTTTACGTAACTAGGAAAAGCTGTTGAGGCTTCCATAAAATATGCTGACGTATGGGTATGTGCTTGAAAATGCTTCTAGGTTTATAATGATAAGAGTTTTTGTCAATAAACGTTAGTAAAGTCATCATAGTAACCTCCACTTAAAATTCGTCTAATGGCGGAGTGCTTTCTTACAAAAAACCGTTTGTAATTTGATTAATATACGTTTATATTAAAACAAAACAATAAAATCGTTATTGAAGACATTCTTGCCCTCACAAATCAACCTATTTCTGTAAATAGGTTCATACAAACACTTTTACATATCATTTTTTAACTAGAAGGTAAGGTCGGTGTTTCACTGACTGCTCTGGGAAAAAACACCGAAGCAAACTCAGAGCTCACAGTCTCTTTTAAACGCCAGACATTATCTTGGTCAGATCATGTAAGAACCAGAACCAACCAGATTAGTGTCTGAAATGATCTTTTGAGGGAAGAACCACACAGATTTGAGGTTACCAGATCAGTCAGTACAAGCATTTGTCAGAAATTGTGAGCTCAATTCGGAACTTGAGGAGCTCCATGGGAACATTCCAACATACCCTTATGCCAATTTACTTGAGGTCAACAAAGCATATTAATATCTTCTTCTTCTTCTATACATCTCTATTTTCGGCCGTATTTATATATTACATACCTACTTATATCATCTTTCACACAATCCATCCATTTTTCTTTATTCTTTCTCTACTTATGTAGATCACATCCATACACGAAGTAAGAAAATCAAGTATATAAAAGTAAATAATAGTAAAAAAGTGGATAATAGTCCTTTAATAAACTTGACCCCTTATAGTAATGACACATAGAAGCCGCGTTTAGTACAAAACACGGGCGAAATCGTAGCGTGAGCTCTGTTCGACGAAACGTGACTTTTAGTACCTACTGACACGGCTCGCCGAGCAAGGAAGTCAATTTTGGTTGTTTTTGTTGTGTTGTTTGGTTGTTGTACTAGGTTAGTACGAGGTAGGTAGGTAGGTAGTTATGCATTATTATTCTAAGCTTGTGCCCCCTTAAATTCAAGGTAAAATAGCCTGATAGGACAAATGACACGGTGTTTGAATAAATCGTACAATATGGCAAAGAGAAACCTAGTTACCGTTTTCAGCTTGCATTGCTGAACAACTAGTTATTAAAAGCATGAATAATATTGATTACGACTGGTTATCAATGTATATATCAAGTTCTTGGCCAATGTTTACAACACATATCGCAGCTATCTATACGTCATATTACAATAAAAATAAGTACTTCAGTATTTATCTGTTTGTACTAAAATTAAAGTCTCTTTTGTAATGTCAAAATAACATCTTGTTACTTAATACAATACACAATATATGATTAGGTAGTTTGTTATACAAAAAATACTCTTAAAAGATTTTGTCTGCTTGTCTAAATCAATGTTTCAGCTAATCTCCGAAACCGCTGGACCAGTTTTGACGGGAATTTCACTGGTAGATGTTATGAGACGTTATATAGGCAACTTTGATTCTAGAACAATAATTTGAAAGCTTCGTAAAACAATACATTGCTAAATTCCGTGTACACGAAGTTGCGGGTTACAGTTAGTTATATACAAAGAAAGGGCAAACAACGCACTGCTATTAGAAAAGTATGTTTTGTTCAAACTCATAATGAATTTCAAACAAAGCATATCTATACTAATATTATAAAGAGGTAAAATTTGTAAGTTTGTAAGTTTGTAAGTTTGTATGTAGGGGGTAATCTCTGGAACTCATAATCCAATTCTAAAAATTTTTTAACTTGCTGAAAGCTACATTATTCCTGAGTGCTATAGGCTATAAATTGTTTCTATAACATGTATATTAACCGAGCTATCACAACTTTTGTCTAGCAAGTCGGAAAAAAATACCTCATAAAACAGAATCATTTGCGTGCGCTGCCTAAACAGTTGCTTAAAATTAAAAACAATGTATGGCTACCTGGTTCGTCTTAATTATTTCTACAAAAAAGTCCGCGATACCATATCTCTATCTTTTATATTTTATCTTTTATACTTCATTTATTGCATTAAAAAAAATTTTTTTCGGCATACTTACGTTTGGTTGATTATTTGAGCAACAAAATATTAATTCATTAGACAATAAATTATTTCAGTATCACAAGAACATCATACCGATAAGATTTGCCATTTACAGTATATCAAGTGGTCATACAGTTTCGGAGATAATATAAAATTACTAAAACGCAAAATGCCCCTAGCATAAGTTTCATTGTGCAGACGTTTTACCTATTTGCCCATAAATGGCGTTCTGTAATTACGTCATTTTTCTGAATCGCGGTGTTAAGACTCCGTTGTCGTAAGAGTTAGAATTCTAATATTACATGTCAGTTGCTTATTGGTTTCGGTTCGGTTGTTTCGTTCGTATGGTTGTTGTTGATAGATACCTCAGAATCGAAAATATTGTAATTTCGTTGTACGTGATAATTGTTTTCAAGTCTGTGCGTAGTTTGTTGAGAGCATGCTTATAAGGAAATCTCAACTGTCCCGGCAGACATCACAGACAAGAGCCGCTCGAGTACGCCGTACGGAAGAATCTGCCCCTGAAAATGAGCAGCGCCTCTCGAGAAATCTATACTTACAATAAAAAATCTGTAAAAGTAAAATTTCTGTACATTGAAAATATAAAAAAAATAGCGGGGGGTGTTACTAGACCGAAACCGAACCCAAAAATTTTTGTCTGTATGTCTGTCTGTCTGTCTGTATGTTCAGGTATCACGCAAAAACTACCGGTTCGATTACGCTGAAACTTGGTATACTTATTCTATAATATCCTGGGCATAACACTGGGTACTTTTTATTCTGAAAAAGTATATACAATAAAAAACAAACTTAATTTTGCGGTTCGATCCCTAACCCCAACTGCACCAACCGCAAATAATAAGTTTGTCGTAGGTTACATCACCCGCAGTGGAGTTCACCAAGGGGCGCTGCACACGGCTAAGATACTATAATGTTTTATCTTAAGATACAATATAGTTCGCCATAAAATTCAATGGACTATCACACACTACTAAGATAATCTTCTTCTTAGCGTGTCGATGGCAAACAAAGTCACTAAATTCTAAATTGAATGACTAACTAAGATAATAAATAATAATTATAATAAAACTGTACAGAAGTCAATTCTGAACATTGAATATATATATTCAAAATTAATATTGGAGGATGATTGGTGATCGATACTGATGCCAAAAATGCAATTAGTAAATGTTTTGTCTATCTGTCTGTCTCTATGTGCACGCATAGTTCAAAAACTATTATAGGGATTTTAACCAAACATGGTACAGTTGTAATCAATACGCCTTGGCAGGTTGATCTAAGTCTCAGTTGTTTTACACATATGGTCAGTTGTACGTCGCTCTTTCCCGGGTCAGTAGTTCCAGAAATCTTTATGCATACCTACATACCGGAAGGATCAACTTTGAAAGTAGTCTATCCGGAAGTATTATGCTAAAATTATTACGTTTCTAAATCAACGCACAGCCCAAACCTCTGGTATTAGAGACATGAAACTTGAAGGGGTGTTCTTAGTGAAGAGTAAGTATCTTCTAAAAACGATTTTTGGAAATTCAACCCTTAAAGGGAAAACATAGGGGACGGAAGTTCGAAATCCACGCGGGCGAAGCCGCGGGCAAAAGCTAGTTGATTATAAAGCACATAATGCATTGAGACATTCAACTATACATAGCTGTTGTGCGATCCTTATATTGATTGATTACTTGAAACCGTGTGTTTTTTTATAGTAACTGTTTTTCTTAAAAAACAAAACATATTATATAGTGATAAGAGCAATATTATTGTCTTTGCTTACGCACGTGGCTCCTCATATCTAATCTTTAGGTGTTTTTTTTTTTGTGCAAGCAAAGTATAAGGTAGGGTGGATAATATTGTACACTTTACTTAGCTTGCTGAACTGAGGTCAATAATGGTCTTAGGCTGATCAAAAGCCTACTAATTACCAGTAGAAATGTAGTCTATGGGAAATATTCCAAACACCGTTAAAATCACTACGTGAAAATGTAGACGAAGTGAAGGCGAGCTGCCAATCCATAAACTAAATACTAGGTATTGACAGTTCACTTCACTTAAGTTTTTACGTGTGACTTTTACTGAATCGACCGACAGTAAGTAGTTACCTACCTAATTGTAAAAGCATTTTGATTTTTATTTTGTTCTGTAAAAATTCTGACGTTTTCAGATGATGATTCTGTCTTCGTACAATCGGGGGGCACGGCAGTAAGCTATAATACTAATAAAATACTACTTAAAATCCAAAATTTCAAGTCTGTAGGTCATTTAGTTCCGAAGTTAAGCGAAAGCAAAGTTTCGCATTTATGACACTCGCTCACTTATGATCATCAAAATAGAACTAGTACTTTCCATAAACTCAAAGAGCTGAAATTTGGTACAGAGTTAGGGCTTAGGGGTTTAATGGCCACATAAACTATAAAAACTAGGATAATCAAAGATCTGGAGTACCTGGTGACCCTGATTAGGAATCACAAGAGCCCAACAAAATTATTAGAGATCGACATACCGCCTTTTCAGAAAATATTCAACTTGGTGGGCCGCTTCATTTGATGTCAAAAATCGAAGGTCTGAAGTATCTAATGAAGAACCTTTCATTACTTTTTAGAGATTAACAAGCAGCTGCTCCATCGCGACTTGGCTAGTTTTTTACAGAATGTTTTTGGTGGGATAATTAGATTTCCCTAAGGAGGAAGTTACCTAATGTTTCTATGAATAGTAAAATAGAGACCATTTTAATAAAACTAGCTGCCCCGGCAAACTTCGTTCCGCCTTTATTTTTCATAAAAAACGCTACGTCCTATTCTTAGACTTAGGTACTGAATATGTATACATATAAGCCATTTCCTATGAGTTTTACTACGAACACTGTGACACGAGAATTATATATGTATATTAGAAGATTTAGATAAAAAGATATTTGGAGCAAACGAAATAATTTGACACATTCGAACAATTCAACATCTAACTAAAAAGGTCAAGGTTCAGTCAGCGTCTTATAAGGGTATGATCAAGTCACGCACACTAGCAAGAGAGAATTAGTACGTGGGTTTACAAGTATACACAGGTACATACACATATACACAAAAAAATACCGCCCAAGTTCAAATCGGACTCGTGCTCCGAGTGTTCCGTACAAACTTGAAAAGAAAGTTGTTTAATTGTTGTTGATGTTGTCTTTCCGAGTTTTTTCACAAAAAGTAGTACCTATTCAAACCCTATAATTAGAGATTTAGATCACCCATTACTTGCGTACCCATTTTTCTCATATACCAAATTAAAAGGTTTATTTTTTTTTCTCATAATATTGATCTTTACTTGTGCTCTACTCTGCTTTTTCCCAAATTATATAATTCTACGTATAGGGAAGTATCATAAGTTTTGAATCACTTGTGACACTTGTGAATGTCAAAATATGGAATAAACGACCGTATATTTTGGTTGCTTTAATTAAGAAGTTAGAACTATTCACAGCTCCAAGGAATTAAAGACTTGATTACTATACTTACTTACATAAATATTTATATAATAATATCAAGTAACAATAATTGTTACTTGAAATCTCCTCGCTTCCCGAGAAAATTGTGTTTTGACAGACGTATAGAGAAATACACAATCAAGTGATTCTTTAGTGGTTCTTTTATTCATTTGAGAAATGGAACCCTAAAAAATTTTAAGGGTTGAAACAAAAAAGACGTGCTTACGTAAGTAAGTACCTAAATTTTATTTACTGTGTTTATGTATTGTGAAAGGGAATCAGTTAAACCTTTTTTTCATTAACAAACGATAAAGGTAAATAAAGGTTTTAGGGAAGCCGTTTATACACAAACAAAGTTTTTAAATAAGAAACCCTACATATGTCGATGACGACAATGGCGAAAATGAGGCTTTGTTTTTTCTTTTATAAATTACAAAGGTTAATTTTCTATAAGTAACAATACCTTTCTTCTTTGAAGTTATTTAACTTTTCAATGTTTTTATGAAAAAGGACTTGTTCAATTTGCAGCTTATGTTTTAGGGTTCTTTCTGAAATTAATATCAGAGACCCTTGACAATTTACGATTCTAAGACAAGTGACGGAATTTTGTGTAGGTATATCTGGATTGCATTAATCTAGAGTTACGGTTTTTGTAAACCATATAATAATAATGATTCTAGTCTTGTTGGTCTTGTGGTTGTAAGCGCTTCTGCTGATCATGAGGTCATTCATGGGTTTAAATCCTGGGTAGGGCAAAATGGTATTGGGATTTTGAATTATTTTTTATTTCTACAAAAGACCGAAGTATGGAAGAAGGCATCAAATAAGCGTAAAACTATTGATGTAGTAAATCTGCCTAATCCTTCGGGGTATATCTATTCGCTTCACTTGTATAGAACCTAACCTACGTAATTTGATAGTGCGGTCTAATTAAGTCTTTAAATCTATAATAACTTATTTACAATTTAAATGATTGGAAACTTAACAAAGTTGCCTTCTTTGACGTACACATTATCTTTGTTAATTTGTGGCATTGGTCATCCATTAATATATACACATTTCTACACTTTAAAGCATGTGGGTTATTCAGTATAATATATATAAAAACACCTAGTTAGTTTGAAAATGTGTCCTAGTTTTCCAGTGTACTCGATAGATGGCGTTGTACAAGTGACATTTTCAGAACTACGGTGTTAAGGTTTTCCGAAGAAGAGCAACCACATTCATGCGTCATTCATTTCGGAGTATAATTTAGTTTGTAGATATAGCAAGTTTCTAGTTACTTGTGTCTGCAGTCACAGTCATGTACCTACTATTAATGATCGTAGCAGTCATCTATATAAATATATAAATGAATCCCTATTTTCCTTGGGCTTATTAAAAATATATTTTTTTTTATTAAAATTAATTTATTAATTAATTTTCTTTCTTTAGGTGGTCTTCCACCTTTGGATTTTTTCACATCATGCGTGAACAACAGGCTGGACCAATTTCACTAATTCTTTTTTAGAATATTCCTTGAAGTACAGACGCCAGCACATCAAGTTACCCCAATGTGTCAAATTTTCCCAATGGAATATGAACCTTATTCTGTTTGATATAAAGTTGAAAAACGATCAAAGAAATTTGACACATTGGGGTAACTGGATGGACTGGCGTCTGTACAAGGATGGTTCTTACGAAAAATTAAAAAATAAAACAGAAATATTTTTAAAAAATCCTGAAAAAGTCTAAAAACAACACTTTTCTTTAATCCAATACAATCGATTCGCAATAATAGGTACTTAAAACTTTATTTGAACTTTAATACCATCCATAAAGTTCATGTGTTACCGGGAAGGCAAAACAACTGAGTGACGTTAGTCAATTCTATACATATATATAAAATCAAGAACGGCTGGGCCAATTTAGCTGATTTTGGTTTCTAAATGTTCGTCGAAGTCCAGGAAGGTTTAAATTGAGTAAGTATAAAAAAAATGCTTTGAGTATAGTAAAAACAACAAGTCAACAATTTTGCTTTTCCTTAGAAACTATTCCTACCTGTCAAACATTTGATTTTTGTCCCGTCGCGTCAGTACGGTATACTCCTCTCAAATTAAAGACCGTATTTAAATAAGGATTATGTCAAATATTGGCATTATTGCATGATTATTGCGTATTTATAATTTAAAAAATACGTGAAGTTAAAAAGATAAATAATGTCACCATAACAACAGATAAACATAATTATTTTTGGTTGTCAATTTATGCGTACGTTCTGAAATTTATTTTGCTACTTAACTTATTTTTCATGTGACTTAAAAAGTATTATGTTTTAAAAATCTATTTTACGTAATTAATAATGACGTCAGAGAGGAACTTCAATAATTCTTTGCAGAAAGATAATTATTATACTGCTTGGACTTTAAAGTAGACCGGGAAAACTTAATAAATTGTATGTAACATAGAGGCACGTAGTGCAGTAGTTCAATTTAAAATTATGAATTTAGTATTTTTTTAATCAATGCATTTCAGTAAGGTAGTTAGGTTAGGTAGTTAGGTTAGCTATAGGATAGGTATGGTAAGTTAGGTTAGGTTATATATACATGTTGTCATTTTAATTCTATCGAACACAAAATGTTTAATTAGGATCACATTAGAGACTCGCTAAATAAAAAATAGTAGTAGTAGTTATTATTGGTTTGGATCTATTTATTGTTATCTTATTAAACGTATATAAGTACATATATCTAATACTTAAAAGTATCGTGTCACAGTGTTTGTAACAAAACTCCTCCTAAACGGCTTGACGGACTCTTATCAAAATTTGTGTGTACATTCAGTGGGTCTGAGAAAAGGATGTAAACTAATACAAACTAAGTAAGACTAATAAATTAATTCTTCGGTGGAGTGAAGTTTGGTGGGGCAGCTAGTAGCTTATAAATAATAGTAAGTACCCATAATTTGACGCTTGTTACTAAATAATAACAGCCGCACGGGTCTTTCAAAGGTTAAGCTACGCTTGACGAGGTAGATCCGTGGATGGTTGTCCATTCATCACATACCAAGACTTCTCCGTGCTTCGGAACGCACGTAAAGCCCAGCGCGGTTGGTCCCGACTGTCATTTGTACATCTATGACAGTCGTTACAAATACCTAGTCAGAAACCCGAAAATCTGACAACTACTTTAACTTAAAGCTAACTTGCCAGCTTGCTTTAGCTTTAAGTCCGCCTTTGTACATTTGTGTGCTTGAAGTATTAAATTAATAAATAAATAAACTAAAGAGGTATCGTGCAGTATTTGGGTTGTGGATGTCAGGCAGTCGCTCCATGTAAAACACTGGTACTCAGTTGCATTCGGTTAAACTAGAAGTCGACCCCAATATAGTTGGGAAAAGGCTGGGCAGATGATGACCTATAATTTGACGCAAGTGTGCAAAGTTTCTCATTGCATTTACTGGGGCTCGAGACTGCTATTGCAATCGTGTCTCAATGACCGGTCAATAATCGATTTTTGACGTATAACGTCAAACTTATGACACATTTCCCATACAAAAACTGTCAAAGTTGTCAAATTTTCGGTCAATGACCGGTCATTGAGACACGATTGCAATAGCAGACTCGACCCCCTGGATTGTAGCTCCAAACTGAAGGTGTAATGATTCCGAGAGAGCAATGTTTAATTCCTGAAAATTAGAATAGATTAGAATACTTACTCTTTATTGTACACCATAAAAAAAAAACCTCTTCAAAATTCAAAACCCCACCCCACCCCTCTCCTTTAAACAATCCATTTAAAGGACTTAAATATCGCCGTTGTAACGTAGTACGTGCGGTTCAAGGGACTAATACCGACTAGCTGGCGTCGGACGCATCTCGTATTGAAACACTTTGATAACTGTCGGCTATTTCCGAACCTAGAGAGAGAGAAAGAGAGAAAGAGTAGTTTGTTGTTTTAATAAGACTATTATTCACAGAAAAAGTGTCTACAATAGGCAGGGGTAAGCAGAAACTGCAGAGTGCCATCTGCTGCGATTCTTTCATACCTACTTTGTTTACATTCCTACTTTTAGTCATATACGCACGCGGGTAGCGAGTACTACGCACCTGACCTTTCTGAAGAACCTCACCAATAGTGTCTGTGTTTGTCCTTCTAGGTCGTCCCCTCCCATCGTTTCCTACCTACATCTGCCTTATATATTTTTAGTACCTTTCATTAATTTTTTCAATGTGGTCAAATCATCTAACCATACACTTTTAGATTTTTGCTACAACTTACGTCTTAATGTTCCTTTAATTAGAGTTTGGTTAATTTTATAGCCAACACATCATGAAGGCCTATCTCACTTCTGATTGACAAATTAAATTACGCTGTTGTACTTATATGCATCGCAACGAATGGATTAAGTCCTTGAATCCGGGAGCTCATAGGCCGGGCCGTGTCACTTGAGTTAAGCTGTGGGCAGCTGGGCACGGCTTAGAGTCAGGACCCTTAGAGCACGAGATCTCGTGTCACAGTGTTTGTCGCAAAACTCCCCCGAAATGGTTTGACCGATTGTTATGAAATTTGTGTAGCTAAATATTCAAAATGAAATAGAAACTAATGAATTGATTCTAAGGCGCAACGAAATTCGCCTGGTCTTATGTTTATGTAACGTGAGCGTGTCACGTGTCTGCTGAGCAAAGACTTTGAGAAACAATGTTCCTATTCAAAAATGTCAAACTTATTGTGTTCTGCTTAGCATCGGAATTCTCAAGGCATACTTTTTCTTTTCATATACGTAATACACATTGACGTACGTAAGTAAAAGCTTCCTTTGTGAAAAATCCTTTAAACCCTCGTTAGGGTTCCAAGCCCTTGGCGGGTGTTGATTTATCCCGAATCGTATAGAGAGTAGGTTTTGTATTTTTAAAAAGAAGCACGTAGTACTCTTTGGTTCACATCAATCAATAACAGACTCATCAAAGAAAATAATGGTCTTTATTTAATCAGGGTCATTTTGCGCCCTGACCAATGGACGAACGTGGTTAAACTACCTTAATATAGGTACAATGTAACAATGGTGGAATCATCTGAACACCATGAGTTCTGTAGGCACATCATTTTGTTGGTAAGTTAGTACTTACCCACATATAATGTGCTTTCCACTTTAAATTATATATGAAAAACTAATTAGCGGACTTGGTTTATATCTAAGTTACAAGTTTTAGAACCAGCAAACAGCAAACTCTTGGTAAAGTGGATTTTTTGTAGAACTGGTTGAAACGATAAAATTCTGTAGACGGTTTCCTACATAACTACGTACATATACGAAGGCACCTACAGTAACGATATACCGTATATACATAAATATGTAGGTACATGGTAGCTGCTTGCTAAGGAGGTAGGTATATAGCTCTTATACTTATGAAGGCACAGTATGTCCATTGCTCCATTTGTATAATGGAGTTCAACCAAAATTCTATGTAATACGTCCATGCACGTCGAAACGAAGCCAACAGCGGCCATTGTGCTAGAGTCATTAGGTTTCCTCAAGCAAATGAGAACGCGCACTCATCAATACAGTGTTGCTATCCTAACGAATTAAAAGGTGTTGTATTTGAATACTATTACATAAAATATTGCAACATTTTAAACTGCCGATGCCGGGGAGTTATGCAATGTTTTCCCTTGTAGTTATATTGTAATCAATTTTATGCTGAATTGCTAATTCAATAGATACGTTAGCGCCATCTGTCGGGAAGTGGTTGAACTTTTAGTTTGAGAGCCCGACTGGTTGCTCACATTCTCACACAGAGTTTGATGACTTGGTGCGATGTCTTGGTGTAGTACCGCTTATTGCCACTGTATGGCATAGCTGAGGCTTGCTGCAGACGCTCAAGTTTTGAAATATTGTTATTTATAGAGAAAGTTGATTTTAGGCAATCATAGGGAATCCTGAAACATCTCATTACTTTATAGATAACAATTTGCTACATAGTATGCTATGTAGCAAATTGTATAATCAGTACAGATTTAAAAATTCCCTTCAATTTCATTCAAGGTCTAAAATATTCCCTCTTCAAGTTTTGAATGGGATAAGTAAGTATTGTTATTTATTTGCAGTTCCAAGGTTTACATGGTATCTTTGAAGAGTTCTCGTTTAATTTAAGTAGTTTCAAATTAAACATTATTTACAATAGTTTACTTTTTAAACGAAATTACCAAAGAGAAACACTGTCTATCGTAGTTACAAGTAGGTATACTTTATTCACAATAGTTTACAAACTAGAGCAATACTTCAGGAAACCTTAAATGAGATTACATTCATTATAATCTATGCACTACACATTAAATCCAGTCATGAAAAAAATAATGCCAATTACATTCACATTTCACTTGGCTTAATTTTTAGTTGGATTGTAGACAATAATTCTCGACTAATCATTCCTAAACCTTGACGGAATATAAGCCTCATCTATCTTACGCGTGGTTTGTGAGCTATTCTACCGAAGTTTATTAATTAGGTACTAGCGATCATCGAACTCGGCTCCACTCGCCTGCAAATATTTTATAAATTGCAATTTTCAAACAAGAATCCAACTGTTTGCAGCTGTTCCGATGGAATTTTATTTCTTTAAGACATACCCTGTCCTGACTATTGCAATACCAAAACACAACGGTATTGACCCAGCTGTTTTCATGTCACGATCTTTCATACATGTTGCTTTAAGTTGTAATTTATATAGAAGACTTGTTTAAAATTTCAGAAATTTCGATTTTGATTCTGGAAAGAAAATAACTTAGAACTCTTACACAGAAGCGGCATGTTGCCCACTTTAGAGTTTAGTGCTGCCATCGACACGACTCGGCAGCAGCCCAACTGACTTCGTAAGATAAGAGAGCTGACGACAGCAGATCTTCAGTCAGAATACTGCAGTCAGTTGGAATGTCAACGGCTGTTGTGTACGAGTTCTTAGTTAAATAATGATTAGTTTATTTAAAACTTTTAAAAACCGGCCATCTGTCCGTGCTTTTCTAGTAAGGGTGTGATTATATAGACTCTTCTTCGTTTTGTGTATCTTAATACGTATAAACTTAATACTCATTCAAGATTAGCTAATGTTAAAAACTTTCACAAGGTTTTTCCTGTGATTTTTAATTGCGTTCAATTATATTAAATGTCTTAATACGTTTAAGGAAGGATTACAATATTAATAGTAAACATTGATAGATAGGAATATTACAACAATATTGAAGAATGTTTTTTTACAGTAAAAGAGCCATTATTTGTTAATTATTATTGGTACCTATTCTCATATTTAAACACCCAGACGCCTAATCTTCGGACCAGACATGTAATATGTTGGTACATGCTAAAGTTGTATGGTCATAATAAATAATATAAAATTTCACACATTTTAATTCCACACATAGGTACCATAAAATAGTAATACACTACACTACAAATGTTTTTGACTCTTTCCCAATTATAAATACTCGTTTGTTATAGTAAAAATAACTACATTTTTCTAAAGTGTTACGAAGAAGTTTAGAAAACATCAATATTCATAAACTTACGTAACGACTCGTCGTATATCGATACTGAACATGTCGATTTTAATACCTACGTAATTAGTAAATAATATAATATCTTCCTAAGTATATAATACAAATCTACTTCATTTTTGGCACATTTTTCACATTGTTCTCTGGATTACTCACAGAGAAAGTTTCTAGAAACTACATTTTATATCTATTTTAAAAGTAATTTTATATGTATCATAACTATGAAATAATTACACTTATCTATAAAATATCAATTTCATTCCAAAACATATTCAAACGTTTAAATAACTATTTAAAGAGAAATTAATGTGAAAGTATATATCCGGGAATAGTTTTTAGGTCTAAAACAGTAATACGATTAGTATTGGTTTAATGACAAAAATATGACTGTATCTACAAATTTCTAATATCTTAAATTAAACCTACATAAATAAATTCTAACTTTCTATGAAATACAACTGAAAATTATTCATTTGATCTAATATTAATTGTTATAAACAGCTGAACAATGAAATGAATATATATAGTTATGTAATAAGTGCTTATTTATAAAAAAAACTGCCAAATGATGGGATTGGAATGCAGCTTACAGCTCTTAGCATGAGATGGTATCTAGTGTTATCTGACATTAATTTTAGATAATATTCGCTTTTGTCAAAAGCATTACGATTATTTGCTTTTTGTTTAAAATGTTAATACGAGTACTATGTATGCATGTTCTTCCTTTCTGTAACAATATGTACAACAACTCTTTTTACGGCTTTTATGCAAGATTGGGAATAGAAATTTTATTTTTAAATTATATTGAGCTTTATACTATTTCATGTATTACTTAAGTTAAGATTCAACATCTAATACCGCAAATCAACTTGAACCAATTCGAAATTTACGATTAATGAGATGATACAAATTAAGTACATAGTTAAATTCCGACTTCGCAATAAGATATAAATGGACTGCCAACGAAAACGAGAGAGTAATAACTCTAAAAACATTTCAACGTACTTATGGATGATATCTTCTTTTCGCACATGTAGTGTTAATTACAAACACGTCTAGCCACTTCCCGTACATAAATAAATAATTACGAATTTGCATCTTTGAACCCCTCTGACTTTTTTTGGGGTTTACAATAAAACGTGAAACGTTGTTTTTCACATAGGAAAAGATGATAACTTAAAACATTATAACTATGAACTATGAATAACTCATCTTTTTTATTGATGCTAATTTAAATGAATAGAGTTTCTCGATCATTTTGGGCAATAGTTTCCTATTTTGTAGGACTTAGAATCACATTAAATTTTAATATGTACCTAAGCATAATATGGTATGGCGTACTCACTTGTAAGCGACATAGTGTCTATGAGATTCTTTAACATGTGTTAAATCGCGTTCAATTTTATACCCGCGAACTCCGCAAAGCATTGCTTGCATACGACGAGAAAATCGCTTCATATAAATATCAAATTACGAATTAATAATACTGTTGTTCGGTAAATGTCAAATTATTTACACAACTTATGAACTAATTTGAGATCTATTCATTATCTTTATAATTTCATAATTTATCAAGAGTATTTTAATCTTAGCTTAAATAATTAGTCGTAGATAAAACGTAGCGCGCAGTCCACACGATACAGTGCCTTTTGGACATATCTTAAGATTTTCTGATGTCCCAAGCTGCGAATGTACACGTCTCACATCTGTCTATATCGTATGGACTGTCTTTAATTCTAGCTACCCTAGTCGTTTAGGGTTCTAGGTTCTAATTTAACGATTGGATCTCAAGATGGCGGCTCAGGGGGTGGAGGAGGGCCAGGAAGAGGACCTGCAAGCAGTTTAGCGGCGGCAGGGAACCCGGTCAAGTCGAAGCCTGGAGGTGGAACGATACCCGCTGCAGTAGCTGTACTCTGAAGGTATGCTACTAATCTGGAAACAATGAAAATATTTGGGTAAGTGTTTTATGTCTGTCATAATTGTGTTGCAAGATATACATTCATACATTTATACATAAATTCACGCCTTTTCCCGTGCGGTTAGGCAGAAATTACAGAGCGCCATCTGCGACGATTCTTACATACCTACTTCTTTTGCTTCGTTTACATTAATACATGTTGTCATACACACACGCCGGTTGCGAGTACTACGCACCTTAACTTTCTGAAGAACCTCACCAATAAGGCTATGTATGTCTCCTAGGGCGCTACCTCCCGGCGTTTCCACTTACGTTTATACCTTTACCTTCGGTAATTGCCTTTCATTCCGACGTAGTTATAAAAATAGAGAAGAGTATGCTTATATGTTTTGGCCACGTTTCAAAATATAGGTGTTATAATTTAACTTCACAAAGTGTTTTTTGTATTAATTGTCTGTTTTGAAGTTCAAGCGGAGGAAAAAACTATCTTTAGTCACTAAACCAGTAGGCAATAAGTAAAATATTTTGGGACTCGCATTATCGGAGGTGTTGGCAAACATTTGATAACTGAATAGAATAGAAAAGGCTTTTATTTGTAATACATAGGTGGTTCAAGGATCTTCAGTACAATAAGAGTGCTCTATGCTCAGTCATACAAAGGCTTACAAAACAATTGAAGTTAAAAAAGTACATACAGTCAAATTTAATCATGTGCTAAGAAAATCATTAGGTAATCATAATTGAAATTTACAAAACATCCAAATACAAAACTAAAACAGTCACTAAGCTAAAACTGTTAAAAGCATTAAAAATCAAATACCCACTAATAAAAAAAAAATTGTAAAAAATAAATTAATAAAAAATATAATAGTCAAGATCAATGGATGGATGGATAGATGGATGGATGGATCAGTCACTGTCACGTGGTACGTACCTTCTGAGTTCCTCCAACGCGCTGGCCTGCATCAGGATGTAGTTCTTGGCGAGCAACAACGTCGCAATTTTGGACAGCTTGCGAACAGAAGGGGAGTGAGCGTAAGGTATCACTCCGCGCAACTCATCTAATGCATCATTCTGGAATAACACCGGCACAAGTTATGTAACGGCTGAGTAGCTATAATGTACAAATTATCATTTTCCAAGAAATTCTGCGGCACAACTACTGTTTGCCTCGAAATAGACATCTATATTTGAGTAGCAGTAACGCTTTAGATATGCCACAGATTGTATATGTAATGTTAAGGGCAAATCAAACCATTCGTAGGTTTACTTAACTGAGTTTTAAATGTTCAAATTCGGGGCTGTAGGTCTTTTAAACATTTTTTTCATAAGTGTAACTAAATAAAAAGTAATATAATTTATGTTATCTTACAAGATCGTGCATGCGGCGTCGTTCTCTTGCATTTATGTTCAGTCGTACGTTCTTGCCTTGACGCATCTTCTGTTTTGATTTGGAGTCATTGATGGGTCTGTAATTTATAAATTATCGGTTCATTTTAGAATCTAAATTAGTCCTAAATATTATTTAATTGCTTCATATTGCAGTCAAAATAATGTTTACTTTGAGTTGAAGAGCCAACTGCCGGTTGCAAACTTCAAATCGGTGATTTACGAAATTTCAAAATTTTATTCGCTAGCAGCGTGACAACTGGGAAGCATGTATTGTACCATATGATGCAACAACACTGTTGACGAGGTCATTAAAAACGTTCAATATAACAAAAATAATAGCAAGAAGGTTTTCCGTCACCTTTCAGTTATTTTTAGATACTCGTAGTTGAACAATAAATACTAACAGAAGTGTTAAAATTAGAACACTATTCTCGTTATTGTCTGATTGACGGTAAAAGCTTTAAATTATCTCGCGTTTATTTATGAAGGAATCTATTTCAAGAAAGTATTGTAAACCCGTGAGTCGTATAGCTTTTAGTCGAGCTATGAACGATTGCTGACAGGCAATCGAACGGGGAAGTACAGTTGCGTACAGTCGTAGTTCAGAACGCAGAGGCCCCTTAGTTAGGATTCGATAAGGGTTGGCGGTGAGGCAGAGCGGAACAAGTGGCAAATACTCTTTGTGCGCGATGAATGGGCTTGCATGTCGGACGCTAACGACGCTAACGAAGGGAGAGAGGGGCGACACGGGAACCTCAGGAGCTTTGCTCATGGAATACTAATGCGAATTGTGTAGTTGATACCCTGCGGTACTCAGAATGTTTAGACGTGCCAATATTAACTACACTTGGGAGCAAATAAATCGAGCAACCCGCTGTTTCCACGCTTTATGGTAACCTATTATTGTAATAATAATAAAACTCATCAATTTATTCAATAAAATAAACTTTTTGGCTATATGAGGTTTAAATTGATACGTTCCGTTGTACTAAAAATATTGACCATTATAACAACGTGTAAAAAGAAAGTGGCTTGATTTATTAGGTCTTATTCTAATTGAAATATTATTAACCTGCCAGCTACAATAGAAGTCGTAATATACATTGAAATGCTATTTTAGTATTGATATCATATAAATTACGCGTGATTGTGGGATCTGGATAGCATTTAGACCCGTTTCCTTTGATATATCACCATATATTAACATTCAATAGTCTTAGAACCAGTATTAGCTAAATATAAGCATTCTATTTCGGTTTTATGATACATAAAGTTCGTATTAGATAAGTACGTTTATGTCTATTAATGCATTTGCAATATCTACAGTGTCAGAAGATCAAAATATCTGCATACCGTCGAAATGTGTACCTTATTGGTATCTGTTCCTTTGCGATAGAATTTACGAGTTAATCGCCCATTCATTTTCGATTTGTTTAAACACTGCTAAACACAATAGCTTTGAAATGTTCTCAAATGCTGAAACACATTTTAATGTGATTAGTAACATTCTGTTTACTTTGGATCTTTAATGTCAGATCTAACATTTTATCATTGTTACAATTCTATTATAAAACTGCCTCTCTCTTAATCTGTCCGTCGAGCAGTGGACTAAGCTTCGATAATTTCAAATGAGTTTCCTAGTATATCATCATCATTTGATTATCCTCTTGCCCTAATCATAATTTATTTAGGGTCAGCGCAACATGTATTATTCTTCATCTCTATTTGCCGTCATTTCAGCAATAGCCTCCTTTCTACCCATATACCAGCTTGATGGAATTGCGCAATTTAATTCCGCCAAGTCCTTTAGTCATTGGAGCACTAGACATACGGCGCTGCACTATCGGTACATAGTGGACATCCCTGCACTCAAAAGTACAAAACCACATTTAGGAACACATTAGTTGTGAGTACAGCTGGTGTTCAGTGGAACCTGCCAGAGTCGGTGTTCCTTGATAGCTACAACCTAAAGACCTTAAGTCAAGAGTGAATATGTTGCTTCTAGAAAAGCGTGCTTCATCGTCGATCACATCATCGCTCGCCATCAGGTGAGATAGTGGTCAAACGTTAATAATAAAAAAAGATTTCAGTGAGGTGATATCAAATGTCAGCAGCCACGAGTATTGCAAATAGGGTGCTTAACAAGAAAGCCGCGTCTAAATCTACCCTTTATAGGGTCTATAATAAACATTATCGCGGTCAACAGGAGCAAAATACTTGTCGCAAGGGAGGGAGATTGAACAATAGATCACTATTGTGCACCGCGGCACACTATTGTGCACAGATGCTGCCCTAGAAGTGCCGGTGTTGTGCTGATTATTATTGTGAACATGTGTGCTTTTGTGACATATAGATTATACGATATGAATTACTTAGAGATTAAATTGCATTTATGCCATATGTGCTATTTTGTTTTATTAGTTGCAAAAAGAACCTACAAAAATAGGATAAGGGATTCAGAATGAATGATGGTGATGATGATATAATGTCAAATTGTGAAACGTGGGTCCAACTCAAAAGCAGGAACATCTTAGAAAAAGTTCGATGTTGTTTCAAATTAGCTACTCGACTGAAACACAAAACTCATTTCATTAGTTATACTAATTCTTTGTGTGTCTCAAACTGCACCAAAAATTCAAAACTTATCCTGCCTAGTTTTACTTTACATTGAGCTAGCAAACTTTATTCAATATTTTTTTTATACCATGCCACTAAGATATCCATAGATTAAGTTGGGTTACTGAACGGCCGTAATGAGAAAATATTGTCATATTATGTCAAGGTTTTTGTTTCATTATTTGTGTGTTACGTACGTTTAGGATACCTAATAATAATTAACGTAACGATACTAATATCGTTACGTAAAGTTCTAAAACTATATGTGAAATGTTGTAGTTAAATTCATGTATCGCAAGTTTTTTTTGTTAGCCGCCTACTAACAAGGCGCATGCGCGAAAAACCATCTGCTTTTGCTTACAAACAGAAATTCGGGCCGATTAAAAAGCCGGATAGCAGCAACAACCCTGTCATTAGTATGAATCCAACTCAAAGAAGCGATGGACATTAACAAAGTGCAACGAACTGTTAACATTGTGTTAGAATTTAGGCGAAAAAAAAACTGACCTTTGTCCGTAGCTGGTTCCGGGTTCTGGCTGGTTCTCGTCTGCCGGGTAGCAGTGCTGCGGAGGCGGCGGAGGCTGGCCACCTTGCATGTAGAAGCCGCCCAGCCCCACGGCCCCCAGCGGCGTCCTGCGACCCGGGACCGACTGTGGTGGAGAAAGCGACTCGCCCAGAGGCACGCCATCCCAAGACCTCCGCCCCTCCATTGTTAAAAAAATAAAAATTAACACATAACACTAATTAAAAACACTATTTTTAAATATTTTTTAGCGGGACGGTGTCAGGGACGTTTGAAGTTGGAGCCGCTTTGACAGACAATGTGTCGTGTAGTGGCGGAGTGGAGTGTGGTCCACGATCGATCGCGGCACGCAGCTGGGGTGCGCACCCCTCTCATCTCGCCGGAGCGAGCATTGTTCTGAGATGCGATCGTGATTTATTTGGGCGGCGCGTGTGCGACCGGCCGGCGACGTAAAATTCGATTATTAATGCATGTCAGCTGATAATTAGGTTGAAACTATTAATAATACACACTATGATGCATTAAAGTTCAGTGCCAAGCTGCATACCTACTTTAAATACACTACATTTATTTTTAACAAAAATAAGGCTATGTTTTAAAATATTTATGTTCCAAAAGTATTTTCAGATTTGTATAGCCTATTTGTCTAGCGATGCAAGAAGTCAATATGCAAATAGATGGAAGATAAATGTGTTCTTAGAACACAAACAATAAACGATCGAAAAAGAAATGGATCAATCTAAACAAAAAACTAGGCAAGTTTTATAGTATCCAATTATCCGTAATTGTTTATTTACTCCAGCTCGCCGTACATTACACATGCATAAATTATATTCAGGTAGTGCACCAAATCGAACGGTAGCCTTAAACGGAACAGGGTTCAATGACTGCTGATCGTTAATACCGGGACGGTGTTCTAAAGTCGCGTCCACAATACCGATATCTAGATTTGTTCCCCATCGCCAATAATAAATCATAGTTGTAGAAATTGTTCATCTTTTGGCACCAACACTAAAAAGAGTGTGCTCAATACTACGTGATGACACTAATCGATGTAAGCATAATTTCTATTTGTTCGTCTACCAGCAATAACTCAACACTGTTTATAAGTAATTTGGCAAAGAGTTTAAAAATAAAGAAGAGATTGTAGTACTTTAAAATTACTGGTATTAAAGGTATTTTATACTAGGACTTTGCTCGCGAATTTGTCTGCGTGCATTTCGTAGTTTAAAAAATAAAATATAGCCTACTAGCAGACGTCACGCAGTTTCACCCGCGTAGTTTCCGTTCCCGTGAGAATACGGGGATAAAAAGTAGCCTATGTCCACCGGGAATAGTGTAGCTTTCCACCAGTACAATAATTTTTAAAATTGGATCATTAGTTCCGAAGATTACCCCCTACATACAAACTTACAAATTTTACCTCTTTATAATATTAGTATAGATGACACTAACAAATAATGTGGCTTCCTATTGGTCAAAGAATTTTCAAATACTGTTCTGGAGGTCCAGAGATTACCTATTATAACGTCACAAACTCACAAACTTTACCTGTCGTAAGTATAGGTGTCAACCAAAGCAATATTAGGTACTGTTATTTTTTTCCAATTTCAAGAACTATAAGATTATTCAACAGTGTTGTGTGTTTTGTTTTGACTGGCCTGTTGGTCTAGCAGTTAGTGACTTTGACTGCTATGCCGTGGCCGGAGGTGGTGGGTTCGATTCCTTCCTAGAACAAATGTTTGTGTGTTGTGCACGATAATTTGTTCTGTGTCTGGGTGTAATTTACTAATCTATAATATGTATGTATTTAGAAATATATAAGTATGATTATTTATTTATTTAATACTTCAAGCACACAAATTTACATAGGCGGACTTAATGCAGTTTATCAGCTGTTTAGTACCCATAACAAGCTCTCAAGCTTAGCTACTAAGGCTAGGCTAGCTTAGGGACTAAATGGCGTTTAAATGTGAAATGTGTGAAATATTTATTATTTTTATTTTATTTATAATAACCCTCCTAACCAAGTTTTGGTAATGGCGACTAACTAGAGGGGAGAATCAGCTAGAGAACGTGGCAGATAGATGCTCATATTGGTCACCATGTCTCCCTTCTCCCAATCACCACCACTCACTACAACGCGTACCTTAGAAGCGGGTTTTAACTAAAGCAAAATCGACAAAGTGAATTTGGAAACATTTCCACATTCACTTTGTCGATTACCCTTAAGTTTTCGTACTGATAACACCAGCCAACAATATCACAGTTATCTCATATATCGTCGGTGTGTATTTTATTATCTTAAAGTAACATCTATTGTTTATTCTCGATTCTCGTTGTGTCCACTGCTTTATTCTCTGCAAAGGCAAATAGGTTAACTAAATACGACCAAACGATAAAAACATTCGCATCCATCACTTTGTAGTGGATTTATAATCCATTTAGATTATATTATATATTATGTGAGGTAACGGTATTTCCTTGTCGGCTTGTCTAAAGAGGAAGTATAAATTAAGAGATCATAATAGATAATTTTCTATGAGTTATGAAGACCGACCACTATTATGTTTGTAATAATTTTCTGCGCAACCAAATACAAAAGTGTTTGTTTTTATAACTAGTAGATATTAGGCCGGAATACCTCATTATTCATAGATATATTTCAGTCATAAAACTGTTTCAAAGTATAGTATAATAGCCAAGAGTTTCTTTTGAGTCATAATGGTATCCGAGAATTGTTATTCTGCTTACCCACATTCGTAGTTTACAAGAAATTCCACTTTATTTTATTAACACCTAATGGTTTATTTTGTGTATCAATCAATGCTCTCATTAATTCACTGTGGCTTTGATTTGTGTTACTAAGAGTTATTTTAAATTGTAATTATAGGTCACTTGAAGTAGCTCTATGACCTTGATAGTGTTTTGATTTGTAAATTCGGTTTTTGAGAACGCTCTAAAAATTTGCGTGCCATTTCATTTAAAGTGCCCACGTATATACTGCTGCGTAGTGTCAGACACGTGTATTTTCGGTGATTAATTGTGTTTTCTTTACCGTGTGATGTGTATGAATAAGTCTTGGGTTTTTCTGTAGCTACTCAAAATTATGTCTATTTAAGTTTGTCCATGACATTCATTAAAAGCGAGTCAATCACTTGCATCATAAAACTTGAATCCGTTCATACTTACGGATTCGACTTTCCTAAAGGAAGGGGTACACAAGGCTTAGCTTGCTTTTGATTGGCTTTGGCACCTGAGACGATAAAATAAAACATGAAATAATTATTATAAACGTTTAATATTATTAAAGCTAATCAATTAAAATTATTTACAACTTATTCCAATCAGTTCCGACATTTGAGTCCCCTTAACAATGTACAATACATTTATTTACATTCTTCAATTCTGTTCTCTTCAATATAATTTAAGGAATAGACAATATTCAACAATAAGACTGGGAACGAACTTGGCAGTCAGGATCAAGAGATGGTACTAGTTCACTAAGAATAATGTGGAGTAGCAAAGGCTCGCCTGGATTTGTTTCGTAGCCGAGTCGCTCGTAGCAACCGTAGCAGGCTACGTGGCGTAGCTCAACTGCCTAGTGCGCTTCCAGCCTTAATAATAATTTTGCAAATCAAGGTAAGGCATTCACGTTACAACTTTCCCGCCGCACGAACATTTTGAATAATATACTTATTAACAATATGATACAATTTCTAATTTACATTTTTATAATTTCATGTTATATCTTTAAGTGTTGATACTCTTCATTTTTCTATTTACATTAATGATTTGATTGCGGCGGCCACTCCATTCCATCAATTTACAACAATATCACACCTTCCATATCTTTGCTTCATATTATTTACAATTTCAATCGTACTATTCATAGTTTATTACTACATTCATTTG
This sequence comes from Euplexia lucipara, assembly GCA_921972225.1. Classification (NCBI taxonomy): domain Eukaryota; kingdom Metazoa; phylum Arthropoda; class Insecta; order Lepidoptera; family Noctuidae; genus Euplexia; species Euplexia lucipara. The sequence goes on from OV179146.1 coordinate 17,892,562, forward strand.
ACAGAATACACGTAGGTAGATACTTATCTTGTAAAATACATTTACATTGTTTATTGAGACCGTGTCTTATATCACTCCTCCCAAACATTCAAAATGTCTTTTCACAGCCCTTATTCTATGACTAGAAGATGACTATAGATTTAGTACAAATAATAATTGTATAGCAATACTGTGTAACAATGCTAAACATTCAAAATTTTTGGTAAAATCTGTAGTAACAATAGAATTTTATAAAGACTGTAGTTACACTCTATTACAACATTTATCAAAATTCAAAAAGTGATATTATATGTCCTCATTTCACCACTTCTTAGACCTTAAGTCGAACTACATAATATATTTAAAATTAAAATATCATTTTCATTTCAAAATATTTTTAGGCTTTCCCGAAAACTCTTTTGGACGTGGTGGAATAGGGGTTATAAAAAGTGTAAGTTCCTAGCCTACAAGTCAAGACTTATTTTAATAATACTGTGAAAAAGTAGAAAACTTTAGGCCTTATCAAATTGATATATATTCGCATAGGTAAGTACAGGTACACATAGTATACATATAGCGACAGTTAGGCACCTTATATTGAAGATGTGATTATTTTGCAAGGTACTAATGCGCTTAATACGTTAATATATTATCATTTGATTGTAATTTATATTTCTATCTAAGATATTTCATAAACATCAACATGCAACAGACAAAGTACGGAATTCCTGATATTACTATTATGTATGCAAATGAGTATTCAATTACTGAGTTAATAAAAGTTCATAATTTTTAGTTTTATGTAAGTAATATTTTCACCATTCAGTAATATTAGCAGATCTTTGGCACATCGACACCGATATAGAAACACGCCATCGTGCCTTCTAATATTCTAGCAATTATTGTCAAAATTACTTTACAAACATCAAAATTCATAAAACTGATTCACTTGATGTTTTGACACAATGCTATACAAGCATACATTTTAATGAAAGCTCACAACGTGCACTCGTTATGCACATTATAATATTATTGACTAGTTTATCTGATCTTTGGTGAGATAAGTCCATGAGCTCCACACACGATTAGCACGAATAGGTCGCAGCACCACGTCAGTCACTGAAGTTCATATGATGGTGGTGGACAGAGGGGCTGGTGGTGCAAAGCGAGCGGGCACGGGCAGGCAGGCGAGCCAAACTGCGCCGGCGCCGGCGAGGCATCAGCGCGCACGATGCGCGGGCGCGGCCGCCGGTCAGGGAGCGGCTGCGGCCAGCGGCGGCCTCGCAGGGGCGGGCACGCGCGGGCAAGCCACCATGGACCCGCTTCGGTTTGTTTGGCTATTACCACCACCGCCTATAACAAGACAAAATTAAAGTTAGTATTGTTTTTCATATCACTTAATCAATAATAAATATTGTTAACTATTTGGTTAACTCTCTTGTTGCGCGATCTATGAAGTTACGTTCTAATAGCGGGTAATAAATACAACTAGTACTACTTGATGTATCAGATTTAGTTTCGGAAATTATTCGAGCGATCATTGATCAAACAGGAAATGATGTTTACCTATTAAGGAGCCGAGCATTTTCGTGACGGAGAACTTGCGCGTGCGCTGTGGTGTGCGCACTTCGGCCAGTAAGCGGTCCACACACCGGTAGAGGTCGCCAGAGTTGTCGGCGACGCTGGCCTCGCTGAAGGAGGCTCCGTGAGCAGCACTGATGGCCTGGCCCTCTTTGGTGGTAACCTGCAGACAAAGAAACAAACCATAAAAAAATTGAAAGGGTAGGTCTGCCCCAACTTCCAAGACTGTATCACACAATAGGTTTTTGCAGAACGTGGTGCCAAAAGTGATTCGCGAGACCCCAAATAAATTTTATACGACAAAGCTAATTCTAACACTAGATATCTAGGTGAGATTGCGTCATCGTAAGTTATTTTTATCTGATCGCTGTTAAGGCTCCTAACGACAAAATCGGATTATGCCGGGATGTTGTTACTTACCTAATAATTAATTCAAAGTAAACTTTACAAAGCTGTTTAGATTGCGTAAATTTTGTAAACACAACGAAACAAGGTTAGATACCTACTGTACTTACTTTGAGTACTTTTATTTAAATATCTATCGGCTTTAACGGAGATAATTATCTCATTTGTTTTATCTCTTGGTCTGTTACTAAGAAACTGTAAGCTATAAGTAAAAAGTTTATCTTTATTATTAATAGATACTGTTGAAGGAAACGCTTCCTCATTGAAAAGCGGAATCTCGTACAACGCCGCCAGGAAAATGTTGTGTAGTATTGTATATGCTAAATGTCGTCACACCTTCACAAGTAATTACTTAGTTTTAAATATTTATTGTTATAGGTAATTCATATTAGGTTTCAGTGTTTTCTACAGCCCTATTTTATTTTATGTAAGTTTATGAGTTGTCTACAGTTTTCAAGCGAGGATGTATCTATTGTACGCATGACAAAAGCAGTATGTTATGTCATGTCATGTGTAGGTACGTATATTTCCTATTGTGTACGAGCTCAAAAGACTCACTATTGATAGACAAGACTGTCTCGCGTTTGTTCTTCTGCCGACAATGTCGAAACTTCATAGATAGGTTGTCGCAGTAGTGTTGAATAGCTGTCTAGTTCTAGTTTGTAACAATGTTAAAGTAGAAACTTTTGCTCATGTAACTAGAAATGAAGATCTTATTTAGATCTTGCAATTGATATATTGTTAAGATAAAAATGGTTCATTTCTAAAACTGATTTCTATTTAGTTGCAGTAGCAATTCAAATATATTCTAAACAAAGTTAAAGGAAACTTGTCAATCATCCTGTTGATCCATTCTATTATTAACGTACTCGTGTTATGTAATCGTGACAGTGATTCTACATATCAACTGACGTTTTGTTGAAAGGTGAAGGACGATCTCGACAGAAATATTCTAGAAATTCCTCGTAACTGAAGATATTGCGTAAAAAGGAGTATGTAAGTGATTCCTATTCGCAGTTTGATTTGTAGATCAGTGTTATTTGAGTTTTTCTATTATTCCGTTTTTACAGAAAACAAACAGGGAGATTTACGACAATTCGTTTGTAGTAAAGAATCTAAGATAAGATTTCTAGCTTTACAAAAGTAACTTTCAATGCCCACACTTTAAGAATCATATTTTTAAAGAATATTCTTTAATTTTATTCGTACTAATGTAAAGCGATGTAATTTCACTGTTTCGTGACGCAGGCAAAGTACAAAAGTGACTTTAAACGACACGTAATGCCCGGACGAACTCAACAGAAAAAAGTGTGTAGTTTTCATCACATTCATATGTATTTAAAATATTGCGCACCGACACGTTCAGAAATATGTGATAGTTTGCGCGCGAGTAAATTCACATGTATACGTAATCGTAGGCAAAATTAAGTGAACATGTGCGCCAAAATATGCTAGCTTGAAGTCTTGTGGAAACGTTATCGAATTGGGTTGTAATTTATTCGGTACTGACCTGTCTCAAGTGGTCTAGGTCTGTTTTGTTGCCGAGTAATGCAAGCGGCATGGGCGCCGGGGCGCCGGCTGGCCCGTGCGCCGGACTGCCGCCCGTCGGCGCGCGCTTTAGAGCACTCAACACTTCTGTGGCATACTCAAAGCTGCTGCGGTCTGTTACTGCGTACACCAGCAGGCAGGCGTCAGCCCACTGAATCTAGAACAACAAATAACATCAACATTAAAAAGTGCCAAGAAGCTGTTGAAATCAGTTTGACACGTTAATAGCAAACGTTAGGTGACGGAAGTAGGTACCTATGTGAAAGTGTTGTCTGAAAGCGTCTATCTGTGTCACCTACCTACTACGTTATATTTGTAAAGATTTGTAAGAGTTGTAATAAATCGATATAATTAAAAGCCAATCGTTGCGGGAAGAACTTTATGGGTCACATCTGCGACCAATATTAACGTTTGATAGCTAATTAAATCTCATACTATCGCGCTTGCGAGTTGGAGCAGTCATTTTTGGCCCATTTAAAAATAATAGACGACCGCCTTTTAAGTTTAAAAGATTTACAATCTCAGTCTCATACCCGTGAAAGTGCGTCACAGGAAGGGTAAAAAAAGGTGAACATAAAATCATTTTTGGTGTAAAATTTTGACGAAATCTAACAGAACAAAGCTGTTTGTTATGGCAAAGCAGTTCTTAAGTCTTCATCAAACAAATTAATATAAGCTTATGGCTTTGCACAAAGAAGACTAGACGAAGAAGAATGTGTTTAATTAATGCGTCTTCAGACTTTCAGAGCCAACATTCCGGCTTAAAATTAGCCTTGCAGCGATTCACGGGCGCTCCCACGCGTCAGCGCCACGCTGGGACACGCCACGGACGGCCCACGTCGCGTTGGCTATGGACACTCATTGTTGTGGACGTTCGAACAGATATTGTTAGGATATATCGAACGAAATTGTGAAACATATAAACAGGAAGTCGATCTGACGTCAAGAATATGTAAACCTATACGTATGGACATGTCAATTTTCTCCAACGTGGAAATTAAGCAGACTTTCGGAAGTCCAGGTAGTCAGTTTAATTCAATTATGGTTTCCAACAAATATTTATGTTTGATTAGGATATTTAACGTAAAAGATAAAGTTTTTAATTGAAATGTGGGCACGTGGCAAGGTTTCCGTCAAGGTCAAAGTTTATTGCTTTTTCAACTTTTATCAGTGTTAAATGTTTCCCGCAGTTTGTAACTTGGCCAAATGTTTTTTTCATTATTTAATTTTCGGTACTGTAGGTAAGTATCAAAAGTTGAGCTGGAAATGAAGTACTTGATGCATACATCGGTTACCTTCTTTTGAACGGCTGCGATAGTTACCAAGCCAAGCCATGCTTACTTCATAATTATCTCGTCCATTCATGTCTACCCACAGTCAAAACTACTTTTACGATTTGCAAGACGCGTTGCTTATTTGCACAAAGCTGATTCTTTTCAACAGCATCTCAAAATAACTATTTTAAGGACGTCTAGAACAATATTTGCGTAAACTTCAGAAGGAGTTCCAGATTAGTTCGGTCGTCGTTCGAGTTTTAAAAATGTTAACCTGACAATCACTACTTTCGAAACTGTTGAAACTGCTATTAATACCAAATGTATAATATGTAAACACGGTGAGTCATAACGTTCGGTGCAGGTCACAGAAGCAACTCCTGAGCGGTTCCATGCCACTAGTCGTATTATTTGAGACATTAACCCAGTTGTCGGAACATAAAGCGGTTCCAGTCTACCAGTGAACGCGTTTTGTTTGCGGAAAGGTAACTGGGTTCGACGCTTTCATGTGTTGTTGAAAGTTAACGCAAAGGTGTCTAATTTTCACGTCGTTTTGGTTTCAAATTACCGTGAAGTGCTTTGCAGTTGTTTAATGTTAAAATTACGTGGAAACTAGAAAGTTTTTTTAGCCTAATTTGTTGGATATGCTTACAACTTTCAAATTAAACGTGTGGAAAAAATACAAAATTAAATTTAAAAATATTGACGCAATTTCGAAGTCAAATCTAATGTAACTGCTGTCTAACGGACTGTTGGTAATAAAATACTACAGCCGAGCTAAAAGTGTACAGGAATTCTGTTTAAATGGCTACAAAAATGTGGCCTTCTTATGAAATACTCGACATACCCGACACCCTTAATCTCATTGATTTGTGTTGATACCTACCTACCTAGTTATTATTGTTTAGAAACTAAAGGCCGCCAGTTGTTTAGGTTATGCTTTAATTTTGTGAAGGTGAAGATTGGTGGGCAATGGGCAAGGTCCCGGAGTATTAACCTATTCATATACTGACTGGCCGTTGGTTAAACCTTAGTACACGTGTTATTTTAGGGTATCTTTGAAATTTACTGTACTGTACATTGGTCAAAGCGAAGGTTGAAGTTTATGATGGTTTGTGTTATGATCAAGACCATATAATAATATTAGTTTTAGAGGCAGAGGGTCAATTACCACGTACGTAAATATATTCTAAAACACTACACACGTAGTTTATAAATATTTTATGGTATACGAAAGTATTTTGTATCGAAGTTAGCCCTGAAAATTGATTGAGAGTTACGACTTTGAAATCAAATAAAACGTGTGTACAAGATATTTATTTACCTGTTCAGCTGGGAATTTATCTGAATTTGATCCGGATACATCTATTACTTCTAGTTCCACCGGAGTACCGTTGATGGGCACCGTTTGTCTGTACAAGAGATCTGAAACCAAAGCGTAATGTAAACATAATGAAGGATAAAACCTACGCAGTGTTATCTTGTGATTAATGGGGAATGCAACCAACCTGTATTCGAATGATATTCACCGATGTATCGCCTGGTTAAGTAGCGAACGATGAGAGCTGTAACAAATAATTTAACAAATAAATTTTTTGACATGAATACGAATATGAGTCTAGTGCTTACTGCGAGTTCTTAGACTTATTTGATTTTGAGAGATTATGCAACTGTTTGTAATGCAGGAAGATGTTTGTAAATCTGTAAATAAGTCGCAGTTTCTCGCTACTGCGTCTGTGAGAATGAGAAGTAGGTACCGAATGTATTCAGTAACTCAGTAATGCATTGATATATTAGTACAACACGTTAGTGTTACATCATCAAGGAGAATAGGTCAGTGGGCTGTTGCCCAGCTCGGCTTATGTAACGACATCTAGATCAAAGACCTGAATATATTAGGTCAAGGTACCCTTAATTGAAGTTTAGTTTATTGTTTCTACTTCGATTTGGGACGTATTTGAAGTGTCAATAGTACCTACTATGGTTTAACGTTGAAATGGTGTTAAATTAATAATGTTTTTTTTTTATGCAAGATGTTCCTTTCATTACATTTGTATGGTTTTGTTTACTCCAAAATATTCTATAAAAATATTAGGTTGCACACAATTTACTTTTCATTAGAAAATATAAAAAAAAACAACCGACTTCTTAAAAAACACTAACAGGTGAAAAATAACTCCAGTTTCGGAAGTCTGTGTCTTTGATGGTTTTGTTTTGTTCATTATTGGCCACCGACTTCCGAAACTGGAGTTATTTTTCACCTGTTAGTGTTTTTTAAGAAGTCGGTTGTTTTTTTTTTGTAAAAAAGTTTTTATTTTGTAATTTTTAGTTTCTTTTTAAGTAAAGAAAGTCTTTCAAAACTTGAAAGAATCATTGAAATTGGATAACAATTGCTAAAGAAGTTCTATCTCAACATTAATCTGTTCATCTCTGCCGGCCCCTTTTAAAATAGAATGGCGTAATGTTATGTTCTGGAAATACAAAAGCTCAGCATAGACATCTGACTATAACAATCGCGAATAATTTGCTGTTATGCGCTTAAGAGTTCCGTCGAAGTCTTCTTCATCAGTTCTTCTTCACAAAATGATACTTTCTGAATGAAAATGCTTGATTTGTTACTAAAAATGTTAAAATCGGTGCGTGTGTGCCTATATTTTTTGAGGAGTTCCCTCAATTCCTCAAAGATCCCTCATCAGATATGAGTTTTGATACAAATGGGACCAATCTGTTAGTATACCCTATCAAACAAAAACAGAATTGAGAACCTCCTCCTTTTTTTGAAGTCGGTTAAAAAGTAAAGAATTAAGTTTCACCCAAGTAAACGGAAAATATGAAAATTATCTTACGGAACATAAAATCCATCAAATGATGACAGACACTCTCAAATATCTGGGTCGCTGGAATTAAATCTGATGATACGGGATTTTACGTAACACTTTTTTTTGTTAAAATATTTTCCTGTCCCAAAAAAAACAATTTTGTTTTCTCTCTTCTCTATTAAACTGTAACATTTAGATATTTTGTACATGTATGTATATTGCTTACCGGACTTGCCAACTCGAGAGCTGCCAATGACTGCTATGCGTACGCGCGGCATACTGGCACGCTCGTCCTTCATGCTTGGGGATTTGCGTTTTATCTGAAACAATACAAACACTCATTTAACGAGAAGTTTGCAACTAGCAACTAAATTGTACACGAATTTAGGGGGTAAATACATTATTCGTGTTGGAAGATCAACCCTGTTATTACGTTTTCGCTAGAGATAACCTTTATCCTACAAAATTGGTGTTAATGATCATTTGACTCGCTTCCAGCGCTAAATCACGGTGAGATAAGCTCACGCGGCGGCGGTTACTTGGCGAGCTTCAGTTTCATTCACTACTGACGCCTCGCTCTCGCTCTATGACGCCTGCCAGCTAATGACCGGCAGAGCGCGTCAGAAGCGGACACTTGTTTAAGATTAGATTTCATGCAAGATTTACAAAAGTATTCCTTTGAATCATCTCTGCCGTCAAGTATTCAAATGGTCACTGACATGTGATAAATGATAGGAACAACAGTAGTACTGTTTTAAACAGCATTGTTATACAACTCTGAATTCTAACATCTGCCAAAGATTACGGTTGACCGGTAAACAAAAGAAAGGTCGGTAAATAAAACGCAAAATACGAATGGCGAATTCTACGTCGTACCTACTTCGTTTTATTGTTTGACCTTAAGAATAAAATACAACCTCTTTATTAGGTAGCAGTGCGATTCTAACACAACCCTTTTATTTATTTGAACTCAGGAAGGACAAAGAAGAACTGCGTACAAAAACGCCATTAGTGCGACATGTAGATATGTTCTGAAATATTTATAGACCGGGTACGCCGCTATGCGTCAGCGGCTGCCCACCGGCTGGTTGAATAACCCTAGAAAACACCGCTTTGTCCAATCAAACGCACCACTGCCACTGTGTTGACAACAATACGGAATTGACAACAAAAGCAAACGCCTATTAGTTACATAAATTCATCGCAAAGATCTTTTGAAATGCGTTCTTTGTTGATTATTATTTTTAGATCGAATCATAAACATGGAAGATCTTTAAAAATATTCTTGTTTACATTTTGGCAAGAAACTGCATTATTTTAATAAGAGTTTATTTCGAGTTGGATTGCTTTTAGGATTTTAAAAGTATTGTAACTTCTACACACGCGTTATATTACAATAAGCAGGTGTTATTAACGTCAGAGGTGTCTATGTATCGTCGAAACATGCGGTGACGTAGGCATGCATCATTGAATAAAGTATACCATCAACAAGCTCTTGATGTAACGTTTATGACGTCTCACACCTCAACAGTGTTTACAATGTCATTTTCCTCGAGCTTATATAATTTTACTTTATTTAATAAAATAAAACTGTTGAACTTGTGACACAATTATTTTAAAAACAAAGTATTATTTGGTACAATAACAACAGTTTACTGAATTATTGAATTTTCCTTAATCAGTCGTTTTTCCATTTTATGAAATCATACACTTTTTTTTTGGAAAATCAAATTATAATATATTCCTTTACAGGTGTACCTACACCCTATCATAACCTTGGATGCTATTAATAGCCTGATATGAGCTAACAATATCAGCAAGCTGGTCGTCATAATACTATTTCAGCATAAATAATAAAATGCATCTCCACGTATTTTTCAAATTATTCATTTAGACATAATTTCAAGATTTTAATAAAAGTATAATATCTAATATCAAAAGAATATGCATCTCCACGTGAAAAAACACAAGCCCACGCGGTTCGGAGAACGTGGCATTTTACATTTTTGATACCTCACCCAGATTAATGTATCAGTGGCGACAACGTCGCCATTTTTATTTACGTTTGGCGCCAAATAATATCGTTCAGTCGCGCCGTGCTGCCAAAAGAAATACCAAGTTTTAAATTAACTTTCCGTGTTACATAAATAATTTCTGTAGGTAGTTATTATATAAAAATAATTGGGATGCATGAAATTTTAATTTGGAAACTCAATAATTAATATTTTAATTTTGGGAACCATTTATAAAAAATAACTTCTGCAATGTAGCTCGCAATGTTCACTTTTACCCATGTATAAATAAGGATAAATTTTCGATGTATTTATACGGGTATTGTTAAACACATAATAGACAGCTTAATGTGCAATGAATTCTTATCATCCGTTCTATGAGGTGTAAATATGTCCAAATTATTGCCAATAACAAGTTAATTTTAAGGTGCGATAAAACGTGAGTGTTTCCACATAATATGAATGAGGCTAGTTGCTAGTCGCGTGAATTTGTTGTCACGTTGATAAGGTTTTGCAATAAACGCAATGTATTTTTACACAAATGCTATGAGTTTTTATCAAAAACCCCTTTACGTGGGCGAGTGTTTGGTGTCGTTGTTTACTATCGAACAATATGGTAAATTGATATCAGCTGCGTGACTTTGTTTTCGCCCACTGTGAAGGTCTCCAATATTGGTTTACAATATTATATTTATTGCTTTTTTATTACGGGATACTTTTTCTCTCTTTCTTTTTCGAGTTTTGAGATAGAGAACTAAACAAAAACACAAAATAATCGACTTCTAATAGTGCATACTGCCAAAGTCACAAGCGATGACTTTTCCCCACGGGTATCAATGCAGGGTTATTTATAAACGAGGAAATTCTTGAGTTTTTCGGAGCACCATATTCTATTAATACACAAATATACACTGTGAAAACGTAGACAGTCAATTTAGAAAGTGGTTCTAGTGGGTGCTCTACCCACGTGCTGTTGCTTTAGTAGCCTGCAGGCTTACAGCCAAATGTGTGGGATGTAACGCTAACACTCTGAAACATCACGTCTCTAAATCCTTGCCAAGGTTACATAATTTAGTTAAAAACACGGTTTTAATCTGATATAGTGGCTTTTAATTCATCAGGACAATAGGCAACAAGTAGTTACGTTTGCCAAGTAACCTTTTATTAATAACTAGCTTCTGCCCGCGACTTCGTACGCGGATCCTGTTGCTTATGTCAGCGACTATGGGGTCGTCAAAATCGAAGATCTGAAACGTCTGATGTCGAATTCTAATAGCCCGGGGACGGAAAAACAATGGGATGCGCGAGACGATTCAAGACGTTCCAGATTTTTTATTTTTGTTGGTCAACAGGAAATGCCATCAGACTTAACAACTTTTGCTAAGACGCCATTTCTATTATGTATATGTTATATTGTCGCTGGGCTTTGGAGTTCCACTACAGGTGCTCCAGATCTTCAAATTTAGTCTCACAGCAGAAAACACTCTTCACGTGGAATATTTTTTGCAATGGCACCATTTTTATCTCTTTTACTTTAGGTGTTCGATTTTCCAAAATAAATTATAGCCTATATAATGCGTGGCGTTCACGATCAGCGGTCAGTCGCGCATCTCCTTCCCCCACTTATCTCTAGAGTCGATGCGTATATACGCTGAAAACTCAAACGTCATGCTCCGTGAACGTCTCCAACTCGTGAGACAGTGCATGATGTTCACGATCAGCGGTCAGTCGCACACATATTCTTCACTGGTCTCTAGAGACCTGGATATAGATGCGTAAATACGCGGAGAATGCAGGCGTGCTTCGCGATCCCGAGAAGTTTCCGCGGAGCGAGTTACAGCCTCATGTTCTCGAACAGCATCAAGTCTCTCCTAACGCTCTTCGGTAGATTGTTGGGATCTTATGATCTTTAATCATTTAGCACCTTTGGAACATTGGGAAAGATTTGACCTCTTTCTAGGCATGGTTATAGTTTTATTGTGATGATACCTGATCAATTAAAATCTAAGTGGCTGCACCCCTGCGTTACCGGGTAGGCAACCATGTAACAAAAATAATAAATGGAAAAGGAAATTAAACACTCAAATAACATAAGCCCGAAGGCATATTTAAACGATAAAAAAAAATAGGAGATTTGGCCAGTAGAGTCTAATTTTCAATGATATACCATCGTCATCGGAAATCAGTCCTGAACTGTTCCCACCTTCACCGCGTGAAGGTACTTATGTTATTTTATAATTATGCAATGAAATTAGTGATAGCTTTAATTTTTATACCAAATGTTACTGATCTTTGATTTTTATGAGTCAATAGGAAATGCCTATCAGACCAAACAACTTTTGCTAAGACGTCATTCCTATGTGAGTTATGGTGTAGCTGGGCTCTTGGAGTTCCACAACAGGTGTTCCAGATCTTCGATTTTTATACGTCAACAGCGAGTGCTCATAAGGCATAACAACTCTTGCTAAGACGTCATTCCTATATATATTATTGTGTAGCTGGGCTCTTGAAGTTCCTCATCAGGTGTTCCGGATCTTCAAATTTATTCTCTCGGCAGAAAATGCTCATCACGTGGAACAATTTTTGCTATGGGACCATTTTTGTATCTCCTATAGTTTAGCTGGTCTGTTGCGGTTCTGCATCAGGTGTTCCGGATCTTCAAATTTATTCTCTCAGCAGAAAATGCTCATCACGTGGAACAATTTTTGCTATGGGACCATTTTTGTATCTCCTATAGTTTAGCTGGTCTGTTGCGGTTCTGCATCAGGTGTTCCGGATCTTCAAATTTATTCTCTCAGCAGAAAATGCTCATCACGTGGAACAATTTTTGCTTTGGGACCATTTTTGTATCGCCTATAGTTTAGCTGGTCTGTTGCGGTTCTGCATCAGGTGTTCCAGTTTCCAAGATAAATTATAGCCTATGTGTTGCCCAGACTTAATATCTATACAACAAAAAAAAATCATTCAAATCCGTCCAGTAGTTCCGAAGTTTAGCGTGTGCAAACAAACAGACAAACAGACAAACAGACAAACAGACAAACAGACAAACAGACAAACAGACAAACAGACAAACAGACAGACTTTTTTTTTTGGATTCGTGCTCTATTACTGTTTCTAAACCCCCCTCAATTATTATTTTTTAAATATATTCAATGTACAGACACAGTTTTTTTACAGTCTTATTATATGTATAGATAATACCAGCCGCAGCAGTTACTGTCCCACTGCAGGGCAAAGACGTCTTCTCATACAGAGAAGGCTTGAGCATTGATCACCACGCTTGCTCAAGGCGGATTGGCGATTTCAAACTTATATTAACTATAAGTCCTTGTTTCCTCACGATGTTTTCCTTCACCGATGTCAATGATAAAGTACATATGAATTGAAAAAGTCACATTAGTACTTGGCCGATTTGAACCGCAACCTCGTGCATGAGAGGTAGGCCTTAACCTTTGGGCCATCACAACGGGAATTTACTATTAATTATTAATTTTGATTAGCCTGTTGGTCTAGTAGTTAGTGGCCCAGACTTGGGTCTTTTCCCACCCAGGACAAATGTTTGTGTGATAAGCACAATCATTTGTTGTCCGGGTGTAATTTAAATTTAATATGTATGTATTTAGAAATATATAAGTATGTTTATCAGCAGTTTAGTACCCACGATTCATAACAAAAGCTCTGCTTAGCTTGGGACTAAATGGCATTGTGTGAAAGTTGTTGAATATTTGATTATATATTAAATTACAATAATGTATGTAGATCCAAATTATACCTATAGATTCACAAAGTCGTAAATCATAAGAGTCCTTGCAACTTGATCAAGCACTTCACCGACGTAACATAACACGTTTACGAGTCCTTGAGATTGAGTGTGGCCTTGTGGCCTTCACCGCCAAATGGTGCATGTACCGGTATCAATACAGCAAGGCCTCAACCCGCGGGACCTGCCCAAAGGACATGACCTTGGAAACAAATCACGAGAATTCCGGACATTAATTTCCCTGTTAGAAGGTTCTCTGCCAAGGACCCTTCAGCTGTTGACACTGGCGTTTTCTATGATAAATGGCTTCGCAACAAGAGATTGACAAGAATTGTGGCTTGTTAACATGAAGGTCGAGTCCTTCACTGCCAATAAAGTAGCGTTAAGAGCAAACAAAAGGACGAACCTTCTCACGTGACAGCTGTTAGGTTTACATAATTATCTTACACAGTTGGTTTAGTTTATTGTTGTACGGTAAAAAAGTAACAAAAGTTATGTGTGCACATTCTAGTTCAGTTCAGTTATGTGTTTATTACAAACTGACCTAATTTTTGTACATAGAAGTAAAGAGCTGTTGTTTCTGCCACAAAGCTGAGGATTTAATTTTACGATTTGATTGGCCACTTCGCGGTATATCAGCCACCAACAACAAACAACTCGATAATAAACCTAGTGAACGAGTTTCAGCTCAAATACCAGTTCATGACTCAAATTATTTATTCATTGTTCTCGTTCTTGGCAAGTACCAAGTACTGAGCACCAAGATACTTTGGGGAATGTTAATTAGATGTTCAGAGTTATGTAAAATGAAAGTGCTCTATATATACGAGCAGGTGTAGAGGTGAAACTTTAGCCAAAGTTTGTAATGTAGAGCAGATTCTTAAGATCCCGTTGAGTCATAAAGAGTACGTTCTGGCATAGTAGGTGCGTCTACTCGTTTACTGAGCTGCTTATCTAACCTACCATCAAATGAGATAATGTCAAAATAAAGTCTGATTTTTCATAAAAATATTTTCTCTTTGCTAATATTTTCATGACCGAGTTCTTGAAATAGGAGAGGAATAATTTCAGTGAGATAACATCGTTTCCGTAAGAAATGAGTGGCGGTCTACGTTTCTGTAACTATTTTGTAATGTTGTTACATTTACAATGTTTGCTAGCAATATTGCGCAGGTCATATAAATAAAGTAATTAGTACAATTGCTTTGTTTATGATTGTCGTCATTGAAACATATTATGCTAATTATTATATCTCCACACGTGTGAGGAATATGTAGGATACATGAATATAGTATTATTTATTTGTTATACACACAAGGTAATGAATAAAGTAAAATTATTTCTTAGCTAATAAATAACAATCCTTCCTCAAATTTGCTACGCCGTAGCAGAAATAAAGTGCTACGGCGTAGCGTGTCTGTGAAAAATGCGTACCTCTAAACTATTGGGAAAGTGACATTGTTTGCTACAAGCAATTATTTGGTGCCTCAGGGATTCGACAGTTACCGATCGTATTCGGTGTTTATGTCTGCAATTGTCTGTTTATCTCTTAACGAGGCCATTGACTCCTATGTCGTTGCTTCAAAGGTTCAACAGACATGAAGGATTTCGGCCGAATAGGTGTGATTGCTCTCCAAAACGAGCGCTCATAAATGTCTGAAGATTTAATTAAGTAATTTGACAATTTGCGTATATTTGTGACCATTTTTAGAGATTTTTATATAATACTCACACTGTGGTAAAATGTGTGTGTTTATTGTACAACGAAAAAGCTCGCTCCGAGTCTTTGCAATAGGATCTCGCCGACGCGTCGTCATTACAGCGAAAGGTAGGTCAAATTCCTGAATAATACCATTCAAATAAATAAAAATAGCTGAGTGGAAACGCAGCGAGAATACGAAGCAATTGTTTTTGGTGTTGGAATAAACAGATCGATTTCTTACTTACACGTGTGCCCCACCGACCTGCGGAGCTATTGTTTTACATTTAGCAACATTGTGATTCCGGTGTTTTGAAGTTAAATTGTATTGATGACCATACACCATCACAAACAAGTAATTTAAGGTCGATCATTGAACTGCAAAAACAAGAAAAATAAAATAAAAGCGACTTTGATCGGCTGTCAAACAAGCTGTGATACAGGAAAACATTAATACAATTTGCTATTTTGTATAAGCAGTTTCGTATTTGTTTGAAGGACTTTTTCATTTATCAAGAACTAGCAGACATCCCGCAGTTTCACCTGCGTAGGTTCCGTTCTCGTGGGAATACACGGATAAAAAGTTGCCTATGTGTTAATCCAGGGTGTCGTCTTACCAAATTTTATTGAATTCCATTCAGTTGTTTTTACGTGAAAGAGTAACAAACATTCATCCATCCATCCATCCATCTATCCATACTCACTAACTTTCGCGGTTATAATATTAGTAGGATGGATATTCAAACAACATCAAACATTAACGTAACCGGCGTGTGTTTATGACAACATGTATGAATATAAACGAAGCAAAAGAAGTATGTAAGAATCGTAGCATATGGCGCTCTGTGGTTTCTGCCTACCGCCATGGGAAAGAGGCGTGAGTTTGTGTATGTATGTATGTATCAAACATTTCTTGGTTCAGTTAGTTTATCCTATTGTAAAACAGATGACATGTAACAGATCACGGCATTTGCACCGAAATTAATAGACAGAGGTATACTACTATACATCCATTAGGTATTAGTACTACACCCATATTTTACTATGTTAAGCCAAGCTAGAGGTTAAGGCGCCTACTTCTCATGTATGGTTTTGGTTCAAATCTGGGCAAGTACCAATGCGACTTTTTCAATTTATATGTACTTTTTAAGTTTATCGAAGGCATCATTTATTACGGTGAGGGAAAACATCGTGAGGAAACCTGGACTTATAGTTGATATAAGTTTGAAGAAGATACCGGGCAGGTATCCGCAACTCCACGTCAAAGCGCGTATTTTGCGTATGGGCCATAATCTACCACGCAGGCCCAGAGCGAATTGGTTATTTTGGTATTAGTTAGATGTCACATGTCTTCGAATTATTGGTTCTAATACATGCCGGTTTCCTCACGATGTTTTCCTTCACCGTTTTTGAGAGCAGTGGTGATGAAATAAACTACACAAAGTACACACCCACGACTTACTGTTCGTAAGTCAGGGCCGCCACCACTTGATTACCGCTGCTTTGAGCAAGCGTGGTGATCAATGCTCGTGCCAGCCAGAGGAGGCTTTTGCTCTGCAGTGGAACAGTTACAGACGGATATTATTTATGTTAAAGTTTACTGTGATAAGGGGTACGCCTATTGTTTTCAATCGGGCACAATATCTAGACTTCAAGCTAGCTTATTATTTCTCTGCTCGACACTGCAACCTATTTGACCTCGCGTAATAAGATACCGTGTTCCTGTTATTTGTGTCGAGCACAGCCTCAGGATCTCGGTGACCCCCTCGTGACCCGCATCGAGCAGTGACCGGGTCATCTAGCTTTGTGCCAC
Organism: Euplexia lucipara; assembly: GCA_921972225.1. Classification (NCBI taxonomy): domain Eukaryota; kingdom Metazoa; phylum Arthropoda; class Insecta; order Lepidoptera; family Noctuidae; genus Euplexia; species Euplexia lucipara. Next base: position 17,909,452 of record OV179146.1, read on the forward strand.
GCTTACCTGAGCAGTGAGCTGAAACCTAGAGGAGACACGATCATAGTTTTATTAGAGCTATAGAATTTTCATATTGAATACTAAAAACTGCTCAAAGAGACCACACCTTTTTGATCTATTCTGATAAAAAAATGCTTGCTTTTTTTAAACAGCAAGTTACGCTAAAAACGTGTCGCTTTTTTCGGGCTCGCTGTATCAATTTTCGAACCCTTTTTTCGCTCCAAATAAAAGCTACACGTGCATCGAATAGTGCTGATGCTTCAATTAATAGCTGGGCCGACACGTGTCGGACCAACACGGTACTTGTTTTACTCTCATGTTTTATTTATAGGCATAGTTCGTTATTCAACCAGTCTGCTCTGGAGTGCATAGGTATGTTTGTCTCACGACCTACTGGACTGCAGCATGATATTGAAAATAGCGCAGGAAATTTCCCCTCGTTGTTAGAAATACAAACTCCATTTTGCACGTAAATTAGATTACCCACAGCATTATGATATCGAATATTACGATAATATTTATTCATATCCAAGTGAAACATAAATATTTTCGTATATATGAAACTGTTTATTTGTTAGAACATAGATTTTCTGGTTTTATGATATACTAAATTCTGATATTTCCGATGTTTTAAACAGAATACGTCTATTGTTAAACGATAGATTTCTAGAACATATCGATGTCGTACTTGACCTTTCTCGTATATACGATGTCAGTGTTCTGTAAGAGCATGGAGTGGGCGGATTATTGAGAATGTTCAACTATTTATATAAATACCTAAACTTAATAAAACCCTGCAGCGTGCAATGGCACCATAAACCTTATCCATCTACAACTCAACCAATATTAAGAGATTTACGACTGAATCGTTCCTCCAGCACATCGATAGGAAAATTTCAATGTTGCTCCCAACTCGCCGCAGTCCACACCTGGCGCGCACTTCACCAAAACTGATCACTTACTAATTCACTATTTTGAACCTTATCTTTAAAACAATCAGGTCGATATTACATTCACTGATTATTGCCCAGGTACGGACCGTGTTATTGATACCTGCTCTTCAACACTTTGATGATTAACAAACAATATTTACTTATCACGTTTATTATTCAATTATTTACGAGATTGCTTTACTGAAGTGCTTCCATTATTTCTAACGCGTGTTACAAATCAATCAACGTTAAATTAAAACCTTTTACGCATTCATCATTTAGTTGAAACAATAAATCATTTACAATTATGTTTTAAAAGCATTATGTACATTTATATATTTGTTGAAAGATGGTGTAACAAACTATCTTTTACGACCAGTTTAAGTGATTTAATTCAATATACTTTAGACGTCCTATAGCTGGTATTCTTTTGATATTAGGCAGATGGAACAATATTATACGAGTAGTATTTTTAAAGGTACATGTGTTGCGGAAAAATACTATAAATCCCACGTGTACTCAACGAACGCTGTATATTTAATCATAAATAAACACGTCTGTTGCTACGTGTTTTTGAATTGGCGGAGAAGGCGCTATATAATCATGCCGGATATATTGTAAAATTCCACATTGCAGAGCTTGGATATTACTGAATTATTTAAAGAATAAATCGACCATTACCTACTTTATTTCGAAGGTATGCGCCGTGATCGCTAGCTACCTATGTAGGCGAAGGACGACATTACAAAAAACGATAAAGCGATACTCGAAACTCCTCATTAGCCCAATTTATGTTTGACGGTAACATATGCAAGTCGCCAAACGTTGTGCAACTTTCATAACTGGGTTAAAAGTCGTATTGTTAACACGATAAATGGGTCAAGTTTAGTCAAAATCGTAATGAGTTATTTTCAATTCATTTGTTTTCATTTTTACTGTACCTACCGCGCTTGAATAAATAAACTTTTTCGGTTAACATTGAACTTTTCTGTGTGTTTAACAATAACGGTTTCGCAAGTGATCGTTACAGCTGTTACCGTTTACATTGAACAAAATATTATTGGGTCAAGTACACCAACATTATGGGTATAATCGCTGCAACATTGTACTAATGATGTACGCAAACAAATTTCTAATCAGCTCAATGTGTACATAAATCTCTTTTTCTAAAGAAAACTGTAAGCAAAATTTGCATTTAAATTCAGCACGTGCTGAGTGCTCACTGCTTTAGATCAGCTTTGATTCATAATTTTTCCACATTATATCAGTAGTTTTCCACGAGACATGTTAATGGTAAGCTTTTCATTCACGTGAGAATGAGCGATAGTGAGCGCTGACGTTGGTTATGCAAAATATTTATCTTCACACATGCCTACGTAAAGATGAACTATAATTACATTCGGTCTTTAATGAGAGAGCATTATGACGTTTGAAATAGGAACTTGGCAATGTCGAGTAAGAAATTGATTAAATTCGACCGGATGTGTTCAGTCTCGTTTTAGTATTTACAAAGGCGACTTTGACCTGAGGAAATGGGATGTCAGCTGTATTAACTTAATTTGCATATGAAACAAAATATTTGGAGGGGATTAGTCCAATTGTCTTTTGAAGTGGACATGTGTATTTAGTCCGGCTTTAGACACAATGGAAATTAATGGTTCCCGTTCCAAATTGGACGGCAACCGGTCGGAACGTCATGTTTAATTGGCTTTTCGGCTCGTTTTCAAGGTTGTGTTATGACGAGCCAATTACTGGAGTCGGAAAAATTCACAGGGCACTCCACACTGAAAGGCTGCGGGTTTGGTAATTAAGACGGATGAATTCCATACGCCTTTATATGTAATACACGAATTTTGTTGGAAAGGGTGTGTAGTGTAATGAAGTAATTATTTTTTGTTACATCATTACAATTACATCATTCCTGTATAGTTAAAATAGAAAGTCTGTTTAAGTAAATACCTTTTTCCCTTGCTCGTCACACAACAATAATGTCAACTTTGATCATTAGGTATGAAAAGAAATTGAGTGTTTGTACCGTTCACAATAGATAAAATGTATCAGTTATCCATTCATGAATTTGTAGCAATCGAATGAATTCAATGATGTTTCGACCCTTTTTTACTGTAAGGTATTTATAGTAAATATGTTTCTATTGTCAAAGAAAGCAATAGCCTATCTGACTTATAATACAATTTTTTAACGAATAATAGCTGTGTATGTAAGTAGTGATACAAACTTCTTATTAAAAGTAAAATTGACGTTCATTACGTTACGACTTTAAAAAAAAAAATGGTTACTGTTACTGGAAACTCGTACCTATCTAATTAACTAATTAAGATTACGTTCAAAGTTATAAGATTATTTTTATCAATAGGTAGGCTACGTTTTACAATAATTCATCAAATAAATGTTACTTTCTTTCCAATAATTTTCCGACAGGCCTGTTGGTCTAGTAGTTAGTGACCCTGACTGCTATGCCGCAGGTCGTGGGTTCGATTCCCACCCAGGACAAATGTTTGTGTGATGAGCACAATTATTTGTTCTGTGTCTGGGTGTAATTTATCTATAATATGTATGTATTTAGAAATATATACCTATATGTATGTTTATCAGCTGTTTAGTACCCATAACACAAGCTCTCAAGCTTAGCTTGGGACTAAATGGCGTTGTGTGATAAGTTGTAGAATAAAAAAAAAAAAAAATAAAAAAAAATAATAATCTAAACCAAAGAACAAAACGGACTTTGTATTTGACTAGTTTACCGTAAAATTTAATATTTCATCGCTCGCAGAGTTCTGCTACTTCTATTGAACTGCAGTGGCGTTCGATATAAATTCTAAAGCTCTTTCATATTGCAGGTAACTGATTGATTTCTGAGAAATACTGAAAGCTCTCTAACTTTATTCTGTGAACCACGTTTCTTCGAACTCCTCAATTTACTTGTAATATGATGTCGAAATCAACTCAACTAATTATACTAAATTTGATAAGAATTAGTAGCAGTCTGGAGTTTGAATCGACCGGTTGGTGGCGATAGGCACGCCCCATATTACATGGGATTTAAAAATAATTAGCGAAATATTAATGTACTAAACGTACTTATATCTCTGCCTTACCCTCCGCGGAAAACAGTCGCGAAGTTATGGTATATTATACCAATAGCTTACATACTTTTAATTAAAATCTAGTTGCTAAATAAAAGCTGACAAGAGAAGTTCAGTCAATTAATTTACCCCTGAATTCAATAAAAACATTGTAGATATCTTACAAGGTCCTGATGGATCAAAACATTTGTTATCAGGGAGATAATAGCTAAAAAGGTTCGATATCTATTTGTCTAGGTATAGTAGCTAGGCAAATAGATATCAAACCTTTTTAGCTTACCATACGTTCTAATGCAAAAATAATCTATGCTTAGATTACCATTTCCAAAAATGACCTTAAAGTGTCATATCTAGTAATGAATTGCATCAGATGCTTTAATATATACATTAGAAAATATGTAAAAATAATCACTAGTAGTACTAAATGCAAAATATTACTAATACTACACTACTAATATGTATATTTTACAAATTAAAAATGAATGTCATAAGGCTTATCATTTCCATTAAACGCACAAATATTTACTTACCACACATGTTAATGATTTGCCTAATCAATTTTCACACACGCATTTTCAATGATAAGCCCACTTGAAGCTTGAGTGGTAATGAATACGTGTATTCTAAAAATTATGCGCAAAATGATTGAATAAACTATCATCTAATGGTGGCTACCTAACTCTTATTCCCGTTTTCACTATGCGACACCTAAGTGTAATGCATAAATATTTTAGCACTGTTGCGAAAATGCGCTTTCATTCAATTACATTTTTTAAGTGTCGCCTAGTATTACTGACAACAGGCAAAAGAAATTTACTTATATGAAAACAATGCAATGATTTGTTTAGACTATCTTATAAATATTACCATTATCTCGTCATCAAAGTGAAGAACAGAGTTAAAATATTTACAATCACACACAATCACAGCAATGAATGAAAACACAATAGTCTATTCTCATTGAAAATCAATGAATTCTAAGTAAATAAACGACATGCTTCACGACTACGGCGAAACGTTTCAATTCTGTGAAGGAGATAACAGTTGAATGAAAGCTCACCTGATCCAAAGTATTGGTGTCCCGGGACAAATAGCTACAGGTCGGCTGTATTGCCGGCAAACACCACACAGGGAACGAAATAGCAAGCAGTCTATACACAACACTAAACGTTTATAAATTCACTGTCCTCTAAGTCCAAGGAGTAGCAAAAGAAATTGTTCTAGGTTCAAGTAATGCTGTAGTCACTGAACAGGCGACGTGGAGCACGGTAGAGCATCGGCGAGCGACTGGGCGGCGCGCAGCTAGCCATCCTATATATACGTAGGTAGCTAGTAACGCCGCCCGCCCTCCGCGCTCTTCGTACATGCAAAAATATCGGTGGAATTCAGAGCCTAATTTTCTCTGTGACTGCCTTATGCCGACACAATGAGAGCGTTGATCTCCTCGCCTGCATCTGTGACACTTGACCAAATTCTTTTAATCTGACGGCTTAACAGCTCCTTACTCACATCCCGTTCGTATCCAAAGCCATATACGGGTGCTTTGCTCTTATTAATGTGTTAATTAGAGTAGGATGAAGCTGTTTCTCATTATAATATAATTAGATATTTATCTGGATTACTAAGGATACAAACATCCTGCCTTTTATGTCTCCACGTACAACTGCCAGACACGGTAATAAATTAAAAAGGAGAAAACTAGATTTTCTTGCACACTATAAAACGTTAAGGCTAGGAACAATTTATTGCAATATAATTTATGAACATTCGCGATAGCAAACGATGGTTTTCGCAAGTAACCATGTTAATGCTAACAATAAATATAAAAACAGTTTATGATTGTATAAAAACGCCAACCTATAAAGTTGAAAACAAAAGAACTAAATTATCGTTACGTACTCAATTTATTAGGGTGATAGTTGTATCAGTTGTATCAATAAAAACACAATCTATTATGAACTTTTAGACTCAACAATCGCAGCACTTGCATTTATTAAAATTCTATTTCCGCAAAATATTTCTCTTCAGTTTTTGAAGAAATTCTGCGAAGAAAAATGAGTTACTAAAATCTCCCATGTCTCGAGGCGCAATTAACAAACATTTACAAATCGTTTTACGCCGAATTATTTGTAAAAGTAGTTTCATCGCTATCACAAGTCTTTCGCACATAAAATGGAACCAGTTCAAGGATGCTTCACAACAACATTGGATTTCCCGATCCATTTTTATTGTTATTGGCATGAATATTTTCTTGTCAAGTATCGATGACTCATGTGAAACTTTCACAAAACAAATGTGCCATATGGGCGAATTTAAAATATTACGTTTCATTATAAATTAAGACTATTAAACATTCGATGTTTTATAGACCAGCAAACAATAATTCTACAGGATTCTACGCATTACATACCGTGTGGCGTTTGAGATAGTAGATAGATAGTAAATCAAATAAAATAGCTTTCATTGCTATTTATTTCTGTTTACAAATAATGATAACTTACTTAAACTATCTTGGTTGAACCTTTATTGAATGATCGGCCACTGGATGTTTGTGTGCAACAGCTTGTCTGCCTCCTCTAAACATTTTCACGTATTCCTGTCTCTTGTTAAAGGACCAGCTATTCTCTTAAGGTCATCTTCGATTGAAGTATTGCCATAGGAATGTTGGTGTTCTTACATAATCTTACAACAAAACTTTCTTATGGGCAACGAAGGATTACGCTGGAATGTAGGATGTTTACTGGTGCCACTTTTGTTCAGCTTCGTTAGTTAGCACTCGCACCCTCTATGACCTAGAGGGAGTACGATGACTTATTGTACGTCGAATTCACATTGTTTAAAGTACGCGTTCAATACGTTGAAAGTGAGATTAAACGTTTAAAATTACTTGGTAATATCAGTTAAAGGCAATACACCGGATTAATGGCAGCAGACAATAAGAACGCTACACAAACTGACAGGAGGTCACTTGTTACTTATTGTTCCCCTGATATTAATATTGTAGCGAAGGATTTCAAAGCGTAGTAAGTTGTCCTCTAGACCCTGTCGCGGTCAACGGATAAAACTTACTTTTGTTGTATGAGTATAAAGACCTCGGTTAGAGATCTTTGTGCGATAACAATGAATGTATGTTTCCAGGCAAGTTGTTGTAACTTTGCAAATATAAGCCTTTTAATAATAAACTTATTTGTTCTAATATAACATAAAATATATCGAAGGACTCGAAGGGCTAAGATAACAGTCACGCGGGGCAGCCTTCAAGGTAAAGCTCCACTAATCATGGTCATACCGTGCATCCAGTCAAGAACCAATCGCTCAATGTCACTGGTATTCGACTGGCCGGGTTAGACTGGAAACTGGCTACAATACAGTTAGCATATTATAAGGCTAGACAAATTTAGTAAAGTAAAGTAAGTTAAGACACGTTTTTTGATATCATAAGCCCAACAAATAAAAACAAAAAGTTAAGTGCAATAAAATAACCCCAAGTGTAGGATACCCTAGGATGACTATGTACTACGTGAGCTCGACAAATGGATGTGATATAAACGCTTCTGCGAAACACTAAAGCTCGATATCACGCTGGTGTGACAAACGATTGTGCGACAGTAGTTCGACACTACAGTAGTGCGAAAAAAAAAAACAAATTTGTGGCTACTACTTGTGTGAGTACTGAGCATACAATGTGTCGTGGGATCTAGATATTTAATCTAGACACATTACAACAAGTGAGCAGTTCAGTAATCTTGATTAGGTACTCTAAACAATTATTTTAAAGAGAATTAAATAAAATATCAAATAAAACTTCCTTCATTGATTTAATTAAGAATATGTTGCTCTAAAAATGTCAATCACTAGTATTTGTTAGTATTTCGATCGGATCCACGGATGCACACACACTACAGAGTGTTCTATTTCCAGCAGATTGATTTTAAGTGAAGTTGTTGTTGATATATATGAGGAATATTTCATACAATAACAATTTGGGTTTTCCTGTTCGTTATTTGTTTTTTTTTTCAATAAGCTTGCTTGGAAGTCGTTTTCATGTGCTTCTATCTTACTACATGCTTCTTTTACTTACAAATGTCTATTCTATTCTATTTTTTTTTATGGCAAACAGAGCCGATGTCGACTATTCTGCCAATGTCTAAAGTGTATTGGACAGCAAGTGCGCAGAAAAAAAAAACTTACAAATGTCAATTTCTTTCTTTTTATTTAAAACGTCAAAAGGCCTATGTGCTATTAACCCAATACTTCTGTAAGACAAAAACATAATTTTAGTGAACGAATTTAATGAAGACAAATTAATTTATCCGAAAGTTTAAATCACAAGTGATGTACGTCATTTATAACTGTTTCAAAAACTCAAGCGCATCCGGAGAAATTAGCCGTGTCTACAAAGAGCCACTAAGGATATGATAATTTCTAAACTAAATATAATAATGGTCACAATGTCACTGGCTGCCCGAAGCTGCGACGTGTTGGCATGACGATCGACGCTTCCGCTTGATATAACAACGTTTATAAATCACAAGTTTGTTCATTTAGAATTTCAAATGAATGTTTCGTGAATGCTTTATAGAAGCCCCTTACTTCAAACATAAATAAATAAAAAAACTAATTAACTCTACAACTTGCACATAACGCCATTTAGTCCCAGCTAAGCGGTTCGTGTGTTATGGGTTCTACACAGCTGATAAACATACTAATTTGTATATTTCTAAATACATACCTATTATAGATAAATTACACCCAGACACAGAACAGATGATCGAGGTCATCACACAAACATTTGTCCTGGATGGGTATCGACAACACAAAACAAAATATAAAACGAAACATCGGAATCGAAACATTTGTGATAGGAAGACCTTCGTACGTTTTCATGAATGAAATAACGTTCCGCTTTGCGTTATGCGCTAACAGCATGCTGGCCGCGCTCGCAGAATGGCTTGGCTTGATTGTTCCATCATCTCCAACCGCTATAAGCGACTTGTGGCAGGCTGATGCGACTAATAAACCGATGATTGTTATTTATTTGATTGTTTATTTTATTATGTGTGAAAAATTACTATAAAATGTCTATGAGTCAAATTCAAATGATTCTATTATATATTTACTAGCTGTACCCTGCCACGCTTCGCTGTGGCACATTGTGACTGAATAGTTAAAAAAAAAAGGGAAAATAACGTGTGGCACTCGGAGACTGCCGCGGTAAAGCTATTGCATAGCATTTTTTATCAACTCCTTTCTCCCCGCTCTCCCTCCCTCTCCCCCACACCTTCCACGCCCCTCCCCTCACCCCTCCCTCCCCCACCCGGCTCCTGCCTCTTCCCCTCCCCCTTTCCCTTCCCCTCTCACCTCACCCTTCCCCTACCCCTCCCCTCTCCTCCCCTTCATATTCCCTCCTTCTCCACCCCCTCCTTTTTTCCTGACCTCCCTCCTCTCCCACTCCCCATTCCCCTCCCCATCCCTCCCGCTGCCCCTGCCCGGCTATCTCCCCTCCCCCTGCCCCTCCGTACCCTCCCACAATCTTCCCCTCCCCCTCACATAATCTCCTCCTCCCCCACTCCCCCCTCCCGCTCCCCCTTCCCACTCCCCCCTCCCACTCCCCTCCCTCTACCCTCTCCTCGTGATATTTCAAAAACTCATTAAAAGTTCTGCTATGACTATTAAAAAGCAAGGGTTGGTGACAAAAAAGTGCAAATTTAGAGTTGTATGTATTTTTTGATGCCACATAATAAAAAAATAAAAAAAATAAAAATTACCAAAAAAATTAAAATTAATATTTTGGGGTGAACACCCCTTATCACTGACAGGTTAGAAAAATAGATAGTAGCCGATTCTCAGGCTTACTGAATATGCATTAAAAAATTCATGAGAATTGATCAAGCCGTTTCGGAGGAGTATGGGAACGAACATTGTGACCCGAGAATTTTATATATAAGACGAGAATTTTATACATAAGATATACCATAGTTTCATAAACTGCACGTATCTAATGGATGGTGGAAAGTTTAGTTAAAAAAAATCAACCATTACTCAAATGTTGTTTCCTAATGTAAACGCTTTCATATCTTAATCCCAGATTTAGAAGTAATCTTGATTTATGACGCAAAAACAAACTCATTTGAATATTCTCATCGACTATTGACATTTTAAAGCTCGTTAGAGTAAGAATTGGACGTGAAATATAGTTAAAAAATATTGATTGGAGTTCGAATCTTGGTGCGTTGTACTCCTTAGACGAAATCATTGTACCATCAGCTCAGAAAATTATATCAAGTGCGTTAGCACCGCAGTTGTTTTGACAGATTAATGTTAGTAAACACGTTCTTAAAAATTAAATTTAAAATTTAAAAAACCCCCACCGCAAAAAAGTAAAACATTTAAAAAGTTCAAAATAACACTTTAGCCATGAAATTTTTTTAAATTTAATTTTTATTTTAAAATTTTTAAACGCATTTTTTTGGTTTTATAGAGTTTACAGTTATGAGAATTTTTCAGTGCATTGTATGTAGAGTCAAATGCCGGTTAAAACGAATCCAAACACGACATAATTATCTGCTATTATTTTGTCAAGAGTCTACCTACTGGTGTGCTGGATAGCCTGGCTACAGCATCAGCTCATCCAGTTGCCATCAGTGCATTGTGTGCAGAATCAAATACAGGTTAAAATGAATCCAAACACGACATATCTGCTGTTATTTTCCCAAGAGTGTTTTTGTCTGCTAGATATCCTGGCTGCATCAGACTAAATACACCATTATGTTGCTTATTAATATTACACACATGGGTGTTTGAAATTTTAAGACACACATATGTTTGTAAGTAAAGTTAATACCCATAGACGTCTAAAATAGCAACGGTAGCTAACACAAAAGAGCTGATAACCTTGAAAAGGCTGAACCGATTTTGATGAATTATGTCTAAGAACCATCGCAAGAGTTTCTGCTTTCAAATAAAAAAAACCGCATCTAAATCGGTTCACCCGTTTGGGCGCTACGGTGCCACAGACAGACAGACAGACAGACAGACAGACAGACACACACACATAGCGGTGAAACTTATAACACCCCTCTTTTTGCGTCGGGGGTTAAAAATGAATAAACGTGATTATAGCTGTCTGTCACAAACATGACAATGAAACAGCAAGAAAGGTCAAAATCTTTGATACCGAGACAGAAATATTCATTTTTCTATTGGTTTGCGGTTTAAGCATGATTTGAGTGGCCTGTTGGTCTAGTGGCTATGCCAAAGGTCGAGTGTTCGATTACCGAAGAGCACGATCATTAGTTCTGTGTCTGGGTGTAACTAATCTATACTTCTATACTAATATATAAAGAGGAAATGTTTGATTGTTTGTTTGCATTGAATAGGCTCCGAAACTACTGGACCGATTTGAAAAATTCTTTCACCGTTGTGAAGCTACGCTATCCCTGGGTGACATAGGCTACTTTTTTTTCTGTATTGCCACGGGACCGGGAACTACGCGGGTGAAACCGCGGGACGTCTGCTAGTCTATAATATGTATTGATTTAGAAATATATAAATATGTCTATCAGTTTTCTAGTACTCATAGCACAAGCTGCGTGAAAATCGTGGAACACTAATAACTAAAAATTATTCTTACGACATTTTCATTAAACTTCAAAAATAGTGCTATTTATTGAGCATTTCATTGTATAGATTCTTTGTATACCTAGTTCTTCAAACGAATCGGACAGATGTGTTGCTGGGGAGTTTGTTCCGCCACTTCTTCTTCCCAGCAAAAACACTAGGAAGTGGCGAAGGATGGGCCGTTTTTGGGGGACTGTCTTTATGTATTTTTTTGACGTTCAAAAAGTGCTGATTCTCAGCCTAGCTTGAATAAAGACTTTTGATTTTGATTTTAATTAAAAAAAAACATACGCGCGTAAAACATATCCCTGTCTTTGCTTGCACCGCAGTTTTTCTTACTAATAGTTATAGTTCCCGTTCATAACAATACGTAAAAACAACATTACCAATAAATTTTCTACGTAATATTAGATACGGAAATATTATTCACGTAACTAACGTAACACGTTTGCGGAGAACCGGTAGCGTACCTACTGTTAGTTTTGGACCGCAAAGACATGTGAGCTTATTTACAATCTTCCCTCGCAAAAGTTCAATATTTGCATGAACTCTCTGTTAGTCATAATGTTACACCACAACACGTGTGTTTGACATTCATCCACTCTCTACCTTTTGCAAATATCAAACTGCACTGCGATATTTTATTATTGATTTTCATTACGTTTGTTCGTAAGTGTATACAGACAGACTGACCATACCCCACAGTCTAACTATTGCCACACTATAAATATTAATACAGTAGGACGACGCCTTTGATCTCTGGAAAATGCCGACAACGTCTAAACGCGTTAGCCCTGAATAATACCTCCCGAACTACGAACATCGTTTTGTTCGCAGTTCGGGAGCGGCTTTCCCGCGTCTCGCTCCTCACATCCCGCACGATTGCCCTGTCTAGACGGCTTCTTCGGATGACTGTAGGTTTTTAGACTGTGATATTAAATTACTATGAGTTTGTGGGGCTTAGTTTATTTCAAAATCTATATTTTTAGTTATTTATTCAAATTAGGCTGAAGGTCAGCACCTTTTGAACGTCAAAATTACATAAATAGTCAACCAAAAAGTCCGCCTCTCTCTCTCCTTATTTAAAAGATTCTAGCACTTTGTCCGCGACTTCGACCGACTTTTGTTATCAAATTAGAAAAAATGTGGCTTTAAGTTGCTAAAAGAATTTTCAAAATCGTTTCAGTAGATCCTGAGATTACCTTCTACAACGTCACAAGCTTGGTTTTACCTGTTTATAATATTAATAATTTAGTATTAATATAAGTTATAAGATGTTTACTGTCCACGTCAACTTATTAAATAAATAAATGAGAATAATAATACGTCATGTTCGTATAAACTTTAGGTAATTACAGCGAGCCTGAACGGGTACATAACGGAATTTAAACACGTATTTTATATATTGACACAGGAATAAAAACCGAACTCATTTCAAAATGCTAAACGTCGTAGGCGTAAAAATAAACTATGATAAATGGTCTCTGCGGTGACCGTGGGTAGTTCCAATATGGCGAACGTTCTTCCAAGATTCTGTGAAATGCGACAACGATGTTCATGAAAACATTTCAAGATCACTAGTTGTATGAGTCAAGTGCGGCGAGCGGTAACGCGCTGGTTCTGGGAAATCTCGTAAGTAGCGCCGCGCGGCGCTGCCCGTCGTCGACGCTTCGTGTTTACACGCGTTCAATAACAACCATATGGAGATTAAGCGGAATTTATGTAATAAATATTGAAATATCATAGGAAAACTGAAGTGTTCTAAAACAATTACACGTTTTACTGGAAGTCTTGTATCCTGCGTTCCCGTGACACTTCGTTACTTACGGAGAAAAATGTTTTCGCCGTAACTATTCAACATAAGGGTCAAACTAAACTTGTTATCATCACTCTGATACTTCTTGATTGGCCTGTTGGTCTAGTAGTTGGTGGACTTGATTGCTATGCCGGAGGTCGTGGGTTCTATTCCCACCCAAGACAAAGTATTGTGTGATGAGCACGATCATTTGTTCAGCGTGTGGGTGTATTTAGAAATATATCAGTATGTTTATCAGTTGTTTAGTACCCATAACACTAGCTCTGCTTAGCTTGGGCGTTATGTGAAAGTTGTGGAATATTATAATTACTCTTTTTTTGTTTTAGTTGTGCGTCCTTTGACGATAAGATATTTCCTCTCTTAGAGAACTCAAGCAGATGTTGCGGTGGCATTTATCTGTATTGTCCAGGTACTAACGGCCTTGGGAGCTTGTCATCTGCAGGTTGTGAAGGCCCATTTTTCTTTAGACAAGTGACGCGCGTGGGTTGAATAGCAGGTGACGGGGATATTTTTGTTCTGATACCTATACTAGCATAAAGCGAGCTTGAAGGAGCTTATGGCTAGATTATAGCAGCTGCACGGCTCGCTCGAAGGTTAAGCAATGCTTGTGTAGGTTGCGGTCCGTGGACAGGTGACCATTTAATACATGCCGGGACTCCTCCGTGGCTCAGAAAGCACGTTAATACCTAAAAATAATAGTCGTTTTAATTCAGTAATAGGCTATTGGACAAAATTGTAGTTTTTAGTCCCTCATCTTGATTATAAGAAAATATTTGACACATATTTTTTTCTGACTGCCTCGTTGGTCTAGTGGTCGCTAGCGCTACTGCTGTTCATGAGGTCCCGGGTTCGATCCCCGGGTCGGGCAAAGTGTCATTGAGTTTTTCAATCTGGGATTTCTCAGTAACAGCCCGGAGTCTGGATGTGTGCCTGATGGATGGCAATAGGCTCGCCCCCTATTATATGGGACTTAAACATAACTGGCGAAATGTGGGTGTACTAACAGGTACACCTCTGCCTAGCCCTTCGGGGATTACAGGCGTGACGATATGTGGATGTGTATGTATATTTTTTTCTTTTTCAAATTGATGGAAAGTTGCTTGGATTAAGCGCATTAAAGTTGAGAAGAGGGGGCTTGTAACGTCATTATCTAGTATAAACTGTACTGGCTAGTGACGTCATGCGACATTTTAACTCGATGTATCGCCGTTATTTTTTGATTACGTGAAAAAAGAAAAAGTATGTGTCGGATATTTTCTTGTAATCTAATATAGATGAGGGACTTAAAAATTAAAATTTTGTTAAATAGCCCATTTTATACCATACATTGTTAGTAAACATTGAAATTTATAAAACAATGTTAGTAAACGTGTAAACACGACAACCCAAACCACAAGGGTTAAACCACGTTTAGCCGTTGGTCTCAGTTGTTATGTAAGTAGATCTTTGTCAGTCGTTATGAGTAGTCAGAAGCCCGAAAGTCTGACAACCAGGTTAACTAAGAGGTATCCTGATACCCAGTTACTGGGTTGTAGAGGTCGGACAGGCAGTCGCTCCACGTAAAATACTGGTACTATACTGGAACTCGATCCCAACATATGGAATAACATCTTACATCTTTGTGACACCTTTATCTGACATTATGAAAATAAATGAATATGAATAATTGAGAAAAAGCTAGGCAATTTATGTTGAATTTTTCTAGCATGAGGCTGGAACTGAGCATTCTGATTGGCGGTTGCTTCTCAATGAGACAGAGATTTGTTTGAATAAATCCTACTAATATAGTAAACGCGAAAGTTAGGGAGTATAGATAAAAGACATTCAATACCTATAGACCGGACATCACGATCAAAATGTTCGTCCGAAACTTGTGTCCTGCTTGGACAAAGTCTATGACTTTTTTATTTTTAGTACGCTCCGCTGCCGCTCTTATATTCATATATTATTCTAGATGGCGTTACTGATAAATGGGATCAAAGTTTTCCCATGACATTTCCTTGACATGCCCGCTCTAAAGTATTTTAAATCTCTTCGGCAGATAGATGAATGGATGGTTGGATGTTTGTTAGTCTTTCACGTAAAAACTACAGAATGGATTTCAATAAAATTTGGTATGGAGTTAGCTGACACCCGGATTAACGCATAGGCTACATTTTATTCCTGTATTCCTACGGGAACGGGACTTACGCGGGTGAAACCGCGGGACGTCTGCTAGTAATTTATAATTAAAACCCGTTTTATATTCATTGTTAATTTTCATTTACGCCTCCCACATCCTGTCTGTGTTGACGGAGATTTTATATAATCTATGTAACAGTTTTCGCTATTGCAACGTGATGTGATAAGTGTACATTAGCTTTGTACAATTTGTATACGTAGGCGATACACGGGGGAGGACAAAAGCCTACATGAACATTTTAGAGTTACGTAACACCCACACTGTATAATAAAAATGTAGAAATGATTAGTGTATGTTTTTTTTTAATATTATAAACCAGTGCTTGACTGCAATCCTACCTGATGGTAAGCAGGGATGCAATCAGTGATGGTGAAACGCACTAGTTTATTAACCTTTCGGGTGTCGACCTCCGTACACGCACATTACAACAATGTCGACGCTTTTACGAGTAAGATAATAACTTTAGGTAGGCCTTCAGAAAAAGGAAGATCCTGACCAAGTCCAAGCCCTTAAGTGTACTGTCCGACTTAAGACACTTGGAGCGTTTTTTCTTATGTCGAACTGTGTAACTTAAGACATTCGAGGAGTTAAGAGCCTATTCACTCTAGCCTTGAAAACGGGTCTAGTTCATAATATCGACAATCACTACATCGATGGTCGCAGTATCGAAAACGTTCTATCGACGGGCTAATGTATCGACAGTACCCCAAATCGATGGTACGCTACATCGACAGTAACCCAAATCGATGGTACGCTACATCGACAGTACCCTAAATCGTTGGTACGCTACATCGTTAGTACACTAAAACGACGGTATGCTACATCGACAGTAAACCAAATCGATAGTACGCTGCATCGACTACCCGACCCGAGCCAGATTTAAATAAAAAACACAGTATTTTTAAAAGTTTTTAATCACAATTTGTTAAATCTGTAAATTGCTTAATTTTGATGGAACCCACATTAAATGCTTGAAAAAACATACATTCATATTCAACATTGGTAACATTATATTGTAACATTGGTTGGTAATAACAAAAACTATCCGAATCACTATTATTTTTACCTTTTCCAATAATATAGCTTGCATCGATATGGATTGTTCTCTGTTAAATTGTACTTCCAGGAGGAAAGCCTTACAAAATACCACCCACGTTTTACTAGTTCATAGACGTAATTAACTGTTATTAGTTTTTCAATGAAAATCCAATTAGGTAGGAAACGTTCCCTTTACTTGATTAATATGCAGTGCAGCGGCAAAACATCGGCTATTCCGGGAAAATTTTATTAAGCGTTCCCGTTTCATAGACAACGCTTTTGAAACTAAAACAATGCAATTTGAAATTCGTCGAATCAGAATCGTCGATTGTTCCGAAATAGGTTCGTCAAATACAATTAATTTACCACAAGCTCGAAAATTTATATAGCTATTTTCAATCTGAACACTTTAACATAACACCCTATTTAAGTAACAATACATAACATAATAAATACAATACATCACGCCTCCTATTCTCAAAGGGCTAGGCAGAGGAGTACCTAGTACTACACCCACATTTCGCCAGTTACGTTTAAGTCCCATATAATAAGGGGCGAGCCTATTGCCATCAATCGGGCATAAATTTAGGCTCCGGGCTGCTACTAAGACACTCCAGAAGGAAAAACTCAATAACACTTTGCCCGCTTTGCTTTTTTTACACCCTATTTAATGTATTACCCTACCCTAATAAGTGTATTCTAATGTACTGTACTAGTTCTTTGAATTAATAAATATTATTATTATTAATAATGTATTAAATTTGCAATTGGTTGAAATTAAAAAAAAAACCAATAGATTATTGTTTCTTCGTAGCACTTTACTGCCTACGCGTCGTAGCGCGTAGCCGTAGAGCCTTCGTACCTCGTAGCGGAATTCGTAGAAATAGATTGGCTACGAAGTCAGTGTACCCAAAATTAATGTTACCTATTTGTTTTTAATTGTCACGAATTTATTTCTGGGCTAAGTTGAGAGCCTACCACTAGTTGTTTTTTTTAGAAGTCATTAACAACAATAATGTGATCCAATTGTTTGAATTTAAACTACAGAAACAAAATAGGTGGCTGCCTCATTCTATTGATATGGTTCCTTAAATGAAAAAGTTGCCAATACACTCTCATTAAATTTACTTACGCTAACAAGTTTTCTTACTTTCTATTAAGCAATAAAGTCAAATAAGTCAAATAATATTGACCTTATATTGGAAGCAATTTAGTTCGGTAACATATAAATTTGCAGTGAGGATCGCTCGCCTAGCCTCGATAGTGTCGTCGTAAGCGTAACATAGTTTACCTACACGCATTCTCGGCTAAGTGTGACATGGTTCCGATAACGCACAAATTGCGTGAGTCCCTGAGGCAATTAGCGTCATCGTATCCCGGATATCCAGATTCGTTTATTTATTGTTTAAGGCTAGCGTCAAATCTCAAGTAATAAAGCTTGTTTGTCAATGACCGTGTTTTTGTGCGCAATAATGGAAATATATTGAAATCTGTGGAACGTGATCCGTGTTGGAATAAACCTGTTCGTCAGGTGCGTGGAGGTTTCGCGTCCCAAAATTTCGTTAAATTCGTGTTTTTTTGACGATTTATTTTGGAGTGAAATTAAATCTTTATCTATCAAAAGCTTTAAAGAATCGCTTTGTGGCCTTATTGTGTGCTAAAACCTCGTGCAAACACTTAACGGTATCTAGAAACGCTTTACGATATCGAGTTGGATTTTTGTAATTATTATTGATTCTCAGAAAATAGTCTAAGGGACCTAATGTTTTATTTTTTAACATCGCGTCAAATTATATTTATTTCTGTAAATAGATACAATATAATAATAAAATAAATAAATAAAAGAAAAAGAGAAAAGTGCCCAAAAGACTGGCGGCATTGCCATTCAACGTGGCAATGCCGCCAGTCTTTTGGGCACTTTACCAGCTGGCAGCGATGCAGAAGAATTTTTTGACGCTTTGTAGTTATTTATTGTTAGTTTTAGTTATTTATTTATTTTATTATTATATTGTATCTATTTAGGGACCTAATTACTTTATAAGAAACTAGCCTCTGCCCGCGACTTCGTTCGCGTGATGTTTTGGTATCGCATACCCTTTTCCGACTTGCTAAACTTATCTTGTGATAGATCGGCTAATATGCATGATATAAATATAATTTATGTTATAGGTAAGCAATGAGTGGAACTAAAACTGTCACGGAAACAGAAATAATAATGAAAAGTACTCGGTAAAAGTACTGAGGTCTTAAACGTATTTAATTGGATTAAGATTAATACCATGTTGATAAAAACTTCCTCGCAAATAATGCATTATTTTAGAACAAATTTGATTTCCATAAAACGGGTTAGAGTGAGTTAACCTTAAGGGATAAACATATGCTGTCCAGGACATTTTTTGAGAACTTTTTAAGAGGAATAATTTCGTGATACTTGATTTTTGCGTAGTTTAAACCGTTAACGCAGCGCACGCATCGGGAGCTTTTTTCCCGCTTGCAACATTTTCTTATCGCTGCTTCGCTCCTTTTGGTCATAGCGTAACGTTATACAGCCTACATACAGCCTCCCTCGATAAATGGACTATCTAACGCAAAAATAATTTTTCAATTCGATCCGGTTTTTCGGAATTCTGAGATTAGCGCGTTCAACCAAACAAATAAACTAACAAACAAAGAAACAAACTCTTCTGCTTAATATTATTAGTAGAGCTGAGCTTGTAAATCAACCCAGTGGGAAAGTACGGCCAATTATATCATGATTGCTGAAAACCTACCGCTGACTACTACGAGCAGTTTCAAGAAACAACTTTCACAGCATAAATATGGAAAAAAACCCATTAAGTTGTGTTAAGTTTAGCGATTACAAACTTATATTTGCAGTTGGAGCATCGACCGTGACGTAAAACGATATATAGGAGAGTTTTTATTTTTAACCCTCGTCGCCAAAGAAAGGAGTGTTAAAATTTTAACGTATGTAATGTGTATCTGCCTGCATGTATGCATCTTTGTTTGTTTATTTATTTAATACTTCAAGCACACTAATGTACAAAGGCGGACTTAATGCCTTAGGCATTTTCTACCAGTCAACCTTCAGGTGATGCAGAGAAAAGCAGTGGTAGGTGCAATTTAAAATGAAAAAAAAAGAAAATAAAGCAAGTAATACTAATATATGTTTAGTATAAATACTTTGTTTGGCTGTTGCCTTATAGCTTCCAAACAACTGGACTGATTTTGACGCGCTATTTAACTGCAATATATAGTTTGACGTTTTTGGAATTGGATGTTATAGTTCGTACTTATAAGTAGTCTATATTTTTTTTTAAACTGTATAGTTAACAGTGTTGTTAGTGTTGCTCTTCAGTCCTTAATTTATTTTTTTTAGGCATTTCAGTGATAATACTCAGCCGGTACAAAACTCAAAAAACACGCAACTTAAACACACACGTACACTTAACGATAAATAAAATCTATAACGATAGAATTATGTGATTTTCAGGACCTGAATATTCTTTGAACTATTAACCTACTTACTACAGACTCAGAAATACGAATAAAATTGTACAAACTGTGGAACCGACTGGGAATATGAAAAGTTCAAACCTATTTCCTTGGGTAATATACTTAACCTAGAAAGATATGGTACCTTGTAATAGTTCCCTTTTACCTAAGACAAATGCTATGATATCATGATATGAATCAGAATTTACTTCGCTTAGGTGCCTACTGTTTTTGTGAACCAGCTTTTTCTAATTAAGGTGACTGTTTTTCCTTCCAAAATGTGTTAACTTCTCAGTGGCGTAATATACACCAGTATTTTTTAATTAGTGCAAAAAAATGGCCTGTTTTTGCGGTGTACCTGTTACTGATCATATTTGCGTGATCAAAAGTCAAGAAACCAAATTCAATTTTTAAATATTTAGTTCAATTTAAATAACGAAAACAGCTGTTGGAAGCGGGGCATGCTTGAGCGAGATCACGTGAACGTGAGCGAGAGATGACCATTAATGAATACTACTATGTCATGAATAGCCTGTAGGTACAATATTTCCATAAATTGGGTGACTTTTTAGGATATAAACAAAAGCTAATAACTTGCTGTTTATGAATATTATTTTTTGGTACTTTACAATTACTTATAATGAGAAGACCGTCTGGAATAAACCCTTTAAGTATTTTACTAAAAAATTAAATTTTAAATTTAAAAAACCCCCATCGCAAAAAAGTAAAACATTTAAAAAGTTAAAAATAACACTTTAGCCATGAAATTTTACTTCACGTCGGGGTACCGCTTAAGTAAGGAATGTTTCTAGTACCTACTTGTAGGTATGTAGGTACTTATTTTAACGGTACCCCGACGTTACGTAAAATTTCATGGCTAAAGTGTTATTTTTAACTTTTTAAATGTTTTACTTTTTTGCGATGGGGGTTTTTTAAATTTAAAATTTAATTTTTATTTTAAATTTTTTAAACGCATTAATTTTGTTTTATAGCGTTTACGGTGATGAGAATTTTTCAGAGAATTGTATGTAGAGTCAAATGCTGGTTAAAACGAATCCAAACACGACATATCTGCTATTATTTTGTCAAGGGTCTACCTACTGGTGTGCCGGATAGCCTGATTGCAGCATCAGCTCATCCTGTTGCCATCAGTGCATTGTGTTTAGAATCAAATGCTGGTTAAAATGAATCCAAACTCCAAACACGACATATCTGCTATTATTTTGTCAAGAGTCTACCTACTGGTGTGCTGGATAGCCTGGCTGCAGCATCAGCTCATCCTGTTGCCATCAAGGCATTGTGTTTAGAATCAAATGCTGGTTGAAATGAATCCAAACACGACATATCTGCTATTATTTTGTCAAGAGTCTACCTAATGGTGTGCTGGATAGCCTGGCTGCAGCATCAGCTCATCCTGTTGCCATCAGGGCATTGTGTGCAGAATCAAATGCTGGTTGAAATGAATCCAAACACGACATATCTGCTATTATTTTGTTAAGAGTCTACCTACTGGTGTGCTGGATAGCTTGGCTGCAGCATCAGCTCATCCAGTTGCAATTAGTGCATTGTGTGCAGAATCAAATGCAGGTTAAAATGAATCCAAACACGACATATCTGCTGTTATTTTTCCAAGAGTGTATGAGTCTGCTAGATATCCTGGCTGCATCAGACCAAATACACCATAATGTTGCTTATTTATATTATACACATGAGTGATTGAAATTTTAAGACACACATACGTTTGTAAGTAAAGTTAATACCCATAGACGTCTAAAACAGCAACAGTAGCTAACACAAAAGAGCTGATAACCTTGAAACGGCTGAACCGATTTTGATGAATTATGTTTAAGAACCATCGCAAGAAACCCTGCTTTCGAATAAAAAAAACCGCATCTAAATCGGTTCACTCGTTTGGGCCCTACGGTGCCACAGACAGACAGACAGACAGACAGACAGACAGACAGACACACACACATAGCGGTGAAACTTATAACACCCCTCTTTTTGCGTCGGCGGTTAATTAAAAATGTATGGTGTATAATCAGTGATAGCCTAGAAGTGTGACCGGCGGATTGCCAAATCATAGGTCTCGAGTTCGAACCCATGGCACGTACCTCAGACTTTTTGGATTCATGTGCGTATTGTATAATAAGTACTTGCTTCAAAAACGGTGAAGGAAATCATCGTGAGGAAACCGACATGCCTAAGAGAGATTTATGCTTGACGGGCCTGTTGGTCTAGTAGTTAGTGACTCTGACTACTATGCCGGAAGTTGTGGGTTCGATTCCCACCCAGGACAAATGTTTGTGTGACCACCACGTTCATTTGTTCTGTGTCTGGGTGTAATTTATCTATAATATGTATGTATTTAAAAATATATAAGTATGTTTATCAGCTGTTTAGCACCCACACAAGCTCTCAAGCTTAACTTGGGACTAAAATGGCGTTGTGTGAAAAGTTGTGCAATATTTATTTATTTATTCCTCAAGGGCATGTGATGCCAAGACAGAGGCGACATTAAAAAATATTGTTCAATAGATAATCAAACTGAGTAAACTTATTTGAGATTGAAACCTTTTTTTAGGCAAAAAATGCCTGTATATAAATAAATAATAAATAAATAAATAAATCTTTATTTGAAAAATTAGATTGGTAAAATACAGTATTTAGTCTTAGAAATAAAATGGGTACTACAAAATTATTATGCCTGTACTAGGATAAACCTGTATCACAGGCGACATTAGTTCTTAAAATTATTGTTTATTACGACAACTGGTTTTATAACAATATTTAATTAATTTGAGAAGTGCGTTCTGACATTGTTGTTTTAATACGTTATGGGTTACATAAAAACTCTTATAACTACGGTCTTAAATATCTAGATAGTAATAAATCATCACAATTTACGAATAATTGTTGTTAGCACTTGTTTCGCGAAAAAGATTGAGTCAGCAGTATTATTAATTACTTATAGGTTTAAACAATTATTGCACATGATATCACCGGCACAATTTTATTAACACTCGGTTATAGTGCTTAGACAGCAGTTTCACGATGACGGTAAGTAAGTAGGACAGAGCAATGCACGGGTATATTTTTGAGTCATCAACAAGCGATAAAGACACAAGCCACAAGTATGACGCACTAGGTGCCCTCATAGTCGATTGAGTTAATATATCTAAATTCAGCTATTTTCCTAGCGGGGCATTCAGCGTCCCCTGTTTTGTGGTCACTGGGTTTTTTAAAACGAGAACACGATGCACATTTCGGATTTTCGGCTTTCTTCGCGCATTCGGACATCGAATGGCCAGCAGATCCACACTGACCACACGAATGCTCAGTCTCTCGGCAAAATTTTGCTGCATGACCGTATTGATGACATTTATAGCACCTTGTTACTAATGTGAAGTCCCTGACAGGACAGGACGTCCAATTTATAAAAAGCCTTGACTGAGTGATTAGCGCTTTTCGTATTTCGGCTGAAACTTCTATAACGTAGTTGCAGGCCGTAGCATCTCTCTTCCCCGATTTGTGGCTTAATTTTATTAAGTCCAGGAAGGACTCTAAGGGCATCGCTGGCAACTTGTTAGCTACGTTTTGCTCAAAGATGCAACTAAAGACCTCATATTCAGTCATGGCAGTCGGTACTCCTACAACCACGATCCGAGGTTTGCGCTTGCGGGGCTCTTCGGCTGTAAGTCCAGATGTTGAATGCTGGACTGCGTGCTTCAGCTTATCAGCGTCATCTTTTGTTTCAGTACTGACAATTACGCCACCTTTTTTTGTATTTCGGACACCACGAACGTGCAGCTTCATTTGATCCGGCCGTATGATTTTCTTCACGAGTTCCTTCGTTTGGTCACTTGATTTTAACAAATCATCGGGATAAATGACAACCGAGCTCAAATTATTAGGTCGAACGAAACTTGATCCCTTTTTCACCATATCGGCAAAAGAAGCATTTCCTACAGTACTAGAGTTGTTAATAGTCTGCTTGAGCTCCGAAATTTGTTGGGATAGGTCGCACTTTTCTTGAAGTTCTTCAACGGCGTTATAAGCCTGAATAGCTTTTTGCTTAAGCGACTGATAAAATACTGCCATTTGTGAGGTTCCAGAACTTACTTTACGGCACAGGGTGGAAATTTTCATCTTCTGCTCCGAGTTGAGTTTGCCATCCGTGGCTATAGAGCAAATTTCGTTAAGGTGCTGGTCGATGACTGCCATCCATTTATGGATCTCGTGCGTCGAAACAACGTCAGCCGTGACCGGCTCAAGGGTTGGGTTCGTCGTCTTCGAAGGTGAGGCGGAAGGGTGCACTGCCCCCCTTTGATTAAAGGGGCTGTTATCCATGATTAATAATATTACAAGTTCACTAGTTCGTGTCCATTATTCGTCGAAACTACACACTAAGCAAAAATTACATAGGTAATGCATTAAACGAGGTCAATATTTTTAAAGTTGGTAATTACTAAATATTGCTAACGAGCACGTCTGTACACTGCGAACGACCGACGACAACTTCAGTATTGTATTGTGTTAAGAGGCTCCGCTCTCTTAAATTCTCTATAGGTATTAAAACTCTAGACACCAGCAGTGCGATTCTGGTCAAATCACCGCGAGAAAATGTAGGCGTAGTGAGGGCGAATTAAGCTGTTATTGAAGACTAAGGCTATGCATTGACAGTTCACTTCACTCAAGTTTTCATGGCGTGACTTTTACTGAATCGACCGGCAGGTTAGTTCCTAACCACGCTATAAGAAGAATCGTAATATAAACTCATAATTAAAAGACTTTACTACAGTTTCACTATATTCACTATAATTTTTTATATTTTTATTTTTAGTTTGAAAGTATATTATGTTTTTTTTTTATTTTTTACTGTGAATGTAAGGACCATGTGGATTTAAATTTTCTTTTCTAAATCTTTTTAAGTTCTTTTATTTATTTATTTTACATTTTGTCTGGCAGTTTGAGTTCTTTATGGCACCAACCCAAATGTTCTTTCTTTGGTATCGTTCGTCGGCACGTGGAGCTCCTCAAGTTCCGAGTTGAGCTCACGATTACTGACAAATGCTTGCACTGACTGATCTGGTCCCCTCATTTTGTGTGGTTCTTTCCTCAAAAGACCACATCAGACACTAATCTGCATGGATCTTACATGATTTGACCAAGATAATGTCTGGACTTTAAAAGAGACTATTATGACCTCTGAGTTTCTTTCGGTGTTTCTTCTCAGAGTAGTCAGGTAGTGAAACTCCGATCTTATCTACTAGTTAAAAAAAGACGTGTAAAAGTGTTTGTGAAAACCTATTTACAGAAATAAATATCATTTATCATTCACTACATATTCAAGGGTCACATTGTGAAGAATAGCTGCCATAAATGTCTATGGGAAATATAATGGGTGGAACCCAAAACAAAATACTAGGAGCGTGGGCTGATATGACATGCCATAGACAATGAACAAGTTATATATTCTCCTTGTACGAAGACGTGACACAATTTCACTTGGGTATTATTTTTGGTAATAAAATACAGTATTAACAGGAAAACAAACACACCGAATATAACACGTGTTTTTCTCGTTCGTATTTTGCGTTCACGTTTATCATTACCTTTGCTAATAATATAACAAATGCTTGGGGGTTGAAATCTCTGCGTGACAACAAAGTAGAAGGGCAAAGGTTGAGCTTTAAATCTGGTCAATTACGTTTAAAATACACATTTAGTGATCAGCTTTTTCTGGGGTATTTGATTATTTATAGGTACACCAACAATACATCATCTGCCTCAGTCATTTCCCAATTTTGTTGGAGTCGGCTTCCAGTTTAACGGTATCCAGCTGAATACCAGTGCTTTACATGGAGCGACTGCCTGTCGAACCTCCACAACCCAGTTACTGGGTAACATGATAAAAAAAAAAAAACATTTATTTCAGGTATCATAACCCATATTAGACACATGTATGTTTCAATAATATGTAAAAAGAGTCACATAAAAATAAAATTCAAATACAACATAACAATAAAATAATTCTCTAATAATCATAATAATAATTGAAAATCATAATTCCTAACGTAATAAAAATAAAAAGATAAAAGTAATTCACATGACATTCAATTTATATAGTTCTCTTTCGTGCGACACTATATGTAACTAGTTTGTCACAGCAGTGTCGCACGTAAGGACAGTCCAACCTATTTGCAATCATACTCAGAACAGTATTGGAGCTGGTAGGTAAACTCTTGGTTTTCGGGCTTTTGACTATCTGTTCCAACTGTCATAGATTTACAAATGATAACTGGAACCAACGGCAATACGTTCTTTCCTAGGCTATAGATTCACCAACAATAGGGTGTATGACAGAATATGAACATCAAAATATAGCTAGCACAAGAAGCAGCAGCAATAATATAGTAGTAAGTAGTGGTATATAGTGGTAGTGGTGTAGTAGTGTAGTTGTAGCATAACAATAATATAGTTAGTATTGCTTGCTTTTTTTTTTCATTTTAAATTGCACCTCTCTGCAAAAAACCTCTCCTCTCTTGCTCGTCTCTGCATCACCTGAAGGTTGACTGGTAGAAAATGCCTATGGCATTACGTCCGCCTTTGTACATTAGTGTGCTTGCAGTATTAAATAAATAAATAAATAATAAAATATAATCAGTCCATTAGTTAGATTATAAAAAATAATACGTAAGTACTTTTCCCTTTTTTAAATTGATAGAAAACTGCTGAGATGAAGCGCATTAAAGTTGAGGAGAGGGGGCTTAATTGTAACGTCATTATCTAGTATAAACTGTACTGGCTAGTGACGTCATGCGATATTTTGGCTCGACGTATCGCGGTTATTTTTTGATTACGTGAAAAAAGAAAAAATATACACACATACATATATACCTTTTTCCCATGGGGATGGGCAGAAACTACATAGCGCCATATGCAACGATTCTAACATACTTCTTTTGCTTCGTTTACATACCTACATGTTGTCATACACACACGCCGGTTGCGAGTATTACGCACCTGACCTTTCTGAAGAACTTCACCTATAAGGTGTATGTCCTTCTAGGGCGTCCCCTCCCGGCGTTCCCACTTACATCTGCCTTGTAAATACCTTTCGTTAGTCGCCTCCTTTCATTCATCCTTTCAACGTGACCAAACCATCTAAGCATACTCTTTTCAATTTTTGTTATTACATAAGAAAAAAATATGTGTCGAATATTTTCTTGTAATCTAGATGAGGGGGTAAACACTAAAATATTGTCAAGTAGCCCATTGTTTACATTAATTTTACGATAAAGGTAACATCTACAACAATAGGATCATAGTGTATAAAAAAAATGACGTGTGGCACACGGAGACTGCCACGGTAAAGCTATTGCATAGCATTTTTTATCAACTCCTCTCCTCTCCCCCTCCCCATTCCTCCCCTCCCCCATACCTCCCACACCCCTCCCCTCACCGCTCTCTCCCCTTCCCTCACCCCTCCCTCACTTTCCCCTCCCTTCCCCTCCTGTTCCCTGCCTCTTCCCTCCCCCTCTCCGCTCCCCTCCCACTCCCCTCCCCACTATCACCACTATGCCTGTGTTAGGTCGAAGACTGCCGAACTGAAACGACGTTAGACGATGCACGGCCTTCAAGCCACACCTCCTTGCCCGTCGGAGTGGGGAGCGTGAGGTTTTTTCGTTACGGAATTTCTGGATTCGGTCCCCGCGCTCAAGGCCCGCGATAGAAGCTATGCAATAGCTTAAAAATAATGACGATTATTACTAACATAGATTTTAACTACTATATGTATTATTATAAAGGGATAGAAAGACAAGATCCTCGTAGCGAGAAGTTACGAGTAATATTATGCGAGGCATCTGAACTTAACTTGCTCTTTAGAAACAGTTAAGTTTATAGGTCACGGAGTAAAGTAACAAAGTATTAGAAACCTGGCCTCCTACTAAATAATGGGACAACTTGGGCTTTTAAAACAACAATTAAACGCCTGCAGTAATTAGAGCCTTCCCATGTGCATTCATATTTGATAAGGTTAAATACATAATTCATTAGCATTTGTGATTAGATACTAAAGGTCCTGGTTGTTGTAAAAGTGAGCTTAAGGACACCTAAAGTTCATACATTGTGTTTATATTGTATTTATTTGTAAAGGATTAACATGAGTATTAATAAAAAGAAATATTAAATTCCTAATTGTTCCGTATCGTTTTGTTGATCAGCATCAACGTTGTCTGAATCTTTACTTAATATTATAAATGAGAATGTAACTCTATGTGTCTGTTTGTTTTCGGCTTTTCACGACTAAACGGTAGAACGTATATTTAAGTTTTTTTTTTAAATGTTTAATAATGAGCTGTTCCTCTCTTTTATTCATCTTAATTTTAATTTTGCTGTGCCCGACAGAGTCCATAATTGCTACTCGAAACTGTTTAACCTTCCACCTTTATGTTCATTATGGATTGCAATAAATGCTTGAATAGTTATAAAATATGTCATGGAGATAGATCATATCATGGAGACGGGACATAGGTTAAATTTTGTCTAAAAAAATAAAGTGAAGAAAATTAAATTTCTTAAACATTTTTTAAATGCAGCGCCATCTTTGATGACATGACAGACGGTGACAAATGCTTTACCAGTCCATAATTAGGTGACCATTTGACATTTGACAAGTCCAAAGCTAAAAGTAGCAGGGTAATACAATATTAAATTGATTCTGAGGCGGAACGAAGTTTACCGGGGCAGCTACATAGTACGAGATGATTACAGATAGATGATCGTTACGCTGTTTCATTGATTAGGCATGCCTGACATTAAAATTTTTGGTAAACTTCCGTCGACTGTGCCAATCGATCGCGCATACATGTATAACCAATCAGAGAGGAAATTCCCGCATTTTTAAGAGCGTTCGCATTCTAATGTCAGTCTGAATCTGTCAAAAATACGTCTAAATTTTGACATTGATTGTAGCTGAAATGTGATTGGGACTGGATTTTAATGTTTTTAATTACGAATTGCCTTCAGATATTCAGGTTTGCAGTGTTGGAAACCGTTCGGTCAGATTTTAAACTAGATTACAGTCAAAATTAGTGTTGGTTGAGGTGTAAATACAAAGTTTTCCTTTATAATCGACTATTTCGCACCAAATTCCTTTTAGATTCTCGTTGTACTGAATCATGGTCTATCTCTGTATAATTGTGTCATGACATTAGTCTAATTTTTAGGCAACATTTAAGTCTAGAAATGAGGGGCAAGGATGTGAGGAGCTAGTGGCTAAATAATAACCTAAAATTAAGCTACCTATGCTTGACGAGGTTGGTCCATTAAGAACTGCAATAATTGCACACCCATCCACGGGGATGGGTGTGCAATTATTGCAGTTCTTAATGCCTCCGTGCCTTGGAAAGCATGTAAAACCGTTGGTCCCGTCATTTGTAGATTTATGACAGTCATTACAGATAGCCTGAAAGTCTGACAACCAGTTTAAAGGGGGTAACCCACCCAGTAACTGGGTTTTAGAGGTCTGACAGGCTGTCGCTCCATGTAAAATACTGGTACTCAGCTGCGTCCACCTAAGCTGGAAGCCAACCCTAACATAGTTGAGATATGGCTAGGCAGATAATGATGATAAAGAAAAACATATATTAGGTATTCAATATGCAAGTAGCATAGTAAAGTTTTCCAATACCAAAATATTTAATAATACATACATACATACATACATACATAAACTCACGCCTTTTTCCCATGGGGGTAGGCAGAAACTACAGAGCGCCATATGCTACAATTCTTACATACTTATCTCTTTGCCTATATCGAAATTTTTGCCACATTGATATTGTAAAGTAGTACTAAGTTTTTTTTTTTGGAAATAAATTATTATAAATTAGAGATTATTAAATTATTACTTCTTTTGCTTCGTTTACATTCATACATGTTGTCATACACACACGCCGCCATTATTTAATAATAATTTGGCATAATTCATTGTTCTTTTATTTAAATTAGTCACGATTCGCTTTTTTCAACAGTTAAGTTTAAAGACTAACTCTGTAAATTAGGGATAACACTTTGTATAATTTGATTACCCAATTAACATCGTCAACGATTGGGTTCAATAACATTTTGACATTGCCCATGGAATAATACGAGCGTCCGTCTATAAGAGCGTTGTCATTTGAAATATTGACTTTCAATTGAATTGGCTGAATGAATGAGATTACTAATATTTAATCATAAGAAAACTAAATTTATAGCCTTTGATGATTATGCTTTTAGATACCAAAAAAAGTAAGAAATTCGACTATCGTAAAACATAGTAAATAACTTAATTTACGCCAGTTTAATTAATTTTTATCAGTATTTAGCAAAGGGATAGGCAGAATATTACGGTGTTAATAATACGGTGCGTGCCTATTGCCATCAACGGGACATAGAATGTGTTTTCCAAGCTGTTACTAAGTGATCTATTTATATCTCTACTATTTACATAACGTGGAAGGATTAAAAGTTTTTTTTTTGTATTGGCTAAAATAAAAAAAAAATGTATCGATTTGAATTTTTTTGAAACATTGAAAGTTACATTGTCAGCGAAAAATCTAGGCTATATTATTTTTACCCGACTGCACTAGAAGGAGGGTTATTCAATAACTTTCCTAATTTAAGGGGTGGATCGAATATTAAAGTTCAAAGGAAAGAGTACAAAACTGACGCCGGTCAAGTCGCAGGCGAAGTGCTAGTTTAAAACACTAACCGGTATAAAATAACTCTAAATTAGGAAGTCTGTGGCTTTGGTGGTTTTGTCTCATTTATGATTGCCACCGACTTCCGAATTTAGAGTTATTTTATACCGGTTAGTGTTTTTTGAAGTCGGTTGTATTTTTTGTAAAAAAGTTTTTATTTAACAATTTTTAGTTTTTATTTTTATATACCTAGCTAGATGATAAATTATTATCCATTTCTACTATATATATTTACATATTACAATCAAACAAATAAACAGCAACTGTTCGCGATGAAATCAAAAAGTAAAATTCATGAACAAAAGTTTTCATAAAATGAAAACTACCAGACCAAACTATGTAATTTTTTTATGAGACCATAAAAAAACTAGTCCGCATCAAACTTAAAAAGAATCACGTAAATCGGTACATAAATCTCAGCGTAATCGGTGAACATACATACAAAAAAGTGTTCAAAAATAAATTAAATTTTCATAAAATTGTTAATAAAATGAAAACTACCAGATCAAACTATGTTATATTTTTATGGGACTAAATGGCAGCTATTCCGCATCGAACTCAAAAAGAATCACGTAAATCGGATCATAAATCTCGGAGTAATCGGTGTACATACATAAGAAAAAAAAAAAAAAAATACTGATCGAATTGAGAACCTCCTCCTGAAGTCGGTTAAAAATAGGTAATAGTAGAAACTGGCAGGCTTCTTGCTATTGAGGTGGGGTTCTTGGAATTTCGACCCTCAAAGGGGTTGGTTGTAGTGCTTTCGAAAATGAAAAATTAACTAAAAGTGGGATAAGAAAGTTTGTATCAAAGAATTTTACTGCCCATTTCGACTAACTTGAAACTCGGTGTTTAACTTGGTCTAACTATTAGATAATAATAACTTAAAAAAGTTCAGGTTCAAGGGAGTGAAGTGAATACATAAATGCGTTGAGGAATGGGTAGGTAGGTATATAAAATCCACACAGACAAAGCCACGGGTGTAAATGATGATGATCAATATAAATATATATAGGTATGTATATAGAAATCAGTAATTGCTGTTCGTTAGTCTCGCAAAAGCTCCAGGACGGTTGGGCCGATTTAGCTGATTTTGGTTTTGAAATGTTTTTGGAAGTCCAGGGAAGATTTAAAAGGTGAGTAAATATGAAAAATTGCTTGGAATATACTAAAAAATTTCGCTTTCCCACATAAACTATTCCTACCTGTCAAACATTTGATGTTCGTCCCGTCGTCGTCGGTACGGCATACTCCACTCAGATTAAAGAACGTATTTAAATAAGGATTTTGAATCGACAACATATTATAATTATATAAAATATTGAGGTTATTGCGTATTTAGATTTAAAAAATACGAAAAGTTAAATAATGTCACCATGACAACGTATCAGCATATTTTGTTTTGGTTATGTATTAATACGTACGTTCTGAAATTTATTTTGTTACTAAACTTAGAAAGAGGTTTTATGCAGCACGAAAAGGTCTTATATTTCAGAAATCAATTTACGTAATTAATAATGACGACAGAGACGAACTTCAATAGTTCTTTGTAAAAAGATAAATATTAACTGTTTGGACTTTAAAATAGACCCGGAAAAACTATATTTGGCTGTATCGAACTAATGAGAACCATGTTGATAAATGTCAAAGATGGTCCTTTGAGGTAAGAACCACACGGATTTCAGTGTTACACCAGTTTCTTATAGAAATCGTACAATTACCTTAATTTGTTAAAATGTTATAACGAGGCAGACCGTCAGATGGTTGGTTGTTTTAGGCAAACGGTAAATAAGCCAACCTAATAAACCTAAAGCTGTTTTGATTCGTTTAGTCTCGATGGTTTAGGATCCGGCACTAAACCAAAGAATGACCCTTGAAGTCGGTTTTGTCAATATCCTAGATCGGTTTCGTGGTCATTGACTCCTCAAGTTAAGTAAGAGCTGAAGAATCACCAAAATTTCAATGAAATTGTTTGATAATATACTTAACGAATTCAAATACAATGCTGGACCGAAATAGAAGCCGATCAAACTGGAGTGCCTGGTTACCTAACGTCGGCAGTGTCATTATATGCAAAGTCACGGGGCATCAAGTGGGCGCTGGGTATTAGCCCGACACTCTAATATTTTATTTATAGAACTAATATAACCATAATTGACTTTGGTCTATCTTTGTTTTCACCCACAAAATATATTTGGTCCAAATAAAACTTTGTTCCACTTTTGTTTATGACGTAAGAGTGGGCTCGGACCTAAACGATCTAACTATTATCTAGCCTCGTTAGAGGCATGTTTTTATTGCTGTTTTCTTTCTGTCCTAATGAATTAAACTGTTATGTAGCTTCTTTGTTAGTTTGAAGAGATTCTTCAAGAAACAGATTTATAAACTTCCTATCATTACTTTAACCATGGCTATAGCCATTGTCATAAATGCTCAAATATTTTGGAATATATTGTGTAGTTTTATTAAGGAACTCGCCTTTTTATTACTAGTTCTATTCACATATTTTCCCTTTTTTTGGGACTGCCTTGAATCTATACCTACGTAGATAATCGTTTGTCCAAATGGACTATCTACTGTCTATTAACACACAGTTAGAAGTAATAAGTTTAGAAAGAAAGGATTTGGAATATACATTATGTTAATTTTATACTGAAAGCATCGGCTAAGAATGGATTTTTAATAAGTTTTACTTTAAGGCAAAACTGGGAACGAATGACCTTACCTTACTTAAATGAAAGCATGCAAGAATCGCAGCAGGTGGCATTCTGAAGTTTCTGCCTTGCACCTGAAAAAGGTGTGAGTTTACGCATGAATGTATTTTAACTTTAAAGAGTGAGGAAACTTTGTATGGTCATCTCAATTTAAAAAAAGTCGCGAGTTATCCATTTAAAACGTACCTACAGTAAAAGTCATTTCAGTATTATTTTTATTGTATCGACCAGCTATGCGTGTACAGAGCTTATTATATTTAGTGTATTGCATGAAAACAAGGCTTAATGGACGCATTTTACGCAATACTTTGAATCAAATAATTACGAGAAATATACTACTTACGATAGAAGTCGTATGGTACAGTCAGAAAGGAAATACAACTCTCTTTAAAGTGATACCTTGAATCATTATTATTATCACAATTTACAATCCATTTTGTACATAATCAATGTAAACATCGTCCGTTATGAATATACATACAATGTCTTTGTCCCACTTGCAGGATGGAGGAAGTTATTTTTATATTTCGCCCTTCGGTTCTCATCCTGGTTCCAATATTATTTATAGAACTCGATGAAAAACTCTGACAGTTCATTTTTAGTGTTTAATGACACATTTTCTTTACAGTAGATGAGATTTCTTTTTAGGTAAAAGGTGTCTTTAGGCAAGCTCGTTCGGTCTGTTAATTTACAAAGTGTTGGCGACTGTCACGATATGTTCGTAGTTAATGACTTTGTGTCAGTTGTCAGCGACAAAGGTGGTGTCGAGTTCTAAAATGACATTATTTGAAATGTAGGTGGTCTGTTTTAGGAGCACAGCTTTGTTTGTTGTTTGTTTGTGTGCTGAACTGTAAATGGTTTTCACTCAGAATCATCAATATATCGATGATGACGTTTGGTAGGTGACTTTAGTTTTTCAATGACTTATGAATGAATGAATGAAGCTTCTGTTCTATTATCTTGATACTCAAATAAAACAATATAGTTGGAAGACAAAAAAGTGTGTTTATTGGTATAACAGCAAATACATAACTTATCTTATATATAAAATTCTCGTGTCACAATGTTCGTTCCCATACTCCTCCGAAACGGCTTGACCGATTCTCATGAAATTTTATATGCATATTCAGTAATCCTGAGAATCGGCTACTATGTATTTTTCTAACCTGTAAGTGATAAGGGGTGTTCACCCCAAATTTTTATTTTAATTTTTTTGATAATTTTTATTTTTTTTATTTTTTTATTATGTAGCATCAAAAAATACATACAACTCTAAATTTGCACTTTTTTATCACCAACCCTTGCTTTTTAATAGTCATAGCAGAACTTTTAATGACTTTTTGAAATATCACGAGGAGAGGGAAGAGGGAGGGGAGTGGGAGGGGAGAGGAGGAGGGGAGTTGGAGTGGGGTCGTGAGAGGGGGAGGGGAGAGATTGTGAGAGGGGAGGGGGGAGATTGTGTGAGGGGGAGGGGGGAGATTGTGAGCAGGGAATGAAGGAGGGAATGAGAGGAGGAGGAGAGGGGAGGGGTAGGGGAAGGTTGAGGTGAGAGGGGAAGGGAAAGGGGGAGGGGGAGAGGCAGGAGCCGGGTGGGGGAGGGAGGGGAAAGTGAGGGAGGGGTGAGGGGGAGGGGGATGGAGGGGTGATGGAAGGGGCGTGGGAGGTGTGGAGGAGAGGGAGGGAGAGGGGGGAGGGGAGGGGGAGAGGAGTTGATAAAAATGCTATGCAATAGCTTTACCGCGGCAGTCTCCGAGTGCCACACGTCATTTTCTCTTTTTTTTTTAACCATTCAATCACAATGTGCCACAGCGAAGCGTGGCAGGGTACAGCTAGTAAAACTATAAAATAAACAAAAAACAAAGATTATAATGCCAAAAGGGCATAATGTCAGATGAAAACAAAACTTGCGTGGTCATACAATATCATATCATAGGTATTGAAGTACCTTGACATATTATTATGTTCTTCCTGATGATATGTACAAATGAATAACCACCATGAAAATTAAATGTCTTTTTTAATAATATATATGTATAAAGGGGAACATACAGTTTAAACTTTATGTATAAATCAAAGATCAAAATGATGTAAAAAGAATTGCTAACTAACTAAAAGGTTTTCAGTATACTATAAGCTTTCACAAAAACCTCAAAACTATTTAGCTAACTGTAGAAAGTTTATGTACCTATGTGTGTATATTATCCACACCTTATTTGCTAAATACCCTGTCAGGTGTACAAATACTGAGAACGTTGCTAGATCGCGTGATGTAGCAACGTTCTCAGTATTTCTAAACTATATATACCTAATGCTAACTATACAACGACTACCTAGTTTTAAAGGTATAGAGATGATATAGCCTACTTATAGTCCAATTTATTTGCCTCAGGCTATGTTAAATCTACAGTAACCAAATCCCAACAGTAAACTAGTCCGCAAAGTGGATTATTGGGAAATTATGTCAGCTACCCATTGGTCAGGTTCCAGCCGGTCATCGTAACCCTTTTATATACTTAATAATAATCCTTATAGTGTTACTTATGTCTGTAGTATTTTATATTACTATTGTAAATAGTAGCCGTCGATATTATGAACAGTTCGTATCTTATCTCAATTTGATACTGATAAATGAAGTTAAGGTGCTTTTACACCACTGATGGCGCTTAATCCAATTTTAGCTTTTGTGGTAAGTAAGTGGATTTATCGTAAAATCAATCAATCGGTCAACGTCGGCGTTAAATATAAAATAATAACTAAGTACTTTTACTTCTTTTCGTGTGAATCAGTAACCTGGTGTCAGAGTTTATATTTTATTTGACTT
The DNA here is from genome assembly GCA_921972225.1 of Euplexia lucipara. NCBI lineage: Eukaryota > Metazoa > Arthropoda > Insecta > Lepidoptera > Noctuidae > Euplexia > Euplexia lucipara. The sequence continues at coordinate 17,945,925 of OV179146.1, forward strand.
GGCTTCACATGGTGTTGAGAAATAGGGTGACTGATAATTAGTGACCAATACTTAAACACGTGATTGTATTCATGATTTCAATAAACCTTCCCAAAGAAACTTTCAAACAGCGTTTTTGTTATTTTATTGTTATAAGTAATTGTGTATAAAAAAAGTTTATTTGGGAAAGTTGATTGAAATCATGAATATAATCACGTGTTTAAGTATCGGTCACTAATTACCAGTCACACTATACATATGACTTGGCAGTAAAGAATCACTGCTTAAAAATGACTAATAATGACTTGATTGATCTTTTGACTTTAGTCATAAGAGCGCTGAAAAAACAATGCCCTACTGCGTTAATGATGACACAAATAACATGTGCTAGCTATTTTAATGTCGCACCTAACAATGTTATAAAATATGTGGCATGCGTTGAACATAAATTATCTGATTAATATTTAGTCATTTGCAAGAATACATTTAACGATTGCCATTTGTCATTATGACCTGTGGCGAGTGCCAAAAATTTGTGTGTACAGATGTTAATCTTAATATCGCTAATTATCCGGTGAAACGTTAATAGAATTTAAGTTAATAACTTAGATGTTTCTGAAATATGTTGTAAAGAGAATGTTTCTTACCAAAAGTTTAATATTTGCAACTTCGCCGAACGCATGAAAATAAGTTTTGATTGGCCACAGAGTACTATGTGTAGGTATACCATGACATAAAATGGTAGTCTAAACTAAATAAAAAACATGTTCATTTGTGAATCCATACTAATATTATAAATGAGAAAGTAATTCTGTTTGTTTGTTTTTCGGTTATTCACGACTAAACGGCTGATCCGATGATAGTGAAATTTGGCAAGGAGATAGATCATATCCTGGGGACGGGCATAGGCTTTCTTCTCTTCTTCTTCTTTTGTCTGGCTTGTGTTATGGGTACTAAACAGCTGATACGTATAAGTACTTTTATATTTCTAAATACATACATAATTATTATAGATAAATTACACCCAGACACAGAACAAATGATCGTGCTCATCACACAAACATTTGTCCTGGGTGGGAATCGAACCCACGACCTCCGGCATAGCAGTCAGGGTCACTAACTACTAGACCAACAGGCCAGTCCATATATAAAACATTAGAAAATACACGAACAAAACTTATTTTTCAAATGCAGCGCCATCTTGGATGACATGACAAATGACAAATATCTTCCCAGTCCATTATCAGGTAACGATATGACATTCAACAAGTCTTATGGTAAAAGTAGGAAGGTAGCATAAGTTTGTGAACCGATGAATGACGATGATGAATGGCGGACCGATGTTAACTGGGGCAGCTAGTGTAGTATAAAATCACTCTAAAGGTCATGGCACATTATACCGGCACGGCACCGGCACCGCTCCAAACCAGCAATTGGCTTCTCATTCAATTTAGAGCATTAAATTGTGGGTAGTATAATATATTTCACAATGTCAAAGTGAAAAAGCCAACGGCGAGCAGTCTGCGCGCGTGCCACGAACATATAACTCGACTCGCAGCCCGCGTGCCGATAGCGAGCGGACCATGTGCTTACAGCGCGTCGACCGCACACTTACAGCACACCGACTCCGAGTCGCCAGCACAACGTCATTGCGCCTTTGTAAAATATAAATTATGAAAACGTGCAAGTCATAGTCACGTGTTCAATTATAAATTCCATATAACCATTGTGTTCGCGGTGACAGCTAGCTTGCACCTCGCGGGCGGCGTGCGGACTGCAAGCTGGCACCTTACCGTCGATGCGTTGTTAGCGCACTGCCAGCTAGCCGTAGCCTAAATTCGAGGCGACGCCGTGCTGTTGCTGTGCAGTTGCGGTGCCGTATAATGTGCGATGACCTTTATCCTGCATTAATAACAGCTTAATGGTATACTTCCGCCTATTTTTAACCGACTTCAAAAAAAGGAGGAGGTTCTATGTTCGTGTGTATGTATTTTTTTTTTTTTTTTTTTTTTTTTATGTATGTTACCTGATTTCTCCGCCATTTGTGGACCGATTCTCAAAATTCTTTTTTTGTTTGAAAGAGTAGACTTCTGAGGTGGTCCCATTTTAATTTGGTGAAGATCTGGTGCTGATCTTCGGAGATATACAACGGAACTCTTCAAAAATAGACGGCAAATCTATCGTGATTGCTGGAATCGCTTGGATGTTTATTGTTTATACAACATCATGACGTATCATCAAGCCTGTATGCTCAGAGGGGTAGGCAGATGTGTTCAATATACCTAGATTTCGACAGTTATGTATGTTAAGTTTCATTTATTAGGGTTAGGTGGATAATCCTATTATAATGACATGTATTGTTAACAATTAACAATATAAAATGAATTCATGGCAAATGTTTGTATGGGAACAACTAAAAATGGAAAAATAAAAAACTTTTTTACAAAAAATAAAACCGACTTCAAAAATAACACTAAACGGTGTAAAATAACTGTAAATTAGGAAGTCGGTGGCCCATCAATAATAGGACAAAAGTACCAAAGCCACAGACTTCCTAATTTAGAGTTATTTTATTGTAAAAAAGTTTTTTTTAATATTCTCTTAGCTATGGTAAATCTAAAATCAAACTATCATAAGATAACTAGCAGACGTCCCGCGGTGTTACCCGCGTAGGTGCCGTTCCCGTGAGCACACAGGAATAAAAAGTAGCCTATGTGTTAATCCAGGGTGCCAGCTAACTCCATACCAAATTTTATTAAAATCCATTCAGTAGTTTTTACGTGAAAGAGTAACATCCATCCATCCATTCTCACAAACTTTCGCGTTTATAATATTAGTAGGATATTCTATTCCCATATTATGCAGATATCAATCTATTATGAACCGTCGCAGATGATATGAGAGTACGGCATAGTTATTAAAGTTTGAAAGTTCCCTTGTTAAGATCGCTGACTACCTTCAACAAAGTTTGTACACGTGTAAGGAGAGTGAAGGTATTAATTGATGTACCTACTCGTAGAAGCTTCGAGAACAAGCTCCTTCGTGCGTAACGAACATTCCAGCTTCACCTGAACTTCAGTATGTAGGTCACTGATAGCACTTACACGAAATGCTTTTTTCCTCTTGTATCTGACATTTGTATTTTTGTTGTAACTTGTAGTGTCCTACAAAATACTAAAGCGTAACGTACCGACGTTCATGTTATGTTGTGGCGACCCGAGTCTTACTGGTTAAGCTTTGCGACGAACTGAATTGATGAGAGGCATATTTAATATCGAAAGCCTACAAATCATATCGACTGACTAAGTCAATAAGGTAGGTAGGCAACCGGTCCTAAATGTGCCGCATGTATACATGTAGGTAAAGTTACCTCTACAGACTAGTGTTGGTGTTATTCCCTTGTTCGAAAATTAAACTCCATTAAGGGTTTTTTGCATTTTCTCTACACTAATCCTGGAATTGAGTTCATGGGTTCAATTGCCGGCAGTGTTATTGAAAAAAAAATCAATTGGACGAATCGATTTGATTTTTTTTTAGCATTAAGCCTGGAGACTGATTTTATAGCCAGTTGATGGATGACCTTTGACATGGCACATAAATATAATTGGCCAACCGTGGGTTTACAATAGAGGTAAAGGTCTGCCTAACCCTCTGGAGAAAACAGGCGTGATATGGATTTTCTTGCTCATCCTTCTCCATACGAAACCAAGATGGCGCTGCATTCAAAAATGGATTTTTTTCCATATAATTTTTTGAGACAAAAAAAAAAGAAGCCTAAGACAAACAAACAGAGTAACTTTCTCATTTATGATATTAGTATTGATTTAACGTCAAAAGGGCCTTATTAATATAAAATGGTTTGACTTTGATAACAATTTGATATATAATTTATGTCCTAATTTAATCATGTCACAACATAGTTAGAATAATTTGCCAATCCTTTAACTCGCAGCACTTTGCTCAAGGGCGATCTATTTGCAGTGTTATTGTGACTACAGTCATTTTGATGCCCATTAGTCGTGATATATTGCCAAAGTTATATTCCCCTTGCATGTGTTAGTCGTAAGCGACTGGAATAAGAAGTCGCCGAGCATCTAGGAAATATTGTCAATTTTTCAGAATGTAAATTATTTCTATGAATTCTTTTTCGTTACAAAACTAACGTATAAATTAAATTTTTGAGTATGAAAATATGAAAAATTGTTGCTTACGCGTATTAGAAACATAGAAGGGAATATCTGTGTTTATATACAGAAAAATAATACTAGTCAATCAGGCAAAGATCTCCTTTTTTATTCTTTCCAATTGGATCGGCTTCCGTTCGCGGAACTTTTTATTTCTCAAGGAACATATTAATTTTAATAACAATGAAATATTACACACAAACATGAATTAAGTACATATAATATTTGCAAAACAAAATTATGTCAAAGTCAGAAAATAGTAGAAACCTGTCGTAATTTCAACATATCTACATAACTCTGATGTAAACAATAGGAATGTATTAACGTATAGTATAGATCTAAATGTTGTGCTACAAAAGGTATGAATAAAAGGTGGGTGCTTGCAGCTGAGAGGATAATGCTGAGGGGGACGTATCAATCAATCAATCAATCAAATCAATCAAATAGTTTATTTGTAAAACATAGGTATACAAGCTGATGGTCACATATGCAGGGTTAATTAAATCTCTATGTTTTGCCAGTATGACATACAAATATTATCTAACTGTCTAAGGTTCAGAGCACTAAGAAGCTTTAATATTCTAAATGTATCATTACTTACTGTGAAAAATTTAAATGTCTCTTTTATTAAGTTAAAATATTGTTCAATTAAAATATATTGTATTGTTATAATTTATCGTTTAGAAACTCGTCTATTGTATAGTAGCATTTGTCAATTAGAATTATTTTGAAGGCAGCTTTAAACTTTGTCAATGGCAATATTTTGACAGATTCGGGAATTTTATTATATATTTTAGGAGCTATTCCAAAGAAACTTTTATTCATCAGTGCTGTCTTACACTTGACATTGCATAATTGATTCACATATTGAGAGCGTATGGGATTTTTCTTTACTGATGACAGCTTGGGGAAAAGATGCAGGTTTGCTTTGACAAACAGTGCTGTTTCTAGTATGTACAGCGACGGTCTGATAATGTCAGAAGTTTTAGTGACTTAAAATGAGGTATACAGGTATCTGTAGTCTTTAGACCACACATTGATCTAATACATCGCTTTTGCATCCTGAATACCGTCTCTCTGTCAGTTGATTGTCCCCAAAATATTAAACCATATCGAAGACATGAGCCGACAAGTCCATGGTACGCCATTAAAAGTGTCTCTATATTTACTTTTTTTGATATTTGAAAGAGTAGATATGCGGATTTACTTAGGCGCTTACACACATCTTCCACATGCAATTTCCAAGTGAGTTTATTGTCTATAATTATACCTAAGAACTTGGTATCAGTAACCTCTTCTATTAAACAGTTGTTGAAGGTAACAGAAATATTTGGGTTTTCACGACGTTGATGAAAATGCATTATTTTAGTTTTGTTTAAATTTATAACTAGATTATTGTTATTGAGCCATTTTATAATGTCGTTTAAACAACTTTTGATGTCAATTTCATAATTACCAGAATTAGTATACTCGACAACTGCTGTGCTATCATCAGCAAAAAGGATCATTTTATGTGCTATAGCTTTTGGGAGATCATTAATGTATATTAAGAATAATAGCGGTCCAAGCACACTGCCTTGAGGCACACCATACTTTACATGTTTTGATGCAGACGTATAGACAGTTTCTAATTTAGTGTTTTGGCATATTCTTGAGATTTCTGTGCACTGAGACCTATCACTTAGGTAGGATTCTATGAGTTTGAGAACATTTCCTCTTATGCCATAGCCTTGCAGTTTTTGCAACAAAGTCTTGTGATTTACATAGTCAAAAGCTTTTGTCATGTCAGTGTATATAGCACATATAGGATTCTTTTTGTCTACGGATGTCATTATTTTAGATATTAGGTCAAAGAGTGCCATATTTATTGTTGTGTTCTTCCGAAACCCTTTTTGTTCATTGCAGAATAAATGATGTTTTTCGAAGTAGTTGTTGATAGCATTATAGATTACCTTCTCTATAATTTTAGAAAAGATGGGTATTTTAGCGATAGGTCTATAATTTTTAACGTCGGTTTTGTCATTCTTTTTGAATATGGGTTTTATAATAACTTTTTTGAGACCATTAGGGAATACGCCTTCTGTGATGCAATAGTTGATAATGTGCGCCAGAGGAGTTGCTATAACATCTTTGACATATTTGATCACCTTTGTGGACACACCATCGTAGCCAACAGTATTAGTGTTTTTTAAGTCATTAATTATTTTTATTATGTCAATATATGTTACAGGATGCATAAATAATGAATGTGATGTCAAATTTTCATAATTATTATTATTATTATTAGCAATGTCAGAATTAATATTATTTTCAATTATGTCAGTAAAGTAATCATTAAATTCATTGGCAATGTCAATGGGTCTAGTAAAAGTCAAATTATCTCGTTTTAATAATAATATTGAGTCATTAGGAACGTTGAATTTGGTTTTGTTTATTATTTGCCAAGCAGCTTTTGATTTGTTTTGGGAAGTCTTTACGTGGTGATTATTTTGGGCTTTCTGAGTTAGCCTTATTATCTTTCTATAGAGTGTTGAATACTTTTTAAAGGCTATTTTGGTTTTTTTATTTGGATTAAGCCTATATTCCCAAAGTAGTCGTCTTTGTTTTTTACTGCATATTTTTATTCCATTAGAGATCCATTTAGTCGATTTGCTAGTTTTTATAGTTATGTATTTATTTGGAAAACATAATTTATGCAAGAGTAAAAAATCATCCATGAAATACTGAAAACATTCATTTACATTGCTGGCATCGTAGACTTGCTTGAACGATAAACATTCCAAGTATGATTTAAATTTAATTAAGTTTTCTCTTGAAATATCTTGTTTTTGAGTTATCCAGAATTTTAATTTACACGTTTTATTAATGGGCACTTTCAATATTTGACAGGTGTGATCGGAAAGAACTAGGTCTAACACTATAGCCTTACATTCGGTGCGATAGTTGTGTGCAAAGTTATCAATACACGTGTTGCTACTTAATCTAGTGGGTGTATACAAGGCTAATTTTAGATTATATTGTTGTAGAAAATATTCAAGTTCTGTCGTCATTTTGTTTCTCTTCAGGACATCAATGTTAAAATCTCCACATAAAACAATTTTTTTATTTGAGTGAGAGCTAAGTTTTTTTAATATATTATCTAACCTCTCATAAAATATTGTGTAGTTGTGTTTTGGTATTCTGTATACGCACACGATAATAATGTTGTGTGATACAAGTTCGATGGCACAGCACTCGAAAACATTTGGCACGGATTGTTTTGCAACTTCTGGTATATCCCTATGCTGTAGTCCTAGTCTTACAAGGATACAGGTCCCCCCTCGTTTGATTTTTCTTGAAAAGCATGCAGCTAGATAGAAGTTCGGTATTTGTAGTAAATCTTCATATCCTAATTCTATAAAATGCTCTGTTATACAGATTATATCAATAATTATTCCTTTATTAAAGAGTTCTTCTAATTTTACTATAAGAATATCTAATTTGTTTAGTAGCCCCGCTATATTTTGGTGAAGGATATTAAGATTTCTAAAGAAAAAACTGGGAATTATTTTGCGTTTCTGTGTCTGATAGGGTTAGTTGTTGTTTCTTTCGGAAACTATCAACCTCTAGCCGAACGGTATTCAGTACGCTTAGGCCTTGAATGAGATCTTGTAGATCGGACATAACAATTTCATGACCTTTGTAGTTTAGAGCCCCGGAATGTTGTCTATATGTGTCGCTAGTATATGGCAAATTAAGGTTTGAGTCTAGGATAAAGGCATACTTATAGGTCTCGGCATCCAAGTAGAGTAAGTTATTGAATGCTTCTACTCGGCAATTATACATAACATTTATGTTATTCATGTATTTGAATGTTGGTAGACAGATTATGAAATTAGTGTGGCTTAAAGGTGCTAGTTTTTCATGAATGGACGTAACGAGTTTCCTATAGTTATACGTTCTCCGGAAGTCTTCCTCGCCAATATAAATAATACAGAAATCAGATTTAGTTAACGTACCTTTGCTGTTACCGCAAATGAATAGAATAAGAAATGAGTTTGTAATAGGAAGTCTGAAAGAAACGCCTTTGACCGGTGTGTGGAAATTGGTTGTTATAGTATAGGCACAGTCTAAAAACATACAGTCGTCCGACGAAGCTGTCTAGACAGAGCAATCGTGCGGGGTGTGAGGGGCGAGATGCAGGAAAGCCACTCCCGCACTGCGAACAAAACCATGTTCGTAGTGTGGGAGGTATTATTCAAGTCTAACGCGTGTAGAAGTTGTCGGCATTTTTCCAGATGCGTCAAAGGCGTCGTCCTACTGTATTAATATTTATACTGTGGTATAGGCATGTGTTGCAAAGGAATGAGGATTAATTTGTAAGGAAAGTTAATAGAATGAAAGTGATCGGTTTAAAGAGTAGATAAAGACTGAATAATCGATGAATGGATCTTGTGAAAGATGTTCTGGCTAGGAAGGGGGTGACTGTTGAACTCGCGGTTAATAGAGATCTGGAAGAAACAGATTATCTGCGCCGACCCCCCCGGTAAATGGGGATGAGGGCAGGAAGATGACGATGATGATTTATCTATTTCGGTGGACTTGTTGTCGTGTTAAGAAATGCTAATAGACTATTTATTAAACTAGCTCTTTAATTAGTAAAGATGGTCTATCTGCATGTGCTTCTTATCCTCGGTCGGTTTTAGCTCAAATACTTAACAGAATTCTAAACGCCCGCCGCGCTGGCCACATGTATGTCACCGGGTAATTTAAAAAAGGTTTATTAGCAAAAAATCCCAAAAGTTTGCAAAGGACCGGATTTTCGTAATCAAACGAGCTGTTTTAGGGATATTTGCGAAGAATCAAATTAATGAAATTAGGAATTAAATATTTATTTGTATTTTCTAATCAGATTATCTTAGGGTTGTTTTATTATTATTCTTATTGTTGTTCTGCTTATTGGCTGACATGAATGTTATACAGGGTGTAACGGAAAGGGTATATACATACAAACAGGGTGAATAGAGTATTTAATAACGAGGCTTTCCTCAAAATTTCAGCTCCCAACTAATAACTTTGAAACTTCACGATATTATTTAATATCGACAGTTTATTAAACGCAAAATCATAACAAACGTGTCACCGCACTATGGGGGTCATAATCCTGTCCGGCAAGGTTCAAGTATATCTATCTCGAGTTCTGCGCGCCTAGTACAGACCTACCGGGCTCTGCCTAACCGACGAAAGCGCGACGGCGCGGGCGGGCTCAACTTTACAATTATGTATGTATTTGTATAAAAACGTTGCCATGTCGTTTCTTATCACCAAGAGAATCCGTGCCCTTCGTATGTATATACCCTTTCCGTTACACCCTGTATATTCTGACGAGTGCCCTGATCAACAGCTGCATACAGCATTACTTGTATATAAGACACCCGGTGAGAGTGCAGGTAAAGTAAAGGCAAATTGGGCTGTCATTCCATACTAATGCTAGGCATTGATAGTTCACTTCACTTAACTTTTTACGTGGTAGATTTTACTGAATCGACCAGCTGATTCAACCATATTAAAAAGCCAATAATCACAAAAGTCTTATGATTTCGACAATAACAAAGTTTTCTAATTATTCTGCGACATTTGCAAGATAAGTTTTATTTGCGGTTTTCGCAGTTCGTGTCACACTTTTGGGTGAATTCCAAACTTGACTATTTCTTACGAAATAAATGTTCGTATTTCTATTACGGGAATCTTCACAAGTATGTGCCATCAAGGAATGGTTTGCTACGGTTTGGTACACTGCTAATGGCATTTCTGGCGCTTGGGCTAAAATAAGACTGACATAGTTTTACTTGGTAGTTGTAGGTTTGTTTAGATTTAACATGAAACAATACCTGATAATAAAGAGGAGCTTGTGATTAAATATTAGCAGCCGCACGAGTCAATCGAAGGCTCGAAAGAAGAATGATTACCAATCCATGGAAAGGTAACCATTCATAACATACCAAGACTTCTCCGCGCCTCGGAAAACACGTTAAGCAGCTGGCACCGCCTGTCATTTGTTCAAAATCAAAGTCAAACCATTTATCATTTCAATTTTTTTTTTCATTATACGTAACTGTATTAAACGGTTACTCATAAAAATTACAATCTAGACCTATAGGCTAATAAGTAGGTAATTTAAGTCTAACTTAATTTGCTAAAAACTCACAAAGATAAGAATGTGTCCATTGGCACTTTTCTTATTGTCTCTATTTTATAATAAAACGACACTTTGTTCTTGTGTTCATTAAGAATAGCACTCAGTGCACTACTTAACACTATCTTCACTAAAATTTCAATTAAACCCATGAAAGACACTTTGAACGTGACTTACCTACAAATTAAATAAATTAAGAGAATGATTCTAGCTGCACATCACAAAAGTTAGTTTCATAAGGAGAATGTGCAATTAACTCCAGCATACTTACTCTTTTAAATAGATTTGTTGATCTTTTACAGCCGTTTAAGTCCGACAGTCTGACAACCAGTTTACTAAAGGGTATCGTGTTGCCCAGTGGCTGGATTATGGAAGTCAGATAACGTCAAATAGTTAATTTCAATTATACCTGAAAACAGATACTTTTGAACGTTATACTTACAAATTAAATAAATTAAGAAAATGATTCTTGATAGGCAGTCGCTCCACGTAAAAATGCTGGTACTCAGCTGCATCCAGTTTAACTTGAAACCGACCCCAACTTAGGTAGTTGGGAAAAGGCTAGACAACTGATGAACATCTGATAATATAGTGAAAGGGTCTTTATCCCTAAGTAGCACAATAATAACTCTGATATTGTACCGCCTGATAATGATCTTGTTTCCAACAATATTATTTAGCACATATTGAACGTCGAAAGCTCTTGTTTACGTCGATAAACCACAATTTACGATCATAATACAATGAAGGTACTTTTTCTTTCAGCCTCTGGATGTTATTTCAGCATGTAAAATGAGACTTGACGTATGTGAAAATGTTCTCACATTTGGCGTCGAATTGTCAAATAAGCATTAAAGAATTTTGTATACGTCCGTAATTTAAGCGGTGTAGCGGATATTTTTGAACAAAAAGAGATTAAATTTTTTGAAAATTTAGTATTAAAATAAAAAATGTAACAAGAAGAAACATGTAAAGTAGCTAATATTAGCCTTTTTATTGAATCACAAGTCAAGTTGTAAAAATAAAACGGATTACTTGTCGCCCACGGTTTTGAACCGAATGTCTGAATCATTCTGACACATGTGTCGTTGTGGAAACTTACTTTTCCAGGTATCTGTATTTACATTTCAATGACATTAACACTGCTTACAAATAGTACCTACTTGTTGGAAGTTTGTCAGCTAACTATTTTAATGATATTAGTTGTTTCTTTGAATAATATTTAAATTCTTTGCAAGTGACACTTTATTTCGAGATTTTAATATAATGCTTTGAGTATTGTAATAAAAATAACAAGTACCTATCTATATAATTGCTTGACAACAGCACTTACAACTGCAAAATCATAGAGTGCTAGGTATAGATCTGATATGTATTAATTTTATTTGATTCAGGAACACCAAATTACTCGAGTCAAACTTTTTCTAGTGGGCGTAACTTTAAGGGATTCTAACACAGAAGGTAAAATAAAGTAGATTGATTGATCTGTGAAATCGTATCTATTATACCTACAAATATGTCTACATAACTATACAGCTTCTTTCGGTAATGCGTAATAGGAAACAATAACTTTTATTTGAGGTTTACGATTCGAGAAGAAATAGTTGTCACTCACATTCTGTTTTATTTCATTTTCACTTCATGAACATAAAAATGTGTGCGTACTAAAAATCTTTATGTTAGGAAAAGCACATTATGGCCGAAAAAAATGTCGCATTAATTCAACTTTATAGCTTACAAATAAAGGAAATCGTTTATTTCGGCAAGAGATGCGTTGAAATACGTTCGAGCGTCGAACGTGCGACAAGCGGCGCCGCGCCGCACCGCCCGGCGACCACGGGTCGTTCCTCCGGCGTGTTGCCGGATTCCTACGTGACATGGAGTAGAAAGGAAACGGAGTAACACGTCATGATGTGCTAATTAATCATAACATACAGTTGTTATCCATATACCTACCAAGTGTATACTCAGTCGGGGATTGCGGAAGTATCGTCTGTTCCCGTGACCCTCGGCGCAAGTGTGAGATGGAACACCAGGGTGGTTTTTAGTTAGTAAGAGTCTAACAGACCCCTCTGAATTTACAACTCGCATTAAAAAGGTACCTACTGTGTGTGTTACGGAATACGTAAAAGGAAGAGCTAAAAAAGATATACGCCGTGCTACCATTACATAAGTAACAAAAACAAATAAAGTTTCAACGCTTCAGTTTATTACGTAATATTCATAACTATAGCAAATCATTCACATATGTAACTTTGAACTATAAGTACTGTTAACTGACAGTTGTTTGAGATTACCACTCTATTTCGAGAAAAACTCAACAGTACGAGTATTTTATTAGCTCTTTTGTATCAATCGTTTTACAGCATTCATTTCCAATTTAGTAGGTTGTTTTTTTATTAAAAAAAACTACGAATAGCACTCCATTTACACACACGTCTGTGTCACGCGACAACTTAATCTCTTCGTCTTAATTTGTTGGGCGCCACACGGAATGCCGCGACTCGTCAAGTGCGCGGTCAAACACCTCACCTGTAGGCTGCCCGATGATTCTGCCCTACTTCCTTTGTATTTCTGCAGACGGACTCTCGAAGCTGTCTCGTATGCTACATTTACCAAGGGGTTGGTCAATAACCTTTTTTTTTTGTTACAGCTAACGTGACAATATGGGATCAGTAAAGCTAAATAACAAAGCACGGTTTTGTTATTTGTTTATCCATTTAAGGTTATAAACGAGTTGCTCCTTTATCTTTCAAGAATCTTCTTTTGATTAGTTTTTTAAAGTTAGTATTTTTAGTTCTCTAATCTAACTTCCATATACCAACTAAGTCTGATTATTTTGCAGCGCTAACCTTTGTCTTAAAGGTTAGCTAACACCTACGCAGTTGTACTTCAATTGACACACAGTGCCATTTCTTTCGTTTATAGTGACAGCTCGTAGGGACGAATGCCGCACGAGTAAGTCAAATCATTTGCATAGTTGTTTTCATAGTATTTTCCCACACTTTGCCATTTAGAATTTTTATTGGATTAACTATAAGTCATGCAAAAAGTATCGAGATTTTAAAACTTTTCATTGAACTGCAGTAAGAACGAAAACATTTATTTGGGATTACTCACAGGAAATATTTATATGAACCAGACCAAAAAGGCTCTAATCTCGGCATAACGTTGTATATTTAAAAAATACCGCTATGACTGTAAATCTATTATGAAGGGACGGCTGTGGTGGACACACCACCTACGGAGGCTACGGATAATGATAGATAATCAAACCATACAAAAGAAGCTTTAATTAATTCATAACTTTTACATCAAGAAATAACGATTCATCCGCTGTAGGCGCAGCTTTTCCCTTTCATTACCTTCGTTATCTATCATTAAACCTAATCTAACTAATATGTCTATAAGCATATTATGCTGAAAACCATAGCTATCTTCATATAAAACTAGCTTCTGCCCGCGATCATTTATCTGCGTTGAAGAAACCTTATTATATTCTATAGCACTCGGAAATAGACTTTAAACCGAACTCACGCAATTTAAAAATCTTTCGCTGATAGATAACCACAGTTTCAGAGTTTGCCTTTTTACAATACTAGTGCAGAAAACAAGTTTTTCAACACGAGTCTGATTTGGAAACCTAAACAGCGGTGCGGCCGTTTGAACTCAATGCTGCTGTAACGAATTCTCGGTAACATTTCCCCAGAGCTCGTCAACTTTCAAACGACCACACTACAATTAAAAAGTTCACTTTGTACTCCTGACCTGTGACACGTGTTCGTGTCATTTATTGCGACGTAAAGTGAGCAGTAGAGAATGTAAACAATGTAACTACTTACGAGTAGTTTCGTTTGCTTGAAGCACCCGTGGTGGAAAGTTTCATGCCCAATGTTCATTCACCTCTGTGAGAGACATACTAATAAAAGCATTCAGTAAATAAGCTTCCTCCTTTGTCGTTAGGAAAGGTTGTGGGAAGTAAGTGGCGTTTAAGACGTATTGCAAACAATAGATTTTAATTTGGAACTTCTAAATAGAGCTGTGAAAGAATTATTCGCTAAAATTAGATGTGGTTGCGAGATCTTACAACGACCTTATTATGTTAAAATTGAAATTATGAAACTGTGCAGGGTTAAAGATTAAAAATCGTAATATGCATGATACTGATACTGCTAGCCTGCATCATCCCACTGCTGGGAAAAAGCCTCTCCCCATGACTTCCAGTTGTTTCGATCCAGGGCTAAAGTGGGCCACTGGTCGGATTTAAAGTTGGATGTAAAGTATTATCAAAAGAATGTTTGCTGTTTCTCTACATCACACATTGTAATTTGATTTTCATTTTATTTTCGTTTTATTAACTTCATGATTATTTCTTTTTTTTAATAATCATCTTTGGTTTAAATATGTAAATATGTGAGCACCATGTATCTTTAAATACACTCATATAATTACCAGCTAAGTTGCTAATTTTATAACACCTTGTACCTATCTCAGTATAGTAGTTTCTTTTTTTCGAGGTACCTACATCATCCTCACATATAATCTGATCATGTATACAAATATTGTAAAATCTATTTTAAAGAGTAAGTAAGGACTTTCTTGCACACTCTTCTCCATACAAAACTACCTTTTGGAATGTGCAACTAGAATCATATTAATTAATTTAATTTGTAAGTATAACGTGATTTGACTTTGACTTTGACTTTGGTGGGTTAATTTGTCCAGGTCGTTCAGCCATCTTCATTTGGGTCTGCCGCGACGCCTTCGCTACGATGAATGATAAAACGAAAAAATCCTTCCGTCTCGTTCTCATATAAGCAGGATACTGCCAGACAAACCCTAAATTATGTTGTCAAAAAATTAGTCATACTTTATGAAAACCAAACTATATGAATTCGCTTATAAATATTAATTAATCCACGTCGTCTTTCAGGAATACATTTATACCTCCGCACGTGGAATTTTTGAAATGCAGTGTGATCCCTTTAATGATTATTTAAATACTCGCATATTTATTCTAAATGCATCGCCTGAATAAATTCGTCTGTACTACAAACACACATTCTTACAGGGATATAAAGTACTTTGCGGTGATGTAACTGGCTAATTGGCACGAACTCCTTGGCGACTATTTTATTTAGGTAACTATTCTTCGCTTATGTAGGTACTGCGTGTGTAGTTTTAGCATAAACAACTTGGAGACTAGAGCTTGTGTTTTGTACAGAGCAGTTAAAGTTTACCTTGAGCAAAAACTGGGGTCGTCTAGGACGTCTTTTGGAACGAATACTCGAATTATTTAATGAACGGAGGAGCTTTACACACCTTTGCGTGGGACGGCACAAAACTATTATATGTATTATATTATTGTCACAGAATGAATGAAATATGAGTCGTATTCTTGATCATCATCGAACCATTCCACGTTAGATGAAAGAGCCAAATGAGGGAGAAGAATTGTTACGACGGGACTTAGTAGGCGGTTTCTTAGCAACTGGTTTTGGCTGTAATAGTTTACCTATTTATTATAAAATACTAGCTATTCACATAAACATGATTTTTTGTGTGTTATAAACAGTATCGTTTTCATTTTGTGGATGTGAATGTGTGTGTGATTATGTGTGAACGCTGTAGGCTCTGTAGAAACATAAGTGTTTCAATTTGCTGACCATTTTCCATTTAGCGTTATTCTTGCATGGTGGCAAAGAAACGCTATGAAATGGTATTTTTTTAGAGTTATATAGGTATAACAAAATACTTTAAAATTATTTTAATAATGATTATTGACTATTTAACAAAGTACAAATAAATTAACTGCTTCTAAAAATATACGTTGAAAGTATAATAAAAAGGCAATTATTGGTTATATTTCGTAAAATAATCAATGGAATGTTTTTTTAATTTCAGATAATCTTATTTCTTAGCGTGAGAAAAATAAGCAGCTAGCAAACAGTTGCCTTCTAGTTCTTCTCCATATGAAATGACCAATGGAGACCGTAACACATAACTTTCATAAGTGCCCAAGTTGGTTTATGTCAAGTAAATTAACTTGAATATGCAACTTAGACTTAGAGTACAGACGCCAGCACATCAAGTTACCCCAATGTGTCAAATTTCCCAATTGAATATGAACCTTATGTTGTTTGCCATAAATTTGAAAAACGAACAAAGAAATTTGACAAATTGGGGTAAGTTGATGTGCTGGCGTCTGTACAATACACGTGGCTTAAATAAATTGTGTTTCTAATACTACCCAATAACTACACTCTTTGCCGACATAACCAGGTGGTTAGGTATACGTCATAACCTGCATTTGGAAATAGCAGATGTAATATATTAGGAAACAAAGAAAGAATTTATGGTTACGAGCCAAACAAACATACTTTACGTCCATAATAAATAGCGATCATTATTTTGAATGATCGAGTTGGATCATTGATAATTGGGCATTGTTTAACGCTTCTTTTACAGCCTGTAGGTATCACGTGCTCATAGTTCGCGCCGGCCAATCAACACGTTTCTATGGGTCATAAAGTACTCAGGAATTATTCAACGATCAACGCATGACAATTGCTTGTATCAATATTGAAAGTTGAAGGGTTATCGTAGACGGTAGGACCACGTGCTGGGTCGTGCCACGTGATTGAAGAAGATCATAAAATGAAGCTATTAGTGAGCCTAATTTATAGGGTTCCGTACCTCCAAAGGAAAAAGCAAAACCTTTATAAGAACACTTTGTTGTCCGTCTGTCTGTCTGTCTGTCGAAAACTTTTTTTTTCGAGAATGGAGGTAGTGGAGATATCAAGTTGAAATTTAAACCGTATAGTTACTAAGGTATAATGTTCCAGGGAGTTATGAAAAAAAAAACTTTATTTCAGACCAAGATCAAAAAAAAAAAAAAACAAATTTCTACGTTTACGTAAAAAAAGATACAGCCGGTACAACTTCAACTTCCTGTTGACCTAGAACTATGAAATTTGGCAAGTAGATTGTCATTTCCTGAACTATTTATTAATATCCTACGTACGGAACCCTCGGTGGGCGAGTCGGACCCACACTTGTCCGGTTTTTTATCGTTTAACAGTTACCTATTACAACAGCACATTACTTAATTGCACCGTAACGATCATAAATTAACGTAACGTGTGCGATCGTTCCTTACAAGGTTGCAAGAACTAAGTTTATGAATCTCGACAAATTCTTAATCAGAGTTGCTTCTCTGATACAAATATGTTATTTTGCAGTAAATTCCTGGAATGTAGGTAGAACCTGCACGTGGGATCGCACCACGTGTAACATTTTACATAATACTTTTCCTTGTCTATATTTTAAGGACACATAAGCAGCTTAGCGACAATATCCCTCTATTGACGATACGATATTAAAACTGAGCGTATTGTTATAAGTAAGAAAAGATTTGTTTCGAAGGAGTCGAGTGAGGGTGAAGCTACGTTTGTCGAGGTTAGTCCGTTGATGGGTGGCTGTCCATTAAATGCCGAAACCTCTCACTGCCCCCCAACACCCCTCTTTTTACGTCGGGGGTTAAAAAGACGTTCAACCGTTGGTACCGGCTAACATTCACACATGGTACTTAGTACGAGTAAGTCGGAAGCCCGAAGGTCCGATAATTATTATTTTTAATCAGTTACTGGGTTGTGGAGGTCAGATGGGAAAAGGCCTTTATCTAGGTAACTGGTCTTTAGGTGCATACGGTTAGACTAGAGGCCAGGTCTAACATAAATGGGATAGGGCTTGGCTAGATGAGAACTCTTGTATAATCATCAAGCAGTGCAGTTCTGAGATGCGCTGATCTCCTTCTGCGAAAAATCAATTTTGCAGTAGGAAGTTGCGTAAAGGAAAAGGAAGGTAGCCATCGCTGTCTCATCCAGCAGCACGCACACAGGGTCTTGAAGAAGGGCCAACAACATCCTGTTTCAGCCTCCCTTACCTGGTTCATATGCGTCGGACCAGGTCCCCAGTCACGGCCACCTCGTGAAAAAAAAGAAGGCGAATTAAGCTGTCATTCCATATTAATTGACCCATTGGCCATAAGTAGCCGTGACCGCCTATGTGAGCTTGTTTTCCAGTCATAAATTCCAGTCATTAAAACAGTGGTATTGTCAAAGGCAACTAATTGCTCGATTCAAAATACCTACAATAAAAATAACTATAGCACAACAAGTGCTATGATCCCGTGGTTGTGTGACTCACCAACAGTTACAAATACTATTTCATTACCCACATACGTGCATAAAGCTTATTTAATTATACCTACACTTGTCATTCCTACAACTAAATAAGCCAATTTTGTCATATTCGTGGACAAACAGGACAATTGTGTAGTTTCACACCCCATTTGTTCTCGTGAATGTTCGTTAATATACTTTGGACGTAAACGTACACGTGAATAGTTTTGTTACTATGGTATTTGTTTTGTGTAAGGGCTAACGTTTCCTACGCATGCATTATGAAGATTTGGTCCTTGAAGAAGTTTACCTATAGTACACGCAATATGCGTGTCCCAGTTATTTTCAGTCCTATGCAATAGGAGGCAACAATCAGACAAAAACCCAGAAACGGCTGCTATTGAGAAATTCCCGATATGACCTTTTTCTCGTGTCAATTTTAAGAATATTAGATACATACATAAACTCACGTCTTTTTCCCATGGGGGTAGGCAAAAACTAAAGAGCGCCATATGCTACGATTATAACATACTTCTTTTGCTTCGTTTACATTCATACATGTTGTAAGAATATTGTCTGCAATAAATTCTGTTTTCCTTAGCTAGCAATGTTTTCTATCAAATTGATAGATCACGGCACTTTTCTATATGTACCCAGTTATGATAAAACTTAGCGGAGAAAGCGGACAAAGGTTCATTGATCGTTATTTGGTTATTTGCTATCTGAATGATTGATAGATCAGGAGTACACATAAATAAACACTGTAAAAAGCCGATCTTAAGGATAAAAATAATTTCTTCCAGACAACCATTCTGAATCATCGGAGTGCAGTGTTGACTGATGAAATGCATGACTAAATGGTTTACCTACCTTTTTAAATTGTAGGTAAAACATTGTAAAAAGCTATCAATTTGCTTTTCAATACTACTATTTCACAAATCTAAAGTGATTTACATTTTCGTTTCATCATGGAAATAAATATTAGCTAGAAGAATTTCTTAATCTTTGAAGACTTAAATCCCCGGTGATACAAATTGCTAATATTTGGCAAAACATTGTTGCGAAGTACTTATAACTGTTATTAAAAGTCGGCGACACTTTTCTGGGTCAGATTTTTCGTTCTCAAAAGAATTTTTATCTTAATCTATTATCTGCGGAGCTTGTGAAAAACTTAAAGCGAGTTTATGATCACTTGGATAAACTTTTTTATCCCGCTTTATATTATCATTACAGTCTATGGTTTGTTATCTGTGCCTAAGTTAATGAACTATACTGGGTAACAACCCGCTAGTTGGCGTAGTCGAACTCCTTCGTAGTAATTTGTCAGATAAACGTGAGTTCGTTTTGGAATACGGGATTGTTCGCAACTTTAATTTTATGACATCCCATTCCCACGTGAGGTCGCTGCCCTCCTCGGCTTATTCCCAGGCGCTCCATAATTTTATTCCCGACGGCTCCAAATTAAAAAAGCAATATTATAGTAATAATTCAAATCTTTCCCATGAGCTCCAAAAATGATCAAGTACAGATTGCACATACTTAGCTAAGATAAGATTGATTTGTGACTGCCTATGTACAATTTGTGTTTTGTTGACCTTACGCAATTTGGTTTGGAGCCGCTGGGAAAAAAAAATAGTATTTTATTTTTTAACTAATAAAATTAGGGAGCTGTTGGAAATCAATGTATGGAGAGAAATTGTTTGGAAAACAATAGATTTGGAGCTCTTGGGAATAAGCCCTGCCCTCTTCTTTTCCGTGTCACACTACTAACAAAATAAGGGTCTATGTAATTCAAGAAAGTTCTTTTTGAGAACCATAGACAGCGCCAGAGCTTTTGAAAATGTTAACTTCGTCATTTTGTACAGAAAATAAGTTGTTGAAATAATCCTCATTTAGACGAGCCTTATATTTGCCTTATGTATTCAGTGTGTATTAGTGTATAATTTGTTCTATAAGTATTTAATTTCGGTGAATTGATGAGTCCTTGTTACTTGAAAAATAAATAAATAACTATTATTTCCATTTTTAAATATTGATTTAAAAAACATATAAACATTGAAAAATATAAAAATAGTGGACCACCGGTCGCGGGAGCAGGGTACAAGCTACCAGTGGCTAGGGCTCCAGAGACAGGAACCTCCTCACGATGTGGGCCGTATGAAGAAGTACTGCCTTCTGAATCAGGCTCTTGACCCAACCGTGCCACGAAAGGCTCGAAAGATGCTCATCGGGGCTTTTAGCCATAAGGCCATTGGCTGTTACGACTATCGGCACAATGACAGCCGAGCCCACATCCCACATGTCGACAACATCGTGAACTAAGTCGATTTTTTCTTTTTTTTTTCTTTTTCAGCTTTCACGAGGTTCTCGTCATGAAGGATGGTAACATCGATTAATTATCATTGTGCGGCGCGCTAATTTATTATTATTAGATATTATGAGCTGTTTCAAGGTTTATATGTACAGTTTAGCATACAACTCTATGCTATTAATTCCTATACATCAAACAGGCTTTTCTTAAGCCAGGCTTTTAAAGATTCTAGCTTAAAATCTTTTGGCAATGGTTTCCATATTTTATTAGATCATAATGTGCTTGTATAATTTTAAATAACAATGAACCACGTATTTATGGTCTAACCTAGAAACCGGTAACAAAATTGAAAATATATTCGCGCTACAAAACTGCTCAAAATACTTACTCATTTATTTTATCGATCGCATAAAACAAAATTCAATCCGTGCTCTATTTTTTTATAGCATAACCCTAAACTATGAGTCGTATAATAGTGAAACGTAACACAATACGCGAGGTGGTAGCAACGCAGGCGCACCAAAACAATGAGTCATGCGCGGGCGCCGCGTGGCGAAATCCAGGTCAGGCGCGGCCTCGGGGAAGGCCGAGCGACTTGACACGGGCCGTGATAACGTGTACTACACACATAGTATTTGTAAACAATAAGGGATTTACACGTCAGTGCTCATGTATTTAGGGAATTTGGAATCGGGATAGAGATTCGTACACGAGTCGGAATGTCTGAGGCCAGGCGCTCAAGATTTGAGGCTACATCGATCAGCTCGGGTTTGATTTATTATTGTAATTTGTTGTATTCTGCTTCGTTGGTGGGTAGGAATTGTATCATAAACATTGTTGCACTAATATTTCAATCAGGTAATGGTTTATCAAATACCATATTGTGACTTCGATGCGCGAAAAGCTTTTTAGTTATTTGCGGAGATGAAAAGCATTATGTATGTCTTACTGAATATTAATAGGAATATAGGTAGTTACTAATGAGTCATTGACATTTTTCCGCTGGATCCCGAACTGGACGGCATTGTCACGCGGTCTTGAGTGGACGGTTACCGGCAGCTGTCGCTCACTGCGCTAATTATCTGTAAACCAACACCAACAGATGGGTTTCACCACTTCTCGGCCTTTGCCTGGCAAACAGCGTCAATTAAAAAGTCCCACAAAATCTCGTAGTGTCATTGACATCTAAATTCTTTGCAGTTTTTTTGTCCAACACCAGCTTCTTCTAAATTATTTGCATACAAATAAGAAATTGTCTAAAAGTAGTATTTTAAAATAAGATTTTTATGAAATCCTACTGGCGCTAACATAAATGTTTCGTACTTAAGGGGTCTGGCGCTGATAGTCGAAACACAGGCTCTGCCTAGTTCGGCTACAGATGACTACACCACTTACTAATATTTAAATAAACCCTGCCTGTTAAAATATTTTTAGTAAGCTAAGTCTAAGTTTCAGTAAATAAACATTATTATTATTATTATTATTATTAACCTTGGACTGTTTAAATTAGGTGTTTCGAAAATGGATACGCTGACTAACACTTCAAAATATTTAAAGCAAATAAGACTATGTTAAGGAGCAACACAGTTGCATATCCTGTACATTTCAGGGTTAGCAACTTTAACTATTAATAACTGTCACAAAGCAAGCAGGGTAGCATTCTTCTGAATCTGTAAATCAATCAATCAATACTACTTTCAGTGGGAACGTCCTCGTTCGTCCATCAGTGTAGCAAACCTTGGCCTGCAAGGTTCATATGCACATGACTGAAAGATATATTGCAGTTATAATTTGAGCATGTTCCTCTTCATAATAAAGCATGCTGCAATGTCAGATGCGGCTGTCGGCGCTCTGGCAGAGAGTAGTGGACATCCGTCCGCGAATGTCACGTTCTCACTAAACGAATAAATACGTTCTAGCCAATTTGAAATCAGCGCTGCATTCACAAAGTATAAATTGAAAATTAATCAAAACGAACAGTAACTGAAATCATGTCATGTTCCATTAATACTTGACTCGTGTTTGTTTAATGCTTAATAGTTTTGAGATTGCGTTGGATTTGCATTAAGTATGTTGCAGTCATCTGAGAGCAATTTCAGTAATGACAATTCCTAGTAGTGGATATGTGTGACTAAGCGCATTATTGTATGAAGCACGTAATTTGTACATAAGTATGTTGACTTCAAACGTTTTTCAGTCACATGTTCTGTGCATATACTCGAAAATGAGTCAGTTAGTAAAACCGAATATTTCATTAACATATTATCCTCTCCTGACAAATTATAACAATTACTATTATGAACATTTCTAATACATAAAACAGTCATAAAACTATAAAAATGCAAAGAATTTCAATATTAATCTGTTAAAAAATAAGAATAGTTGAATTAAGTATCTAATTTTTGCTGATAGGCACATGAAAAGATGAAAATATGTAAATTTTAGTACTAATAAAAGCTCTTTTTGTTATAGCACTTTACGATGTATTTTGTTTGAACAAAAATACTGATAAATTGTTTGACAAACGACTCGGCATCTAAAATATGCTAAGATATTATAAAGTTTTGTTTAAGCAATAATCTTTACAATATTTTTATGTCGGCTGATGTCTGCGATGCTCTTGCGCACGGGTAGTTGGAACGCGACGGTAGCTTGTTCAGGAGAGCGGTGCGCGAGCAACGCGCCGGTTTCGAATTCTTTAGGGCTGCCGGCATCCGGCGCGAGTGCAGCTGGCCAAACGCCAACTATGCGCGTACGCAGCTAACATAATGTGGAACCCACCGTCAAATTATTATTTTACAACCTGTATCCTACACATGTCGCCGCCATTTTTCTTAGAAGTAAAAATTATTCATTGACTAATCATTGTTTTCATTTTTCAGCATTGATGTTCAGAGAAAAATTGTGACGGCCAAACCGGTAGTAATGTCGGTTTACATTTCAGAAAACTTCTGTTTATTTGTTGAAAGAACATACGCATGAACAATAAAATGTCGAACATGTTATTCTTTCCATGGAACGAAGCGACGATAACCGGAAAATATGTTTATCCCGGAACATCATCTTCTAATTATGACGAGCACATTTTCCGACGTGTTCGTTGCACGTCACAATATGTTCTTAACTGTATTAGTAAAGCACATTTTGTGACGTGTAGGGTATAAAAACGGAGATAAGTTAAGCTTTTTTATGACTAACTGGCCCGATTAAAGCTGTCTCCATAGTCGGTAGCCTTACTATGAAGTACCAGCGCCGGCGCGCGGCGGCGGATCGCGTCTCGTGCTCCTTTCGGCGCCGACGGTTGCAAGATTTACAACACTTATCACTGCCTTCTTGATAGATATTCTTTAACGCCATTAAAAGATACATTCAACACATAGAAAATATTTGTAAAACCTTACACGA
The DNA here is from genome assembly GCA_921972225.1 of Euplexia lucipara. Taxonomy (NCBI): domain Eukaryota; kingdom Metazoa; phylum Arthropoda; class Insecta; order Lepidoptera; family Noctuidae; genus Euplexia; species Euplexia lucipara. Next base: position 17,970,162 of record OV179146.1, read on the forward strand.
AAACGAACGCGAAATTAACTTTTTCTAGAGTGTAGTAAAACATAGTTAGATATTAACATTTATGTCCAGACCAAGTTTCATTGATCATTGCCATAATGCTGTCAACAATTAATCTTGCTAATTTAAAAGTTATGAACAATATTTCGGCCCCATGACTGAATTATTGTTGTTTTGAAGTTTTGCAGTACTTTTTATTATCTTTCTTTCATTTTCCTGTTTTATTGGTGGTGGCTAATATGGGATCTATATAATGAAAAATAACTTGCCAAGTGCGAACCCGACTCTCACAAGAGAGGTTCCGTACCACGTCTACCAAAAAACGTGAGGCTTTCGGCATTTTTTGCTCCTTTATTTCATTTTTAATAATTTGTTGTTAAGAATTATTAAAATAAAATTAATAATTAAATACACAGTCATTACAGATAGTCCAGGTCCCAAAAGTCTGACAACCAGTTTTACCAAGGGGTATCGTAATACTTAGTCACTGAATTTTGGAGGTCAGACAGGCGGTAGCTTGGGACACACTGGTAAACATGCATGTGGTTAGACTGGAAACAAACCACAATACGCATATGTACCTAGTTGGAAAAATGCTACGCAGATGATTTTCTTTTATTTGGTCCACCGACAATTGCTTACACAAACAGCTTGCACATAAATAGGATATTATAAAATCTTTTTTGCAAAAAATAAAACCGACTTAAAAAAAACACTAGCCGGTGTAAAATAACTCTAAATTCGGAAGTCTGTGGCTTTGGTGGTTTTGTCTTATTCATGATGGGCCACCGACTTCCGAATTTAGAGTTATTTTACACCGGCTAGTGTTTTTTTTAAGTCGGTTTTATTTTTTGCAAAAAAGATTTTTATTTTTTCATTTTTAGTTGTTCCCATACAAATATTTGCCATAAATTTATGTTTATATTGTTATTTGTTAACAATACATGTCATGGTAATAGGGTTATCCACTTATCCCTAATAAATGAAACTTAACATACCTAACTGTCGAAATCTAGGTATATTGTACACATCTGCATACCCCTCAGAGCATACAGGCGTGATGATACGTCATGATGTTGTATAAACAATAAATATCCAAGCGATTCCAGCAATCACGACGGATTTGCCGTCTATTTTTGAAGAGTTCCATTGTATATCTCCGAAGATCAGCACCAGATCTTCACCAAATTAAAATGGGACCACCTCGGGAGTATACTCTTTCAAATAAAAAAAGAATTTTGAGAATCGGTCCAGAAATGGGGGAGAAATCGCGTAACAAACACACAAAAAAAAAAAAAAAAAAAAAACATACCGTCGAATTGAGAACCTCCTCCTTTTTTTGAAGTCGGTTAAAAACTGAAGTAGTGTAACAATTATTTAAAGGTAAACATCACATGAACTAACGACATTGATGACGATATTGTTATAGAAATACACACTACCTACGTATCTTTTATTCGCACTGTGTAAAAAATTCAACTATCTACCTAGGTATTACGGCTTATGAGATACAGCCTGCTATCAGACCGACAGACAGCAGAAGCTAAGTAATACGGTTTCTGTTAGCACTCTTTGGGTACTGAACCCTAAAAACACAAAAAGATATCCATGAAGCTGCCACTCGGCGCCATGCATCATAATTCCCCTCTGGTATGAATGCATCTGTCTTTGTTCTTATTGCATTGTTTTGGATATGCAATGTTACGTCATACAAAATTCGGATAAAAAACTGAAAACACTATATTCTTGTTACTACATACCTATGGTCCTGGGTCGGGCGAAGTGTTAGTGAGTTTTTTAATCTGGAATGTCTCAGTGGCAGCTCGAAGTCTGAATTCCGATTGATGGCAGTAGGTTCGCCCCCTATTAGGTACATGGGACTTAGACACTTAGAAGTGGTGAACGGCGGGTTTGATGGAGAACTGTCTCATGTAATTTTGTCGTTCAAAAAGTGCTGATCCTCAGCCCAATTTAAATATATGAATTTTGATTTTGATTTCTTAAACATAATTGGAGAAATGTGGGTATAAATAAATATAAAATAAATGAATATTCCACAACTTTTCGCACAACGTCATTAAGAGAAGGTTAATATCTGACGGAACATGCGTCGCGTATTATCGGTCGCGTAACGCCAGAACAGACAAATGTATAGAAAAACACTTCACGGTTCACACTCTACCGATGATACGTTAGTGCGTCGAGCGTACATTGTCGCAAACGCTCGGCGCATATTCCGTCAGATATGAACCTTCCCTTAGTCCCAAGTTAAGCTTGAGAGCTTGTGTTATGGGTTCTAAACAGCTGATAAACATACTTACATATTTCTAAATACATACATATTATAGATAAATTACACCCAGACACAGAACAAATGATTATGCTCATCACACAAACATTTGTCCTGGGTGGGAATCGAACCCACGACCTCCGGTATAGCAGTCAGGGTCACTAACTACTAGACCAACAGGCCAGTCAGTGTGCCTGTGTGTAGGTATGCCCATTGGTACAACTGTGCCTCGGGGCTTCGAGGAATACCGCGTGTTATGTTTAAATTCGACTGTATTAATATAATAGCAAAGCGATTGGATACTACCATCTTCACATCCCGTATTCTACGAGGAAAAGCGTGTGGTGAAATTTAAAACCAAACGTCCGATGGATGGAGGTATTGTTTCTTTCATTGTATTATCAGGCACGAGTGGGTTGCATTCCCTTGATAGCTTTCCAACAATAACTCTACAAATGCCACTGTATATTTCTGGTCAATAATGTAATAGGTATATTTGAAATCAACTGATCCGGTTACGCGTTTCTGCGGTTCAGAAGTTATCACTGTTATCTGTTGATTTGCATTGAAAAATATTGAGACGAGACAGTAGTCGCATAGTGATGTGAATGTCTGATATGTGATCGCGTTAAATACGCCGCCGCATAATAGAATGACAGTACGACCACGTCGTATATGTTACCAACCTCACGCAAAATGGCATACCATCTTACCGCGCTCATTGGTCAAATCAAAAAACACGCACTACCTCAGTTTCCTGTAACACATTTCTGTCCCATTTCACGAAATCACTCCCACAAAAAATATCCAGCAACCTAGAGGTTACATATCAAAGAATGTTTTTCTCAAAAGATATTGAAGGGAGTCGATGTTTTAACGTGTGCAGCATTGGTGCCTGAATCGTGGGTACCACGATTCAGGCGCCTCGTGCGACATCGCGTGGCGTTGTTTGGCAATAGGCGGCCACGTTGGGCGGCCGGCGGCGGCGTTCATTCAGCGCCCGGATGTCGAAACATTCGTCGTTGCGTTGCACAACCAGACATGGTATTTCCTGGTTAATTTGGGTTATTGTTTTTCAAGAACGTTCTCGTATTTCAAAATGCATTACCTACTAGAAATACTCATGGGAACATTAGTTAAGTAACATTAGTAGTAATGTATGCTTTTATGACTCCAACGCGGTGGATAACTGAAAACAAGATTTATGTATTTGCGGAAGAATAGTAAAGAAAAGAATGTGTGTTAATGTTGGTTTGGATGAGGAAGTATTCACAAAAATGCAATAATGTACGATAATTACGATTTATGTGGTTGCTAGATAAACTGAGTTTTGAGCGTAACTTTGTTTATCTGGACTTACGCAAACCATAACACGTAATGCTTCAAAAATGATCCAGAAAGTGTTGGATTTATAATTTTGGATTTTACGTATCCGTCCGGGCTGGTGACCTTTAGTACGGTATTAAAGAAGACCGAGGGCGTGTCGAGCTGTCCACTATCGACGTTATTTCTAGTCTGTTGTGAGCCCTTCGATCATCGGGTATATTACACGGACTTACCGAGGCTAGAAATGCTAGTATGTAACCCACATATTGCATACTTCTAACACTAGTGGTGGAACGTATATGGATATTAATTTGTTAGGGTTGTAATATAAATTGTTAACCATGAAAAAATTACAAAAAGTTTTTAGGTACCTAAATTAATTAATAACTTTTATGTACCTCCATGAAACAAAAAAAGAGATATTTGTTCATAAAACATTTAATGAGGTTTGAAAACAGACTCCTAGTTTAGTAGATTGACCGATATTTTTGATACTTTTGCCTATAAATAAATGTATGTATTTCATGTGCTTGTTCCAAAGAGATTTAAAAGATTATAGACCGGACATGCGAGGAAATGTCATAGAAAAACTTTGATCCCATGTCTCAGTAACGCCATCTAGAATAATATATGAATATTGGAGCGGCAGCGGAGCGTACTAAAAAAACTCATAGACTTCTGTCCGGCAGGACACACTTTTTCGGACGAAAATTTTGTTCGTGATGTCCGGTCTATAGGTATTGAATGTCTTTGGCTTCTTCAAAGTATTCTGCTATTACAACCAACTAAAGCAATCCTTTCGAATTCAGTAATAACATCAATGGAGGTAAAGTAGATCTATATTTTAATGGATTGCACCTTTTATATTTATGTGCCTTTTACTGTGCGCTATCCAATAAAATGCTCGTACCTGTCGTATTAAATTCATTTTAGTACCGCCCTTTCACCCAGTATCTTTACTTTATATTTTATGTCCATCGTTAATCCAAATAAGTTCTTTACATGGTAGTTCTGATCTGCACATTGTGATAAGAAAATCGAAATCACCAACAAAAAAACCTATTAGTTTTAGCTTTAAAAGAATGATCAGATTTTTTTTTATTAATTCCCTCGTTATAACCAAACGTTCTGAAGTTTCTCATACTTATTTCTAAAATTGATGTTTTTCCAAATAAAGGTTAGTGAATTAGTGCTCTGTACGACTTCTGAGAACGCTTTACCGCAAAGGTAAATCCACCAAAAACATTTAATATAAAGCTATGAGATCTCTTGTAGAGTCAAGCACCTAGTTGAGCTTCAATTTGTGCTATCCCATCAATTTGTGTCAGCCCTTGGGGCCTGTCCCACCCAAGTCGAAAGTACAGTACAATATTATATTACTGTAAGTGCTCCTGACTCTACCACATAAAACTATACCTATAAGCCCGTAATATCCTATTTATATTTTTTTTCTATTGTTTGAATTTAAAAAAATGGTTTGGTTGTTTCGTGATTGTCTCCCAAACTATTATTTACAAACTTAAATGTTGTGCCACGATTACCTACACATGGCATTTAAGTAAACAGAAAACTAGGTACGGATTTCATGGAACTATTCTGTTCCACGAAATTGGTACTTTTTTTCGGATTTTGTGGAGCTTAATATGTGGTTCCATGAAAATTAAACGACCAACCCGTATTTTCTAGCATTATCCGGACCGAAACTATGATGGTTCGAAAATACGACGAAATGCTTCCAGAAAAGGTTGAGTCTTGGCAGTGACGTGCCCCCAGATTATCATTTGCATTAGGAAGTAGTTTTAGTAAAAGTTATATTTTGGGGTTGGATCCAATTTATTTAAGGACAGATTCACGGAATTAAAAAAACAAGTGGACGGGTAAATTCATAACATGAATATCAAAGAAATAGTGTTATAAAGTATTTGTTATCTTGTCATGAGAGTATTGAGAAATATAATGTAATTTTTGTAATACAACAATGTTTATTTCGTAACAACAAAACAAAAAAAATGTTGAAAATTGAAAAACGTTTAACACTGCTACTACCTAATTATTCTACCACTTCCAGTAGTAACACTGAAATACGACTGTTATGAGTGGATTGCAGTGTCGAAATAGCTTGACCCTTTTACTACACTTCCGCGTAGGGCGCGGCGAAAAGTTGCACGCGTTATGAAAAACTATAACAAAGCAACAGAGATCAAATGGCAGACATTAATCCCAGTATATGAGGCTCTAATATAAAGCGTCCTTCCGACGGAATTCATAGCGTTTATTGGTCTCACAAATATATCTTCCATGGTCATTGTTGCTTTAAGAGAGCATTAAATCTAAATAGCCGTAGTTTAAAATAAATATTTGTTTTTTTTTTATGAACTTCCTAATGTCCGTTCTAAGGTCTCTTAGTTAGAAGGTGTGAAGATACATATGAGCGAAGAAAATTTTATTGATTTACGTTTCAGTATTTTTAATTTTAATTGTTTATGCTTCATTATTTTGCGGTGGAATGACCTAGACGCTTTTCTTAGAGATACGTCATAACGAACTAACGAAATGGATTAAGGTAAGCATTAGTTATAACAAAAATAACATTTTAAGAGAACTCTGTATAAATAAGAGTACCTACCATGAAAACTGGGTAGAATAAATGAGTCCTTGCAGGCAATATCAGTTTCATTTTAGTAAGAGTGAGACAGCCTGCGTAAATATGAACTAAAAAAAAAAATATTGAGAGTGCAATGTTTATGAGTTGTAATATATTTTTCACTTTAGTTGCTCAAACAAGTAGGTTTTGCTCCCTGAAATCAGTGAGCAAATTAACGCGATTATGCTCACTAGTGAGACAAAGTATCTTTTTCATTTTTTGTTTTCAGAAAGCCGCGAATACGTATACATCAGCCTTGGGTCAGTCATACAATTCAAAACATTTACACTCTATCTCTTTCCCCGCCATTAGAAAGAGAGAGAGAGAGACACAGACCAGCCCTTTCGAAGTTCCAATTTTGAAAAATATATTTGCAAAAAGTTCTATGTCTTTTAATGTAATTTACTGAATTATTAACCCATTGTTGTATTTCATAAAAAAAAAGGATTTACTGCAAAAAAAAACTGATATCTAACCAGTTAATATTTTATTTCTAGTTTCAAAAAGTGTTCTCGCTGCTGAAGTGAAAAGTTATGTGTGTAACACGAGAGCACAGTTTTTTGCATCTCGTGCCTTAGAATCCCTCGCCACACTCAGGATTAAACTTTAGAATCACTCGCTACGCTCGCGCGCTCGTGAGATTCAATCGTTGAATCCTTCGCTTGCTCAGGATTCAAAATCAGCTCTCGCAGCAAAAAAAGAGTTTGCTCTCTTGTTGCACAAATAACTATTTCTGGTTACAAAAATGACTTAAGTTCTCCGGGTGATTTATTGTTATGGCACGTGGTGGTCCACGGGGAAAGCTCATTAAGTACGTTCTGAGTCATAAACCAAATTGAAATTGAAGGCTGAAACTTTACTAAAGTTTGCATTCAGTCATTTTTAGAAAAAGTTTAAATAAAATTGTTTCCGTTTACGCAATACGTCACGTGTCTAAGTCCAACTTTGTGGATAGCTATTATTATAACAATATTCTTAGTACTTTACTTCGCCGATATCCGAAATTTAATTAAATCCGGAACTGTTGATCTCAATCAATGTTACTAAAATAATTGTAGTTTACTATTAAAGTTTCAGTAGTCTGTTAACTCTTCAGTTCAATGACACCTAGGTAACTCAACCTGGCCGATAATATTGCTGAAATTGAAGGCTTCGTACAATAACCTTATCATTATAACTATTGTTTCAGGAACAGTTACTTCTAATTGTGAACATAATATTGGGTGATATCTTCAAGTACCTAAATATTATTAGTAGCTAAGAGAATGGTTGAACTCTGAGTAAATTTTCGACAAATGTGAGTCATGTTAGAAAAGTCAAACATTCGTCGCCCAATGTAAATACTTTAACATACATAATGTCTGATATTACATAATCTGTAAATAGGACACACTTTTAAAACTCAACCGACCTAATTCTTGTATTCGCAAGATTGCAGGATTCTGAAAGACTTCAGTTGTTCTACATAACTGTTAACCAACAGAGAAAATATAATCTTAACGAAATGTAGGTCTTTATAAAATAAGAAAATTTATTATAATAAAACAAATGCTTCACCAGATTCCATTCATAAAATGTTCGCTCTGCGGGTGTTATGTAATCAAATTAAACAAAATGAGGTTACAGACTGACATTATGAATAGTAGATTAGACATTAGCAGAATGATCTGGAATTTGTTTGCGTTATCATTAGGGGGTCTGCTAAATGTTGACGCGGCAGAATCTTTACAAATTACATGTGTTGTAGAACATGTTTTAACATTGAAATGTGTTGATTCTGAACATAAATTAAACAAAAAATATTGTTGAAGTCTCGTAACATGATAATGAAGCATAAAACTGAAGTCACCTTGATGAATGATCTTCATTATGTTTACTATTCTGACTCCTCACACTCTCTGAATCCCGGACGTAACTAACTGTCAGTCGTACAAATTAGAGTAAAAATAAACTCCCTATTTATAACTCCTATGAATAAATGTTTACTTTTAATTGGAAATAAACTGGACGAGATTCCATTTCTAAAAAAAAAATGGAAGTCTGTATACAGTCATTCTGCGAACACTTAATATAAGTCATATTTCAGTAAACAAAAACATTTACAGGAAGCGAAATGATTTTATCGCGATGGCTCATTCACTCAATCCTCACATTTCTACAAATAAATTAGCATTATGGATCAGTAAACCATTTCATTAGTTAACCTTAAAATTAATTTTGCAAGAGTAAGTCTTGTCAGTACTGCGCCACCGCGTCTCTTAATCTTTGATCTGTGAATTCATTGGCTTCATTCAAGTATTGTGTTGCACTGCTTGACGACATGGATGGTCACAGACTACGTGTTTACGATGCGATAAATTGACGAGCCGTGGTGGCACCCAGCCACGCGTTTACATAATATGTTTAGCGAGCCGTTTACCAATAGTCGTCTGATTTGTCGGCCTAGCAACATTGGGTTAATGGGCGTTATAACTTTGGCTAGTAGAATGATGATCATAAAACATTCATAATATCATCTTTTATTCAATCTATGTTCCAAATATGTCAGAATGTGACACAATTCTGACATGTTTTAGCATTTTTACTATACGGCAGTAGGAAAGCGTTTCTCACGATCTGTTGACAAGGAAAACAAAATGTCATCAAGGTGTTAGTCATAACATTAAGACCAGTAACCTGTTACGAGACTAATAAAAAGTGAAAAGGTTAATGAACTAAATGTGTGTCAATGCAAAATTGTAGCACTTCAAGGTACAGACGCCAGCACATCAAGTTACCCCAATGAGTCAAATTTCTTTGATCGTTTTTCAACTTTATGTTAAAAACAGAATAAGGTTCATATTCAATTGGGAAAATTTTACATATTGGGGTAACTTGATGTGGTGGCGTCTGTACACTGTACATACTCTCGTCAAAAGCAATGACCAGTAAAATATTTTAAGCATTTAAAATATGCATAAGTCACACAGGTATCAAGAGGAAGAAGTCAACAGCTGCGGGATTCGTTAAATAAAGGCAAATCACTCGTTGTTTTACAATAATATTTATGCTTGGCATATTGCGGGCCATAAGCTACCATAAACTACAGTTTCCTTTTGTGGAAAATGTGCAAGCTTAAAAGATCTATTTGAATTGTGAGTCATCCGAAACGTTGATTGTTTTAAAATGAAGGCTTATGCGAATAAGTAAATCGAGTTTGTTATGAATATTAAACGTTGTAAAAATAAGCACCTGTAAATCACCATGATCAATTGAAATCATAATAAATATGCTATTAAAAACGTTTTTAAAATTTATAGGCCACTACTCATTGAACCAGGTTTCTGGATCAGCATACGGTCGACTGCAAACGATGGAGTTATGAAGGGCTCAACCTGTTACAAGTCACATAAAAAATAGTTGTAAGGTTCAATTCTCAATTTGTCATTCCTGAGACAGAACAACGGGCCGTTTGATGTAGTGTTAACAAATTATTATGTCGCGTATAACGAACTATAATTCTTGTTTATAATGTTCATTTATCCCGGAGGACCGGCCTCGATCCATCGAGCAGAGACCTTGTCTGCAGCTCCACACTCATATCCATTCATAATTTGAGAAATTCTTCTGTGTTTATACACACGATTGTTTTGATATATCAACCGAATCTAATTAAACAACATTGAAACTGGACACACGACGTTAGCGAGATATCAATTCTCAATGTTTTTTCTTTCGACATGCGAACGTAAAGATATCTTGCAAAAATGTTATTTAATTACGAGGTTAGTTTTCATGAACATTTGCCTTGAAATTAAAACAGGGCGTAAATTAATCTACGTCTTAGTTATCGGATAAGCGAAGGATTTTAATCGTTTATTTATGTTCACATTACTTCCTACTCATGTCGGAAGTAAAAAAGAAACACTATTTATTAAACTTTCTATCACTTGTGAAAAATCTTTGATTAGATATAGGAGGATAAGATGTAAATATTATACAGTCTTAACAGACTTACGTAATCAATCAATTGGTGATTAAATTGAAGCGATGAAATCGAGCAAACATTGGATATAAAACACATAATAGCTACACGGAAATATGGAAATAGGAAACGAAAAAGAAGAAAAATTAATTTTTTTTTTATTTATTTATTTATTTGCTGAATACAGGTGTATATAAAGATCTTACAAGTCATAACAGTCATAAGTTATACAGTTTCTTAAACCATATTCTACCATTTAAGGCGTGCAAATTAATATAGTCATTGATAATTTTTAAATTGCAATATCTTAATAAAATGTCTCAGTGTTCGCTTATCTATTATTACGTTAAAAGGTATTACAAATAAAATAATTAAAAAAGATGTCTTAAAGTAATGTCATTAAAAACATATGGATTAATATGCAAATCTAAACTCTAAGCATTGCTGGACTTGTCATCAAAATAATCTTGTAGAGAATAGTAGCACTTGAGCACAAGCATATCATGCACATATTTTTTAAATAGTTTTATATTGTTAGTTTCTCTCATATCCTTAGGTAATTTATTATATATATGAACAGCTTTGCAAAATATACTTTTGTGCATCAGGGCAGTTTTACTGGCCACTACACACAATTTGCCAGCATGACGAGCTCTTTGAGTTTTCTTAAATAGTTCTGGATTGTTTTTAATAAAAATTACGGTTTCCAGAATGTAGATACAAGGCAAGGGCAGTAATTTGTGCTCTTTGAAATAGGGAACACATGAGTCCGTTTGTTTGAGGTGAAAAATTGATCGTAAGCAGCGTTTTTGTGATTTAAATGCTAATGCCCAGTCTGTTGAGTTGCCCCAAAATATAACACCATAACGCAATGTGGAGGAAACGAAACTATGGTAAGCAGTTATTAATGTGGATAAATTAGTTACATTTCTAAGTCTGTATAGACCGTAAGCATACTGGCTGAGCTTTGTACAAATATGGTTGATATGTGACTTCCAATTCATTTTATTATCTAAGTGTAACCCTAAGAATTTCGTTGTATCTACTTCTTTAATTGCATATCCGACGTTATTAACATTAAAATTGCTCTGTTTTCTCTGCTTAAAGTTCATTATTTTAGTTTTAGATAAATTTATCTTTAAATTGTTTATGTCAAGCCATTGAATTATAGATGTCAGTGAATTATTAACGTCAATTTCTAATGATGTCATTGTGGGTCCAGTATATAGCACGGTACTATCGTCGGCAAACAATGTCATTTTAGAAGAAGTTACCATCGGAAGGTCATTAATATAAATAATGAAAAGTGTGGGTCCCAGTACACTGCCCTGGGGAACACCATACCTTGGAATTCTAGTGTCTGACTGATATGTTATTTCTTTTTTGGTTTTTATACATAATTTTGTCATTTCTGTAATTTGCTGTCTATTGGATAGATACGATTTTAAAAGGTCATGAACGTTGCCCCTTATTCCATAGCAGTATAACTTATCTAATAGTATGTCGTGTCTTACATGGTCAAAAGCTTTAGTCATATCCATAAACAAACCTACAGTTGGGTTTGCCTTATCCATATTCACAACTACAGACTGGAGAAAATTAAAAATAGCCATATTTATATTTTTATTTTTTCTAAACCCATATTGCTGTGGAATGATTACTTTTTCTTTTTCAAAAAATGGATAAATACTATTAAAAATAACTTTTTCAAATATTTTTGCAAATATTGGTATGAGGGCCAAAGGTCTGTAGTTACCAACTTCCGTTTTGTCACCTTTTTTAAAAAGTGGCTTTATTGTTGTTATTTTTAATTTATCGGGGAATACTCCTTTTTCGATGCTCACATTAACAATATGACATAGGACAGGTGCAATAGTGATGCCTACATCTTTAACAATTGATGTTCTAATACCATCATATCCCGTGCTGTTGGTATTTTTAAGTGTTTTTACAATGTTAATTATGTCAGGTGGTGTGATTGGAGGCATAAATATTGAATTAGATATATGAGTCAATTTTTTACATTGGTATTTAGTTTTCTCAACATTGTTTCCTATATCAGCATAATAATTATTAAACGCATTACATATCTTTATGGGATTAACTATATCGTTATTATTTATATTTATAATAGGTATGCCAAGATTAGGACTATATGATTTGGTTTTATTAATTATGTTCCAAGTTGCTTTAGGTTTATTTTGGGATAATTTTATATAGTTATCATTCTGAGACTTTTTAGTTAAATTTATAATTGTTTTTAACCTTTTCGTGTAAGTTTTAAGTGTCAATTTATTAGTTATACTTGGTTCTTTTCTATATTGCCATAGCATCTTGCGTTTTCTCAAGCTACATAGTTTTAACCCTCGCGATATCCATCCCACTTTTCTGTTAGGGAATAATTTAATTTGTTGTGATGGAAAACATTGGTCGTAAATTAATTTAAACATTTCGTTAAAAATATCAAATGCCTTGTTTGGGTCAGCCTCTTGATACACATCTGCGAAAGTAAGTTGTGCTAAATATTTCTTGAACTTAGATCTATTTTCGTTTGAAAAATCTCTTTTCATAACGTACCAAAATTTAAGTATATCTGTTCTTTTTACAGGACATTTTAGCAGTTGTGCTGTATGATCTGAGACTGCAAGTTCAATTAGTTCACTTTTACACCCCTTTATATTATTGTGAACTATGTTGTCAATGCAGGTTTTGCTTTGGAACCTAGTTATTTTACTAAATTCTAATTTCATGTTATAGGACAACAATATTTGTTTAAATTGAACCGATACTTTTGTCGATTTTATTACGTCAATATTGAAGTCTCCGCACAATATAAGTTTCTTGTTAGTATTTTTACTAAATCGGATTATAATTTCTTGTAATCTTTCTAAGAAACCTTGTATTGAGAAGTTATCAGCTTTAGGTGGTCTATAGATACAAACGATAAAGATTTTGTACTGTATTAACTCAACACCCGAGCATTCAACTATATTGGGAATAGACAATTTATTGATATCATCAATGTTCTTGTAAGCAAGCCCATTCCTTATTAAGACGCAGGAGCCGCCATGTCTATTGCTTCTCATGAAGGAAGACGCTAAATTAAAATTAGGGACTCTAAGATACTGCTCATCGCCTTGCATCATGTTATGCTCTGTAACGCACATAACGTCAATTGAATATTTTAATTGTGCTAAGTGAACACTTAGTGATTCAGATTTACTTATCAGTCCATTAATGTTTTGGTGAAGTATACATATAAATTCATGCTCGAAATAACTCTTTAGAATTTTCTACCTCAACACTTGAATCGGATAGAGACACTACATTTACATTATCATTGATGTTGTTGATGTCATTGTTTGTAACATAATAGTATTTTAAATTGTAAAATATATTTTTCATTCCATTATTATTAATTTTTCCATTTTTTTTGAACATAGTATAATCACATTTCAGATCGTAGTTAGAGTCACATAGTGTTGCGTAATTATAAGTTTGAATGTCAAGGTACAGCATATTATTAAATGTTTCAACTCTGGAGTTATACATCATAGAAAATTCGCTACGATAAGTCGGTAAGCATATTATAACATTAGTATGTTGAATAGTGATCAGTATCTCTCTTATATATATAACTAAGTCAAAGTAGTTGCTAGTTTTACGAAAATCTTCGTCGCCGATGAGTATGATGCAGTAATCATCCCTTGAGAAATTGGAAAGGTTTTTATTAATGTTGCTTAGTAGATTTTTGATTCCGCTGTTCGGCATTAATAAGTGACAAATTTGTTTGTCTGTAAAAGTGTTTTCAGCTATCGATAATATATTGTTCGCCTTGTTGCTGCTTATGACGCACAGTTTTGCTTTATGCGGTACCGGTTTATCTTTTTGCTTTGGTTGCTTATGTGAAATGCTATTACATGGTGATCTTTTAGTAGTAGATACTTCTTGTTGCGAAAGAGTTTCGGAGTCCGATTTCACGTTTTCTATCGGTCCTGATGTCATAATAGTCTGTATGTTTGGAGATTCACTTGGAATACTTATTAACTTAGTTTCTAAAGATAATGATGGCGGTATTAAGTTGTTATCCACAACAGGAGACTCTCTAACATAAGTGTCAGATTCAATAAGAGCCAAATGCGCCATTTCAACTTCCGGTGTAGGGGATGAAGTTGTTAGGGAAGACCTATTCTTGTCGTGTATTGATAGCCTTTTTTTCTTGCGATTTGATAGGCTATTTGAAAAGTCCGAGGATTCTAGTTTTTTATATACTTCTATTACGTTCAGACACTTTGCCAACTCATTCTTCAAGTTACTAATTTCATCATGTAGATTGTCTATTTCTTTGGTAGCTGACTCAAGTGTTTTTGTTAACGTCTCAACTTTAGATAGCAAGTCCTCACAACAAGATTTTTGAGTGTTAATCGAGGTGTCCGGTAAACTCAACATTGTGGAATCAAATATTGAAGTATTAGACATTTCGTGGAATGATATAGACCGTCTCATGCGCCTGTATGTTAAAAACATTGAAATGATACATTTTTACCTTATATTTCCTTATAGGCATAGTAGTCCTACTAGTCCAATCGTCGTCGGTCAAAAAAGGGGTTAACAGACGTTCATCATTGAAGAGGTCACTGCTATTCTACATTCCGGTTTTCATGATTTACATAGCTGAAAACTGATGAGATCAAAATTGTAGGGGAAATTTAATTCCAAGCAACTTTATTAGTTTCTTATTCCTAGTAGAATTGAAAATAAACAAGTTATTCAATAAAAAAATTCACCCTCATATACAAGATGGCAGAGGACGGAACAGTGAGAATCCCTAACACCGAAACCGTAGACTACTAATGACCTTCTTCAGTGACGTGCTTACGAAAGAAAACTTTTTTACAAAAAAAACAACCGACTTCTTAAAAAAAAACTAACAGGTGTAAAATAACTCCAGTTTCGGAAGTCTGTGGCTTTGGTGGTTTTGTTTTGTTCATTATTGGCCACCGACTTCCGAAACTGGAGTTATTTTTCACCTGTTAGTTTTTTTTAAGAAGTCGGTTGTTTTTTTTTGTAAAAAATGTTTTTATTTTGTAATTTTTAGTTTCTTTGTATGTAAAGAAAGTCTTTCAAAACTTGAAAGAATCATTGAAATTGGATAACAACTGCTAAAGAAGTTCTATCTCTAAACATTAATATGTACATCTCTGCCGGCCCCTTTTAAAATAGAATGGCGTAATGTTATGTTGTGGAAATACAAAAGCTCAGCATAAACATCTGACTATAACAATCGCGAATAATTTGCTGTTGTGCGTTGAAGAGTTCCGTTGCCTGTCTTCTTCATCAGTTTTTCTTCACCAAATGATACTTTCTAAATGAAAATGCTTGATTTGTTACTAAAAATGTTGAAATCGGTGCATGTGTGCCTATATTTTTTGAGGAGTTCCCTCAATTCCTCGAAGATCCCTCATCAGGTATGAGTTTTGATACAAATGGGACCCCAATCTGTTAGTATGCCCTATCAAACAAAAAAAGAATTTTGAAAATCGGTCCATATATGACGGAGTACTGAGGTAACAAACCCTAAAAAAAAAAAAAAATATACAACCGAATTGAGAACCTCCTCCTTTTTTTGAAGTCGGTTAAAAATTGCTAACTACTTTAAATTGTTTCCGTGTAAATTCCTCATTCGAATGGGCCCAACAGTTTAGGCCCAACTTTTTTTAGATATGTACTAGCTGTACCCTGCCACGCTTCGCTGTGGCTCATTGTGATTGAATGGTTAAAAAAAAAAAGAAAAAATGACGTGTGGCACTCGGAGACTGCCGCGGTAAAGCTATTGCATAGCATTTTTCATCAACTCCTCTCCCCCTCCCCTCCCCTCTCTCCCTCCCTCTCCCCCACACCTCCCACGCCCCTCCCCTCACCCCTCCATCCCCCTCCCCCCACCCCTCCCTCACTTTCTCCTCCCTCCCCCACCCGGGTCCTGCCTCTTCCCCTCCCCCTTTCCCTTCCCCTCTCACCTCACCCTTCCCCTACCCCTCCCATTCCCTCCTTTTCCACCCCCTCCCTTTGTCCTGACCTCCCCCCTCCCCTCACAATCTCCCCCCTCCCCCTCACACAATCTCCCCCCTCCCCTCTCACAATCTCCCCCTCCCCCTCTCACGAAAAT
The DNA here is from genome assembly GCA_921972225.1 of Euplexia lucipara. Classification (NCBI taxonomy): domain Eukaryota; kingdom Metazoa; phylum Arthropoda; class Insecta; order Lepidoptera; family Noctuidae; genus Euplexia; species Euplexia lucipara. The sequence goes on from OV179146.1 coordinate 17,986,549, forward strand.
CACTCCTTCTCCCCTCCCACTCCCCTCCCTCTTCCCTCTCCTCGTGATATTTCAAAAAGTCATTAAAAGTTCATCTATGACTATTAAAAAGCAAGGGTTGGTGATAAAAAAGTGTAAATTTAGAGTTATATGTATTTTTAAATGCCACATAATAAAAAAAAAAAAAAAAAAAAATTATCAAAAAAAAAAAAAAATTAAAAAATTGGGGTGAACACCCCTTATCACTTACAGGTCAGAAAAATAGATAGTAGCCGATTCTCAGGCTTACTGAATATGCATAAAATTTTTCATGAGAATCGGTCAAGCCGTTTCGGAGGAGTATGGGAACGAACATTTTATATATAAGATAATTAGGATTTTAACATAAACCAATGTATTGTTCTGTAAAGAATATATTTTTATAATTTTCAATATTATATAACATAAAATAAGAAATTGAACTCAAACATAATTATAGGTAACTCACCTGTAAAGAAAAACAACATTTAAAGTTATTATTTCCTAATCCTAATATTTTACAAAAATCATTATTAATTTATTTTATTGACACGAGCAGACGTTTGTTATGTCAGCTCGCTGTCATAATCAATATCTTCTTAAATGAAGTACAACCTTCATTTACATATGTATTATCTAAATAAAGTTAGGCCTAAACTTGTCCAACAAACAATACTTAGGAATGTTTTCCCTCAAGTTGATTACTTTCATGCGCCATTCTGTTACTCGTCACGTGGTCTGCACCTTGTACTGTGACACCAATTTAATTAAAGGCTACACAATACCGAAGGAATGTCTATAAGATAAGCACGTGATATCGGTTGCAATCCTTTAAACAGAGGAAACGTGAGCGAAGATTAATTAAAACAACTGTTTAGTAAATTATATGTTCAACGTGGGCTTATTGAAAGCTTTTGTTTAGGAATATTGCTGTCGTCTGCCTGTCTAGCGTTAATGTGAAATAACCAGCTACGTATAGTACATTTTATGTTCAAGTTTACTAAAGAGATAGAGTGCTCCATTTATCTAGCTATATTTTTTATACATACGTCTGTTACACGTGGCAATTGCCTGGCACAGTGCGCATACCACGACGGCATGATAAAATCCTTTCAGATCAGTGAACACAACTGAAGGTTAGAACAGCGCAATATAATAGGAATATCGGTATCTCTGAGCACCAATTCATCAGACCAGAGCTCTTAGTAAAGATATAAACATGAATCACAATATGAAACTGAGCGCATGAAAATCACAATCGCAGTTAATGGGAACCATTAGCAGAACTAAACATTTAGCAAAATTTGGGCAGCAAACAGATGCGGAAATTTGCCAAATACTTTCATTATAATGAAGGAAACTATTCAATATAGTCATTAATTATTCTCATATTATGCGTATATATCGAGCTTATTAATCACGTCTTTCAGGCATGGTTTAGTAACAGTATGCATGTATTGAGCACCTGTGTTTAGTCGTCGCCGGCCTTGTGGCACAACACGGCGTTCCTATTCAGATGCCGGAACACATCAGCGCAGGGAAACGTATTGTTAGGCTGTCTCTTCACGGGCGTGGAAACTTTTATAACCACTATCTGGCGGGCTATTCGATACTGTCAACAGGCGACAGCTGCATCCACCTTACAAATGACGAGCAAAACAGTTATTTTCAAGTTTCACGGAAAGGTTAGCTGTCATGTACATGTCTTTATGCGATGTTGCAAAGACGTCCAAATGTTTGAATACCACTGGAAGTTATAACTCCTCCTACACCAAATACTTTGTTTGAATATGAATGACCATTGTATATATTCTCAGTACCAATTTTATGATTTTGGTAAAACAGAGCTCATACGTAAATAAAGAACAATGCGGAACGACGTATTATTTATTTACAGACAAGTCATGACTTCAAAGTTCGATTCTCGAATATCAGCTGTGTATAAGCAAGATATTCTAATAAAGCATGAACAATTAAGAGAAAAAGCTCATTGTTTATCATTACTACCATCATACTTTGGCGATAAATTTCAATGAATTTAAAATTTGAAGAATTGGATCGTTTCCAGTTTGTAAGTATTGGCGGAGATGTGGGATATTGCAGGCTTTACCGAGTGGATTTTCCGTTCGTCGCCACAATGACGGCACGTGTTACATTACGAGTGTCTGGCGTCCCTTTCAGTTCTCGAAAAGCCTTTAAGGCAGCTTTCACGTGACTGACAGTACCTACCAAAGGATTGTTTACCTTGTAAGTTACCGAGTTTCATTTGCCTAGCCTTTTACCAACTATGTTAGGGACGACTTTTAGTCTAACCGAATGCAGCTTACCAGTGAAACGACTGCCTATCTGACCTACCCAATGACGGGGTAAAACAATACGTCTGACTTTTGGCGGTCTGACACAAAACAAAGTCAAAGTCAAAGTCAAACCATTTATTTCAATTAGGCCCCTATAAGGCACTTTAGAACGTGGAAAAAAATTAACTTTAAAAATGATTCTAGTTGCCCCTTCCAAAAAGTAGATTTGTATGGAGAAGAATGGGCAAGAAACTCCATACTTACTCTTTTAAAATAGATTTTACAAAACTTTGTATACATGAATAAGATTATATGTGAGGACGATGCACCCAGAATAAAAAGTACTATACTAAGATAGGTTTAAGCAAAAAAATAAAAAAATAAGCAATGGAGTTGATAATTACATGATTAAGTTGGTACAGCTAGATACATTGTGCTCACATATTTACAAATGTAATAACATTAACTTTAAAAAAAGTGAAATAATAAAACAATAAATAGAAAACAATACGTAACAATTGGCATAATTATATCCACAAATGGTAGAAGAACGTGCTTTAACGTCTTAGTTACTGGCGACGACTGGCCTGTTGGTCTAGTAGTTAGTTACCCTGACTGCTATGCCGGAGGTCGTGGGTTCGATTCCCACCCAGGACAAATATTTGTGTGATGGGCACGATCATTTGTTCTGATGTCTGGGTGTAATTTGTCTATAATATGTATGTATTTCGAAATATATAAGTATGTTTATCAGCTATTTAGTACCCATAACACAAGCTCTCAAGCTTAGCTTGGGACTAAATGGCGTTGTGAGCAAAGTTGTGGAATATTTATTTATTATTATTAGTATGTTACATGGATTCCCATCCACGGACCGACCTTGGCAAGTGTAGTTTAACCTTCGATACACGTGCGTCTGTTATTATTTTAGCCACGAGCCTCTCTTTTTAATACCAATTACTTTCTCGCGATTGTCGCTGGCTTATTACGTAATGGACCGCTTAACTCGTGTAACGAATTCACTGTTTCATCACTAATAAAAATCTTCTTATTTATTATCATTAACTGGAGTACTGTTTGTTTATTAAATGTACGAGCTCTTTAATATGCTTTTTAAACATCGATGAACAGGTAGATATTCTCTTGTTGAGTGCATATTATTACAGATGTTTACGAAGTATGTATTTGTTATGATGTGCAAAACAATGATGGATAAGTGTCGTGGCTAATTCCAGGCTTATACTGGAGCATTATCAGTGTTATGCTATGTCTGAGTGTCTCACCCTTATCACAAGCTGTCCACGTAAAGCATTATCAGCCGATAAATTGCTATACTGAAACATTCAGTGGTTGGGGTTTTCAGAAATTCAACCATCAGCCCCACTCGTGGTGAATCAATCAGCTAACAGAATGTTTTGAACTACGTAAAGTGCGGGGGGACACATTACGGGTAGAAGGAAAGACCTGACCCCAGGTTTAGCCACATCAAAAGAAGAAGATTAACGATTACGAAGCTCGATAAAACCGAAACGTATAGAATAGGCATAAGCTTTAGAAATACTACATTCCATATAATATTTCTTTGATGCAGATGACACTTTGTATACACCCCAAGTTCTGAGTTTGGACGCCGGTGCAAGTAATTGGAGCTTTAAGGGTGGTTCATTAAAACTGAGACCGACTGTACATATCTTACGAAGCACGGAATCGCCCCCGACAGTGTCGAGAGACGCCTGCTACGCCCCCGCATTACTAGCAATAATAATATTGAGTATTAGTTTCAGCTGTCACAGGCATAGTTAGAGTTGTCATGGACCGTCACTTTCTATGGGAATCGGTGACGGCACTGACACGCTTGGTTTGCCGTCTACGCTGTGACCAGTGAGGCATCTCTGTGTGCAGCTGCGATATAGGTATATTTTAAACTAGCAGTTCGCTTGCGACTGCGTCCGCGAGCATTTTGTACTTTACAATTCGAATTCGATGTTTTATAGAAATACAGACTTAGTAAAAATTACAACTGAATATAATGCGGTTCATGCCATACTAACAAACAGTCTGGGGAGACATAGTGGCCTGTTGGTCTAGTAGTTAGTGACCCTGACTGCTATGCCGGAGGTCGTGAGTTCGATTCCCACCCAGGACAAATGTTTGTGTGCTGTGTCATTTGTTCTGTGTCTGGGTGTAATTTATCATATATTTAGTAATACATAAGTATGTTTATCAGTTTAGCTCTGCTTAGCTTGGGACCACCAGCTCTGACGGTAAAATGGTTCTTATTTGTAATCAATGTACGTTTTCCTATAAAATTTAAACAGTTTCCTCGATTTCGCCAAGATTCCATCATAAGACTTGGTGACTATGGGACCATGGGACCCTTTCAAACTATTTTTTTTTTCTAATCGGTTGGCAAGCGATGAAGTTATGCGCGAACAAACATAAAAAAAAAAATCCAAATTGATAACCTCCACCTTATTTAGAAATCGGTTAAAAATTAAAAATGTTACGTATCGTAACCAGAAAAACATCCCGCCAGGTGAAACAACAGAACTGGAGACAAGTTAAATTTATATTATAATGATCTGTAATTTAATTAGTTCGTCATATCCGCTGGATGCACGTCAATAATACGTCGATAGTATTATAGGTATACTTTACTTGTGAGCTTCCGCGAAGACACTGCTAATGAGGAAGCTCAGCTAGCTACATACATAGGTACAATATTATCAACGGAGTTGTTCTTTAATCAAATATTGATACTGGGAATATATTTGTATTTTACGCCGATTTTGTGGTACAGTAGGCCACACGTCAGTAATAACAAAACACAGTCACCAGTATAAGTTGGCCTTTTGATCTGTTCTTTATATATTTACAGGGCGGAAAAAAAACAATGGGCCCTGAAGGTTAATCACTTTTGACTAGATTGAAGAACGTGAAGTAAACATTCCTTAATTTTCAAGTGCCTAACCAACCTAATTAAATATTGCATTAACAGATTTCTCGACAAGCAATACGTAAACCGGAAATCTATACAATCTGTCACTGTCGATTCTTCCATCGACAAAACCCGTGTCTACGGTGGTCATGTTATACGTGCTGCAGGGCTATGGGCAAAGAGATTTACCTACTATACAAAGAGAGGACGAAAGAATTTGCATGAAGAAATTGCATGACAACTGAGAATTTACAAAATAAAACCGGCCAAGAACGTCTCGGGCCACGCTCAGTGTAGGGTTCCATAGAATATGTAAACGAAGTTAAAAAAAATGCTTGCAAATACGATTATACTACAAACTTAGTCTAGAAATTATTTTGTACAAAAACTGTTTCCATCCAAGTTCAAAATAATTTTCCTAGAAAGTCCTTTTAAAGTTCTACTTTTCAGATTTTTTTTTATATTTTTCTAAACTTATGGTTCAAAAGTTAGAGGGGCCGGGACACATTGTTTCTTACTTTTGGAGCGATTATTTCCGAAATTATTGACATTACAAAAAATTATTTCAGTAAACCTCTATTCATTTTTAAATGCCTTTCCAACAATAAATTACACGTTAGGGTTGAAATAAAAAAAAATCACTTCCCACTTTACATACACGGGGGCTACCCTAATAAAACATTTTTTTCCAATTTTTATTTTACCACTGTCACGGTCGGCGTGATTGATACACATATTGGTACCAAATTTCAGCTTTCTAGTGCTAACGGTCACAGAGATTAAGCGAGGACGGACAGACAGACATGGCGAAACTATAAGGGTTCCTAGTTGACTACGGAACCCTAAAAATGGTAACTGTTGCACTTTAAGTGCACTTCAAGTTACGGTGACTATCAGACGAGGTACGGTACGCTTCGTCACATCTCTGCGAGTGCGCATAACGTGAGATAGGTACCTCCTTGATACACACTGATGATAGCTATTATGAAACTGGCTGTTTGACAGTTAGGGTCAATTTATACTAGCACAGAGTCGAAGCGCATCGAAGCGTCTATCCAAAACTGAACATAATAAATTCAACCTTAACTCCACAGTGTAACGCACACTATACTTCGCAAGAATGCGCGCGCACCAATCAGCGTTGTTCACGCGCAGACGCGCGTATTCCTAAGAATGCGGCGTCTTTTTTAAAATCCCAGAAGTAATGTGTGCCGCTGTGGAGTTAAGGTTGAATTTGTTATGTTCAGTTTTGGATAGACGCTTCGATGCGCTTCGACTCTGCGCTAGTATAAATTGACCCTTAATCGTTTGCACTACGAACAGTCACCGGAGATACAACGCTGACGCTAGTTCTATAACAATATAATAAAAAGTAGAAAAGGAGTGCACTAAACTGAAACAAACTTCAACAACTAGGTGACTACTAGTTCAATTAAAATTTTGTACTACGAATTATCTGGTTAAGGTTAACGCGTTACCATCGACGTGCGGTCGACTGTACCTTCGTATCTGTGCTTTTCTCCGTTCCTAATTTCCGCTCTGTTTAACTTTTGGGTTGCCCGAATCTGGAAGGTTTCGCGTACGAATATTTGTATCTCGAGTTTTGATTACATTTCCATATCACAATGGAAAATAAAATTATGTAATACATACCTTCTTACAAACAGGTATCTGAAAATTAACGTTCAGTGATTGTTTGATACTCAATACGACTTATATTTGGTTCAAAAACATGTTTTGTTTACCGTCTGGATGTTAATGACTTTTATTGAAGGGGATTACGAAGCAAATACTGGCAATCACAACATGTTTTCAAACAGTTTGAAATATTGCAGTAAAGGTTAACCTATCTACATGGTCCGCTGACAACTTTCTTCCGGCAAGCGGAAGAATCATAGAATAAACAAAATCGACCTTGTGTCGAGTATTTCGCAATGTTACAATGTCGCCTTAAAACTGGCGGTAAACAGGTTTGAAGTAGATCTCACCTTCATAATGAAAATAGAGTAGACGTAACATTGACAACAAGTAGATTTATGTTCGACTAGATGTGCCCGCGATTGCATTCCCGTGTTTGATGGGATTATTTTGCATGTATTCTAAATTCTTAATAAATAAATAAATATATATATATATATATATATACAACGTGTTTTTTTTATAACCCATAACTCTAGGGTATGATTGAGACCATATCAAAGAATCAACTGGCATATGAATTATGTTTCAATCATCTTTTTTTTTTTTTTTTACCTGCATACAAAACAATTCGACAAAGTCACGGTGATTAATGTAAAACACCCTTACGTGAAAGAAAAGTGTCTTCGAATCTTCTTAGATTCGTCGTACTGGTGACAATTTTTTAACTAATTAGGTAATAAAAATAATATTAATAATACTTAATAATAATATTCCACGACTATTCACACAACGCCATCTAGTCCCAAGCTAAGCAGAGCTTGTGTTACGGGTACTAAACAACTGATAATTTAATTATGATTGATGATATCTCCGAAACTATGCATTTTTGGACCATCTATTCTAGGAGTTTTAGTAATATTTTTACCTTCAGTATGTTACCCTAGAGCTAAGGGATATAAAAAAAAACACTTTGTATATGTATACATATACATATTTATATACATATCCATACACAAAGTACTACTTTGACTGGTCTGTTGATCGGGACAGCCGCGCCGTGCCACGTGAGTAGGCAGTGACTTGTCGCTGCCGGCCGTGGTCGAGAGGATGGTCGGCAGCGTCGAGTCCTGAGACGCGGTGGTGTCCTTCTGCGTAGCGGTCATCTCGCAGAAGGAGGCTGCGGAAAGGGAGAGGGAGATTAATTACACTCACCCAGTCCGCAGCAGACGCACCGGGTGCAGGCGGAGGTCGGACAACACTCTCTTCCAGCCCTCCTGAATGGGTTTAGGGGCGACGGACTCAGAGACCTCCACCGCCCCCCACTTACATGGACCCAAAGTGGCGACGCGTCGTGTTCACGCGCGTCCCTATTAGCCGTCGCGAGAGGAGCCTAACACCTCACTCCCCTCGCTGACTTGGTGAGACCCGCGGGGCCGGCACCAGTCGGGGGTCGCGGAAGTATCTTCTGTGCCCGTGACCCTCGCTTAAATCGATTTCTTTAAAATAAAGGTAAATCTTTTATTTAGTAATTGTTTTATTCCACTAAATGTCATGTACATCTTTGGTTTAAGCATTTTTCGTCACCATTCATAGGAAACACGTGTACAACACTCAAATGATAAATAACACAAGTTTATTGAAATCTACACGAGTTTCATAACATTACATTCTGAATGAAACGTTTTTTTATAAAGTAATGCTCCGGTAACTGGGTAATTTTACCCATTATCCTCAATTCCATGTTGCCCTAATTTTCTTTATTCAATGGTAAATACATTTCTGTAGGTAATCCTTCCACGTGTGTTTGCGTTTTTGTTAATTTATTATACTAGTATATCAATATGGTACACTAACGTTGAAGTTACACGTGCTACGACTATTTATTAGGTTCAAATTCATTGAAAATAAATATGAATTGGCTTCAAATCAGGTCATCATCATCTGCCTAGCCATTTCAAAGCTATATTGGGATTAGCTTACCAGTGTTTTACATAGAATGACTGCCTTTAGATCTGACGTCCACAACCAAGGGGTATTGTATTACCCAGTAACTAAGTAATACCCCTTGGTTAAACTGGTTGTCAGTCTGACTACCCGAAACAACTGTCAAAGATTTACAAATGAGAGTCGAGGGCAACTACTTTACTAGCTTTCCAAAGCACGAAAGAGTTTTGATATTCAATGCTCCACCATCCATTTTTTTTTTTGTTGACGCTGGGAAAAAATGACAATTACGCATACCCGCCCATCGGGGGATGGGAGGCTATGTGGGACTCCCCGGTCAGACCCGGTATACCCACTAAAACAACCCAGCGTTATTCCCGCTTCGTCTAAGTGGCAGGGGACTGGGAAACCGGCACAGCCTTTACGTCCAGTCCTCCGCCGACGATTGCCCCGCATGGTTTCCCCTAGGGAACCCCCGTGCCGTCGCCCGCCCGTCGCCACCGTGAACCGCTTGAAAGTCCGAGTCCGAGAGAGCAGTTTGGGGGAGAGATCGACCCCCTCCAGGGCCACCCCCCCCCCCCCACGACATGGGCCTCCGAGGCTACCGTCGGCTCTCCGGCCTTGGCAACCCCGTCGACCCTGATGCCAAGGCGCCCTCGGACAAACCGCCCTCTCGGACCCGCTTCCGCCAGACAGTGATAAATAAATAAATAAATGATAAATAAATACCTATAAACACACAAACTTTACTGGAAAGTCACCAGACACAGCACAACGATCGCGCTCACCATACAAAATGTGCAGCCCCAAAGTCAGAGTCCGACAGAGAGCGGCCCGGAGGAGAGACTGACCCACGACAGAGGTCTCCGAGGCCACCGTCAGCGCTCCAGCCTTGGCAACCCCGTCGACCGTGAAACCGAGGCCCCCTCGGACAAAACCGCCTCCGCGGACTCGTTACCACGACCGAGGGACTTTCACGTCCGACGCACCAATCAGTGAGTCGTTTGAGTCCAGAGAGTAACTATTCCTGTGCCATGGGCACCAAACAGCCAACAAACCCAATCACACGCGACCAAACACACACTTTCTTTCTTTCTTTTCTTTCTTTCTTAAATGATAAATAATTAAATAAATAAATAAATAATAAACACCTCTGAACATACACACTTTACTCGCAAGTCACACCCAGACACAGCACAACGATCGCGCTCACCATACAAAATGAGCAGCCCCAAAGTCAAAGTCCGACAGAGAGCGGCTTGGGGAGAGACTGGCCCCCTCCAGGGCCATCTCCCCCCACTACAGGGCTTCCGAGGCCACCGTCGGCCCTCCAGCCTTCGGCAACCCCGTCGACCCCGAAGCCAGGGAGCCCCCGGACAAACCGCCCCTGTGGACCCGCTCCGCGACCAAGGCCTTCCACGTCCGACGCACCAATCAGTGAGTCGTCTGAGTCTAGAGAGTAACAAATCCCGTGCCATGGGCACCAAACAGCCGACGAACCCAATCACACACCTCCAAACACACACACAAACATCCATTCCAAGCGGGACCCACGTCTAGCGGCACTGCCGCCACAGTGCACTTTGGCTGACCCAGTCTGGCACTTCAATACGGTGGTCAGTACTGGTTCGTTTCCAGGGGACGCGACGTGGACGCAAGCACTGTGAGGTGGTTCCCCATGCTCAACCATCCATGGATCAACCTCGGCTAGCGTAGCTTAACCTTCGAGAAACCCGTGCGGCTGATATTATTTAGCCACAAGCTCGTGTTGTGGTAGTATAACAGTATGCTGCATTAATATTAAAATTACACGCGTTACGACTATTTAATTGGTACAAATTTGTTGAAAAAAATAAAACGTAATAGCTACGAATCTCGACAAAACATTATTAAATAGTGTTGTTACTTTGATTTGTTTTTATAAATACATTGTTTGGTTACAATACAGTACCTAATAACAATACACAGTTCAAAGTACCTAATAATATACTTGTGGACCTTTCTGAGCTAGGTGACAATAAGTCGTTGAACTTTGTTAACCACAAAAATCTGAGATTAAACTAAACTATTTTCTACTTACTTAGTTTAAATACTTCAAAGTTTACCAAGAGGTGTTTATCGAATTACTATTTGACCAATAATATTTGATTTATTATTAACCAATTATATTTTATTTATTATTAACGGACCATTTGACCAATGATATTGAACCTTTTCTTAACGTTTATTAAGAAATGGACGAATACAAAAACGTGTGCCCATCTAGTTTTTCGGGACATTGCCAAGTGATTGTTCGACTCTTCACGTGACGAGAGGGCTGGCTCTTATTAACAGACTTACAAAAAAGGAGCAGGTTCTTATTTCAAAAGTGTATTTTTTTTCTTCTGCAGAACTCTGTCTTTTACAGATTTGGATAATACGATTTTTTAAAATTTCATCAACATCGTTAAAGGGAACTGGGCTGGACACATCTGCCGCATGTCAGACGATCAGTGGGCCAAACGGACGACCCAATGGGTTCCCTTGCATGGCAAACGACATCGCGGTAGGCCTAGGCGAAGATGGCGGGACGAGTTTTACTCCTTCAACAAAGACTAGTACTAGAAAGAAAGTAGGGAGGCCTTTGCCAGGGCAAATATTATTATTACTAGCCTGTATTTTTCCACTGCAGGCAGTGGAAAAATACAGGCTAGTAATAATAATATTCAACATCGTTAAGCAGTTTGGTTGTAATATCAAATGTACTGAACATCATCAACATAAACGAAAAAGTAAAAAACGTAAAATAAAAACTTATTTACAAATAAAAAATACAACCGACTTCATATAAAATCACTAGAAGGTGTAAAGCAACTCTAGTTTCGAAAGTCGGTGGGAAATAATTAATTAAAAAAATAATTTTGAAAATCGGTCCAATGACCAGGAGTAGGTAATGAGGTAGCAAACCATAAAAAAAAAAAATTTTTTTCGAAGTCGGTCGCCAATGAAGTCGGTTAATGAAAGAAACAAAACGCCACAGACTTCCGAAACTAGTTATTTTACACCTGTTAGTGTTTTTTAAAGAAGTCGGTTGTTTTTTTTTCAACATGACATTACTGGATTTATATAGGTACAGACGCCAGCACATCAAGTTACCCCAATGTGTCAAATTTCTTTGATCGTTTTTCAACTTTATGTCAAACAAAATAAGGTTCATATTCAATTGGGAAAATTTGACACATTGGGGTAACTTGATGTGCTGGCGTCTGTACATTTTCCCTATAACTTCAATAAAATTAGGCGATATCAATTCAGTTGTACCTATTCCTTTAATTTTATTTAACACTTAGGTACGATATCTAATGAACCACACAAATTTAAAGATACTAAACAAAAATAGCGTCGACCACAACTGCCTGTAAAAGTAAACCCCATTATTTAAAGAACCAATTTCACAATTTCAACAGAGTGAAATTATTACGAAGACTTTCTTTTACAAAAAAAAACATGATGTAATTGAAAGTGACGAAATGACTTTCTTTCATCGACCTGTATGGCTTCTTTCAAAGAACCAAGAGTTACGTGGCGCTTTAAAATATAAATATCGCAAAGTTTACTCTGCAATCGATAACAGTCTATTTCTAAGGGTTATCGTTTATCGAAGCCCTAAGACTGCCCGGTCAATTACTTCGAAGAACTTAGAAATTGAACGAGCATTTGAATTTTCTATGCAGTTTAAGTGGTTTCGTAACTGTGCAAGTATAAATAAAGTACTTTTTGAGTAATAATAGTACCATTTTAGTAAGTGGTGACTACTTATTAATTATGCAACACACATTATTAAAAGGAAAGGGACATGCCTATTTGCTGAAGAGACTTTGACATAGTAGTAGCAATATTTAAGTAACTAAATTAGTATATTTTTAGAATTATAGTATACATAGATAGGAAAACATGTCCAGAAATGGGCATATCCCTTTTTGTCGAAGTCGGTAAACAGATATTTTTATTTTCATTTCAACATTATTTTTAGTACATTTTTATGTTGTACTCATCATTATCAACATCTTTTACTATGAGACCTACACTAAATTCGCATGAAAAATCAGTTGTTGCATAAATTTTGTCGAGTAACATTTATTAAAATGTATTGAACAGCTTTTTTGCGTTTTTAGGGTTTGTTGCTATTGTTAATGTCTATTTATGTTCGTTCCTAATTATTTTTGATAATTAAAACAAAATACAAGTCGATTGTTTGTGATACAATGCCGCATATGCAGTTATCCTAGTAGTAGTATCGTAGTTCATTTTCCAAGGTCTGACATTGTTTTCATATTTCCTTGACAGCCAGGGCCGGGTTTAACGACGTGTTTACCGAGGCACGGTGGAAACGCGATGTAAACAATCAACATTGCAATCTTCAAGATCAATCTGCACTTTAGCCTTTTACCACGCAGCTTTGAAGCGACCATCTTATCTACGTACTGTTGCATATTTCCTTCTAGTCAATGTAAACTTCATTTATTCGTTGTATTTTCATCTTTTTAACCGACTTATGAAAAAAGGAGCAAGTTCTCAATTCGGTTGTTGCAAAATAAATTAAGACAAAAACACTAAAAAGGTGTAATATAACTCTAGATTCGGAAGTCGGTAGCAAATAACTAATGAAACAAAACCACCAAAGCCACAGATTTCAGAATAAATAAGATAAGGAAGAAAATAAGCTGTCAATTTAGGTTAAAGTTAAGTTATTTAACATTTCAAACAGATCAACCAAAAACATGGGGAAGTACCACTTCAACTTCAACTCTTCTTTAATGGCGTTTGTGGAAGAGAAACACCACAATTTCGCCAATAACACGTAGACTATGATATACCATCAAACGCTGGAGATTAAAGTTTGTTTAAATTAGTAATTATTGTTGATTTAGGAAGCTAAGAGAAAAAAGATAATTTATAATGATCCAAAGTAAAAGAAAAAAAAACAACAAATTAAAACCTTATTCTGCACAGGCATATTCATGACGAAGTTCTAGGAAGAAATTAATTTGACATCTATTACTTAGTTCTTATCTGCCACCCTCTGTTTCTGTCCATTTCGAACACTAAGTAAGAACGAGATGTTAATTCTCTAACTTTAGTTTGATTTTAGAATAAGAGAATCGGCTCCACGTCATACCTAAGGTGGTATGGTGCGTCTGAGAGCGTAGATCAAGTACGCTATTTTCGGCCATGAATGACCGTAGTAGGCACCCAATGTATGTATTGTCAGAATGATGAATGTTCACTTAAATGTGCACTTCGAGGAAAATCGGTCAACATTCCGTGTTGTTTACTTAAGTCTACTAACATCCGCTCGGAATCTGTACGTCCATTTATTTTCAAAATATTTGGCATAGGCATGTAGTGTTTGGGTTTGAATTTGGAATCCTTGTTTGTTTAAACTTTGTGATATAATTATAGGATTGCTCAGCGTATTGTTATTGTGCGTATTGTACAGGGCCTTGGGTGCACCTAAAAATAAGTATAGAATCATAATTTAGTCACGAACAGACATAATACTTTCAGACATTTTTTTTAAGCTTAAGTCTTTGTACGCGCCGCGTCGGTCACACGTTGACCGCGAACAATTGAATTTCTATTGTGTCTGGTAGTTGGCAGTCAACGTGTTAAGAGGCTTTAGCAGTTGTCCTTAATTTTAAGATTCATCATGATCAATTTTAAACCAAGTGTTTTAAATAAGTAGAAATGAAACTGGTTGGTGTATACAAATAATATATAATATATAAGTATTACATTTTTAATTTTATTTTCTATAATTTTTGTAATATTACATATTTACTCGTATATCATTTATTTTTTGACGTATGAAAAGCGAAATGAAAAACAGAATTATTAAAAACAAACAAAAAATATCTAATATATCTTCTCGTAGGTAGGTACTCATGTATGTTCTACGGTATACATAGATTCCATGCAATTGAAGTCAAATGCAGAAGCTATTACCAGCTTGTACAGTGTTCAATCGAGAACAATCAAATAACGTAACTGTAGCTCGCTTCTCATATTACGTGAACATGAAACAATGTGACTTCGCAGGGATTTCATTAGGAAAGCAACAGGCTACCGAGAAAGCTCTGTTCTGTTGGGTAACAGGGCAATAACAGATGATTACGTAACTTGATTATTTTACTGCCTCATTGGTCTAGTGGTCGCAAGTGTTACTGCTGAGCGTGAGGTTCTGGGTTCAATTCCCGGGTCGGGTAAAGTATTATAGGGTTTTTTAACCGACTTCAGGAGGAGGTTCTCAATTCGATCGGTATTTTTTTATTTGTATGTACCTCGATTACTCCGAGATTTATGATCCGATTTACGAGATTTTTTTAGTTCGATGCAGAATAGCTGCCATTTGGTCCCGTAAATAGCATAAGTTGACCTGTTAGTTTTCATTTTATAAAAATTTTTGTTCATAATTTCTTTTTGATTTCATCAAAATCTGTTTATGTGGTTGATTGTAATATTAAAAGAAATGGAAAATAATGAATCAACTACATAAAAATAAAAAAAATAAAAATTGTAAAATAAAAACTTGTTCACAAAAAATACAACCGACTTAAAAAAAACACTAACCGGTGTAAAATAACTCTAAATTCGGAAGTCGGTGGCCAATCATAAATGAGACAAAACCACCAAAGCCGCAGACTTCCTAATTTAGAGTTATTTTACACCGGTTAGAGTTTTTTTTTTAGTCGGTTGTTTCTATTTGAAATCTCTATGGTGCAGCCCGGAGGTTGGATGTGTGCCCCTTTAATGGCCATAGGCTGATCCCGTACCTATAATTAAACATAACCACTAAAACATAACTAGCGAAATGTTGGTCTACTATAAATACAGCCCTGCCTAACCCTGTGAGGAATACAGCCGTGATATAATGTTACATAACTTATTGCGGACGAGAATTTTGCTAGCACCGAGCAATTTTATGTAGACTAATAGAGTTTATAATATTTAGTAGACCGTAGGTAGATGCGTCATAATATTGAGTAGACTATGCAATTCTATACTTGTTTTGCTGAAACTAATTAAAAAGGTTAAAGGTGTATTCCATACGATTATAATGCGTTGCAAAAAGTAGATAGTATTACCTACAATTGAATAAATAAATATTTCATAACATAAACGGCCGCACTAATAAGTAGATAGTAATCACTTATAAAGAGTGCTTCACACTTGATCGGGTCGGCACATTTGTTATTTGTTGAACAACAATGCTAAGCCAAAGTAACTCATTTATCATCTGCGTAGCCTTTCCCCAACTAGGTATTTTGGAGCCGGGTGCCAGTCTATTCGGATGCAGCTGAAGACTATTATTTTACATGGATCGACGGCTTATTTGACCTGCACAACCTAGTAACTGATAACCCTATACCCCTTGAATGAACTGGCTCCAAGCTGGTACTACATAATATATTGTATGTTGCCGCCCAATTGTAACGATAAATAAAAACCGGCCAAGAGCGTGTCGGGCCACGCTCAGTGTAGGGTTCCGCAGTTTCCCGTCCGTCACAATAAGTGTTCAAAATGCTTGCATATACGATTATACTACAAACTTAGTCCAGAAATTATTTTGTATAAAATTTTGTCTTTTTTGCACAAAAACTGTTGTTTGCATCCAAGTTCAAAATAATTTTCCTAACAAGTCCTTATAAAGTTCTACATTTCAGATTTTTTTCATATTTTCTGAGCTTATGGTTCAAAAGTTAGAGGGGGGGGGGGGGGACACATTGTTTTTTACTTTTGTAGCGATTATTTCCGAAATTATTGACATTATCAAATAATGATTTTAGTAAACCCCTATTCATTTTTAAATACCTTTCTAACAATATATCACACGTTAGGGTTGAAATTAAAAAAAAAATCATCACATCCCAATTTACATATAGGGGGGCTACCCTAATTGTTTTCCAATTTTTATTTTACCACTGTCGCGGTCGGCGTGATTGATACACATATTGGTACCAAATTTCAGCTTTCTAGTGCTAACTGTCACAGAGATTAAGCGAGGACGGACGGACGGACATACAGACATGGCGAAACTATAAGGGTTCCTAGTTGACTACGGAACCCTAAAAACCAGTATGGTATGAGAGGAGTTCGCGTCCGTTTAGTTAAACAAACGCGTCTCATATTAAACTGGTGTCTTAAACTAACAAAAGCTGAATAGCGCTGAATAAATAAGGTTAGTCCCTAACGCCAACCCCGACAAGTGTGTAGCAATACTCATCCTGTAGGTAAGTACTTGCCTCTCGAGAAGATCTCATATTTTACGTTAACAACAGACAATTCGATAAAAACCTACATTTAAAAAAAATATTGAACGCAATCCGCAATTTTCCAGACAGGCTTAATGTCCGATGCAGACACCACTTGCCGAACACTGTAGCAAGCATATGAACGACCCTTTGTTTAGTTAAAATATTTTACTTGTTTTATTATGATTGCAACAGAGCCGGTCGGAAAAGGTTAAAAAGATTCATGCAAAAGAAAGGGCCCACTGTTTTGCAATCGCCCTTTATCCGACAAGTACACGCGTTTCGCGGCACGAGGCTTCGGTTTGTTGTGACATGTTTTTGTCGTAGGTTCGTTATATCTTGAAATAAGGGTATCCACCGCTGGGAAAATGTATTCGTATTCTGTCCACATAATATTGTCATTACTAAACTCCATCCGAATACTTGGAAAATAACAGAAACCAATTTGCTGAAGAGATAGAATATTAACATCCTAATATGTGTAGGTCAGACTGAAATAGCCAATTTGATATCGTCGCTCAAATATTTATCGTATCGAAACCGAGTAACGTATCATTGACCTCATCATTACAACTACTCGAGTCATCATTCCGATCATGATCCAGGGTCGGCGCCAGGAAGTGTTTATGATTACCATTTTAAGGTCGTGCGATCTGGTTACCTCTTTAGATAATCTCTAATGCGCATTATATCAATTCCAAACTAATCACACATACTTTGACATCTCTAGGTCAGCACAGAAGGCTGAAAGCAAACACTTACCTTGATTATTTTAAACTTTTATTTCAGTCTAGCAGATGATAAAAATGCATTTATTTGTTAAGTAAACACGATAAATTTTATATTGCCTTTGAAATCGTGAGACGAAACTCGTTTCATAAACACACAAGGCTAGAAAAAATACTTGGTGGCATTTATTTAGAGATGAAAAAAACTGAGGTGGAGACAATTTGAATTAATTACTTTGAAATATTACTTTTCTGTTCACGTTTTGCTGGGACAATTTTTGTAGGCCAATGTCCTGACGAAACCAATTGATGTCTAATCTAAAACCCGTGGGTTTTACTCGTATTTTATTTTTCCCGAAAAAGCTCCTTGACCGTCCACCGACTCCTCAGTCGGCACACAGTGGAAAATGCTGGGACGCACCACTTCAGTGCTAGGTTTACAGAGGGAAAGTTCGTAGGGTCAACGTACTTGTGTTGATCTGTGAATCTCAGTGACTCTGATTGAATTTTAATTAGTGCCTATAGTTTATAGTCACGTATGGGAATAATGTGTTCGAATAAGGTGAATTTGATAGGCGTCGTAAACACAAGACGAGAGAATGTAATAACAATGATTACCCAGTTTTGGAGATGGCTCTTGATACGTTTATTTGTATATAGAAAGCATTCTAGAGAGAAGGGAGTACATTTCATAGGTTCGGGTAACAATGATAAATTAATAGTTTGAGGAACTCCTTAAACTATTATTTTATCATCGTTCCTAGAACTTGTAGTTTCAACCTAAACTATATTATGCAAAATTGCAAATGCGTTTTTAGAGAGATTTATATATATTTGAAGCTTGATTGCGATCCCACCTGATGGTAAGCAGTGATGGAATCAGTGATGGTGAAGCGCACTAGTTTATTAAGAGCCTATTCACTCTAGCCTTGAAGACACCTAAATTATACTCGGACGACTTAGGGTTGATATTTTTTTTTGTATCAAACAGAAGTGGTTATAAAAGTTTTGCTCAAATTAACCCTATATATGTAATAATAGGTCAAGTATATCTTACCTCATTCAAAAGTTTTCTTCCATAATAGGTAGGCACGTAGGTACCAACTTAATTTCTTAAATGTTAGATTTCCCAGAAAATATTCATTAGTACACTAAAACCAATGAAAGTTAAAACTTCGGTATTATATGTAATACAATCTGAATAAAACCTTTTATGTATGTAATAATAGGGCTACATAATAGGCGATATTATGTACCTTTATTATTGAATTATTGTTTGTGGTCACTCTTTTGTGGTGAGTACAATACGATAGGTCTCTGCTAACTATGATGAGGTTCAAACTTAAGGTTAAAGCATTAATATAGGTAGCTTCAACAACAGTGTATTTGGTCAAAATACCTATTTTTTTTTCATTTGATTTGTTTGCCAGGGTTTCTTCGCCTTTCACACTTAAGTCACTGTTTTTAAAGTGTAAACAATAACATTTGCTTTTTATTATCATCAAAGACTTTCTTTGATCGATCGATGAAAACTTGTTTTGGCTACAGATTTAAAATATCTACTTCTTTTATTCTGTGTCTGTCGTAACAATAATAAAAACAAGCAAGATTACGAAGATGTTGCATTTTATTCAATTTATTTTTAATCAGTTAGATCTTTTTTAATGCAGCTAAAAGCCGAGGTGTTGATGTGCTTATAGTCGTACGTAGCCAGTACGTATGTCTGAGGAGTGCCAGCCACTTGCTGATCAAGAACACGTCAAATGATATATCTGGCGCCATCTAAGCAGTTTACGATGTCTTAAAACTCCGAGCTAATAATATTTTTGTGCAATTACTCCCGCAAACGTTTATTTTTATTCCCCGACACCAATGATAACTATATTTTATAGCCAGAATTAATTACCTAGGGTAAGTTTATATAAATAATGGAATTCATAAAACAAATAATAGTTAGGTGTGCAAATATTATTTCGCGGCAGTTTCCGAAGATCGATGCCAATATTTTTGACGCAATTTAGTTATTTTAGGCTTTAGTCCGAATTTTGATATGAAACCGTATGCCAGAACCGACCATGAAGCACTTGACTGTTTCAGCGTAATCGATATAGACTTTCAACACAAGTTATCGACAAGATAAACGAAAGTATTTCAAAATCCTAGCATGTTTATAGAATTAAGTTAAGATTTGAAGCGTTTAATAAACAATGACCAAAATGACCGATCACACTCAAAACATTGTAACAATTGCTTTTAATGTAAAAACAATAAACAGTGAGGCGTAAATGCGAAACAAAACAATCACCTTATACAATGGTAAGGTAAAACAAGAATTGGTACTCGCAAGAAAAGCGCTTTGAGCGTTCACCTTTTGAACCGAGTTATAATAATCACATTAATACAGAGTCAAAGTCCAGCGTTTGTTGTTTATTACCTTTCAACAGACGGATAATAAGACTTGTTTATTATATTGCGACACTATTAAATTTCAAGGAACTGATAATATTTTGACGAGATGATGACGCCGTGGGACACCGAGACGTTGGAAAATTTTTAGTGCAAATAAACAGCCGTCAGGAATAGTTTTGGTTCAGTTATTTTTAGTGCGGTACGTTATAATTAAACCTTTCTAATTATATCGACGTGAGGTTTTCCGTTGGCTTTTTATAGGAAGGCAGCCAAATACTTACTTACCGTTTAAATATCATTTAAACGGTAAGGGGAAGTCCCTAGTGTCCTGAAATACAAGTCACGGCTTAAGTTGGGCATTATTTATTTATTTATTTATTTTATACGTCAAGCACACTAATGTACAAAGGCGGACTTAATGCCATAGGCATTTTCTACCAGTCAACCAGGCATTATCATTATTTTCCATGTTGTGTAAGTTTTAGTTAATACCTAAGTGTTTTTTTGTGGAATAAAAATAAACCTTTTTCTTCTTATTATTATTAAAATAAGTATTTTTCAAAGATTTAGACGGTCACATAATGGGAAACTTAAGATAGTCCACAGCATTCGTTGTGCAATTAGCTAGTAATAAAATTAGTTGTTTTAATTGATCTAATGGGTGGGTACGTGGTTTTAAATGACTCAAAACGCTCGCATTATTGTAAGAGTAACATCGCCGAATATTAAATAAAAATATCATCAGGTAATCTTCATCGTCTATTTATTTTGTTTACTTACATTTCGGACTTTCCCGTGAGACAGTTTTGGGAAAGCAGCTGATTCATTCTCCCATCCTGTTTTTTGTTTATCTTATATAAAGAACATTTCGTAATAAATTAAAATCACACTTTCAAGATTCCATAACAAAATTAAATAATAAGACAGTAAAAACTATAAAAAACTATCATCAGAAAAAATCCAGAAGGCCATTTGCCGTAACTCAAAACGTTCGAAATTCAGCTATAATTTAATGTTAAGTCTTGTCAGAAATTTAACGAAATCGCCGTATTCTAGAAAATTATTATTGTTATAATAGTGCTGTTCCGTACAAATCGCACGTAAAAAGTTAGGTGAAGTAAATACAAGTGAATAAAAATTACCCCGTTAGGTGAAGTGAAGACGTATTGAGCTGTCATTCCATACCTTTGCCACAGTCTTAAAACATACAGTCGTCTGACGAAGCTGTCTTGACAGGGCAATCGTGCGGGGTGAGAGGAGCGAGACGCGAGAAAGCTGTTCCCGCACTGCGAACAAAACGATGCTCGTAGTGCAGGAGGTATTATTCGGGGCTAACGCGTGTAGACGTTGTCGGCATTTTATCAGAGATCAAAGGCGTCGTCCTACTGTATTAATATTTATACTGTGCCTTTGACAAGCATTGGCAGTTTACTTCATTCAAGTTTTCACGGGGAGGTTGAACAGAATCGACCAGCTGTCTTCCAATGCTAGGGATTGACAGTTATTTTCACTTTACCTATCTTATAATGGGAAGATTCAAATAAAAAAAAATGAAATCAAATCGTTTATTGCTAAATCCATAATGTACACAGGTGGTAAATAAAAAAAAAAGAAACAATTATGGACCCTGTCGGGCACAGCAAATTTTGTAAATTTGTGGAGAGGAAGAGCGCTATATTAATTTTCAGTTTAAATGTTTTGTTTCCTATTAAGTTTTTTATATTTCCATTTATTAACTTTTTCTATTAATATCTATTATTATACAGAACTGAACACCGATTCGAACCGAAGATCGATTTGTCGTTCGTCGTTTTCGATTCGTTTTTTTTCCCGATTTGTACAGAATAGATCATCTTTTTGTTAGAAAGAGAGGAAAAGGCTAGGTTAAGTAATGATGTGTTGAATTAAAACGGTTTTACACTTATGAAAACAAATGAAGGAAACTGTCAAAACAAATCTAAATACCTACATTTACATAAGGATAATATTGATGGGACGATTTTTTAATAATGATACTAAGCTACCGGCGAACGGAATAATTCAGAATATGATTTCCTATACTCCATCCGATTAGGTAGTTAACAAAAGGTAAACAATTTTGACATGTATTTTTAGTTAATAACACAGTTTAAAAATAAAATACAGCTGAAAACAAATTTAGATACAACAAAAACTATCACATGATCAATTAAACAATTTGTTTAAACAGTAGTTGTATTTAATTAATAAGCGTTTATGTAAAAAGACTTGTCAAAATTGTTTACCTTTAGTTAGCTACCTACTCGGATGGAGTATAGTAGTTTGACTGGATCCTAACTAGATGTAATTATGCAATCGTACAAACAAAGTAATAACTCATCATAACACCAAGTCCCGAGAGAACGCCATGATTAGTGTAGACATTGGTGTTATTGACTCCAGACAATTTCCATTCATTACTTTGCTATTAATTAGAATCATATTTTCCATTAAGAGGCTCTAATTTGATATAACTTTTTTTTTCAGTTGAAATGTCATTAACCCCATCTCAGTCTGATCAAGTTAAGGCCTCTGATCGAAAAACATATCAAATCAAAAATAATCATTTCTCAAATCATTATATTCAGCAACATAAGAAAAAATAGCAAATATGCCAACATTATCCATTATACTAAAAAAAAAGCGTATTCAGATTCTAATAAAATATTTAAGCCTTATACTCAAAGACATTCACTTATACTCCACATATTTTTATATCAATAGGTGCTTCACAGTTCGTTTCAGCATCTTTGAATGTTTTCGGTGACTATCAGGTCAACGACTTCCTTCGCCGAACATTTCATTACGTATGTAATGATAAAACTTGGTGTTCGCTAATTTTTGTTACAGAACTGTTGATTGGCTTCCTCGTGAGGGACCTCCACGAGTGACTACTTATGTAATTATTATGGATGGAACTGTCAACTGTCCTCCATAGAGGAAACTCGGGGTTGTTCACCTTTCGATCGACTAATATTTACTATAGTGTTTTAATAATATTTATTTATTTACAGAGCAATTAAATTTGTGATGGTTTATGATAGATTTGGAAATGATAACTTGCATTTATTTCTGTAAATAGATTCCTACAAACACATAATTTTTTAGATACCTAGTTAGTGAGGTCGTTGTTCCGCTATCTGACTACCCGAGAAGAAACACCGGAATATACTCTGAGGTTGTTGATTTGTGAGAAATCTTTAAACTTATTATTAGCGAAATTCGGAAAAATGTGATTAGAAACCAACAATATTTTCGAAATCAGTGACCTATCCAAAAGATAAAATCTATGTTTAAAGGACTGACCGAAAATAATCTCAACCCTCAAAACTAGTACCTAATACCTTTCAATGTCACTTGACTGAGTGCTACGACGTAGCGGGCTGCCTTTCGTAGAGAAATGTCATCGTAGCGCGTAGGCGTATTATTGTAGTATTTGCGTAGCAAATAAATATGGGTTCGGTAAACAACCCCGTACAGTATTCACCACGGATATCGAGTATTCACCTAAGTAAGACGTGAAAAATTATCAGGTCATTTTCCCCTTTCTTATGCGCACGTATTTTCTTTGAGTACTTTCACCTCATGCGCGAGGACCAAACACCTCGATCCAAATTGTTTTTTTAGATAACACGTGTTAATACAGGATTCAATACGATTTTATGGATAAAACTATAACAATTTACGTCTGGCTCAACAGTATTATTCAGGATCGAGGCGTAACAAGTAACGAACATAAATTTTAATAGGTGTTCTCACTGTAATTCCCTTTTAATTTATGAGTTTATTGACTTGTTTCAACTTGTTCTGCAAAAGAGATAATTTGACTTGGCGCCATAGCAACGCATCTTGAAATCGTGTAATATTAAATTCCATTTCAAAGTTTAAATAAGGTGATAGTAACTAACATTGTTATTAGACTGACTCGAACAATATTATTGACATCAAAGTACAATTTGATTCTTATTGAGTAGAATTATTTCAAACATACATTTTGATCAATGAAAATTCGTTTACATTGATAGGTTACATTTTTTTTGAAATACAGTATGGTTTCCCAATGAAAGCTTTCCATTTGAAATATGTGTCGAATTTATTCACAAGAACCTTTTCTCCGGTAAGATGTATTATATCGTACATTCACCCGGAAGGATGAAAAAAACTCATTTGCATTAAAATACCGGCTCCACCGCTGTATCTTAAAATTTCTTCTTTTGAGTGTTTTATTTTAAATCAGAATAAATTAATAAATACATATTCCACAACTTTCACACAACGCCATTTAGTCCCTAGCTAAGCTAAGAGCTTGTCTTATAGGTACTTAACAGCTGATAAACATACTTATATATTTCTAAATACATACATATTATAGATAAATTACACCCAGACACAGACCAAAGAATCGTGCTCATCACACAAACATTTGTCCTAGGTGGGAATCGAACCCACGACCTCCGGCATAGCAGTCAGGGTCACTAACTACTAGACCAACAGGCCGGTCTACGTCAGAGTTCGTAGGCCAGAGTACGTTGATAATACGTTTTAAATATGATAAAGGACTTATTTTACCAAAATTTATTATTATTATTATTATTAAAATTAAGTAAAGTGTTTAGGCAACAGCTATTCTTTGAATTTATTACTTAATGTATTACTTTCTTTTGCACACAAGGTAGGTTATGAACCGTTACAAATATGAAAGTGAAACAAAGCTGTCGAACAGCAAAATTATAATAAATAAATAGAAAACATGGGTTTGACATTTCCGATAATGGTTTATTTTCTAAGGTGTTGAACCTTAGGGTACCTCATTTACTTGGAAGAAAATTCCACGTTTTATTATAAGAGGAAAAGTTAATTTTCCACTAGAGAGCGCCAGTTCCCGTTCAACAACAAACAGGATGCAGGCTCCGGGTTAAAGGTCGCGAGCCGCGGGCCGACGAACTCAACACTGCTCTCTGAAAAGCCCGTATTCTCTCATTACTACTGACACCTCCGGATAATTTACCCTCAACTTTTCTAACATTATCCTCATAAATCTATTTTGGTTTAAAGAATCTTTTATTTATAATAAAAACGTAAAGCTTGCTTTAAAAACGGTGAAGGAAAACATCGTGAGGAAACCGGCATGCCTGAGAGACTATTCTCGACGGCATGTGATGCCAAGTCAGAGGCCCATGGGCGGCATTAAAACTCTGACACCAGGTTAGTTACTAACCACACGATAAGAAGAATAAAAACGTTATAGGTACTTACAGTTCACTTAAATGATATTTAACATTTGACATAAATTAATCGTCGTCTAATTACGAAGCATGCAAATGTACTTACTTTAAGTATGATAAATTATAACAACAACGTACAAGATTTAGTACAGCTGGCTAATTTGATACCAAGGTACCCTCATATATTGACACTAACTTTGTGAGTAACACGAACAACGATTAGGAAGCGAACTATTGTGTGAATTTGCTTGTGTGAGCTAGCATAGCGCGCACACGCATTTTTTAAAAAGAGGGGTGTTTTACTTTTAAGTTTGACTGCTATGTGTGTGTGTATGTCTGTCTGTGGCACCGTAAAGCTTTCACGAGTGAACAGATTTGGATGCGGTTTTTATTTGAAAGCAGGGTTTCTAGCGATGGTTCTTAGATATAATAAAATTTCTAATTAGTTTCAAGGTTAACAGCTCTTTTGTGTTGGCTGGGATTGCGATTTAAGACGACTATAGGTATTAACTTTACTTACAAACATATGTGTGGCTTAAAATTAAGAGCACCCATGTATGTTATATTAATAAGCAAGATTATGGTATTCTTGGTCTGATGCTGCAGCCAGGGTATCTAGCACACTAAAACACCCTTAAGAAAATAATAGCAGGTATGAAGTGTTTAAATTAGTTAAAATAAACATTATTGTTGTACATATTTGGTTATTATTGACTTAGATTTATC
Source organism: Euplexia lucipara (assembly GCA_921972225.1). Classification (NCBI taxonomy): domain Eukaryota; kingdom Metazoa; phylum Arthropoda; class Insecta; order Lepidoptera; family Noctuidae; genus Euplexia; species Euplexia lucipara. The sequence goes on from OV179146.1 coordinate 18,012,763, forward strand.
TGCAATCAGTGCTTAGCACTATAAGCAAATTTGGTGAGCGCGTTATGTCGGTTAGAGTGCGTCCCCCAGTGAGGGCTTCTTCTCATCGTCTATCCATTATGATTTGATATCCTTCCGCTTGAGGCGCTTTATGTAGCTACGTATCGTAAGCTGTTGCTAATGTATTTGGGCATTGCACTATCTTCTCCTGGTATTTTAAGGTGACGGTTTGGGTTTGGTCTGTTATTGTGGGTATTTTTAGATGTTCATGAATTTCCTGGTTTGTGATGTACTATGGTACGTTGCTAATTGTTCACAGTATTATGTTTTGCATTCTCTGCAAGCATGAAATGGTTGAATTATCCTAATATGAAACAACCTTTTGTACTCGACTGTGTTTACTTTTTACCCGGACGCACTTCAATCATGCGCGTGACGTAGGTTCGATACCCTGCTGAACACAAAGCGTGCATTACCCACTGTCATAACACAAAGAGTAAGCTTAACAATATGAGGATTCGATGATGCGATCCCGTACCTACTGACAACCATTGTCGGGCGTTTCAGTCCAAATTGTCAGATTTAGCGCCGCCCTGAGCCCATACACAGAAATAAACTGGCATTAACCGCTTCACTTTATTCACTTAATTAAAATGATGAGATTAAAAAGTTATAAAACCGAGATAGGCATATTAAACCTGTAATATTTAAATTTTTGAAACATTCCCGGGAAGGTCAATGACACGAAGATTTTCAAAAAGTTTTACGCTAAATTCAATGTGATCAATCAAAGTTCGATCACATTTTTGTATTGGAATTTGGTAAGTGGGTAGGTACTTATTGTACTTTGTTTTGTGATTTCTTTCGAAGTGAAAAAAGAAGAGAGGAGATTAATTTTAAAGTTAAGTCTTCGGTTAAATTAGGTTGTTTCTAATGGTATAAACTAGTGCTTCGTTGCGATCCCACCTGATGGTTAGCAGTTATGCAATCAATAATGGTGAAGTGCACTAGTTTATTAAGAGCCTATTCACTCTAGCCTTGAAGACACCTTAATTATAATCGGACGGGAAGACCGCAGCAGGCAAGTTGTTCCAGTCCTTTGATGTATGGGATATTTAATAAACGTCTTGTCGTAGAGGTGTCAACAATGTGAGGGTGGACGTACTCGCCGTACGCCGTGTTGTCAGATGATTGAAAAGTATTTGAACCAAAAAGTACCTTTGACAGGATACGCGAGGTGCACTTAGGCGTTGAAATATTAATCATTGTCGTTTCTACTAATGCAGCACTTTCATCTATCATTACCTCAAGCCATTCCCAATTTATGTTCGACAGACTCATTTCAGAACCTTAAGGTCATTAGCTCAGTCTAGATCGTTTTAATTACAACGAAGTGGGTGTTTAAATAAATTCCTGGTTTAACTGCTGGGTCTGTAATGATCACCTCGCTTTAGGAGTCAACGTCCTAATTCCGTACTTGACACAGTTTCTCGGATCCGTAGGGCATTGTATCTTCTAATACAGCTTAACACAGAATTACTGCCTTCATGTGTGGAATTCGAGATGTTCTTAAGTTATTTTTATTGCACTCGTGGTTGATATTCTTGGGTTGAGTTAATTTTTGTCTTAGAGAAAATAGGCATGTGGACAGTATTTGAATGTCAAAATATATTAAGTCCATCTGTTAGTTTATAAAAATAATACACAAGTATTTTTTTCTTTTTCAATTTGATGGAAAACTTATTAGATTTAGAGCATTAAAGTTTAGGAGAGGGAGGTTTGTGACATAATTATTCAGTATAAACTGTACAGAATACTAACGTCAACAATGCAATGCAACAGTTTGACTCGATGTATCGCCGCTATTTTAAGATTACGTAAAAAATGAAAAAATATGTCTCGAATATTTTCTAGTAGGTAATATAGATGAGGGACTAAAAACTAAAACTAATCCACTAGCTTATTAGGGCTAAGCAAGCAATCTGGTATAGTAATAAATAAATAATAATGCACAGTTTGTCCTATGACTAACTGATATAAATACTTATATATTTCTAAATGTATACATGACTGGCCTGTTGGGCTAGTAGCGGGTGACCCTGACTGCTATGCCGGAGGACGGCCTCCGGCATAGCAGTCAGGGTCGAGGGTTCGATTCCCACCCGGGACAAATGTTTGTGTGATGAGCGCGATCATTTGTTCTGTGTCTGGGTGTAATTTATCTATAATATGTATGTATTTACAAATATATAAGTATGTTTATCAGCTGTTTAGTACCCAAAACACAAGCTCTTAGCTTAGCTTGGGACAAGATGGCGTTGTATGGAAAAGTTGTGGAATATTTACTATTTTTTATATTAATAAATCACACCCAGCTACAGAATAAACATTAGTGCTTATCACACAAACATTTCTCTTGTGTAGGGATTGACCAACACAGTCATGTAAAGATAACAAAACAAAATGTGTCCACAACGCCACGCGTCAAGACTAAATGACGAATTTATAACATAAGAAGAAAAATAGATTTAGAATAGGTCGGTAATGAAAAGACAATATTACAATATTTTTCCTACTTAATATTATGCTTATTTATTTCAAATTAACTAATCCATAATAAGGCACGTGAAAGCAAGCTACATATTAAAATCAATTACGAGACAGAATAAGAAGATTAATCAATATACAGGATGTATAAATCATGGGGCAAACTGTTCCGTTCAAAAGTTGCTGAAACCAGCTTATTATTTTGGCTGTTTTCGAGTTGGTCCCATAGCGAAAGTTATTTATCTTCATGGGCAAAACAGCCTGTAAAAATTTACCCCATGATCAAAAATACAACCTGTATTACCTGCAAACAGATCACTTGCGTAACAAGAAAAGGCCACGAGGCGACATAAATTTACTGTGACCTTATAAATGTGGCGAAATTCTTCGCAGTTCATATTACCAATGTTCTAAAAAAGGTTCGATTGAGAATATCTTTATCTCTATACTTATCTTTATTCTCAGAATTCGATTCTGTTGTAATCAATCTGTACCCAGTTTCAGTTCCCGAAAATATCGTTGATACCTACACTGTAACTGGGTCGGAAATAGTTACTCAGTTTCCTTTTTTAACTTCACGCTCGTAAGCGCTACTGCTGAGTTCGAGGTCTGAGGTTCAATCTCCGGGTCGGGCAAATCATTATTTAGTTTTTCAATTGGTTTTTTTTTAGTGGCAAGCCGGAGTCTGGATCTGTGACTGAATGATGGGACTTAAACATAACTCACGAAATGTATATACTACAGTTCAGCTCTGCCTAGCCCTTCAGGGATCACAGGCGCAATGTTACGTTGTGTTATTTTTTATGAAACAGTGCAAAAAAAATACTTAACATTAAGATAATGCAAGTGCACTGATCCCTCATATTTAGATCAACCCGTATTGCCAGCAGTCGGACTATCGCCGGTTATAAAGTATCTAATTGTGTACTCGTGTTTTTCAATAATTCAAGCAGATCTGATTCGAATAATAAACTTCGTGAATCGTTTGACTAATACATTTTGTAAATCTTGCCTCGAAGCGTTCATTCGACGTGAATTTTCATTTGAAACCGATGGGTCAACGGCCGCTCTCAAAGTTCAAAATACTCAAGAAATTATTATAGGCTCGAGAATTTTATTTTCTACCTATATCAATAACTCTCCAAAATATATTTTAAACCAATTGATACCTAATATAATTTGCAATAGAGTTTATTAAGCATTTAAAAATAGCAAATACAATTAATTGAAGCACAAAGGTTTACTTATCTCCTGCAGCGATTTAGTGGAATAAAATATCAATGGAAGCCTTTGTTTAAATCTGGGAAAGTTCCGAGTTCATTACTGTAATTTCGCGACTAAGTAAATTTATTACCACGGCCACCGCGCTCTGGGGCAATTCCATTGTGTAGATAGCCAGATATTTTCAAAAACTAGGGTCACCGTACTTGGAGTACTGAAAGTGTCGAAACATTATCACTAAATAACTCGTCTGATAGTTTATCTCTAACCGGTCATTTATCATTTCTTTTTAGTTTATTTAAAGCGTTTTTGGGACGATAAAGTTTTCTTATTAAATTTACTATAAAGTATGGTGATAGAATGTACGTGAAATTTTGATCGATGAACAAATATTTTTAAAGAAAATCATACAAATCCTCGAAAATTGAGAAAGTTCTGTAGGGTTGTTCAACTGTCGGATTGTTTAGTTATGCCATGTCAACTTCAAGTATGTGTGCGGTAAAACTGTTTAGTAAAGTAAGGAAAATATACAACTATGTTTGTTGGCACGAACACTAGGCATCACCAAAATGTGATACTGAAATAAAAGTACACTGTTTTTAAACCCCAGACGCAAAAAGTCTGTCTGTCAATGGCATCGTAGCTCTCAAACGAATTGACTGATGTGAATGCGATTTTTCTTAAGACAGCCAGTTTTCTTGCGGTAGCTCTTAGCTATGTTTCGATAATATCGGTTCAGCCGTGTCAAGGTTATCAGCACTTTTGTGTTAGATGCCGTTGCGATTTTAGACGCCTATGGGTATTAGGTACTAGAGGGCTATGCCGGTACAACTTGCAGTTGTAATATACTAATCGAATCAAATTATTACCTCCCACTGCTGCTACTTCAAATACTACTACCTACTCTAGTATTGTATGTAACACAGGGACACGCAGCGCAGTAGTTCAGTTTAAATGATGAATTTTGTATCTTTCAAAATCAATTCATTTCAGTAAGGTTGTTAGGTTAGGTAGTTAGGTTAGCTATAGGATAGGAATGGTTAGTTAGGTTAGGTTATATGTATGTATGTTGTCATTCTAATCCTATCTAATACAAAAAGTTTAAAGAGCTCATTAGAAACTAGCAAAAATAAAAAGTAGTAGTTGTTTTGAATCTACTTTTTGTCATCTTATTAAAAGTATTGTATATTGTTATATAATGTATAGGTACAATTCTAGTGTCACAGTGTTTGAGACCCAACTCTCCGTAGCAGCTTGACGGATTCTTATGAAATTTTGTGTTCGTATTGGGTATGTCTGAGAAAAGGTCGTAAACTAAAAACATTTCCTTTGCATGAATGCAACATATCGATCGTAGGGAATACGAGTACTTTAGTCCGACTCGCGCTTAACGAATATTTCATTACCCGTGGGTCATGACCACCACCTTTTTTGAGGCCTGTACCCGCGCCTGCTACAATCTCGAAAAGCGTTTTATTGTTTGTGCCTTACTTATAGGTTGAATCAGGTACAGACAGCACACGCAAACGCACACGTGGTCTAATTTTGAGCTCTACCAGTGCCCTTATAAATGAACTGGACATCGGCATCGAGGCCATCAAAATAAGTGTTTCGTGTCTAAATATTTCTCAATATAAATTTTAGTTGGTTTTACTACTTAGAATTTCACAAACAAATATAACTGTTCATTGTCCTTTATGTTTGTGACTGTGACATTATTGTTCAAAAGTATGCAACCATGTTATCTGGTAATTAGTTTTAATACAGATAATATGAATAAAGTCAGAATTCTAAACAACTGTTATGTGCATGACGCGTGATGTTGATTTTCAAACCTTTTACTTTTATGTTACCTTAACCTAATTACCAACCTCAAGATTGTGTTAGGCCTACGACAATGAATCTATAAAATAAAAAAAGCCGATACTCAACAAAATTCTTGCATGAACTTTTATATTACTTTTCGTTGTTTTTATATAAATTTTGCTTATCCTAGTGTCAATGTTTATTGCTATTACTTTTAGCAAGAACCCCTTCGTCTTTATAGTAACAAGCCTCCTATAAGTATAGCCAATTGACTGGATTTTGGACTAAGTACTTCTGACTAGTATGGAATTATAGTTCGTTTTTTATTTCGTCTTCCTAACATCTAATGAGCCTTCCTTTGCCTATTTTGCCAATTCCATGACGTCTTGGATACGTATTGAATGTTTTGTAACAGTATTTTTTTTAATCAAATAGACGCGTTTCATAGAACTTACAGTAGTGATGGGCTCACTACTTCGGGGAATTCTGGTGACCTTTAATTTAGTCTAGACTGAAATAGAGGTGTTTACGATAATGTTCATTTTGTATACAGTCGTAATACATGTCGTAATCGTATGTCCGTCTGGTGATGTATTAATACTGAGAGTGTATAAATAAGCCTGAATGGGGAAAATGTTTGAATTAGCAAGGTTAAGTTTATTATTGCAATCAATGTTCGTACATCAAAGAGGTGTTTATTTTTAAAATCAGGAAACCGGAAGCCTTGTATTTTGAAACAGGAATTCATTATTCTATCCTTATTTTCTTTACTCTAATAAAAATAATACTTTAGTAGATATCATTTTAGCTACTATCGTTTCGCAGAAACTTTACTGAAGTACTTTCTAGAGTTAAGTTTTTTCTTATACCAAACGCATCAACTTTTACATCGAACCTCTTTGAAAACTTAAAATGTTATTATAAATAATGTACAAAGGTGACAGTGACAATCCGTCAGTTCAATATAAAAATTAGAGAAATTAATATCGTTTTGTATTCATAAATATAATAAGCTGTTAATATTGTTAAAGTATTCACCGATGAATCGATAAAAATGTATTCAACCATAAATCTGATTACTTACAAGGGATGCAACGGCGAAACTCTTTAACATCCAGACCTCCTAACAGTGTGGCCTCGGACCCCCTAGATGTGGCACTCTCTAAACCCGACGACGAACAACTGTTCTACACAGCGAGCGTTCACTTCCTCCGAAAACGTCTGGAAGAGAAGAGCAACCGGCCCTCGAAACCACAGAACGCTACTCAAAGTTGTTGCAACTTGACTAGACCAGTCGTCACCCACTATCACACGCACGTGCACAAATTTTCAAAAGTAGAATTAGACAGCTTTCATCCAAGAGTCGAACTACCGTCATTGTCAATGAATCAGGTTCTACCGTTTCCGAAATCAACTAAAGACGGTTTCTTTGCGCGTCTTAAGAATACATTTCGAAAAACCAGACGCCCTGCTGACGTAACTGCACAGAACACGAATGAAACTGAGACCAAAAACATATCAAACTTTAAATTTCCCAGATGTTCTCGTCTACGGCACCCTCACTCTTCGTGTCTACTACAAATTACGGAGGAAACATCAAGTGAAAATATAAAGACCCCTAATTTAAGACATTCCCGAAATAGTAAAGGTGATCTCTTAGAGGAAAAGATAAAGTGTGACTCAAAATAGACGGTAGTTTTGTTTGTATTGTCTTGTGCATCATTGTAAACCTTTTGCTTTATTTAAACATATAAATATTATTTCCGTTTCTTATTCATATTTGTTTGTTATTTATTGGGTGTTCTAGAACTTTATTAACTTAACACCGAGCTTCGATGACCTATGATTGGACGAATGCTTCTTTATATCTTACTAGCAGACGTCATGCGGTTTCACCCGCGTAGTTCCTGTTCCCGTGGGATTACTGAGATTAAAGTAGCCTATGTCATCCGGGGATAGTGTAGCTTTCCACCACTGCCATAACTTTTAAAATTGGTTCATGGGTTCTGAAGATTACCCCCTACATACAAACTTACAAACAAACGAACTTTTACCTCTTTATAATATTAGTATAGACAACTCCAGGTACGGATACTGCATTAATATCATCCATGTATTTCATAGAAAAACAAAAGTTGACTTGCTTGTTGGCCTAGTAGTCGCAAACATTACTTCTGAGCTTGAGGTAAGGAGGCTCGATCCCGCGTGGTACAACGCGCTATTGAGTTGTTCCATATGGAATTACTCAGTAGCAACCCGAAGTATACAATTGGCTCGCCCCCTTTTTATATAAAACTTGAAGATAACTAGTGATGTGGATGTAGATACTGGAGGTAGGTACGTCACTACTTAACCCTTCGGGGAATTACAGGCGAGAAGTATTGAAGTTAAATTTTAAATTAAAAGTTTAACATGACGTGATTATGATCTTTCCACGAATTCAAAGGCCATCCACACCCGCACGAAGTAAGTTCAATATTACAAACTTTAATTACTTCGAAACCTTGAAGTGTGACTCGAGTATGATGCTTGTGTCATCATGCCATGACAGTTGCAGACGTGGGCAGTCTCTAGAATGTTCTCGTGTGACCGACATTTCATTACAAACGTTAGGAAGCCATAGACTGCGCCCTTCATCAGTTCTCATACACACTTGTCGCCTGGGGGCGCGCCTTGAGACGTCACAGGGTACTCGGTCAATGCCCCTGAACCCCATTCAGACTAGACAGTGAACATGATTGATGGTGTTACATTCATAAAAAAATGTTTCAATCTAAGTAATTTGGCATGTTATCATTCATACATCTTACCCAAGCCCACAAATAACAGGGAAAGACTATGTCAATTTGTAAGTATATTTATGTTCCTAATAGACATCCGCTTCGTTGTTTCGCTTACTTAAAACAATAGAAAATGCTGACTTCAAAGAACAAAAACCTTGGTCCAACTTTTAGATAAACTTGATTAATCGGTTTAAGGACTTCTAAACAGCTGTTCAATATGAACACGACAAAATGTACGGAACAGTTGGGTTTTCGTGATTTCAGTGTTTGTTCAATGGTAAAAATTGACATAAGCATCCTTTTTGGGTTTTTATGTACTAAAATTTTTTCCAAGGTTTTCTTGTGCATCATTTCAGGCATAAGACGGGAGATGCTGAGTGCCCTGCTAGAAAAGTGGCTGAGTTTAGATATATAAACTCCATTGACTATGAGGGCACGTAGAACGTCATGCTCAAGGCCTGACTTACACGACAGTTGCTGACTCTACATTAACAGTGTATTGTGCTACAAGCCCCAGTTTTTGTTGATGTTCTAAGTATATTTAGTCGCTCGCTGCAAAACTTGCTGTACAATAACTACATATAGCCCCGTTTGTGATTTACACGACGTTTCACTTTTACCTATTTGTTTTGCTGACGTAAAATATCTAGTACCTACATCATAAGTGGCAGAAGTTGCAAGTAAATAAAACAGCTGTTTTAGTTTTTAAGAAAATAGTTTTTAGTTATAGAATAATATCTTAAATGTCATTATCTTTAATTATGTTAAATATTGTTAATAACCCTTTTTTTGTACTACCAATCAATATGAGCTCCTGTCGCCTGTGATACAGGTTTATCTAACCTAGTACAGGCATCTAACATTCGAATCCCTCTGTAATTCTAAATAAGATTTTTGTAATTATATTGTACCTATTTTAATTTTGAATAAATATATTATATTATATTATATTATATTATATTATATTATATATTATATTTGTACACGTTTATGCACAACTGTATTTTATATATTTACTCGACTAAAGTCACAGCAAAATACTAGATACGCAAGCATGTGTAATACTAACGTTATAATATTATATAATTACCAAGTAGGAACCCACCTAGGTAACGCCTCCACAAGATATTAAATTAAAGAAATTGTCATTTTCATCTTCTAGAAAATAATATGAGGCGTTAAGCGTAGGTTTCCAAAGGCCGTTTAACTTATCTATAAAATTGTCAATGTGAGGGAAAATATTTGTTACGTCCATGTTTTCTTTGAGTAATGATAAATACCTGAAAACCTCTTAAAGGTTATTAGACTTAAGGCACATTATGAACAACTTTTTCTAAGGGTTAAAATATAATGCCTCAAAAAATTATGTCGCTTGCTATAATGTGTATGGGAAACTGTTGATACAGTCAAACGGGGTGAAAAGAAACAAAACATTAAAGAGATATTCCACGCATTTTTAATATTATTTGTTACTAACAAGGTGTCAAAACTATTTATCTTAATAATTTCAAAGCATCAGAGATCCCGTATGTAACATGCAACTTTTAACTTAAGTGAAGATCCTCTTCTAAATTTTGTGTCTATTCACCCCGCGTTCTTATTCTCCCGTTTGACTGTATCAACCATTCTCTATAAAAGTCAAGTTAAGCAACATAAATGTTTGCGGCATAAATCTTTGGCCCTTAGAAAAAGTTGTTCATCATGATGAACCTTTAAGTGGTTTTTGTCGCAAATTTTATTTTTGGTCTAATAGTAAATAATATAAATAATACCAGTTTGTTACTGTCCCACTGTAGGGCAAAAACCTTTTCTTATACAGAATAGGCCGCTGGCCTCCGAAATTGAAACAGGTGATGACAATGACCATGCCTATTATGTGAAACTTCATAAGTAACAAATAAATAGATCTAAGGACACGGCTTAAAAACATTCTTGTTATAATAATAAACAACATATCTACGCCTTTGCTTACGTAAGAATCAAATATTTGTTTTGCCAGTGTCATTGAGTTTCTCAACAAATAATTTAAACGATCACGTTTATTGATTTAACAGTGTCTATTTAGTTTCCGGGGTACATTAGATCTATTTCATACGCACTAACACTGAGTCACGTATTTTTGTTTAAGAATCCCTCTTACACACTATTTTGAATAGTTTATGTACCAGATTTTCTCAACATTAACCAGATAATTAGTATGTAGGTGACTATTCTTTACGGTTAAATTGGGACCAGAGCACCAATGCATAAATTGGATTCCTCCAAGCTCCGCGAATGGGTCCATTAATTTTCGACATACCAAAAACTCCTTGTTTACGTTTTAATTGGGATTAGAGCACCAATGCATAAATTGGATTCCTCCAAGCTCCGCGAATGGGTCCATTAATTTTCAACATACAAAAAACTCCTTGCTTGGGCATGCACGTAAAGCAGTTACCTGGCTGTCATTTTGTAGTACAAGTCTTTGACTGTCCCGGGACGGGTAATCAGAAGCCCATATGTCTGCCAACCAGTCTCACCAAGGGGTATCGTGTTACCCAGTAAGTATTACGTGTAGCGAATATAACCTTAAAAGCTTAACAACTCAGGTTAAGCTTAGGTCATATTCGCTGTACATAAAATTCTCGTATTCAACGTGAGTCTGGCTAGACTAGAAACCGACCAGATAAATGCTCTGGCACATTATTATCGATATCTTTAAACGAAAGAGAACGAAATAACAACAAATGGTTTTTAAGTTTTATTATTAAAACATACATTGTGTACCAGAAGGTACTAAAATAGCGAATACAAAAATAAAGTATAAACTTAAATAACTATATGTGCAATAATATGCATAATTTGTTCTATCACAGGTTTTTTGACGAATTCTGTCGATATGCCTTATTTTATCTATCTTCATAATAAATCTTAAGAATAGTTATATGTATTAAAATACCGACATTAAGTTACTGCCTTGTATAATCTTCATCATTAAGAAAAGGTTAAGACGGGATATAATATAAACCAAAATTACTATTTGAAAATTTGATATTTTGGACATTATATATCCCAATGTATAAATTTAAAGAATGATTCTTACTTTATCTCCAATAAAGCAAAACATTAATTAAATAAAGAGGCCTCTAATTCTACTCACACATTTTTATACTTTGTATTATATTATTGTGTTCTAAACGATAAAATAGAAATTGAATTGTAATAATGACAAAAGGGCATTTCAAAAATGAATTACGATATCTTTCGATGCTTAAATATAAAAATAACAAGTGAAGTTCCTGTAGCAACACATAACAACTGTGCAAATTGCTTTAAGTATATCATGACAAGCATTATTTATATTATGAATGACTAACGGCACTTAATCTTAAATATCTACAAAATCTCAAGTTATTGACAATCAATGAAAATATTCTAATTCTTAGCAAAACTCATCTAACTTAGGAATGAAAGAAGAAAAAGCTGAACAGCTTAGAAGAGACGTACTTACTAGTCAGACATGACACAATATGAAGCTTACAAACATTATTATCATGGCAAAAAGAATTTCCAACAAATCAAACAAATCTGATTCAAAAACTTGTGTAAAAGTAATACATCGAATACTGATAGAAAACTTGTTATTTTGTTCTACATTCAGAGTCGCAGTACCTACCGATAGTCTTAGAAGAAGATGAGTCATATCGTAGTGACCTGAATCCTAGATCGAACTATCTAACTGCGATTTATATAACACTATCTTAAAAGCACTGTCAAGTAAATGATTAGAACTTTGATGATGTAAGATTTTTGTTAATGCAAAGAGGTTTTTTAATACAACTTTAAACCATTTTCCTTTAACTGCCTCGCTACTTCTGGGTCCACTTCTTCTTCTCGGAAATTGTACCCGTAACCGATCACTTCTTTAGCCACACTATAGTTTTTCTTTAACGAATTAAGCCAGATAGTGTAGGAGTAATCTGGCCATATACCCCCGTAGCGTTCCGGCAAGTGGTCGGGTAATATGTGTTTGTGTAGAGAGGTGTAGTCGTGCCCATGGAAGTAGATCCTTGACCGCATGTTGGAGTTTAATAAGGGCTTGAAGATGTTGTAGATTTTGTCGAACATCCACGAGTGGTTGATGATGTGTATGGCGTATGTCGTCACCGGGAAGCATGACTGAAATATAAAAGGGAAGAGGTTTAAAACATTTTATTAGACTAAGTACGTCGTGGAAATGGTCAGGCCACACAATTAGAGGAAAGGAAAAAATGGTGGAAACTGACATTGAACTAGTTCACAACCTATAAGAAAAGGAAAAAAGGTAGACCACATAGAAGATGGGTAGACGACATTAAAGCTGTAGCAGGAGGCACATGGACGAGAATCGCTAAGGATAGAGAGGAATGGAAAAGGTTGGAGGAGGCTTTTGCCAATAGGTGGCTTACAGATAGGGTTTTCGATGCATACGTTTAGTTCGTAAGAATAAATAATAATAATAATAAAATAATAAAGAAAATGTTGGATTTAAAAATTAGTTAGGAAACATACTGTTAATAAAATACTGTCTAAAATAAAAGCTATTATTATTAAAAGTAAGTTCATGATTACAATTATGTCAAGTTTGTCGCTTTTTTTAGGGGTTTTCGAGCTTTTACTACAGATTCTTTCCGGTCGTCCCTACCAGCTCCAACTTTAGTCATTGACACAAGCATTAGAAATATTTGCCATTGGCCGCTAACTAAATGGTCAATACATTTTTTTTGTTCTTATTATAAAGCAGTCATGATCATCTGGAGTGGGTCTGTTCAAGTATTATCATGGAAAGTCAAGCTTTTACCATACAGGAATATATAATAAGAATACTTACCACCATCAGTTTAACCATTTTGGACGCAACGGAAGGTGTGATTTGCCACGCATGTTGGGTGCCAATGTTTTCTAGATCGAACACTGCAACACCTCCCAATATTTGTGACCTCTGTTCAAGTAGACCAAGCTCCAGAGCCATGATCGTTGCTTTGAATAAGTCTTCTACGGGAATCACTTTTGGGTTCCAACAACCTGAAAAGGTTCAAACAGTCATTGAGCATACATTTTATGGCCACATATGTAGGTACTAGAGCTCGATACACAACACCACCACATCACATAATGTGCTAGACTGTCTTGTTCGTCTAGTGCGTTCGATCCCGCTCAAAGTGCTATTGTATTTTTCAATCTGAAATTTCTTAGTAGCCGGAGACTAGATTTGTGCCCGATTGATGGCAAAAGGCACGCCCCCTATTTCATGGGACCTTAACATAACTGGCGAAATGTAGGTGTACCTACTACTAAACGCCTAGCCCTTCGGGGATTACAGGCGTGAAGTTATGTAAGTTCTAGATCTTCGAATAGAAAAACTCTCATTGTCTTATTTTTTATCTGTTATAAACTATACTATTCTGTAATTAGTAGGTTAATTTTATATAATCCAACACGTACAATTGATACTTTAAACGTGCCATTATTTTTACGACTGACAAAAAACGTTTAGACTGTTCAATATTTTTTTCTATTAGTTAATTAAACACAATTGGAACTTACTCACGGCAATTAACGGACTAAATAATCATACATTATGTGGATAATATTGCCATAGATGGCCTTGTCTGATAAATTATGCCTGAAATAATTACCTACTAGGTATCTATTTTTATGGTACTATACGCCTATAAAAAATCGGTTAGCAAAAGCGAGCCAAGCCATTACTTTGCAACAGGTTGCTAAGTAAGAAAACACAAAAAATAACAAATCATCACGCCTGTATGTTGCCAAAGGGTTATGCAGAGATATGCCTCGACAATATTTTGCCGATTAGGGTCAAACTCAGTTTTATATATTTGTTTGGTTGAATAAGATGCCTGTTGTCTAATATCCAATCCTATGACACTGTTAATTAATAGCGTTCAAATAAAGTAGAATTTGCTTAATTTCAATACTTAATTAAAAACGAATTGCTTCGAAATGTTAATATTACCTAAATATGCATGCAATAAGCAGCGGTGGCCCAGTGGTGGCGGCCCTGACTTACAAACAGTAAGTCGTGGGTTCGAACCCAGGCAGTCGCATTACTTAGTGTAATTTATCTAATCACCACTGCTCTCAAAAACGGTGAAGGAAAACATTGTGTGGAAACCGGCATGTCCTAGAACCAAAAATTCGAAGACATGTGACATCTACCAATTCGGACTGGGCCCGCGTGGTAGATTATGGGCCGTACGCAAAATACGCGCTTTGACGTGAAGTTGCGGATACCAGCCCGGATCTTTATCTTTATCTTTTTACCTAAATATGTTGCTATCCTGCCATTATAAATAATGAGTCCTACGCTCTTACCGATTCTATAAAACAGTAGTCTGCGTCCATCCTGGTCCCGGTATGGCGGCACAGCAATCACGCTAGCATCGCCAATTTTTCTCAAGTCTAGCGGGAAAACATTCTCGAACAATTCTGGATTATCTTCTTTGAATTGGTAATAGTTAACAATCTTGAATAGAAAGAAAAAAACGTATATGTAAACGTCATAGTCTCTCTATTGCTAAATGATTCTTTTTCACGGTCAAAAATGGCATTTCAAAAACCAGACACCCCCAGTCTGTTTAACCTTTTATAAAATTGACGAGATTCAAAGATTTGGTTTGGCGTAATTTCAGTTGCATGTGAAACATTTATTTATATATATTTCTGACGAATAGAATTTTGATATTATCTTCCTAGCACCAGTCATTGCCTAAAAGTATTTTTTGTCTGTCTAATGTTGTTATTATTAAACGATGAGCAGCTCCGTAAATAATTGTAAAACAAAGACTTTGTGATGTATAATTTCTTGATTAAAATCATACATTTAGTTTTGGCAATGTGGTAAATAAGTATTTTTATTTGCGTCACATTACTGATCCATAGTAAGTATGAGAACATATACACATACTAGATTACTAATAAGAACATAATAGATTTACGTCAAATATTTTCTAATAGCGATAATTTACAGTTATCAATGTTACATTGAATTACGTATCGATTAATCAAAAACATTTATTATTCTAATTTCCGTCGGATCTTATATCATTGTTATGTAGGTTACACTGTACTCTCTCTTTATGGAATCATAATTTGGGAATTCCATTTCTTATTTAGGTACATTTTGAATCTCTACGCTAAAAAAAGCCATCAGACAACGTTATAAAACATAAAGCAATTAATACCTGTATTGTACTTTTATAGTGCCACTTAATTGATTGAATCAAACAATTATGAATTGATTGTCCAGTTGCTTTTTCACGAAATCAAATCAACAAAAAATATTTCAAACACCGCTCGAATATTATTTTTGTCTACATTTTTGGGGTAATATTTACGTAACTTGTCCATTTAATTTTAAGAAGCCGTTTTGTGCTTTTCATTCTCTTTTTTGATTAAAATAAAACAGTTTCGCTTTTGTTGTAGTAAGTAAACATAAAAGCATAACATATTTTCCCGAAAGGGCGAACAGCAGTGTTATTCAGTAAAATTAACTTAGTGAAAACATAGGTGAAGTAAAGGCGAATTGAGCTGCTATACCATACAAATATTCACGGTGTGATTTTTAGTCAATCGACCGGCATATTAAAAGAATCACATGTTACACCTACTTTGAAACGTTTCCAATGCTACTTTACTGTATACATTCTTAATAATACGTTATAATATGAATGCAACTATTTAAGTTTATCTGCTCAGTAAATAAGTAAGAGAAAGTAAAATGGTATATCTAAACAAGCTCTGTAAAGATGAACTTTATAGATATTGATCTCGGACCTCTCATAAATCAGATTTACAAGTTAAGGAAAGTTAGAACTGCTGCAAACATCGTAAACTTGCTTCCATATTATACTTACCAACACGGAAATAGTTAACCAAGAATGATGGATATTTCAATTAATATATGTATGTATAGCTTACCAATCTATGGGCTCGTTTTGGAATGAACTTGCGTGCACGAAGGAATTTTATCAAGAAATCGTCGTCCATTCGGTGGGGAGTGCATTCACCACGTTCTGAAATATATGCAAAAATAAACCATTAAAATCAATAGCAAAATAATGTATAAAAACATAGAAATTACTTCTTACGTACTCTGAGATTTTACATCAATTTCAACCAAAATATGTGCATTGCGTTAATCTAAGCTAAGCATAGACAGATTTTTTTAAAAGAGCAGGAATTTCGCTGCCTTGTTGAAAATAGCCCGCCGAAGGTTTTAACTGGGGGTTTC
Organism: Euplexia lucipara; assembly: GCA_921972225.1. Lineage (NCBI taxonomy): Eukaryota > Metazoa > Arthropoda > Insecta > Lepidoptera > Noctuidae > Euplexia > Euplexia lucipara. The sequence continues at coordinate 18,029,374 of OV179146.1, forward strand.
CAGTAAAAAAAACACAACCAAATCTAATTAGGTACGGTTTTGGCCAACACGACTTTGGCTTTTCCCGGCCACAGACCACATAGGCTGAAGCTGATTCATGTAACTTATTGAGTCAATTAAACTGCATACTCAAATAGACGATTGAATTCTCATGTACATTACTTTACTTACTTACATTACTTTTTTGTGATCTTTTCATTTCGTTTGCCTGTTGGTCTAGTAGTTAGTGACCCTGACTGCTATGCCGGAGGTCGTGGGTTCGACTCCCACATTTGTGTGTTGTGCACGATAATTTGTTATGTGTCTGGGTGTAATTTATCGATAATATGTATGTATTTAGAAATATAAATAAGAAATGTATGTTTATCAGTTGTTTAGTACCCATAACACAAGCTCGCAAGCTTAGCTTCGGATTAAATGGTGTTGTGTGAAAAGTGGAATATCTATTTATTTGTTTATTATTATTATCTGAAGTAAGTCGTTCATTTTTACAGTAGGTACATTTAATTGATATAGGTGCAGCCATATTTTACTAATAGACATGCAAAAGTTCTAAGTAGTTTAACGCTTAAGTGGAGAGTTTTAAATCACAACTTACTGACACGCTACCACACGATTTGTAGTATACAAAACTTGTACTTTTATTTCTCTTCTCTCATATTTCTTCTTTTGTTCTATTATTCATGAATACTTATTATACTGTAGTCCGGTCTATTTAGACCAAAAAATGAGAGTGAAGTTACATAAAGTCCCAACAAGCTGAATTTCAGTGAAATTGTTCAAAATATAATTATAAACAATGTCTAGAAGTTCCCCATCATTCCCCTGTAAGGAAAAAAAAATATTCAAGGTCAAAGGTAAAAAAAATGAGTTTTTCGCGATTTTCAGCAAAACGGTAAGTTTTATCATAAAAGTACCTCAGACAAAAAATGTAGATCATAAAATTATCTATAAAAAATGTATCAATACTTTTTCTTACGAGCCACCGTTTCTGAGATATAACGATTCAAAAAGTTATAAAAGTTGTTATCGTCATAATATGCATGAGTACGCCAACGTATATACATCTAGAGTTGTAATATTTTATATGATATATATATGTATGTTGACTTACTTGTATTACTCACTGCTCGAACGCCAACTGAAAAAACTATTTTTTTTTTAAACCAGGAAAAGCTCAGCATCCATCAGATATATATTCATCAAAAAGTTTATTTACTTTAGTAAAGTGTAAAGATCATGTACTATTTTTACGCGCAATAACTGGCTGTGATACGACATCTGCATTTTACAGGAGGGGTAAAACAGCAGTTTTCAAAATGTTTGAAAAACAAGATTTAATTCAATGTGCAAGCATCGATATGAATGTTTCGTTAAAAATACTAAAAATAAAAAACAAGTTCAATTAGCTTGTCTTCCTCCAACCTCAGTTGCTGCTCACCAACATCTTTTTCGAGTATATTTTACCAAGTTCAAGTGTGTCTTGGTTATCAGCTAGACCCTACAGACTGGGGTTGGAAGTTGGTCAACAATATATTAGAGCCAGTTCAAACTTTACTTCCACCTGCGCCGGAAAAACTGCTGAACACTATTTTTCGCAACTGCAAAAAGGGATGCAGTGCTAAATGTGGTTGCAAAAAAGTCGGACTGTCTTGTTCTTTGGCATGCAAAAATTGTCAAGGCCGGTCGTGCTCTAATATTGAATCACAAACAATGGAGGATTCGTTTGACTCCGACGAAGTATCATGCGATACATCGCTATTGACGCAATTTACTTGCATCCAAAATGAAGATGAAGAAGAAGCAGGAGAAGAAGAACAAGAAGAAGATCAAGAAGAAGAACAAGAATTTGAAACTTACGAATAAGACGAATAAACTTCAACACTTTTTTTTTCATTTACATCGCTTTTATCTTTCCCAATCTTTGAAAATTTCCGTTATTTTGCAATAGTTTTACATTAAACAGGATCACAACTGACCCGTGGAGTAGGCCTACTGGGGAAACCACGTTAAAAAAAAACGCGCTAAGTACACTACCTCATAGGTGGCGTGGAGACGTGCATATTATGACGATAACGACTTTTATAACTTTTTGAATCGTTATATCTCAGAAACGGTGGCTCGTAAGAAAAAAAGTATTCATACATTTTTTATAGATAATTTTATGATCTACAATTTTTGTTTGAGGTACTTTTATGATAAAACTTACCGTTTTGCTGAAAATCGCGAAAAACTCATTTTTTTGACCTTTGACCTTGAATATTTTTTTTTCCTTACAGGGGAATGATGGGGAACTTCTAGACATTGTTTATAATTATGTTTTGAACAACTTCACAGAAATTCAGCTTGTTGGGACTATATGTAACTTTGAATGTCTAAATAGACCGGACTACTGTCTCATTGGTCTAGTGGTCACAAGCGTATACTGCTAAGTGTGAGGTTCTGGGTATAAATCTCGGGTCAATGAATCTCGGGTAATGTAAATCGCACGGTTGTACATTACCAAGATGCTCCGACTAAAACGAACTGTACTTTTTTAAAATCTTAGCAAAGAGTTTTTATGTCAGAAAAGTGGTCAAAATTTTATTAATAAAATTAAGCTGGGGAGATAAAATATAAAAAATAAACATTTAATCCGTTATTTTAACTAATTTTGACAATAAATTACAACCATTTGAAACAAATAAAAAATATATTAAGTAATTTACTTTATTAGTAATACTGGCTGTTTATGTGCCTTTGACATAAAAAAAAAAGTAAAAAAAAAAAAAAAGTGCTGATGCGCGCACATCGCTAATTTGTGAACAAGTAAAATTATTCTGCGCTCTTTTTCTTTTCGCTCTATTATTTTTCGCAAATATGTTATAAAACGTCGTATGACATGCGTGCGCTTTGATAATTACAGCCTCTGCTTTCTTGTAGGCGATATTGCTACAAGTAAGCAGAGGTTGTAATTATCAACTTACCGCACTTATATCATAATTGTACTACGGCGAAATGTGCGTGTTACCTAAATCTCTGCCTTACCCTTTGATGATGATCCCGTAATGTTATGTAATGTAAATGTTATTACTATGTTGTAACAACATTTTATTATGGTGTTATCGTTATTATTATTACTAAATATATTACAAGAAATCCTTGATTTTGCTGTATACGAGATTGTAAATTAAATTTGTTTTTGTTGATTCCACTTATTGGGAAGTTTGTATATGGATTCTTTTCCGATATCAATGTAATACGTTCCTGAATGAAAGATAATTTTATATCGTGTCGCCATGTCAATAGGACTTAATCATACGCCTACGCTTTAAGTATTGCGAAACCTTATCGAAATTGTATCGTCTGTGTTGCCATGATACCTACTTCACCTATTTTATTACTGGTTTCACTTACACTTAGTCACAACTAGATTAATGGGACAAAAGCTCTGTTGAATTTGTTAGTTGAAGATCGCAGCTCATTAAAGTTTATAAATTCATTTAGGTGTTGACTAATGATAGCGAACACGGGTAGGTATGTCTCTTAGGTTTTTGTATAATATTTAGATTATTTCTTTAAAAAAAAATGTAAATATTGTTATAACTGGCCTCTTGATCTAGTGGTTAGTGGCCCTTACTGCGATGTCAGAGGTCGTGGGTTCCATTCCCACCCAAGACCAATATTTATGTGATGAGCACGATCATTTGTTCTGTGTCTGGGATCTATAATGTGTATGTATTTAGAAATACATAAGTATGTTTATCAGTTGTCTAGAACTCATATAGCACAAGCTCTGGTTAGTTCAGGACCCGATGGCGTTGTGTAAAATGTTGTGGGAGTATTTATTTATATATTGTCGTAAATAATGTTTGCATACCACTTGCTGGGACGGGACACAGATAAACCCTGTACATAATGCTGTCACCTTTGAATACAAATAAAGAGGTTCAATTTGTTCGCAAAATACATACCAATATCTATTAAAATTGTAAACGTCCTACCTCACCACATAGTATCCTACATCGGGATATTAAAGTAATCCACGCCATTGGACACATTCAAGGACCTAATAACGATTGTAGAGCAGTAAGTAGCCCATTAGGCACAATACACGTCTGGTTGCAGGGTCCTCCCTTTTCAATGGGGGATTAGATACTTTAGAACCTGTTTCTCATACCCCGAGATACCTATTGGCTCTGGTCTTTCTCCTACTAGTCTAACACTTTCACTGTTCATTTTTTTTTTTTTCGTTTCGAGATCCAAGACAATTGAATCGATTCTCTCTACAGGGTTCGTCACACTTCATAGGCTTTTCTGGCGGTGGTTAATGTCGATTCTGGCTTTCAGGAGCTGTAGTAGTCCAGCCCGAAGTGCCTATGCGCTCATGTTCTAAACAGTTTGTCCTTAGCATTTCAGCCGCGGCCTTGTATTTACGAGCTTTGCCTTTTTGTCCACATAGGACATTTATCCTTTGAATAATTTAGTGAAACAACCGTAAGTTAGGTAGGGTAGGCTGTAGTTATTTTTGGCTCGAAAGAACTAAAGAAATTATGCTACTGTGTTCTGAAAAAGTAGTTAAATTGGAGGAAGCCTAAACTTAATAGTGAATAGGCTCTTAATAAACTAGTGCTCTTTACCATCACTGATTGTATGCTTACCATCAGGTGGGATTACAGCCAAGCACTGGTTTAAAATATATAAAAAAGAAAAAAAAACTGGTACTAGAATTTGTTAATTATTTTCATCATAGAAGCCCCATCCAGGATCAGCTAATGGCTGAAAAGCTATATTGTTGATTTGATGTATGTATTTATTTATCTTTGATCATCATGATAAGATACTGGTACCAAAATAGTCGGGCTGAATTCAACAGGACATTCTTTCAATCTTTAGGTTACATAATAACGTTACGGTAGGTGTATAAATAACTATAGAAGAAGACTACTATACAGAAAAATCAGTGGGCCCCGAAAGTAAACTCTAAATTCTTAAGAAAGATTATTTTACTTAAAACACACACAAACACTCCCACTCACACACACACTCACTGTCTCTCACTTAAAGAAACATTCCTTTATATTTATGGTTGATGATGATTTTTTCATGGTTCTTTATCCACTAGAACGTCCGACCTAAATACCTAAAATGACCTAGAACGTCCGCGCCCGCGATAGGTCTTGCCCCCCGTCGGGCCCCCCCTGCCATTAATGATTAAAAATGTATTTTCTAGCAAACTATTGCAGCTACAGTAAAGAAAAAAATACCAGTATAAAGCTGAATTATTAAGGAATTAAAATATGAAATAATTAAAGTACAACACTTAATTAGAAGTTCATCAAAAAAAAATATGAACTTAAAAAAACGAATTAAATTTATGAAAAATATTTTTTTTGACGAGTTAAAACGAAACTTTTTTTTTTACTTTTCTCAATGTTTTTACTAATTATTAATCTAGATTAAATAAGCTTTATTTTGACACCAACATATCATTACTTACTATAAACAGTGTAGCACATTAAACCAAAACAAACAACACGGCATCAAATTACAGGCGGCCGTGTCACCCGCCCGTAACAATGTAAATGTGTTTTTCTAGCACACTGTTGCAGCTATAGCAAAGTAAAAACACCAGCATAGAGCTGAATTATTAAGAAATTCAAATAAGAAATAATTATAGTACAACAATCAATTAGAAGTTGATAAAAAAAAAACATGAACTTAACAAAATGGGTTAAATTTAAGTAAAATATTTCTTTCGACAAGTTTTAACGAAACTTTTTTGTTTACCTTTCTCAATGTTTTTACTAATTATTAAACTAGATTAAATAAGCTTTTTTTTGACACCAACACATATCATTACTTAAAATAAACAGTGTATCACATTAAACCAAAACAAACAACGCGGTATCAAATTACAGGCGGCCATGTCACCCGCCCGTAAACAATAGAAATGAGTCATCGTAATAATTTTCGTCGTATTGGTTTCCCCTAAGTCTACTTAAATATTGATTATGGACTGTTTTTTGAATTATAGGAAGTATTTTTCTGAAATATGTTTAATATCACAAAAAAACTTGACATAAAACCGATTCTTATTGGAAAATTTTTGGCCGGTCGACTTTAACACATGTTCGTACATCTTATTAGAATGTGGATGCTTAAAATATGTAGATAATCTGAAATAATAAACTTACAGCATTCTTTTAAATATGTAACACTTACACATTGGTTTAATAAATTAAAAGTTAACTTTCATTAAAAAAGCGGATCTCACAAACACTTAAAACACTTGACACACCACTTGTAAACAATTTTTTGTTCAATACTTGGCGTCACCCGGAATGCTGTTCTTATCGACCGTAGACGCGTTATTTAATATAGAGCCATCTAGTAGCAGGCCTATGAAGCTCTTTGAAAAGTTTCATTGATGATTTCGCGTTTTTTTCGTACAAATCAGTTGGGTCGCTTTAGTTACCCTAACGTTTTACGGTGTTTTTTTTGGGTCGCTCTAGTTACCCGGAAGTTTTAAGCAGACGCAAAAAAACATAACAATTATGAAAAAACCAACGGAAAAATCACAACTGGGGGAAACAAAATCATGCATCAATATGTGTGTGATGATTTCCTTTCACCCTGTTTACAAACAAAATAGGATAACTGCTTTTCTTCTAGTCTATAACGTCCGCGATACAGACCTTATTCGTTCTTTCATTCATGTCAGGGTCACTAATGCCTCGCCTACGTCTCATTGTTTTACTATCTAAATCTCCATTGTGCAATATCAATACATTATAATGATTAATAACCACTAGATCTCTAGAATCAATAAAAGTTTACTTGCTAATCCTGATAGTCGTAAAGATCAGCTAGACAACTATGTGAAATAGTATTTATAAGACCGAATAATTGCTCTCATGACCTATCAAATAACTTGAATAATAAAATTAGATGGTCTGTCTTAAACGTTTGCGCAATCATTTAGTGCTATTGTTCTTCTACTATATTCACCACTATTTTTTCATTAGTACAAAAAAAATGGGCTGTATCCGTACCTGTATTTGCGTAATCAAAAGTAAAAAAAACGAAATTCAATTTTTAAAGATGCCACTATTTAGTTAAACTTAAATAACGAAAACAGCTGTTGGAGGCGGGGCATGCTTGAGCGAGATCACGCGAACGTGAGCGAGAGATGACGATTAATGGATACTACTATGTCACGAATAGCCAGTACAATATTTCCACAAATTGGGTAACTTTTTGGGATATAAGCAAACGCTAATAACTTTGCTGTTTATGAATATTATTTATTAATACTTTAAAAATATAATAAAAAGACCGTCTTGAATAAGCCCAAGTATTTGTACTAATTAAAAATTAGTGGTATATTATTTTAGACGGCGTCAGGATTAACATTTTGAGGTGCAAATTTATTTCCCTACTAACAATTCGAGATCGAATTAAAGTTCAAAACTTGGTCAAGAATAACGTTGCCCTGTACTAGGAAATTCTTTTGTTTCGTGGATGCATTATTCAAAAATTTTAAATCACTTACTCAGCCAGACCCGAAACGACTACCTGTTAGTAAGTCATACAAATATTTTTTGCGTGCGGGAACTTAACCCGCAACACGAAGAAGATAAGCAAAGAGGTAGATGAGGAGTAGTCGTTACTAGTGAGTATCGAAAGTACATAAAGGAAGATCACAATAATAATACCCGCCTGCTATTACCCTACAGCGGCAAAGGCCTTTTCTCATACAGAGAAGGCAAGCGTGGTGATCAAAGCTCGTGACATATACTTAGATTTAACCAATCTTGCCCTATGTAAATTGGCGATTTTTAACAATAAATTTAGTTTTGCTCAAGACGTATACCTTCACCAACTCCAATAATGTCTAAGATTAACTTAATACGTTCATATGAATTGAAAACGTCACATTGGTTTTTGGTACCTAATTGCCCGGATTTTAGACTCAACGTCGTACGTGAGAGATAGGCACCTTGACCACTAGGCCATTTAGACCAACAATAATAGTGCAAGTGTACAGTAATTCAATACTGTCTACGTATAACAATATTGCAACACCAGAGTAAACAAACCGTCTTTACACGTGCGTGACGCTGATTCACACACAGACCGCAACAAAGGGCTCCGTTGCGGCGGACAGTGGCAGTTACATTGCCGTTGTTGCTCTATCTACGCTACCTATTGTTTGAATGTGGTTATCAGGAATTACACAAATAGTCGGTCATTGTTTGTTGATCTCTGTTTCATGGACTGACAACCAAATTAGTTCATGTACACTGTACTGGCAGCTTACTGGTAAGAACTCAAAAAAGCAATTGTTATTTTGTTGAAGGGTAAAAAACACTTATACAAATTAAGCAAGTTATTAAAGAAGGTTGAATGCTATTTGAAGGGTTAACAAATAAAATGAGAAGTGGCTCAAACTTGGAAAGATGTTTGCCTGTAGGTACTTCTAGCTCTACTATTGACTGTACCTACCTATGTAATATAATACAGTCAGCACATCAAGCTAGCCCAAACTGTCTTATTTTCCCAATTGAACATTAACCTAATTCTTGTATAAGAGAGTTGAAAACTATGTAAGAAATTTTTTGACACATCGGGGTAGCTTGATGCGCCGGCCGCTGTACATGCAAAATTTAAGGTTATTATGGTTATAAAAAAAATACACAAAAGCACCTGACCTTAGCTGCGGTACGTGCTACCGCGCCCTTCAAGTATTTTTTATACGATTCATGTAGAAGCAACATCGTGGTTTTGGTAGTCTTTTACAACCTGGTCACTTACCGTATATCATTTCCCTCAGCTCGTAAATTGCCTGAAGGCGGGTGTTGGGGTCTTCTCCTAGGTGCTGATGAGCGTACTCCATCAGCTCCGGTGGAGGCTCGCCCAGGTCCAAGTCCACGCTGTAGTCTGGAGTCGGCATTTCGGCCTGTAGACAAAAATATACACGACTTAGTTTTGTGTGCTATTTCAAAGAACCATGCAGTGTCTAATTATTTTTTCTTCTACATATTTGTGCACGACTAGTACGATCTCTTGTCTGTCTGTCACCAGGCTGTATATCGTGAACCGTGATAGCAGATAAATAGACCGTGGAATTTTTCACAGAAAAACTAATTACTAACGAACTAACGTCGGTTGAAGTCGGCCGATCGAACCAAAAAAATAATACGTAAAGAAATAAGGGCATACTCTTCTTCAAACAACATTATCGGATGACGTCATCCGACAATAACGACCAAATCTGAATCGTCCGATATCATCCGCGTGTGGGATATAAATAAATCGAAATAACAAAATCTTTATTACAAAAAATAAAAACGACTTCAAAAATAACACTAAACGGTGTAAAATAACTCTAAATTCTGAAGTCGGTTTTATTTTTTGTAGAAAAGTTTTTTATTTTTCCATTTTTAGTTGTTCCCATACAAACATTTGCCATGAATTCATTTTATATTGTCAATTGTTAACAATACATGTCATTATAATAGGGTTATCCACCTAACCCTAATAAATGAAACTTAACATACCTAACTGCCGAAATCTAGGTATATCGAACACATCTGCCTACCCCTCTGAGCATACAGGCTTGATGATACGTCATGATGTTGTATAAACAATAAACATCCAAGCGATTCCAGCAATCACGATAGATTTGCCGTCTATTTTTGAAGAGTTCCGTTGTATATCTCCGAAGATTAGCACCAGATCTTCACCAAATTAAAATGGGACCACCTCAGGAGTCTACTCTTTCAAACAAAAAAAGAATTTCGAGAATCGGTCCACAAATGGCGGAGAAATCAGGTAACATACATAAAAAAAAAAAAAATACATACACACGAACATAGAACCTCCCCTTTTTCTGAAGTCGGTTAAAAATAGAACATGACATAACACCACGCCTGTAATCTCCGAAGGGTTATGCAGAGGTGTACCAGTAGTACACCCACATTTCGCCAGTTTTCTTTTCAGTCCCATGTCATAGGGGGCGAGCCTGTTACCATCAATTGGGCACAATACCAGACTACGGGCTTCTACTAAAAACCTTCAGATGGAAAAACTCAATAACAAAATAGATAAGATTAAATTGTATCTAAAAATATAATCCAAACCGTTCATCCGTTTCGGTTACAAAATAAAATTAGCATAACGTGTTGAGTGAGACATTTATCAATCGTTAGATAAGCCTCAAGGTATTCAAGTCCAACCTTGAGCTCAATGAAATAATAATGTTATTTTTTTTTGACGGTATTAAATCATAACATGTGATTAATAGCTATTATTTATTTTGATAATGTCCAATCTAAATTCTTGTTTAAGATATACCAACTACCTATTAGTATAATTAAAGTAAATACGTGTAAGAAACTACATGATGGACTAACGCAAAAAAAATAAATTGCAACATAATTATTATGTTTGGTAAAGCGTTCAATAATGATTTTAATGCGTTCAAAAAACGATATTAATTTATTCAAGTCCTTGCAAAAATGTAGACTAACCGATTGAAAATACACCACTATTTTTTTAATTAGTACAAGTAGTGGGCTGTATCCGCACCTGTTACTTCAATTTTTACATAAAAAAAAAACGAAATTCAATTTTTAAATATGCCACTATTTAGTTAAACTTAAATAACGAAAACAGCAGTTGGAGGCCATGCTAATGCGAGATCGTGCGTGATCGCGAGCGTAAGCGAGAGATGCCTGTACAATATTTCCATAATTTGGGTGACTTTTTGGGATATAAACGAACGCTAATAACTTTGCTGTTTAAGAATATTATTTATTGATACTGTACAAATGTAATGAGAAGACCGTCTAGAATAAACCCTTTAAGTATTTGTACTAATTAAAAATTAGTGGTGTATAGAACAAAATATAGTTTAACTATAGGACATAAAGTTCAGGTATGTAACTTCCTATAAAAAAGGTCAAATAAAAAAAAACACTCACACCACATTAGAAAACCTAAAAAAATTAAAAATTCTTTGAAATTGTATTGTTTTTTTTTTCAAGTACCGCTTCCCCGTATTAATACGCCTTAACAAGCACTTATTGCATTAATTTATCATAAATTCATAATGTATAAATTATAGGAAAATACCTTTTCATAAAATAAAACAGAGTGTTTTCATTTAGAAATATCTAAATAATCTGAATATTCTTGTAGATAATTCAGATCTCTCTAAAGATGATAAATTGAAAATAGCCATCATACGACTAAGATATTTATAATATTTGTGCTTACAAATGATGGATTAATTCGCAATCATTCAAAAGGAAATTGCGAAGAAAAAGCAGTGACATACCTATAATATAGGCACGTAACAGTATTGCGAAATATGTATAAAGAAATCACGAAACTTTACTTAGCAGTTAGCACGTTGCATCAAATAATGCAGTCGCCTTGCTATTACCTAAGATACTGTTTACTAAGCTATGCAGATGCACAATTATTTGGTCGTCAGAATAAACAGTAAAGAAAGTGAAACTGAAGTCAACAATCTTAAGTTCTGATGAAACCTTAAAATATTGTGTACTAAATACTAAACACAAAGACAAAGTTCGTAACTAAAATTAATTATTTGCAATCTAAAATATGTGATTATTTATTAAACCATTGCCGATGTAAAACGTAATTATCGTTTTAAGACTATGTAACTTTTACCTATGTATATGAAAATAACCTATACTCCATCCGATTAGGTAGTTAACAAAAGGTAAACAATTTTGACATGTAATTTTAGTTAATAACACAGTTTAAAAATAAAATGCAGCTGAAAACAAATTTAGATACAACAAAAACGATTACATGATCAATTAAACAATTTATTTAAACAGTAGTTGTATTTAATTAATAAGCGTTTATGTAAAAAGCACTTGTCAAGATTGTTTACCTTTAGTTAAGTACCTACTCGGATGGAGTATAAAAGTTTAAAACCAGAAACAATTTCATGAGTAAATAAAGATTTGACAGATAAAGATTAAAGTGACGTAAGGAAAGTGCACTTTTACCACATTTACTTACTGAACAGTTTGAAATGGCTTCCTCATCGCGATTGCACGTTCATATTTATATATTAAATAAACAAGCGAAGGTAAACACAGATTAACTTTTATATGATCGACAAAACCCTGTAATGGTTAAGCAATAGTTTCATAAGAGAGTTGTTAATGAGAAAATTGATACCCACAGCGTCGGCGCTATCTGTGCATTTAATCGGTTTAGGGTACACGAGGGTAGCATTTAGAGAGAAAGTGCAGAGAAATGTACCTGCACTAGTCGCACCAGCTAGCCAGGAACAGGCTTCCAGTAGACAAACTGGTCACGATATGCCTGTTTCTACGCGGGAATTACTTTCATATGTCCGATAATAAGCACTAGCTTGTTCGCCGAGAATCGAGCAGAATTGTGGTTAAATTGTTTTACATAAACTATTGCATTAAAGAACACGTTTTCAGATGAATTCAAGTTTTACAAAGAGTACCTACATGAAAAATCAAATGAAGCCGAACTATTAATCTATTCATATTCAAATAGGTAATAACAATAGAGACTTTATTGTTCAATTCATATTCAAAATGTTCACATGAATTAACGGTAGGTACGGACACGAATATAATATCATAACGCAATTTTTATGTGGCTTTCAATTTAGTGTGTATAATTTAATCTTAATTGAGAAACAAATTAAAACAAAAAGATGATATTTTGAGTAACAATCAGATTTCTGTTGTATTGTGTGTAATAGTTGCAGTAAGTACATTGTTTGGTACATAGAGCGTGTACTTTTAGTTAATCATTTTTCATAAAACAATGCAAGCAACACGCAGTGTACATATTGTTTGGTTTATTGAGAAAAAACTGATACGGTTCTTTGTTTAGACTAGCCAAGTGGAAAGAAAACTAAAGCTGTATCAAATATTAGAAAATATACCTAAAGATTCTTAAGATAGTATCCCTTTTCCCGTGTCTCCTATGGATTCCGATGTCCTCGTGTTGACTCGGTTAAGAGGAGTTTTTATGCATGGATAATTCGGCGTCTGGGCACCGCGTAGGTCAATAAGAAACATGTACAATATATATGTAAGTTATATTTAAGTATACAAGAATGCAACTGTAAAATCACATCCAACTTCATGTAGTAATTTTTGCGTAACTTATTATACTGACATAACCATAACGGACAGACAGATAGAAAGAAACAAAAATATATAAAAAATATTGTTTTGACTTCTATTGCTGTTATAAAGTATCTCCTAAGTCCAAACATCGGCAAGTTCCAAGTTTATTAGCTTATTGAATTGAGCAATGACCTTATTCTATAAAATACTCTACGAAGAATCAGAAAACGATAGTAGTCTTGGGAAACTCACAGCTGCACTCAAGTACACAACAAAGGACATACACTTAAGTAGTAAAACTTTATATGAAGCAGATACTACCTACTTTATAAGCAAAAATTGGGTCATCGATTTTTGCTCTCCATTACATGTTTTATTGTTACATTCAGACCTGTGATACGTAATAATTATCAGACTCCAATATTGTTAAGTAATAAGATCACACAGCTGCTTACAATTAAAACTTGTTTTCGAGTATAAAAGATCTACTTTACTTTTGGTTTTCGTTTCCAAATCATTCAGTAAAAATATTTTGAAAGTGGCTCTTTTTGCGCCACAGCTTATTAAGTTAACAATTTGTAGTTAAGTATGGTGCCCAGTGTTGAAATACAATAATTTCTGTCTGAAATAATATGCCTTCGCAGTGATACTCATACCAATTGGTCAAGATTTTCCGAAGGCTAATGTAGCCGCATTAGGTATTAGGTTTCATAGCAAGTGTAGTAAAATAAAAATTTAAATACATAATCCTAACATGCTGTCAGTTGTTATTGTCTTTACTTAGATTATCTGGGTCAATGTTTTGTATCACATTTGGTATGTATCAAATTGTGAAATGCATAAGATTATAATATCTTTGCATTTATCAATTTGGGTTAATGTAAATTACTACGACAAACATTAATATGTTTTAATTAAAATGGCCAAAAATAGTTTTTAAGGGATGGATGTTACAAAATTACAAAATGGATTTCGAGGAAACTTTGCAGTAGATAGTTTACACACACTTCATAAAAAGTCAAACCCAGAGTCACGGGTGGCTACTAGGCTACGTGCTACGTGGCTACTAGTAGATATGTGAATATGACAAGCAGTAGTAGAACATAATGATAGGAACTCGTTATACCCATCGTAAATCATCGAAGGTTAGCGTAGGTAGTTATGCTTATGTTGTACGACAAGGGCAATCAAACCAATTCTTCAACTCTATGCAGAGTTAGTAAGCAAGTAAATAATTAATGTTTCTGGCACCAATATGTTTGTTATTGTGTATTAATTCACTTGTTTTATTAGAAATCTCGTTGTGATAGATACCTATCTACATCATGTTTCGTACGTAGTTAAAGTAAAAAGGATATGAAAAAACCTAAATAAGGAGTAAAAACGTAGAAGTAAAGAACAACAAGCTGGCGACAAATTATAAATAATAATAGTACCTAATAACATTCCACAACTTTCACACAACGTCATCTAGTCCCAAGCTTAGCAGTGTTTAGCTGTTATGGGTACATACAAGCTGATAAACGCAATTACATTTTTAAATAAATAAGATTAATGATAAATTACTGTCAGACACTGAACAAAGAGAGAGATCATGATAGACTAGTTTTTGTGACACTCCCAGGTTGTCCAAATACAGCAAAAGTTGTCTAGCTATGTGTGTAAAAATTTATAATAAAATACCTATGGAGCTAAAAAAAATAGTAGACTGTTTAAAAGTAAAATGTTGAAATGGTTGAATGTTCATAATTTCTACTCCCTTAGAGCATTCATCGAAAATAAATTTTAGCAAATTTAATAAATTAATAAGCTACAATGTTACTCAATTTTGCATGCTATAGATTTAATAGCTAAACATGTTGAACTCCTGTTTTAACTGTAACACCTCTAAATACCATGTTTTGAAGCAAATAAAGTCTTTGATTTTGACTTTGACAAATGATCGTACTCATCACACAAACATTTATCCTGGTTGGGAATCAAACCCCACGACCTGCGGCACAGCAGTCAGGACCACTAACTACTAGACCAATAGGCTAGTCAAAGTAGTATTTTATGAATGGATGATAAGCCAATCGAGTCAAATTATAACCTCCTACTACTATTACTTCAAATACTACTACTTATCTCCTCTGGTATTTTATGTAACATAGAAGCACGCAGCGCTGTAGTTCAGTTTAAAATTACGTATTTTGTATCTTTCATAATCAGTACATTTCAGTAAGGTAGTTAGGTTAGGTTGTTAGGTTCGCTATAGGATAGGTATGGTAAGTTAGGTTAGGTTATATGTATATATGTTGTCATTCTAATTCTGTCGAATAACAAAAGGTTTAAAGAGCACGTTTAGAGACTTGCTAAATAAAAAGTAGTAGTAGTTATTTTTGTTTTGGTTATTTTTTGTTGTCATTTTATTAAAAGTATGTATATCTTTAATATATAAAATTCTCGGGTTGTACAGGGTTGTACGTCCATGTTGCATTGTGACCACGTGATAAATACCAAGAGAGCAACACATACGCAGGCATGTAAAGATCGTAAACTCGTAAATGTTAATAATAAATGCATACCAAGGGTCAAAATGTACAGCTGGCTGAGGCCCATGAACACTTAACTTAATGTTGAGCTAACCTTGCATCTAGCACAGAATTTCAATAGAATACAGATACATCACTAGCTTATACAGCCTTTGATATCACTGGTGTGTGGCATCATCATACTCATTATCTGCTTAACCTACGATGGCTTAACCTTTTTTTTAGGGTTGGAAAATCCTCATGGATGTCCTCCGCCCAGGGGAGGGTGGAGGGATGTGTCAGACTCTTACTGACTAAAAACCACCCCGTGTTCCTTTTCACTCCTACGCCAGGGGTCACGGGAACAGAAGATACTTCCGCGACACGATGGTTTAACTTGTGACAACCAACTATACTAAGGTCGACTTCCAGTTTAACCGAATGCAGCTAAATACAAGCGACTGTCTACCTGACCTCTAAAACCGTGGTGGCCGGTACAAGCTATAAAATAAAAACTACTAGATGGTTCACCAGTACAGTAATATATTTTGTTTGAAATCAAACAACGTGAATCGTGATCAAATAATAGTCTAATTATTCACTTGTTTATGGTGATTATAAAGGTTGTGTGACTGGCACGATTTTTGTCGTACCTACACAATAACAATTTGAACCTTTAAAATAAATATATACTCATAATTATTTTTTAAGACTTCTATCTACAGCTGATACTGAATTGTCCTTGCCTCTTAAATTGAGGATAGTATTTTAATTTTAAATCTTCGTCATTCAGATTGACGTTACGTTTGCTTCAAAGATACTTGCGAGGGCTACTGTTTACATACCATAATAATTGTTATGTATGGGTGCCTAATATATGACTTGGTAAATATGTAGCCATGCGTTTTTCATTTATGTAGGTATGTAGTGTATGTACCCTGACCTACACAACCAGGAATATGGCTACGAATAGATTGTGAGTATCATTTTATTAAACTTATAAATAGGCATTAAAATGTGGGATAAAACTAATTAAATTCGGCCTACAAATTATTAGATTTGGCTTTTCTAAACAGGTGAATTTACATAAAAAAAGCATTACTTTAATTACATATATAAGAAAGTATCTAGGGAGGTAGTATAGATAGATATGTCAAACGCGTGCATGTTAGAAAAAAATAAGCCAAAACACGCTTCGCTAGTCGCCGTCACAAAGCAAGTTCCAAACTAGATATTTTCGCATTCTGAATCACAAAAACTAACCTTGAAAGTTTCGTTTTACTTGTATAAGCCTAGATACCTTTATTAAGGCAAGTTGCGTTATAGTGTAAGTAGGCACTGATAGATTTTCTAAAAAACAATGTGAAAGCCTTTATTTATTATTTTAGAACTTTAAATAATGTTTCAAGATGTGCAAAGTATACTTGTGAATCCTATTAAGGCAAGCACTCCCCGGTAAAACATGTTTCATTCGTAACAATGTATGGATTGGCATAATATGCGCTCTTGCCATGTGTTCATGATGCCAAAATGGATAACATTAGCAAGCGAAATATATTGTATCTTTGCCATATTTTTTTTATTAATAAACGCTGATAATTATAACAGAGTAGTAAAAGTGTAGTTTTCCTTTCTGCTTTATAAATTAGTATAGGCATATCATTAAGTTTTTGATATCAATTTATCTAATAGGTATATAAAATAGTCGTGTCACACACAGTATGTGTTACAAAACTCCACCGAAATGACTTTTTTTGTGTATGTCGTGATAGCCCAGAGGTTAAGACGCCTAACTCTCATACACGAGGTTGTGGTTCAAATCCGGGCAAGTACCAATCTGACTTTTTCAATTCATATGTACTTTCTAGGTTTATCTTAGACATCATTGACATCGGTGAAGAAAAAACATCGTGAGGAAACCTGGACTTATAGTTAATATAAGTTTGAAATCGCCAATCCGCCTTGAGCAAGCGTGGTGATCAATGCTTGAGCCTTCTCTGTATGAGAAGAGGCCTTTGCCCTACAGTGGGACAGTAACAGGCTGATATTATTATATTATTTATTCAGTAGGTCAGAGAATAGATCGTAGACAATTTTTTTTTAAGTGGGAACAAGGTTTGCCGGGGCAGGTAATAACTGTTCTGTTTTATTTCCACTTAAACGTGTTGTATGAACGAATATGTTATTATTTACATCTCAGGAATAGATACTAAAATTTTCCATGCGTGGAAGTTCTTCACTCGAGGTCTACGACTAAGGTTGCTTACGAAATAACAAATACGCGACCGGGCACGTTATTGATCTTTTGATATTAAAATAACTTATCGTGATCTAACTGATCTTGACTTGTAAATAAATATAGGCAATATGACTACGATTTAGGACGTCTTTAAACCTACGTCTTATTATTTTATCATTTGGATAAGCTGCTACCGAAAACCGGATTACTTGTAAAAGTATTCACGTGTTTAATGCAAATTTTCCTGCATATTTTATTTCATAATTCACTAACAATTAAACACGAGAACTGCTTATTATTCCGCATTCCTTGACTTTGAATATGTGATCTAGAATTCGAGAACAATCGTCAAGGTTTTCGATTCTATTGGTATCCTAGTTTTGTTCGTGTCAATGGTAGACGAGACGTCGGAAACTGTATGTCATGTTGTGCCTAATACAAATATAGAAGGTGAATATTTAATTACCAGTAGTATTTTATAGGTTTAAAAAAATTAAATCACCTGTTTTAAACATTTTGATCGAGTAGGTATCAAAATACCAACTTCTATATGCAGCAGTCCGCGTCTTTTTTTTTTCAAGATTTCCGTATAGTTCTTATAAAGAAACTTGTTCATATTCATGGACACTGGTGATAAAAAATACTCTGTATATTGAAGTAATTAATGGCCTACCTACATTCATTTATTTAATTCGTTTGCATGAATTACAGCTAAAACAAAATAATACATGGACAATATAGTAGACAGTAATTTGTTTGTAGTACACTGCTCTCGTGAGTACTCGTAATGTCAAGTAAATGATGGGCAAGAGACTTCCATAGTTTTATATGTTATCACGGTGTCATCAAATTATAGATAGGTACCAAAATACGTGTATGTTCGAACTTGTAATTCATCATCTACCGAGCCTTTTTCTGGATTTACATGGAGGAACTGCCTATCTGGGTAATTAAAACCCATAACTCATATATCTTTTTTTTTGTTTCATACAATTGATGACCTGATAAACCTTGCCGTGTTAAATTTAAACTGAAATCCTAAATATGTTCAAAAAAGATCCACTACCAATGTCTTACTACTTCGCAGAAAAAGGGTGGAATACGACCGGTTCAATGTAAAAAAGAATATATAAAACAACAAGGTATTGTCCAATGGACTCATAAAAAGCATTTCGTCGTTTTACAAATCTGTTGACAGAGGAAGCAGAGCATACGAACAAAGTGTTTAATAAATTAGTACCTATATAAAAAAATTGTAATTAGCAGTATGTTTATCAGCCGTTTAGCACCTATAACACAAGCTCTGCTTAGCGTTGTATGAAAGTAGAGGAATATTTATTTATTTTATTTATAAATAAAATCCACAAATTTCACACACCGCCATCTAGTCCCAAGCTAAACCGAGCTTGTGTTATGGGTACTAAACCACTGATGAACATACCTACTTATACAATATTTGTAAATACATACATAATAATATGTACATAGATAGATTACACCCAGACACAGAACAAATGATCGTGCTCATTACTTTATTTTTATTTTATTTTTTTTACAATTTTTGGGAAAGCTTACAGACTAATATCAACGGGTGTGTAACGATTGACATAATAACAAAATGTCTAACGTTCAAATGACATAATTTCAGTTAACATAATTTTGTTTAACATAACGATCAGTTGACATAATGAATTGTTGATATAATTTCATTTTACCTAATTTCATATGATATAATGAACATTTCCTATAATGCACATTTCACATAATATTCATTTAGCATATTATTCATTTACTATAATATTCATAATCTCTAAGTAACTTTTCTTTCTCTAAGTAAATTTTTTTTTCTTCAATTTATACCCTATACACCTGCCACCCTCAACTATTGTTACCAGGTTAGGTCACCAATTTGAAACGTGTATGGTTGGCGAATCATGTGGGTTAGGTTAGGTTAGAACCATGACCATTAGCGCGCGAAGGCGAGCGAGCGAAGCGAGCGTGCCGCGGCAGCAGCCGCCAAGCGCCAGATCTCTTCTATTGTTGGTGAATCATTTAGGTTAGATGAGGTTATTACAGTATGATGTTTTCTGATATTTACTTATTCACTACAGAATTTGGGCAGAAAATGAGTAAATATGAAAATTGGGTCAACTGAACGTTATATTAAAAGAATATTATGCATATTGAAAATTATATAAAATGAACGTTATACTAAATGTTATTATGTTAAATGAATATTATATGATATGAAACATTAGGTCATATGAATTTATGTCATTTGATATTATGTCATATGAAAATTATGTCATTTGAACGTTAGTTCAAGTGAAATTAGAGCATTTGTTTTTATGCCAAACATTACATACCCAATATCAACATAATGACAATAGTAGAAAACTAAATTACTAATTACAAGCTTCCACAAATAAGTAGCTAGAATGACAGAAGAATTTGGTCCTAGAATAGCCTAATAACTTAGTAACAAACAATAACATTAAAAGTTTCTAGTGCAAAGAAGGTGCTGGTTGTTCAAAAAATGGCTTTGCTAAGTGCTTCCTAACTGTGCTTGCTTTGGTGCAAAAGAGGTCAATGCCCGGTTCACATTAAATCTCGTTAAAACTGCGACTGGCACTCAGAAAAAATGCATTACGTCTATAATTAGTGTTTGCACTAGGTACATGCAGAAGTGGTCCCCATCTGATTAGTGCGTAAAGATAATTTTGAGACAAGTTCGGGACAGTCAATTGAACCATTAGCAACATTAATCAAGTAGTAGCACACATCATTGATATCACGTCTCAGATCAAGCGGTAGAAAATGGTATCTTTTGCATCGGTGAGTGTAGTTATCAGGTGCTTGTTTTGCTTTATAATCAAGAAACTTAAGAATTTTTTTTGGATGCCCTCAATACGAGATTTTTATATCTGAGGGTTCCAGACCTGTGAAGCATATTCAAGGTGGCTGCGTACGAACGAACAATATAAGACCTTGATCGGTTTTAGTGATCGGAAACAGGCTGAGGTTCTCATTATAAAACCAAGAGCTTTTGACGTCCTATTCATATTATCAATCGAAAAGTAGTTTGCTATCTTGTATAACACCAAGATCCTTAATACTTTTAACTTTCCCTATATCACTATTGTAAATTTTGTATGTGGATTCAATTAAAGTCTTTTGACGTGTGAAAGACGTGTGGAAGCATTTCGAAACATTTCTAATAATTTCATAAACTTTCATGTCGTCAGCATATAGTAAAATATAACTATTATCAAAACAGTGTTTTACGTCAGCAATGAAGAGAGTAAATAATAAAGACCCCAAAATTGAACCTTGAGGAACACCAGAGGGGACGAAACTCCATCCAGATGTGTATCCCTGATTTAGCACAGCCCGTGTTCTGTTATCAATATAAGAAGAGAACCAATGATACAAATCTCCGTGTATCCCAGCTTTTAATAACTTCTCCAATAGCATTCTGTGGTCAATACGATCAAAACATTTACTGTAATAATCAGTATAAATAACGTCAACTTGTGCACGCTGTTCCATAGCTTGGGATATAAACTCATGGGATAAGATTAAGTTAGATGTATTGGACCGCTTCCTTAAAAAAACATGCTGTTTATCACTAAACAACTACCCAATTACACAAACATTTGTCCTGGGTCCACTAACTTCTAGACTAATAGGTCAGTTTATATCAAACATAAGTGAAAATAATCGTACGTAAATATACCTAATAGGTAATTAGAAATCTTTCCCTTTTAAGTTTTAAGCTATAAATTACGTAGGTAGTCGTTTCCCTACAAGGTGCAAAGATTGAAATACTATATACATATGGCTTCAAGTTTCTACGTAATTAGCAGGAAGATATTATTACGTATTTCCCTCGAGACACTTTTACTTGAGTTTTACTACTGAATAGGTAATTTTGTTATTAATACTTTTCGTACTGATTTACTTACTCGTTTTCTATTTATTTATTTCTTTTCGTTACTGGGTACCCCTCAAGGTTCATTGGAAGACCAGCGTCAGACAGCATCACCTGTCTGGCATGAATGCTGAAATGGACCTTTTTGGCGCAGCCGTGAGGCACACAGCACATAATGTGTACCTACTATTGTATATTTTCTATTGTTTCATAAATTATTGTGTGTATGTGTGTTTTAATGACTGATGTCAAATAAATATTTTTCTTTTTTCTTTCTTTCTTTCTTTCGTAGTTTGCCCACGGATAACCAAAGGGTATCGTTTTATCCAACAACTGGGTGACAAGATGACAGACAGGCAATCACTCCACGTGAACCACTGGTATTATGGGCTGCATCACGTTAAACTGGAGGCTGACCAAAACATAGTTGGGAAATGGCAGATGATGACTTGTATAAATTGTAGGTCACCCTAATTTTGCCTTTTACACTCTTAACCCTAGAAAGATTTTGACGGCCACAAAAGATAACCATGCGCCAAATATTTTATACATATATTTTAATCATTAAACTTAAATAAAAAAAAAAACCTCTAGAAAAATAAAAAAAAATAACAGTTTTCTGTTTACAGGAACATAATTATAATATCAAAAAATAATATCCTTTTTATATATTTTTTAATTGCAAAACTATGGTACTTACTGCGTAAAAACGGCCGTCCTACGACGCTGTGCACCGTCCGCTGAACTAACTTAGAAGGTCAGGTAGATACGCGCGCTCATTAGAAAGATACAGCGATGTCAAGCCAACGCGGGCGCCTCTGAGGCGTAGGTCATCTTTCTAGGGTTAAATTTTACCTTCACTATATGAACTCTAACTATGCAAAATAATTCTCTTTACATAATATTAATGTATGAAAAGATTTCCTTGCACACTTTCATGTAAACTAAGCACTTACTTAATTGAATGTCAATCACTAAGCAATCTTGCTTAGCAGTTTTACACTCGTCATCGTAGACGTTGTAGATTTTAGAAATTTTAATCAAAACAAGTTTTTATATCTACGGGGTGATTGCACGTCTGAAACGATCCCAAAATCAATAAAAGATAACTTAACCACTCAACTCTGAGTGACGAAATTGCTTTGACCAAGGTTAACTTAAAAGATGTTTGGGGGCGTCACGCTTGAGTAAAAAGCGCTTCGGGTATGTTTGCCGCTGCGAGAGTGGATGATTTTTATGCCATTATCCGTAAACGATGCGCTTCTCTCCGGCACAGAACTGATATCAGCTCCCACGGCATGCTGAGAGCATTGAGTGACCGGTGGGACTGCCCGATGCTTGGTCGATGGGTGAGACTGCACGCACAGGTCTGCTCTGGATAGCTGTTTTATTTTATTTTTTATTTATTCTCTTTATGTTATTATTATTATGCCTTTTTATTGTATTTTTATGAGTTTTGTGTTATTTTTATGGTTATTTGTATTTTGTTATTTATTTTGATTACCTATGTTATTTTTGTTAATTTGAAAATTGTAAATAATTCTATGGACATCAATGTCTTGTTTCTCAATGTAAAAATAAATGATTATTATTATTATTAAAAAGCAATTCAGTCCTGTTTAGTCATCATCTGCCTAGCTTTTTCCCGACGATGTTGGGGTCGGATTCCAGTTTAACCGAATGCTGCTGTATACAGACTTTTACGTGGAGCGACTGCCTGTCAGACCTCCACAACCCAGTAACTGGGTAAAATAATACCCCTTGGTTAAACTGGCTGTTATATTTTCGGGCTTCTGACTATCTGTAACGACTGTCATAGATTTACAAATTAATATAAATATAAATAAATATAATAAATATAAATATTCCACAACTTTTCACACAACGCCATTTAGTCCCAAGTTAAGCTTGAGAGCTTGTGTTATGGGTACTAAATAGCTGATAAACATACTTAAGTATATATTTCTAAATACATACATATTATAGATAAATTACACCCAGACACAGAACAAATGAACGTGCTCATCACACAAACATTTGTCCTGGGTGGGAATCGAACCCACGACCACCGGCATAGCAGTCAGGGTCACTAACTACTAGACCAACAGGCCAGTCAAATTACAGCCGTGACCAACTTACCGAGGCACGGAGGAGTCTTGATATACAATGAATGGTCGACCATCTAAGGACTCTAACCTCTTTAATCGTAACTTAACCTTCAATCGACCCGTGAGGCTGATATTTTTAAGCCACAAGCTCCTCCTAATTTAGTCATGTTTAGTAAGGCAGGAAACTAAAGGTGCTTATTGAAAACTTGAACGCCTTTCAACGGACAGCTTAGCGGTCAAGGTTAAGATTAAAAAAAAACCTGTTTTATGGTTTTGTGTGGCTTATTTTATAAGTTAAACAACGTGCAGTTTAACATTCGCCTTTGAACATAAATGGAGGTTGCTTTCGCGATACCACACGGTATAACCACAGTCTAAAAACATACAGTCGTCCGACGAAGCTGTCTAGACAGGGCAATCGTGCGGGGTGTGAGGCGCGAGACGCGGGAAAGCCGCTCCCGCACTGCAAACAAACCGATGTTCGTAGTGCGGGAGGTATTATTCAAGTCTAACGCGTGTAGAAGTTGTCGGCATTTTTCCAGAGATCAAAGGCGTCGTCCAACTGTATTAATATTTATACTGTGGTATAACATAACATTTACAACGTAACATTGAAAAAGTAATAGCAAGCACGCTAAACATGTTATAGTGATTAAGTATAATAATACTTAATAGGAGTAACTGCTCAAACATGAAACAATAAATCAAGCTTATAAGCGCTAACCTTGGTAATTGAAAAAGCTGTCTCAGCGTATCCTGTATACCTACAATGTTTCATATTCACACACATACAAAAACTCACGCCTTTTTCCCATGGGGGTAGGCAGAAACTACAGAGCGCCATATGCTACGATTCTTAAATACTTCTTTTGCTTCGTTTATATCCATGCAAGTTGTGATACACACATGTTGACCTGTTGTCTATTTTCTTTTATAAATTATCAAATCTCTGCTTGACTTGATTTGACTTTTACCTTTGTTGTAATTTGTCATATTTTCAATCAAAGATAGAGTTATTTCACTTTGTGGACTTCTAGTTATTGTGACACCCGCGACTTCATCCACGCAGAATTTAAGAATTAGTTTTTTTGCACGGGATTCTAATTAATTTTTCAAAAAAATAATTGGCCTAAGTCATCGAAAGATCAGCTGAATCAATCTACCAGTGAAGAACTTTTACTGGTACTTAGGTAGGTACCTAGTTAAAATGGTAACAAACTGACAAATATTAAACAAAAAGGACTATTTAATAAAATAAAAAATGTCTCTATAATTGTATAGAGATAGTCTTTAAATACAATTTGCTATTTTGAAACAAATGTCTCTGTTTCTTTTGAATGCAGAAAAACAGTAGATTATTATAGGCATACAACAGGCATCTCTTAATGATAATGAGGCATAAATTGCCAACATACTTAGCTAAGTACTCACATGAGGCAACATCTAAACCTTCACAAAATACCATTAACTGACTACTTAGTGCTCTGTGTTCTATTGATGCACTGCTCTTGTGAACTGCTGAGTATAATGTAATATCGACTATATAGTACCTAGTCAGCCAGACCTTACGATAAGAGAGCAATACGATACGAATTGCGAATACAATCGTGCAATATAATTTAATATAGTGTGCTCTTGCTTTATACTTGGGTATTCATAGACATAACTAAGTGCTTTAAGTAGGTAGGTACTAGGTATTTCACAAACACATTGAACTTGATATTTAGAGATATCATCATGTCAGATAAAACCAAATTAAATAAGTATTTAAATAGGTACTTGAATGAAAACAGATTTAAAAATAAATAAATGTAAAGCTAGATCCTACTTGTGATCTTAATAAAGTAACTCTTATTAAATTGTAATAATTAATTATTTATTTGTTAGCATATTGTTATAAGTGGGCTAATCTATAAAATAATCGTTTACAATGTGAAAAGAAAAAAACAAGATTTATCAACTCAGCAAGGTGAAATACTTATGTTACTTATGTTAGGCGGGTCAATGAGGAATGTTTAATATTAAATGTATGTTTTTATCATCACCATAGTATATCAAACACCGAGGCCGTTCAAATTTCCAATAACGTGAAAGAAAACTGTATTTATAGGCCAACAAAGTGGGAAACACTTCAATTGTTGTGACAAGTTTAGTACAACACTGCCTCATTACCATGATAAAAGAAATGAGCATGTAAGCGGTGTTACATAATAATACGGTATGTGCCACGCACGACTGTTTATTTACTAAACAACGGCAGGACCGTGCAATTTCTGAGTCATCCTAGCCACCCACACACAGCAACAAAATACTTCACTCAAACTCAAAATAATATCGAAATAACTAAGTTTTCAATATAGGCAGCTAACCGAATCGATTCGGGAGCAATGAATTGGTCAAAACTTTTCATCAGTCAGTCAACTCTCCCCTAAACCTTTGTACCCAAAATAGCCGGTATTAAAAATACACTTTACGTTTATTTTTGTGGTCAATGAAAATTTTAAACAATAGAAGGGTAAAGGAAATTACCAAATTAATAAGTGCCACAAAATTCTAAAGTCAGTGAACGCTCGAGCAACAGCCATGAGTTCAAGGGTCAAACATATTTCCTCATTTTCTACACGAAAGCAATATTTTCCCACTTTCTTTGATGTTATATTTCCTGAGACATCAATGAAAGGTACACTACATACATTTTTGGTCTTAACTTTTAACCGTCAAAACTACTTGATCAACATGCCAACCATTTGAAATTAGCATGTACGTACATATACATTGAGATAAACTGTACAAATATCAAAATGCATATCAGTCAGAATACTACGATAAATAACTGAAG
The DNA here is from genome assembly GCA_921972225.1 of Euplexia lucipara. Taxonomy (NCBI): domain Eukaryota; kingdom Metazoa; phylum Arthropoda; class Insecta; order Lepidoptera; family Noctuidae; genus Euplexia; species Euplexia lucipara. Next base: position 18,056,143 of record OV179146.1, read on the forward strand.
CAGTATGGCAACATTCTGTACATTTAAACACAACAAAACAAGACAAAAATGTAATCCAGGGTCATAGCATTGGCAGTGCAGTGGATGGGAGGCTACTGCCCCACGTGTGCGAATGAATAGGCGCTGAGCCGTCGCCAAGGTCGGCGCGCGCGCAACGCCCCTGACGCACAAAACGTGAAGCGATACAACCGATGATTTTCAAAATGTTTCGAAAGAAAGAGAACGTGCTTTTTGACTATTTCGTAACCATGATCTAACAATACCTACAAGGTCTAAGTGCATTACCCTACGCACGCGTGACCATGTAGCATTTTTAAATCTATAAATTATGCTACTATTCGATCACTTATAATTTTTGAATTCGGGCATCTGCCAAGGTCAAAAATTAAATCAATACGCAAGTAATCGATACTCTGTCTTATAACATTGATGAATACATCATATCAAGGTATATATCACGATATTATGTATAGCTATTAAAACATCATAATACCATGAACCAAGCATTTTAATGACTCACGTGGCATTGAAATTGTGATGTGATTAAAATTGTTAGGTAAGTATTATTGTCTATAATCAATCGGTAGGTATGACATAATGAAAACATAGTAATCTTTTGGTAGGTTCAGACGCCAGCACATTAAGTTACCCCAATGTGTCAAATTTTCCCAATTGAATATGATCCTTATTCTGTTTGCCATAAAGTTTACAAACGATCAAAGAAATTTGACACATTGGGGTAACTTGATGTGCTGGTGTCTGTACCTACACGTCTAGAAATTTCTGTTAAAAAATAATTTCTTTCACAATAGCCATGAGCATTTCAATCATTTTCAAATCATCAGCAGTTTACACGTTAATTTAAGAGCCAAATATACCTATTGTTAAGTTCATATTTCCGCTTAAGCACCTATTTTTAGAGCACCAAAGGTATTATATTGATTGGTGCTCAATGTTTATGTGCCCTAAAAATAAGTGCTTCACATATAATACAGTATAAGCCAAAGAATTGGATTTATTCACTTGGAAAGGTTCACAATGACACATAATCATTTTGAATAAATTACATACCTTCGTAGCACTGTTAGTATCTGTCATTCTATCACACAACTACAGATACTATAATAATTAAGACTATTTAAGAAACAAAATTATCTTTATCAAAATTCCATTATCGGAATTATCTATAACGTCGAATATTAATGTGTTAATTAATTATCGTACAATATCTATCAAGGGATTATTCTTTATAAACTATATAAAAGATATGGCTGGCTATTGGCTATGAAGATATGGGTGTAGGTACCTACTATAGGTACATCTCAGCCCTGATCCTTTGGGGGAATTCAAAGTTCTTCATATTCCACCTACTAAATTCAGCAAGTTTTTAGAGTGCCATGATTTTTAGTTAATGAATGACAATTTTATTGTGTTAATTAAATTTGTTACAAAAATGGCAATAAATACGAGCAATTAATTAACTAAATTACAAGAATGTCAGAATAATTAAAATACAGGAATGTTAAATCAATAAAAATACAATTAACTGAAATCAATAAAATTGCATTATTTATGTCTGTGCAATATTCATATTTATATTAAAATTAAAAAAAAAAAACATTAACAGTGTAGAAACAATTTTTATTAGGCCATGTCCTGAGTGTCTTTTGAAAAATACTCTCAGGCTGCTCTCTAATCATTTTAGTTATCTTATTAAATATTTTTATTGCCATTCGACCGGTGTTTTTTGGTAAAATGCTGTTCTACACCTAGGCATGGCTAATTTGGTTGGATCCCTTGAATGTTTACCTATTTCATAAATATTTTCACTATCTGCGTTATTAAATAGGTTAGGGTGTGAATAAAGGCGAGATAGTATGTGTGTGGTGTTATTAATTAACAGATAAGGCATCTACACAATGCTTGTTAATTTTAAATTACATTGATTAAATATTTATTCCGTTATTGCTATCAATAAATAATACGAAATATGTATATGTAAAACATAGGCTACCTGCCTACAAACTACCATAATCATAAAACTAGATAATTGGTCCTATTTAAGAATCTTTTAATGGCAATAGGCTCGCCCCCTATTACATGGGACTTAAACATAACTGGCGAAATGTGGGTGTACTACCAGGTACACCTCTGCCTAGCCCTTCGGGGATTACGGGCGTGACGTTATGACATGACGTTAAGAATCTTTAAAGGAATCACTTCCATTTTCGTTTCCTGTAATCATCGGAATATGCGACAAAGTACGCACTTGACTTTATATGGAATGTCTAGGGGCGACTGTACCTGACAGATGTTATTCAAATGACCACAACTAAGTAAACTTGATATATGAGGGCAAATAAGTATGGCTGACCATTGTATTAAGGTGTACAATGAAGTCCATTCTATGTTATTCCCATCCATTCTAATTTATCCTTGTTTATGAATATATAATAACTGCTGGGTCTATAGCAAGCATTTTTCATACAAAAGTATATTGGAATCATATGTCATAATTTTCACGACAATATAAAAAGGGAGTGTGTAAAACTTTCATGATCTTACAATCAAAAAAGCTCATGTAGTATCGTTTCAAATTGAACTTTATGTAAATGATAAAGAACATTAAACACAAAAATACCATAACAGGTTATATTATGATCTAAATAGTGTTGAATATTTTATTATATCATTGATCTGTTTACTAACTTGCCAAACAAAGACTCAAAAAATAGCACAAAACACCGAAAAATGACTAAACCTAATTAATAAAATTAAAATGATAAATGAAAGTTCACATAAAATATTATAATTCACACTCGTAATAGCAAAAAAATGAGAAAGTCAAAAATATCTCACCCTTATAATAAACAAAGCACAAAAGGAGGCGCGCGCGCAGTGGTACGGCGCGACGAGAACTGCGCAGACGCACACTACGCGATACAGAACACTGAACACCCGCACTCGGACAGAGTCCTTTACTCGCTCTAAGCATTCACGCGAATCCACTCGAATGCTTTATACGTAGGTACTGCATATGTTTGGCACCGGCAACACTACGCGTATTTACACGTGGGGCGATTGACGACCGCAACGACTAAAATAATTACCACGTCAATATGTTACAATGTATCTACAACCACAACGAAATTAATTTTCACGTTTATGAAACTAATTGTTTCTTTTTTGTCATAATACTGGCTACTTGCCGTCTGCTGCCCCGGACAAGGCCAGTGTTGCTTGACCTTTGTCGAAGCTACAATTGCAATTCTTAACCTTTTCGTTGATTCTCTGCGGTCGTAAATATTAATCGATTAAAGAGTCGACTTATGAAATAAGCAAATAACACGACATGAACATAACAACAAGAATACGAAGGGTTAGTCTTAGGCGGATTTCAAAGTCAAAGTCAAAGTCAAATCGATTATTTCAATTAGACCCATTACAGGCACTTTTGAACGTTATACTTACAAATTAAATAAATTAAGAGAATGATTCTAGTTGTCTATTGTCTGAGACGTGCACGCCTAATTTTCGCTCCCATGTTTAATTCCCATGTACCTATAGGGGGCGAGCCTATTACCATCAATCGGACACAAACCCATACTCTATTGAGCTGCTATTGAGAAATTCCAGATGCTAAAACTCTATAAGCCCCGAACCTTAAACTCAGCAGTAGCTCGTGCGCTCATTATGGTAGGGAAGCTAATAGCAGTTACTAGTTAAGTTATAGAAAAACCATCATGTCTTCGTACCGTGTAATGTGTGTCTTTACATTGTGATTTTACTTACATTTTTGTGCATTGTTTAACCTGAAAATTTAAAGCATTCACCCTCCCTAGGTAGCTATATGCTCATTACTTGGAAGCAAAGCATACCTTTTTGTCTTATATTATCATATTTATTATTTAAGTTTTTCTATAAATTATGTTTGTTTACATTCGTAATGTCAGCTAGTGACAGGTCTAGTTTTATTTTTAATATGGCTGGAGCTAGTTGTAGGTCGATGTAAACCACATCGACTTCATTATTTTTCTTTTACTTTGCTTTGAATTGTGTTCTAAAACCGTTCCGAATTCAATCATCTGTCATTCTGTCCATATACCTTGGAGCCAGGTGGAATTTGGCAGTCTTCGTTTGGATCTGAAAGGCTTAGCAAGTCTCTTATATTAGCTGCAAGTCTAATACTTATGGCCTCTCTGTCCTCCGGCCCTCTAAACTGACGTCCTCCGCCTCCTCTGCAGAAGACTGAAACCTGACGTCTCTCGGCCATTACTAGAGCCGAGGGGACACCGCTGCTGAAGATTGAAGCCTGACGTCCCTCGGCCATTACTAGAGCCGAGACGACCACCTCTGACGGATTCCTCCTCTGACGGACTCCTTCTCCTGACGGCCTCCTCCTCCGCTGCTGAAGACTGAAGCCTGACGTCCCTCGACTACTCTACAGCAGAGAGAGACACCTTTGACGGCCTCCGCCTCCTCTACTGAAGACCTAAGCCTGATGCCCCTCAGCCACAACTACTGCTGAGAGAGGGCCACCTCTTCTACATTTCATCCTTCATCTTTCATTCATCAGCTTCCCTGACTCTCTTCTTTACCCTAGCTCCAGTAGGTAGGCCTGGTAATAATAAATTCTTATAACTATTCCCTCTAATCTTTTCCTACAACAGTGCTCTCCTCCTAGGTAGGTATGTTCTGTTACGTTACAACCGTCATGTTCTTTCTTAGAAATTAGATATTATTAGTTCAATAAATCAATCCATCTATACCCACCGAACCATATAGCTTATCATTTATTTTCGAGAAATAAGAGGATGCGCTGAATAGTGAGTGTTTTATTTACGTAATAATTTTTTAACCGACTTTCAAAAAAGGAGGAGGTTCTATGTTCGTGTGTATATTTTTTTTTTTTTTTTATGTATGTTACCTGATTTCTCCCCCATTTGTGGACCGATTCTCAAAATTCTTTTTTTATTTGAAAGAGTATACTCCTGAGGTGGTCCCATTTTAATTTGGTAAAGATCTGGTGCTGATCTTCGGAGATATACAACGGAACTCTTCAAAAATGAACGGCAAATCTGTCGTGATTGCTGGAATCGCTTCGATGTTTATTGTTTATACAACATAATGACGTATCATCACGCCTGTATGCTCTGAGGGGTACGCAGGTGGGTACAATATACCTAGATTTCGTCAGTTAGGTATGTTAATTTTAATTTATTAGGGATTATTGGAAAACCCTATTATGATGACATGTATTGTTAACAATTAACAATATAAAATAAATTCATGGCAAATGTTTTTATGGTAACAACTAAAAATGGAAAAATAAAAAACTTTTTTGCAAAAAATAAAACCGACTTCAAAAAAACATTAAACGGTGTAAAATAACTCTAAATTCGGAAGTCGGTGGCCCATCATGAGTAAGACAAACCCACCAAAGCCACAGACTTCCGAATTTAGAGTTATTTTACACCGTTTAGTGTTTTTTTGAAGTCGGTTTTTATTAATAAAGAAGACTCAAGTACAGATTCTTAAGTATGTGAATAAATTATAATAAAAAATACCTTACCGAGCCAGTACTATTATTATTTTTCCTTGATGGATGGCTTAATGTTAGGTACCTATACGATATAGGCAATGTTTTAAATTACTCTAACCTTGACCAATATAAATTAAAAGTCAAATAAAACTGCTTCATTAAAATGTTTGCTTATAAACATATCTACCGATGTTGAAAAATATTAAAACCTAACAGAAGCAGATATTCTTTTCGCTACTCGTAAACTTATAGCTAAATAAAAAAGTATGTATGTAAAGCTGCAAGTCCTCAATTACTATCGTTGGGAGACTGACTTACGTTCAAAAAGTGTCAATCCTCAGCCTAGTTCGGCTAAATAACAGTTGATTTCATTTGATAAAGTAAATAAATTCACCTAGTATCTTCGAGAATATAAACCGAAATAATAAAATAATTATTCCACAACTTTTTTACACAACGCCATTTAGTCCCAAGTTAAGCTTGAGAGCTTGTTTAATGGGTACTTTACAGCTGATAAACATACTTATATATTTCTAAATACATACATATTATAGATAAATTACACCCAGACACAGAACAAAAATTATCGTGCTCATCAAACAAAAATTTGTCCTGGGTGGGAATCGAACCCACGACCTCCGGCATAGCAGTCAGGGTCACTAACTACTAGGCCAACAGGCCAGTAATACAGAAATAATAATAGAATTTCTCAGTAACTCCCCGGAGTTTGGATTTGTGCCCGGTTAGGGCCCAATGCGGTTTGCCATATATTACTTAGTTTGCTTGCCGAATGTGGGAGTACTATAAGTTACACCACTGCCACACCACTGCTATACCTTTGAGGGTTCCAAACGTCTTGTTAAATTTTGTATACTGTACTGAGTTCTAAATACATTTCCGAAACTTTATGCTTATAGTCACAGTTAGGTAAAAGTTGTAACAATAAACTTTAAATGGACATTAACCGTGCATGTTATGTACAACTAATTGAAAATTTAATTTCCTTCTGTCTAATTAAAGGAATTTGGTAAATACGCAAATGGATATATATTTCGCGAAGTGTGTCATTAAGGCCATGTTTATTGGATTTCGCAACGGGAAACATAATAAAAGGTTCCAAACTAAAAGATTTCCATTATTGCTAAGTATATACAATAACAACAGAAGTAAGTAAGGAAAGTTACCGGCATTAAGAACAATGAAAGTAATTGCGAAGACAATATCGCGTGAAAGAGGTGACCTCGAAGAGGTATACATGCATTAAGACGTGTGACCGAATCTCTTAATTAATATGTGTATGAGAAGACAATATAATGAGCTCAAACGCATACATATGGCTATCAAGTAGAAGCAAAAACGAATGTTCTTTTTTACTAATACTGGTTTTTTTTGCACAGCGCAACTAATCAAAAATAAGGTAAGTATCCGCACGATTCCACCTTTATGGGTAAAGTGGGCATGCCCACAATACAACCCCAATTGAGATCAGGCAGAACCAAAGGATCGTGCTCATCAAAAAAACATTTATCTTGGGTGGGAATCGAACCCATAACGTCCGGCATAGCAGTCAGGCCACTCACCACTAGATCAACAGGTCAGTATCGTAGTACTTTATGTATGGATGATAAATATCAATCGAGGTAAATTATTACCCCGTACTACAACTACTTAAAATACTTCTCTTGTACGTAACATAGAGGCACGCTGCGCAGTAGTTCAGTTTAAAGTTATGTATTTTGTTAACCGACTTTCAAAAAAGGAGGAGGTTCTATGTTCGTGTGTATGTATTTTTTTTTTTTTTTTTTTTTTTTTTATGTATGTTACCTGATTTCTCCCCCATTTGTGGACCGATTCTCGAAATTCTTTTTTTATTCGAAAGAGTATACTCCCGAGGTGGTCCCATTTTAATTTGGTGAAGATCTGGTGCTGATCTTCGGAGATATGCAACGGAACTCTTCAAAAATAGACGGCAAATCTGTCGTGATTGCTGGAATCGCTTGGATGTTTATTGTCTATACAACATCATGACGTATCATCACGCCTGGTATGCTCTGAGGGGTACGCAGATTTGTACAATATACCTAGATTTCGACCGTTAGGTATGTTAATTTTCATTTATTAGGGATAAGTGGATAACCCTATTATCATGACATGTACTGTTACAATTAACAATATATATAGCAAATATTTGTATGGAACCACTAAAAATGGAAAAATAAAAAACTTTTTTGCAAAAAAATTAAACCGACTTCAAAAAAAACACTAAACGGTGTAAAATAACTCTAAATTCGGAAGTCGGTGGCCCATCATGAATAAGACAAAACCACCAAAGCCACAGACTTCCTAATTTAGAGTTATTTTACACCGTTTAGTGTTTTTTTTGAAGTCGGTTTAATTTTTTTGCAAAAAAGTTTTTTATATCTTTCAAAATCAATGCATTTTAGTAAGGTAGTTAGGTTATCTTGAGCGGGGCCAGTTTCCCACTTTGTGGAAGACTGGTCGTCTGGTCATGCTCAAAAAGGCGGGGCGCCCTGCGGACTCACCGTCCGCGTTCCGGCCCATAGTGCTGCTAGACGAGGTGCTGGAGCTGTTTGAGCGAATCATAGCTGCCCGCCTCGTCGGCCACTTGTGCGAAGACGGGCCGGATCTAGCCGAGAGCCAGTTTGGCTTTCGGCACGGGCGCTCCACCATTCACGCCGTGTCGCGTGTCAGAGTCCTGGCGGAGGAAGCGGTATTCCGGGGCGGGGTAATATTGGCGATGTCCTTGGACATTTCCAACGCTTTCAACACCCTGCCCTGGATTTGTATAAGGGAGGCACTGTGCTACCATGGGGTACCTCCCTACCTCCGCCAACTCGTTGGGGCTTACCTGACGGAGAGGTGTGTCACCTACGTGGGACGTGATGGCGGTCACCAGCGCCCCATGTCGTGCGGTGTTCCACAGGGCTCGGTCCTCGGGCCACTCCTGTGGAACATCGGGTACGACTGGGTGCTGAGGGGCGAACTCCAGCCGAGCGTCGATCTGACGTGTTACGCAGATGACACGTGGTCACGGCCCGGGGGAGCTCGCACAGGGAGGCGGCGTTGTTGGCTACGGTTGCGGTCTCACAGGTGGTGGGCCGCCTACGGCGCCTCGGCCTGGAGGTGGCCCTCAGCAAGACGGAGGCTATGGTTTTCCACCCCTCAAAAAAAGAAAAAAAAGTCGCTGCCGGCCGTGGTCGGCAGCGTCGAGTCCTGGGACGCGGTGGTGTATTCTGCGAAACGGTCATCTCGCAGAAGGAGGCTGCGGATAGGGAGAGGGAGATTACCTCCACTCACCCGGCCCGCAGCAGACGTTCCGGGCGCACGGAGGGCGGACAACGCCCTCTTCCAGCCCCCTGAATGGGTTCATGGGCGACGGACTCGGGGACGTCCAACGCCCCCCACGTACATAGACCCGAGGTGGCGGCGAGTCATTTTCACGCGCGCTCCTCTTCACGTCGTGAAATTCACATGTGCTTCCAGGCCAAACCATGTCACCCAGGACGCCAAGTACGTTGAGACGCCTCTCTACAAATCCATCTGAGAAATTCGACCACAACCTTTCTTTTAGGCCTGGATCCGCGCCTGGGTGTCCCGTGGTTATTGGAAGCGGCCACGATTATTTTTTAATTTATTATATTAGGGTCACCAACAATTTATTCACACTGAACGCATCGACACTTTACAATTATAATTCAAATACAGCGCAACACTTATAGGTAAATATCACATGCACAAAACAATAAATATGGAAAAAAAAGCTAACTTACTAAATAATTAGCGGCGATATTCCATCAAATTAAGTTAAAACATAACTATACACAATTAGACGAAAACAGAAAAAAAATACAAAATTGAGATTAAGTAAATTAATATTTTGATAATATAAGTACATTAACATTTAAAACAAATATGAAAATAAAAGTTATATTACATTGGTGAGAGGAATTAAATCCTACTAATATTATAAACGCGAAAGTTTGTGTGTTTGTGAGTTTGTGTGTTTGTGAGTTTGTGTGTTTGTGAGTTTGTGATAGATGGATGGATGGATGGATGTTTGTTAATCTTTCGCGTAAAAACTAATTAATGGATTTTTATAAAATTTGGAATGGACATAACTTACACCCTGAATTAACAGATAGGCTACTTTTAATCCCTGTATTTCCACGGGGACTGACGAAACGGTACAAAATATACGCAATAGAAAGTGATGTCTGTAGATTTTAGTGCCCACACAGGTTTAGAAAACGCCTGAGCCTTGTCGCCTTGGCCTGTTTCTCACGGCCCTACACTGGTTAATTCAATTTTATTATTATTTTAAGAATATAAAAATAAAACTTCCTATTATGTTTACTAGATGCTATGTTATTAACCAAAGAGCTTGGCTTTTGACGAGGTTACGATAGTATTTGTTTTAAGCAATGACAAACCGTAGGTAAGCCGTAAGGAATCAGGAAAATGAACTGGCTTGTTTAGCTAGGCGAAGTGTTAAAACTTAAAAGCTATGTTTCCGTGTGTAGAGAAAATGCTCTTACCGAGGCACGAAGATTTACAAATAACCATACAAAGATTGCAGAGCCGCCTAAATGCAAATCATTGTTAGGTGTTGCAGGACGACCGTATTATGCTACATTGATAGCTTTGTCGCAGCCGCGCAAAATAAAGCGATGTCGTCGTCATTTTAAACTGATTTGGCAGTCAGTTTTTTGACTATTCACAAACATGTAGCTAATATGTGACGTTAGAACTTATTATAGATTCATGAAATTTGGCTTGATAGAAAAAAAAACACTAAACCGCTATTCAAGAGGACACCGGTGTTCGCGCTGTCATTGTCTTTCTATTGTGTTTCTAATTGACACGATAATAAGGCTAAAACTTTCAACATTTATATTTCTCAAAGGTGCCCTCATAAAACTATGTAAAATATAAATAGAAAAATTGTGCTTACTATAAACTAAGATTATGCACAGACCCATATGATCATTCCGTTCTTATTTTTAAAATAAACAAAAGCATAAGTAGTTGCCTACACAAAATAAGCAATTCAGGCCGCTCGCTCGCACCAGCCATACATACCCCATACTTTGGTGTGCCCGGGCCTCAATCAATTGGATTGACAAGCAGACATGGAAATATTAAGAAACCATCTGAATTAGTGTCAGGCAATTAGTGTTGTTAATGCAATACCCCTTTGATTTATATGCACCCCCGATTTCAGAAATGCGACTTGATTTTAATCTTACATCAAACGTGTGAGCGATCCTCAAGGTGTCTACTTGTCGCCCTTTCCTATTTCCCACTAACCTTCTCTATAAATCTTGTGAAGTACTGACAGTTCGACAGTTATTCATAATGAGCACCGTACTTAAACAACACACAGCCCTTCCGCATTGCACTGAATTAACTAAAAAAAGACGGAAAGATTTAGTTTGCGTTAATAAAAGCACAAAACATGCTTTCACGACCAAATTTTATATGTTTCTTGGACCACTATTATATAACAGACTAAACGCACTAACAAACATTTATTACCTAAATTATTGTAATTGCAAGAAGACTCTCAAGGAAACTCTTCAAAGTATGTCCTATGACGACACAGAGAAGTTATTAATTGTATTAAGATAGACATTGTTCGTATTTTATTTAAATCTAAGATATATTGTTATTTTTTCATTTACACCTTTAAACTTATAACATAAGATGACTAGTATATAACGTTTGTTTTTTGTGAATATTTAACAAGAAAAAGAATTGTACTTACCTCCTATCGCCTGAAACACAGGATTACCTAGTTCAGGCACATAACATGTGTGAACTTTACGTAAATTTAAGCCAAAATTGTATTTATTATGTACCTTATGATTGATGAATAAACATTATTATTATTTTTGGATAGTGTTTTTACTTCTCAGCACTATGGCTGGTTTGAGCTACGTTTACGGGCCGAAACCAAGTAAATGCAGCGTGTGGTGTGTTATGTTAAGGTCGTATTGTGATGAGGGCCTACCTCGTTTTCATCTATCTGTAAGAACTTTCTGACAATTCTACATGTGTTAAGGATTGCAGCTTTTTGTAGAGTGATATAAAGAGTTTCTTTCAAATTTAACAATTTTAGACTATGTGGAAGATGATTGGGGATAACGCCTGTTGTGGAGAGGACTATTGGGACCACATAAACCTTTTCTTGTCGCCATATTCTAGCCACTTCCTCCTTGAGTTCTGTGTATTTGTTAATTTTTTCCGTAATTGTCTTCTGTATGTTATGTGTGTTGGGGACTGCTATGTCTATCAGATAGGTAACTTTATTTATTTTATCTTGTAGGGTTATATCCGGTCTGTTATAATGAATAGTCTTGTCGGTGAGTATGGCGCGGTCATAGTAGAGCTTATGAGTTGTGTTTTCAAGGATAGTTTGAGGTGTGTAATTGTAGTATGGAGTATTAGTGTTTTGTATAAGTGCGTGTTTGAGTGCTAGTTGTTGATGGATGACATTTGCTACCTGATTGTGTCTGTGAGTGTAGTCAGTTTGCGTGAGAGTTGTACAAGCGCCGGTAATATGCTGAATGGTTTCAGGTTGGTTGTGACATTTACGACATTTGTCATTTGTTACTGTTGGATCTTTGATGATTTATTTCCTGTAGTTTTTTGTGTTAATAATTTGGTCTTGAATAGCTATTATAAATCCTTCAGTTTCTGGAAATAAGTTCCCTATTTTGAGCCACTTATTTGAGGCTAATTTATTTATGTGTGATTGCTCTAGATCATGGGGATGCCGACCATGTAATACTTTCTTCTTCCAATCTTCAATTTTTTGTATCTGTGGGTCGTTATTGGTAGTGTTATCTGTATCTATATGTTCGTTTAAGTTAAGTGGAGTGTAGTTGTAGTCGTTTGTTACTATGGTTTTATGTATATTGCTAGTGCGAGATTTTGTGTGAAAAAATGATTTTAGTCGACTAATTTGTTTGCACCTAAGATGCTGGATATCTATTAGGCCTCTCCCTCCGTTTTGCCGTTTGATTGTCAACCTTTCTATCGCTGATTTAGGGTGTAAATTGTTGTGTTTTGTAAGTGTTGTTCGCGTAGTACGTTCTAATTGTTCTGTATCGCGTAGTACGTTCTAATTGTTCTGTATTTATTATTATTATTATTATTATTATTATGTCAACTTTAACGTTCGATTACTATCATTTCGATCAACTTTACTTACTTGCCTTACTAAGATTCGACAGCGAACGGTACAAGCATAGTTATTTTTTTTAACTTTAGATATTTTATCAGTTTAAACGTCAAACTTGACATAGAATGTTAACGTACAATTCAAAGTAAGTACCCCTCGTCTTCGTTGTTGACAGTTCTTATATGAATTTGGTCGAATTAAAAAGATAATTATTTAGCATCTCTTGATATTCAGTCGATATTAATCCCTATTGTTTTCGGAAACTTTGACTGCCTCGTTGGTCTAGTGGTCGCAAGCGCTACTGCTGAGCATGAGGTCCCGGGTTCGATCCCCGGGTCGGGCAAAGTGTTATTCAGTTTTCCATCTGGGATTTCTCAGTAGCAGCCCGAAGTCTGGATTCGTGCCCGATTGATGCAATAGCAATAGGATTAGATGCAATAGGCTCGCCCCCTATTACATGGGACTTAAACATAACTGGCGTAATGTGGGTGTACTACCAGGTACACCTCTGCCTAGCCCTTCGGGGAATACAGGCGTGACGTTATGTTATGTTTTCGGAAATTACAAAAAAATCATGTTTAGCAAAAAAAAGATTATTTTGGAAAATAACGCCGACAAAATGTCGATCATTAAACACAGCCGTGCTTGCCCTGCTGGTCAGTGATTTGATCAAATTTTCAATAACCTGGGAGTAATGCAATATCAAGACATTTTAATGCACTCTTATTTACAGTTTCAATTAGGATCCTTCATATACACACAAAAGATTTCGCTGTTGCTCAATTACATATAAAAACAAACTTGAGTGTGTGACTGTGTTTACCCTAATTTCATCTGTCAACTTTCAAAACGATTCATCACTTTATTAACCGTCTCCATGTTTAATTACCTTTTCATTAATTAAAATGGCTAATTATTTTCATTAACCTTTGTTTATTTGGACTCTGGATGAGCTTACGTGAATCTTGTATGGACTTCGGTATTGTGTCCATTTTTTGTCCTAAGTTTCACTTGGCCTTTCATTGTTTGCTTTTGCCACAAGTGTCACGTGCTATCAACTACCTGAAATAACAAGAAGAAAGTTACAGGGATTATGAAGGAAAATATACCAACTATTAGACCATTTCAGACACTAATATGCATGGTTCTTACATGGTCTGACCAAGATAATGTCTGGACTTTAAAAGAGACTGTGATCTTATAGTTTCTTTCGGTAAGAATAGTCAGACGGTGAAACGCCGACCTCACCTTCTAGCTAAAAAAATACGTTTTACTGGGAACCCATTTACAAAAATGATATGATAAATGTATCATATAAGCCAGAGGTATACCAGAAGTAGGTACACCCACCTTTTGTCAGTTATGTTTTAGTCCAATTTAATAGGGGGTGAGCCTATTGCCATCCAAATTGAAAGAATTCCAGAGAAAAAACTCTATAACGCTTTGCTCGACCCAGGGATCGAACCCCCATGCTCATGCAGCAGTAGCACCTGCGACCACTAGACCTACGAAGCAGTCATTATTAACCCCCGACGCAAAAAGAGGGGTGTTATAAGTTTGACTGCTAGGTGTGTGTGTGTCTGTCTGCCTGTGGCACCGTAGCGCTTAAACGGGTGAACCGATTTAGATGCGCTCATAGAAGTACAGTTCCAATAGGAAGATTCCTTAAGTAAGCGGTACCCCAACGCGACATAAAATTATATGACTCAACGATAGGAAAGTGTTATTTTTAGTTTTTTAAATGTGAGCTTTACTTTTTGGCGTTGTGGGTTTTTATATAACATTTATTATCATTTATAAAATTATAGCTTGTTAAATATATAATAAAATGCAGTAAAATGGTTACACAGAGGTAACATAGCAACCAGCTTGCTGGGTTGTTTGTTCCGCCACTTCTTCTTCCCAGCAAAAACACTAGGAAGTGGCGAAGGGTGAGGCGTTTTTGGGGGACTGTCTTATGCATGTTTTGACGTTCAAAAAGTGGTGATTCTCAGCCTAGTTTGAATAAAGACTTGATTTTGATTTTAGCTTATAGTGCATCCACATTTAGCCAGTTGCGCTTAAGTCCCATGTCCACACAACATAATTAAGAGTCTCCTTAATAAAATTCAATAAACATCCACCTTGATCCCTGTGACAATATTGAAAGAATTAAGCTTTTTGTTCATACGAGAGTGCAACGACTTTATTAATTCAATATATCACAATTTAAAATGATAGCTAGTCTAAACAAAACAAACAAATTCGTATGATTAGGAGAGTTAAGGTTAAATGGAAAGAGTATGTATTCTCTGCCGCACCTGACCAAGGACGGTTTAATTAAAAAAAAATACAAACAAACGTGTGTTGCCCCCATTCCTAGGGTTCCGTCTTAAAGCTGTGTCCAGCTGTTCACGGCTTTTATAAAGTGACACAGCCATATCAATTAGCATTTCCAAATCTAAACTGTCAAATTTTGACAATTGAACATGTACCATATATATTATATTTGCAACTAGCTGCCCCGGCAAACTTCGTTGTGCCTTAGAGTCAATTCATTGCTCTTATTTTTTTTTATATTAGATATACATACGTTGAATAAGACGACAACAAATAAATCCAAACCAATAATAACTACTACTACTTTTAAATTACAACATGTATATATACCCTAACCTAACTGACCATACCTATCCTATAGCTAACCCAACTATCTAACCTAACTACCTTACTAAAAAATACTAAATTCATAATTTTAATCTGAACTATTGCCTCTATGTTACATACAATAATTTATGCCTATAGTTTTCCCGGTCTACTTTAATTAAAGTCCTAACAGTAAAATAAGTTCAATTAAGAATTATTAAATTTCGTCTCTGTCATCATTGCTAGTTACGTAAATTGATTTCTGAAATATAAGACTTTTTTATGCTACATAAAACCTCTAAGTTTAGTAACAAAATAAATTTCAGAACGTATTTGCGTATTATAAATTGACAACCTTACCTTCTTGGGTTTAGCTTAAGACTTGTCAATTTCAAATTGTCACCTGATAATGAACTGGGAAGTTTGACTCCTGTCATGTCATCCAAGATGGCGCTGCGTTTGAAAAATGTTTGAGACAACCGATATTCTTGATATTTATTTTTATGATGTCGAACGGGATAAAAAGATATCCTATGTCCTTCTCCTGGCTCTAAACTACCTCCCTGCCAATTTTCAGCTAAATCGGTTCAGCCGTTCTTGAGTTATAAGCGAAGTAACTAACACGACTTTCTTTTATATATATATATAGATAAAGTTGAAAAACTATTAAAGAAATTTGACACATTGGGGCAGCTTGATGTGCGGGCCTCTGTACAAACTGAACTTTTCAAATGCAAAACATAATTTCTTAGGTCTAAAAACACATTTTTAATATATAATAATTGCAAAAACAAAAAGAAATGCCTTGGAGTAGTTTTCTGAAATTAATTTTAACTTGATAGCTATTATTATTATTTGACTTGATGTACTTTACTCTTACGAGTAGAATCAACGATGAATGACGATGATGGAGATTACTCGTATTTACACATATCTTGGTAGAACACGCTGATCTATAAAATGTAACATCCTATGAGAATGGATGATCACACATGTTCAATGCCAATGTATTAATTTGACTGGATTTGATTTGATTTAGCTCTGTTTCTTCCTGAGAAAAGGGATATCACAGATGAACGTATTCCTCTTTATACTTTGAAGGTGCAAACATTTAAACATATGTAGGTTAACAAATTCACTGTTGACCTACGGTTATAAACATCCTCTTCATTAATATTAGCATAAATTTAGTAAATGTTAAAAAGGACAGATATCGTACCTCTGACAGACCTCTGCACAATGCAATGACTTGTCGGGCACAAAAAAAGAGCATTTACATTTGATCAATAATAGATAATATTTTAAACCTTTAAAAAAACGTCCGTACGTGTCTACGTCCTATTCTTAAACCTACTTTAGATAAATCTTAATTCATAAGAATTGGTCAAGCTGTTTCGGAGGAATATAAACACTGTGACACGAATATTTTACATTAAGACTGTGGGGTGTGGAACGCCCAATCTGTATAGGATTCGCTTGTTGTTCAACAAAAATCAATAAAGTGTTAGCGATAGGATTCACAAAAAATAAACCTTAACTTAATGTCTAGGGCATTGCCGAGGAGTCCTTTGCATCGTTCATCGCTCCGGTGTGAATGTGTAAACCCTATGCTCATTCAAAAACCGGTTCGCCAAAGTCAACAACCTAGCCGGCGACGAGGAGTCGATAATATATCGAATTATTTGCTGCATATTCATCTCCTTGAGCTTATTATAATTACAATGTGTCTTTAGTAATCAGTTAAAAAAATCATAATAAACTTCTATGAAACAAGTACTTAGTACTGAAACGCCGGGAGGGGACGCCCTAGAAGGAACACATACATGGAACTTATTGGTGATTTCTTCAGATAGGTCGGGTGCGTAGTACTCGCAATCGGCTTGTGAGTATAACAACATAATAAATGTAAACGAAGCAAAAGATGAATGTTAGAATCTTAGCAGATCGCTCTGACAAAGGCGTGAGTAGGTATATGTAGGTATACAATGTATGTATTATGAAAATATGGCTTCTGGCAATGTTTTTTCACTTACGAAATTAAAAAATAACCTCAATAAATGTGTGTGCTGCCTAATTGACTATTAACCATATAGTATTTTCCAGTAGTCTGATGCGTCCAGATAAACTAAAAAAAATATTCTAATTCATACAAAAAAAATATATAATAAAAATTAATTTAGAAGTTGTGATGTTGTATGGATGCAGTTTATTACTTCTATCAGTTCTATCACGTAATAATTTACTGATAAAGATCCATACGCAAACAATTTCTCGGGTGAATGCCTTGTTTAAATATCAAACGCTCATATTTCCGCTAATAGTCACAAAATCATGAACGAAAGTAAACTGGGTCTAGACAAAGCTGACCCTGACAATGGAATTATTTTAATCTCTTGCATAAAAAGTAGAACGAAGAGAGCATTGTCTTGTTTTGCGACAATGCCCACGCTCCTTAAACGCTGTCTATGATGAATGTCAAAGGTAAGTTCAATGTACAAAGTAAGTAGATAAAATGAATTACACCTTGAACCTACTTAATTTAACCTATAATTTGGCAGAACCCCCTAGTCCAATTGCCCTACTCAAGTGAGTATTTTTTGGAAACGCTCCTAACATATTATTATAATCATCATTCATCGTTCTAATCCTACAGATTATAAAATAAATGGGTACTATAACAATAACGTAAAAAAATATAATCTATTAACGTAATAAATAATGTGTGTAGGTGTGTGTTGTTGTATGTATGTATGTGTGTCTAGTCTATAATGAATTTTCTTTGTTTCTTTCTTCTATAAGAACTCAGCTGGTTTTTACCGGATGGGCCCTCAAAGGCACAGGTAGGTAGCAAACTAACGATACGACCAAAATACTCGTGTTTAAAGTTACAAAATGTCTACTAACGTCTAGGAAGAAAATTCATTTCATAATCTGGGTCAAACGAACGCTATGAAAAGTGTATGAATTTCTTCAGGAAGACACTGCAAGAAATAAAGAAAATCGGAGGAGTATACTGTAAATACCCTGATTAGCACGCCGCATGTTAGTAAAGTAACCACACTCACATTATATAATATAGAATCTACGGGAAAATTGTTTTGCATTAAAAATAAAAACTTCATAAGTGTAGGGTAGGTATTAATGTTCACATATGTACTGAGGTCAACTATTATCCTATTCATTTTCCTGATAATATAATTGAATAACAGGTACTTAATCATAAATTACAATAATAATGAGCATGATGTTCTATTCACTACATTGTATTATTTCTTTTTGTACAAGTTTTGCGCGTGTATTATGTATGAAGATTTTGAACACAAATCTCATCTTATACTTAGATAGAAGTTAGTGTAGTGACATGTGATAGTGCAATTTAGTGACTTAGTAGTAGTACTAGGTTCTACAAACAATGGACCCATAAACGGAATGCTTCCCCTTTTTTTCTCCTCCTAATGGCAACTGAGCCGATGTCGACTATGCTTCCCCTTAATTTATTAATCCCCAAGAGGACGCCGGCGTCCGCGCAGTCATTGTCATTCGATTGTGTCTCTAATTAACACAACTGAAAGGTGAATTGACTCCAAGGGGCTGGGAGGTTTGTCCCCCCACTTCTTCTTCCCAGCAAAACACTAGGAATTGACGAAGGTCGGGCTTTTTAGGGGCTGTCTCATGTAATGTGGACGTTCATAAAGTGCTGATCGTACTAGTGTACATTTTCTTAATTGTTTTATTGTAATAGTTTACACTCCAATAGCATTAGGCAGAAGTTAAATAAGCTTATTTTTAATGTAGGTACACTTTGTAACGAAATTACAATTAAGCATGTTACAGTAATTATGATAGACGCCGAAATTATTATAATCTATTTTTACTGCAGCAGCCACACTTAGTTGTAACAATTTCAACAACTTATTTTAAGAAATGATATATAATTTTAATATGATATTAAGGTTTTCAAATACTTGACAAATCATAATTTAAAATGTACCTATAGCTTATTTTATACTAGAACGATGATGATTCAATGTAAGATAAATGATGTTGGTGTGATGTGTGTGTTGTAGGTACGTATTAAGGAAACTAACTAACACAAGAATGAGCGTCCTATATTTGCTTGAAAACCTCGTTTAAAAATAACCAGCCAAATAAATAACCGAAAAATATCAATTTGTAAAAATAAGGCATATAATATGACGACATTTCAAATGTCATAAGTACAATGTTCTTACAAACATTAAAGATAAATAACATTTTATTTAATTTCCAGATAAAAATCTTGACATTTTGTTTACATGAATTAAAGTCGCCTTTATCATATTTTTTGCTACCCACGATTACTACGTGAAATAAGTATGTGAAAAGTTAATGAATAATTGTATATTCATAAAGCAAGTGTTTTAAGCAGGTAAATATTTACTCGGGTTAGAGGCTATTGGTTTTAAACGTCATGATATAGGAACGTGTATGGTTTGACTGACTAATTGAGTTTTAGGGCCTGGATATAGGATGACTGGTAATTAGTGATCGATACTTAAACACGTGATTGTACTCATGAATACGATTAACTTTTCCAGAGAAACTTTTTTTATACTCATTAAGTTTTAATTAATTCAATTACGTCAGTACTGCACAACTCCAGCGGTAGTGTGACGCTACTACTAGTAGATTTTGCCCTCCCCGAGGACAGACTATCAGCTGATAGATCGTGCCTAATACGATGGAACACAGGCGCGCGCGCGTGTTATTTTATTGTGCTTAAAGTTATTGTGTATAAAAAAGTCTGTTTGGGAAAGTTTATTGAAATCATGAATACAATCACATGTTTAAGTATCCGTCACTAATTACCAGTCACCCTATAGAACCCACCCTGAACCACCAGCCACCCTATAGAACCCACCCTGCACCATAAGCCACCCTATAGAACCCACCCTGCACCACCAGCCACCCTATAGAACCCACCCTGCACCACAAGCCACCTGCATCCAGTTAGGCATGAAGCGGACCCTAATACAATTGAAACAAGGCTAAAAAAATCATGTTAAGTAAAGGAAATAAGGGTTTAAATACTTTGCACTGGCCTTAGGTACCTATACATTAAATAGTAGTTGTATGTTTTTTTTTATGGTTTTGGTAAAATTACCAATGATATTTATTTCTGTAAATGGGTTCATGTAAACACTTTAACGTGCTATTTTTTTAAAAAGATGAGGTCGGTATTTCGCTATCTGACTACTCTGAGAAGAAACACCGAAAGAAACTCAGAGGTCACAGTCACTTTTAAAGTCCAGACATTATCTTGGTGAGATTGTGTAAGAACCATGCAGATTTGTTGCTTGCAGGTTGGTTGGTTACTTCATTACCCCGTCATTTATGGACCGATTTTCGAAATTATTTTTATTTGATAGGGTATACTAGAAGATTGATTCCATTTTTATCCTAACACAGATCTGATGATAGGATCCTCGAGGAATTGAGGGAACTCCTGAAACAATATGTGACTGGCCTCTTGGTCTAGTAGTTAGTAAGCCTGAATAATGATCACACACACAGGACAAATGATCGTGCTTATCACACAAACATTTGTCCTGGGTGGGAATCGAACCCACGACTTCCGGCATAGCAGTCAGGGTCACTAACTACGAGACCAACAGGCCTGTCAAATTTAAAAATTTTTCGTCTATTTTAGAAAGGGTCCGGCAGAAATGTACAGATTCATGTTTATAAAGAACTCCTTTAGCAATTTGTTAACCGATTTCTATAATTCTGTCAATTTTTGAAAGACTATTCGTTAGCTACATACGAAGAAACTAAAAATTGCAAGTTTCAATAAAAACTTTTTCAATAAACACACTAACAGGTGTAAAATAGCTCTAGTTTTGGAAGTCGGTGCGGAAATTATCACGAGCTAAATTTTCATTTTCATTGCACCCACGAATATAAACAGCTTTCTCTATGGGATATCTCGAAAAAATATCAGCTGTTGCGTTTGGTATACAAATATATAAAATATATGTATACTCGACCAAAATGTAACCAGCTGATTTGTTTTCGTGATTTCCGGGACATCCTGAGAAAATTTGTCTCGTGGTAAAAATACCCTGTATTAAGAAATAGACGCGGATTTATCGTGCAGAGGTACGTAAAAAAATCCGGTACCTCTTCTGCTGAAGAGAAGAGGCATTGAGAAGTTATGGAGAAACTATACTGAAGCTGAGAAGAAAACTCTACGACAAAACCGGCGTAGAGCGAGTAAGACCCGCGCACCCATGATTCCGTACCTCGATTAGAATGCAGCATTCCAAATATTTAAGACAAATTTTCATTATTTGCGACCGCATAACTAAGCCTGATAGTACAGAGTTTTAGCTGATTCAGTTTTGGGCGTATATAGTTAAACATTTGCTAGGTTTTTTTTCCGTTTTGTAAACTTTGAATTGAGTTCAATAATAATTCGGATATTTTTTATCACAAGCAAATAAATAAATTGTTATTTTACAATGAATAATGAGCCCTTTCATTTCATAACCCATTTACCTAGTTACTACACATTTAAATTATACCCTCCGTTTCGTCTCTTATTGCAATGAAAATAACCTTGTTTTTTTAGTTCATGCGCTTGCTATATACATACGGAGACAAGCATATTGTTACAACTATTTTAAAAGTATGAACGTAAAGGATTCTTTTTATTTCTTTAAAAATTTATGGACTATTTTATAACGCATCCCATCGTACCCTAAGAAAAGTATCACACAACAAACAAGATCAATGGATCAGGGTCATAAAGTCGAACAATTTTCTCGCAACATCAGAAGTCGGCTTACCTACTTTTGGGTGATAATTAATAATTACCATAAGGGTTCTTTCTAATATATGCAGGATCCTAAAATAAATGTAGATGGATGATGAATGGGTACAGCTATCTTCATAGCGTCTACGTGGTTTATTTGTCTAGGTAGGTGTATCAGATGGGTACCTACTGACAATTTGATAGAGTCCTCTGAAAAATAGATATGAAATACAGAATTCCCTTATTATCGGAATGGTCTACTGGCCTATTAATTATCAAGACCAAGAGACTAACTACAAATTACATAATATTAACCACTTACAGAGCCACAACATAAAAATATAACACAAAAAAAAAAAACAAAGTAAATTGCATAAAATAATAAAATACCCATGCAAGTACATAATGACCATTATGTCACAACATTAAACACAAAGTTCAATGACCAGTTTATTGACAAGTTCAACTACTAACAGCGTGTGAAGCGGAAAATTTAAGAACTAACCGCCACCAACCCGTAGCATACCTGAGCGTAGCATCAAGTTGTAAGGCTGTTTCAACTTAACAGACTGGTATAATAGTATTGCTGCTCGGCAATAGATGTCGCTGTACTAAGTTACTGACGCCATTTTGGTTTGATCTATCTGACGCTAGATGTCTAGTTTATCTTTTGTTATTTATTACAAGATTTAGGCATTTTTTGAAGCGTGAAGTACCTACTACTACTTTCATCTAGAAATTCTGATCAGAAATATTCCGATTTTTTAATTAGTCTCATATATTTATTGCTTTTCGTGTTAGTATTTGTGTTGTCTTGTCTTGGTGATCAATGTGGTCACGAGTATACCGACATAATATAGGTACAGAGATGTCAAAACTTGACCTCCCATAGTAGCGTTATATTATATGTCACTATGAGCGGCGTAGCTACAAACCCTATCTAGAAAGGTATTTTTTAGCGATCATTAACTATATGCGAATAGGTATATAGGAATGCGAATGTTTATAAGAAAGAAAAAAAAGTCTCAAATCTCTTTTATCAAAACAAAACCACTTTAGGATGTGAATCGCAAACAATGCATGATATAATTCGATGACTGTGTCTGGCGTGCACTCTAAAATAAAAAAATAATCATTGAAATTGGACTACAAATCACTACGGATCAAACATTAAAAAAAAAATAAGAATATCCTTTTTATCTTCGGATAAAAGTAAAACAATAATATTACAGTTGACTTTTCATTCCGAGGGCTAATTAAAGGTTAAAGTTAGTGGGAAAAGTGTAAATAATAATACGATTACTCAGAATAGTGAGAAAAGGTCGTCTTGTGGGAAGTAATATGAAAGGTCTTCGAATTAAGATCCTTACAAAAATATTTAAGAAGTGAACGTGGAAGTATGTTTTTACATCGTAAAAATAAGAGGAAAAAACTAAGTACCTACATTTGTTGAGCACAATTCCGCTCTTTTCATTGGAAACCACCTATTTTGTATGGTATACAAGCTAAATTGAGCTTTATATCTTCTAAGAGTAGTTAGGTAATGGGAAACACCGATATCACCTTCTAGTTAAAAAATGACATGTGAAAGTGTTTTTATAAACCTATTTAAAGAAATAAATGTCATTTATCATTTTACGTCTAAAACTATACTTATGGCCTCTGCACACAACATTTACAATGGTTTTATTTATCTATTTATTTAGAACTTCAAGCACAAAAAAATGTACCTACAGAGACGGACATAATGCCATAAGTTAGGGCAAAGGCAATGCATAGGCTTAATGGTTTAATTCATAGCTTTGTAAAATATAAAATAAATAAACATAAATATTCCACAACTTTTAAATTCGCACCATTTAGTCCCAAGTTAAGCTTGAGAGCTTATGTTATGGGTACTAAACAGCTGATAAACATACTTATAAAAGAATAAAACAATTGTAAAAAAAAATTATTAAAAAAATATTAATATTTATTAATATTAATATTCTTAAAATATTGTGTTTGATCCACGGAAAGATAAATAAACAAGTAAAAAGTTAAGCCCAACCGCTAATTAATATATTTATTTCCGTAAAAACCCATCTGGTTTAAAAAAAACTTTAGCACGTCACAAAATAAAAAACTAACAAACTAAGGATGTAATAAAACAAAGGTAACTGTATCTGTCCAGTTCTCACCTGACGTATCTTAATATTTTTTTGGGGTTCCTTGTCTAAAAGTTACCCTATTCTAAGTCTTCGCAGTCCGTCGCCAGTCCGTCTGTCAGCGGGCTGTATCTCATGGACCGTAATAAATAGATGGTTGAATGTTTCACAGAAAACTCAACTAATTGCACAACAAACATTTAAAATTAATTGAAAATGAAAGGTATACAAGAAGAGTAATTATTTCAGCATTTTTCGTTTGACACTAACAATTACTAAATCTGTAAAGGTGCGGAACCCATCGTGTGTGATTCCAGCTCGCACTTGCTCAGTTTCTATTATTGTATGACAAACAACAAAACTCATCTTTTTATAAATCATAGACAGACTGTAAAACTCTGCTGGATCCATGGATACTACTAAGTGTGTCCCAATTGTATTGTTCTTTATTCTCACAATCAAAACTTCATGTAATATACTTTTTATAGTCTTCCCTGTACGTCATCCTAGCATCTAAGTCTAGTTTATGTTGTTTGTTACTAGAACTTTATATGTTACCAAGATATACCTATGCTTGTCTTTGTGGATAGCGTAAGCCGTGTACTTGAACTTGACTGTCCGTATATCTATCGATTTGAAATTGCCTTGATGGATGCTATAAAATGTATTGCAAGGATTTAGTGCCTACTTAAAGCTTCATTGAATCTACTGAAATGGGCCCTAACAGTCCCTTTAAATTCTTTAGATATACTATTTATATTACGTAAAGTACTAATTCCCTTAAATAAAGTGCTTTCACATATTGAGCTTGTCGATAAATATGGGGTTTCGTTCATACATACTGAACATAAGGTTGCAAAGGTATACACAAACAGATAACTAATAGTATTGGAGGAGTCCCCTGCACTATTCGTTGTATCAGGCGTTTATTTTCATTCATACAATAAACTAAAACTTCGTTATTTAAAATAAGTATATTTAAATTACATGGACTGCCTTGTTACTGCTGAGCATAGTATCTGGGTTCGAAAGTGTTGAAGTGTTGTTAAGTTAAGTTTTTCGATCTGTAATTTCTCAGTAGCAGCCCGGAGGCTGGATTTGTGTCCGATTGATGGCAATATCGCTCGCCCCCTATTACAAAGGACTTAAACATAACTGGCGAAATGTGGGTGTTACTATCATGTAATCTAATAGTAATAAACTTATCTAAAAATAAAGTTTCTGCTGTTGTTAGTACGACGCGTAGGTAAGTACTTACGTTTTTTTTTTCAATATATCTTTTAAAAATTAAAATAAAAATTAAAGACTTAATTAAATTGTTTGGTCATTTGTACTAGTAGGAGTTCATAGAGTAAGAAACTTTAAAACACAAAGATTGCATGTGTCTGAAGTAGATACTCACACGTTTGTAAAATGCTGAATGCCTTTCATAACGCCACAGCATTTATAAAACATGCTACAAATGAAAAATAATATTTATTTCTGTAAATTGGTTTTTACAAACTCTTTTACACGTTAAATAACGAAAACATGATTTTTATTTTAAACTACTTAGGTTGTTTTAATATGGTTCTTACATTACCTGTCTAACACAACAATATACACCTGTTGATTTAAAATTTAAAATTAATTTTCCAAGCCTTTATCCACATAACTGCGTAAACTAATCATTGTAAAGATCCATGTCTTTAAAAAGGGGCAAACCCCATCGGCGAATTACAGGAAATGATTTAATTACTTTTAACTCCCTATTAACCTTACATGCATTCACAACTTCTGGTTAGTTCATTAATTGATACCTTCAACTTTAAGTGACATTGCCACGCTAATTATTCGTAAACTTGGTAAGCATAACAGCGGATATAAACTTGACAATAATGACGAGTGGAAGAAAGTGAATCTGAGAAAAGGTCAAAGACAAATCAGAATAACAATAAAATTGATTCCAGTTAAACAAGTTTTTATTTAAAAAACTAGCTTCTTGCTCGCGACTTGGTTCGCGTGAAATATACCTTACATATCCCTATCCTCCTATCCTATCATATACCTTACTTGACTGGCCTGTTGGTAGTTAGAGACCCTGACTGCTATGCCGGAGGTCGTGGGTTCGATTCCCACCCAGGACAAATGTTTGTGTGTTGAGTACGATCATTTGTTCTGTGTCTGGGTGTAATTTATCTATAAAATGTATGTATTTAAAAATATATAAGTATGTTTATCAGCTGTTTAGTACCCATAACACAAGCTCTCAAGCTTAACTTGGGACTAAATGGCGTTGTGTGAAAAGTTGTGGAATGTTTATTTATTTTTTATTTTTTTTATTTATATCCTATACCTAGTACTCGACAATAGTGTGGCTTTTCATTAGTGAAAAAGCTTTGGAATCGAATCCCCAGTTTTAGATATTATCTCCTACAAACAAATGTACAAACAAACTTAACCTTTTCATATAGAAAGATAAAGTATCGGTACCTACTAAATAGAGCAAGATTAAATTATATCATCGTTGTCAAAAATAAATGTTCTCATCGCTTTTCCTCCTTTGTCGGAAACTTCACTTTTCCTTATGTTGTTGTTCCGCGTACCACCTGTTGGAATCCTCCTTAAAACTCAGACAGTCCAAAGTCAGTCTCGTAAGCTCCATTAAGACACACGTTAGAACAAAACAATACATTAACAAAGTAAATAACAATAAACTACACTATCAATACTCCCAGATATACAGTTATAGAAGTTTAATTAATAGGTAACAATGAAAAAGGTAAACAAACGGAATAGAACGAAATCCCTATATAATTTCTCTAAGCATAGAATGAGCATGAGCATAGCTTCGAAAACATCAATCTCAACCGTAATCACAGATCTAGTGGTGAAACACATGGCAAAATAGTTAACGTCGGCCGGCACTTTTGCAGATTGCCTTACGTAGTTTCAGCACAACACTTTCCTTTGTGATGCAAATCATAACAAGCAAGGCAAGATCAACTTATAACAACAACAACACAGGGGCAACGTGGAACGAGTAGTAGCTTCTCTGATAATATAGGATTGCGGAGAAAATAGAGGCGCGCGCCGCAATCTACAGTCAGTCAGTTCTCGCCAAGCTTTGAGTGACGACGCTCGCACTTACCACGCCGTTCAACACACTCCTAAATAATAACATGACATAAAATCCATTCCTAATTCAGCTCTAGTCACGCGATACAACTGCTGTTATTTAAACGTGTCAAGGACCGCCTGTGACATCCTAAGGGTTTACGTACAAATCGATCGCGAAGCTTTCCAAGTTGTGGTAACCATGCCGGCTGAAGCAGAGACCAGGATCGTGCTTCGGGATGTTACGCCGGAGAGTAAGTACTTTATCCTTCTTTAAGCTAATTAACTATGTGTTTTGTCTTGTGTTACAGTTTAGACAACTTTAAAAACTATTCTGTATAATATTCGTTAAGGGAAATGACAAATTATCTCAAGCGATACAAACTAGGTCAAACTCATGTATGTCAGTAAATAGCACAAGCCATTGTTTAAAAGGCTAACCCGTTTTAATTAAACTTGTCAAATTCAGTTATTCTACAAAGGACCATGCAAAAAATCGTCCCATACCACCAACAGATTTCAAACGTATCTCAATCAATTCATCTTGGCATCATGATCATTTTTATTATGACCACATCTTCGTAAGTCATAGGGGTATCGCACAAAAAAATATTTTTTATACACACTTTTTGGTACAGTAAATTGTAAAAAATTAAATTAAAAATTTAAAAAACCCCCATCGCAAAAAGGTAAAACATTTAAAAAGTTAAAAATAACACTTTAGCCATGAAATTTTACTCCACGTCGGGGTACCGCTTGTAAGGAATGTTCCTAGTTCTTGTAGGTATGTAGGTACTTATTTTAACGGTACCCCGACGTTACATAAAATTTCATGGCTAAAGTGTTATTTTTAACTTTTTAAATGTTTTACCTTTTTGCGATGGGGGTTTTTTAAATTTTTAATTTAATTTTTATTTTAAAGTTTTTAAACGCATTAATTTTGTTTTATAGAGTTTACAGTTATGAGAATTTTTCAGTGCATTGTATGTAGAGTCAAATCCTGGTTAAAACGAATCCAAACACGACACATCTGCTATTATTTTGTCAAGGGTTTACCTACTGGTGTGCTGTATAGCCTGGCTGCAGCATCAGCTCATCCTGTTGCCATCAGTGCATTGTGTTTAGAATCAAATGCTGGTTGAAATGAATCCAAACACGACATATCTGCTATTATTTTGTCAAGAGTCTACCTACTAGTGTGCTGTATAGCCTGGCTGCAGCATCAGCTCATCCAGTTGCCATCAGTCCATTGTGTGCAGAATCAAATGCTGGTTAAAATGAATCCAAACACGACATATCTGCTGTTATTTTTCCAAGAGTGTATTAATCTGCTAGATATCCTGGCTGCATCAGACCAAATGCACCACAGTGTTGTTTATTAATATTACACACATGGGTGTTTGAAATTTTAAGACACACATATGTTTGTAAGTAAAGTTAATACCCATAGACGTCTCAAATAGCAATGGTAGCTAACACAAAAGAGCTGATAACCTTGAAACGGCTGAACCGATTTTGATGAAATATGTCTAAGAACCATCGCAAGAATCCCTGCTTTCAAATAAAAAAAACCGCATCTAAATCGGTTCACCGGTTTAGGCGCTACGGTGCCACAGACAGACAGACAGACAGACAGACAGACAGACAGACAGACAGACAGACAGACAGACACACACACATAGCGGTGAAACTTATAACACCCCTCTTTTTGCGTCGGGGGTTAAAAACGTACAGGAACACTATTTAACTATAAAAAAACTATTGATAGTGAACAGCCGTGAGATGCACAGGATAAAAAACCAGTCTGGCGGTGCGCATAATATATAGTCTCAATTTTTTGGTATATGGAGAAAGGTCGTCACACTGAATTTAATCTGCCGGCAGAAATGCTATCTACTATATTGATAGACGAATCATTACTAACTTACAAAACTGGATAACAGTTCTGTTGACATAAATATGTTTGTACATGAACAATAACAAAAAATGTGATTAATACTATCCCAAAATGTTGTTATTTCATAAATTATACATGTTATAAAAACCTAAAGTGTTTAGTTGATCAATTGTTTATTGTAAAATGTCTAAAACAAGGTTATTTAAAAAAAAATAAGTACACCCTTTTTAAGTAAACACTTTTTTTTTAATTAGGTACCCCATATATTTACGGACTAAAAATTGTTATTTGTGTTTTTATGAGACTTCATAATAATATTGAAACAAGTCCCATGTCTGTTGGTGGGTTGGGACAGCGCCCATACAATCTTTTGCATGGTCCTTTCACAAAGCATTTAGCCGGGCGTACCAAAACAGCTGATAATGTTGTCATGTGCCTCCCTTTCGAAACATTGTAAAGGAAAACATCTTCATCTGATTTGAATCGTATTAAGTAAATAATACAAGCATTACAATCGGAGGGGCCAATGGCAGTGACTTCATTGTCGCCGGCGGGTGAATCACGCAGTTCAATTCAATTCAATTCAATGTTAGTTGCCGCATTCATATTATTGAGGAAGGCGTCGGAAACAGTTTAATCGGATCCGGGTTTAGGAAGTGTGTTACACACTAGTAATTTATTCATAGCGTTATTTTTCGCATACAATACGAAACCCGAAAAAGGTTTGTTGTACTAATCATTAATGACCAACATTTACTATGAGAGATGACAAAAAATAAATCAGCTGATTTTTTGCATATTTGGTGAGAAAGAGGCCTCGCTATCACAAATTGTCTATAACTTAAGGTTTTTCCCACAAAAGGTACATTTGCGTACATCTTAATCCGTTTCCCTAGTTGATTTTTATATTACAAAACAGAAAGATGTAGCAACTTTTCCAAAACAGAGTCGTCGTACGATGTAACTTGCATCACAAACCGGCAAGTTTCAAGAAACTGATTGATCTTGTACGTTACCAAATTTCGAAAATATAATCATATGTAAGCAGGCCTATAAATATTTCTTAATATGGATGATGCTGTTGCAGCAAAGGTTTCGGATTTGTTGTCTCAAGGTCCATTATTCCGGGCTCAATCGAGTACTGAATAACTCAATTCCGCCCTTGGGTACTGCGTGTAAAGAATAAAGTTAATCTGACTTCACAGGGAAAACTAATTAAGTAGGAAGAACTAACTTAGATTAAAAATATTTTCTTTTTAAATAACAATAGATAAATTTCCTAGAACCTTTCAGTTTCAATTATATATATAATATGTTAAATTAATTTCGGCCCACTTAACTAAGTTAATTCGCCGAAACAATTTTCCTTGAACTTACCTTAATGATATTTCGTAGCATGAGCGTGGGAGAAATGGCGCACCTTACACACAGATACAATTTAGGTATGTTTTACGGTATTTCCAATGTCATATTGTTGTCACCTGTGCAGCCCTAAAATGGAAACGAAACCATAACTACAAAATAGGATGCCAGGCCTCCGGATAAAGTCTGACATAGGCTTTTTGATTGCGTGTTCGACCAAAATAAATGGTGTCCGGATTTTTAAGAAAACTTTTTTATGAAAATTATGAAAAAAAGCTTGATTTTACATACTTACATTATTTTTATCGTGTACACAAAATCATCAAAAATAAAGGGTGTCGTGCCTTTTTACACAAATGTCCGGCCAAACTGGCTGGTCTGTTAGGCTATTAGGTTTGGCGACGTGGCAATTACAAATTTACAAAAATATTGCTTAAAAATATTTTCACGCTCATCAGCCTCGCACAAAACATCTTTTGAATTAAAACTTTTACTACTTGCATGAACGAAATCACTGTGAGGTGAATCAGCGGTCGAGTCTGTAAACATTACAAAAGATTTGCAATACATTTGGTTATTTAGACAATTAACCCACATTACTACTGTATTATTCATTAAACATCTACGCTGATGATGTATACATTTTTAAATAAAGGTAGGGCAGAAGAAGACAGAGGAAGCAGAAAGTCTTGAAAACAAAGCTTTTCCTACTCGTATTGATTACTTAATCTTTGTTAAAAACATTTGTACAAAAACTAAACAACCGACTTCATAAAACAAACACTAGCAATTGTAAAATAAGTCTAGTTTCGGAAGTCGGTGCCAATAATACATGAAACAAAACCACCAAAGCCACAGACCTCCGAAACTAGAGTAATTTAACCCATGCTAGTGTTATTTTATGAAGTATTTTGAAGGGGTACAAAAATATATGAAGAGACAATTGAAACGACGGATGGATGGTGTGAAAGACGAGAATATGACTAGGAGGAAGTGACTATTAAAATAACAGTAAAAAGCACTGCACAGTCCTCAGAGCCCAAAAATATTGGGATAAGAACAGTAGAATTAGTTCTTTTTAATCTTGAATAAGCTGGTAAGATATTGGTAAACAAGTTTTGGCACTACACAAAAATATAAATTATATCACTAAATCATCTCGAAGTTGTGATATTAGTATTGACGTATAATTTATTATGTATCTTGAATGGATTTTTTTTTAGTTAGTTTTTAACCATGTTACACCTACCATGTTCTGCCTCTGCATCACCCTAAGGCCAATTAATAGAAAATGCCTAAAGCATTAAATCTGGCTTAGCATGGTTATTTTTAGTCGTGCATACAATTTTAATTTATTTATTTATTTAAATATATAAAATGAAATGTCAACTTAATAATATCGTTATGCTTTTCCGGTCTGACTATTCATAGTTTACCATCTAAACTTATTCAAAAATGACTAGAAAAAAAAAAATTAATTTTTTTTTTACGCCAGTTGCCGTCAGTAGCCTTCGCAGAATTCAACGAGGTGCACTAAATTATATTAAGGTGCAATATACTACCTATTACTGTACAACCGGTCGATTCAGTAAAAGTCACTTCGTGAAAAAACTTGATTGAAGTGAACTGTCAATGCCCAGCATTAGTAAGAAATGACGCCTTCACTTCACATTTTCTCGGGGTTTAGTTTTACAAACTAGCACTGCCAGCAATGGGATTAACAGTTCACTTCACAAACGTTTCTCGCGGTGATTTTAACAGAAATGCTGTTCCTTCAAAACTCGTTATAAAAAAACCCATTAAAATGTAAATTAATTGGCGATGTTGGCTGAGAAGACAGTTGTCCACATTTTGCCTCAAGAAGGCTTATGCACTTATTGTGCTAATAAAAACATGCATAAACACTACTACCTACATGAAATGTTGTTGATGAACGGGTTCAGTTTTCCTTTTTTAACTCTTATTCTGGGAATAACCAAGGCTATGTGTGCCTTTCACACAAAGATCATAAAGAACTATCGTAGTATAAAATTTACCTCGCCATATTGTACCTACATCATTTAGTTGCACTTAGTCTTAGTGACTAAGACGTATGTAAGTAATAACGGATTTAAACTAACACTGTTTAACACGTTAAGAATGATGCTATATTAATGTTTGTAAAGTTCCAGTACAACTAATAGTAATTGCCCACTATATAAACAAATGTATTCCATTGACTGGCGCGTTCACCAGCTCAAAGGGCCAGTGACGTAAAAAGTAATGCATATAAAATTGAGGAAGTATGACTGTTGCACTCTGTGCATGCTTATTTGTAACGGTGCTTATCATATGGGTGACTTGATATGGAGACACAGGGCAATCATATTCGAATTAACATTGGTCATTCAATTGCTGTTTTTGGTGTATGGTCATTACATTTCCAAACTGTAGTAGCTCTCTTCGTTCAGTGCTTCCAGAATGCTAAAATGTAAAACAAAATGTAAATATTTATTTTAAGTTATACTTGGTACTTAATGGCGTTCCCAAATCTTGTGTATAAACTAGCACAACAGCCACAACCGTAAAAGGTCACCGACATTGACACATGTAAGATATACTTAATCAACGAATGAATGGTATAACTGATGTGATGATCCAAATTACATGAGAATCCAATAGAAACACTTTATTTTTAATTGGTGTTTTGTCGGCAGATACAAACACAAACTTTCACAGTTCTTTTAGACCCATTAGAGGAGAAAGCGTAACAAACACACATACAAAAAGTTGTTAAATCCATATTAAGTACAAATACTAAAATGTTAAGTTCTATAAACCGGAAAGGGAAATATTATATTATAGTGCATACAACTCTGACCTACTACAAAAGCAAGGTCGTTTAAATGCGAATTTATTTACAAATTTGGGCTTAAGTAATGGCTATCAATCTTCATGACAAATGCATCAGGCCTCTATTTTGCGTGAGAAGAAATACCCTCCATCTGAAAATGGCGAAGATTCTCACCTTTGCTTTGGTTCTTCTTCATATGAGGGGTATCCTCTTTGATACTCTCCGACTGCATCAAACAGAGGGTTATGACAGACTCCGAGTGAATAAAAACACGCAGCTCCTACCAGCCCCATGACTTCATCAGCTACTCTAGACATGGATCAATATCAAGTGCACTCATGCAACATTGCGCTACGCCTGTGTCTGACTGCTACAAGTTCGGTGCCTACTGGCTCTTCCTTACCACAGATCGTCAAGCGCCGTTTGAAGCCTGTTTACTCTTTTAGAGCGAGAGGGATGAGAGGTATGCTCTCTCTCCCACACCGTAACCTTGTTTGCATGCATCAATAAAGGTGACCGACCGCATCCTACCCGTTCTTGCTTGCTTGCTTCCGACCATGGACTGGACTATGGCCGGAAGCTATAGATTGCCCACACTAAGTGCCGCAACGAGGGCACAGCGCTGCTGGGTCGAAGTTTAACACTTCTCCAACGTTGACCTCTTACCTAAACCTCAAATATGTTTCTCCAACTACCTCCGCTTACGCATTATTTTTGCTGACTGAAGATCCATCGCAGTCGCTTCATCGAGGTTGCTAATTATTACAACAATTTAGATACATGCCGATAGTGCAATGACTCGAACGTCCGATCCAAGACCAATATTTCAAGGTGACTTACCTCTTTATTTAGACTAAATATTTAACGAAGTTTTACCTGATTAAACAAAGTAGGTAGAGTCATCCCAACCGTTGTACTTGCTTCTTTAGGATAGGTACCTTATTTGCGAATTATCACCCAGTTGTCTGAGCGATTAATATAGACCTCTTTTGCGTTGCCCCGTCTTGACATTTACCTTTTTTTTACCTGCATGAAATTGGTTAGAAATTAGCACCAACTAATCCCTTCGTCATTGTACAAACAGTGGACTTGGCTACACTTGCATACTGCAATGGCCCTGTAAATGTTCACTAATGTGTTATAGATTTTCGTGTTGCGTCTAACCGACTAACCTGTACCGTAATAAAAAACCGTTTATTTTTTTCCCGGCGACGTTGACAATAATGTGCAATCATTGCAGATACCAGATAGGTACATAATATGTAGTGCAGCCACCGGTGTGATTGACCATCGATTAATTTAGTCTTTCGTGAAATTTGGTTCACTCACAAGGAGCCGACATGGTTTTGTCGATTACAGACGCGAATTACGTTTGCACATGACATGTCATTGAGTTAATTTGCATGGTCATGACTGCATTGGAAAATTAATTGTGCCCCGCTCTCTGTCGCCTAAACTGTTGACAACAGAGATGACTTGACGAGACAATGGTGTTATTATTTATCGGTTTCATTATAACATAAATAAGTACCTAACTTTAAAAAAAAAAAAGATTACTCGTAAGGTGGGTTACACATTATTAGTAGTCTTGTTAACCCCTCCAACTTCGGATGATCGAACTCAATCGTATTCTGATTTTGAGGGGACGGTCAAAAGTTAATTAGTTTTTTCTTCATTCCTCATTCGCACTAACCACACCACATACACACACACACACATCACATAGTACCATTTAAAACAGACTAGTTCGGCGTTGAAAGTTAAAAATCGGACACTGTTAATTTTTGGGCATTAAATGACAATGCATGCAAACACTAGGAAATACTAGGAAGTGGCGCAGGGCGGGCTTTTTGAGGGACTGTTTTATGTAATTTTGATGTTCAAAAAGTGCTAATACTAGCCTAATATAAATAAATGACTTTTGGTTTTGAGTGATGCTAATTTATATTTGAGAGCTCATAATGCTCTCGAATAATCACCTTACATTAGAGGCTTACACAACACTATCAATAAGCTACAGTGATTTAAGTATACAGCAATAAATAATTGCTAATAATAAATCAATATTTGCCTTTCAAACACAATCGACCTTATGTTTCCTGTAACATAAGTCACGTCCTAAGGACAAGCTGCTGATAAGCGGCGGCTAATGTCTATCCAGCGCGTCAGATTTTGATAAAGGTTTCTTAATATATTTAATACTAGCCAACGTCACGCGGTTTCACCCGCGTAGTTCCCGTTCCCGTGGGAATACACGGATAAAAAGTAGCTTATGTCACCCGGGGATAGTGTAGCTTCCCAATGCTGAAAGAATTTTTCAAATCGGTCCAGTAGTTTCGGAGCCTATTCAATGCAAACAAACAAAAATCTAACGTTTCCTCTTTATAATATGGAAGTATTAGATACAGACTAGCTGCCCCGGTAGTAGTTTCAGCACAAGACCTTTTTTTTCCTCTTTGGCAACTAGACTTGTAAAATGACAAATTGTGATAATGACATTTGTCACACCTTCCACGTCATCCAAGATGGCCCTGCATTTGAAAACTGATTGAGAACACCAATTTTTAATATTATATTTGTTTCGTGAGTTACCTATCCCTTGTTTTAAATAAACCGTCTCCAGGATATGATCGATCTCCTCGCCAAATTTTATTACGCAGTTGCAAAAAGCCGACAATAATAATAATAATACATCCTCAGGAATAGTTGAGACAGAACACATTAAGATCCAGCGAGGGATATTCCAAGGAGACTCACTCAGCCCACTGTGGTTCTGTCTTGCATTAAACCCTTTTTCAAATAAACTCAATGCCTTAAAACCTGGGTACCAACTCCAATTTAGTGATACAATGACTGACATACTGACTGACCAGCAAAATTGTAAAATCAACCACCTTCTTTATATGGACGACATCAAATTGTACGCATCATCCCCCGACGAGTTATATGAACTAGCTAATGCTACTGAACAATTTTCTACAGATATAGCTATGGAGTTTGGAATTGACAAATGTAAAATAAATTCAATTAAAGGGGGTAAAACTTATTTACATTCATACCAGATGCAGACAGGCGACACCATAGACTCATTAGACGAAAACGGGACTTACAAATACTTAGGTTACATACAAGCTAAACAGATTCTTCATAAAGAAATTAAAACTACACTGACTAAGCAATTCAAACACAGGTTAAAAGCAATATGTAATACGCAGATAAACGCTCGAAATACTACAAAAGCCATAAACACTTATGCCATCCCTATTCTTACTTATTCTTTTGGTATCATAAATTGGAACAAAACCGATCTCAAAAATTTACAACGGATTATAAACACCACTTTGACTCAACATAGAAGGCACCACCCTAGATCAGAGTGTACAGAGATTAACGCTGCCAAGAAACGAAGGAGGTCGAGGAATCATAGATATTACTAACCTACATAACAAACAAACAACTATTTTAAGAACTTACTTTAATTCTAAAAGTCTTACTTCAACTCTACATAAAGCAATAGCATTTAATGACAAAAAACTCACCCCATTAAATATGTTTGATAAGACAACTCAAGCTAATGAACAACAGACGGACCGACAGGCAAAAATCGCAGAATGGACTCGAAAATCACTGCATGGGAGACATCGACACGACCTTAATCAACCAAACGTCGACAAATTAGCGTCGAACGAATGGTTAAGACGTGGTGAACTCTTCCCTGAGACAGAAGGGTTCATGATAGCGATCCAAGACCAGGTGATTGAAACCCGCAATTACCAGAAACATATTTTCCGTGTTCCTTTACCAACAGACACTTGTAGGCGATGCAATAGTTCCTCTGAAACCATTCAACATATCACAGGTGCATGTAAAGCAATAGTTCAGACTGATTACAAACACAGACACGACCAAATTGCAAATATCATCCACCAAAAAATAGCACTTAAATATAATTTAATTTCTGCACCACCAATACAGTATTATAAGTATCAACCCGAAACGGTTCTTGAAAACTCCACTCACAAGTTGTATTTTGACCGAGCTATTCTCACCGACAAAACAACGCATTACAACAGACCGGATATCACATTATTAGATAAGATTAATAAAACTGCACAAATCATAGACATAGCTGTTCCTAATACACACAATCTTCAGAACACAATTGCAGAAAAACTCTCAAAATATACCGACCTTAAAATAGAAATCAGCCGAATGTGGCACCTTCACAATGTCACCATAGTTCCTATTGTATTATCAACGACAGGTGTAATACCTAAACAACTACACCAGTCTATAAAAACACTTGATTTGCCACCCTACACATACCAAAGTCTCCAGAAAGCAGCGATCCTGAACACATGCAGGATTGTTAGAAAATTTTTGCAAAATGACAACCAGCCATCATCCACCTTACACACTCAAGCAACGCACGGAACAATAATCACCAGACAAACAGAAAACGCATCAGCACAAAATCTAAACATACCACCATCTCATCATAATAACAGTATCCAGGGGTAGCACTTGGCTTCGGCCCGTACTATCCTATAACCCCGGCACACCGCCGAGCTACTCAAACGTATAAAAAGAATAATAATAATAATAATCTTTAATTCAGGTTATAAAAACCCATAGCAAGCAACACAGTAATAATAAATAAAAATAATATTTAAACCACACTAGGTTTAGGTCCTGCTTCATTAAAGCGTCTGAAAACTATACCAGCCGGCCAAAAGTCAGTACTGAGAAAGACTGCTTTATGCAATTATTACAATTATTATTATTATTACAATCAAAAGCTGTTCTCAAATCTTCTGTACGAAACCTCCGAAAGGATGTCATGTAGGAATCGAGTTGTAGATACGTAAGTACGCTGTGTCGTTATGTTTATGAACGTTTTTCTTTTAAGTTTTTTTACTAGTTAATGCGTTCGCTATCAAATGTCATAATAAATTATAACTCATAAAAACGTCAATTAACATTGTTCGGCCAAAATAAATTACAACTTTAATAATAAAGGCGTACGTATGTTTTAAATAAAATTATACGTATCTTGTTTTTGTGGCTTGCCGAGTACCAAAAGAAAAAAATAATCGACAGATTATTAAAACTCATCTATAACGGACAAAAGTAACTTCAAAACATCTTAAATTGTTTAATACCAGTTCTATGTATAAAAGGGCCATAATAAACAACAATAGGTACCTACATAGTTTTCGAAAATCTTCTTTTTCATAAGTTCTGTCCACATTTTGAATAACATTTCATAGGAAGGAAAAAAACTTTTCAAATGTTCCTGAATATCACAATTTTCCAGGTAATTTTTCATATTTTCCTTCCCTGAACGCCTTATTCGGACTATTACGAAAAATTAAAAAACGAACAGGAACAGTACCTATAAACCTTATCTTTATTTATTTAGTTAGTTAAATTATTTAGATTACAGCCTTTTTTGCAGTTTGCTATAGTAGGAAGCATGTTGTTACTGGCTTTTTGAAATTTAATAGTTTTAAATGCCATTAAATAAGTTTTTTTTATTATTCTTTTTCTGTCTAAATGGCATCTTTTTGAGTTTTTCGTGAAATTCGGTCTGTTTTTTTTATATTTTTTTTTATTGTGACCTTTTTGCTTTGTTCAAACAGCTGCACCACTGGCTTTCCGGTAAAAACATTGAAAGGCCATCAGATAGGTAGGTATTTATTTTTGCTCGAAATGGCACGTTTTTTATATTGCATTTGATTTATAAAAGGAATGCAGAAGGCTGCAACGGTTGCGGTACTACGCCAAATTATTTGTTCAAACAAACGAACACACAACATAAACCATTTACTTAAGTTAATTTATGCTATCCTTAACATAGACCTCAAACCCCTTCAACACAGGAAAGCCAAGAGACTTGTTTGAAACCGGATTATAAAATGGCGGGTGAACAAACTACTGATACGCACGTTTACCCTGAAACCTATTACATGTAATTATAATAAAGCACACTTACCGCCATGGGCAATTTACACTACAAACAGCAATGCTTGTTAATACTTTACTCGTGTATTAATGGCTCAGATTTAACTTCATTCATGGATAACTACAATTATAGTAAACAATAATTATAGTTACGTTCCTACTTACAATATTTATAACACGTATAGTATATATATAATATTTATATAAGTACCTATTTTTATTATGACTACCAATGATAAATATTATGAGTAAAATGGTGTACCTAGATAGGTTATACGCGCTCAGCAAGTGATACGTTAAAAT
The DNA here is from genome assembly GCA_921972225.1 of Euplexia lucipara. Taxonomy (NCBI): domain Eukaryota; kingdom Metazoa; phylum Arthropoda; class Insecta; order Lepidoptera; family Noctuidae; genus Euplexia; species Euplexia lucipara. The sequence continues at coordinate 18,095,909 of OV179146.1, forward strand.
GTGGCTAACTAGCCACACTTGACCTCAGTCTAGCGACGCGCCCCAACGGACCCGTGCGTGCGTTGAAAGATCGAATGTTGTTTAAGTATCCTATCTTACACCTTTTTACATAAAATATCATTGATGACTACCGATAATTTGAAAAAGGCTTCCCAATTTTAAAATAATGGTGTTTGATATAATTGGATATAATTAAGTACAAATATTTATATAAACTAATTCCTTTTTCCTATGGGGATAGAATAAACTACAGAACGCCAAGTGCAACGATCCTAACATACCTACTCCTTTGCTACTTTTACGGGAATACCTTTTCTAAGTCGTTTTTATTCATCCCAATGTGACCATCTAAGCATACACATAACATTTTATAAGAATTAACAATGTATAGGTAACATGCGCTTAATAAGGATTTTTGTGAAGGTTTCATGATTAGCGTAAAGAAAACCAATAAGGTAAGTAAGTTGGTAAGTTGGTATATACCAACCAATTGGTATATACCAATGAAACGATATTTACAAATTACTGACTTAATGGGTGGTCACTAAATGGTCACTAAATGGCAAGCATTGACCTACATTTCAGATAAAGAATCATTATTAGGAATATCATCGTTATATTTATGGTCGCGATCAATATCACTTGCCATTTCTAACTAACCACATTCGACCTCATTTTGTAATCGCTATTATGATTGGCTATTGGCCATGTTTTGATGATGTTGTATGACTAACTGATCAGCCAACATAGCGTGATAGGCGTAGGTAGGTATGTTATCGTATTTGCTATTCAAAATTAAAGCAATTATTTTATGACTACCTATTATTTATTATGGGAAAGAAGGTCAAAATTACTTTAACTTATAAGGGTCGCATCCACGAAACCATCCACCAGTTGTCTTTCTAAAAGAAAATATTTACAAAACTATGCGAAAATTCAAATACCAATCGATAAACTCTACGTTTATCCGTTACGTAAATAAAGTAGTAAAGCTTACAAATGGATGACTATAAATAACGTAAATAATAATGTCTAAAGCCAGACGTAAAAAGCATGTACGAGTGTAAACCAAAAATAACTCAATCGATACATTAGTGAAGTCGACTGAACGAACTAAGGAGATACACCTTGACCTCGCCAGAATTTAAAGCCACAAAAACTAGTTTATATTGTTAAGCTGTTAGACAGGAAGGAGCATAACCAACTCGATTAAGCAGTGTTACAATCTAGCCTGCAGGCCAAGCCATATTACAAATTCTATTTCTATTATAGGAAGAAAATGGCGTACATGGAGTCAGCTGTTTGTCATAATTGTCAAGTGTTTTCATTTTCAGCCATATTACAAATTCTACTCGTTAACACTTTACAGTTGACAAACAGCTGATTCCATACATGTCATCTTCTTTCTATTGTCGCCTTATCGATTAGATAATAGAAATAGAATTTGTAACATGGATAGGCCTACTGTATCTTCAAGGAAGCGATAATAAGCCAATGGCCACTGCAGTATTGACGTAAACCCACTCCAGACACTAGCATATTTAGCTTAGTTAACAAGACTTGTCGTAATTTTCCAGTTATGTTTGTAGTTAGTAACAGAGATTTTCAACAAGGCACAGAGTCAAGCAGCTCCTAAGAAAATCGAGATGAAATACCCAACAAGGCAGCCTGATTAGTGATACGAAACCAGATCCTTATGTTCAGCAGTAACACTAACAACCACTAGATGCACAAGGCAATTCGAATACCTATGTCGGAACTGTTGATATATTGGGCTCGTCATTGCTTATATTTTTAACTAACACTTCCCGCGCGACTTTAATAGCGTGCGTTTTGCACTTTTTCCTTGGTGATAATATAGCTTTCTAACGGTGAAACAATTTTCAAAATCGTTTCGGTAGTTTTTGAGTTAAATTCCTACAAACAAAACACAAACAAATCTTTCCTCATTATCATACCTACGCTTCTGCAAATCCCAAAAGTCAATTGAAAAACAGCATAAATATCAAAACACAAATGATCAAACATCATAGTATTTTCTAATGGAAATTGAAGAAGTCACCGAACTTAAAATACTTATGTAGGTACAGAAATAGAACATTGTCCAATTTAAGGGTTTAGAATTTTGGAACTTGCGGTCCTAAAACCTTGAAAATTTTTTTAAGGATCTTATTCTCAGGGTGTTGAACTGAAGTAAAAAACATAAAAAAAAATATAACAATGTTGCTTATCAATCAACAGCTGTTTTCAACTCTCAATAAAAATAACCTACTTTGATAAGAAATTAGGTTTCGAGGAAGTTCGTGATTTCGCAACACCACGTCTAATAACGTAAACATAACAAAATGATTTAATTAGGTTGTGTAAAAATAAATTTACCTCAAGAAGCCTATAAAAGTAATGACTCGGTGTTAACTGGGGTGGTTTTGTAGTCTCAAAATCTAAAAAAAACCATGATTGTTTCAATAAGGTACCGACTACCGTTCATTTACGACGTTGCCATGGTATTTCACAACTTTTTGGAGAAGTCAGTCCCCTTATTCTAAAATTAGAAAAATATTTTCATTGAATTCAAAATTGCTGCTTATTAAACCTGAAAGCTTATGTTTATTTTAAAGTGTTGTGTGAGTGTGTGTATCTATGTGTGTTGTGTAGAGCAATGTTTTTATTTTTCATATTCCCTCTTGAAATGTTTGTAAAACCTGTGTTCTGGGTTGGGCTGTTTCTGTATGCGAGTTAGAATGTTCACTCGCATCCACAATTTAGTAGTAATATCTTGTAAATAAAATTCACATAGGTTAAGTAGTTACCTTTTTTTGCATAGGTACATATTCAAGTCTAAATCACCTCTACCAAGGTTCGCTAAGGTACGACTATATGGCAGATAGCCAATTTACCTTTACATTGTTAGAAGGCTTGCACATAGACGATAATTGGACATAATATATACCTTCTTCAGAGCACTTAATTAATAATCTCGTTAATTACGAGATCATGTTAGTAATTATTGACCTGCAAAGCAAATTTCCTGAATGAGAGCAATTACTTTTGACATTAAATGATTAATGATTGCCCTTTTAATGATTAATTTCTCAATTACTGGCTTGCCGCGTGTCTCAGGTTCGATTCCCGCTAGAAACAGATATTTTCATGGCATACAACAGGTCCTGGTTCCTGGTTTGGTTGTTAGTGCATGTAAGTTTAAATGTTCGTAAACGCACACGCGTGGGGAAACGTTTAAAAAACATGACATTAAATGATTAATTACTGACTTCATCACTTAATATGGGCTAAATATGTGTTACAATGGACCCATGAATGGTCCCGTCTTATATAATGTAGCGCAATACGAAAATACATAACAGCTGGCTTGTCATTGCTTAAGAACCTGAACTTAAAGGAGGTTACCAGCAGAGGAGAATATTAAAAAAAATTGTCTGTCGCTGTCCCTCATATAATATTGTGATATATGCATATGCATACTATACTCGGCTGCCCCATTTCAAAACCTAGTAAAGGCTCGAAACTAAATTTTTCAGGAGACCGCATAAACGAAATAGGTCAAATCCAGACTTTTGAATTTGTTTTAGTTAGTAACTGGTAGTTACTAGGTTTTAGTGGTAAAGAGGGAGTGTATTATGCATTTACTTGGCATCGACGCTTTCAGTGAGTTTTAAATGCTGCTGTTTTTAGGTTTTGAAATGGGGCAGCTATACTGTATACTAATATTATAAAGAAGTTGTAACAATGATACGTCTAGGTTTTCTTGGTTCTAGGTCATATCTATACTAATATTATAAAGAGGAAAAGTTTGATTGTTTGTTTGTTTGCATTGAATAGGCTCCGAAACTACTAGACAGATTTTAAAAATTCTTGCACCATTGGGAAGCTCCACTACGAGTATATCCGGGTGACATAGGCTACTTTTTATCCCTGTATTCCCACGGGAACGGGAACTACGCGGGTGAAACCGCGTGACGTCTGCTAGTTGGGATATAAACTTAGAAAGTACATTTAATATAACAAAAAAAAAAACATTGATAGGTACTTGGCCGGACTTGGATCCACAACCTCGTGCATAAAAGGCGAGGGCATAAGCACTGAGCCATCACAAAATGTTTATAGCATTTGTTTTTATTTAAAACTTGAAATTTTCACGGGCAAAACAAAGATAGCCGTATCTAGCCGTACCTAGCATTGTATGTACAGTGTTTACAATTTTTTATAGTGATGCATACAATAATAATGAATCAATATGATTCACGTAACACATTAATTTCATACTTTTTACTGTGCCCTACAGGGTCCGTAATGGTACTCTAGCTTTAAGCCCGTTGTAAGATCTCCACACATTATAAAATGCAAATAAAGATATGAATATGAATAACACCGACCTACAACCGCAAGTATTCAATGTCGAAGATGGTCTCTATACTTAAGAACCATTGCCATTATCTAGAAATGTTTTTACTCAATTCTAAACATAGCACTGCGATAGTATTTGTAAACAAACATTACTCTATGTAAACTAATTGCTTGCAAAAAGTGTAGAGCAAAAAATATAAAACATTAACAGCTTAAATTATAATTGTTTTTATTTTAATTTTATAAAGATTTTTATTTAATAATTACTTAGATATAAATAAAAATCTTTTTTGCAAACCAGAAATTAGTAACAAATACATAATGAACAAAGTACAAACAAAGTATACATAATATGAAAATAATGCAAAAAATGTACGCAGCCTTGTCGAACCACCGTCATGTTATGTAAAATTAGTTTTTTGTAATTATTGTACGCAAGATAATATGTTATCAGCTAAGTGAATAAAATTATAAATTGTAATGAAAAATAAATGTGTCCAACCGCAAATTATGCATGTAAGTAGATACAAGGTGCGCCTGCGACTTCATCCGCGTGGAATTTCGTGGGTTTTAAATTGCTCTGGATCCCTAATTGCTTTTTAAAATAAATAGGCTAATTTATCCCCTTAAAAGCAGCCATCTGCCAGTGAAAGGTCCGTTAAAATTTTTCCAGACGTTTCGAAGGTTCACAAAAAAGAAATTGGCTATGTTGTATATGTAGTAGTATGTTATATAAGTACCGGACCTACCTATATACTTTTCTATGTGTTAAACATAATTGTTATTTTGACATTGTTAACAGGTGTATATATACATTTTATTTACAACGCATATAATGTATAGATGCATAGATTATCTCCAACCTCAACCTAATGAAGTATTATCTATTCTCCGATTATTACAAAAGAAATCGGATAAAACAATCTAAAAATATGAAGAGGCATGCGCTTCCGTGACTTTTTTGCAAGACGACAGACTCCCTTTATCATCTTATCTTTATTACATTGTACTTAGATAACATCGATCAGCTGTAGTGGCACAGATTAGATCGACAGAAGTAACAAACGTCACGTTCCGTATATAAATCACGGTCAGCCATTCAGATAAAAAAAAATAAAGGAAATAAATAACCTCGACTTTGATGAATGAAGCAGAAAAAAGATAAACTGTCATAATTATATCCGTTTAGTAATCGCTACTTACAAAACAATTGTAATACAATACCAACATGTAATTAGTATGCATTACTTAGTGTAAAGCTAACAACTTTTGTCCTGTTGGCGAAGTTTTTTTTTCGAACTTTGTCCCGCTCTGGGAATTTCTCTTGTATCGTGGGTCTGTTAAAACTTTTAATATACAAACAGCTAGCAATATAAGTAGTAGTATATCGCTTGCTGTTTATATCCACTCATGCACTTTTCCACTCTATAACACGTAGGTACACTTTTCCAATTGGGTAGCTCCTTAACTACCCAATAGGAAAAGTGTACTACAGGTTTCTCCACTCTATTTTGAGAAGTAGTTTTGAAACACAGTTGAGAAAACAGAAAACCTGGTGGTGCGACTTCGTCTGTCTGTCACTTTTTTTTTAATACAATAAACCAGTGCTTGACTGCAATCCCACCTGATGGTAAGCAGTGATGCAATCAGTGATGGTGAAGCGCACTAGTTTATTAAGAGCCTATTTACTCTCTCAAGCCTTGAAGACACCTAAACTATAATCTGACGGGAAGACCGCAGCAGGCAAGATGTTCCAGTCATTCGAAACGCTTTGTTCGAATCGTCGAAGTGCCAACGATGTAAGGGTGGAATGTTGTCCGATGGTAGAAAGGTGATGGCGGAATCAAGTCATGTAATTCCCGTGCACACTCTCCAAAATGTATCCTATAGAATGCCGAAAGGCTAGCTACCCTACGCCTGTGCTCAAGGCTTTGCAGATTGGTTTTAACCAAGCCACCACCACCACTATCAGCCACTACTTGCCACTACCTAGCTAATTATTTCAGGAACTACTAACGTCATGAAAGACAATGTCTACTACAAGTGAAAGAATTGTAAAAGTAATGTTGGTTACATTGCAAATAATGCAACTAAAGCTACTAATAAATAGTGTTTGATTTGGACGAAATATATGTTCATAAAATATAACCCCAATCTCCAAAGTTTGCAAAACAAGAAACCACATCTAGACTTAAGTCGTATTCTAAATTTAGTTCATATGCTCATTATATGAAAACCTATAGTGTTGATATTTATTAATTAATTTGAAACTCGTAGTAATAACTTCGTTTTACGTAAAATACTTGACAAATCCGGTAGTCCTGGTTTTTTGCTGCGGCCTTTTAAAGATTCCACGCCTGTAGCCTTGACTTTTTCATACGACAAAAAATGACAATGCCTGTTGTTGTGTTTATAAACAAAGGCTTAATATTAAACAGTTACTCAGCTTGAGATAAAGATCTTATCGATTGAACATATTATACCTTTTTCTTTTTTTGTAATAAAAGAAAGAAAGAAAGAAAAGAAGAAAGAAAAGAAGAAAGAAAAGAAGAAAGTAAAGAAGAAAGAAAAGAAGAAAGAAAAGAAGAAAGAAAAGAAGAAAGAAAAGAAGAAAGAAAAGAAGAAAGAAAATGTGTTTATTTGGGACACGTACAGAAAATTAACAGTTTAAAAGTAAAACTAAATCTAACAATATTAACTAACAACAAGACCTGTGCGAGGCCAAAAAGGCCCCTATCTCAGCACGATGCCACGATATTTAAGGAGAAACAATAAATACCGCAGCGCTGTTATTCTGATAGGGCCTGCTGAAATGCCAAAAAAAATGTAAAGAAATCTAATAAGTATAGAAAAACAATCTAAGGAAATCTAATATAGAAAAACTTTCAAATAAATTTGACAGATTGAGGTTGCCTTATGTACAGACGCCAGCACATCAAGTTACCCCAATGTGTCCAATTTCTTTGATCACCTTTCAACTTTATGACAAACAGGATTAGGTTCCTATTCAATTGGGAAAATTTAACTTGATGTGCTGGCCTCGGTACAGCAGGGCTTTTGCGTATTTCAGTTGATCGTTCATAGTGAATCACTGGGCAACGTGTTGAGGTATTCCTCGAAGCGCTACTATTTTGAGGCGCTCCTATTTTATTCCTCGGAGCGCACCTTTTAGGAGCGCTCCCGTTAGCATTTAAAAAAATATTTATTTTTTTCGAGGAAAAATTCCTCGGACGCTCCTAAAAGGTGCGCTCCGAGGAATAAAATAGGAGCGCCTCATTAGGAGCGCCTCAAAATAGTAGCGCTTCGAGGAATACCTCAACGTGTTCAACGATTAACTGTCAAACAGCTAATTTCCTGTTGGCTGTCATCAGTGTGTAGGTATCTAGGATCTCGCAGAGATGTGACGAAGCGCTCAGTCCTCCATCTGATAGTCACCGTAACTTGCACACTCTGTTGAGTTTAGAGTCCAGACGTACGCTCCTCATGGCCATGATGCTTCATGGCATTTGTAATAATAAGTTTGATTGTAATGAACTCTTTTTAACCGACTTCAAAAAAAGGAGGAGGTTCTCAATTCGGTTGTATATTTTTTTTTTTTTTTTAGGGTTTGTTACCTCAGTACTCCGTCATTTATGGACCGATTTTCAAAATTCTTTTTTTGTTTAATAGGGTATACTTACATATTGGTCCCATTTGTATCAAAACTCATACCTGATGAGGGATCTTCGAGGAATTGAGGGAACTCCTCAAAAAATATAGGCACACATGCACCGATTTCAACATTTTTAGTAACAAATCAAGCATTTTCATTTAGAAAGTATCATTTGGTGAAGAAAAACTGATGAAGAAGACAGGCAACGGAACTCTTCAACGCATAACAGCAAATTATTCGCGATTGCTATAGTCAGATGTCTATGCTGAGCTTTTGTATTTCCACAACATAACATTACGCCATTCTATTTTAAAAGGGGCCGGCAGAGAAGTACAGATTAATGTTTAGAGATAGAACTTCTTTAGCAATTGTTATCCAATTTCAATGATTCTTTCAAGTTTTGAAAGACTTTCTTCACATACAAAGAAACTAAAAATTACAAAATAAAATCTTTTTTACAAAAAAAAAACAACCGACTTCTTAAAAAAAAACTAACAGGTGAAAAATAACTCCAGTTTCGGAAGACGGTGGCCAATGATGAACAACGCAAAATCACCAAAGCCACAGACTTCCGAAACTGGAGTTATTTTTCACCTGTTAGTTTTTTTTAATATTATAAACCAGTGCTTGACTGCAATCCCACCTAAAACCAAACCAACTTACCAATAAATTATGTTACGCAGTACCTAAAACTGTTATACGGCGGGAGAGGCGCGTTCCTTAGTCCATTGAAATGTTACAATTGCAGGACCGAATATTCCATTTTTAGAGGACGCAATTTTATTTTTGGGACATGTGTTTTGAAATTGCGTCCTCTAAAAAATGCAAAGCTCATGTAACATTTCAATGGACTACCTCGTCTGTTTCACACTGTAAAGTGCAAAACAAACGCCGGTGAGCACCTCTCCGCCGCCTTGTAGTAACTTAATATAACACACACTTTACCGATTTAGATATTTTTGAATTTTCTCCTGCAAAATTTAGAAACATGGCTATAGCTTTGCTTACCGACAACCTTTCATAAATTGCTTTTCTTCTTTCTTTTAATTCACAAATTAATATTTGACCGTCCGTGATTTCCTCTTTCAGATATTTTTATTTGAATCCGTGGACAATAGTGTGGGTTAAACGTTTATTAAATGAATCTAATTAGCTCCGATATTTAAAATGTAACGTGAAACTGTTTTTTTTTTGTCCCTAAATAAATAAAATAAAACTTGAAGTCAACTTTTTTTTTTTTTTATACCACGACGGTGGCAAACAAGCTTACGGCCGGCCTGATGGTAAGCGGTTACCGTAGCCTATGGACACTTGCAACACCAGAGGCGCCACACGCGCGTTGCCGACCCTTTAAAAACCTATTTACTCCCCTTTTGAAGAACTCCATACTGTAGCCCTCTGAGAAAACCTCGGCAGGGAGCTCATTCCACAATCCAAGTGTACGCGGGAGGAAATTCCTCTGAAACCGCACTGTACGGGACCATTTCGGCTCCAGTGTGTGAGCATGAACTCCCTGTCGACGGCGAGCGGTGCGATGATAGAAAGTGGCCGTGGGCATCATATCAAACAATTCCTCGGAGCACAACCCATTATACAACCGGTAGAACACACATAGGGAGGCAAAGTCTCTCCTAAGACTTAGGGGCTCAATACCGCTTGTGAGTACGGGATCGTCGACGAGTCTCACAGCTCGCTTTTGGCTTAAAGTGCAATACCTTTTTTTTTAATTCACAGTTGTCATCAACGTTTGGTGTGCAACTGGAAGCCAGTTAGTCGCTGACAATAAAATGTTGCCAAAAGACAAGCTGGTCTGCCTTTGAACTTAACTACTTTCACACGTAACAAAAGAGGCGATTTCACTAATAAAGTGTTGAATTCATTAAACCCCGAGAGGACACCGGTGTCCGCGCTGTCATTATCTTTCTACTGTGTCTCTAATTGACATTATTGAAAGGTAAAGATCAAAAATTGTATTCGGTTTTCAAATTAATGTCAGATAGGTTTATGCTTTTTAATATAATTCATTTTCAATTAAGTATTATGTTCCTAATCCGCTTAGTCCGAACACAAAAAAAGAGTTTATTTAAGAATTCCACTTGTTTTTTTTTAACTTAAAATGATATTGAAATATTCATTAAAATTACAAAATAATAAAAAGAATCGAAATGCTATAAGTATAATTTAATAAATAACCTTATTAAGAAATATGAATTTAATATATCAAACACAGAGTTGCCTATACCAATAAAAGAGGTAAAACTTGCTTATAAGTTTATGATATGTAGTGGTACACATAATCGGAAAAAATATAATCGATTTTAAAAATGATTTTACTAATAGAAAGCTACATTATGGACGACTGCTATTGGATATTTTTATGGTATATTAGACTGACATGAAAACAAAGACATGGGCAGTAAGCCAGTCTTCAATATTCTCGAAATACAACACAATACAGTACCTAAGTACCTATGTGTATCATGTTACTTATCCGAGGCCTGCGACCGAGACCTTGAACTAACCATATAAGAAATCCGAAAGTAAAGGTTGCCGTAATCGATTGCGAGAAAACCACATAAAATACTCCTTGCATAACTATCTCGGCTCTTTGGGCCCTTCATGCCGTATTCTCATATGATGCTGATATTCTCATTACTTTTTACAACCAACATTTTTTTCCTCAAACGTAGGAAAACTGGTCCAAGCCGTCTTTAAAACGACTTTACAGTGGAAATATTCCAAGATAAGGGTCTAACTATAGAGAACGCGTTGACCGCAAGACCGCAGTACAGTCACAAGGATATGCCTGCATTCGATTTACGCATGATTCAAAGCATGATTGATTCGATTCGCATGATTCGATTTTTTTAGAAGATGGGTAAGGGACTTTGTCGCATCAATATTTATATTGTTATGTCAGTTTTGTTTAATACCATGCTCGTTTATACACTTCTTTCTTTAAAAATCTCATTAATTTACATAGAAATCAAGATTTCGTACACTTAAAGTAAAAAAAACCATCGGGCAAACCGTGTAAATTAAGAAAACCTTAACTCTGGCGGATCCAGGCGCGGATCTAGTCCCCAAAAAAGGTTGTGGTCATGGCCCCCCAAAAATAGGCCAAATGCTAGTCGGACTATGGAGTGGATGATTCGATTGCTGCAAAGAAAACGTAAGAGACTCCAGCCAGGATTTTGTACCTCAAGTAAATATACATCTACGAGGCAAACAATAGTTTTAGTGCTGTGTTCTAAACATTACATCCTATATATAGATCGCAATATTAAGGTTATGGCCATGATCATCAAGGAACATGTAGATATTGAAGTAATGGTAACTGGATATGCGTCGATATCCTTTCCAGCCTGTATCTGTTTAATTCTGCTTCTGTATTAGTTTTTTTTGGTTATATTTATATCGTTTAGACGCTCTGATCAAATCAAATTACAATTTAATGATACAGTTTTACTCAATTATTATGTCTCTTAATAGAAATCGCCTTCATTCTCTCTCCTATTAAAGAATAACTTTGCTGTGCCCGACAGGGTCCATAATTGATTCGATGTTTTTAATATACCAAAAACTATTAAATGTACATACATTATGGAATGTAATAAAGTAGTAGTTGAGTATTGAGTAATCTCTGGTAGGTACTACCAGTCGGATTTAGAAAATTGCTTTTGATAGCTCAATGTTAAGGCGTATATAACATCACGCTACGACCCTTAGGAGCCAGAACAACCCCGTAGCACAGCTGCAGCTGTTATTTAAAGAAAGCTTATACAGTGTAACGGACACAGTATTTTCGAAACAATACAATTATAAAATGTGATTTTTTTCAAGTTTCATTCGTCATTTCACGGCGAAATCACTTTTAAATTTTGCGTAAGCGCTGGTATATTTTCTGACGTGACGTCAACGAACAGGTTGGTACCCAATGCAAATAAATACTTAGGGCTTGCAGTTGGAGGCGAAGTCCTAGTGTCCTTCGATTACTGATCAATGACACAGACCTGACTGTTGGCTTCGAAATTTTCCTCAACCCATGTGACAAGAATTTAAAGAAAATGCCTTCACAATCAAGTAGGTAATTTATTCGCAATGGAATGTATCTAGAGTTAATTATTCATGAAGCCATCTGTTGCAATACGTAGGACAATGAGAGAATTCTAACTAGTGACTAATTAAACATCATCAGGCCTCGGTCAAAGTGCATACGAGAATGACACATTTTGCTATGAAGATACAGGTCAAAGTTCCATTCGTATCCTTACATAAATAGATAACATTCATCCTGCTTTGTTCGTTACATTATAAACTGTTTATAGAGAAATTAGGTCGATGATGATAAGAAATTTTTGTGTATCAAATAACCAGAATACTCTTATTATCATGACACCATTTGTACGTAGGTACACAAACAGAAATGTGAATAACATTCATTAGTGTCTCTATTCATGATTTTTTTCCGACATCCGCGATCGTTTACATAATTTAAAAGACATAATCCTCATACTAATCAACGTTAAGTATATGCACAAATTTGTAATTCAAAACACTTCCTTAATAATTAGGTCCTGAATTCGATTCGGGTCGGGTGTAGTGTTATTGGGTTTTTTTTTCATATGGAATTTTTCATTAAGTAGTAGCCCGGAGCCTGCGGATTTGTGCCCGGTTGATGTACTGTTGTAGTACACAGGTGTTCCCCAGTGACATAACAATTTAGAATGGGTTAAGCACGCCGCCTAACCCATTCTTAGTTATGTTTATTAAACACTTCCTCTATCTACATCATCATCCAGACATTGCATCCCGTTGACCTTAAGCTGTCCTATTATTATAATGCTTGTTAGTATAAAGATGTGTGGTAGATATTATTTTTAGACTAGACAATGACCCATTAATTTGATTGGAGACGGTAACTGTTTACGCATTTCGAGCACGTGCAATCGTGCATTAACCCATCACTTTGGCGTTCGACCAAACATGCGCTGTGACGAGCCTGCGACTATCCCTTAAGCTGTGATGTCATCAATTCTTCATTTTGAAGCTAAGATATCAATGTGCATTCCAGCCTTCTACACGAACTTGGTCTCACAACCTTTTCACCCCTGCTGCGCCGAGGGTGGCGATAACATACGATTCATCCACAACCCTCGGCTGATCGTTCCCACCTTCTGGTATGTCTATAGTAATCCATAGGACTATGTATTGCAACAAAAAAGCTACCACCGTCCCGATCTGCGATTTCGAGTCAATGCGAAATTTATCCACAACACATTCCAAAATACTGCTCTTAGGTTGTTAATCTTAAGCGACTTCTAGTTATTATCTGTTACCAACACGCTGAGGTAACTCAAGAGATTATTATTTAATTTGCACAAAATTTAAATAAAGCAAAGCCAAGGCCTCACTTTCACAGACTAGACAGACTCTCTGACCCAGATGATTCTTCACAAAATGCACAACGTTTAGTTTTTCGCCATATTGTACAAAATGGAAACATACACATGTATTCAGAGATTAATAGATTGCTAACCTATTTCGAAGAAATATTTTCATAGATTTTCTGACTAGCAGACGGCACGCGGTTTTACCGGTGTAGTTTCCGTTCCCGTGGGAATACATGGATAAAATATAGCTTATGTCACCCGTGTATAGTGTAGCTTCCCAACGGTGAAAGTATTTTTCAAATCGGTCTATTATATATATTTTTAAGTTCATGAATATTTTTAAAAAAAATCCACTTGTCAGTTTATGAATGTATTACGTAGAGGAGAGATTTGTATTTTTCAAATAACTAAGTTACAAATCTCTCCTATTTTTAACACACATACTGTAAGTAAAGAAGTATAGATATCTAAGATGCATCCAAGGCTCTGCCCACGCTGAAGTCCGATGTACCGGGATGTAGAAAATTTCCCTAATATGAATATGACCCCTTCCAAGCGCCAAGCTCCATTAAAACGTACCAAATAAATGCGGATACAGGCAAACTGACGAGAATCGAATTTAAAGCTGATTGACATTTCCACCATCCACACTAATCAAAACGAAAGGTGTAAACAATCTGTCAATTTAAAACCATTATCCAAATATTTCAATTGAACACGAGTAACAACAATGTAACACGTTGTAGTCCAATCAATCATATCTCTAAAGCGATCAAAGTCCAAATAGTTTTAGAGATAGCTCCTCTGAGACCTGACTACCTCAATTCGTGTGCTGAATCGTGCGTCAATGAAGCTGTAATGAGAATGGACTTGGCCTGGCGCTAAGCACAGAGTTGCCAAGTGTCGTTTGTTACATAGTAGATTAAAATGTTATTTATGTCGTAGAAATGAATGATTAAAATGTTATTTGTGTGTGTGTGTAGATTAAAATGTTGTTTTGTGTTGTTAATGTTATTTGTGTAAAATAAATGGTATGTATATATGGCACTTTCCTCTATTTATTTATTTATTTATTTATTGAGGTAAACCAACAGCTTCTGTATACAGCATTACATTACATTCCTCTAGACGACAAAAGATTATAGTTTTCTTGCTTTCATCAGCATCGTCATCATTTCAGCCGAAAGACGTCCACTGCTGGACATAGGCCTCCCCCAAATGTCGCCACAACGACCGATCCTGTGCGTCCCTCATCCATTGGATTCCCGCGACTCACACCAAGTCGTCGGTCCACCTTGTGGGAGGCCTTCCAACGCTGCATCTTCCGGCACGTGGTCGCCACTCCAGAACTTTTCGGCCCCAACGACCACTGCCCACGGCCATTTTGTTGCTTTGCCTCTTAGCATTCATGTTAATGTTGTTGTCCTAGGCTTCTAAGTGGGACTGGACGAAAAGGCTCTGCCCGTTTCCCAGTCCCCGCCATCAAGACGAAGCGGGAACAACGCTGGGTCGTGTAACGCTGGATATTAATAATCTATCTCGGTTGCTATCTTGATCCCGATCTTTGTCTATAACCAATCAACGACCGAATTCGCCTATCTGAGTCTTAAGATGTCCAATCAGAAGCAGCCGACAAAAACAAAGGATCGGGATTTGGATTGAGATAGAATATTAATATCGGGCGTTAGTGGGTATACCGGGTCAAACCGGGGAATCCCACATACCCCCCCCCCCCCCTCCCCCTCTATCCCCCGATGGGAATGCGTAATACATTTTTTCCCAGTGTCAAAAAATAAAAAAAATATATAAAAAAAGGCCATTCTAAGTAATGCTAATTATTAGTTACTAGGTAAAATTTGTTGATCTGGAGGAGCTTGTGGCCAGATAATAACAGCCTCGTGGGTCGATCGAAGGTTACTCGGTAACGCTACGCTTGACGAGGTTGGTCGGTGGATGGGTATACCGGACAGGGTAGACCATTGGTAGACCATTCATTACCTATCAAGACTCCTCCGTGCCTCGGAAAGCATGTAAAGCCGTTGGTCCCGGCTGTCATGGTGTAGATATATGACAGTTGTTACAGATTTTAAAAATCTGACAACCAGTTCAACCATATCGTGGTACCCAGTAACTGGGTTGTGGAGGTCCGACAGGCAGTCGCTCCATGTCAAACACTGTATTCAGCTGCATCTGGTTAAACTCGAAGCCGACTCCAATATAGTTATAAAAAGCTAGGCAGATGATGATGATAAGTTAAAATTTATTGATCGTCGATTGTCATTTGATTTAGTATTTGCGTTCCTCTTTATAAATAAATGTTCCACAACTTTTCACACAACGACGCCATTTAGTCCTAAGTTAAGCTTGAGAGCTTGTGTTATGGGTACTAAACAGCTGATTAAACATACTTATTTATTTCTAAATACATACATATTATAGATAAATTACACCCAGCCAGATGCAGACGCCGAACAAATTTTAATGATCGTGCTCATCACACAAACATTTGTCCTGGGTGGGAATCGAACCCACGACCTCCGGCATAGCAGTCAGGGTCACTAACTACTAGACCAACAGACCAGTCTAGTCTTTTGTTTTACACTTTTTCGGTACGCTTCAATGTCAAGAAGACATGGCCCAAAAAGGTCTAATGTTCGCCCAATAAAATAAATAAAGGTATCGGAATATTTTAAGTGACGATTTTGTATAAAGCTGGCCTGATATGGTTCGATGAACTAAATAATCAGGGCCGCGATTCAGTGATTCGAATGTAATGGGTCACATTAGATAAGATCGTTTTGGTTTTGTTGTTTTTATCCGTTTTATTTTTTTATACTTGACCTATTTAGGTAAGTATAGGACAGTGCTACACATAACTCTCACACAAAAAAAGAGGTAAATAGGTATTAACATGTCGAAGAGTAGGTACTTGCGTACGTAACGTACTTAAGCGTAAAAGCTGCTGTTTTATTTTATAATTCAACTTCTTTTTTACAAGCTTTTATTTTCGTTCATCTTTTCAATGATTTATTTTCATTTTTTTTTCAACCTAAATATCGTAGCGGCATCTATCTTCTGATAGAGCACCTAAACGTCTCCCACAATACAAATTCACTGCGGTAGACGTAATAGTGCTATTCGATGATAGATGGCGCTGTTTTACACATTGGTTTTGACTACGTGATAATTTTGTGAGTTATATATTTTTAACCGACTTCAGGAGGTTCACAATTCGATCGGTATTTTTTTTTATATATGTACACCGATTACTCCAAGATTGATGATCCGATTGACGCGATTCTTCTTTAGTTCGATGCGCAATATAGGTACCTAGTTGCCATTTGGTCCCATAAAAAATTAATATACCTAGTTTGGCCCCGTAGTTTTAAATTTATTTTTGAACATTTTTTGTATGTATGTGCACCGATTACGCTGGGATTTATGTACCGATTTACGTGATTATTTTTTAGTTTGATGCGGGATAATTGTTTTTTGGTCTTATAAAACATTAACATAGTTTGGCCTGGTAGTTTTCCTTATATGAACATTTTTGTTCATGAATTTTTCTTTTTGATTTCATCGAAATCTGTTTATTTGCTTGATTGTAATATTTTTAGCAATGGAAAATAATGAATCATCTACATAAAAATAAAAAACTAAAAATTGTAAAATAAAATCTTTCTTACAATAAACACAACCGACTTCAAAAAACACTAACCGGTGTAAAATAACTCTAAATTTGGAGGTCGGAACGATAGGTCATGACTTGCACCTATATACCTACCTACATAATAAAAACGTGTGAGATCCCTTATTTTCTTAACTTACCAAATCAAAAGTTTTACCGAAATCATTGATGTATTAAAAGACGGCAAATGATTGTTTCTTCATCGTTTTACGTGATATGTTCAAACAACGTTTACATATTTACTACAGCGTACGAAGGTAGGTAGGTACCTACCATCTGTACCGAATTAAGTAGGTAGGTACTGATTTCTTGCAACAAAAACCAACATGCTGAGAATTTCAAGGCGGACCCTAGTAATCAAAATAAAAATAAAACCTATTTCGTCGCTCCAAATTATTCAAATTTCACGGCCTACTAACCACACTGCCGTAGGTAGGTACTTACATCGTGACGTCACAGTCATTCATTTTTTTTTCAAATGTTAACGGAACGAAGGAGCCTGGAACTCACGACACAGGGAATCCTAGTGTGAGATTCAGGAACTAATCTACTGAATGTATTTTATCGAACAATAAAAATTATTATTTAAATCTACAAATCTACTTTTTGGAAGGGGCAACTAGAATCATTTTTAAAGTTAATTTTTTTCGACGTTCAAAAGTGCCTTATAGGGGCCTAATTGAAATAAATGGTTTGGCTTTGACTTTGACTTTATTAAAAATTTAAAAAAATCATAACGAAACGCTAAATATCTTGAAGTCACTAATAAGCTAATGAGATCAATAAACTGGAGGTTGATCGAATCGAGTTGTTGATCGAAGCTAGATAGCTTAGCTAGCTTGCTGCTTGCTTGCTTTTTTTAGCCACTTGATTAAGGACTAGAAACAAAACACAAATCGCATAAATTGCTGCGATTGTTAATAATTTGATTAAACCAAATTTTGTTTTCTGTGTTTTTAAGTGTAAATAAAATAATCACAATTAATTGTGAAATTAATATACCTTGATATCTACGCAATAATATTATGTTTGGAACAGCAATGTTCCTGGGGCTCGAGTCTGCTATTGCAATCGTGTCTCAATGACCGGTCATTGATCGAATATAATTTGACAACTTTGACAGTTTTTGTATGGGAAATGTGTCATAAGTTTGACCTAATTTTTCATAAGTTTTCAAAAATCGATCATTGACCGCTCATTGAGACACGATTGCAATAGCAGACTCGACCCCCTGGTCTAATTTTTCCGGCATTTTTTTTTTATGCGCCCACTTTAATTCTGTAGTATAATAGTGTTGATCTATGGTACTTAGTGACACATTACCTGTGGAGCAATACTGGCCGCAAACTGAACGCCTATTATAAGCAAATGTTGGTTAGCCGAAAGTCAGTCTCGTGGTCAGGCGCTTACAGCGACGTCGTATAGTGAATCGTTTTAAATAAGTGGAAAAACATATCGATAATTTTGTAACAATGGGGAAAAGTGAGTAAAACTGACTAAAGTTAATGTGTTTTTAAAGCTAATTTTAAATGAATTTAATCGAGATTTGATACGGAACTGTTTTGGAAACGTGATACAGAAATATGCCTGTTTTATTTCATTGCGTTGTTTGAGTCAGCAGTTTTATATGTTGCATTATAGAAACAAACACAATGAAGTAACCCGACAGTAGGTAATGTGCATAATATCATTGCCTTTGATACATTCCTAGGCGTTATGACCACTTTTGGTTTTCCATATAGGTACTTAACGTACCTATGTATTTTAACGACGCCAAGTGAAATTGGGTAATTTATTAGTTTTTTTTTTTTCAAATAAAAAGGTAATTCTGGCAAATCGAAATTGATATCTTGTTAGAGGTGTAGGTACTGGAATCATCGTCTGTTCTGATTTTCTTATTAATTGTTAAGTAGGTAGGTACTACTACCTACTCTCATCAAAATCAATATTCGAATAAGCCAACATAATATTAAGTATCGAACACATGTAGAATTGTCTAAAATACAGATTTTGGTTTTGCCATTACATTTAGCTACAGTAGCATTGCGATTTAACGAAAATAGTTAGATATTACTTATGTAGGTAAATGTAACCACACACACTGACTTATAAATCCTAAACCTGGTGTTGGGTAAATCGGTCTTGAATCGCTCAATCGTTAGCGCTCTATGAATCCATTCACATTCTACAGAACCTAGAAACTAAACAGAGTAAGTACCTATTCAAATATTACTTTAGTATAAAACACATAAGAACCTACCCGATATTGCAGAATATAAAGAATATATAAAGAATTGAACACCTAATAAACTTAACTCTAGCAATATTTGATAATCAAATAAATATTAATAAAGTCAAAGGTTTTCCTTGGGTAGGTACACTTGCATAGTGCATAAAGGGGGTAATCTGTGGTTGGTGCCCCATTTATTTAAAAGCGACAATGGAATAAGTACTGACATAAAATAAAGGTAATTTTAATTTCCCATACATATTGGAACCACTGGCTTCCGAGCTATGTAGCAACTTGTGTATCAAGAGCCAGTGTCTTCCTTCACCCGATTGTGGCAGGCTTTAGGTACAGACGCCAGCACATCAAGTTACCCCAATGTGTCAAATGTTCCCAATTGAATATGAACCTTATTCTGTTTGTTATAAAATTGAAAAACGATCAAAGAAATTTGACACATTAGGGTAACTTGACGTGCTGGCGTCTGTACATTTAAACTGTGCTATAAAAATAAATAAATGAAAGAAATATAGATAGTAGTGCGTGTGTGTGTGTGTATGTAAATCATTTTCTGAGTAAGTGCTGATAAGTATAGTTCCTCTGCCTGGTAGTAATCCAGTGCTTTAAGTTTAATTAAGTATCTAGTAGAATTAAGTTTTTTACCTGTAAAAGAAATATTTTGTACGCCTTGCAAGGCAGCGCACGGCGATACTCTTTATGTTTAACACCATGTAATTATACATTATACGTCCTATGTGTCACAAATAAATATATTTGAATTTGAATTTGCTTGAAGCCAGGTAGACTTTTTTCTTATAGAAAGTGTGACGCGGAATTCGAGAACAAAAAAAAAATACCTATCGAATTGAGAACCTCCTCCTGAAGTCGGTTAAAAAAATACATAGGTACAGTCGAACATCTAACCTCCTCCTTTTTGGAAGTCGGTTAATAAAAAGACGCAAATTGTCATGTTTTAATGTACTGGAACTACAGCCTTCTCGTGACTCTCATACGACTTTTACAAATGGGAAAACTTGTATTGTATGTAATAAATTTCAACCGACATAAAATTACTAAAGGGCATCATACTACCCGATTTACTAGGTAATGGCAAATAATTTGTTGCTCCATTTAAAATACCGGTGTTAACTGCATCCTGTTCAACTGGAAGCCTATCTAAAGGCTAGGTAGATGATGGTGATAACAATACTTGTTCAACATATCGCCACCAGTACGTAAGGTAGACTGCCTAAGTACCTACCTAATTACTAGATAATACCACAAACATGCAATGAATGCAAATGCACGCCGAGTTTTCTGCTTGAATCTTCAGGGGATTCACTCTTTAGTGGCATCATTGGACACTTTTTCACAAAAAAATACAATTGACTTCATAAAAAAACACTAACAGATGTAAAAATAACTCTCGTTAAGAAAGTCTGCGACTTTGTAAAAAAGTTTTAAATTTGCAAGATTTAGTTTTTTGCTAGGTAGATGAATTTTATCATTTATTTTGATACTACAAATAAACTACGGAGCTAATTTTCATGAAATTGCATATAAGCACCTTTTAAGCATATCGTTGCTTAAAAGGTGCTTCCACACACATATTATGTAAAACGTATAAGTTGATGAAATAAACATTTTCATTATTATTATTAATTGCCATACTTACCCTTTTCTTTTTAACCGACTTCAAAAAAGGAGGAGGTTCTATGTTCGTGTGTATGTATTTTTTTTTTTTTTTTTTTTTTTTATGTATGTTACCTGATTTCTTCGCCATTTGTGGACCGATTCTCTAAATTCTTTTTTTGTTTGAAAGAGTAGACTTCTGAGGTGGTCCCATTTTAATTTGGTGAAGATCTGGTGCTGATCTTCGGAGATATACAACGGAACTCTTCAAAAATAGACGGCAAATCTATCGTGATTGCTGGAATCGCTTGGATGTTTATTGTTTATACAACATCATGACGTATCATCAAGCCTGTATGCTCAGAGGGGTAGGCAGATGTGTTCAATATACCTAGATTTCGACAGTTAGGTATGTTAAGTTTCATTTATTAGGGTTAGGTGGATAACCCTATTATAATGACATGTAGGTATTGTTAACAATTAACAATATAAAATGAATTCATGGCAAATGTTTGTATCAACTGTATTGAACAACTAAAAATGGAAAAATAAAAAACTTTTTTACAAAAAATAAAACCGACTTCAAAAATAACACTAAATGGTCTAAAATAACTCTAAATTCGGAAGTCGGTGGCCCATCAAGAATAAGACAAAAGTACCAAAGCCACAGACTTCCTAATTTAGAGTTATTTTAGACCATTTAGTGTTATTTTTGAAGTCGGTTTTATTTTTTGTAAAAAAGTTTTTTATAAATTTAACAATAGAATTTAAAAAACAACATAAGTGTAACAAAAGGGTATGTCAATTTCATGAAAATTAGCAATCACGGAGTTTTGGAATACAGCTAAATTGAGCACCTTCTCATTTTACATATCGAAATTTACGAAATGACTGTTTTTTTTTCACGATTTCAAGGTTGCTCCTTTAAGGCAATAAATAAAAAAAAAACACGCGCGGTAAAAATTTGTAAAACAAATAAAAGTAAAAGTGGGAAAAGAAGAATGTCGTGTTAGTAAAAGTTATTTATAATAATAAGTACAACAACCTCTTTCCGGATTTTGTGTGTATTAAAAATAATGCTACAAAGTCTCCTCGTGCACTTGGTGGTGAACGATGTTTTTTAAGAAACCTTATTACTGGCATTCCTACCTATTGTTTACCTCTAGCGAGCAGTTAAAAGCAAAAAGAGGGGTGTTATAAGTTTGACCGCTATGTGTGAATGTCTGTCTGTGGCACCGTAGCGACGGGTGAACAGATTTAGATGCGGTTTTTTTTTTATTTGAAAGCAGGGTTTCTTGCGATGGTTCTTAGACAGCGGTGCCCCGACGTGATATAAAATTTCATGGCATGGCCACGACAGGAAACTGTTAATTTTAACTTTTTAAATGTAGCCTTAACTTTTTTGCGGTGGGTTTTTTTTTATTTGAATTTAATTTTAAAATACTAATACTTAGTTATCATAATTATTTTGCTGCTGCCTATCCTAATTATTTAGGGGCGGCGCAACAAAAATGATTTTCAAAAAATATTTGTTTAGTATTTCTGTTGTTAGCTGTAAGATGGAAGTCCTTTGAGTCACACTGTCGGCAAAAAAAGATGAGAAGCCTTGAAACTTGCTAGTAAAGTCGCTTTTTCTACGCTGTATTCAGTTCTCAAACAATACAACAAGACATAGAGCGGCCCTCAAAACATCCGCACCA
This sequence comes from Euplexia lucipara, assembly GCA_921972225.1. Lineage (NCBI taxonomy): Eukaryota > Metazoa > Arthropoda > Insecta > Lepidoptera > Noctuidae > Euplexia > Euplexia lucipara. The sequence continues at coordinate 18,118,566 of OV179146.1, forward strand.
AATAAAGTTATGCCTTAATCTGTATTTAAAACAAAAATTAAAAATAGAACATTCTCACATTCCTGCCATTCAAATAATTAATTAACTAAATATATACATATCTACATAAATAAAGCTGATGGAAATGACTCATTAAGTAGATGATGAATTTGTTCTCAATACCTACTCGTAGGTATAATTAACTCTGTAAAATTCTATACTTGGATTCAACCTCACATGGAAGGTTTTAACAAATATTCCACGGCAATTAAATTGATATTAAGATGAGGTTGTGGTTCAAAGAAGAATATGATATTGCTTTTTACCTTTATCCGTGTTTTTGCCTAACAAGCAGCGGTGAGTTTGTGAACAAATGACGCATATCACACTTCACAAATTTGGCGAGCTCATAAAACAATTTGCATTTGCTTTCATTTTTATGGATGACCTTCGTTACATTTGACCTTTTCCTGGAAATTGTTGCTTTTCAGTTATTCTCAATTAATTGACGATAATTAAGTTTCAATAATTTAACCCTAGGACCATGTAAAGATGATTATATATCAAAATGTGCCTTATACGCCACTTGTAACGATTAAATGACTTATTTAAAGAATTGAGTACTTAATAATAATATTATGAGTATTATCAGTCTGATACTATCCCATGCAGGGCAAGAGTCTCTTCTCACAACGCACTCATCTCGCATCGGCAATCCAAGAAGCATTTAACAATTTGTTTTCCTCTTTTCTAGTATCACAGCACATGCTGACAGACTTGGAGAAGATCCCAGGAGTGCAGCTGGGCGATTTCCTGCTGCAGTTTGAGCTGGACGAGCCTCGGGAGTCAGTGAAGGAGATCGCCAGGAAAGAGCTTCGGGAGACGCCGGAGAACGTCGGTCCAGCCGTCGAAGAACTTAAGAGACTGCTTGAAGGTATGATACTCACTTGTGATCGTATGAATGGACCTCACTCTTATTATTATTGAGCACATGAATTAACTGCCACAGTCATGTTAGATGACAAACCAAAATATGCCCAACACGCCACACAGCACACCACGACTAAGGTATATGACAAAGGGAAATGCCATTTCCCGGTTATGATTTTCCGATCTATGTAGGTAATTAATACTAAAATATACTAATATACTAACTTAAATAGTGTATCAAAGGCCGATTTTCATATGACACTGAATTGTATAATGCATTCTAATATTTCGGTTCAGTGCCCAACCTTCTATTAGGGGGGGTAAGAATTCTTAATAAAAAAGTCCCACCAAGTTCTATGAGAAAAAAAACGTTGTTTCATTATCTGTGATGCCAATCCTAATGCTTTTGTTTGTTTATTTCATGTGCATCACTTGGCCAGAGTTTTCTCAGCAAATTAGCATTTCCCTTTAAAGTTTTTTTGTCTTTTGACTTGGCGATCAAGGGGTAATTTACCTAACAAAACATATAACTTGCTTCTTTTAAAAAGTATGTTTAAAATAGAGAAAATATCAAAACAGTCGCCAGAGATGACCTGTGCTGCGATAGTAAATAAATTAATCAAAAAAATATAATGTTGCGCTTGCGCATTGCTTCCTTTGTTATACAGACGTTGTACCTAATTCATTATAGGACAATAAACTTGAGTAATAATGAACTTCTACTTAGTTCTACGAAGTTTAAAAAAATGAGGTGACACACACACATTGTGTATGTGTGTGTGTCACCTCATTTTTTTAAACTACACACGCACGTATACACATACGTGTGTACCTTTGGCACTTAGTAGTACCTACGTGAGCAATAATGAAATTGGTACTTGGTACTGGATTTCTTATAATCCGGTAACGTGTAAATTTCTAAAACCATTAATGTCTATAAAAATTATAAGGCTAAATAATACTAAAGAATGCATAACAAAAAACTTTGTGCAATTTTTTTACAAACATTTGTGTTCTTACTAACAAAAGATATGAGATGCGACTTATGGCTTTAAGTAGGTAGGTACAGCTCTGCCTAATCCTTCGAGAAATATTAGAGTAATATCATGTAAGACACATAAATCAATTACATAAATATTATGTGTTTTTTCGATGTTTTCTTTGATATTGATTGGACAGTGTGATCTGATAGGTCTTTTATTTGGTAATGATACCAAACATTAACAAATTATGTAAGTAAAGGACTGTTTTAAATAATAACACGTTTAACATTAAGTATTGCATCGTTAGAGTCTTTTCTAGAAGGGTTGAGGTTGAGGTATCAGTCCCTGTTTAAAGTCATGGAATACCCATTGTAAATCATTAAGTCAATTGCGTTTTAGGTCGCAAATCCGCCCAATTCTAAAACATCGGGCTGCTACTGACATTTGTTTAAATTTGTGGAAAACCCCGATACAATTTGATTATACAAAAAGCGAATAATTGTCGGCCCCACAGATATCGAGTCGGTCCAGTCTCGGTTTGTCCCAAAGTGTGACAAAGCTCAAATGGATATGTGCAAAATATTGTTAATTGGTCTTTATACACAGAAGATAATAATTAATTTTAAATAAAGACACCTCAAAAACCATTAAGTAGGTACGTTGATTTCATTTTAGGTATTTTGCCGCATTGCCATACTTTCAACTTATGCGCAGAAAATAACAAAACAATTCCAACTAGGTCCAACATATAACACAATGTACCTACATAGAGTAGGTACCTGCGACTTAGTGAAACAGAGTAGGTACGATCGCCAATCGTAACTCCAAATCTAGTCCTACTAATGTAAAATAGTGGCAGAACGCAATGAGTCATCATTCTAATTCGCTCGTACTTATACCGCATGGGTCACTGACCGATTGACGTTTACTGGTGACCATAGATATCCCAATAGATGCGAATTTGAGTCTGAGACATGATGACAATGAATGATTATTATTGACGGCTAATGTGAAACTGCCGGTGATAACAATATTTTGTTGTAGCCTAAATGGGCTACAACAAAATATTCTTGACGTAAAAGGCGACTGATTAAATATACTGGCCGCCATTTAAATCCTAGACTTACTAGCGGAAAGGATATGATATATAATGATCTATCTAGACATAGGTATTTGACATTGGTGAAGGAAAACATCGTGATCGTCAATCCGCTTTGAACAATCCCGATAGAGATCAATTCTTTCTGAGTAGGTACCTATAGTTACCTTTGCTTTACAGTGGGGCAGTTTAAGGTTCGTATTATTTTTTTACCAGTAAAATGTGCAATAAATGCTAATAATAATAATTATTATTTATCTTTAAAACATAATTGTTCACAGTTTTAACATTGGCCCCGGCAAGCCTGTATCTTGGGAACCAATATCGCGTAAACAACAATCACATAAAGAAATCAAAGACCTTGAGCTATTTTTAGTTGGATGACACTTGACACTTCTTGTTTCATTTTCGACCTAAAAATAGATAGGATCATAGTCGATGGTCATTGTAGGTAGTTTACGGAAATATTATTGCGTCAGTAAATCGTAATGATCTGTGACATGTCACGGGGAAACTACGCATAGTAGGTAAACATAATTGAAACTTATCTTCCTAATGAACGCTAACAGTTACCTACGCAAGTTGTTAAACTTTGCAGAAACTGTCACTGTAGATGGAATGTAGTAGGTATGTAATGTAGTATGTATGAATGAATGTCGTCATAACATATTATAGTCATTACCTACATGTTCCCTTTTTTTCATCATCATGCAGAAAGCCCAAAACTAATTTATATTTACATAGGGTGGAAAGAATCAATGGGCCCTAAAAGAACATTTAAGTTTTAATTCCTTTCCAACATGTCAATTAGCGACACAACAGAAAGACAATGAAAGCGCGGACACCGTGCACCGGTGTCGTCTTGGGGTTTAATGAATTAAGATACAAACGTATTCAACGTGAAGGAAACATTAGTTACTTTTATTTTTAAAAAGTAATAAAAATGCAATCACAGGTTTTTCGTTAAGCAATTGAACCAGCTAAAAATTAAAAAAAATACTATTTTATTCTACTAATCGATAGGATACAATCTCTATAAGTTATCTACTCTATTCTATTATATGCTTCGTTATCGAAAATCTTATTTGCAAAAAATAAAACCGACTTAAAAAAAACACTAACCAGTGTAAAATAACTCTAAATTAGGAAGTCTGTGGCTTTGGTGGTTTTGTCTTATTCATGATGGGCCACTGACTTCCGAATTTAGAGTTATTTTACACTGGTTAGTGTTTTTTTTAAGTCGGTTTTATTTTTTGCAAAAAAGATTTTTATTTTTCCATTTTTAGTTGTTCCCATACAAATATTTGCTATGAATTTATTATCTTATTGTTATTTGTTAACAATACATATGTCATAGTAATAAGGTTATCCACTTATCCCTAATAAATGAAACTTAACATACCTAACTGTCGAAATCTAGGTATGTTGTACACATCTGCGTACCCCTCAAAGCATACAGACGTGATGATACGTCATGATGTTGTATAAACTATAAATATCCAAGCGATTCCAGCAATCACGACAGATTTGCCGTCTATTTTTGAAGAGTTCCATTGTATATCTCCGAAGATCAGCACCAGATCTTCACCAAATTAAAATGGGACCACCTCGGGAGTATACTCTTTCAAATAAAAAAAGAATTTTGAGAATCAGTCCACAAATGAGGGAGAAATCGCGTAACAAACACACAAAAAAAAAAACAAAAAAAAAAACTTACCGTCGAATTGATAACCTCCTCCTTTTTTTGAAGTCGGTTAAAAATCTAAAGGGAAAACTTATCACGGCGGTCACGACCGACATCGACACTCGCATGGTCTATTTATATCAACTATGAGTCCAGTTTGAGTGTAAGTGCGAAAACAAATATAGCATGTATACGAATATTACATGCACAAAGGATTTATTGATTCACTGTATGTTAATTAATTTTAATTGCCACCTGGTTTTTCGTTCAAACAAAGGTCAAGTTTAAAAACCGTATCCGGTAATCTAAAATGTAAATGAGCATGAAAATGCCGACTTCATGAAACAAGTAATGTTCCGTCGTTGGTGGCGTTAAATCTGGGATTATACAGACACCAGCACAATCAGCAGCAATCCCAAACTATAAAATTTCCCCAAATGAACATTTAACATTTCACACACAGAGAGACACAGCGGGCTGTTGGGCTGGCCACTTACGAAAGCTATCTCGTGTTTTTTCAGTCGAGTTTATTGTTACATTAAATCAAATCAAAATCCAAAGTCATTTATTTAAATTAGGCTGAGGATTAGCACTTTTTGAACGCCAAAAATTACATAAGACAGTCCCACAAAACGCCCGCCCTTCGCCACTTCCTAGTGTTTTTGCTGGGAAGAAGAAGTGGCGGAACAAACTCCCCAGCAACACGTCTGTCTGATATGTTAGAAGCACAGTTTAAACAGCATTGGTAATTAATAACTTCTTTAAATTAAATAACTTGCTACATACTAGCTAGCACACACCAATATACAAGACAGTAGTACCTAATAAGAAAAAGTTAAAGTTTTCATTACTAGACCAATATACATATTACTATAACAGATATTAATAGTAATATATTAAAATAAAACAAAACTTTTTAATTATAGCTGTTATTTATTTTCATCACTCTGTGTCACTAAGAGTGTGACGACAATACGAATTCATTTGTAAAAAATCATGTCTTTTACAGTGGCCAGCACATCAAGCTACCTCAATGTGTCAAATTTCTTTGTAGTTCTTAGTTTTTCAACTTTATTGCAAACTTAGTAAGTTTCATGTTCAATTGGGAAAATTTGTCATTTTGGGATAGCTTGATGTGCTGGCGTCTGTACATCAACACATACTTAGGTATATAAACTCAAAAAAAAAATCCATCCTTCTCGTGCAATCGGATAATAACTAGCCCATATCAATACTTGCGTTTCTAATTTGTGCTCGAAGGCTACAATCTTAGTGGGTAATTGATCTCAAGTCAGCATTACGTTTAATTGTCTACAAATAGTATGTAATTTTGTTTATTTAATACTTAAAGCACCCATATGTCAAGAGGCAGACCTAATGCCATAGGCAAATTCTACCAGTTAACTTTTGGATGATGCAAAAACAAAAAGCGGTAGGTGCAATTCCGTAACAAGTAGAAAAAGAAAACATTTAACTTAATTTTATGTAAATCAATATCAGTAAATATATAGGTCCACAAGAAACTTAAAACACACGAATATACTAAAACCATTAAAACTGATACGGGAAAATATTAGCCAATACTAGGTACTGCCAATTTTTTACAAATGGGCTCACGAACTTTAACTTTAAATGCTAATCTATTTTTTGTAATGCTATTTTAGACTTTGATATAAATGTTTGAAGAAGAAAGGAAGGATGGAAGGTTTATCTGCACGCGTAGCATGATCACCGAAGAAACGGTCTTTGTCGTGTCTTGGAAGAAAAGAAATTAAGTGTTCATGCTACGCAGGCAGGTGTATTGAAAGAAATTTGACAGATTGAGGTTCCTGTCTATATAATCTGTCACTTTGCCGATTCGTCTGTAGACAAAGGCCGTTTCTTCGGTGTTCAATGTGTTCATGCTACGCATGCAGAGGGTTGTTTGAGCGACTTATGTCATGGAAGTAAATTCTACATAAAAATATATGATGTACCTACATTAATTATAAAGAAATTCCGTCAAATCACCGTGACGTGGTACAACATTTTTTACAATCTATCGCAAATAATAGATGAATCGGAAAAACCTGAAATCTGTAATCATTACAAACAAATATCAGCTTACTGATCAATGTTCAATGGAAATCTTGTAGCATAGAATAAAAAATACAATAGGTAAATTGTATTTTTTATTCTATGCTACAAGATTTTATTCAATAACGTTATCACGAACCTTACCTGCAAAAATAATAACGTAGGTACATTTGTCTGCCATTGTATCCCATGTACTATTTCCTCTACCATGTAAGACTTCATCAAATTATTATGAGCACAGGTGTCAATCATATTTAAAATACTTACTAGTTTTTTTACGTAAGTACATTGTCTAAATACACAATGACATGTGTTTAGTCCAACGATACCTAAGGTATTAAAAATAAAAAATAAAATTTATTTGCCATCAGTCAAATCATATTCTGACTTTTGACTTGTACTGTTGTTTGATCTACCTACTCATCTTTGTCTCTGTGACATCTGTTTGACATGTAAGCAGACAACAATGACTAAGGTTATGAACTTAAACTCATACTTGACCCACCGACATATCTACTAGACTTCGCCTGAAACACAGCACTGCCAGTGTAGTTCAGGCACGTAAGTCTTAGAAATATAATTTGGATTTAAACCAACGTGATTCTTTACTTTTTGAATAAATATTTTATTATTTAACTACCTATTATTATTTCTAACAAGCCCCATGTTTTCTGTTTCAGAGGATAAAGACCTGTTAGTGCCAACTGACAGTGAAGCATGGCTGATAAGATTCCTTAGACCCTGCAAGTTTTATCCCGAAAGCGCCTACGATTTGGTAAGTAAGCCTAGAGTTCCATAATATTATATTAAGTACTTTAGTGACATTCTTCTCGTTATTCCACCATGCACTTACTTTTAAAATAAGTGAACATTAGAATTATTAAGTAAATAAATAAATAAATATTCCACAACTTTTCACACAACGCCATTTAGTCCCAAGTTAAGCTTGAGAGCTTGAGTTATGGGTACTCAACAGCTGATAAACATACTTATATATTTCTAAATACATACATACATATTATAGATAAGTTACACCCAGACACAGAACAAATGATCGTGCTCATCACACAAACATTTGTCCTGGGTGGGAATCGAACCCACGACCTCCGGCATAGCAGTCATTAAGTAGTTTATAGTTTGTTTTTAAGCGCTGGTTTATGTATTAGGTATTGAATGTCTTTGTGTATACCTAGTTATATTTTTAGAACTATTAAAAATATCTATATAGAAATAATTACAATTTCTTTGAGTAAATATTTAAATTATTAATTAATATTATATATATGTCGTTAATATTTAAATTGCTAAACATTCATAAGTCAATCCTAAAGTTTATAAATGCAGGCAGTCCGATGAAATTTTTTTGTCATAGGAACAAATGCCGTCGCTGCTAAACTACCATAGAAATCATATCTATGTAAACTACCTACTTGACTTCAAACCATAGTTATCGACCTACATTGTTAGTAAGGACTAACAATGTAGGTCATGTACTGTACAGTTACTAAGGTTCCTTCATATTGACTTATGCATTTTACCACAAAATTATACATATTATGAGTATAAATGTAACATTAAGTAGTGACACAGCGTTCATAAACCACAACCATATCAGGTACTTATATCATTTTATTTACATTTAAAAATACATTGCCATCGTTATTTGACTGCATATACTAAACATTTCACCTTTCTCAAAGGGTTAGGCAGAGGCGTACCTACCTATAATACACCAATATGCACAGTTATGATAAGGTCCTGTATAATAGGGGGCGAGCCTATTGCCAAAATCCAAACTCCTGTCTATTGCTAAAAAAAATCCCGATGAAAAAATTTGATAAAACTTTGCTGGAACCGAAGACGTCATGTTTTATCTGCCTCTGGTATTTTTAAATGCAAAAATCTTTTTCCAGATTAAACGTTACTACGGTTTCAAACTCAAACACTCGAAGCACTACGATGGTCTCATACCAAGCAAGGAGACCATCGTGTTCAACCAGAACGTGCTGACAGTGCTGCCCACACGCGATCAGTATGGGCGACGAGTTTTAGTCCTGGAGCTAGGCAGTAAGTAGTCAGTAACCACAGTAGTCGGTACTTCCATCAGTAGTGTAATCAGTTTAACCTTTGCGTTCAACTTGACGTTCTGACAGTGTTGCCCACTCGTAACCAGTAAGGGCGACGAGTTTTATTACTGGAGCTAGGAAGTAAGTAGTCTTTAACTACAGTAGTCATCACTACATCTATAAATGTCACCTTTGCATTCAATTTGAACGTGCTGTGAGCACCCACACGCGAGTACCACCAGTTAGATATTTATTTATTTACCTATTCATTAGCTTCGAATATGAAAAACCAATTCGATAGACAATTTCTAGCAAGTACCAAAGCAACAAACCCATGAAAAAATCTCAATATTCAGCTGAAAATTAGGTTAAATTAATCGACCTCAGCGTCTACCACGTGATCACAAATTATTAGCTATAATTAATATTATAATCATGCAAAGTCTACCTATATTTGTATACGTGTAGATAATAAGTAAGATAAATCGCATTAGAATTTCTGGGTACTCAAATAGTCACGCAACTGTGCCCGAGATAATGAATAAATAATACGTTGCACACAACACACACACTCGGAAATAGCATCATGTGTGTCGCTACGTCACTTATTACTATCCTAACTATAATTTTAATAATTTTCAACTAAGCAAAATTGGCTAGACATAGAATTTAAAAAAAGTATACATTTTTACACAAGTACCTGTTTGTTTTGTATAGATGTAAAACATCCTTGTAGAAACAACTCCTCACTGTTTGTTGAACTCAATAAATTGAAGTCAAGTTCGTGTAAGATGAGATGAATTGTTGCCCCATTAAAAATGTAGCTTCGTATTGACAGAAATTTCAAATTATATTTTTTTTTGTTTTTAAAGGCATTGAAGCTGGGTAAACCCAATTTCGATGCCTAACGGCCAAAGGGCCGTGAGAAGTCTGAGGTCAAAAGTTTCTGACTTTCTTAGGGTCATAGCCCATCTTGACAATAATGCACAATAACTTCTTGAAAGTTGACGATGAAAATATCTACTAAATTTTATATCACACCTGAACTACGCGAAGGTTTAGGCAAAAGAACACTATGGTACTTATATAGTACGTTTTCTAAACTATTAACTTCATTCCTTCAGAAAAATGGAAGCCGAGCAAGTGTTCCTTGGACGAGGTGTACAAGGGATGCGTGTTGTTCCTGGAGGCGGCCATGTTGGAGCCAGAGACGCAGATCTGCGGCGCCGTCGTCATCTTCGACATGGACGGGCTCTCCATGCAGCACGTGCTGCAGTTCACGCCTAGCTTCGCCAACAGAATCGTCGAATGGCTACAGGTTAACTAATATGCTGATTACCTATCATGTTCTCATTGCTGGGTCTCGGAAACTCGGGCCAACGTTTTCTCTGTTGGAAAAATTCAAAATTTTAATGCCATATATATGACCACACTGAACCCAATACCCTGTCATAGAATCCCATCTCTGAGAGGTAGTAGGCCCAAAGGCCCAGTGCGGGTTTAAAATAAACAAACTATTATTTTAAAAGAGGAAATCTTTGCACTTATGTGCCGTGTTGAATTAGTCGATACAATATGAAGAAAATAAAAAGATTTCTGTACTTGTGTCTAGTGTAATAAAGTCTATGCTATGACTTATGTATGCTATCTCCCCATGAAGTTAATTTTAAAGTTCGGCAACTCATAAGCTGCTCTCGCATATTTCAGGAAGCCATTCCCCTCCGCATCAAAGGTCTGTACATTATCAACCAGCCATTCATCTTCGAGATGGTCTTCAAACTCTTCAAACCATTCCTGAAGGAGAAGCTCCGTTCCCGCATCGTGTTTATGGGTAGTGACAAGAAGATGTTGCACGAGTACATCAGTCCTAAGTGCCTGCCCGACAAGTATGGTGGTACGCTGAACATTCCAAGTGTGACTGGGGGACAGTGGCTGGAACTGCTCCTCATGTGCGACAAAGAATTCAATGGTAAGTACAAACAAACAATATTAAATACATTACATGGTGCTGCTGGGCCCGACAGCCAGCTGGATTAGGGAGCTGTTACGCGTATGTGAGCGATATGTCACAAGTCATGGGCTAGTTTACAATGTAAACAAGAGTGTATACATGGTTTTTGAGACCTCCGGTAGACAGATACATAGCGACCCAGTTGTAATGCTGAATGGGATGCCACTCAAAAGAGTTGTCAATTTTAAATACCTGGGACACTTTTTAACCGGAGACCTCAAAGACGATGTCGATATAGATCGAGAGCGCAGGGCGCTAGCGGTCAGGGCTAACATGTTGATACACAGGTTCGCTCGTTGTGGTGTTGGGGTAAAGATTACACTGTTTAAAGCGTACTGCCAAACATTCTACACGAGCGGCCTGTGGGTAAGGCATACTAAGAGATCGCTAGACGCCCTGCGTATTCAGTATAATAACTGCTTCAGGATGCTGTTGGGACTACCGCGCTATTGTAGTGCGTCCGGTATGTTCGCAGATGCGCATACTGATGACTTTTACGCCATAATGCGCAAAAAAACCAACTCCATACTATCAAGAGCGCGATTTAGTTCTAACAGCATCCTAAGTACGTTGATAGACAAGTTTGATGCACCCTGGCTGTCGCATGCTGTGGAGGTGTTGGTCAGAAGACCCCACACCTAATAATTAAGATTTGTGTTTGAGTTTTGTTTTTTTTTTTTACTTACAGTAGTTTTTAAGAACATTGTTACTAACAATTGGGCCTAGTTGCCATCAATAAACAAAATTTTATTATTATTATTATTTATTTATTTATTTATTTATTTATTTATTGATAGGAGAACCAACAGCTGTAACAGATGGTTAACAATTAAATAAGCAACACAAAGCCAATTACAGGTTCTCACAAGAAAAAAACATAATAGTATACAGAAATCTTAAGATCACTAACAAGCACGATAAATAACAGAAATAATAGAACTAAGGATACAAATGCACTAAATACACTTAAGGCTAAGGCACTTACAACATGAAGTAAAAAGTAATACAAAAAATGTTAGATTACCAAAAACACTACGCACTTCTAAAGAAATTGGCATTCAGCCGAGTGCGAGCTGAGTTGGTTTTGGTGACAAATGGGTCCAATGAGAACTCTTTACAGAGAATATTAAAGTCTCTACTCGCTCGCACCAAGTATGAGTTTTGCCGGTAATTTGTTGAGGAAAAAGGAACGGAGATAGGTGGGTTAAATCTAACTGACCTCTGCGGGACATTAAAATGCAGTTTCTGCAATAGGTCAGGACAGTCAAGCTCATTATTTAAAATCTTTAAAAGAAAAGTGCAGTCAGCTAAACGACGACGATCCTTCAGCGGCTGTAAATGAAATTTTTTGCAAAGACTTAAGTAATCATCAGAATGGTATGGAATACGCAGCCTAAAGCAGAGAAAGCGAATAAATCGTTTTTGGATACTCTCAATACGATTTATGTATTTGCCATAAGCCGGGTTCCAAATTTGTGAAGCATATTCAAGATGACTTCTGACAAACGAACAATACAGAATCTTAAGGGTTTTGGCTTTCTTAAAACACCCAGCGAGTCTCATGACAAAACCCAGTGCCTTAGAAGCTTTTGCTACTACTTTCTCAATGTGCACGTTAAATAAAAGTTTCGAATCATGAAAAACGCCAAGGTCACGTACACCGTCAGATCTCTGTACCAGCTGCCCTTTTAGTAAATATGATGTAGGGAGAGGGATGCGTTTCCTGCTAAAAGATATAACTGAACATTTAGCAGGATTTAAATCAAGTTTGTTGATGAAACAATATTCATCCAAACGCGCAAGGTCACTTTGTAAAGCCTCTCTGTCGTCGTCAGATGATATTGCAGAAAAAATCTTCATATCATCAGCGAAACAAAGCAAATTTGAGTAATGGAAACAAGAGTCGATATCGCTTACATAAATAATAAAAAGTAATGGACCCATCAAAGAACCTTGGGGGACGCCACTAGGAGCTGAAACCCAGCTCGACATGTAGTTACTGATAACGACAGCTTGAGATCGATTTTCAAGATATGAGGTAAACCAACGTAGTAGATCTCCTCTGATTCCATTATTGAAAAGCTTGGTTTTTAAGATGCTGTGGTCGATTCTGTCAAAGGCCTTACTATAATCCGTATAAACAACGTCCACCTGAGCCCCTTTGTCCATTTTGTCCGTCAGAAAGTCGTTGAGCAAAGCAAGGTTGGATACAGTTGAACGACCCTTAAGAAAGCCGTGCTGGGAGGCATTGAAAGACTGGCTCAGCGCTGCATAAACTTGATCATAGATAACCCTTTCAAAAACTTTAGCTAATATGCACAATTTGGAAATAGGTCTGTAATTTATAATTTCATTTTTATGACCCTTTTTGTGCACTGGAGTTATAAAGGCTGACTTCCAGATTTGGGGGACTGAGCTTGAAGAGAGCGATTTTTTGAACAAAAGGGATACTGGTAAGGCAATGGTTTTAGCGCAACCAAGAAGAAATTTAGGTGATAAGTGGTCGGGACCAGCGGATTTAAAAGGATCAATTTGATTAATTAACTTAACTATAACATTGAGGTCAATCTCAATTTCGTGAATATCCGAGGGTATTAAGGAATTTACAATAGTTTGAGGAGGACGAAGATTAGCAGATGTCACGTCGTTGACTGGATCAAGAAAGGTAGAATAGAAGTGGGAAGAAAAAGCATCACAAATAGAATCAGGAGATGAGAACGTCACATCACCATACTTAAAAATAAAAATATTATTATTATTATGTTATTAAAAAGCATAATAAAATTTAAATCGTAAATGTTCTGAGCAGTCTCACGTGCGATACATCGTAATAAGCAATTTGTAAGCTGAAACGGAGGTTCAAAGATGGATATATTGACCCTTAATCATGTGTCATACATTGATCAGTCATTACTTACGTACATGCATGAACATGACAATCATATAAATATACTTTAATTATTATTATAAGTATTGTAAGTCCTATCTTATCTACCTAATCTCGTGAATTTTGTTTCAGCAATCAACTCATATGGATACAAGAAGAAGTGAATTCTGCGCAGGCGCACGGAGTGACGTAGGCGATTATAAACAATGTGATAATTAATATGCATATCGTGATAATGATCCTTATATTTAAATAATTATTATACGTACAAATCATAGTTTTAAGGCCATTAGCCATTGGCATTTTCGAGTACGTAGTGGTATGGAGTAGAAATAAATTTAGTCGAGAATCTCAAATTCAAATGTACACATGGCCAGCACCACATCAAGCTACCCCAATGTGTCAAATTTCTTTGATATTTTTTTCAACTTTATTGCAAACAGAATAAGGTTCATATTCAATTGGGTAAATTTGACAGTTTAGGGTAGCTTGACATGCTGGCGTCTTGAGCATAAATATGCCTGAAATTAAGAGTGGTGTGTTTAATATGCCTATGCATTTTTTAGTACCTACGTTGGACCAATATGAGTTGATTTTCTATAATTCATTAAAGTTGTTCAATAAACTTAAATAATACATATTTCTAAATGTTAGAGCTATTCTTATATAAGATGTAACCAATATCATACGGAACTGTCATAATACGTATTTTCAAGATATTTGCCAGAATATTTCTTAACACTCATAAAAGAAAGCAGGCTGTGATTTCCCTAAATATACGATATTTTTGTTATTCTGCTTCAAGACAGAATAATGTAATGAGCTTATAAATTATACAAAAACCTTTTTTTAAATATCTAAATTTATCACGGACAATAAAATTATCAAAATTACCGAAACTCTCAATTTTTTACTGCTGACTATTATATGCAAAAAAGTCCCTATATTTACACGTTCAGAGTCCATGACAAAAATGAATGATATTATTATGATGAATAATTATTTTAAAATTAAGGTTAACTTTAACATAAAGGTATTTGAAATGCTGAGTTTATGTACTTTGTAACATCACCCATCCTGTAGGTACCTATAACCCTACTATCAAATATTACCAATGTTACAAAAACTTATATTTAGTTAAACGGATATTTTTATAATTCCTATTATATAAATTATATGAATACTTATTATGTTACAAAACGGTAATAATATACCAGTCTTAAATTATCCCTTTATTTATTAAGTTAGCATGAGAGGTACCAATAAATGGAGGAAGTAATAAAACAATTTTATATTTAAAAATAAACTGTTTTCTTATTTAATAACACCAACCACGTTGTACTTTTACGTTATATCATTACAAAAAATAATCTATTAAATTAATTTATCATTTAGTCTACAATTATATTAGATTCGAAATCATATCGCATAATGTCCTTTCCTACCTTAAATATCTTACTATGCCTTATAATTAAAAATGCAAAAATTACATTCCTAATTAATATTCGCGAGTACTTAAAAATTTGAGCGTTTAATTTAGAACAGTTCCATTTTGTACTTTTACGACACAAATTTGTATTTTACGCTTTGTTATTGTTCACATTCTGGACGTAGCCGTAGGAGTTAGCCACTGAAAAAAGAAGAATTACAATAATTAATATCTATTTCAAAATAAGTACACCGACGTAATTTGTAACATCATTGCCGTATCATGCCTATAGATATGGTTAAAGCAAGGGTCAAACAAGATATTGGAGTCCATATTTCTGATATAAATAGTTGATAAGCGTTCTATGTGACCCTTTGTGCTCATACAACTCGTCATCACCATAGCCAACCGCTCGAAACGGGGCAGATGACGTACAAAACCAATGCAACTTTCATTTTAGTATATATGCGAAACACAGGGGTTGTAACTGATAAATGATATTTATGTCTGAAAAAAGGGTTTTTACAAACATTTTTACATGTAATTTTGAAACTAGCAGTTACCTAAGGTATATGGTATATCAAACTACTCTGAGAAGAAACACCGAAAGAAACTCAAAGATCAAAAAAAGTCACTTTTAAAGTCCAGACATTATTTTGGTCAGATCATGCTGATTAGTCTCTGAGTTAGTCATTTGAGGAAATAACCACACAGATATGAGTGGACTTGTTCAATGTCTAGTCAGTGCAGTCATGAATGTTGTACTCATAATTATGAATTACTTTGGCTATGGAAATAACCCTAAAATCGCGAAAATAAATATACTCATAGCACAAGCTCTGCTTAGTATGGGACAAGATGGCGTTTTATAAGAGTTGTGGAATATTATTATTACTATCAAGATGTTGGATTTAGACACAAACCGTAGCTCTAGTGGCTTGACTCTACTAGAGATCTTATAACTTTTAAACGGTCAAAGCAAATATTTTATGTAATCTTGGGTTGAATAGAATACTCACATTTATATTCTTCCTCGTAATGCCGCAACATCTTCCACAGGACATCACCCGTAATCTCCGGTTCAGGCAGCAGGCCACCATGCCGTTTCCTCAGAGCCTTAGGATCCACATGTTCCATCAGAGAGTTCATGTTCGTTCCGTGGAAGTGTATGCGCGAGCGTAGCTTCTCTCTCATGAACGGCTTGAAGATGGCGAACAGCATGTTGAAGATGTACGGCTGGTTTATGATGTGCACCGCCTTGACGCGAATTGGAACCGATTCCTGGAAATATTAAATAATAAAAATTAGGCCTTCAAATAAAAGCCGAACAGGCAACTTCTGGCTAATCGTAATCCACCGTGGACTTCATCCATCGCTTTCATCGGGCGTGACCATGGTCGGAAGTAGGCACATCAATGCTTGTATTATAAAGAGGGTAAAGTTTGTGACGTTGTAGACAGTATTCTCTGGATCTACTGATCAGATTTTTTAAATTCTTTTACAAATAGATAGCCACATTATTGTGTGTCATAAATATTACTTTCAAAACTCAGAAGGTTAAAGTACATAATGCACGCAGACAAAGTCGCGAACGAAGTGCTACTTTTAGACTCTTTAATCAATTCACACTACTTCTTGATATATGGACGGATTTTTGGGCTGCAGTGACAATCAGTTACGGATGTGTCCCTGCAATCTACCAGTAGCGAGGGGTCAATTTTCTTTAGAGGGAAGCCGACAAAAAAAAACTTTGAATCACAACTTTTTGTTTCTCTTGAAGTCAGAATTAGTAGGTCGGTATCGGTCTTCCTACTACCCTTTATGCCTTTGGTGTCAATAAGAAACCTTCAGTATGTTTGATAATACTAGATTCTGGCTGCTTTTATTCAAATTCAAAATGGTAGCCGATGGGAATCGAGTTGAATGGACACTTTGCCACTGCAACCTACTCTATATTTTCATGGAAGTCAAGTCAAAATTCAGCATTCTAACTGTCTTTATAATAAAGTTCAATTATACAAGGTGTTTTTTTTTGATATCTCATAACTCTAGGGTTATATTCTGTAGGTAAAAATAATACTAAAACTCCTAGAATAGATGGTCCAAAAATGCATAGTTCCGGAGATATCATCAATCATAATTAAATTATCAGTTGTTTAGTACCCGTAACACAAGCTCTGCTTAGCTTGGGACTAGATGGCGTTGTGTGAATAGTCGTGGAATATTATTATTAAGTATTGTTAATATTATTTTTATTACCTAATTAGTTCAAAAATTGTCACCAGTACGACGAATCTAAGAAGATTCGAAGACACTTTTCTTTCACGTAAGGGTGTTTTACATTAACCATCGTGACTTTGTCGAATTATTTTGTATGATAGTAAAAAAAAAAAGATGATTGAGACATAATTCATATGCCAGTTGATTCTTTGACATGGTCTCAATCATACCCTAGAGTTATGGGATATAAAAAAAAACACGTTGTAGAACGTCATTAGATTCAAATCATTATAAAGCAATCCGTGTAGTACAACAAAACGTCTGGTACTGATAGCAAAACTTGCTAAAAAACATTCTAGTAAGTTAAAATCGAATGAGACCACAGAACTACTTTCCAAATACTCAACTAAAATCTGTAGAAACATGACCTAGAAATGCAGTTGACTGGTTGAACAGGTAATAGTCTGCTAGCTCAGTTTACGTGTTGCCTTCATTGCATAATGTATCGCACTACGGGTCATCGGCCTCCACTCGACCAGCAATATACCTAATAAAGTTTTGACCAACATCGTAACATATGTACGTATAGCTGGCGAGAAATAATTGAACATATTGCGTTTCAGAATGCCTGGCGAGTTAGCTACAGACAGATATAATAATTACGTACAACAGCTACAAAGAATATCCGTTTCGCGTGTAAAGAATTCTCGGGTTTCCAATGAACATTATTTCTGCAATTAACCACAAATGGTATCTGGAAATTTTTGTATTTGACCACCATTTCAAACTATCTCTATTAATGCACTATTGTTATCACAGTAACCTTTTACAGTCCTTGAACACGATTATAAAATTAAACGTAGATAGGAAATCGAGCTACTTAGAGCAGATTACGGATAAAATATGCAGGTGTCCACAATTCAACTATGCGTTTCGAACGGTTCTAACCGAATTGAGACACGACTGCAAGTCCTACCAATACCATCTTGGATACCATCTGGATCTTGTGTCGGATTATAAAGTTATTTTATTCATTAATTTGTTCATAATACTGCATTGGAGGAACTACGATGATTTAGAACTTCCCGAGGTCTTCGCCAAAGATAACAGATTAAGCTATGACAGGATTTAGTAGCTTGCAGTGCAAGAAAGCACTGAGACTGTTACACCCTATAACTTAACATTCATAACTTACTTCCACGACATACAAGCAACGTCAAAATTAAGTTACAGTTTACAGGTAAAAATCAAGAGAAAGCTAAGTAGATACGAATAAATTCTTAATAATAAATTAGTATTATAAAATCGTTCAAATTGACGTATCGTGTACGTCAAGCTTTTGTGCTATAGGTACTTTTCGTCTCATGTGAGCAGTCATTAGGTACAATAATCGTAAACACATACAATTTTAAAAGCAGGATAATTAAAATATTAGTTATTCCACCTGTATCCAATCAAGCACCATCTTCGCGTAAGACGGCGTGAACTGCATGATATGTTTGAAGGACAACCCCTTCATGTCGAAGACGCTGATGACGCCACAAATCTGCGTTCTGGGCTCGGCCATTGCCCCCTCCAGTCCCACCTGGATGCCCCGGAAAACCTCCTTGAGGGACACCTCTTGTGGATTCCATCTCTCTGGAAAATGATCAAGGTATCATAAGCAGGAGTTTCGCCAGCCTCGTTAGCAAACAACGATATTTGAACGCGTAAAAGTTGTTTTGAAGATGTTGCGTTTTTTTATAACATATCTTTTGTTACTTCGGGTCAGTTTTTCTCACATTTGCGTCATATACCTGCTATTAATTAGCAGTAGGTAATTTAAGTTGACAAACAGGTTGCGATCTTCAAAAAAACAACAAAAATAGGTCGATAATAATATGGTAGAAATTTCGCAGCTGTACAAATTAGTAATTTAATAAACTTGGAACAAAAGTTTTTAAAACAAAGCTGTACTACGTGGAATGCACTTAAGAAAAATTAACCTGTTCATCATTATATTCTCATAACTTCCTAGTTGAATCCTTTAACATTGCTTAAACAAACAAGGAAATATAACACTTAACGATGTTACAATGTAAATATGTAAACTATACGTGTTTCTATTCGACACGACTCATTATATAAAATATTAGTTTTATCCTTACTTCATGCACTATTTCATTATTTTATTATATATCAATTTCATGAGCACAGGCTGTGTACGCCTTCGATCTTTGGTCTTCGGATTTATTGACTCGCGCTACAAGAAAATAAATTATTGCAAAAACGTTACATAGGTAAAAATATAAAAATTACTTTGTCATCTTTATCAGAAACAATTTGATTTGATAAAGACTTCTTTGTTTATAAAGGTTTATAAGCTAAACTTTGTGTCCTTTCCTAACGTATTCTCCCTCTCCACTCCACGGGTAGCAAATATCACTATAATAAGAATGACCTATGTCAAATCTTACACCTTATTTAATCAACCGTGCGTGAAATACTTTTAAAAAGAGGTCCAAACTATTTGCTTAGCGTATTAGCTTCAGTTTAAAAAAGCTTCCTCAGAAACAGTAGACGTTTAGAAATTAATCGATCTTGATTTAACAAATATTTTTTCACATCTTCAACTCACCATCGTTTTTTCAAGATGTCTGTAATTACAAGGGAATAGAATCGGTGCCATTGATTATGGTTGAAGTGAACTAAACATCGATTAAGTATTCTCATAGCGTATTTAAATACTTAATTTTAATGGCAATGCTTATAGTTTGATGCGCGCACGCATCAAACCAACCATAATAATTGACACTAACAGCAGTTACAGCTTCTCATTGCAATTTTGTGTGACAAGGAACACAACTAGTTCATTTTGAAAACTTGCGATTATTATTATTTATTTTCAATTTGTTATTCTACGTTCCAACCACACTTTGTATAACGTTGGATGTTTACCTAAAGGCAGGTAAGTACATAATTATTACTCAAGTATGGAAAATTGCATAGAAACGCAATCATGACTAATCATGAGTGGTTCACCGCAAGCTTGTATCGAGGTTCATCTCCACATTTAGGTGTTACGTGTGTAAAAAAACTAGCCTTAAATATATTTTTATGTCGTTTACTTGACACCTAACTGTTAGAATACGAATTTAAAATAACTAAACTTTTATTATCTGTGAAAAGTCAATAGCCTATTGATTCTTGGAATTTTTCTCGACCAAATTAAACATACAGCATTTTTTTGCCAAATTAATACCAACCTCCAGATTCGACTAAAATAATGCGACGTCCATGCTGATCACGTGGCGCCAAGATGGAAACAATGGAGTGTTCAAATGGTGCTTGAATGGCTGAAGGCAGTAGATCACGACAGTAGTCCGCATGTGCCAGCCTAAACTTGTAATATGCTTGTATCTATAACGAGGACAAACATATGATTATGAATACGAAAATAACTAAATAAAACTCCTAAGGAGCTCGCCCAGTGTTGGATTCTTCACTTTTGTTATAACGGTTTTGGAAGGCAATAATATTCTGTCTGAGTGCAATTGCACTTATCAGCAATAACTGTAGCAGTAGACAGCAAACATTATATAATTGAGCATCACCATGATCAAATATCCAAATAAGGTGTATGCCAGGGTGCTTATAGCATTAGTTTTAAAGTGTTTTTCAAACAGCGGACTACAAATCTCTTTATCAATGTACATTACATTGATAAAGAGATTTGTAGCCCGCTGTATAAATTAAATATTTACTAAATCGTGTTATACAATCTAACTTCGTGCTCTCCGTGTTTTCTATGTTACATTGATCGGACCATCATTACGATATAATTCACTGCATTTTGTCACTGCAATATTATAAATATGAAAGTTAAGCTTTCTGCGATACGAAAAGTTGGAGCAGATCGTTAGGTATGGGCAAAGGCCTGAGGCGACTACCGGAATAACAAAACGGTTCTCATTTTTAATTATGTTTAATCACAAGCCTTAGTTTCCACTCTCACTGTTCAGTCTCAATGACAACCTTTAGGGCGAAGTGCCACATTGAAGGTGTTAGTAGTGCCCATATTAGACCGGACTTAGCCGACGTACTAAATCGCTAAAATCAACAGCATAATACTTCCCAAGTACACCTCTCTCCTTAAGGGTCCACCACCAAACTTGACCCGTATTCGCTTGACGTCCTTTTATGGTCAACGAACACATACTGTGCAAGTTTGAATTCGGACTTTTATGTTTCTCGAAAATCTTGTGGGTGAAGAAAATGGCATACGTTATTTTTCAACCAGGACTATAAATCAAGCAAAGTTCATTCATTGACTCTCACTCTCCTAAGCAGAAAAGCAAACAAAAGTCTTATTTACAACACAGGGCAATTTCTTGATTTTCCTATCAATATTTTTCTTTAGAACATTCTGTATTTCTGTAGACTAACACTACATATCCCTGTCTACAGAGTCTTTTCCTCTATTAACCTTGGGTATGCCGTGAACGTGGATCCACGCGAGACACAATTGCTTTTTAATTATTTCTATAATTAAAGTATAATTACACGAGTGGTTAAGTAAATCCAACAAACCTTTTTAAAAGCACTTTCAGGGTAGAACTTGCATGGCCTGAGGAACTTCAGAAGGTAATCATCTTTCTCGATGGGGACATAAAGTGACGGTTCCTCTGAAAAGAGAAATCATAGTATCATAATCATATGAGCATGAAAATCTTTCTGAATATCTTGTTACCCCACAGGAACGTCACAGTGGACGATCCGGGCGAGGCTGGAGCGCCGAAAAACGCATAAAAAAGTCAACTCTACAATGTTCATACCTTTATAGCTTAATTTTAAAGCTTAAGCTTCTTTTATAGCTTAAAAACCCTTATTGGTCTGTGTTTATAGTAACCACGCAATACATCGACCAATCCTAAAAACAAAGATGAAGGTAAAAAAAAACAAAAAAAAACACCGCACCGCATAAAATACACAGCCACTGTTTTGTTTAAATAATAAATAAATATAGAATAAGCTTGTAGGCTAGTAATAAGCAATCAGCCAACAACAAGATAAGGCTTATATTAATACTTAACATCTAAACATTAATAAATCTTATCTCACTAATTACGATTTTACTTTATATTTCGATAAACAGTGCCATCTATTCATGAACGTTATTTTATTTCTGGTCACTGAAGCATGTCTGATGGATGCAAGTAACTTTCCTAGTCTACTGTGAAGTAATGCGTGATATAATTAGAAATCGCGTAACCAGTCCTATTCAATGATATGGCGATTCAACTTATATGTTGCGCGATCACTTGAATTGCAGTTGATAGGTTAAGCTATTAGCTGACGTGAGGTGAGAAAAGTAGCAACTTATTTTTAACCGACTTCAAAAAAAGGAGGAGGTTCTCAATTCGGTTGTATTTTTTTTTTTTTTTTTAGGGTTTGTTACCTCAGTACTCCGTCATTTATGGACCGATTTTCAAAATTATTTTTATTGGTTGCATTTGCAACTGAAGAAATAATTAATCGTCAACTCAGCATATGATGTCTGCACATAAGCATTCCATGAGCAGACTATTAATCCTTGATTTCCGTGACCATCATGTAAAATAGAAACTCTCTAGATTTTTTAATATTTGGGACTGAATTTTATTGTAATTTGTAGTCAGTTTAGTGTTTTCTGAAGCATTGTAGTACCTCTGTAAATGCAGTGAACTTATAAGACTTTTTTTTATCGACGTTTAAATGAATGAAAACAATAATGTATTTCAATGAGATAATGCTAACTGTTGAGTAGACTTGGTTGTCTAAACAGTACATTCAAAGTGAGTATTATAATAAACACAGGAGAGCCAACCCATAGGTATATGTATATGTAGTATGTACCTAAGTGAATGGCCAGCCTTCAATTGATTTGATTGTTTGATAACTGAATATTGCAAAAAGCGGCCTGGCACATGTTCGAGTTGTATTTTAATTGAAATGCTGTGCCTATTCGTGTAAAACGAGAAAAACTAGATCTTTAAAAAGATTTCCTACCGTTCTCAATTCTTGTGTGCAATACAAAATTAAGTGCAACAACCTTGTTCTTTTTACGAAGCTGAAACAATAAAAATGATTGTCCACAGGAAACGGCCGAAGGCTTTAACTACATGGATATCAATTAGAATATATTGCAGTACATCGTCGCAATTAGATGCTTGTCATGTCTAAAATGTTAAACTTACATACCGAAACACTTATCATTATTTCGCAGTGGTGGCGTAGCTTAAATTGTCCTTAAGGGGCCAAATATTCAAATTTTTGGGGGATTTTGACCATAGGGTTTAGCCTGTTTTTATTTATGGTTAACGCAGCCCTCATTGGCAGGAGAATAATGATCTAATAAAATAAAATCCTGGCTTGAATAGCTAAGCAATAATTGTGATATTCCCAAGAGAATTTTAAACGAGAGGTTATGATCGCGAGCGATGTTAGCTAGTAAATTGTGGCACCTTAACTCGGATATATGTTAAACTGCCAGCGTTAAAAAGAAAACATATTTTTTATTGTTACTATCACGGGTGTCGTAGCAATAAAAGAAAACAACTTGATGTTGTGGATAAAATTTTAAGTACGTATTTTTACTGCAACGCCAGTTGGGGCCCCTTGGCCCATGGGGTCCCGTATCATTGATACAGAAGATGCGGCGGTATCTAGGGCCCTGTTTCGCGAAAATGTATAAATAGCATATATCAAAATGGCAATAGATTAAATCTCCTTAAAAGATTAAATAATGTGTCATCCGTATCTAATAATATACCTATATGCCAATATAGGTACATAATCTGTTTAGTCAGACAAAAACAAAATTATAGGCAGAGAATGCTGGTCATGATTCTCAATGAGTCTGCTTATTTTTTTAAGCTACAGTACCAATCTATTACGCAACACAAGCTTAGAAACTTAAATATCGTTAAAGACTGTAGAATACTTGGTATTTATCTTCTCTCTAAAGTACATAAGAATTATATTAGGTAAATCACATTTTAAAAGTCGTCAAGTAGTTAGATAATACTAGTTCACAAAAGGTTGAATCAATATTCACTTTGATTAGGTAATGCTTCATGAACGAGAATATTAAATTGGCGAATAGGTAAAGAGCGGCCAAGTATGAGTCGCACATCACATGAAGGGGTTCGGAACCATCGTACAAGATTAGAAATACAACGATTGGCAAGGTAAAGCAAAAAAAAACAATTTTATTGTATGAGTAATTGAGTACCCTCTAATTTGTATGAATCATTATTATTTGTTGTTAGAGCAGCAATATTACTACACACTCTGCGAAGTTTTCAACTATTCATCTATTATGGTTCATGAGATACAGCCCGCTGACATACAAGAACGAACGGACGAACAGACGAAGCTTAGAAACAGGGTCTATTTGGGTGTGGAACCCTAAAAACAATCAAGAACATGTAATCTGATAATCTTTTGAGAGGTATAATTAAGTTTTCCAGCAGTACATAATATTTCATACGTTTGAAACGTAAGTACAGAGTATACGTAGGTTTATAATACCTATCAAGATCTACTGTATAATTGAACACAAGCACGAACCGGTTATTAAATGTCGGAAAGTGTCAAATTGAGCAATAATTTAGATTCCAGATGGAGCCAATACCGTGGAAAAACTTGATTTTAATTAAATGTTCTGTGTACGAAGTTTTTATCCCTACTATGGAGTTGCTTATGTAGGAGGTCTGTTATGACAGGTTATCTATTCTATAAACCAAAGCTAACTCTCACCACACATCACGTCTTTTAAATTAATTTACGCCACTAAATTCTAAAATTATAATTTATTATCATTACCGTGCCATCTGCATGATCGTCTATGACAGTGCTACGCGGTGTCTAAGGGCCGAGTCACACCGGAATGGCAGCGAAGCGGCCAGCAGTTTTAGTGTCATATAATTTTAAACTTTATCATAATGACTCTGCCCTACTTAAGACGGGGCTGGGTAAATATTCGAGCGCTTCAACCGCCGTCATTACCTTCCCCTAAATGTTAAGGGAAGATAACGTATTTAATGGAATATTTCAGACATATCCAGATTCTGGTACTTTAGCAAATTCTGAGAATTGCTGAAATATTGCATTAAATATATGTCTCTTTCATTAACATTTGAAGAAGGTAATGACGGCGTTTGCAACGCACGAATATTTACCCGGCTACAACGCGGCGTCTAAGACGGTGCTACGCGGCGTCTAACACGGTTCTACGCGGCGTCTAACACGGTGCTACGCGGCGTCTAACTTGGTGCTACGCGGCTCTACCACAAGGCTTCCCAGCTAATACGGCCGTGCTAAGTGGCGTCTACATCAGTGCTACGCGGCGTAATAAGTCACTACAAACTATCTTCTCTATTACTTACTGCAATTTTTGAAAAACGTTACAGATTACGAACTCACTACAATTTACACAGCTTTTAAAAAAAAATGTTGTACAGTTTAATATTGCGTAATATCAAAGGCTAACAAAAAAGTGAAATCCTGCTCCTTCAACCTAAACGATCCGGTAATTTAATAAAATAAAAAGACAGCACTGAGTACTGTTTTGTTGTGTAAGTGAAAACAGTGTTCTTAAAATAATGTTCGGAGTTGTTTAAAGTTTTGTAAACTAAATACGAGTTCTTGAAAACGATGGTTTCAGGTTTTTCGGTGGGCTTTACCCAGAATTTAATTATTTGATTTATATATTTTTCTCTTTAGGAAAACAAACTGTTACACACATGTGTCTTAATTAATAATTCATTAGCATTTAAGGTAAATGTTGTACGTTTAACTCGCACCTTACTCACATGTTGTTATTGATTTGGTACTGATGCTAGCTACCCGAAATAATATGAAAATGTCATTTTCTACTACATTTTCTCATCTAAATGGCTCATTTAAAGAAGACTCTTTATATCCACTTCTTCGACAACTTAACATAACCATTTTATACGTATATTGGAAACAAAAGTAGCACTCTCTAGTTTATTTAAAAAAAAATGCACTAGAGAGCAAATAAATTAAGCCTCTTCCTTTTTACACGTTTAATGGCCAATATTTTTGGTAATATGGAACCTATCAATTTTAACCTTATAGAGCCTAACAGTTTATTTAATAGTCTTAACAACGTGGATTTATTGTAAAGGTTATTAAATAACCATTTTGACGATATATATTATTATACATTCGAATCGATGCATTTTAATATTATAAAAATAATAACCATACCATAATGCGTGAAAACAACAAGTGGATCGATGTATTTGCTCCTAGGTGTATTTAAGTAAGTAATTAAAAGGTCGTGTTTAATAATAATAAAGGTATGTCAAGTTTAACATATTTAAATAAAACAGGAACATTGTTGTATTGTGGTACCTACAACTATCATGTTCACAAACAATTAATTACATATAAAACACATACAGGCTCTTTATACATAATTATTGTCATTGTCATCGGTACCTAACCGAAACAAATTATGTTTCATGTATGCACAATGATCACGACTGTTTATTTATTTTGTTCACCTCCGGCATAACAAACATTAAAAAATATGAAATAAGGAACTTCTAAAGTAAATTTCGATCTACATAGTAAGTTTAAGCAGTTTTATTAAGATATACAACGATTACACAATAACTTTTTCCTCTTTAATAAACGCATTAAGTAGGTACCTATTCTATGTGGAAATATAAATTAATATGCAGTCACTAGTAAATCTTACCTACTTTCTGTCTGCGTTGCATATAACGTTCTCGTTTTGTTTGTGTAGCATTTCTGTTCGAGATATTGTGAAAGGGAAAGCATTAAAATCTCATTTTAATAGTAACTTTCGTTTTACACATGCGTGCACTTTGATATTATAACTCTCGCTTCACTTACAATGACTCACAGTTTAGGATTTCGTATTTCTGAGCTTAGGTATATTTCATTTACCTAAGATACACCACTACTTAGCTTACTGTAATAAAGAGTAATATTGTTTGGTAATAATAGTAAGATAATATTACCAAACAATATCAATCTTACAATACTTACAAAATTATATATATTTTTTTTTAATTATAAATTTCTTCATCAATTGTCACTCTTACTAAACTTATTATATTCTACTGTCTACGCGTTTATTTTAATATGTTGCAAATAAATAATTATTCAAATATAATATTTAGAGACAAACTTGCACCAAAACAATACAAAAGACCCAATAGAGTTTAGGAAATTTGATTGTTATTAACATATTTGTGGTAGGTAATTAACAAACAGATAAGTAAACATAAATACATATTGATAAATAATAAGGGTATCAATATGCTAATCATATCTACAGATACAATTTTCATACTTTCCTTACATAAATGATGACTTTGGTGAATGTAAATAAAGCGTTAAATAATCAATTAATTAACTAAACAAAGATTTAAATAATTTGTTAACTTACTTTTTAGAAGTTGTCGTAACTCTGTCAGAGATTGTTCGATTACTTCCGGAGTTTCTCTCAACTCTTTCTCAGCTTTTTCTTTACAAACTTCATCGTCTATCGGATTAAGCTCCAGCATTATTTGATTACCGCCCCATGTCACAAACGGTACGCCATCAGATCCAAACTGTATTTCCATTTTGATATTTATTAATTTTCACTTTAAATACGAAGAATAATCTTCTTAACCTTTGCTGAGTCCGCACTATTGTTAGCTGATATAATCCACGTCTGACTTAAAATTCGTGTCAGCAGAATGTCTTTAGTCCAACACTCGACACAGTTTTTACAATGTTAATAAACGCACGAGAGATTAATATAATTAGATATCACTGTTAATTACATATGAGCGTATCAAGTACAATAATTGGTAGTGGTAGCGCGCGCGTCTAAGTTTTCGAAGCGTTTGAATCTGTGATTAAAAGTTGTTTATATTATAGAGAGGTAAGCACGAGCGTTCGCGCACCGGCTGCCGCGATATTGTGCTTGTTGGAGAGGCCATTGGAAGCACATCTTAACGGTATCCCACCACCACGCCATGGTAGCAGCGCCGTTCACTTGTGTTCTAAACAAATGTCTATTCTCAATGCACTAGTTATAGCATAAAACACTATGCCTAAAAAATACATGCTTAGAACAGGATATTCTAATTTATTTTATTTCTTTAAAATTTGCTGATTACAGGGAGACGTTTCTCTAATGCTTTCAGCTGTTGACATAATAAAAAGTAAAACTCAAAAAGTGAAATTATCGTAAAAGGTTCTTCTCGATTATCTATGAATTCAGCATTTAACTAAGATGTTGATAGGTTTGGAGATTATAATACCATCAATCTTAGCCGTTTCATTCTCTATATATAAGCCTTAGAATGAAACAAGGGACATACAGGTGTTTTGAATTCCTTTGTAGTTACTAATTGTAGGCAATTCATTGATGTGTTTAATCATAGAAAAAGCATGTAGAAATTAGCTGATATTTGGGAAAATCAGTGCCAAAATAAGATAGACTAAATGCAAAAGTAGGTATTGTGACACACCAACAAAGAGACTTGAATTTAATGAGTAAAACGCCTGTAGTAAAATTGATAGCATCTTTCAGTTTTCTGCGGATACTTAACTCATGCAAGGAACAGGAGTTTCTTGGCAAACAGATACTTCTATAGGTAGTTCTACTACAGTAATCCTGAGACCTAGGCAATAAATTAGGCACCAACGTAAATACAATGAGCTCCTACGTTGGAATTTATTTGGAAACAATGACAGTAGTTATTGTTACCTATCCTACTTATCTATATGATATAAGCTTCAGCCTATATTTATTTATTTATTTATTTTAAAAGGAACACCAACGACATAATTACAAGATCTTATACAGGTACAAATTATATAGACATCCAATTCTGTGTAAGTATGACAAACTTTTAATTTAATGAACATTATAAAAAACCCCTTGACGATTATAATATTAATTACTAGGTATTTTATTAAAATTGCTCAACAATTCCGGCATAGTAAGTATTTACCTATTCGATAAAAACAAACTGTTTGAGTAACTTCGCAAAGAAACCATAACCCCACCGAAAATAAAGGAACGTGGCTATTGAAAGGAGTGAACCGCAGAGTTAAGGGCAAAACGTGTGTCTAGTGGTTAGTGGGCCTGACTAGAAAGAAAGAAAGAAAATACTTTTATTGGCAACAGCTGGACGCACAGAAAAAACAAAATAACACAATAAAAAAGAGACACAAAAATGGCATGTCTCATTGCACGGCTGCACCAAAAGGTTCATCTCAGCGGTAATGCCAGGCAGATGCTGAGATGCTGCCTAACGCTGACATTCATATGAACCTGCTATGCCGGACGTCGTGTGTTCGATTCCCACCCAAGAAAAATGTTGGTGTGAATAGCCCGATCATTTGCTCCGTGTGTTTTAAGAAATATACATATAAAAGCCTGTTCATCAGTTATCTAATAGTGTGAGAGAGTAGAGTGGTTTGGGTCCCGAGACGTCTCGTAACTCGAACTCGACTTTCGGGTCAAGACAATATTGTCGATATTGTTATGTTATGTTGTTGTGTTGTTACTAACCCTATGGACTCCGGTCCGAATTAAAAATATTCTATTCTATTCTATTCTATTCTATGGTATCATTTTTCAAGAGCCTAGTCAAAGGTCTCCGATAAAAAAAAAACAATTTTAATATATCAGCAAAGAATACTGATTAATGTGCAAGTTGATTATTTAAAAGACTGAAAAATAAGTTTGTGGATTTGTGACGTTGTAGTAAGTACTTAAGTAATCTCTGGATCTGCTAAACCGATTTTGAAAATTCTTTTGCTTTGCTTTAAACTATAGGGAGTTGGAAAGCCCCATTATTTGTGAGTGTCATAGCTACATTTTGTTTTCAAAACGTGTGTGATTAAAAGTAATAAAGCAAAAAGATTTATTTTCTTCTTCGAAAAAGTCAAAATCAAGGTCAAGGTCAATCTAAGGTCACCAAAGGGGTACAAAAATTTCAGATATATTATAAGCATAAAAGATGATTTTTGATATACCAACAATTTTTTTTTTAAACAGGACACCTCTTTCATAGGCTCCATATTATTTAGACGACCTAAGTTCCTAACCTAGGTTCTGGGTCACGTTGTGATGAGTAATTATAATTATTATTTATTCAATCAAATAATAATACTCACAGTGTAAGTAACAATAGGTATAGTTAGGTACTTACTTCTCTCTTGGTCAGAGCCTCAGAATGTTTCCTAATTATAACATGAACCATACGATTAAACTAGAAGTCGACCTTAACGTAGAAGGGAAAAGGCTATAGGCAGATGATGTAGGAGTGCGAGGTTAGAAGTTTATCTAGAGAAAGAGTGCACAAAACAGTAAATTATCGATTGCCTACTAAGCAACAGCCAAAACGGTAAATATTCGACTACTGAGAGACTGCAATAGTGTGTATTAAATAAAGCAGTTAAGTTACTAAAGAGTGATGAACTTATTTTTCCAGCTCTATTACTCAACAGTTGACGAGTTACTTTATGTCGGCTTCCAAGTGTGGCGTAATCATGTCATTATACCTAATGTAGAAGATAATGACTGCCTTGCAATAACTTTGTAGCATTTTCTCCTTAATTGACTCTCTCTATTGACATTACCACTAACCAATGTTTATGTATGAATAAAGAATTTCCAAAACAATGAACCACTGTAGTAATTGCACAGAAAATAATCGCAACGGATGCTGTTTTCCGTGGTGTATATCTCATAGGCATCCCGGCGATGGAGTAAAAAATAGCATTGACGCTATAATTACCTACCCGAAACTGCATTGTCAAAGTTATGACATTTGAATGACATTGTAAATGATTAGCCAGAATGATCTAGCCAGGGGCCTGCGGTACCGGCTGCTAAGCATGCTTTAACTATAAAAACATATCTACTAATCAGAGTATTCAGTTTCCCATTTATGATAAACATTATCCACAGAGTAATATTATTATGGTATTTTATGTATTATGGTCAAAATTTGGTCGTGTCGTTCTTTGTAACTAAATTCCAACGTATTGAGCTTTAGCTTACCATTAGGAATACGTTGCTTCTTAGAAAATTGGGTTAACTTCCCAAATTACCCATTCAGGTGAACTTATTTATTTTCTGCAATGGAATAGAACTGGTTGAAAATAAATATTGTGAAAGCAATGGAAGCACGGTTCTTAATAGTTTTTCTTTTATATTTTACTGACTTAAGAAACTGTATTTCAATGGTATTTCATTTGTGAAAGAAAGAATTGTATCAAAAATAATTAAGGGACTCAAAACAAACACATACGAGATATAATTTTTAATTTATTTATTAATTCCTAAACGAAACGCATTATGAATAGGATGCATCACGTATCAAACATATGTATATTGAGCAAATCAGGTATTATCATCTTTCGTACAATAAAAGTATTACAAATCTATAAAAAACGATACAAAATATTGTTTGGAATGCGTCTAATAAAGGCACATTAAGCATCACAAGAGAAACCATGTCGATGTTACAGACATAGGTACGCACAAATTTCACAATTTTCTCGAAGACACGCTATCAAAAACTTAAGTACTAGTAACTTAATGAATGCTTAAAAGTTTTACATTGAAAGATACCAACACTCTTAAGGAGCTTAGTCAATGTGCACCCTAATAACGGCTAAGGATACGTAGGTACCTAATCATTGGACAACACGAGAATAGGCACTTCGCGTTTGAACTACGGATCATTCTCCAGACACATATCATTCGCAATAAGGTGATATTAAATGCGACGAAATACTATTCATTCGATGCATCAACAGTTCAATTAAAACATCTGTTAATTGCCAAAAATTACGTAGGTATCCCCTGATAATGGCAGTTTGAAAATTAAATCATTTATCAAAATATGAACTAAAGAAAAAAGTGTAGGCACTGTTTCATTAATATAATTGATCCGTGGTCTTACATTATAAAATGTAGGTACAGTAATAGTTGAAGGATTTTCACTCCATTTGGTGATAAATGGTTCAGAATTGGCATCGTTCGTCTTCACTGTCACAGCCTTATCGACATGCGAGTTGTGCACAATCAACGGGAACATATTCCTTTCTTATATCTAAATAAATTAAATCTCTGCCATCATGACAAAGTATTTTTACCAAACTGTCATGAAATTCGCTCACATACCACATTCAAACAATTATCCTAAATATATCATGAACCAACCAGTCGTTGCACAGTCATATAAAAATTACCTAAAACCTGCATAGATGAAACATACTATTGATTGGTCAATCGCAGCTATCTAGCCTGTGTCGTTAAGTTAACATATTATTATCATAGCCTTAAAATTATGGCTTAACATTACTTGTCAATATTTATCACATAATATTTGTTAATCATTCACTCACATTCATAATTTTTGGAACTATGTTAAGCTACCTACTATCGTCTTCTTTGAATTTCTTCATTTTAATTCTAAATTTGGTAATATCTATACTTACATAATAAAGAACCCTGATTATGGAAGAGCTCAAGTATTATACTACTGGTGCTCGGGCACATGGCATTATCTAACGATTATCCAATCACCACACAATTTAAGAACAACGGCTATTCGAACCCGTACTTCACTTTGTTAAACCCATAAAGAAATGCTAAAAATATATTACATTTAGAATGGTATAAACAGGTGTGGTCTGCCAAACGTGATCGTTAAAAATGTCTTCCATTTGACAAAGACGAAGAAGAAATGCATTTTGCAAATAGATTAGTTTGAGACAAACTCAGAAAAGGGAAATATTGAACATCTCGAATCAGAAAACCCTAACGTCATAAATATATATGTTGTACTAAAAGCTGATCTGTTAACTTCACCTCTAACCACAGATGGCAGACAGGTTAACGTGCCCACTACTACGCTTTCTTGGCAAAGCCATAGGTGTTCCAGTTGTTGATGTGCGGCAAGACGTCGTTGATGACGGGGTACCACTCGGCACCCGAGTAGTCGATGGCGGGCATCTCACCACCGTAGTCAGACGGCAGATGCGACGCTGCCATGTGCTTGTGAAGCGACGACATCTTGGATCCGTGGAAGAAGATCTGGAAACAAGTATGGGGACATGATTAGAAATATGTAGGTATAAGGAGTTTGAACCGAGAAATGTGGTCGAAAATCATCTTTACCTACAAGTTTTTTATTACGAGGGAAATTTGCACAAATGGTTCGTAGCCGTTGACATTTTAACCCAAAATATTTTACCTAAAGTCCTTCTTCGTGATTTAATTTAAAGGATTAAAGTAGAAACAATTACCTATAATAAATTACTAATAAAATTGGTATAGAGCCAAATCAACTAGAATAAATTTCCGCCCACTTATACTAGATGGCGGTAAGCGTGTCAAGTCTCAGGCAATGAAAATCTAGTTAGTTACATTACGAGTACCAACAGCTTTAATATTATGGACAGTCAGTGAAGTGCCATCGGCCAGTTTCTAGGCAAAGAAAAGGCAATGCAACTTTACACAATTCTAATGCAATTTTTAGTTCTGATAGCAACAATGCTAAATTTCCTGTTAATTATTTAATTACACATACTGAAGTACAATTTAAATTAAATGTAAGAGCAGTAAACGTCCTTCTAACCGAACACTGTCACAATGACTCAAAGTACAAATTACTTAGCACAACCGTATGTACTTTACCAAACGTGGGATCATTGACAGCTTTGAGGAACTACTGAACAAAAATCATTAATTAGCAACGGTCTTTTAATATGAACTTGAAATATCTTTGTTTTCACATCCGTGGCGTATATTTTAGTTATGTAGGTGGTTGGTTGGTTATTAGTGTCCAAATTTGAGTGTACTCGTACTACTATGTTGTACCTAAAGTACAGTTACATTGGGCACAGACAGGCGTGGTGTTATATTATGTATGCCAATTGTGCAAGCTCTGGTCTCTTGTATGTGAAGGAATACAACTCCATTAAACCTTTAGGCAGCAATTTTTAAGTATGATTTTGTGCATATTCTTTGTTCGAGAACCAAAATAAATTAATGAATTTAATTGGTACATTAAATACGTCCCCAATATGTAATATCTATGCTCGTGTTTTTCTCAGTCATGATCTTCTTTGCAGAGACCTACACACTATATCCACAAGAACCTTAATATGGCTATTACGTCAAGAGAGAGGACTGTAGCACAGCTTCATACATAATACATTAGGGCTTTATTACAATTCAATGGCAGACTTATTATTTTATCTATAATTTTTACCGATCAGTTCATACATAAGTGTCCACTAACCCTGTTCTTCAGCTTCTCCCTGATGAAGGGCTTGAACATATTCCAAACGACGCTGAAGACCATGGGCTGCTTCACAAAATGTACCTCCTTCAGTCGGAGTGGCATAGCATCCTGGATGAAGGTGAGCAGGCGCTTAGAGAACGCTGGCGTCAGGCCCATTGTCTGTGAACAAGATGTATGAGGATAAGTACATACATATGTAACCAAATCATAAGATTTTTAACTATGAAACACATGAACAGTTCGCAGATTTATCAATCTGACTCAGAATATGTCAAGACTTTAAAATAAACCTCTGAGTTTGGAACGGTGTTTCTTCTCGAAGTAGTAGGCTAGGAAACACCAACCATTTCAAAAACACATTTATTGTTAACCATGTAGGTACCTACTTACCTACGGAAAAGATTTTTTTAAAGTTTATAGATACATATAAAAATAATTTGTAATGTAATTTAAATAAACCGATCGATAACCGATTAACTCTGTTGGACTGTAAGAATATCCTTTTTTTTTCAATAAGTATACAGGATGCATAAAAATTTGTTAAGCTTAAGTTACACAGGTGTGTGGGAAATCAGGATTCTTACCAGCCAAATTATTATGTATACAAAATCTGTCAACGCACTGTGCACCCTTTTCATTCCAGAGAAGTTATTTGTCAACTGATAATAGTATTTTTTTATTCCATAGTAAGAATTAAACTTCTGAAGAATGACAGTTGACCTCTACACATTGGTATCGATTCTAACCGCAGCAAAACCGCAAGAAATTCTTCTTACCTAATAATATGTCTGTATATTAATGAACCTACTGTTCCTAAGAATAGATTTGAATTTTACTAGAGGGTTCTATAGACAAGCATTTTTAGTTTATTATGGCAACATGGACACGATAACACGTGGACCTTCTGCATACAATAAATCGTTATGAGTCGTTTTAATCAGCTCCATTAGTCGTCATTTGGCGAAGTAAGTGGGTGAGTGACCGAATATAGTTGATAACCTACGCCCTACGGCTTGGCAAGCGCCACTGCGCGACGAACCATCAGTTCCGCCTTGGTTGACGTCGGTCAGTGATCCGCGCAATTTCAGCTCTTAAATACATTTTGTATGCGTCTATCGTTGCTCTGCCTCACGGTATTCCCATTTATGGGATAAAGTATCAACATTTACAAACAAATACATTTCAGAATCAAATGCATAAATTACAACTCAACGTAGAGATGTCTTCGTTGGGAACTTGATGCCTCATTGACTCCTACAAGTTGACATGAATGTTGACTGAATGATTTATGTTTTTTTATTAATAGAGGGATAATATTGCCTTTATGATGGCTAATGAGTATTAAAGCATCGTCAAGGTCATGTCGTAGATTAAATATCATAAAATTGCACCATATTATTAAACTATTATTGTTATTTATTACTACCATGCACCATGGTACAAGATGTCATCGTGAGGAGTAGAGATTCAGTTTCGAATTCAAACAAATGTACTATAGGAATCAAAATATATACCGTCGACACTGGCAGACAACTTAACTAGCAATAAAGAAAGAAAGAAAATCATGATATCATAATCTTATAGCAAAACACCTGCGCCAAAGCACGTCAGCAAAATACGGAAATAGGTAAAAAATATTACTAATTTACAATGGACAATAAATTAAAAAAGCCTACTAAATTATACAAAAATATCTAGACACAAATTAATCATCAGTCATTTAGAACATATTTATGGTATTGGTATCGTATCGTTATCGCGTTTTTTAAATTTCCTATCTTCAATTCATCATTTTGTAAAGCCCTAGGGATCTAAAGATAATCTTTAATTCTTGAGGAATTCGTGTGTAAAAAACAGTATATTGTAGTAACTACATATATTTATTGCATAAACCTCGGAATTAGTTGACTAGGAATAGGTACATTACGAGTCAACTAATTCCAGGTTTAAAGTATTTGTGTTTAAAACTATTATGTAATCTTTATAGGCAAAGAGCATAATGATTACCTATTTAAAATAGGTACCTACTTATTTTCGTTATTTGTAAATATAATATAGAGTTTTCTGGTATTAGGGGTATAAGGCATTATAAATTACAGGAAAGTAATCGGTAAAAATAAATGGCGAATTATTAAGTAAGTATTCTATTAAATTCTCACGAATTCATTCAGAGCCTAATTACAACTATGTATATCTGATAATTTGACACAGACAATTTACATCTTACATGTCTAATGTTTATACGATGAAAAGCGACTTGTTGCGCGGCATAGTTACATAAAGTAAGAGGATTGCATCCCTACTAGACAGTCTCAATATATCACGACCCAGTTGCGGCTGCATTGACCACGAAGGTCGGAACTCTGAGCTGACGAGCAAACAAGTGGAACCACGATATCAACTGTTTACCCAACGTCTTTGTCGTATTTACCATCGTCCTTAACAAAAGTCGGTTAAGGAAAACCTATTTCCTTACAAATCGGACATTTGGACAAAGGATGTTTAACTAAAATATTGATCTTCAGTTAAGCTATATAGGTAAGTGTAGGTACGTTGTCCTAAATGGCATCACGGACGCAGTACTGGAGGCGTTAATTATAATCAACTACTAGCTGAGTTTGCCCAATTTCCGCTCCAATTTTCGTAACATTCGCTGTTTAGGACTGTAATACCTACTGCGGTTAGTTTATAACTATACGTTACTTACTTGTTTTTATATTTAATAAATCAACGCTATAAAGGCTTTAAGGGACAATAAATCTGCCAAGATAGAGATGGAAGGGTCTTTATGTTCTGTGTTCCAATCTGCGGATTGATCAACAGCCTCGGACGTGACGCCCCTTGAGAGGAAACCCTGAGCAAGTACGTTTTCCTTGCAGGCGACGATTGTTAATCAACTAAGTATGACTAATTTCTTTTAATTTTATTACAATTACACGTTAATCTGCATTTGTTTCCTTCAATTGATTATCACAATCTACGCTATTGTTTGGAAGAGGTCAGCTGCGACCACACGTGACTTTCTCTAAAGTTTTGAAATAACATTTGATTTGAAATACGTTTCAATTGCAGCCATTAATATACGATCTATCAAACAGTTTCTTGAACTAAAGAAGTTACGCTCAAGCACGTTACATGTTAACGTTAATCCATTTTATTTCGCCATAAGCGACAAATACCATTGCATTAATGTGATTAAGAACGCGGTAGTGGCGATTCACACGGGTTTAATGATATCAATATGTTCTCACAATCATGACGCCGACTACGTGATTGGTTAACAAAGTACGTTAATTTCGCAGATACTAATATATAAAGCAGTCGGGACTCCTTGCAGCTTCGACCTTTTCGACCGGTCGTGATGTGACTAGCAAAGGTGTTAATGGTGTTTATTGGTAAACAGAAAACGCACTTCCTCACTTCTTGGAATTTAGTTTTATAGGTGTGTGCTACCGGAAGGAAGATATCGTTTATTTGTCATTTTAAAAGGCCGTCCTGTGACCCACAGACATCTAAATGTCATAAATAAAAAATAGAAGAAATAAAAAAAATGGAAGCTCTATATCACTAAACCGCATAGTAAATAAAGATATGTCAAACTAAAAGCCTGAAAAGTGTTTCATAATCCACATTTGTGACAGTGACAAATTTATAAGATAACAAAGTAGTCATACTCATTAGATAATTTCAACAAAGCATGCAAAATTAGCATGATAACATTAACCCTTAGATGATATAATATCTATCGGAAGAAGTTAATTATAATCTTTTAAAACTAATAAAAGCTAATCTACTTACGAATGATAGATTACTATACGTACTCGAACAGTATGGATAAGATAAACGTTCGCTGATATGATCGCTAGATCCTGTTCAATGTTTACAATTAGAGCTACAATTGAAGTTCTAAGTATACGAGTACATGTCGTAATCTACACGTTTTGTTTATGTACAATTAATATAACTAGCAATAGTATTCAATGTATCACGTAATTATTGCAATGGAAACGCAATGTTTCGCTAATTCCTAGTCAAATGTACTTATTGACTGTTAATAATCTGCATAGAGCCGGGTTGCGCAATATTTGTCATTCAGTTGCAAAATCGTAATGTTTTTCTCTGACAGGTAGATACTTGATTATCTATTTACGAGTGCTCAAGTATCTTATTTGCTTATTAATTTAAGTGATCTAAAGTACACCTCTCAAATAGGTACATACATGTAGCTGACGGATTATTGCTTAACCGCGATTTATTTAATCTTCTAATTCACACTCATTCATAACAAATCTTTGACCGATTCCTAGACTTTGAGATGGTGTTAATAAAACCGCATGAAATATTTATAAGTACAAGGTTCTGTTGTGAAGCGTTTTATGTGGAGAATTAATGCATATATTATTATTTCGTAACAACGCGTTGGAACAAAGATAACTGAACAATGCAAAGAGCGATGGCACGCTAAGACATACTTTACACTTTTCTTTGTTCGTAACACACAGAAACATACACATTGTACTTTGAGCTAGGTACCAACACTTTGTTTTAGGGACTTCATGATTCATCAACTCGTCCAGTTTGCGCGGACACTCGCGATTGTAGAAACAATAATATTTACATTTTCTGTACACACAATGTCCAACTTTGTCAGGTTTATTTTTTATTTTTTCACACCGTTTTGACAGGATAACAATAACTAAGAGTCCAAAGATTAATACGGCTTATATAGTAAAATTTACACACAGTTTATTTATCATTTGTGGGCTGCCTACACTAGGTACCTAAGTCAGTATCTAAGCGAGAATACGTATGCAAGAGCGCGTCCGCTTCATGACAGTTGACTTTATGCTTCACCCTCAGGCACGTAAAATGACTAGGTCATCGATCATAGAAAACTATCAAACATTACAGCCTTACTAACTGGTGTTGTATCTCACAACACAGCCGTGCGACACAGTCACACAACGAAGTCGCTGTCACTTCGTTACGATACGAGTATATTCAAATCAGCGCACGCGCAGTGAAAGTGATCACTTCCAACACTGTTATTGAGTATAGGCATTATCTCTACGCCCTAGTATACACGTATTTTCATTTAGGTATCCGTATATAAATATACAATGACGTTATCAATACGATAATCTGCACATTGTTTGGGTGTATGCCAGTAAACATTAAAAAGGCGTTGACAATTCCAACAAGGCACTCAGTTTTAGTCTCTAATTTTCACCTTTAATCTCTTTGTTGAAGCAGTTAAAGTTTCCATTTTCCACTTCAATAATAAAGAACAATACACATTATGTATGCAGACCCATATATAATTAAAACAATGACCTAGAATTACTGAATTATTTGTACTTATTGGTTATTTCCTGAAAAACAAGGGACTGCTGTGCCAAAACACTTGTGCAAACCGTAATGAACTTTATAACAATAACTGCAAGAGTCAGCGACATTTGTAGAAACTGCGTAATAAAATAACAGAAACTAGTTTTAGCAAATAAATCGTTGGATGATTATGACGACATGACAAGTTAGTTGGCACTTGGCACAAATAGCGACATATAATTTCGTCATGAAAAACTCGGCACACCATGCAGGCGCTTGACGTAAACTCGTTAGATGAATGATAAGAGATGGGTAATGGATTACACTTTTAATTCGTTGTATGAAATAGTTACTTTTACGGTACGTGACAGGTGAAATAGCACCGGCGTTGTTATTGCACAAATCTTGTAAATAAACCCGTATTGCGAATCAACTTACGTTTGTAAACAAATTAAAATTCAACAAATATTTACGTTCAATTAAAGTATAATAGTACGCATTTTGCGATTAAATATATGCTGAAAACTTGGAAGGTAGAAACACCTCTCAGTAATTCTACATACTCATAGCCTGATAGATGGCAAAATTACCCTAAAAACCAAAAAAAACATTCGGAAATAAGAAGATTTATAAAGGATCGGTAATTAATGTACTGACCTGCGACCATCCCATATTGTGGAAGTCCATGATGACGACGGTCCCTCTGACTTGTGACTCAGGCTCCAACATGGCCGCCAAGTGGATCAGGTAGAACAGCCTGAACAACTGGTCAGCATTTACTTTCTTCGGGTCCCATGAGCCTGACAAAATTAAAATCATTCTTTAGTTAAGTTTGAGTTTTGTCAGGGGCCAAATAATGACTGTCGCACCAAGGTAAGCTATACACGTTTACTAAACTCGGTGCGTGGAAAGGTGCCCATGCATTACATATCAAAGCCTGCCTCGAAAGCCGTTGATCCCGGTTGTCATTTGTAGATCGTTGACAATTGATACGGGTAGTCAGAAGCCCGAAAATCTGTCAATTCTGAGTTTAACCAAAAGGTTATAAATAAATAAAATAATAAATATTCCACAACTTTTCACACAACGCCATATAGTCCCAAGCTAAGCTAAGAGCTTGTGTTATGGGTACTAAACAGCTGATAAACATACTTATATATTTCTAAATACATACATATTATAGATAAATAACACCCAGACACAGAACAAATAGTCGTGCTCATCTCACAAACATTTGTCCTGGGTGGGAATCGAACCCACGACCTCCGGCATAGCAGTCAGGGTCACTAACTACTAGACCAACAGGCCAGTCAATCAAAGTTATGGAGGTCCATTAGCTCTGTGTAAAACAGCATGTATTCAGCTGCATCAAATTCGACTGCATGGAACCTACCCCAACTGGGAAAAGGCTAGGCAGGAGATAGTAAAGTTCAAATATTTTTTTTTTTTATTTAAACGCTCTACGAGACGAATATGTGGCCGATTAATGCAATATTGTGGAGGAAACCATGTGTTTATAAACTACGTTGTTGAACGCAGAACAATGATACAAAGATACTGCCGGTCGATTCAGTAAAAGTCACGCCGTGAAAACTTGAGTGAAGTGAACTGTCAATGCCTTGCATTAATATAGAATGACAGCTCAATTCGCCCTCACTACGCCTACATTTTCACGCGGTGATTTGACCAGAATCGCACTGCAGATCCGTAATGGGTTCGATGTACAAAGACTGCTACAATCATTAACAGCTATTATATCAAGAGATATTAATTTTCCGAAGAAATGCCCATTCGTGTGTATTCAGGACAACAGGCTATTAGATAATTATTTCATGCCTCACTCTTGTGTTATAATGTCAGCTGGCGAGAATGGGTTTTCGTAATGTTTTGTATGCGGCACACTAACGGACTGTCACTATTTATGCATATTGCGCTTACGCTTCGAATACGGAATTACTTAAACGTCGCTTTAGAGCAATCCCACTAGTCACTCAGTTGGCGCCTACTTATCAGTCGGCTTCTTGAAAAAACAATACATATAGCAAAAGTGACTCAAAAGTAAATGAAATGGTTTATAATTAGCTACTTTAACCGCAAATCAATGAAATAGAATACAATATTATTTATTTTAACCGTAAATCCATTAATGCAACGATTGACAGAAGGAAAACAGGAAAAGATGGCGTCATTCTGACAGTTGTGGAATCTTTAGTATTTTGTTTCTCGATAAGATCTCTCTCTTATATCGTATCGTATCATCGAACACGAACATAGAAAGTGTTCTCGTGCCGTCTATGTATTGTCTCGAAGTACAGTCAAGAGATAAATTTATTTCGATATATTTGTATTGTTGTCATAGACAGTGATGATCCCAAACGCAATCACGACGCTATTTATATTATTTTGATGAATTTATACTTATCTTATTCACCGATGACTGATACTAGGTACGTTGAATTCGTGCCTTCAAAACGTTATCTTGTTTTAAAACAAACGTTATTCAATTTCTAAGTAGGCAATCATCAAATCTACAGTTTAAAATATTAGATATGAGTTCTAGAAAAGTAGAGTAGACGTGGATAAGTTAATGATTCGATACTTGTAAGCGGCTATGTGTGAACTAAACATTAGTCATTGAGTTCAAAAGGTTGATATTTCATAAACAATTAACGGTTTTCCAGCCCTTGGCTCATACAATAACAAACATTAAATAACAAGAAGTGGTTTATATAAAGGTCAGCTTACTTATGTTTAAAGAGGAAAGATTAGTTTTTTTTTGTTTTGGAAAAAAACTCAAAAACTTCTAAACCAATTTTATATTTCTTTTCATTTTAAGAAAGCTTTATTATTACCGAGATTTTATTTTCAATACTATGAGAGGGTGGCGAGAATGGTCAAGTTCCAAGGGATATATACGAAATTCTCACGTAGTGGTTTTGACGCTTGACATTTGTTCGGTGTTGGATCAATGTTTGTCTTTTGATAATTTTCTTGTTACCTAAGTAAAATTATTTTGTAAGGAATAAAACTTCCTAGGATGCTTGTTCTTTAGCTTTTTAACATTACCTGCTTCTTATTTCTAACAGTTTCTAACAGCTAGTCTATGCTAATTTTAAAGAGGAATATTGTTTCTTAGTATGTAACAAATACACTTAAAAACTAGGTACTTACTAGACTGATTTGAAAAAATCTTTCACCGTTTTTCGAAGCTTCGCATCCCCGAGTGGCAAAGACTACTCTTATATCTATATTCCCAAGGGAACGAGAGCTACGCGCGTGAAAGCGCGTGACGTCCGCTAGTACTTAATAATGGTACAAGTACAGTTTGAACATCTTACCTCCGACACTGACAACGAGAACCCTCCTGCCCTTGTGGTCACGGCCCTTCAACACGTTCACAACCTTGTGGTCGAGGAACGCTTCTTTTTCTTGCTCAGGCAGTAAATTGTCGAGCAATGATGCGTTGTCACGTTTGAACTCGGCTGTACGACGCATCTGTAAATAAAAATAGTTTTTTTTATATTCAGATTCATTTATTGTCTGCCACAGGTATAAATAGAATTCTTAAAATTATCATTGTATCAAGTAAGGTAGGAACATACCCTTAGGGCCGGTGTACAATATGCAAATTTACAATTATATTTGGTACCTATGTCAAATAGGATAGAAAATCGTCATAGTACATAAGGTAACCAAAGTAACAACATATTAAGTACAAATATGGTCATGAAATAAACATAATTGTCATTAATTACCACTAGGGAAAATAAATTGATTATACATATCGATTTCATTTGTCATTACATCACATAACAAATACACCTGTAGTAGTAAGTATAGATATTCCAGTGGTGTACTTATAATACAGACATTTCGCAATCTCATGGGCACTAACGGCAAAAAATCAGTCTATGGGCTGCTACTAAGAAATTCCAGATTGTAACACCCAGTAACACGTGTTTGACCCAGCAATCAAACCTAGCTCACGTTCGCTTGCGATCAAATTAGGCAGTTTAGTTAGTTTTTTGTAACTATAACCAAAATATAGGTATAGTACCTAACTTAGTAAGCACAAGTGCGATGCATTGTAGTCTGTAGGTTGTTGTGTCATCATTTTATAATCAATAAAACGTCTATTAATAGAATAATAGCTTCCCCACTAAATCGATAAAATGTACATTCCCATGTTTACTAACGTATTAAGTAAATTATATTAAACCTTCAATTGTAATAATCGCTATAAGATCAA
Organism: Euplexia lucipara; assembly: GCA_921972225.1. Taxonomy (NCBI): domain Eukaryota; kingdom Metazoa; phylum Arthropoda; class Insecta; order Lepidoptera; family Noctuidae; genus Euplexia; species Euplexia lucipara. The sequence continues at coordinate 18,162,852 of OV179146.1, forward strand.
TACAAAAGACAGAAACGCGGAAGCAGTTTTTGATCCGGACCACCCGGAAAATGGGTCTTCACAAGATTCAATCAAGTGGACACAGAAACAAGTGATAACACAATCGCATCTAAGTCTAGACGTATGTACGCAGTGTAAGGCACTTACGTACTAGTAACGTAAGTGCCTTACACTGCGTACATACGTAAACAATCCGCTAGGAAATCAAGTTCGCAGCAAGTTTTCCATAAATTAAACTTATTTAATTTATGCATAAGTTATCAATGTACAGTGCTTTCCGGCGAGAAAGTTTAGCTTCAAAGAGAAAATATTTAACGATATAATTAGAGCTGGCCTAGACGTGTTGGTATAATTTGCCGGTCTACCTGCCTGCTGTCTGGATCTAGCTCATTTCGACGAACCAGTCTCATGCGTCCGTGCGTCTAATACTAGTTATTACGAAGCTGAAATGATTTAATCGACCTACAACAATTTTGGCAAAAACTGTAACAAGGAAGTTTATTTTTTTATACAAATTGGTGTGAACACCTCCTTATAAAATTTAGTTTTTTTTTAATAATCTCTGTGTATCGCGTTTTACCTATAGGTACAGACGCCAGCACATCAAGTTACCTCAATGTGTCAATTTTTCCCAATTGAATGTGAACCTAATTCTGTTTAACATAAAGTTGAAAAACGATCAAAGAAATTTGACACATTGGGGTAACTTGACGTGTTGGCGCCTGTACCTCCAATCGTTGACAAATACGTATTCCTAACAATTTGGTTATGATATGCCCGAAGTACCTATCTTATTTCGTAGTGAATAGAATGAGGTTTTGTCAAGAATGAGGTATAAAAATCTGTTGTTACAATATTATTGAAGGATCCGCCGGATATATTCCGCCTTAATATGCAAATTTAGGGCAATTACTTGATAAACTTAATCAGGTGTAGGCAATCTTATCGTCTAATAAACCCTGTGCTGAAAACATAATAACATGTTTCTTCTAATTATGCTGTCTTTAATATTGTTAGGTTTTTAATTAACAGAAATTATCGTTTATCCCAACAACATCTTTTATCTAATGTACATCAATGTACATGTGATGTATTGGATTTGTTTAAGAATTAACTTTGTAGAGACTGGGAGCCATTATGTTAATCAACAGATATTATACAAATTACTTTTTGTTCATCTAAATAGTTTAAGATGGAGAAGCATGCCGCAAAGCGCTTTTGGACTTCGCAGAGGCTTCCTCGTCTTTTAGTTATCAACTTAACAAAAATAAACCTAATCGTATCCTATACTTATGGTCGAATTGATCAGTAACTGTAACGCAGGTCAACATTTTTGTTGACAAAAACATGTATATTAAGTATGTTCGTCTTCTGCGAATATCCTCAGCCTTCTAGGTTGATTGACTGTCTATTGGAATTCTGATATTTTTGTGATATCTACCGCTTCTTGTTTGAGTATTAAAGATTAAATGTTGACTCCCAGATAGATACCCTAATATTTATTTCTCCCATAATAGGACTAAAGTTTATATCTACAACAAATTACTGTCAATTTAACTCAATACCTATAAGTCCTACTTATTTCCATAATAATCTAACAGTTGACATTATCTGCACAGAACACAATGGACCTATTTCCTTGTTAGTTTCGATAAAACGGTATAATATTACCAACAATTCAATGATGAAAACAACCGGTGAGTTATTTGTTATAAAGAGAAGTGCACAAAAGGTTGCCTATACACGCATAGGCAACCTCCTGTATGTATGCGTAAAGTAAAGCGTGTTATGTAAATCACGTAACAACTTGACGAATGGGACAGCTTACACACGTGGCTCATACAAACTACAAGTAATCAATAATCCATTAATTTACTTCTAGATACTTGGCATTGCGCGCACAAATTTTAGGCGTACGAAATACTTATACGCAGGCCGGTAGCTGCATTGTTTTCTTTGGAAAATTGCTGATATTAAGATAATAGGTATCAGACACGAACGTCTCGGCATTATTTTTTTGTTATTTTGATTCTTGCACCCCAAATTGCTGCAATTTGAGCGGTGCAAGCGTATGTTTATCTACTTCACGGTCAACAATTTCTTGAAAAGTCGCAAGTACTACAAACATTGCTTAATAGAAGACTGTATCGTTTGGAAGCTACCATATATTTATTTCTGACTTATAAGTAGGAATGGCCGTCAAAATCGTCGGCCTAAGATTGATTGCCCAAGCGTAAGTGACCGGGTAACGAACGACTGATTGCAGTGCTTGCAACTCTCATAGTTGGCACGTACGGTCCCCATACCATCGTAGCGTAGTGTTGCCTAATACCTCTAGTATTAATATTTAATAACGTCTAATTGTGTCTGCCTTTGTGGACTGTACTGCTCACACCTTATGCAATTTACAACAATCTATTTCAATCCATTTGATTACCTACATTGGAGTTACTTTAAGATCTCCGACTTAAACCATGAATGCATTGTTTTGCGGTATATACCAAGTTTGGTACAGATCTGTAAGCAAGTCCAAATTAAGTAGATGAAGTATAGGTACTTAAAAAGATTTGAATTTTATAATTAGGAACTCAGTGTGGAATCGACTAAAGTTAAAACAACATCAGATAAAAAATATGAAATTTGAAAAAACCGACGAAATATTCAGTCCAGAATGATGTACAGAACGAATGGTATCAGTTTTTGTGTCAATGTTCTTTCAACTCTGTATGTTATTTATCATTAAAACAGTGACATATTTTTAATTTCGACACTCAAGCTAATTTGATACAAAACATTCATTGATATGAATAACTGTAAACACGATCATTATCAAGAAAATATGACGCCTCTGTATGTTATTCCAACGGTCAACTGTTATCACAACAGATATACATATGCCATACCCACTTCATAAGTACCTACAAAGGTAATTAATTTATTTTAAACAATTCTCTAATACATTACTCGCATGCTAAGCGCTGTAATTAGGCTTTATCATCCACCTTGTGTTATTATTTGCATGCAAGGTCAAATCGTTGTTGCGTTTGATATTCACGTTAAGATCTTAAAATTTACTATAGCCGTGATTTGAAATAGCCAAAATAATATTTCGGTAGGTAACTTTAGATATTCGAAATAACAGTTAGGTACTCCATATCGTACCATATTTCTTGCTAGTATTTAAACAAAGGAATGCCTTAATAGGCCTATTATACGCCTTAAAATGACAAATAAAACTGATTAATTAAAACGACTTCTATGTATACCTATAGGTATTGCCGTATCTCGGGAGCGGATTTCTAAGTACTGATCCAGTTTAAAAATTATATTCTAGATAGTAAACATATCTAGAAAACTATCCAAACAGTAATTTTATAATGTACATGTACATATAGTAATTTAATCATATATAATGCTTCTTGAACAAATAAGATTACACTAGTGGAAAGTTCCTGAATGTAGGTACACTTAGTTACTAATGCTCACACTAGTATAACATATCTCTACCCTTACTACTTACTAACATTTATGTTTAAAGTTTAACTTACATTCATACAAGAATCTGGCTGAATGTGTGAATCGCAGTCGCAACAGATTGAGGTAAGATTCATTCGTTACACGTCAAATTAAGTGCATCATGGAATTGTGTTCCTTAAATATTGGCTTAATTGCCAATTTATTTATCTCTTGCATGGTTTTTAACATATTTATACGCGTTAATGAATTAACTTTAATATTAGATGCTTCATAAAAAAAAATATTAGTCATAATTTCGAAAAACGTTTCAATACATTTTCTCTAAGTAGAAGAGGATTGTTTTCAGCACCATGACTCATACAACGCACAATGGTTAGGTATACAATTTATCGGTTCATGAATTAGTTATTCGACCTTGCTTAATGATAATATAAATTCTTGCTAGTACGGTATTAGTAGGAATGAATTACATACAAACAACAGGAACTCTGCACCGACCATATTTTCCAACCGTCGTCCCTTTAGATCAGGGTTTTGATTTTAATTTTAAACCGTCCTAAGGGTACTTAGATTTAAGTAAAGGCCCGAAAACTTAGCCGTACGTCCAGTTTACGATAGTAACTAAGCTGATTAGATTTAACGACATGAATGGAAATGTATACCAAAGATGTTGAAACAACCGATTGCTATCAGCTAATGCTGACTTGTACCTACATAATGTATATCCGGGTCGTACCTTGATAACCGACGAGTGAAGTTTCACAAAGCAGATCATGATCGCGCCCTTTGGACAATGCCCACATATCGTAATGAACCAAGGTTTACCTCGTTTTAAAATTCTAGTCTTTGTCAATCTAATACTTACTGCCTTTGAGTTCATTACCGTTGTTGTAATTGATCTACATGTACTACCAATTGTTTATCGAAATAGTTCAATGTCGTCTAATGTACACAAAGGTACATTTTGTTCGTTGCATGTAGGTTGCATTGCATGTAACCTTAAAATACTGTTCCTAGCTAAGCAAATAGTTTCGTGGTCTCACGGAAGTTAGTATAAACATGCTTTAGATATACATGTACTTTATTTAGTACTACTTTGAAAATCATAAAATTTCCTAGTATGAAAAGCTATCAAACACGTGGCTCCAGTGAAATTTTCAGTAAAAAGGAAAGGTGCGGTACTTGCTAACTTGTCTGCTCACACTAGAGACCTTGCAGCGTTGCAGCCTGTTTTCCCGACGTTTACAGCACTGTATAAACTGGTCTATTGCAAATCTTCCGCGTGAGACATGCAACGCCGCCGAGTTGTTTGTTAAACAAATACCTACCATGCACAATACGACAACGGTGTGTAAAACATTAAGACTGCACTTTGACTGTTATCATAACATAAACATTAAATTTCAACCTATAGGTACTCAATTTTAACATCATAATGTGCTAACTAGATGAAGAAATTTACGAAGTTGCTAAAAGCTTTTGAAATATTCAACACTGTTTCTGCAGATATAAAACCTAAGACGAATGTTAAGTCTTGAAAAATGTCTGATTGCTAGAGTTAAATAGGTATTTGTGTTCTGGCGTGTTTAATGTTTATCATCAGTTAATAGGCAATCATTCATAATTAATTGTCAATGAAGCCAAGTCAATACTGACCAGAACACACTAAAATCAAACATGTAGTAGGATACAATACAATACAAGTATAATTACTTGTATTGTATTGTATCCTAATGTTATTATTATTGTATCCTAAGAACTTATGTTCTTTACTTTGCACGGAAGTCAGAAAACCTAGCAACATTATTGTACGAAAGAATTTACTTTAAACTATCTATAATACATCTTTATTAATAGACGTTGTTGTCAGATTAACCGGCTCAACAACATGTGCTCTGTGCAATATGTTTAGTTGCAAATACGTGTAAATTTACTGAGTGGTTGGCATTGAACGGAGTCAGGGAGTCAGTGTTTATCTGCAATTTACAATATTTGCGCGAAAACAAATGTGCGGTAGCTATCAAAACAGCATTCCGTATCGGGAAAATCACATGAAACGTAGATAGTAATTTAAGGTAAGTAACAAAGAAAAAAATTACTTTATTTCTTTGAATAAAATTCAAAGGTAGGACCTATTTTAAAAAGTCTGTCTAGATGTTAGGACAGATTAGGTCTCAAATGGAAGATAGCAACTACTTCTATGCAGTGTTCAAGTATGTATTACAAAACCTATGACCACATCCGAGACAATAGGGTATATGCATGATTTTTTTTTATATTTTTAATTCACTGTTTACAACGTTTTAACATAGTAAAAAAATATAAACATGTTTAAAAATGCATTAATGAAGCTTAAAAAAATATTTAAAATAGAGAATGAATTTGAGCTGTTTAAACGCCGCCATGTTCGCGCGCCATTTCGATTACGTCATTTACTATTATCCTACTACTATTACTTTGGGTGTTTTCGTTCTTCTAACCATTTCACCATGAAAAAAGTTCAAAATCCAGTTTACAGGTATTGCTTGCCTACCCGAATGCAAAAACATTATCAGATTGTGCTTTTACAAAACCACTTTCAGTCATTTTCTCAAATGTTTTATACTTCACTATGAAGTTAAAATTACAGTTGAACATTAAATTAATACACAACACACACGGCAATAATTACGTTTTCCATTATAGAGTCCATTCCAATACTCTTTTGTAGGCGTAACTTGTCTTTTTGTCGTAGTATTTGACGTCACTTTTCGTTATATTCAATGGTGATGCGTTTCACAAATTTGAATTTCCCGCGCTTAATTCGCACTTTAATTTATTATTTTAAATAATTATGACGCTATTAAAAAGTAAAATAATGATTTGGTTCATATTTTCTGCCATTAAATGGTTGGGAAAAAAATATTCGAACCAAATTAAAATTACATGCATATTCCCTATTTAATTCTAATGTCGGATTCGTATCAATCTGACCTCAATTTTCTCGTGACCCGCGACTGCTCGACAACTAACATCATTTCTAATGTATTGTTTCAAGATAGGCCGACAGTTTAAAAATAAAGCGGCAAGTAATGATGGGTGATAACGGTTATCTCGCTTTGATAAAAATTGAACTTTAACATTGCATCGAGCGGTTTATCTCTCTCTTCCCGGCAGCAAGCGGGCAGATTCCTACATTATGTTTATAACGGAGGAAACAGTCCTATCAGCTAACTGACAACATATACTGATAGACAACTATTGAATTAGACGAAAAGGACTCATCAGCATCAGGATCTCACCCAGTAGTCGTGTTATTGTATTTCTACTAAAAGTATACATATACTCGTAGATGTTTTAGTATTCGATAGATATTTATTTTAGTAAACAGTGTACGTTTCATGTTTCGAGATACACAAAAAATATTAAGGTAAACATTAAAGTAGCTATCGATAAAAATGAACTTATGTAAATATAAGTGAAGAGCTTTCTGTGTAGTTTTTAAATATTGTGTGCACGGACGAGTGTGATTTAGTATAAAATTCTTTAATGTACAAATGTAGGACACAATAAAAACTTACGAATGATAACTTTAAGAGCTACATAGAGTGAGATTTGGTAAAATTAAAGTTTATTTAGAGACGTAGTGCAGAAAACGGTCGAACTTCAACCCCTAGTCGACGACTAGAGCGACCACCAGTTTCCAATTAGTGCTATTTTAATAAGAAATTTACGACAGTTCTAAATTCAAGAACTATTTAAATATCAATATCGTCAATAGCTCTTACAACTTACTACTCGGTAATTACTACCTATAGCTTCAAATTAGATAATAAGTCAAATGGTAAAGAAGAAACTGATAAGAAAAGTAAAAGTTCACAAGATATTGGTTATCTGTATTTAATTGTTATTGTATAATAATGTCACTCCATCACGAAGTTTGTTATGTAAGCGTGTACTGTGTACACCTACTTAAATAGCTAATAAATGGATTTAATGATTGCGATAATTTATTCACTTAGAACCAGGTTTTTCAAGTAAGTGTGAAGTTGCAACATATCGCCTCTTTATTTTTGTGCTTGCAAGGTAAAATAACATTGTTCTATTATTTCTTAACGCATTATTGCAGTATTTAACAAATTTTGAATAATATAGACATTAAGATAGCGATAAGATTTGAGGGCCTAATACTGGCATTTAAATAATGGAGAAACTCAAAACGTTATGTAAAGCCTGTTAGCAGCAACTGTACCTACTCATTTGAAAGTTTGAGAAGCTCTAAAAGTTTGCCATATTAGATGGTTAAACTAAACGCAAGGTCCAATGGGCTACATGCCAAGTTATATCCCAGAAGGCCCAAGGTTATTGCGGGATGTTCTGGACTCCCTTGATGAAGACTGTTGATGAATAGTTCCTAGAGAGAGAAAGAGAGAGGTGTGGAAAGCTTGCAGTAGGAAGTTCCAGGCCAATTAACAAAATAACTAAAGTTTAAGATACAACTTTTGGCACCTAATAAAAAGCTCTGGCAAGAACTCACAGAGCGTTTGGCAAATACTTATGTACCTAAGTAAGTAGTTAAAATTACTCTTACCTACCCTAATGAGTGTTTTGTGTTGTCGTGGATTTTAGTGCTAATGAGCCCTTAACGACTATAGGGACAAAGAGCTTATCTAATAAGTCGCTGTTTTGAAAATTTAGCTCATTACTAATACTTAAATTGTTACTTTTATTGTTACTTTTCAAGCTAAGCACTGGGCGATGAATGACAAACATGCATTTAGCAAGTTACTAAATTTAAAAGACGGAATTAGACCTATTTACTTGAATCGAAATCTTAAATTAATTTAATTTATGTATTTTAAAAAAACAATAGTTCCTTACGTACCGTGTAAGGAACATTTTTGTACCTACGACTTGCAAGGCATGTATAGTGATACTTTTTATATTATTTAACACCATGTACTATGCACATGCTTGCTCCCTATTACATGAGAAATTACTGGCAAAATGTGGGTGTAGGTACCACAGATTTACTTCTACAAAACCCTTCGGGGATTACAGGCGCGTTATTATTTATTTATTTAGAACCTTTCTAACATCTATCTTAACAGGTTAACTAATGCTAGATAGAAGCTATTATGTTAAATTTTAAACATAAAAGATACGAGTGACGAGTAAATAAATTCGAATTCGAGTTCAAACAACACAAATAAAATTATCTTGAAATAAAAGTTCTCACAAAATAAGAGGCCCAAACATGCAGGTACTATTTCAAGGAGATGTTCCAACCTTAACAAGAGGCTCTATCATATTTAAGTAGATTATAATCACTGTTTATTATCCTTGGTACAAATCGTATAATAACCGGGGTCTAGGACAAGTCCAACGAAATCAGTCGTTAACCATTTGTAATTGAAGTTGCCAAACATCACTGCATTACGTAGTTGCAGTTACGCAAATTTAGTAGGCTGTAACAATATGACCCCTTTCGCTCACACTTGTATGTTTGTTCATGATATCGAGTGGGTTAATTGAACCATATTATTAATGGAAACTGTTACAGATCTAATAATTTCAGGTAACAGATTTACCAAGACTGTAGCCTACTTACTTAAATTTAGTCCGCGACCGGAGTCCCACTTGATATAGTCCATTAATCACACATGAATTATTCAATGTAGTGGCGGATTTCAGGCATTTTCAGTCAAGTACAGTTACTAATGAAGTCAAATATTACAGCCTAAAAACAATAGAGTAACGCCCAAAAATGTTTGTAAAAAAAAAAACTTACGAGTGCAAGAGCGCTCTCAGGGTACCACTTGCAAGGCCGCAAGAAGATTGTGAGCAGCTCTTCATCCTCTCCGAAGCACAAGTCTTTGTTCTCCTTCAGCAGCTCCTTCAGCCTCTCTAGAGCCTCACGAACTCTCTCTGGGGTCTCACGTAACTCATTTTCAGCGATAGCTTTTGTTTCTGGTGACAACTCTACGCTGCGCTCCAATCTGAACTCGGTGGAACTCATTTTACTATCTGAAATTAAGAAAAAAGCTTATCTCCGATGTCATGTGCTATGTTATCCCTAACTCGAATCTCAGAGGCTTTCTTAGAAAAGCAGAGTTTCATTACGTTAGCCACCTGTCAAGACCCAAAACTCATTGTTAGATATTTATCGATACAAAGGTCTCCTGCTATTAAAATTTCATTCTTCTGTTTTATTTCGAAATATATTACCTACAGCAACAAGGCTTTATGTTATCTGCTGCCTTAATCGATTAGATAAAACGCTTGCATTCATTATTCTCAAAGAACATCGTTGAGTTACGGGCAGTGGAGTGTGTTGACATGACACTGGCCGCAAGGCAAGGACTTATTGTGGATTCAGACCACGCTGCGCCTGAGCACGTGTCGCCGCCTCTACGTTTAAAAACACATCATTGCGTTGGAGATCGATTGCACACATCTATCGGCTACCCATTGCTAAAATGGCCCGCCGATCTCCAATAGCTCTTAATAAGTATTATTTCGGATGGTGTTAAGCAACTGGGTAGTTTTATATAATCGGCAGGTTATTTTTGTAACCAGCTTATTCTGACTAACTTGTTTGATTTAACCAAAGCTTTCACTTCAAAAGATTGTTTAACTAGTAACGGTTAAAGAAAACGGTTAACGGTAAAATTACCTAATAACGACACCCGAAGTGTAACCAACATTTTTAAATCCATTAATGTACCTGGTTCATTAGCAAAGGATCGATAGATTTGACAATTGCCATCATTGTCATTTTCCTTATACGTAACTATCTTTTAGAGGAGGCAACTGAGAATCTTAAATTTGACGTTCATTTGTAGATACTTTTTTAATGATATTATAGAAATAAATATGACTTTGATAACGGAAGATCTTTGAAGCCTTAGCAACAAAACAGAAGATAATAGGTATATATTATATACTATACCTACCTAAAGTAGCTATGTAAACATAGGAGAACCTACTACAAAGGTGCTTGGAAATAAATAGATATCTAGGCTGTGAAGAGCTCTTAGACCAAGTATGATTATTTACTATTTATCTTGAGTTCAATCAACTGTACACGAGTATATTATTTGTTCCACATAAATCGCTTACTTAATAAACTATGAATAATTGTAGGACAGTCTGTCTATCAGTCTAGTCGTGAAAGTGATGATATGTATTTTTTCAAACCGCTGTCTATGCTTTTTGTAGCGGTAAATTAATTAGCAAATTAGGCAATAATGATCTTATCGATTGTTAAATTATGCTTATTAATCTTGTGTGTGTCTAGTTTGACGTTGGGGATTACGGCATTAATCAAAACAACGCTTAATAAATTAACCCTAATGAGTGCAGTTTCCGAAGGGTTGGTAGGTCCAATTAAATATGATGCACAAGCACCATTATTTTTATTATTTCTTCATTTGCTTATAACGGTTATTTTTTGAACTTGTAATAATTAAGATTTTTGGTTTAACTTAGTTTTGTAATAGGTATTTACGCACTTAAATATTTAGAAACAGCTTGCCACAGTTCAACAATTATAAAACCTAAGCGAACATTAAAAAGGTAATTATTTCGGCCTAACAATAAAATCTATTCGTATATTCACAATGCCGTACATGCACAAGAACGAGCACAACACAGTTTAAACACAAACGTTTGCAAACCTTCGCTCTATTTTTTTTCACTAATAAAACAACTAAATTGTGAAAATGCACTAACCTCACTCGCGTAGATTCACGCGCCGGTGGAAATCACAACAAAGGGCGGAAAATCGATCGTGCGGCGGTGAGAGGCGTAAGCGAGTGTGCGCGCGCGCAAGCAGCCACCCAATATATAGACACGATAAGCGCACACGCTTACTTTGTGCCCCAGCCGTAGCGCCTTGTAACTTACACTGTATTGTAACAGTTTGAAAATAAGCCACCATGTGTAGTTGCAGATCTAATTTCTTGTTGATCTTCAACAATTGCAGTGTTTTGAGCAAGCGTTGCACAGTAGCAACATTCTTTACTGGTGCAATCTCTTTCCACAAGCACGGGGCGCACTACTTACCGCGGTGAGGCTTCGCTTAGCAACAGGGCTTACCACATGCATCTACGGAGTCGGTAGGTGGCCCTAGTTTGTCTATTTACTCAATATAACAAATATCAGTTTGTGCTAATTTGCGCATCGGTTCCACGCCATACAACACTCTCTTCATTATGTACAGAAGATTCTTTGACAGTTCTATAAGGATCTATGTTTATGGCGCTCACTGCCGTGCCTTTTGAGATGACATTTCACGGAATTTGAAGGGATTGATTAAACCCCAAGACTTAGACTTGGACATTTAATTTTAATTTTTTAACCTCAAGAGGACACCGGTGTCCGCGCTGTCATTGTCTTTCTATTGTGTCTCTTGACTCGATGGAAAGGTTAACTAACAACAATGTCTGCGTTCATCAGGGGTATTACCTGTCGTAATGTCTAGGCTTCTGAATCCAACAGATCGTCTTTTAGTATCTTAGTATAAGGGGGCTGTGTAACAAGTTCATCAACAACAATCAGAATGTTGTTACCGAACTAAGCTATTAGTTAAGTAATACATCATTATTATCAACCTACATAAAAGTAACTTACTCTCTACCTGCATAACGTTATGAAACATTTAAAAAAAGGCTTACTAAGCAAATTTCAAAGTAAAAGTAATGAAATTACCCCTTCTCATGCAACGCGGCAAATCATAGACCGTTTTAACTACCTATGTATATCTATTCGGCTAGCTAGCTAGTAGTTGGACATTCGTTACAAAGCAATATATAAATGATTAGATAGTCCGTTTTACCTGCTCCTTTACAAAGGAAATGATTATTATGTTTACCTTACTCATAACTTACACGCAGTCGATCTGTGTTAGAAAAACGGTCTGGGTCGGTACAATGTTTTTTCTTGCACGGGTAAAGACATAGGTACTCAAGAATACATAGAGAAGTTGCTTAGACTTATCTACATGTTGATTTGATGAGTATTTATTAAGTAGTTGAAAACTACTCGACGTTTTTATAACCAGTCATTAAATTATTAAAAAAACATCATTACATCACACCTATACTTACTTCCCGAAGGGATATGCAGAGGTCTACCTATAGAAAGACCCACATTTTGCTATTTAATTATGTGTCATCAAATTACTAGTAACATTATTTCAGGAACCTCCTGTTCTCCTCCAAATTTAATTAAATACCTTTGTTAATTACCTTACAACTTTTTTAAGATACAAAACTTTCTACTTTTTAGGTACATACTTAAAAGTAGCTTGTACAGACGTCAGCACATCGATTTACTCCAATGTGTCGAATTTCTTTGATCGTTTTTCAACTTAATGTCACACAGAATAAGGTTCATATTCCATTGGGAAAATTTGACACATTGGGGTAACTTGATGTGCTCGCGTCTGTACCATAACAGAATCGAATTTAGGACTTCGCACTTTAGCCGAAATCTTAACCATTGAGCTATCTAAACCACTTGACAAATCTATTTTAAGTGACACAATAATTGTTTCTATAAATAAAAAAATGTTCCAAGGCTCATATTTATTTGTGACAAGACCAGTCCAGAGTTCACAGATCAAAGAAGTACTACACACTTAAGAAAAGAACATTGTCCATATAGGTACGTGACTCATTTGAAGTACTCATGAGCATACTTACACAAAGGCACATTTATTTGTTGCGATAGGGACTGGACTGCCCTTTTGTTCAAGATAGCAGCTAAAGGCCATATTATGAAATCCTAGATTTGCTATCAACTTCTTTTAAAATGTTAAGTAAATAATATGCAAAATGATAATTAATGGATTCAGGAAATTATTATAATTTTGGGATACTTTTTAAATTAAATTAATGTAGGTACCGAGGTACTGGATACACCAAACTTCCATGGCTGAACAGAACAGTACCTACCTACGATTACGATTCCACTTTTTGCTCTATTTATGTAGGTAACAACTTGTTAGGTACCACCGTCTCACAATAAACCATTTGAATTAGAAATCAATTTTATTACATGGTAACAACTAAAGTGAAAAAACCCGAGTTGCTTCCAATTCTTACAAAAAAAAAGTTGACTCACTACAATCCATTGACCCAAGATTTATGCATATTCAAAAATAAATGAAAATCACATTAAAAATTGATATGGCATCACTGAAAGGTCAAAAACCAGTGTTCTTACCATAATGTGATTACACTAGCAACCATCTTGGCCATGATAGTGACCTTATGAGGACGCATCTCAGGCTTGACTGAAGGAAGGGCTTAAACAATAGAAGAGCGTAAATTGTAAATACACAGATATACCTATATCTTGAACTTGATCTAGACCGGATGCTCGTCCCAGCCCAGGTAAGAACTATTAGTAGGTAGGTAGGTACCTAAGCATTAGCTAGCTCAATCAAATTAGAAGCCTCTAAGCTGAGTCTGAGAAATTAACTAAAATTATTCTTAAACTAGCAGACGTCCCGCGGTTTCACCCGCGCAGGTCCCGTTCCCGTGGGAATCCAGGAATAAAAAATAGCCTATGTGTTAATCCAGGGTGTCAGACTGTCAGCTAACCAAATTTTATAAAATCCATTCAGTAGTTTTTACGTGAAAGAGTAACAAACATCCTCACAAACTTTCGCGTTTATAATATTCGTAGGATTCAAGCCTCGAAGTAGTAGTAATTTTTTGACACTTGCGTGAAATTACTTTAATACGGGGAATTAGCGTAGTGTGTGTGTCTGTTAAATACCCCAATAACTTCCCTGACTGATATCTAGAATGGTGAAATCCACTTTAATCCATAAAACTTGTATTTGTGTTAGTTAGTAGTTCTATCATAGATATCCGTGAGTTCTATGATTAAACAAAATATTTGCATTAAAACAATGGTCTGGAAAAAGGCTAGGTACATTAGTACCTATTCAGCACCCATGTGAACTCAGAATCCCCTTTTACTTTTCGAAAACCTCTAGGTATAGGTTGGATTCCTATGTAAATATCACTCATATAACATTCAGAAAGACATTTTATAATTTAATAATGAGTATGTATTTATTCAAGTTTAAATATACAACCTAAGCTGCAACTATCTGGATACAATGTTCATCGTGGTTCATCGGAAAGATATGCCTATCTAGTAGGTACAGACGCCAGCACGTCAAGTTACCCCAATGTGTCAAATTTCTTTGATCGTTTTTCGACTTTATGGCAAACAGAATAAGGTTCATATTCAATTGGGAAAATTTGACACATTGGGGTAACTTGATGTGCTGGCGTCTGTACCTACCTACCAAAGTATTTTTAAAATTAAAATAAAGTTTGTAAAGGGAATCTTTTATTTCTTTGTTTTAATTTACTCAAAGACAATGGTTTTGTTCGGAAACTCTATACATATTCTTGTGGACTTAGCCCAAAACATCTTTGTCATAATAATGACACAAAGACCGCGTCTTTCTGCAAGAGAACATTATTTTGCTTTCTTTATTACAAAATAAAGATAAGTAAGTAGGTATCGGACACGTTCCAATGTAACATAACATCACCCTTTTAATCCCCGAAGGGTTATGCAGGGCTCTGTCTGTAGTACACCCATATTTCGCCAGTTGTTATTTTAGTCCCATGTAATAGGGGGCGAGTCTATTGCCATCAATCGGGCACAATCCAGACTCCAGGCAGCTACTGAGAAATTCCAAATAATACTCAAAAACACCTGGCCCGTCCCGGGGATCGAACCCGGGACCTCAAGTTTAACAGAAGGCAGTCGCCTATGTAAATTTTGCAATAATATGTATAGCAAAATGCTGGTAGGTCAGTCAGACATCTCTGAAATCGGTAAAGTACCTAATATACCTACCTAACTCAAAAACCACCAATCCGCTATGAGCAGGGTGGTGATGAATACTCGTCCCTTCTCTTCCTTAAGGGTCACAAGACACATTGATCGACGGCCTTTCGCATATTTTCGAAAAAAAAAGAGTAGGTACACTTGTACGCATTATACATATTATCCACCGCTAGCGAAGGTCGTCGACGAACGGTCGCGTTTTGTGACTGTCCGCCGTCAAAGAGCGTTCGCTGCGTCCGCGCGTCCCGTCCGCGTCGTCGTCGGCGTCGTTGAGAAAGGATGCGCAGGCGCTCCGGCGTACGCCGCGATCAATGTGTCCTGAGTTCCGACCCTAAGGTCGGCCTAAGCCTAAGCCTGTTCCTGTCTTACTGAAAGGCAAAGTCAGTAAGACAGGAACAGGCTAGTATTTTAAGGTAAGAAGTAGGTATTAGACAAGAAAGTACCGAAAATCTGATTATTTTTTAATGTATCATCTAAACTCATAGGTATGTAAGTAGATATGAAAGGGCAATGTTTCATTGTTTCGGGGGGTTGACGTAAAAATGCATTATCCGGTTGATAGGACTGCGATAGCTTATCGTGTCCAAATTATTGACATAGGGTATGTATGCTACCTATCACTGACGTAATGACAGTGTGGTGAGGGTCACTTTGGATTAATTTTAAATAGGTATTTAGATACGAATTGCGTTACATAACATACTACCAATTTAAATTCTATGTTTTCATTTGAAATACCGAAGCGTTTGTTTGCTAGATGCAAGGTCAATATTCGTAAGGAGTATTTTAAAATATCGTTCGAATTATCGATAGGTACTATGCGTTTCAAATGAGAATAGGATTGACTTTGCGCCATGTTGTGACGTCATAGCTGTCAATTCGAATAAATTGGGTAAGATCAGCAAAATAAGGTTTTTTTTCAGAATATAAATTATTTACGAATTACGAACGAATAAATTTCTAAATAGAGTAGGTACTCTCAAAGTATTTGTTTACATTGGAGATAATTTAGAATAACTTCGAAACGGTAAAACAATAAAAAGAAAATAATTGATGCGCGATTATGGTTTCGTTGCAGGCTTTTCAAGCGACATTTGACAGATAGAGGTCATTGACGTTACTATTCTCATTTAAAAGGCATAATACCTACGTTGACGTTAGGCATTCTTGCTGATTCGTAGAATCTTTATGGTGGGATGTTTATGGTCTACATCTCACATTAGGCCATTTCAAACATCCCTTTTTCTTAGTACCTACCTACTGAGATGAGGCTACCGACACATAGGTACCCGTAACCATACCTAGTTGGCTGCTGCTCTGCGTGGCGCGGGTTCGACAATGAGAGAAATGTTTGTAAATACACCCATGATACAAGTCAAATTCCAATTGCCAAGGTGATTACTTTTTCCCCTACTCAAAGCTGTTGAGTGGCCTTTGCTAAATGCGACAGGATTATTACCTAACTGTATACCTACATACATATCCAACATTTCCTACCTCATATTATCCCACTACAGATTTTTTACAGGATAACACTGATGTTCTCGCTTATTATCATATCATTCGCGACCATTAGCACTGTCAGAATGCTAAAACTGCCACTGCTAGTACCTATAGTTAAATCCTAGCAAAAGTCTCAGTCAAAATCTGTTCATGGGTAGGACCACAGTGTCCCGAGTTCAAACAAAATAAAATTCTTGTTTGCATGACAAACAACATGATTAATGAAATGATTATTTATTTTAGTCTATGGTCTAGCCTGTTGAACTTTGATTCAACATTTTATCTATTAATAGTAGCCATCACTGCCCTCTGCTGTCAGACACATTAGCTCCTCGTTAGTTGTGAATTAATTACTTAAATAAATAAACATAATTAAACACGATCGGTCATCGGAACACATTGCTTGCTCGAAGATAACGATTGCACTCTGAATAGATAAAAGTTACTATGCCGGAACTTTCCACCAGCCTTTGGGAAACGGATTAGCACGAACAATGATTTTCATCAAGTTCTGTTATCAAAGTGACTGTATTGAGTTGACCTTGTAAGGATAAATTACGAACGCCAGGTGATACCTACAGGATGAATTTTTAGTCACCGTCCAAATTTTGATATATTAATCTTTGGCAAAAATCATTGAATACGTGTTTTTTCTTTTAGTATCACTCAATACAAAAATATTGAGATATCACTTCACAAAGTTATCTATAAAAAGTTTATGTTTCTGGACACTGCCGCGCCGTGCGTACGCGCTAGGTGAAGCTACGCGAGCCGGGCCGCCCCGCGCGCCGCGCGCCGCCGCAATTCATTGATAACACAATACAAACAAAGTTGCAAATTTTCCCTTCATACTTTCACGGGCTTAGGACCGTCAATAAGCAAAAGGTTTGTGCTATGTTCACTATGATTAGAATCTAACCCTTAATTAATCAATTAAGTACGTATAAATAAAGTAAAAATCAATTATTTAGATAAGAACTTGAGACCTTAATAAAAGCTGAGCCAAAACGTTTTGCTATTAGGCGTATTTAAAAAAATTGAATCAACTTATGTACAAATAATTAAAAATTTAATCAAAATCATCAACAATCAAATTAACAGTACTTTAATAAATGTTCAAAATGCATACCGTTTCTCTCTAAACAGAGTCTTGCACGTTTTTGCACATTGTTTTTAATTTTATTGAGCACTACAGTGTCACTTTTAACTTCGTCGAATGCACGTACAATTTGCTGTTTTAATTGGTCTAGGTTTTGGGCTTCCTCCACATACACTCGTCGTTTTATTTCACCCCACAAAAAAAAGTCACATGGAGTAAGATCTGGCGACCGATCCAACGATCACCGTGTTCGATGTTTAAATAATTACGAACGGCGGCGGAGTAATGAGGCGGTGCACCGTCCTGTTGAAAATAAAAATCTCGATAGATTACCGGCACGTCATCCATGAAGTCAGCAATTACTGTGCGTAACATATCTAGGTACGTGCCCCCGGTCAACCGTCCCTCAATGAAATATGGCCCCAGTATTTTGTTGCCGACAATTCCAGCCCACACATTTGCACTGAACCGCACTTGGTGATACGTTTCTCGTATCATGTGTGGGTTTCGAAATGACCACCAATGTTCATTATGATGATTATACAGCCCCACTCGAGTAAACAAGGCCTCGTCAGTCCACAAAATGTTAACATCGGGGTGTGCAATCAGCCACTCACAGAAGGCTCGACGGGGAACTGCATCTGCGTCGTTCAAGGCCTGTGCCTTTTGAAAATGGTACGCGTGCAACCCGGCAGAATGGAGAAGTTTCCACACGGCATATTGGCTTACGCCGAAGCGCCGCGCTGCATCTCGCGTACTGGATCTAGGGCTCCGTTCAAAGAAATCGAAGATATCTTCTTCGATCTCCGCTGCGAGTCTCGGCCTGCCCCGTCCTTGAGCGTGTGTAGGTACTATAAATTGGCCATGGTCTAATAGCCTCTGATTTGCGGCCAAAATCGTTTGGCGATTTGGTAATGAAGGATTTATTTCTTGATTGCGAAGGCGAGGAATACTTTCGGTTTCCTACAGTCTCCGGGCACCGTTCAAGCTTTCACCACTCAGTATGTAGGATTGCACCATTTCGTAATACTCGCGGTAGGAATACGACGACATTGTAAATAAATTCACGATACGCACGGGGCGCCGTCGCGCCGGCGCCGGCGGGTTGCGCGGGAACGCCGGGAACACGGAAGTAAGCGCTTGCGTCGCGAAAGGGTGCGCGCGCGAGGCCGACTAACGATAGATGATAGATGTCATAAATGTGTCGCGCAGGTGTAGCGGGGTGGGGGTGAGCGGGGTGAGCGCTGCCTTTTTCATTGAATATTTGGGCGGCAAGTGTAGTATTATTAACGTTTAACTTGTGACCACGCAGAGCGGATAATTTTTTCGAGAAAATTATTTAACATGAAAATTTTATGTATCGATTTTTTTTCAAAAATGGACTTAGTGAATGATACCTAATGCCTAGAAAAAATTTGGACGGTGACTAAAAATTCATCCTGTATATCTACATTTGTCAATTTTTTCTGTTACCTACTAGTGGAATTATTACATATTCAAAAAAAAGAAAACACTATCATTGTTTGCACTTACTTGGTGTATCATAGATCAAATATCTCATTTCTTCTACATTACATTTGCCGAGCACCGAGTATACACTTCACATTTCGTATTACAAAATTACTAGAGACTTTCTGTTTTTGTCAATAGCAGGTAGGTAGGTCATATAGATTTATTCTGTCAATTAGTTTTAAATTCTCTTGAATAAAAATAAACAAGCACTTATAAACGAAAAGCAAAAACTAAATAAGGTCGTAATATTCTATTATATTTAGTGCTTATGTGTGTTTAAGTGCCTACCCTATTTCAGTGTTTCTAATGTTTTTATGTAGGTATCTAACGTACTTTACTTTGAGAACCTACTTACATTGACTACTTTTAATTTCGTAATTTAATATAAATACTATAAAGGGATGGCTGAAAAAAAACTAGAAGAATAATAAGTAGGTATAATTAACAAAGTATTTATTAAACTTTACGATTCATCCATCGCATTTGCTGTGGTCTCATCAATAACGTTGGTTGCAGTATCAGCCAAATCATTGGTCCCGGTTTCATCTATTTTGTTGGTCGCGGTATCATCCATTCTATTGGTCGTGGTATCAGTAATCACGTTGGTAGCGGTTACATCCATTTTGCTCGTCTCGGTATCATCCAAATTGTTGGTCACGGAATCATCCATATAGCTAGTCGCGGTATCATCTAAATCATTGTTAGCTATATCGTCATCTGAATTTGAATCGCTGTCGCTGCCACTCCCCTATGATACAAAGAAATGTTCAAAATTATCAGGCGTCTGTTTCTAGGCGATAATTATGATTAGTAATTAATCAATTTCGGAAGCCATTTGTTATTATAAAATCATTCTCGTGTAATCTAAGAATTAATTACATATTTATTAGGGGCTTATGTGTAACCATGCTACGGCCAGATATGTAACAGATAATATGTAGGTAGGTATTTTAATTCTTGTAAGTTTTGATGTGCAAATATAGAATTCTCGTCTATATTCTACTTCACTTTAAAATAGAATTTAAACAAACGTTTATCCTCTATCTGTTCTACTTAATAAAAATACACGCTTTTACCATAAAGGTAGGCACAACCTAGAGAACGCCACTATCCCTAAATGTATTAACCTTTCAATCGTGTCAATTTGAAATTACACCACCTTAATTAAGGTAGACTGGTAGAAAATGCCTAAGGCATTAAATCCGCCTTTGTACAGTTTTTTTTACTTGTGCATAAAGTTTTAATAAATAAATAAATTATAGAAAGACAATGACAGCGCGAACGCCGGCGTTCGCTTGGGGTTTAATTTTTTTTTGGTTTTTTTCCCTTCGCCCTGCTCGGGCAGGCTAAAGTCCTGGTCCATACCGCCTCGTCATCAGTATATCTTGCGCTTGGGGTTTAATGAATTAAACTGCTGACAGACAATGTACCAGCACGAGACTCGGTGTAAAACATGAAATTATGCATAATACTTATAAGCGAATAGTTCAAAACAAAGTACAAATAAGTTTTTTTTTATTAATAGGTTAAAAAGTGTATTGTATTGCAGGATCACAAGCGTACCGCCTAAAAGATGCACGGCATCGACTGTAAGAAAAAATGGTACTAGCAAAAGCAACATGCAGCTTTAGTTTTTATTATGGTTACCTCAAATTTCAAGTCAGTGTTGTTACTGTTGAACAGCGTATCCTTGACGTATCGGAACATGTGGTCGCGGCATTTCTCATCGGTGTTAGGAGGCAGCCAGCCACGCTTCTGATGACACAGGTAGCCCGGCGGAGGCTCAGGAGCCAGGATATCCTCTACTTCTTGCAATTGGATGTCGCAGTACTGGAAACGCAAAGCTTAGTAACTACCACAAATTATTTTGCGCAATTATTACGGCGCGGGGCGTTGAGCGGTAAGATTCAAAGTATGAAAACGCCACGAGTCGCCGCTCGACCGACTCCTGGCGTGCTTCGTATATTTTTACCGCTCACAGCACCAAGGTCGTGAACGGGCCGTTAATGAGCTGGAGGTTGCTGGAAATTGTACAAAGATCACAAATTATGATTTCAATTTACGTTTCAAAAGTAAGTCCGCTAATACCTAAAGTCCATAGGCTTTTTGGTCTCTTGTTCTAATCCAAATTGTTATAGGTACAACATATTATATCTATAGGCATTAATTTAATCAATTAGCCTCGTAAAGATTAGAAGAAAACCAACACAAAGTTTTCCTTAATACTTAATAAGAAAACAATGTCAGCAGCAGTAATTTTCCTGTTTACCTGATAGAATATGTGTCGCTGCGTGGGCGTCATGCCGGGCCGGAAATACACGCTTCCCTCGGCGATCTCCTCGGAGGCCGACGCGGGCTCCGCCGCGCTCCTCTTCGGCTTACGGTCGCGGTCCGTCGTTATGTCTTCGCGCGACATTATCATTGAGCGCACGCCCGCTAATAAAAACGTGCGGAAATTGTTTATGTGATGAAGAGCTTTCATTGACATGTCAAAAGTTACGAGCTGCAGATAGTTATTTTACAGGTGAAGAAATTACTTTAAATATTTTTTTATATTGAGGGACCATGTTACATTGTTATCTTGGAAAATAAATAATCATTATTGTTATTTATTTAAAACAATAGAAATGTAAATGTAATTTCACTGAGAGCTACTTTAAAATCTTCTCTTTTCTTGTATATTCTAAATATATTTTTGGTCAGTCAAGACTTACCTGCATGCCTCAACCTGAAGTCCAGAGTTTGGTATATTCTGGCAGCAGGGTCTTTCCTCGGATCATACCCATATCTCACCCACATAGACCTCCAAGGTCCAGTCTTCATGTACAGAGCTAAGCAAGGCATGATGACCTTCAGGGAAACAAGCCTGATTTTTGTGTGATATCTTATCAAGTTCAGTGACCAGATTGGTCTTTCTTCAAGAAGCTAAAAAAAACCTTAATTGAATTTTTTCATCACTACTATAAAGAAAATATACTGACATAGCACTAAGGGTCAGCTCACACCTAGAGCGACTCTGCTTGAGACGCTCTTTTAAAGCGTGCGCGCAGCGTCGCGTCTTGGTGTTAGCTGACCCTTATAATCAGTAATAACCATAAAACTGCTATTGTCTTAAAAAAAATTAACTTAAGATACTCACAACGTACATCTTTGTGTAACAAAGATGTACGTTGTTTGTGTATGATGTTCTTTAAAGTGTTTAATTTACAATTAATATTTAGTATCCAAAATATAGAATAACGAATAAAGTTAATTCTGCCATTCCATCTTCTCGAAAAATCACAAAAATTCTAACATTATTGTCTTCCATTCATTGGCACACAGGTCCAACAATAAGTTAGCTTTTTAATTACTTGTCTTAAAAGCAACTCACCTTCCGAACAACCTCATACTCCTCAACCAACCGAGGGTGTAACTCAAATTTAAATTCCTTCTGTTTTAAATAACTTTCATGTGGTTCACTTGGTAAATCATCAGTCAGGTTAAATATATATGGAGACACTTGAGAACCTCGTAACATTCTGGTTTTGCTATGAACACTGTCACCACGTTCGGGAGATGTCCTGTCTGGATACCTTTTATCAGTGTAAGCATAACATATTGGCTTTTCAAATCTTGTGAAGCTTGAAGGAATAAGCAGCAGTGGTGATGGCTGTCTGTAACAAATTAATACCATTACATTATTGAACTGAAAAATTGTACACTTTATAAGTGTTTTTTAATTACTTACAGCATAAATTCGATAGGTTCTACCCCTGACGGTAGGACTTTCTCTAAATCGCAAGTAAGAGGGCCATCACTAGTTCCTTCTCTATGCACAGCCATGTATTGGAAGTCGCACATGG
Organism: Euplexia lucipara; assembly: GCA_921972225.1. NCBI lineage: Eukaryota > Metazoa > Arthropoda > Insecta > Lepidoptera > Noctuidae > Euplexia > Euplexia lucipara. Next base: position 18,186,150 of record OV179146.1, read on the forward strand.
CTAAAACACAAAAAACTCTTTTACTTTAGGTTTCCCAAAGAATTGGATCATTATGAGAATGCAGTGGGATTGGGTGAATATTCAAGCATTTCAACCGGTCTCATTATGCTAAATGTTAAGGGAAGAGAATGTATTTAATGGAATATTACAGACATTTCCAGATTCTGGTACTTTAGCAGATTCTGAGAATTGCTGAAATATTGCATTTAATATTTCCCTTTCATTATCATTTATAGGGGGATAATGACGGCAGTTGAAACGCTTGAACATTCACCCGATTACAGTCACATTATGGTAAGGTTTTAAATACAGTATTACAATAATAACAAAAATATATGTTTGTATACTTATTACAGTACAGTACTAACATTCAAATCTGAACATAGTTTTGACACATCCAACTACGGATGTAGACAACACTTCTCGTTTTATTTCATTGCCTTGTTTTACTTTCTTGACTTTCACCTTCAGTAGCACCCCAGCTGCTCTCTTCGCGTTTCCATATATTTTACGAATAAATGGGTTCTCCGGCTGAAAAGACAACCCAAGACGTCTTTTGGCTGTATTGCTGTACACCTGAAAATTAAATTAAGATAGGTACTTAAACTATGCTTTACGATGTTCCAATAATCAAAATAAAGGTTTTGATTGAACATTAATAGTATGAACTAAGTTTTAAAATGAACCACGTGTATTGAAAAGGAAAAGCTACCTGTGAAATGCTGCGAATACCACCCAAACACGCAATAGCTTTGTCTTGATTCTTCACTATTCCAGGAAACTGTATACCAACTAGTTCACGGTCCAAATTAATACTTTCCATTGCTGTTAAATAATTCAATTTTATTTATCTTCAATTTAATTTTTTAGTAATTTATTATCAACAAACACATGCTTATTATTTTGACTTGTGACAACGAACGTGACAACAGTGACACATGACAACGACAACATTGATAAAAGAACGAAACTGTCATAATAATGTCTCTTTTTGTCAGCTGGCAATTTGACACTCCTCGGACATCGTTGCATTCTATCGATAATATCGATTAGTTTAGTATCGAGACTAACTTCAAACATTCTCGATAGGATTCTAACAATTTATACAAATAAAAATTAAGAAAAGATTTGCCGAATCCTCTCTTCAAGAGCTTCTTAAACACCTCCAATATCTCTAATATGAGCTCAGCGGTTGTGTACCTACTTGTCTTTTACATACATACATTGTACGTTTTTTTCTATGGGAGTAGGCAGAAACTACAGAGCACCTGCAATAATTCTTACATACTTACTTTTGCTCGCTAACTCTTGGGGTAAAAAGGTTGGTTTTGGTTGGCCATGCCTCGGGGGTCGCGGAAGTATCTTTCGTTCCCGTGACCCCCGGCGTAGAAGGCACACGGGGGGTTTTTAGTCAGTAAGAGTCTGACAGACCCCTCCGCCCTCCCCGGAGCGGTGGACATCCATGAGGATTATCCAACTTTAAAAAAAATATGGTTGGCCATGGCCCCAAAATAGTTTTCCAAACCCTCAGATTTTCAAACAATACATTACATAATTATTAAAAGGAGGGGAGTGGTTAGTGGTATTTTGCATGTAATAAAAACTAAATAAAAGTAATAAATTGGTTCTAAGGCTGAACAAAGTTTGCTGGGGCAGCTTGATCATACATTAGGAATTGGTCATGTAAGTGTAATAAAAAAATACATAATTACCTATTTAAATATTTAATATCACAAACTTAGTCTAAACATAATGATGATTCATTATGTAGTTATTATTGCATTCCTTAATAATATAATAGTATAAAAATATAATTATGCTTGTTGCAAATATTATCATCGATGCGCCACAGCCTCTACAGCTACCAGAAGTCTGAAATGTGAAAAGAGATCCAATAGTTGTATGATGAAGAAAAATCGAAAAACTCATTTCCACTTTACCAGCAAATATTTGAATATTACTCTAGATAAAAATAATAAAACAAACAAAAGCTTACTTCTCTAACAGGACATTCCTTTGTTTTTCAATCTCCAGCCGATCCTTTTCCATTTTAAGTCTTATATTGTTACACCTTTTCTTCTCTAAAAGCTTCTGTTTCTCGATTCTTATTCTTTCTTCTTCTAAGTTAAGAAGTCTGTCATGTACAAGCCCTGAAAAGAATGTAAAAACACTTATAACACTTTCATTATTTTTCATCCTTTTAAAATGGACAATTAAAATCTTTCAAGGTATAACTGGCCACTTTAAACAGACTACTCATAAACATCTTGATTACCACATCAAAAAAGTAAAAACGTGCCTTCAGAGCCGCGCTACAAATAAATCCTATAAATTCGTCATGTAGGTGTGAGGCGTGGCATGCTGGGCATATTTTAGTTTATCATCTATACATGGCTGTTACATTTGAAGGGTTAACTTACTGACTGGTCTGCCTCTCTTCCACAAAGGTTTCCCTGTGACTGGAGCAGATGACACCTCATTGGGTCCCATGCCAGCATCAGGGTCTGTCACCACTCCATCCCCAAGGCTCATCTCTATGTCAGCTGCTGTGAAGTGCTGGGACTCTGATGGCCATTTCTGGAATGATTTATTCTATTATTGGTGGTGACCAATAGTCATGCCTTTTTGGTATTGATCATGCCTTCTCTGAGTATGGGAAAAGATCTTTGCTGAGCAGTGAAACAGCTGGCAGGCTGGTATTTTTTAAAATTTATAATGATAACCAGTCAAAGTTCATTTCAGTTTATCTACACTCCTCCATTATAAAATATTCATTACCATACTACTAGTTGAAGGATCAGTGCTGCACATATCATCATTGGGCCCCGTACTTTGTGCTGGTGCCTGAAATATGTGAAAGTGATTCTTAATTTTATTCTATTGTCTATTTTAATGTGCACAAATTTGACTTTTAAAGTTTTATAAGACAAAACCATACTTAAATAGGGTGTCTTACCATGGTATTGTTCAATGCTGAAGTTTCAGGCACCCCTGAAAGGCCAAAAACTGAAGTATTTGTACAAATAAGTCTTAATATTTTTTCTTCAGCCTCTGTTAGCTGTGTGTTAGCATTACAGCCGGGTGTAAATCTGTTTTTCCGTATTTTAAAAGCCTTTTTCTTGACATTAGATTTCCAATCTCTCCATGTCTGAAAATATTGTTTATTTTGTTGCTTTTTCCTGATGATATGTCAAATAAATTAAATGGTAAGAATTATTTAAAAATATTACCTACCTGTTGCCATTTATCTGGAGTTTTAATTGCACCTGAACCAAAACCTGAATTAGCATTAAGTTTTTCTGTGATTTTGATCCACGAATTTGTCTGACGAATTCTTCCCTCAAGGCCAGTGAATTTTCCAATCGCTAATTCCTTGTCTTCCTCAAGAAAATGTAACAGCATGTTTAGCTGTTCCGGACTAGCTTTCCGTCTTTCCATTGTTGTAAATATTGGTGATCATTTAAGAACTATGGCAAAATTTATCCTTTTACAGTCATCCAAACTGTAATTTAACTTCCTGGTTTTTCTTAGAACTATAAAATCGAATTATTTCCTGTTATAAAACAAAGAAATAAGTAAAATAAAAGTATTTGTTGTTACCGCATTATTCGTAACACAAGTTTGTTTTTAATTCCAGCTGTCAATAATGTTAATGTCAATGTCAATCTGGAAAAACTTTGTCAAACAAACATCCCTCTTTGACGATGGAAATGATGAATTCAAGCTGTAATTCTCGACATTTTTACTGAAGAGTGGCAAAAGCTAAGTTGTTAATACAAAATAAAAACATATAGTTGTCAAAAATTTTAAACTATGGCAAACATAATGTTTGTGTGAATGTTTATTTACGTTTTTCACAGATAGTTTTACAAAAGTCATACATATTAAAAATAAACACAATATATTTGGTTTTGGTAAATCAGCATTTCAATTAGGAGTTCTAAAATGTAGTTTATCTAAATCAAAAGCTATTTGATACAAGTTAGAATCCGAAAAATGAATACACTTTTGAAACTAAAAATGTTACGAGGCAGTGCTTACAATGAGAGAATAGCTCGAAGGCATTTGACCGACTTTTCTGACTGTATCAATTTACCGGACTCCTATCTGCTGAAGAACTGTGGTGTAAACCGAGATGTTTTCCATCACATACTAAGAATTCTGGAACCTGTTGTTCCCAAAACTCAGAGATCAAACGGTATTCCATTTCCTTTGAAGGTGATTTACACAGAAAATTCGAAATATTTCCATTTACTTATCCAATCACTGCTCAGTAGATACCACAAAACAAGTTCTTTCTCTTCCAGGTGCTGGTAACATTGTCATTCTTAGCCAGTGGGTCCCACCAGAAATCAGTGGGCAAAGACTTCAGTATCAATATATCACAAAAATCAGTGAGCCGAGTTATTAAGATTGTGGTTGAAGGGCTAAATATGGTGCTCAATGACTGTATAGTATTCCCCAGTTCTGTGATGCAGAGAGACCAGATCAAAGAAGGGTAATTTTTAATATAAGAACCTTAAATGTTGCTTCTTCATTATTGATAACAATACATAGTTGTAGTGTTTTACAGGTTTTATAGAAAATATCATTTTCCTGAAACAATTGGTTGTCTAGATGGTACTTATGTTGAAATAGTTTGCCCAAGGGATGATGAAGAAGCTTTCTATGACCGGAAAGGGCAGTACTCAATATATGCACAAATAGTAAGTTAGGTACCCATTTATTTTATTTAGATAAAAATTCTTCTGCCTCATCACAGATAACTATTTTATATTTGTTTTACTTTACAGATGTGCGATGCAGACTCCAAAATAATAGCAGTGTGCTGCAGGTTTGGTGGATCAGCCAGCAGCGCTTATATTTGGAATAAAATGAATATCAGACCTTTTATTGAGAGTATCAGCAGACAGGGAGAGATGAGTTGGCTCATTGGTTTGTTCATTTTACACAATACAAATTCTTGACATAATTTAAGTGGAATTATTTCTTCCTTTTAACACTTATTTTGTTTTCCAGCTGACAACAAGTATCCACAAAGAGCTTGGCTAATGACGCCTATCTTACATGCCCCACAAGGCACACCAGATTCTCAATACAACCATTTTCAAGGCAGAACCAGAACTTGTATAGAAAGATGTATTGCTAAGCTCAAAGGAAGATGGCAGTGTCTACACAAACGGCCACTGCACTACACACCAGAGCAAGCAGCTAAAATAATAAATGCCTGTGCCGTGTTACATAATCTTTGCATGAGAGCAGGTCTACCCGACCCTCAGCCTTATATGGACCCGGAACCAATGCCAGTCATAAATGAAGTGACAGAGATGCCAGAAGATAATGTAAACGATTTGTATATTGGAATAGAAGTAAGAAGGCAGCTAGCAGAAAGGATCTACTACAGTGTGTAGTGTGTAAGACTGATTTTGCCAGATTATTTTGACTGGGTATTTTGGTATTTGATTATGTTCCGCCTAAATTTGATTAATCTTTGTATACTACTACATGTTTACATGGTTTTCTGTATTAGTAAAACGCATTATTATGAATAAAAAATATTTAATACATAATCAAAACGAACTTTTTTCTAACACAATGAAAATATAAATTAATGCATCAGAATTTGCATCTGTGCCAGCTGGCTGTAGGTATCGCCTGGCATTCTGTAGGCGATGTTGCCAGCAAATGTGTTTAGTACTTCAGCTTGTTCACGCAGCCATTCCACTTGCTGGAAACAATACAGAGAAGTTTGGAATCATAGATCACTTGCATTCAAGCATCTTCTTTTTATTACACCCAATTAATCACAGTTGACTTCACATTCAATTGACATCTAGAAATATATAACTTTGTACTGTGTTGAGCAATAAACATTTGAATTTGAATTTTTTGAATTTGAATCCCTAATTCAAATTATACCCTTTACCTTATTGTTTTGTCCTGCTAGCGGTTGGGACTGTGCCGCGTTGCGAAGTCGCTGTCGTTGCGCTAGTAGAATAGTGCAGAGCGCTCGTAACACGGCAGGCAAGCTGCGTAGAAGTTCTCCACGGGCAGTTCGCGCAGCGGATACTCGCGCGTCAAGCTCACTCGCGTTCAATGGCACTAGTTCACATTCACGAAGCGTCTGCAGAAAGAATAGATAAGTAAATGATTTACAAATTATTTTATGAAGTAAAAAAATATGGTTTAATACTACCTCAAGTGCGCCTTCATAGTTTTCGCTGTGAAACTGGTCAAAGAACGTCATCAGCTTGCACAGCTTCGTGTAGGCCTCCACCAGTGCCGCCGATAACGCAGTTCCATCTGCTGAGCGCAGTCTTCTCGATACGTGTTCTGCGAGCGTAGACAAGCGCTGGCGCAGCCCGCCCGCACCGCCTCCACTGTTCACTACTTGTGCTAACAGTACGCAGAATAGTTCAAGAACTTTCTCCAAGTTCTGCAAACAAAATTTTACAAGGAAAAGTTAAAACTAAGGAAAAGCAGCCTTAGCAAAATATAATGACAAATGATAAAATAAGAACTTACCCCAGCAATATCATACATTGTAATGGCATCTTCAAAGAGCCCTTTGTTTACTAACTGCTCAGCTACATTCAGAGCTATGACCTGTAATCGAAATCAATGTTAAAATAATGAAAAACTTACTGGAAACAATGGATAAGTGCAATTTGAATAATCTTACAGTTCTATACGCTGAATATGTTATCTTACATGTTATGCTAAATAAACTTTTAATTTACATAGTGGTTGAAAAACATGTTTTAAAAATGGGCCTACTTTGCTATCAATGTGGGGATTGTTGAATTGGTCCAGTAATCCTTGGCTACGCAATCCAGTCAGAGCGTCCATCCGACCAAATAACAAGTCGTAATCCCGACTTTCAAGCGCCAAGTCCGTGCAGCAACACATGAATAAGTTCTTGCCGCTGGGATCTTTGAGGTTTCTAAACAAAGAAAAGAAACATTCATTAGGTACATTATTACAAAAATAAAATACTGCATTGCTATTTATTTTAGTGAATTTATGCGGCTTCTATACAGCGGCGCTTGCGCATATATCAGAACTATGGACAGTATAAATAAAAAAAATAAAAGCAAGTGAATATGTTAAAGTCAGTTTACCTTAAGAAGAAGTAATAGTGCAGAGCATCTGAAGGGTCTGTGAGCTCAAACTTTCGGACATACAGTAGCAATAACCTCGCCAAGTTCAGGCGACGGAGTGGTGACGGGTCGTCTGTATCGACCGATACTGCAACAAAAACATTTTTTTTTTATTGGATTCAGGATTTTGACATAATGGAGAATTGCTGGAGCTTCTACTTACATAATGGAGCTTGAACATTACGTGGTGTACCTAGCATGTATACATCGTGAAGGGCTAACGCCATGTGGACTCCATGAACTTGGAATCTAAAACAATAGACAATTATATACTCTTTAGCTCGAAATAAACATTAAAGAAATTATTAGCAAATGTAAATTTTGCCAAAATCCTACCTTGGTATTCTTGATAAGAATTCTATTGCAGGTTCAAATTGGCCGGTGAGTGTCAGCATTTGGAAGTACACTACCGGTTTTTCGTATGCATGATAATGTGTTTCACCTGTAACAACATAGTATAGATATAATAGCAATTTTATTGTGCTAAAAAGTTTTTTTTTTGTTTGAACATGTTAGGCTGGAACTGTGACTATGATACAACTGGATTTAAACAATTTTTTTTCATTTGATAGTCATAATTCTTGAGGAAGGCTCTTAATAATAACGCTACGACCCCTAGGAGCTGATGAAAGTGTAGGGTGTAAACTTCAGTCTCACCACTTAGGGGCTACTAAAAAATAAAATGTAAGTGGAAAATTACCATATTCTTCTAAAATCATCTTCTGTAAATCGGAATATGAGAAGGTTTCAGTCTCATTGTTGCCACGTGATTTAATGAATGACAGTTTGAGCCAGAGGTAATCGTCTGCTGTCCGCGCCACTTCGTAATGCTCATCGCTGAGATCACAACAACCTATCACACAATACACCTAAAATTGAAAAAAAAATATATAAATCTTTGTTGTAAAAAAAAATGTTTAGAAAAATTATTTAAAAAAAACTTATAATAAATACTAGCTTAGGGTATTTTTAATGTCATGCGCGTTTGTGCCTGCAACCTATCGTACCATACATGTTTTTATTATCAAACGCGCCACACGCACGCGGGACGGCCGCACACGTGTGGCGAACCTCGACAGCAAGTGTTGTCGAGGTTCGCCACACGAACTTCTTTTAAAGACAAGCGGATTGCACGCACATAGTTCATTAATTTGGCCACGAGTTCTCTTCCTGGCGACACGCCCAATACCGCAGAGCGTCGTAAAAATTGTGCTCTGCGTGCGGCCCGCACCACGCATGGGGGTCCGGTCACAGAGTAAATTGGTCTGGCCTACACGCAAGACAATAAAAATTCCCTGAATATTAAATGTGAGAGACTGGTGCCTGAAATATGCATTTTAAACAATACCTCTGGTACAAGTCACCATTTACAGCAAAACTATGTTGTTAAAAAACTTACAGCTCTTTTGTATGGGTCTGTGGAGTTGCGCACTTGAATTCTATATTGAAAGTTGATGGCAGTTTGTAGCTTGTCACTCAGAGGCTTCTCTGGATTCTTTATATATTCTTCCAGAGCTGATATAAATTCTTCATGATCTCGACTGTAAACCGAAATTCCATATTAATTCATGCAAAAGTTGAATAAGGATGTATTATTCTGGATTTACTGTAAAAAGCATCAATATACAGGCTGTCTCATTCAAATGGGTCAGTATGGGAAAGTCTGAAACTATAAGACATACGAAGATCTGTTCTAAGGAACCATGTCATTGATTTTAATAAAAAGAGAAACTGCATTCATACATTTTAAAAAACGTCTGAACGATGAGACACCCTGTATAAAGTTATAATTAAATATTTATTATGTTACCCAGTCACTGGATTGTGGAGGTCAGATAGGCAGTTGGTCCATGGAAAACACTGGACTGGTGTATTTGATGCATGCAATTAAACTGCCAAGATAATAATTGAGCTCACCTTAAGATGCAAGTGCTGATTTGTTGCAATAAAATAGCTTTCATAGTTAATCTTACCCAGCTTTTCTCAAACAATGCAGGGCTGCATTGGCATCACCACTTCTCAGGCAATAGTACACCATGGGCCATAGCGGTCGCTCGTCGATGACGCCGTCAGTCAGCACCTGCACATTTTGGCCTTGTAAGCGGAGGCCTACGAAGCCCCGCACCAGAGGGTATGTGCCAGGCTCGCCACCACGCATCGCTGCTGCAGGGTTTGAGCGCACCACATCACTCATGTATAATTTATATCTGGAAATAGGTAACAAAGATAAAATATACAACATGTAATGCTGTATACAGAAGCTGTCGGTTAACCTTTAATAAATAAATAAACAAAGCATTAGTGTGGATTTCATAGCTAAATAATACATGGTAAAGAATAATATTGCAACTTATTTATACAAAACAAAAGTTGTACTTTTATGAGAAAATTAAGTTATTTGCCCCCACAGCCCAGATCCAGAACAACTATACATTAGGCCCTAATGGCAACATGCCGTTGTGGATACTGCAATTCCGCGTAACTACAATTGTTAAATACTGCGAATATACACCTTTGCTGACTGTGATAAGGTGTATATTCGCAGTATTTAACAATTGTATTTACGCGGAATTGCACTATCAACGACGATACATGGTTGCTCTGGGCCAGAATTAGAACCACAAAAGACACAGAACTGCAGCCAATAATGAAGTTGCTGTACCAACTGTCAAAAACTTGTGAATTGTGTTTAATTCTTATAAAGAATCAAAATTCTTCAAAGTATTAATAAAATAATGTGAATGTTGAATTTATTGTCTACAAGCAAACCTCACTAGATAACTTGTGTGTATGTATACCTTTTTTCCAAGTATTTTTTCCCTTGAGCAACAAGACACTGTTGTATGGTAGGATTTCCTCTTGCCTTGAGAGGGTCCTCATCTCTTACTAAGGCTGGAATATTTGCCATAGTTTTTATAATCTCCCACATTTCTTTTACTTTCTGAAAACATAAATTAAATCAAGATGTCAGTACAGTTTTAAAAAGTTACTTAGTAAAATACTTTTGAAGCAGACACATTGTTTTTAAACATATGTACACCTTAACAGTTAAGGTGTACATAAGTTTTATCTAAATAAAGTAAAGAATGTTGTATAATATTTTGTATAATATAGTTACTATATTTACAAAAACTTAAAAAAAAGAACTAAACCTACAATGTGTCGAAAAATCTTTTGCATCACCACCAGCTGATAAAGTGCCTAAAAGACTAGAAGCATTGCCACATTGAATGGTAATTCTTAGCCTCTGGCCACAATAGAGGCCAGCTCTTGTATCGGAAAGACTTAACTAAACCTAATAATAGCAGACACAACATAATAAAGGTACTAACAGGATCGTTAAATTCTTCAGCTACTTGTGCAAACTTTTGGTGCAATGCTGTCCTCGACTTGGATCCTTGGAACACCAGCTTGTTATACTGGTGGACTTGTCTGGCATATGCAGCCTCTATGTTATCAAGCATGGAATGTCCAAACTTCTTTGGTGCATCAGCAATACTGGGCGGCTCTGGGGTCCTCTTGAGATCCAGCCAGTTTTGAGAAGGACCGATCATAGCATTCATCAACTTTATCTTTTCTCTATTCCATTCTGATAGCATGTGTTCCCATTTCTGATCTTCAGTTGTTTGTAGAGACTGGAATATTATTTTAAATAATGTTAAAGTTAAATTCTAGAACTCGGTTCAAATGTATTGTATTATCTGTACTAATATTTACAAAGAGGAAAAATTTGATTGTTTGTTTGTTAGTTAATATTGAATTGATTGTTTGTTTGTTAGATAGTTAATATTGAATGGGCTCCCACTTTCACCGCTAGGCAGCTACACTATCCTCAGGTGACATAGGCTACTTTTTATCCATGTATTCGCACGGGAACAGCAACTATGTGGGTGACGTCTGCTAGTTACAAATAATTTGCCAGCTTGATACTTACATTTTTGTTGACCTCGTCAATAAGTGATAATATTGCATTTTCTCTTTCATTCCTCAAAAAGCTTTCGATATCAGAATCAGCTATGGGTTGAAGTGGCTCGAAGGTTCGTTTGGAGCTTAATGTTTCAAGTTTTTGGGATATCTGCTGCAGATCTATGCCTTTTGAGCCAAACAAGAGATGTCTGTAACGAAAAACATAGCAGAAGGTAAAGACCGCCAAGAATTATGTGTGCTTAACATGAAAACAATAAGTTCTTACGCTTGTATATCGTTCGCTCCTGACTGGATTACTCTTGAGTGAAGCTCCTGAGACGCCTCAAGCACCTGGCCCAAAGAACGTTCAACCCTTGGCAGCTCCTCATTGCCCTCAATTTCAGTCGTTAATTGTTCAGCTTGTTGTAAAAGTTTGCTGAAATCATCGTCTGCCATCGTGCATTAGAGGTTATCAAAGTTTGTTTGCACTAAAATTTACAGAAATCTATGGCAATAATTGCTCTGATTAATGGGCACTATTAAAACTATAAGAATACATTCGTAATATACAAAACGAATCAACTATAAACACCATGAGAAGAGAATAACGGCCGGTTTGCGCATTCTCAAACCGCTTGACAATTTGACATTTGACAGTAGTAGTCAGTACCAGTAGTGACAGTTGTCGTTTTTTTTTGTAAACACAAACGATGCGCTCTTTTTATCTGGTTGAAACCATGCATTTTTGTCACCATTGAGTGTTTACGTGAATGATGAAAGTACAGCTTGGCAAAAAAGAGTCTGACGCGGTGACAGTTGAAACTAAAAATTGATGATTGTGGCAACATTGTTTTATTTGTCAACTTCTAGTACATCATGTGTCAAAAGTGCGTAAATCCTCGTCGTTTTTCATAGATTTAACAAAATTATTAAGTTTCGTTGCAAAATTACCGATTAAAACTTAATAAAACCATTTGTAGTTGTATCAGAACAGTGATTTACCTCGGCTTTTTGTGGTGTTTGGCCAAATCTGAAGCGAAACAAGTTTTGTCCGATGTCGGGAATAATTCTGTACCTTCAGTGAAAAGTGATATAAGTCAAAAATCATAGTTTTGAGTAATTTAAGGTTAAAGATTTAAAAAAATCTCGTTATTTTTCTAACGTTCTAAAATAAAAAACGATATGTGGTACGTGTATATAATATTATAAAGATTTTAAAGAGCTTGGTTTGAATATATTATTTTGCACGGAATTTAAGTAATTAGCAAAAATAGCCAGTTATATCACCGTACACTATAGTTTTCTTTGCTTATTTTTGTGTATTTAAATCTATATTGAAATGAATTATTTTACACATTTAGTAACCGTTTTGTGTGAAATGTTATAAGGCTTGCGTTTTGGCATGTTTTGCCTGCAAATAGTTGTTGTGAGAAAAAGTCGTAAAACTAATATGATCATTTTGATTATCAGCAACCTTTTTTCATTGTTTTATTTAAAATTCCTACGTAAATATTCAATTGTACCCCTTAACACCAATGTATTTTTCAAACTAGTAAGTGATTAATGCTACAAGCTAGAATTGATTGTGATACATTTTGTTTACATCGAAGTGTTTATTGATACAAGTAATAAGTATTTTCAAACGTTTTTGTCACAGAAAGGGTAAAACTATGTTAATATCATAATAAAATAATAAATAATTAAAAAAATGTAAATGAAGCAAAAGAAATGTATAAGAACCGTAGCAGATGGCGCGTAGTTTCTACCTACCATGCCATGGGAAACCATGGGAAAAAGGCGTGAGTGTATGTATGTATATACGAGTTATTTATATTCTGCAGAACAAACAACCACGTTTAATATTGATGCTTAGATGGTTTGGTCACGTTGAAAAGATGGATGAAGACGACTAACGAAAGGTATTTACAAGGCAGATGTAAGTGGGAACGCCGGGAGGAGACGCCCAAGAAGGACATACATAGACCTTATTGGTGAGGTTCTTCAGAAAGGTCAGGTGCGTAGTACTCGCAACCGGCGTGTGTGTATGACAACATGTATGAATGTAAACGAAGCAAGAGAAGTATGTAAGAATCGTAGCATATGGCGCTCTGTAGTTTCTGCCTACCCCCATGGGAAAAAGGCGTGAGTTTATGTATGTATGTATGTAAACACAATAAAATTTACGACTGGCCTGTTGGTCTAGGGGTTAGTGGTCCTGACTGCTATGCTGGATATATATAGGTTTGATCCTCACCCACGACACATGCTTATGTGATGAGCACGACCATAAATTCTGTGTTTCATGTATCTATAATATATATGAATTTAGAAATGTATATGTAGTATTATCGGTTGTCTAGTACTCATAACACAAGCTCTGCAGGTTCTAGCCATATTACAAATTCAATTTCTATTATCGTAAAGGATGAGGCGACAATAGAAATAAAATGGCGTATATGGAATCAGCTGTTTGTCAACTGTCAAGTGTTAACGAGTAGAATTTGTAATATGGCTGAAAATGAAATACACTTGACAGTTGACAAACAGCTGATTCCATGTACCTACGCCATTTTCTTTCTATTGTCGCCTCATCCTTTGACAAATAGAATAGAAATAGAATTTGTTAGATGTCTAGACCTGCTGCTTAGTTTAGGACTAGATGGCGTTGTGTGAAAGTTGTGGAATATTTTATTTATTGGTATAAATCTTTAGATGATAACTTTTCTAAATAATATCTTACTATCACATTGTTGCAAATATGTCTAAAACTAGCCTACTGTTCAATATCTCCAACTAAATTCATGAACAATCCAAAAACAACCGTCAAACAGATAGAGACAATTCAAAAGCTCAATTAAATTATACCGGGACTGTCACATCATCTCCATAAGTGTCGGAACAAAACAAGCGAGGCTAATCCGGTGTGCAGAGATAATTAAAAATTATAGCTTAGGTACCTAAGCTGTGATAACAGCAACTTGTACCTGCATTTTATGTCATTTGCTAAAGAAATTACTTAGCTGTGTAAAATTATAGTGAAAATTGTAAATCATATCGGTGAATTTGACAATATCGAACTTCTTGATGTTGGATATGTTGTCTGAGTTTAAAATTTTAAGAAGAACAAGGATTAATGTAACACTTTTCACTAGATAAAGGATATAGGATTTCATTTGTATCACTTTGGATTAATTGAAGTAAAAGCTTTCGGTTCGTGTAAGATGTGGTAACTCGAGTCGTATTAAAATACATTTCAGAAATATAGAGATCGGTTCGGAGCACTTTGGTATGAATCAAAAAGTATTATTTTACACAATAATTTCAATAAAAATTGCTTACTTATATCAATGTGCACAAAAAAATCTCTTTCATTTTTAATCGTATAACAACGGGGATAAGATAGAAATTAAGTTAATTTTTTTTTAATAAGTTTAATCAGAGAATTTAAAAACCGATCTAGGTCGACATGTATCACTTTTCACTGAAGGTACAGAATTATCGAAGAACTGCCGCTAGGACAGGTATTTATCTACCCTAATTAAATCATTGTACATTAAATAAGTTTTTCTAAATGTATTCAATGCCTAGTTTTGTTGATATACAGATTTAAGTAACTATTTGTCGTGTTTACAGAAATTGAAATTTAAGGTTATGTTTTGTAGTTTGAAGAGCCTCGTATACCCGTATTTGATACTTGAAGATAAAGAATAGGGAATTAATAATAAAGTACCGTATCTTTTATTGTTTTAGGTAAATCTGTCAACACAGTCAGAAAAATGTTTATGGAAGATAAAAAATAAGATATTTTTTCAACACTGGGAAAGCATTTCAAAGGTCGCCCAAAGAAAGTAGCAGTAAAAAGTACCACCTTAACAGTGTAGCGTGAATCCAATTGAATTAATATGGGGAATTGCAAAACATTAAATTGCTTTAGTCAATGTTGGATCCATTGATATAAAGGTATGTAGCCTAGTTTAAATGTGCATATTTAAAGTTGCTATGTTAGAACCATTGTTTATGTTTTTTTTTTTTAAAGGTGGCTGCTAAACAAGCATTTGCAAACATTACTTACTAAGATTGGAAAAATTCATGCAAGGATATTGTAATGAAAATAGAGAAATAATATCATGACAGTAATAAATCTCACAGATGACAGTAGCGAGTAGTGATTAATCAGAATTAGAAAATACTAGTGTTTCAGAAGTTGCAGGAAGCTCTAGCCAACATGTGAGCTTTTCCGGTATATTTGATGGTAGTGTATTCCATTCGTCTGATTAAAGTTTTGGTATTAAAATAAAACTTAAAAAAAAACGTGTTCTTTCATTATCCCTGTAAACAAACTATTGTCGTTAATTCCTAACAATCTTACGGTTCGACTGCTCTCGAAGGCATGTTTATATCTGTCTGTGATTACCTAATGCACCACTTTCGTGCAAGGCTTCAGTGCCCACTATAACATACATAGGTGTATTAACTCACGCCTCTTTCCCACGCTGGTAGGCAGAAACTAGAGAGCGCATACGAAGAAAAGAAGTATGTAAGAATCGTAGCATATGCATTCTTACGTACTTCTTTTGCTTCGTATACATTTTTACATGTTGTTATGTATAACAACATGTAAAAATGTGTACATTTGCTCACTATTAATAGTGTTAATACTGGAAATTGAAGCCTTCCATGGTGTTTGCGTAGCATCTGACAGATAGAACCACCCACTTAGCTTTGGGAAAAAATAACAAGTATCAAACCTGTTAAGTCGTACTATTCAGGGTGGCCACATGCTCGATACTAGCGACCTCATTTATTCCACACTCTTTTTTGCCAAGCTGTAATTATGTATTATTGGGCAACCTCATTGGACTAACGGTCACCAGCGCTACTGCTAAGCTTGAGGTATTGGGTTCGATTCCTGGGTCGGGTACTTGTTATTAGGTTCTTCTATAGACCGGGATTTCTCAGTAGCAGACCTGAGTCTGGATTAGTGCCCGATTTATAGCAATAAACCCGCCTATATTACATTGGACTCTACCCTTGAAACTACATAATAAAAAAACTTTTTTACAAAAAATAAAACCGACTTCAAAAATAACACTAAACGGTGTAAAATAACTCTAAATTAGGAAGTCTGTGGCTTTGGAACTTTTGTCTTATTCTTGATGGGCCACCGACTTCCGAATTTAGAGTTATTTTACACCGTTTAGTGTTATTTTTGAAGTCGGTTTTATTTTTTGTAAAAAAGTTTTTTATTTTTCCATTTTTAGTTGTTCCCATACAAACATTTGCCATGAATTCATTTTATATTGTTAATTGTTAACAATACATGTCATTGTAATAGGGTTATCCACCTAACCCTAATAAATGAAACTTAACATACCTAACTGTCGAAATCTAGGTATATTGAACACATCTGCCTACCCCTCTGAGCATACAGGCTTGATGATGCGTCATGATGTTGTATAAACAATAAACATCCAAGCGATTCCAGCAATCACGATAGATTTACCGTCTATTTTGAAGAGTTCCGTTGTATATCTCCGAAGATCAGCACCAGATCTTCACCAAATTAAAATGGGACCACCTCAGGAGTCTACTCTTTCAAACAAAAAGAATTTCGAGAATCGGTCCACAAATGGAGGAGAAATCAGGTAACATACATAAAAAAAAAAAAAAAAAAAAACATACACACGAACATAGAACCTC
The DNA here is from genome assembly GCA_921972225.1 of Euplexia lucipara. Lineage (NCBI taxonomy): Eukaryota > Metazoa > Arthropoda > Insecta > Lepidoptera > Noctuidae > Euplexia > Euplexia lucipara. The sequence continues at coordinate 18,202,916 of OV179146.1, forward strand.
CTCCTTTTTTTGAAGTCGGTTAAAAATAACATTTACCCGAAACATTGCTTGTGTGCTTCAAATATCTTGTTTTTTGAGCTTAATTACACCTACTGATGGCACAACCTCAATCTGTGCAACTAAACTTACATTTTATAGCGTAATCACAGTTAACTCACCAGTCACCTTAGTATCCTAGTACCTACTGCTTGTTTAAAATATTTTCTAAATGAACCCATTACGTGAAAACGTAAAGTAAATAAAACAAATGTAAATAAACTCTATTTATTTCTGGGATATTAATATAGTACATTAATTAACACATGGTAAAACACTACAGTCCCCTCACAATCTCACTTCACTGGACACAGTCAGTATTCCAGAATAACACAGAAGGCAGGTTTTAAAGTTCAATGCGCAAAGGTATCCCACGAACACAATATTTTATTACATTTTATATAAATTGCTACAGCTCTATATTATTAATAAATGGTATGTTGAATGCTATAATTACAATTCGTGGGCTACCTTAGTGCATACGCCTTATAACAAGACGCTCCATCCTTCTTCTGTGGAAGCTGAGGGTTATTTAAATTTTTTAGGGCCAAATATGAGGTCAGCATCGGGCGCCCCCTTGGGGTGCTGATATTTCTGTCGCACATGCTGCCCTCTGTTAGGGTTGCCGCTGCCACCAGACCCCCCTCCACTTTCCGCGCTATATTCTTCCTCTTCTTGCCTTTCCGAGATGTTCAGAGTTAACCTGAAATTTTTCGGGTGTTTATTATTAGTTCATTAGAAATGATTTTCGGCAAGTAAATGTCCTACTGTATTGGTCAGCGCTTGAGTTTTCAAAGCTTAGGGTTGATAATTACTACTCATAAGTAATATAATAAATACAAAAGTTTGTATGGATGTTTGTTACTCTTTCACGCAAAAACTACTGAATGGATTTTAATGAAACTTTACAATAACATAGCCTATACATCAGATTAACACATAGGCATATAATATAATTATAAAGATATTGAATGAAGTAAGTAGGGTAAAATTGTGCCATCTGCAAGCTATTCTGGCAGACGAAGTTGCGGGCACCAGCTAGTATCTTATACGTACAGTTTCATCCTCTCCATTTCTTGTTTATCCGCCAATGCCTGTTGTTGCAAGTTGCTCGCGAGCTCAGGCGGAGCATTGAACGACTTGTACTGCGGCTTGGTACCCTTTCGCACCATCAGAACGAACTCCACGCCCTCTTTACCCTCCTGCAAATAAAGAATATTTGAAGAACGAGTTTAAGTGAAGTCCTGAAAAATACTCCCTTACTTTCTTGTGTTCTGTGCAGTATATGTCCTCAGTCGGCCATGGAACTGCCTATGCATCACATACTCCTTTTGCACCTTGGTATATTGACTTACATTACATACCAACAACTGCTCGTAAGTTTTCTTGGTAGTCTGTCGGCAGGTCATGGGAACTGCTATGTCTCGCTGTTGGGGTCTAGTCTCACGTTGCCGTTCCGCTATATTTTCCATAACCATTTTTTCGAAAGCTGATTCAAATTCTACATCTTCGACCTGAAAATAATTAAGTGTTTATTTGTAGGTCTTTAAAAGGTTTATTGTTAATACTTTCTGTTAAATATCTCACAGGCTTAGGAGCAGGTCTCCTGGGTTCGTTTGCAATATCGTCGTTTTGCTGAATTTCATTTTCGTCATTCCCTGTATTCTCTGTAATAGCTTCTTCATCTGAACTTTCTTCAGGCAGTTGAGGATTATCTGTCTCATCATCAGTCTCAATAATAGTATCTAATCCTTCATTAACACTATCGTCGCCCTGATCATCGTTATCAATATCTTCCTCGCCTAGTTCCGGGTACAACGTTTGACGCAACTCTTCTATTGCATCCTTACATTCTTGCCAACTAGCGAACAGTGTCAGCTTAGGCCTCAGGGTCGTTAAGCATTCCTGGTATATGTACTTGACATAAATAGGGAACATGTTGTCATCAGTCCAATGAGGATCGGATTGCTTAAACCAATAATAGTTTTGAAAGAACGTTAAAAAGTAATCAAGACGCTTTTTGCTAGAACCGCTGTTAAAATAAGCGCCACAAGTTTCGAGAAGGGCGCAGACGAGTCTTATTCTGAACACATTGTCTGGTGGGTCGAGAGGAGAAACGTTACTGTGGTCGTTTGTCACTCCGAAAGTTATAAAAGAGTACAAAACAGTGAACACATCGCGGGAATCTAACAACTTGTAGTTGTACAGCTCCCCGAGGTATCTAACGGTTGCTATCCTCCTCTGATTATATCTGGGGTGAGGATCTTCCATAGTAACTCGGATCTCCTCAAGGATAGTGTCTACTACTGCAGGGGCTACAGCTTCCTGCCACGCAGCTAGTTCAGCCGTCAGTCTGGCTAGGGCTCTCCTGGCACTAGCTCGCACTCGCCAGCCACCTGCTAGGTGCTGAATAGCAATAGCCGCGGTGTCTGGCTCATCCCAGTTTAACTTTCGCATCAGTCTTAGAATCTTTTCCTCATTGCTCTTCTGCAGATCTTCATGTAGTACTTTCCTTATAAACTGGTGCATAGGAGGCTCCTCCTCCTTCGGTTGAGCTGGAGCTTCGGGCGGACACACGTAATAAAATGCGTTTTCAATCTGCGTCACGTAACGCGAATCTAACGCTGATACAGTCTGAAATATAAATGATTTATGAATATTCAGGTTTTATAAATAAAAACGAACACAATATGGAGATTTTATTTTACCTTTTTTCTCATCATTTGCTGTAAGTAGATCATGGTGCGTTGGTGCGTATCTGGGTTACAGTATAAGAACCTGCCACATGTCTCGAGAAGATTGCACGCCATTTCAATATGATGATGTTTGAAATCATGTAAAAGTACCTTCAAACAGTACAATGCTTCCATTTTTGAGTAGAGGCTGAATTTAACCAACTCACCAATGAAACGTACCACTTTTATCTGCAATGCAATAAAGAAGAATGAAAGAAATATCCTATTATCAGAACAAGGATAAGTCCACTAAAAAAGGTATATTTCTGACCTTTGACTCAATGTTAATCTGATCTTTTTTCCTAACATGATACTTGAAATCCTGTTTCAGCATCTGACACAAATCCGAACATACATCAGGTAAAACTGGGTACAATATAGCTGCGAATCTTGAGTAGAAGGGGAGTAAATCTAGTCTAGTTCTGGCAACACTGAAGAGGACTCTAGTCAGTTTCTTCCTATTATTCTTAGTATTGAGATTCAAAACAAAATCCACTGCAGCATTGTCAATTAACTCTCTGTTTATACAGTTTGGTAGCTCATTCAAAAATGCATCCAATGCATACCTGGAAAAAATGTTTCAATATAATATATCAAAGACTAGCACTAGATATCGGGTCGGCGTCAAAAATCCGTCTCGGTAAATATAAGCTCACTAGAGACGTGGGTTGTTATTTAGTTTAGTTTGCTTGAAACACGGCCAATGTAAATACGGCCCACAATGCCGCAGTGTGTATTCAACAGTTGCAAAAATAATCCCCGAAAACGTAATTATTCGGCCGGAGTATTTTACTTTCAGTAAGGACATGAAGAATAAGTTATATTTTAAGCTATAATTTATTAAACAATATCAATTTTTAACAAAATTACCGATTTTAAACCACCGCTACAAATGTTTGACCAATGCTCGCCAACATTTGCACAAACTTTTGTTTAACTGAACAGCAGATGCATGGAGTAGATTTGTATTGTAATCATTTTAATAATTTGTTACTAATACTAAAAATTTGTTGGTTAAAATCGGTTAATGCTACTTTAGTTTGTTGGACTCTTATTAGGTACTTGGCTTTTCTTTTTGATTTTAGCTTTCCTAGCAATCCATTTACGTGTGCAGAATGGAACTCGATTGTCGCCAGAGAAAGAAGAGGTTTTGTTTCGTTCATTATTGGCCACCGACTTTCGAAACTGGAGTTATTTTTCACCTGTTGGTGTTTTTTTAAGAAGGTTTATTTTTTTGTAAAAAAGTTTTTGTTTCGCCATTTTTAGTTTCTTCGTGTGTCAAGAAAGTCTTTCAAAACTTCAAAGAATCATTGAAATCGCTTAACAATTGCTAAAGAAATTCTATCTAAACATTAATCTGTACATCTCTCCCGGGCCCCTTTTAAAATAGACAGGCGTAATGTTATGTTTTGGAAATATAAGAACTCTGCATAGACATCTGACTATAGCAATCGCGAACAGTTTGCTGTTATGCGTTGAAGAGTTCCGTCGCCTGTCTTTTTTATCATTTTTTCTTCATAAATGTTACTTTCTAAATGAAAATGCTTGATTTGTAACTAAAAATGTAAAAATCGGTACGTGTGTATCTACATTTTTAGAAGAGTTCCCTCAATTCCTCAAGGGCCCCTCATTAGATATGAGTTTTTATACAAATGGGACCAATCTGTTAATATACCCTATCAAATAAAAAAAGAATTTTGAAAATCGTCTTTAAATGAAGGAGTACTGAGGTCACAAAACCTAAAAAAAAAATACAACCGAATTGATAACCTCCTCCTTTTTTAGAAGTCGGTTGAAATAATTTGATTTCAATCAATGAGTTTTAACCAGCTGCGCCCCGTGCTTTAACCCGCGTAAACCAGGAGTAGTTAAAAGTAGCCTTAGCCTATGTGTTAATCCAGGATATAAGCTACTTACGTACTAATTTTCATCCAAATCTGTTCAGCCGTTTGAGCGTGAACAAGTAACAAAAATACAAACATACAAACACAACACACTCACACTCAGAAACTTTTGCCTTTATAATATTAATGTGAAATTTTTTGTGGGTTGATTTGATTATAATGAGCCAACCCGCAGACAATCAATAGCAATGTCTTAGTAAAATAACTATTTTACTAATTTAGGCCTACTACTTTTTTAAAATGGGTCAAATGTAATTATTTGCTACCATAAAACAAACCTTCGCTCGCATAAGAAATATATTAATAAATATGATTATTCTGCAACTCTACATCTCAATTCTTACTGTGTTCTGAGCATTGAAATGTCATACCAAGAACCATGTCTAGTTCCAAAATAGAGTAAACACGAAATTGTGACAAAACGTTTTTAACCTTATTTTCTAAGCCTTAAGTTTCATTTTAGAATAAATATTTTTGTACTTATTATAAAAATGGCTTTTATTTTTAAGTCACATTTCAAATTTATTCCTTTTACTTTTCTCCGACGACAGAAGGACTTAGGCATAAATATTTTGCAATTGTAATTAAACTTTTTGCTTGTGTGTCAAGGTTTTTAATGAACTGAACTTGATAATAAAAACATTTTTCTATATTCGTAGTAAGAAATGCAATTGTTTATGCGTGTCTAAACGTGGACACTTTAGCGAGGTAGTTTTTTTCCTGATCTTGTATCTAGTGCTATTATTGATCGAAGATGTTCACCCTGCAAAGGTTTTGCTGTGCTTCCCAAATTGATCATTAGGGGGCTTTTCTTTGGTTCCAAAATATATGAAAATATAAAATATACTTACTTGTTGGAAACATTAGAGGGCTGAGCCTCTTCCTGCTCTATATCAGGAACTGTAGGAGGTCCCTCACTGTCACTCAGCTCATCCTCCTTCAAATCCTCATCCAACATTTCTTCTGTTACTGTTTCAGGCTTAGTTTTTACTGCCTGTAAAGAAAGGAATTCAGTTTACTACAAAAAAAATAAAACAAAGGAAAGTCTACTTAAAAAAAATATCTGTTGTCTATGAAGATGGCTGATTAAGTATATGAGTTTAAATGTTTGCAAACATACCCATTGATACATTTCTAGAATGGCAATCAGTGAAAATCTGAATAATATTAGGTGTCAGAATAATTTTGGTCTTATATTTCATGGGTAATTGAAAAATCATTGCAGTTATAAGCAGCATGCCAATAATTTTCAGCAGTTGTTCAACCTTTGGTTCCTTAGCTTCTTATAGACTTATTCAGCAGTTTTAGCTACATATGTTTCCTATACTAATAGAATTGTAGTTTGGCCATGTTGTTTACTTACAGAACTTACTTCTTTCACCTGATAGTTAGGCATAAAAACTTTCAAATCTGGCAAACTAGTATAAAAAGTCCTAGTGTCCTCATCTTGCCAAGGATCTGTGCCAGCTTGCATGGCAAACTCCTCATTGCCACCAATGGTGACAGTGCCTTGTGTTTCAGTAACAGTCAGTGTCAAGGTGGGTGGTTCACCAGCTTCTCCTAGCTCCTCACCCAACACCTCTGCAAAGCTCTGTGCACCAGCCAGTAGCTTGTCATAGGTAGCCTGAAAAGAAATTAACATCAATATCATACTCTTGCTTTATTTAAGCCTCACCATTTAAAGATGGCCGTCAGCAGGCCAGTATTGCAGCAAGTAACATAACAATCATTTTGTTATGACATTAACCTTTTACCCAATAGTTACATTTACCCAATCCCAGTGTAATCTTGATCATTTTTTTTTTTCCTTATATCTGCAATCAGTGCTTAGCACTATAAGCAAATTTGGTGAGTGTGTTATGTTATGCGGGTGCGTCCTCCAGTGAGGGCGTCTCCTCACTGTCTATCCTTTATTTTATAATGTCCTTCCGCATGAGCTATTTATGTAGCTACGTATCGTAAGCTGTGTTCCCAATGTATAGGGGTGTTTCACTAGCTTCTCCCGGTATTTTAATGAGAGCATTTGGATTTTGTCCGTTAATGTGCATATTCAGATAATCTTGATAATAATAACAATAATATAATTGTTTGTTGTCTCCAACCAAATAAATAAGCTATTTAGCAGATTTATTGACGTTTTTATTGACAGCACTCCAACGACTTCTTCACTAATACATTTTAGGGCTACAGTAATAGTTAAACATAAAAACTAGATTGAATTTGTCACTTATAGGTGTGCACATCACTTAACATATTGATAAAGTCTGAAAAATACATCAATTTACCTGATGCTGTTCCAGCTGCTCCTTCCTCTCCTGAGATAACTCTCCCCTTGTATGCAAAGTCCTCTGATTAGCTGCATGCAGGGCTTGCAGCTGTGCCCTCTCACCTAGCAAGTGCTTTGTTAGTGATGAGAAGTAATCCTTCAGCAGAGTTCTTACAGCTGTCTGCTTTTCAGCTGGTAAGAATGGGTTTCTAGGAATGATTATATTGAATTTCTGAAAGTATAATCTAGATTAGAACAAAAGCCTCTAGATTTTTATTGTTTAAATGTAACAATAAGTGAATGATAGTTACCTCAGCAGTTTCTCTTACTTTCTTCGGAACCAAGCCTGCATAGTCCTCACCACAGTGTTTACAAAATGACAACAGTATCGGTATATTGTTGTGCTCCTCTTTATCCATACTTATCAGAACCGTGAGGACGTTGCCCAGTAAAGGCAAACCCATTTTATTTGTAAATATACCAATAGCAACCAGCTCCGCATAGAATCTGATATCCACACGCAATTTCGATGAGTTGGTTATCTTATCTGTAGCTTTGAAAGTTAGGATCTTCTGCCAGTTCTCAAAGAAGTTAGCTGAAAAATCTGCATAGGTGCGATGGAGTGCTGAACATAAATTAATAGCTGCTGCAATATCAGACATCTTCAGCTTAGCTTCCGTGATCGCGGCTGCCACTTCGGATATGTATTTAGTAAGATTTAAGGTATTTAAATCTTTTAAAAGAGTATCAATTTGTGTCGCGCTAAATGACTTCAATTTCTTCACAAAGGTTGTGTTCTTTTTTAATCCAGAATCTAATTTAGAGAAGTAATTATCTGGTGGACGAACACAATTCAAATTTTGATTCCTAAGTTCAGTTTTTATTTTTATCCTAGATTCTAGGTTACATGTGTATTCATCGAGGGCTGCTTTCTCGTCTTCCGCATTTTCTGTTGTGCCCTCTGTGTCGGGCTGTTGTTCACTTTTCTCGGCATCTTTTTCAGTTGACGTCATGTTTATAACTCTTAAATTAACATAATTATTATCAATAAAACATGCTCTCTTTATTGCTTCGAAACCGAAAATAAATTGTTATTTTCGGTTGTTGTTCTGTTTATTGTTTGACAGATGATGATGAGTTACTAACGTTGACAATCAACGCGTCAAAGAGACCACAATCAAACCAGTCAAGTCAAACCACAACTCAGACTACTCAGAACATAGACTCAGAGAGTTTCTCTTAAGGTGCCTTTACACAATTGGCACACTTACTTCGCAAAGTACTTTTGAAAGTCGATTTTTTTTTTATTTATTGGTTGCACGAAGAGAACCAAAGTGCCCTTTTGGTGACCTTCTAAACTACGTGTAAACTACCGTCGTATTCTTTGTGAGTAGTGTAGTGCACATTTTAAGTAACTTGAATTTTCAGTAGAATTACAGAAATATCAAAATCATATTAAAGAGGATATGATGTAACGAGAGTCGAGAGGTTACGAGAGGTATGAGGTTGTGATGGTGGTTATGTTTGCTCAGCAATCATTTTTAATCAACTTCGAGTTGCCCTATGATTTAATATCGACAATAAATTGAAAAATCAATGGGGTCAATATTATCTAAGGGTCAATGCAACACTAGTGACGTGATTGTCTTTGACTTCTCATTGACTTGACAGTCATATATGTCAATGCCAATATTGTTAATACGTCATTTTAGTGATGGGCAAAGGATAAATACTCGAGTATTTATCCAAAACGGATAAATACTCGTGGTTTTTTTTTTTAATTAAACGACTAATATTACAATTTGGGCGCTTTAAAATACTAAGTACATTATTACGCTTTATATTCTAATTGTCAAGACGAAGCTACGTGTTTTTTACGGCACGACACCCTGTTCCGGCCTCCTTTTGTTTCGTTTCTTTTATTTTATTTCCTCTCCCTTCACACCACAGCGCCCGCATTACGGCCCGCGCAGTGCCTAGGTTTGCGTCATAGAGAGAGCACGCGCGTGTTTGTTTTATAACAACGTAATATTGTTAGTGTTCGTTGAAGTTGCTTGTTCTATGAGTAATTTTAGTATTTTTGAAGTTGGATTATAGCATTTGAAGGTAAGTTATATTATTAACTAACTTACTAACCTAAATTATGGCTTTGGCTTGTACAGACGCCAGCAACACAAACGGCGTTCGAATATAATATAAATCTTATTCTATTTGCAATAAAGTTGAAAAACTATCGATGAAATTTGACATATTGGGGTAACTTGATGTGCTGGCCTCTGTACATGTGGGTAACCGTGATTAGTCACCTTATTTTGATTACTTTTTAATTATTTAAGGGATACATTTAAAATGTCTTTCTATGTGCTCTTTTCAGTTATTTATGGTATTCTTCAATAAAACAATGTTTATACTGTACCTACGTTATGCATAATTTAGTGTAGATTGTTCATGATTGATATTATTCAGGTTATTAACTTAATGTTTTGTTGTTTTAGGTATCATGGGAAGGCCAAAAAATGAACGCGTTTGGAAATATTACCGCATTGTTGATTCAAAATCTGTACAATGCAATTATTGCGACAAAAAATACAAAATCGGAAACGTGAACAGGATGTGTACACATTTAATAAAATGTTTTAAGTGTCCGGAAATTATTCGAACAGAAATAAAGGAAAATAACTTGTCTTCAAAACGGATACCATTGCAATCAAGATCAGAAAATTTGCCACCAGTGGACAATCAGTCTTGTGATCTTCCCAACAAAGCACCAAGTAAGAATAGTAATTATTCAAATATGAGCATCGAGAGCCAGAACATGCCTTCCACTAGCTTTTCTTCGGGTATCGATCAGACTATCGTCGCTGAAAAACTTGCCAGAGCTATAATTGTGTCAGGAGCCCCACTGTCTCTAATAGATCATCCCCTTTGGGTTGAATTTTTTGATCATCTTCAGCCATCGTTTAAGTTACCTTCCAGAAAAGCCTTATCGACAAAATATTTGAATCAAATCTACAACGAAACAAAGAAAGAAGTGAAAGAAGAACTGAATACAGTTAACTACATGCATCTGCAGTTGGATGGGTGGAGAAATGTAAGCAACGAAGGTGTCATAAATTTAATTATTTCAAAACCAGAACCTTTCTTTGTTGAAAGTTTAAACACTGAACAGAATCGGCACACAAGTGAATATCTCCGTGAGGAAATTTTGAAAGTCATGAAAACATACGGCGAAAATAAGTTTGTTGTTGTGATTGGTGACAACGCTAGAAACATTCAAAAGGCTTTTCAATTAGTTAAAGAAGTTCAACCGCATGTTGTGCCTCTAAACTGCGCAGCACACACTATTAATTTGCTGGCTCATGACGCACTGAATTGTGAAGGATTCAACAATTATATTAAACTCTGCATAGATGTAATAAAATCTATAAAAAAATCACAAGTACTGGGATCACAGCTACAACAAATTGTTAAAGAAAAGAAATCAGGTGAAAAGTTGAATCTGCCGTGCTGCACAAGAAGGGGCAGCTACCTTACGTCACTAAGAAGTTTGAGAAACACAAAAGCCGCTCTCTTAGTGTTAGCTATAAAAGAAAATACCATCATGTCAAACGAAACAAAAGCGACGTTACTTGATGATAACTTCTGGAAATACGTAGATCAATGCATATATATACTTGAGCCTATAACAGAACCTATCTTCCAACTAGAATCAAATAAGTGCAATGCCCACACATTGTTTATGATCTTTAAGGATATGAAATCCAAATTGAGCTTCATTTTACCAACTATTACGATTCTTGAAATAGAAACCAAGAATCAAATTCTTTCAGCAGTTGCAAAAAGGATGAAAGATTGCATAAAGCCTTTACACTTATCCGCCTATCTGCTTGACCCAAAGACCCAAGGGATTGACTTAAATAAAGACGAAGAACTTGAAGCCATGGATTTTATCAACGAAATGGCAGGTCGACTGAATTTGGAAGTAATGCCAGAATTAACTGCGTACAAGGCAAAGGAAAGTTTTTGGCGAAAACCATTTATATGGAAGAACATAAACGAAATCAGCCCTTTAACCTGGTGGAAAGGAATATGTTCTTCGACAAAGTTAAGTAAAGTGGCAGTGCGTATTCTTTCGGCACCGTGCACTTCTGCCGCAACAGAACGCTCTTTTAGTACACACGCAAACATTCACAGCAACAAAAGAAATCGCTTGACGACTGACAAAGCGGCAAAAATTACCTACATAAAATATAACTGGAATATTTTTAAAAAAAAGCTCGAGAGTACAGACAGTGACGACGATGATGATGATACTCCATCAAGTCCAGTACAGACAGATACTGATGAAGAAGCAGTGGATTTAAGAGAGTCAAGAAGCGATTTCCAGCTCGTAAATTTCATTTTCAATAATGATGAACAATCGTCTAATAGTGATAGTAGTTGATTTCTAGAAATATTTATGATTGTCATAAACAAACTTCCTATAATGATAGAAACTAATGAATCATCAATAATTGTAACGTAAGATGATCGTTATTTTAAGATTGTGATATTGTTAAAGTAAGTAGTGTCACTATTTTTTTATTTTTTTTTATTTACACATTTAATTGTAGTGAGTTATTGACAATTCTTGTATTTTTCTTATTAAAACAATGATTAAAATTACGCACAATGTATCATTTAATCTAACTTGAACAGTCATATACAATTATTTTATGATTGAGAAAAAACATTGATTATGTACCTTGGCGATTTTTTTTTTTTAAAGTTATTAATAAAGTATGTTACTAATCGATACTTTCTGCATTTCATTTATTTTTATCCTGTACATATGTCGTAAAATGATAAAATTTACCATAAGAAAACCGTGTTTATTATTTATCCACTGTTTTGGATACTCGAGTAAAAACGGATATTTATGAGTATTTATCCATTTTGAGTATTTATCCGGATAGATTCCCAACACACTCATTCTTGATTGATTCTCATTCAATCACTGAACGTAAATAGTGTATGCTCGTTTTCACTTGCACATTGCACTTGTTTGCACTTTACGAAAATATTTTTTAGGAAACTATTTATTCTACAATGTGCGGAATATTATGTGAAATATGTTTCTGTAGCAGCACACCGAACCAGGTAGTAAAAAAAAATTGAGCCGATTTTGTATGATACACATTTTGTGTTTTTATCAATTTTTTTAGTACCTATTAAAATATTTATAATAGGTACCTACTGAATAAGTTGTTTTTCATTATTATTAATATTTTTAGGACGTGCCAGTTTTAAACCGCTTAAAAAACAGAGGTCCTAATTGCACACAAACTTTAGAAATGGGTTTAGGTAACGGCATGAGTGCACTTTTCTGTGGATCAGTGTTATGGATGCAAGGCCCACAGCTAACACCTCAGCCAATGGAATCGGAACAAGGTGTCTTATTGTACAATGGAGATATATTCGATGAAACATGGCCCAGCAATGTCAGTGACACACTAGTGATTATGGGAAAATTAGAAAATAGATCCGTAAGATTTTACAATAACTTAATCTCTGAGCTGTTTTAAATTGAAATTTTATAGTAAGAAAACATTATGAACTACATTAAATTGTTTCACAGGAAAAGTCTTCGGAAGAATATGTTGTAGAACAACTGAAAACATTAAAAGGACCATTTGCTATTATATATTATGACAAAGTAAATAAAAATATATATTTTATGAGGGATAGAATAGGAAGAAGCACTTTGTTGTTTCATAAATGTCATGATTCCATTATTATCAGTAATGTTTTAGGGAGAAATTATGACTGTATTGAAGTACCAGCAACCCATATTCAAATATTAAATTTGAATACCAGAATAATAAAGCTGTTTCCATGGAATGATGAATCAGGACCAACCAAAGAAATGGCCTTGGAAGATTGGTTAAAACAATTAAGAATACAACAAAGTCTACCTGATGATGAATTTCATTTTGAGTATGTAGAGGAGGAATTTGCTATGGAGGTAAGGAACTATATCAAGATTTTTTTTACAGGATAAGCCAGGTTTCAAACTTAATCATGCCAAGTAATTTAAATCTGATTATTACGGAATTTCAAAATATTTTACAAACTACAACTAGGTACCTATAACATTATAATTAATTACTTACTTATAACATTATTGCTTTCAGAATGAAATAGTGAAATACATAGAATTAGCAGCGAAACAAATAAAGTGTAAACTGACGGTAATGAAAAAACTATTAGAACATGATTTAATACATAAAACAGTTCTGAAAGTGACCAAACTGTTAGAAAAGAGTGTGAAGCTGCGTTTGGATAGGCAGCCAAATAAATGTAAAAAGTGTTTGACTGATGGAACAGATGGCTGCAATCATTGTACTGTTGCAGTATTGTTTTCTGGTGGTCTTGATTGCACAATATTAGCCTTACTAGCTGATAAATATTTGCCAATGGAGCAAAACATAGATCTTATCAATGTTGCATTTAAAAAAAACGAAAATGCTACTTATGATGTTCCAGACAGATTAACAGGAAAGCAATCATTAGAAGAGTTGCAAAAACTATGTCCATTAAGGTAATTTACTTTATCAACCAGTCTTACAATGTATTGTTTATTTAAAGAATCTAGAACAGAATGTCATGAAGATGGGAAGGGGACTTTTCCCTGCAATACGCATTTTCTAATTTTATTAAATGTTTTTAGGAAGTGGGTCTTCCGAGAAGTAAATGTACCAAAAGAAGAACTTGATAAATACCAAGAGAACAATGTAGGTGATCTAGTCCATCCTCGACAGACTATCTTAGACGAAAGTCTTGGAACGGCATTGTGGTTTGCTGCTAGGGGCCAGGATAGCTCCAGTACCTCTACAAGTAGAGTAAGTAGTTAGTTAGTTAAAGTTGTTTTGAAATAACAACATAATTAAATTTAAATGATATTTAACCCTTAATCAAATACTGGGAAATTATTTCCCACTTAGTATGAAATAACAAAATAAATTTTATTTTTTTAATGGCTATTTCAAACAGTGTCAACCATTTAGAAATATAACCCCCCTTTCGCCACCCTTTTCCAAAATTTTATCAAAATTTATGAAATCTACAGACAAAACTTACATAAAAACAAGTCTCAGTTTTTATTTATCTCTTAAAAATCTCTTAAGAAGCTTTCCGTTTGATTAAGGGTTAATGAAGGAAAACTTCTGGTTTCAGGTTTTATTAGTGGGCTCTGGTGCCGATGAATTGTTTGGTGGATATATCCGGCATAGAAATTCTTTTAAACGTAATGGCTGGCCAGGACTCAGCAAAGAATTGCAACTTGTCGCGAGGGCGCGTGGATTTTCTTTTCATATTATATTCTGGTTATCTCTAGATTTACAATGTGATTTGTTTTATTATAATAATATAGGATTGTACTGCTTCGCTTTGATGTGAAAAGAAATCCCCGCCTCACGATATGTTAGAGACACTCACCGATACGGATTCCCCTCCGACTTGCAAGCGTCTCTCAATCCAGTCTCTTATCTTCGGTCCACAAGGGCACCGAAGTGTTAAAACTATGCCGACCATCAATCCATCCAACTTCTCAGGTGTAACTAGGATATCTGTAAGTTTAATTACCCATGAATCTTTGGGTTAAGTACTACCTATCTGTTTCCATTAATAAAGCTATCTAAAACGGTTATTCAATTGCAATATCTATGATGAAATTTACTTCAAGTTCTCATCAACAGCCTTTGAGACACCTATGTGCTAATCAGATACTAGGATTCTTTCCACGTCTGCAGAAGCACGCATTCATTTCCGACTTCGGCCCATCGCCTCCGTCTAGAATGCTCCCCCTTTATATTACCTATATATATATGATATAGTGTAATTTTTCATACGTTCGTCAACGTTTGTGCCCGTCGGCACACGAAGGCCATGGGGGACCAAGAAGATTTATAAGAGAGGTTGGCCCACGACCCTTCCTATAAACTCCCAAGAGCTTTTATGTCCGGACAAGTAGCTCGCGTGCGGTCGCTGTAATTATGCCCCCAGCCCCACGCTGAAGGCACGACCAACACATTTAAGTTTAGGTGACTCAAACAATTCTAGTAGGTAAAAGTACAACAACAGATAAATAATACTTAGCTTTCCAGGTGGCGCGTATCACGGGTGACAAGAATCTACTTATGATCTTCTTGCACTGAATTTACTTTACAATAAACTTCATTAATTAGTCAGACTGAATATGCTATAATGACCATTCAAACAGAGGCGTCCTTTTGTAGCGTCAAGTTGTCAGTACTGATTTAGTGTTGCTATTACATTAGTTCTGTGCAATTATATATTTACATTTTAAGTTTGGAACATCGCGATTTCATCTTTCGCGACACTCCCGACGACGACAGAAGTTACATGTGTTCCATCAAGTCTCGCGTCCACTCTCGGATCTTCTCTCGAGCCTTCAAGGACGCATCTCTCACATCCCTCACTTCAGGAGTTTGTGTAATCTCAATTGTAGCTGTGCTTTTAGGTATGCTATCATTAAGGTGTTTTTCATCAAGAATTGTTGATTCATCATTTCCTGAGGTAAGTGTTCTCTGAGTTATTTTCTTTTCTATTTCTTCTCTATTTGTGTGTTTTTCTGTTTCAGGTTTCTCAACGGGTTCTGCGGTTTGTGGAGTTGTGGATATTTCTTCGGTAAGAATAGTTGAGTCGAGTTCTTCTAGCAGAGGTGAGTCATCCAATGTTGGTGTGACATCTTCTCTTTCAAACTCAAATATAACCCTTTCTTTTCCAGATATATCTTCTTCAACTTCCAACGGATAAAGATGTGCGATGGAACGAGTGAATTCCATATCATTCACCTTTACTCGTGCCACTCTGCATTGACCGTCGGCTCCTTTCAACAAAGATATAATTTTTCCAACCTTCCAGTTCTCTCGGTTCTTCGTATCTCCTTTAATCTGGACGATATCTCCTAGTTTTGGAATTTCTAATTTTGTTATCCTTGGTTCTTTAAGAGAGTGTCGGTATCTCTCCCTTAGACTTGGTAGGTACTGGTCGACGAACATTCTCTTAAACTCTTTCAGCATGTTCTGTCCACGTTTCCAACCTTCCACTAGATTCTGTTTTGTCACTGTGCCTTCTTGTGGAAATTCTGCATCTGAAGGTGTTGTGACGATGCATTTATTCAAGGTTAGAAAATCTGAGGGTTTGAGAATATCATCTAGATCAGAACCTACACACGTCAGTGGGCGTGTGTTTAATATTGCCTCTATCTCTTTTATGATTGTACTTAGTTGATTATCTGACAGTAAACTTTTCGTCAGAGTTCTCTTGAGACAGTGTTTAACTAGTCCAACAAGTCTCTCATAGAATCCTCCATGCCACGGTGCTAATTGTGGAATGAATTTCCATTCTATGTTATTAGTGATGCAATAGTTGCTTGACAGTATTTCTGCAGTTAATTTAAATTGTAGTGCGTTATCTGAAACTATTCGTGTTGGTATTCCTCTGCAAGATATAAATCTTCGTAGTGCTAATAGACATTCCTCAGCCGTAAGATCCTTAACGACTTCCAAGTGTATAGCACGTACTGCTAGACATGTATACAGACATATCCATCTTTTTTCTGATTTATTACTTGTCTTTACTTGAAGAGGACCCAGATAATCTATTCCGGTATATGTAAAAGGTGAACTATAGTTTACTCTTTCCTTAGGAAGCGCTGGAGTAGTTGGTAATTTGAATGGACCTCCTCCATGTTTGACACAATTTGTGCATTTTCCTAATATTTTCTTTACTTGGCTTCTTCCTTGGGGAATCCAGTACGTTAATCTGATCAAACTTAAGGTGTGGTTGACCCCTACATGATAGTTTTCCTTATGTGTTTTTAGGATCAATTTGTTAGTGAAATCACTATCCTTTGGGATTAATATTGGATATCTTTTATCGTAAGACCAATCAGCGTTTTGTAATCTTCCTTTGCAACGTAGGATACCGTCTATGTCGGTAAATACTCCTAAGTTTCGTTGTAAGTTTTTCGTTGTTCCTTTTGGATCCTTTTGATCTTTTGTGTATGTGATAGTGTATCGTCTTCACAGTGTTCTGTGGTGTTGTTTCGTGATTCCTCATCTAATTGATTTCTCCGTTCCTGCTCTTTTGAGATATTTTCTCCCCTCGTGAGATCCTCCCGAACAGGAAACGAAAAGTCATGTTCTACAGAAGAACATGTGGGATTTACTGCGACTTCGGTCTCATTAAGTAAAGAAATTTCGGCTCTACAACCTTTCGGCCAAGTTCTGGAGTGTTTTAGTAGAAAACTTGGTCCGGATAGCCATTTCTGCTTATCTTCCATAGAACTCGTGGGTCTAGTAGCCACGTCTGCTGGATTCAATCCTGTTGGAACATATCTTACTGTTACTGATGTATTTCCCTTTATCTCTTCTATCCTCCTTGCAACGAATGGTGGTAGTAGTTTGTTGCCGTAGTACCAATCAATCACTATTTGACTATCTGTCCATATAGTGTTTTCTGTAAATTCCAAGTCCAGGAACTTGGTTACGTTCTTCAGCAACCGGCTACCTATTAAAACACCTAATAGTTCAAGTCTTGGGATTTTCAAATTGTCCTGATCCTTGATGGGCACCACTCGTGATTTTCCTATTACAAAACTTAATTCTTTTCCATTAGAAATATATACAACTGCAGCATAAGCTTTGGTTGATGCATCCGTGAAAACGTGCAGTCGAATATTGTCATCGCCAGCTTGTTTGAAGTATTTCCTTGGTAAAACAATATTTTTTGTGTCTTCCAGTTGTTCTCTAATAATTTGCCATTCATTGGTCAATTCTTCTGGTAATGGGGCATCCCATTTGAATTTATGTATCCACAGTTTTTGTAGTAAAAGTTTTGCTGGTAACAAATCGGGTGCAGCATATCCGCATGGATCGTAAATTGACGCTATGTTTTTTAGTATTTCTCTCTTGGTAGTGGCTTCTGTAGTCTTTCTTGGTCTCAATCTGATCGTATCTTCTCCTGTGTTCCAATTCAGTCCTAATACTTTAACTTCTACGTCTCTGCAGGCATCTGATGAAGAAATGCTTTCTGAGAATCGTTTGGAATTTGAACTCCATTCTCGAAGATTCATTGACATTTCTTCAAATGTGATCTTACACGACTCATACATCTCTTTTGCTTCTTGTACAGATTCTACTCCTGTGACAAGGTTATCGACGTAGATGTCATTCACTATGCGTTTTAGACTTTCCTTATTGGAACGCAGTAGATGATGTTTCAAAGTAGCATTTAGAAGAAATGGACTTGATATCACTCCAAATGGTACGCGACAAAATCGTAAGTGTAGGATGTTATCCTCCGTGGCCGCCTTTTTTATGTCTTTCAACCATAAGAATCGAGTTACGTCTTTGTCCTTTTCGTGTAATGCTATCTGTAGAAAAGCCTTTTCTACGTCTGCTGTTATTCGTATTTGATGCGACCTGAACCTTAACAACATTCTGGTCAAGTCTTCTAGCATGAGTGGTCCGCAATGTAAACATTCATTTAAACTTTTGCTATGCTTGGTCTTTGCCGAAGCGTCGTAGACTATGCGAGTTGGCTTACCCGGATGACTAACACCGTGATGCGGCAGGTAGTGTATAGGATGATCTACATCTTCGACTCTTCTTTCATTGTCTGGTACTTTTTCAATTATTTCTTTTGCTAATTGTTCCTTTAATGTAGTATCGTACGCTGTTAGTGAATCGGAATCTAATCGTTTGAGTAGGTTGACTAGTCAGCCTATGACTAGGCCAAAATTAGTCTCTAAATTAGGTGGGTAATCTATCCATGGCCAACTAACAGTGTACCTATCATTTACTAGTTCTATGGTATCATTGAATTGGTTGATTACTTCTTCGTCCCTAGTCAATTTTGGTGAATCGCATATTCCAATGGATTCTAGTTCCCATAAGCATTTGAGGTTTCCATTGTATAATGGAAGATCCGGTGGTGTCAATTTGTGTTCTACTCCTTGAAAGTAAGTTATTACTGACAACGTGTCCGTGGATTCCGTGTTAGTTTTTCCAGTCAGTATGTAACCGAATTTAGAGTCAATCAGGAATAAATTACTTTCCAGTTGAATTTTGTCTTCAAGGATGAATGAAATGTAGAAGTCATTGCCGATCAATATGTCTATTTTGGGTGACAATGAGCCGTCGTCCGCCAAAATTAGATCATCTTTGTGTTTACCTATGTCGATACCATGGAAAGGAACTCCATTTGAAATATGAGGAACAACATTTGCTTCTATTTGTAAAATATTATTTGTTTTTGTTTGTATCTGTAACTTGACTACGGGGCTTTCTATTACTTGGGGAGTTTTCGATCTGAACGTGAAAACTGATAAGGTACTAGTTGACATGAAGCGTCTTGACCTCCTCGGTTTTATTTATGCAATTCTTATAACAAAGTGCTCTGTTATGATGGCCAGATTTGTTACAGTGTACACATTTAATTAACCTTTTACAATCTTTTACTTGATGCTCTTTGCTTAGGCAGGCAAAGCAGCGATCCTTTATTTTCTCTTTCCTATCTTCCACAGTTTTAACAACCTCGCATTGATCATTGAAGTGCGATCCTTGGCAAAAAATACATGGCAGTTTCGTTTTCTTTTTCATGGGCCTGTCTATTTTACTTCCTTGGTCTTGAGGTCTTTTTCTTGTGGACTGACTATTGTAGTTAGTATTTTTATGGAATGGTTTTTTCTCACTGAACTTTTCTTCCCTTTTATTTCCTGGGCGGGTTTGACTTGAATCGTGATTTTCAGAATTCTTGTAATTTCTGTTAGGTTTTACGAATTTTCCCCTCCTGTTGTATGAACTTGTGTGTAACGTCTGAGTGGTATATTCTTCCAGATTTTCGGAAGTGATCCTATTTGCGTCTTCCCTAGCAGCTATTATGGTTTCCAAATGTTGACGGATTTCTTCTATTGACTCGGTTTTTGCTTTTATTTTTAGTTCATACACTATGTCCGAGGGCATTTTTTCTAGGATCATGAATCTGAGATGATCGTGATCGACGTTTTGATTCAGCGATTTTAGGATTCTTAAATGTCTTTCTATTTGACCAAATGTGTTTCTTGCCTCTGTTACGTTGCCTTTGGAGGCTTTCAGTACTTTGTATAACGCAGCGTAATGTGCGTCTATGACGTGATTTTGTTTACCGTATCTATTTTTCAGTGTAGAAACAGCTATTTCATAGTTCTTATTAGTGGTCTCGATCCCTTCGATAACCTTCTTTGCTTCGCCTTTCAAAGAACCTTTAAGGTATAAAAGTTTGTCTACCTCTGATAGGTCTCTATTTCCTACATTGGAGCAGAATTGGTCCCAAAATTGATGCCATTCCAGAATGTCTCCGGAAAATTCTGGCAAACTTAACTTGGGTAATTTTCCCATTAGTGCAGTATTCCTACCCGGTAATATAGTTGGTGCAGAGTTTTCTTTTATCCTTTTCAGTTTGATATTCATTTCCGCTAGAACCTCCTCACCGTTTAGCTGTACTTCACTAAAGGAAGTGATCTCTTCCACAAAAGATTCCATTGCGTTTATTGATAGACTACTGTTTAACTCAGTTCCGAACCTTTTCACCGTTACCTCAAGCTTACCTAGCACTATTTCTAAATTTTCAGAATTTTCTTTATTAACGTTATCTTTATAGGTGAGAGCTTCTTCAGTTAGTTTAGAGATAGCATTTGATATAGACTCCAGTCGTCTTATAAGAATTTGTTCCATTTTGAAATTCTGAAATATTATTTTACAATTTTATACCCTGTATCCTAAGTTAAGGATTTACATCGGGTATATCGTTAAATTTCCAAATTGCGTGGTGTTCGCAATATAATAAAAATGAAAAAAAAATAAAAATTTGGTTAACGCTCTGTATGACCAAAAGTTTATCTAAAACTTCTTATGAACAAAGAATCATACCAACACCTGACATATAATGGAATGATATTTTATTAATGCCCTGTATATATAACAGAACGTTTTAATTGACATCCTGTACAGAACAGAAAAGTTTTTATTGACACCCTGTATAAAACAGAAAAGTTTCTATTGACATCTTGTGTAAAACAGAAAAGTTTTCCAAGTTAAAAGCAAGGAATATTTCACTATCTATAGGATACTACATTTTCCATAATAAACTCAGCCATTGAATTATATGTGTAAGGAAAATTCCCTTGTACCTATGAAGTTTCAGTATTAACTCAGAATATATTCATGCTGTTCGACGGGTAAAACTGGTTAGTTTCATTATTTTAAATTTCCTGAATTTATTTAAAATTTCTATGTCATCCAATTATCCCCTCTTGACCTTTTCTTCCATTCTCCCCTGTTAACCACTACACAATTATTTACACTTTTTCCTTCATACCATTTCTCCCACAATCCATTCATCGTTTCTTTGGTTTTCATCTCACTCTTCATCCATCAACATTTATATGGTTGATGTTCTATAAGTTGTTTCATTACTTATTCATAAACATATTAGGTACCAACATCATTTATGTATGCATCCATAAATGATATTAGAGTTTACCTACATCAACTTAATATCTAGTTACTTGGTACACTTCAGTAGCCAACATGAAACGATGCAGTCAGTCAGGGATGATGTGTATAACATGACAGAAGTTCAGACACAAGTTATAATATACAATCCAGTTTCCTCCGCCAGCATATTTTATTACTATTATGAGAACATATCTATTTTTATGCTTAGTTCTTCAAAGTAACTGATAAATAAACTTACAATGAGTGTTGATGTACTTTTCTTTATATAGTAGCATCTATACATGAGATGGGAGGTGTGTAGAATCAGTGTCATACATCTGCCTTCATTTGCCCATCTGTATGGAGAGTATTAGGTATAAATAAACAGTTTTATGCAAACTCATACATAACAATGCTGTCTTTAGGTAAATTTTAACACATTACAATTTACAAAAGTTACTCTTCAGCTACATAATTAGCAGACACAATAGTAAACAATGACATCCGTGTCGAATTTGGCACGGGTGTAGGTACTTGAGCGCTTAGAAGAGGTAGTTTTGTCAAGGCATACATTAGGTAATTTCCTCTTTAGGTGTATGTTATAGCTTGTAAGTCATAGAATAGTTTACCTGATAATCTTCTTAATTATTTCTAAGTTATGTTAAGCTTTCTTTCATTCACTTTTAGAGGTAGGTATAACTTTCTTGGAATTATTTCGCCCAAACAAATTGTGAGCTTCCTGGTTATGATAGGAGCACTTTTTCACAGTTGAACGAATTACGTGTAGGTACTATTCACACAATACGTAACAGGTTTCTAATAATTTTATTCCTGTAAAGGAATGTAACGAACTAAGTAAGTTTTAGTTTTTTCGATATTCAGTCTGACACACGAGACGCTACCCTTTTGGTTTACCATCGCCATATTGAAAGCAGGGAAAATTTTCACAGTCGAATTTCGTAATTCGTGAATATTGGAATTTTGTCAATTGTTTAGTGTAAAATGCTTAATACATTATTCAGTAAATTACTTTTGAATTTTACTTGAACTGTATATAAGATTCATAAGTTCTAACTCGTTAAAAGTAAGATAATCGTATGTTTATTTGAGCTCAACGCATATTACTTCCTGCTTCTGGTCAAAGAGAGCAAGAGCATCAGTCATTCTGCCAAACTTGTGGCAAGTTTTCCCAATATTATCAAATCCGCGCCAAATTTAAATTAGAATATTTACTTGGCTCATAACGTTGCACATTATACGTACACACGCTACATACCCATTCAATTTGCAGCTTAACTTCGAGAATCTTTCATCTCGGCCTGCCGTTCATCTCATTATACTTATATAAATGAACGTTTACTCATCATCACCTTGACGTTCGAATTTTGGCGCCTATAGGTGAAATTTTATGTACATCCGTTTATTGAACGTTAGTTCCAATCGGATTATATAGATGTCGCTGACAACCTGATTTTTACACAATATCTCCAATTTAACAATAAGAGTCTGGATTGGTTTTATGTCTTGGGATTCGTTTTTGGAATGCTTTAAATGCTAGCTTCTTTGCGATCCCAGCATCTCCACCATGTCGCGAGGGCGCGTGGATTTTCTTTTCATATTATATTCTGGTTATCTCTAGATTTACAATGTGATTTGTTTTATTATAATAATATAGGATTGTACTGCTTCGCTTTGATGTGAAAAGAAATCCCCGCCTCACGATATGTTAGAGACACTCACCGATACGGATTCCCCTCCGACTTGCAAGCGTCTCTCAATCCAGTCTCTTATCTTCGGTCCACAAGGGCACCGAAGTGTTAAAACTATGCCGACCATCAATCCATCCAACTTCTCAGGTGTAACTAGGATATCTGTAAGTTTAATTACCCATGAATCTTTGGGTTAAGTACTACCTATCTGTTTCCATTAATAAAGCTATCTAAAACGGTTATTCAATTGCAATATCTATGATGAAATTTACTTCAAGTTCTCATCAACAGCCTTTGAGACACCTATGTGCTAATCAGATACTAGGATTCTTTCCACGTCTGCAGAAGCACGCATTCATTTCCGACTTCGGCCCATCGCCTCCGTCTAGAATGCTCCCCCTTTATATTACCTATATATATATGATATAGTGTAATTTTTCATACGTTCGTCAACGTTTGTGCCCGTCGGCACACGAAGGCCATGGGGGACCAAGAAGATTTATAAGAGAGGTTGGCCCACGACCCTTCCTATAAACTCCCAAGAGCTTTTATGTCCGGACAAGTAGCTCGCGTGCGGTCGCTGTAATTATGCCCCCAGCCCCACGCTGAAGGCACGACCAACACATTTAAGTTTAGGTGACTCAAACAATTCTAGTAGGTAAAAGTACAACAACAGATAAATAATACTTAGCTTTCCAGGTGGCGCGTATCACGGGTGACAAGAATCTACTTATGATCTTCTTGCACTGAATTTACTTTACAATAAACTTCATTAATTAGTCAGACTGAATATGCTATAATGACCATTCAAACAGAGGCGTCCTTTTGTAGCGTCAAGTTGTCAGTACTGATTTAGTGTTGCTATTACATTAGTTCTGTGCAATTATATATTTACATTTTAAGTTTGGAACATCGCGATTTCATCTTTCGCGACACAACTAGACTGGAAAAGAATTTCATTCAGGAATTTAGCCCGCGACAACAGAGTCATGTGTGATCATGGTAGACAACCTCGAATGCCATATTTAGATGAAGACTTTACAAATTACATACTGCAGTTGAAACCATGGCTGAGGTAAATATTTGGAATACTTTAGGATACCTACTTGTTTCTTTGTGAACAAATAATGTATAATTCCTATTGCTGTTTACAGGTGCTTTCCCAGTGAAGATTTGGGAATTGGCATTGGAGACAAGCTCATGTTAAGGCTAGTTGCATACAATCTTGGGTTGAAAGAAGCTGTTATTTTACCTAAAAGAGCTCTTCAGTTTGGCTCAAGAATAGCAAATAAGAAAGAGAAAGGTAGCGATATATCCAAAACATTCTTAAAAATATAACAATTTATTTCAATATACACAACTTCTTTTATTGAATCGGATCTACCTCAATTACTGGACATCTACCAGTTCCCACTTTTGGTTACCATCACCAGAAACTTTCTACCCACTCTAATGAATACGACCTATCACAATCTCAATTACCAAATCACGTCAGATCTACCTGTAGAAACTGATGAAAAAACGATTTAAACCCCTGAACAAAAATTTAAAGCAAAAAAATATAATTACAATTCTGTAGAGTTCCGGCGTGTGTGTATGACCACATGTATAAATGTAATGAAGCAAAAGAAGTATGGTAAGAATCGTAGCGCAGCGCTCCGTTGTTTCTGTCTACCCCCATGGTGATAAGGCGTGAGTTTAAGTATGTGTATTAGGATATTATTACTTAGGATAGGATGGGACTCATTGAATTCCTATCGGGCCTGGATTACTTTCACTTTAAAAACGCAGGCTAATTAGCATTCTAAGAAGTTATGACCGTTCTTTTATAAGAATGTATTTTGTTTCCAGATTTAGTCGATTACAATGCTTACACTATTGAAAAAGTCATAAAAAATTGGAAGCTTTTTCAAATATTAAACTGTGGCAAGTTATTAGGAGCTAAAAATGTAAAGAACAGCTGTTTTTTTCTATTTAAGAATTACATCATAAATTCATAACTAGTACCTAAACGTTGTTTTTAATGAGTCCACATACTACAATAATTATGTTCCCTGCCATACGAGGTCGTACTTCGCTTAACTGTGAGGGAACACAGGCGCCAATACCCGAACTATTGATAATCCACACTATTCTTTAAAGGTGCTACGGATTTGGTCTGTTCTGTCCGTACAGATTCCCTTCGTTTAGTATAGTAGTAGTAGGTTGTAATGTGTTGACCTTTTTTATTTTTCACGCCGAATCGTCCGGCTTAAAATCAGGGCGTGAATTATTAGTTTGTGAGTATATTTATATATATTTATGATCTGACTCAAATAAAACAATTTGCATCAAAGTAACCGATACATTTACATTTTTTTTGAGGGACGAGCTCGTATTCTTAGGCATTTTCTTTTATTCTGTTATTATTGTATTAATACTTGCGATTTATTTCAGGATATCACTAGTAATATTGAGCAGTGAGCACACCGTAAAAGAGACAAACTGCTTAGTCGAGTGAGAAGTGGAACGATATTCGGATCGATATACGGATTTATTTCATTGGCATCTCTAAAACCATGGACAAAAATTTGCAATGTTGAAGTTTGATTTGAAGTTGATTGATCAACAAAATTACTTTTTCAAGCACTCACTCACACACACTACAATCTCAATAGTGTACCTAGCATTCCATATACAATACCTTTATAAATAAAACATTACCCACACATAGATTACGAAAATGGCTGCAAATCGTCGCAAGCAGGACGATAAAAATTTAGAAATTTTACGTGAGCTTATTTCACAGAATGGGAACAAATATTGTTTAGATTGCAACCAAAGAGGACCTACATACGTGAACAGTACAATCGGTTCTTTTGTGTGTTCGAAATGCTCGGGAATGTTGTGAGTATTGTTTCTGCGTTATTCTGCTTTTGTCTAAATGAATAAGATCAACAATCGGATTCCTGTATTATGTTTCAGGCGTGGCCTTACTCCGCCTCACCGCGTGAAGTCCATTTCCATGGCCACTTTCACGCCGGAAGAAATAGAATTTATAAAAGCGAGAGGTAACGACTACTGCAGACGCGTTTGGTTAGGCCTTTACGAGGGTGAAAGTGTGAATTTTACCGATGAGCAAAGCGTCAAAGACTTCATGTCGGACAAATATGAAAAGAAGCGCTATTATTTAGATTCACCTGCACTTAGTAATAATTCTGTCAATGGAAGTTCGATAAAAAATAAGCCGAAAGTTAAGACCGGAAGTAACGCTTCGGGCTCAGCGCCTTTGATATCGATTTCGCCGCATACAGCGAAGAACACGGTAAATAATAATGTCGTCCAAACTGCGAAGGTGGTAAACAATTTGCTGCCTGCTAACGACATTGGCTACAGAGTTGCACAACCAGCCAACAATTTGGCAAAGCCTGTTATCAACTCTGTGACCCCATCTGTACCAGCTTCAGTACCTGAGTAAGTCATAAACAAAAGTATATAATCATGATCCTAAATAGTAGTACACAGTTTTAGTAACAATATAAATATTTCTTTTCAGTTTTCCTGTCGATTTTTCTACAGCAAATATTTATAACAGTAGTCAGTTCAACAATAATATGAACAATAGTTTTGCATCGTCTCCGTCCATGACCTCACAACAAGCATTCAATGCTTTTAGCTCTCCTGCTCAGCCTGCAAGTAAGTTGACAAACTGATCTATCATGACTAGTGCTTTTAATAAGTGGCAAGGTAACATACATACATAAACTCACGCCTTTTTCCCATGGGGGTAGGCAGAAACTAAAAAGCGCCATATGCTATGATTCTTACATACTTCTTTTGCTTCGTTTACATTCATAGCTGTTGTCATACACACACGCCGGTTGCGGGTACTACACACCTGATCTTTTTGATGAACCTCACCAATAAGGTCTATGTATGTCCTTCAGGGTGTCCCCGCCCGGCATTCCCACTTACATCTGCCTTGTAAATACCTTTCGTTAGTCGCCTTTCATCCATCCTTTCAACGTGACCAAACCATCTAAGCATACTCTTTTCAATTTTTGTTACTACATCTTCTTTTAAACTACAACATTGCTTTATCACATCATTCCTCAATCTGTCATTCATTGTTACACCACACATACTTTGCAAGGAACGCATTTCTACAGCATTTATTCTACACTAGCTTCTGCCCGCGACTTCGTACGCGGATCCTGTTGCTTATGCCAGCGACAACGGGGTCGTCAAAATCGAAGATCTGAAACATCTGATGTCGAATTCTATAAGCCCGGGGACGGGAAATCAATGAGATGCGCGAGACGATTCAAGATGTTCCAGATTTTTTATTTTTGTTGGTCAACAGGAAATGCCATCAGACTTAACAACTTTTGCTAAGACGCCATTTCTATTATGTATAATATGTTATATTGTCTCTGGGCTTTGGAGTTCCCCTACAGGTGCTCTAGATCTTCAAATTTAGTCTCACAGCAGAAAACACTCTTCACGTGGAATAGTTTTTGCAATGGCACCATTTTTATATCTCTTTTACTTTAGGTGTTCCATTTTCCAAAATAAATTATAGCCTATAATATGTTGCGTGACGTTCACGATCAGCGGTCAGTCGCGCATCTCCTTCCCCCACTTATCTCTAGAGTCGATGCGTATATACGCTGAAAACTCAAGCGTCATGCTTTTTCCGTGAACGTCTCCAACTCGCGAGACAGTGCATGATGTTCACGATCAGCGGTCAGTCGCGCACATATTCTTCACTGGTCTCTAGAGACCAGGATGTAGATGCGTAAATACGCTGAGAATGCAGGCGTGCTTCGCGATCCCAAGAAGTTTCCACGGAGCGAGTTGCAGCCTCATGTTCTCGAACAGCATCAAGTCTCTCCTAACGCTCTTCGGTAGATTGTTGGGATCTTATGGTCTTTAATCATTTAGCACCTTTGGAACATTGGGAAAAATTTGACCTCTTTCTAGGCATGGTTATAGTTTTTTTGTGATGATACCTGATCAATTAAAATCTAAGTGGCTGCTCCCCTGCGTTACCGGGTAAGCTACCGTGTAACGAAGATAAATGGAAAAGGAAATTAAACACTCAAATAACATAAGCCCGAAGGCATACGATAAAAAAATGGGAGTTTTAGCCAGTAGAGTCTAATTTTCAACGATATACCATCGTCATCGAAAATCAGTCCCGAACTGTTCCCGCCTTCACCGCGTAGTACCTCCTACTTATGTTATTTTATAATTATGCAATGAAATTAGTGATAGTTTTAATTTCTATATCAAATGTTTCTGATCTTCGATTTTTATAAGTCAACAGGAAATGCCTATCAGACCGAACAACTTTTGCTAAGACGTCATTCCTATTTGAGTTATGGTGTAGCTGGGCTCTTGGAGTTCCACAACAGGTGTTCCAGATCTTCGATTTTTATACGTCAACAGCGAGTGCTCATAAGGCTGAACAACTCTTGCTAAGACGTCATTCCAATATATGTTATAGTGTAGCTGGGCTCTTGAAGTTCCACATCAGGTGTGCCGGATCTTCAAATTTATTCTCTCAGCAGAAAATGCTTATAACGTGGAACAATTTTTGCTATGGTACCATTTTTGTATCTCCTATAGTTTAGATGGTCTGTTGCGGTTCTGCATCAGGTGTTCCGGATCTTCAAATTTATTCTCTCAGCAGAAAATGCTCATCACGTGGAACAATTTTTGCTATGGGGCCATTTTTGTATCGCCTATAGTTTAGCTGGTCTGTTGCGGTTCTGCATCAGGTGTTCCAGTTTCCAAGATAAATTATAGCCTATGTGTTGACCAGACTTAATATCTATACAACAAAAAAAAAATCATTTAAATCCGTCCAGTAGTTCCGAAGATTAGCGTGTGCAAACAAACAGACAAACAGACAGACTTTTTTTTTTGGATTCGTGCTCTATTACTGTTTCTAAACCCCCCTCAATTATTATTTTTTAAATATATTCAATGTACAGACACAGTTTTTTTACAGTCTTATTATATGTATTATATGTATAGATTGTTAATAAATTTGTCTTTTGTTACAGATGACCGCTATGCTGCACTTGCAGATTTAGATCTGGCTCTAAGGCAACAAAACATGAAACACATGGGTAAGAATACTGTAACATTTTTTTGTATTATTAATTTTGTGGTTAAACTGGTTTCTGCCTTTATTATTCTGGTACCTATCTAACTATAATATAGGTAATTCCTATAACAATATAAAGGATAATAAAAACTGTAGTCAACAGCTAGAACTCTAATATTACTCTATTGCTCTTTATTAATTTATAAACTGTTTCAGAGGATAATAACATCGTAAATAATAAAAATCCATTCCAAAGCAACACAACCAATGATCTGTTTGCCAATAAAAACCCATTTTTCAATGGAGGATGGAGCACCGCAACGGCCACTGTACCAGTCAATCCATTTATGGTAAGAATTATTTGGCTTTTATTAAATAACTCAATGTTTGATAATTGCTTCTTGAGGAACTAAGTATGCTTTAGTAGGCATCAGGTGTCTACCCAGGCCATAGCCAGCCTATGTACCAATTCATGCTGTAATTCCTTAAGCTGACAGAGTATGATTGAGTATCAAGCAACAGCATTTTCTTAATTGCAATTTTTTTTTTTAGGGTAGGCCCATGAAATTACTTAACCTGCCATACATATATTCTAGTCTGAAAAAAAAGGCCTGCAATAACTATGTAAGCCTCAATTAAAAAAATATATATATTTACAAATCCATGGCACTATTAATTAATATTCATTAGATGTCATCTTAGGCTATCATATGAAAAAAACCAAAGGGGATTCCCAGAGATAAGCATGTCCAAACTAAAAAAAAACTCTTCAGCTTTAATAATATTATTGGTGTAGATTTGTTAGTATTGTGTGTGGCTAGGCAGTTTAATAAAAGTGTAAAAATTGGAATCTAAAAATGGTTTCCATTTTTAAGTTGCCTTCCTTTTATTTTAAAAACTTGTACCCAAGTCATTTTAATTATCAAACCAAACTGTTCTATTTATAAATAGGGAAATAACGAAATATTTCCCCAGATAACACATTTACCTGTTAGTTATAACATTAAATGTATTTTACTACTTTATAGCTGGAAGTAAGTTAAATATGTTTTATGAATCAATAGATTTCAATTTAGATTTAACCTTGAAACTGTTAGTTGTTTACATTAGCATATTTGTTTGCATTAGGTATTGACAGATCTATCAGGCATGTGACTGAATTAAATAGATATTTCTTAATGGTGCATCATATCAATGAATGTATTTTGCATCCATTTGGTACATCTATTCAACATTTGGCATAGACTCAACGGGTTGAACGACATTGGTCAAGTCAGATATTCGTCAAATTTGATATTGGTCAACGCTGCTTCGTCTGTTTGTCCAGTTATAAAATTTGCCTAATACGCTATTGGTCAAGTCCATGTACAGTCGATGAAAACATGCATTTTGAATTCACATAAGTTACTTGTAGGACCTTACAAAAGGAAAAGCCATCTGCTGTAGGTTCCTATTTACATCATTAAATGTAGTAAATAGTAATTATAATAGGATTTCTCAAGACATGTGGTATTGTGCAACTGAATGCCATCATACCACCAACGCAGTCGAGGCTTGTCATCGGAGATTAGGGATTAAAGTACATTTATTCAATTCATATAAGTACATGAAAATACTATGGCTTTCTTGTACAGACGCCAGCACATCAAGTTACCCCAATTATGTCAAATGTTCCCAATTGAATATGAACCTTATTCTGTTTAACATACAGTTGAAAAACGATCAAAGAAATTTGACACATTGGGGTAACTTGATGTTCTGGCGTCTGTACAAGAAAGCCATAGTATTTTCATGTACTTATATGAATTGAATAAATGATATAAATAAATAAAAAATATAATGAGGTTCTTTAATTTTTACGGTTGATTGTAAGTACTTAGATTCCTTGACCAATAGCGTATTTGGCAAATTTTATGATTGGACAAACGGACGATTAGACGAACTACAGCTTTGATCAATTTCAAATTTAACGAATTGCCGATTTGAAAAATATCTGACTTGACCAATGCCATTCCCGACTCAACTACTTTTTGGACCTCATAAATATTTGTTTCTATAATTATTATCAGTACCTACATTGGTATATTTGCATCTTTATCAGATATAAAGAAATTGTGTATAATTTATGAACTATTTTGATAATGTTATCTACATGAACTTACAGGAAACCACCACTGATAGTTGGTTTTACTTCCCTACATATTTTAGTATGCAGTTCTCAGAAATAGATGTGTGACTAACTATGTTTATATAGCAGACAGGGCACTATGTGTGGATAACCTAGTGACTCATTGTGTGATGATAATATTTAATTGGCTTATCATGTTTTAGCAGTCTACAAATAATGGCGGTTTTACGAATTCCAAGAATCCATTCCTCTGATTGGTCTACATGAAAACTTAAGAAATAAGTGAGATGTCAAAGAACAAACTACGTAACAAAAAGCACAAACCAAGCTACAAATTTTATGTTATTGAACAATTGTATAGTAGTTGAATAATTTATTAATGTTTTAGACATAGTGGGGATACAGTAACACCTCGAGATTACGCTCTCTTTCATTAATTTTCATGTATTTAATATTTACAAAATGGGACACGGCGTAAGTCGGAATATTACTGTATCATAAGCATTATAAGTCCATAGCTACCACCATGCACCACGCTTGTTATGGTTGTAAAATTGAGTGCCTCAATATGTATGCCTTACATTTTTCAATATATATTTACAATGATTATATTATTAAATATCTCAAACTAGAAAAATAAAAGTATTTCTTATATGGATAGTAAAGTTGGATGATTAATGAAATGTGTATAAATATGAAATAATGAGGAAGACTCTGGTTTTAGCTTTATTCTAAATTATTTAGATAGTATTGTATTGAAATGACCAGCAAATATTGAAGCTATTAACCTACATTATATTAGTGTAATTCGAAGTTTCAAACACAGATTACAGGTATCATAAAATGTATCAGCAACTGTGCGTTCGTAAAGCGGTGCCTTGTGTGAGTAAGTTTTGTTCAGTGAGTCAGCCAGTGGCCGGGAGGTGGCTGCGCCTGCCGCGCGTGATGTCATACCTAGAGGTTACTGGCCTTATTTGATAGAGTAGTTTGGAATTGTATGGAATGGTACAAAAATTTATTGATAAAATATGTAAGATAAAATATATAAGATTATTGGATATTTTAATGAGTAGGAGTCCGCATTTTGGTGTCATTTGAATTATTCAATACGAGTATAACTGTATATTTAATGACCATGTATGAATTGCTCATTATTATAATTAAATAATATTGAGAATGTATGAACCCAACCAAGAATTTTGCTTCTAACAAATTCTACCATTCAAGTTTTATTGAGTAATGTATTGTTGACTTTTTGTAATCACCACATGAAATGTAAGTTATTTTTAATGTTATTTAATATTTTAACATTTTGCTTGACAAAATTGTACTGAACATTTTCTTAGTCAGGGTTAAACATTTATATACTCCCTATATTTTTAAAGGACATCAGTTGCAAATATAGTTATAATTAGCCAGTTAGAAATTGAGCTCTCAAATTATAATATGTGCTTCATCTGTGATTATAATCAGTTTTATTTTTATTTGCAAAGAGCTAACTTGAACAATTTTTTATTATTTTCTAATCAATGCACTTTCCTATTTATTTAGTTCTTAAAATAATTGTTTTTTACTATTTGAGCACTAAGATCTGTTAATTTGTATAAATAAAAGTAATCACTATTATTTTTTATACATAAATTGTTTTTTATTATTTTGACACAGACTATCCCTTATCTTTCAGCAGCATTATTAGAGTTCTTCAAGACGTTTTTATTACTTGCAGATGTTAAGCGAAGATAGGCACAAATGCACCCTTAGCACTTTGAACGCCACAAACTCCACTTCGAACAGTAAAATTTTTATTGTGTCTGGAAGTCTGGTAATCAAAGTGTTCATTCGGTTTCGGCTCGATTGTTAATGAGCCTGACTGAGAAAGTCCTGACGACAACCCAGAACACATCCTGTCCGATTGCACCAAGGACCCCACACTCATCAAACACGCTTGCGACCTATGGAGGTCGCATTCCTAAGATCTATGATTGGTAAAGAAAAATAGATAGATAGATATTAGAAGCCAAGTCTTTCAAGTTTGGCAGTGAAATATTAGAACTACTACAGGCCTACAGATTACTGATATCATGCCCGAGTTATTTAACTTAGTGTAAGAGAGCGGAGTTTTTCCTAAAAAAAAAACCCTACATAGGTACTTGTCACCAATAATATTTTTATCTATAAACGCTTTTATTGTTTCACTAGTTCTCGCATCCTCGACAAATTAAGTATGGTTTATTTCTGTATAAATGATTAAATGTGATAAATGTTCCCTTTTCTTTTAATATACATATATTGGACTTCTTCAGTATGTATTAGAACATTTTGTTTCAAGTCAAGCTGCATCCTCCCGGCGCCAATGTCAACGAGTAAAAATAAATAACACGTGTACATTATTCAAGAGATTTTTTAATTATACATTTTTACAAGTGATATTGGTATGCTTACACTATATCAGTCAGTCTCGTCACATTTTACATTTTCTAGAAAGTGTATGTCACATTTTATATTTACTGCTTTTCCGTGTAAATACCGGCGTGGAGAAGTTGTCGGGGGTCACGTTTGGGCTCGGAAGCGGTGTTTTAGGAGTTTCATGAGTTATTGACACTGTGGATGCATTTTTGATGGCATCTGGCAAGTCTTCGGGCAGATTTGCCGGTTGCGAAGATGTCGCCGATGACCGCTTTTCTGATATTGTTTTCAGAATATTTTTTCCAGCTTCTTTGGTCTGTAAGTATAATGCACAATGTTTCACACGTATTTATGAAATAAAAAGAGCAATTATATCCACAAAGGCGAAGTTACGTGTTAGGTACTGAACACAATTGCTACTTCTATCTTTTTCATCATCAATCATCGTGATAATTATAATAATAATAAAGCTATATTTCTCTACATATTAAAGAGTTAACAAATAGATAAACAAATTTATAACAATATTAAAAAGTATTTGTTGGTTTATGTAGTAGGTCTACTACCCATCTTTTCCTTTGCCAACCTATCTCTCTTGGCATACCTATGGGCCCTCCCATTTTGTTGTTTGGTGCTGCTGGACATAGGCCTCCCCCAAATGTCGCCACGACGACCGGTCTTATGCGTCTCGCATCCATTCCCGCGACTCTCA
The DNA here is from genome assembly GCA_921972225.1 of Euplexia lucipara. Lineage (NCBI taxonomy): Eukaryota > Metazoa > Arthropoda > Insecta > Lepidoptera > Noctuidae > Euplexia > Euplexia lucipara. The sequence goes on from OV179146.1 coordinate 18,237,449, forward strand.
CCAAGTCGTCTATCTTTTAATGTTAAGTTTATTTCACTGTTTACGATAAAACAATCAACTTACACTTTCATGCTCTAAGCACTTGTAGGCGTAATGAGCCGCATGGTCCAGTAAAGAGAACCTGAGATAGTACTGAGCTAAGTACCGCTGTGCCGCCGGCAACTCCTTGCTTCCCGCGTTGGCCGGGTCTTGACAACCTGCTGTATACGCCGCCGCCGCACTGTTTGGCATATTCGACTTTTCGTACAACCTGAAAACATTATATTTTTACATTTCAAATGTTTTATAAGCATCAATCATTGTGGGATCAGTCATTCACAAGTTAATATAATATTAATAATATTCCACAACTTTTTTAGACATTGCCATCTAGTCCCAAGCTATGCAGAGCTTGTGTTATGGGTACTAAACAGTTCATAAACATACTTTTATATTTGTAAATATATACATACTATAGATTAATAAAATTATACCCAGACACAGAACAAGTGATTTTGCTCATCACACAAACATTTGTCATGGGTGGGAATCAAACTGACAACCTCCAGCATAGCTGTCAGGGCCACTAACTACAAAAAGAGAAGAGCTCGAGAAAGAGCTTCTCTAGGCCACAATCTACCTACTTAACAAAATAAATTATTTTGATAATTATGTAGATTGTGTTTGACTCTTAAGTTAAAGAACTTATACCTTCTTACAGTACTACTGTACTTCTTATAGTATAAGTTCTATTTACTTTACTTACTTAGCTAGTTTGAACAGGGCCATTCCTTCAATATCGCCAGTGCTGTGAGCTTTGTAGTAACACTTGAGTGCATTGGGGATTTTATCCATTTTCTCATAAGCTTCTCCTAGAGAAACCAACATCCTTGAGTCATCAGGTTTCAGCTGTGCAGCTCTTGAGTAGTAATATATACAGTAACCATTAAGTCCTAGGATTTCATAAGCTTGTCCAAGCCCATTCCATGCACGATAATCATTTCTGTTCACATCTGAAATAAATATAGGTGTCATTGTCATTACCAATTATTTAAGAAAAAAAACATTTTTAATGTTGGTTTCTATGTGTATATTTACCAATGGCTTGTCTATAGCATTGTATTGCAGCATTAGAGTTTTGTAGTTCAATAAACTCATGCCCCATGAGTATCCATGCGGATAGGTACTGAGGGTCCAAAGACAATGCTCTTTGGAAGTACATCACTGCCTTGTGGTGCTCACTTCTCAAACTGTAGTAGTTACCTATAATTGAAATCATGAATTTTCCATACAATTGTTTTGCTATTTCCTAAGTTAATTAACTAATAATAATGTAGCTGAGGTGACAATTGATGTCAGTATTAACTTACCAATAACGCAACATGTCTCAACTCTATATTTATCTATTGATACAGCTCTCTGAGCTAAGTTTGCAAGTTCCATTCTTTTTTCTTTTAAGTACAGAAGATGTGAGTACACATCCCAGTTATCTAGTCTATAGGGGTCATTCTGGTAAAGCTCACGGAATAAACTTAGTGAAGCATCAACATCTGAAACATTTATACAAGATTTGTAAATTGCACTGTATTTTTTTACTCTTTTTGATTACAATATACAAAAGTACATTCAACACACATGAAAACAATGTAGATTACAATTACCTCTTCTGTCGTGATGGGCAATAGCCATTTGTGCTGTAACATAAGTACTTTTTTCAAACCCGGCTGCAACCAACACCATGTAGGCTTCTAAAGCTTGCTCTGATAATTTGAGTTCAACAAAAGCATGTGCAGCAAAGAAATACATCATCCAATGTTTGGGGAGCTGGAGTGAATCTAATGCTTCATATTCATTAGCGAGGCCTGCAAGCTCTACCCATGCTGCCCAGAGAGTGGGTGCAGCGGCCAGGGCTGCCTGCAGCACAGTTACCGCTTGACTCCGCAAATCTAGTTTTTTCAATACCACACCCTCTAAATACAGCAGATATCCATCTAAGTTGTTACGGTTTGCCTGAAGAGTAAAATATCTTGTAAGATAACTAAACAACACTTAGTAAGAAGCCACTGTAAATTGAACTTAATTACCTTAAAGTAAGAAAGCAAATCCAGTAACACTTGTGTAGATTCTGTATTTTCTGTGCCGAGATCTGTAGCATTGTCTAGTCGTTTTTTTTCACTTGACATATACTGGGAATATTTGTGAAGAAAAACACATTTAGGACTCAAACAGTTTTCTATAAAATGTGCAGCCCTGTCGTATTCTTGACAATCGAAATAAGTTTTAGCCAGGGTGTAAGCCTCTTTCTCTTCAAGCGAAATACAGTCATCGTAAGTTGTAGGAGGGTGCTCAGATATAATTTTGTGATCTTTTAGAGAGAAATTTAACTCAGCAAGCCATTTAGCAGTTTGCGTAAGGCCCCGATCAGTGCATTCACGAATGCCATGTAATATATCGATCCTCACTTGGTTTATATCAATTTGAATATCACCTTTAGAATTAATTGTTAATGGCTGCATGATATTTTGAAATGAATAATGTATGACCAACAAACGCAAAATGGCAAAATGCAAATACAATTTATTTTCTAAAGTTAACCGGGAACAAAATACTAAAACGGAAAATTAAATTTGACATTGAAGTAACAGATAGACGACAGTTGACGTGAAAATGACAACTGACACTAATAGACAAGACATTTTTTTTTTCTTTGAGCAGAGATTGTTTTGATGTTTTCGTTCATAGCGAGACGAGAGGTGAACATGGAAAGGAGCGTGAACATTAGTGAACAACGCTTTCCATGTCTACAAAATCGTTAGACTCTATGACATGATACATGAATATTTACAGTTCGCTATCCTTGTTTAACTGCTTACAAAGAAAAGAAAAAACGCATTTACTTTATTGACAAGCGGAATTTTTGAATTAGAATATCATGCTAAGATAAAGTATTGTTGTTTCGGGTTTTCAATTCTTCGTGTCATGTCGTCATGTCATTTTGTTTTGTCAATCAATTCACTAGGCAATGTTTTAGTTAACTTTTAAAACTTGAATTTTAATTTATGTTACACTGAAAGTCGACTTGACTTCAGTACCCACTAGTATTTCGACGTGAAAGTACTCTCTCTGTGTTAAATATTTTGATAAGAGAGACGTAATTAAGAAAGTATTGATTTGAAAACAAGACTACAATAATTCGGCCGTAGAAAAGAAGAATAGCGAAAATAAACGATGGCAGAACAAAACACAGAAACTGCAACAACTGACGTGGAGAGCACCTACACAGCGCCGGGAAATGATCCTAAAAATATGCAAGAGGTGACACAATATGTAAGTTGAGTTTCCCATTCAAATTTGCACATACTTCTGATAATAAATATTTTACGAGTCGAGGTTTTGATGCGACGCAATAATAAATAGAATTGCAGTTTATTTATTAGTGAGGTTATAAACTTGAAAAAATTTATTATGTACCTACTGAAACTTTATAGGTAGTTCATGCATGTTTAATTTTGGGGTTTATGGTTTCATTACTTACACCCACTAAAATAGTTCAATTATAGATAAATTCTCCGTATGCTCAATAATTTGACAATAGAATTATGTAAGTAAGCATTATTATGGTTGTGATACTGAGCTATGAGGGTAGATGGAACATCTATTATTTGTCACCTATATCCCTCAAATACCATCCATACATATCCCTCAAATAAATACAGACTATAAGTGATTTACCTAAAATATATGTAGGTATAGGTTCTGTGTAAAGCTGTTCATCTTTTACAAATAGGTATGCTTTTGAGTCTTTTTAAATTGTTGGCATGTAGCAGACCTACCAAAAAGAAACATTTTTTTCATTTCTACTAATATTCTCATTAAATTTATTAATAAACCAACTTGGTCAGAGGTTATTTAATAATTGGGAGATCTGTTTCATTATCGCAGTCTACTGCTGAATAGAGGTTAATCCTAATTTATTTTAATATTTCAGGTGCAGTCCCTCCTACAAAACATGCAAGATAAATTCCAAAGTATGTCCGATCAGATCATAAACCGGATAGATGAGATGGGCACTCGAGTTGATGAGCTGGAGAAGAACATCACAGACCTTATGACACAAGCAGGTGTTGAAAACGAAAAGTAGTTATAAACTAGCAGTGATCCTAGAAGTATAAATCACACCACATTGTTTTGTGCCTGAATCATGTCATTTTTACCATTTAATGTCAAAGTAAATACAAAAATGCAAATATAAAGATATATAAGTGATGTCACTCCATAGGGGCTAAATGATTATGTGGCTCATGTATTTATAACTGTTATGTATATGACCACCCACTATAGATAAGATAATATTATTTAAACATAAGTAAAAAGGCAGAACAGGCCATAGCCAATAGCCAATTTCACTCCATATTTGTGTAGGCAATAATTACAATAAATACACCAATATTAATATAAGTTAATTTGGTAACTTAAGTAATTGTTGTTTATATGGTATCAATGCATATGTAACACATTGACAGGTGTTTCAATAATATAGAAATATTTGGACAAAGTAATTTTTCCAAACACCATGTGAGTGCTTGCTTGAGTAATGAAACTAATCAATTCTGTAACTAATGTTGCTGTATTCATTACTGAATAGTTAGATTGGTTAGTTAACACATTAAGAAATATATCATGGGACAAAAAAAAAACCTTTAGTGCATGGAATAGAGTTAACAATAGCATTAACTAGGCTTAATGGCATGAACTTTGTAAAATTGTTCAAAGATATTGGGATCTACTGAATGGACTAAGGGAGGAAATTCGTAAATTCTATATTAGAAGTGTTCCTTTGTTACATAGTACGCTAGTAGTTGTCTAATCTATGGAAAAGTGGATATCAAAGTAAATGCAAAGCAATATGGAGTGATCAGATAATCGGTTTCATGTAAGATTTTACTAAGCACAGTGGATGTCTGTGTTTGCGCAACTATTTGTATAATTGTTTATTTTGTAATTAAATTGTGTTGTATTATACATTTGATGTTTTTGTTACTAGAATAGACAAGGGTTGGTGTCTAGAGAGAGGGTGAATATTGATCAGTAGGTACAGTGCCTGGCGCGGCACGGTACGGGGTACACAAGATCGCGTGCACGTCACGAAGGGAACTAATTTTTTGGGCATCGTAATTTCACATGCAATCCTGTTTTGTTAACAATTTTTTGGATATATTGAACTAGCGCAATTCTTTTTCATGGAAAATATTGTTATGGCTCTGTAATATAATAGGTAACTGTCTCGAGATTTTGGTTACTTTATAAGCCATAATAATCGTATTTATATTCGCCACTCTAAATTACATGCGTGTTGTGCAAATGCTGTACCTCCCATCTATTAGTACCTATGATAAACAAAAATATTAATGCTCAAGTAATATGAAAATGTACAAAATATATTGTGTGTAATAATATTCACGGAAGGTTACCGACTTAGTAAAAATAGTGACAGTCAGTCGTTTTAGTATTTTGCAGTGCTTTGTGGGATAACACCCAGAAGAATATCATTACTAATAGTTCTAAATAAAATAACGAGTCATATTCAAACAGTGTATTATTTAGATTTTTTTTCTAAAATAACATTCTTATTTCATAAGTAAGGTGACGGTGGGTACTGGTTTTCCACACACATAATTATTACAACATAAGTAAATGAAACTAACGTGATTCCGTCTCTCCAGAAGAGTCTTCATCTTCAGTTTCTTCTGATTCCTGCAGAAAAGATATGTATTAACATGGGATTATGGGAACATTCCAATTTTACTCCATTAAAATGAACATAAAGCTCCATACGGATGTTTCATCTTCTTCTTTGGTCGGTGAATTATTCATGAGAGCTGCTAGCGACCCGGATCTAGCCATTCCCGAATTAGCATACTTTTCGGGCGACTTCACTTTTCGCATGTTCTGTAATGACGTAATGAGTTACTGTATTAGTTGAGCTCCCTATGTAACTCTGCTGCTGGGTGTTGGTTTTGCTCACGCACAGTTCATTGGGCTATTGCTAGTAAGTAGGTACCTATCTACTAAGCCGTTAAAGACGCAACAGCACCACTCACAGAACCTTTACCACAGAATAATTAATTCGGGATGAGGCCGTTCTAGCCATGCTGGGCTGTGTACTAGTAGCTGCATTATTTTGATTACCACAACGTAATTTCCATTCTATCCTGTCACCCGTCATGCTATCGCTTACTTCCTTTTCTTTCATATCCACTCTTTACACAATTCATCCATCTTTTCTTTGGCCTCCCTCTACCTCTCCACCCATCCACTATCCACATGTATGCTCATAACTCTTTTAGGTAGGTAGGTATACCTTGTAGATATATAGGTACCTACATATTATACATATGTACCTATATATACCGATATACGGCTGAAACGTGTTAAATGGAAACTAAATGAGTTATGCTAACCACTGAGTCTTCGTCATTAGTGGGGGACTGCTGGTTCATGAGAGACGCGAGTGAAGATGATCTTGCAGCCATTCCAGGGTTCGCTTGTTTCTCCGGCGAACGTAATTTTCTTCTGAAGTTCTGTATAGTCATTGAATGAATATTATAAAATATGAAGACATGAATATGTTTAAATTAAATAATATTTACCGTTTGATCCTCGTTATCTGAAAGACCTGCGTTCAAGCGCTTTACAGAAAAAATATAGGATTATTAAGTCATTTGAATACAATTTCTTATTAAGATCCCTAATAATTATACCTAGGTACTACCCACACTACTCAGATGTAGATGCACTACAAACCACTTTAAAAAAGAGCCTACTTCTCTATATAAATAGGTATTGGACAAAAGAATCCAGCTCAAACCATCATCATTCAGGAACTCACCTCCAAGTCACCCTTGTCATTGATATCACTGATCTGTTGGTAAGCAACTGTGAGCAGTTCCACTGCCTTCGCGTGGAAGGTCATCTCAATCATGACAAAGTCTGACAAAAGTGTCTTCAGCTGCTGAAGTTTGCGTCGCTCAAAGAACTCCGTTTGCTCACTCAAACCTTTGGCAGTACGCGACATTTCAGCAGAAGCCTTTTGTAACTCAGATTCCGCATATGTCTATAAAAGAATATGAATTTCTTAGTGCCGTATTAGCAGTTGCTGTATAACTCCCTACTTCGACAAACAAATATTAGTAGAACTGAATCAACAACTACCTAACGGTTAAGTCTTTCCAAATATGTATAGTAAGTAAGTAGAATGCTATTATATTAAGCACTTCATTATAAAATAAATATCACTGGGTATCTACTACATCGCGATGTCTCGCATAGTGTCTACACAGGAAAAAATATTATTTAAATATCTATATCTTATGTGTTAGTTTCTCCCCATAGGTATACCTATGATGTAAATAAGTAATAACGTAGGTAGTAGGTGTCCGAATTTATGGCATTAGGTAGGTACAGACGCCAGCACATCAAGTTACCCCAATGTGTCAAATTTTCCCAATTGAATATGAACCTTATTTTGTTTGACATAAAGTTTAAAAACGATCAAAGAAATTTGACACATTGGAGTAACTTGACTTGCTGGCGTCTGTACATTACCAACATTACATATCCACTAAATGTATGTGTACATAAGTCCGGTATACTGTAGTTAATTAAGATATACCTCTACTTCTGCCTACCTCGAGAAATAATAGTTAAACTAGCCTCCTACGGTCTTATTTCAGGGCCTCTTTTTATTGGTACCTACCTACAAAAAAGGCACGAGCAATAATCGCCACGCTTGCTCACGTCGCGTCGGTCGGTCGCGTCCCAAGTAACACAGTCATGCTGAATAAAGTTTGATTAATAGCGATCCGCGAAACTATAAGCTGAAAGCGCCGGTTTGGCGATCGAAAAAACTAAATCTAAAACACGACCTGCCTATAATGATTGTGTTAAAGTTGCTTTTAATACGTAGGTGCCTTAAACAATAGGTAACAACAATATAATACTGGCAGGTAATGTGAAGCTGTGAACAAGGCCATTGGTTTTAATTATAATCGTATAAGTACATACACATACGGGGACTGTATATCGTGTAATAGCGCAATGCGGCTAGCCGCATACTCATGCATACTCTATGTCGAGATGTAATTAGATAGGTATAGTAAAACGTACGACTTGCTGTCTGTTAAAAGGCTGCCTCTCCCTGGCTTTGTCTAGTACTTTCTTGCGTGCCAGCTCCTTTTCGCGGACATTCATTGTGTGCTTTAACTCCTCCCTGGCATGTTTACAAATTGTTTCGTATTGGCAAAGCTCACCAATTACCTAATAGATGTAAAAACTTTATTATCATAACAAAATACAAATATAAAATAGTTTATTGCGCAACAAAAATAATTAGATTACATTTGAACGTATTTGGATCCTCCTTTTAGGCAAACAATGCCTGTATTAGAAGGCCCCGTCCCTTTCATTATTTGAGTAGTTTTATACAGGTTGTTTTGTTTTTGTATGACAAATTTTCACAGGATGTTATAGAACAGGATGTTGTAGAACTTCCTGTAATAATTTGTCGCGTGATATAAAAAACAGCCTGCGTTAAACTGGTATGTAATCTAAAATCTTTTAGTTCCTAGAACTCCTACCTTCTAAATCCCTATTAGTATGTCTGAAAGTTGCTTTACCTTGGCTTCCAAACGCTGTACTTCACAATTCCGGTACTCCTCAATGGCTGTTAATGTAGTAGACAGATTTTCTAAGCCACTACTTAATGATTTGTTAACGATTTCGTTATTAGCGTAGTCCTTTATAACTTTTATAAGTTCATCTCCCATGTCACGCAATCTATTTCAAAACATTATGAGTGTTTTAGACAAAAATCACCTTTACTTACTGACTGGCCCGACTCTCGATCCAATAGTTAGTATAGGTACTGGTGTTATAAATATTGCAATGTTTAGAAGCTATCCTATAGTAAACCTGCAAAATTAACCTGCAGAATTACACCTATTACAACGTCTGATTACCTACTCTTCCCTTAGTTAAAACTAACGCCCACCATAATAACCACCCATAACCGGCAGTAAAACAGCACTTGGTAGGTACCAAGTGCTGTAGGTACAAAATATATTATATATTCCACAATATTAAGTAGGTACTTAATATTGTGGAATATATAATATATTTTGTAAGTATATTTTATCTCACCTTGCTGTTTTTCTTGTGTAGTCGCCAAACGCAACACAAAGTTCTCCAAAGTTTTTCTCTATATTTGTAATTCGGTCTTGAATGAACTTAGCTTGCTGTTCATAACTCAAAGAATGTGGATTGTCACCTCTGAACATAGTTAGAGAGATTGTAAAATAGCAAATTAATTAAAGGTATTGTCTCCTGCAATTATTGACTTTTATTTATTTACTTTTTCGTAACCATGGCAACCATCAGCATTCTACGTTTAGCCGTGCGTTGGTACAACGACCATCTGTATCATGGTCGATGCGTTGGTAAAAGCGGGCAGTGTTTTATGGGAGTTTATTGAAAGGAATTTGACAGGAGGTCGCGGGTTTTTTAATCGTTTTTAGTGGCATTATCCAACCTCACATTATACGTGTAACGTGAGCGTTAGCGTTGGGCCCGGCCGCGCTGGTTTTGTGTTCGCGTAGTACACACATCAAAAGTGTCTAGGGATCAAGCATTTTTATGCGGATTTCTTGAGATTGAGATGTGGCTTTGTAATAAATTTATGATTTTATAAATTTATATGGATCCTTTTTGGTGCATTTCATAATTTGAATCAGGAACTGTGAATCAAATTCGAGTAAAAGATGAAAATCAGCTGTCAATATTTTCCCTATAAAAACATACAATACGCATTGAAGACATTATTAGTGCTACTGTTTCCCTACTACTGATTAAAACCAACGTTATTATGGAGCGGCGACGTCATTTAAGCAGGGAAGAAATGCTCAGAGCCGTGGGAATGATAGAAGCTGGTTCCCGGCAACGTACTGTGGCTTTAGCTCTGAATACAAGTCAGAGTGTTATCAGTCGACTTTGGACACGTTACCGAAGCACTGGTACCGTGGCTGAGCGCCATGGAGGACGGTATCGCTGCACCACACGGAGACAAGACCGATACATTCAAATCTTAACTCGAAGAGCTCCAACAATAACCGCCATGATGTTAGCCGTGAGGCTTCATCACTCTTCAGGGAACTTAATTAGCGACCAAACAGTCAGAAACCGCTTGCATGAAGTGAACCTTCATTCCCGAAGACCGCTACGGGTACCACCTATAGCAATGCACAATCGTAGGATTCGATATCAATGGGCACTTGAACACAGAAATTGGGCAGAAGAACAATGGCGTTTCGTGTGCTTTTCTGATGAGTCTCGTTTTGGTATGAGACCGGATACAAGACGTATACGACACTGGAGAACCCCTGGACGCCAACAGCGATTAAAATCCTGCCAGGAAGTCCATCCTTATAGTGGTGGAACCATCATGGTATGGGCGGGTATTTGGATCGGCGGAAGAACTGAGTTGATTTGGATCAGAGGCAACCTCAACGCTCAAATTTATGCTGAGACGATTGAATCAGACGTCATCGTTCCTCTACAAGTGCAAATCGGTCCCTTATTTCAGTTAATGCACGACCGCACACCGCAAGAGTTGTAAGACAGACTCTCGCCGCAGCTAACATCAATGTCCTGCCCTGGCCTGCTCAGTCGCCAGACTTGAACCCGATTGAGCATTTATTTATTTATTTATTTATTTATTGAGGTAAACCAACAGCATGAGCATGCATGGAATATGCTACAGAGAAGAGCTCTGCCGAATATGGAGGGTATCCAGTCGCAAGAAGACCTTTTTTTGTTGTTGCAACGAACATGGGCGGCCATTCCACAGCGTGATTTGGATGAACTCATTTTGAGTATGCCAAACCGATGTTCTTGTGTTGTTAGTGTTCGCGGTAGAAACACGGATTATTAATTGTTTAAGTTACCCAATAAAATTTTAAAGAAAACTGTTATTTCAGTCTTTTTTTCGAACTTTAATGTTAGTGGTTCAAATGTCAAAAATGCCTTTATTAGGAAAATGGCAAATCTTTATTAATGCAAAGGTGACTTGGTTTATCGTTACTGTGACAAACGAAAACACTTTATTTGATGAATCCTTAAAGAAAGTTTTAATTAATATCAATCAGGAGAAAAGTTATTGCAAAAATATATGTTGATCCCTAGACACTTTTGATGTGTGTATGATACAAGTTAGGTACACACGTACCAACTTTAGTTAGGTACCGATTGTTTGATCGGTCAGAGGATTATTTAGAAAATCAACATTATTTTCAAAAATCCTAGGTCTTTGCAGTAGAAAAAATTATTACAAACAAAGAAGATATACACTTTCGTTAGGATGTTTCCACTTGATAATAACTCAATATGAATAATTAGTAATAAAGAAATTTTGACTTTGAAACAGAAAGCTTATTTTGATAACTGCCTGTTCATAGCTAAGTTGTGATCAAACTTCACCTTAACTAGTACTCAATAATTTAGTTGCAATCATGAAGATTATCTTCATCGTTGCAACCACGCACGTCTAGTGCTTTTCGTGTGTATCCCGCATTACATGGAAATGCTAAAAATCTTGAATTATATTCCTGCAAACCTGCAATGTTGTTTTAAGATTGACGTCAAATTATTGACATTTTGTGACGTTTATTTTGTTATCAAATTGGCACTGTCATTTGTCAGTGCCAAACCCTACAGCTGTTTGTTTTTTGTGTTTGTTGCCCTACAACCATTGCATTTTATCACAGACATGAACGAGGAAATAGATGAATATGATATTTACCATCAGGATTTTACGACGGTATCAGAGTGGGAAGTGTTTATTGCTCGTATAGAGGAAGTATTAAAAGAATGGGGTTTGTCTAAATCAACATTATCTAAACTATCAGGGGAGTACACAAAGAAATGGACAAGCAAATCGGAGGAAATTTACTTCCAAGGCAACAAATTTATACTATCTTACCATACGTTGGAACCTGCAAAATCTGCGGAAAGCTCGGAAGAGTCAGAAGATAAATCTTTTCTATTAGAGTTGCACAATGGTATCTGGGAGTCTACCACAAATTTCATGGATGACCTCGATGGGAGTCCTTTTCCAGTGTCCAGCTGGTATGGTTTAAAACGATATTTAATGCTCTGTTCGAGTATGCCATTGGTTGATGGAAATTTAATAAAGCTTGTGATGAGCACTGCAAATATTGCTTTTGCAAACATAGACTGTGGTGTGCCTTTCTTTGTCAAAATCCGTGAACACTGGCAGCAAACATACTTAGGGTTCTATGAGGACAGCGAACATAAAGTTAGCTTTGACACAATCCATTTGAAAAGAATTTCAAATCAATGCTCACATTTGAGTGGCCTTGTAAGCTTATTTAAATCTAAAATTGCATCACCAGTAGCTTTGGATGCTGTAGTTGTTTCTACAAAGTTTTCTTATGAATTAAGAGAAGTGGAAGCATTTGCCTGGAAAAAGACTACTCAGTCAAATGAGTTTCTATCAATTGATGGGTTTGATGTAAAAAAACTGTTAGAGCTTCCTTTTGGTTCTGATAAGAATCCCATACATAGTGTATTGCTCAATGCGATCTGGCCTAAGTTCCGTGAATGTGCCATAGTAGATTCTTCTACATTCTCTGAAATTGATCCGCTCATGGCTCCTACTTGGACAATTACCCTAAAAATGAGGGATACTTTCAACTGTCAATTATCTGAAACTATTAGTAAAATTATGAATCTATTAGATTATAACAATCTACTTATGGACACTCTGGGTTTGAGCAAAAGTTTGGGATTAGTGAATCCCCTTCATAAGATCACTGAAGCTCCCATAACTATATCTAAGTTAGTGAAGGCTGCAATGGGACAGAGCAGAAACATGACAGATTTCAAAGGACCTATAGCTGATGAGCTGCTCATGCCCTTGCTGTACTACATATTCCCTGATGCAGTGGAAGATAACACTTTCAACTATCCTGCACAGTTGGAAGTGGAATTCAAGCAGGTATGGTATTATATTTCGTTTTGCCAATAGATGGCGCTAGTGGTTTCAATTTATAGAATAGAAATGTTTAAGACTGGTTTGTCTGATGTTCTTTCAGGTGGATGGTGAACAGAAATTATGTGGTTATGTGAAGACGAGTCCAGAGGGCGGGCTGGTGTGGCGCGTGTCGGTGACAGCGGCGCGGCTGTTCGACGCGGGCGGGCTGCCGTACCTGGCGCATCTCTGGTACGAGTTCTGCCAAGAGCTGCAGTACCGGTGGGAACATCGCATTCCTGTACCAGGGTAAGTACATAGAGTATAGAGCTTGACTTTGAATGTCCAGGGGGCTTTAGGGAGCATGTAAAATATATTAAACTTCATCAAATTACAGTTTAATTAAAATAATTGTCATTACAAAAATACTCTTATCAAGAGTTATAATTTTATTTAGTTGACGCAAATATAATTTATGATCTTGAGCAAGCAAATTATCAGGTTTGTAAAATATGCAAATAAATTACAATACAATATTTCGATTATTTAGAGGAAAATTGTTTTAAATACACAAGTTGGGAATGTTTATAAGTTTAAAATATTACATTAAACTTTTACTACTTCAAAATAGCACCATTTTGGACTGAGTGAGGTTCTAATATTAATTAAAGAATTGTATAACTTAAAACTGTTACTTTAAAATAAGGAGTATTTTTTAAAGATCATTATAATTTTAAGATCATTATAAGTTCATATGCTTAAAAGGTGATTGATTGCCTGCTAATCTTGAAAATTGATATCTTTTTACGATATTACCTTATGTTCTAGTTTTAAAATATATGTACAGCTTATTAACATACAATTTTATCATGAAATAAATATGCACCATTAAAATTAAAAGTAAATACAATACAAATCAGTGGTAATAAGAACACCCTGTGTTCAAAATGCGAACATTATTATATTAGTCAGTAACATTCTGCAACCTTAGTACATTGATGTCTCTACAGTGAATGAATAAAATATTGTGACTAGTTTTCACTAACCAATAGTTTTCATTTTAAATTCATTTAATCTCATAGTAATACGCACTCAACAAAATTAAATCTTTTGATTCACAAATTGCTACCTTAGGTCCCCAATTTAACTAGTCAAAACTATTTTTTTTAATTTAATCTCAAATGAAATACCTACTCACCGTAGCATTTACAGATCTTGACTTACGTTCTAATACATATAGGTATACCGAAACTGAGCCAACTGTACAACGATCGCAAAGTTAGTAGGTAACAATATAAATACATTTTACTCTATCGGGTACCGGACACACTGGCTCTGAGCCGCGAGTCGGTTGCAGTGCTTGTGCGCACGTCTATTGGTCTTCTCATGGCTGTGTCGGCGAGAGTGTCGGTGCGGGCGCTGGACTGCGTGGGCGTCATGACTGCACCACGAGGTATAGCCCGCGCGAGCCCTGCGCGAGGGCGAGGAGCGCCCGCGACATGTCACGTCTCCCCGCGCCGTGTCCCTTGCACGCTATAAAGGCACTAGTCCACTCCGGGTCGTCGGGTTCCGCGCCATATAGATATCCATATCATGATCAGTCCAGTTGTCTGACGTGTCGCAGTATCCCATGCCTAGGGAGCCGACGCTGTATCGGCTGGCAGGCCGTGACCTCGACCGCGGCCTCCGTCGGGAACCTGCGGTGCCCCCCGTGGCGCCGCCTGCTGCGCCGCTCAGCGACAAACGAGACGCACGTTCCGAAGCTGCTCCTAAGGACTGACGCGATTGTCGCAGATCTAAAAGTTAAAGGACATTCGTTTTTAAGTATATTTGGAATATTACGGTGCAATTCAAATTTGTGAAAAATCAAGTAAAAGCCGGAAGTGAAACGAAGAAGTAATCAAAGCGACAGTCGAACTTACCAGCTCGTGATCCTAGAAGGCTACTAGGATAGCCAGGCACTCCGTATCGGCCGGAATGGGAATAGCTATGTTGTGATTGACCATCAGCGAGGGAACGAGCTCTTCCAGGACGACCAGGTAATGGGTCCGGAGGAGCCGGTTCGGTATAGGAACGTGCACGCGGGATCGAACGTGCGCTATAAGCCGACACTTGATCCCACTCACGCTGCTTTCCAAATGCGCCGATCGTAGCTAACGAAGAAAGCGGGCCGCTGGGGCTCGGCGTGCCGGTGAGACCGCCGCAGCAGGGGTTGGGCATCTTCTCAGGAGCTTGTGTGTGAAGGCGGTGCACGGTGCGAGATCGGCGACGTGACGCCGCGGCAAATACGAGTACAGCCACGACGATGGTGCCGCAAATGGCGGCGCTGGCCGCTATCGTGATCTTGTCCATATTAGAGGCGGCGGCGGAAACGGTGCGCACCTCACGGCACTGGGAATATGGCACCGTCTCTGGACTCACGTGAACCTCCTCCAAGGAGATCACGCAGACCACGATACATTCCTGAAAAAAATAGTCTTCTATTAATAAATTGCATTACATCTACTTAAGTTATAGGCACTATTGTTATTTTTCTTAAATACTTATCTTGATAAAAAGGCATCGACTTAAGCTAGATAGTACATATTAGTATACACACCTGAGATGGAACATTTTTAATTTTGAATTCTCTTTCGCTTGCTTCCAAAGGTGGTCCTTGTTTAAAGCTTTTGTCTCCAAAGAGTCGATATACGACGCGGAAGCCGAGGATATTAGCAACATCTGAGTCCCATTGAATGATAACAGAATTGTCTTGCCTGTACGCATTTTTCACGATGACTTCATTGGAATCATCTACTTTAGGTTTTTGTTGTGGGAAACTCATGACAAGGGGAGGACGCTGGTGCGGGGCGTGGCGCCAAGTGGGTGCAGCTGGGCGGACTGATGGGATGCGACTTGGGCGTGTGGTGCTGGTGGTGCTGGTAGTCTGAATGATGGCTGGTTTCGTTGGTATTTCTATGTTATTGCTTATTTCTGTTTCGTGTGGTGCAGTTGTACTGTACTTTTGGCTACTGGTTGATGGCGGCTCAGGAGTGGTGGAGGTCGTAGTTGTGATGACGTGACTTAATTTCCACTCATTCAAATCTTTTATTGTCGTTGATTGCCTTTCTGTTGTTGTAGTTGCATCGTATTCACAAACTAATTCGTTCGGTTCGAAACTGTAAAACCCACGCTCACGGAAGTGGGGCGGATTGCCGCAAAATTGCGGATTTCTTTCTCGTGATGTTACTTGTAATTCTCCGTTTCGAATCCATTCAATTATCCAGCGCAGGCGACAGTCACAATTTAAGAATCTGCCGCCAAGACTGAGACCTCGGAGAGTTTCGTTAAGATGAGAAAATGCTTCCTCCGGCACTGTAGGCAATGGATTTCCATCTAACGCTAGTAAAGTTATTGATGGATTGTTTACAAAAGCATCGACTGGTAACTTATTCAACAAATTAAACCCGATATCCAGTACTCTTAAATCGCTCAGTGTTCCTATTGCCGCAGTTGGGAACTCAGGCAACAGGTTGTTTAAAAGACTTAATGAGCTTAGCGTAGTCTTTATCCCAGCAAAGGCATCTTCTCGTAGGTGGACAATCAGGTTTCGTTCCAAGTTTAGAGCAGTCAGTGAGTCTAATCCCTCAAATGTTTGAATTCCGTCGGGTCCTGGAAGTTCTCTGATACTGTTTTGCGAAAGGTCAAGGAAAGCCAAGATCCGAAGACCTCTTATACATTCAGGTACAGTTTTTTGTTTCGTGCCTTTTAGGTTTAGATTTTTTAGTGAGTTTTCTAATCCAGTAAGAGTTTGTGGTTCAAGTGTGACATTGTTGTCGGAAACTTTCAGTGTCGTGAGCTTACGGAGAGTAATAAAAGAATGGTTCGCGATGTGTGCAATGCGGTTTTTGGATATATCTAAAAGAGAGAGATTAATAAGTATTTTCAGGGCTTTTACTGGAACTTGGGTTAATTCGTTATCTTGAAGGTTCAAGTTTTTGAGATATGGCCCTTGTCCTCGAAAAGCGTCGTCTTCTATTCGATTTATTCCACAGCTAGATATTTGCAGATTATGAATTTTGAGGTTTGCGAACATGTTATGAGTGAGGATGGGAATGCTTGAATTGTTTATGTACAGTAGATCGATGACAATATTTCTTGCGCTCATATTTAAGGCTGCTAATAGTGTTGGAAAGTCAACCTGTTGAATAAGAAAACAAATGGTTACGTTTACTTTTGGAGTGTATTCTAACGTTCATGAAGTACATTGCATACATACATACATAAACTCACGCATTTTTCCCATGGAGATAGGCAGAAGAAGATTCTTGCATACTTCTTTTGCTTCGTTTACATTCATACATGTTGCCATATACACATTCCGTTAGCGAGTACTACGCACCTAAACTTTGAGAATATCCTCACCAATAATATCTATGTAAATGTATGTCCTTCTAGGGCGTCTCCTCCTGGCGTTTCCACCTACTAACATCTGCCTTATAAATACCTTTTATTTATCCTTTCAACGTCACCAAACCATCTAAAGTAATGAAGTAGTTCATAAAGTAATCATATGGAAAAAGTGGACTGTACCTGATCACATTTGACTGACAAATCCCTGGCTAAGTTATGTGCGCATACACATGCGGCTTGTAGCGTGGGTGCACCCTCCCATGGACATTGAGCACTTGCACAGCGTGCCATCAGCATCAGTAGCATTGAGCACGACCATGATCGTGGATGTGTGAGCTTCAATTCTCCCTGGAAAAAAATAAAAAGACAGGTTAGTTAAAAGGAAAATGAACAAGGCTTAAGAAATGATCCGAGGTAAAAATACGTAAATCTTTGTTGGCGACCTTCTTTTTTTCCATGATGGTGACAGTTGGTTGCAAATGAACGCGTCAGAAAACACACAAGTAACGGTTAATGTGACAATTAGCCCAATGACATACAAATAGACGGAGCTTATATGTATGTTGAAGTTATCGTGCTGTGTAGTAATATCCATAGAAAGTTATCAGTAACCAAAGGTCTTAATGACACCCAGACATGGAAGCGATCACACTGTAATATCATATTTACTGACCTACTGTTTACTTACTAAACGCTATAGCTAAAATAACACAATTGTTAAACTAAGCGTAGAGTTCTTTGTTCTTAAATTAAATGATTCATCATCTCAGATAATTATAGTCAGAATATTAAAAAAAAAATAAAATGAATTTTATGAATCGCTATGAATATTTATATTATTTTACATATACGTAGTTACAGTAACTATTCAATAGGCTGCAGGGGTTTTTGGGATAAGTTTAGCAGTTTCTGAAGTCTAATGCTATTGTATTTTCATCATCAATTCGCGTTTTAAAATATATTTTATAAAAAAAATATGACCTCTAGAACTTTGCTTTGTAGTAATTATGTAGTTAAGTTGGATTTCGTTTATGAGATTCGGAAAAGCCGAGGAAAAGTTTCAGCTGTAATCCTCGATAACTTAGAAACACTTCTTTTAATAATCCTATATAAGGTTGCCGCCGAGGAAGCGTTCTAATTATGTAATCGAAATGGTGTGCTTGTTCTAAAAGCTTGGTGTATGATAGATGGGCGGTAATCAACCGGTTCACAGACCGTTGAGGAGAAGTGCAGCGTGGCGGCCACGGACTACTAGCCCGGAACATCTGGCTTTCCCTGCACTTGCCTTGCTAATGTGCTGTAAAGACAATCCAATCACTACAATCGCATAAATGAAACTAGATGGTGAAACCCCAATTTTTCTTTCTATCTATACATTGTAGACAAAATAAATCGAGATGCCGTTGGAAACTTGTAATCAATACGCAACACGGAATATCAAACATTTGTTCTATGGACACTTGGACAGCCAACGTTTGCGGATGTCCGAAATTATCGATGAGCCAAACATTAGGCTCGGGTTGCGTAGAGGGCTGGCTATGTATACCGCGTGGAATTTGTATACTGTTTGTGGACTATATCGATTGTCATATCGTTTGTGTAAAATGATCGAAGTCATTTAAAGCTATGCGAAGATATCATGTTGGTCCAGTAGATACCTACGTATAGATTTGATACGAGCGTTTACCATTTACTGGAAAGCTCATTCGGTTATAATTTATAAGACAATTCGATTGGCGAAAATAATGTTAGATTTAAACTTAATGAAGGAATATTTAAACGTTTCTAGTTATGGATAAAAACACATTTATTTCTAAGAATCACCACATCTAAAAGTGAAACTAGAAACTTTATCAACAATCACGCCGCGGTAGTAAACACTAGCAAGCTTGCGGAATGCTTGTGTTTTGGTGTAAGTTCCACTAGCCTATTTACATAAATTTGCCAGTCATCCGATTTCGCCGTTAACGGTACCAACTGTACGCGCGGCGCCGGAGACGACTCGATGCGGCCGAGACGCTGCCTGCCAGTTCACTTTCTCATGGCCTTTGGCTTAGCGGATACTCAGAAACTAGGATCTTTTCAAATTAATTCTATAATTCATTCATAAATAACGAATTGATTGACTTTCAGAACAGTTATGCGATTCTTATTTATAATATACAATGTTAATGTTATCAATGGTTTCGCCAGACTACTTTTTCCTCCTTGCTCGCTATTCGTGCAGTATTATGTACTATTTTAATGCAAATTACTTTGCATCTGAGCAGTAAAAAAATCAAAATAATTTCACTAGTAATAATCTAAGGAGCCTTCTGGTCGCGCGGTCACAGACTTGAGACTTGAGAATGCTTCGGTCGTTAGTCTCTATTCACTTTTCTGAACGAATTCCTGTAAATTAATGATAGTTGTTTGTATGATGCGTGTACGCGTGTATTACTTGAAGGTATGTAATGATAGCCGGTACGTGCTCGCCTAGCGCCAATGCGTAACGGTTGGCATGCGTTATGCAGCAGAGGCAGTACGGAAGTACATCTTTAGCATGCTGTTCAGTTACTTTAGTAAACACATAGTCTGTTGCGCAAGCGCTGCTGACCTAACTACACGCTATTGTGTTTCTTATCAAGTGTTGATTATTAGCTCAGTATCGATAGTTACGTTTACACTCTCAGCCGTCCTACGTAAGTTCTACATCTGCTCTAAAAAATCTGACCCACATTCACTCGTAATCATTTCGAAATTCGTTTGTCGGGGAGAGCACCCAAAATACCATCGTTGAAATCATTTATATAAATAAAGCTTTTAGGATGACTGAGCTGAGCATTTAGATGATTGGTTACGGAGTTAATAGCAGTCGGGAAAGTTTCTATGTTAAATTTGTTAAATTATTCAAAAGCTGTAAACGAGTATCTCTTTTCTTCGCAGCTTTCTACGTCTTGGCTGCTTGTCATAACGTTAAATTTGCTTGTAATTTAATATTTGTATCTAAATGTATTGATTTGATTATGATATGGCAAGGACGGAACTAAATTAGGAGATGAAGGTTAAAAATATATGAAAGCCTGGGCCAACTTCATATAAATTGGCAATAATAGGTAGGGCGATGATGAGGGACAAGTATTTTTATGTCAGTTATGCATTGTGCACTCTGTAGCAGTAAATGTAATCTAAGCCTCAATAGTACCTACCTATAAAGGTTTTTATTAAACTACCAAGCTGAAATTTTTTGTTGCTGTCAGGAGGCTGAAATTCTCATTACTTAGGTACACCACATAAATCCTGAACCATTGCAAGAATAAAATCACAAACATCTACTTTACACACTGCGACCTAACATCGATAGAACATGGTGGATGTCGATAATTTAATGGACAACTACGGATACAAGCGGTTGTGATCGATTATTATAATGTTATTCAGAATGAGAAAACTTTCTGTTTTAATTTAGCCTTGGAGCAAGACAACGGAATTTTAAATCCAGTATAAGCTGAAGGTAATTGCCATTTTCATGCAATCTATGAGTTTATTACTCCAAAGTCTGAATGCTTGCTTTGATGAGCCTGTTCTTAGCTAATAGTTAACTTCAACTTCATATCTTTATTGAGGATCATAGGTTTGTACATAATACAGGTCTTTAATAATTAAATGATCAGCTACGTCCCGCCCTTGGGGCATACAATAGTCATATAGGAATACATTATGTTTATAGATTAGGTATTAATATTTCACAACACACATAATATTTGGTACGTTATTTTTACAAATTATAAATATTTCACATAGACAAATCGCAATAAAATTAAATAAGGTTGGTAAGGGTGATAAAAACTAACAGGTGAAAAATAACTCCAGTTTCGGAAGTCGGTGGCCAATAATGAACAAAACAAAACCAAAGCCACAGACTTCCGAAACTGGAATTATTTTTCACCTGTTAGTTTTTTTTTAAGAAGTCGGTTGTTTTTTTTTGTAAAAAAGTTTTTTATTTTTCCATTTTTAGTTGTTCCCATACAAACATTTGCCATGAATTCATTTTATATTGTTAATTGTTAACAATACATGTCATTATAATAGGGTTATCCACCTAACCCAAATAAATAAAACTTAACATACCTAACTGTCGAAATCTAGGTATATTGAACACATCTGCCTACCCCTCTGAGCATACAGGCTTGATGATACGTCATGATGTTGTATAAACAATAAACATACAAGCGATTCCAGCAATCACGATAGATTTGCCGTCTATTTTTGAAGAGTTCCGTTGTATATCTCCGAAGACCAGCACCAGATCTTCACCAAATTAAAATGGGACCACCTCAGGAGTCTACTCTTTCAAACAAAAAAAGAATTTCGAGATTCGGTCCACAAATGGCGGAGAAATCAGATAACATACATAAAAAAAAAAATACATACACACGAACATAGAACCTCCTCCTTTTTTTGAAGTCGGTTAATAAAATGAAATAAGGTTGGTAGGTACACATTAGTGGGCTACTGAACACATCACGACTGAGGAGAACTATATTGCAGCTGTTAGTAGAT
Source organism: Euplexia lucipara (assembly GCA_921972225.1). Taxonomy (NCBI): domain Eukaryota; kingdom Metazoa; phylum Arthropoda; class Insecta; order Lepidoptera; family Noctuidae; genus Euplexia; species Euplexia lucipara. Next base: position 18,259,404 of record OV179146.1, read on the forward strand.
ATACTTTCCATGGTTGGGCCTGAGAAGCTAGTAAATGACATATTATTATACTAAGTATTTATTCTGGCCAGAATTTGCTCGTAAAAAGTTAATGGAGTTCGAATAAGTAGCTTTAATTTTGATACAACTCATTGATACACAGGTCTTATCCTTTATTCATTCCGTGTCAGGTGGTGTCAGTTAATTAAGTTAAAATAATTTACCAGTTGTGGAGCACTCAGTTTGAGTGACAGATCGATTAAAGTTTCCCTAATTTCTTGAAATCAATGTCGCTCTCGCCTCACCTCGGTGCGCTTCGAAGGTACATTTAAAGATATTATTTCAGCTGATGCTGCTTACCTGTCACCTTGGAATATGGCACTTCATTTTAGATAAAAATCTCCTAAGTATCATGATGGCTATTAGTGCGAGAGCCGGCTGCAGAAATACCTACCTCATAAGATACCCCAATAAGCTGTATTTAGATCGTTAACCGACACTGAAACACGTAAAAAAATTCAGGTCTGCCAGAGCCAATCCTGCCGGGTCATAGAAATAATTGATATTTTTTGACGTAATTTTTTAGTAAAAATTACCTCATAAGATACCCGAATGAAAGTGCTGGCAGCAGTTAACCATTGATTAGTTATGTAAAAAAAAGTTGGTCTGCCATTGCGCAGCCTGCCGAAAGTACTTGGCAGACCTCTTTAAAATGCCCTTCTGACACACTAAACCTACCTCATCGAGTACCCGGATGGGACCAACGCTAAATAATAACCAATATGCCCCTGATAATGGATCAAAAGGTCTGCCAGGTCTAAGCTTGCCGAAACTTAGTGTTTAAAGCGTTTGAAGTTGATATGGAGCATAATTTCACCTGTAGTCAAAATAACATTATTTTGTTTCTAAATTTATACAAATTTATGAATATTAAATATTTTTTATCAAAACATTGAATAAAACAACAAGTGTAGAGATAATAGATGTATATTCAAAATTTAGCACAATCACTACGAGTTCAATAACATGCTTACAATTTATATACAACTATCAAAACTTAGTTTAAGTTGGCATTACAGTTACCTGAATTCTGTATTTATATGTGGGTTTAGGGAACTAAGTAGACTTTTGAGTGTAGAACCTGTTATTGCGTAAATCATCGAAGGAACAGCTAACGCCTAACCAAACTGACCAACCCAGGATCTCTCAAAATCCAAGTTTAAACAATAATGGTTAGGTTGACTAGCCATTTACTGTCAATACCTGAGTAGGTACGATAACTATCTTAATTCAAAAATTACAAGCCATTAAATAACTAGCTACAATGATGGTGAAATGACAGCAAGAACTATTATTAAAAATATAAAGATGCAAAAAAAATGAAAATCAGTCAGATTGAACTGTACTAATGTAAATCAGTAAAAGTTTGTACAAAAATAAAATTATAACTTAACGTAGAATCTCAAATTAATAAAAATCCCTTCATCACTTGAACTGTCATATGACTTATCAATATCGTCGTCCTCTGAATCATTAATTATAATAGACTCTACACTGAGTGGTGTTGGCTCACCTTCATACCATAGAGGTTCTAGGCGATTGTTATTCAAATCCCACCCGTATTTTTTGGTATTTAATTTTATCCATTTATTTGAACATGCGTTTTGCCACATAGCGTTTACGAAAACCGTTCGCAATATTTTTTGTTTTATAACCTTTTTACATGGCGGCATTCTACATGAACTATAATTCCTATTTTTTTCAACAAGGGACCTTTTAATTTTTTGCTTGCGTTGTTTTATTAAAGACTAGCTTCTGTCCGCGACTTCGTACGCGAATCCTGTTGCTTATGCCAGCAACAACGGGGTCGTCAAAATCGAAGATCTGAAACGTCTTGTGTCGAATTCTAAAAGCCCGGGGACGGGAAATCAATTCAAGACGTTCCAGATTTTTTATTTTTGTTGGTCAACAAGAAATGCCATCAGACTTAACAAATTTTGCTAAGACGCCATTTCTATTATGTACAGCTTGGCAAAAAAGAGTCTGACGCGGTGACAGATGAAACTAAAAATGGATGATTGTGGTAACATTGATTTATTTGTCAAGTGCTAGTACATCATGTGTCAAAAGTGCGTAAATCCTCGTCGTTTTTCATAGATTTAACAAATTTATTAAGTTTCGTTGCAAAATTAACGATTAGAAGTTAATAAAACCATTCGTATTTGTATCAGAGCAGTGATTTACCACGTCTTTTTGTGATGTTTGGCCAAATCTGAAGCGGGACAAGTTTTGTCCGATATCGGGAATGTTTATCGAAGAACTGCCGCTAAGACAGGTATTTATCTATTCTAATTAAATCATTGTACATTAAATAAGTTATTCTAAATGTATTTAATGCGTAGTTTTGTTGATATACAGATTTAAGTAACTATTTGTCTTGTTTACAGAAATTGAAATTTAAGGTTATGTTTTGTAGTTTGCAGAGCCTCGTATACCCATATTTGATACTTGAAGATAAAGAATAGGGAATTAATAATAAAGTACCGTATCTTTTTTTTGTTTTAGGTAAATCTGTCAACACAGTAAGAAAAATGTTTAAGGAACGTAAAAATAAGATATTTTTTAAACACCGGGAAAACTTCAAAGGTCGCTTGAAGAAAGTTACCACCTTATCATTGTGACGTGAATCCAATTGAATTAATATGGGGCATTGCAAAACATTAAATTGCTTCAGTCAATGTTGGATCCATTGATGTAAAGGTATGTAGCCTAGTTTATATGTGCATATCTAAAATTTGCTATGTTAGAATCATTGTTTATAATTATTTCTTGTTTTTAAAGGTGGCTGTTGAACAAGCATTTGCAAACATTACTAAGATTGGAAAAAATCATGCAAGGATATTGTAATGAAAATAGAAAAATAATATCATGACAGTAATAAACCTCACAGATGACAGTAGCAGTGATTTATCAGAATTAGAGAATACAAGTGTTTAGTTAGCCAACATGTGAGCTTTTCCGGGATCGTATATTTGATGGTAGTGTGTTCGATTCGTCTGTTTAAATTTATGGTATTAAAATAAGACTTAAAAAAAACGTGTTCTTTCATTTTCCCTGTAAACTATTTTCGTTAATTCCTAACAATCTTACGGTTAGACTGCTCTCGAGGGCATGATTATATCTGTCTGTGTATACCTAATGCATCACTTTTGTGCAAGGCTTCAGTGTCCACTATAACATACATGAAGGTACATTAACTCACGCCTCTTTCCCACGCTGGTAGGCAGAAACGAGAGAGCGCCATATGCTAGGATTCTTACATACTTCTTTCAAATCGTATACATTTTTACATGTTGTTATACACATTTGCCCAATATTAATAGTGTTAATACTGGACATTGAAGCCTTCCATGGTGTTTGCGTAGCATCCGACAGACAGAAACAGCCACTTTTGCAACACAGCAGCTTTTGGAAAAAATAACAAGTATCAAACCTGTTAAGTCGTAGTATTCAGGGTGGCCACATGCGCGATACTAGCGACCTCATTTATTCCACACTCTTTTTTGCCAAGCTGTATATGTTATATTGTCTCTGGGCTTTGGAGTTCCCCTACAGGTGCTCCAGATCTTCAAATTTAGTCTCACAGCAGAAAACACTCTTCACGTGGAATAGTTTTTGCAATGGCACCATTTTTATATCTCTTTTAGTTTAGGTGTTCCATTTTCCAAAATAAATTATAGCCTATATTGTGCGTGTTGCGTGACGTTCACGATCAGCGGTCAGTCGCGCATTTCCTTCCCCCACTTATCTCTAGAGTCAATGCGTATATACGCTGAAAACTCAAGCGTCATGCTTTTTCCGTGAACGTCTCCAACTCGCGAGAAACTGCATGATGTTCACGATCAGCGGTCAGTCGCGCACATATTCTTCACTGGTGTCTAGAGACCTGAATTTAGATGCGTAAATACGCTGAGAATGCAGGCGTGCTTCGCGATCCCAAGAAGTTTCCAGGGAGCGAGTTGCAGCCTCATGTTCTCGAACAGCATCAAGTCTCTCCTAACGTTCTTCGGTAGATTGTTGGGATATTATGGTCTTTAATCATTTAGCACCTTTGGAACATTGGGAAAGATTTGACCTCTTTCTAGGCATGGTTATAGTTTTATTGTGATGATACCTGATCAATTAAAATCTAAGTGGCTGCTCCCCTGCGTTACCAGGTAGGCTACCATGTAACGAAGATAAATGGAAAAGGAAATTAAACACTCAAATAACATAAGCCCGAAAGGCATATTTATACGTTAAAAAAAAATGGGAGTTTTAGCCAGTAGAGTCTAATTTTCAACGATATACGATCGTCATCGGAAATCTGTCCTGAACTGTTCCCGCCTTCACCGCGTAGAGGTACTTATGTTATTTTATAATTATGCAATGAAATTAGTGATAGCTTTAATTTCTGTATCAAATGTTTCTGATCTTCGATTTTTATAAGTCAACAGGAAATGCCTATCAGACCGAACAACTTTTGCTAAGACGTCATTCCTATGTGAGTTATGGTGTAGCTGGGCTCTTGGAGTTCCACAACAGGTGCTCTGGATCTTCAAATTTATTCTGTCAGCAGAAAATGCTCATCACGTGGAACAATTTTTGCTATGGTACCATTTTTGTATCTCCTATAGTTTACCTGGTCTGTTGTGGTGCATTTAAATCCGTCCAGTAGTTCCGAAGATGAGCGTGTACAAACAAACAGACAAACAGACATACAGACAGACTTTTTTTTTTATTCGTGCTCTATTACTGTTTCTAAACCCCCCTCAATTATTATTATTTAAATATAGTCAATGTACAGACACAGTTTTTTTACTGTCTTATTATATTTATTATATTATATAGATATAGATAACGTATCTGGCAGCGTTAGTATTTGTAAAGTTTTTATTTCCATACATTTCTACTTCTGTATCATTCTCGTTTACAAAATTCTCGTCTTATTAATTGAAAACTTCCTGGTAGATGGGATTCTGTTTTAACACCTGGAAAGGTTTCGATTTACCTTTATTGTGAAAAACAGCGGTGTAATCACAACCAGTGTATGCATGAAATGCTGGTAAAGAACGACACAACGTTTCACCTAGTGTTTTTGATAAATGGGTACAATTTAATAGCATTTGGATCTTTGGTTCTTGATAATCCGCCCGAAAGTAACCAAATATTTGGTTTCAGTGGGTAGGCGTGTGCTAAAACACCGACTAAAATATCTGCGTCAGATGCTAAAATGGATACTTTAGTTGCGTCTTTTTCTATATGCATGAAAAAGTATTCGAGTATCTGATTCTTCATGATCGCAACCGTTTTGAGACCATCCTCAATTCCCAGCACATTTAAAAAACTTTCCGAAATGATATTACAATAAATTTGCACCATAGAAGCTGATGAAATTCATTTAATTTTTGACAGATACTTCAGCTGTTTTTCACAATAAAGGTAAATCTAAACCTTTCCAGGTGTTAAAACAGAATCCCATCTACCAGGAAGCTTTCAATAAATAAGACGAGAATATTGTATACGAGAATGATACAGAAGTAGTTGATTTGATTCATAATTTTAGTTGCGAAATGTATGGAAATAAAAACTTTACAAATACTAATGCTGCCAGATACGTTATCTTTAATAAAACATACGCAAGCAAAAAATTAAAAGGTCCCTTGTTGAAAAAAATAGGAATTATAGTTCATGTAGAATGCCGCCATGTAAAAAGGTTATAAAACAAAAAATATTGCGAACGGTTTTCGTAAACGCTATGTGGCAAAACGCATGTTCAAATAAATGGATAAAATTAAATACCAAAAAATACGGGTGGGATTTGAATAACAATCGCCTAGAACCTCTATGGTATGAAGGTGAGCCAACACCACTCAGTGTAGAGTCTATTATAATTAATGATTCAGAGGACGACGATATTGATAAGTCATATGACAGTTCAAGTGATGAAGGGATTTTTATTAATTTGAGATTCTACGTTAAGTTATAATTTTATTTTTGTACAAACTTTTACTGATTTACATTAGTACAGTTCAATCTGACTGATTTTCATTTTTTTTTGCATCTTTATATTTTTAATAATAGTTCTTGCTGTCATTTCACCATCATTGTAGCTAGTTATTTAATGGCTTGTAATTTTTGAATTAAGATAGTTATCGTACCTACTCAGGTATTGACAGTAAATGGCTAGTCAACCTAACCATTATTGTTTAAACTTGGATTTTGAGAGATCCTGGGTTGGTCAGTTTGGTTAGGCGTTAGCTGTTCCTTCGATGATTTACGCAATAACAGGTTCTACACTCAAAAGTCTACTTAGTTCCCTAAACCCACATATAAATACAGAATTCAGGTAACTGTAATGCCAACTTAAACTAAGTTTTGATAGTTGTATATAAATTGTAAGCATGTTATTGAACTCGTAGTGATTGTGCTAAATTTTGAATATACATCTATTATCTCTACACTTGTTGTTTTATTCAATGTTTTGATAAAAAATATTTAATATTCATAAATTTGTATAAATTTAGAAACAAAATAATGTTATTTTGACTACAGGTGAAATTATGCTCCATATCAACTTCAAACGCTTTAAACACTAAGTTTCGGCAAGCTTAGACCTGGCAGACCTTTTGATCCATTATCAGGGGCATATTGGTTATTATTTAGCGTTGGTCCCATCCGGGTACTCGATGAGGTAGGTTTAGTGTGTCAGAAGGGCATTTTAAAGAGGTCTGCCAAGTACTTTCGGCAGGCTGCGCAATGGCAGACCAACTTTTTTTTACATAACTAATCAATGGTTAACTGCTGCCAGCACTTTCATTCGGGTATCTTATGAGGTAATTTTTACTAAAAAATTACGTCAAAAAATATCAATTATTTCTATGACCCGGCAGGATTGGCTCTGGCAGACCTGATTTTTTTTACGTGTTTCAGTGTCGGTTAACGATCTAAATACAGCTTATTGGGGTATCTTATGAGGTAGGTATTTCTGCAGCCGGCTCTCGCACTATATTGGCGACAGATCTGGCAACTCCGTTGCTAGGGGCAAGTAGTTCTGTTGTTTGGCTAGCGACAGGGTGGCTTGCGTGTTTTCTATTCTAATCATTCTAATTTTATTAATATTGTTTCCTACTTCTTTGTGATCGAATTATTATACCCATTTACACCTTTAATTGCTTTTTATTTGGTGTCTAATAATGACAGAAGGACAAATATTTCGTTTTAGAAGTATTGAATGAAATTACGTGTTAATTTTGTGAAAGTTGTTTCGGATGAGTTTAGATTTATCTGTTAATGGGTTTATTAAAAATATGGTTTATCATTATTGAGGCACTATTGAGGATTTTTCGATTTGGCGCAAATCGTTAATTATTGAGAAATTTGTCGAAGTACCTATATATAGGACTATAGGTCAAAATTACTGTCTTCGATGCGACATTATGTTTTATAAAAGTTAAGCTAACTTATTGTTCGTTTTTATATAAATAAGTCCAGTGGTTGTTTTTAGAACTGTAGATTTCAAATTTCTACGTAGGTAGTTATTTTTATGAATAGGTCCTATCCTACCTATCAATTTTATTAAAATCACCTTCATTTGCTCACACGAAAAATCAGCGGTTGCCAAAAACTTACACATAGCTCGATAGATGGCGTTGGCGTCGAATTAGATCTCGCTATGGTTTCGTTCACAGCGAGCGTATATAGTCTCCGAGCGGCCTAGCTTAAGTCGATCTTTCCAAAGGTTAAACGGGGAATGATGATCGGATTGGACATGCGACTGCATGATGTCCACCGCCGATTGTTACGCTATTGGTGGGCTAAAATCCTTCTGACCCCTAATTTTTTAAAGATCCTTTAATATTAATAAATATTAAATTAAATGAATTATCTTTATCTGGTATAGATTTAAATAGTTGTTGTTTTGATAATGTTATAATAGTCATATTGTTATAATTTTTTTATTGTAATTTAACTAATAATTAAATATGAATTATCTTGTTCATTATTTTCTTTATCTTTAAAAAATCGTAAAAATTATAATTTGAATTAGCGTATTTTATAGACAACACAAGTGTTTGTTTTATTGTTATTACGTGAATTACCACGCAGTACAGCGCCTTTTATTTAAGTTCTACGTCATTCAACGTCGCTCGCCAAAATTAATTCAAGACACGATCAGTATTACTAGCGACTGAAGAGGCTCTTCTGGCATTACTTTAATGATCCCTACAATATTTACATTTCAAAAACAAAATTGAAATTTTTAAAGTGTTTATAAATGAGGAGAGTTTGTGTCGATACAGTTTTATTTCTTGCGATTTTTGAGTAGGCGTTTAGAATAAAATTATTTTGATATTATTGCTCTTATGTTTCTGACTATCTTTAATTAAATAGGGCGAAGTCTAACAACACTTGTATCTAAACTCCTATGTTAAATTCCGGAACTCTTAGCGAAAACAGCAAGCAAAATAGTTGACGTCTTTGCGCATAAAATTTTAACAGCGCCATGTGAGCGTTTTTAGAACTAATTGCGTAAATTGAGAATGTATAGAAACAGAAATGGCGCCATGTATCCACTTTCAAAACTAATCGTTGTACCATGAGCATTTATGAAAGGTTAAGGTATACAAATACTTATTGTAAAATCTATTTTAAAAGAGTAAGTATGGAGTTTTTTGCACATTCTTCTCCATACAAAACTACCTTTTGGAATGTGCAACTAGAATCATATTAATTCAATTTATTTGTAAGTATAACGTTCAAAAGTGCCTGTTTTCAGGCCTAATTGAAATAAATGATTTGACTTTGACTTTGAAGCGACTTTGGTGGTTTTAGATTTTTTTTTCCATATTTTTGTTGTAAATATGAAAGTACCTCTGTTTGGCTGTCTGCTGTATCTTATAACCTAACCGAGCCTATTCTGGGTTACGGCAACCGATAATTTTTGTTCCGCCTTGTAGGTATGCTCCCGCGGGTCAATTTCCGATTTCACCGTGGGCGAAGCCGCGAGTAATAGCTTGTACATTTTAATATTCTGTATACCTGTCTGTTGAGAACATCCTTTCTTGATCAATCCTGAAGCAGTCCTTTGACCAGTGAGGTCAACAGAGTAACCGACTTTGGATGTTGATGGACATATAGAATATATATGTCTTATCGGCGTAATTTTGATGACTTATAAGATTCTCGATAAAGGTCAGATTACGCTGAACTGGGTCGGATATATTATCATTGATAAGACTAAGTATTTATTTTTTCTTGTTTCAAATTTATAGTTACCTACAGTAAAATTTGTCTTAGATCATCATTGTTGATGCCACAGTTACTCAAGATGATCGTAAAACAGCAAACAAGAAATGCTACAAAATATCGCGTTTGGTTACATAGCATTCAAAATTATCTATTAGGTATAGCAAGGGAAGGTAAGCATTATTTCGATTTTAAAAATTGTATGACATCATTAGAAGTTTTTGCTAAAGGGCGGGATTAGAAACTTGGTGGAAAAATCTGAAGTAAATAGTTAACTTGCAATACTCTGTAGGTACTTTGAAACACGGGATCATGTTATTTCAAAGAGAGTAGTAGGATAGGTAAAAGTTTTTAAAATCATTTTTGGAATTTTCCTAAAATCTTCTAATACCTACATAAAATTCTTGTGTCACAGCGTTTTTAACCGAACTCCACCGACACGGCTTAACTGATTCTTATTTGTTTTTTGTGTACTTATATTTAGTAGGGAATAGGTTTAGACGTAACTTAGTTTGCCGGCAGCTAGAAATCTATAAAAATAAGTGACACAATTATAAGTATTTTTTTTTTGTCATGTATAATGTTCATACTGATTGATCGTAAAATCACCGTAAGCCACAAATGCGTCATTTATATTCATTTAGGTACTAAATAGTCGTCTCGCTCGTATGATCGTCATTTCTCACGTTAAGCGGAATACTTCTATTGTTAAAGCCTCTAGCTCGTCTTTAATCTGTTAGAAGTGGAATTTTGCCAGCCCTTTCTGTGTCTCGACTCTACTATATTCATCGTTGCTAATTTCTCTAGGATGAAGCTTCCGGCAACAACTCTTTACAGAAATAGATGAACATTTTGGGAAAGACTTCAAATATACAACAAATTCTCTTATTTATTTTCTTTAAATTTTATTTGGTCAGTTTACTGTCCTAGCTATAAATCATTCCTCTTAGTTGCTTATAGAAAAATTATTATGTCAATAAATTGCGAAAAAACCTGCGGGTCGTGAAAAGTGTGTTAGCTCGAGCACGGGCGATGATTAATATTGTGTCAGAGTTTGTATCGACTGCGATCAAATGGATTACTGCATTAACAGTAAAAATTGGAGTCTTATTATGTGAAAATGATTGATTACACGCTAGTTTTCTCCAAACTGTTTAGTGTGAAATTACTTTGATCGGTTCCGTTAATTTGTTTATCGTTTCTCGAAGTTCTAGTCGTCAGAATATTTTGCAAGAAGTAATTAGCGGTCGTTTAATTACCCTGTCGGCTTCGGAGAGAGCAAAGAAAACCGTTTTTGTTTGTGCAAAGGTAAACTATTTTCTGCTCCAAGTGGTGTTGGTATGTTAAGAAAGCGTGTTCGTAACTTGACGTGAGACACTTGAACATTTCACATAATGTGACGCTTCTGCACTTATCCTGCGCTTATAGGTAATTTAGCACACTCATTTGTACGTAGTACTTAATTACTTTAGGATGTGTCTTCTACAAGCGTTTCTGCGCTAGGTTTATTAGTTATGTTTACGGATTTAGCTAAGCTAATAACATTTTGGTGGTTTTCATGTTTTCTTAATTTTTAATGTGACCTTTTTCTTATCAGCTTTAAGTTTCAGGCGAGGTTGTAAAGCTCTTGCGAAATTTATCTTGAGCCGCTCCAAGATATACCGTTGCCATTAAAGTTTCACGCTTTTGACAACGCTAGGGAGAGGCGGGTTCGCCTCTACCCTCGTGTTGAGCCTGCTATTTCGATCCCCTGCTAAAGTTTTAACTGGATCCAAACTCGTAACTGTTATGAGGGTGATTGATTTAACTCGAACGTGTTCGTGGCAAGATTGCTTCGATATGTATTAACAACATTTTAAAAGTTACTAATACAATTTATCTCATCGATTATAATTCATGATACCGACAACTTAACCCGCAAAATATAATTTTCCTGCTTTAATTTAAACGTGTTGAATATATAGTCTATCGTCTCTCGATGGAATGTCGGCTGTGAAACTGCAAGAAATTGTGTTAGCTTGAGCCGACGACGAACATTCCTTGCTTTACAAATTTATGATGACATTAATTAACATTGTCATCTTGATAACATATTTGTCATCAAAGAAATCACTTTAACGACTAAGATTACTTATATTTGAAATCTGTATTCTGTTTGGAACTATCAACATGTCATGACAATGTAAAAACAAGTGTGTTTTTAGTTATTTGTTAGTTTAAATTATTTTAGTAAAGTACTTAATTGAGAGGCAAACGACACAGACTATTAATAGCCAAATACTAAAACAGTTAAGTGGCGAAAAGATCTCCAGTTCAACAGCTTTTATAAGTGGTATTGTGGAATCCGTCGGCGAAAGTCGGTGATTCAACATTATCTTGACCTTCCGAAAGCTTAGCAAGTTGGCCGCACCTTTCTCTATTGAATCATATTATTCATTACAACTTTTACATGATTTAATACATCACATAAACTGACACTGATTGTTTTTAGGATTATTTTGATGATTCATCATAGTTCTGATTATTGCTACTAGGTATATGATTATTAGCTTTCTCAGAAATGTCCAAGCCAATCTCGATAGAGGTAAATTAATTTTTAATATTTGCATGTTTATGTCTCCTTTTTATCACACATAGCGGTCGTTACACATTTGTCTAATAGAGCTTAACGACAATGCGCCCGTTGTGGTGATCTAACCGGCTTATAAAGTCGGTCGCCGAGCGCTGCGCCCGCGCCGCCGTCCGGCCTTACTCCCGGAACGTTCGGTATGCGTGCCCCACTTGTGTCACACTTGCGCACTCACTAGATCGCAGCTTCATTTACATTTCATTAGAAACAGATGATAGCTCATCAACGCGTAGATGTGTGTTCGATATTATACTGTTGTATCTGAACATCATCGTTAAAATTTAGAAGCGTCGGTCGTTCAGTTTCCAATTAAAAATATAATCTTCAGTTCCTTTATTTGATTTTTCCATTTCAAATATCCGATTTCAGATGGTAAAGCCGATAATACGTGTAGCTAACCTGTGTCAACAGATACGGCACGAGGGCACGAGTATGGCGTGGGGAGCTAATGCCAAACGGGTGTAGTTGGAAAATAACAGTCGCAGTGTTTACTTAGGACCGATAGGACTGCTATTCTGTGGTATGCAGCCTCGATACTACCTCCTGTATTTAAACACAGGCAATTGAGTGCACGTACTGTTTGCACGAACGAAAATTTGAACCAACTGATGGCATCGAGTGCTTACGCTAACGCATTGGGGTCTTAAGTAAATGTTTTGATTTTATATTACGTCAAGTTATAGCGGAATTCTTTTAGAAGCACCACTAAGTTACGTAGTATACGTGACTGAAAAGTTAACTCAATATTTGTAAAAATAATTCCGCAATATTTAAGATGGTATTCGACAAATCCTAAATGAGCCTCGTATACATACACATACTATATCTTGCTTGCGTTCGTTTTTTCCTCCCATGAGAAAGAGAAGCCGTCCTCGATATTTTTTTTTCAAACAGTTAACTTTTTTTTTTCATACAACTGGTCTGGCTTTGTTGCTTTAATGAGAAATTTTAAGCTTCAAGAATTTTCGTACGAATATTTCGATAGGCTTTCTGAATATTCCGATTGTGGGTTTAGTAAGTAGTATGGTGTATGACATACTTTCAATTAGTTAAAACCATAAAAATTTATTATTTATTTATTTATTTAATACTTCAAGCACACTAATGTACAGAGGCGGACTTAATGCCATAGGCATTTTCTACCAGTCAACCTTTAGGTGATGCAGAGAAAAACAGTGGTAGGTGCAATTAAAAATGAAAAAATAAAAGGAATCAAAGAATACTAATACAGAATTTCAGTATAAATACAAAAAAAAAAAAAATAAAAAAAAAATTATGAGTTATGTTATGTTGAACACCTCCCTAGAAATAAATATAAACAGACATATACTTTTACGGATCAAACACAGAACTGGCATGTTGCTGTTCCAATGCGGGACAGACATTTTTATTTTTTATTAATTTAATTTTTTAAAATTTTTGTATTTATTTGTATGACTATTTAATGTATATCGGTATATGAATGAACTTGTAATTTAATCTGAATAAATGAATTTATTATTATTATCATTATTAAGAAACAAATCTGAAATCGTCTCTCTGAACAAACATGCGAATTAATTAGGAAAGTGTAGAAGCAGGTACCGATGTAGTGTCTTGTGATGCCTATACAGGTCATAAGAGTTACTCGAGTGTGAAGGGTCACCACGGCGAACGACGCGCATGGCTTGGCACTTATTACTGTTTATGTATGTGTATATATTATATTATTCTCTATCTACATAAAATCGCGAGATTAAGCTAGACACAAATTTAATAAGCCGTTGAAAATACCAAAAATATCTTTGTTCTACCTACAGTGCTACCCTGAGTATCCTGTTCTAGGAAAATTGAATTGGTTTCGAATCTGTTGAATTTGTTTGTTTAATCATTTGAACTTCAATAATTCTTTGCGAATAGGTATATAAACTGTATGGAGTTTAAATTAGACCGGGTTTTCTAAGTAAATTGTATGTAACATAGTAAAAATTATGTATTTTGTATCTTTCTAAATCATTGCATTTCAGTAAGGTAGTTAGGTTAGGTTGTTAGGTTAGCTATAGGATAGGTATGGTGAGTTAGGTTAGGTTATATGTATATGTTATGTCGTAATTCTATCTAACACGAAATGTTTAAATAAGAACACATTAGAGTCCCGCTAAATAAATAGTAGTACCTAGTAGTTATTGTTTTGGATCTACGAGTATTATTATGAAAGTATGTATAACTATCTACTTCTAATATATAAAATACTCGTGTGTTTGTTACAAAACTCCTCCGAAACGTCTTCACCGATCCTTATGAATTTTTTTGAGGTATTTTGTGTGTGTATTCAGTAGGTCTGAGAATGGAATGTAAACTAATAAAAACTAATAATTTTATCCTAAAGCGGAACGTAGTTTGCGGGGCAGCTCGTTGTTTATAAACATTAAAACTCAATAAAAAAAAAAAAAAAAATCTGGTCCTATTAATTAACGACCTGATTTACTAAAAAAAATCCGGAAAAAGCTAATATTCGTGTTTTGGCAATCTAGAAAGTAAAATTGACACACTCACGTTGGGTTGATTTTAATTAAAATTCTTGGCATTTAAATCATTAGGTTTTAGACATCTGTAACTAGATGTATGTTAAAATGTTAAATAGTAATAACAACAGACAGCTTTTCATCGTAAATAAAGATAACATTATTCATGCGTAAACATAAATAATAAACGAAAATATTTTGTTTGCTGCAATAGCTAAATATTTCTTTGAATGTGGCCGCTACTGTAGGTTATTTATCAATGTTTGATAGTTATTTATATATTCAAAATATTTGTTTCTCCGAGTCTTTTTTTTTTTTTACAAAATATAAGTGTATAATTACCTATGCTTCGCGTTTTACGCCACTCCAAAACCTACTACTGTCATTTACAAAGTGCAAATGATATTTCTTAAGTTTTCTTATGGCTAAGCTTACCTTAATCCTTATTTTAATTATTATCTATTACCTATCATCCAATTTCACAATATCACGGGATGCATATTAAACGTCGGGTTTTGACCGTTATGAGTGTAAGAGAATGTATCATTAATGTCAGTGATGTTAGCTATTTGTCGCGAATCAGTCCCGTTGCCATCAACTGCCGACTCATGCGCGGTTACTACTCACAAGTCACAACAGCCGCTAACTGATTGAATTAAGGGAGAGAAAACTGATAAATGCATTCATAGCTTAGAGTTGTAATTTTTTTAGAAATTCTCAAATATTTTTCTTCTCATTTCCAATTTATTCTAGTTCACAGTAAACGACCAGAGAATTAAAGAGGTAATAATCACTACTAGTGGTCAAAAATCGACTGTTCTAGCTTTTTAACCGCTTCTTTGCTAGTTACCTACTCTTTAACCCAATAAAGCGGTTTTTTAGACTAAGGTGACGAATATCGCACAGTGGTCGAAATGCGACCGTTTTGCTTCGTGTACATTTCTTCGCCATTTAACATTAACTGTGCCAAATCTCACACGTCTCCTTGCTTAGTGTATTAATTTAAGGCATTCCTTCTTCGTCTAAACACTTCAATTTATATTATTTTAAACAAAAACATAGTTAAACCTATACCTAATATACCTATCTACAATTTGAAAAGAACAGATTTTAAATGATGCCACTGGCATGTTTAATGGGTTCATTCTAGACGACGTCGATGACTCCACGAAGCTCTCTTAATAGAATTCAAGTTTCGGGCAGACAGCTTTACCATAATCCCCATTGACTCTTTTATCAGTATCGTTTTACCGGGCTTTAAAGCTCGCTCGTGCTATACATACATACACATATGAACGGCTGCGTCGCCGTCGTCACGGCAGAGGGAGGAAAACGGGAGTAGGGGTTCAAGGAGGCAATACTTGAGTTTACCTTGTAACGGTAAGTGTACATCGAGTAATGTAGTTCCCATCCAATTATCTGTTGCGTTCATTTAATTAAGCGTATCAGTGATACTCAGAACATAAACAAGTGTTGGCTTGTGTCTAACCGTAAATGTGGGTAGAAAGCGCGACTCGCACTCCCTACGATTAGACGTGATGCGTGGCGGAATGAGTAGCGGTCACCAGTAGACAACAGTCCACGTGGATCGGTTACACGTATACTAAGTAAGTAGGCATGTCGTATATTAACTGTACATATTCAAGAAAACGCAAAGATCCTAAAATCTTTTGTTCGCATTGGCCAGCAGTATTACTTATACGTAGCAAAGTAGAGTTATTATTGTCTTTGTTGTTGTGAAGGGAACCATGCGTCCGTAGTCGCTTTGATCATTCGTGTTCTTAATTGCGCTGGTATTCGGTGAGCAGGTATCTCAGCGACTAAGTTACCATCTGCGCAGAGACTTTGTAATAGAAGATAACCGGGTGTTGTTAATGGCTGCGATCCTAGAGAGTTCGCGGATAATGGCGGAGCGTAATGCCGCTTTGGCGGGAAGCGACGCGTGGGTTTGTGCTGCGGATGTTGGGTGCGCTGAAGTAACTTCCCTACTCCAATTTATGATTTTGTAATTTTTCAAAGAAGCAACGTTTTATAATTGTTATAATATTACCGCTTTTAGTTTTCTGTTGCGTTACACCTTATCCTTTTCCGAATAATAGCCGTCTGTGATACAATCTATGGATTTTAGGGCTCTGCGTATAATGTAATTTCCGTTATTACACCATTATGAATAGCTTCCCTATAAATTTGTTGTTACGTACCAACTCCGACACGAATTCTTGTGGGTATGGCCAGTTAAAGAAAGCAGGCATGATAAATGCCTGCTTTGTTTATCGGATTTGGAAAATGAAAGGTAGGTATATTATTACGAGTACCTAGTTTCAAAAACTTCTGTGTCTTTACTTTGCGATGAAATGTTTACGGAAAATGGAAAGACAGGAGGACTGCCGACGGACTATTTTCCGGTGTTCAAAAGGGCAATATGAATCGAAATTACTTGGTTTCGTTGAACAATTTCCTTGCTTACCTGAAATATTTTTGTCGAAAATGGTAAAAAAAAGATTCTCTTTTGAATTCAATTTATTAATTCGTCGTATTTCCGACCTATTTGTTCATTTGAATTTTATGCAAGCGAAATCTTAGTATTGAATAAATGTTCCGTGTTTCAAACGCAAGAACTGTGTGGAACGCAGTGAGGCGTTGACGATCGGATGTGGAGATTCGCAGATAATATTGCCGACAGCCGGTAGCCACGCGGCCGGCCGCGGCACTTGGCGCGGCTTGGCGGCCGAGCTGCACAGTGGTGGCGAATGCCCGCAATGCTGAGCCAGGCGAGACCAACTCTTTTGCTCGATC
The DNA here is from genome assembly GCA_921972225.1 of Euplexia lucipara. Classification (NCBI taxonomy): domain Eukaryota; kingdom Metazoa; phylum Arthropoda; class Insecta; order Lepidoptera; family Noctuidae; genus Euplexia; species Euplexia lucipara. Next base: position 18,276,600 of record OV179146.1, read on the forward strand.
ACATCTACAATAAATAAGACCTATATGCCATGGTTGGGTGAACTCTGCACGTGTCATTAACTACCCAACAATTTGACTATTATGTACTTTTTACCTAATTGTGGATTTTCTAAGTGTCATCAAGTAAAGTGAAACTTGAGTGAAAACATTGTCGTTAATGTAACTCGTGGATGATATGAGGCCAGTCAGACCAGTCCACTGCTGGCAAGTTATAAATATTTTACTTAGCAGCTCTTCATGTAGTAAATTGATGAGATGTACTAGGTGAGATATACGCCACTACGTTAAAACTTGTAAGTTGGCAACTCGACCCATTACAATATTATGAAATAACACGTCAGAGCATTAGCAAAAACTCTAAAAATAAACTTATTGCTATTGCTATATTTAGAGATATCCGCGGCTATATTCCTAGCAAAGAAAAAATCTTATTTGTCGCATTCTACATTGCGTTACGTGACGTCATTACATGGCATGCCTGATGTCAGAGCCGACGTCTTACCATCACACCAGACAGATCAACCGTCCCCATAATACTCCTAGGGTAGCCAATCCATCTTCACGCCACGCGGTGACGACAACCGTGACTTAGATGAATATTGCACCTGCCGAGGGTCACTGAACTCCGCCAGTGCCACTGAGAAAAATATTTATACAGTGGCCTGATGCTACCAATTAATAGATATCGCCTTAACACGAACGCATGTTGTTTTTGCTATAATTGTCTCACGATTCGATCAAGCTGTAGTTATGAATAGATGAGAGAAAAATCAATCACTGCTGGCAGTTTCGACGACATATAATACGTGTACGCTAATGAAAATCTATTAGAGGCCTTATGTAGTGTTCTATAGGCTATTGGTATCAGTTTACCTCAGTAGGGACGTTGAATAAAGAATGAGGCTGTCAGTCAATCAATCAAGTTCTACTTACATAAATAGAAGCTTAGGAGACCGCCTGTCGTTCTTATGTTCTTCTTTAATTTGGTGCGTTTCCTTTGCTTTATCGACCCGCCAGGATTATGCGTATCTCCGTTGACATATGGAATGTCAACGCCGATACGCAATAGCCTGGCGGGTCGATAAATAAGATGAATGGGCAAAGTGTTATTTATTTATTTATTTATTAAAGGTAAACCAACAGCTTCTGTATACAGCATTACATAAGAATAATAGAAAAAGTATCAGACTTATACAGTCGTCAATAATAGGTCGACCAACATTCATGTGAGTGAAAAATTACAAATAATCAAATTAAAGTTAAAAAGAAAACATAATGAAATTACAAGTACATACATAATGAGAGCTAATGAGATCAAAAAGATAACAAATTTAAAATTAAAATAAAATTAAATAAAATTAAACGTCAAACAGCTAGTTTCGCATTGGCTATCCTCAGTGTGTATCTAGCATGACGTCATGCGCACTCGCAGAGATGTGCGCACAGTACCCCGTCTGATACTATGCATAACTTGAAGTTCACAATACCATTTTTTTTTATAAATTCTCAGTTGTCGTCAATGTTCGGTATAAGATAAGATAAGATAAGATATTTATTTGCTAAAACAAACAACAGCAACAACAACACAACAACAACAACTACAACAACAACAACAACATACAACGCAACGCGTATGCAACTGAACTTCAGATAGTTACTGGCAATGACAAGATAGCCGATAGCAGTGCTGAGCACTAAGGACTCAGACCACTTTACAACGTATTTCTTTAAAACAGTTTGTGTTAAGTGCTTATGACATCAAAAACTCTTCCTCCTTCGTTTGTGAAGCAAATATAAACACGCACACGATACCGTTTTAATTCCATTTTAACAATTCAATTGGGGCATGTAATTCTAGGTGTATATACCGCCACGTACTGGCACGTGTTTACAGGGTGGAAGGGATATCGACACAACCTGATTCCACGAGCTCAGCCGGTCGATTTAGTAAAAGTCGCCCCTTGAAAACTTGAGTGAAGTGAGCTGTCAATACAAACATGGAATGCCAACTCAATTCGCCTTCACTTCGCCTACATTTTTGAGGGGTGATTTTGCAGAATAAGGGCGGGACTCGACCAAAGCGGAGAAGAGAGGAGATGTTTCGTAATTAGCCAATAGGGCCAGGCTAGCTAGGCTGTCAAAATGACGCAAGCTAATTGGTTGTACGACACATCTCTTCTCGTTTTTGCTTTGGTGGAGCCTCGCCCTAACGCTGCTGTACATGATTCTAGCGTTTCAATATTTCGTTGTCTTTTTCTTAATTTTATACTGTAAATTGTCTTGCTTCTGATTGGTGGTTAATCATTTTTTTTCATACATTTTCGGCTTGATTAAGTCATGAAACTATTGATTGGGTAGATTAAACAGAACATGATGAGAAAATGTGTCAATTTTGTACTTTTAAAATTTTAAGCAAGTGTAGAAATTTAACGGATTTTTTTGGAGGTGCATAAAGTTGTTTTTGCTCATCGATGATATTGTTTGTAGTTGAACCGTTTAATATCAAGCAACAAGTAGAAATAAGCAATATCCGACTAAATTCGGATATATTTTCCTATCGCAGACGTCTACGAAAGACAAAACTACACGATAATTTCCGATTGTTAGGTATGTCCGGTGTTACAGTAGCACCCACGTTTTAAACTGTTGAATTAGCGCAGTGCGTGTCTGCCTACTAATGTTCTGACAACTTAGTTATTATTACCGTCAGGTTCACACCGACTAGTCAGAGGACAACAACTAACAAATTGGACGCGCTACGAATATGGTTAGCAATTCTGTTTACGGTCGTTATTCGAATATTCGGTTAGCGGTTGTAGAAGTAAACTATCGGGTTTAACTTCGCTGGCATGCGGCGTGGGGCGTGCACTCCGGGTTCATATGTCATGGCATTCAAATATGAGCATCATCCCGCTTTACGTTTGCAACACTGTCAATGATATTACACTTTGACACTAAAAAGGAAGCAGTCAACTGTACAATTTAATTTAATGTCAATATACCGAGTTTCCTCGAAACTTTTATCAGGTCCAAGCTAGAAAGAACGAAAAAAATGTTATTTTGCCACAGAGGACATGCGTAGGACAGCATTCTTAGACAAAAACAACCTAAAATAAAGCGAAACAGTACCTACTTGTAATATAGTGTTAGTAAATATTTTATTTTGATAGGAACTATAAGAATGTTTTCTATCATATAAAATTTGAAATGATGTGATATTAGGCGATGATCAACCTGCACAGGTACCTACTTACTTATGTGTAACATCGCATAGCAGATGTCATCGTATTCACAATCGCATATGGTATACACTATGTGACCTTTTTAATTAATTTGAACTTTGTTAGTTTATCTTAGACATTGCTTACAGCGGTGACGGAAAACATCTTGAAGAATCCTGGATTTAAAGTTTAAACACTCGAGAGGTTATTCAATTAAGCCATTTAGGACATATAAGAATCAAATCGAGGGTTTTTTTAAATTATATTTAATAGGTAACCGTAATGCGTGAAAAAAGCTCGTGACTCGGAGCTCATTGATCTCGAGTGTATAAGTTTGAAATCTTCAATCCGCCTTGAGCAAGCGTGGTGATCAATGCTCCTGGCTTCTCTATGTGAGACTCTCTATGTGGGCTCTTTGCCCCGCAGTGGGACAGTAACTGTTATTATTATACCTAGACACACCAACAGAGACCTTTAGAAATATGCGGACACACCGGGAGTTGCCCGTGGTCCCCCTACGTTTGACCTAAATCCCGTGGTACACCCAATAAAACTGAGGTGGACCACGGTAAAAAAAAATTGCCCGTTGTCCACCAGGTGGACAAACGTAGGTGGACCACGGGCAACTCCCGGGACACACCACTTAAGTTACTGTATACGATGATCGCAACATAAACGGTATATGAATAGATACATAGTTGGCTATGTATTGGGAAATCGCTAGTGCGAATAATCTGATAAACAGGAGTAGCTTTTGTACAAAAGGGTCGTTAGGAAGGAGCCTTTAGAAATCAAAGTTTGATCTAGGTACTATAAAATAAGCATGTTTAGTTATGATGTAAAGAAAGATCCGCTGGTTTCTTTTGTCATTGATTTATATGGAATCTAGCACTTCGCTCGCGACTTTGTCCGCGTAAACTTCATACACACGGCTAGATATGAAGCTTTACATCTACAGTATAAGCTGATCTCGCATTGTACAGGATTTCCGAACATTGCAAGGTCAGCGTAAACTGGAAATGTATAGCTTAATGAGTAGCCGTGTATACTCTTCCCTTCGAACTTTAACATCTCCTCCACTCCCTCGTAGTTTTAAAAATACAAAAACTAACGGTTGTCACGCGGTTTCAACCGCGTAGTTCTCGTTTCAATGGCAATACAGGGATGAAAAGTAGCCTAGCCAGGGATAGTGTAGCTTCCCCACAGTGAAAGAATTTTTCAAATCGGTCCAGCAGTTTTTAAGTTTAATCGTTACATACAAAAATACAAATCTTTCACCTTTAATAGATTAAGATAAAGCTGTCTAAAGTGGGAAGAATTTTCAATCCGTTGAGAAGTTTTTGAGTAAACAAATTATCAAATATTTATTATAATATTAGTATAGATAATATAAATGAAGTAGCGTGAGTCATTACTTGGTGAATTTTATTAACTTAAGTTAGATATTTATAGTCAATTTCAAAATTGGTAAATAATTGACGGAGAGATCTGTGTAAATACACAAAAAGAAATACATACAGTCGAATATAGAATGTTACATGTTTTGGAAATTGGTTGTATTATTGTACAAAATGTTTTTGCGTTGTACTATAATCACCGATTCTAATTAAACTTTTATTATACTCATTGGCATCATTTCGTTCCAAATGATATCCGTTGGAGAATAATAATACTTTTTCATCTGCCTCTATCATTTCTTTCAAGAAAACGGTAGGCTTTGTAGTTATTATTTGTATTGATTTCGCTGGCAATTCAAGATTTACAGCACTTTAATTCTTTAAAATCAATGTAGTTATACTAATAAAATGCAATGTTATAGCTTAATATTTTCTTCGATGTTTGCTTTAACTGTAAATGGCAGTCATGGCACAACTTTCTATCATAAATATTTTATATAATTAAATGAACGAAGATATTATAATTTTATAACGTTCAATCAAACTGATAATCCAACATGAATACTGGTTAGGTTTCTTCGTCTTTAGACGTCACTATAATATTGGTACCGCGGCTCTTTGAGTTAATTAAGTTACACAATTTATTCATTTTCTTACAATACACAAAAAAATAATCCTTGTTTTTGCTACGCCGTTGCCGGGTAAAAAAGACGCATTCATGTTCTAGACTCTATAATGGTAAAGCTACTATATGTATTGAAATCTCTAAATGTTTTGATACATTAAGAGATTTCAATATAGTGTAGCTTTATCAGTGTTTTCGAAAATGTATTAAACTATGGAGCACCGTTTCAGCCAAAACAAAGCTGCTACGGGCTACGAGTGCTACGCGTGCTACGAAAAACACTTTTTCAAACTGGATTACTTTTTTCTCATCCAATGAATTTCTAAAAACAATCGTTAACAAGGTATTCATAGCTTGTTTGCATGCAATGACGCGCAGGTGCAGCGACTCGTACGTTTGTAGACAATCAAGGTGCAAGTACTCCGTGCGTCCCACGGACGTGCGTCGACAGCTAACCTGCGACACAGTTACTCCGCCTATTGTCTCAGCTTCCTCGCCACAGGCTTTTTGTCCACTCTTCGATCTCGGGTGAAAATTATCGTAAAAACCAAATCCGTGTTGAGATGCTATTATGCTCAAGGTTACTCAATGTCATTTGGCGTTTGGATAACGTTGCGACTTTGCTATTTATATTGATAGCAGAACAAATTGTTTAATCGGGCATTTTAGTTTAGAGTTTATCCATCACTGTAATTAACTCGAACGTTAGTTAACAGCACTCCAATATCTGTGTTATTTTTCTGCCTAAACTCCATCATCGTGGCGCGGGAGGAATGCATACATTACAAAAGACGACGCGGTTTGAACCATGAAATGGACCTCAACTATAATTCCCGTAGGAACTCCCGTCTACACCGTACGCTATAAATAAAATTACTTTACATTTAGGACGAAAGTAATAAATACGGCGCACAAAATAACAGTCAATGTAATATTTATAAATGAGTGAGCATACAACACACAAGTTTGTTAATTAATAACTTTATGGGCATCTTTTATGTATAACCGTCGGTTCGCGCGGGTTCCCGAAGCGCAACGCGTACTACGTTAACTAATTGGCTGCTGCTGAATTTCACGGGTAGCATTCGCCGGTCGACACTGCGCAAGCTGCCGGCTGCAGGGAATGTATGTACCTGCCACTTGTTACAATTTACTGACCGGAATCGTAGCTTTCCGGAATTTATTGTTAAACTTTGTATCGTCGCTTTGCTAATTAGGTAATTTACAGAAATAATCGTCTCTAACTTTGAAATAAACTACTGCTGAACTATGTAGTTATGCTTAGCGTCTCTCTGTTGAAATAGTAGTTATATTTGTTCCTTCCTTGTTGGAAGATTGTGTTCGAGGAACAAGGTACATTTTGGGCAAAGGTTTTATGGAACCTCATTCTGTCAGTAACACTTTAGTAAAAAGCTACTTAGTAATAGTGGGTGCTTTTATTCTCAATCTGGCGACTGAAAGTGGGGCAAAGGCTTTGTACGGCACTTTCATAAATTGTACTGTAATCTATAAGCAAAGAAGATAATCTTTATGTAGTTGTATGTAATAAAAATCTGGACATGTGTTTTTCACCTAACTCCGCCTAAACGCCCGGACGTATTTGGATGAACTGTGTGTGTATATTTGAGTGAGGCCCTAGATAGTTTAAAAATAGAATTGAACCAGGTAACCATATGTTGATTATCGAATTGTTATTCCGACAGGACAACGTCTGCCGGGCCTGCTAGCACCCGCTAGTTCAATAAAATATTGCCTTACGATTTAAATGAAGGAATGCAGCATGATCGTAACTATTTAATAAAATATGAGTCGTAAATGAAGAGAAAACACAAATTGCGCTTTCCCACCTTCGTAATATCTAGGTATGAAATTCCCCGATAGTCATATATTAATTCAGAGAGAGGGGGGTAGGCAGTCGTTGGGCGACTGCACATATTGTGACAATAGGCCGAATCCGCTCATGCGGTTAGTTTTTGTTAAGTTTTCTCTCTTATTCAATCCGTAGTGTATTCGTTAGTTTATTTACAAATTTATCTAAGTACTATCCATTCATACGCTTTACGCTTTATGTTCATATCCTATTTTTATAAAACAACGTCGCGAAAAGTGTCTATTATTTTATGAAAAGCTAAGCGGTCGGTTATATGTTTATGGGGAAGTAAAATCGTTGATAAGTTTGTAATTACTATATTTGTAAATCAATCAGAGAGTAGGTACGAGCCGATTAGATGCCTTATCGTCGTGTTAAAGTAAAACGGCTAACGCCCGATATTAATATTCTATCTCAATTCAAATCCCGGTCCTTTGTTTTTGACGGCTGCTTCTGATTGGACATCTTTAAGGACTCGGATAGGCGAATTCGGTCGTTGATTGGTTACAGACAAAGATCGGGATCAAGATAGCAACCGAGATTGATTATTAATATCCAGCGTTAATCATTAGCTAAGGTGATCATGGTAACAAATCCCGAAACTCTGCAAGAAAATAAAAACTTAGCGACGTGGTGCATATACTGTAGATACAGTTGCATTGCGGGATGGACACTTTTTCTTATATTCGTACTTAAATTTCAACTTTAAATACTAAGTAAGTGGTGCCAAGTCCTATCCACTTCTATGCGGATGACGCCGCGGCAAGAAGCTAGTATTTTATAAATTGCTGTGATATACATTGTTGATGTTATTGATAGCCATGACTTGCATTAGCAAGTCATCACTGTCATCAACAATGCTTCTAATTTCACAATTATTGTAGTACTTGTCTGAACTAATAGGAAAAGCATTGATTATATGGATAATAAAGAAAAGGGTCTGAGTGCAAGCGAGTCTAATTATCTTTTGTTGGTCGCGGCCGCGGCATGTCGGGTTCAAATCTTCATATCATAGACAATGATCGAAGGTGTTTTATTTGATTTTTCCCCGAAGAAAAACATCACGATTAGATAGGTAAAAGTAAACAGGGTGGCTAATAACGAAGTTGAAAGTCCGGAACTGACTTAGATCGAGCGGCTCAGCGGCTGGGCTGGGGCCTTGGGCCTCCCTGTCGCCGCAGGGTGATCGCCCCACCGTCGCCGCCTCTACAAATACACTATTAAGCCGGCACATAAGAAAACTTTGTCAAGTAAACAAACCACCAGAGTAAACTATTAAACGTGCAAAATTGACTGCTGCGAACCAACGATTTCTTATCGAAATCGCATTATTTTATAAAACGAAATGTTTCTTTGAAAAGAGTTGTTAACGCTATGTCACACTGCGTTTCAAAAATATCATAAAGTACGTATTAGAGAAAGTACGCGATTGACATAGTCACACGTGTGACTGTGGCTATCACGATGCGTCTCGCGAGATGTAATGATGACATACATACATACATACATGAATTGCTTGCATGCTATGCACAAATAAGTAAATGTATGTTTAAATGTGCATGAGACGATGATGTAGGTATGAAATGAATGTATGTAGACAAGTTTAGGATTGAAATAAGTTGCTATTGATGTTTATGGTAATCTTCTACTAAATATATAAAAGCTTAGGCGGAGTCAATCTAATTGAACATAAGTTTAAGCATGAATATATAAAATGTTTTACAAAACCTAAAATATCTGGTAACACTGTAATTAATTTATAAATTATTTAATTAAACAAAGTTTAAAACCAAGAACCAATTTAACACAGTGTGGGAAATCCGTTACATTTGTTGTTGTGGAGCCATCTCATGTGTATCTCCATGTCCATATTTTCTGAGTTTTATGTTCTAATATAGGTACATAATTACCATTGAATTATTGTAACTTTTTTTTAACACCGTACAGTAAGGTACATCGTACAGGTATTCATGCCGGTTGCTGTACGTACGCTTGTTTCATTACAAGTGGGTCAACGTACGCGACGAGACAATTTTCTGTCACGCTTTACACACTGGTTATTGATAGAAAACTTATGCTCATATAAATCTTATTCTCAAGAAACTTACCATTTTGTGGAAAAATCTTGACGACCAGGAAAATAATCCTATGTTCGATAGAAGCTGATTGCACTTGGTTCTAGCACTGTCACTGTGTTTTTTTTTCTGATTTTCCTAATTTTAAAAATCACCGATAGGTTTCATCCTTAGATCACAACAATGAAAACTCTCTCACTTTCGGTGTTAGTAACCGGTTATTCACAGATTGAGCAGTGCAGGTCCATGTCTGCACGGTGGATGCGCTCGCGGCTGTCGTCGGCGTCGGACTGCTGGCCGGCGCTAGGCCCCCACTAGTGCTTCCTGACCTACACCTAGTGGCTGCTGCCGTACCGGCTCCGGTAAACAAACGGTTCAGCGACCGATTACGCGTCGAGCATCTCAGAGACACGGCCTCACCGGCGCTCGCCTTCTGCCTGCCACACAGCAACACATTTGTAATTCAATGTGATAACGGTTCCGAGAGCGTTCGCGCGTTTAGTTCAGTTCCCGTTGATTCTGGGTCGTGGCACACAAATCGAGACTAAATCGTTCTGATTTCGTCGGATAGCCGCAGGTGCGCTCGCCGGTCCTCGTCGTAACAATATAGCAGTGAGTGAACATGCCCTCGCACTTAAGTCAATTGTGCTGCGGTTGCGCTACACTTGGGAATATGCATACACGAAAGAGAAAATACATGTTCCGTGTGTTACGCGAAAACGTTTAGTATCTCAAATGATTCATATTTTGCTTTCTTTTTGAGGAAGTGTACTTATTCGTCTATTTAAAATTGCGTTTAAAGTGAAAGTTAGACATGTTGGCACAGCTACGTGACAGTCGTTGTTTAATAAATGTTCCAAACAATTTTATTTATGAAGTAGGTAGTAGGTATATTATTGTCGGTATATATTATGATATTGCGATCTGGTAATTTAAAAGCTTTATTTAGTGACAGTTAAGCATAGTGCTGTCGCATAAAATCCTTTGAGTAACCCTAGCTTTTTGATAAGGTAATATCATGATAACCTAGATTAATTAGATCGTCATCATTTAACACTTCACAAAAAATTCCGCACGTTTCCTATACTGACAAGTTTGAAGTTTGAAGATGATTGCGAAGGTGAAAGAAGTTGAAAAGTACTGCGTTTACTTAAGTACGATTTAAATATCTTAGAAGTTCTTACTTTAATTATAACAGGAACAACGGTTAAATTTCTTACGTCCTACCAAACAAACACTTTTACCGATTCACAGCTTGAAGCCTGACATAATTGCGGGTTCATTTCAGTGGTAATAAAATAACGCTTATGAGAAATCCTTATTAGTAACACATTAAGCTTTGACCCGATTGTTATCGACCATTGATGTCACAGCCAACAGCCGTTACCCAAACATTTAGTAATTTCTGTACTGAATTTCAGTATTCATTATTCGATATTTTCTTGATTGACAGAGCAATTTAGTTAGCTAATGGGTTTAATATTCAATAGGTAAACAAATTAATAACTACCTTATTTTCACGTCGAGGACCTAATTTAGAATGCTATTGGGTTGATAGTGTTTCGTTTGCTTTGTCTACAGAGTTGCTGAAGGTGATCCAAACGCGCGCACTTGCTTACTTCATCAAAAGCTGCAGCTCCTCAACTGTTGCATCAAACGCGCGCTGGAAGGTACAAGTCTTACCGGCAACTCTTCAGACGACGAATTCTTTGATTGTTCTGAGGAAGAAAATGAGGAACAACTGCCTTGGGACCGACCAGTTGGCAGACTCAGTCGATTTGGTGATGCTACCATGAAGAATGGAGCACCCCTATACATTCCCCGAACACAGGTGTGTATAATGTTGATTGTGTTTGAAGCTTAATCTGTGTATAATAATAACTTAAATTACTTTGACTTTTGCATATAATCCACAACTGTATATTTTGCGAATGAGGTTAGAGGTTATCAAGTAGAAAGCTATCAAAACTAGCCAATATAACTGTTGATTGATATTTATTTGAATTTATATTGCCTACTCTGAATTCGTAATTAAATGGAATATTCATGACTGACGTATGTATAATTTATTTTTGGAATGCAGGATCCTGCACCAAAAACTGAAGACCAGTTAGAAGAGGACGCAGAACTAATGGTGCGACTCGGAGACGATGCCAAGGCGTCCGAACTACGAGCGAGAATGATGAGTGCCTCCCTTCTGTCTGATATGGAGGCGTTTAAAGCGGCCAACCCTGGTGCAGAACTGTGTGATTTTGTGCGTTGGTACTCGCCGCGGGATTGGAAGCCAGACGATGGCGGTGCGTTAGGCGATCGTATGTTGTTACCAGGTAACGCTTGGGCAGAGGCGTGGAGCGTGGCGCGCCCGGTGCCGGCAGCCCGCCAACGGAGATTGTTCGACGAGACTCGCGAGGCCGAGCAGGTGTTACATTTCCTGCGGTCCCGAACCGTCAGTTCCGCTGCTGAACTTTTGCTACCGGCTATCCTGCGAGCTGGAGCAGTTAAGGCGCACGATGAAGGAGTACCTCACGGGAGTTCATCGCTCGGTGGTGTTGATACTCGAAGGACATTTGAAATAGCAGCTCGGGAGCTCCACGACGCTGAGAGAGAAGCCTGCAGGAGCCTGTGTGTCCGAACGGTCCTCGGCAGCAGCGAGGAGGGCAAGCCGCTGGACGCGGGCGGGCGCGCGCGGCTGCTGGGCGCGGCGGGCGGCGCGCTGCCGGCGCCGGCGCGGCGCGAGTTCACGCTGCGGGTGCGCGACGGCGTGGCGCCGCAGGTGCTGCGCGCCGCGCTGGCGAGCGACATGAGCATCGTGGGCGCCTTCACCGAGCGCATCGTGTGCTTGTAGCAGTGCCGCGCCGCGCCTGCACGGAGCGGAGTGCTCAGACTGTGCTAGTGTGCTAGTGAAAATATTTGTTAACGGCATGTAAATGAATTGTTGAATTAGTTTGTAGGTATATTAATTTAGACCATGTTTGGGTTCAAAGTTGAAATACGTATATAAGCATGTGATTTTAGAGACCTAAATACTGTTAACAATCTTTTCTCTACATCGTACTTTACATTCATCGTACTTGCCTACCTACTTGATTATAGCATTTTATTACACTACTCTAACAATAACTTTACATTGTCACGTCCAGATTTGTACAGTTTCATGAAATACAGGCGCATATTATTATGGTTAGATGTAGTTTTTATTGCTTTTGCAGTGACCCTCTTGAATCTTTTACATTTTCCGAACCAATTAACTTTACATGGGAAGTTGTAAGTTATGACAGGTGTTTGTTCATCTCGAAACTTGAAGACGAAGTTCAAACAATGCCAGCTGGCCACGGTGATCTACGTAAGTACCAATGTAGATGTAGTAGCAACTTAGCTCATTATTAATATACGGTTTAACGTTCTTAGTAAAGTAGTAAAGTTCTTAGTAAAGCTTTAGACAGACTTATTCCCAGTATGCTCTGCTTTTATATACATGACCATTGCAAAGGTAAGAGAACATTTACATAAATGAGGTCAAAGGAACCTCTTAGCATTCATAACTCAACACTTGGTGTGATTCATAGGCTATCTGTTTCACTTGCCGCTTTACGCGTACGATATCGCATAGTGGTAATGACATTCAACAGAGAATACGCCATAGCATAGTGGCTGTCCAGACCGTACTGGTGACGTCATATTTATGATTCTTGTCCTATCACTGACCACTTATTATGATGCGTAGTGCGTCAGGCGAGCGCTCGTTGATTCAGCGCATACGCTGCTTATTGCCACACGTGTGTAGCAGGAGCGTGCGGCGGCACGGTGCGAGCGGGTAATGTACGACTCGCAGTGTGGCGGAGGAGCCAGGCGTGGGTGGCGCGGGGCACGCATGCGCGCCGCACAGCGGGCCGGGAGCCTCGCGCGAGATGCCTCAGTGGTGCGGCGGGACGCCCGGTCGATTCCAGGGTGCGCGCGAACTCTCATGTTTGAACACCGTATCATCCGTAAATTTCACTGAAAATATAAATCGCGATCACACAAAAGCCTTGATAAATTATCGGTTTTTTTTTAATCTTTACGTTGTTTTGTTTCCGTGAATTGATTATGTCAGAGATACAATATTCGGTCGTCTGCTTCGGATCTTTTAAAAAAACTCATGGAACATATCTGGACATCTGCTGTCGTGTGATTAAAAGTACACCCACGGAATGTGTAATTGATGTGTAGATAAATGTTAAATGTTACTGGTGACAACTTGTCATTCATAAATTGGTACCGACTGCTAATCGAAGTGTTGTTGTTGTGTAATTATAGTCATGCAAATATTTATTGAATGGACATTATGTAAATAGTGGATGTCTATTATCACCTGTGTAATGCGCTAACAATTTGTTCGCCGAAGAAATAGGCAATTATGGTCGGCGGTTCAGTATCTTCGGCACTGCTACCTACGGTAAGTAGATCGTTCCATGTTCTTACGAATCTGTAGTACTTATTACGCCTTTATACTAATTTTATACAAGGAGAGTGTACGGATAGGTACTCACATGCGAATCTTAAAGGAACAATTTCGATGACTGAAGTCAAAGTGGGCAACTTCATTCTTGCGAGTTGCGACTTGGTGAATCTGTCCTGAGTGCTCCAACACCGGCGCGCCAGCCCCGATGAGAACCATTATCGAGTTAGACGCGACAAATATTGGCAATTCAATAATAATAGCAGCTACACATCATAATTGAAGGACACCGGCCGACACGCACTGCTCCCATTTACTTTTGTTTATATACAACAATACATTAGGATGATAACGTCATACTGCCATTGTCCATCGCAAACGCTAATTCTCCCGGGGATCGGAACTTAATAATTGGGGAGTTGGTTTTAGGAAAATCCCATGAGAAATTAAGGGGGAAACAACTAAACGGAATTCGATTTCCTACTAATTTACTAGGTCAAAACGACCACCGCCGTAGTTATTTATAACATTATCTATACTTACAAGAATATTATGGAGAAAATAAAACGAGTGTTACAAAATTTCGCTCGAGTGATTGACGCTTGTTTATATTTTGATGGAACGCGAGGGAGACTGTTGTGCACGTAAAGTTTGTTATTAATATAAGGTATGATTTGTTGTTGTCGACCCCATTCGGCGCTGTCTTAGTCCCAGCCCTGGTGATGTGAAGCATGCGCGTATGTTAAATGGAGCGATGCTGACGGCCTCCATGTCCACTGAATGCCTGAGCCTCTGGAGCTATTATAAATAGGCAGCCCATTATACAGTGTGCGCTCGACTGGACAATGAATAGACTTCATACATAACTACTTTGAAATAAGTTTTCTAAAGGTGATGGAAATCAAGGGCGTACATGGTTTATGGTTTCACAAACGACACCATTTAATGACATATTTTGAGGTAAAAAGTGTTTTCAAAAGATTCGTCAATGACTTGACTGATAAATGAATTTCAAATACTTATGTGTTTTTCCCTCTTTAAAGATTAACCTATATAGGTACGTACCTCCCTAAATAATGAACTGTGTTGGGTAGAAATAATCTATTTACATTGAAATAGACGCTTATTTGGTGGGCTGGAGCAAGTTTCCAAACTAACTAACTAATAAATTCGTATTTTGAATGGTTTCCCTTCAACTAGGTAACCATACCGACAAGCTGACCTCGCTTCGCATGTAATTATTTCGCAGTTATCTTTGGTAACTCATCAGTTATTAGGATGTTTGTCTAAATAATTATACGTTGTTTATTACTTACCTACATTGTTATCTCTTAATGATTTAAATTGGGTTAAAGATCAACATTCTGATTCTCTGACGAGTTTGACTTTAGTATTGACTATTTTATTATTTTGTTTTACTTCTAAGACATGTAGATATCAATGCATGTTTTTTTTTATTGTTAGGCACGCGTTTTACTTTTACCACTATCTCACCCGATGATGTGGTCGACTCTTAAAGACCTCTAGGTTGTAGCTATCAGGAAACACCGACTCCGACAGGGAATTCCACAGACATGAAAGTTTATGAATAATCAAGTATCACATAAGTGTTTGAACGGTGATCCCCAAACTAGACGTCACCGTGACGGTCATTAAGATAAGACGTGTGGTGAATTTTATAGAAATTAAAAGCACTAGGACCTTATGTTATATAAGCATGCATAAGTAGGTACATTGTATTCCTCCATGGAGCTCTGAGAGGGTCTTCGGCTTTGCTCCGTTGAGCTACGCTGACCGAAATGGTGCAGGTCGGCATGTGGATAGGGGACCTCTTCGTGCTTCGGAAAGCACATTGAGCTAATGGGCCCGGTTGTCATTTGTAGATCGTTGACAGTCCCTACGGATAACAGTAGAAGCCCGAAAGTCTGATAATAATTAGTTTAACTAAAGGTCAGGGGCTCAAGTCTGCTATTGCAATCGTGTCTCAATGACCCGGTCATTGATCGAATATTTGACAACTTTGACAGTTTTTGTATGGGAAATGTGTCATAAGTTTGACGTTATACGTCAAAAATCGATCATGGACCGGTCAATGAGACACGATTGCAATAGCAGACTCGACCCCCAGGTAGGCAGTCACCCTGTAATACACTGGTATTCAAATTCATCCGATTGACAGACTGGAAGCCGACGAAAAGGCTAAGCAGATGATGATGTTTATGCAGCTATAGTGCACCATAAATATTTCATGCAATATTGATCTTTATTTACTAGATACAAGCGCTTCGCCTGCGTATTCGTCCGCTTGAATTTCTTACTTTTACTGTCAAACTTTAAGGACTCTAACATCTTGGTTTTGATAATAAAATATAGCCCATGTTACTCATTGATAACATAGCTTTCTGTTGTTGAAATAATTTTTAAATTCGGTTCACTAGTTTTTGAGTCAATTCCCAACAATCAAATAAACATAAAATTCAATCTTTTCTCTTTATAAATTGTCATACATATGTATAGAAATACAAGATTTGTAACAGATCTAAACCGCAACCTTGATTGAGAAAAAAAATGTTTATCGTCTTAATGGTTGGTAAGCGCATTATTAAATATTAAGTGTCTGTTTTTTAAGCTCAGAAAACAGGCTATCAGATGAAAGCTCTTGGCGAGATACATTTTCATATGTCAGCATATTATGTTGCTAGCCAAAAATAACATCCTAATGGATCTCGCAGAACTGAAAAATTTAAAACTGTGTCATGCTAGTGTCAAGGAGACATGATGGAGACACGATATGGTCAGGGAAGGTCATAAAAGAAAATACTTGGACATAATAAAAAGAAATAAACTTCTAGTCTTTTAAACGAAGTTATTCTCCTAGTTTATGATAGCTATATAATCTCGCTACAGTAGATATAGTATCAAACGCACGATAGTTGTACATATATCAAAGCAGTTACTTGCTCGATCAGCTTATCTGCATATTGGATATTATAACTATGGCATTTCCGATGATATATTGATAGTACACGTTCCCTTTGAAGTTTGCAATATGTTTATAATGTAAACAAAGCGCAGTTGTACGCTTGTGGCTAACGATCGAGCTAAATCCTACGTTGTTCACCACGAATAATTTACGATCGTATATAAAAATATCGGTTTACGTTGACCAGGTGGCCACACACGCGCAACCGAAATCGTAATTCAATGTTTCTATTGTCTGTTCTATTTGGACTTAGGAGCATATTTCGTTGAAGCCCACCTTTGTATGCGAAAGGTAAGCATTAATAGGAAAACGCGGGACCAGAATAAGAATTGGTCTAATTGTAGATTTGAACTAAGTATGATCAATTGATCATAAAATTAATTATATAAAATAAACCCAACTTAAAATATTAAGAAAACGAAAACTAAATTTTGGTATTAAACAAACGAAGGAAACAGTAATAATTCATTATAAATATTTAATTAGTTCAATGAAAATAAATATTTGTTCTATACTGTAAGTATGTCATAATCAAAACCTACCAAACACTTTCAAAACCATTGATATTTCAGGCAAAAATACATTTCTTATATCCGTCAATCGTCTGAATGCGTGTGCGTAATACCTACGCATGAGTAAAACGACCATAAATGTTTATTAAACACTACAACTATTACTTTTCCATTTAGCTTTCTCCAATCCGGCCTATCAGGTTATTGATTTAAGTACGAAGAGAAAATACAAAAGGACTCAAAATGCAAATTTTATGCGCAAAAACCACTTTCTCGAAATCTGTCGCTCTACTCTCATAAACTCATAGATTTTTGTGTCTCAGTCTATCGATATGTAAGCTCATAAGTAGATCCGTTGTTAGGACAGCTTCATTTTTATTTTCCAACTTGTAGGCAGAAGTTATAGATAGTGTCATGGTCCCATAAAGTCGGGCCATTGTGCTCGTTATTACAAGTGAAACGTGATGTTAGTCGTGAATGAAAGTTTTTGTCATCAACCTTGGCATCACCCTTAGATATAGCTACTTTGTAATGAGCATGTAATGATAGCGGACTTGTTTGTTTCCTTATTTTTGGTACAAAGCGGATTAAATAAAACATTTCGCTACAAAAGGCTTCCAGGTTTTGTTTAGTAATTCATTGCAGTGTTTGTGTTTTCACCACTTCGTTAGTAACAAACTTTTAAAACGCTATGTTCTGTAAAACAAACTTGAAACTTTGCAGGATTCTTGATACATTCTAATTGGAACAGTTAACTTTCTGTTTGCTGACCATGGATATCTCCAAAAGCAGGTTACATCTCATTGATTCTTCTTATTAAATAAAAAATCAACTATATGTATACTATACTATACTACGACTACTATGTCGCTAGTTCTTTAAGCTCGGAGTTGAACTAAGATTAATGGCAAATACGTGCACTGATTAGATGGGTCCACTCAAGTTTGTGAGAGTCTTTCCCCAAAAGTTCAACTCAGACACTAATCTGCATGATCCTAATATTATCAGACTGACTAAGAAAATGTCTAGACTTCAAAAGAGACTTTTAGTATAGGATCTCGTTAATAACGACCTTCACCAATTTTATATGTAATGTAATATGTCATTAAATATATTACATAAGAGTTTTCTAAAAAAAAATCAGATCATTTTTATTTTTTTATTTCACCGGTTTGGTTAATAGACAAATTCCTTACCAATCGAAAGTATGAAGTCCATAGAATATGCAAACGTTAGGTTGTCTATTTTTTTCCCTTCACAACATTCGGGTAGGCAGGTCTAAACTGGTAAATGGATATTAGTAACCCATACGCAATATATTTATTAAAATAGGTTTCATTCCTTGACCAGCTCGGTGAAGATCTTAGACTATTTGACCTCTGTGTTTATATCGGTGTTTCTTCTCTGAGTAACGAAACGCAAACTTCATCTAGTTTTAAGAACAACATTTTGACGTGTAAAAGTAAAATAAATATCTTTTACCGTTTAAGACAACTTGCGTATGCGATGCAATCTTGTTATCATAGAAAATCCTTTTGTTCCCGCTAATTACTGCTGAGTAGATCCAAAGCCTTCCACCTGCTTTGTCTGTTATCGTGTGCAGGTCCACAATTCTATCGTGTCTTTGCAGTCGTTCTGTGAGGCTATACAATAAATTAATTGTTGTGATGTAGGTATTTACATCTGTTATCCGACAGGTTGATTGTTTGCACGCCTTGAATACACAACTCCCCTTCAGTAGCCGTTGGCAGCTGGCCAGGGATTGTTCTGCGATATAAATTATGTCCGCACGTCGATACTTTACTATCATCGGAACAATTAATGAGCTATCTTAGTATAATATTCGCATACAATAATACTTCACCGGAACTTTGTACTGACTGACCCTAATTTCGTAATGAATTATATTAACTTTCAAAAGTACTCAGGAGGTGGACTTGTTTGTTTTTATTGGCAGTAAGTACTTGTACGTAATACTACAAGGTAATAGATTATTTGCTTAAATGCTATAAGTACGAAGATAGGTATTTAAACCTTATTATTATATTGTTCTTGTTATGCGTTCAAATCAGCTTTTTGCGTAATTTGGCTGGGGTCAGTGACTCGACACTTCTGGTTCCGTATTGTTCAGGCGAACGAGGCGACCGCTGAACAATAGGCCGAACTTGAGTTTTTTAAGGAATTAACAAGACGCCCTCGATTTAAGTGGCTTGCGGTGCTTTCAAGCGCTTTCAATATGAGGTAGGAGGTAAGGGGTGAGTGGTCTCATGGGTGGAGAAAGACGAACTTTGTACCACGTCGATCGTAGATTGGTCACGACAACAAGATCAGACTTTCTGATAGTCTTTACACTTGCTATTAAATTATAAATTTATCAAAGCCAAAACAATTGGTTTCTTATCTTTCTGTTGATACACATATAAAACCTTTCCAAGGTAGTTAATAAATTTAAACAGAGAACTTCTGTTTCAAACCAAATTTAACGGCAGAAATGCAAAGTTTTGTACATCACAGTAGAGCGATGGGTGCAAAAGACCATTAGGCCATGTAGCGTGAAACAGTAAGTATGTAGATAGGCAGCTATCTCTTGTCATGAAGGTATTGTTTCACGCGTGTCTATTCCCGTTAAATTGTTTCTACATCGCTAATTTGTATGCGTGTCGCGTGAACATCCATTTGCATGGGATTTAGTCGTATATTACACAAAAATCTGGCTTTACTGCGTATCAAATATCCTATAAGTTAAAAGAATTCGCTATACAATACGCGTTGAGATTAACCATTATAAAAGGTAGATACAGCCGACCACACAGCAGTGGCATTAGCTTTATTTATTTGAAAAAGTAAATAAAGAGTGTGACTTAGAACTGACCTGCTAGCGTCGTATGAAGTTCCAATATGATATGAGGCTGGCAGCATGCTAGTTTATACCACTGACGTACCTTACATTCCCATATAAATGCTAACATGAAGAGTACCAACTCTAACAAACCCCATTTCATTCCCAGTTTAAAACAAGACCAATATTTCTAAAGATAATACCAGAAAAGCTTTGGTAATACTGGTTTTGTGTAAAATAAAACGCCCGTAAAGATACCCACAGTCACCTTAGGGACGGTGTTCGAACGCCGAGAAAGATTGGAAATGCCACAAAATCACACGAGTGATCAAACAAGATGTTCGTGAATTCATTGTAAAAACCCTTTTGTTGTACACTACATAACAGAATAGTAAGGGCTGAACAGGTCACGTTACACTGGTTCAGTTGGCGCCCAGGTAGACGGAGAAAGAAAGCTATCTGGCGACAATAACGGATGACAAGAGTAATCGATCTTGGAATATAATAGAATATTCCGAGTTACGTTATGTGAACATGAGTGGACGTGCTGTGCACACGTAGGTAAGCATAAAAGATTCTGTCATTTCGGATCATACGAGTTAAGTCTCACTACATAACAAATCAATGGTAGTGATATTGATTCCAACTCACATTTGTTCCACCATCTGCAACAGACCGCTCAAAGGTGATCTTGATTTTAAATTTTTTAGCTGTCCCAGCTTCGCACTCGAGTTATAATCGCGGAACCACCGATATAGGCACTGTGGGCATGCCCACGACCCTAATTGAGGTCAGACAGAACAAATGATTGTGCTCATAACTCAAACATTTGTCTTAGGTGGAAATCGAACCCACGACCTTCGGTATAGCAATCACGACCATTAACCACAAGATCAACAGGCCCGTCTCGGTAGTACTTTATGTATGGATGATGTACAGACGCCAGCACATCAAGTTACCCCAATGTGTCAAATTTCTTTGATCGTTTTTCAACTTTATGTCAAACAGAATAAGATTCATATTCAATTGGGAAAATTTGACACATTGGGGTAACTTGATGTGCTGGCGTCTGTACCAATCCAGTTTAATTATTACCTCCTACTACTACTATTTCTTATACTACTACCTACTCTAGCATTGGATGTAACATAGAGACACGCAGCGCAGTAGTTCATTTTAAAATTATATATTTTGTGTTTTTCAAAATCAATGCATTTCAGTAAGGAAGTTAGCTTTGGCAGTTGGGTTAGCTATAGGATAGGTAAGTTAGGTTAGGTTATATGTATATACATTATGTGTACTTACACATTTAGAGACCCTCAAAATAAAAAATAGTACTTAGTGGTACTTATTATTTTAGATCAATTTGTTGTCATCTTATTAAAATTCTGTATGTCCCTTAACATATAAATTTCTCGTATCTTATATAAATTGAGCTATATCGTGAAGTACAGTGATGATTCTCACACCCCACTGTAAAAGTTTTACTTCATTTGGTATTTATAAGTATTTTGTACAGAATAATTAAGTGCCTTAATCGTGGGGCGTTATAACTTTTCCTTTGTACTCGTATAAATGCAATGTATCGATCGTAGGGAATACTTAGTCCCACTCGCACTTGACGGAGTTTTCAGTGGCCGTTGGCCGTGTCACAACCTTTTTTGAGGCCTGGCGAGTTTAGTGATAAACAATTATTTACAACATTTCGTTAATTATATATGTATGTTTATCAGTTGTTTAGATTGCGTTGTGTCAAAGTTGTACAATATTATTATTATAAATATCATATTATTATTATTTATATACAGGTTTTCCATTACAAAATACGAAAGCACATATATTTGTTAGTCAAAATCCATATAGGGTGTTACTGAGAGTGTCGAAACGAATCTCATTAGCCATCCATGAATCCGTCTAGGCTACTGCCAAATAAATAGACATGTTACATACACACGGAAAACATTACTCGCACATTCGTTTATTGACTGATGTTAGATATAGTTCAGGAAATAAAATGTTTAAATAAGTAGTTTTATGCTTTAAGTTCTTCCCCGCCTGTGCGAGGTAGGTAGGTACCTATAATCCACATTTAATAAGACAATACCATCTGAGGCGGCATTCCTGCAGCTTGCCAGGAATGTCTAGCGTTGAGTTACGTGGCATTCCGGTTAACCTGCAGGAATTTGAACTACTTAAAAACTGAAGCGTCTATTACTTTTTAAAGTTATATAGGTTCTTTGAGCATTTTCTAAAATACTTACAGGACCAACTGAACTGAACTGTCTACGCCATTAAATATTCTTTATGGTTGGATGTTTTTGGAAAAACTTTGTCTCTTTGATTGTCTATACTTATATTATAAAGAAGAAAGATTTGTATTTTTGTATGTTTGTATCCAATAAATAAACGTAAAAACAACTGAACGGATTTGAAAATTTCTTTCACCGTTGGTTTCAAACTATCCCCAGGGCATTCATTTATCAGGCAGCTCTAAAATGTTTTATTCATTTATTTTCCAACTTACATCTATCATTACAAACACAGAGTAACCTAATACGATAGAGTACATATTCTTATTACTATTTATTTAACCATAGTTACTATAATTTCTTAACCTATTACTTAAAAATTAAATCTTAAATTGTAACATATTACAAACAATGCATTATTTGTGAACTGATGGCGGAGAGAATAACAGAAATAGGTCCTAGCAAAGACTTTCAATACTTATTTACTACAGGCTAACTATACGAGAGAACTAACTAGACGATATAGATGAGTATAGTTTAGTAGGTACGCTCCACTGCCACTCTTATTTTTTTTTTTTTATATTACTGTATAATGCTAGATGGCGTTACTGAGATAAGGGATCAAAGTTTTTTATGACATTTCTTCGCAAGCCCTCTCTATAGTGAGCATTGAGTAGTTGAGTATTGAGTATTGAGAATACTAGGTATCTTAAATCTCTTTGAAATTAAATCAAATCAAAATAATTTATTACTAATACTTATGGGTAAATAGGTGGTATCTATACTAATATTATAAAGAGGAAAGGTTTGATTGTTTGCATTGAATAGGCTCCGGACCGATTTGAAAAATTCTTTCAGCGTTGGGAAGCTATACTATCCCCGGATGACATAGGCTTTTTATCCCTGTATTCCTACGGGAACTGGAACTACGCGGGTGAAACCGCGTGAGGTCTGCTAGTGTAGTATATAAATGTTGGATCCTCATATACCTAGACCATTTATTTATTTATCAAAACTTTATGCACTAGTAAAAAACACTGTACAAAAGCAGACTTAATGCCTTTGGCATTATGCTGGTATGTGAAACTTAACATTATGTACCTACGATGTAAAACACTTTATTTAATACACTACTTAATTCATCATCTTTGGCCCGAGTTACTAGCTGTGCGGTTGAGAGTGCGGAGCTCGCGCAATATGAACGTACATCTACCTTTATCTCTACCTACCCCTGGGCTCGTTTGTATATCGGGACAAATGCGAATCCTCGATCGCGATAGGATGATTTCCGTATTTACCACATTTCCTCCGTTTCCCGGGACAGGAGCGCTCGTTCTCGTAAAAGATGAGTCGAGATTTCTAAAGCCTTCGCCTCTTTAATACTCTTGGAATTGTTTATAGTTTTACTAGCTAAGTTGGGAGAACTATGTTTTTCAAAGCGTTAGGTTTATACATTGGCTTTGGTAGTATTTTCCTCTTTCGATGAAAGGATTTATCTGTGTGCTAAAATTAAAATTAAAATCGGTGACACAAATATTTAAACTGAGTATACTTTTAGAGCCCGGTCAAGAATAAGAATAGGATACTCTCTTTTGTACCTCTTTTTTGATGATAATGATGATCATCAAAAAATACAAATGATACTCAACTTAAAAAGGTAAAAACCTGTGTAGGTTGCCTAGGTTGTAACAATTGACGGCTTTATACAAACTAAGGACAGCTACTTATAACCTGCCTATAATAACCTGGCCGTATGAGCTTTTATAATCCACTTCTTAATCTTTGTCTTTTAGTCGCTTTGGGCATGCAAAGGTTTCAAACTCCCTTCCGTGTAACTAAATGTTAAGCTTCCCTTTTTACAACGGCTACTGTTTTTAATTTTTGGGAAGAAGAAAGCAGGAGTTTACTGAATGCTACGAAATGCCTACGAACCCTTGTATTACATTTTAAAATCAACTTAAAGACTCGTAACAATAATCCTTTTAATGTTTACTCAACATAAGAAGAACTGGAAATGTTGATCTTATGGCAGATTTTTTTTACTAATTTACCAATCCATGACTAAATATTAATTGCGAGATTTTGAATGCAATTTTATGGTATCTACAACTAAGTACTTGTATTTTAACCTGTAGGTAAACTAAAAAAGTTTTAATTCGTGTTATGTTACCATAATCTCTCAGGAGTTTTCTCTACCATAGCGCATGCTTTATACTCAAAAAAATGTTTGTGGTGCGTTAGGCTAGAAGTTATCAAGACTTTTCTAATCATCGTACTAAAAGCGACCTTTAGCAATCTACGTAGTTTGCTAAAGGTCGCTTTTTAAAAGCTTTTTTAAAGTTTGTCTGACAATACAACCGCTACCAATGCATGCTATAACGTTATAGCATGCATTGGTTGCGATACCGTGACCCTTTTCCTAAACGTACCAAAAGTCGTTGCGTAACGTGTCCTCGATCCAAAGTCCTACAAGACTGTCTGTCTACCGAAGTAACTATTTACTAGTCATAATTAGTTTAAATGTTTTATTGAACACGATCAATATCCAAGCTCCGCTGTTCCACATTTCAGTGTCCCTCGTGGATGGTCATGCCGGTATCAGTTTCACAATCAAAGTCGAGCGATCGCGTGCAGATTATCTGTTTGTTCATGAAAGCTGATTGCGTTGGGTGCGCGTGCGGTCGTTACCTGTCATCTTATTACATGATGAAGAGGTTAAATAACTTTAAAGATTATAAATAAGTAATCGGTTATAATTAACGAGATATAAAAGTCTGGACACTGAGAGGATGAATAGGTAGGTTTCCCGATTAATTAATTTTATCGGAGCAAGACAGGGGTTCCATAAAAATACTCCCCGTGAAAACTTAGGTGAAGAAAGCGATGCAGTCCGCTGGCAGTACCACCCAGCTTTTAAAATCAGACTCTGACTGTTCACTCCGTGGCTTATTTAATAGAAGTTCTACTGAAAGTTTTTGCAGAACACTGATTACGTGTTATCAAAAATTCTAGTTTTTTTTTTTAAAAAAAGGTTCGTGCGTTTACAAACATTTAAACTCAACACAAACAGACCCAGAATAACTATACAAGGTGTTTTTTTTTATGTATGTTACCTGATTTCTCCCCCATTTGTGGACCGATTCTCAAAATTCTTTTTTTATTTGAAAGAGTATACTCCCGAGGTGGTCCCATTTTAATTTGGTGAAGATCTGGTGCTGATCTTCGGAGATATAGAACGGAACTCTTCAAAAATAGAAGGCAAATCTGTCGTGATTGCTCGAATCGCTTTGATGTTTATTGTTTATACAACATCATGACGTATCATCAAGCCTATATGCTCTGAGGGGTACGCAGATGTGTACAATATACCTAGATTTCGACAGTTAGGTATGTTAACTTTCATTTATTAGGGATAAGTAGATAACCCTATTATCTTGACATTATTATATTGTTAACAATTAACTATATAAAATAAATTCATGGCAAATATTTGTATGGGAACAACTAAAACGGGAAAAATAAAAAACTTTTTTGCAAAAAATAAAACCGACTTCAAAAAAAACACTAAACGGTGTAAAATAACTCTAAATTAGGAAGTCGGTGGCCCATCATGAATAAAACAAAACCACCAAAGCCACAGACTTACTAATTAAGAGTTATTTAACCGACTTCAACAAAGGAGGAGGTTCTATGTTCGTGTGTATGTAACTTTTTTTTATTTTTGAAGTTGTTAAAAAGTTTTTTGATATCCCATAACTCTAGGGTTATATTCTGTAGGTAAAAATAATACTAAAACTCCTAGAATATAGATGGTCCAAAAATGCATAGTTTCGGAGATATCATCAATCATAATTAAATTATCAGTTGTTTAGTACCCGTAACACAAGCTCTGCTTAGCTTGGGACTAGATGGCGTTGTGTGAATAGTCGTGGAATATTATTATTAAGTGTTATTAATATTATTTTTATTACCTAATTAGTTCAAAAATTGTCATCAGTACGACGAATCCTCTTTCTAACGTCACTTTTCTTTCACGTAAGGGTGTTTTACATTCATCATCGTGACTTTGTCGAATTATTTTGTATGATAGTAAAAAAAAAGAAGGATGATTGAAACATAATTCATATGCCAGTTGATTCTTTGATTTGATCGCCATAGAAATATAAGTGAATTTAACCCACCACTCGCTATTATAGCTATTGCAACAACAGTACCTTCGACATTGTAGTCTACCCTAGCCAATCCTTTACTGGACAAGTTATTTTAACCCATGTTGAATCCGCGTATTCGTAAAGTTCTTTGTACACACTAGAGATCGACCTTCTTCCACAACCGTCAACCATCGTAGGGCGTGGGCAACACAAATATTAGTTCCGTGTGAAAATAAAAACCTGGAACTTATAGCGCAGATGCCAATCGCTCGCCCACTGCGGCAATCTAGCTGTCAAACGTGCATTGAACGTCATGGCGATTATAATCTTTCATAAAATGCCGCCTCGCGACGTGATCAAACGTAAGATCATACCTACCTAATGTATTACCTATTACCTTTGTTAAATGCCTGGGTTAGACGTGAAATGTTGACTTGCCCTATGTTTTGCATAATATCAGTAATTTACATGGTTTCATTGTCTTCTCATAAACCTAAGTTTTGTTTTAAAAAGCGAAAAAAGCGATTTAGGGTTGATTTTTCATTAGTCAAATAACTATTCTAACTGAAGAATAAATGTGGTGGTTTGACATCATTCTTGTACATAGAAAAGCTGTCAAACTGCCATTTTTGTTTCTAAGTAGATACTTAATCAGTTATTTGACTATTGAAAAATCGGCCCTTAGTTGTTATTGTTATGTTTTTGTTTTCTATCGATATAGTGTTTGTACGTTTCTGACTTCACAAATCCCTTAGCGCAGATAACAATTTAATTAAAAAAAACTCAATTTTTGCGCATTGATTACTATTGACTAGAAATACAGAAGTTCAAAGAAGTTAACAACGAGTGCGACCTTGCCTCACTTTACTGCTACTGGACACGCGTTATGTAGATTTATATGACCTCACTGAACATAGGTAATAGGTATTAGACCCCGTCATAATAAGGTGGATTCTACTGTTGGACTTCAAGATATACCTATCCCTGTCAATTGACATTAAATTGACTGGATTCAGACGTTACCAAAGTTCTCTACTAATAGAAAGCTTTTAGTGTTGCCTGATGTATCATTTTCTACTAATGGTTCAACAGTGACCCAAATAGTGCCGATCGTTATGTAGAATATTAGGGGAAATCCGAACAAAACGACATAGACGACCAGCGTTACATTTTATAGCTTTTTTATATTTAAAATTGCCTTATGGTATTTTTTGGGCTTTGTATTACATAACCTATATAATGCGAGCGAGCTATGAAATTGTTTTCGAGTGTTGTTTTGTAATATCATTGATCATTAAATGTGCATTTAATTTTTTTATTGTTAGGCTCGCGCTTGGTCACTTTCTCACCTGATGGTAAGCGATGATGTGGTCGACGAGGAAGCACGCTTGGTAGAAGTATTTACTCTAATTCCCTATTCACTCTTGCCTTAAAGACCCCTAGGTCGTAGCTATCAGGAAACACGGACTCCGGCAGGGAATTCCACTCCTTAGCTGTACCACAGTATAAATATTAATACAGTAGGACGACGCCTTTGATCTCTGGAAAAATGCCGACAACTTCTACACGCGTTAGACTTGAATAATACCTCCCGCACTACGAACATCGGTTTGTTCGCAGTGCGGGAGCGGCTTTACCGCGTCTTGCCCCTCACACACAGCACGATTGCCCTGTCTAGACCGCTTGCTTCGTCTGACGACTGTATGTTTTTAGACTGTGGCTGTACGCACAATGAAGGTGCATTATTTTTGTTGTTCATCATAAATTATAAATGTAACTTATATGACCCCAAAGTGATAATTTTACATTTAATCTATTCCTTGCGCTATTATAAGGACTATTCAGTATGCAAAAGAACTAGTTTTTATGAAAACTTTTAGACTCAATATTTTCTAACTACAAACATTTCTTGTTTAGTTTTAAACTTGTTCGGTGTTGTGTTCGTATTTGTCCGGTTTTCATAAACATAAAATGTACAATACTAAAAGAAAACAATGGAATATGTCGCTGTCGCCGTACTTCCCCTAATTGACGATTGATGGCACAACTAACTCGTTTAGTTACCTTTCCATTTAACCAATATCTCACATACATACATACACTCGCAGTATAATACAAATTGTTTTTAATTTAATTAGTTTGTTTTAGTTTCAGTATACAATCTATAATCTTTTTTGTCTCTTATCCCTGTACTCTGTGAATTTCCGAAATTTTTGATATTCTACTGGTGTTAACTTGAGAGCCCTGTCACCCATAACACAAGTTTATTGTTAGCTTGGATGACAGTGTTTTATAACTCAGCATCAACCTACCCCAAACTGTCAAACTTTCCTAATTGAACATGAACCTTATCGTGTTGGAAATAAAGTTGAAAACCTATCATAGAAAATTGACACATTATGGGGTAGGTTGATGTGCTGGCGTCTGTACCTACTACTCACGGATATCTATAGTACTATACTCATCTAGCCTTCTGCCCTGTAGGTAATAGTTTATCTTTAGATAATCTTATTTTGCTTTGGAGAACAAAAATGATGACAAAAAAAAATTAAGAGTTCAGCCATATTTAATCACGCGGGCATGCAATTTTTTTAAGACCTATTTTTCTTAGTAATTAAATAAACACAATTTTAAAATAGTATACGATGGAACAAAAAATAAACAGTTGAAGAACTCCTTAAAACTCCAGCTTCGGAGTCTGTTTTATGGTTCTTAAATAATGAAAGCGGAAGATCCTTCCATGTCTTTGGCAGTAGACACTTTTGCGCATAATTAAGGGACGAAAAACGACGAAAAATTTCAATACTTTCCAGAATCATGTAGGTACAGTTTGGTATCATTATCCTTTCCACCCTGTATATTGGGGCAAAATTTGCCATTGCACTCGAATCGAGATTGCAGCCCAAAGACTAGGGCGTCATAAACCCGAGTGTGCACTGCTGTTTTTCTCAACTTCAAAGTTGAGTTTGTTCTTCAATCCGGATTTGAAATTCATAGGCCGTGCCTCTTGAGTGAAGACGCGGCCGCTCAGCTGGCTACAGCTTTGAGACGGTCCCCTTAGGGTGCGAGTCCTACTTGCACTTTTCCGGTGTTTTTCACATCCGACGGAAACAGGACTGTTTTTCCTGTCTGTTATTTTTCTGCCTACTCTTGATAATGTGTTTGGAAAATTTCTTGATGATCGGTTGAGTAGTTAAGGTGTGATAAACGTACAAACAAACAAGCTCACAGTCGCGTTAACAATATAACGTTAGTTAGGATTGTGGGAATGGCAACCCGTATAGGCTCGGGCACAAACTCATTCGTCGCTTTGTCCATACCGAACGTTCACCAAGATTTTCGGTGTAGACATGTAAGGGAACATTAGTGGCTTAAATATTGTTTTCAATGCATTAAATACTTAAAAGAAAAAAAAAAATAAAGAACATGTCAAACAATCTTTTTCAATAAATTTCATTAAAAGACATAAGTTATTATCTTTTTGCAAAATTTCTTTAGTTAGTATACGAAATTCCGAACGTGTTTGTCTTTGAGGTCAAATTCAAAATCGGAACTTCGAAAGGGCTGGTCTTTGTCTCTCTCTCTCTTTCTAATAGCGGGAAAGAGATATAGTATGAATGTTTCGAATTGTATGATTAACCCAAGGCTGAATAAGATACTTATTCGCGGCTTTCTGAAAACAAAAATTAAAAAGTTACTTTGTCTCACTCATTGAGCAAAATCGTATTTTGCTCACTAATTTCAGGCAACAAAACCTACACGTTTGAGCTACTGAAGTGAAAATAACTATTTTACTACACAAACTGAACATAAAGAATAAAGAGTCTGTGCATTAACTTGTTAGCCAACAAATGTAAAGAAATAAAAGTTTACACACTATGACTTTTTTTTTTGGCACGTACGCAGCGATCGCAGGCAGCTATGTATATAGCTAAATTGCAATGGCGGCGTAGACAAGGGCAATACTGGCTTGTTAATTAACGCCTCTTATCCTGTTCGTTTTGTTTTTCTGTAAAACTTGATAGTACCTATCCTATTTGGAGCAAATTAGTGGTACCCATTTCTTCGGCAACGAGAGTGGTGTCTCTCTATAAGGACTATTTTAATAAAATTATGTTTTCTGTATTTTCAACGTTGTTATGGGCCAGCGGTATTACTTATAGATTTACACCTACAAACATAATAGACCCATAGGCCTAATATTCAAATTCATGGGGCCTATTATGTTTGTGGGTCCAGGTCCAGGCAAGATTTTTTTTTAAAATTCGTATGTGGAGTCTTAGTTTATCTTAGTTAATCTAAGAAAAACTTCGTGAGGAAACCTAGGTTTCCTAATATTAACTAAAAGCCTAGGCTTTTAGTTAATATTACTACATATATATTCCCAATCCGTCTTGAGTAAGCGTGGTGATTAATGGTCATACCTTCTCTTTATTAGAAGAAGCCTTTACCCTGCAGGTAAAGGCTAGTATTATTAAGCTGTATTTTATATAAAGAACGCATCGTGTTAGCGAAAATATCTACGTTGATAAAAAGTCCCATTGAAAGTATTTCTCCACATAGGTAACCTCCGCGGAAGTAACATTGAGAAATCGCATTGTAAATTGAATCAAGCTGAATAGGCCTTTGCGAATGTATTAAATTACTTCGTCAGCTTTGAAGTCACAATCATGTTAGGGGCCCTTTCTTGCCACATAAAGCATAAAACTGAACCATGTACATACCCATGTGAGCACTTTGTTGACATACTTAACGTTTTGTTTAAAAAAAAGTAGGTCTGTGGTGGGCAATTTGCAAGCCTGAAATGATTTATACCTACAAATACAAGGTGATTTTCAATTCATTGGCAATATTGTAGAAGGTGCAAAGTACCAATTCACGAATGTTAGAAACTTTTACTAAGGAAGTACGTACAACATAATTAATACTCTCTATTCTCCACCATAAAAACTTACAAATAATAACTTTAAGAGCTTCTCAGACCTTAACCTTATTCATTTTACCTTTAGATGATTTTTTTTAAGTCATCATCCTTCTTTTGACCCCTATAAATATAAAGACAAGAGGGCAACATGTCCTGAGGTGCTAATCCCGGAAGTACGGAATCGAGAAAGAAACCGAATCTCCACTCTAGCCGGCCAACTAAGGCAAGAAAGAGGTGGGAGCTCCATTCCTCGTCAAAGTTCACTCTGGCCGGCCCATTAAAGCAGCCAGAGATGAGGAACAAGGCTTCTCCCGGGAGATCAGGTCCGTGGGGTCGCTACTGCCCAACAGCTCGCCAGTAGCTGCCCTGCGGGGTTATTATTATTATTATTTATGTTCACCTAACTCACAGGGATTAAGGTAACAGCTGATTTTTTGTTCGGTCTCATAGTAACAGGTTTCCTACTTGATTTCGAAAGATGATGATTCGATTTTTATTATATCGAACACGAGTAGCTCTTGTGTGTGTGTATCCATCCCCTGAATTATTGCCAATTAATTTATTATTGAATTAATTTAAATATTGAGCGTTTTGTCTCCCTTACTAGGATGAATACTAAAAATCTATTAATAAATCTGTGCTTTGTTTTGTCTTATTTCGATTGGAAAATGTAAGAAATTAATGCTTAATAAACTGTTTTAAATTACTTATGAGTTTGGGAGATACTAGACAAAATAAATAACGATGTAACTCCATCGCGCTTTCCATAATAAGCATCGGTATTTCATGATTAATACAAAGCAATTACTATTGGCATATAAATTAAAACATTAAAATGCAGTAATTTCAATCATATAATTCAGTAACTGCCATAAATGAAGTCAGTATAATACCTACGAATATAAATGCGTTGTTTTTTTAGTAAGTGGTAAAGTTTGGTTGCTGCCTTCCCTTTGCGGGTTACGGGCGTGATGTTTATTTGTTTTAATTTCTTGTTTGACACGAGACAAAGTCTATTATATCTTCTGTCATATAAAATTTTCGTACCACAGTGTTTGTTAAAAAAACTCCTCTGAAACGCCTTGACCTATCCTTATGGAGTGTGTATATTCAGTAGGTCTGAGAATTGGACGTAAACTAATAAAACTAAATAAAACTAAAACTAATAAATTGATTCTAAGGCGGAACGAAGTTTGCCGGGTAGCTAGTATATTACACCCAGATACAGAACCAATGATCGTGCCAATCACACAAACATTTGTCTTGGGTGGGAATCGAACCCACGACCTCCGGCCTAGCAGTCATCTACTAGACTAACAGGCCATTAAAACACACTATGATACTTTGATTAAAGAGTGTAGAAAATGTCTTCGTGAAATCATGAAATCTGCAAGTAATAAAAACTTCTATAAATATGGGTTATTGAGCACATATACATAATGGCGAAATGTGGGTGTACTAACAGGTACACCTCTGCCTAGCCCTTCGGGGATTACAGGCGTGACGATATGTATGTATGTATGTATGAGCACATATATCAACATAAATTGTAAAACATTGAAAAGCTTGTTTTGCGCGTCACATGTTTTCCTATTATCTTAACTGCCTACTTCTTCTTCTTATCGTGTGGTTAGAACTAACCTGGAGTCAGAGTTTTAATGCCGCCCATGGGCCTCTGACTTGGCATCACATGCCCTCGAGAAATATCTTTCAGGCCTGCCGGTTTCCTCACGATGTTTTCCTTCACTGATTTTGAAGCAAGTGATAATTATACAATACGCACATGAATCCGAAAAGTCAGAGTTGCGTGCCTCGGGTTCGAACTCGAGACCTATGATTTGGCAATCCACCAGTCAAACCACTAAGCTATCACTGCTATCCCTGCCTACTTCTTTATTCATGACTGTAAGCGTTGTAGAAAATCGAAGCTAAACGTGAGAGATATTGTGTAGGAAAATTGGTTTTAGTTAGCTTGTTTACAAGTTTATATTAATTCTTTAAGCCTAAGCGGACGCGCGCCGTCGGCCTCCGCGCTGTCATTGTCTTTCTATCGTGTCTAAAACAAAAAACTATAAATAATTGATTACGCGAATAAGGCTTCGTTGCACACTGTACTTTTCAAGTGACATCTGACAGATAGAGGTCATTGACTTGAATGAAAAGTTAAGTGGCCGTAAAAGTTAAGGCTAGTTTAGTAACTGCAAAAGTTTTTTTTTACGTTTTTCATCACTAAGTTGAATAGTATGATTAAAGACTATTCATTATCATTTTACACGAGGACCCTATATATAGAGGGTTGGCGCAGAAGCGAAACAAGTGGCTGCTGTTGTGCGTGTCTCTAATATTTATATGATCTACAGATAGTTCTTTTGGGTTTGGGTCTATTTGTATGAGTTTAATACAGAAGAAATTTCTTCTTTCAGTCTAAAAAAAAAACAAAATAAAAACATTCAACAACCCACTGTAAGTTCCCCACTGTAAGTAACCTTCATGTCTACCAGCTTAAAGGATTTATTTTTTAAATATTTACGAACTGGCCATTGTGAGAAAAAATAAATGTCATCAAAAAGAAAAGATTACCTACCGATTCTTTAACTTCCGCGTTTCATTTGTTTTTCGACTACTTATGTGTTGTTAATATCTTTTCTATTTCTTTTAGTAAATTGATTATAAATCTTGCTTCAAATATAAAAACCTTTGTGATGTTATAGTGTTTCAAACAGATCGTCGTAAGAGATCGTAATTTATCAGGAATACGTTTGGCCTGTAAGTAAAAATACTTTCTGCTCATATCAATTTACCTACTTTGTTTTATATGCTAAGATATACACACATCAAAAGTGTCTAGGGATCAACATATCTTTTTGCAATAACTTTTCTCCTGATTGATATTAATTAAAATTTTCTTTAAGGATTCATCAAATAAAGTGTTTTCGTTTGTCACAGTAACGATAAACCAAGTCACCTTTGCATTAATAAAGAAATTTGCCATTTTCCTAATAAAGGGATTTTTGACATTTGAACCACTAACATTAAAGTTCGAAAAAAAGACTGAAATAACAGTTTTCTTTAAAATTTTATTGGGTAACTTAAACAATTAATAATCCGTGTTTCTACCGCGAACACTAACAACACAAGAACATCGGTTTGGCATACTCAAAATGAGTTCATCCAAATCACGCTGTGGAATGGCCGCCCATGTTCGTTGCAACAACAAAAAAAGGTCTTCTTGCGACTGGATACCCTCCATATTCGGCAGAGCTCTTCTCTGTAGCATATCCCATGCATGCTCAATCGGGTTCAAGTCTGGCGACTGAGCAGGCCAGGGCAGGACATTGATGTTAGCTGCGGCGAGAGTCTGTCTTACAACTCTTGCGGTGTGCGGTCGTGCATTATCATGCATTAACTGAAATAAGGGACCGATTTGCACTTGTAGAGGAACGATGACGTCTGATACAATCGTCTCAGCATAAATTTGAGCGTTGAGGTTGCCTCTGATCCAAATCAACTCAGTTCTTCCGCCGATTCAAATACCCGCCCATACCATGATGGTTCCACCACTATAAGGATGGACTTCCTGGCAGGATTTTAATCGCTGTTGGCGTCCAGGGGCTCTCCAGTGTCGTATACGTCTTGTATCCGGTCTCATACCAAAACGAGACTCATCAGAAAAGCACACGAAACGCCATTGTTCTTCTGCCCAATTTCTGTGTTCAAGAGCCCATTGATATCGAATCCTATGATTGTGCATTGCTATAGGTGGTACCCGTAGCGGTCTTCGGGAATGAAGGTTCACTTCATGCAAGCGGTTTCTGACTGTTTGGTCGCTAATTAAGTTCCCTGAAGAGTGATGAAGCCTCACGAGTTGTAAGACAGACTCTCGCCGCAGCTAACATCAATGTCCTGCCCTGGCCTGCTCAGTCGCCAGACTTGAACCCGATTGAGCATGCATGGGATATGCTACAGAGAAGAGCTCTGCCGAATATGGAGGGTATCCAGTCGCAAGAAGACCTTTTTTTGTTGTTGCAACGAACATGGGCGGCCATTCCACAGCGTGATTTGGATGAACTCATTTTGAGTATGCCAAACCGATGTTCTTGTGTTGTTAGTGTTCGCGGTAGAAACACGGATTATTAATTGTTTAAGTTACCCAATAAAATTTTAAAGAAAACTGTTATTTCAGTCTTTTTTTCGAACTTTAATGTTAGTGGTTCAAATGTCAAAAATCCCTTTATTAGGAAAATGGCAAATTTCTTTATTAATGCAAAGGTGACTTGGTTTAT
The DNA here is from genome assembly GCA_921972225.1 of Euplexia lucipara. NCBI lineage: Eukaryota > Metazoa > Arthropoda > Insecta > Lepidoptera > Noctuidae > Euplexia > Euplexia lucipara. The sequence continues at coordinate 18,312,167 of OV179146.1, forward strand.
CGTTACTGTGGCAAACGAAAACACTTTATTTGATGAATCCTTAAAGAAAATTTTAATTAATATCAATCAGGAGAAAAGTTATTGCAAAAATATATGTTGATCCCTAGACACTTTTGATGTGTGTATTTACCCACGGTCGTTCCATCGACGTCAATCGAGAGATGATCAATGCTTCACGTGATTTTATATTCTAGTTTTTTTCTTGTGTTGCGATAATCCTATCTATAACTAATATAAGGGTCTACTACAGTCTTTGAAACTGTAATCTTTGAAGATATTGTTAGATAAAAAATTACTCGTAGAATATTTTTTTTGCAGATCAATTTTTGTGGCTATTTCACTAATCACTAATCACCAATCAATCTAGTTTGCACTTTAGCCATTGCCTTTGTTTAATTGGTGAATATCCCAAATTGTTTTTTTCAATCAAAAGTCTTGCGCATGATTGGACTTTCACAGTGCCATTAGTGGAAAAAATCTGACGAAGAAATATAAGGATTTATTTAAAGTACTTATTTGATCTCTTTGTCATTTATTAGTGTCCTTCGTCGATGGTCATTACGGTAGTGTCTGCAGGCTCGTAGTGAAAATCGAGGGTGCGCGTGCGCAGCATTTCCTTGTACATGAAGGCAGACTTGCGTGGAGTGCGTGTACGATCAGGACTCTCGTAGTCCACCTCGTACAAACCAAACCGTTCACTGAAATTAATAGAAGATCATATCATATTAAATAGAACACAGCATACGTTGATGTTTAGGCTCAACTAAATCGGTACTACTAGGTGAACGGGAAACAGTTGGATGCAAGGGGTACAAAAACGGTCGCCCTGGAGATTGTTGGGGGAGGATTTTGTCCAATAGTGGCTGATATAACGATGATGATGAAATTCGCTTCCTTCGCATCCATAGTTATCTGCCAGTTCACTTATATTCAAATTTCCATGAAACTGAAACTTAGCTTATTCCTGGATGGATCGAGCTATTGATTTTTCAACCACTAAAACTCACGTGTATCCTCGCATCCACTCGAAGTTGTCCATAAGACTCCAGACAGCGTAGGCTCTGACATCAGAACCCTCATCTATCACATCCAGGATGGCACTCAAGTACCGTCTGATGTAAGAGATCCGTTCATCGTCATCTAGACCTCCATAGGTCGAGTAGCCATTCTCAGTGATGAACACCGGAGGGTTATTGTAATCTTCTCTGACTTGCGTTAGTAGATTGTAGAAACCCCATGGAATAACCTGAGAAAACATCATGCAACCGTTTAAAACACAAATTTAACGTAGGATATCTAAGATTTATTCACTCAAAAGTAAAATAAATACCTTTAGGAAACTTGACACGCCATGTTCCCAATCACTAGGTTGGTAGTGCACGTTCCCTAAGTCATCATAGAATGATGGGACGTCGTATCGGCCTTCGACTGACTCATTTCTATACACCAAATAAGTCGAATAGTGATTAAGACCATAAAAATCAGAGGACACCTTTACAAATTCTATTTCTTCTGGTGTAAATTCAGGCAACCGTGATCTGAAGAAACCTTGTTCTGCACTTTTAGCTGCCACTTTCTCTTTCACGGCAGGTGGGAAGTCTCCGGTGTCGGAAAATATTGGGTGTGAGTAAATTCCCCACTGGAATAGAGAACATCATAGTTAAGTTAACATAAAAAGTTAAAACTCACCATCCACCCAATTTGCTGGACCGTTGAGTAATAGTGTAAAAATTTAAATCCACATATTTATAAGGCTAGGTAAACATACCTCAAACTGATTCGCTTCTTTAGCAGCCAAGATTTCTTTTTCGGACTCAGGTTCATAAAATTGGGCACTTAAAGATATAAAGATAGAACCATTATATTTTGGTCTGAATTCTTGATCGTAAATGTGGTAAGCCTTGGCGTGAGCCATTATTAGGTTTTTGGCACACATGTACTCAGCCACACCCTTGATATTGAGTGCAGGTGCTTTAGTATTCGTTCCGTAACCTTGGTAACAGACCTCTCTAGGTTCGTTCATTGTAATCCAATACTTTACACGATCTCCGTACAAACTAAAGGCGATGCGTGCATAATCCGCGAACCAGTCGACTACGTGTGGGTTGGTCCATCCTCCCAAGTCCTGTAGTTTTTGTGGCAAGTCCCAGTGATACAGAGTAACCATCGGCTCAATGTTGTATTTTAGCATTTCGTCAATTAAATTGCTGTAGTATTGAGCTCCAGCTTCGTTAATATGATCGGGGAAACTAGTAGGCAGAATACGAGACCATGATAGAGAAAATCTGTAGAAATCTAGTCCCAATTCCCTCATCATTTCGACGTCTCTCTTGTATTTGTGATACGAGTCGCAAGCTACATCTCCATTTGAGCAGTCGGCTATCACACAAGGATTAGTGTGAGTCATATGGTCCCAGATGTTGTCGGATTTGCCTGGAAACAATAATATTGTTAAATATTCAAGGATTGCAAACTCGTTCAGAAAATGTTCTAAACACTTTATAGGAAATGCTTGATTACCATCTTTGTCCCAGGCGCCTTCAACTTGGTATGAAGCAGTTGATGTTCCGAATATGAATCCTTCAGGAAATTTTCTTACATCATGCCGCTCAATTTTCGCTGTCTTGCATTCGGAGAACGCGAATAACAATATTCTGAAAACAGTGACATTAGTTTATTATAGTAAAGTTTCATTTTTTTTTCGTGGTAAGATTTAGTCAACTCTTTACTTACAGAAAGCCAGCAGATTTGCGCAACATCCTGCTTTCGTATAGGCAACTGACTGAAAAAATTATAACAATCGTCAAACATTTATTGAAGATCTTATCTTCATCTAAGTGGGGTGATATATTTGAACATTGGATGTAGATAAAAAAGGTGCTATGCAAATGTCACCAATCTCGATAACTATCAAAATACTTGTGGGTTATTATTTTCATATATTATAATGGACGAGCTAATACCGCAATAACTGAATGAGGTTACCGAATAATCAAATTCTTCAGTTACTTAAAACAGTTCTTTTACTTTAAAGATTTACCTGCACCTGTCTATTTCAATATAATAATATGTATAGCGGTGTTAGGTGGAATCAATAAAATGCTAGAATGATAGTATATCTAGGATATCCAATTCAGCCATGTTCTTCTAACCAAACGTTGTTCCCGAAGAGAGCTCAAAAATGCGGGCAAAGGTCAAGATTAGGATAAGGAATCTATGATTATGTCTGTCTCTTGTAAAGGTACCTGCTTCATCACCGTTATTTTTACTTTTGGTGATTTTGATTATTTGCTTTTTATCATGATAATCTTTTGTTTGACAGTTCATCAAATGAATAACAGATACTAATAGATAATGTGATGTGACGGTCATGTTGGTCCTAGATTGTTGATTTTTCCGTATTATATAACGGCTAGTTTTGTATTGTATTACCTATGTATGATAGATTGAGGAATGATGTGATAAAACAACCTTGTGGGTTAAAAGAAGATAGAGAATATAGAGATAAAAATTGGAATTATGAACGAAAATAGAGCAAAACGCAAAAGTAATAATTGTAGCAAGTGGCGTTCTGTATTTTCTGGTAAACCACATGGGAAAAAGGCGTAAGTTAATATATAATGTTTGTATGTAAATTTGTTTTGTATTAATGCGGATCACCGTTCAGTCGGAATGTTATCTTGACATTCAAACTGGTCAGTGGATAACTAGATTTTCACAGCACCTACTACATAATGTCTAATTGTAGGTACAGACGCCAGCACATCAAGTTAACCCCATGTGTCAAATTTCTTTGATCGTTTTTCAACTATATGTCAAACAAAATAAAGTTCATATTCAATTGGGATAATTTGACACATTGAGGTAACTTGATGTGCTGGCGTCTGTACGATATGCAAACGCAAAGAGATTTAAGATAGGTACTATACATTTAAAGAGGACATGCGAACAAATGTCATAGAAAAATTGCGGTCCCATGTCTCAGTAACGCCATCTATATCTATATCTTCTATACTTATAATAAATCTGTAGAAGTAAAATTTCTGTACATTGAAAATATCAAAAAAATAAATAGCAAGGGGTGTTACTAGACCGACACCGAACCCAAAAATATGATTAAAAAAATTTTTGTCTGTCTGTCTGTCTGTATGTTCAGGTATCACGCAAAAACTACCGGTTCGATTACGATGAAACTTGGTATACTTATTCCTTAATATCCTGGGCACCACACTGGGTACTTTTTATCCTGGAAAAACAAACTTAATTTTGCGGTTCGATCCCTAGACCCGACTACTGTACCAACCGCAAATAATAAGTTTGTCGTACGTTACGTCACCCGCAGTGGAGTTCACCAAGGGGCGCTGCACACGGCTAAGATATTATAATATTTTATCTTAAGATACAATATCGCTCGCTATACAATTCAATGGGCTATCACACACTACGAAGATAATTATGTAGGTACATTGAATATATATTCAAAATTAATATTGGAGGATGATTGGTGATCGATACTGATGCCAAAAATGCAATCAGTAAAAGTTTTGTCTGTCTGTCTGTCTGTCTGTATGTGCACGCATAGTTCAGAAACTATTCTAGGGATTTTAACCAAACTTGGTACGGTTGTAATCAATACGCCTGGGCAGGTTGATCTTAGTCTCAGTTGTTTTACACATGGTCATTTGTACAGTGCTCTTTCCCGGGTCCATGATTCCAGAAATCTTTATGCATAGGTACATACCGGAAGGATCAACTTTGAAAGTAGTCTATCCGGAAGTATTATGCTAAAATTATTACGTTTATATATTAACGCACAGCTCAAACCGCTTGTATTAGAGACATGAAACTTGAAGGGGTGTTCTTAGTGAAGAGTAAGTATCCACTAAAAAACGATTTTTGGAAATTCAGCCCTTAAAGGAAAAACATAGGGGACGGAAGTTCGACATCCACGCGGGCGAAGCCGCGGGCAAAAGCTAGTCTAGAATAATATAGCAATATCGGAGCGGCAGCTGAGCGCACTAAACTTATTGACTAAGACATAATCGGATGAAAATTTGTTCGTGATGTCTCGTGCGTGCCCGCCTATAGTTAGTATTGTCTTTGTGCAAACGTAACCTAAAGGAGCATTAAAGCACTCAGTCGAGTCGGACGTCAACCCCCGTCTGTATTAAGCCAGCATAATATCTGGGAAATTATATTGTACCCAATGAATTTCATTACAACCCACAGATCATTAACATTAAATATTTATAAGATTGTAATTTAGAATCCCAACCAGATATTCAAATGAAAACTTCTGAGATATGCACTAATAAAATAAATAATTAGAAAATTCAAAAACCCGTCTGCTACGAGTTTAAAAGAAAGTTTAAAATGCACAGAAACGATCGAAAGAAGATTGTTAATAGAAAACAAAATTAAATAAACTATGCATTTAAAACAAACAAAACTGATTCGGTTTAACAAACTATGTTATTAGTTGAAAACCTAATACCTAGCAAATACCTGCATACATATAAAAGCAATAGCTAACCCATTAATTTTCTCTAGGGTAGGTATATAATTTATAATCGAGTCCCGTTTGCAACTGCTATGCAGTGTTTTGCTTAGATAATCAAAATTACCTTTTTAATACGTCTCCCTAAAATAAAACTATTTATCTTTTTGTTACGGGGTGTTTTTACAAAATAACATGGGCCCACAATAGTAGATTGTTTATCTAGGGAGCAAACAACTATTTTAAAGGCGAAGTGTTTTTTTTTATCCAGAGCGGAGCGAAGGATTCTAGAGTAGAATCCCGAGCGGAGCGAGGGATTCTTAACTAGAATCCTGAGCGCAGCAAGGGATTAAAAGTATGTCACTCGAGCTTAAAATAGTGTTGCTCCCGAGGTGGACTTTCTACTTTTTATCACCGTCTATGAGAAAATAAGTAAGTGCAACTTATGAACAATAATTTATTTACGTACAATTCAACTTTTCTTTTAAATTTGGCGCGCTTCAGTTTTTCAGCCAGTCACATATTCAATACATTGTTCCCGCATGGTTTGTGATTCACCTCTTTGCTGATTGAAACATTACTAACAATATCCACATTCCAAATTCAAATCAATTTTGGTTCCTAGAGATTAATGAACTATTTTGGTCCCGGTTTACGAGGAATAAACTAGCTCTTTTTGAATAGATATAACAATGCTTGGCAAAAATAGTAGATTGTTTATCTAGGGAGCAAACAACTATTTTAAAGGCGAGAGTGTTTTTTTTTTAATCCAGAGCGGAGCGAAGGATTCTAGAGTAGAATCCCGAGCGGAGCGAGGGATTCCTAACTAGAATCCTGAGCGCAGCAAGGGATTAAAAGTATGTCACTCGAGCTTAAAATAGTGTTGCTCCCGAGGTGGACACTCTACTTTTTATCACCCTCTATCAGAAAATAAGTAAGTGCAACTTATAAACAAGAATTTATTTACGTACAATTCAGAACCATAAGACATAAAATATAAATATTTAGAGGCTGATGTTTATATTTGAACAATTATGGAAGTCTATCGTAAAAATTTTTCACTTGAGGAAGACGCACTCATTTTTTATAATTCTAAAATCTGATTATGAATCAACTACGAACGAAAGCAGAATGCATTTAATTTCGCGCGTTGTTTATTTTTCATCAACTTTTTTTTAAATTGCCACGCTCGCAGTTTATCAGCCAGTCACATATTCAATACCTTGTTCCCGGATGGTTTGTGATTCACCTCTTTGCTCACTAACAATATCCACATTACAAATTCAAATCAATTTTGGTCCCTAGGGATTAATGAGCTATTTGGTCCCTGTTTACGAGGAATAAACTAGCCCTTTTTGAATAGATGTGATAAAAAAAAATTTTTGATGGCGCCTTTTGTAATACTCGGGGCAGTGAGTGAGCTAAATAGGGCTAATCTGTGTTGTTTATGTGTGTAAATATTTGTAGACAGACACAAAAGACATTCCTAGTGCAGGGCAACGTCATTATAAAAAAAACTTAATTTAAATGCAAATAATGCAATATTTCATGTTTGACGTAACTAATTTAAAAAAAATTGATAATTACTTATTTATTTACCACCAATTTAATTGATGTAAAGTTAAAGCGCCGTCTAAAGGGCGTTAAAAAAACCGGCCAAAAGCGTGTCGGGCCACGCTCAGTGTAGGGTTCCGTTAAATTAATACACATAAGTTTTCGGTGGTAATTTTGGATTGCGAGAACCGATTTTAATAATTCTTTTTTGTTTGAAAAAAAGATACGTTCAGGATAATAAAACATGTAAACTAAGTTTAAAAAAATGCTTGCATATACGATTATACTACAAACTTAGTCCAGAAATTATTTTGTACAACTTTTTGTCTTTTTTGTACAAAAACTGTTTCCATCCAAGTTCAAAATAATTTTCCTAGAAAGTCCTTATAAGGCTCTACTTTTCATATTATTTTCATATTTTCTTAACTTATGGTTCAAAAGTTAGAGGGGGGCACATTGTTTTTTACTTTTGGAGCGATCATTTCCGAAATTATTGACATTATCAAAAAATGATTTAAGTAAACCCCTATTCATTTTTAAAAACCTTTCCAACAACATGTCACACGTTAGGGACATTTATCATCATTATTCATTGCGGAAAGGATAGCTCACGAAGTCAAGACATGGGTACAACGCAATGTTTGTATCAAAATAAGCTGTTAAAACTATTGAAAGCATTTATTTCACAAGTATGAGTTTTCTGTCGTATGTCATGTATTTAGTGTCCTTCGTCGATAGTCATAATGGTGGTGTCGGGCTCGTAGTGCCAGTCGAGCGTGCGCGTGCGTAGCATTTCCTTATACACGAAGGCAGACTTGCGTGGAGAGCGTGTGCGGTCAGGACTTTCGTAGTCCACCTCGTACAAACCGAACCGTTCACTGAAACGTAAAAAAGTTAGTAAGTTATCATAAAAGTTATATGTCTGTGTCCATTTGTAATTTTCGCAAAAAAAAATAAACATAACGTAAGATTATAGATATTCCGTGTAGTTTGCAGTCTGCGGCCCATATCTTAGACTTGTACCTAGTTTTAAAATCCATAATTTTGTATGAAGTATTTTAAACATATAAAAACTAACGTATATCCTCGCATCCACTCGAAGTTATCCATAAGACTCCAGATAGAGTAAGCTCTGACGTCAGAACCCTTATCAATCGCGTCGAGCATAGCGTCGAGATATCGTCTATGATAAGAGATACGATCATCGTCATCGCGACCGCCATAGGTTGAGAAGCCATTCTCGACAACATACACTGTAGGGTTATTGTAATCCTCCTTGATCTTAGTCAACATCTTGTAGAAGCCCCATGGAACAACCTGGTAGTAAAAAATAGCAACTAATGATTAGGTATCAAGCGGCAATAGCCCAATGGCTAAGGCGTCGGCCTTACGATCAAGAGTATGGTGAGTTCGATCCCCACCCATTGCACTATTGACGGGGTTAAAAATACTAGTTAAATTCGATAATCTATTACTTTTTAAATACTATTACAAAAATGTACCTTAAGAAAACCCGACACGGAACGTTCCCAGTCATCAGGTTGGTAGTCTACATTTCCTAGGTCATCATAGAATGATGGCACGTCATAACGTCCAACAACTGATTCGTTTCTATACACCAAATTAGTCGAATAGTGATTTAGTCCAAAGAAATCAGATGATCCCTTGACTAATTCCACTTCTTCTGGTGTAAATTCAGGCAATCGCGATCTGAAGAAACCTTGTTCTGCGCTTTTAGCTGCAACTTTTTCTTTTACGGCTGGAGGGAAATCTCCGGTTTCGGAAAATATCGGGTGTGCGTAAATACCCCACTGGAATAAACAAAATTGGCACTGTCATGGTTGTATTTAAATTGTATTAATTGTAAATATTTATTGGAATAACACTGCACACAAAGTCTTCACGTTAAATTTAAATGTCGTACCTCAAACTGATTACTTTCTTCGGCAGCCACAATTTCATTTTCGGTTTCTGGTTCATAAAATTCTGCGCTTATAGCTATAAAGATAGATCCATTATATTTTGGTCTAAATTCTTGATCATAAACATGGTAAGCTTTGGCGTGACCCATTATAATGTTTTTAGCGCACATATACTCAGCTACACCCTTAATATTCACTCTGGGTGCTTTAGTATTTGCTCCGTAACCTTGATAGCAGATCTCTCTTGGTTCATTTATCGTAATCCAATACTTTACCCTGTCACCGTACAGTCCATATACAATACGCGCATAATCTGCGAACCAGTCAGCTATCTGTGGGTTGGCCCAACCTCCCAGGCCCTGTAATCTTTGTGGCAAGTCCCAGTGGTACAGCGTAACCATCGGTTCAATGTTGTGTTTAAGCATTTCGTCAATTAAATTACTGTAATATTGAGCTCCAGCTTCATTTATATGATCGGGGAAACTGGTGGGTAGAATACGAGACCATGATATAGAAAATCTGTAGAAATTTATTCCCAATTCCCTCATCATTTCAACATCCCTTTTGTAATTATGATACGAGTCGCCAGCCACGTCTCCATTTGAGCAGTCGACTGTCGAACAAGGATCTGTGTGAGTCATGTAATCCCATATGTTTTCCGATTTACCTGGAAACAATAACATTATGGTTATTAATAACAATATGTGTATTGTTCTGAACATGAACCTAAAAGTTTAATATTATTTGAAGTTCATTAACTTATGAAGATGTTAATTGCACATTCAAATTATTATAAAATTTATTCATATCATTACCGTCTGCATCCCAGCCTCCTTCGATTTGGTATGCCGCAGTAGAAGTTCCAAACAGGAACCCGTCAGGGAATTTTCTTATATCATGTCGATCAGTTTCCGTTGCCTTGCATCCAAACAACGTAAATAATAATATTATTCTAGAAACAAATTCGACAAAATTATTAGTTTAATGTAAGTAATCATCTTAAGCATACCAAAATATATTTAGTGAACTTACGTATAGCTTCCAGATTTTGGCAACATCCTCTTTTGTTGGCTAGGCCGACGGACTGACAACAAAATAGCTATCTTTAAACATTTATTGAAGATCTTATCTTTGATCTAAATGTGTCAGGTGAATAATATGGATTTTGTCTTAGATATGAAACAAGCGGTGTTCAGACGTTGCCAAATTTATAACTATTAAAGTGCATTATAAAGGATTTTACAAAATAGCTCCTTTAGTAGGACTTGATCGCAGAAATACGATCATTTCTATCTCCATTACACAGTTTCTCAGGTCCCTGATGAATGATGATAAGATCTGATGAACCTAACATTTACTCTCACTGATTAGCTAGGTACTTAAAGTAACATTTTCCACGTCAATGGCATGCTGTTATCATCTTTCCACTTTAGCGTTGTTAAAAATAAACGCACTCTGTACTACACACTTATGTTATCATTTCACACGAGGGTCGTTAGAGATTATATTGGCGACGGTTGATGGTGAACAACAAAGTTAATAAAAATAAAAACTTTTTATTTTGCAATTTTTAGTTTTTTCGTATATAAAGGCGATCTTATAAAAATTCAAAGAATCATTGAAATTGGTTAATAATTGCTAAAGAAGTTCTTTCTAAACATTAATCTATACATCTCTGCCGGGTCCCTTTTCAAATAGAAGGGCGTAATGTTATGTTATGGAAATACAAGAACTCTGCATAGATATGACTATAGCAATCGCGAATAATTTGCTGTTATGCGTTATAGAGTTCCGTCGCATGTCTTCTTCATCAGTTTTTCTTCAAAAAATTATACTTTCTAAATGAAAATGCTTGATTTGTTACTAAAAATGTAAAAGTCGGTACGTGTGTACCTACATTTTTGAAGAGTTTTCTCTATTCCTCGAGGATCCCTCTTCAGATATGAGTTTTGATACAAAAGGGACCAATCTGCTAGTATATTCTATCAAATAAAAAAAGAATTTTGAAAATCGGTCCGGTGACGGAGTACTGAGGTAACAAATCCCAAAAAAAAAAATATACTTACAACCGAATTGAGAACCTCCTCCTTTTTTTGAAGACGGTTAAAAATAGTTCTTTCTGCGGATATCAATTTTTTGCGTTGGTTATTTTTGGGAATGTTGAACCCGATATGTCAGCTTATAACCGACTCATTTTTAAAATTTTGTGAATTTTCATTGATGAGCAAAGTAGTCTTTGCTTTGGTTTTAGTTTCGTTTTATTATGAGGAAGGTTTTTATTGATGGAGGTATCATAACGAAGTATTTTCAATCTGACACAGTGTAACTTCACAATGCAGTTCTGTGGCTCTAACTAATAACGGGCTCAACGGGTCCAGAAACACGACAAAGTCCTAACCTCGTTCTGTTATCTCTGGGAATCGATAGATTTTAAAAAAGGGTATGGAACTTTGGATAACTAGGTAGGTCTGAGTATCTCTGCATTTTTATTTCTTAGTGTGGTAAAAATCAATAACGTCTAGACATCTCTCTTTACTAAGCCATAAAGTCGTGTACATGACAGCAATTTTACCAACACTCTACGTGCTTGAGCAAAGCTATGGTCAATTAGGGGTAGGTTCCTACTACTGATACTTCTTCGCAAGGGCTGCTAAGCTTTTTAAATACGATTTCATTCACTTCTGAAAGGTGCAGTTATATTACATGATATTGATTAGACAAAAACTTTGGTTGCGGAAGAGAGGCTTTAGTTTACAAAAATAATCGTATCTAAGTACGTAAACTTAACTGTATATATTATATTATGTATCTATGCGGTTGTTCGATGGAACAAAATTATGGTGGAGCTCACATTGGTCCCCGCATCAACCTAACTAAGTTGAAGTGCCATAAGAAATAAATAAATAAATAAATAAAAAAAAATAAATAAAACTAAAGTCTAAGCGGGCGAGCGGAGCTAGTTCTGAAAAAGCTCCATTCCTCGGAAAATTTAAGTATCCCTTGGACCTATTGCAGAATGTGAAGTATACTTTGACTATTGTAAATAAGTTTAATAAAATAGTACCGTAATAGGTAGGTATAAACTACAGAGCGCTATAGGCTACGATTCTTACATACTTCTTTTGCGAGTACTACTCGTACGCACCTGACCTGACCAAAAATTAATGTAGGATAAAAAAAACGAGGAACTCGTTTATAGATATACTATAGCCCAAATGCATTAAGCTGCCTCTTACTAAACATATTTTACCTACTAGATACAGTATGCAGGTATCCGAAATTAAAACGCCAATCTTAATGTACCCCTTCTTCATGTGTTCCCTGGCAGTCACCCAACCTGGCCCTGATCTAACGCTGCTTCTGCTTATTGTTTGGTCACTAACTATAATGACGAAAATGAAGCTTAGGTAGGAGAAGAATGGGAGAAGAAGAAACTTAGTACGACTGGAAAACTTCTTTTGAGGAGAAGTAACAAAAAAATACTCAGTTAAATACTACATCTTTTTTGAGTGGATAAAATAGGCAATGAGTCTTGTCATCACTCACCAGTGAGGTTAATACGATCATCCCTTCGTTTAGTTTCGGAGTAAGTTGAAGTTGTCTAATAGTAATGTTCAAATTGTTCCAGTGTCCGTGGTTAGCCAGGTGAAGGATGCCAGTGCGGTGGGTGGCGTGGGCGCTGGCGTGGTGCGCATGTGCAGCAGCCGCGCCGGCCGAGCTGCGCGCGCCGCTACCCACCGCCACCGCCGCCGCCCCGCCGCCGCCGCCCGCGTCCTTCTGCGAACCCCTCGTGCTAAGGAACCCACCGCCTATGCCATCAGTACGTACATTTTTTTTTAAATAAATACATTGTTACTTGACTCTATTTGGACTTTTATGACTTTATAAGTTGGCTGCTTTCACGGATTGTGCATTTAGCAACCCTACATGCCTGCTAAAACGATAAAACATAACGAAAACAATCCATTACAAACAAACACGAAAGTTAAACTTATAACTTAGATCCCATTGACAAGTATTTTGCCAAGTGCATTCTTAACCACTAAACTGAGTATATTATTGGAGGACCTACTAATCTACTAATGTAGCTACCTTTGCCTCTACCAGATACGGATACCTACTACATTGAACAACTGATTACCATGTTTTTTAAAATGTGAGTCCCAAGGCTCCAATAATATTACAGAATCTTACAAACTTCCTTAAGATAAGATAAGTAAGTTTTAAAGGGGGTAAAATATCTAAAATAAAGTAAAAGGCTATTTTACTTTATTTTAGATATTTTTTACAGTTGTAGCAAAAAATAAATTACAAAAATAGTTAAAACAAAATTATGATGACAGTGCTCCGCCAGCAGCGAGGAAGTAGAAACCCAAGCAACTGCGATTAGGGATTTAGTTAGACGACTAGAGTGAGGAACCGCCTTACGATGCGTGCCGTATCCAAGGTGACTGCCTTCTGCATCTGATACTTGATTCCATTTAGCGAAAGTTTCTCACGTTATTTGTCAAAACCCTTCGCCATTACACCATTAACTGATATCACTTACTCTAAAAAATCGAGTAAGATCAAAGTTGATCACATAAATCATAAAAACTGTCCATTTGTATACTCAGTATTTTAACCTCTTGGAAAATTGCCAATGAATTAAGCTACCTTGCATTATATTTCTTTTTTTACCTCATCATGTTGAAATCTGTCAGCTTAATGTTGCAGAACGCTCGTGAGCACGAGGCGGCGGCCGTGCACACGGCGCGCGCGCTTGTGGAGCTGGTACAGCAGGGCGTGGCGGACGAGGAGCGCGCCGCCGCGTTGGCCCGCGCCGCAACGCGCGCTCCTCTCGGGCCGCCACCCGCCGCCGTAGCTCTCGGCGCGCCTCAGCTGCACCTCGGCGTCCTATACATAGCCGAGCCACCCAGGCTCGTCGTCTTCCAACAAAACAATTCAATCACTTTACGCCAGTTTTGGAGAACTTTGGCCTCAGCGTGGAATGCTACTACAGCCGTGTGGTCAAACGCATGGTTCTCTTGTGATAAGGATGGTGAGGGCTGGTGGGGTGGAGTGGCGGCAGCTCGTGGATCAGGACCGGCCAGATCTGCTGCAGCTCTATTCCGGCGCTGGCCTGCCTTGCCTTGTGAAGAGGCCATGCATGATTGGCTCGGTGGGGCTCCTTTATGTGATGCTGCTACAACAGATTGTGAAGCTGTTCCATCGTTTGGATCTTCAGATCGGAGGATAGAGGTGATTATTGGATATTTACAGGTTCTGCGCAACCCCTAATACTAACGTGCTGTGACTTACCTAAAATTTATTTTTTGTAGTATCGATGCAAGTGTCAGGCAGATCATTGGAACGTAGGTGGTAGTGGGTGGCTGAGTGGTGCTACGATAGCCGCCGACGACTCGGGTCCGCTGACGTGCACGCCGTGCGGCATGGGCAGCGACTCCACGGCGTGCCTGACGGACTCCCACCGCGTCGCTGTGCTCGCCAGCAACGTCGGTGGCATGCTGCTCTGCCTTGTAACCGCAGGAATTATATTCCAAAAGAGAAAATGTAAAGTAAGTGAGGATACAGTCCCATGCATATCAATACAGTTGAAAACCCCGGAATACTAAAAAAGGACTTATTTAATGGTTTCAGGCAGTAGCAGTTGGAATGTGGACAGTGCTAGAGGTTGTACTGCTGGGTGCGTTTTTGATGTATGCTTCCGTAAGTGTTAATGTTATCTAATTATTGTCTTAATAATAGATTAGTGTTAATTTTAAAGTGTAGAAACGAACATGTTAACATTATTACCGTACCTTTTCAGTTTTTTTCAATGGTACCTGATGGTAAGCAGTGATGCCATCAATGATGGGGCAGCGCACTAGTTTATTAAGAAACTATTCACTCCAGCCTAATCTTAATATTTATTTTTATATCAATAAATATTTTGACACATTCCGTTTTGTTAGTAGCGACAAATTGCACTCGTTTCTGCGCGTCATTATTATCATCTGCCCTAGATGGCTTTATCTTGCTCGCAAAAACAAACAATACTTAGTGGGATATACGTTATCGTAATCGGTACAGAGAGTATCTATAATACCAACCTCTGTGCACTCAAGCTCACTGAACGTCACCAGTCTTAGTACCCTAACTAGTCGAAGTATGAAACTAACGGGGCTTGTAAATCAGTAGTACCTGTTAACCTGCTGAAAATGTAGGTGAAGTGAAGGTGAGTAGAACTGTCATTCCATATTAATGCTTGGTATTGACAGTTCACCTCACCTGAATCGAACAGCTGATTAGAGAAGTTCCAAACTACTGACCTTTTCACTCACTAAAAAGCCTTACAGGGATGTAAAAGTATTTCGCACCAGCTACAAATTAAAAAATAAACACTCCCTATTTTATTTTCTCATCGATAGCATTATTGTTCAGGGTAAAAAAATCTTTGGATATTAGAGTTAAATAAGAAAAATAAAACATGCTTTAACCTTGTTGAAAGGGAACAGTTTTAGTCTAGGTTAGGTAATCTTGTAAATATTCCATTTCATGGATATCTTGTACGACAGACGAGTGTAAAACAATGACTGTACCGAATAATGAAAGAAAATAGGGGATGTTTATTTGTTAAAGTTTAAACTGGTTCGACCCTCGGTTATGTAAGCTTGTCGAGAAATCTATGAATGCCGTTTTGTTTCATTTTAAAAATAAAGAATTTTTTAAGTCTATCTTTAGGATTTAAAGTGGTTTTTCTTGAGGCCCATTGATTTTTTCCACTGTGTATATTTGGGTAGGTACTGGCGATATTATAAAAATGACAAACGTAACGTTGTTTTAAACTATCCGTGTTTTCATTTCAGGCCGCATCCCAGTTCATATCGATGGCCAAGTGGCGGTGCATAGCGGGCGCGTGGCTGCGCGAGCTCGGCTTCGTCACGTGCTACGGGTCTGTGGTGCTGCGTCTGTGGGTGCTGCTCGCTGAGTTCCGCACGAGGAAAGCACATCGGTGGACGCCACGGGATTCGGAGGTAGAATCAGTTGCTTTTTACATTTGGCTTCGCAGTGCTAACGACACCTTTTGCGTCTGAAAATGTGATCATCCAGAATTGTTTTGAAAACCACCAATATCGTTATGTTGGTGAGCGTTGTCGATTTTTAGTCGGAATTACAGGCATGAGGCTCTTATGTTTTGTTAATTTTCATTTTGAGGTGTTGCGCGTGGTGGGCGCGATGGTGCTGGGCGCGGTGTGCTACCTGGCGGCCTTCACGGCCACGGCAGCGTGTGACGAGGGCGCCGGCGCGGGCTGCTCGCGCGCTGCCTGGCACCACGTCACCGCCGCCGCCGAGATACTGCTGTTGGCCGCGGGCCTGCGCATCGCGCACGCGTCTAGAAACGCTAGTGTGCCGTTCCAGGTATTTGTAGCACTTTGGATACTGTAGGAACTTTGGCTGGGGATGAACCACAACTAGCAAGCATTTTAAAGAGATTTTACCAAAAGTCCATATCCCTTAACTACCTTGGGTTCTGGTTACAGTAAGTTAACCAGATGCATCTGAATACCAATATTTACATAGCCTATAGCATCAATAATCTAATTTTTGGGAAATGAGGGATATCCCGACAACCTGTCTTACCAAGGGGTTTCGCTTGTCAATACCTGCTTTGCTCAGTGGTCTACATTGTACCCGTGGTTTTTGTTACAACAATATATTTCCGTGGTCGCAGGAGCGCGGCTGGCTGGCGGCAGCACTGACAGCGGAGATCGTGTGCGGCGTGTGGTGGCGGCTGGTGGCGGTGGGCGAGCCGGGCGCGGCGCCCGAGCGCTGGCCGCTGTCGGCGGCGTTGCGCGCGCAGCTGTCGGCCGGCGCCGCGCTCGGCTGCGTGCTGGCGCCGCGCCTGTGGCACGGCTACCGTGCACGCTCGCTTGCGCAGGAGGTAAGAGCTGACACGCATAAAAGAGTAGTCCCATCGCAGTAGTATCTTACATTCACTGAGCAAAACAGACTGATATAATAATTCGTCAGCATCATCAATTTCTTAGGAGCCTGAGACGTGTTACCAAAAAACATTGATGAAACTAACTTTTAAATAAAATACAAGCTAAAGTATAAATACCAACTTTTTAGTTCCTTCCTTCAAAAATACTTCGTTTTGCTTATCTTTGTTTTTCAGGGTACCTTGAATAACAAAGATGAGCAAAACGAAGTATTCAATAGTCTATAATTAAAATGGATATCCCTTGTTTAAATCCATACCATTGTATTGACGCAGCCGTATAGGTTGTGTATTGTCTATCAAAAAATAAAGTTTTACATTTAGTTACCTTTGCCACACTACAGAGAGGGGAAAAAATTTAATGATTACCTACTTATGTTTACTATAAAAGTTAATGAAAAGGGCTGTAAAGCCTAAATGATATTTATTATGGTAAATAGGTTTTTGCGAACACTTTTACACGTCGCCTTTTTTAGTAAATCGGTATCCTGGTATTCAATATTTTCAAGATCGTAACAATCTTGTGTAACAACATCCCAAGGTATCACGACGCGGTCCAGCGGAGGGATTCGGCGTGGAGGGCGAGGAGGAGCCCACCTCGGAGGAAGTTCGCGCCGAACTGAAGAGGTTGTACGTTCAGCTCGAAATCCTACGCAACAAGACTCTGCGGAGAGACAACCCGCACATCAGCAAGCGACGCGGCGGCAGGAAACCGCCGCATCGAAGGTTCTCTCTTCAGGTATACACGAGCATACGGAAATCTTTATTGAACTCAGATTTTAATAATATTTTCCTCTTTCATTAGTAACCAAATTAAGTTGATAGGACTAATGCAATTTTCACTGTTTCAATCTCCCTTTATAATGAACGTAGACTAAAGTTATACCACCGTTAAACTGACTGGTTGTAACTCTACTCCACATTTATTAATACAGGGTATGAGTTTATGGACTAGAAAAATGATAATAGCTTACTGATCATGGTCGCCAATTCAAACGAATAAGTTGTGTTATAAATACGATACATTTGTGTAAGACTGAGTTCCCAGTATGATATGGTTTTTACATTTTACTCTCACTACCTTTAGTTGGCGTGTGGTCCTAACCTTTAGTCCATGATGACAGAGCTGGACACCTACTGTAGATATATTAACCACTGTTTGTTGTATTGATTGTATAATACCATTTTAACCTACTAAGGATGTGATTCAATATTTAGTGTTTAGATTAAGATTAGGTCCCAAAACCCTAGTCAATAATAAAGACCCAATATTTTAGCTTAAAATGATGACCCGAAGTGTTAGTAATGTGACTAGTGTTTAGGTATTTTTAGCCCTCGTATATCGGTGTTCTATCTCCACTGTCATTAATTGAATGTTTCATCTTCCATCCTACACCGACTTTAGAAAAAGGGCAGTCGCGAAAAGGTAAGGAGGCGTACACTACATACCTACCTACTACGTAATACGTATTTATAGCATGCGCACTGACGTGGAGCACCCGCATGACCCCTGTGGATGTCGCCTGTAGCGCTCCCGCGCCCTGCGCCCCCGCCCCCGCCCCGCGCCCCCAGCCCCGCGCCCCCGCGCCCCCGCGCTCCCTGCACTCCCCCGCCACACTACCTGACTGTCGCAATGTTTCAGATATTCGCTTTCTCTGTGCTCACGGTGCCAAACTAAACTACTTACTACTAATTGGCAGGATCGTTACCATCTAAATTCGTCTCAAATGGCACTCTATGCCCCTTGGTCTGACTTACTCAGGTCGAGTGCTGTACCTATGTGTTTTTTTTTATATTTTTATATATATCTGTTATTTCAAGTGCGGCTTTTTTCCCAATTGTATTTAGATTTTGTTTCTAAATATTTCTAAATTACGACGAACATGAACAGTGCGAAAAATGACGTGAAAAACGGTGGTCTACTTTTTATTTGCTTAATCGGAAGAACACCATTTTCATCAACTTTAATAAAACACTCGTTCGGTTATTTTTTTCCACACTGTATTTTTTATGTTTTATAGTTTTCATAAAATTGCCATAACTTCTATAAACCACATCCACCAAAAATTTAAATTTCTTAATTTTGAATGTCTGTTAAGAATTGTGTTCTTTTGTTTGTTTTTGCTAATTAGGTATAATCAGCATACAATCATTTACTAAATTATAAAGTATCACCTAATTTTAGAATTCCTTAAGTACTTTTGTGAAAATGCGCAAAAGTGGAAACTTCTATTACTTGTGGCTTGTGTAAAATTAACATACGAGTATTCTACTTTTGCTTTCAAAATGTCTGTTCTGCAGATGAGGCAAATAAAACCTCGATAACCGTTTATCGTGTCATTTTTCTGATATCTGAATCTGAAATCGGTTGATTTTTTTTCTTAAATGTTAATAATGTATTACTTTTACGATACATTGAAACTTCAAAAAGAGCATTGCAATATTTCGCAGACGGTCGGACACAACACTACATACACTAATAAAAAAGGAAATCCACATTACTTCTAAGAGCGCTTGTACACAATAGAGTCTAGGTATTCGATTTTTTTATATTTCACATATATATTTTATAATTTATTATTATAAATTTATAATTTGCCTCTTTTACTTGTTAACATAAAGAGACAATAGAGTCTTTGCTCTAAGTCAAACTTAATTATACCTCGAAACTTCACGTAGTAAACAGGGTGGGAAAATCAATGGGCCCGACTTAAAATTCTTAAGTAAAAGGAGGCCTTTATTTTTTATTCAGAATATGAAGCATAATTGTAAAATTAAAAAACCAAGTTCGATTTAAGGTACCTATAAACAAATCAAATATAGACCTGTATACAAGCATGCTCACGGTTGCCGTCAACTTAACTCAGAAATCAACTCGTTTCATGACTGTCGTCAATTATAGTGTATTACGATGAGTTGTAATGTTGTGTTGTGTGTGACAGGCACTGCAGGCTCGTCGAGGCTGCAAGGGTAAGGCGGGCGGCAGCGCCAGCGCCGTGGAGGCGAGCGAGGCAGGCGACGCGTCGCGCACTCCCGAGGACTCCGTATGCTCCGCTGAGGGGCCCAGCCACTACACCGATGGCGACACTCAGGCGTGATTGTACCCACACTCCCGTCCGCCACTACCAACTCTCAGCCTCTCTTTTTGTGGCACTTTATTGTATGGTATTGTTGACCGCAGCCTAGCAATCTAATTATAAATTTCTCATGATGTAACGGCAAAGAGATTTAAAATACTATAGAGCGGGCATGTCAAGGAAATGTCATAGAAAAACTTTGATCCCATGTCTCAGTAACGCCATCTAGAATAATATATGAATATAGGAGCGGCAGCGGAGCGTACTACAAAAAACTCATAGACTTGTACCCAACAGGACACACTTTTTCGGAACGAAAATTTTGTTCGTGATGTCCGGTCTATAGGTATTGAATGTCTTTGTGTAACGGCAGCGAAACAAAATGCATGAGCTCTGTGGTGGAACCGAATTGTTGTACCGAAACCATTTCTTACTGTTTAGTATCGGTTTCGAGCTCCGTGAGCACATCTACTTGCACGGTAGGTATTCGTGCAACTTTTAAATGTCTCAGTAAAAATTGGCTGAATTTTAGTAGAATATTAGAGCGATTGTTACGGATGTAAAAATATATTTTTAAAGCGAGAGTGGGTCGTTTAGTGATAAATTATTATACAACCAATGTCTGTCCCTTTATAGAATAATTTAAGCAAAGTTGTACCTACAGAACTACTATTTAGACTAATCATTACTGGCAGTAAATGAAACCACAATTTTATATTTAAGTAGGTAAAACTGATTGGTGAGAAAGAATGGTCCATTAAGCAATAGTAAGTAATATAATACAAATGTGTAAATCTGGAATTGGTATATTTAAGGTAATAAATACATCATTAATTAGGTGTTGTGAAAATAAATATTTTTTACGAGAAATTATTTACATTCAAATAAATGCAATTTTATAATAATAATATCTATTCGTGATTGAACCGGAATAGACCAAAGATATTTAATACTCAAACTGTTCGAATTGAAAACAACTAAATGAAACTGACATGTACAATACAAAATACTAGTCAAGGAACTGCGAAAGTTTTTTATAGAGTTAACATAGTTTTTAAATAATTGTATTATTACCTATACTTTATATACAGGCGGTGTGTTCATGTTATTTGCAAAGCATCACATGGCGCTAGATGGGGCAGATAGTATGATTGTACCGCGAGTATATATTATTACTATTACGAGTAATATTAATAGAAAGTGTAAACCTGGGTACAAGGAATATCAACTGTGACTTTAATATTCTTTCAATTATCTTTCTTTCCTTTTGTAAGAAAATAAGGGCGCCTCCAAATAGGCCGCAAAGAGCCGCGCAGACCGCGGTGGCAGCGCGGCTACAGTGCCGCCGCCGCGTTGCAACCGCTAGGTTCGAGCATCATATTGTTGTACATTTAGCTTAAACCTCATCGATAAATTTGTTCAAGCTGATTTTCATTCCTGCCTGAATAAAAACACGTACGCATCGTCACTAGTCCATTGATGCACTGATGCGCGGCCACAACGCGGGTGTAGCGCTGCAGTCGCGCGTATTTTATTTATTTTAATATGGACTAACAAAGCAGCGCGGTACCTGGTGGCAAATTTGAAGGCGCCCTAAAACCACGCAGGATACCGATACTGTTTCGGAATGGTCTTGAGTAACACTAATGAATACGTGTGGACCCAGGCTCACTCTCTCTGCTTGCATTACCCGTAAGACACTCATAGTACATAGGAGTGATTTTATATCTTTACTTACCTAGGATTTGTGTACTGTGTATAACTGTAAATTTACCAGGTCTCATGTGTCGCTGTTCAAATAGCTTCCTGTACCTCGTGTGACTCCCTGTGTGTGTCTCAGCAAATGTCTAATTGTAAATGTTCTTTACAGTATCGAGTATATTCGAAATATCTTCAGTATCTCAGTGTTCTCTACTCTTTATAAAAGTACGTCATCGTTTGCAAGGTATTCCTCTGTTCAGTCTACGCAAAACTGTATTAAAAATTAAAAAAAAATCTAGTCTCCTTAATTTATAGAATGGAAGCTACTTCAACATAAATCACTGTTGATTGGCTTTCTTAATTAAGTTTCAATATAACAGGAAAGTAAATAGATAATAATATGGAGTACCTACATTCACTCAATGAAGGAATTATGAGAGACTATATTATAAAAGAGGAATTGTTAATATTTGTAAAGTTTTACTAATAGATATTAAAATTCGAATGTTTGTAAAACTTGCTCGAATGTTGTTAGTGTTACACAGAAAATGCTTTATCCGCCGTTATGTCAACCTTGTTAACTTATTTTTCACGCACAAACTAGCAAACCGTCGTATCTTCCATTTTCAGTCTTATTTCTTACTGCACAAGTTCTTTAGTAACATTGTGAACTTTATGAGATCATTTTTAATGTATTCTGTATGTCCTTGGTCTTATAAATTGTTACTGGTTTTAGGGATCAATGTTTTAGTTGTACACATGTTTAATTTGAATTAGCACGGGTACTAGATTGTATGGATAATTATAATGATCGCAAAATATATTTTAGATCATTTTTACGCGCAAAAGTTTTGGGTTATTTACATTTTTTTGTGATTGTTTTTTGTGTACATTTATAACTGGAATGATAGAAGAAAATTGTAAATATTAATGCTAAAGATTTTATAGTATCATACGCATGATTTGTTTCAGAATTTATTAAACGTTGAGCTTTGTTCAATGTTTGTGGTGCGTGAGGCGTTTTGATGCCAAAAATAATATTATTAATATAACAACATATTATTTATTGAATAAATGACAATATTCATAATGTCCTTGTTTCATTTACGATTTTCTTAGAATATACCTAGAGAATAATTATACAACGGAAGATGCTTTATGGCCTTATAGGCACAGTAGTTTTATTTTAAAACTCCACATTACACAATACCTACTTATATCGTCAAATGCGATTCAAATTCAAAATCGCATTTCTCTTAAAAAAGCCACAATTTGTTTTCTGTCTCTCTCTGTTTTCTCATTTTGTCAAGTATCAATGCCTACCTACTTTTCCTGTCACCCAAACTGTACTTTCCCAGTAGAATTTAATTCTACAGGCAAAGGTCGTAGATGACTAATTATGACCATTATTTAATCGGTATTTACGTGTAGATAGACAAACGTAGCGGTGCTACGATGCTACACCGTAGCAATGTTTTTATTTAATCACAGAGGGCTTGTAGTTTCAGTAAAGTTGTATGTTACTTTTATAACACATTTGCTCGTAAAGGGTCTCTTATTCCGCCAAATTCAGTATCGTAATGTATCTCATTACGCATTAGTGCGTAATGGTAAAGTAAAACGCACGGTTTGCAAGTTGCTCAGACTTAACACGAACGGTTCCTTTTTTAAAATCAGAAATGAGTTAATTCTATGTCAGAAAAGTGGTCTACATTTTATGAATAAAATTAGTTTTGGAAGATAAACATTCAATTCGTTAATGTAATTAATTTTGACAATAAATTACAACCTTTCGTAACCAAAACAAAAAAAATATTAATTAATTTACTTTATTAGTAATACTGGCTGTGTGTGTTTTTGTGCCTTTGACTTAAAATAAAAACTGAAGCGCGCGCATCGCCAATTTGTGATCAAGTGAAAATTATTCCGCGCGCTTTTTCTTTTGTCTGTATTGTTTTTATTCGAAAATTTCAGTCTGAGTTTTATTTATTTTCTCGCAAATATGTTATATAAAACGTCGTATGACATACGTGCGCTTTGATAATTACAGCCTCTGCTTTCTTGTAGCCCTCGCCTGCGGCTCGGGCTAGCAATATTGCCTCGGCTGTAATTATCAACCTACCGCACTTATATCATAATGTACTATTACAAGTGAGCTACTTAGATAACATACATGAGACGCCACAGTTACCTAGCAACGGTAACCAGCTACGCCAGTATTAAGTACGCATTGAAGTGTAATAATTTTTATTTTTTGTTATTATTATGACGGAAATGTCGCATCGCGGCGTATCGTGGCAACGTGGTGCCTTGCAGGACACAAAGGAAGTCGTGATCCTGCGGTAACAGCGATGTGAGGGACAAGAAGATGGTGACCATGCTGCGCCTTGAGGAAATAACCGGCTTTTGTTGTTATTTAATTGAACTGTGATAGTGCCTTACTTAATTTAAAATGTCAGGTAAGAATTACTACGAGACTTAATTCGATAAGTATTACTTTGTTATTTTTTCTGCATATCTTAATATAAATCCTATTTTTTGTAACGTAGGTAAAACCATAGATATTTATGAATGAATATCATATTATTTATCCGTAGATTATATTCACAAAGTATATATAGAAAACAAATATATCATGCTATGTCAGTTTAAGTAAGTGTTAAGTACATATTGTAAGAAGTAAATATTGCACATGAGCCCCCGTAGTCATAGCAAATCCACGTGATTATATACATGTATGAATGACGTTGGTACTGCATACAGTATTAGGCGGTATTAGCTTATCTATACTTGTGTCTAAGCGCAGGCTGCAGCAACTAACTGTTAACAAACACACTGTTACAATAAAGAAAATGGGAAACAAACACGACACATAACATTAGATGGACAATAACACAACACATAGGCATAAAGAATACAGGTAGGCACCTGCATACACTTTTGTTTGTAAATAATAATGTAACAACTGCCCCGTATTGAACCCGCTATCGTCACCAAGAATGCTGTGTAATATGATCGAAAAAAAAAATATTTAATAGAAAATGTAAATTAAATATTGTATTCGTATTTTATGTTTAATTTTTCGTAGGCTTGTTTTGGTTCTTAATTATTGGAATGTGTAGCTAGATCAGTGAGACGGTGACATCTATGTGTCCACCGGGTAGGCACGCCGACAAGTCGGTTCATTCAAACATAGAATGATTCTACTTGTGGCGCATAAAGGGTTGATAGCATAAAACATAAACAATCAAATGTTTCAGCAGTAAATCTCAGTTAGTGAATATATATATAAAGGCACGTGATGATTATCATTTAGTTCAGGGTTCATTGTTTCAGCCGAGCTATCGTGGGTAGGCGGGCGAGGAGAATAAATCCACGTGTTTAGATAAATAATTAGCAGTGCACTATATTAATATTTTAACGTAATATCGACAGAATCACGATAAACTCATTATAATTAAATGGAATACGGGGACGCTCCACCGATCACGTTTTGCTTCACCGTGATGTGAACGGTCATCCAAAAGAGCCCGGAGTTGCGTCAGAGTGCAGAAACGTCAACCCGCGTATGTCAGAAGCTATTCTAGAAGTTTCTTAACACTCTAAATATATAAATATAAAACACACTTCTTAATTTCACAGGTTATCTGCGCGGTATAGAAAATTATAAAATTAAATAAATTAAATTAAAATTAAATTATTGTATCATAAAATTATACAATACTATTATTCAATAATATTATAATCTCTCTGTTTTAAATAAATGTAATTGGGATACACGAATCAACTTTGCTACGCCGTAGCTCGCGCGCTACGCTTTTGCTACGCTGCTGAACGAATTAAACGAATTAAAATATTTAAAGTAGATCTGAGAAGTGAACTTAAACAAATAACATAAAAAAATGACAATTTGATATTGTTGATAGACTGCGCATTGAAAATAATAAGTGCCAAACGTTGTCACTAACACTGGCGTCCATAATTTCAGGGTACAGGAATACAAGAGTTTTTTTAGTGGGTTTTTTTTTTATTTCGCACAATTACCAATAATGACGGCGGTGTATTCCTAAAGTACTATAAAAAATACCAGTAAAGTAAGCGTTGGATTACACACAGATAAACGTTCCCTAGTACAAACATACATTTGTACTTATTGTTCAGTTTTTTCTGAATTTACAACATAATGTCAGACTTATGACATTTTTGTTCTTTGTATTCAATATTTATTTAATTACATATACTATTCTACTTACATATTAAACAGACGAAGTCTTGTTCCATTGTTATACAGGGTGGAAGGGGCACCAGCGCCTATAAGGATACTACGTGTCCCTAACGTAAAGAAAATTCATTAGTTTTTCATAATTTCAAATGTTTTTTTTACTTTAAATTGTCTAAAATCAAGATTTATATGTAATAAGATTTTTAATCGAAGACGGGACTAATTTACTTTTCAAGGAAATTTCTTATTCGAATTCAGATAAAAAGGGTCCTTTTCTTTTATTTTTAAATAAAATAAAATATAAATATTCCACAACTTTCCACACAACGCCATTTAGTCCCAAGCTAAGCTTGAGAGCTTGTGTTATGGGTACTCAACAGCTGATAAACATACTTATATACTTCTAAATACATACATAATATAGATAAATTACACCCAGACACAGAACAAATGATCGTGCTCATCACACAAACATTTGTCCTGGGTGGGAATCGATCCCACGACCTCCGGCATAGCAGTCAGGGTCACTAACTACTAGACCAACAGGCCCGCAGGCTTTTATTTTTGTACGTTAAAGGCAAAAATTACACAAACAGTAAACAAGCATCTAATTTTAAATTCCAATCTAAAATTACCTTAAAATAAATAGGAATATCATTGACATCACTTCAACGTGGCTCAGCGTTCTTACACTCTGAATTAATAGTGCGTCGATCGATGAACATGAGTGGACGGATCCAGTGCCAGCATTGCACGATAAAGCGCTCGGGAGTGATCGTCAGTGCCAACTTCGGAACCGATGAGTGCCGTTAAGTGTCACTTGTCAGTTCATTATATCGCTGAACTAGATTTATGGTGATTAACATGATAGGTGGTAAAGTCACAGTTATGTATCTATAAAATATGTAATGTATTGTATTATTAGATTACTCTTGTTGAGTTTTATGTAATACACACTTGGCACTTGGTCACTTGGTCTTTTTGATTTGATTTTTTATTTTATTTTTATTTTAAGTATTAACTTCATGATTATTACTTTTTTTTTAATAATCAACTTTGGATTAAATATTATGTAAATATGTGAGCACCATGTATCTTTCAATACGCTCATACCAGCCGCGTTGCTTATTTTATATCACCTATCTCAGGATAGCTGTTTTTTTTTTCTCATGGTACATCGTCCTCACATATAATCTGATTATGTATGCAAATATTGTAAAATCTATTTTAAAAGAGTAAGTATGGAGTTTCTTGCACATTCTTCTCCATACAAAACTACCTTTTGGAATGGAAATGTGCAACTAGAATCATATTAATTTAATTTATTTGTAAGTATAACGTTCAAAAGTGCCTGTTGTCAGGCCTAATTGAAATAAATGATTTGACTTTGGCACATTATTTTAATAGTATAGATATATATACCGTTGAAATACCTATATCCTCTTTACCTGACTAGCTAGAAATTAACAAAATAAGTTACAAGTCAAAGTCAAGTAATTTATTGTGATTAGACAATTAATTCAATGAAAAAAGCACTTTTGAACGTATTGCACTAACAAGTTTAAATGAAATATTATAATGATTATTTTTGCCCCTTCCGAAAGTTATCTTTATATGTTGAAAAATGGGCAAGAAACTCAATAGATAGGAAAGAACATGCACGGACTTTAAATAAAAAAAAAAAAAAAAAAAAAATCTTTTACTTCAGACTAATTTACAAGTCCATATTATGTTAGTATAAGAAGTGCACTTAAAAACTATGTTAGTCAATGAGATTACATTACAAAATTTTTGTGTGTTTAAATCAAAATTAAAACTACACGTAAGATTAAAAATTAAAATCAAAAAATAAAATAAATTAAAATTAAAATCAAAAAATAAAATAAATTAAAATTAAAATAAAAAAATAAAATAAATTAAAATTAAAATCAAAAAAATAAAATAAATTATAATCAAAATTTAAAATGACATTCGAAATAATAACCAATAACCAAAAATACTAATCAAAATATCATACATAGAAAATAATATCATAAACTTAAAATCAAACTCAAACAAAAATCAAATTAAAATCATAATTAATATCGGCTTAAATAATGTGCAGCATTATAAACCGATCCCACACTGTCGACCTTGGG
Source organism: Euplexia lucipara (assembly GCA_921972225.1). Classification (NCBI taxonomy): domain Eukaryota; kingdom Metazoa; phylum Arthropoda; class Insecta; order Lepidoptera; family Noctuidae; genus Euplexia; species Euplexia lucipara. Next base: position 18,340,262 of record OV179146.1, read on the forward strand.
CTTTCAGCAATCATCCTTAGGAAACTGTTGCGACTACCCCTGATTCGACGCATCAGAGAGGCTGACTTTTTACGCATTATTGCGTAAAAGTCATCCACCCTAGCGTCAGCAAACATACCAGAAGCACTGCAGAATCGCGGAAGTCGCACCAGAACCCTAAAGGCGTTGTTAAACTGGATTCTGAGAGCATTGTAGGCCCGCTGCGAGTAGCTGGTCCACAGGGCACTTGTGTAAAAACTTTGACAATATGCCCTAAACAAAGCTATCTTAGCTTGTACGGAACACCTAGCAAACCTGTGCACCAACATTACGTACACCAGCACCGCCAATGCCCTCCGCTCTCGCTCAATATCTGCGTCATCGTTTAAGGTTTCGTTTACGACTTGCCCCAAATATTTAAACTGAGTGACACGACTTAAAGATACTCCGTTTAAGTAGACAGGTGGTATATGCTCAGGTTGTTTGTTTTTACCTCAGATAATCATATACTCACTCTTTTTAACGTTGTACTTTAAACCGTGCTCAACCGCGTATGACTCACAGATACTGAGTAGTTTCCTCAGTCCTCCAACAGATGGACTCAGCAACACCATGTCATCCGCGTAACTTATGTTATTAACACAAAGATTATGTATATGACATCCGACATGGCTGCTGCTGAGCTCACCAATCAGCTGATTAACATATAGGTTAAAAAGTCTTGGAGAGGTTAATCCCCCCTGCCTCACTCCACAGTCGAGTGTATATTCGTCGGAATACACATTACCCCACTTGACCATGTTTTTTTTATGTCTGTACCAGAAAGAAAAGATACCTATTAATTCGGCGGGAGCCCCAACCTCCCCAAGCTTGTCCCAAAGCCTATTATAATCCACAAGGTCGAAAGCCTTCGATAGGTCTAGGAAACAGGCATAGATAGGCGTGCTTCTGTTTACGTAATACGAAACTGTGTGCTTAAGTGTCAGAATAGCACTCTCAGTTGACACGCCTTCACGAAAGCCAAACTGCGCATCATGCAACGTGATATACCTGCTAAGCTGAGAATCCAACAACCCATCAAAGACCTTCGCCACCACCGTAGCCAGGGAGATAGGTCTATAATTACTTTTATCCGTCACATCCCCAGTGGCATTCTTAGCAATGGGCACAACAACGGTTTCCGTCATCTTAGAGGGTAAGTATGAGTGACGTATACAAAATGTAAATAGCATCGCCAAAACCCTATACAAGTGACCACCCGCGTGCTGTAAGTGCTCGATACTGAGACCGTCATTGCCGGGTGATTTGCCTTTTTTCATATTTTGGATGATGTTTTTCACATCACTGCTAGTAAAACCGATTGGTTTCTCCGGGACAGTTACGGTCTCACCACCCGCAGTCACAGCATCGGCAGCTAGTAGTGACTCGACCTTAAAATGGTTCTTAAAAAGGTTAGCAATATCTTTGGGCTCACTACACCCACCCACACTCACTGGTAAACTCACTTTACTATTCAGCCTCTTAGTGCCCTTCCAGAAAGCACTAAAGTTTTTTTCCTTAATGTGCGAGGCTAATAAATCCATTCGAAGCTGGTCTTGATGGTTCTGACAATACTTAAATTTAGACTTGAATGACTTACGAGTGAGATACATCTCGTCATAAATAGGCCCGCTATCAGGTTTGCCATGTATGACGTAACTCTGATAAGCCTGCCTGGCCCTACCATGTGCATCCCTCACGAGTTTGTTCCAGCCAATCACACTTCTACCCCTTCTAATCTTTCTTACTCTCTTGCTTTGCATGGAAGCCTCCCGAAGAATGTTAACAATATCATTATATAAACTGTCAATAATTGGTCTATGCTCAAAACTATGTTTAAAACATGAAATGAACCAAAAAAAACTGTACAAAATAAATGGCATGTAATGTTATCAATGATATTATAAGTAAAAAGGTGTAGATACGCGCTCAGCAAGTGACACGTTAAAATGTGGCTAACTAGCCACACTTCACCTCAGTGTGGCGTCGCGCCCCAACGGACGCGTGCGTGCGTTAGTGTACCGTTTTTGGAGATCAAATGTTGTTAGATTGTAACCTATCTACACATTTTTACTTATAATATCATTGAATGTAATACCACAGTATAAGTATTAATACAGTAGGATGACGCCTTTGATCTCTGGAAAAATGCCGACAACTTCTGTGTAGAAGTTGTCGGCATTTTTCCAACGCGTGTGCGTTAGACTTGAATAAATCCTCCCGCACTACGAACATCGTTTTGTTCGCAGTGCGGGAGCGGCTTTCCCGCGCCGCACCCCTCACTCCCCCCACGACTGTATATTTTTAGACTGTGGTAATACTATGGAATACTCATCTTTGACCGCAAATTTGATAGCGTAGCCCTTTGTACCTTTAGAGTTAAAGTACACGTAATCAGTATGTAAATTAATAAAAAAACCTGTATAATTATTATTTATGTAATAAAAGTTCCCGTAGGGATCCACTTTTGACTCGACTGCAAAAGTTAAAGATATATATCGGCTCAAGCAAACCAATCACACTGTAAATATTCCAATGTCACAAACAAGCATGATATTTATTGAACTTTACGAAAAACTTAATAGTTTAGTAGTCAAAGACAATAAAGCACATTGAAAAGCTATAACTTTTAAAAGAAATACTCGGCGATAGTTTCAACATAAAACACTCGCAACGTATCAAAGAACGAATCATGTTCGCTCCAATTTAATTTCAATCGGCTGAAGAAAAAAAACCTTTCAATATAGGTTGGCGTGTCTCGCTAAACTGTTTTCCTTACATATTCGTGCACTTATCGCCTAGGTATTGCCGTCAATCTTGTAGTCAATCTGTTCACCTACATTGTTAAAGTTAGTTGAGTAAGTCGGTCGAGTCGGGAACCCTAGCAGTGTAGCGATGGCTGCGTACACCGACGCTCTGGATCACACCTCCATATATCAACGCCCTGCTTGTGGTATTTAAAACATACTTTTTAAGGGAGGAAACTAGGTTGCCTGTGATTTTTGAGAAAGATTATTCAGTTCGAAACTGAAAAAAATGAATACGTGCCTTCCTACTTTAACTAGTCAATTACCGCAATCTAGACACAATTAAATTACCATTGTTTGCGGACACCGGTGTCCACGCGGAGCCTGACTAGGATGATTGTGTTCGTGTACAAAATCTATCAACCAGTCATGTTTCTTCTGATTGAACAAACGCCAGCACTTGCATGTGAACCGGTTTCTATTATTGTATGTAAATCTTACGAGCAATATTCAATCCTATTGTCATTTTAAAGTCGTTGCGCCGAGTTCGCAGGCGTTAGCTTAGCTGTAAATGAAGTTGTAAAACAATTTAAAGTCATATCTCCGAATTAGTCATGATTTTAGGGATTTCTAAAGCGTGTAGGTGTATCATCAAATCAGTTCTGTGTGCTTAACGAAACGGCTTATTCAAGAATGCATTCGCGCGATATTGTGATAGGAAATACTTTGCTATTTCAGATAGTGAAGAAAGTGATGGAGAGGGAGGGTTGGGCAATCTTAGTCGACTGATTGTGCGACCTCCGGGACAGAGTGGGAAGGCCAAGCGAGGTCAGCTGTGCTTCGACGCGGCGTTTGAGTGCGGGAACTTAGGACGAGCCGACCACATCACTGACTTAGAGTACGATCTATACGTCAGACCGGACACCTGCCGACCGAGGGCCAGGTTCTGGTTCAATTTCACCATAGAAAATGTGAGGCAGGATCAGGTGAATGTTGAATCAGTGATCAATCAATCAGCATCATAATGACGCTGGGACACTGCTAGTGTGAATGTCACGTAGTGGAATTGGTTTGATGTTGTAATGAAATTAAACGGACATTCGAACAGAACTGTGTTTTTGTTCCAGAGAGTGATACTAAACATTGTTAATTTGGCCAAAGAAACAACTTTATTTGATGGAGAAATGACTCCGCTGGTTCGTTCCACGTCACGGCCGAAATGGTAAGTGTGTGCCATTGTGCTTTGAGATGTCAATAATGCTAAGTAGCCTTACACATATGTACTGTAATGAAATGCCTCACCACTTCGCAAGCACCCAACAAGTTGCAAACTAGATGCGCGATACATGTTAACTAATTCAGACAGTTCTGTTGCGCGACGTCGCATGCATATGAGGTACTCGTATATCTTCTCAGACATTCTTATTTAAAACTTGTAGGCAACGGATTCCCAGACGTCTGATATTCTACCACCGGTCATTGGTGCACCGGGGTCGGAAGATACTGAGTATCGCGTTTGCTTTTGATCGAGAAGAGGATGTTTACCAGTTTTCTGCAGGAGCATCGTATTCCTATTCTCGACTTCAGAAGCACTTGGCTACGTGGGAGAAGAGAGCCCAGGCATTTGCCACCAGGCAGTCTATTGCTCAGACAACTGTGAGTGTGTTTCTTAGAAACCGTATATATCATACATTCGGAGTAAGGCGATCGATCTCTATAACTGGCAGAAGTAGGTTCTTACGGAGTAAAACGGAAAGGTCAATCTTACACTTATATTTTTGTAAAAAGGACTCGGTTAAATTCATGTTAAATTCAACAAATTGTACAGACAAAAAAACAGAAAACTACCGAACTCTACTTGACATTGGCTAAATGCACAAACCGTGCGAAGCCATAAATAAAAAAAAAAAAAAAAAAAAAAACTACCGAAAACTCCCGCCATTTTTTGTTTTTTTTTTTCACCAACTTAACCATAGACAAAAAAAAATATTCTCTTTTATTAACTAGGTGAATATTTACAAAGGTTGACTTATAACTAAACTATTAAAGCATCGCTAACAATCTCTATTTCTAAAAATTAAAAATAGAATCGATGTTCATACTGAAAATCGTAAATACTCGTACCAGTCTAGTATTTATATAATAGACCTTTTCGTCAGGTTTTTGTAGGTAGACCAATTTCCTGCGGTGTAGGTACCTTCACTCACAATTATATTTTTTAGCAAAAACGGCGCATTGATCTCGTGACAATTGGAGACTACAATTTCAAGGAAAAAACAGAGGAGATTAAAGAAGAACCTGTGATAACTAAAATTAAAGCAGCAGAACCGAAGAAACGGGTCGTTGTCATCATAGCTAGGACTCACGGAGGAGAACCGCCTTCGTCATTTGTTTGTCAAGGTACTACCAACTTCCTATCCTACTAATATTATAATAGCGAAAGTTTGTGAGTATGGATAAATGGATAGATGGATGTTTGTTACTATTTCACGTAAAAACTACTGAATGGATTTTAATAAAATTTAGTATGGAGTTAGCTGACACCCTGGATTAACACATAGGCTTTTTGTTCCTGTATTCCCACGGGAACGGGACCTACGCGGGTGAAACCGCGGGACGTCTGCTAGTATAAAATAAAAATCGGGAAAAATGGATACATTAGGTACATTGTAAGTATATCGCAAATATTACTTGTACAGGTTTCCTGGACTACCTGCTGGGCTCGTCGGAGAAAGCAGTGGCTTTAAGAAACAACATTGTTTTAGAGGTAAGGAGAATCACAGCATAATCATAATACGTGATACAACAGGCTTTGCCCTGCATCGTTAGACTCGCATAATAAATTAATACAATCTTATGTCTGGACTTTAAAAATGACCATGACCCCTGACGAGTTTCTTTCGGATTTTCTTCTCGGCGATCAGTCACTTTGGAAATGCCATTCTGTTTTAAAAAAAAAGACCCGTAAGTAAAAGTATCTGCGAAGATCTACTTTCAGAAATAAATATTATAATTTCATTTCATTTCAACAATGTATACTTCAGGTAAATAATATTGCGCGTATTTTTAAGGTGTCTAAATCTTAAAACCGCTTTAACAATATAGCTTATTCATCATCCCTCTATGCATTATAGATGAGATATTGATTGTTGATTAAGCTTTGTCATAAATAAAATTGATCATCATCATTTTAATACGCTAGCGAAAACTTTGAATTCCACTAGAATATTGCGCTCACGATTTTGTGTGTTTGGCATAGTTGTCATTTGTCAATAATGCTCATTTTCTTAATAATTAGTTACATTGTTGTAGGTGGAATGTTTGACTAATCTATGTTTGAGTATACCTGCATTTCGTAGCATGTAACTGTTTTTGTCCCTATCAATAAATAAATTAAAGTCAATAAATAAATAAATTAAAGTCCCTAATAAATGAAAACTCTAGTTTTCACGCTCTAATTTCTACATTTTAAGTACGTTTCTAGGTTATTCCCATGCTGAACCCAGACGGGGTGTTCCTCGGCAACCAGCGCTCGGATCTGCTCGGCGGTGACCTCAACCGCAGTTGGAACCGAGCCACCAGCTACGCGCATCCCGCTCTAGTGGCTGTTAACGATCTCCTAAAGAAACTCGCATCTGAAAAGGTACCTACGCACGCATTATACCTAAATACATCAAAACTTAGTGCGTCAAAGGTTGTATCTACGCTGATGTGTGTTTAAGTTTTTAGGGAAATCTGAGAGACCTGCTAAAGACTTTTTTTTTACAGTAAATTCTGATCAAGATACTATTCATAACTTTAGATTTTGTTGTTATTGTAACTTTATACTTATGTGTGTTTACCTACCACATCTGGCATATCTGGCTAGGATAACGCAAAATAACTATACGCCGGTATTAACTATACAGGGTAGAAGATACATCGACGTACATCATGATACAATGACTTCAATATGTGATTCTGAGATAGGATAAAGTTTTTCGTTGACTTTTTCCTCAGTTTTCGTTTTTTTTTTTTGTAATACGGTTAAAACTTTAGACTGTAAAACTTAGGTTATGTCTATCTAACCCAATGGAATGTATCATGAAAAAGAAAAAGATCACGCAGTTAGTAAAAAATCATGTTTTTTATGCAAGTTTAAAGTTAACAAAAACGTAGTCTATGTTTGGTTAAACTGACGAAAACTTTAACGATGAGGAAGACATAATTATGTAGGCACTCATAGTATCTCATTTCTTCCTCCTGTGGCACTACAGCTGTTTTAAATTTGTCCTCGTAATTTAAATTTTTTAAAGTATATTTCTTTGATTTTAATGTCACCTTCCAATTGTTTACGAAGCAAATAGCTAAATAATCATCATCATTAGCTTCATATTCATGTGTTTCTGTGTTGGATTCACTGTTGTGAGTGAAATAAGTGTAAACATTTCAAATTGAATCCGTGACGGTTACCGGCTCAAGTACACTGTCATCTTAATATCAGATACAATACTTAATATTTACCATCAAAGAAATTTGACACATTGGACTGTCAAATTTTCCCAATTGAACATGAACCTTATTGAGTTTAGAATAAAGTTGAAAACCTATCAAAGAAATTTGACACATTGGGGTTGGCGTATGTACATTACGTATTAAATCTCCGATTTCAGACGGTGCAGTTAGACTTCATCATCGACATACATGCAGACATAAGTCACGAGGGTGTGTTTGTTCGAGGGAACTCTTACGATGATGTTTACAGGTAAATAAATAAAAATAAATAAATATTTCACAACTCTAACACAACGCCATACAGTCCCAAACTAAGCAGAGCTTGTGCTATGGGTACTGGACAACTGCGTCTAGTAACCATTGCACAAGATCTATCAATCAAAACATACTTAACTATCGGTATAAACATCAAATTCAAATTCAAAATATTTTTTTCATCCCACCATCTCGGAAAGAGTACTTTTAATCTTCAATATCTGAGTGGAAAAGCCGTTTTTATTCTCTAGAGGATAAAGTAAATTGAATTTAGAACATCGTGTGCACTAAGTTTGTGAATTAAAAAAAACATTAAACCTATTTACTGCTACCTCTATGGTGCCGAATATATCATACAACTTTTTTTTAATTTGTTAAAAACTTAGACTCGGAACCTTCTTGGTGTTCTTTTTTCAATTTGCTTTGTACGCGGTTCTTTACGCGGCTGTTTTTCACGTCATTGTTCATCCTTATATTAAAAACAAGAAACTTGAAAACAAGTGAAAAACTAAAATGAGTGATTCTAGCGACGAGGAAGTTTGTTTGACGCCAACAGAATTGACCGAAACTGTTAATAATGCGCAAATGAGCTTTCTCCCTCAACAATCACGCGAGAAGTATTTAAAACAGTACGATATGTTCAACACGTGGCCACTAGCAAAAGGAGCCAAAACTTTCTCAGAAAACGTTTTTTTTTTTGCATTTAAGTAGTCATTTCCTCGCTGAGGTGGAATGAAAAGTTACGTGTTGCACTCGAGTGCAAAGATTTTTCACCTCGTGCTCTTTTGATTCCCTCGCTAACGCTCAGGATTCTAATTTTGAATCACTCGCTGCGCTCGTGATTCAATTTTAAAATCCTTCGCTTGCTCGGTCATCAAAATTGAACACGCGGTTAAAAAGCAACTTTGCACTCTTGTATAACAAATAACTATTGTGGATCATAGGTAGGTACAGTTCTTAAGTGGTTGAAAATCTTGATCAGCTATATCCCACCCGTAGGGCATACAATAATCACATTCAATAAAAACCATTTAAAAAAATAATTTCATAATTACTAATTGTTATTACTTTCCCTCTAGCACAATAAATAAAAAAAACCAAAAGGGCACACATGTCAAATTCAATTTCTATATAAAATAAAATTAATTACATATAACATTCAAAAGATAAAAAGATAAAGTCAAACCTAACAAAGTAAGAAGGTAGGAACATGTCAAATTATACACATAAGCAAAAAAAGGAAAAAAAATACTTTTATACATAGACATAGGGCACATACTTACAACTTACTTTTATAGGGACATACAGGACAACATACTTTTATACATAGACACAGGACAAATGATCGTGCTCATCTTACAATCATTTGACTTGGGTGGGAATGGAACCCACGACCTCCGGCATGGCCAACATGCCTGTCAAACAAGGCGGTAGGTACATGTTATAGATGTCTGCATTATCTAGGTAACATTGTATAGGAACATATAATAGGATGCCCACCAAAGAGATTTAATCCCCACCGACTGATGTGCACGTCAGTAATAATAAAACCGTTAGCCACAAGGCGCAGTATGAAATTCAACCGAGATTACTTAAACAAAACCTTTCGAAAAACATTCAAATCAAGCGATGACATGGGTACCCAGTCATAACGTAGCCTACGTAGGTTTAATATTTCACAATCATTTCAATGATTTTCTAAAAGTCGCGTAAGCAACCAACAACAAGTCTTGTGCAATCATCGCGTTTTTTTTTGTTTTGTCCCCGACTAGCATCTGCGTCATCATACTCCCACACAATGAACTTTTTAAAAAAAGATTTAAAAATAACATTTCAGTAAGGTGCTTACATAACGTCTTAAAAGGTACCTTAGTTGTCAAAGTTTTGTGTAGAAATAAGTAAATGTACTTTACTTAGATTGTGTTGTTAAAAGCAAATAAAAACTAAAGTGCCAACTAACAAATTCCAAGTTTGCCTACAATCAGTTTTCTGTTTCGTTACTAATTAATCAATGACTCAGGTTTGAACGACAGGCAGTGCTTCCGAAGTTCTTGGGGACCCGTATCGAAGCATGGCGGCCTGAAGCGTGCTTCTTCAATGCAGATTCCTTGCTAGCCGGCACTGCACGTAGGGCTCTGCCTACCGGTTCTATTGATGCCTACACGCTCCTGGTCTCCTTAGGGGGGCGAAGATTATCCCCTCGCGGACCTTACATTCACTATACGGAAGACGCATGTATCCTTTTAATAAATATTTTGGGTTTTATGGCAAAGCTACGACGATGCTACGACGCCACTACAACAATGCTACGACGTTGCTACGAGTTACGAACATGCTACGAAAACTACTACAGAGCTACGAATGACACCTATTAATACAAGCATTATGACTATGTACAATAATAACTAAGAATTAAGTACTTAATCATACTCGTATTAAAAATTTTAATTGCGTTGGACATTTTCATTAGTTATTTTACAATGAATATGCGATGCGTTGGACGCTCGATTAAACAAACATTTGTTCGAACAATCGATGAATTGAGTGTAAGTAGGATTTAATCAGTGTTCTTTTTAGTAACGATTATGAAAGTGAATTAAGTTATTTAGCCATTTGTTTTTTTTTGCGTCCTCGGCAGTCGCTGAGCTCGTAGGCAGTGATTCTTGATTAGTGGTTTATAATTAAATACTCACCCTTTACTATTCCACTTTAGGGCCAAGGCCTTTTCTCATACAGAGAAAGGCACAAGCATGGATACGACTCATATTAACTTTATGTCAAATCAAATGTAAAAAAATACTTTCAATAATTATTTAACGGTAGGTAGGTAATGTTGCATGTCACACGGCTATACATCAAGCTATACATTTCCAATATAAGCTGCAGGCCTAGCCATATTACAAATTCTGTTCCTATTATATTTCTATTGTACAAAGACATTCAATACCTAGTCTTTTAAATCTCTTTGCTATTATAGAAAGAAAATGACGTATATGGAATCAACTGTTTGTCAACTGTCAAGTGTATTTCATTTTCAGCCATATTAAAAATTCTACTCGTTAAACACTTGACAGTTGACAAACAGCCGATTCCATAATACGCCATTTTCTTTCTATTGTCGCCTTATCGATTACGAGAATAGAAATAGAATTTGTAATATGGCCACGCCTGCTGATCTAAAGGTAAACTGCTGCCGTGCACAGGTGACTAGCGTATTGAACACTGATAACTTAATTAATTCAAAGTTTAATTGCCTTATAAAACTATCAGATACTAAAATAGGCAAATCTCTAGCAAAATCTCTGTGCGACTACTATCGACATATCGGGGTCATTCCCCCGCGAGTGGGGCGCAGTAAGAAGAAAGAACAAAGAGGCAGACGTCGGCGGAGGCGGCCTGTTATTGAACGAGAGAGGTCAGTTATATTTAAACTAAGGCTTTGTCGTACTGTTATGTAAGACACAGATTCGACGGTATAGAAAATAGAAACTGCTGTTTGGGATGTGTTTTAGATACAAAGCTTCAAGGATACCTTAGACCATTTAGAACTTTCAGCTCCGATGCGATACAGCGACATCGAATAAAGATCAGTAACAATGAAAAACGAATTGTGTTATATCAGTTGTCAGCCATAGTTATATTAAGCCTAATTTGACTTGGATATGTTTCCTTCATCAAGTGCTTAATGGTGTTCAATTAAAGTTGTCATGTTATTATTGATTCACAATATACATTAGAAATGAAAATAAAATCTAGAAACTAAAACGATCACGATGGCTGGCACACATACATGCTGCTTACCCAAATTGTTTCTGGCACTTTCCTTAAAAGGCTAAACCGGACACATGTTCTGTATGGTTCACGAAAATTAAGAAAATATTTTTAATGCCTGGACATCAGAAGAACCGAAGTGCCCTGAGTTTGTTTCGGCTTTTCTTCTCAGAGGTAGTCAGTTAGAAAATGCCAACTTCAAGTATCTTAAAAGAAAAAAAAATACGTGTAAAAGTGATTCCTTATCCTACTTGCATAGTAAATAATTTCATTTCACTAATCAACTTGCATATTCAAATCAGAAACTCTGTGAATGGCTTATATACCTACATATAAGTAATGAAATTTTGTTGCCCATTTGGAGTTACTTGCCCATTCTTCTCCACACGAAATTAGCTTTTGGAAGGGGCAATTAGAATCTTTATATTTTATTTAACTTCTAAGTTTAACGTTCAAAAGTTCCTTTTAAATAGCCTAAATGAAATAAATGATTTGACTATAATGAAGGTCTTCCTGGTATCCTGACAATGAAAAACGTTGACGTTGGATTCTCATTAAATGAATTAACTGGTCTCTGCTTACACAACAACAGCTGAGCAGTATTCCCATCATTCCAAAACAAACATAAAACTTTGACCTTTTTAAGAATGAAAGGGAAGACATAGAAGGAACTTATGAAATATAAGTCTGGAAGGTAAACATTTCAAGGAAATTATTGAACAATAACCTTTGTTTGGTTACTCCAACTCTTGGGGCACTTACATGACATCAACAGATTTGACGCAATAGGCGTGTATGAACAAGAACGTAGCTTCATGGGGTAGAACGGGCATCATGACTTCTTTGTAAGGAATGATAGTGCTGGTTTAAAACTGTAAAAAATCATGAAAATTTATCGGACCCATTACAGGGACATGACCTATAAGATTCCTTAAAAAATTAAATAACTTCTTTCATGTAAAATCTCATTGATTAGGGCAGAAATCACGATTTTACACACAGTTACAGTTTAAAGTAAAAGTAACATCTGAAAAAGCTTGGGTATCAGGGAAAACCTCCGAAAACAATTCAATGCCTATGTACAACAATACAATACAAATCATAATCGTCGTCGTAAGTTTTTCCTAACACTATTATTATTTATTATTGTATTATCTTTTAAATGGATCAAATGTGGTCTTAAATTGATGAATTATTATTAAGTATGTTGAGTTCTTGATTTTTCTTCTTGAGGAGAGTTTATGACCTTACACACGGGTCGGAACCAAGTGTGTAAGGGAACATTTAAATTGAGAATGTGGATGATAGTGTAGAAGATGTTAAGAATTTTCGGGTAATGCGACAAGTGTTGAGTATATTAGCTTTTTGGAGCATGTAGTGTGTGAGATGGCATGTGTAGAGTGTTAAGGCTTTGTGTGAGAGCTTTTATTAAAATGTAGAGAACTCATGGTGTCCGGATTTTTCTGAACGCCTAGTAACGTGGGTTACACATTCTAGTATCTAGCCTTGTTAACCCCTCCAATTAAGCTAAATATGCTTGTGTCTGGAGTGGGTTCACGTCAATAGTGCAATGAATGGTGATCGAACTCACGACCTCTCGATCGCCAGGCAAATTAGCCATTGAGTTATTGCCGCTTTCCCACCCTGTATAACCTATACTTATTTAAGTACCTACCTACTTCACCACAAATCGAACCACTGCCATATTTCATAGAGTTTTATGTTCCCTTAGGTCACCCAGTTCATCCCCCGAACGACGAGTGCTGGCGGGGCGCATACTATCACCATCCCTGCCGAAAGTGTCTGAACCACCGCTGCAGGCTCTACCTGCGAGGCTTTCTCGTCGACCCATACTGAAGTCCCGACCAAAGACTGTACCAGATATGGACCACATATTGCCTATAATTACAGGTAGGTAAAGGCCCTCAGCAGGCACCTATTTTTAGTCTATCTTTTTTTAATTTATCGTGGGGTTAGTGGCTAATCTAAAGTCTGAGTTTTTTTGCCGCACATGGGCCTCTGAATTAGGTTTACATGCCGAGAAATATACCTATCTCTCTGGCATGCATTCCTCACAATGTTTTTCTTCACCATTTTGGAAAAAAACTGATTTTTATCCTTAAGTACCTACTTGGACAACATGTGCCAGCTTCGTAGGTCCAGTCGTCGCAGGCGTACTGATGCACAATGTTAGGCAGTGTTAACTATTAGGTTTACCATCTAGAATTTGTCAATTTCAGCCCGGAGTCATGGATTTGTGTTTGATTAGTGTCAATTGTCTTGCCCCTTTTATAAGGAACTTAAACGTAGGTAACAGGCGAAATGTGAGTAGGTAGGTACCTGTACCACTGCCTGACCCTTCAAGGATAAACTACAAACAGGATAATTTTATGTGTACCTAGATAATTAAATCTGCAATCCCTGCTTATAAGTTGGTACTCAATAGGGTTACATAACACGTCGTGTGATGCCTATATTCGTCTGATTGCTATAGTGCATCTCTCCAAGTCTCGGTTTTCGTATTGATCCAAGTTTTAAAATAGTAACTGTTTCGTACAGCCAAGTTGTCTGAATTATTTATGTGCTCTTAAAAGGACGGTGCAGTTTTGTAACTGTCGGTTCTAATTTTGTGTAGGTATTGGTGTGCTGAAATGCCTTGATCGCAGTGATCAGACATCGATAGGTGATCATTGTTAAAGGAGAGAGTGTAAAAAGTTGATCACGTTGAGGTTTAAATGAAAGGAGACTAACAATAGGCAGGTATAAGGTCAGGTGCGTGCGTAGTAGGTATATGACTGTGCATGAACGTAAACGAAGTATGCAGGAAGATTCGTAGCAGGTGATGTTCCTTAGTTTCGACTTACCTCCATGGGTAAAAGGCGTGAGTTTATGTAGGTATATGTGTAGGTAATTTTTTACACTAAGAACAGGAGCTTTATTACAAAAGGAGTTCGAACTACAGTCCGAACCCCTTCCTTCGAAACAGTTTTTTGGATAATGAATTTACGAAACAGTTTATTGTTTTCATAAACAATCTTATTAGGCCAATTGTTTCGTTTTATTTCAAAATCTTTTTATCTCAAATTCTTAGATAATATACCTCTAATCTAAGCTCTAATTTGACTCGACTATAAAGTTCTTAAAATAAAAACAGTATCTATTAACTTAAGAACTTTAGCTTCACTCGCGAATAAAGTTTGACATACATACCAAAATTGGCTCGATGGTTAAGCTAGGGCTTTAGAACTCACCTGGAAAGACGGATAGGGCTATAAATTCGTTTGTTGCAGATTTTCCTTCCTTTGCATTGCTCATGAAAATGCGCATAGATTTTAAAATTTAAGATCTTTCACACTTCTGAGCTTATTATATAGCGCCTACGAGACTGGCTATTTTTTTTTACATTTTTTTTTGTTTATAACACCCCTCTCTTTTTGCGTCGGGGGTTAAAAATAGTTAATTTTACAGGGACTGCGGTCAAAACCCCTCGACTGGCTGTAGTGGACATGAGCGCATACATTCGGACACCCAAAGGCTGTGTGAACCAGCGAATAGAGAAGTCACAATTAAAGCTCTGCCGACCACCTCGGCCCTCGCAGCCCCGGTTTATTTCGAGTGACGAGTACGATACCCATGAGTCTGATTCATAGACAAAGTGTGCTTGTGTTATTTAATTACAGGTTTTGGATATTAAAGTAAAATTAAATAAAACAAATATTTTTTATTGAAACGTATAATGTCGAAGCTTCCATATTTACAATCACTATCTTCTATCGTTCAGTCATCTCATCTTAGAACAAATCTTATTGAACACTATTATCACTACAAATTCTACAATCATAACGGCAAATGAAAAACGAGACTGAGTATCGTTATTGAGATTTATTTTGAACATTTTTTTTATTATTTATGACAATTTTGGTTTCAACGTAAACGATTCGACTTCATCTACGCATACTAAAGAGGTCACAGGTCATCACAAAAACGATACAATCGTACATACGAAGGGTAAAGAAGCGCGGGCGCTTCGCAGAACGTTCAGCCGAGCGGTCGCGGCCGCGCGCAGGCCGGACCGGGCGCGAAGCACCTCCCCTAATAAATATCTTTGGCATGAACCGAACAGCTCGCCGACGAGTCACACGCGATCGCACTAACAACCGACAGTTATTGCTTCGATGCCAATATAGAGTTCGTTTCGTTCCCGCACGGGGCGTCGCGTCGGGAGCTTCAGTGGGCGGAGGCGCGCGCGGCCGCGGCGCGTCATTCCCAAGCGTCGTTGTCGTCGTCCGACAGCGTCACCAGCTGCAGGCGCGCGTCGGGCGGCGGCGCGGGCGCGGGCTGCACCGCCGCCGCGCCGGCGCGGGCCGCGCGCTTCTGGCGCAGCAGCTCCTCGTCCGCCGGCGTCAGCGGCTTGCGGAACTCGTACACCAGCGGGAAGATGCGCTCCACCGCCGACTGCACGTCGCTCACGCTCCGGGCTGCCGACAAACATTTCACTCATTACTCATCACTCATCGTGATTCATGTTTTAAATGGTTATGCCATAACTGTGGGCGTTACATTGATACAAGTGCTCTGACATAGAAAGCCTAGAGACTATAGAGGGAGAAGACCTTTGCTAAAGACTATGTCGATGATAAAAACAAACCATAAAAACACACAACAACAACTCAAACTACAATTTAAATTAAAACTTTGAAACTTTACGAAACAAGAAGTGCCATAGGATCTTATTGCATTTATAATATAGGTTTGCACTGTGTTCACGTATTTTAAATTTAAACATAACAATCATTTTGCTTATTTTGTTTTGCTATCGTAAAATTTGTGAACGGTTTTCCGCCGTTCTTATCCTATTAAATTTATCCAAGTTGAGATGTGAAAATAATAGTACTTGGTGTTAGACATTTTATAACTTCAGGAGTACTCCAAGAACTGCATTTTTTACGACTTTGCTCATTTACTTTACTATTCTGATTTGATGCATTTCATCAGACTCGTTAATTAGTCAATGGCGATCAACTAATACATGTCAATAATTCAGAGTAAAAATAATATTATGAGTAAATAGAATGGAGTTTGAAAAAACTTAAAATTTCATAGAAACTGATTACGTGTTGTAACCCCATCCCATCAGTTTGTAATAAATAACCGTTTATCTAACTTATGAGTCATCGGCACAGGCAAGCTGAAGCTGCGAAAACCGTTTTAAATTTCGTCCCAAAAAGATTCAATTATTTTTTTAAATCATGCGCAGATAGCGCATAAATTATGAGTAGATTTTTTGCAATAGATTTTTAGACGAATGGACATCTTTTTATGATATTGAAAGATAAATCCTAACGCCTGAATCTTCTTCAAATTTTTCACATTAATTGAATATCCAACTACCTCCTCCTTCCTTTATTCCCTATGTTTTATTTGACTTGTAAGTTTGACGTTCAAAAGTGCCCTTTAAATGGCCTAATTGAAATAAATGATTTGACTTTGACTTTTTGACCTCACATGAAATTAGCCAAAATAGTACATAATAAGTTAAATATTTCTGTAGCGCAGCGCACGCCACAAAAGCTCACTCATATTGATCATCAAGAGGTGGGCAATCAACTTAGTTTAAATCCAATAAAATTCGTTGAATGTTCATGGTTTTGTAAAATTTGTCAATTCAGTGGTGGTAATCTGACATACTTGGAATAAGTACTACTGGTATTTTACTATGTTTCGATTGTATTATATAAAGGAAGCTTTTATTGAGTGTGGATTTCTCTCAGAAGAGACTGAAAAGTGCCACTTCATAGGACAGACTCGTAGGACGAGTCCAGTAGTTATTGAAAGGTTACAGTTAACATTCTTTGAAAATTGCCTCATTGCGTGTTTTTCTCGTAAATGGTTTCTCCTTCAGAAAAGAATAGAATAGAATACTCAAGATCAAGATTACCCGTTACCGTGAAACAGATGACGAAGAAGAGTTCAGACTACAAGCGGCCCTAGTGCTTAGCTTTCGCCGAGTATGAAAATGCATTGGGGTGCATGAAAGAGCCTCGCCTGGAGACGTACTCTCCCAACTCTGGTATGTCCGGCGCAACCAGGGCAATCAAATTCAAATTCATTTATGATTTATGAATTCTGTACATTGGCTAATCCTCTCACTACAATAGGAAATTCAAGCTCTATTTTTAGTGCCTATGTTCCCATCGACACGCTAAAGCCTCGTCCCCACTAGGAACATTTGTCGAGCGACATGTGTCCCCTGTGACATCGGGCGATGCTGGACGACATTGTTGAAACTGTTCCTTGTCGCACAGTCGATGAAGAGTAGAGGTTCCACTGAACTGATGTGGACGGAGACAAAACATCGGGCGACGTGGGGCGATGAGGGCGACATCGCCCAATGTCTCCGGGGACACATGTCGCTCGACAAATGTTCCTAGTGGGGACGAGGCTTAAGAAAAAGAAGGCATTTGGAGAACTGGGCTGAGCTTTACTTTCTCCATGACTGCTAGATCGACCTGCGGTATGTAGAAGCTCTCAAAGCATCAACTTTCTGCCCCAACCAACTAAAAGGGGAGTGGACCAAGGAGATACCATTCCACCTAAACTCTTCACTGCTGTCTTAGCAATTGGCACACGTGTTAGAAACACACAGAATTAGACCGATGCGGTATTAACATGGATGGGTTCTACACACCGCATTTTCGGTTTGAGGAAAACCTTTGGCGCATTCTGAACAATATTTAGGTTGCTATCTGTATCTTTTTGCACTAATCCCCATATTTGATCAAGTGAATTCGGTACTATACTATGCCATAGCTATTATACTTCGCCACAAGCATTGTTTGTACAAATAAAAACTTATCCTGTTTGGTTTATTAGATAGGTAGGTATTTCGATTTATACTATCATAAAATTCAAAATTAAGTTTAATTAAGGAATTTAACAAAACAACATTTTTTTATTTCCTCAACGGAAATTGGCGTAGCTAGGTAATTGAAATAAACTGTATGTACCTGTGATTGTCACACCTCCGGTGGAAAATATCTTGAGTGTGGCTTTAGGGTTGTATAACTTATAAGTGACTCCTGGGTGAAGCTCTGGTTCATAACTGGAAGTAAGGAAAACATCTTTTTTTAACAGCTCCAATAACATTGATCAAGTTACCTAACGACTCAGTAGGCGTGCCACTCTACTACCTACATAAATGGAAAATCTCAAATGATATTCCAAAATCAAGCCCTGTGGGGATGACAAGAAGGGATAGGTACATGTCATATAAAAAACCGATCCTAAATAAATAATAAATTAAAATTCGTCAAAAATAATTTAATTTTCGATAACTACCTTTCACAGAGGAGAAGGTATAAGTAGTAACATTTCAATATACCTACACGAAATTGACGGGAACAAATGGCACGGAAGATGAGCTAATTTGTCACTTTGGTTGAATGCATTATAATACCTAATAGTTTTCAAGTAGGCATTTCCATTTATTTCAACAAAATTATATTTTTAGTCTGACTAGGCAGAAGACCTTGTTAATAACTGTCCAAAACAGCCAACTCTTTTCATTTAATATGTATTAATCACAAGTACAATAAAATTAATAAATACAAGAACCTTACTGTATGCAGGTTTACTTAATGAATGCATGATTAGATGGGCATTTGTAAGATGACAATATTATGTCATATGTATGTATATTATGTCTATATGTGCAAAATAAAAGATTATAATCTAATTATTAATATTAAAAAGAGTACTTTCGATCAATGTCATTCTTTAAAAATTTAAGCATTCAAGTTGAACCACCTCAACTGTCATATAACATATTCTTTAAATTATCAACAACATAATGTTTTAAGTAAACATAACCAAGCTGGGATTGTCTGCTAGTTTATCACAAAATATAAAACAATTTCATCTGAACCCTGACTCTACGTACAGTTTACAAGATAAAACTACACTTTCTATAGGTACTTTTAAAATTTGAAAATATTTGGAAATTATGCAAAACAAATCAAAATGATGCAATTTAGTATAGCATTTCCATACAAAGGCATTGCAATCTCCTTCAGTACCATGAATAGATATAATTTATTGGTTTGCGTTAAATAAGAGTTGATGTTAATTGATAAACTGCAGAAAAATGTCATTGTTTAGGTATTAGTCTTAGTCAAACATCTACTTGATCAACATTATTATGTAAACAAAACAGTTCTTAATTGAAATTGTTAACCAAAACAGGCCAAAACTGAGTTGGACACACCCACCAAGGGTAAAAAACCTCTTCTTGTTGTGTTTAGATTTACTTCAGATTATCAGATTATTTGGGTAAAGCTTCAAAGATGGGTTGAAAAGAAATTAACAACAATGTTTAAATTCTTTTAGTTGCTATGTGGGCAAGAAAATGAAGCTGAGACAGACAAACTCAATGGCTGTAGGTATAATCGAACTGAGTTATTGATTTATATGTAAATAAAAATACTTACTCTGCTTCTTTGTATTTCTTGGAAAAAGATATGATCCTTATACCAAAGGGCATCCGACAGGTGCCTAATACATTGACTACGCGAAAATTGCGGAAGCGCACTTGGAAGCCTAGCTTCTGAAGAGCGCGCGCGTACCGCCGTGCTGCCACCTTGGCCTGGTCTTCGCTGGTGGCGCCCGTGCACGTCACGCGCCCCGACGACCAGATCGACGCGGTGGTGTACGGACGCCGTAACTTCATGGTTACCATGCCGTTCTCGCGGCGAAACTCTACGTTAACACCGTTTAATGCTATCTGTCTAAGGTTCAGGTGGCACTTAACACTAAAACTGCACACGACATTGTTTATCATTATATCTATTTCGGGCGTATCCTCCTCCTCCTCGATGGGCACGGGCGGCGCCACCGGCTCGTTTGTATCGACGCACTGCATCTGCTGCGCGCTGGTCGAGCCAGCTTCGCAATACTCATGGTCGGGCACCATGTGATTTGTAACACTATGTGTGGATATGCCACGGTTGGGCACAACCCCATGTGTGCCTTTGCTCAACTCCTTTATACCATTCTCTTGGATGAGCGTAGCCATGACCACCACGGCACACTGAAATAAAAATCGTATGTTTATAATTTTATTCATATCCAAAGGAAGTACATTAAAAATAGATCAATATAAAGAAATATGCAAGACAGTTTATTGAAAATCTTTCTTTTGTAAGATTTTTTCCCTTTACACACATAACATTAACAATGAGCCACACTAAGTTTCAATGAAATGTGATTCCAAATTACCCTTACATATAAACTAAGTTAACAATGTAATGCTTTATGTACCTATACCTACTGTGTACCTACATTGCTATAAATAGTCTCCGCAGTATGAAATTAGATATTTGACCCTCAAACAAGAACCACCTGCATATTAGAGTTGCATTATAGTGACTACATGATTAAGATGTGTATAAGTAGCATCATATCACAATGATCATTTAAAAAAAAAGGGAAATTTTTAATGCTATTTCATTCATAAAATAATATTTTTATTACAGGATATGAATCAGCAATTGTAATGAAATTTTGATTAAGTTTGTACAGGCCAAGGAAAGTGTGATTATAGCTGTTATCGTCAGCATTCAGCGGTAAACCATAAAGAGGAGTTTATTGAAAACTGTTGATTGCACAACAATGGCGAGCGGCAAACATACATGAAACAATGAAAACATTTGCACAAAGCACACTTTTAGCACCAATTATGCAAGTGCTAGTATTATTTAAATTCAGCACAGAACTTTTGAAAGAAAAATTTACACAAATGATATAGGTACCTACCAAAAATAAACATTTAAAAATGACTTTACTTTTTGTTTTATGCAGTTGAGCAGGTCCAATTGATTTGATTTTCAATAATACAAGATTATCACTAGAATTTGAGTAGGTAATATTGCAATTGAAAAAAGAATTGAATGATTATTATATACCCTGATAGTTACAAAATCTACACAATTTCTTAAAGTGTCTTTGAGTGTGATAAATCTTTAGATCAGTGGCCTGCTAGATTTCAATAGATAAGATACACCTACCTAGATGTTGTATTTTCAGGGTCAGAGTTAAAACATGAAAGATATTCAGAACACCAAAATGTTGGTATCACAAAGGAATGGTTTTATCTTACACATTTCACTACAAAAGTTTTGATTTCTCAAACATCAATATTTTTTTTAATGGAGCTTGTAATTATTAGAATCAAGTTTCAAGATTCAATGGAGAGGCACAATTTAGGCCACTTCCCACGGCTGGGTACGGCTCGACGCGACAACATGACACTTTGCACAGCTGACTGTCGGACGGGCCCCCGCCCCGCGCTACCCCCGGCCCCCACCTTCCCCTGCGCCCTGTCTACGTCCTTCGCCCTGCGCCTAGTTTGCACTGCACATGCATTGTGCCGATTAAAACATCGATCACTCGAGATGAAAATTGCGCACAAGTGCGCTTTACTGGATGTAAATTTACACACCTGAGCTTAATTTGTAACTTGTAAGCTGACCTCACCATAGAAATTATTAAGCCCTACAACATAGTAAATTTATTAATTATTTATATTCCCCGTTAAGAGAATATAAACGAAAATAATTCGTAGTCAGCAGTTATTGACCCCATAACGACCTGAACCACACGTGATTATGGACCACAAAGAAAAGTTATCCTCATGAAAATTTATCCTGGCTAGTATTATTTTAACCCGATTCTTATAAATAAACACAGGGTTAGTAACCATTACTTGATTTCATTAAAATATAAAATAAAAGATGAACAAAATAACACGAGAATGAACTTGAACCAAAATGGGGCAGGCTCGTAACTTTTTAGTGACTGATTGTGGGACGATACTTTGAAATAAAGGAACTCAAGTCAAACTGTATTTACTAAACATGAAAGAAATTACATAAAATAACAATTTACCTGAGGTAAAGTGATATATTTGTCACAATTATTTTTACACTACCAACGAATAATAATTATCATTGCAGAACTAAGAAAGTCCAGACAGGAGGTTCCAGTAACGAATTAGCGTTTGCACATTGGCAAATATTTTAACACCCGAAATATGAAAGAAATAACTTAGAAAGCTAACTGATACAAGCAACTCAATAATAAATGCAAAAATCAAAAACTTATGCACATCCTGCCTAGCACCGCCATGTTCCATTCGATGAACAAAATTGAATGAATATGAATGAAATAGAACACGAATGACTGATTTCTCTGATTATCCTTTGCAGAATCATCGCCTATTTTGTTGTCTATGCTATCAATATTTTTTCAGTTGGCTGCTTACAAAAAATATTGTAAAATGAAAAATAATCAAGGTTCGCCGAGTACTTACTAATGCAGTTTAAGTTCGTAGCAGCTAATCACTGCGTTTGTTGTGTGCAAAAGCTCAATTAATTTTGGTTTTCCGTTAACACGTTATAATCACGATTACCAAAAAAGTTTGAGTTGCGTAAATGAAGTAGAAAGCTGACAACTTTTTCCACGGGTGTCGCTAATATCTTTTGACTCGGGGATATTGTCGGTCGAATAACATCCAAAACTTGTTTATCAAAAATTTAACACAGCAGAATATGTAAAAGAGTGACTATTGTCTTATGATACGAAGTTTAACAGCTTTTATTTAGATGTTAAAGTTGTGCTAACTCGCTGAAGGTCAAAGATTTATTTTTGTATTCTAACTTTTTCGTCGCATGGGTATCTCGAAGTTATATCTACGACCAAATGTTTCTATTCTGACCCAAGTTTTAAGCTTTAGCATACATTAAAGTTTATAAAAACCACCCACGTCAACAACAAGCTATTTAAAAACTGGCTCTTACATGGATAAAAAACAAAACCAACTATTTTAATTAATCACCCAATTTAATTTTAAATTTTATGGTGATTCACTTAGCCAGCCCAATTGATGTTTCACTAAGCCAGCTAAGCCTTATTTTATTTAAGTAAATTATTTGTAATGTTAACAAAAAATGTTGTAACGTAATAATTTTATTGTAACGGTAATTTAGTCACTGGGACAAATAAGCTGATGTATCTTGCCCGGATTTCAACCACAATCTAGAGCATAAAGGCCTATTCAAACCTGAGCGATATTCGCTGCCGCTGTGGGTAGAGGCACATACCGCGCTGGTTTGGCTCAGGTATTTAGTATCAATTTCGCTACGATCTGCCACAGACGGTAGCGAATACCGCTTAGGTCTGAACAGTAATATTACCGCATACCCACTCAGTTTTCTCTGCCGCAGACGGTAGCGAATACCGCTTAGGTCTGAATAGGCCCTAAGAGATAGAGCCTTAACCTTTTATTCTGTGCCTTAACCCCCTAGGTCATCACAATATTCATTAATTCTGTCTTTACGTAGGTACTCTACAAATTGTTCCCAAATCCAACCCTTGACATGCGAAATCAATCGCTCAGTCCTCTGTGTTACAAAAAGGATGCGCCAACTATAATTTGCCCGTGAAAATATTTTTGTTCATTTTGTTGCAAATTGCAGCTCAATATTAGGTCACTAGTTCACTACTCGTTCATTCTTTATTCTATCAATTCCCGTATGACATCCCCACAGAGCATGTGACATCCCTAGGGTAATCCTCATTTCAACTGCATGCAACAACCTTTCGTCCTTCCCTTTCGTGGCCTATAATTCTGATTCATGCAGGAATATGTTGTGCTACATAATAATACATATATTGAGATTTATTCTGGTATAATAACTATGCAATAAATGTACATTTAAAATGTAGCCTTAGCGGCTACAATCAACATTTTCAATTCGTTTGAGTGGCATCGCATCCCCTAAATTAGAATTAAAATATAACTAGTATTATTCTACCTGCATTCTTCTCTTCTGAAATGCAGCACTGAAAAAAGAAAAATAAAATATAACCCCCTCGTGGACTTGATGGTCATGGGCGGGTAGTGTGAATTAGTGTTAAGGCTTTTGTGGTAAGGGTCTGCCATCACCCAACCTTCACCCTTAGTCTAGTGCACGGTACGGCCTTAGATGCTCTACGGCACGTAAGTTGGCAAAGGATTTTGTTGTGCGCCTAGTGCGGCCCCCACTACGAAAATCTTTGCCAACTTACGTGCTAGTAACTGTACCAGCTGGGTCACCATGTTTTACCTCACTATTTGTCTGTGTCTCACCAAACTCCACCAGGAAGTCGGCTCCTTGTGGAGTTTGATGGAGTTGTTCCCTGCCAAAGCACAAATCACAATAGAACCC
Organism: Euplexia lucipara; assembly: GCA_921972225.1. Lineage (NCBI taxonomy): Eukaryota > Metazoa > Arthropoda > Insecta > Lepidoptera > Noctuidae > Euplexia > Euplexia lucipara. The sequence continues at coordinate 18,364,809 of OV179146.1, forward strand.
TAAACACACGATGATGCATAATGGAAAAGACCAGACCAGTGCATTGGAATCCAAAAAGTTTTAACGGTGTGGGGTACTCATATTCTTGCATCACTCCAACTTTATAGTACGGTGGGCTGTGCTGGTGAGCAGTAGCCTGACCTCAGCCCACTAGGTGGAGAAAACTACAAACGGTGCAAATGTAAAAATATATTCGGAACGGACCGTGTGGAGTTATAACACTGGACCATAGGCTCCGAGCGTACATATCTATTTGCCCGGATATTACTAACAGGTTGGATGGATTCTTCACATGAACTAAGGGTTGGCCTTTTTCTAGTCAAAGTGAACAGCATTAGTTAGTTGGAAGGTAGGTAATGCTGAACAGCATTACCTTCCAACTTACCAATACTGTAAGGCTGACTGACCCCACATTTGGCGTGCGCGATCCTCGGGCGTGCGCGCTGCGTGAGCGTCGGGTGTTGCCGCCGTGTGACGTGCGTACAGCGTGCGCGCAGCGCGCGCGCGGCTCCCTCGCGACGCTCGAGTCGCGTTCTTACCCCTCTTATTTCTTTTTAGTAGCAAAGCTAACAGTAGTGTTTCCTCGGCTGAGTCCATTTTGTTAATAATTGTAGAACAGTAACGCAACGACGTGTGCTAACACGGCACTGGCCAAATTGTGACTGACTTGTCTGAAGGGGGTTAAATGCCAAGGCAAGCGCCGCGTGCGTGCCACGTGCCCGCTTCACACACGTCACACGGCGGAAACACCCGACACTCACGCAGCGCGAGCGCGACGTGCGCGCGGCGCTCGCGCTACTCGCACGCCCGAGGATCGCGTATCGCGTACACAAATGTGGGGGAGGCCTTAGCCATTTGTGGACATTTGCCAATGACAGCAATGCTATTTTAAATATATTTTTTTGATGCCCAATGATTCTTTCCTCCAGTTACATACAAACATGCACATATTACTAAATTAAATATATTATTCCAAATCTGTTTGTTTGTACATTGTTAATGTAATATTGTTTTTTTTTTTAATTTAATTTTTGTCTTAGGTATTATGCAATATTTTTATTTATGTTTCAGTTTAGTGTATCAGCAGCTTAAGTCATTTACGAAACGCCATTGCAAACTTCTCCTAAAATTTTGTATCTAACTTCACTTTATTGTTCGATCATCCATCGTTCATCAATCAAGCGGTCGAATAATTCGTAAATTTACTTATTTTTTTCATATTTGTGCCAATCGTTACGTTAATTTAGTGTTACTAATTCCTGGGAAGCCAGTGGATATTTATAAATGTAAATAATCATCCTGTTGTGTTTGCAAACGTGCATATGCTTTGTTGTGAGAACCACCACCTTTATCTGCTGTCATTCTGAGCTGTAGCAACTGAATTTTTCGATAATGAAACATAAGTTATCCTTTGAATGGTAGGTTATCGACTGAACTAGAGTACAAGAATAACAAATCAGTGTCCAGTTGTTGATATGTCGTGATGAGAGTGGTGTTCTTACACGGAGCAGTCATCGGGAGAATGTGCGGTGGCGTTTAGCCTTAGTGGCAGAGGACGTCAGAAAAAGGATCCAGCATGGAATCGGTGAAGGACGAAGAACGTTTACGGCGGCTACGCGCCCTGGAGGAACGGCTGTGTGACCCTCGCTCCACCGGCAACGTGGACTGTTTACTGGACACCGTGACGGCGCTCGTCTCCGACTGTGACCACCCGGCTATCCGTCGCATGAAGAACGTCGAGGCATACACCAGCAGATGTAAGTACACTATGCTAATCCAATATTATAAATATGATTTGACAAAGAACAGTCAAAGTTCTATTCAGAAACCATGTTAGATCCAAACTAAATCATAAGAAACGAAATGGTAAACTGATCTTAGAATAATAATTTAGTAGTTTTAAGTATGTATTAGTTGTTAATGTTTGGATGACATTTAGGAAAATATTGCCACTGCTACAGTTAGTCTGGTACACAACATCAAAATACAAATAAAATTGTATTCGGCTTAGCTGTAATATTATAATACTTGTACAATACAATGTTACTTCATCAACGTTTATCAAGCCACCATGCATTTATTGGTTGAAGCCAGTCTGACCTAATGGTACTTCAACCGTAAAAAACAAAATCACTGCCTTATTGTTCTATTCCTATTTGGGAAAACTTGACAAATTTTCAGTTACTACAAATATTAAAGTATCATATTTATTGCAAGCACAAGTTAATGGAATTGCTTCATAAATTGAACATTAGAATTTGAATGTCTATTACTTTTTCAATTTTGACATGATATAGAGTTTTCAGCTTAACTTATTTGTTTCTGTGGCTAAATTATGAAGTATTAATGCTGTCATGATTCCAGTCTGAGAAAGGGATGGTTTTAGCAGTCATATAACTCTTATTTGTTTCTGTGGCTAAATTATGAAGTATTAATGCTGTCATGATTCCAGTCTGAGAAAGGGATGGTTTTGTTTCTGTGGCTAAATTATGAAGTATTAATGCTGTCATGATTCCAGTCTGAGAAAGGGATGGTTTTAGCAGTCATATAACTACATATAGCTTCATCTTACTGTTGCACTCTGAATCATACTAGCATTCAAATCCTAACCTTTCAATGGTGTCAATTTGAGACACAATAAAAAGACAATGACAGCATGGACGCTGGTGTACACTTGGGATTTTAAAAGCACCTGAATCTGTAATTAAAAAATATCTCAAATCTTTATTGCAATCCAAATTGCTTATAGGTAGTAGCTGTGAATGATTAATCCCTCTTAATATTTTTTCATTAACATGGTTTTTTTGTTCTATTTAAACATTTTAAGGCCAGTGTGCACTGATTCTAATGCAAGTTAATATTAGAACACAATTCTTATCTATTGTCATTTATGAACACTTGAAAAAAAATACCACTTGATGTGCAATGTTCATGCATTTAGTGGAAAGATGTTATGTTTCTGGTCAATTATTAATGTAATCTGCCGTTTAATTACTAATGATTTTAATTAAGTTTGTTTTGATTACATTATAATTATGTTTTACGTAATCAATTCAGGAATGATAATGTGGTACTTGTAGTTATGATAGATACCTAGTTGATTGCGTGTAGTATTATTTAACGAAAGGATCATCTTTTCTTTAGGTTGTACTTTGACTACCCCATAACCCATAGTCCATAGAACAGAATAGAATAGGCTACACACACACACACACACACAAACACACACACACACACACACACACTAACACACACACACACATACTACACGGCATTCTTTTTTATTTATTTTGTGTTCCGTATCTTGCGGTTTGTTTACAAACTTTGATACTCTATACATATCATATACCCAAACCTGGAAGAACTACATGTTGGCAATGCAAATACTTTTATAAAGTTTTTATTTTTGTACCTATTTAGTAGCTAAGCTGTAGTGAAGTTGTGATCCTTTAATGGCAGCTGTTCCCTATTTAACAATGCTGATAACAATACAAATGATTGTTAAGTGTAACATTGTATGGTCAGCAGCAGTAGTACTACCTGGTTGCTTTTAGAATAACATCCAGTTTGAATGAACAATGACAGTATAATATTAATTGGTTTGCATTTGATCGGTTCAATATACATATTTCAATGACAAACCATAATGTGCTGAAGACATAATCACAATAAAGTCTAAATAAATTCTGCAAAATTAATTTTTCCCTGTCTGTAAGTTTCATCTTGCAGTGCCCTAAATGGTATTTCTATTTAGGCATAAATACACTGTTTACATACATGACAGGTTTTGCATATCTTCTGATTCATTTCATGCAAATGCAAATGATTCAGTAAACTCTCCAGGTACTCGAAATTGCTTAATGAAACAATGAATGTGTTATGATGTTACAATTAAAATCGTCACTTTATTGTTGTAATGTGCATATTATACTTTTTACAGATGACTGTGTGTGCCTAATAGTGTTATTACATTATTCTGATGATTAAAAACTGTTGATTAGTGACTAGGATTCAACTTTGATTTACTGGTTTAGGGATAAATTATTTTCTCAAAAAAGGTAATAGATACTTATTCTAATTTTTATTCCATTTATAAAATGTTTTTTCTTTGTTTTAGATGAGACTTTTGCTTCAGACATAGTAGACCTGCGTATGAAAGCAGCAGATTTTGATTTGATAAAGGTGATTGGCCGAGGGGCATTTGGTGAAGTGCAACTAGTCAGACACAAGTCTACACGTCATGTTTATGCCATGAAGCTACTCAGTAAAGTTGAAATGATCAAGAGGTCTGACTCCACATTCTTCTGGGAGGAGAGACACATAATGGCACATGCTAACTCTGAGTGGATATTAAAACTGCACTTTGCTTTTCAAGACCACAAATATCTCTACATGGTCATGGACTACATGCCTGGTGGTGACCTTGTTAGTCTTATGTCAAACTACGACATACCTGAGAAGTGGGCTAAGTTCTATACAATGGAAATAGTTCTTGCATTAGACGTAATTCATGGTATGGGTTTTGTACACCGAGATGTAAAACCAGATAATATGTTAATTGACAAACATGGGCATCTAAAGCTAGCAGATTTTGGTACATGCATGAGAATGGGACCTGATGGTCTTGTGCGGGCTAGCAATGCAGTAGGAACCCCTGACTATATCTCACCTGAAGTGTTACAGTCACAAAATGGTGAGGGAGTGTATGGTCGTGAATGTGACTGGTGGGCAGTGGGAATTTTTTTGTATGAAATGCTTATTGGAGATCCTCCTTTCTATGCAGATAGTTTAGTAGGTACATACGGTAAGATCATGGACCATAGAAACTCACTTCAGTTTCCTGATGACGTAGAAATTTCAAAGGATGCTAAATCACTAATCAGAGGTCTTCTAACAGACAGAATAAAAAGATTAGGTAAAAGTAGTGTTAACGAAATTAAGCAACATCCATTCTTTATTAATGATCAATGGAGTTTTGAAAACTTGAGAGATTCCGTACCACCAGTTGTGCCTGAATTATCTAGTGATGATGATACAAGGAATTTTGATGACATGGAAAAGTCTGATGCTTTAGATGAATCTTTTCCTGTGCCCAAAGCATTTGTTGGAAATCATTTACCGTTTGTGGGCTTTACTTATAATGGTGATTACCAACTATGCGGCAGAGGACTGAAGGCAGCCGATGTAGTAGATACTATCTCTAATAATCATATTAATAATGTTGGATCTGAAGCTATACTGCAGCTAGAAAAACTCCTTGAAAGAGAAAGAGATGGTAGACGGAAATTAGAAGACACGCAAGTCACTCTGTGTGCTCAGCTAGAAGAATTATCGCATAGGGAGTCCAGGAATAAAAAAATAATAGCTGACACAGACAAAGAATTAGCACTACTACGACACGATCTGAAAGAGATACAAAGAAAGGCTGACATAGAAACTGAGTCAAGAAGAAAAGCTGAATTTAATTTTAATGAAGCAAAGCGGCGTCTCGATGAAGAGCAAAGTAAAAGAGCGAAAGAAATAAACAATTTACAAACTTACAACGATAAAATAAATGCTTTAGAATTGCAACTGTCGGAGTTACGCGAGAAGTTAAAGCAAGAAGCTGAGTCTGCTGCTAAGTCAAGAAAACAAGCGGTAGAGTTGACAGCTGCGCAGGCCGCAGCCGCTGCCGCCAACGACGGCACTGTAGCGAGTTTGCGCGCCCAGCGAGACACCCTGGAGAGAGAACGTACTACCCTCTCTGAAGAACTTGCTGCTGTAAAGGCATCCAAACAGCGTTCAGATGCAGCAGTCGCGGAAGCCACCGGAAGATTGAATGCTGCTCACGGTGAGCTTGAGCGGGCATCGGCCAGGTTAACTCAGGTCATGACGGAAAACAGGCAGCTTTCAGAAAGAGTGTCGGCGCTGGAGAAGGAGTGCGCGTCACTGGAGAAGGACTGTGCGTCGCTGGCGCACGAGCTCCGCTCTTCGCAGCACATGTACCAGCAGGAGCTTCGCGCACATCAGGATACGCAGCGCTCACAGTTGCTCTCTAAACAAGAAGCCAATTTGGAGCTAGTCAAAGGTGAGTCTTGGTCCCACGACGATTTGCTCTCTGCCATCTAGTCCACGCTACAATCCTATCATGTTCAACTGAGCTAAAATGTATAAGCTCCCAAAAATATATTTCATACCTTCACTTTTTGCATGCCTCAGGAACATTGGAAATGATATTTAAAGGTATTGTTCAGTTTGCTAATATACCTCCTATGATCTTTGTAGGTCCAAAGTAGATTCACTTTTTAGTACGTAAATATGGGTTAGTACCTATTTCTTCTTCATATTAATCAACCTTCTCGTAATCTAGTTGTTGTTAATGGTTTTATTGGAATAGTTTTTAAATTCAAATTTATATTTATTCCTACTCAAAATTCGATTAAATTTAATTTATTTTTACTGTAAATGCCGTTTTTAGAATCACATTTATTTATGGAGTGTTCGCAATGTGATACAACAGCTCTGCAATCGAAACTGAACGAGGAGAAGACAGCGCGGCAACGCTCGGAGTCGGTGTGCCAAGAGAAAGACCGACAGATGTCTATGCTCAGCGTTGACTACCGGCAGATGCAGCAGCGCTTGCAGAAACTTGAAGGCGAACATCGGCAAGAAACAGAAAAGGTATTACATGTCATCGTAACTCTGAGACTAGAATATTTGTACGGTCAGGAACGAAAGTCGGTCGGTCGGTTATTTACTAATCAGTTTAAATATAAACCCTGTATATATCACACTAAAGTTCTGTAATAGTTATGCTATCTTAAATACTGTATGCAATAAATATCTGACGATGATGATGGTCTAATATTGGAGTGGTTCGAACAGGCGATGGGTCTGGCGGCTTCCCTGGAGCAGGAGCGCCTGGCGCGCATGGCGGCCAGCGGCGACGTGGCGGCGGCCGAGGCGGCGGCGCGCGCGGCCGGCGCCGAGCGCGACGTGCGCGCGCGCGATCTGCACGCCGTGCGCGCCGCGCTGCACGACGCCTCCGAGAAACTTGCCGCTGCCTCCGCCGAGAGAGACATGCATTGTGCGAGGGTAAGTACACACTAATCCACTGAACAGGCGATTTACCAATGCGCCAGTTGAAGCACATGACCTAAGGCATGAGTATCTTTTACGATTTGTCCAAGGTAACTTCACCACTCTGGGATCCGGAACACCTCTCTGGATCTTCTTACGTCATACTTGAGTTATAAAATTCAGATAGTTGATGTCAACGAAAAAAGATCTCTCAGATGTTAAATAACGATAGAAGTTCTCTAGGGTTCGGTTCTTGGACCTTTCTTGTTAACATTTATTACACAAAGAATAGCCATGACATAGTTTATTTTCAGATTTACTTTTTTTGAAACTTGCACTTCAATAGCACAAGTTCAATGTTAATAATTTATTGTTGAATGAGAATATAACTCATTTAGAAATGCATTTAGTTTAAGCTGCCATACATTACAGATGAAAACTGATGTGTTAATAAAAGGTAATGAATTCAATCCTAAAGATAGCACAGTCTTCTTAGGCTTAACTTTAGATGCAAAATTACAGTGCTCCCACATATGAATAATTAGTTGAAAAAGTTAGCTCTGCAGCATACGCCATTAGACAAATCGTAATTTAACGGGCATAGAGATGCCGTTTCGTGTAGGTACTTTAGTTTCATAATGTAAGGTTGTATGGTATTCTTATATGGGGGACTGATGCCAAATTAGATACTTTTAGTTTTTCAGAAACTGGGCCATCCAATCAATTTATTAGCTAAATCCAAGACTCTCTTAAAGAAAAAAATAGGGAGAGGAACTAACTAATTATAATTGGGCATACTCTATCTCTTTTTGTCCTTGTACAAAATATTTTCATAAATATACTAATAACACGCAATGAGCACATTAATCTCCTTAAATTTTACGAGTCTCGTACTTAGGTTTGTTTACTTACTAAAATTGTGTTGACATTTTAAATATTTATTTTAATTTATTTTAAATAATTGTTGTGTTCTTATAAAGTTTACATCCCCTAAATATACACAATAATAATAATAATAATAAACCATTTATTTCAGGTAACAAAGACCCATAGATAAATACTTTAACCTAAAAGTACATACTAATAACACTTTTGTTAGTAAAATCTTATAAAACTATGTACGTATCACTTCAATAGCACGAAATTATGACATAAAGCTGCAGTACCTGGAATGGGATAAGAGGCTGGGTCTTGTCCCTAACTTGTTGACATAGCATACATACATACATACATATTGTCACGCCTGTAATCCCCGAAGGGCTAGGCAGAGGTGTACCTGGTAGTACACCCACATACATACATACATACATAGCATTATTAATATTTTCTAGTTTATTACATCTACGAGCAATCTAGATCACGATTGGTATCTACAGTAGGTACCTAATAAACCTTTTTCAGGAGTAAACAAATAAGTAGAAAACAGTACATTGATCATGTTTGTATATCTATATGTTGGTAATAAGTAGGTCACTATCACGCTAATAAATGTAATAACAACATTGAGAATAGAACAACTGGCATTCGTCAGCGAATATCAACTTAATGTGTGCATCTATGTATTTATGGACACATTCAAATCGATCGACAGACTAACGAACACTTTGAGTGTTTCTTGTGAATTAATCATAATCTCATCGCGCCGAAATAGACTGTCCTCCAGCATTACAACATAGTGACTCATTGACGACGGCAAACATGCACACACACACAGCGTTTGCCTTATACGACATAAACCTGCGCGTGCGCTCCTCTCCAAATAAATAAACACATGATTACGTAGACGGCGGTTTTTCTAGAGTTGAATGCCTTACTCATTGATTATGATGTGATTTGCCAATTAATGGAACATTTATTCATTAGAGTTCACGGAATGTAATAGTTATAATATTAATAGTTGACGTCGTGGTGATGGAAATAAATCATTCCTCAGTTAGGAACTCGATTCGGCTATTGTTGTAATGTTAGTTCACAAAGCCGAGCAGATTAATTAATTTCACAACCGAGTGACCGTTGAGAACCACATTAATACTTTATCAAATTGTAACAGCACTCGTATCTATTACAAAGTGCACTAACATAGCTAAATGTAGCACAGTTTGGTAGATACTATTGTATATTTCGCTTCGAGATAGAATATGAAAAAAGAATTATGTTTTACTGCAGTCTCATACCGCTAGTAGCACGAATTACCCGAGTATGAAAAGTAGGTATTCTTCTTTGACCTTGATATTTATGACACAAACATTTAAGATTGGCTTTACAGATTAAAACTTTGTATTTTAAGTGAGGTTTTTTTTAGTAACATCTAATGCCATACTTGCGAAGAAAACATTTTTTTTACATTTATTTAATAATGTATCATTGAGGTTAGAAGACCAGTTCGCACTATCAAAAGGCCAAGGGCTTCCTGGAAATAAAATGTACACCTAATACCTAGATAAGATGCTTGCTCAATGAGTTGCATAACTGTTCTTAGAATAGCAGAGAATTCCACATTATGTGTCGGATTTTGTCCGCATCTAAAATATAAACACTGCCTATGACAATCTTAACTTAAAAATAGAACTATAAAAATACACGTAGGAGTGAAAAATGAGTCTATTACTACATTCCAAATAATATAAAGTAAAGACGTAGCTGAATCAGTGTGAAGTTATGAATTTGTTGAACACAAGTGCTGAACAAACAGAGCCTTGGCAATGAAGACATGCCTATAAAACACTTCTATTATGATGATGACACGCATTAATATACAGGAATGTGTTATTGTCGTATTAATTTCCTGGTCATCTTCAACTGGGACGTGTATCGTTGTACAATAAATTGTACTTAATGTTTTCTTATGAATGCTACAGATAAATACGTACTTTGTATGTAGATTCATAACGATATGAAAACATCTACTTTAATAACAGAGTTGAAATACTTAAACTGGCCGCTAATTAACATTATACTGTGCGTTGCTAAATGTACAATAAAAACAGAAAGCCTTGATGTATACGATGGCTTACCTACCTGTATACTAACTCGTACGAGGTTTTTCGTAATATTATAATTTCTCGTCAATAAGGTAAACATTTTGGATATAGCAATATATTATTAAACAGAAGTGAGTCGTGTCAACCTGAAAACTAAGAACATCGATATAATTTATAACAAGAGCTTTGTGTCCCTTGCAGCAGCACGATTATGTCAGTATCAGAATAAAAATAGTGACTCATATGGCATAATCAATTCTAGAGAGAACGCGCTATGTGCTTTATTATAATTATAGCTTATCTACTAAAGAACACAGCTGCTTTCAAATCAGATGTGTATTCACTGTATTAAGTTTTAGAAAGATTAAAGCTATTATCCAAATAAAAAGGTGCTATGGATAATAGTCTTTATAAATAATATATTTCTGATATTATACTCTATATGACTATAAACGATGTCTGAAATGTCTAAAAAGTCTGAAACTCGCCTTGAGCAAGCCTGTCTTCTGCCATGTGCGTGAAGCTCGTACCTTCTCTCTATGAGAAGAGTCCTTTGCCCTGTATTGGGGCTGGAATTATTTTTAGGTTTATTTAGTTACCGAAATAGGCTTAATTTTTGGTAGCTTAGCCGTGTCATATATTTTAGGCTAATAAATACATGGAAAGAGGAAAATTATGACACTCGTTTTACACTAGAAAAACAGCTAGATATTAAGTTAGGTCGGCCAGGTGACGTCAGTTAGCCGGTGACTGTACAAACGCACGGTGCAATAAATTGCAAATCTTAATAACGAAGAAATAGTATTTTATCTAAACTTCTGACACAACTGCCTCCCCCCCTCTGATAGTGAACTTGACCATTTTATTAAGACATTGAGCTCACTCCTTTCAACACACTTGGCGTGTGCAATGTTTATGTCCAATCTAAACTAAAATAAAATTTTTAATGTGTTCCATTGTGTTAAAATAATTTTGTCAGTGAATTTTGGCCACCTAGTGGGGCCGGTTGAGATGGAAAAAAGGGAGTGGGATATCATTATTTTCAAGCCAATAATGGATGTATTACTGGTCAACCAGAGCGAGGAGCTTCGCCAGCAGTTGGAGACGGAGCAGCACTACTGCTTCGTGTACAAGAGCCAGGCGAACGACATGCGACTCATGTTAGATGAGAACACGCGAGCGGCGCGCGACTCCGAGCAGGAGCGTTCCAGCTTGTTACACCAGTTGCAGCTCGCCATCGCACGCGCAGACTCTGAAGCTATCGCCAGGTCAGTCATACATTCACATTGAACTAATGTTCATTATGTGCGCTTCCGTAAAACATGGGCCGTTTTTCGCCCATCAAACCGGGTTGAAGGGATTGCCCGGTTGGAGGTTATTTGTGGCGCATTCTGCACGTCAAGTTATTAATATTATTATTATACAGACTTCTGCACGCGTAGCATGATTACCGTGGAAGCGACAGATGGTAGAAATGATGGTCGATAATGTCGACTGAAAAGTCTACACATTTTTCTTCTCTTCATTCTTGACATTGTCGTGCTTAAGTCGAAAGAAAATTTTCTACGATCTTTCACTTGTCGATTGATCAGTAGACAAAATCACGTTACGCGTGCAGATGTATTTCAGCTCTCGTCTGTCTCATTACACAATACACTGTTTTTACCCGACTGCGTGACCCAAGGAGGGTAATGTGTTTATTATAACTCTTATGCACTTTCAATTAGAAGACAAGAACCCCAACAAAGTAATAAATAACGGTTTTGGCTGAAATATTTTTTGAGTTACGGCTCCATTAGAAATGATAAAAAAATTTCATCGCTAATCATGTTTGTTTTCATTAAACAGTAGTAGGTATGCAATTATTATCACAATTATCGTCGAGTACCTAGTCTTAAATACACACTTTAAAACAAATGCCTTTTTCCCTTCCTAATAGCACAGTGCTATCATTGATTATAATAGATCATACAAACAATAAAATTATTGTAGTGATTTACAGCGGACTGACAGTGACAAGTGATTTCTTATAATATATATTTTCAAAATATAAAAGATGTTGCGACAAAAAAACAGTGATGGGATCCGTAAAAGGGTTACTTTTTCATATTCATTTGGGACAAAATTGTAAATTCTACTTTTACTTAGCATTTGAAAATCATAATAAATGTCAAGCCTTTAATATTCATGTATTCATAATATTGTTCATCGTCATCTCATACACCAGCAATTTTTTCCCACGGGGTATAGCTAACATTTTATGGGTATGAATATTGCTACTGCCTTTATTCATAATCAACTTCATTCTAACATAATCCTCTCGCCGACATTCAGATTAATGGTCAACGCAAGCTTTGTTATTCTTTGAAAAAAACCCTCACAAGTATTTAAACCAGCATTCCTGAATGTCATATATTTTTAAGGCAGCATGAGTTGTTCTATCATCATCTGCTTAGCCTTTTCCCAAGTGCCTTTTGACCAAGCCAGTGTTTTACATGAAGCAACTGCCTGTCAATGACTGGGGAACGCGATACCCCTAGCTTAAACTGGTTGCCAGAGTTTCGGGCTTCTACTTACCCGTGACGACAAAAAATAAAAACGCATTATACAAAATTAATTTCTTTCAATATCTTTTCAGGTCGATAGCCGAGGAGACGGTAGGCGAGTTAGAAAAGGAGAAGACCATGAAAGAACTAGAGATGCGAGACGCCATGTCTCAGCATCGGAGCGAACTGGCGGCGCGGGATGCGCTCGTGCAGGGCTTGCGAGATCGCGACCATGAGAACAGAGCCACCATCGACCTACAGCGGAAGGTAATATACAATTCTTCTCACCCCCGAATCTAACCCAGCATAGCTTACAAAGTTCCCATCGCTACACCAGCAAGGCAGTCAAACAAATTACCCATTTTGTAAGGTTTCTTTGATAATTCCGATACATCATTTTGACTTGCTGGCTAAGGTACGAATTTTAGTCGCGAGTCAAAGTAAAGTATCGGGCTTTAGAAGAAGTCAGCTCCGTATTAAATAACTGCTGAATTACTTTCTGGTCATCCTTAACGATTAACGTTACAAAAGATATACTCGGGAACTATGAGTAGATGTTCGTGCTGGAGGACACACTCAGAACGAGAAAATCCTACAACACATTTGCTAAAATCACTTTTAGCAAATGTGTTGTAGGATTTTCTCGTTGCACTGATTGCAGATGAAAGAGAAAAAAACCCTAACGATGACTGCTTCTTGCTGATATTATTTTGTGATCTTGCTTGCTGACTACAAACCTGTACGGGGAGCGCTGTCTAGTACAGTGACTGTACTAGACAGCGCTCCCCGTACAGGTTCAGCCTCAGTTTCATTAAATCTCTGAATTGTCAGCACTTGACTGCTCCTGCACATGTTGCATATTTTTGAGCATTTAGTCAGCTTACTGATTCACCGAAATCAGTGCCGACTATTAACGTCCGGCATTCTGTCAAAACAGTTAAAATAAAGATTATACAACTGTGGTATATAAAAGAAAACCACACACACACACACACTCACTCACTCACACGAACTCATCTAGTTAACAAAAACCGCTCCATACATTTTTGTTATTGTAGTGTATATTGTTTTTAGACGAAAGAGGCTGAATACAGGGTATCCTAGTGTGGGGTTGAGTGTCATGTAAATAATGGATGTTAACTTTTTGTGAACAAAAAAATATTTTGATTATTTATTATTATATAAGTAAGGCATTTGCCAGTTGTTGTTACGGTTTACTCCACGAGTGTATGTTCCCCAGGAGGTAGACGAGCTGCGGCGCAGCGGCACGGCGCTGGCGGAGCGCGTGGCCACGCTGCAACGTCTGCAGGAGGACGTGGACAGGCTCAACAAGAAGCTCAACTCGGAGATCATTCTCAAGCAGCAAGCTGTTAACAAACTCGCTGAGATTATGAACAGGTAACAATCATTTTTATGATACTTAGGTATTACTTAAAAGTAGTTTATTATACTCTGAACTTGTGGCATATCGTTGCGTCGTAGTACCTATTTCATGTATCATTGAAAATTCATGCAATTCACAGCCGCCATAAACTTTGACGTTCACTGTTCAACATAGTTGAACAAGATTCGTTAAGGTGGATGCGCTAGGGTAGCCCGCGATATTCAAATTTTCTTGTGCTTTTCGCAATTTAGTGTGTCAGGCCTTATGTAGAACAAAATGTGGTTTGCGACCATAACACGTATGTACAGAATTATAATCATTCAAATTATTAATCACAATCCTTTAAGTTCAAATCAAATCAAATCAAAAATGTTTATTTATTAGAACATGGTACATTATAGAGACAGTTACAGAGGTAGTTCAGCATGTCCTGCCATACTATGGCGTACAAATATTTAATTTTAAACACACAAGATTAGACAATAATATAATAGTCCATGAATAAATATTGAAATTGTATTGTTGTAATAATAATTGAAAGATTAATAAATTAATATGTACCTAGTTGTCGCATGTGGTGGACTTAAATCTATTCTTCATATAATATTATTATTTTATTCATATAATTCCATTGAATGATTATTTACTACATGAAGAATTCATCTTATGGGATTTCATTAACTTAGGGGGTAACTCAGATAAACCCTATTTTTACGGTCACGGTTACGGAAACATATTTTAATCAACGTACAACCTGACACTGAATCGAAAATTTAAAAAAAAATACACATAAGCTGATGCCTTAGTGTGTGAGAGCATAAGTCAAATTTGTAAATACTATATACTTCATTTGTAAATGTAGTATAGAGAAATTTGACTTTTTGGCATAAGAAAAAAGGGACTCGTAGAAGCAGGTATGCAGAACATTTTACTTTAAAGATAAAAAAAATCAATTTTTATTCAAATCGTTTTATTTTACATTTTAAAGAATGAAATGAAAACAAAGAATGTGTCCGTGTATTTTTATCCCTGCTTCTGTGAGGTTTTTATCAGTGACACTGTAATTTTCAATGAAAATAAAATAATATAACGTAAGTGAAATCCACATCATTTCTTAAAATAAATTGTTGTAAGGGTTACAATTAAGTGTGACAGGTGCTGTGAAAATAGATTATAATAAATTCGGCGTCTATCGTTATTGTAATATGGTTGATTGTACTTTCGTTACAAAGTGTGCATTATAAATAACCTTTTTAACTTCTGTCTAATGCTATTGCAAATGGAGTAAGTATAAATATTAAACAAATACCTACTCATATTTCAGAAAAGACATGAACCCAGCGACGACAAAGAACAAGAGCAAGATGTCGGTACGCAAAGACAAGGACTACCGCAAGCTGCAACAGGAGCTCACGCGGGAGAAGGAAAAGTTCGACCAGCACATCTCCAAACTACAGCGCGACCTGCAGGACTGCCAGCAACAGCTGCTGGATGAACAGTCCACCAGGCTGCGACTGGCCATGGAGGTAACAGAAATTTATCATTGGAATTTTAACCTTATGCGAACTGGTTTAAAGTCGAAAGGCAAACGTTTAATCATCCAAATGTTTGAGAAATCTTAATATTGAAAAGTTGAATCATGTTTCTGATCAGGCTGTTGTTAATTTTTATGTGGGTGTATGTGAGTGTGTGTTGTATATTGGTTGACCAAAATACCTGCAACAAATAAAACAAATCACCCTATTTTTTTACCCAACTGCGGTAAAGTTCAAAATTAGGTTTACGTGCTTTTTAACAGAAGTTTCGTATGAAGTGTAAGTCTGTTATGACTTAGTTTCTAAATAAACCTCAAAATCTTCCTGTTCTAAATTATCTTGGGATTGGGTTCCAGTCTTACCAAATGTAACTGAATGCTGCTATTTTATACATACAACGATTGTGTATCTAACCTCTACAGCCCAGTTACAACAGAGTCTCCTTACTTTACACAAGCTATCACCATCATAATTATATCTTATTTCAATTTTACAGGTCGACAGCAAAGACGTAGAAATCGAACAGCTAAAAGAAAAACTAGCTGCCCTAACAAGCGAGACGGCATCTCAATCGTCCGCGGACGCTGAAGACGGCGAAACAGAGCAAACGTTAGAAGGCTGGCTCTCAGTACCCTTCAAACAGAACATACGTCGTCACGGCTGGAAGAAACAGTACGTCGTCGTGTCGTCCAAGAAGATCATCTTCTATAACACCGAGAACGACAAGATGAACACCACAGATCCTGTCATGATTTTGGACTTGAGGTTTGTGAATGTGACTATAAAAAACAACTTAAAAAACACAGTTTATGTTATTAAGTTGATCGTAACTTGAGAACTGATTGAGGTAACTTGGTTGGTTTTGAATTCAGTTCTGGAAGTAATTTGGCCAATCTTTTTTTTTGGCTTGGCTTACTTCACATGGCAAATCTACGTCTTCTAAAGATTAAGGTTACTGTTAAATATTGTTTGTTTACCAAGTATCAAAAGCTAGGAACCAACATAATGCGGAAGCAATCAATCGTAGTTTTACCAACTACGATTGATTGCATCCTCGTACCCTCAAAACTGCCAGATATGACTGACCAATTGTGCTTACCACTACTTCTAAAGATACATCATACGCTTATCATATTCCGTTCTGCTGAAAGCTGAAAACGGTAATTTTCTAGTCTAATATATTACCGTGTTTCTTAAAAGAAACCCGGAGTAAATTAAATTGTTTACTCTGTGTTTTTTTTTATATGGGACTGTTAATTAACAGTCCAATATCCACATTAATTTGTTAAAGTAACTCTGTCACAATAGGCATGTTGACGGTGTATAAAAATCAAAATTCTATTTAGTCCATCAGTTAGTTAATAACAAATTTAATAGAATAATATTTGTTTGCTTTTTTAAATTGATAGAAAACTATTTAGATTAAGCGCATTAAAATTAAGGAGAAGCCACGGTGAGGCTTGTGATGTAATAATTCAGTATAAACTGAATGGGATATTGATGTCATTTTATTTATTTATTTATGAAACGTAAACCTATAGTCTTTACAGGTGTCCCCAATTCGACAGTGGTTTCCACACAAACAAAGTTACAAAATATGCATAAAATATCTAATAAAAAACGACTTTATCTAAACTTAAAAATAATAATACAAACAAAAAAGACTAAATTCTATTAAAAACTTAAACTATACAACGATTAATTGTAACTATCAAAATTTAACAAAACCCTTGCGAATTGACTCAAATTTTATTGCACTCAAATATGTCCATCCTTTCGTGAACTTCATTGAGAGCACATATTGTTCGAGTGAGGGGTGCTTTTGACAGCAGATTGGTTTTAGCAGTAGTATTTTGGCTGGGTATTTTGACTCAATGTATCGCCGTTATTTTTTGATAACGTGAAAAGAGAAAAAAATGTGTCTAAATTTTCTAGTAGGTAATCTAGATGAGGGACTAAAAATTTAGTCAACTAGCCTATTTGACTATAATATGGTGTCTGCATTTTAGTAGCAGTACTTCCGCTTTTTCTTCCCCCTAAGTTTACTTACAATATCGTGACGTTCCACAGCAAGGTGTTCCACGTGCGCTCGGTGACGCAGGGCGACGTGATCCGCGCGGACGCTAAGGACATCCCGCGCATCTTCCAGCTGCTGTACGCGGGCGAGGGCGAGGCGCGCCGCCCCGGGGAGTCCGCCGACCTGCCCGCTGAGGCCGGGGACCACACCGGTTAGTACTATACTGTTACACCGCGCAACATACATCTGCTGTACGCGGGCGAGGGCGAGGCGCGCCGCCCCGGGGAGTCCGCCGACCTGCCCGCTGAGGCCGGGGACCACACCGGTTAGTACTATACTGTTACACCGCGCAACATACATCTGCTGTACGCGGGCGAGGGCGAGGCGCGCCGCCCCGGGGAGTCCGCCGACCTGCCCGCTGAGGCCGGGGACCACACCGGTTAGTACTATACTGTTACACCGCGCAACATACATCTGCTGTACGCGGGCGAGGGCGAGGCGCGCCGCCCCGGGGAGTCCGCCGACCTGCCCGCTGAGGCCGGGGACCACACCGGTTAGTACTATACTGTTACACCGCGCAACATACATCTGCTGTACGCGGGCGAGGGCGAGGCGCGCCGCCCCGGGGAGTCCGCCGACCTGCCCGCTGAGGCCGGGGACCACACCGGTTAGTACTATACTGTTACACCGCGCAACATACATCTGCTGTACGCGGGCGAGGGCGAGGCGCGCCGCCCCGGGGAGTCCGCCGACCTGCCCGCTGAGGCCGGGGACCACACCGGTTAGTACTATACTGTTACACCGCGCAACATACATCTGCTGTACGCGGGCGAGGGCGAGGCGCGCCGCCCCGGGGAGTCCGCCGACCTGCCCGCTGAGGCCGGGGACCACACCGGTTAGTACTATACTGTTACACCGCGCAACATACATCTGCTGTACGCGGGCGAGGGCGAGGCGCGCCGCCCCGGGGAGTCCGCCGACCTGCCCGCTGAGGCCGGGGACCACACCGGTTAGTACTATACTGTTACACCGCGCAACATACATCTGCTGTACGCGGGCGAGGGCGAGGCGCGCCGCCCCGGGGAGTCCGCCGACCTGCCCGCTGAGGCCGGGGACCACACCGGTTAGTACTATACTGTTACACCGCGCAACATACATCTGCTGTACGCGGGCGAGGGCGAGGCGCGCCGCCCCGGGGAGTCCGCCGACCTGCCCGCTGAGGCCGGGGACCACACCGGTTAGTACTATACTGTTACACCGCGCAACATTCACCCAGCGCCCAGCGTTTTGCCCAACTATGTTGGGGTCGACTTCCAGTCTAACCGGTTGCATCTGAATACCATTGTTTTGCGTGGAGCGACTGCCTGTCTGACCTCCACAACTCGGCGACGGAGTCAACACGATACCCTGTTTTTGGTTATCAGACTTCCAGGCTGAGACCAGTCGTAACGACTGTCAAAAATCTACAAATGACAGCCGAGACCAACGGCTAAACGTGCGTTCCGAGGCACGGACAGGGTCTTTATATGCAATGAATGGTCATCCTTCTAAGGACTCTCAAGCTTAGCTTTACCTCAACTTGTGTGCGGCTATTTAGCCACAAGCTAAATTATAACCTATGGTATTAAGAATATGACGAACTTTAGATCTAAAACATATTTTACTCTAGTATGAAACTCAGCGATGTATGGGGCGCCCGTCACTGGATGGCGTTGTCCTATGGATGCATTTCTTGCATTCACTGCAAAATACATGAAGTTAGTGCAAAAGTCAGATGTTTACTTGCACATTAGCACAATTTTGTTTTCTCTGTGCTTACACGGCAAAGAATTACAAGGTGTGAGGGAAAAGTGCACAACATACAGGTTCCTCAATCTTCTCATACGCATGTTATGCACTCATTAACAAGGCTAATGGCCATCAGACATGCGCTTTGTATGTTACCCAACACGCCAGCATATAGTATGATATGACAAGCTCCTGCGCCGTTGTCTTATGGCTTATAATTATCTTTTTTTAATGATAAATGCGCGCGCGCAGGTTTTAGCATGAACGACAAGATTTGATATCCGACCCTGCTTGGCATAGCACAAAACTTTAATTGGTACCAAAAGCTGATGACGGGCTTGTGAATAGTCACTGCTGCCGAAATGCCTAAAATAGTGGTCGAGAAACTGCCAGTTTATTTGAAATCAACAATGTATTATTAATAGAGTGTAATTAGCTGAAAAAATTGGAACGAAGTTTATAGTGAATAGATTCCTAAGGGATTATTTCATTGACTTCATAAAAAAATATAATTATTTAAATACGGATTTTAATTACATTCATACATTGTAAGTAAACATAAGCTTTAAAAACTGTGTCAGTAAAACATGTAGTTTCGACAAAAATTACATACAACGGGCAATCTAATTATCCCAGAATTACATTCAAGTGTATGAAATACACTAAAAAAAGAAAAGAGAAAAAAGTTATAATAAAAATGTTCTACGCCGATCTTTGTTCCTTTGTTCGAGTATTCGGTCTAATTACACTCGACAAATAAACAGTAATTAGTAAATGTTGGTTTTATAATTGCTTTTGTTCTCGCAGGCAACACGGTGCAGCACAAGGGCCACGACCTGGTCAGCATCACGTACCACATCCCGACCGCGTGCGAGGTGTGCACGCGCCCGCTCTGGCACATGTTCCGCCCGCCGCAGGCCTACGAGTGCCGACGTGAGTATACTATACATCCTTCTGCTTGATTCATCAAGCCACCATTCCAAGGCTCATGTTGATTGTTTAAAGATTGGGTCTACTTTGTGGACAGTGAAAGTGTTCAGTGAAGTGAACTGTCAATGTCTAGTATTAATATGGAATGACAGCTTTAATTCGCCTTCATTTTACCTACATTTTCACACGGTGATTTTTACAGTATAATAATAATAATACCAGCCTTTTACTGTCCCACTGCAGGGCAAAGGCCTCTTCTCATACAGAGAAGGCACTAGCATTGATTTCCAGCCTTGCTCAAGGCGGAGTGGTGGTTTATAACTTATATTTACTACAAGTCCAGGTTTCCTCACGATGTTTTCCTTCACCAATGTCAATGATGTCCAAGATAAACTTATACAGGGTGTCTCATTCAAATGGGTCAGTATGGGAAAGTCTGAAACTATAAGACATACTGTTATGTACATACGTAACCTCTTTGTTCTGCTGTCATACGTTATTCTTTTTCTTACAAGATATGACTTGGCTTGTCATTGTAAAAATATTATAGAATGAATTAATACAATGCATGTAGTATTATTTAATAAATAAATAAATATACAACATTGGCGACGATGGAGGAAGAACTGGCGCGACTTACTCGCCTACGCGCAACAATACGCGGCCAGCTCACCAGATTACAACAAACGTTGAAACAACTACAAGATCCTACAGACTACGAAGTAAGTACAAGGCTTACGAATCTTAATAATTATGAACAAAAATTTGAAAAGTTACAAAACGACATAGAATTACGCACTTCGAACTTAGAAGCAGAAATGGAGCAACGACACACAACGGAAGAGCACATTTTAGAACTGAAAGTTATGTTGCATGGTTTACGCCCTACACCACCAACCACACCGTCAACTTACGTCACGGCGTCTCCAGAAATTACACCTAAAATTAATTTTCAACCAATGCAAGAGCAAGAAAACTTCAATCACTTTGTTCAGAGATTTAAAACATACATGAAACTTAATAATTGTTACAATTCTGAAACCCAAACTTTGTCGCTGCTTAGTTTATTGCCACCAGAATTACACCAGAAAGCTTACGACTTGTGTGCACCGAACGATCCTTGTGAACTAAAATTCGACAGTCTGGTTCTAATTTTACAAAACTATATAGATCCCAAACCAAGCATTTGGGCTCGTCAACATAAATTTATTTCAAGACTTCAAGGCTCGGAAGAAACAGTCACGTCATACTCGTCAGAATTAAAGCATCTAGCTCAAGATTGTGAGTTTACGTGCAATAACTGTAAGAAGTCAATCTGTGACAATTTCCTTACTTTACAATTTATAAGAGGGTTAAATGACGCCGACATTCGAACCAAAATACTACAAGAAACAATAATGACCGATTTTGCTGATATTATAAATAAAGCAACGGCGATAGAATTAGCCAAATCTGACAGCAGTTACATGTCACTAGCACACACATCGAACCAAGGTCTACACGTGAAAACCGTCCAAGCTGACACCAAACCTCGCAGACAAAAGCAAGAAAACCTTAGACCTTTAAGTATAAAGGACTTACGAGGGCGATGTTTTCGCTGTGGAAGTAAGGAACATCGAGCTGATAAATGTCGTAGCGTCAAGGATACTTGCAGTAAGTGCAAACGAATCGGTCACTTAGCACGTGTTTGTCTGCAATCTACACCTGAGAACAACCAACTGGAGCCTGAGCACGCGGAGGTACAAGACGAGGATCATTCAACAGATACAATCGACGACACCCCTTGGGATATGAATCTAGTACGGTCAAACAACACGGACAAATTTATGATAAATGTACGCATCAATAACACCAAACTGAAAATGGAAGTAGATACTGGAGCCGCTCTGTCATCTATTTCTTACAAAGATTTTAAAACATTGAATTCTGGATGCAAGATTTACAAAACTAATATAACAATGAGAACATACACTGGGGAAATCTTTGCTCCTCTCGGAGTGGCATACGTAACATGTAAATACAATGACCAAACATTTGAGGGGAAATTATACATCATCAAGCAAAATGTTGACCCTATCTTTGGTCGAGCATGGATTCGGGCAATTAATTTAGATCTGGCAAACATTAATGTAGTTACTACTAAAGAACATCCAGAACTAGATAAACTACTTGCTGAATTCTCGAAGGTGTTCGATGGCACCCTTGGGTGCATACCTGATTACAAGGCTCATTTGACCCTAAAAGAAGATATCTCACCAATCTTTATTAAGCCTAGACGTATACCTTATGCTCTTAAAAAGAAAGTTGATGATGAAATAGATCGACTCTGTGAACAAGGCGTGATAACAAAAGTGGATAGCTCTGAGTGGGGAACACCAGTGGTTCCTATTGTCAAACCTAATGGAAGTATACGTTTATGCGCGGACTACAAAGTCACATTAAATAATGCGATGAAGGATGAACAATACCCTATACCGATCATCGAGGACATTCTAGTAGAGATGAACGGTGGTCGAGTATTTTGTACACTAGATATCAGTCAAGCTTATCTAAATATGATGATGGACGAAGAGAGCGCTATGATGCAAACATTAAGCACACACAAAGGTACGTTTAAAGTAAATAGACTTATGTTTGGCGTCAAGGTGGCCCCGAATTTATGGCAAAAATATATGGATCGTTTGCTTCAAGGAGTTCCTGGAGTGAAATGTTTTTTCGACGATATAATAATCCAAGGACGTTCAGAAGAACAACTTCTAACAAGACTCCGTTTGATATTACAAAAAATACAAGCCAGTAACTTGAGACTCAATAAAGAAAAATGCATTTTTTTTTCAAGAAAGTATTGAATACTTAGGACTTACCATTGATAAATATGGACTGCACAAAAACAGAAACAAGGTGAAAGCTATTTTGGATGCAAAATGTCCCAAAAACATCAACGAACTGCGGACATTTTTAGGAATGGCTAATTATTATAACAAGTTCATACCAAATTTAGCATCTCTCTCCAGTCCTCTTAATAACCTACTCAAGAAAGACATTAAATACGAATGGACGCACAAATGTAATGAAAGTTTCAAGAAAATTAAGCGTGAAATCGTTAGCGATAGAGTTCTAATACATTTTGACCCTGAAAAACCTTTGGTTCTTGCTACAGACGCGTCACCTTTTGGACTTGGAGCAGTTCTATCGCATCGGTTTTTAGACGGATCTGATCGGCCAATTGCTTTTGCATCACGCTCATTGACTAGTAGTGAACAAAAATACAGTCAAATCGATAAGGAAGCCACTTCTTTATTCTGGGGTTTAAAGAAATTCTTTCACTACTGCTACGGAAGAAAATTTATACTTATTACAGACCATAAACCATTAACTTCGATCTTCCATCCGCACAAAACGTTGCCGGCGATGAGTACAATGAGGCTCTTTCATTATGCACATTTTTTATCTGGTTTTGACTACACTATTGAATACAGAACATCAAATGATCATAGCAATGCAGATTATCTATCAAGATTTCCGGTAGACATAGTAGCTAATAATATTATTGATGTACATACCGCATTTCATTTAAACCAGATGAACACAATTGCCGTCAACCCTATAAAAATCGCCGAGAAGTCCAGATGCGATAACGAATATTACAATTTATTAGAAGCTTTAAAAAATGGTACATCAGTAAGAAAATACGGCTACAATGACAACGAGCTGACTATTCAAGACGGTTGCATAATAAAAGGAACACGAGTGATGATTCCGGCTGACCTAAGACCACAGGTATTAGAAGAACTACATACAGGCCATCTTGGTATAGTTAAAATGAAATTACTGGCACGTGGATACGTATACTGGAGACATATGGACAAAGACATAGAAGACATAGTTAAAGGCTGCCGAGAATGCCGATTGAAACAAAATCAACCTGCATGCGCAGTATTACATCACTGGGATTTGCCCTCAGGTCCATGGCAAAGAATACATATTGATTTTGCTGGGCCAATCAAGGGTTACTCGCTATTCATAATAGTGGATGCTTTTACAAAATGGGTGGAAATTATAGAAACTAAAACGACAACCAGTGCATGGTGTGTTCGCCAACTTAAAGAACTTTTTGTAACCTTTGGATTCCCGTTGACTTTAGTATCAGACAATGGGCGACAATTTGTTTCAAATGAATTTGAATCCTTCCTCAAAGAGAGCGGGGTTATTCATAAAACCACAGCGCCATACCATCCAGCCACGAATGGACAGGCGGAGCGTTACGTTCAAACAATTAAAAAGGCAATACATAGTATAAATGTAGAGCCAGGCTCCTTACAGGACAAACTACTGGGTATTAAGGAACGCTTACGGAGGACGCCGAGCAGCAGCACAAACAAAAGTCCATATGAACTAATGTTCGGCAGAGAGATTAGAAACACCCTTAGTGTTATTTTCAAGGCGAGGACGAGGGAGGAAACAAGACCGCCGACTGATGAGGCATCTGTGCGCACATTTTCTGTTGGGCAGAGAGTACAAATACGCAGCTATACAGATGCCCGAATCAAATGGGAATTCGGAACAATTCTAAGGACATTAGGTCAATTACACTACGAAATAGAAACTGATTCTGGTCAGATATGCAAAAGACATGTTGATCAAATGCTGGTTACCTTAATACCAAGAGAGGGCCAGTAGAAACAAGGCATTCTTTGGTACTAGACAATTTGGGACGGAGGTGTTATGTACATAAGTAACCTCTTTGTTCTGCTGTCATACGTTATTCTTTTTCTTACAAGATATGACTTGGCTTGTCATTGTAAAAATATTATAGAATGAATTAATACAATGCATGTAGTATTATTTAATAAATAAATAAATATACAACACATACGAAGATCTGTTCTGAGGAACCATGTCATCGATTTTAATAAAAAGAGAAACTGCATTCATACATTTTAAAAAACATCTGTACTCCGTTCGGGAATCGAACCCGGTTATTTTGAAAAA
Source organism: Euplexia lucipara (assembly GCA_921972225.1). Classification (NCBI taxonomy): domain Eukaryota; kingdom Metazoa; phylum Arthropoda; class Insecta; order Lepidoptera; family Noctuidae; genus Euplexia; species Euplexia lucipara. Next base: position 18,390,041 of record OV179146.1, read on the forward strand.
AAAAACCTACACTATTTATATTTATTTATTTATTTAGTTGAGATAGATTAGATAGGTAGATTGTGTAGGTCTTAAGCAGTAAATGTCAATGAGACACCCTGTATAGTATATATGAATTAATTTTACAGCATAGCACTTGAGATATTAATAATACCAGCCTGTTATTGTCCCATTGTTTTTTCTTTTTGTGTGTGCTAGGCATTGACAGTTCAGTTCACTCAAGTTTTAACGAGAAGATTTTTACTAAATCGACAGGCAGTCGATAAGAATAACAATCTCCACTAGGTATGTCTACACCTGCGCGGTTTAGTGTCATTAGTCTTGCGTCCGTTTACTGGAACCCGGAGCATTCTTCCTCTGAAGCAGGCAGCAGTTCAGATTTTAGTTTTTTTTTTAGTGCTTTACTAAACTACGCTCCCATTGTTTCTTTAAAACTTAAATGTGATATGTGTTATTTTTTTAAATATTGTTTCTCTAAACCTTATTTGAAAACCTTTAGATTTGCCTTACATTTTCGAGGCTTCGTGTTGGTATACCTAATTTTCGTGTTTATTAACAATGAGTTTTAAATAGGCATTAATACACTGCAAATGACTGTTATGTAACAGTTTCATAATCAATTATTTGAACACACTTGCTCGTAAGTTAAAAAATAAAATAAATAATAACGTCCAGAATAATGTACAGACAACAATCTACCCAAACGGTAAAATTTTTCCAATTGAACATGAACTATATTCCGTTTACAATAGAGTTGAAAAACTATCAAATAATTGTGATACATTGGGGTAGCTTGATGTGCTGGCCTGTATACAGGATGAATTTTTAGTCACCGTCCAAATTTTGATATATTAATCTTTGGCAAAAATCATTGAATACGTGTTTTTTCTTTTAGTATCACTCAATACAAAAATATTGAGATATCACTTCACAAAGTTATCTATAAAAAGTTTATGTTTCTGGACACTGCCGCGCCGTGCGTACGCGCTAGGTGAAGCTACGCGAGCCGGGCCGCCCCGCGCGCCGCGCGCCGCCGGAATTCATTGATAACACAATACAAACAAAGTTGCAAATTTTCCCTTCATACTTTCACGGGCTTAGGACCGTCAATAAGCAAAAGGTTTGTGCTATGTTCACTATGATTAGAATCTAACCCTTAATTAATCAATTAAGTACGTATAAATAAAGTAAAAATCAATTAATTAGATAAGAACTTGAGACCTTAATAAAAGCTGAGCCAAAACGTTTTGCTATTAGGCGTATTTAAAAATTTGAATCAACTTATGTACAAATAATAAAAATTTAATCAAAATCATCAACAATCAAATTAACAGTACTTTAATAAATGTTCAAAATGCATACCGTTTCTCTCTAAACAGAGTCTTGCACGTTTCTGCACATTGTTTTTAATTTTATTGAGCACTACAGTGTCACTTTTAACTTCGTCGAATGCACGTACAATTTGCTGTTTTAATTGGTCTAGGTTTTGGGCTTCCTCCACATACACTCGTCGTTTTATTTCACCCCACAAAAAAAAGTCACATGGAGTAAGATCTGGTGACCGGGGTGGCCAGACGACGGGCCCCCCGCGACCGATCCAACGATCACCGTGTTCGAGGTTTAAATAATTACGAACGGCGGCGGAGTAATGAGGCGGTGCACCGTCCTGTTGAAAATAAAAATCTCGATAGGAGATTACCGGCACGTCATCCATGAAGTCAGCAATTACTGTGCGTAACATATCTAGGTACGTGCCCCCGGTCAACCGTCCCTCAATGAAATATGGCCCCAGTATTTTGTTGCCGACAATTCCAGCCCACACATTTGCACTGAACCGCACTTGGTGATACGTTTCTCGTATCATGTGTGGGTTTCGAAATGACCACCAATGTTCATTATGATGATTATACAGCCCCACTCGAGTAAACAAGGCCTCGTCAGTCCACAAAATGTTAGCATCGGGGTGTGCAATCAGCCACTCACAGAAGGCTCGACGGGGAACTGCATCTGCGTCGTTCAAGGCCTGTGCCTTTTGAAAATGGTACGCGTGCAACCCGGCAGAATGGAGAAGTTTCCACACGGCATATTGGCTTACGCCGAAGCGCCGCGCTGCATCTCGCGTACTGGATCTAGGGCTCCGTTCAAAGAAATCGAAGATATCTTCTTCGATCTCCACTGCGAGTCTCGGCCTGCCCCGTCCTTGAGCGTGTGTAGGTACTATAAATTGGCCATGGTCTAATAGCCTCTGATTTGCGGCCAAAATCGTTTGGCGATTTGGTAATAAAGGATTTATTCCTTGATTGCGAAGGCGAGGAATACTTTCGGTTTCGTACAGTCTCCGGGCACCGTTCAAGCTTTCACCACTCAGTATGTAGGATCGCACCATTTCGTAATACTCGCGGTGGGAATACGACGACATTGTAAATAAATAAATTCACGATACGCACGGGGCGCCGTCGCGCCGGCGCCGGCGGGTTGCGCGGGAACGCCGGGAACACGGAAGTAAGCGCTTGCGTCGCGAAAGGGTGCGCGCGCGAGACCGACTAACGATAGATGATAGATGTCATAAATGTGTCGCGCAGGTGTAGCGGGGTGGGGGTGAGCGGGGTGAGCGCTGCCTTTTTCATTGAATATTTGCGCGGCAAGTGTAGTATTATTAACGTTTAACTTGTGACCACGCAGAGCGGATAATTTTTTCGAGAAAATGATTTAATATGAAAATTTTATGTATCGATTTTTTTTCAAAAATGGACTTAGTGAATGATACCTAATGCCTAGAAAAAATTTGGACGGTGACTAAAAATTCATCCTGTATAGAATTCATGTTCGTTGGACGGCATCGCTACCCCTTCCACCTGTTTAACACAGGTAGTCGAAACTCCTCAAGAAAAGCTCAGATTTTAATGTTATAAACATTAGTTTTTATATTACTTAAAATCCTTTAAGAGGTGTAGGAACCTTTAAGACCGAGAATGGAGTTATTCATTTTTTGTTATTGATTTTTTTATCGGACTAGCAGACATCCCGCGGTTTCACCCGCGTAGGTCCCCTCCCGTGGAAAAAAAAAGTAACCCATTTCACCCGGGGATAGTGTAGCTTCCCAACGGTGAAAGAATTTTTCATATCGGTCCAGTAGTTTCGGAGCCTATTCAGTGCAAACAAACAATAAAACATTTCCTCTTTATAATATTAGTATAGATGTTCCGGAAGTCAACGTCAAACCAAAAACATATTTATTTATTTATTTAGGAGGATCTTCAACAAAGGTTACACAAATACAATTAAAATAACGTTATAAAAGATTCTCAAAGTGTGCTCCTTCAATTATAGGAGACCACAGCATGCACATTTATAACTAGGTAAATTAAAAAATAAAATATTAACAGACAAAATTTATAGACAAAATTAATGAACTATTAAAAAAAAATATGGAAATAAAGAAAGAATAAAATACATTTTTTGATTTGATTGATTTTTATTGATTCTGTGGTGGATAAAATATTTTTGTATTTTGAAATGGGAAGGTTTATGTCCAGGTTACGAGCCTTTGACAATTCATTTTATTGCCTACAGAGTCTTGGGAAGGCAGCAAAATGTCCAAGATTAGTTTTAGATCCAGGGACGTGAAATAGATTGTAGCTCGTTTTCCGCGGCAGATGAGATGGCGTGTTAATTTGCAATTTACCAAGTAGTTCGCTGCAGTCAATGACTCCATTGAATACTTTGTGCAGTAGCACCAAGTCTGCCGTTTTCCTTTTGTCTGCAAGTGAGGCCATTTTGTAGTGCCCTATTCTGTCTTTGTAGCTGATAATTACTTTTCTAGCCAATCGATTTTTGTAACATAGATGATATAGGAACCGTCTTTGGACACTTTCCAGGTGTTTAATGTACATGTCGTAGAGGGGATTCCAAACTTGACTGCTATATTCGAGTAATGGCCAAACCAGTGTATTAAATAATTTTATTCTGGTTGACGTTTTTTTAAAATCTTTACAATTACGTAAGATAAATCCAAGGATTTTGAATCCCTTTGATGTTATGTTTAGGATCTTAAGTCGCGTATTTCCTCAATTTGTTGTAGTTTTTGATGACTGATCGTGTAGTTGTTAGGTTTAATAATTTTATTACGGCTAAATTAGTGCATGTAGTTAAAAAGCATTTTGTTTCTATTGCACCAGTTTGTCATTCTGTTTAGGTCTTCTTGCAATAGGGAAGATTCAGATTCAGTTTCCATTGGTTCCATTCCATTGGTTATTTTTATGTCATCGACGAAAAGATAGAAATTTGAATTCCTGAAGCAGTGCGTGATGTCGTATATGAAAATTTTGAAGAGAATTAGGCATAAATGTGAACCTTGTGGAACACCAGAAGAAGCTTTAAAATACTTTGAATGATGGCCACTCATAACAACTTTCGAAGATCGGTCACTGAGGTAAGACTGAAACCACTTTAGCATTGATCCTCCTATGCCAAAGTGCTCGAGCTTAGCTAGGAGAAGAGAATGATCTACCTTATCGAACGCCTTACTAAAGTCAGTGTTCTAAACTCGAAAGATTCTGACAGAGAGGACACGCAACACAAGAGGTTAGTGGTCGTAGATCTAGACTTGATGAAGCCGTGTTGTTGGGTAGTGAGGAGATGTTTAACATGCGCTGAAAGACGTTTGGTTATGAGCTTCTCAAATATTTTGCCAAAGATTACTAATATAGAGATCGGTCTGTAATTAGATACCGAATTCCTTTCACCTGTTTTGAAAATAGGTATCACCAATGCCATTTTCCATTGCTCCGGGAAAATGCCATCCTCAAGAGACCTGTTATAAATAAGGGGTAAAGCCGGAGCTCTCGTACATTTTTTTTTATGAACACGGGTGGAATACCGTCGTCTCCTACGCTTTTGTGTTTCACCCACATTGAGTTCCAGTTTACAGAGAGTAGGCAAGTTGTTACGAGGATGTATGTGAACATTTGACAATTGAGAGGGAGATGTAGTGTTATAGACACCTGCAAGAGCAAGACAACAAACCGCACTCAATTTACTACAATCAGTACGCAGGGTTTCGAAGGATATAAAGTCAAGGGGGTTATTGTATCTTTTTATTTTAATACGAAATTTGGTTATCGCTTTAATAAGGCGCTTAAGCGTTTTCAGTGGTTAGTGTTGCTTAAAAACGCTTTAGAATCACCAATTAAGTGATCATCTTCATCATCCGAATTTGTAGCTGATGAGGTGCTATTAGAGTTGACGTCAGCACAACACGCTTACGTTTAGTAATTTTAAATCGAGAGAATTTACTTTTACGCAACAAAAAAAGTAACAACTAGCGGCTACTTGCAAGTTGAGACAAGTGCGCGAGCGATCACTGTGGCGCGTCGTGCGAGTAAAAATAAGGCACGCGCAAGGCGGCATAGTTGCTCCACTGTAATGCATTTAATAAAGTTTAATAGTTGAGATTCACTTCTGTAGGTATTTTTTTGGTTCAACATGTTTGGTTCCAAAGTGAAGATTATGCGTTTCTGAATACTTTTTTTATTAGCGACCTAAGTGCTTTTGACGCAGATTCAAAATAAAAGCGCATGCATAGGGACAAAGCTAATAATTCTGCCCCAACTCTAATGTCGAGCTATCACAATATTCAGTTAAAAACGCGTTTCGAAATTTGTGCATCGATTTAATATTGAGAAAAATGGTGTTTGATGTTGTCGTCCATGCAGGTTGCCGTATGAAGATTCACGCCGAGCACGTGTCAGAGGGAGAGGGCGTTGCGGCCTGCAAGTTGCATGCAGACCGCGCGCGCGAGCTGCTGCTGCTGGCGCCCGGCGCGCCCGACCAGCGCCGCTGGGTGGCGCGACTAGCGCGGCGCGTGCAGCGCTACGGGTACCGCGCCGCGCACCACACGAACCATGACCATACCAAGCTCTCACCTCGGTAAGTTACACGATGGATGTCTGGCTGCTAGTCTGCACGCCGAGCTGCTGCTGCTGGCGCCCGGCGCGCCCGACCAGCGCCGCTGGGTGGCGCGACTAGCGCGGCGCGTGCAGCGCTACGGGTACCGCGCCGCGCACCACACGAACCATGACCATACCAAGCTCTCACCTCGGTAAGTTACACGATGGATGTCTGGCTGCTAGTCTGCACGCCGAGCTGCTGCTGCTGGCGCCCGGCGCGCCCGACCAGCGCCGCTGGGTGGCGCGACTAGCGCGGCGCGTGCAGCGCTACGGGTACCGCGCCGCGCACCACACGAACCATGACCATACCAAGCTCTCACCTCGGTAAGTTACACGATGGATGTCTGGCTGCTAGTCTGCAGGTCGATCGTTTCTCGGTGATGCTTATGGCCCACATCCGCCGAGCCTTGGATTCAGGCGAAAATTAACTAAACACATTAAAGCCATCCTACTATCTTTCATGGGCGGTATCAACATCACACTGCGTTCTCAACGAGTCAATTGCAATCGTTTGACGCTGCTGTAGTCTGGCTCTAAACGCTTAAATTGAAAGCTCCGCTTAAAGCTATATGCTAATGAATTGCAACAACAACCTAACCGTAAATCTGAATCCACGATGTTTACACTAAAAAGGTTAAATCGCTGTTATCGAACACTACAGTCATCAGTAAATTTCCTATATGATCCCATTCGTAGCGACGCAGACTATTGACCTGGGTTGTTTTCGCAGGGACTCGATGCGCTCCAACCTGAAGGCCGCGTACATGAACGCGTCGCAGCGCAGCTCCACGTTGCCGGCCAACGCGTCGCTTCCGCGCCAGTGACGCCCGCGGCTTGCCGCCCTCGACACAAGGATGGGTGCCCATTGCTACATTACATAAATTTCTCATATCGCGTGTACTTGGTTTAAAGGTTAGATTCGTGAGTCGCTTTGTTCACCGCGCGTTGGATTTTTACTAACACTTTTTTGGAACACTTTATTCTATGGGACCTAGAATATAATCTGTTTATTTTGGAAAACTAACTGAATCACGCTATAAATACTATCGATCGAGGTACTTTTAAATAAGTACTCTGGATATCTTGTTAGGAATTCATTCATCGAGTATTGTTAAGAAGTGAAGCGGGAGCACCGCGACCGTGGCTCGCGCGCTGGCAGTTTATCTGGCATTTGACAATATCTACTATGGAATCTTTCAGATGTTTTCTATCCAAATTTCAATTAAACTTGTAAATTAACTAGTCTTAAATAAGTTTTAAGTATTTTTGTCCAAATTTTTATAAGATTTCGGCATGATTGCTGTGATAGATATTGAAAATATTAATATTTTGTACTTACCGAAATTTAACAAACACCAAGTAGTTTTTCTTAATATATTTTTTGAAGAAGCTGATTGTCATGGCGAAATCTCACAGAAGGATGCAATGGTGCTATAGTGTGCATCAGTTGCAAGTAATTCACATTTAATATGACATCAGCTCTTCAAGCATGTGCTTCATTAAATAAAAACTAATATTTTCTTGGTTCATTAGAATTGGGTCAAGTATTAGTAACCGTGTTGATATTATTATGTTTTTGTAAATTTACTACTTGCGGTGTCGGATACGGTTATATGTCGCGAACGTCGACCAAGTTGTGTTGTGTTTGGAAACTGGGAACTAATACACAAATTTGTCGAGCTTTCGCCATGAAATAACAGACTACACAAACTATAACATTACCAACGTCGAGTATCCATATCGTTGAGTTTTAAAGTGACAAATGAAACTGGTTATTTTTCAATAATATTTTTGTACAATTTATTGAACCAGTAGAGCATTTTTATTATAATGTATTTTGTTACGTTTTTATTTTTAACAGCACATAATGTTTATGCTTCAGTATGTTGTATATCGTATACTATTGTTGTATATAGATAATATCGTTCAAGATGCTGTTACTGGACCCGTATACATTGATATTCGATCTATCCTGATACCAAAAAAGATCAGTCACTCATGGCTTCGTTACAACAAGCTAACATGTATATTACGCGGTTGCACTGTTACTAAAACGTTAAGATATGTTAAACGGGAATTGATCCACACAGGAATTGACTTACCAATTTTATGTATTGTTAAAGAATCTAGTTAAACATATTATCATGTTAATTGAAATGTAGACAATTATATTAAATGATTCAGGGACCCTTAATGTTAGATTAAGTACACAAGTAAGACAATTCTCAACGCGCAAGTGTTGCCAATTAACGAAGAAACCGTGCCATAGGTGTTTTTGTTTTTAGTAAATCGTCTCATAATTATATTTGCTCAAGTGAAATACCTAGTTCTTCTAACAAAATTCCGCAACGTTACTTAATAATGTAAGACTCTGAATGGGCTTCCTTGAATCACAAGATCAATTTATTGTAGACTGTTGTGTGTAGTGAACTGCTGAGCTTATTATTGAATGATAAGATAAAGCAATTAATTCTACAAAACTTTACTAAACATTTTTCTGTATTGTTGCATCGCCGATTGCACTAAGATTCCTTTTGCAATGTTGAGCTGAGAAATGTAATTTTGAAGCAATAATTCACCGTGTCTTAATATTCGTTATGGTACGACTTGTAAAGTGCCAAACTTTCTCATTTGTTGAAACACCAAGTCGGCTCTAAAGTGTAAAGCCTTCTATTTAACTTTAGTATCTTTTACAATACATCTTTAGGCCTATTGTACCTTTATTATTAGATGTATAAAAGTTTTTACAAATTTTGAAAAACCAATATTAAATTAGGCCTTGTATAATCTCGTGTACAATAAATCTCGTTTAGTTGTGAGTATAAAGTACAAAGGTAGTTGAAACTGTTCACAACTATTCATATTTTAATGTCAAACTCTGCTTTATTGAATAAACAAGTTTCGCGAACCCTTCACGTTCATTGTACGAGGACAAATTTTAATCTGAGAGTAGATTGTGTCTGTCTTGACAATAACAGCAATTTCTAAAACACTAGAACTTAAACTGTTGTAAATGGGTTCGGCAATCTCAGGTTTCCGCGTCGATAAAAGAATAGTGACGTTGAGGGATAGGCGACCGATTCGTGAAATGTGTGAAGGCTTTGGATAGCTGTGATAAATAGTCGTGTCTATGTTCGTAGTCCAGTCATATTTGTAGTGGGTTTCCACGCGGTCTCCGTTTAAGTCTTTGGATTACAGGGGATAAAAAGACATTTTTTGTTTATCATTATTGTAATATTTGTAATTATACTATGAATTATAAAGGTTGTATTTAATATATTCTTGGCGAAATACTGAAGTGACTAGTAGGGACTTGGAGACGCAGCAATGTTTCGAATTGAACTGGACTGCGAACACCGTGGTGCTAGAAGGAAACAGGCCTCCGACGCATTGTTGTTACTATTAGTTCTTGTTAAATATTATAAAGTACCCTGTTTAATATTGCTCTACACATTGTTTACATTCCTGCAACGAAAACTATGTTGAGTTTTGTTTTCCTTAGTTTTATATTGACTCAAGTTCTCTGTTCTGTCGCATATCCAGTTATTGCTTTGTTTTTTTTTTCTTTTAGATATAAGTTCGGAACAATCTCTTCATTCATGTTGACATGCGAATTTCAAATTTTACGTACTTAAAAGTTAAAAAAATTGCAACTTCGTCGTAGTGTATACGCTTATTTTTGAGATGATTTTTATTTTTATTAAGGCAGCTTAAGCATTGTATCGTTCGTGCACTTCATTCCATATTGTTTCATGAGATATATTTTGTGTTTCATGTTTTCGGTTTTATGAGTACCAAAGAAGTTTCAAAAATAAAAAAGAGCTGTTTATTTTGGATTCTAAGTGTGAACTTTAGCAATGGAAAAACGCGAACTGCACTTCTAAATTGCGTCCAAGAGGTGTCAGTGTGCAATATTCCAAAACAGCGATGTAGCTGACAACTACAACGGACTTCGGACGTGCGATTCACGGGCGCCTCGCGTGCGCTTTCATTGGTAAAATTCGCCCTAAACCTGCGTTTTTCGTTCCATGTCTCGTCATTAATATTAATTCCATGTAATAATAATATTGTTATTTACTATGCATAATTCTGATAACCTGATTTTACTATTCTAGATGACATTTTTAGGGAGTATTTTTCCCGTCAGCCGCAGTCTTATAAACCGATGCGGTTCTAGAAATACTCCCAAATTGTCCTATATAACAATAACTGATATGATGTAAAATCATTATGTAAATTATTTATTATCGAATTAAATCATTTATTGTAACGTTTTATTTATCTACTAAAATTGTAAGTTCCTAACTAGCTTTTCATATTTGTAAAGGTTTTTTTTTCAAGTAGCTTTTCACTGATAGAGGACGTTTCGTATAATTCATCGTATGATTTTATAAAATATGATTATGATATTGAAAATAATATTTGGAATATGGTTTGAATCATTGCTGTAATTTAGTAGGAGCGTCGTGTGAGAACGCGTTCGGCTCACTAGCCACGCAATACTAATAAAACGTGCCTTAGCTACGGCTCACCCCATATCATGTAGGCTTATATTATGATACCTGTCATTATTTTAGTGTAAATACGCTTTCAATTCAACCGATATTTTATGGATTTTAAAACACTTGTAAATTGTAAAGATTATTAATTTTAAAGTAATTAATGCCCAATAGTTAATAAGTACTATTTTTAAAATAAAAATAACATTTTAAACTTATTTCGTTTTATTTCATAAATAAGCATTTCCTGCAATATGTAAAACATTACTTATTTTTTTTAACAAATATTTTGTAATAACATCTAATTAAATTGAATAATCAACTTTTTAATATTTCTTTAAAAGTCCAAATAATAAATTTATTAATAATAAGATGTTCGATTATAAAACTTCAGTGCAAGTGTTACCTACCTACTCATTAATATTAGAAGTGAATATTTTAACTTATTATTGTTTGTTAATATTCAGTAATCGTAATAAAACAGCTACCCTCTTAGTAATAAACAGGACACGGACTAAAGTTAGAAACAGTATCTATAATCTCCTGATTTTCCATACAAATCGAAAGTGTAGTTTGCCACGCGCTTATTAATAAGAGGCTAATGTTATATCACAGTTTCTAACTGTGTTCAAAATTATTTTATTGTAAATTCAAATTAACATAGGTACATAAAATAAGCCTTTCACTCGTTTTTCTCCTAACAATTTTTATATCCGTATAGGTCAACTCCCACGCATTTTCTTAAATGTTCAGAATAACCCGACTGTTTTTTTGAGATCTTTCTGTTTCCATCCAGGCAGCGATCGGAACTCGCTGTACGGCATGCTGAATGTAGACACGAAGTCATCGTGCGTCAAGTACAACTGAAATATAAAAAAAAAAAATCATTAATATGCGAGTTGATAGTATCTATTAGTAACTCGACTAAAAATTACGATCCTTGCACCAGAAACGAGCGTTAACCGTGCCATTACTAAAGTAATGGCGTGCGTGTAATTTGTAATTATTTTATATCTACGAGTCTATAAACTATTGGGCAATCGTCAATCATGTGCGTGCATTTTATTGCTGCATAAATCAGTTAGCTACGGTCATTAATTTTCTTTAAAATTCTTAACTGTCAGCGATTATGTGTAATTACACCTCTTTGCTGATGTTTTCGAGAGAAAGAACGTGACGATAGAAAGTAAACTTACCTCCTTGGTTAGAGGATCGACGTCCGGCGGGAGATGTTCCTTAGGCCCTTTCAGGACTGCTAGTGGATATTTCTCGTATTGGTCAAAACGGTTAGCGCTGTTACCACTCTGCAGCGCACTGTTGCCGCTTTGAACAATTGCTTTGCCTTCCAAAGCACTGATGATTGCACTGAATGTCTTGTGACCCTGATTACAAATGAAAAAAAAAACATTAGCTGTGTGTTATTAGGGCCTGGGGCGGACCGTGAGTTTGCGGGGCTCTGAGCCCTAATTAAGGCCTGTCTTATTGACCAACTAAATGTCTAATTAAAGATTTGAGATATATATTTTAATATATCGCGTGGGCGGTCGAGCGTATATTTTAGGCCTTTTATATTCACAGAACCTTGGGCTGCAGCCGAAAAGGCCGTTAATTAGATCCACCCCTGAATAGGACGGAATTATTGCAGTTTTTATTATGAACATACCTTCCACATGGACTGCTTCCAATGGGGGAAGAAGCCGGTAAAATGTGGTGGTTCTCGTCCTTGACTCAATGCCAGTATTGGTGTTGCAGCGTCTCGAGCTGCCGGATCTAAAAAATAAGTTAAGTAGGTAAACAGTTACTGCGCGAGCTGCGTTGTAAAAGAGGATAAAGATAATAGGAAAATTAATGGGTATACATTTTCAGTCACAATTTGTAGGTACCTACATTGCATCGATTTTTTTAAATAAAATTTATAATTTAGTTAAGAAATACTATAAAAAAATAATAATTAAATGTCAAAATAAACAGATAGGTACAGATGGTCTCACATGACTACTGTCAATTTCTGGCCTTAAAAGAAACATGGCTTCGTATAGTGTTAAAGTTAAAGTGACCATTTAGTAAAAATCCAGGCCAAGGCCAATCAAAGGCCACCCAAAAAACAGAGTACCCTTCACCCCGGGGGGTGTTTGTACTAGGAGGATACCAAAATTTCATTATTTTTTACCTAGGACGTCCCGTTTCAGAGATATGACCTGAAAAGCGGATTTCTGAAACCAGTGAGAATTGCTTTTAAAATTGGACACAGCTTTCATTCGATTCCATTTATTTTGGCCTCCTGTGATGTTGTAATTGCAGAAAAACCTGCTTCCTGGGTTATCTGGTTAAGGGATTTTCAGATATGCCTACTCATAAGACTAGGTACCTCAGACACCGATCTACATGGTCTCACATGACTCGACAAAGTCAATGTCTGGGCATCAAAAGAAACATGGCCTTCGTGCAGTGTAAAAGTAACCATTTAGTCAAAATCAAGGCCAAGGCCAATCAAAGGCCACCCATAAAATAGAGTACCCTTTACCCCGGGGGGAGTTTGTACTAGGGGGATACCAAAATTTCATTATTTTTTACCTAGGACGTCCCGTTTCAGAGATATGACCTGAAAAGCGGATTTCTGAAACCAGTGCGAATTGGTTTTAAAACTGGACATAGCTTTCGTTCGACTCCACATATTAGGGCCACCTGTGATTTTGTAATTACTGAAAAACCTGCTACCTGGGTTATCTGGTTAAGGGATTTTCAGATATGCCTACTCATAAGACTAGGTACCTCAGACACCGATCTACATGGTCTCACATGACTCGACAAAGTCAATGTCTGGGCATCAAAAGAAACATGGCCTCGTGCAGTGTAAAAGTAACCATTTAGTCAAAATCAAGGCCAAGGCCAATCAAAGGCCACCCATAAAATAGAGTACCCTTTACCCCGGGGGGAGTTTGTACTAGGGGGATACCAAAATTTCATTACTTTTTACCCAGGACGTTCCGTTTCAGGGATATGACCTGAAAAGCGGATTTCTGAAACCAGTGAGAATTTCTTTTAAAATTGGACACAGCTTTCATTCGATTCCATATATTTTTAACCGACTTCAAAAAAAGGAGGAGTTTTTTTTTTTTTTTTGTGTGTTTGTTACGCGATTTCTCCCTCATTTGTGGACCGATTCTCAAAATTCTTTTTTTATTTGAAAGAGTGTACTCCCGAGGTGGTCCCATTTTAATTTGGTGAAGATCTGGTGCTGATCTTCGGAGATATACAACGGAACTCTTCAAAAATAGACGGCAAATCTGTCGTGATTGCTGGAATCGCTTGGATGTTTATTGTTTATACAACATCATGTCGTATCATCACGCCTGTATGCTCTGAGGGGTACGCAGATGTGTACAATATACCTAGATTTCGACAGTTAGGTATGTTTAGTTTCATTTATTAGGGATAAGTGGATAACCCTATTAGTATTGTTAACAAATAACAATATAAAAATAAATTCATGGCAAATATTTGTATGGGAACAACTAAAAATGGAAAAATAAAAATCTTTTTTGCAAAAAATAAAACCGACTTAAAAAAAACACTAACCAGTGTAAAATAACTCTAAATTCGGAAGTCGGTGGCCCATCATGAATAAGACAAAACCACCAAAGCCACAGACTTCCGAATTTAGAGTTATTTTACACTGGTTAGTGTTTTTTTTAAGTCGGTTTTATTTTTTGCAAAAAAGATTTTTGGCCTCCTGTGATGTTGGTATTGCAGATAAACCGGTTTCCTGGGTTATCTTGATAAGGGATGTTCCGATAGCTAGCTGACTTTTTCATTCAGTATCGACCTTTCGTGAGAATGTGGCTGCCTCGTCAATCCAGTGGTCGCAATTGCTACAGCTCATCGTGAGGAGCTAAAGATTACTGATAATGTGTGCATTGACTAGACCGGTCTACTCGTTGTGTGTTCTTTCGTCATAAGATGAAAGCAGACACCGATCAGCATGGTTTACACATGCATGACATGACCCGACCAAGATGATGTCTGGACTTCAAAAAAAAACATAGCCTCGTGTAGTGTAAAAGTAACCATTTAGTCAAAATCAAGGTCAAGGTCAACCAAAAGTCATCCTCAAAATTAACGTAGGTACCTACCGATTAGCAAGAAGAATTTAGGAGTTTAAAGCAAAGTCCCGAGCTGTCTCGTGTCCCGGCATTTTCATAGGTCCAGAATTCCGTAACCCTAGTAACATACCACTTTCAACTTGCGTTCAAAACCCTTACAAAGTTTAGCGTATAGGTACCTCTAAACTTAGAAACAGGGTGTAAAGTTCATCATTCCCCATAGAAAACACCCGTCTGGGGGCTACTACTGCCCGACGGTGGGTGTTGGGATTTTGTATACTTACTTCAATCGCATAGATAACTTTATCATCGCGATGTAGGATGTTAGTCTTTAGTTCGTATGTGACAAGATAGATGTCACTACCTACAAGTTTTATTTCATGTTCAACCTTACGTTGTGATGAATTTGGTGCACAATTATGCCGTAGTATCGTCTGTCAGACGTTGATACTAGGGCAGTTTCTAAAAAAGTACCTTGTCTTTGGGTTGGGTTTAAAGAATTTATTTCTCAAAAGAACATAGGTAGTTCACTTACAATGAGATTTACAAAATATCTTAGTAGGTACTAGTTTAATTTCAGCTTTGCTATTCCCATAGTTGCAAAGCTATTTGGAATTTAGTTTGCTAATAAAACAAATGTGTATACAACTCAAATTTTATTTTATGTAACTTACATTGAGTACGAACAAAATGTGTATTTTATAGGTACTATAGTAAAATCATAAAGTATTAACCGTTTCAAACATTGCTTTACCTACTTAAAATTTAAACTTTAATCAAAATTAATATTCGTAGTAAAAAGCGGCCCTAAATCTACTGTTAATAAAATCACAAGGGCCAAAATGAGCATTTTACAATAATTTTCTGCATAATACCTACCTAATACAATTTTTTTGTTTTTAGCACAATCAGTCTCTAAAACACTATTCTAGTTTAATAGAAGCAAACCTTTAAAAATAAATAATAAGCATTAAACAAAATAAAATTCTATCGTTCTTATTCGCAGACGTTGCAAATCCAACAACAGCAACTAAGACATTAGTTTGGCACAGTCAACGCAATACTTAATATTTTGTTCGCCTTTTCATCTTGCACTGAGGTTCTTCACTGTGGGATGTATTATTGTCTTCAGTAGGTATTTTGGTGTCGTGAAATATTAGCGTCAATGTTCATACCTGACCCTCAGGCCCTCGGGAATCGCTAAGGCTATTGAGGACAGAAACTTTGTGGTTATTCTCATGTCAGGAATATCTACATTTTTTAACTCTGACTGCTCTGAATTTGTATCATCCCTTTGTTCCAATACCAAATACGGGTCTGTATCACTGTCATCTAACTGGCTAATATAATTTTCCATCAAATCTTGAACAACTTCTTCTAAATTCCCAAGACATATAGATTGTAGCTTCCTACTATGTGTGATATGACCTTTTTTGACGATGATCCTTGAAGTTCAGACATCTGAAAACATACTAAAACCATTTTAGCGTATAAGTACACGACAATAAGGCGTTAAGTAAAAAATACATAAACACTGTGCAGTCGTCTTTCAGATGTAAAGAGAAAATAACATTAGTACCAACCTTAGGTCCATGAGATGTCAGCTGCAGCATAGCGGTAAACGTACTGTGCACCTCACGTGCTCTTGCGCCACAGTACGGGGCAACGCGGGTTCGAAGTACCTAGCGCGCGCGGAAAATATGACCGGGAGAATGTATGGCAACGTCTGTCGGACGTCACTACCTAGTTACAAAAATAAATCGAAATGTCGGATACCTTGCGCCAGGTAGGCGATCGCTATAGATCTGGGATCATCCTTAGCGCGCGGGCAGCAATGCTGTCCCAGCCACACGAACACGGCGTCGTGAGCGTCCACCACTCCTACCATCTCGGGAGCCAGGTCGTACTGGCTGAATGAGACAATCTCTTCGACTGTGGAGATAGCATACATTTTATTCATCATCATCAACTATCGGAATAGGTACTGCATATTCACCTAAACTTTGGGAAAGTAAGTAATATAGAGTGGATAAAACCTCTTCTGAAATCCTGATATACCTAATATCAAGATCCATAACCAGATAATCGTGACATGCTAATTCCGAAATTTAAGAATTGTTTTGAATTTGTTAAATTTTTTAAGTCTTTTTTAACTTCTCCTGTATTGTGGGTGCCTTCACAAACATTTAAACTCACACACACAAACCGGAGCAACTCCATATAAATATTTCTTGTGACGAGAATCGAACCCGTGACACTCAGCGCAGCAGCCTATCACTTAGCGACTGCTTCAATATTATAGTGAATTAAATTGAACTTACAAGAATATTGGGTAGGCACTCCAAGAGACACATAGAAAAGACGCGGTGGAAGAGGACGTTGTACCTCCTTCAGCGGAGATGGGACCAGCAGGTGACGGCGGTTGCCCAGAGCTGTCCAGAAGTCCGGCTTCTCTTTACCTGAAGATGGGTAATCAAATACATTTTAATCTTTAAACTACCTCGACCTGTAACAAGTACACTGGACCAACATTTCGCCAGTTATATTACGTATGTTAAAGTCCCATGTAATAGGGGGCGAGCCTATTGCTCTCAATCGGACACAAATCTAGAGTCCGGGGTATTACTGAGAAATTCCAGATGGAAAAACTCAATAACACTTTGCCCGACCCGGAGCTCGAACCAGGGACCTCATGCTCAGTCGAGGCACTTTGAAATAAAAAAAGTATTTAAAGTAAAGGTTTAAGGGTAAGAGCTACATTACACCTCTGTATTTTCCACCTTGTCAACCAGAGGCAGCAGAAAAGTGCTAAGGCCATGAAGTTCGATGAGACGCGGAGAGCTTTTTGAAAAAATCTGCACAAATGAGTAAGATAGGTGTAGACCTTGCATGACGAGCGCATGCTCTGTCGCAGCCATGTTCTTGGCGACCTCCCGCTCGTCGCCCGTGGCGCTGGCGCCGCACCACACCCACGCGCGCCCCCCGTCGCGCAGCACGTAGCACGCGCCCGCGCCCCCCGCGCCCCCCGCCCCCTCGCGCGCCTCCACGCCCCGCGCCTCGCGTGCGTACTGCCCCGACACGCGGATCAGCACGCGAGACGGCGCGAGGAGCCTGCGACCAGTGGCTGAGAAAAAATATTTTTAGGAAAATGAAAACTAGGTAATTAGGTAGGTATTAACCCCGAATTCCAACAAGCTACCCACTTCCCTGTCCCATGAGTCACATATGACTCTTTAGTCACATTGATTGTTTAACCATTAATTGTGTCTACTTTCTGGACAGTGAAAGTGTTAAGTGATGCTGAAGGTCTGTGCCTTGAGCCCTGAATCTTCTCATGATAATTTGATCACTTACGATCATAATCAGTTGCACTGCCGACATAAGTGATCATTCGACCCTTGAATACTTGAAGGAAATGCGCCGGTTCTTTCCCTTGATACACCCATGCCTGAAAATGTGTTATTTAACATTTATTTTACTGTTGTGTGTTGTGGAATATTTATTTATTTATTTATTTATTTACTCCAAAATTGATAATTCTGACTTTAATGACAGATAATCTATACATACCTGTACTGGAGAACGCCCCGATCTAGTATAGAGGTCTTTGGCTTCTTTCGCGCCCAAATTCCTCAGATCATTTGGCGAAGAGCCACCCTGTAAAATAAGATCAAGTACTTAAAACTTTTATATCACTACCTTACTTATTTCTTTTACGTCGACGTATTCTTGCATTATATCCTTGTATCCTCAATTTGTATATAAGTAGGGTACACTCGTGTTTTACATATAAATTATCTTTTATCTTTTTATCTTTATCTTGTCAAGTGTCGATACGATACATCTATCGATCTATTAGTTGATGTATCATCTGCGGTAGATAGGAACACTATGAAGTTACTCAGACAGCAAAAGCATATTTCATTAGCAGTGGCTAAAGGTTAGATTTATGGTACAAAAAAAAAGTAATTGAGTTGTCACCATCCAGTAGTAGAGCACAGTCTGGTCCCCGATTGGCGCATGGTAGGTGTAGAGCACAATATAGCAGTCTCTGTCGTAGAAGACCGCGGCTTGTGGGCGCTCCACCTCGGCCAGCGCCTCCTTGTTAACGTCTTCCGCGTCAGAGCCGCGCCGGCGCACTCGCCAGACTCGTAGTGCGCCTGAACCATCGTCTGGAAGCTGAGCCTGGTGGCAGTTGTTGTTAAATGAGTTTTTTTTATGAGCCAAGGTGACAGGGGGTTTCTTTTACCATTTTAAGAGCACTGGCTATAATGTTATTGAACATACAAAAAAAGTTGCCTAAGTTAAGTTCGGAAGTGAAAGCAGTGCCGTGCTTTTTTTGTCACTGGGCCGCTAGGCCACCACTGCTCTGTTGGTTTAGTGTAACATCCAAAACGCGAATATAACAGAACTGCTAACCTCTGCGGCAAGCCATGCATTTGTAGCCAGACTGACGGCATCTAGCCTAGTTGTAGCTGACCGAGCGGCGCGTAGTCTTCCGTCACGCCTGGCATCACACCAGCGCCAGTTGTGAAACAGTGCTGCGAACTCCAACGGTTCCCTGCCCGCTGGGGCAGCTGACACCGGGACTGTCATGCGTCGAGCCCGAGCTAACCCTCGCGCTGCCGCAAGGGCACCACGAGCCGCCGGACCCGACGCAGACGGACCCACCCAAGCCCACACACCACGGCTGCCGCTGTCTACAATATAGACACCCTGAAATAATTGAATCCATTTTGCACTGTTTGAAGAGAGAAAAGAATACATTTTGAAACCTGTCAAGCGTTTCGCGGTCTATTACGGCTGTGGTAACTCAATTTATTGAAATTGCAAGATCGTAAGAAATGGGAAACGCTCGACTGACTTCTGATAGTGCGTTCACCGCTGATACACGTCGCTTACGTCATCAGATAGGTCTTCTCTGAATAACGGCGCGCGTTTTATTTCTTCTAGCCTTGCAGCGGGTCGCTGTGAGGGTACAGTTATAGGGGTGGCACGCGGTGGCTGCGTGGCGCGGTAGAGGCGCGCGGCCCGCGGCGGGTCTGCGGGCGGCGCGGCGGGGCGCAACGCTCGCGCCCGCAGCTCGAGCAGTGCGTCCAGCAGAGCGCGGTCACCGGCCGGCAACGTCTGCTCGTAACCGTCGTGAGCGATCGCGATCCGACGCGCCATCATGCCCTTGTCTGCTCCACGGGCCATCCGGTATGCGATCTAAATTAGAATGGTTCATTATTTTAGGTATGGCTTCCTTCTTTACTTCATTGTTAATTAGATTTTATTTCATTTTATGCCTTTAAAAACATACTTTAACTTATTTATAATAGATTGTTTGGTATCTAATGCTTATGGTATGTAAACGGTATTCAGGAAACTAAATAGCATGTAATGGAATTTAAATGTAAAACAACAATCCTCATGCCGTACTCATCTGATTCTCCAACCGTAACACGAACCTTGGCTCCAAATATTTTCTCGACGAGGTTAGCAGTCCTTCCGAGCCATAGCACGAGCAGTGAGGTGGTGTCGAGTACGAAAACTCCGTCAGTGGCGAGTTGCGCCCACGACACTGGCTCAAGTTGTACAAGGACCGGTCTGCGCCCGCGCACGCGGTACAAGCGTGCTGCGCCGTTCAGGTTGGCCGAGCCGCTTCGGAGAATTCTGGATAATGTAATTACACAAATATAGTATAATAGAGCGTGTTAGAAAACCCATTACATTATTATGTTGCCCAGCTACGATCCAAACCCTCTTTTCTATTCCGCGCTGGAAGTCTCATGGATGTCCTCCGTTCTGGGGAAGGGCGTCCTCAAGGCTTAATTTGAGAGAGCAGAGAGCCTGATGTCATACTGTCATCAAATTACTATTACCTGATCCCATCTCTGAAGTATGACAGAAGTCTGGGCGTCTCCTTAGTGACGGCCTCGCGGTGTACGACCGTGGGGGCGGCTAGGTAGGCCGAAAGCTGCGTGCCCCGGCGAAGGGCCAGCCCCGCGAGAGCCCCGCTTCGCTCTCCACCCCACGAGTGGATGTGTCGCTCGAGAAGTTCCCCATTGCCGTTCTCTTTTATTTCTCGCCGCTAAAAAACAATATTATAGGTACTTAGATAGGTAAACAAAATATAGTAAAAAATCTATTTTAAACACTTATGTGAAGTCGATGTACCTTGCATAAAAACTTTAGTAGGTAGGTACCTGTTGTAGACAGATCTCTGAGATAAGCGAAAGGCATTAAATTTTTTGTTTAAATTCAAAATTTGTTTACGATTTGGTTGGAATATTCAGGAATATACATATAATTTATTTTCCTCAGGTTAAGTAATTATAGTAATAAATAGGTAAATATTCCGCAACTTTTTCACACAACGCCATCTAGTCCCAAGCTAAGCTAAGAGCTTGTGTTATGGGTACTAAACAGCTGATAAACATACTTATATATTTCTGAATACATACATGTTATAGATAAATTACACCCAGACACGGAACAAATGAACGTGCTTATCACACAAACATTTATCCTGGGTGGCAATCGAACCCACGACCTCCGGCATAGCAGTCAGGGTCACTAACTACAAGACCAACATGCCAGTCAAGTGTAGAGTAAGTTTAGGTAAGGCTTTTATCTATGTAAACATTTTATGTATATGCATGCAATTTTATAACTTTGTACGCCATTAACTCTGGCAAAACATGAAGGCCGTTGTCTAAACACCTTACACTGCTAACTTCAGTTTGTACCGTTCAACCTATTTTTCACAAATACTTAAATTATCTTTTATCTTTTCTTCTGTTTTTATTATCATATACCGAGAAACTCACAATAACATCAGGTCCAGCCGGTTGTCCGGGTAGGGAACAAGAGTACACCAGGTAAGCCTCCGCGTCGTAGAATGTGCCATAGTGTGTACGAGGCAACAGTTCCGTGTTCGTTTCCTGAAAACAAAACATATATTTTAATTTAATTTACATAGTCATTTTATCATTGTTGAATCTATTATTTTATTTTCGTCCTGGGTTTGGGTCGGGCTAAATTGTTTTTGAATTTTCCTATGTGGAATTTCGCAGTAGCAGCTTGGAGTCTGGATTTGTGCCCGCAATAAGCTCGACCGAAACTTACATGGGACTTAAACATAAGTGACTTGATGTAAGATTATTATTAGCAACCTTGTTGGTAGTTATACTTTCGAGCCGTTTGGGGTTGAAACTCTTGGGCCGTGGGGTCCGAGTGCTCGTCTTCTTTACAAAGACATTTGCAAACGTTTAGTTGACGCTTCCCGTGACCCAAGGGCTGGCCTCTACCTTGGCCAGAGGCTAAGCATTGCCATTCAACGTGGCAATGCCGCCAGTCTTTTGGGCATTTTACCAGCTGGCAGCGATACAGAAGAATTTTTTGACGCTTTGTAGTTATTTATTGTTAGTTTTAGTGTATTAAAATTTATTTATTTTAAGTTTTTGTTATGATTAAAAGATTATTGTTGATTCATTTATTACACCGAACTTTCGTATCATCTCTTGCTCACAACACACATTTTTCACACAATTTAAATTCTTAGTTCAAATCGAAATAAAATAATATGAATAGCGGGGGTTATTCGTATTGTAATATAAATTGTAGTTATTCATTGGCAACGTCAATCCAGCTAAAATTAAAGTAGTAAATAAGCTAGGTCAGTGATCTCGAATGTCAACATGGCGCCAACAGCTTACAAAATAAATAGAAATCAGCATCAACAATAAGTTCAGGCTATTAATCTCGATCCAAATAGCAGCGCGGGCGCCGACCGTTATCACAGAAAAAAATAAACAATGAAAGATTGCCATCTTAATGACGTAACTGTTATTATTGAGTGCTATAATTTAGTCAATCACTACTTATTCACGCATGAACGTTGGATATTGTGCAGTTTTATGTAAAATTGTCTATTATAAGTATAGATGGAATGTTTGAATGTCATAATTAAAATATGTCACGCTCTTTCAAGCTAATTATGATATTTCAAATGTGCTGATTACTGTTTTAAGTAGATACTGAGTGAAAATCTAATTGTCGTCGCCGGCGGCGATCGTGGCTTCTCTGAATGACTGAATGGAACGTCATTAGTTATTCGTGCATAGTGATGCACAATTACGGCGGCATGTGAGTGCGTATCTCCCTGGCGTTATATCACGATACCAAACACTGGATAATCCACGTGTTTTAATTACACGCGATGTGCTTTTTTTGTACATACGCTTTCAAGCATTTATCCGCATATTATGCTTATTAGATGTATGCGTATGGTAATTTTGTTCTGACGGAATTGCGGATTAATAAGGTAGTTCAGTAGAGCAATAATGCTGCGGAAGCTAAACATCATACGCGGGTATATTATGAGTAACGTTTTAACGTACCCACTAAAATTGCAACTGGGCATAGGTACTACCTATTTAAGATTTTAGCTTTCATCTATTTACATAACAACATGCTTGTAGTCCCATTGAAGACTTAGGCAGAAGTGTAACTAAAGAAGGCAAACCCACATCTAGCCAGTTATGTATAAGACCGTTGTATAATACCTAATAAGTAGGAGGTGTGCAACTGCTAAGAAATTCTTGATGGAGCAATTCAATATCACATCGACCTACCCGAGAATTGAGCCTAGCACTCACGCTTAACAGTAGCGCTTGCAACCACTGCACCAACGAGGTAGTCAAATTCTAATCAGTCACTTACACAATTACGATTATTTTGCTTCTATAAGAGCTAATTTCACAATTGCAACATAAAATATTATTTAATTAGAAAACACGAGAACGTTATGCCAACTTAGCTTATCTTTTTTTTCAATACAGATCGATTATGATCTTTGAGATGTGGCTGTAAGTAGCTAGATGAAAAGCCCAGGAGACGTATGCCCAGCTGTGGACTACCTTCTAGTACTTATAGGATGTGGTGCCGCAGAATTCTGTTATTAGGGTCCATAGAACATCGGACACAATAAAACAACATCTGTCAGTTCATCTATGGTCAGATCTGTGTCACCGGACAAAAAACTCGAAAAGATATAATAATAATTAAATAATAGATATAATTTGTAAGTTTTATAGTGTAGGTACAATAAAGAGTATTATGTTGTCTATTCTATTCTAGATATTTAGGGTGTCGCAGACACGTTCTACAAGAACATCAATAGACAAGGTAATTTTCATTTGTACACTGTACCAGCACGCAAGCTACCCCAATCTGTAAAATTTCTTTGACGGCTTTTCAACTTTATCACAAATGCATAAGGTCCATGTTCAATTGGGTAAATATTACAGTTTCTTCTACACAGAATACTCGTGAAACTACCATTGCTTCCGCAATAGTAAATTCGCGAGCAGTCTGTTCCAAGTTAATTTCGATGTTAATATGTTTGTTTGTATTGTGATGTAAAGTCGAAAATCGTTCAGTTGCGGTCTGACGGGCCCAGTTCTTTCGCCCATGTAGCGGGACTGAGATGTGGTGTGGTGTGACTCACTCGGCTCACTGATGGTAGATATCGTCCAGGGTTGTCACACTTGTATTTACACATAGGTACTACTACTATACTCCATTTAAAATAACATTAGAAAAAGAGGCTCGCAGAAGCAGGAATCCAGAATATTTTATTTTAAAGATAATTAAGTGAAAACTATTTTTATTCAAATTTTAAAAACTAGTTTTATTTTAAGAACGTGTACAGTCAGAGAGCTGAGATTGCCTGTACGTTATATTTTTTTCTAAGATGGATCAGGTAACGCAGCTCACTGGCTGTACGTACTGTTTATCCCAGCTTCTTTAAGGTTTTTATCATTGACACTGCATTTTTGAACTAATAAATAATGCGACCAAATGAAATCCACATCATTTCTTAAAATACCTAAATTGTTGCAATGTTTACAACAAAGTGTGAAAGTGGCTGTGAACATAGATTAAGTATAATAAATTCGGCGTCTATCGTAATTGTAAGTTTGTAACATACTTAATTGTACTTTCGTTACAAAGTGTGCATTAAAAATAACTTTTTATAACTTCTGTCCTAATTATAAATGTAGTAGGTAAATCCTATCCGATATATATAAATAATTATATTAAATTATCTACCTCATACATGGGTGTTGCTATTAAATACTTTAGTTTATAACTTAAAGTTAGTAGTAAAATATATCATTATGACGTGAGTGCATTTGAATATTCCTTTGTTAACGCGATATGAGAAAGTACGACTATGACAGACAAACTTTCTCACATGAGCTAGGACTCAAAAGTTGTTTTACTTAATCCATGACAGAAAATAGAAAGTGAGTAATATTTTAATTTGTATAGGTAATTAATTTGCCTGACAAATTTAACAAATACAAATGAAACTAAAGAAACACACGACGGTTATAAATTTAGTGTTATTACTTTGATGTATTTGTTCGAGATTCTTTTGCCTAACCCTGTTGGACAATATCTGTGCCGACTGTCGACAGTGGTCTTCCGTTACAATGCAAGTCTTGTACTCGGCCATTATTTATCTTTATGGAGCACACTAGTTAATTAATTTATTGGAGAAATTGTATGAAATTGTTAACACGAAAGGTGCTACGAACGAACAAATAAATTGCGGACGGCCTGTTTAAAAGGATTTATTTGACAGCGCGAGAAATCTGGCAGAAAATGATAGGAATCTTAAAAGATGATTACGGGCAACTTTTTATAAATCTCTGTATTTACGATCTTATCGGCACGAAATAAACTGTTTAAGTAATTATTAAAGTCGGGTATGTAGATAATTTAGTGCTACTTTTTACGAAACGCTCGTACCTATCAACTCTAAATCAAATGACGTTTGCTCGAAAAATAAAAGCTCGAAAACACAAGCATGAGCAATCGACTAAAACAGTTTTAATTATTGTTTGCAATGGAATTAACTATTGTGAATATTCATTTTGATGGTCATTCAAGCTTATGCCACTGGTTTTAGTGAGCTGTAGCGTTTATTATTTGTAAATTTTAGGTAGATATACCTAATATAGATACTTAGTATGTGATAATCGATCATCCTTCTATTTCGGGTAGGACATAGCTTGCCTTCTAGCAATCTTTCCATTGATTGACAGCAGCTCAGGTAAACAGATGAATATCTAACCTTATCAACTTAACAATGACTTTGTATTAACTATTAAGGCGTCGAGGGTATTGGGAACAAGAGACTAAGCGTGGATTAAGTGCATATAACCTACTTAAGCTATTTATCTAACAGTAGAAAGTCACATCTAATCAAGACGGCAATTGAAGGTAAGTAGGCACTGCTGAGGTTACAGTGTCAGATTACTAGAAACTTAATAAAGCTACAAATATGAAATGGTTTAGCAGAAAGTGGGTAATAGATGATAAATGGTAATATGTATGGTTGCAAATGATGGCTGGACGAATGTTAGCATCGCATTGCGAGCGGCTAACAAGCGTGGTGCGCCCGCGCAGCGTCCATGCCGCTAAACATGCATCTCGTTGCAATTTATCGTTATGTTGAATTGTATACTTTCTCCTGTCACTTTGCATTCAAGAAAATTATTATCATACGTTGCTGTAGTGTAATAAATTACTTTTTAACTGAGATTATCTTAACAGGCATCTCTGAAATAATTAATGTTAAAACTACCATTTTTATTAATATTTATCTACTGATGTTTTATGATTGGCAACAGAAATAGATAACTACCTACCTACTCTTAATTGTAAACGTAATAGACAAGATGCTTTAAATTAGATACATGCACGTTCAGAGAACACACTTTCGTGCACACTAATTGCTTATTATCACTGAGCTATTAGCAAGTAATAATAGTAACATTATTTTTTAATGTCTGGGCATAAAATTAAGTAAGTTAACGTAACGTAATTTGTATCTACACTCAAACCGTAAAGTTCCTGTGACCTGACAGACGTGAAATTAAAAAGCAAAACAAACTTTCCCTCACATATTAATACAGTTTCCGTATTTTGTTTTAAAGTACATTTTTCAATTATTTTTGTGGTATCTGTGGTGGAGGCTGGGTAAGTGTGCTGTGGAACGCCGTTACCGATAGATCCCTCATGTACCAACCCCCATAATCCATGTTGGAATGTTGGATTTGAAATGTTTACGATAATGATTAGACAAATTGCACATAACACACTTGTGTAGTATTATTTTGCACGTCGTTTGTCGTACAGTTTTTAAAGTCAGACTTGTGTCCTGCAATGCTATTCTGCAAGAATCTCCCCGTAAAAATGTGTGTGAAGTGAAGGCATTGTAAGCTGTCATCCCATACTGAGGATTTAAATAAAATAAACTAATATTCCACAACTTTCTCACAACGCCATCTAGTCCCAAACGAAGTAGAGCATGTGCGAGATGAGTAAAGAGACAACTGATAATCATACTTATATATGTCTAAATACATACATATATTATAGATGTTATTACACCTAGGCACAAAACAAATGATCGTGCTAATCACACAAACATTTGTCTTGGGTGTGAATCGAACCCATGACCTACGGTATAGCAGTCAGCGCCACTAACCCACTAGACCAACAAGCCAGTCAGCCCAACCTACATAACACTTCTTTTCCTACCGACATAGCACTCCTTAACCTTCGTTTTGCTGGGCTGAATTTCACAGAATAGTCTGGCTGTTAAATAACAGTTTCATAAACTACTTGAAGACAATTGCAGGCTTCAAAGATAAAAGGTCGAATGATCTAATTTGAACTCGTTATATAAAAGGTGAGGAGATTTGGAAATGTGCAAAGAGTTCGTTCTCATGAAATCTTCAAATCTTCACAGACGAGACAGATCACAGTTTCGACATTTTCCAGTTCGCTGCAATCGTTATTGTTAAGCGTTTGGTGAGAAAACATAGTTTACCGTGTTGACCTTTCACACGCTCTACTAAATTAAGGAAATGATCAACAATCACACAGAATGTTGATAATATACACCTCAAAAAATATTTTCATTCCTATTGTTACGAGAATTTTTGTCAATGTACTTAGGTTCTTAACTTTTCACATAGGTACTTTTCAAGCAATAAAGATCAAGAGATCTTACTAAATGACTCATATTGGGGGACTTCCACTATACGTAGTTTTCCTTTTAATTTAAACGTCTGTCTCCCCCTCGATGAGATTTGGTAATATGTAGTAAAAAACCGAGAGAGATCTTTGAGGGTTGATCGGATTTTGCTGGAACCGACAAGAACCATTTAGAAGTTACGTAAATAACCAATGTCTGCAATGTAGGTAAGGTACCTGTACCTACTCTAAATGTCAAAGTCATTGATGTATGAGTGGTCACGCATTGTGCACTAACCCTGTAAGAAGTAGTACATCACTACTTGAGGGACAGCACTATTGTCATGAGCTCTTCTGCGGTTAAGGGAGAAGAAAAGGGGAACGTTGATTAAAACATGGTTGCATTTCAATTATTACTGTTTTATTTTATCTAATGCTTTTACATGGCGCTGCGGCCGAGTTCGAATAACTATCACAGGAATAATAATTCAGTGATACAATAAATATCATATACACAAAACCTAAGTGGAAGAAAATAGCTTTGTGCAAAAAATGGAAAACTTGACGCCGCCATCACCGCTTGTAATGGCGGGCAACGTAAGTGAAAATTTTAAGTTGTGGAAACAAAAATTTGAATTCTATTATGAAGCAAGCGGAGCATCAACACCCGAAAAACTATCTAAAGCCCAAAAGAAGTCATTACTTCTGCACTGCTTGGGAGAGGAAGCTCTGGTCATTTACAACAATTTTGATAATAAAGAGGAACTCACATTTGGACAAGTGATTGAAAAAATAGAAGCTTATTGTGTTCCCAGGACCAACCAAACTTATTTGAGACATCAGTTCCTTAACAGAAAAATTAAGGAAGGCGAGACTTTTGATATCTTTATAACCGACCTAAAGAAAATTGCCAAGCAATGCAATTTCAAAGACTTGAGAGATGGATTAATTAGAGATCAAATTATCACAGGCATCAGAGATAAAAACCTAAAGGAGCCTAAAATAGCCCTTATTTTCTCTGGATCTGGTTTTAACCCCTCATTGGATAGTATGTGTCCAACATACTTCACTTCTTGTACTCCAAAATGACATATTTAAAGAGGTTGAAGGGGTTCAATTATATGTTGATGAGATTATAGTATGGGGAGAAAACTTAGATCAACATAATAGTAGATTAGAAGCAGTTTTAAAAACAGCACAAAAAGCGGGAGTTAAATTTAATAAAGAAAAATGTCATTTTGGAGTACAAGAAGTGAAGTATGTTGGACACATACTATCCAATGAGGGGTTAAAACCAGATCCAGAGAAAATAAGGGCTATTTTAGATATGGGAGAACCAAAAGATAAGAAACAGTTACAAAATATATTAGGAATGATAACTTACATAACCAAATTTATACCTAATGCTTCTGACATAACACACTCTTTCCGTGACTTGCTTAAAAAAGATTCAGAATTTATATGGGGTGATAAACAAAAACAAGATTATAAAAAACTTAAAGAATTTCTGACATCACCAAAAGTATTGAAATTTTTCAATCCAAACATACCTATAACATTATCAGTAGATAGTAGCAGTACAGGTCTTGGGGCGGTACTATTACAAGAAAATATGCCTGTAGTTTATGCATCAAAGGCATTAACTGAAACGCAGACTACATGGGCTCAAATTGAAAAAGAAATGTTGCCTATAGTATATGCGTGTGAAAAATTTCATCAATATATTTATGGCAAGAAGATTATAGTTGAGTCGGATCATAAACCTTTAGAACACATATTTAAAAAAGGTATGAATGAAACTCCTTTAAGGCTGCAAAGGTTAAGGTTAAGATTACAATCATATGATCTAGATATAAGATACAAACCAGGTAAAGAACTATTGGTAGCAGATGCACTATCAAGAACTTATGTTAATGATGGTATATGTAATAGTGAGATTGATAACAAAGTAGACTTACATGTTTGTATGATTATAAACAACATGAATATTAGTAAAGAAATGTTGAGTATCTTTAGGAAAGAAACTGAATGTGACAGACAACTTAGTTTATTGTTGCAATATATACAAAATGGTTGGCCAAATAGCTCTGAGGTACCATTAGATTTAAAATTTTATTATTCTATTAAAGATGATCTGTTTGTTCAGGACAATTTGATTTTCGATTTTTTCAATTTTTTTTTTTTTTTTGTTTTTTTTTTTTTAATTTAAGTCGCTCAGAAAACAAATGCTTGATTTAATTCATTACAATCATTTAGGCTATGAAAAATGTAAAAACAGAGTAAAAAGTATTTTATATTGGCCATTTATTTTTAAAGAGTTAAATGATGTGATTTCCAATTGTGAAACATGTCTGAGATTTCAAAAATCACATACACATGAAACATTGAAGCTAAGAGAATTTCCTGATAAACCATGGCAAGTTATTGCAGCTGATATGTTTTTCTTTCAACAAAAGATATTTTTATTGATAGTTGATTATTTTACCAAATATGTAGAAGTTATTGAATTAAAAGATCAGACTGCTGAAAGTCATATACAAGCTCTAAAAACTGTGTTCTCTCGTTGGGGTATTCCACAAAAATTATATACAGATGAAGGATCACAATACAATAGTATAATTTTCAAAAACTTTATTAAGTATTGGAAAGTGGAACATGCCACATCAAGTCCATACTATCCAAGATCCAACGGGATGGCGGAAAGATATGTACAAACAATTAAGAAAATGTTTAAAAAATGTTTACATGATAACAAAGATATATATATAGCATTGTTGGAATATCGCAACACACCAATAGATGATAAAACTCCATCACCTAATCAGTTATTAATAGGTAGACAAGTAAATTCTCTAATACCTACAATTGTATCTAATAATGAAACAAACTGTGAAAATGTAAAAGAACATTTATTAAATAAGAGAAATAAGTATAAATTGTATCATGATAGAAAATATAAAGGAAAGGGAGAAGAATACTCAACCAATCAAAATGTATTTGTTAGAGACAGTAAAAATAATAATGTTAAAGGTCAGATTATAAACAAAGCCGAAAATCCAAGAGCTTACAAAGTTAAATTAGAAAATGGAGAAACGGTGATTAGAAATAGATACAATATTTACAGAGGTTCTCCACACACTAAGTTTGAAGTCAGTAATCAATCAAGAAGTGAGGATAGTATGCAAGCACAGAATCTTGTAAGCACAAATGAAAATAATGTTATGGACAAAGCTAATGATGATGTAAATGACAGGACAGATGAAACCAATCAACTGAGTGTATTAGACAATAGTTTTAGAGTTAATGACAATGTAAATGACAGGCCAGAGTATACGACTAGATCAGGTAGGGTAGTGAACAAACCTAAATACCTTGAGGATTTTGAAGTAAGTTAGTAATATAAGTTTTAATTTAAGTACAATAAAGTTGTTAACAAAGAAAGGGAGATGTAAGAAGTAGTACATCACTACTTGAGGGACAGCACTATTGTCATGAGCTCTTCTGCGGTTAAGGGAGAAGAAAAGGGGAACGTTGATTAAAACATGGTTGCATTTCAATTATTACTGTTTTATTTTATCTAATGCTTTTACAAACCCCTATTCTAGGAAAACTGTTTATATCTAATATGGTTAATAATATTATATAAATAGACGCCCCTGAGTAAAGGGCGTAATGTTACAGGGCTCCACAATCTATAGTGCCTCCAACGTGTGTCAGCAAATCATCTTTTACACAATCCTTCCATCAGTTCTGTGCCCTGTTTATTTTGTAAAAAACAGAATCTACCTTTGAGTATCCGGCCCAAGTCCTGTTAAAAGGCCCCTAACAAATTTTGATAATATGGTGCTCCTTTTGGGGACACAGGGCAACAAAAGGGACAGGCTGGATCTAATCGAAGCCCCTTTAGGACTGACCCCAGATATACCTACCTACACCTACCCAACGAATTGCACACACGAACATTGTGTGTAAGCAAATAAAAGTAATGGCTCTCGATGAAACCTAGGTGCTTACAACTCGATTAGGGTCATCAGAGTCTAAAGAGTAAGTAAATTAAGTTAAATAGATCAGAAAGTTAATTTGCACGTGATTGTTCTAAGATGCACTTTACATCCGAGCTTATTGCACTGACTAAGCTATTGTTATGGATGTTTCACCAGTCTTCATTTAAAACTATTACCTTTCTCACGCAATAAGCTATCAGACTTTGGGTAGGTTGTCAGACTATCGCGGTTATAGGTAATACCTGTCAAAGCTCTATTTATGATGCGCGGGATCAACGGCTCAATTTGCTATTCGGGGCACCGAGGAATCTTGATATGTTATGCGCAACGGACCGACCACGGTTATAAGCAGAAGCGGAACCTACCTGCTTAAGTAACAAACTCTTTTAATAATTAAAATCAGTCTGATCAAAGGATCCAACGTCAGAATTTCAGATGAATACCTGGTGTTCATCTTCATCATTATGTAATTAATGTAGATAGGTATCAGCAGGTACCTACCTATTACTTAATGTGTTCACACGCTAACTATCGATCGACAATTCAAATTCTTAGAACATTTAGCATCAGTCATACCTAATTAACAAGACATAGATGCAATGTTCGGAGTGACAGCGCATCTCGTACAGCACGAGATGATGACTCAAGACACAACTTTTGTCTTCAGTGAAAGCGTTATGTATGAGAACAAACTGTGGCGTGTACGTATGTATCTATAACTATCAAAGGTAATTGAATTTGAGCGTTTCGCGTGATAGGTCAATTTAAGCTCAGTGTTTCTTTTGAAAAACGTGACAATCACTTTTCGTGAGGCTCTCGAACTCTAATATGATCAAGGACGATTTTGTTAGAAAGATTATCACAATATTATGTTACCTACTGTAATTCTGTGTTTTGTACATAAATTTAATCAATGCTGAATTTCATATTTACAATTATATTATAGTTATGTGTGTTTATGGCTGCACACTTCCTAAGCCGCTAGCCAGATTTTAATGAGTTTTTTGTTTCTTTGAGGTTTAGATTTAAAATTGAGCTCGGTAATTAACTGGCGCTGTTTGGACAGGATATTAGCGTCTGTCGGGTCCGCTAGTTACGTAGTCATTTAAATTGACCTAATTAATAAAGAAGATTGTATGATTATTATTTTGCCTGTGTTTATGTAAATAATGGTCGACTTACCGTAATTCTCCATACGAGGAAAGTGGTGTGGTCTCGCGGCACCGTGCGAAATGCTGCTTCAGCGGCGCGTGCGCTGCCACTCTCCTCTCCATCCTATAATCATCATGAAATTATATAAATCAATATTAATCACACATACAATTTATTTTTTAGGAGTTACCTATACACTAAACAGAATATTAAACCAGCTTTTTATCCTCCTACCAACCTCTCTATCCATTATACCTTCCACTTACTTAAATTACCATTTACATACAGTACCTATACGTCTAGACCATAGATCTAGCACAATATGCTGAACTGCACCTGAGAATGAAACCTCTATTGTTTTGTCCAGATCTGGAAATCAGAACCGCAACCATACAATTTAGAGGCCATTGTTTCGCAAAATAAAGGCGTGACCAACGACTGAAATTACGGAACCCCTTTATTTTGATAGGCAATAATAAAGGGTAGGGCAGATTGTAGGAGCGTCTCAAGGACAGGTACGGATAAAGTCAGACAAATGACTACGTTAGTGGATTGTAGGTCGTTCGTCAATCGACAATATAATAGGTCTTCTGGGTGTGGTCGCTAACGGTAGTTAGTGTAACCTACTTACAAAAGGCATTAGATTCGTAATTTCCATGATAATGACTTTTGTAGGTTGCTGAGCTTTGTCATGTCGTAATTATGATTCATAATGGACCAAGCGGAAGTTCTGTTATAAATATTTCTCTGTTATAATTTCTCCTAACACAGGCTTTTTGCTTAAAAGGAGGCTCCAATCACTAGTTGTTAAGTTTACTTGTAAAACAAATAAAACATTTTAATTTCAAAAACATTTCATTTCAAATATCATGTTATCTAATAGTGTTTTAAGGGATCAGCACCGAAACACATGCCTTCACTGTCTGTCTGCCTGTCAGCATAAATATGCTGCTACATCTTATAGATAGCGAACTCCAACAGTATGGACTACAACAGTTATAAGTGCAACAAGCGATTTTTAGTAACATTACTGGAGACATATGGCTGCATAGGTATAGTAGGTATGTACCTACACCTTTAATAATATTAATACCAGCCTGTTACTCTCCCACTGCAGGGCAAAGGGCCTCTTCTCATACAGTGAAGGCTCGAGCATTGATCACCACGCTTGCTCTAGGCGAATTGGCGATTTCTTACCTATATTTACTATAAGTCCAGGTTTCCTCACGATGTTTTCCTTCACCGATGTCAATGATGTCTAAGATAAACTTAGAAAGTCCATATGAATTGAAAAAGGTCACATTGGTACTTGCCGGATTCCAACCATAACCTCTGGGCCATCACATACAGCTTTGCTTACCAAATAATACAGGAGTAAACTCGAACTCTAAACTAAATAGACACTCACGAATTGCTAAGAAGTGTAGAAGAACTGATAAGAAACTTAATAGACAAACAACTATTAAAAATTCAAAATGATGTCATGTTATTCATTAAAAACTTGACACAGTCAAAATAACCGTACAAAGGTAGACTAAACTGCTTTAGGGATTTTCTATCTCACCTTAGGGTGATGCAGAGACCGAACACGTTAGGTGCAACACAAAAATACACAATAATGAATAACTTAAGAAAAAAATTTGAAGTCAAGGGAATTAAAAATATTGAGAAAATCTTATCTGTCATGTCAACTACCTACAAGTACCTACATATGAGATGAATCTGCCATCGAATGTGTCCACGTGCCTTCAATTTAAATCATAACGTTCATGTAAGTAGTTTTCAATCTAACAATTATATTGTTTACACGTTAATTGAGTTTATTTTCTTAAGTCATAATAGTGACTAAACTGACAATTCTCTTAAAATAATAAATGGCGAGGTCAAACAACGCTTACAACCAAAAAATACTTAGTGCGGTCATAGGATTTGCGTTAAAGGTCGCGGATTCGATTCCCGTATCTACGGGTAAATAGGCAGATTATAGGTACCCAATTTGTAGGTATCTATGTGTTTACCACATCTAGGATTGTGTTCCAAAACATTTGACTTTTATTGGCTTTTAATTATGTGGAGCAACCTACCCAACTCGAGGGTTTCAAATGTAAACCCCTAACATTGATAAATAATATTGTGTGTTGTTCTGCTCTCTCCACACGGGAAATAGTGCGTAAAGATATCTATATTAAGTGCTTAATTAGAACGCGCATGAGTGTGCGATTATGGTGATATGGAATATTTTATCTGATAATAATGAAATGCACTTTTACTTAAATTGTGGGTGGTTCCAATACTACTTAGCCTACCCACGATCCAAGTAGGTAAGTACTTACCACCTTTTATGTCATATTTTATGAATAATAGACAACGATATTTCCTTATATAAGATTACCTACCTATGTAACTACTTGTTAATAATAAACTGTTAATAGCAGGTTTAAAGTAGGTACTATCTCATGATACCCACAGTTGTCAGTAAAAGTAGATAGGTGCCTAAATGAAGTCTAGAACTTAATTGAACATTGCTGCCTATTTACTAATTAGCGCTCATTCATATGCCACAGGCATGCTTCATATCAATTAGATGCGTTATGTCATATAATGACTACTTCACATTCGAAGTTGAACAGACTTTAGACACTTTCAGTTTCCTTCACTGTTTGTATACAAATGTCACGTAATTACTTGATCAGCACCAATCTCCAGGATGTGCATTTTCCTATGGATGTTCAGATGCTGGCAGCTTCCATAACAACACCGGCGATCACTGCAGCTTGCACCCGCGTATCGGCACTAGTACACAATAAGACACGCGCAGACGACCGCGACGGCCATGCTCTCCTCACTGACTAACTCAACTCTCCGCTCTCGGGCGATGTGGACGGTCGAGCGAACCACAAAAAGAAAATTGTTTCACGCTTCTTGCACTTACATATTTTAATAAAACTTGGAGAGGAATGAATTAATGCCCGCGAAAGTCTGGGCGGCAACCTGCTCGGGTTGATATGTGGCGGTGGTGACTATCGCGTTTTCATCGCTAGTTATCGGTAGCTCTTAACAACTCAATTAGAACAGCGACAAATTGACGTAGCGGAACCGACGCTGTTTGTTTAGCATATTACCTGCCGATAGAGCATTTAATAATTCCTCGAATCAGATTAAAATACACTTTGGATGATACATAAGTAGGTATAAGGTAAGTACCTAATAAGTACTTATTTTTATTTTAGATTTGCACAGGCTGTACATATTTAATCATATCCTATCTATGAACGAAGCTACAACTATTATGTACAGACGCCAGCACATCAAATTACCCCAATGTGTCAAATTTTCCCAATTGAATATGAACCTTATTCTGTTTGCCATAATGTTGAAAAACGATCAAAGAAATTTGACACATTGGGGTAACTTGATGTGCTGGCGTCTGTACATACCTACCTAAAAAAGAAAAAAAGAAGAGTAAAACAATTATCTAAACGGCATCAAAAAATTCAATACATGATACATATAAGTAGTTTTACTACACATCAATTTTATTTAAGTGGATACATACCTACCTACACACTCCTACGACAAAAAATCTAGACCAACTAAATTAGCGTGAGTAACCTAATTACCGTATAGAAATTACCTGTTAGACCTAATCTGTAATCCTACCCAATACTAGGTCTTAATATTAATGTCTGAGCCCAACTGGGCCTTAACGACGTTAAAAATTAGCACCTTAAACAAGCGCCAACTTTGGTTAGGTTCAGCCTTTTCAGCACCTGAATTTATTGCCGCAAGACGTTGCTGAGATCCTTATTTGGCGTGTGGAGGGATTAGCATGTTATAGCGGTACTCCACCTAGTGAACGTTGAAGTTCTGTAACTTTTGCAAATGGAAATTTATCGGGCAAACGGCTTGTACTGATGTACCTAATATGTATACTGTACCTACACCAAAAGTAATTAATCATGTAATTCAGGAGACACCTACAAATTGTTGCACGATACAATAATTAAAACAATTTAAATGCACCACCTGATATTCGTCCATTAACGGAATAATTGCAGTTTATCGCACTTTCTCATTTAAAATGACTATGAGTATGGAACGACTAGATAACTATTAATATGTTGTCCGTCAAGTCATACCAGAGCGGAGATGGTACTGACTACCGATACTGACTGCGGTCATATCGCACATGGTGGAATGATTCGCTATGTTCGCTAGTTACGGTGGTAATCTGCCACAGAGGACAGGATCCACGCTTGGACGCGCACTTTGTCCATTTGGACATTAATTCCGCATTCACTTTCGTTTGTTATTTGCTCAATAATCCCTTGTTGGTAAACATAGAATTGTGATTTATTACGGCTACCTAATTATCTCGTATCATGGTATTGTAGGTGTATAATAGGTACCTACCTATTGTAGGTAGTCTACTCTAGGCGTAGGACACCAAATGTGAGGTTACCCATTTATTGTCGCTCCTATAGAGTTCCAAAGATCAACCAGTTTGGGTCACTAGTTGGTTGTGATGCATAGATCCTACTTGGCTACTTATTAGGAGGTATGTATGTACCTACAGTC
The DNA here is from genome assembly GCA_921972225.1 of Euplexia lucipara. Classification (NCBI taxonomy): domain Eukaryota; kingdom Metazoa; phylum Arthropoda; class Insecta; order Lepidoptera; family Noctuidae; genus Euplexia; species Euplexia lucipara. The sequence continues at coordinate 18,427,363 of OV179146.1, forward strand.
AGCCTCATAAGTCGATGAACATATCCATATTTCCTAAACTCATGAACACCTTAGCTTACACAAATTGCTAAACAAGACTAGTGAATTTTGAACCTTAAAGACGTTAATTAAATCCTGGCACTATGGCGCTCACGAGTTTAGGAAATATGGATATGTTTATCGACTTATGAGGCTGACTGTACCTACTTGCTCTGCAGTCGAAGAGATTTAAAATACTATACTTATATAGAGCGGGCATGTCAAGGAAATGTCATAGAAAAACTTTGATCCCATGTCTCAGTAAGGCCATCTAGAATAATATATGAATATTGGAGCGGCAACGGAGCGTACTAAAAAAACTCATAGACTTGTGTCCAAGCAGGATACAAGTTCCAGACGAAAATTTTGATCGTGTTGTCCGGTCTATAGGTATTGAATGTCTTTGCCTGCAGTGCTATTCTCAAAAAAGCACCCCGTCAAAATTAAAGTGTAGTGGAGGCAAATTGGGCTGTCATTCCTAATGCTAGAAATTGACAGTTCACTTCATTCTAGTTTTCACGGGTGTCTTTTACTAAATCGACGGGCTAATCTGTCGTCTTGTGCTGTGTTCTTTACTTTTTCAACTCTATTCTTGGAGTAATTGTAGGTACATAAGTACAACAAGTAACACCGCTTGTGCACCGCTGTCTTACCCGTTGGGGATAACACGCGTGATGTTATCTATACTTCTATACTAATATTATAAAGCAGAAGAGTTTGTTTGGTTGAACGCGTTTATCTCAGGAACTACCGGCTCTACTAAAAATCTTTTTGCGTTGGATAGTCCATTTATCGAGGAAGGTTATAGGCTATATAACATCACGCTATGACCAATAGGAGCGAAGCAGCAATAAGAAATGTTGCAAGCAAGAAAAAAGGCGGGATAACCGACATCCATGTAGGCGAAGCCGCGGGCTTCAGCTAGGAGTGGCTATAACCTAAGAAGTTCTGAACTCCTTAGGTTATAGCCACTCCTACATTTAAAAAAAAATCTATACTCCTTAGCGTACCTACGTTTTATTTAAAAATATTTTTACCTTCTACGTAAACTAAGTCGCGGGTTAAAGTTAGCGTTAGCCCAAAGTATCTATTCCACGCGGACGAAGTCGCGGGCAGAAGCTAGAAAAATAATAACAGGCAAAATTGTCATTGCGAATATCTGTCTTCCATTATCAAGTGTTTACATTGGTCACTGTAAAATTTGTTTATACTTTTTACAGCATCGGAAATAGTTGTCCTAGATTCGGTTACCGTTATGTCTGTGTATTAGATCTACCTGCTACAGCACGAGCGGTACATGATGCGATCATAAATCGATTCGATGCGGTAGAATGCTTATAAAGTGACCTATTTTGTTATTTACTTTATTTACCCTGTACCAATATACCTACTACAAAATGAAACTAGGTACCTATCTATGTCTTTGGTGACATTGGGTGGTCTGCGGACAATTAGGCACGTGGGGCAATAAAGTGACTTCGTCCATATTACGACAATTAACAGAATTTATGCATGTATGAAGCGCAGCAAGCATAGTTAGGTACATTACCCACATCATGGACACGTACAAAAATAAAACTGACATAAGTACCTTCCTATGGAGAGTTTCTGTAACTTGTAGAAATTTATTTTAAGGTATGTACAAACTGTTATTTCAAAAATGTTAGATTCTATGGCCCCGGACTTTTGAAGTGGAATTGTAAAAAAAGTCAATCTCAGTATAAACTTTTTGGTCAAAAATGTAATATTTTGTCTTTGGATAAACGTTTCCGAGTCAATGTCACCCGTGGCGGGAAACAAACGACGGAAGGTGTCATTTTAAATTCGTAAAAAACGTAAATTATAGCAATCATGTACACAGATGATAATTCTGATAAAGAGAGCGAGTTCGAAGACAGGAGCCCGGAAGATAGTCCGAATATCACAAAGAAATCTTTATCTACAGTTGAATTCAGAAATAATCCAGAAAATCAAAATGCGAGACCTCTTGCACTGCGAGCTACGCAATCTTTCACCGGGGCTGTCGAGGAGCTCAGGCTATGTGGTAATTTTCAAAGAATCAACTTATGTAACAGAATTAATGTCATGTCGGCACCGAAGATAGCAACAGTTTGTCCGTGTGGGTGTCTCTTGCGGCCGGCTACTACGGGCCCCTTCAGAACAAGAGAACAGATCACACTTGCGCTCCACGTCGTCTCTCCAGAGGTATTGAGTTACCATGGCTACTGTTTCGAGCCTTGCCATATTGCTATGTTTTGGAAAAAGGACTGTCGAATGTTCCTCTGGAAGGGAAAGGCGAAGAAGAAGAATGTAATTCACGCAGAGTCATACAAAAAATGATCTAGTGTGTGTTCATCCTTTTTGTGGCAAATTATTATCTTTATCAACCATGTTTTTTGTGATACATTAAATTAAAAGAGTTAACTAACTAACTTGTATTTAAGCTTTTATTCCTTAATAATAGAAAATAAATATAAACTATGGATTTTGGTTATCACATAACAAAATATGATTTTATATAACTACATACTTTAACTGAGTGTGCTATTGAATAGCTTAAACAACTTTTTATTGTAAGGTTTGAACTGTATCCAATGGTTGCTTCTCCACGCCAGGCATATTCGCTTCAACGGCTTCTCCACACGAGAATCTTATGTAATCAATGACCTCAACTTTATGTTGCTGCATCACTTCCTCAACTGTGTAAGAGGGGTCGAGTAAGTATTCTTGGTAAATGAGACAGGTTTCGTCATCGGCGTCTTTAGCAGGCTGATCCTTCTCTTTGTTCCCAATCTTCCTAGGACCCATTCCAACTATGTGCTGGCAAAGTTGTCGACCAACATCTTCAGTATCATTAGCTTGTTTATAAGCGAGTAGAGCTCCATATTTTCCAGCAGAATATTCTGCCGGCTTCGCAGGCGCAGGATGGGTGTAACCAGCAATTTTGACGTCTTTATTGTTAGATTTCCAACATTCAGCTCGTCTCAACACCGCATTTTCACCAACAGAACCAATGAACAAAGCGAGTTCTTCCGATAATTTCTTCCCGCTTTCCGTGGATAGATTGGCTAATTGTTCGCTGTCTAATTCCATCTGTGAAAAATAAATAAAACACTTAAAAATGGTGTGTGTTAAAAGTTTGGATTTGTTAATTTCTCACTTATGTAGGTATTTGAAATTATGTGGTGATTGGATTAAGTTATTGATTTAACATCATTACCATTCGTTTTGAGAGTTAAACTTTAAAAATTTTGCCTTATTCCCGAATATAGCACAAAAATTAATACGGGGCGGTCAAGCCATTGACACACTACCTGGTACTGTTCAATAATAATTAGAGTTCCGAATCAGATCCAGCACCCTCTAGCATTTAAATTTTTTTAATAGCTTTTTCCCATTTTTTTAAACTGTAACTTCAAACAGGGTTGTGGATTTGTGGATGTCATATAGGCATTCGCTCCAATTAAAATACTGGTACTCAGCTGCTTTGCATCCGGTTACAGTAGAAGCTTACCCCAAGTTAGTTGGGAATAGGCTAGGCAGATGATGATGAAGTTTAATTTTTAACCTGAATATCCAACTGAAAATGATTAAAACCATCGACAATGAGAGTGAGATAGAGACAATGTTTGGACACCATTTATATACTGAGACTGTACAAGAGTTACTAGCATCAACTAAAGAAAACTTTTAGCTATTTCAATGAATCATACCTTTGTAACAGGTCCTTTAGCCTGCATATGAGTATGAGCAAGCTTGAAACATGCTAGAGCTGCTTCTTCGATCATTTTGTGGAACTTGTCATTCTTGGCAACAAAGTCGGTTTCACAATTGAGCTCCACAAGAGCACCATGATTCTTATCAAACTTCACTGCTACAAGGCCTTGTAGGGCTGCGCGGCCGGCTAGCTTGGTGGCCTTTGCCCAGCCCATTGCTTGGGCTTGGTCATTTAACCATGACTCGGCCTGTAATCAATAAACATAATTATTAGTACCTTAGGTTCTTGGGTAGTTATTGTAGTGTTATTGGATTTTCTCAATTCTCAATAGTTGACTGAAGTCTGGAATGTTGGCAATTGGCTCAACTTATGATGTTGGTGATGGATGGGTCATAATGTAGATGGCTAAATGACCAATGAGTACACCTAATAAGTAACATTTAAAAATGCAACATTTAAAAACTTAAGAATTGGCTCTGTAAATGATGCTTTTTTATGCACATACTTATATAAAAGTAAAGGAACTGTATTACTAAAATAAAGTTTTTTTTATTTATTATTTATTTAACATTTTAACGTTAACATACCTTTTCAGCATCATTGTTATGCATTTCTAGTGCTTTCTTGCAGTTAGCAATGGTGTAGCCTGTTTTCTTCCTGAGTTTAGCAAGAAGGGAAGATTCAGCTGCCCTGCACACTGGACCTGCGTGGAACCGACGGACCAACTGAAAGATCATCTGAAAACGAAGTTCGGTATTATTCATTAAGATGTTTAGAGTTAGTAAATATGTTAGTACCGAGTAATAGAAAGTAGTAGTAGGAGAAGAATAAGTAAAAAACACTGAAACCACAGTTTTTTTTATACATAGCACATAACTATAGCAGTGAGTTGCAAATATAGTAATATACAGGGTAAATTTTTGAGAGGGCAATAAGATTAGGGACTTAAATGGTTGTAGCAGCAGGAAAATCTTTTTAGGAGACTAATCACAAGTTCACAGTCGGCAAAAAATGGGCAATTTAAACTAACTTTTATTAATCCCTATTGTTACTATTTCTAATAGGGATAAAAACCAGTTGTAGTCCGAAAAGGTACCGGACAAGCAAGTCAAAGTCATGTAATGGATACATTAACCTATGCATTTTTTAGTAGATACCTCTTCTTGTTAACATACTATTATGCAGTAACATGTGGACTTACTAGGGTTAAAGACAGTTACAGTACTAGATCGGCCAAAAGATGCACAAAATTTTTCCCACACATTTGGTTGACTGACGTTGATGTAGGAAATGGAAACAAGGATTTGTTGGTTAGTTTCCAATGTAAATATTTTCTTTTTAGAACATAAGCAGATAGTGTAATAAAATGTATTATATGTTCTTGCTCACTGTTAGTGTTTTTTTATTTTATTTATTAAAGTAGTGTAAAAGTTTAACAGTCCCTATGAATGTTAGGAATGCCGGAGCCAATAAACCTGCCTTTGGTTTTAACCCCTGATGTCTTAATCATTCTTTTTAATGTTTCATAAAGCTAAAACCTTCAAGGTCCTAGCCCTTGCCATTCCATTTCAAAAATCCATCCTGTACATAGTTAAAGCAAACTAAATAAACATTTCAGCATGTATAAACACAAAATTTCACTCACACACAATCAAATTTCAAAGCAGATTCAAAGTCCAGTGGATGAACTGCATTAAAAAATGAGAATATTAATAAAACAACTTGCTCTGTGATGCTCACTGTTCTTTTATGGCATGGATTACCTACTATATCTTTGTAATAACCAGTTCACGATAAAGGTAATACTTGTGGTACCTCTAATATGACATCATCTGAGTCTATCAGAGCAAGACAGATACAGTGTTTTAACAATGAAGGTCAGATGCTGTATAAACAAGCCTATTGTAGCATTGTTATTGTGTTTGCGATAGAAATTGAATGCTTCACAATAACGCGAGTTACCTTTGAATATGCCTGTGCTTTTAACTTCATTATCAAATTATTGATAACCTAGAAAATTGTACTGAAAGACATAAAAATGATTGCTACTGTCATTACCATTGACATGAAATAAAACCTCAAGCTCGAAAATACTGGCCATTAATAATAAATTCCAACAAGTGAAAATAGGAAGAAATCTGTTGTCATGGAGAAATCAATACTTGACATTAACAGTTTTCGTGATACTGAGTTAGATAAGAAAATGACTTTATTTGGAATTCAGTTAATTCTAATTGTTTTATTAGACTAAATAAGTGTTCAGTAATTAAAAATTGGGAAGATTTAACCAAAAAGTAAAACTCTTTCGGTGCTTACCTTTTTGGGACTCGGGAAAAGCAGTTTAAAGGTATTTTATAACAGAACTTGGCTTGTTAAGTCTATTTCGATGCTGTTATGCCGATATTTAAGTCATTCCATTGAAAATACCACAAAATACTTTATTTTATTGCGATTTACCAAAAAATAACCTCACTCGACCCGTCAAAAACGTTTGGTTTATGCCACAGCTCTCAGACCAAAGAGCATAGAGTGTAATAAAATAATAATTGTCTCAGACTGCTACAGCTAGCTTGGGATTTGCCATTTATTAGTAAATTTATATTGTAATAAAATTACCCACAAGATCTATGATATCGATAAACTAATATTAGTTAGCAACATTTAGTAAATAGTCGGTACTGTTTTCAAGAAGTACGTAGTATTAACGAAACGTCGGCCCCAAAAAGTGCTGTGCGATTGTTGATCTTCATAACGTGTGGTTGGGACTAACCTGGGGCTCGAGTCTGCTATTGCAATCGTGTCTCAATGACCGGTAATTGATCGAATATTTCACAACTTTGACAGTTTTTGTATGGGAAATGTGTCATAAGTTTGACGTCAAAAATCGATCATTGACCGGTCATGGAGACAGGATTGCAATAGCAGACTCGACCCCCTGGTGTCAGAGTTTTATTGCCGCCTATGGGCCTCTGACTTGGCATCACATGCTGTCGAGAAATGTCTCTCAGGCATGTTTCTCGACTATGTTTTCCTTTACCGTTTTTAAAGCAAGCGATACTTATTTCACCAAGACTATCAATGCCATGGATTGTGGTTTGCTAATGTATATTTAGTCTGGCTAGTGGTAGCATGCACGACGACTGTAGGGTTTGGTAGTCCCAGTCCAAAATTATAAGTAGGTAGCTAGCTACTGGGGTTCTTTCTTAGTAAGATTAGTTCAATAGTAGCCCAGGGTCTGCATTTCGATAAGTGGAAATAGGCTTGCCTGTAGAGGTAGGTACTATGGCACCTCTGCTGTAGCAGTAGGACTAATAAAAAGAGGCGGGAGGGCCGTGTCGCACTCTTATATAGACTAAAACCATACTATGCTGTTCTTTATATGACTGGTATTGTGGTTGGTGGCTCTGACTGCTATCCGGAGGTCGTGGGTTCGATTCTCACCCTAGACTAATGTTTGTGCGATGAGCACGATCATTTATTCTGAGACTGGGTGTAATTTATTTTAAGTCTGTAGGATATGTTCGTTAGTTGTCCAGTAGTAGGTACCTACCTAGGTAGGTACTCATAGGACAAGCTCTGCTTAGTTACTTAGGTAGTGAAACTTGTGGATTAGAAAATTAAAGTTCTGTAAGTTGTTGTTGTGTGAGTTGTAAGTTGTGGATTAAGGTTGTGGTTGCAGAGTTGTGTAAGTAGGTATTTTTTTTTAATTCTCGATCGAGAGAAGCTTGTCAAGAAGTGTGCGGTTTAGTTTATTTTTTAGAATAAAGCTAGGTTTCATAATTCCTTTTTAAAGTTAAATAAGCGGTTTACCTTCAGGACTCATTGATTTCTTCCACCCGGTAAATAATAAACACTTACGAGTAGTTTCGCCCGCGTGGATTTCGTATTTTTCCTTCGAACTTTAACAACACCTTCACAAACTCATTGTCTTGTGAATCAAATAAAGCGTATGTTACTTCGTGATAATTGAAGCTTTCTATTAGTGAAAAAATGGTTAAAATTTATCAAGTAATTTCGGAGATTATCCCACTAATATTATAAACGCGAAAGTTTGTGAGTATGGATAGATGGATGTTTGTAACTCTTTCACGTGAAAACTACTGAATGGATTTGAATAAAATTTGGTATAGCTGACACCCTGTATTCCCACGGGAACGGGACTGCTAGTCCGGAATCTAGTCTGCTAGTTAGGAAATATTTGTTTGTAAACAACTATTTCATTATTCTATTTTCTATTTTATTATTTTTATTTCATTTTTTTATATATAGGCATCCCAAGATCAATTTGTTTATAGGAGCAAAAATGCAGAACAATAGGCCAACACGAAAGAAAAGTCAACCATCGCCTTCCACTTCCGATATAAAACTACCCAAAATACCGAAGATTTCACTGCCTGATGATTTCAAAGTACGGACACGGCCTTTGTTTTCATTGCCAGAGGAAGTTTTAAAACTGCCTTCGCCGGCTACTAAAGCCGCAAAACTGCAGGCTGCGAAACTTGCCCCGAAGAAGAAGTCCAGCGGTACCTATTCAATTACCTACTTACTTTAGAACTTTTCATACTTATTCTGTAATTTCAAACAATTCCAGCCAGAAAAAAATCTACCGGGCTCTATGTTACAGTGAAGTCCTTTATGGTACGGAGACCAACACATCAAGCTACCCAAACTGCCAATTACTTGACAGTATTTAAACTTTACCACACAAGAATAAGGTTCATGTTCGATTGGGAAAATTTGACAGTTTGGAATAGCTTAATATGTTCTCATCATGCCTTGTGTCTGAACCTTGGTAAAGTTATCTAATTAACTAACTTTAGTTATGTGAATTTCTTTTATGACGATAATTAAAATGTTGTTGTTAATAAATGTGTGTACTTTAAAATTAATAAAAATACAATATATGGTTACTTACCGAATATATACCTAAAATTAGAGCGAGGTGACTATTAATTCCTTCTAGTTATGCAGACCTTCACGCAAATGAGAAAAGCTAGAGAGGAGTTTAGGTTAAAGCTGGTCAAGTTGATATGTCAGACCGATGAAGAAGACGACAGTAAGACAATGTCAATGCCCACAAACGAAGAACAAAACATGCTTAGGTACTACTATTACCTGCGTTACGGCATCGACACCATACACGTAGCGCCTTTGGACAACAAAATAATATTAAGGTAAGAGAAAACTTCCTCCACGCAGATTTGTGCTTTACCTCTTTTTCAAAGTCAAAGTCAACGTCAAAAGTCAAGTACGCTATGTCAGTCCATGGATGCATGATCATTCCTTACATATTCGGATTATGACTCCTTCGTGCCTCAAAAAGCATGTTCAACCGTTGGTCCCGACTGCCTTAAGCAAGTCATATTTGATGGCCCTTACAAATTTCAAGACCACCTCTAACTTCATTTATAGAAATTCGATACTTTTGGTATATTAAATTATATCTACGATCGTTATTACTCGTAAAATTGTACCGACATTGCATTTTAGACATAGTGTCCTAAAAGCGTCAATCTTGAAATTTTAGAATTTTATCTACGAGTATTAATTATGTATGCACTTATTGAGTTTTTTTATTAAAAGATTACACATTTTTCAGAGTACACAATCTCATATCCCCAAAGCTGAAAAAATGGAAGGAAACGCTATTTACGTGCACAGATGAGATGCGTGAAGATTTTATGATGAGTATGAAGAAAGCAATTGTGGATTTTGTTCTGAAAGATCCGAATACGGTACCTAAACATTGTTTCCCTTACCATATATTTACCGGGACTTTGCCAATTCAGCTTAGGGTTATAAACCTACCCTCTTGATTGCTCTGGTGGTTGGACAAGACAACCTATATTAAATCAAGTAAAAAGAATATACCTACTTAACGTACAATTTATTGTTGCTATCACTAAACGAGAATCATTATCGTGTATAATTCCGAGGATAATTGACGATTTAACAAGGTTATTTATCTTGCTCCTATTTTGCCCACTTTTAAGAGCAAAGTATACCAATATATTGTAAAGAAAAACTTTAAATTTCGCAGGAAGAGTCGTTAGAGGAAGATGATACGCCACTGAAACAAGAGCTAGCATTGAAAGACGATGCCTGGAGGAATCGCTATGCTGTAGCAAAGAAGTACTTAACGAGGAACCTGCACAGCGTAAACCCATGTATTGCTCAGGTGTTACATATATGGTGGAAACAATTCAAGTAAGATTGCAGCAAAACTCTTACCATGAAAATCTTTAAATGTATAATTCTTCTGTACCTACGTCATACGTGTGTTTGTCATAACTCGTCATAAACGACTGGACTTAAACAATTTGCAAGTGATTTTGGTGTGTACCTACATTTTAGTGGGTCCTAAGATGGTTTTGAAAACATAATTGAACCCGGAAGGCAGTAGTACTTGGGCAAAACAGGCAACGTCTGTTTCGCCCACTAGTAATATTATAATAGGTATACATTTCACATTTGATACATTTTATTTTTTCCCCGTTGTAGTGACTTACGATTGATCAGCATGAAAGATATAATGACAACGAACGAAGCGTACGAATTGCAAGACTTCTGTTTTGTTTGCAAGAGACACATAGAAGCGGCTGGCAATGTGCTTACACATCAGTGGATTCCAACTGTTCAAGCTGTTTTTCTTCAGGTAATAAATAGTGGCAACAAAACTCAAGAACAGCCCACGTCCGATAATTCCATCGGATCCCGATTTTTTTTAGGAGAAAAATAGAACGTACTTTTGGCAATAGTGCAAATGTGCAACGCACGTCCTACAAAGAAATTATATACTTAGTGAATCATGACGTGAGTGGGCACTTGGGCAGCCTAATAAATGCCGATGCCGTTGGCAATAACTGTCCACCATGACATAAAGAATTTAACGAATTATAAATAATATTACATAATTTTGTTTGTATACACCTCTTTTAGGGCAGTAAAAAGAAATTAATACCAGAACCGAAACAAGTACAGAAAATGAGGCATTTCTACAACTGTCTTGCATGTATCATGACTTACAATCTTCAAACTTTATGCTTGAAATCAATGAAGGAGTTTACCGACTACATTATGGATGTGGGCGTAAGTACGGTGATATAGAGGTGTGTATTTCTTAAAGGTCCCCGTTTCAAAATGTGTTGGAGTCCCTTTAACACGACTGGAACATACAAAAAGGTATGTAACGTTTTTGCAGGCAAATGAAGTTTGTAAATTGTAGCTCTCTTACTGCATAACGAATGATAAGTTTATTTTTTATTGTTATTATTACGGGCCTTTTACCAATCAGAATTTGAGGTTGTGGATAATATAAAGCGTATTTTTGCATTAGGCTTGTACCACGTGGGGCCCCGTATGATTGGTAAGGTAGATATGGCGGTAGCTACGTTGCTGCTAATGCTAACAAACAATTATTAATTTGTCAACCTGGTTAATAAGCGGGTCTTTGATTGTATAGTGAGCTTTTTCGCTGAGTGCCTATATTTATTATTTATACCTATACAATCCAATTACCTACGTCTCTATTAAGAATAGGCTTTAAATCTGAATGCTTGTTGCTTCTCCCTTCTAAGTCTAAGTATAAAAATGTATTTCAATATTTTGCAAACGCATGTTGAATACGATTGTCAAGTTATAAGAATACTTAGTAAAGTTGTTCTTTAGTGTTTAAGCACCACGCACCTTGATTTTTTTTTAATAAATTCTAAAGAACTTAATTGATACACCTAACATGATCTACCTTGCAGGGAACCAATCAAGGCTTTATAATAAATTTGGGATTCGTAAACGACGCCATAGAATTCGATCCCACTTTTAAGCAGTTCAAAGATCAGTTGAGTCTTTTGTACGACTTTTTGATCGATGCTTGTCGGCAGTCACCTCGTATGGAAACTTTGATATATCAAGATTTTACGGCTTCGACAAGACAAACTTTGAGGGTACGACAGCTATACCAATGTTGCGTTAATCGAACATGAATTGTTTTTTGTTACCAACCTTAATTTTCTTGTTCTAGCCCATCATTGATAAGGAACTAATAAAAATGTATAAATCTCAAATAGTAGAATTGATTGCGGAGCAAAGAATAGGTCCCGAACTAAGAGTTCAAGATTTTGATGACTATGTCTGTTTATTGAACGGCGAGGTGAGTCTGTCGTATTTTTTTGATTAACACTTTAGTTTCACACCCACTTCAATTAGAAACCAATAGATAAGTATATTCAAACTACGGCTCTTTAATGTATGTTTCACAGTCTCAAGCAACAGTGGAAGCTTTTCTTAATTCGGATCCTGAGAAAACTTTTGAGGAATATTGCGCAGAGTCTGTTAAGTACGTTGATTTGGCTCGGGAGATCCCTTCTCAACTTGAGGGAACCATCGTCATAGGCATGTTTCAAATGCAACGCGGTGAACTCATTACATCATTACGTGGAGCTGCGACTAGAATGGCCAATACTTTATTAAGGAAAATGACGGATGATTATCAAGTGATGATTAAAGCGTTAGTTTAAAAATATCACTGTAAATTCATATTTACCATTGACTTAATAATTTTTTTGACTAAACTTGTTTTTTTTTTGTAGAATTTATGACGAGTACGCCACAATAGCAAACACGCTACTAACTCCACCAGGGGACACGGCGGCTCTCATGGTGCTGATAGATTACGTCAAAAAGGTTGAGGACGTCCTCCTTGATGAGATGGAGGACAAGCTTCGCAATGTTATGAAATATATTGTCTTCTTGGGGGACTATACTAACTTCACACCGTTGGAGCTCAAATCTAACAACCAGACGTATCACTGGTGAGGCAACTTTGACGTAGGTGACCATGCTATGATCTTTCTCATCTATGTGCCCTTAGTATGCAAACGTGATGGACGACACGTCATATGTACAAAATTATAGTCTTAGTGAAACTTTAAGTAGTACGCATACCTACTTGTATGCATACTACTTATCAGCAACTAATATACCTAAATTGTCTGTTTACGGAGATTATAGCCAGGTACATTAGCAGCACTGCTTTCTTATAAAACGAGCCAAGTGCTTCAATAAAATCAATAAACGCAAGTTCAGATTATTTGTAACCTATAGTGTGTGTACAGGCGGGCAGCACGGCCATGTTGTTACGCATATAAAAGCGTCTAAGAATGTTTTAGGTATGCTCGTATGCCCGGTATAATAGAAGAGTCTAAGAACATTTGTGATCAGAAGAAACAAGAATACCAAGAACTATTAAAGGTAACAAACACTTCACCGATTGTATTCAATTACTGCAATATTATCGATTTTTGATTTCTATTGCATACCTCCTCAAGCGTCGGAGCTATGTGAGCTACACGATGCAAATCAACCGATATACTTGTGGACGAATTATTATTTGGTTTTTCAAGCTTACATCATCATTTATGTTCCCGTCTCATCAGTCTAAAACTGCTTCTGCTGTACCTACTTCATGCCCCATCTTAAAATAGAACCCTGTTTATGCAGATATATTTTCTCTTGTACTACTTAGCAGAATTATAAATCGACGATCGATGCAACTGGCTACGTTGCTAAATTAGTAAAAATTAACACCATTAATTGCCTTATTTGTAGGTTCGCATTGCCAAGTTTATTGATGATTTGGAAATTTATGAATTGCAATGCAACGAAGTACAGTACTGGGGGGATATCAATGAATTGCCGAAATACGTCTCGCGGGCACGACATTTGGATGAGAAGTAAGTAATTTGAAATCTTTGCTTTTATTTTTTTATTAGATGATAAGAAATGCGGAAACGAATTTTCGAATATTTATTTTAAAGTCCAAACACATACGGAGTGAGTCACGCGTGAACCTACAGACTACCTATTAGAAGGGTTGTAGTAACCTAGCTGCGTAATCCTACGTTTTTAACTTAGAATTAAATATTAGGGCTTTCAGTTACATTTGGTTGACACTCGTGTTTAATGATTTGCTAATGTTTTACAAGATTTCGGGTTGTTACGGACGCATAGTTATTTATTTCACTTTTTCATTCGTATTCCATCCAACTTTCGATATTTTTACAGCGCGAGCGTGGTAAAATACCGATATTCTAAAATCTATGACAATCTATATAACCTATCAAAATCAAAATTAATTAAAGAATTCAAATTAGGCTGATCATCAGCACTTTTTGGACGTCAAAATTACACTTCCCCTGTGTGCAGGTTATCACGCGCTCTCGGTAAGATAGACCAGTTCAATGAAGAAGAAACGTCGTTCGGGTGGGAGTTGTCACAGTATCCCAAGAGGAAGGCTGTTTACGATAAATTAGTGCCGTTTAAGAAACTATTCGATGCAGGGTATGACTTCCTTGAGAAACATAACACCTGGATGACTACAAAAGTAAGTGTCTTTATTCGTGGTTTTTTATTCACGGACGGAGCAGTATCACCTTGTTTTATACTTGACAGATGAATTAAGATTAAATGTATCGGGAGGTGAGTATTTAGAGATAACTGTGTATAGAGCAATGTGAATAACGTGACAAATGTTAACAAAGGTAATATAAAATTATAGGAAATCAGTGTTATATGTATAAATGAACATGTGATGTGATATGCATTTCAGAGTGATGAATGTACGCATCAATTTAGGAAAAAACAGTAGAATTATAACTACAGAAATGGGAAGGATTGATTGATCCCAGAGATATAAGATATTAAGAGCAGGCAGAAAAAATCCTAATTGATTATATTTTAGGTCGGCAGTTTTGATCCAGAGGACATTGAAGGCGACGTCAGTTATTACTATAAAATTGTGTATAAGTTAGAGAAGTCATTCGCTGAAGTTCCAGAAACTCATCGCCTCGCAACATCTGTGAGGTAGATCTGGTTTTATATTTTGAAAGGTAACTTATTCCTTGTACGACTTTTCAAATGAGAACGAATAACTTTCAGAGAAAAAATGGATGAGTTCAAGGGCCATATGCCAATTATACAAACACTTGGGAACCCTGGCATGAAGCTGCGCCATTGGGAGAAGATCTCAGAAATCGTTGGATTTCCCATCGTTGTGGACGACGAACTGTCGCTGGAGAAAGTCATAGACTTCAACCTGGGCGACTACATTGACAAGTTCGAGAGCATATCGGAAGCTGCCACTAAAGAGAATAACCTTGAGAGAGCTCTGGACAAGATGATGAAGGAATGGGCTGACCTCAGATTTGAGATTCTCAGTTATAAGTAAGCCTTATCACATTATAACATATCGCACCCATAGATGAAAACTTCAGTAACTCAAAAAGTGTCCATTTGGTGTCATGACGTTTTCGAATTCCCGTATCAAAAATTAAGTTATATCTCCGTGTGGGCAACACGGAGATATAACTCACGTAACATTACACAAACCGCTCGTTTCACGTAACATTACTGCCTACTGTTTTCAAAAAGTGACGCGACAAACACTTTACTTGATTGACCCCCAGATGGTCTGAATACTAATCAACTAATGTTTAATTTTTTGGGTTTGTTAATCAAAATGTTTAATGTTAAATAAATTAATCCAACATGCTTTAGAAATTATTACCCTTAATGAAGTATATTAAAAAAATCTGTGTGTCGTAATTTTTGAAAAACGCATGTTTATGAGTTAATAGTTTTCATCGATGGGTGCGATATGCTATAGTAACGTTAGGGATCTCCTTATGCTTCGAACGGGTGCAATAAACGAATGTAAATAAATCTAAATCAGTACCGTTATTAACAAAACTTCAATTTTTCAGGGATACTGGCACTCACATCCTGTCAAGTGTTGACGAAATTCAACTGTTGTTAGATGACCACATTGTTAAGACTCAGACTATGAAGAATTCGCCGTATATCAAACCGTTTGAGGACACTATTTAGTACGTTCTCTTAATCAATAATATACCTACTTGTAGCTTAGTTTTATAAATATTTGTTGGAGAAATTAAATATGCCGTAATTTTGTATATTAATAATGGTTTGATCATCACAAGGAATTTGAAAAAACCGCCTCCTTAAGGAGTAAATGGGCAGCTGCTGCTAGAGACCGCATTGTTATTGTATTAGGTCTTATATCTGTTTTATGTTTAGAAGTATGTTTATAAGCCAAAGTTGGTTTTCCTTAGAATTGGTAAAATTATGTTGGTTGGTTTACAAATGTAAAGTCTAAAACTCAATAAATATATTATTTCGGAAAGTGACAGCTAGAACTAGTCAGTTTTCTGCAGTGAAGAAGAAGTACAACTGTAAATTTATCTTATTTTAAAACTTAGTAATGTTCAGTATAATTAATTTGGTTCTTCTTTAGTGACTGGGAGGGCAAGTTGATTCTTCTACAAGAGATTTTGGACGAGTGGTTGAAAGTTCAAGCTACTTGGATGTACTTGGAGCCAATCTTTTCGTCGCCCGATATTCAGCAGCAGATACCGGAGGAAGGACGACGATTCAGTGCTGTTGATAAGGCATGATCCAATTGATTACCTAGACTAAAGTCACTTTTATCAGCTCAATTAGATTTGCGCTATTGTTACCAAATTCAATTGCCGCTTCTCAATTAATAGTACCTGTAATACTGTTTAGTTAAAGTTATTAAGTATGAATGGTCGGCTCCCAGTCTGACTTGATGGTGCGATTGGTTATCTGACTTCCACAACCCAGTAGGTATCTGGGTAACACGAAACCTCTAAACTGGTTGTCAACCAACGAGGTTCTGATTACTCGTAACGATGGTCAAAGATCTACTGACAGCCGGGACCAACGGCTTCAAGTGTTTTCGGAGACATTAAAGGGTCCTGGATGTAATGAATGGTAATACATCCATGGACCGACCTCTTTAAGCGTAGATAGATAGATAGATAGGCCTTTGATCGCGAGCTCTTTCAACAAGAATGTTCATGTCTACTTACTTCTATGAGAAACATACCTGTACAGATGTGGCGTGAGATAATGAAGGCCGCCTCAGCAGAACCGCGAGTACTTGATGTCATCCAGATAGAGAAAATGCTGGACCGGCTGAAGAAGTCCAACAACTTGTTGGAGATGGTCCAGCGTGGCTTGAACGCGTACCTGGAGAAGAAGCGTTTGTACTTCCCTCGCTTCTTCTTCCTGTCCAACGACGAACTGCTTGAAATCCTGTCCGAAACCAAGGATCCAACGCGGTACGCTTAACATGTGTTTTTTTTAAAAGATGCTGTTGTAGCTTGTGGTTTCAATGGGTCTTATAGTGGAAGGGACATCGACGTACATTTGAACAAATTTTTCGAACAGATTTTTCTTAAATTCTAAGTTTATCCCAATGTTTTATTTAAATTTGTATAAAATCGTTATTTTTGTCCAAACCAATGCGAATTTAAACGAAAGAAGTAATCTATTTACTCTTGAGGGGAAAATCTTACTAGCTTCAATAGAAACGATGTTATTCCTACAGTTCATATTTCTGTATAGTTCAACAGCGGCGAAAAAATAAAATAAACAGGTGGTAATCGATGATTTTTTTTAATACGAGCGGGTCTAGAAACATGAATAACCGTATTTGTGTGTTTATCGATATCCCTACAATCCTGTACATATGAACAAGTTGGGTTTGAACCAAAGATACGAGCTGTTCAAAAAAATACTACACAATTATGACATTTATCATACTAAATTTTAAATTTTTACAGTGTACAACCTCACCTCAAGAAATGTTTCGAAGGTATCGCGCGACTGACGTTCACTGGAGAAATGGTGGTGACACATATGAGGTCTTCAGAAGGAGAGATTGTGTTGCTCACTATAACTATTAATACTGCTGCCGCGAGAGGACAGGTGAAATTGTGTTCTTTATTAATTACTAGCTGACTCGAACATGTGTTGCTGTGGCTCAGTAGCAGCAAAAGCTGACAATTGTTTTTAACGGCATGGTTGGTGCACAAGCTGTGCGAGTCCGGGCCGCGTGTTTTACGGTCGATTTCCGCACAGAACAAATTTTTGTATGGTCTCCATGTGTTCGGGTTTGGCCGTTCCTGTATGTCAGTTTCAATGTTTATACGATACGGGAAAGTTCTAATGTGAGGCAGTTTTTTTAATATAAGAAAACACAAAGAAACGAATAAAAACTTACACTGCCATCTGCTAGAAAGTTATAAAAGACAATTTATTTGCAAAAAAATATGTTGGAGACTATAATCTTGATAATGCAGTTTTATCATGATTATAGTAGGTATTCAATATACTCTTTAAAATAAATTGTTTTCTATAAAGTTATTGAAGACAATTTATTTGCAATTTACTAGCAGATGGTCTATGATCTATTAAATTTGACCAAATTACCCCAGTAAGCTGAAATACTTCCAAGTTTATCTCAGACAAATTTGGTGTCGCGAGATTTTTTCCCAAAAAGGCTTTACTTGTGAGGTAGTCGGTGATATTTACATAGGTATACCTACTCATTTATCTTTTAGGTCGAAAAATGGCTACTGGAATTGGAAAAAGCGATGAAATCATCCGTCCATAATGTAGTCTCTCAATCCTACGATGATTACCTGAATCGACAACGTGACGAGTGGGTGCTCATTTGGCCTGGTCAAACGGTTAGTATCAGTATTACTCAAAACAATTTGCTTACTGGGCGACAGATTGCAGATTGGGAACCGCGATGATTGCCTTTATTCATGCCCTTTACGATTATGAGATATATACATACGTATCAGTTAGAAGAAGTCAAGTCCATTGACCATCCATATCATACCGACGTCATCATCATGACTCATGATTTATGTGTCATCATCTTCATCATCTTCATCTGTCATTGTCTATTGTTGATTGGTTATGGTTTTAAGTTTTCATGGTGTTTCCATTCTATTCTATTAATATCACAATGAAATATCTTGATGGTACAATGCACAATTATAAGTGAAATGAGGTTTGATTTTCATTTCATTTTGCTTTTGGATTGGACATAAGAGTTTCTTAACGACGCCTCGTCTCTACTGACGCTTTTGTTTTATATTTAGGTATGATGAATTACTGCTTAAACAGTTCTTGTATTTTTAATTATACCATTTATGTATAGGTACAATGCACTGCGATGATTTTCTGGACGATAGAAGTAACTGAAGCCATTCACATCAACATACCTGCTATGAAGACGTACTGGAATAAATGTAATTTCCAAATATCCAAAATTGTTGACTTGGTGCGCGGCCACCTTAATTTGCAGAACAGGATCACACTCGGTAAATACTAGCTTTGTGAAACTAAAGAAGTCAATAGATAGATCAGATAGAGCATTTATTAAGCGCACTAACTAAATAAAAAAAAAAAACAAAACTAAAAATAACATAAAAATATATAACAAAACGAACAGCATAAAAAAAGAAGAACGAAAATTAGAAGAAAAATAGCAGTACCCTTTTCAGCACTGATTTTAGAGCACTAGATCGGGAGGTAACCGCTGTTATTATTAATAATAATAACATTGGTGAGGCAGGGGCCATAGTCCTTCATAATTCCAGGTATCCAGTCTATCGTAATCACCATTACCATAGTCTGCAATAGTTTTACACCAGGCGTAGGTTTTCCTTGGGTGCACTAAGACTCTTCTCATACAGGGAAAATCTGCGGTTGGTGCCTCATTTCATTAAAGATGACAACGGGCCTCTGCGAGTTGGCTTCGGCCCCTCGTACGCCTTCCAAAGGTCCGGAACCAAAGGGTTCCGAGAAATAAAACTAAACATAATAATAATAAGGCTCCGTTCATTTTCACAGGCATATGAATATGAATACTTATTTTGAAACGTATGGTCTTTAAATACGCTTTTCTGTAAGTTCTTCATATATTTAAAAAGATCTTAAAATTGCGTGAGTGTTTGAATCCAGCCAGAACTAATGCCTAAAGCTTGTAAGATTCCATTCATTATGTTGTCTTTGTCGTTCCCATACCCTTTTTATGGTACTCATGAAAATCTTAGTGCTATAACTAGCTAGAGTGACCTACCAAGAGAAGATTGGACTGCTTACTGCATTAAGTAAGTTAATAAAAAACCAATACTGTTTAAGGGCGGTGGTTGTGGTATAAGTTTTTCTGTTACCATGATATAGGCTAGGCACTCATTATTTTTATGTTAATGGTCGTCCCATCTTAAATATACCTACGTATTATTTTATTTGTTATATTTCCAGGAGCGTTGGTGGTGTTAGACGTCCACGCAAGAGATGTGCTATTGCTGCTAATAGATCTTAAAGTGCAGCAAGATAATGATTTCAACTGGCTGTCTCAGATACGATACTATTGGGAGGTAACTTTAGTCTTATCTACAGTGACGGACCTACATACAAATAAAAAAAACGAAATATTAAGAAATGAGAAGCTTCGCGCCCAGTAAAGGGGTTAACTATATACAATTCTTAACGCTTACTTTGACAATATTAATATTATTAGCTCTTGCGCACATATTTCATTCGTCTATGCATTGTCTGATAGCGATTACACTCCAGGGCATACTCTTTCTTCTAACCAATTTTAATTTAATAGATATACCTAATATCATCCTGATGTTATAGGAGCAAGAGGACAAAACTTGGCATTGCGCGACCCGAATGATCAACTCCACGCTGATGTACGGCTATGAGTACCTTGGCAACACCGGCAGACTGGTCGTCACGCCGCTTACCGACCGTTGCTTCAGGACTTTGTTCGGCGCTCTACATCTCAACTTGGGTAGGTTTTCAGATTATAATTATATCTGTACTTAATACTTATTATGTACTTTGTGTGGAACGGATACCACCATAAAACCTGATACCATTAGTTCAGGACATGACAATATGTACATGAAAATAATTTTGGAACCACGCGTTGTAATTTTTCATCGCCTTTTTCCGTCTATGCACATACGAAATGTTTAGATTAGATAAGATTTTCAGTGAAATATACTCGAGTCCCTTTTAGTACTATGTAAGGATAGAAAGCTCGGGGACTATATTATTATTCGTCTATTTTGTTTCCATTAGTTTACTGCAGTGCTCAATGAATTTCCCCTTAAAATGTAGGTGAAGTGAGCTGTCATCATATTGTTATACTAATGCTAGAGATAGACTGTTCTCTTCACAGTGAGTGAAAAAAACCCATGTTTTACGTGTTATAGATTCTTCCGGAATGGACCAGCTAATGAGTAAATCCACTATGAAATTACTTTTTTCAAGATTCTTTGTAGGTAGGGCTTCGTGTGTAAATCTTGATTACGTTTTTTCGTATTACCTCTTATGTTTCTCGAAACTGTCTTGAACTAACACGTATTTACAGGTGGAGCTCCCGAAGGCCCCGCCGGCACCGGTAAGACAGAGACCGTCAAGGATCTGGCGAAAGCCGTAGCGAAACAATGCGTCGTGTTCAATTGCTCTGATGGCCTCGACTATATTGCCCTCGGGAAATTCTTCAAGGTATTGTTCAAGATAGACTAGCGACTTAACGCTGCCATTTTTTTAGCTTTCGAATAATCTAGGTGCGTGTTTAGAAGACGATACGATGACAAGACATTTATTATGTCTAGACTTAATAGAGTAAGGGTTCTGGAGAGTAATTTGATCACACGTTACTAGTACAAAACACCGTGCGAATAGCTAATTTAATTAAAAAAAAATCTCAATATTATTTGTCACACCTTTAAGTAATGAATTTATTTTGTTATCAGTTAGAAACTCATAATTATGTCAAATATAAGCCCTATGGTGCCAATGGTATTCATGATAAATAAAGCAATTTAAATAATTTATTTCAATAACACCGTAAAAAGGCAGTTTTGAACGTCATACTTAGAAGTCGAATGAATTAAGGAAATTATTCTAGTTACACATCATCATTATGATAATATTTCCAAAAGGTAGTTTCGAATGGAGAAGTATGGGCTGGACTGCATGTAATTAAATGCAATGTAAAAATGAGGAGTAGTAGAGGTGTATGCTGATTAAACTTAAGGAAAGGAGTACCTTGTTATTATTATATATTTCTGCCGGCAAATGACATGAAGCGATGACAACTGTCATCACGTGGTGGCCTATTTTGCCTTACTTTTACTGTTACGTAATTGTTACCCAGGGATTGGCCTCTTGTGGTGCCTGGTCGTGCTTCGACGAGTTCAACCGCATCGACCTGGAAGTGTTGTCAGTGGTGGCACAGCAGATCCTATCCATCCAGCGAGGCATTAACTCGGGCTCTACGGAGCTACTGTTCGAAGGCACGATGCTACAGCTCGACAAGACCTGTGCCACATTCATTACTATGAACCCCGGATATGCTGGAAGATCTGATCTACCTGATAACTTGAAGGTAACTTAAAAAACAAACCACATTAGTATATTATTGTAACAAGTTAGGTAATTGGTTTTGGTCATGCACGTTCAAATTCAAATTTCGGTCTCAAGTTGTTAAAAGTACGTCTAACATTCTACATTTTTAAACGTTTTTAATTACGGGAATTGGCCTTCTGGTGTCTGCACAATAATTTCTGACTCTTTTTCATTGAGCTATCGCAGGGTATCTTTAGCACCGGACACAAAGCTTAGTTATGTCACTCGTTATGACATTATTACGACCACGGCCATAGGAGTTTACTCAATGCCTGTTCTTTTCTTACTAATTTAACAAAGCCCCCATTGCTACATATTCTGATTGTTTTAATTTCCAGGCGTTATTCCGATCCGTGGCCATGATGGTGCCGGATTATGTGCTGATCTCCGAGATCGAGCTGTATGCGTTCGGTTACTTGAACGCCAAACCACTCGCAGTCAAGATCGTCGCTACTTACAAGCTATGCTCGGAACAGCTTTCCTCTCAGTGTCACTACGATTACGGTAATGAGGTTTTGTTTTACAGATTGTTACTTATTGGGAGTTATATTTTCGAGAAGTATGGGGTTGAAGCACTAGGACCCATGGGTTCCAAGTGCCCATTTAGTTTTTAGATATCACCAAGCGGTTGGCCAACTCGTGACCCGAAGGCCGGAGAATCAATATTGCCATTCAACGTGGCAATGCCGCAAGTCTTTTGTCGTTGACTGCGATGTGGATGAACTTTTTAATTCCCTTTAATTCTTTTACTTTTAGGTAAAACTTCTTTTTGCTCGTACATCTGACAGAACAGGTGAATTCCTAGTAGACCAATCTCTTGGTATTTCCAATATCATAGGTCTGTATATTACCTACAGTATCTACTATTCGCCGAATAATTTCAAAATTGGAAGAGATTGATTCTCTCTGTCAAACCACAGTCTAAAAACCTACATGTCGTCCGACGTAGCTGTCTAGACAGGGCTATCGTGCGGGGTGTGAGGGGCGAGACGCGGGAAAGCCACTCCCGCACTGCGAACAAAACGATGTTCGTAGTGCGGGAGATATTATTCAGGGCTTACCCGTGTAGACGTTGTCGGCATTTTTCCAGAGATCAAAGGCGTCGACCTACTGTATTAATATTTATACCGTGGTCAAATTATTGCAAGGGATGACGCAGACCCTAATCGATAAATATTTTTGTTCGTAACGCCGGAATGCGAACCAATAACCGTATTTGTTGTGATACAGGCATGCGAGCGGTAAAGTCAGTGCTGCGTGCGGCCGGCGCACTCAAACTGCGCTATCCCGATGAGGTCGAAGATCTGATTCTTCTGCGTTCCATCAAAGATGTCAACCTGCCTAAATTCTTGGAGCATGATGTGCCACTGTTTATGGTAAAGTTGACTTATGGTGCAAGTATATTTCTTTAGTGACTTAGTGACTTTATACCGGACATATTAAATTCGGATAGACTTTTGGCTATAGCTAATGGCACCTCTAAGATACAGAAGATACCTACTGAGTTATCATACTACGTGCGCGGCATGAGTTTATAACTCACAAAACACACACAAAACTGATGCCGAAACGGTTTGTAACAAAAAGGCCACAGGCCTCATAAACAGAGTTTAAAATTTTCTGTTAAGTGTAATGTCATCCTAAAAGGCTTCGCTACGCAAGTAGACTCTTCGTAAAACATATATAAAAATAAAACCCTTCCAAAAAATACATGAAACAATTTTTCCAGTACCTACGTCAACGACCGATGCTTCATACTGCGTTGTTTGAACCCATTTGATATCAAATATCTCCATGTCACAACCACGCCGTCGATGCTATTGTAACGAGGCGTAATTCCGAGCTCGCTTTATGGAACATGACGCCCGCGGCGATCGTTGTTTATGCAGCGTGTCTGTAAATAAATGTTCAATTTTGTATTTTCAAAAATCAATGTCTAGCCCCCTCTGGTTTTGACGCCCGGGGCGGTGTCCAGCCTCACGAACCCCACCCTAGTGGGGTTCTGCGAGCGGCTTTGTTCATGGCTACACTGTATACGGTAGGTACTGATATGTTTTTGGCAGGTTGATCCCTTGATTGCTTACCTACAATAGCTATAGCTATTGGCATTAATTAAAACTTCGGAATTGTTTGTTAAGAGTTTGCAGTACAAGTTACAAGGATTCTACCTACATTTTATGATAGGTTACTACGAAATCATTGAAAGTGTTATTTCCTACGTGCTGCTGTAGTGCTCCTAATGTAAACGTCGTAACTGGTACCTACATACTTTTTTATAGGTTAAATGGACCCTTTCAATGTTGTAGGGTATCATCGGAGACTTGTTCCCTGGTTTGCCTCTACCGTTGGCTGGTCTACCTGAATTGGTCACATGTCTAAAGGAAGTTTGTGTCCCACTCAACTTACAATGCAACGATTTCTTTATTGAGAAGGTAATTATATTATACGTTCATTTCATTGAATGTGTACCTGTAGAACCCAGAATCAACAGAAATAGCCATTTAGGTATGTTTGAACTGTATGAAATACTATATAATAATAATAATAAATCGTTTACATTACGTTTTTACGTTTACTATGAGCAAGATCTTTTTCAAAATACGAAAACAATTTTGTGTTTCATTTGTTAAAGAATTATTTATGTTTGAACTTTTATTTTGAATCATTAGTCTGAACGAGGTTTGTAGCTAAATTATTATAGTCGCAGGGGTCGAACGAAGGTGACCGTTCATTAAATAATTATCAAGACTCCTCCGTGCCTTGAAAAGCAAGTTAAGCCGTTGATCCCGGCTGTCATTTTGTTGATCTTGGCTGTTGTTTGAAAGTTTGACATACAGTTTAATTATGTTAACCAATACAAATGTAGGTATGTTGGAACTGCTGCAGGGTTGTGGAGGTCAGATAAGCTGACCCCAACATAGTTGGGAAAGGGCTAGGCAGATGATGAAGTAATATTATGTGTTTAAACTTTTCAGGTGCTACAACTGTACGAGATGATTTTAGTACGGCACGGACTAATGTTGGTCGGTCTACCATTCGCTGGGAAGACAAAAAGCTATCAAGCATTAGGAGCAGCACTGGAATGTGTCGCAGAAAAAGTATGTGAATAGTGAAATATTGCGTGCATGTTATTTTTATTTAATTACATTTACAAAAAATTAAACACTGAACGTCGAACGTGAAATTACTTAAAAAAAGGTGTGTCGGGTATTACAGCGAAAGGCGCAACTGTTTTTTGAAAGACTTTAGTTGTATATCCATACAAAATTTATTAGCTTTAACGGCGGTTTGTCTATTAACATAGATAAAAAAAAATCGGTCTAGAAGTTTATTCTTCTCCTTTTCGTTGTGAGAATTTTACGAGTACGCCATCCATAGGTCTCTGAAATGGCTTCACATGCCGCCGAAAAATATTTATATTTAATGCCGCTTTTCATACGATGTTTTCCTTCAACGTTGTTAAAGGAAGTCATAATATTATACAATTTGCACATGAATCCGAAAAGAATGAGAGGTTCTTGCGTCCCTATGACGTGCTATCTCCGCTTTTAATAACAACAATAATAATTTATTGAACAGGAGCTTAAATTAACAAAATTATGATGCTTTCAACAAACTTTAAGCCAAAATAAAAAGAGAATTGAGAACAATGTTAAAATTATTTTTTCAATCGTTCCCTCGAAGTTTTACTCAAGAAATTTTTGAACCTGTAGGGTACGATGGAAGAGAATGCAGTAGAATGGACGGTCATAAATCCAAAGTCGATCACGATGGGTCAACTGTATGGGCAGTTCGACGCAGTCTCACACGAGTGGTCTGACGGCATTCTAGCTGTCAGTTATCGAGCTTTCGCTGTTTCTACCAACGATAATAGGTAAGTTGTATTTAAAGGTATGCCTATCGTACAATCACAGGACGCAATGGCTTTGAGCCGGTCTTTAGGTACTCCAATTTCTCTAAAGCGAAATAAATAAAATAATAAATCAATCGATTTTAAGGCCGAACGAAGTTTGTCAGGCTAGTTAATTAATTAATTATTACTGCTTTTTGGTGAATAATGAACAGTCACCCAGATAAAATACGAGCGCAGCCAGTTTGAATCTGTCTTATTAATTTATTTACGCTGCGGCACATCGTGCACCAAAATCTACAATCTGTATCGAATGCTCAGAATCAACTTAATTCCAATTATTATAGAAAATGGTTGATATTCGACGGTCCGGTGGACGCGATATGGATAGAGAACTTGAACACTGTGCTTGATGATAACAAGAAACTGTGTCTGATGAGCGGCGAAATCATACAGCTAGCTCCTACGACCAACCTGATCTTTGAACCCATGGACTTGGAGGCTGCATCGCCGGCTACGGTAAGCAACGTTCACATTTGAATAGATCAGCTATTTTGCTACAGAAAATTTAAGCATCATCCAGCAGCAGACGTACACTACGGGTAGGTATATCAATAGAAGAAGCGACAAAATGACAGATGGTATAAGAAACATTTCCGCTGATTATCGGAGAAAATGATGCTCGATATCGTACACTATTATCAACTGAAGAATCTCCACATTTCTCCTCTTCATTCTTAACGTTGTCGTGCTCAAAACAAAAGAAATGTTTCTAAAATCCGGTTGAATCTTTTGTAGACAAAATTCTGTCTGTCTGCGGTGTTCATGCTACGCGTGCAGGCTCCTCTACGACGACCGCATTTGGGCCTGTGCAGTTGTTTCCAGCGACCTTAACAGGTCAGCTGTCCTCCTAGTGAGAGGTGTCCAGATCTCCCGGTTCGTGGTCGCATTGATCGTCGGCTCTGCGAGCGATATGCCAAGCCCAGTGCCATTTTTAGCAAAACGAGGATCCTTATTTTTTATTTAATACCCATTACTACTCTTGACCTCAATCTTGTCCTGCGGCCAGAGATGAGGTCGACGATGGAACGAGCTTACCCAAAAGAAACCTATAAACTCGCAACTTAAACAGATTGGGGTCATATTAACTCGGAAACACCGATGCAGGCAGGGAATTCCACTCCTTGGCTGTGCGCATAACGAAGGAACAGGCAAAGCGCTTCGTGCGAATGTGTGGAACATCTACAAGGAACGGATGATATCTTGCAGTGCGTCTGGATTCCCAATCCTTGTCGTAGTCTGTGGCTTTCCGGCGGATCTCCTCATTTCTGATGCGATCTTTCTCGAGAATAGCTCTTTTCATTGCTCATGGCCACCTAAATTGAGGTACTTAGGCTGCATTATTGATTAATCATTATGTATAAATTGTTCTGAGACATTCGAAAACAATA
This sequence comes from Euplexia lucipara, assembly GCA_921972225.1. Taxonomy (NCBI): domain Eukaryota; kingdom Metazoa; phylum Arthropoda; class Insecta; order Lepidoptera; family Noctuidae; genus Euplexia; species Euplexia lucipara. Next base: position 18,454,730 of record OV179146.1, read on the forward strand.
ACGATTATTGAATTTATTTATCAGGTGTCTCGGTGCGGCATGATCTACTTGGAGCCCAAGGGTCTCGGATGGAAGGCCCTGCTGGAGTCGTGGCTCAACGTGCTGCCTCCTTCCCTCCACACGGTCAACCGCAACCTTATACGTAGTCTCTTTTACCGGTTTATGTCACCGCTACTTTGGCTCGTCGAGTATTCTGGATTAGTCAAGGTAAGAAAAGGGATCTTTTCTTTTAATTCCTAATCGAGGAACAATACGGCTTTCGTTCGAAATCTAGCACTCTTACCGCTACAGTAGACTTGGTAACTAAAATCAAAACGCACATAGATCAAAAGGATGTTGTATTGGGGGTATTTATTGATTTAAAAAAAGCATTTGACACCGTATGCCACCACAAACTTATCCAGAAATTAATCAACATAGGAGTCACAGATAAAGCCCTAGAAATGTTTACATCTTATTTACAAAATAGACAACAAGTAGTTAAAATCGATAACTTCACTAGTTCCATAAAAAACGTACCATACGGCTGCCCTCAAGGCTCAATTTTAAGTCCGTTACTTTTCTTAATCTACATAAATAATATAAACAAAATAGGATTAACGGGTCACCTAACTTTATACGCGGACGATACATGCCTCTTCTATTTCGATAAATCTATCCATACTATTATAACAAATGCTCAAAAAGACCTTGGTATACTCAGTGAGTGGCTTAAATACAATTTACTGACAATAAATACGTCCAAAACAACATACATGATTTTCACCGCAAAAAACAAACCATTACCAGACTTTCCACCTCTTACTATTAACAATGACATAATAAAAAGATCGCACCACGAAAAATATCTCGGTCTGAGGGTAGACGACAAACTCACATGGAAACTGCACATCGAACATATAAAATCAAAATTATCATCATTACTAGCATCATTACGCAAAATCTCTAATTGTATTCCAAGGAAAATACGTACTATTATTTACAACTCATTAGTAAAATCACATCTCGAGTACCTTATTGAAATATGGGGATCCGCCGCAAAAACTATTCTAATGCCATTACAACGAACCCAGAACAAAATAATAAAAACATTATACCATTATCACTACCTCACTCCAACCAAAACACTATTTCAAAAAACAAAATTATTAAATCTTAAACAACTATACATATACGGTACTTGCATTCTAATAAAAAAAAATCACCACAAACAGCGTACAATCAAAGCTAAAATTACATAAAAAAACAATATCACACAACCTAAGAAATAAAAATAAATTACAACGAAGACAAGCTCGGACAAACTACGGAAAAAAAACGATATTGTTCGAAGGAGCACAGCTGTTTAACGACCTACCTAATGACGTTAAAGATTGTGATAATATTAACAGATTTAAACTTAAACTGAGAGATTACGTGTATGAAATGTAGTTATAATTACCTCATATTTAATGTTAGCAATTACATACTTCCTATATATTTGTTTTGTATAACTTCACCAACACACATCGGAGGCAAAATGTATTTATTTAGATATAAACAATTACTTTGTATCTCATTATAAGTGAACCTATGTATTGTTCTTATGAGAATAAATTCCTTAAACCGAAACCGATCTTGATGATATAGTTTTTTTATCTGTTCGAATATCCAATATAATAACCGAAAACCCGATGCACCGATACCGATATATAATATCTGGTATATATTCTGGTATCTGGTCTGTTTATATATGGTAAATTTTTTAACGCCTTAAGTATGTATTTGGACTATTTTACAAAGGGGAAGACGTTTTATTGCTTCTCCCTAGTCGTGCCAAAGCGGTGCGTAAGCTCAAGTGCTACGCGGCGTTGTAGCTTTGGCTACACCGCTTAGCAATGGTATAAATGGTAGCAAAAATAACACTGACATAAAGTCAGTGTTAATTTTTGCTACCATTTCTTTATCGTTTTACTAAGTGTCTTTTTAAATGTATCTGACTTTAGTCTGCTTTATGTTTTGGAAAAAATCTTTCTTAAAGAAAATTATGACAGTGCTCTACTGTTGAAATCGTTCATCATATTTCGAAGAAAGTTCCGTTTCAGTGTGTCGTCCCATCAGTCTTACGGCGCAGTCACGATCGCATGCTGTATTTATTCAAATTAAAGTTTTATGACGTGAATTCTATTAGGTTCACACAATCTTTATTGTTACATTATATTATTTCGTGTCTTCTGTTGCAGCAAATGTACATAACCTCCCGAAGCAACATCGTTCAGGCGTGCATGCATCTCTTCGATTGCTTCATGGATGATTTTTACGACGAGAAATATCTAGAACAAATGTCAGATCTTGATATTAGAGCACAGCTTGAGGTAAAAACGTAACTTTTTTTGTTAGGGCTTGGGTTTTTTTTTTTAGCTTATTACGTAATTTATTACTTATTGCATGTCACTTGAACCTGGGTTGGTTTTGGGTTACCTGTGTGAAGCTTTCAATTTGAAATTTTACTAACATTTTTTTTTATTTAAACGAACTGTTATTAATGCGGCAGGCATTAATAACAGTTCGTTTGACACACGACAATGGTATCGATTCAAAAGCGCAAAAAGCCCATATCCTTGTTTTTCGGTCACACAGCATTGTGTAATATGGTTCATGGCGGAAACATTCCATTGCTCTGTTACTCAACAAAATTAATTATGAACAGTTAAAAGTACTTCGTACTAACATGATTTATGCGTTCGATACTGGCAGACTGAACCTGAATTTAATTATTAATTAACACCTTCTCATCGTCACCATCAGAGGTGAAGATGAGAAGGTGTTGGATTAATAATTAATTTATAGTTACAGAAAACAAGGAAATTATTTTTTTTAGGGGTTTATTTGTTTAATATTCGTTTACAGGGTGTTTTCTTCTTCTCATGTATTTGGTCTATTGGAGCAACACTGGATGCTGACGGCCGTCCTAAATTTGACATGCTTTTTCGAGCCCTGCTTGAAAAAGATTTTCCTGATAAGGTAAAAATCTCTATCATTTTTAATAAAATAAAGACAAACGGACGAGGTTTTTTTTATACTCAATATATATTCTTCTAGGTTCGAGTTGTGCTAGACATGCCGAAAGAAGTAAACAAACCAGATAAACAATACATTTTTACGATTCCGAGAGAAGGTTCGGTGTATGATTATAGATTTATTAAAGAGGTAAATAATTTGTGACTATATTTTCTAATACTCTGTAGAGATTACATTCCGTCAATGTTCACAATTGATGTAATATTTCATCATCTGCCTAGCCTTTCCCGATTTTTGGTCGTTGCAGTAAGCAATTTACAATTCTTATCTAACTTTTAAGGGCAAAGGTAAATGGAAGCCTTGGGCTGACGATGTGTTGAGTGCTCCACCGATCAGCCGGGACACGCCTCCTAACCAGATCCTGGTGACGACACTGGACAGCGTTAGATACCTGGCGCTGTTTAGACTTATGGTCATGCACCAGAAGCTTGTTATGATGGTCGGGCCCACAGGCACTGGAAAGTCGGCCTACATTATAGTAAGTTCTCCTAAGTGTTTCAATTGAATTACCTACATAATGGATTTTAGTTTTTAGTCCCTCATCTAGATAACAAGAAAATATTCGACACCTATTTTTTTCTTTTTCAAATTGATGGAAAACTGGTTAGATTAAGCGCATTAAAGTTGAGGCTTGTAACGTTATTAGGTAGCATAAACTGTACTGGGTAGTGATGTCATGTGACATTTTAACTAGATGTATCGCCGTTATTTTTTGATTACGTGAAAAAAGAAAAAAATACGTGTCGAATATAATATTGTTGTAAATCTATATGAGGGACTAAAATCAAACTAAAATTTGGTCTAATAGCCCATTATCATCACTGAAATGGCCAATTTAAAAAGCCCGCCAAAATGGTCCAAAATCAATTTGGTGGTTAAGTAATTTTGCCTTTCCAGTGACGATATGTAATCTGGAGGCCTAGCATACCTAATACTTTCATACGTGGTAACGTGTTTTAAATGGCATATTCTATTTATATATTCACTGAATATGACCATTCAACTAGCTTATGATGACATTTGTGTCTCATGTCTGTAGCACACAGTCTTGTTGTGAAACAACGGCTGAAATGATTGATCATATATCAGTTTTATTTGGATATATCAACTTTCTATCTTTTCGACAGCATGCTTAATGCACAATTGACTAGAGGAACAACCGTGCATCACAACCAGTTCGGTTTTAGGGCTGGATTATCAACTGAGACTGCAGTTTTGTGTGTTAAGCATGCTGTTACGTACTATGTAAAGCGTGAGACGCCTATTTACGCTTGCTTCCTGGACCTTTCAAGGGCATTTGATCTGGTTTCCTATGATGTTTTATGGACCAAATTAGAGCGGTTGAATTTACCCACAGAGCTAGTGAACATTTTAAAGTTTTGGTATGGAAACCAGATCAACACTGTACGTTGGGCTGGGGCGTTATCTCGTCCATATGGGTTGGAGTGTGGGGTGAGGCAGGGTGGGTTGAGCTCACCAACCCTGTTCAACCTCTACGTGAACGACCTGATTGGCGAGCTCAGTAGTACCAGAGTTGGATGTTACATTGACGGTATCTGCGTCAATAATATCAGTTACGCGGACGACATGGTGCTACTGAGCGCGTCAATATGTGGTCTTAGAAAGCTTGTGGCTCGTTGTGAGGCATATGCAAGAATGCATGGCTTGGCATATAATTCCAAGAAGTCGGAGATCATGGTCTTTGAGGCTGGGGGTAAGAGTCCTGGTCAGGTACCACATGTATTTTTAAACGGTATGCCTTTGAGAAGGGTCTTGACCGTCAAATATCTTGGTCATATATTGACTCCTAGCCTTAAAGACGATGATGATATTGAACGGGAGCGGAGGGCGTTGTCGGTTCGAGCGAACATGCTGGTGCGCAGGTTTGCACGTTGCTCACTTCCAGTTAAAATCACGCTCTTTCGAGCCTACTGCACCTCTTTCTACACGTGCAGCCTGTGGGCAAGATATACGCAGAGATCGTACAACGCTCTCCGCGTTCAGTTTAATAATGCGTTTAGGATGCTGGTGGGGCTGCCTCGCTTCTGTAGCGCCTCAGGAATGTTCGCTGATGCGCGTGTTGAGTGTTTTTTCGCCACCATGCGTAAAAGATGTTCTTCCTTGGTGCGTAGGGTGTGGGGCAGCTCCAACAGTATCTTAAACATGATTTCAAGTCGCTTTGACTGTCTGTACGTGGGTCACTGTTGCGCAGTTTCACATGGGGTGCCGCGACGGTGATCTACTACTTATGTATTTGTGTGTTATGTTTTTGTTGTTTTATGTTTAGTGTCAGTGCCTACTAACATAGTTGTAAGTTTTACTAACCATTCATAAATTTGTGAAATATGGGATTAATTTCTTGAATTAAATTATTATTATTATTATTTATTATAAAGATATTTTGCAATGAAGCTGTTTAATGTCAAAAACAATATATTCGCAGGATTTCCTAGTGAAGAAAGTCGATACAAAAGTATATAAGGCTCTGATCATGGCCTTCTCGGCGCAAACCAATTGCAATCAAACTCAAGATATTATCATGGGAAAGTTAGATAAAAGAAGAAAAGGTAAAGATATTTATCGCACTTAAAGGGTTCGCAAAGAGCTTGAATGCACCGGTTTTCAGTGCTATTCTGTAAAAATCAGTACGTGAAAATATAGGTGAATACTAAGTAAATTGAACTGCCATTCTAAAAACTAATAATTGACAATTCACTTCACTTAAGATTTCACGGGGTAAGACCGACTGTTTAGAAGCTAACGCCCGCTTGACCGCCATTGAAGCACCGTGGCTGTATTGAAATTGTTTTCCCTTTTTCATAGTTTGTTTTGTTTTTGTGAACCAATCAATCTGTATCGTTTATCCTAAAAATAGGTGTATTCGGCCCGCCGATCGGTTGCTATTCGGTGGTGTTTGTGGATGACGTGTCGATGCCTCAAGCGGAGACGTACGGCGCTCAACCACCCATCGAAGTTCTACGACAGGGCATCGACTTGGGCCTTTGGTACGACCGGAAAACCAACGTTGCCATGAACCTCATTGACGTCCAGGTGAAAATAAATTAAACAATATTTAAAGAAAAAAATATTTCTACCTAAAAATTAGGATGTGGGTCGGTAAACCCTGTAAATAAAGCTATTGAAATTAAATTATAAATTCGATTACGTTGGTCACTTGGTTGAACAGTAATACTTTCATCAAAGCTCTTCAAATTTTAAAGACTTGGTATTTATAAAAAATATTAATTTTCGTACGATCAACACAGTATAAATGATAAAATTTACGCTTACTCATAACATTATTTTATAATCGTATTAATTTCGTGACACTAAGAACTCCTACTTTCGGAAGGCGTATGAGGTACCTAACCTAACTTTTATAGGTTCGCTGAACACTGTGAAATCTGATTAGGCATCAACTGCTCCTCCTAGACTTCTCCTAGGTGATTAGATCTGTGAGGTCACTTCTGCGTGACAGCTCGTCACAAGAGACAGTAGGACATCTGTTTGCGTTTATAATTGTGAAACCTAAGTAATTGTGTATTTCAGTTCATGTGTGCCATGGGCAAGCCAACACCAGGTGCGAAGATAATCACGCCGAGGTTCTCACGACACTTCTCCTTCTTCTGTATCGACGAGTTTGATGATGAAACCCTACAGGTCATATTCAGCAGGATTATGTTGTGGCATCTTGATACGAGGTTTGTTTATACTCTTAATTACATTATTTTCAGTTCGTCTAATCCCTAAGGAATAACCACTAATGTATCGATTTTTGCACCAATCAGCGATGTTCAGTTCTGTTGCGTTTCCGGTGTAATAACAGGCACATCCTTAGTAATTTTACTAACGTGAAAGTTTATATGTATGGGTATTTGTTACTCTTTACGCAAAATCTTTAATAATATAGCTTACACACATCAGTATAACACATTGTGTGATTGTCCAAAATATAACGCACATTTGGTCGTAAAAAATTGTATCTGTGACGCCTTCACGACTAAACCGCAGAACCAGTTCTAATGAATTATGTTATAAAGATAGATAGGACCTTTGAGAAGAAAACACTACTCGAAGTACTAATCCTGCGCAGACAAAAGTCACGAGCACCAGTTAATAAGTTTTACAAAATTTATATCTAAAAACAACGGGAACAACTGTTTAACAAGGCGTGTCGCCTAATAACGTCAAAAACTTGTTCCAGAGGCTTTTCAAAAGATTTCGATCCATGTATCGAGGAGCTGGTACTGGGAACCCTCGAAGTATATAAGGAGTGTAGAATGAACTTGCTGCCTACGCCATCCAAATCACACTACACCTTCAATTTACGAGACTTTTCCCGAGTCATATTAGTAAGTTTCAGCACCCTAAGAATTATATTTTGAGTTTAATTACAATTTTAATAATTCTCCATAAAATCATATTTCGCGATTTTATTTTACCTTATATTAAAAAATAGAAGGAATAAATAAGATATATCAGGAAAACCTTAAAGAGAAAAAGCAGGAAAAGGAAATTGTAATATTTTTTTGTTATGTTGAGAATAATTATTAAGAGAGAGAGAGACAAAGTCAAACGCCTGATTCTTATATTCTGAACTGCCTCGTTAGCTAGTGGTCGAAAGCGCAACTGCTGAGCATGAAGTCCTGGGTTGGATCCCCGGGACGGGCATAACGTTACTGAGTTTTTCTATCAGGTATTGCTCAGTAGTAGCAACCGGAGTCTGGATTTGTGCCTGATTGCGCTAGGCTCGCCTCTTATTTCATGGGACTTAAATTTATTGAGGTATACCTGTAGTAGGCCTGTCTAACCCTACGGGGATGCGTGATGTCATGTTGTATCGTATTACTAGCACTTCATCCTCTTCCTTCCAGCCCCTCTTAGTTTTTATGTGAAAAAATAAAACCTATGACACTCACAAATAATGTGGGGTTTTATTGCTAAAAGAATTATCAAAATCGGTTCAATAGATCCAGAGATTACACCCTACAACGTCACAAACTCACAAACTTTAACTCTTTATAAATAAAAAAAATATAAAAAATATATTTATTCTATAATAGTATATAGATTACAGCTGGCTTCTTAATTTTCCAACTTTAATAAGAAGCAAGTAAGTGTGAAAGTGAGTAAAGTGTGTAGTAGTGTAAGTTTTTATGGTGTAGGTATGGTGGAGTATTCTATTCTATTTTATATTTTCCAGGGTATTCTACTTTCCGTGCCCGAAGTAACACCAGACCTGCACTCAATGAAGCGACTGTGGGTTCACGAGTGCTTGCGCGTGTTCAGTGACCGGTTGGTAGAAGACTCAGATCGGCAGTGGTTCGTCGGCTGCTTGCGCGCAGCTACCGCCGCCAACCTCAACGATGACTTCGACGCTATGCTCAGCCGACTAGTGTCCAAACCTGGCGAGGTCAGCTATAATACAACCTTATTTTTACCCGACTACGGCGAAGCAAGAGGGTTAAGATTTTGTCCGCGATGTATGTATTTAGTATACATAATGTGAAACCCAAAATAAGGTTGTTTTATCATTGTGAACAATTTTGACTACGGGACGAAGCTGTTTCATACATTTTTATGAAATACGTGAGCTGTTAACTGAACAGTTTTTTTTATAAGGAAATAAATATACAAATATGTATTTCTTGTCAGAATTTCGCACTGAAATCACCTTTTATCTAGTCCTTTTTCATAATGTCTGAAAGATTCAGTTAAACAGCCATTTGATGAACGAACCTTTGTGGATTATTGCCATTTTAATTTTTTAATAGTTTCAGCAAAAAATCAGCGTGTGCAGATTTATTTCTTTTAATCTTGACGTAAAATAAAACAGATCTTAAGAATTTAAAGTGGACTATTGATTCTTTGTAATAAAAAAATGTTCTGAATGTATTCCTAGAGTGCCAAGTTTCCAATATTATGGAAGTTTTGTTTTAATAATCATAAAAATGCAGTAACTACGTGTGTTATAAGCCTGCTTCCATAGTAAAATATCCCCTTTACTAACCATTATTTTGTCATAAAAGTCATACTTAGTTTACGTTTCATAAATGACTGGATTATCCACATTTCATATTTTTATTTCCAACAGAAAATTACAGATCTTCATCTCCGAAGACTCATTTACTGTGACTTTGCGAATCCGAAAGTAGATACCCGCTTTTACATGGAGACAACTAACATGGAGCATTTGAATTCGACGGTTGACGCTTTCCTCGTCGAGTTCAACAACATGACCAAGAAACCCATGAACCTTGTCCTCTTCACGTAAGATATAAACATCAATCCATACCTACTTAATGTTCACACCACCTGCTCTATAATAACAAATTATTAAGTCATGGAAACCCGAAGAGATTTAAAATACTCTTTGTGGAAACCTAACCTAAAGTCATTTTAGCGCTGAGTCTTTTCCTTTGGATGTCAACACGGCCCCGTCCCAAGTAAGCTAGCATTAATAGACACCAAATAATATTGCATTTAATATATAGTGCATATTTTTCCTGATTTTACGGTTTCCTGATATTATTTTTAACAACAAACCTAAAGAGCTAACCTCTTTAGTTTATGTTTGATTGGCTTGATTATATATTTACATTGTCGAGTAACTCGTATAAAAATGCGATAAGTAATAATGTAGAAGTAAATTATTTATTATTGATCTTCTCCAAACATGTCGGAATTAGTCAGCCTCGCAATTATTATGTAGACCTTATAAGATTTATCCTTGAGTTATCCCATAATTATTACGCAATGATCTAGTTCGGTGGTATATTTTGTTGTATGGCAATTGTACAATTTGGTACACAGGTTTGCGATTGAGCACGTGTCTCGCATCTGCCGCGTGCTGACACAGCCGCGCTCGCACGCGCTGCTGGTGGGGCTGGGCGGGTCAGGCCGACAGTCTCTCACGCGCCTTGCCGCGCACATCAACGAGTACGACCTGTTCCAGGTCTGTACTATACTTACTCTAAAATAAAGTAGGTAATACCTATGTATCCTTTTTTTTTCGTGTTGAAATCCTCATGGATGTCCTCCACCCTGGGGCGGGTGAAGGGGTCTGTCAGACTCTTACTGACTAAAACCACACGGTGTTTCTCCTCATTACTTTGGCCAGGGTGCGGTACGCATTCGCATTCTCCAAAATCACCCCTGCAGTGTCGGTTTGTCAGACAAACCCCATCTCTGATCAAAGGAGGAGTGAGCTACTCCTCGCCTTGTCATACATTGTGAAAGACACGCGGAAACACCACGCGGTACCCACTCGGGCCCGTTTGCTTAGACGACGGACTTCCCCACGTCTGTCGTCCGCAGACCACTATACGGAGGACGTGAGAGGGCATTGTCAGCCCTTCTTCTGCGTCCAATACGTCGGGCGCGAAGTGTCAGAGTGCAGGACACCTCCCTTTCTCTTTCAGCTGCCTCCTTTGAATACCTATGTATCCTGTGGCAACATCTAAACCGGCAGATACGATAGTTCGTATCTGCCGGTTGCATCACATATTGACGTTACGTAAAACGTACCTTGCACAGGCTAAGTTAGAAACTGTTTACCTTGTTCCTCATACCTTCCCATAAAGATGGTTTAAATAGGATACACTTTTTCCTATGCCACATCATGCTTATAGTGGTAAGGAAAACACGATTAGACGTAAAATCAAATTAATAAAACGGACAAACCTGCTGACATTTTTTTTACAACGAGGCATACCTAAGATGTCTAGGTATGATTTCTAACGACTAAACATTAGAAACATTAACTCTATTGGTTGCGAAACTATACTCCATCCGATTAGGTAGTTAACAAAAGGTAAACAATTTTGACATGTATTTTTAGTTAATAACACAGTTTAAAATTTAAAATGCAGCTGAAAACAAATTTAGATACAACAAAAACGATTACTTGATCAATTAAACAATTTGTTTAAACAGTAGTTGTATTTAATTAATAAGCGTTTATGTAAAAAGACTTGTCAAGATTGTTTACCTTTAGTTAACTACCTACTCGGATGGAGTATATGCGACAATAGACCAACAATTCAAAGAGATTCATGCAGTCTTGTAAGATCGCTTTTAATGCATAAATTATCTTGAACTGCCTGTGTAGGCCTCTCTCGAGAATACTTTTAGATACAGAATATAATATCTTGATTTGTATATTGTATCTCGTTTTAGTTGGGTGATTCGACAAAACTCCTATCTTCATATTAAAAGAATCATAATACTAATTTTACAGGTCGAGATGAGTCGAACGTATGGAAAGACCGAGTGGCGAGAAGATCTGAAGACGTTGCTTCGGAAGACAAGCACTCCTGAGTTGCTCATGGTCTTCCTATTTATAGAATCACAGGTGGCAATTAACGAATTTATTTTCAATTATTTTGTGGAGTTTGTATCCTATGATTGGAGATGATAATCGTTATAATTCTGAATTTCTTAGATTAAAGAAGAAGGATTCCTTGAAGATGTCAACAATATGCTGAACTCTGGGGAAGTACCTAACATCTTTAACGCAGATGAGAAAGCAGAACTGTGTGAGAAAATGAGAGTTGTAAGTCGTCATTTCGTTGTAGTGAAACTGTATCGGTTAGTTTTTACACCTAATTGCAGCTCTCCTTTAAGGTAGAAACATCACACGAAGAAACCTTACTAACACGAAGAATGGTACTACCACAATATCTGAAATGGTCTATTATTCTTTCTTAGATTGACCGTCAGCGTGACAAGTCGCTGCAGACGGACGGCAGTCCGACGGCGTTGTACGCGTACTTCGTGTCCATCGTTCGTGACCAGCTGCACATCGTGCTGGCCATGTCGCCAGCCGGCACGTCACTACGCACGCGTATCCGCAAGTTTCCTTCGCTTGTCAACTGCTGCACCATCGACTGGTTCCAAGTATGTTTCTTCTTCGTCATCATCATTGTCAATAGCTTAGGGAGCTTATACACGGTGCAAGTAGCTTGCATATATTGAGGCACTTGCGCAGGTTGTATGCATCGAAAACTTCGACTGGCCTGATGGTCTAGTAGTTAGTGACTCTGACTGCTATGCCGGAGGTCGTGGGTTCGATTCCCACCCAGGACAAATGTTTGTGTGATGAGCACGATCATTTGTTCTGTGTCTGGGTGTAATTTATCTATAATATGTATGTATTTAGAAATATATAAGTATGTTTATCAGCTGTTTAGTACCCATAACACAAGCTTTCAAGCTTAACTTGGGACTAAATGGTGTTGTGTGAAAAGTTGTGGTATATTTATTTATTTATTTATTAAACTTTTCGGTTTAAATACATGTGCGGGTCTAGCGACACGAGCATGTACCCGCCCAACTAACCCGCGTACCCTGTGGCGCGCGCGGGTCACTTGCGCATGTAGCTCTAGACCACGAGCAATTAACCTGAGCGTGCTGCTTACGCAAGTAGCCCAGCTGCCTTATTCTAAACCGTTCGATTGGTTTCCGTGTCGGTAAGGAACCGTTTTCGACAATCTCATTTCCGAGCCGAAGAACTGCCAAAACGCTATTCACAGTTCCGAACGGATACGTTTTTTTTTCTATACGATTGATCATTGTATTTATGGGGAACGCTACAAAATGGTAGTAAAAAGATCAGGGTGGTAGAAAATATAAAGTAGTAAATAAAATTGGTTTATTTGAATGTTTCGATCCGTTTAATTATATAATATACAGCTAGTAATTTAATAGACAGCAAACGGTACAAAATGATTTTATTATTAATCAAACAAACTTTATTTCAAATAAACTTGCTTTGTAAACAGCCGTCTGTCAAATTGGCATTTCCAGTTTGACAGACTTTTTTACTTTTTAAACTTTTTTTACTTTTTAAACATTGCCAGTCTGGCAATGCGGAAAAAGTTTTTATTTGAAATAAAACTATGGATTATTTTTTTTATTATAACTTTGCTTAAAAAATGCTAAATGACTGTAAGTATTTGATATCAATACACAAATCTTGCTATTTGCTCATTGTCAAACAATTACATGTACAACTATACGAATAAAGTAATTCAAAGTGTAATTATGTAGTTCTACATAATTACACTTTGAATATAAGTAAATGCGAAAGTATCAATGAAATACGGTCAATACAATAATAAAACTTCATTTACTTAAAAGTGCAGTGTTTTAAAGGTTTACAGTGTTTATATTTCTCTGAAATAACCTGGATTTATGAAAATTAAATCGTTTAAATTTTGCTCAGTATGGCTCCCGATAGCAAACAGCTGTCGGAAAGATTTGAGTCTTCTTATCGAATTTGGCTTGTCAAAAAAAATCGGTTTCGGATTTGTGAATTGCGTTTGGATGACATCTTCGACATCTTAGCCGTTCGATTCGGTGCGGAATCTAGTCGAATGGTTGTGAATAAGCCAGCAGGTCTTTACTTGCTTCAGTTATTTGCATTATGTACATTTAGTAAAAGTACAGTCGAGTTCATTAATATATTGGCACTGTCAAGGATTCAAAATATTGTGAGCGTTGGAAAGCTCAATAAATACTATAGAACCTATAGATCAAAAATATGTCCTCATGTGAACCGTTCAATAATATATGCTGTGCATTGTGCAATAATATGTGATCATGAACAGTTCAATAATATGTGATCATGAACGGTTCAATAATATATGCTGTGCATTAGGCAAAAATATGTGATCACCCTTTTCAAAAATATAGTATTGGCTTTTATAATATCTGAGCAGGAAAAGCTTCTTAATTATCTCTACATGCATGGGAAAGTCAATTATTTGCTTGAACAAATAAGATCTAGTTTACATTGTTACAGAAATGACAGTAGTTTCCATTGTTTTAAGCGCGTTTGCGTTTGTTTTTTAAATGAGTGTCTTTCAATCGTTGAATGACATGTGCGTCAGTTATAATTTTATTAGAAAAACATTTAACATCATTTGAAGTTAATCTAGCCAGTGATAAATGATGTAGCAAACTCCTTGACCATGCAATTTTAAGATTCATCATTCAGAGTAAAATTATCTTTATAACGTAAGTAATAAGGTTGAATTTGAATTACATTTACTTGTTTAGATATTATTGTATTTATGTGTGCCAAAGAGATTTATAGTTTATTGAATGTCTTTGATGTGTGCATACATAATTGTGAATACTACAATGTTCAGATAATATGATCTTAATGTTGTTCATATAATAATGTGCTTTTGGCTGTATACATGTTACTGAGAAAAACCAGTCACATATTAATGAATCTAAATCTTGACCACAATTTAATGATGCTTTAGTTGTCACAATGTTATGTTTTTTTTTGACGGTCATATATTTTTGAAGCCTGAAAGGGCCAATATATTAATGAACTCGACTGTACAAGCGAGTAACTTGAACAAGTAGCTTGCGCATATTACACACGCGTGTAACCCGCATCTTCACTTGCTCCAGCTACATACACTGTGTAGAAGCACCCTTACAGCAATAATAGTTACATAGGCTTCTTCAATCGCATGCCATTTATTTTAATCCTTGGCTACTACCATCCAGCTGCTACTATTCACTTCAAATAGATTAGTGCTTCACCTAGGTTGCGATCATTTTACCTTCCGTCGTCCGATTTATAGAACACCTTTGCACTAACGGTTATTGGCTCTACAAATTTATGTGTCCGGTCCGTTACCAATATTTGTTCCAACGCAACGTTAAACTTCTGGTGCTTCCTTTTTTAAACTAATACTATAATGGTGAAACCAACGTAAAATTTTCCGGAGTTAAATGACGGCTTGGATGGCAATACCCAAAATCCAGTATGATGACATAAGCTTTTTATACCTTTTGTACCTTTAGCCTGTGATTACGTTAGAGAAGAACTGCTAATTATTTTTCTTCGATTACCAGGAGTGGCCTCCAGATGCGTTACTGGCAGTGGCGACCCGGTTCTTGAAAGACATAGAACTGACGGACCTAGAGCGAGATACGGCGATCAAGCTGTGCCAGGTTTTCCACTGTGACACACAGGAGCTCACCAGACAGTTCCTGCGGCGCCTTAAGAGATACAACTACGTCACTCCCACCGCCTACTTGGAACTTATCAACATGTTCAAGTCATTGCTTACTCGGAAACGATTGTGAGCCTATCAGTTTGTTTATTAAGTCATAATAACTTTCGGTTTATGAAAGTCTGATATCTGTAGTTAGAGAAATGTTGTTAAATTATTCCAATTGTTATTTTAGGTGGTTAGTTACATATTTTAAAAATTTTGGCAAATATATTCACATTCTCTTCAATTATTTTACTTGCTTAGGGAATTGACTACAGCAGAGAAACGCTACATAGCGGGATTAGATCAGCTCGCTATCGCGGCTAAATCAGTATCAGCTCTGCAAGAGGCTTTAGAGATACTGCAGCCCAAACTGGCTGCTGGCGCCAAAGCTGTGGCCGAGACCACGGCCATTGTAGAGAAGGAGAAAGAAGGAGTCGCACTCGTGGAAGCTGAAGTCCTTGTGGACCAGTCGGCGGCAGAAGAACAGGCAAGTCAATACTTTTTGTATCTTCCAGGGTATATTTTTGTGGTTTGTTTTCTGTAAAGCTCGAAACGGGTTCATCATCATCATCATCATCATTTATTGCATTCATGTAGTTTAGAAGTTGTTACATTTATATAGGTTTCATACATGAATCCTGCTAGGGCACAGCAATACAACATCACAACAAAACATTTTTAAAGTGCTACAGTGTCACAATAACAAATAAAATATTAAAGCAACAGGTTAACGATATATTGTATAAGACATAAATAGTAATAAGCAGAAAATAAAGTAATTAATATTTGTCTCAACGCTAATCTCAAAGCAAAAAAGTGTTGTACCAATTTGTTTTTTTAACCGACTTTCAAAAAAGGAGGAGGTTCTATGTTCGTGTGAATGTATTTTTTTTTTTTTTTTTTTTTTTATGTATGTTACCTGATTTCTCCGTCATTTGTGGACCGATTCTCAAAATTCTTTTTTTATTTGAAAGAGTATACTCCTGAGGTGGTCCCATTTTAATTTGGTGAAGATCTGGTGCTGATCTTCGGAGATATACAACGGAACTCTTCAAAAATAAACAGCAAATCCGTCGTGATTGCTGGAATCGCTTGGATGTTTATTGTTTATACAACATAATGACGTATCATTACGCCTGTATGCTCTGAGGGGTACGCAGGAGGGTACAATATACCTAGATTTCGTCAGTTAGGTATGTTAATTTTAATTTATTAGGGATTAGTGGAAAACCCTATTATGATGACATGTATTGTTAACAATTAACAATATAAAATAAATTCATGGCCAATATTTTTATGGTAACAACTAAAAATGGAAAAATAAAAAACTTTTTTGCAAAAAATAAAACCGACTTCAAAAAAAACACTAAACGGTGTAAAATAACTCTAAATTCGGAAGTCGGTGGCCCATTATGAGTAAGACAAACCCACCAAAGCCACAGACTTCCGAATTTAGAGTTATTTTACACCGTTTAGTGTTTTTTTGAAGTCGGTTTTATTTTTTGCAAAAAAGTTTTTCTGCTTTATTTATTATTTTCTTATACCTATATTTTATTTTATTATAATCTTGTTTCCTTGAAGGTAGATTCGTTAGTAGCCGTATTACCAAAACTGGTTCTTTTGAAAAATATCCAGACATAAAATTATCCGAACATACAGGTCGAATACTTTTAAATGTGCTTCTTTTTTTATACTTTTTTATTACATCATTGTTGCGTCCATAGGCACAAGAGGCCCAGGCTATCAAAGATGAGTGCGACGCCGACCTGGCGGAGGCGATGCCGATTCTCAATTCGGCTCTAGCGGCACTCGACACCCTCACTCCTCAGGACATAACCTTCATCAAAACAATGAAGAGTCCGCCAAGAGGCATCCGAATCGTCATGGAGGCTATCTGCATATTAAAGGTTTACTAAACTTATTGATTTTGAAAAGCTTTATTAATAATTTATTAACGAAATCGTTAGATTTACTGAAAATAATTTTTCCGAGAATATATTATACTCACGATGAGAGTATACCTCATAAAGAATATTATGCGCTTAAAAGAATGTGAGTCTTGTATGGACATTGTCGCCTATAGGCAGTAAAAAACTTTCCTGGTGAAATTGAAGTTTTAGGCGCTGCAAACTTTGAGGATATGCTGCTTTTTGTATAGCGACCTGGCAATTGATTAATTCTTGACTTCTGACACGAATAACAATTCTCTTGAACTTCAGTTATACACAGAAAAAGTTTTAAAGATTTTGCTTCCAATGACACCTCATTAAAACAGATAAATTTACTATTTGACAAACTTATTAGAAACTGCCTTGTTAAAAACTGCCTTATTAAAAACTGCCTTGTTTCACCAAAACATGTATGTTCTTATTTTATCCTTTATCTTTCTCTGTCTTTCTAAAGGATGACCCGGTAAGTGAATAGCTTTTATCTTCACATAAGAACACACATCTGCAACTCTTTACGTAAATTATTTTCTCATACACAAATAGAAATTTCTTCTTTCTTATCCTTTCTGCTGGAATAATTAAAAACTACTTACTCTCATTAATTTATACAGGATATAAAACCGGATAAAATTCCAAACCCGTCTGGTGTTGGCACCATTGAGGACTACTGGGGGCCTTCAAAGAAGATCCTCAACGACATCAAGTTCCTTGAGTCCCTGCAGAACTATGACAAGGACAACATCCCACCTGCCGTGATGAAGAAACTCATGACGACCGTCATGCAGGACGAAGGATTCGTGCCAGAGAAGATCAAGACTGTTTCCGTGGCAGCAGAGGGTAAAATACTTATTGGTGTTTATTAGTTCAGGCTACAGGTTAAGAAGATGCATTCAAACATACAGGCCATCAGCACAATTAAAAAAGTAATGAGAAAAACACTTAATATCTACAATAAAAAAAGCAATATATAAGTAAGTGGTTTGATACGATGCGAGGAGTAACTGGGCCAAACTTTGTAAAGCAAAATTTCAATTATCATCAATAATAGCTTCATTGTTGTAAAAGAGGACTGAAATATTGGTTGCACATATTCATGCTACAACATAGTTCAATGTTGTACACAATTAACTATATTGTACCATGAATAAAGTATTATTTGCCTAAAATTTTAATAACGGACATAAATCTCGCACCAATATCTATACATATAATAAGACTGTAAAAAAACTGTGTCTGTACATTGAATATATTTAAAAAATAATAATTGAGGGGGGTTCAGAAACAGTAATAGAGCACGAATCCAAAAAAAAAAGTCTGTCTGTTTGTCTGTTTGTTTGCACACGCTAATCTTCGGAACTACTGGACAGATTTGAATGATTTTTTTTTTGTTGTATAGATATTAAGTCTGGGCAACACATAGGCTAATTTATCTTGGAAACTGGAACACCTGATGCAGAACCGCAACAGACCAGCTATACTATAGGCGACACAAAAATGGTCCCATAGCAAAAATTGTTCCACGTGATGAGCATTTTCTGCTGAGAGAATAAATTTGAAGATCCGGAACACCTGATGCAGAACCGCAACAGACCAGCTAAACTATAGGAGATACAAAAATGGTCCCATAGCAAAAATTGTTCCACGTGATGAGCATTTTCTGCTGAGAGAATAAATTTGAAGATCCGGAACACCTGATGCAGAACCGCAACAGACCATCTAAACTATAGGAGATACAAAAATGGTACCATAGCAAAAATTGTTCCACGTTATGAGCATTTTCTGCTGAGAGAATAAATTTGAAGATCCGGAACACCTAATGTGGAACTTCAAGAGCCCAGCTACACTATAACATATATTGGAATGACGTCTTAGCAAGAGTTGTTCAGCCTTTTGAGCACTCGCTGTTGACGCATAAAAATCGAAGATCTGGAACACCTGTTGTGGAACTCCAAGAGCCCAGCTACACCATAACTCAAATAGGAATGACGTCTTAGCAAAAGTTGTTCGGTCTGATAGGCATTTCCTGTTGACTTATAAAAATCGAAAATTGGAAACATTTGATATAGAAATTAAAACTATCACTAATTTCATTGCATAATTATAAAATAACATAAGTAGGAGGTACTACGCGGTGAAGGCGGGAACAGTTCAGGACTGATTTTCGATGACGATGGTATATCGTTGAAAATTAGATTCTACTGGCTAAAACTCCCATTTTTTTTATCGTATGCCTTCGGGCTTATGTTATTGTTTGTTTAGTGTTAAATTTCCTTTTCCATTTATCTTTGTTACACGGTAGCTTACCCGGTAACGCAGGGGAGCAGCCACTTAGATTTTAATTGATCAGGTATCATCACAATAAAACTATAACCATGCCTAGAAAGAGGTCAAATTTTTCCCAATGTTCCAAAGGTGCTATATGATTAAAGACCATAAGATCCCAACAATCTACCGAAGAGCGTTAGGAGAGACTTGCTGCTGTTCGAGAACATGGGCTGCAACTCGCTCCGTGGAAACTTCTTGGGATCGCGAAGCACGCCTGCATTCTCAGCGTATTTACGAATCTACATCCAGGTCTCTAGAGACCAGTGAAGAATATGTGCGCGACTGACCGCTGATCGTGAACATCATGCACTGTCTCGCGAGTTGGAGACGTTCACGGAAAAAGCATGACGCTTGAGTTTTCAGCGTATATACGCATCGACTCTAGAGATAAGTGGGGGAAGGAGATGCGCGACTGACCGCTGATCGTGAACGTCACGCAACATATTATAGGCTATAATTTATTTTGGAAAATGGAACACCTAAAGTGAAAGAGATATAAAAATGGTGCCATTGCAAAGAATTCCACGTGAAGAGTGTTTTCTGCTGTGAGACTAAATTTGAAGATCTGGAGCACCTGTAGGGGAACTCCAAAGCCCAGAGACAATATAACATATACATAACAGAAATGGCGTCTTAGCAAAAGTTGTTAAGTCTGATGGCATTTCCTGTTGACCAACAAAAATAAAAAATCTGGAACATCTTGAATCGTCTCGCGCATCCCATTGATTTCCCGTCCCCGGGCTAATAGAATTCGACATCAGATATTTCAGATCTTCGATTTTGACGACCCCGTTGTCGCTGGCATAAGCAACAGGATCCGCGTACGAAGTCGCGGGCAGAAGCTAGTGTATAATAAGTATACAAAGGTAGGTACTAGTAAAAGAAATACTCCATGGATTGTCCAAAAATATTTATTGGGATACAGGTATGTGCAAATGGGTGATCGCGATGACGAAGTACGACAAAGTTGCAAAGGTGG
This sequence comes from Euplexia lucipara, assembly GCA_921972225.1. NCBI lineage: Eukaryota > Metazoa > Arthropoda > Insecta > Lepidoptera > Noctuidae > Euplexia > Euplexia lucipara. The sequence goes on from OV179146.1 coordinate 18,475,066, forward strand.
TTGCACCCAAGAAGCAACGGTTGGCGGCCGCTCAAGCAGTGTACGACAAAGCCAGTGCGGCCCTCGCTGTGAAGCAGGCGCAGCTCAGAGAGGTCAGTACACACACCGACAATACCAATAACAACACATCATTGATTGATAATAACTGATTTGATTGATTGATAATTATAAAATAAGATATTTTTACCATTGAATACAAAACTGACCTTAGGCTTCACTTTTGCACCAAATGTACTATGTTTTTTTGCACACTGGTTGTTTGTTCTTTGGATACGTGTATGCGTTTACCTACAATGATATAAACTCTCATACACAAATTGCCAGATCCGGAACTGGTAGTACCTGTAAGCCATTCAAGTATTGGTCCCATGCTGTTAACTATTATTTATTTATTTATTTAAATATACATGTACAACATGAAACATGAAACTAACCTAAGTTGTTGAACATTTCAAAACAAAAAAATATATAATTATATTATATTACATAATATACACTCCCATTGAAGGCTATTTCGACACATTCAAAAAAGTTTTTGTTAAAGAAGACTATTTTTTCAAAGAGATTATCTCTTCCAATTTAAGGTACAACTGAAATTGAAAAAGCTGGTGGACGTTCTAGCTGAACAGAGTCGTCAGCAGAAGGTACTGGACGATGAGGTGATGGACTGCAGCAACAAACTAAAACGAGCCGAAATGCTAATATCAGGCCTCGGCGGGGAGAAGACCCGGTGGACGCAAATCGCGAAGAATTTGCGCGAAACATACAACTCACTTACAGGTTTAAAACAATATTCTGCTGTGCAAATCTGTGAAAATCATCGCGTGAAAATGTTGAAGTAAAGCCGAATTGAGCTGTCATTTCATACGTGAGGCATTGACCGTTTACTTCGCTCAAGTTTTCACGTGTTGACTTTTACTCGACTTTTATCGATCGGTTGCACTCCGTTTTCTTTTATATTTTATGACAAGATATGGAACTTATTTAAATCTTGAATTTTATTTTTATTGATTCAAATATATTGTTCATTTGATAGGAATGAGCAATATGCTTAGTTTTTCCTTGCTATGGTAGTGGTCACAATCGCAAATGCTGAGCTTGAGGTCAAGGGAGGTTTTGGCAAAGTGTCGTCGGGTTTTTACATATAGAATTACTTGGTAAAGTCTAAGGAAAAAATCCTAAAGGATTTTTGCCCAATTGACTGCAATAGGCTCGCTCCCAATTACATGAGACTTAATGATAGTATGTGAAGGTGTACGTCAAGATCACCTCTGCCTAGCCTTTCAAAAATACCAGGCGTGATGTTATGTTATTCTTCCTTGGTGTTGTTGACTCTGTGGTGTAATTTCAGGGGATATCTTGATTGCTGCTGGAATCATCGCGTATCTGGGACCGTTTACTGCTAGTTTTAGAAATACACAAGTATGTAACATATCTTTAACCACATGTAACACTCACAATGCACTTTTTCAAGTCATCTCCGATCCGCGTGCGATTGAAATCTGGATTTCGAAAATGAAGCCATATCATTCTGAATTAAAAACTCTGATTGCATTCCCTAATCGCATGCTAGTAAATTCATACCTATGATACTTGTAAGGTGTATTGCGCGTTGTAAGCATGCGGGCAAGTCTAGAGACTAGTAGATACTAGATAGCAGCAGATAGAAGCTCACGTGAGACATAGATGTCTCACGTGAGCTTCTATCTGCTGCTATCTGCATATAAACTTACATCGCCTTTATTGTTAGATGTTATCCTGGGCAAAAGCGTGTGCAGACTGCGGTATAGTGTGCACGCTAGACTACAGTCTGATCAAGGTGCTGGGCGAGCCCGTCACCATCCAACAGTGGAACATCGATGGACTGCCAGCAGACGACTTCAGTGTGGAGAGCGCCATCATCATCAAGTAAGAAATTACAAAGAGTGAACGCCACTAACGCTCTAGTATATACTATAGCTACATATTTGCAGTTTTAGGTTATGTCGTTTTAATATTGAATCATTGTGAGACACACAGGAGTGCAAACTGAAACTAAATATACAGGGTGTCCAAGAACCTGGCGTCCAACTGGATTCCCACGATGCCCCAAGTTCTAACAGTACTCAGAGAAATATTTTAAAAAATCCACCCCATGTACTTACAGAATTATACTGATTTCAAAAAAAAAGGGGAAATGAGCACCCTGTGACATACTTTTGAATGCTGTGACTGCTAATGCTGATAATTTCGATATTTCTTGGAGGTTTTGTAATCTAGGGTATTGCTGTGTCTAAATAGAATGTAAAAATAATGTACTTATTGTAGCATTTTAAAATAAAATATTATTTTAACTAAAGGTGATATGGAAAACTATTGAATTTCGCAACTTTGACCGACTGTAGTGTAAAAAAAATGTACCAAAATAGTATGGCAAGTGACGTCAAATTTTGACGCGTTTATTCCTCTTTTTAAAAAGGTATAATACTTACACATTAATTTGAAAAAAAATTTTTTTATAATATTTTTACTCAACAACCCAATTTTTACGAAGTGCCTACCTACTAACGGTAACTGTCGGACCCTTTCTTATCTTAGAAACTGTTATGTTACTACTATTATTTACTTCGGTTCCAAGAGTGAGCAAGAAGGAAATACACACAGGTAGATGGGTTCCCAGTAGAATAAAAGCAAAGAATGTTAGTTTAAAGATATTTTATTACAATAAATGTTCAAAATGTTGACCACCCGCGGCAATACAAGCTCTCACTCTCCTTAAAAAGGACCGCTTTATGTTTCGCGAGTAACTTTTTTGACGTATCACCTGCACTGCTTGTGTTATCTTCTCACGAAGGTCAGCGATGTCATTAATGGGCTTCGCATAAACGAGCTCCTTCATAGTTCCCCAGAAAAAAAAATCCAGCGGATTTAAGTCAGGTGAGCGGGCTGGCCACGGGATTGTTCCTGATCGCCCAATCCACCTGTTCGGGTATTGCTCGTCCAAAAACTCTCTAACGGATACGCGAAAATGTGCTGGACAGCCGTCGTGTTGGAACCACATATCTGGTGGGGTCTCTTCTAGTAAGTTTGGCAAATCATTTTGAAGAAAATTTAAATATGATTCGCCAGTCAAATTCTCGGGCATCTCAAATGGACCAATAATATTCCCACAGAGAATACCGGTCCACATGTTCACTTTGAACCGGTACTGGGATCTATCTTCTCGCATCAAGTGCGGATTTTCCACATGCCACTCGTGCAAGTTGTGTAGGTTCATGTAGCCATCCTTCTTAAATGTTGATTCATCTGACCACAAAATTTTGTCGATAAAGTTTTCGTCTTCTCGATGTTTTTGCAGGATTGTTTCACAAAACGCGACTCGGCTCGGATAGTCTCGAGGTAAAAGACTTTGCACTCGCTGTACGTGGTACGGATGATATTCTTCTTTTTGGAGAATACTGTGTGCTGTGCTCTTCGGTATCCCCGTATCAGCTTCTATTCCTCGCACAGAGATGCTTGGATTTGCCGACACCGCCTCTAAAACTTCATCGCGTATGAAGTCATTTACGGGTCGTCCTTCACCAGCTACTTGATTGGGGAACCGCCCGTCACATAGTGATCTGTGCACATTAATGAAAACTCGATGGTCGGGATATCGCGTAGCCCTCGGATACCTTTCTCTGTAAAGTCTCGCTGCAGCTCGTCCATTACCTCTACATTCTCCATAAATGTAGTGCATATTTGCGTATTCTTGCGGAGTGTAGGTCGCCATGGTAGCACACACAAAACACAAACTGTCCAAACACAGGCAAAGGTCGTCGTAAAGAGTTCGTTTCAAAGTCCAGAGCACAAAGAGTAATCGAGTCCAATAAACAAAGCTTTAAATCGTAGGACGTGATCAATGGTAACAATAAGAGAGAGGTGCGTAGTAACGGCAGGAGGCAGTGACGCGTACTGACCGTACTGTTATCCTAAATAAATAGCACGATCCCAGATAGCGTCACTATCTATCTCACTCGCACCTCTAACCTTTTTCTCCCTCACTCTTACCTGAATAATGGGGTACCATAAAGAAGAACCAGCAAATCGCAAAGATAGTTTCTGTCTTGCTCCCTCCTGTTGTAATAACGAATCACTATGGTGAGATGCATGCACATACCGTCCCTTACGGTCTAACCTGTTTTTTGAGAGGCCTGGGGGCTTACCATGAACTCTTATAGCAGGTCAATTTTACACGAAAAATAACCTGCCCTGTTATTTTGTACCATGAGTGAGTATAGCAGCAGGCGAGCCAGCGATCACGTGACCTAAGCCGGTGAGTGACCACGTGACAGTACTCCAGCCGGCTGGCCTGCAACGTTTCCTACCATGAAGGCTTTTTGACATATAGACAATCAACAATTAACCTGCCATACTGTCATAATTTGCAGGTCTGTGAAACTAACTTTTATTGACCTGTTCTATAAAATTGGAATACAAAAACGTTACGTATTGTTAAAATGTGCAAAAAATAGAATTCTTACGTTATTTCAAAGTATAATGAAATATAGAAAATCTTCTCTAAGCACTGCGTTTACCGTTTATTTTATATATGAGATGAACATATTTTATTGTGCTTTTAAGAAACATAGTGATAGCAAAAGTGTTAAACAATATGCTAAAATTAAAATAATTATTTAGAGGAACTCGATAGATACATTTGATACATTTGAAATGTCGCAGGTCAATATTTTTGTTAAACGTAATAAGGGGTCACTAAATAGCTTACACTTGAGCTCCGTAACTGTAATATGAGCTACAAACATTCATGCGACGTCCTACTTTATTAACAAACTTTTCGATTGAGTTGAAGATTAGTACTTATTTACGTGATTAGAATTAACGCTTAGGTACCATTGATCTAATGGTAAAACTAACAGCTTCCCAAATGTTCCAATCCAATGTTAACATCTCCGGCAATCGTATTTATCATTTCTTTTTGTACCCATAGCGATATCTCTGTTAGTATTAAAAATAAGCCACAAAGTATCCAATTGTTCGTGGGACACTCTTCATGCAATATAGTAAAAAAACTCTTCCTAGTTGCACTTGCCTACCACGGTTATCACTCACTCACAAACACGGCCTCAGTTAACAACACTCAGATTATCATAAAACTTTTTTAAAACTAACCCACTTGAATTTCAAAATTGCCTCGTAAATATTCTACTTTTGTCCTTAGACTGAACATGACATGTTTCATTTGTCATTAATAGGTACGTTTGGAAATAAATGTGAAGACATTTAACATTAACATTTGAGTTTTTGATGAAGGAGGAACTCGTTTTCTCTCACGAATAATGTGAAATTCCATTTTAGACACGGAAAAATGTTTCTTTCATCCATCTCTTTTGTTTTAACCTTTACTTGTTAAAACATATTAAACTTCTATAAAAACCGTAAAACCGTAAACGTGTTTCAGAACGACCGATTGAATTAATCTTATTTAATCTGTGCGGTCAGCTTACTGATCAGAGCTTAGATAATATACCTCTAGATAGAACCACCGCGTGGCCGCACATGCGACAGCAATATAAAAGTTCAGTGTTGCTAATCCTTAAAAAAGTCCCAAAATACGAGCAAAATTATACTTAACTGAGGGTTCCTATTTTAGCACTATTATGAATTATAATTTACGTATTCAACGTGGTAGTAGGTATGAAAGTAGAAGTATCCATGTGTGGGAAAATATAATTTCACGTAAGATACCTACTTTCAATCTTACCTTGACTCACACAAATAAAATACACTACTACCAGATGAAGCTTGATGTGTAGCCGTGTGTACATATAAGGAACTTTATAAACGAAAACAATATTATTTGTTTGGCGTTTTATTTATCACTAGCAGACGTCACGCAGCTCCACCCGCGTAGTTCCCATTCCCGTGGGAATACGGGAATAAAAAGTAGTCTATGTCATCCGGGAATAGTGTAGCTTTCCACCAGTACAACATTTTTTAAATTGGATCATTAGTTCCGAAGATTACCCCCTACATACAAAATCAAAATCAAAAGTCTTTATCTTTATTCAAACTAGGCTGAGAATAAGCACTTTTTGAACGTCAAAAAATACATAAAGACTGTCCCCCAAAAACGGCCCACCCTTCGCCACTTCCTAGTGTTTTTGCTGGGAAGAAGAAGTGGCGGAACAAACTCCCCAGCAACACATCTGTCTGATTCGTTTGAAGAACTAGGTATACAAAGAATCTATACAATGAAATGCTCAATAAATAGCACTTATGTTTATACACATTGTAAAACATTACATTTCAGAATGATTGTCACGTGTTAGCTAGCACACTCCAATATACCGAGATTAAGAAAAAAAAGTAAATTCATATTAACATTGAAATCTAAACTCAAGCAAAACAACTACAAAACTGAAAAATAACAGCCTCCAGGTATAAAAGGCGTACCCGCTTACATGTGCAATGCTGGCTTATATTCATAAGGCTGTGACTCTAAATTTAAAATGATAATCTAGGATAGGAAAATATATGGCTGGCCTCCAGTGGGACATTGGCATTGCTGTATAATAACTATTGTCCTTTAAACAAAACCAACTTGTTATGAAAATTTCTAATTTTTTCTTTGTTACTACTTAAACATTTATTTATAAAATGAATTCTTATTTCTAAATATCTATAGACGATTGCCTTCAAAAGTAAAACTAAATGGTTGTCGAAAGGGCTCTGTTCGTACACATGTTCACTTAAACAGGAAAATAAGGGTTCGCCTACAAATTTTTTGACTACTATCAAAACCAATTTTGGTAGTAATTTGTCGTTACTTAAACACGATGGGCTGTATTCAGCCAAAAATGATCTCAAAGTCTTTTCTGTATATGTACAGATTTTGATCAGATGTTAGGCTGCCAATTCTGTCGGCCAGTAGCATTAATCCAAACTTTTTTTATATTGTTTTCTTTAGGAAACCTTAAATCATTTTTTGTTTGTTTAAACCAAAGGCATTCTTATATAATAGTCTTGTTATACTTGCCAATTAAGTAATAATTATTATTCTGGTTTGTATTAGCACTCATCACTCACAATACATAAATAAAATAGTTCGACATCAATTATTATTTAGTGAGAGCACACAAATCGGCCTCGAGATACTTAGGTAGGTATACTGAATTCTGATACCGTGTTTCATAAGATTTTGATACCACATTAGGGTAATTGTGTGTGTTTAGCGACCATCGATTTATTTGACCTACCTTTTGAACATTACGCCTGCTTTTGGGAAAATATGTGAAACGTGTAGCAACACTGTAAGTAAGTATTCCTAGGTTATGTGGTTTATGAAATTAAGTTTACTTTAAGAAATCTTCCATATTTTGGTCTGAAACCTATGACAATAAAAGCGCACAAATGTATAAATTCAATAATCATACAATAACACAAACAGAATTGAATACTTACGAATGAAAAGAGATTTTGTTATTGGCCTTTTCTGAGCGGCTTTTACAGCCTATTATACTGCATCCTGCCATCGTAGCGCATTCACCATACACTAAACACTTATCTAATGGAGTCTATTTCTCATTAAATGACTTAAACTATTACAAAAATTGCAAAAACAATCCGGAAACTTAAATTAAATCGAGCATAATAATATACGTGACAGTGACAGCACTTTGTTTGGCTAACTTTCAAAAGTTAGCCATGCAAAAATCCGGCACGCCGTAAGGGACAGAAGATACGATGCTTTGTCTCAATTTTCCTACGAACTTTGTATTATTGCGTCTCACTTCCACACTTGACACTGTAAATTGGGCTACGTCTAGAGGTATATAGTCTAAGGATCAGAGACTATGAAACAGGTCAAAATGCAGGACAGCCGGAAACATTCATGGTACAAAAACGAAACCTGCCAGATTAAACTGCTCAGTTGAACTGACTTGCACTTGGCAAGTATTTTAGAAGATCATGGTAAGCCACCTGTTGTTATTTTTATGAGCATACAATAGTAATTCTTTAGAGGTTAGATTCAATTCGTCGTAAATTTTTCTTTCTAAGAATTCTGTAAGACATCGTAAAAATTGGGTTGTTGAGTAAAAATATTATCAAAAATTTTTTTTTTCAAATTAATGTGTAAGTATTATACCTTTTTAAAAAGAGGAATAAACGCGTCAAAATTTGACGTCACTTGCCATACTATTTTGGTACATTTTTTTTACACTACAGTCGGTCAAAGTTGCGAAATTCAATAGTTTTCCATATCACCTTTAGTTAAAATAATATTTTATTTTAAAATGGTACAATAAGTACTTTATTTTTACATTCTATTTAGACACAGCAATACCCTAGATTACAAAACCTCCAAGAAATATCGAAATTATCAGCATTAGCAGTCACAGCATTCAAAAGTATGTCACAGGGTGCTCATTTCCCCTTTTTTTTTGAAATCAGTATAATTCTGTAAGTACATGGGGTGGATTTTTTAAAATATTTTTCTGAGTACTGTTAGAACTTGGGGCATCGTGGGAATCCAGTTGGACGCCAGGTTCTTGGACACCCTGTATAACTAAGCCTCCGCTATCCACCCGCTTGTCTGTATCAGCGGGCTGTAGGTATCTCGTGAAACGTAATAATTAGACAGTTAATTTTTTAACTGTTTTAGTTTGATTGGATTTTAGTTTTTTGTGTGATATAGTACGGAACTCTTCGTGTGCAAGTTCGACCTACACTTGACCATTTTTTTTTTGTTTCATGAAGCTACAGATTGACATAATGTTTTGCATTTAATGTAAGTTACTAGATTATGGGCCAAATTAACATACAATTTTCTATCTAGCTTTTATTCTAAAAATCTGGAATGTAGGCAAGGAAAAGCAGTAGTGGTGTGCAAACGCTATCGAATATTATTAGAATCTAAAATGTAATATAATTATTTAATGTTATACAGGGCAGCTCGTCGTTGGCCCTTGATGATTGATCCGCAAGGCCAAGCCAATCGCTGGATCAAAAATATGGAGAAGCCGAACAATATTAGTGTAGTTCGCATGACGCAGGCTGACTTGGGACGCGTCTTGGAAAACGCAGTGCAGTTTGGACAGCCGGTATGAAGTAGACATTATTTAAGTGCCATAGTTCACGGTCGATTGACCCTCGCAAAGAGGTCGCTGATCAAAATCTTTAAAAGTCAAATGAATTATTTTAATTGCACCTTCAAAAAACAATTCCGACCGCGGTCGGTATTGTCGGTTACTGCTTAACAGTTTTTTATTTAAATTACTGCCTCGTTGGTCTAGTGCAAGCAAGCGCAAGCGCTACTGCTGAGCATGAGGTCCAGGGTTCGATCCCCGGATCGGGCAGTGTTATTGTGTTTTCCATCTGGAATTTCCTCCCTTTTACATGGGACTTAAACATAACTGGCGAAATGTGGGTGTTCTACCAGAGGTGTATCTCTGCCGAACCACTCGGGGATTGCAGGCGTATTATGTTATGTTTATGATATTCTTTAACGCTAATATAATTAGTCTAATGTGTCTAATTCTAACAGGTTTTGCTAGAAAACGTGTTGGAAGAGTTGGATCCAATGTTAGAACCACTCCTTCAACAACAAACCTTTCGTCAAGGCGGAGCCCTCTGTATTAAAATTGGTGATACCATTGTTGAATACAATAAAGAATTTAAGTGAGTGTTTCTTAACTACGTAATCTTTAGTATGATGTTATGCACAGCTGTTTGTATGCTGTATTTGTGTACTTTTAATTCGAACCACTAAGGGTTTTGTAAGTTAGTTTATTCATTTTCCAGTGACTTCGTACTTAGGAACCGCTTGGATGTTTAAGGTGTCACATTTTATTGAACTAAATTATATTTCATAGATTATACATAAGTACAAAACTGGCGAACCCACATTACCTACCAGAAGTGGGTGTGCGAGTAACTCTGGTCAACTTCATGTTGGCCATGGATGGGCTACAAGCTCAGTTACTAGCGCGAGTGGTCGCCCGGGAGCGCCCTGATCTACAGCAAGCCAAGACGGACCTCACCTCGCAAAGTGCCGAGCATCGAAGGCTCTTACAGGACATTGAAAAGAAAATATTGACTGTACTATCCACTTCTGAACATTTATTGGAAGATGAAGAAGCTGTCCAGGTAACGCAAAAGTAGTAACTTTAGTGCGTGTTGTAGACCTATTCGACTGAGTTAACGTAATATACTTTTTGAATAAGCTTCGTCTATCAATAATGGAAAAACACAAACAGAAGTAAATTTAAGGCTGTCCACAAGAGGGCGCTAATGCGGTCTCAGTACAAAATTAAATTCAGTAGTTCACGTGCCTAGCCTTTTCCTAACTATGTAGGGGATCGGCTTCCAGTCTAACCGCATGCAACAAAATACCAGTGTTTTACACTGTGGAAAGACTGCCTTCCACTAACTGGTCAGACTTTCGAGCTTCTGACTACACAAACAACTGCCGGGGCCAACGGCTTAATGTGCTTTCCGAAGCAATTTACTAATTTAAGTAGTTATTATTTACAATGTTTCAATATTTGTGAATGTTTAGATTCTAAACTCCGCTAAAGACATGTCGAATGAGATCAAAGAGAAGCAAGAGGTGGCTATGGTAACAGAGCAGGCTATTGATGTGGCTCGGGATGACTATGTGCCCATAGCTGTGCACTCCACTGAATTATTTTTCCTCATCGGTAAGTTATTGGTGTAATGTTGCAGTGGCAAAGAGAAAGATGATAAAAATATGTAATTGATATATAAAGTCAAAATTAAAATATACTACGCTTCACTTATGATTTTGTCGCACTTATACCTTCAAACTTTAAGATCCCCTCCGCCCCCCCCCGTGAATTTGAAAATCAAATAAAACCGGTGATAATATTGCTTTCTAATGGTGACAGAATTTTTAAAATCAGATGATTTGTTTTGGAGCTACATCCTAAATTTTAAAGAAAATATTAACACTATGCATGCCACGCCGCCGGTCTCCGGTGAGCCGCTAACAATAAAATGTCTAATGTGTCTGGAAGTCTAGCAGACAAAATGTTAAGGTGCTAACCGTACACGCGAGGTGTGAAAAATGTAAATTTAAATTAGCAAAATCTTTGGTAACATTAATTTGGTCTCATTTATTTATAGCTTCGTTGGCGAATATAGATCCAATGTACCAGTATTCGCTGGGTTGGTTCGAAGGATTGTTTGTGGCTGCCATCGATAATACTGAGAAGGTGGATGATATAAGTCAACGGCTGGAGATACTAAAGCACTACTTCACCTACTCTCTCTATGCTAACATCTGCAGAAGTTTGTTTGAAAAGGTAAAACAGGAACAAAAACTGTGTTTTTTGACAATTTTTACTTACTATTACCGTTAGCCTTCATCATCCTACTGGCACTGCTGGTAAAAGGCCTCTCCCTATGACCTCAAGTTCTTTTCATCCAGGGCTAAAGTGGACCATTAATCGTTTGTTTTGTCCAGCTCGTCCAGCCATTATTAAGGGGTCTATCAATAAAATTATAAAAACATGTTATGATCTATGATGAGCCTACACGCAACAGTTTGCATGTCTTTGCGTGTAGTATCTGCTATGCTTTCACTTTCGTAAATGTACTATTAACATACCTGGTTATTCGTACTAAGTTTCCCACTTTCACAGTATTAAGGGCAAAATGAAAAATCTAAAACTATAGTTCTAGACTACAAAGCTAGTGAGCTAAGTTTCCCATCACATTCAAGAGTGGATTGCATCCCGAGCTGAAAGTGAGAGCGTAATGTAGCCAAGTAATTTAGCTCACTTGTATCATATTGTGCTATCAAGCTTTGGATTCACTCTGAGACAAACCGCCCTACTTTTCCATTGTTCACACAACATTCACATAGCGTTACACGTCAGCGGTGCTCTGCAAAAATTACCCCGTGAAACTTTAGCTGTCATTCCATATTTCCATCTTTATGCTAGGCATTGACAGTTTACTTCACTCAAGTTTTCACGGGGTGTCAGCAGGTCCTGATGTGACACATCGATCAATTTGTCCCATATAATCTTACGGTTTTTCTATTGTTTTCAATGCCAATTTCGAACAAGCAAGCCTAGCCATATTACAAATTCTATTTCTGTTATCGTAATCGTTTGGGCGACAATAGAAAGAAAATGGCGTATATGGAATCAGCTGTTTGTCAACTGTCAAGTGTTAACGAGTAGAATTTGTAATGTGGCTGAAAATGAAAAACACTTGACAGTTGACAAACAGCTGATTCCATTTACGCTATTTTCTTTCTATAATATAAATAGAATACAAAATATAGAATTTGTAATATGGCTCCTCAAGTAGTCGAAGGTGCTTAACTACTTCACGTACAGTCAGCGACAAAAATATCGGGAGAAACAGACTATTCAAAATTATCTTACCAACTAAGAAAATTAAATATAAATTACCTCAATTGGATAAAGATCTTATCAGAATGACAGTTGTTGTTTACTGTCTTTATTCTAAAACATTCATATTCTTAGTTAATACTTATATTTCAAAGTTGTTTAGATCATTTTCAACAGGTTCATAAGTTCATAACAATTATTGACGGTGACTGTACATAACTAAAGGCTATAATTATGTTGCAGGATAAAATTGTGTTTTCGTTATTACTGGTAATCACGCTGATGTTGGCAAAAGGAGAGATATTAAGAAGTAACGTTATCTTCCTGCTGGGTGGCGCGCAACCTCGGTCTTTGGAGCCGAATCCAGTGCAGTTCCTGAGCCCGCAAGCTTGGTCCGAGTTCAATGCGTAGGGACCACTATCATATTTTATTTCTCTATTTCTTTTTTTTTTATTTTTTAGTAATAATTTTGTGATATACCGTATGCCCCATTGACCTGCGCTATCAATGGTGCAGAGGAGACTAATTAGCTTCGTTTGCATTATTAATGGTGCAAACGAATTTCATTGATCGTAAAGGTCTGACCTGCACTATTTTGATATATGTACAGACAGTCGCACTAGTTATTTCAACCAGCTTACTTGTTACTAATTTTAACTCTTCATAAAATTAGTTTTTTTTTTTAGATTTTGAAAACATAATTTATATTTTGAAAATTTCCAATCCCTAATCGAACTCTCAGTGTATTTTGAAAGTAATATGCCAATACAATAGAATAAGGCCAACTTCGAGCGATTTAATCAAGCACAGTAACAAAAATCGGTTCATAAACAAAGTACCTATCCCGAATACAGTCTCCTTTTAGACATACATACAGTTTCCTTTTTTTCTTAAACTGAGATGTAAAACTATTTTGTATAATCGGCAGATTGAATGAAATGCCAAAGTTTCATGGAATTCTGCAACATTTCATAGCGAACGTTCCAGTTTGGGAGGAGTATTGTGACTTGCCAGACCCACAAGACCAACCGTTGCCTTCGCCGTGGGACAAAAACCTCGACGTATTTGAGGTAACAAAAATGCTTTAATGTATATGGGATGTAAAGGACATCTACGCACTTCTGAGAACCATAAGTTGTTTACATCGTTCTCAACGCGCCAGCTTTTGATTAGCCGTCTACTTCCAAGTTTTTCCTTATGTTCACTTTCTCGTCTCATTCATTTTAAACATCGCGATTTCTGTCCAAACCAAAGTGGTTTTAAATGAAGGAAATCACTTTTTTAAGTTTAAGGAATAATCTCACATAGGTAGGTAAAATTATGTTTTTTTACGAAGTCTAAGTTTCTCACGGGTTTAAGCTAAAACTACGATAGAAAACAGAATCAAAATTTAAAAAAATAGGTACTGACGTTAAATTTGAATGCTTGGGACTCCAGAATTATGGTGTTGTGCGATGATGTAGCTTCCACCCTGTATAGCTTTAATATCACAAGTGACATGAAACCATAAACTCTAATCATTATATTTATTCCTACAGAAACTGTTATTACTGCGGTGCATGCGTTTGGACATGATGGTACCGGCAGTCCAGAATTATGTTTCAAGTAAGTGAACCGAGTCCTCTTCATAACTTGCTGAGAGTGTGTTAAAGTTATTTAAGTGTATTATTATATTGACTCTCATTTAGTGAAGTTCTTAATATGAAAACGAATACCTTACAGACCTTATTTATGTGAAATACAAATAAAAAAAGGAATTACGCTTTTAAAAACTTGTTGCGGTCTTTTAGGTTCAGAATACGTATGGGTCAGGGTCATATCCCTACCCTAAAGTGTCACGTTTTCAATACATTTAGAGGTAAACATAATTAAAAAGGTATTACAGAATTGAATACAATGGAACACTCGTTATTACTGTTTTTTTTTTAATTTTAATACTGTGTTGATAAACATGATAATACTCTCAGCGTGATTATATTGCTTCGTCTCTGGACGCAATCCGTCATTAAGTCTAAATATTAACTTAGCTCATTCGCATCATAATTTAGCTATAACTTAAAATTTTCTTTTTAAAGCTTCGATCGGCCGTAGATTCGTGGAGCCCCCACTTTTTGACCTGACATCTTCGTATTCCGACTCTCACTGCTGCATCCCGCTGTTATTCGTACTGACACCAGGCTCTGATCCCATGGAGACACTACTGAAGTTTGCTGACGATCAGGTAAACGACATCCACCATTGACCTTATGTTAGGTTATTTAAAGCTTGAAACCTAAGATAGAAACACGCTTGTTCCATATGAATACATACAGAAAGCACAGATAATAGAAATCTCTATTCCTAGACAGCACATTGCGTCGCGTCGAATATAGCGTTTCGGCTAACATAACGCGTGTCTAAATCTGAGTCAGCACAGCGACGTTTAGTAATGTAATAAATATGAACAGTTTCTTCTCCAGAGGCGCTTTTTGTAATCCAAGGTATCTGGAAACAGTGTTTCTATGTACCGAGATGTTTATAAACAATGATTTCCATCAACAAGCTTTTCGGCGAACCGTGCTGTCTGGGAATAGAGATTTCTATTAGCTGTGCTTTCTGTATGTAGTCTTATCGAAAAAGCGTTTTTCTATCTTAAGTCCCAAAGCTCGGTTATTTTACTGACGCCCCCTTTCTTTATGATGTAATCATATTTGTCAGGGTTTTGGTTCTTCTCGTCTGTTCTCGCTGTCTCTGGGCCAAGGTCAGGGCCCTATCGCAGCCAAACTTATTGAAGAAGGCGTTAGAAGCGGCACATGGGTTGTTTTGCAGAACTGCCATTTGGCTAAGAGCTGGATGCCCACGCTTGAAAAGGTAACAAGCATCACTGCTTTTATCGTTAAATTGTTCAATGCGTGTTAAGATTTTAGTGTGTCTTTAAATTATGATGTCAGCAGTTTTCGAAAGGAAACTAAGTATTTTAATGCTCACAATTTTCCAGATCTGCGAAGGATTGACTCCAGACTCTACACATCCGGACTTTAGGCTGTGGCTGACGTCATACCCTGCTGATCATTTCCCAGTGTATGTACTGCAAAACGGTGTCAAAATGACCAATGAGCCGCCACAAGGTAATGTTTATGACAGCGCGTACTACGAATAGTAAGATTGTTTTAAATGATTCTGAAACATTGTTTTGTTCTTGAATGTTTACTTCGCCAATTCATTACTGTTACTATATGATAAAGCTGCAGGGATCTATCTTGCTACTATCCTACATCGCGATATTAAAGTTCCACACGCAATTGAACGTATACATGATCCCAACAACAACCGTCGAGCCGTAGTAGCCAACCAGACACAACACCTGTCTGGTCAGAAGATCCTCCCTTTTTAAAGGTAGTTATAAGAACTTTTCACGATGTTCCTTATACTTCTAAACAGCGATTGGTTTCTTACTATTCTACCTGACATTTGACTGGGCTGTTGGTCTAGTAGTTAGTGACCCTGACTGCTATGCCGGAGGTCGTGGGTTCGATTCCCACCCAAGACAAATGTTTGAGTGATGAGCACGATCATTTGTTCTGTGTCTGGGTGTAATTTATCTATAATATGTATGTATTTAGAAGTATTTAAGTATGTTTATCAGCTGTTTAGTTCCGATAACACAAGCTCTTAGCTTAGCTTGGGACTAGATGGCGTTGTGTGGAAAGTTGTGGAATATTTATTTTATTTATTGACATTAAAACGGTTTATAAAAATCCAGGTTTACGAGCAAATATCGCTCGCTCGTTTAGCAGTGATCCGATCAACGACCTGGAGTGGTTCGAGGGCAATAAGCAGGCAGAGAACTTCAAGAAGCTTCTGTTTGCACTGTGCTTCTTCCACGCCGTTGTTCAGGAACGAAGGCAGTTCGGCCCGCTGGGCTGGAATATTCGCTATGAGTTCAACGAGACGGACCTCAGGATCAGTGTCACACAACTATACATGTTCCTCAATGAATACGATGTGAGTGGTATGAATGAATTGCTAAACAAGTAGTATTTTTAAAGTATACTTCGATTTAATTCACATTTCATTCATTAATAGTCAAGAGTATAACAATTAAATAACATAGCAATCTAAACAATAACATAGTTAATCTGCACAATAAATGCAAAACAACTCTTGTCTCTTGACTGACCATATTGCTCTCATTGATCCGATGATAACTATCCCTTACGAGTCATCATCCCATAATACTCCTATCGTTATGATTTCTATACGGGTTATGATTTATTCATTTATTTTTGACATTTTGGGCAAGCTTACAGACTAATAGCAACATAATGACAATAGTAGATAACTAAATTGCTAATTACAAGCTTCCACAAGTAGGATTTATCTCAATTTGCGCCTTAGCTCCCTCGTCTTCCACACCAAGCCTGTTCCTAAGATTTACTTTAATATTGTTTATTTATACTGAATTAATACGTTTCATATTTGTACCCAGGACGTGCAATTCATAGCTCTGCGGTACCTGACGGGCGAGTGCAACTATGGCGGCCGTGTGACTGACGACTGGGACCGGCGCACGCTCAACACCATCCTCTACAAGTTCTACAACCCTAAAGCTCTAAAGGAATTGAACTACCCACTCGACCCTACGGGTAAATCAGCTACTCTACACATAAAAAACTTTTTTACAAAAAATACAACCGACTTCAAAAAACACTAACCGGTATAAAATAACTCTAAATTAGGAAGTCTGTGGCTTTGGTAGTTTTGTCTCATTCATGTTTTTTGAAGTCGGTTGTATTTTTTGTAAAAAAGTTTTTATTTAACAATTTTTAGTTTTTACTTTTATATACCTAGCTAGATGATAAATTATTATCCATTTCTACAACACATATTTACATATTACAATCAAACAAATAAACAGCAACTGTTCGCGATGAAATCAAAAAGTAAAATTCATGAACAAAAGTTTTCATAAAATGAAAACTACCAGACTAAACTATGTAATTTTTTTATGAGACCATAAAAAAACTAGTCTGCATCAAACTAAAAAAGAATCACGTAAATCGGTACATAAATCTAAGCGTAATCGGTGAACATACGTACAAAAAAGTGTTCAAAAATAAATTAAATTTTCATAAAATTGTTCATAAAATGAAACTATCGGGTCAAACTATGTTATATTTTTATGGGACCAAATGGCAGCTATTCCGCATCGAACTAAAAAAGAATCACGTAAATCGGATCATTAATCTCGGAGTAATCGGTGTACATACATAAGAAAAAAAAAAAAAAAAAAAAAAAACCGATCGAATTGAGAACCTCCTCCTGAAGTCGGTTAAAAATGGGGATTCTTTTAGATTTTATACCGAAGTAGGTACTGAATGTCAAAAGAAAAATGTATGAAAAATTAACACACTATGAAGAAGCTTGTCCAATAATAGCGTTATGCTGTGCACTCGCGGTGCAATATGGCATAGCATGGCACTTAAAATAACACCTTATTCATAAGTTAAGCCGTAGGTATGAAATCGACCTTGCAAAAGATACACATTTTATAAACGACAAAGCATGAAAACCACGTATTTTATAACACTTTACTTCTTAGAAGGAACTAGAAGCCATATACATATAGAATTCACGCACAGATATCCAAGGGTTCACGATTTCAACGTATTTATAAAATACCTGATAGCCTAAACAAAGTGACGTTTCCATTAATCTTAACGAAGTTCGATTAATCCGAAATGTATGGAATTGGCATAAGCTTTCGAAATGCTGAATTCCATACATTACGGATTTATAGACATTCGTTATTCGTAATAGTCACGTTTTTAGATACTACGTTTATTCTGTTACACTACATATAAGGTAATGCTTCCAACAGGCGTGTACCACATCCCGACCCTGAAGGAGCACGGGGAGTTCATAAACTTCGCGCGCTCGCTACCGCCCGCCACACCACCAGCCGTGTTCGGCTTCCACCCCAACGCAGACATCACCAAGCACTTCCGAGAGGCCGAGGAGCTGCTCAACACCGCTATATTGACCCAGGTCACCACCGTTACCTCTATCACAAGCAATGCACACATGGATGCATGCATTTTATGTTGTCACTTATTTTTTGTGAATGCTTGTTAACCAGTAATTGGCGACCGTGTAAGTCCAAGACTGCAAAACCTTTACTTAAGATTTGTTGTACACAGAAGCTGTTGGTAAACCTCTTTAATAAATAAATAAATAAATAAATGCACAGCAGGGCTATGATCACTTGGCAAAATGTTCAACGATTAACTGTCAAATAAATTTGGTATTGGCTATCATCAGCGTGTATCTAGGATGACGCCATGCGCACTCGCAGTGATGAAACGAAGCGCACTGTACCCCGTCCGATAGTCACCGAAAATCGAAGTCCAATAAAAGTGCAATACATTTTTTTGTAATATCTCAGTTGCTTCCAAAGTTCGATGTGCAACTGGATGCCAGTTATTCTAAAGCTGGTTCATATTATCGAATGCTGGACTTAGTTCGATGCTCCTTTTTGTTATTGATACGAACTAAGTTAAAATAGTAGCTCACGCCGTGGTTAGAATTTTAGTTAGACAGCAACGTGCCATGATTATTCAAGGTGGACTGGACTGTGTTTTAGGTACGGTCAGCAACCAAAGTCGATTACAACCTTTTTAAATCTTTTCTGAACTGATATAAAATGATAGGAAAACTTTAAGCTGATCTAATTGGTTAAGCAAGTCTTTTCCCAATTTTATAGGGATCGTATTCCAGTCTAACCACATTCATCAAAAAATGGGTTAGATACTGTGGTTCGTTTCAAAAGTAACAAATTTATAATAAATTATATTTTTTTCTGTAAATAGTTTCGTACAAACACTTTTACATGTCATTATTTAGCGGTTACATGAACTTGGTGAAGTTGTTACATGTAATGCTGAAAAGCAATGTATCGAATTATTTTCTTACAATTATTATATGGTATTATGTCCAACAGCGTTAATCGACTTTTGTTGCTGACTGTAACTATCGCCGATAAAAGGTAAATCAAGGCAAATAATTTAATCAAAGTAATTTATCTTAAATGAAAAATAGTGATTTTTGATCGCCAACCTTTTACTTATCTTTAGTTAGTGTAGTAGGTAAATCAATAAGTCTATTAGTAGGTACCTACCTAAAATCGATAGTGCTCATCGTTATTACATACAAGAAGTATTTATGTAGTTATCTTATAATATTGTTAGTATTATTCCTCTGAAATAGTAATCCATTTATGGCATCTGCTTTTTTATGTTTCATCCATCGTCGGTGCATTGGGACAGGACCGCGTGGTAAGACATTTTAATTAATCAAAATTTTTCATTGTTATAAGTATTATCATTAATTTTGATTTTCTCATTTTCATGCTTGAAAGGATCTCGAGAAAAAGTACCAGGTAAGTGATTTTTTTACTTGCAAAAGTTAAAACGAACGTAAGTTATAATTATTTTCACAAGTATCTTACATAATTGTAAAATATGTCAAACGTTTGAGTCGATGTTCAAACCCATGTACAGCTGATATGACGTAAGATATATTTATTATGCAAGGACAATGGGTTATTTATAATATTATTGTAACACTACTTATACGGTACTTTCAATATTAACAAAAATTTTGTTAACATTGAAATGGAAATTAACATGTCATTCTTATATTAATACGCTCAACGAAAACTTTCCCTTTGTTCCCTCATGAATATTGCGCTTATGAAA
The DNA here is from genome assembly GCA_921972225.1 of Euplexia lucipara. NCBI lineage: Eukaryota > Metazoa > Arthropoda > Insecta > Lepidoptera > Noctuidae > Euplexia > Euplexia lucipara. The sequence goes on from OV179146.1 coordinate 18,495,167, forward strand.
GACTGTGAGATTTGGTATAGTTAATTTTATTTGGAGATGAAGTATATAAAGGTAAAACGGTCCCTAGGTGAACACTTATGATGATATATTCGACACCTTGGTTAAAAAAAGCCTTCTTATGGCTACTGGTAATCGTATCTTTATACAATAAAGAGTTCAAACGAATGAATTTCGACCTCTAGTTTAAAATAAACGTGTCCTCAGGACATGGCGGCCGCCGGTGATGCAGAGATAACACCGGATATGCAAGCGATGGCCATTGCCGAGGATGTGTTGAAACGGCTGCCCGCCAAGATCCTGACGGGGCCGTCGCATGAGGGGGATATCAAGCCGTCGGACATGACGCCCATGTCGATCGTGGTCATACAGGAGGCTGCACGATACGACAGACTGGTTAACGTTGTCAGATCCAGCTCTAGAGCAGTCATTGGAGCTGTGCAGGGTAAGATTCTCACAGTATCTTTTTAAGGTTCGTTTTTAGATTTGACGTCTTACAGAGTTATCATCGACCTAGCATTTTCCCAACTGTTGTCCCAAATGCTGGGGTCGGTTTGCAGTCTAAACAGATGTAGCTGAATGTTTCACAGTGTTTTACACGGAGCTAAATCTTCAAGGATTTCTTTAACGACTTCTTGACCAACCAAAATCCACAAACAGCTGCGTTGACTAATAATACATTGCCTATTGCTTGCTCAAAATACATTACCTTTTAACAATTGAACTGTATGTACAGGCGTAAGCGTTCTGAACGACATAACGGAGGAGGTGCTGACGAGCATGGTGCGCGGGCGCATCCCCGCGCTGTGGGCCGGCAAGAGCTACCCGTCGCTCAAGCCCTTCGCATCCTATTTTAACGACCTGCTAGCCAGACTCGCGTTCTTGCAGGTACCCATTACAATACTACTACTTTAAAATATCATTATGTGAAGGCTGAATGGCTTTGCAAGAGACAGCGGAGCATGGTAAACAAAACCATCAAACAACCTTCCTTATTACGTGTAAGGTAAGCTCTGCTTTAATTGCGTCAATACTAATGACTTCGTTTTTCTTTCAGTGTATTCAGGTTCTATTCAGACTGCCTCGTTGGTTTAGTGGTGGAAGCGCTACTGCCGCACTTGGGGTACTGGGTTCGATTCCTGGGTCGATTTTAATTGTGACCATTTAATATCAACAATCTCGCTCTCTATTACATGGTACTGAAACATAATTGGCGAAATGTGAGTGTACTATGTAAACGGCCACTTTATGTTAAGATTACAACTTTGTACATCTACGTTCTGGCAAATAAAGTATTATTATTATTATTATTATAGGTACAACTCTATCTCTGCAGCCCTTCGGGGATCACGTTATGTTCCATTCAGGTATTGCTCGGGATTGGAACGTGCCCGCGTCATGCATACTCATGCTCGTGCGCACTTACAATACCTATACACATGTCACTAAGCTCAGTCGTGTGTTCATTTCAGCTGGCTGACTCTATAAAATGTTAGGGTAACTTTATTTCTGCTTTGCGTTATGAATATAAAGGTAGCCTTAAATATGCTAACTGAATTTTAATGTTTGCGCTTACCTGACTATTTTTTTAATTGTAGATTTATTTTTAATACTTCGAATAATATAAAACGAACATTAAAATTTATTTCGCGTTTGTTATAAATAAATCCTTAAGGTTTTCGAGTCCATTCAATATGATATAAAGATCCGCGACATTTTACAAAGTTAATTTTTGCAACGTAGTACTTAGGTACCAAGAAATTAAGAATCACCGTTATCTTAAGTCTATTTATTTATTTTTTTATTTTATTTATTTAGGCAACCAACAGCGATACATTAAAATATATTACAAAATATGCTTGTAACAGTTTCTATGGCCAATTATAGGTTACCCTGTATTACTGGATATAATGTAAGACATGCGTACGGACTAACAAAAAACAAAATAAAAATGCAATACAATCCAAAATTACACAAAATGAATAGGTTTAGTTTACAATTTTGATAATTTACCACAAAAAAGATAAAAGAAGAAGACGAAGAATGGTTGTCTGTCATATTTTACATCCGTTTATAGCCTTCATGATTCGTTTTTTGAAGGTAAGTTTATTACAACTAAACAAATCAATTTCAGAAAATTCCATGTTATAAATTCGAGCAATGCGAGTCAGTACACAGTTCTGGGCATAGTTAGTGGAGTGCCGAGGAACACGCAACATCGGCGTGTGACGAGTGCGCCGTAGGGGAGTGTTAAACGATATCTGTGCGACCAACTCCGGACAATCAAGGCGTCCATTGAGTATGTCATACAGCAAACACATGTCCATCACTTTACGCCTTTCTTCCAGTGTTAGCAGACCATAGGTTCGACAGCTATCTTCGTATGACATCGGAGGTTTACGGAGGCGATAATTAAGATGGTTGATCATTTTTTTTTTAATCCTTTCTATTTGGGTCTTATAGATTATGTATTGGGGGTTCCATATTTGACACGCATATTCCAAAGTCTCCAAGTCGTTTCCAAGTCTACAAAATGTAAACGTATTTCGCAAGTAATTAAGAACAACGTAAATCTTTTCAACCGTCAAAGCTAAAAAAATAAATAAAATCTTTATATAATATCATTATTTGTATAAAAAACTCAATACATCGCTTGCGATTTTGTCCAAAATTAACTTTGCTAAATGTTTTCGACGACAATTTTCTACAATCAAAAGACAAGAATGCCTATGTAAGAATCACTTATCGTGTCAATAGGTCTTAATCTACTCAGTGAGAGTATTGTTGTCAGCACTGGCACGAGTTCGGCCCACCGACGATGTTTTGGCTATCCGGCTTCTACTTCCCACAAGCCTTCCTCACAGCCGCCCAGCAGAGCTACGCGCGCAAGTACAAGATACCCATCGACCAGCTCGCCTTCCACTACGAAGTAACTAGCTTCCAAATATCATTATAAAACATCATCGGCCTAGCCTTTTTCTAACTAATACTATAACTAAGTCCGCCTCTGAACATTAGTGTGCTTGAAGTATTAAATAAATAACTATATTAAGATCGGTTTCCAGTCTAACCAAATGTAGCTGAGATGTTTGAAATGGAGCTAATGTTTGTCTGATCTCCACGACCCAGTCCACCAGACCAGTTTAACTAAGGGTTACCCACCCATTAACATAATATCCCTTAGTTAAACTGGTTGTCAGATTTTAAATATCATAATACGTGTCTAGTTTATAAGTAGGTAGTGTCCAATATTAGCAAGTTTGGTGCATTGACAAAATTGCGCATTTTTTTATGTAGTAAGTAGGGTTTAGTCCTAAAGTTATTTCTGAATTAATAACTAACTAAAAAGTTATACTAACTGTGATAAAATAATAAACATGTAACTGACGACTAAGATCCGATTTTGATGTCAGCTCTGTTACTTTTATCTTGTTATGAAAACCTCTTTCGGAATATAGATCGAAGTTTTAAACATGGCTCTAGGTTGAAAGCAGATCTTAAGTAAAAGCACTTAGTAAAAAGCGCTATGTGTGTCGTAGCTAAAACTAAGGCTGCATTCGCAATGATACTGCGTTGAATAAGTGAACGATTTTTTATTTATTTTTCATAAATATACCTATGTGAGACATAAATCTATAGCTGAACTCTAAAATACACATCAAAATGTGGTCAATCGTAGTTGCACAAATACCTACGTTGGAATTAAAAGTTTGAGGAATCCGCTCTTATTCTATTTAAACTATGTATGTGTGTAGGTGCAGAAAACGTTTGAGATTGAAACGCCACCAGAAGAGGGCGTGTATATCCACGGTCTGTTCATGGAAGGTGCTCGATGGAAAATGGAGGGTATGATTGTCGACGAGTCTATTCCCAAGATATTGTACGACGAGTTCCCGCCGGTGAGTACACACACTTTAAATCCATGAGTGAGACATCTATTTATATGTATAGAGGCCAGCACACCAACCTAACAGAATATGTCGAATTTATATGATAGCTATTCAATTTAAATACAAATAGAATAATAAGGTTCATGTTCATTTAGAAAAATTTGAGAGTTTAGGGTAGCTTGATGTGCTGGCGTCTGTACGTAGTTTCAAAGATCAGTCCGAAATACACACAATACGTATTTTAGTCTTATAGTCGCCCATGGGCTCCTGATTTGGCTTCACAAGCCGTTTGATTCCCGGTTTAGGTAAGCTTGTCAAGAAATCTGTGAATGCAGTTTAGTTTCTTTTTATAAATAAGCCAACGTTTTCTTTGAGTACAAATAATCCATTTTATGTACTTAAAGTAATATCTCTCAGGGGCTATTTTTTTCCACCCTGTATAGATAATGATTACTAGCACTTTGCTTGCGACTTCCTCCGTCCCCTCCAACCCCACATAGTTTAAAATAAAATATAACCTATGAAACTCACAAATAATATGGCTTTTTATTGGTAAAAGAATTTTCAAGATCGAATCGGTTGATCCTGAAATTTTACCCCCTACAACATTACAAACTCCCAAACTTTACCTGTTTATAATATTAAGTATAGATAAGAGTGTGTGGTAACCCCCAGGTGTGGTTGATACCCATCAAACGCGAGGACATCCCAACCGGCATGTTCTACAACTGCCCACTATACAAGACTGGTGACCGGTGCGGTGTGCTGTCCACCACGGGCCACTCAACCAACTACATTCTCTTCATGCTACTGCCCACGAAGAGAGAACCAGACCACTGGATCATGCGAGGAGTGGCTCTGCTTACACAGTTACCATTCTAGATTATACACGCAACTGTTCAGTCCTACTATGACTAGATGTCAGTTTTAACAGATACATTGAACCTGGATCAAAATCGCTTGACACTTCCCATGAACTTCGCTCATTGTCTCATATTGACCTGCTATATAATAATAATTGCTTAGAAAATAATGACACACAGAAACCGCGTTTAGTACAAAACATGGGCGTATTCGTGTGCCTACTTTATTATCTTTGGGTGCGTGAGTCGAATGTATTTACTCGCGACCTGTGTTTGACGGAACGTGACTTTTAGTACCTGCTAACACGGCTCGCCGAATAAACAAAGCCAATATTGACTCAATTTTACCTGCCTCATTTTTTGCAATCGTAGGAGGTGTCTATGCGTTATTTGTTTTTAGGGCTGATTTTTAATTAATCAGAGTACGTTTATCTGAAGAATAAATAAGGCGGTTCGACATGTCTTTAATGGCAAAACTGCAAAACCTCAATTTTAATTCCTTATTAATACGTTATTCGACCATTGAAAACTTGGCCCTAAAAATAATAGTTTTACTTTATTTCAAGCCTAAGACTCAAATTAGTAAGTGGTATTAAATTCACTGTCACTATTTCCCATTATGGTTATCAACAATCTTGAGCTTCTGCCAAAGCCAAACAATCCTCATTGAATTAATTGCCTTTCTCGAAAATTCATGAACCATCTGAACGTGATTCCAGATGGCCACAACTTATTATACCAAAATTTGTCCATCTTGAATTTGACAACAAGGAAATTATACGCATTGTAGGTAGTCTTTTTCCTCTTTCATTTTAATCTTTACCAAAGATACTGTTTCGCCTGTATTTTTATAAACATATTCGGTGATATCCTATGACTGTATAAAGGCTCCCAGGCGATACGTACTAGATCAACTTAGTGCTAAACTTGTTGGCGAGCATAAGAGGCCGAAATTACTTCGCATAATTTTTATACTTACAATACGCGTCTGTCGAGTGCCACTTTTATAATACTTAAGCACTAATTGTATTCATTAAAAGACAATGTTTATTATGGTAACTTGTTGTTAAAATAATGTTAATTTATTTAGTAATTAATTTAGTTTAGTATTCATTACTTTTTAGTAATTAATTTTGTCGTAACTTGGTCTAGTCACCTAAGAAATAATGTCGATTTATGTGTTAAATTTATTCATTAGTTTGTTGCTGTTTCTGTATGTGGAATTGTATCTTTTTTTTCTTAGCTTAATAAATAATTTTATGACTTCAATTGAAACTACGAAAATCATCGGCTAGAAAACTCGGTAATTCGGCTAAATATATTTCGGTATTGTAATCCAAGGGAAGTCAACTCTTCAATTACTTATAATGAAATAAATAAATTGCTTTTTTTAACAAGTAAAAATAATGTGTGTCCATATACTTTTCGTTTGGGTTCAGTACGATCCTTATTTGTCAACGTTATGACCCACCTACATTTTATGCTTTTATGATATCACATTGTGCAAAGATGAACCCTATTTTTTTCAGAAATGGCTACTTTTTGACTGTAACAAAATTAAAATAGTATAAAATATTTGGTTGTAACTTAAGCATTTATTGTTAGTAATTATTTTTGTCGTAATGTGGTCTAGTCACCTAAGAAATAATGTCGATTTATGTTTAATTTATTCATTAGTTTGTTCTTATTCGGGTTATATTTGTCTTAATAAAATACTTTGATGATAATTATGTTGCCGTTTGTATTGACTCGCTTCTATACTCTTTTCACAGAATGTATGACAAAAGACACTCACAAAATGGGATAACGAATCATACAAACACGCCAAATGAGATTAAGATAATGTGTTTTTCAAAAATTACCTTATTTGATTATGTAATAAGAATTTATTAACCGATATTGGTGTCGATTCCTTTGTTCGACTTCAACTCTTCATTAAAGGCGTTTGTGAAAGAGACCCCACATTTCTGCCAATATCATGTACCTACTATGATAGATCATAATATGTAACGCTGGAAATCCGTACCGTAGTCACTATTGTTGTTTTTAGAACGGAAAAGAAGGAAGATAATATAACATACAATTTTTAACAGCCAAAATTCTGCTTTGTTTAAAAACTAAACATAAATTAAAAAAATGGCATTTCTTACGTAACAGATAAGTAGTGAGTACGTTAGAGATGTAAGATAATATCATGAACGTTGCCGTCATTTTAGTCGATGCATCTAATAAGACAAATCTTTTTGTATGGAAGCATTCCTTGAGCTAATAATTCAGAGCTGTCAAAATGTTTGTCCCTGTTTAAATTAAAAAAGATTAAAGCCGAAATTAATTTTAACTTGAGAACAAAGGAACCAGCACCATTGACGTAAGTTAAGCGTGTTTTTGTACCAGTAGATCTAGTGCCATCTTTTATTATCTTATAGCATTGCTACTCAAAGCTCTTGTATAAATAAGACTAGCCTAACTTCTCGTGGCGGTATTGTTGTGAGCGTTATTGAAACAAAGAGGGCATTGTTTGCCTGAACTTTATAGTAATGTTCTGGGATTACACGTAATATAACTGAGTAATGTGTTGGCAAGCCTTTCATTTAGGTACTTGCAACTCTACGGCTAAGGCTCATGTGAAGTGAAATACATTTTTGTAAGGTAGGTATTGGAAATATTAGCGTGCAGTCTAGAGCTAAGTAATATCCGAAGGCTAAGAAAACTCGAATTTTATTTTCTTTGTTTAAATTTATCCAAGTATTCTTGTATAGTCACTTGAGTAACCGCTATGTATCTAAGCAATACACGTATGTGAAGTAGGCATGAAACTCCATGAATTGTTCCCTCACGTGTACATTCACGTTATAAATTGGGCCCGGAAGAAAATGGAAGTATTCTTCGGGTAACGAGGTCAATGTCATCGTTATCGTTTCGCGGTTTAATGCTCGGCCGAGGGGACCTCAACGCTATAGTTATGGCGCGGGCATTACGAGAGCGGTGACTTTGCGATTACGTTGCCCTGTCATTTAGCACGAAAAAGCTCGCATCCCAGATACGGCATGTATTAAATAAGCGAGTAGTGGGCAGGGCGGGGGCCGGGTGGCGGGCCGCGGGGGCTGTAGTACGGGAGGCACTCGGTCTGGCACGGCGTTGCTGGGGCAACGCGAGATATTGATCTGCGCGCTCATCCCCGCGCAGCATCCCTCCCGGCCGCACTCCCTCCCCGCGCCCCTCGCCCCGCGCGCCTCGCCCTTGATTCTGCCGCTCGACCACCGCCACCACGACCCACCACCCCCCCACAAATACTTATTACATTTCGCACTACATACGCCACGTAATCCGATGAAGAAATTTCGCTTATGCTTTATAATCGTGCCTAAGCTCCTAACCTCGATATTCGCAAACTTAGCAGCGTACAAAACTTGCAAGCATGGCACGGCTCGAAGTGTAATTTAGAAATATTTCTAGTGCAATCTTCACTATTCATTAAAGTGAGGAAAGACAACCACCGCTTCAACATTGTGCCCCGATTTTTGTGTTCTAGATTAGAAGTTCCTCTCTAGTATTACATGATATCATCAACATCAAGACGAGTTTGACTCTAATATACTTAATTAAAAATAGAACACCAAGAAACAACTATTTTTATCTTCCGCAAAACTAGAGAGCCAGAGTTAAGCTAAAACTTCCTAGGTATTGGTTATATAATTATAGCTTTAATCCCTCGCAAGTTGCTCGCTGACGCGGAACACAGCCGAGATCAATCCATATCACACGAGCTATGCGGCTAATGTACTGTGTCGGAGAGCGCATACCCCATCGTAAGTGGGTAAAGCAGTAAATGCGGGGTGAGCGCTGTGTGGCACGCCATTTATTAGCGCATGCCTAACGCTTGAACAGGAGTTAAATAGGTACAACGATGCGAAGTGTCGCACAGTGTTACAGTTTTGTTGAATGTATGACACATAAGTGGCGTTCGTACTCGAAACATACCTCAAATAATTCCGCTAACTTAAAGATCTTCCGAGATTGTAAGCATTCAATCATCTTTTGAATTCACAAAAAACTACATAACGAATAAACTCTCTAATATTCGTAAGAATCATAGACGAGAATTTGTAGATGCCATATCTTTCTTCTTATTATTTATATCTACTGTGCGCTATTCTCAGCAAATAAAATCCCTCCTGCCTCCCCCACCTGTGTCACTCTTGTTTCCTGTGTAGCCTGTAGCTGTAGCTGTCTGGACAGTGGACATATTATTAGTACATAAAACTGTACATACATTTATTTTTTTGTAATCGCTTTATCATTTGTTTCCTGGGATATGCCACCCTGGGACCCCTCTGCCTCCCTACCGACAGGTACCGACTGTTAACGCTCTCACAGTTCATTGTCTAATTTCCACGTTGCTATGACGAGAGACATGGTGTAGGTAAAGTACCTCCGACCCGGCAGGAGCTCTATTGAGTTGTTGCTGCTAGTTACTAACAAGTACCTAACGAGACGAATATTGAAATGTTTCGGAGCCGTATTTTCCGTCGAGTATGCTTTGTTACATTTATATCGAAATCGAAGTGAAGAGCGACGGTTTCGAGTGGTGGATGTCACCACTTGAATCAGTTGCGAGCAAATTAAAATGGTATGACCGAGCAACAATATGATTCCGATACGAAGTGTTTTTTTGTTGACAATACATTCGCATTGGATTGCAATACTCGTCTAATGAGTTACAGCAATAGTCTGAATCTTTGATTGCCTTTTTATACAAGCATATTACCTACATCACTGTTCAATCTATATTTTCGTTCAGTTGCATGAGACGACAACATCAATTTCAATAGAATTAGAAACATTTTCATCCAGTTAACTGGTACAAACAAATTCGTACGAGTGGCTTTTCGTTTTGAAATGCAGGCGTAGCAAGCATTATCATTATCACGGAAAGCGCGTCGATCGCTGCGAGATTTAAACACAGCTTCAAATTTTACAGAACGCGGACGGACCGACCGAAAAAACAAAAAGTCCCACGGCAATGGGGATTTAATTAAAATGCAGCACTCACGTCTGCCCGCGGCTCTCTGTCCGCTCGCACACATCGCTCGAGCCCAGGCTCTGCCTACTTTGTTAGCGAACTGCCCTCACCGACCCTCCAGTCTAATTAAATGATCAACACGATACTCCGCCTCTGCTTTGTAGTGTTTTTTCCATCCAGATAATCATTTCCAAAGTTGTTTTCGCAGCATGAAATATTGAACCACATAATAATTTTACAGCGCCAGATTTAATTTGTGGAAGGGGAGATGCTGCCGAAGTTAGCCTGTCTGAGCCGATAAAAGCCGGCAGCTCCGAGTACGTATTTAAACGAGCTATTTTAGGTGGCTTGTAACTATAACGTTGGTCGGTAGCAGTGCGCAGAGCTCACAGCCGATCGCTTATTGGGATTGGAAGCAAAGCTTTTCGGGCGGTTGCGGCCGCTCCAGCGGACTTCCAATTTTAATGTTACATAACTGAACCGAATTAATTCGCAGTGCGCTCCACCGCCGCCACCCGGCTAGTTCAAACACCCGCTCCACGAACCAATTCCAATAAATATTGCTTTTTACTGTGTAACAAGAGTTGTGGTTGATCTGTTGTAATTAAAAAGCTCGTTCAGTCCGAAAATTCTGATTTAAATGTGGTTTCGGTCATATTATTAATCGAATAAACCATACGTAATTGGAATGCATTCGTTGGTGCGTGCGTTCGTTAATTATATTGGATATGAAATTTAATTATTTTGTTTGATTTAAATCAAAGTGAGCCAAACGAATATTTGTCTCGTTTAGCCACCTACCACCCCCACCCTACGTCCTGTCAAAATTAAATTCCAACATTAAATAATATTGAGACATTTTTACGCTTCAGCAGACTAACGAAGTCCTATTGATGTTTCTCGGTCCTCATCGCGTTAATTAATTTATAATACATTTGTCCTGGAACAGATACCTACATTAAAAAAGGTATACATGGGCTTTCATACAAATAGGTACATGACAGAATAGCCACGTCAGTGATCGACCGTATTATATATATTATCGCATGTCTATTAAGAATGTTATATAGTGAAGATGTATTATTAAAATTACAAAACATACGGATACTTGATTCAACAAACCCACAAAAACTGTATCGCTATAATTAGGATATCGGTAACGAAATGCTCAGTAACATTTCCCAGCGGAACTAATTCGTATGAAGCGGGTAGTTTGCTCATAGTTCGCTTTGTACGTCAATGGTTCGAGGGCGGATCCGCCGGCAACTGCGAACTCATTACATAGCGAACTTCTCTAGAAATTATACAGGTTCCGCGTCCGAGACGGCTCCTAATTAGTGTGGCCTCGTGGAAAACAAATATGAGTACACGTGGTCTACCGTAATACTTAATTACTTAAGAATAATATATATAGTGTGATAAGAGATTCAATGAATTACTTTTAGAGTATTTGATATTTTATGTTAACGAAGCAAAAGAAGTATGTAAGAATCGTAGCAGATGAAGCTTTGCAGTTTCAGCCTACCCCGATGGGAAAGATGCTTGAGTTTACGTATGTATGTACGATATTTTACTGTATTCTAATTGATTACGATTCTATTACATAACATACATCACGCCTGTAATCCTCTAAGAATCCTTAAGCAGACATGTAGCACAATCACATTTCGCCAGTTAGGTATGTTTAATTTTGTTGTCCCATGATATTTGATGTCATAGGAGATGACCTATTGCCATCAATCAAGCACACGCCAAGACTTGGGCTGCTACTGAGTAATTTCAGATGAAAAAACTCACCAAAGATACAAATACGATACTTAAATATCAATTTAGCTTCAGTTATTCAACTCAGACGGGCGCTTTCATTTATCTCAATTTGCAATGAGACAAAGAAGGTTACAAACAAAACTATAAAATCCATTTAAAACTATGTACACTTGTATCGACTGGAACTACTCTAACAGATTATGGCAGCATTACCAAACAACTACAGTAAGCTTTAATGGGGTTTCAACTGTTGTTATTCGAAGGGTCTCGCAAAATAAACAACACAGTGTGTGTAGACAGAGCAAATACTCGTACTCATTGGCATCATTCCATTAGGTCGTAAGTTCACCCCAACGCGTATGTAAATAGCTTCTTTTGGAGTTCACCCCCGATTGACGGGAGCAGTCGCCGGGAGGTCGTACGATCGTATCTTTTTAGAGAACTAAAACTATAACTTTTGTTCTCCGCTATGCTATACATGTTCGTCATCTCATCGCTTTACGTGTGAATCATTGTTTAATTGAGGGGCGTGTGCGGGGTGCGGGAGGCGGGCGCGCATCGATCGTCTCCGGTCGCCATGGCAACGCTCCCGCGCCCGCACTCCGCAGCCCCGATTCATTTGTAATCATTTGTTTCGCGACCGTCGAATAATGGTGGTCGTGGAACGGTGCGAAATTGATGGATTACCTTAAGGTACATAGGCACACTTAGATACAATTGTAATTTATCAAATTATGTAACGTTACACGCGCCGGGGATTAAACTCTACCAAGAATACCTTCTATACTAAGAAGTTTAACAGTACTTTATTATAAGAACGATGATCAAAACTCAAAAGTATCACATGACATTTCAAACTTGATCTTTGTTTTTCTGTTCATTTGTGATTAAACGCAATGAGACTTTCTAAGTGTTTGATCAGATTAGGAAATCGTTAAACAAGAATAACAAAACATTGTTAAAGTGTAATAAGCATACGCTACGCATTGCTTATAGAGCTAAGTATGTTCACTCTGGCTACTCAAACAAGTAAGAATTACCCAAAATATTACAATACACGCATAGTTAACACAAAATTAAATGAACCCGTAACATAGTTAAACGAATTCCTTATACAGTAGCAACACTTATAAACGTTATAGCGGTACCTATATTAAATACCAATATTCCGTCATGGAAATTAATTTCAGTAGAACTAATTGAATGTTCGACCGAGCGTGAATCTACAAGTGCTACGAGTCTACGGCGTAGCAAATCCGTAGCAAACGTAATGAAAGCCGGTATATTTTCGTAGACCGTAACCGTGTCCCCGGTAGCAAAAAAGCGGGAGCTCAATCATGGAAGTGGGTTTTGAAAAAAGGGGTATTTGAAAAACTATTATTTAAACTATTTTTAGCATTTTTTATATGTAGGATTTTATACATTGATCAGATTATCATTCACTACTGATGCGTTTAGATTACCCATGTTTTATTTTATTTTATTTATTCAGGAACAATTAATAGGTACAACATGTGTTGAAGCAGATTAAAGACAATACAGAACATAATGTGACGATAATACATGATAAAGAACAATTCGACTTAGCTGCTTGAGAAGGTATTTTCAGAATATTAATTTACCCCATTATAGCGTGTTTTAGGTATGTACTATAGGTGATGCTAGTGTAGATGAATATTACTAAAATAAACGTTTCCGTATCAAAACGGTTAACAAATAACAAACTCTTTTGATGCGATTTCGTCAGTCTGTCCCTCATAGCTGTTTTTTTATGAACTACTAACACGTCGACTAGAAATTTTAAAATTCAATTTAACTTTGTTAATGGAAAAACATTTTTGCATTTTCTCTCAGTGAGTGAGTTCGAATCGCACATAGCGAGCTTTGTTTCGTTTTTGTGATTCAATTAATGTTGGTTTACTCACAAAATATAACGTCAATACAGGTACGTCTAAACGTATTAATGGGTTTCATTTTCAAATATTTTAAAAGAGTAAGTTGCCTCCATTGAAAACTACTTTTTGGAAAGCGCAACTAGAATCGTTTTGTTATTTTTTTTTTTTACTTTTAAGTATGTCGTTCAAAAGTGACTAAACGGTGTAATCGTAATAAATTATTTGACTTTGAAATTAAAAATTCTGATCTTTTGAAACTTTTAAGCTAGATCTCGCAAAGTTGGCGTGCGAGGTATTGAATGGCTAATTTTAGTTGAGACTTAGCATGCGGCATCTTGAGTCGCCAATGGACTTTTTGACAAAATTTTATGTTTTAGTCCCTCATCTAGATTACAAGAAAATATACGACACATATTTTTTTCTTTTTCGAGTTTAGGAGAGGGGGCTTGTAACGTCATTTTATAGTATAAACTATACTGGCTAGTGACGTCATGCGACATTTTGACTCGATGTATCGCCGTTGTTTTTTGATTACGTGAAAAAAGAGAAAATATGTGTCGAATATTTTTTTGTAATCTAGATGAGGGACTAAAACATAAAATTTTGTCAAATAGCCCATTGACACAAGATTAAGGTAAGGCATGTAAACTTTACGAGGGGGGGGGGGGGGACAATCGGCCGTATTGCTTAAAGTGTATTTAGGGTAATTGAGCATACTTTACACTTTTAGCAACCATTGTTGTAATGTTTAAGTCCCAGAGTACAAGTCCAGGCTCCGAGCTGCTACTAAGAAATTCCACAAAGAAAAACTCAACAACGTTTTGCCTGACCCGGGGATCGAACCCGGGACCTCGTGCTCAGCAGCAGATCTCTAAGAAGAAATACCAAAAAAAAACTCAAAGGTCCTGGTTTTTTTAAAAATCTACATTTGAATATTGTTATACATATACATACATACATAAACTCACGCCTTTTTCCCATGGCGGTAGGCAGAAACTACAGAGCGCCATATGCTACGATTCATACATACTTCTTTTGCTTCGTTTACATTCATACATGTTGTCATACACACACGCCGGTTGCGAGTACTACGCACCTGACCTTTCTGAAGAACCTCACCAATAAGGTCTATGTATGTCCTTCTAGGGCGTCCCCTCCCGGCGTTCCCACTTACATCTGCCTTGTAAATACCTTTCGTTAGTCGCCTTTCATCCATCCTTTCAACGTGACCAAACCATCTAAGCATACTCTTTTCAATTTTTGTTACTACATCTTCTTTTAAACCACAACGTTGCTTTATATCATCATTCCTCAATCTGTCATTAATTGTTACACCACACATACTTCGCAAGGAACGCATTTCTACAGTATTTATTCTACTTTCATGTCTCTTTTGCCACACCCAACATTCACTTCCATACGTTAGTGTAGGCACCAGCACACCATTGTGAACAGCCAGTCGTGCCTTTTCGGACATAGACTGGCTGGTCACAACGCCATGTATAGCGCCATTCACTTTATTTCCTGCATTCACTCTCCTTTCCACATCCGCATCAATCTTTCCATGCCTTGTAAACAGACTTCCCAGATATACAAAGTCATTCACTTGTTCTACACTCATATCGTTTATTTTCACATTGCACAACGACACGTTTTCGTTATATTGTTATAATATTATGATTACAGAACTAGAAGAAAAAAGATTAAGACAAATACTTTATTAAATATGGAACTCATAAGGCTTAATCTATGTGACATAAATAACAAATCATGACTTTATAAATCCATAGTTCATTATACACATAAAATAGAAAAGTTGAAGCTTCGGTAACAATCTTTAATCACGTTTGGATAATTTCCGTACAAAATTATGTTCGTGACTTTAAATGAATTAAGTAGGTACGTTAAAGTAATTACGTAACTAATAATTGTGTTTAGTGATTTTTGATTGATGGCGTCAAATTAAATATTCATCACTTAGGTATGTTTTATTTGTTTTGTGGTGTCCTATGATTATTATTAAAATTATCCCAAGTATCATGTGCGGTTGTGACGCATATCATGCTATTCGTTTTCTTTTCTTTCTTTCTTAAAAACATAAACGCTAATCTGAAGTTTACCTCATTATTTCCCTAATAACAAACTGCCATAGACGTAAACTCAATAATTAAATGTTGTCATCAAGATGTAAAATTGTAAATAGCAAGCCGTATAATTAATCTAATTTAACTTCAAACGATTGCAAGAATAAGGTGAAAATAAAATCGTGAAAAGAAAAATAATTACATAAAAAACAGCTGCCTCTACAAAGGCCTTTTCCAATTATGCTGTCGATATCGAACAACAAAAGAGCTATGAAGTATAAAACATGGTATAAATTGGAGCGAGCGGACGGGAGTGGATGTTCCCGGCCAAGTGTTGGGATTTCTCAAATAATTTTAATAGATGTCCGGGGTGGCGCCGTGGGTGGTGCGGGGGCGGGGGAGGCTCGCGAAATGAGATTTCCTTTGAGCCAAAGAGCCGCTGACCGCGACACCAGCCCGCTTGAATCATGTCCCTCATATATCATGCAACTCTACGAATAATGCGGACCCGTACGTGTCGCGTGTTTTAGCCCTTATTTATATGTTAAGGGTTCGGAGAGATTTTAATTTATGACGTAGGTACCTCTATATGGTAATAAGATACAAGAGACAAATAAACATTAATTATTCTTTGTGGATTCCTTCAAAGTATACAGTTGAAATCCACTTACCGTTCCATTAAGTCAAAAGTAGGTAATAATCTAACTAGGCAAAGAACCCTTTGGCGTGAATTTGAGAAAGTATAATCAGACGTGTACAAAATAATAAAAAAATAAGCCAAAACCTTTCATAAAAGCCAATGTACTGTTGAAAATTGGGGGAGAGAGAGCTCTCGGCCGGCGTCCTCTTGATTTTAATTTCATCGCGGAACAAAACGTGCTAGCTTTATTGTGAACGCGTTCAAAGCGCTCGCTTCGTGGAACAGGGATCGCTTGCACGCTGCGCTGTAGCGAAATATTACTCTGTTAGCTTGCTTTGTATGCCATGAATATTGGTTCTGACTTGAGATACAAAGCCTGCATAAAGCAACGCGAGTCGGAAAATAAAGGTACTTAATAAAGGCGTACAGTTTCTCTTTTGTGTAACGCGAGTATTATTGACGGAAAATGAGGAGATGAAATTTTTCTCCCTGTTAACCTAATGAATGTTCGCTTTCAAAAGAAGCGTTGGCTCGTGTAACATTTTTTAAATTGAAAATACGAAACGTCTGAAACAATAAGTTCGTTGTAATGTAATACAAGACTCAAAAGTTGATTGGAACAAAAGGAAATGTCTGTTGTCTTAGCGTTACTTTTTTCCTTCTTTTTAAATTGTTGGATGAACACGAAAACTGAAACGTTTTTTAAGTATCTATTGTTAAATAATATAAATCATTATTCTTCCATTCTGTATCGTTGTGCGTTTACAGACACGAGGTTGAGTCATGCAAGCTGAAATTAATAATAATAATAATACCAGCCTATTACTGTTCCAGTGCAGGACAAAAATGTCTTCTCTTACAGAGAAGGCACGAACAAATCATAACTTTCGTGTGTTTACCTTCCCCACCATGCCGTAGTAAATTATGAAAAGGTAACCACACCGGTAAGAGTAGTGTACGATGCATCATGTCAAACCGATAACGGATTGTCCTTGAACGATATACAATATAAAGGTAATATAGTTCAAGACGAGTTGTTTAATTTATTAATACGATTTAGAGTCAACACGTTTGTAGTTTGCGCCGACATAAAATCGATGTATACAATGATTAATATTAATCCGAAACAGCGAAAATTGCAGTGTATCTTATGGCGAGAAACCCCGAATCAACCAATTCAATATAGTATAAGGTACTCCGTAACCATCACGCTTGTTCAAGGTGGACTCAAACAATAAGTCCGGGTTTTCCCACATTTTTCATTCGCTGATGTTAATCATATTAAAGATTAAACATGGAAAACACGGAAAGATAAAATTGCGCAATACTTATAAAAAAAAAACTACACAATGAATCGTGCATAATAAGTTTAGCGGCCGCCAACTTAAATTAATTCAAATTTTGTTTTCTCATCGTTAAGAAACAATTCGAAATTCGGCATTGATATTTGCTTCCAAAAAAAATAAGTAGCAAAACATCACCAATCAACAAACCCGTTACCAGATTGTTAGCGAGTGTGTCGCCGGGGCGGCTAAGGGTACTCGCAGCCTCCAAGCACACGCTTACGAACTCCATCATCTTGCAGCTTATATCACAAGTCCCGCTTTTTATCCAATTTCATCCGCCGTGTGCGTTCATACGTCTCTCACCGTTTTCAATACGCCTTTGTTAAATTTCAGTCGAGTATAAGTTTTCAATCCAATTTGTATGCTCGTAAACATCGATATTACGATAAAAAGTCACGAATAAATGGAACATAAGAACCTACATAATATGTATAAGTACTTGAATTCACCACTAATACCGGATTGATACCAATACCTACTAATTACGAAATCGATATTAATGTTTCAAGTCGTCTTAGTAAAAATGCTGCCTTATCGAAACGTTTTATATGTAATTTCGCTATGAGTGTATAGCTAATATCGCAATCAAGCAGTCCCCGGGCGCTATTTACAGGGAGCCTCCCGGTTCCCCATTCCACCGCGAGACTCCGAGACCCATTAGAGCCTGTATCGAGGAGGGATCCACTCAATCACGCCGGACGTCCGTCAACTTTTGTATGCCGCCGGACGCCGCCGGCCGCCGCCCGGCCCTTCGATATTACTGATGTAACCCTCCGGCATCCCGGCTTTGACTAATTTGCGATATTAAATATCGTAGGGATTACTTTTTATTGCTATAATTGTATGGCAACGTTGAAAAGAGAATGAAAATCAATTTAGCTTTTGAAATAACTTAAATTTCAGAACTAAATTAAATATTGATCTTAAAAAAAATGACACAAATTCACATGAGCACTTACGAAACGACACGAGATACAAAAATGTACGGCTCCAATTCGTCATTTCCTCTACCTCTCTTTTCAAAATAATTGACTTAAGAGCAAGGTAGGTATAAGATAAAAGAGTAGGCTTGTAAGCAGGTCTAGAGATTTAAGAAAAACGTAATTCAAAAAGAAACATGTATACAAAATTGAACCTTGTATAATTCAACAGCGCATACACGATCGAATCAAAAACATATAAAATCAAGAAACATGATTGTCATGGCAACTGTTACAAATCTAAATAGATATCATTCCCAAAAAAGCTCATCGCTACCTACAAATTAGAGAATCGTAATATTCACAAAGCGATCCGGTCATAAAGCAACGTAATCCTGTAACGTACAAACAATACCAAAAGTTTCGATATCAGCCTTAAAACGGCTGGTCACGTTTCACCTTAATGGCTTTGTTAACAAACTTGCGAATAAAATGCAAGTGTGCAAGTGCAACTGTAAGTTTTCACGTGCGTATATTACTCGAGTGTAGGGAAGTTATCCGGGGCGAGCCGGCCGGCGTTCAGCCAGCTGAGTTCGGAGTTAGAGCCACGTAAAGCCTCGTTCCACGACAAGTTTACTGCACGTTTTATATTATGTAGCATGTTCCGTGGCACCTGACACCGCTCCGATCTTTACACAAAGAACTTCCGTCTAGCTAGGGACGCGCTCGGGATACATAAGACTCTTAGAGTAACCCTGGCTAGCTATTGCGAGTACTCGGATGCGAGCGATACACGAGCGGAACTAATGCAGACGTTCATCGTATCGTTCTTGTATCCTATGTTAAAACGAAATTCGATGTTAAAGTTGGTATTGAAGGCTTTGTCTTGATTTTGTCATAGGTAACCATGCAGTGTAATAGCGTAAAAAGTAAGTTTTAGAATCAATATTTAGTTGTACAACAGATGTATTATTACTGCAAATTCCAGTGAGGTTAAAAAATACGTCATGCCCGAAAAATGTGTGTAGTATTCATACGGAAGTTTCCGAGCGAGCAATTTGGGCGTTTCAGTGATTTTCAGGCGTGTCAGCAACAGCCACAGGCTGACGACTGCGCTACTAGCTATAATAATAAGTAAAACGTCTCTATTAGTATGTGGCCTCGGAAAAAGCGTTTTAAGTATTATTTTTTGACTATTTGGTATTATCGAAACCTCTATTCTGTAGGAACATTCACGACAAAAAGTCAGATAAAGTCAACTTTAATTCCGGAACTTTTATTGAGAGATGACGTTCTTTATGAAGAATGAAGAATTACTTAAGAAGCTGTTTTTGGCACAACATTTAACTATTTTCGGGTCCATTCCGCCCGAGTCGTATTTATGAAGGCCTGCCTTCACCCGAACACTTCCGAACCTATATAGGTGCAGGGCGTGAGCGCGTCACCGGTACAGACCTACAGCCACGATTAAACCTTCGACTGCGCCCGTCTGGCACATCTGCTGGTCTGCTTGCCTTTTCCCAACTATGTTGGGGTCGGCTTCCAGTTTGATCAGATGCAGCTGAATACCAGTGTTTTACATGGAGCGACTGCCAGTCAGACCTCCACAACCCAGTAATTGGGTAACATGATGCCCCTTGGTTAAACTGGTTGTCAGACTTTTGGGAATCTGACTTCAAGTAGGTAACGACTGTCCAAGATCTCCCAATGACGTCCGGGACCAACGGCTTAACGTGCTTTCCAAGGCACGGAGGAGTCTTGGTATGTAATATATGGTCACCCATCCACGGACCGACCTCGTCAAGCGTAGCTTAACCTTCGATTGACCCATGCGTCTGTTATAATTTAGCCACAAGTAGGTACTTATACGACTAAAAAAATCTTTCAGTTCAAGTTAATTTAATGTTTCTACTTTACATTCTACCTAAAATAGGCATAAATTAGGCAACATGATAAATTTATAGACGATTTATAAGTTGGACGCGGGGGTACGACAATCGATATTAAATCAGGTGGTTAAAGGTTAAAAAAAAACCGCCGCATTTCGCGATAATTGCAAAATTTACTGCGCAGTAGGTACTCGATGCTGGAACGACCTGCAACCACATTCTGGTGCGTTTAGAACAGTTGGTACTTTTAGTATGAAATACAAACAATACCCGTGTATTAAAAAGGGTACTTACCCGGGGTTTTTACGCAGTTAGGATTACTGGTGACGATAACAAATGTCTCAGCAAACGAGTCAGCAGCATAACAGTTTCAATTTGCTTTTTTTTTCAATCAACACTATAAACTACACTTTCATACACTACACAGTCGTACACAAAAACATTACAATACACTTGCACTATTTTAAGAGTCTTATTTGAGCACTCATTTCATATCATTGATTTCTTTTTTAGTTCTGGACCATATTATTATACCAAGCTATAGTATTTTATTTATTTGTAATTAATCGAAATCATAAAAAAAAACTCTAGTACTGTTTGATAGCTATGCGCCCGCGTTCTTTGTTTCGTCATAGACCACAGATAATGTGAGCGAGAAATGACGCTGGCAGTTTTTATTTTTATTTTTGTTTGTTGATTATTTTCATTTTTTATTATAGTTTTTTCTATTTAGATATTTTTATTTCATGCCTCCTGGTCTTTATTTTTTAAATTCTGATTCAGATTTTGTTGTTATGAATCCCGTGCGTGTCCCAAATAAATGTATTTTCCTGCTTTCTTCTTCGAATTTCACGTAACTTGTTGTGAATGCCAAGAAAGAAAAACTTAGATTTTAAAAAATGTATTTTGTATTATACATGCACATCAAGGAACAAACGGAATAATTATTAAAATCTTAACAATATTTTTTTTATAATGTGGTTGTATACGGTCAACTGTACCTACGAACGAAAAGAAAAAACAATGTGGTCCAATTTTAAATTGTTACGTGATCAATAAATAAAATAGAGGTTTAAATTTAGAATAATGTAATATTTTAATTAGTGGTACCTATTGTTTTTTATTCATAACAAAAGAATCTAACTAGTTAAAGAACTATAAATAACTATTATAATAATACCTACTATAAATAATATACTTAAAAAAAATTGTGGTTACCAATTCCAATTTTAAAATTCAAATTCTTTATTGATGCGACCCTTGTGTTTGTAGCAGAAAAATGGCGGAATGTGGGTGTAAGTACTTAATACTGGTACCTACACCTCTGCTTAACCCCTCGGAGATAACAGGCGTAATGTTTTTTTATGTGTTTACAGCGCAATCAAAGCGCTAGCATGGAATAATGACTTGTTCAATGTTTTAGGATTGTTTAAGCCGAAGTATTTTACCTGTCACCTCCGCTGCCTTCATATCCGCACCGTGGCCTGTCATCATACAGCATCGCGAGCGATACGACCAATGTACCCAGCGTGAAGCCCGCTCAAACGTTACAAAACACCAAATAACTTTAAACATTTTCCACAGAAAATGCTGCGTTTCACAAACTGTTTACAGCGTTGCTGCGTCTAACAGGATTCTAAATAGAAACGGAAATTCTTTGTCAATGGTACTTTCATAAGTTTTTAAACGAATGATATCTAGGGCTGGTTTTATTATTACCGTAGGTACCTATGTATACTAAGAAAAAGGTAACTTGTAAGAAAATTTCTTTATGAAAGTGCCATTCTTCAAGATTATCAGTTCATGGGTTATCTTTGCTTCGGTAAATCAATACTACTAGCATTTACATATGCGTCCGCTCGTGTGGAGTTTGAAAGACATATAAATGAAACTCTTCTCTTGTAACAAATAAAATATCGGATCGATGGGCCCTGAATGCAAACCATTTTATATCCTTAAGATAGATTATTTTACGTAAAAAAAAACACATTCCTTTATTTTTAAAAGAAATAAAACTGCTATTACAGATTTCTCGACAAGCATTAGAAAATAGGGGCTCGTAAAAGCAGGAATGCAAAACATTTTATTTTAAAGATAACTTTTTATTCAAATTGTCTATTTTAAATTTAGAAGAATAACAGTGAAACGAAGAACGTGTCCATATGTGTTGTTCACCCCTGCTTCTTTGAGGTTTTTATCATTGACACTAATTTTCAACTAAAATGAAATAATATAACGTAATGAAATCCACATCATTTCTTAAAATAAATTGTTGCAATAGTTACAACTAAGTTTGAGAGCTGTTGCGAAAATGGATTATAATAAATTCGACGTCTACCGTAATTGTAACATGCTTAATTGTACTTTCGTTACAAAGTGTGCATTAAAAATAACCCTTTTTGGCTTCCGTCTAATGCTTATTGTAAATGGAGTATAGACTGTGAATCTAACCAGCTAAGAACTCAAATAATCTATTCAATAAATCTATCTTTAAGATTTAAAGTAACTAGTTTCCCTTCAAAGCTCATTTATTTTTTCCAATCCCTTTTAATGTTAAATTACAGGTAGGTGTATAAATACGTACCTGGGCCATAGAATTTCACTTATTAACATGTTACGCTTTCAATTACACCCAAATAGAAATTATAAAGCATTAAACTCGGCTTCGGCGAATAATAATAGAGAACCCATTAAGCTAAGCCC
This sequence comes from Euplexia lucipara, assembly GCA_921972225.1. Lineage (NCBI taxonomy): Eukaryota > Metazoa > Arthropoda > Insecta > Lepidoptera > Noctuidae > Euplexia > Euplexia lucipara. The sequence goes on from OV179146.1 coordinate 18,518,184, forward strand.
ATTGAAACATTAATATGAACAGACCTAGGGCTGCGTTCAATTTCGCGCAGAACCACACATTGCACGAGGCATTAACTAGATTTCATACGAGAACGTAGTATTTAAATAAGTGGAAGGAAGCTTTAAATACCTAAGTTTTATGTTTAAATTCAAATGATTATTGTTCAACACAGTACAGACGCCAGCACATCAAGTTACCCCAACGTGTCAAATTTCTTTGATCATTTTTCAACTTTATGTGAAACAGAATATGGTTCATATTCAATTGGGAAAATTTGACACATTGGAGTAACTTGATGTGCTGGCGTCTGTACATAGTCACACTGGAGGAGCTAGTAGCTAAATAATAACAGCCACAAGGGTCGTTCGAAGGTTAAGCTACGCTTGACGAGGTTGGTCCGTGAATGGGTACCTAACCATTCATTACATATCAAGACTCCTTCATGCCTCGGAAAGCACGTAAAGCCGTTGGTCCCGGCTGTCATTCGTAGATCTATGACAGCTGTCACAGATAGTCAGAAGCCCGAAAGTCTGACAACCAGTTTAACGAACGGTTATCGTGTTACCCAGTAACTGGGTTGTGGAGGTCCGACAGGCAGTCGCTCCATGTAAAACACTGGTATTAATAATATTCATATTTTACCGCACGTTCCGTTGTATAGTGCGTAATTTTTAACTTTCGAATAATGTAATGGGTAAAAGGCGTGAGTTTATGTATGTGTGCTGTAATAGAGTGTGAAAAATATACTTAAATTATGAAGATGAAACACAAAATCATTCAAGTAACATTGCAACTACACTCCACGAACTTGTCTGCTACACTGCCGTGCACGGATACGGTTGTGCATGTGTGAGAACAGCACTAATGCATTTCCATTAATTTAAGCAGATTACAGGATAGAAGCGGACTATGTATAGCTACAGGTATGTATAGTCGAACACGGATCTGCTTTATTACCCATGGGACTCGCTCAGCTCATGAAATGGCCAAAGAATGTAGGAAAAGTGGATTTATAATAGTAAAATGAACTGATCCAATACCTTGTCGTTCTAAAGGACCTGCGGAATTTCATATTATTAAATTATGTCAATCCCATACATTTAAGACTTATCCACAGTTGTTATCTTTGATCAATTGTCACTCTGTCTAAGCCCTGTGTCGATTTTGTCATACAAAGACATTCAGTACCAACTATAGAACGGGACATCACGAATAAATTTTTCATCTAATACATGTGTCTTAGTGGACACAAGTCGATTAGTCTAGTTCACTATGCTTCGCTGCCGCTCCAATATTGCTATATTATGCTATCGATGGCATTACTGAGATATGGGATCACAGTCGTTCTATGACATCTTAAATCCCTTTGTCGCCCTAAAATTCCGTACAAACCAGGTATAAAGTTTCAATCTTGCAAAAGAACTGTTTTCAAAAGAGTTAAAGTAATTGCGAGGTGAAACCATACTTAGACATTGTATTAAATGCAATTCTGCATTCAATACAATACTTGCCTATGTAATCATATCTTATGATAATAATAAGATATGTCAGATGCTATGTAACGTCCATTTCATAGAAAGGATATCTTTTCTATTAAATGCAGTATACAGGGTGTAAAAAGACCCTTAACGTAAACGAAAACTACATGTTCTACCCATCACTGGAGTAGTTTTTTTCTTCTAGAACATACTAAACATAGAAAAAAATATTGCACTTTGACCTTCAATAGAAGGTCAAAGTGCAATATTTTTTTCGTTTTTTTTTTTCAAAATTGTTTTCCAGTTATCATTAGTAAACTTTCTTCCGAACAAACATTGTCAAAACTATCGATTTTTCAAAACAAATTACGCATTTGAAGTTACAAAAATGCAATGGATACTAAACAAGCGGGCGGGTCGGGTCAACGACCAAGCGCGAGTGGCCATACGCTCAGCTGATCGAAAGTTGCGTTGCGTTGTCGCGCTTTGCAATGCGCGCAATAAAAATCATCTCTTTTTTTTTTTTTTTCTTTTTTTTTTTAATATTACAAACTAGTGCTTGACTGCAATCCCACCTGATGGTAAGCAGTGATGCAATCAGTGATGGTGAAGCGCACTAGTTTGTTAAGAGCCTATTCACTCTAGCCTTGAAGACACCTAAATTATAATCGGACGGGAAGACCGCAGCAGGCAAGTTGTTCCAGTCCTTCGATGTACGCGGTATAAACGACGAAGCGAAACGCTTTGTCCTAATCGTGGGAGTGCCAACGATGTAAGGGTGGACACTCGCCGTACGCCGGGTTGTCCGATGGTAGAATGGTGATGGCGGAATCAAGTCATGTAATTCCCGTGCACACTCTCCAAAATGTATCCTATAGAAGACCGAAAGGCTAGCTATCCTACGCCTATGCTCAAGGCTTTGCAGATTGGTTCTAACCAAATCTGGGTCACCAATAAGCCTCTTCGCACGCCTCTCCACTGAGTCCAAAGCTGCTAGATGACATCTGGCAGCACCAGCCCATATGTGACTGCAGTACTCCACACACGAATGGACCTGTGCTTTGTATAACATAAGAAGCTGACCAGGTGTGAAGTACCGCCGGACCTTTGCAAGAACGCCGAGTTTCCTAGCAGCAACCTTGGCTTTGGACTCTATGAACCGCCCAAAGTTTAGGTTTGAGGAGATTTCCACTCCCAAGAGCTGAAGGCGGTCGGTGCACTCCAAGGATACATTCTGAAAAGCAGGAGACATGGTGAACGGGCTCCTTTTGGCGGTGAACAGACACGCCTGTGTTTTGGCGGCGTTGAATCCCACAAGATTTGCTTCGCCCCATTTGGAGACTGCCTGAAGTGAGGCATTCGTACGCTCTTCCAAAGCCTCTCTTTCGGACTGGATTACGTCCTTACTGGCCCGGGTACTCGGAAGATATCTCTCTACTACTGTGCTGTCGTCTGCATACCCATAGATACCGGGCATTAGCAGATCGTTGATATGCAGCAGGAAGAGAGTTGCAGAGAGAACAGACCCCTGAGGAACTCCGGCGTTAGTTGTCATGGGCTCCGATGAGCATCCGTCGACAACAACTCGAAATATGAAAAAGAAGTATTTTCCCAACATTATTTTTTGGTTAAAGTTACTCTATGTGATCGGTCTTTTTACACTCTGTATACTGGCATTTTACTCAAAGTCCATCATCTATGTATGTAAACTTTTATTCTAAAATAGGTTGGGTCTGAAACATTCCAGACAACGCGTAGCCCTCTGGCACCACTGTCACTAGAATAGACTATTTCAGTCTGTTGAATTCGATGCATATTGGATGACATGATTGGCACAACACGACGTAAAATACGAGCAAGCTGCACGTTCCTCTCTCCACAACAAACATATATATCTATCACTCGACAGCTTTTAAATTAATTAAGATCCTTTTCCAATATTTACACAAACATCAGAACCCGTGGGGGCGCAAAATTAAACATACTTCAGACGAGACGAATTGAATTGCGTCTGATTTGTAGCACAGACAGAATTTATTATTACCCACCCGCGCGGCGACCGTGGACGGAGCCACGTTGACTACCTACCCGCTGTTAATTGCTCAAATCCGATTAGGCTGCGGTGAATGGTTCACGATATTTAGAGTGCCATGCTTCAACGGCTCTGGTGCGATATTATTCTGGTTATGGTGAGAAAATTGTGCTGGATTGTGTCTAAATATAAATAGCACTTTGCCTGCGACTTTGTGAATGTGAATTTACGTACGTTTCCTTACAAACTTTTACACTTCCTCCATCCCGTCGTAATTTAGAAAACTTTTTTACAAAAAAAACAACCGACTTCTTAAACAAAACCTAACAGGTGAAAAATAACTCCAGTTTCGGAAGTCTGTGGCTTTGGTGGTTTTGTTTTGTTTATTATTGGCCACCGACTTCCGAAACTGGAGTTATTTTTCACCTGTTAGTTTTTTTTTAAGAAGTCGGTTGTTTTTTTTGTAAAAAAGTTTTTATTTTGTAATTTTTAGTTTCTTTGTATGTAAAGAAAGTCTTTCAAAACTTGAAAGAATCATTGAAATTGGATAACAATTGCTAAAGAAGTTCTATCTCTAAACATTAATCTGTACATCTCTGCCGGCCCCTTTTAAAATAGAATGGCGTAATGTTATGTTGTGGAAATACAAAAGCTCAGCATAGACATCTGACTATAGCAAACGCGAATAATTTGCTGTTATGCGTTGAAGAGTTCCGTTGCCTGTCTTCTTCATCAGTTTTTCTTCACCAAATGATACTTTCTAAATGAAAATGCTTGATTTGTTACTAAAAATGTTGAAATCGGTGCATGTGTGCCTATATTTTTTGAGGAGTTCCCTCAATTCCTCGAAGATCCCTCATCAGATATGAGTTTTGATACAAATGGGACCAATCTGTAAGTATACATAGCCACTCAAGCGTCCGAGATGCGCGGCGACACTCACCCCACCTGTCCATGCATGAAATGTCACTTTCATTTTTACAACCGCGCGAGACCCTCTTACAAAAACTGTTACTACTGAACAACTGCTATAGCTACATTCGAATAAAAAATACTCACGGAAAGCTCAAAGAGTGCAGAATTTAATTTAATTACAAGTAAATTACTTTATGTAATAATAAAGGATGAAAATATAGTTTAAAGTTGGGAAAAGCTAAAAAAATATCGTATTTATTTTTTTATTTCGAGTTTACAAGTAAAGTATAATAGTTACTATCAACAAATATTTTTTATTATAATAGTACACAATATACCCTTTAAAATGACACCAATATCTCAACATAAATATTTAGTTTTCTGTCATGAAAAAATAAACAAAGCCATGTACTTCAGCCAAGTACTTGATTAACGTGTTATATTTTAATCATTTCTAGACCCCATCTCAACGTATTTTGTTTGTAAAAGGCTATTAACGTGCTATTAATGAATAATTACCTTATAATTAGCATTCATTTAACACAAACAACCAACTAGAATACATTTTCCAATAAGAATCATCAAACGATGATCGCGTAGTGATCATTTAACTTTTCCAGCTAAATTATTCTATGTAACCGTTTTGAAATTGTCGTAATAATGCATTTTTCGTAAAGAAAATATCTTCACGTTTAATTTGATGTACAATAACAACAGAAATAAGGTATAAAAACAGAAAACTTACCACATTTTGCTTGGAGCTCCACACACAATAACAGTTAGCACAACCAGAAAGACGAACTGTCACTTTCTTTTTTTTTTCTAAATTTTGTGTTGTCATTGCACAGATTTAATTCACTCTCACGGACGACAAATTTAATAGAGCGCCATCTAGTTACGTTCGACTGTACGACTATCACCTGGCTTTAGCGCTGTACGCGTTTAAACTGAACGATGTCGTTCGGTGATGGAAGTACCATGGACGGTTTAGGCAAGTGTTTTTTTGGGGATTGTAGTAAACGGGGACGCTTGAGTGGCAAACGAAAAAATAATTTTGAAAATCGGTCTATAAATGACGGAGTACTGAGGTAACAAACCCTAAAAAAAAAAAATATATACAACCGAATTGAGAACCTCCTCCTTTTTTTGAAGTCGGTTAAAAATAGAATATAAACCACGGATATCGAATATAAACTGTGTCATTTGGTGCTTTCTAATGGGGGTAAATTTTTGAAAATCGGTTTAGATGTTTTTGAGTTGAATCCTTACAAACAAACAAAAAATCAAATCTTTCCTCTTAAATCAGAAAAAAATGAAATATTACTATTAGACATAGTATAGACAATAAGCTGACGCTTTTGTTCCATGGCAGTAGGTAGATACCACAGAGCGCCACCTCCTACGATTCTTTCCTACTTACACCTTTTACTACGTTTACGTTCATACATTTAGCCATACACGCACGACCTTTCTAAGCACATTACTTATAAGAAGTCCTGGATCTGTAGGGCGTCCCCTCCCGGCCGGCGTTCCGATTATAAACTGTTGTGTTGTTTTTAATCATGTGAGGTCAATAATTTGATTCCCAACACCAGACCCAAACAGTTAAAAACAAACTTGAGTGTGAACGCTTATTTTTCGCCCACAACGTCACTTTAGATAATCCAGATTCGAGATTGTGGTTCCATTTAAAAACAGGCACATTTCGGTGTAGAGTGCGCGCGTCGGGCCTTTATTGCGAGCAGACGGTTGTGCTGGCACACGAAATTCTTTGTCCCCTTAACACAGTGCCTGTGGTTTTTGACGTACCTAATTATTATTTTTAACGCGTAGGTTGGGGCGCGTGGGAGGCTGTGCGGGGGTGGAGGGCGCGGGGCGGAGCTGTCGGTTACCAAACTATAGTTACGATATACGGGACAAAGCGTACAGCAATGCGATTCTTTTAAAATCACGTGTGTATGTAGTGGAGGTGATTTGAGCTGTCATTTCATACTAATGCTAGATATTGACAGTTCACTTAACTCAAATTTTTACTCAGTGATTTTTACAGAATCGACCGGCTGAATCGTAATCTATCTGCTTCAACCAGTTAGCCAAATATGTGTAAGTTTTGGTTAGTTCTATGTCTTCCGGCGTATTTTTCTAACAATAGAACTAAAAAACTTGAAATCTGAATACTGCTGCTGCTATGCTTTATAGAAAAGTATTTTCGATGTAGTTTTGAGGATGTACTCTGGTATTCACCTCTGCCTAACCTTTCTGGGATTAGAAGCGTGATGTTATGTTATTTTCGAAGTAAATTATATGATTACGCATATTTAGTGTTAACGCTCAATATCATGTGCCTCACATATCAGTATCGTCCAGTGTGAGTGAAAACGGGGAAAATGGCTGTTTACCCGTTTTTGCTCGAAATTATCATCTGCCCAACTTTTTCCAAACAACGTTGGGGTCGGCTTCAAGTCTACCTGTTATAACGAATGTCAAAGATCTACAAATGACAGCCGGGAACAACCACTTATAAAACTTATAAAACAGATGGATCTAGATATGTAACCCATCCACGGATCCAACTTTCTAAGCATAGCTTAACTTTCGACCGACCCCTGCGGCTATTATTATTTAGCGACAAAACGGGTGTGTAACGATTGTCATAATAACAAAATATCTAACGTTCACTTGACATAATTACAGTTAACATAATTTTGTTTAACATAACGATCAGTTGACATAATGAATTGTTGATATAATTTCATTTTACCTAATTTCATATGACATAATGAACATTTCCTATAATGCACATTTCACATAATATTCATTTAGCATATTATTCATTTACTATATTCATAATCTCTAAGTAACTTTAACGCGCGAAGGCGAGCGAGCAAAGCGAGTGTGCCGCGGCAGCGGCCGCCAAGCGCCAGATCCCTGCTATATTTGGAGAATCATGTGGGTTAGGTTAGGTTAGAACCATGACCATTAAAGCGCGAAGGCGAGCGAGCGAAGCGAGCGTGCCGCGGCAGCGCCCGCCAAGCGCCAGATGGCTTCTATTGTTGGTGAATCATGTTGGTTAGGTTAGGTTAGAACCATGACCATTAGCGCGCGAAGGCGAGCGGGCGAAGCGAGCGTGCCGCGGCAGCGGCCGCCAAGCGCCAGATCTCTTCTATTGTTGGTGAATCATTTAGGTTAGGTGAGGTTATTACAATATGATATTTTCTGATATTTACTTATTCACTACATAGTTTGGGCAGAAAATGAGTAAATATGAAAATTAGGTCAAATGAACGTTATATTAAAAGAATATTATACATATTGAAAATTATACAAAATGAACGTTATACTAAATGTTATTATGTTAAATGAATATTATATGATGTGAAACATTAGGTCATATGAATTTATGTCATTTGATATTATGTCATATGAAAATTATGTCATGTGAACGTTAGTTCAAGTGAAATTAGAGCATTTGTTATTATGCCAAACATTACACACCCCGACAAAACTGCTTTATCAAATGAACACACGCATTTCACTGTCTACCATCCCAAAGCTGATCAAACCAACCTTTGTTCGACAACACGGAACGTATATATTTTATTTATTTTCAGTCCTTTATTACAAAACAATTAAGAAACACAAGACTAGAACGAGTTTCGTTCCAATATACAAATCCTATTGTAATCCGGAAATGAAAAGAAAAACAGTCTGTTTGTCATCCAAAAGGTTGTAAAGATAAGTGACGGAAATTATTTTAATTTGTGAAGTTACGTGAATAGTGGTTTCCCTTTTGTTTAAGAGGCCTAGATTAATAATAATAATAAATAGATTTATTTCGTGCCACAAATTACAGAGAGGAGGATTAAGCGGTGAACTGATGATAATATGATGATATGATACAAGTACAAAACATCTTCGAAGAACAGCGCATTGTTTCTTGATATACATCACACTATTAGAGCTCATACGCACTATGCGGCTACTCGCATGCGGGCAGCCGGACGGCTGGCCGCAAGCACAATTATGTACGTAATATTCATTTCTATGCGCACTGCGATGCGGCTACCCGCAGACCGCTCCGGCCACCCGGACGGTTGCTATACGTTGCTATATCACGGGCAGCCGCATACGCAACCGTAACGTGCGGGCAGCCGTCCGGCTGCCCGCATGCCGGTAGCAGCATAGTGCGTATACAGCTTAATCCCTGATGGGCCGAACCCAGGGCGGTGTAATTTATTTATTTATTTATTTAGGTTAACCAACAATTGTTTACAATAAGTACATTTCTGACTTATTGACTAGAGTAACATTTACACGTGCAACAATTAATTACAGGTTAACACAGCATGCACAAAAACGGTTTAACATAACATAATATTTATTTAAGTTATTGACATTAGGACTTATACCTACTTGCATTAAACAATTAAAACAATAGTAAAGAAAACAATCAAAATTATTAATTCAAAGCCGTCTACAATTATACCTACTGATTAAATTGTGATTAATTGATTGGATTATGGAATAAAGAAAAAAGAAAAAAAAACGCAGTTGAAAACAGGTTCAAAAAATGAGTTTAGAATCAAAATTAACATCAACATTAAAATCAAAATCAAAGTAAAAAACAAAATAAAAATTAACATTAAAATTAAAATCACAATCAAACACAAAATTGCAAATAAAATTAAAATTAGAATTAAATTTAAACTTAGAATTAAATCAAAATAAACATAAAAATAGAAAATTAAAATTAAAATCAAAATTAAAATTTAGAGCATCATTACATTAAATCGCCATTGGAATTATTTACGAAAGCTCGTAGAAATTTATTTATACCGTCGTGGTGTACATCTAACAAGTCACTGCGGTTATTAATGATTTTGCACATTCTAGGTATTGGAGAATTAGCACCAAGCACAGACTTTCGAAATGGCGGGCACAGGGGTGTTATCTTATTCCTAGGATATCTAGAAGGCGCACGGAATCTAATTAGCTTCAGTAAACCGGGACAGTCGATTTTATTGCGCAACAGTTTGTAAAGAAACAAAACATCTGTTATATCTCTACGCATAGACAATGAATGCATCTTAAAATGGCACAGACGGACTTTATAAGAGGGCAGACGCTTAGATTTCCCGTCACTGAAAGCTAAATGCCACACAAAACGTTTCTGAACCCTTTCCAGACGCAACATGTGAGTGGCATAGTGAGGTCTCCACACAACACTACAATATTCCATAACACTGCGTACATAACTGTTATATAACAGTTATGTACGTAATGATATAATACGTAACATCTTGTCATAGCCTATTGCCAGTTATCGGTCACAAAAGACTACAAGGTGTACTGAGAAATCACAGGTGGATATACTCAATAACACTTTACCTAACCCGGGAATCGAACCCTGGAACTTCTGGACGGTGGTAGCAGTTTCGACTACTAGATTACCGAGGCGGTCAATTTTAAATAATGTTTGTAATTTGGGTTTGTGGCTCAGCAGTAGAAAACAACAACAAGTTAAGCTGCGCTTGCCGATAGGTGGGTCACCACCTAAAACATTAAGTGGTCCAGGCTGTAATAAGAATTTGAAAATTGTTACCGATATCCCAAAAGTCTGATAACCAAAACGAGAGTCTTGCCAAAGTGTGTTTGTGTGTTTTAAATAAGCATACTAATTCGATATAAAATACTATTCAAGTTAGACTGGGAGCTCTTGGGAAAAGGCTAGACGATGGGCCAGATGATGTACCGACGCCAGCACGTCAAGTTACCCCAATGTGTCAAATTTCTTTGATCGTTTTTCAACTTTATGTTAAACAGAATAAGGTTCACATTCAATTGGGAAAATTTGACACATTGAGGTAACTTGATGTGCTGGCGTCTGTACAGCCGGTCGATTCAGTACAAGTCGGCCCGTGAAACGTGAGTGAAGTAAACTATCAACTTCTAGTATTATGCAATAATAGCTCAATCCGCCTTCACGTCACCTACATTTTCACGCAGTATTTTTATAAAATAGCTCTGCTGTTCATTTTAACATCAAACGTCCTTTGATGCACAGGGCGAATGTCAAGGTTTAGAAAAGCTTTTCCAGTTAGGTCACATTGGCTTCAAAGGAGAAATATGCATAACATTATATAAACCTGTCTAGCCATATTGAGCCTTGGGCCTATTCCACACTGTAAGCCCGCGAATCGACAGGCATTTGTGAAAAAAAAAAACATTTTACATTTATATTTTGACTTGACATTTTTATTCGCAAGGAAATTGGGAGCTTTGGCAATTAGCAACGAAACCCCACTCCAACACCTACCCCCACAAAACAGGAATGCTAAAAAATATAACCGACTTCATCAAAAACACTAAAAGGAGTAAAATAACTCTAAGTAGTTTTGGCAGCCAGCAGCAAAATGCGTATAAAAAAGAACCATATATTTTTTGTACTAAAATAGCCACATTTTATTAACCTTGCCTCAATAAAATCGTACCCAATAGTAATACAAAATAGTAACTTGAGTTATTTTTTAACTACGAGTACTTTTCCACTTTGCACTTCTCAAATTTGACATAAAATATTATTTTCAAATGAAGAACGTTATTATTAGATTCTTATTGTAAGCTCTCTGTTCTTTGAAATCAATTTATCGAAGCATGAAGGGGAATTTAGCTTCTTCAGTAGAACATTGTACACCGAGCCTTAGCCGTCCATGCCTAATAGGATTACTTCTGAGGAGCAGACATGGATGTATCAGAACATAAATAGCATTTCTGTACAAGGACTATGATTGAGGTACTGCCTTCATGTATCTGGTATTTATTTTAAGTACTACATACCGAAGCAGATTTTGCTAAGAGGAAGACTACAGAAGAAACTACAAAGAGATAATAGTCTTACTTTGTTATTACTATTTTAAATAATATTGTTGAAGATAAAACATTTATTAATTGAGTTATTTTTTAACTACGAGTACTTTTCCACTTTGCACTTCTCAAATTTGACATAAAATATTATTTTCAAATGAAGAACGTTATTATTAGATTCTTATTGTAAGCTCTCTGTTCTTTGAAATCAATTTATCGAAGCATGAAGGGGAATTTAGCTTCTTCAGTAGAACATTGTACACCGAGCCTTAGCCGTCCATGCCTAATAGGATTACTTCTGAGGAGCAGACATGGATGTATCAGAACATAAATAGCATTTCTGTACAAGGACTATGATTGAGGTACTGCCTTCATGTATCTGGTATTTATTTTAAGTACTACATACCGAAGCAGATTTTGCTAAGAGGAAGACTACAGAAGAAACTACAAAGAGATAATAGTCTTACTTTGTTATTACTATTTTAAATAATATTGTTGAAGATAAAACATTTATTAAGTGCAAAGACATTCAATACCTATAGACCGGACATCACGAACAAAATTTTCGTCCGAAAAAGTGTGTCCTGCTGGATACAAGTCTATGAGTATTTTGTAGTACGCTCCGCTGCCGCTCCAATATTCATATGTTATTCTAGATTATTCTAGATGGCGTTACTGAGACATGGGTATATAGATAGATAGATAGATAGATTCATTTATTTGTGGAAACATGAGTTACATAACATGGTATGCAGGTTGTAAGTATAAAATTTGTTCAGTCATGTTTGGCCTTTACGGCGTACAAATATTACATTGTTTTGCTTACAAATAGAATTAATATTAATAATCATTCATCTAAATGTCTTGATTTCAATTACATTGCATTAGCATAATAATAGGATAAAATCTAATAATGTCAATAATAAATGGGATCAAAGTTTTTCTATGACATTTCCTTGACATGCCCGCTCTATAGTATTTTAAATCTCTTTGATTAAGTGTGATGAAAAGTGCCTAGCAGAGTCCGTGCACAGTGATATTATAAATTATTTAATTAAACACATGTATGTCTCCAGACATTTTGTTTGGAACAATTACGTTCATATTTTCAAACCATGACAATCATAACTATCTGACAGGTTACAAATCTAACGGCCAGTATCGGCCGTATAATCAGTACTAACCTCCAACAAAGTGCACACAAAAAACGTAACCACTCACTGAATAAGGTTCATGTTTAATGGGGAAAAATTTACTTTTTGGGGTAGCATAATGAGCTGCGTCTGTATAAAAAATACGTCGTTTGGATAAACACGGGATAAATATTGAAAACTTTACGCAGCATAAGGACCCACTCGATACTTCGTTCCGATGCAAAAACTTTTACATTTACTTTGACTCCATAACGACTTCGCTATAAAAACTCCGGCATAATTTCCATTTCCCTCTAACCATTAAGTATGAACACAAATGGATCGAGCCTCTTCACTTTCTTCCGGGTACTTACAATGAATAAATAACTGAAATATAAATGGAATTACGATCCGCTATTGAAATGGTGCTCTTCATTTATAAAATCTCATCTCTTTATTAAGGACACGACCGCCGTCTGTTAATAATCGGCTTATATCCTTCCCCCGTGGGTGGATGCAATGGGGGACTTGGGGGCATGGCGACCTACCCCCGAACATTAAGCATACTTCACACAGAACTCGAGAGGCTCGAGTGAAGATAATCTGACACTAGACTGTCTGCGATGTTTTGAAACACAATGTTTGCGCTTGTATGAGATTTTGGAAGGCTTTACACAACTTGAAACTTTTACGAGTGATTGTTATAGCAAGTTGTTGTATGTCGGTTTGGAAACCTTTCCAAACACAAATAATTTATTTATTTAATACTTCAAGCACACAAATGTCGGACGGACTTAATGCCTTAGGCATTTTCTACCAGTCAACCTTTAGGTAATGCAGAGAGACAAACCGTGGTAGGTGCAATAATTGGTTGTTTTCATCACTAACTTTCGTAGACCCTCTACGAAAACTGCTACGACAAGCTACGGATTCGTAGCGATACGGAAAACCTCATAAAATCAACCCCAGTTTCTAATTCACATTATGGAAACCCTCTCAAAGAGCGTTTTTAATGTAGTTGTGCAAATAAAATGTAATTACAGTTGGTATACAGCCTCACTTTGCTATGAGGTAGGTAGGTATGTACTGCAGAACACGACGGGTGACGCGACTCGCAAGATACAGCACGTTGCTTATAATGTTTAATTTATTGCTTTGGCTCCTCGCATAGTTTATGTTTAAGTTTAGCTGCAGATTTCTGACCTGGTATTCTATAGAATGAAGCTGCGTAGATCGCTGTGTAATTCTTGAAGATAAGTATAGTTAAGGCGGTTTTTTATCCTGTGGGGACGTTGCGTAGAGATTGATCAAGCGTTTATAATGCAAAAAAAATGTGTGAGAGCTATATTTGGACTAAAGCAAGTAGAGTCATGTCGTCCATTCTTCAGAAAACATAGAATTCTAACTCTACCATGTATATATATATTAGAATCCTGTATATTTGTTTTCAAACACAAACATCTTTTCCAGCAAGCGACAAGCTACTACGCCCCACGATCTATGTATACTAATAAGTTAGTTCAACCGAGAACGAATCTCGCATTTACAGGCAACAGTAGCTATATTATGTGTATAAAGCTTTATAACAAATTACCAAATTCAATTAAAACGTTACCATTTTCCAGATTCAAAAGTAATTTGACGAAGTTTTTAAATGAAAAGTGTTTTTATAGTGTACATGAGTTTTTAGGTTATAAATTGTAAGTTCGTTTATTAGTTTAAAATTATATTATTTGACATGATTATTATTGATGTGATTAATATTGACATTTATGAATTCTATCTTATTATTTTTCATTAAGTAATTTATAAACAATACTATTTTTGTATCTTTTATTCAACAATACAATTTAATGGAATTTAAGGTGTATCCAATGACATTTGTTATCAACGATTAATTTAAAATGCTATGCTTTGTATTTGCACGCCGAAATTAAAGGCAGAATAAGAGATCCATTTTATTTATATTGTGAACCTTCTGTACCTTATTTACGCAAATAAATGATTTACTTTACTTTACTTTACTTTACTTTATAATCCAACCAATCACGAAGCTCAATTATTCTCACCGTATACAAATCGGTATCGTAAGAATAATTTTATTGTTCCATTAGCCTTACCCTAAACGTTGAACTGCAAGGGTCGTAGAGGCTTAATCCGAAGATAAGAAGGTTCCAATGAGCATCGGTTTGAAAAGTGAAACTGTTGAACAAAAGCATCGAGCACAAGAAAACTTCAATTGTAAGGTGTGCGCTTATCTCAATGCGGGTCAACAAATCCCAACAAGAAACAAGGTTAAGGTTGTCATCTATCTATCTATATCTATATCTATATCTATACTTATAATAAATCTGTAGAAGTAAAATTTCTGTACATTGAACATATCAAAAAAATAAATAGCAGGGGGTGTTACTAGACCGACAGCGAACCCAAAAATATGATTAAAAAAATTTTTGTCTGTCTGTCTGTCTGTCTGTCTGTCTGTCTGTATGTTCAGGTATCACGCAAAAACTACTGGTTCGATTACGATGAAACTTGGTATACTTATTCTTTAATATCCTGGGCACAACACTGGGTACTTTTTATCCCGGAAAAGTATAAACAATTAAAAACAAACTTAATTTTGCGGTTCGACCCCTAGACCCGACTACTGTACCAACCGCAAATAATAAGTTTGTCGTAGGTTACGTCACCCGCAGTGGAGTTCACCAAGGGGCGCTGCACACGGCTAAGATATTATAATATTTTCAAACAATACAACAACACACACAAAACACGTTTGATACAATATCGCTCGCCATACAGTTCAATGGACTATCACACACTACGAAGATAATTATGTACATTGAATATATATTCAAAATTAATATTGGAGGATGATTGGTGATCGATACTGATGCCAAAAATGCAATCAGTAAATGTTTTGTCTGTCTGTCTGTCTGTATGTGCACGCATAGTTCAATAACTATTATAGGGATCGGGATTGACTTGGTACGGTTGTAATCAATACGCCTGGGTAGGTTGATCTTAGTATCAGTTGTTTTACACATGGTCAGTTGTACGGCGCTCTTTCCTCGGTCAGTAGTTCCAGAAATCTTTATGCATACATACTGGAAGGATCAACTTTATATCAACGCACAGCCCAAACCGCTGGTATTAGAGACATGAAACTTGAAGGGGACTTCTTAGTTAAGAATAAGTATCCACTAAAATACGATTTTTGGAAATTCAACCCTTAATGGGAAAACATAGGGGGCGGAAGTTCAAAATCCACGCGGGCGAAGCCGCGGGCAAAAGCTAGTATTTACTAAAATTCTTCCTGTAAATTTATTACGATCCTTTAAAAGTGTCAACTTTCAAATAGAAATTTAACTGTATTCTCGACATCAAAACGTTCATGCAGTACATAGAAGTGGGACAAATCACATAAAAGTTTCCCTCCCAGCCCGCACACAAGTACACAGCGAACGTCGCATTACTCGAGAATATAATAAAACACCTCCTACTGAAGTCCGCGGAACATTATAATTAAAAGTTGTCTATGTTGTCGGTAGCAAACATCCTATATTTTGCTTTTATTTGCTCACATCTATCTGTATATTAGATTCCGCCTGTCGCTATGGCGACGCAGCTCGCCCGGGACCTGCCGCCCTGGGAAGCCAGGACGTGCCACTAATTCACCTGTTTCACGCACACAAAGGCGCGTGCGCACGCACACTACGCCGCCGCCTCACCTGGATGGAGCGAGCGTACACCGACAACATTACACGCTTGTATGCACACGGCACAACCTTGCAACTGCGTGCTGCCGCTCATAAGCGACCTTATTGTGACTGGCGCAAAGTCGAATGTGCGGTGCCGCCACAACGTCAGTGGCGTAGCTTTTCATTTCGGCATACAATATTATAGCAGAGTGACAGCGAGGATGCGAGGTGAGGCGGCCCGGGCATCGGGCCGGGAAACACTCGTTAAACCCGTCCGCAGCCAACTGTAACTGCATCGGAAGCGAAGCAGTCACCTCAGGGATTGCATCGCCGACCGGTGTTCGCGATTTCTACCGCTTTTAGGCATTTCGTTTGCCGCCAGTTTCCGGCCTCGGTAGAAGCTTTCGAATGTGGAAATTCGATTCGAATGAGTTTACGAGTCGTCGCGCTCTGTGTTGTGAGCAGCCGCTGAAACTTCTTGTGCAGGTTGGTGGAAACTTCCTTTATACGCTCGACTTGCTATGAATGTAGTTATCGGGAAATGTTAAGACGGTTGTTGGCAAACATTGGCACTGTTCCAAGCCACTGTTACCTAAGAATACATCGCCGGAGTATTAGTGCAGCGACCGCTGGACCTAGTTGTTTAGAAAATACCCTTTAAAACTCGGCTTAGTTTTTAATAATTTGGTGATAGTGATTTAAAGTAACACGTTGAAATGTGTTTTTTCAAATTTAATATTTTATCTTCAGATAATTATATTTTTGTTATAGTTTTAGATTTTATTAATAGATTGAACTTTATTTAAATTAATCAGAGCGTAATTAGTTGTTTTAATATTTTAAGTTTTTTTTGTAATTTAAAGTAAAATAAATATGTTAGAGATACTTTTTTTCATAAGTATTTTTTTGGAACAATTACATTACTTTATATAGCAATCATGAAATATTTAAGACAATTCTACAATTTCACACTAGTATACTATCACACATAGAAAGCCTTTGTCTCTAAAAGGGACGGCGCGTATAATAAAAACGTGGGGAGTAAATAGTAGAGTCATTAACTGTACAAGTTGGTCTTAATGGTCGTTTTAGTGCCGGCCGGGCGGTGCCAGTGGCCACCGGGAGGCTGTTCGCACATAATTATATAATTACACTCTAATTTTTCTTATTAACGAAGACGGGGACCATAATGTAAGGGAATTATTTCACAATGACTGCACTGGAGTTTCGAGACATGGGTTTAATCGAAGAGATTTAAAATACTATAGAGCGGGCATGTCAAGGAAATGTCATAGAGAAACTTTGATCCCATGTCTCAGTAACTCCATCTAGAATAATATATGAATATTGGAGCGGCAGCGGAGCGTACTACAAAAAACTCATAGACTTGTGTCCAGCAGGACACACTTTTTCGGACGAAAATTTTGTTCGTGATGTCCGGTCTTTATGTATTGAATGTCTTTGGGTTTAATGGAGTTTTGGGAAATAAGAAGCCTAACATAGCATAACATCAAGCTTGTAATCCCGAAGAGTTAGGCAGAGATGTACCTGTAATAGGTACACCCGCATTTCATTAGTTATGTTTAAGTCCTATGTAAAAAGGAGCCGAGCCTATTGCCATCAATCGGACAAATCCAGACACCGGACTGTTTCTAAGATGTTCCAGATGGAAAAGCCTAAATAAGCATGCGCATGTGTTGGTGGCGCCTGGGTTCGTCTCCAGGATCAGGTTTATTTATACCTGATCCGGGAAACGAACCCAGGATCTCATGGCCAGCAAACCTACTGGAACATAACCTACCACTTCCCAGATTGCATCAACAAGGAGCTCGTCAACTTATCTCGTGCACGTATTCTTCAAACCAGTGGAAAGCACTACATTCTTGACTGAACTTCCAAACTATATATACTTCACAGCAAGAGAATATTACCCCTTTTTTCTCATAACTAACGTAACTATATGAAATAAATTTGTAGGTACTGTGTAACATGTATTTAATAATGTCGAATTTTAAGATTTTGCAAGTTTTTCGTTTTATTCCTCGACTTAATTTCTCAACATTATCTAGGTTCATCAGGAATTTCTCTACCAGTTTCTTTCCTAACATATCAGTGCAAGCGCCATATACCGTTCTTTGTCTGAAGATGGCATTCAGGCGCCTTAATAAGGATAAAGAATTAGGAAATCAAATCAATGAGATGCAATCCGTACAAGTTCACTATGTGTAGCCTAAACGTCAAAAGCTGGAACATGAGACAGTAAGTTTCTTATCTAAAGAAGAAAAAATGATATGGAAATTCTCCCATAATTCAAATAAAATGGAAAAAAATTAATAACTTTGGTTAAAATATATGAAACACTTGTATGAGTATGATCAAAAATTATAACTCTAAGGAGGTGAAATAGGTAAATACATCACATGTAAAGATGAATCAAAGATATATATCATGTTTTCGATCTTTAGCGATTCTTAAGCACATTAAACACAGTTCGTGAACATACATTGGCGTTAAGAGATGAGTTAAGAATTAACAAGTAACTAACAGCGTGGTAGTTAGATTATTTATTCTTACAGGTCTTTGAATACAACATTGTATTAATATTGTGAAAGCTAAGATCACTTTTGTCTCAGCACAACTTGTTATAACACAATAGTTAAAATCACCCAGTCAAAAATTAGGTGAAGTTAGCGTGCAGTAAGCTTTAAATCCACTTTGCCTTCTCTTCATCTACATTTTCACGAATCAAATTTTACAAAGTGCTGAACCTGAAATATTGGTGCCTGATATACGTGCGCTGGAAAAACTAAAAATAGACTCAGACATTACTTAATTAAAAATGACTCATTAGATACATTTAAGACTGCTGTGGAATATTAGGTAAATTGTATTCGAGCCCCGTAATTATATGTAGATTAATTTAAGGTTTAGGTGAACAGAACAATTTTAAAGTTAATATTGATCGTAGCATGATATTAAATGGCATGTCAGCCAACTTTAAGAAGCTTGGACCACCAAATGCAAACGTAATGTATTTTTTTCTAATCCGACATGTAGTTACAGCAACTAACGGGGCGAAATAAGAAATTCTTCAGGTTCAATATAAACTAGCTTCTGCCTGCCGCTTCGCTCGTGTACAAAGAAATTTCCTAAGATTATCCCCAGGGAACACACCACCGGAACATAACATTCTATGTGGTAATCCAGGAAATGAACAATTTATTGCTAATTTGTACCCAAAACTGTTCTTTAGTTAACGCGTGATTCAGTAACAAACATCTAAACATCTTCACAAACTTACAATATTCTTATTATTATATAAATAAAAACAAATCGCAAAATTGTTAACACGCGTAACTTCTGAACGACAGCACTAAATTGGATAATTCTTTTTAGGTTTAAAATGTAATTAAATGTACCAAAACACCATATTTTCTATTTCGACTTGGCTGCCATAGAATGAATGAAATAATACCTCAATAGCTTTCCCATCGCATAGGTGTCATCATTGTCGAGAGCTTGGTCCAAAATGGCTCATGGTCCTTTCATAAGAAGAAGAAAGAGAAGATACCATTAAATATTCAGGAAATAACAATCAAAATCTACCCCTACTTGTTGCTATGGACTAGCAGTAAATGAAAAAATATATAAAATTTTCCGAGAATTAGAGAAATGATTAATAAGTTGTAACATCTTACTTGCAACATTAATTTCAATATCAATTAAAATACACGCCATAGAAAAATTGTTGTAATAAAGGTGAAAATTTTAATAAATTTTGCTGCGCGTTTAGTATTATTGAAGCTAATGCACCCTTAAAGATGTCCTAAGCCAACGAAAGCCATTTAATGATAAAGCGGCGCGCGAAAATCTACATAACCACTGAAATATTCCTATCAAAAAAATCTAGTACTTACACAGAAAGACTCCATTCATTAATCGAAACAAAAATTCACCATCCTCTTTGAGACCTCAAGAGCAATGAGATCACGTAGCTCTCGTCGCGTACGGCGTAAATAATTCAAGCACGTGACGAGCCACTCTCTTGGGAACATATATTAAATTCTGATGGCATAAAAATGAACGACTACCACCTCACGTTGGTCAAAAATATCCCTTACTGAATTGGTCAAGTAGTAAACAAGAGGATAGATACTCTATGAATCTATATGATCATTGCAGCTGTCACTTAGTAGTAATAACCACTTCAAAAATTTATTTTAAGGAATGTTGTGGATTTCACTTAGTAATATTATAAAACAAGAATTGGTGTTTATCTCATTGAAATGGATATACCATTAATCCGCGACTTTGTCGACGTGTATATTAACTAGGACAAACGACATAGCACTCGTCGATAAGTGAGCTTTTCATTGATAAAATAATTTTTGAAATCTGTAAAGTAGTTTTAGACATTACCACCTACATGCAAACTTATTAACAAAGTTTTACCTCTTCATTATACTACAAGTATAAATAAAGACAGATTGACTTATAAAAACCAATAAGGTTCAAAATGTTCATATCGGCTATGATTTATTCCTAGACGAAGCTACTTTTAAAGTCAAGCCAAACGGCTGTAATACATATGCAGCCTTTTGTATAAATTATAAAGGTCTCCCATTTAATCTCTTTTTAAAACGAATTTGTGTTCAAGTTGTTAATATATTACACATATTATAATTATTTATTATTACAAACCTGTAATGTCCTCTGCTAGGCAAAGGCCTCCCTCCGTCCCTTCCACCTGCCGTGTTTTTGCGCTAGCTCTCTCCAAATTCAACACAATGACATCTAGATCGTCCCCCCATGACCTTCGAGACCTGCTAAGGCTCCGGGTCACTGTTATAGGGCACCAATTCTGCGTTTTACAGGCTAGCATTTATCACTTGGTAATTACTCTTATAAATAAAATATCCATGAGATGGTTCTAATGCTTGCAGGGAACTTCCATGTTAGACTGTTATGGTAAAAAAATGTTGTGTAGTATCACACTTTTAAATGTGCCCTAGTAAGAAAAGTTTCAAAGTACAAAAAATAATGTATTGGGATTCTCCATTAGCAAAAATGAAGAATTTCCATACAGCAACTTTCCCTCCTATTTTAAACGTTTTAAGGAAATTACTTTTCAAAGTTCCTTCTTTCCCTTGTGGCCACTTTTGTTGTATAAGGAATTCTAGAGCATGATTTCATGCAATGATTTTAGACCGAGCGGTTCTGGCAGTGCGTTGCCTATCCGAACTTGTCTCACTAGTTAAAAAAAAGTGTTTGCAAGAACCATACATAAATAAATATCATTAATCTTCTAAGTAATTTTTTAACAATTACCTACTATTTGGGTACCTATAAAAACACAGACCTGTACCTGTTTAGTGAACGCTAACGACACTATCCTCAACACTGCCTGAACAGTGCACAGTGACAATTAAGAACAGTGCTGAACTACCCTTAACGGTCTGTTTACTGCCTTCTGTAGATCGTTGCTGCTCTCTACTGCTAGCAGTTTACTTGGGTTTACGTATGGCCGCTTACAATTGCTGTGTAAACATTTTTTGGTCTTGAAGTCTGCATAAAACAGTGAAAAGAAGATCACCTTTTTGCTGGCGAGTTTGTTCCGCCACTTCTTCGTTCCACTTTTTGGAAGACTGTCATATGGTAATTTTGACGTTAACAAAGTGCACAACCACAGCTTAATTTAAAAAAAATAAATTTTGATATGATTAGTATAAGCAAATACACTTTCCACATTACGTCGGTAGAATATAGCTGGGGTAATTATTATGAAGTCACAGAATAAAGTACGATATCCAGGATAATGACATAATATTACACTATTGTTTAACGACCACTAGAAAAAATGCGGTAATACGGGTAAGTTTCTCAGTAAGTACTTCTGAATTCATCTTCTCGTTTCCATTGTTCAGCTGTAAAAATAAAAAT
This sequence comes from Euplexia lucipara, assembly GCA_921972225.1. Taxonomy (NCBI): domain Eukaryota; kingdom Metazoa; phylum Arthropoda; class Insecta; order Lepidoptera; family Noctuidae; genus Euplexia; species Euplexia lucipara. The sequence goes on from OV179146.1 coordinate 18,540,251, forward strand.
GCACATCTTAGTAACAGAGAATTTTCTGCACATAAACTATTTCCTTGAGGTACTTTAGCTCTGGTTCTTCTCTATTCTTAACATGCAAATAGGGCTTGCAATATCCGTTTATTTTTACTATCCGGATAATACGGATATTTGTCTTCTACTATTCGGATTATCCGGATAGTACGGATAATACGGATATTTTATTATAAACGTGACGAATTAGTTCTTCATCAGTCTCGCAGACAAACTGACAAAGTAATAAGTAACAATCACATAAAAACTACTTCGCTATCTAAAAGTATGTAATAAAACACCGATACCGCACGAAAAATTGAATCTACTCTTCTCAGAGCTACAGTACTAAAAACAATTCTAATTTAACATCTGATCTTACATTTATTACAAATCACAACATCACAATCAAATCAACCTATTTAAAACATCATGATTAGGGATCCCTACCCAAAGGGTAAAATTGGGACCCTATTACTAAGATTCCACTGTCCGTCTGTCTGTCAATCAATAGGCAATTTTCACAGATGAATATTTTATTTTTATTGCCACTATAAAAACAAATAGGTACTAAAAACGAGCCTGGAACCTAAGATAGGGTAAGGTTGGGTATCGGATACGAGTAAAACGCTCTAACTGCTCGTTGATAACTAACTCATCTATTAATTATGATTGGTATTTAAGAACACATATAACATACATAGGTATATGCTAACTTTGAACATAGATTATATACTACAATAGAAACACGCTTGTTCGATATATGTACAAGATACAAAAGATACAGAAACGGCCTAATTTAAATAAATGGTTCGACTTTGACTCTAGAATAAAGATTACTATTCTGAGATAGGTATAAGGTAAAAAAAATAGCCATGCAGCTAATAATTAAATTTGTATAGTAATAGATACATGCAATGATTACTTTTTTATAACTCTTGCAACTGTAGATTATTATTAAAATAAGGAAAATAATCACCACCACAATGCCACGAACCACCGAGTTATTTCATGTTTATTTCTAATCTTATAATATCAAATACTTTAGCTTCCCCACTAAGAACCGAGTACTTGCATTCATAGAATTTTGAAGAATTAACTTTAAATGAGTATCAAAACTACTAGTCGGTTGCAAGAGTCGTAATAAAGCTTCCTTTCTAATTATTCATTAATGTACAGACGCCAGCACATCAAGTTTTTCAACTTTATGTCAAACAGTATAAGGTTCATATTCAATTGGGAAAATTTGACACATCGGGGTAACTTGATGTGCTGGCGTCTGTACAAGTCGGCACACTCACGGACTTCATAAAATCTTTGCACGTTCTCCACCCTCACTCTTGACCGACTTTATTTTATAGTGGAGCTTAAACTTTAGAACAAAGCTTAAAAACAAATTCGCAATTCAAGTAATAAAATAATGTGTGCATACCTAATGGAATATTATAAGATATGTACAGTTAAAACATATTTTAAGGAAAATTTTACGACATTTACCCTAACATTAAGTGGGTGAACCCTGATAGCAGCCGGAATTAATCGCAACAGACAGGAGATGAAATAAAAAGGTTTTTTAAGAACCGTAATAAAATTGCCCTTGTTTGTATAAAAATATATTAAATGCTGACAGCTGCCTCGTGTTTAATATTTAGGTTTACTAACTTATTCCTGTTACAAAAAAAAATATGGGCGCTAACTTGACAAAATCAGAGTATTTGTTTCTAAGAATGTTTCGGCAACATTCCAAGTAGAAATTTGCATCATGTGTTTAATACATTATTTATTTATAAAGATTTTATGCACAGTTATGTAATACAAAACTGTAAAAGGTGGCTGATTTATTATGTACCAGTCTACTAAAGTCTATTTAAAGGTGATGCAAGAAGATAGACAATACTATGAAATAAAAACAATAAATACACAGATACGTACACATGTTAAAAGCAAAAAAATATACGAAGTCGAAGACGAAATACGTTCATGGAAAAACTAATCTGACAAATCAACTCTAAGATTATTCTGCTAACATCTTAGGAATGTGTTCACGGGCTTTTACTTTATATGTGAACCAACATACGAACATACTTTTTGTCATACAAGACATTTTAATGAAAAGCTAACTCTCATTAAAATACAAAAAAAAATGATTTAACTACTCACCAGAGTGCCGAGCAGTGGTAATCATTGTGTTGAAAGATCGTCACAAAAATGTTGATTTTCAATATTATATCCGATTGCCGTTTTACTGCTAATTCTCCATAAAACTGCAAAAATGTTGTAGTTTATTCAACAACTTACCCAACCTACTGTACTCGACAGTAGTGGGTAGATTATTGTTTTATAAAAAACGTCACAAAATGCAGAACTTCAATATTATATCCGATTGCCGTTTTATCAATTCACATTATAATATTTGTCTAGTCACTGGTTTTCTTGACTTTGCGACTTCAAACCTTGTGTAGGCTCAGTTCCCGCCAAGTCATGATATCTCTATTGTGAACGAACGTTTTCACGCCAGGGCAAGCTATGATTGATTCCTAAGTTTGTAGCTGAAAATATATTCTACAAGATCTTTCGTCGAGGGGAACATTTGGATAAATAAATATACAGTGTGTTACAGGAAGCGCATTTATCCGAACTGTTTGTGAAGACAAAAAAAGGAATATGCTCATGTTCTTTGTAATTACAAACAATGTCATATTCTTTTAAATATCAATAAACCAAAATGAGGTTCTCAGTCATAAGAGTATAGTAGTCAACAAAAGCAATTTCTATAAATTCATATTGTATTCGCTGTCCAAGGTATTCCAATGGAGCTTCACAACTCTATTCAATTGTCGTGTATATGTAATTAAACGATAGTATGGTCGTTGGCAAGTCTCGGAGGAGCTTGTAACGAGTTGCCGCCGCCCCTCGTCGCTGCTTGGCTAACATTGTTGCTTCATTCTCAATTCCACTTGGAACTGTCTGATTGTGTAGCGGCGGTTATGTAAGAACAAAGAACAATGTACGTACCTAACGAGTGCTAGACTCACATAGTACTCCATATTGCTCTCAATATTTTACAGTGGAAATGTTTTTGAGCTTTTCTTTCTGAGCAGAAATTGAGTTTTGGCCATATACGTTACTTTCTGTAGCCTCCTATTAGTAATTTGCATACGCCTAGCTTTCATTAAGAGCGCATAGCAAGTTCTTTGTAGGGAAATTTTTCAAATTTTGAGCTAAGTCTGCCAGGCAGGAGGGTAGCTATGCCCGGGGGCCCAATAAGAATAACGGTGATAGAGAGGCCGTAATGAAGAGCACTCAAAGGCGGCATCGGTCGGTCGCGAGCCCGGCCGTCCGGGCCACATCGGCGATGCACCGAACAACCCTTAATTGAATAGCCCGGCCGGGGGCTAATCAGGGCTCAGCTGAGCGGTGCAGGCGCGGGCGGCAGGGTCGGGGACGCGCGGGGGAGCAGGCCGGAGCCACGCGGGCTGGCCGCGCCCCCTGCGCGCGCCGCTCTGCCCGGGAGCTCATTCAAGTAGCGAGCGCGCCCCGTGCCAGCCGCCACCCTCAGGTATGTCCATTTTGCTTTTGGTGTTTGCACGTAACGTACCTATCGCGCGCGCTCCGCGAGTGTCAGTCGTGCAGTGAGTGAACCGTGCCGCTGCCGCGTCGCTCCCGAGCCGCCGCCGCCGCCTCAGCACAAGGTAGGTCGCATGAAGCACCGCCACGCATTCAAGCCTGTGCCTACACACTAATTTACGCGTTTTCATATAAAAATAAATGTGCCTCTATTAAAGTTCTCCGACACTTAGTTTCCGTGACGCGAATAAATTAAAAGTGATAAAGTACCGGCGTTATTAGTTAAAAGCAATAAAGTTTAAATTAAGCCAAGTTTAACGGTTCCCACTTCGGATTAAATGAAAATAAAATCATCAAAATTATTTAAACTTAATACATAATCGGCAAAAAATATGAATTCACTTTGTTCAAATTACATCATCATCTGAAGCCTTCGTTTAGGTCCAGGCCCTTTGGTCTGAGTTAGTAACTCGCGTTTAAGCTGTAGGTTCGAGTACCTACCGTCACTTTGCTTCTTGTGTCGCATGTATAGCAGAATGTCAGCTTTAAATGTTCTACGTTTATCTGAATTTTAATTAAATCATACAAGATGGCTTAATCAATAAGAATTATCAATCCATCTTTTTACTTTCATCATATCATTTCAAAATTGAACCATATCTCAAGCCATTAAAATCACATGCCATCTCGACCAGTACCTAATTAAAATTCAGATTTGATGTCTTATCTTAACGTTGTATTATTAGTTTTTCTTCACATCTGCGATTTATCGGTCACTTATCTAGATTTTACTGGGAATCGTCGATCACATTCGTCCATATGGCTGGACATGAACCTTCGAGGAGCGGCTGAATAATATCTGAGTTTATCTCACATTTCAGAATAAGTACTTCGTTGGTTTTCTCATCACGTTTCTAGTATTTTATCGTTGTTCTAGGATATTTTCCACTGTTCCATAAAGTCGAGTTCCAGTTAATCCAGATGCTGTTGAAGATTTCTTTTCTACGTTGTATTTCTTCATATTTCTATATTAATTAGTCCTGAGCAGCGCGAGCGATTGCATCCTCATTGTATTATAACGCTCGCGCTGTGCTTTTGTTCTCAGTATGTTTTACAGATGCATTCTGTTCGTCTCAGTCTATCTAAAGTTCAGCTGAGCCTCTGTGCGCTTCGTTACACATTTAGATAGTATTCTATATTCCCCAAAGGGCTAGTCAGAGCAGATTACTTCAACCCGTATTGCTTCATACGTTCATCATCTCTAGAGAGTTCATCTCTAGCAGTAATCTGTCCGCACAGCGGTACCCTCCGCATCTGTAGGTTATACTTTTAGCATATAGAAGTAGGGCCGGCGAGAGGGTTTTGAGATGGTTGTAACTGAGGGTGAATACTTTCACTGGCGCCGCCACTTCACCTTGTCGCCTGGCACAGCGCCAGCCTCCTTTCCTCCCGCCCCCTCCCGACCCCGCCGTCGCCCCGCGCCCACGCCATCCCCTCGCCAGCCACCCTCAATCCCCGGCGTATCCGACTTACGATACGACCAACGCATTTTATGCTAAACTTCACGTCGCTGCTGTACTTTATTACATCAGCTTTTTATGTCTACGTCACGTAATATACATAAAGGTATATGGAAATGTCATTAACCGACCACACAAAGCCTATACGCAATTACATTAAATTACATTTTAATTCCACCGTCATTACTGAGTCTATACAAAATTTCATATCTGATGGAATTAGTTTAATAGGTCGTAAATTTATTAGACGCGGAAGTTCAAATAGACACACGCAATTGCAAAATGGACGAATGATACCAACTCAAAAGTTTAAGTCTTCGCAATGAAAAAAATGACAATACGCGTATTTTCATCTGAAAACTTGATAACTGTACTTATCATTGATAATGCGAGCTCACAAGCGTAGATAGCAATAAATCGCACTAGGTAGTATATATTGATATGTTTGCTCGTAGCGCGTAGCCCCGTAGATCGTAGCAGTCGCTACGATATCGGCGCCGTAGACGCCCGCCCGCCGCCCGGCGTAGCCGTCTAGATCGCGCTCGAGATTGCCCACCGGTGCAATGTATCACAAAAATTTACATAATAAAATGGAAATAATTGGTATAATAAATCATTCTAATTTAAACGAAATAAATTAAAACTTTTCATGAAAATTCAACATTCGCTGAAAAAACACATTTTAAAATAGATTTTCTTGAATACTTAGAATATTTTAAAACTTAATTGAATATAGAACACATGTGAGTAATAAAACAATTTTGAAAAAAATTATGACATTAAATTATTTTTAAAAAAATGTTTGGATGTCTTCAAAGGTAGCAACGATTGGTACGTATGATGTATGGAAAATACATTAATCAATATTTTCAAATAAATGCAATATTAATTTTAAATAAGTACGTATAGGGTTTGACATGGATGCTTCGTCAACGAATATTTTACATTTATATTTTACAACGTATAATCGACGAAAAAAAGGGGATGAATTATACTGTAACCACCTTCAATAACTATATTTATTGTAGATACCTACATACTGAAGTATCCTGCAGTTAAAGCATTGTTATCTCCATAGGCTGGGAAAAATATTTTTAGGGCTACGGTATTCATTCCTTGTTTCATTTTACTACTAGTAACTGGAGCAAGTCATTAGGCCTTCCGACGGTTTTAGACTTATCGAAAAAACATGGTTTATTTATATTCTAAACAAACGTATATAATATCTGGAATAGATAATATAAATGGTGGGGAAACCGCAACATAATCCGTTGCGTGTTTGAGAACAACAACGCCGTCACACAGAGAGGCAATAATAATAATAATAATTCCCGCAGGGCAGCTACTGGCGAGCTGTTGGGCAGTAGCGACCCCACGGACCTGATCTCCCGGAAGAAGTTTTGTTCCTCATCTCTGGTTTGCCTTGATTGGCCGGCCAGAGTGAACTCTGACGAGGAACGGAGCTTGCACCTCTTTCTTGCCTTAGTTGGCCGGCTAGAGTGGAGATTCGCAAGAGCAAATGTGCTCGGAGGAAGGAAGCATTCCAGTAAGGTGCTGTTAGGGATCTTGACCGTACTTCCGGGATTGTCCTGATGGCCGTGGAATGCCGCTCCACTCCTTTCCTCAGGAAATGTTGCCCTTTTGTCGCTACGTCACTATGTGCTAGCGGTCGTTCTAGAGGGCCCATTATTACTTTTTATTATTTTTCTTGCAATATTTGACATTATATTTTACCATTATATGATTGCTTATACGCTTCAACATATCTGATGACAAGGAGTTAGACCGGTTCCTTGTCAGCACCGGCTTACGTAGTAGCTACGGACCTCCCTTATTGAGTGTGCAAGTCACCCCCTGCCATTTAATTCATGCAGGGGCCATAGTCCTTCATAGTTTTAGGTATCTAGTCCATTTTAGCCACCCTAGCTTATAGTCCAGTACTTTTGTTACCATATTCTGCAATAGTCTTACACAAGTCGCAGGTTTTCCTTGAGTACCTTGTGCACTTGTCTAACTTACCTACTAGAAAATATTCGACACATATTTTTTTCTTATATCACGTTATCAAAAAATAACGGCGATACATCAAAATGTCGCATGACGACACTAGTACAGTTTATTCAAATTCAAATTCAAATTCATTTATTTGTCCGAACATGGCACAATACAAGGTCTCAAATAACATAAAGGTCTCATCACATTCTGCCACATGTGGCGTGCAAATTACAGGTACACAATAAATTATTACAATATAAAAATACAAATACTATGCTAGAATTGATACAATTACACGAAAATATTCAGCTCAACTTCAACTCTTCTCTATGGCATATACTAGATAATGACGTTACAAGCCTTCTCTCCTCAACTTTAACGTGCTTAATCTAAGCAGTTTTTCATCAATTTGAAAAAGATTTTCTTGTAATCTAAATGTGGGACTAAAAACTATAATTTTGTCAAATAGCTCATTATACAATACGCATATGGATCCGAAAAGTCAAAAGTGCCTTGGGTTCGAACTCGAGACCTACGATTTGGCAATCTACCGGTCACACCACTAAGCTAGCACTCCTGCGTTGACGTTCTACAAACAATAACAGGAGCTCAATGTTGAGAGAAAAGATAAAAATACAAACAGAATTAAAAGATAAAAAATACACAAATATGGAGAGTGTAGATATTACTACTCACTTTGGTTTTTTTTATTGTTTTTATTATTGATAGGCACGCGTTTGACCACTATATCACCTGATGGTAAGCGATGATGTGGTCGACGATGAGGCACGCTTGCCTAGAAGCAACCTGTTCACTCTTGACTTAAAGACCCCTAGGTTGTAGCTATCAGGTAACACCGACTCCAGCAGGGAATTCCACTCCTTAGCTGTACGCACAATGAAAGTGTCCCCAACATTAAGTACGTGTGTATGGGATGATATAGGTATTATTAGCGGAATAAAATTGAGAAATTGAAGAGGACGATTCACAAACCATAGCAATCCTAACATTATTGTACAGGTGCCAGCACTTCAAGCTACCCCTAACTGACAAATTTTCCCAGTTCAACATGAACCTTATTCCATCTACACTTCCACACTAATATTATAAAGAGAAAAATTTGTGTATGTGTATGTTTGTAATAAATAAAGTCCAAAAATACTGTGCCGATTTCAAAAATTCTTTCACCATTGGGAAGCTACATTCTCCTTGAGTAACATGCGCTACTTTATATCCCTGTATTCCCACGGGAACGGGAACTACGCGGGTGAAACCGCGTGACGTATCGATGGATGGATAGATGTTTGATACTCTTTCACGTAAAACTACTGAATGGATTTTAATAAAATTGGGTATGGAGTTATCTGACACCCTGTTTTAATACATAGGCTAGTTTTTATCCCGGTATTCTCACAGGACCGGGACCTACGCGGGAGAAACCGCGGGAGGTCTGCTAGTTTGTTATAAAGTTGAAAACTATCAAAGAAATTTGACACATTGGGAGTAGCTTGATATGGTGGCCTCTGTACTGAAAGACAAAACTATTGATTAGCTGACGCGTTTATCGACATCGGTACAAGATAGTCAAGTTATCGGTAACTCGATATGCTATTTACACATAGAAATAGATGGATAGGTAGGCTTCCAGTCTCCGTGACTTTAAACGTTGATTTGTTTGTACCCTTTACATTCACCGAAGTATTTCTAATCTACGGGTATTAAACAATACACAAAACTAACACCCAGGGTGTTAGTTTTGTGTATTGTTTAGTACCCGTTGTATCACCCTTTGTAGCCCTTATTTGTAAGTTTTTATGTGGTGTTTCTTTTATGTGGTGTTTTTGGATAAAAATAAGCCTTTATAAGTGTTTCAATGCCCTAAATGACTCTATGGAACTGTTAACTAAAATTCAAATTTATATTCAACTAGCACTTCGCTCTCGACTTCGTCCGCGTGTAATTTTTTCTTTAACTACCCCTCCACCCTCTCATGGTTGAAAATACAAATAGCCTGTGACACTCACAAATTATGTGGCTTTCTATTGGTATAATAATTTATAAAATCAGTTCAGTAGATCAAAACCCTACAACCTTACAAACTTTACCTGTTTATAATATTTAATATGGGTTAACGGTATTACACACTAAAAATAAACAAAACAGTTCAAATACAGGTACGCTAAGCTAGTAACACCTATGTATATCAAAATTAGCTTGTAAATCAAACTAAAAGTTATTTTTTATTAATGTTTAAATTACAAACCTTTTTTGCTACACATTACAACAAAAGTATAGATATTTTATTTTAATAAGACTATAGTTGTAGATCGAAGGTCTTGCATTTTTTTTATTTTATACTAGCAGACGTCCCGTGGTTTCAACCGCGTTGTTCCCGTTCCTGTGGGAATACAGGGATAAAAAGTAGCCTTTGTCACCCGGGGATAGTGTAGCTTCCCAACAGTGAAAGAATTTTCCAAATCGGTCCAGTAGTTTCGCAGCCTATTCAATGCAAACAAACAATCAAACATTTCCTTGTATATTAGTATAGATATAGATATTACTATGACAGATGACAGAAAACATTTCATATCAAACTATGAAAGCAAATACTGGAAACAAAGACAGCTGATCAGAATAGGTAGAACTAAGCGATCGATGGTGGATACACGTTACTACCCACCGAGGGGGACCGTCTTATCAGCGTTATCATCGCTTATCTATCACCGAACACTCGATTAGACACCACTCCGTTTGCTCTTTAAACTGCGGTTAATTCGATAGCGGGTGACTCAGATTGAAACTCGCTGTTTAAGCTCGTTTTAGACCCGAGAGTCAATTCCCGTATTTATTAAAATCCTTCAAATTCTGACCTCAATCTTAATCTGTCACAAATACGTCTAATTTCCCTAAATTTTTGTCTACGTTTTTGTTTTTTAATTGTTTTTGTTTTTTTTTTCCTACATTATATTGTCGCTGAAATAGCAACTAGATCGATTTATTGTTAATGGTAAGGTTTACATTACTCGTCTCAGGCTTTAAGCCTAAAGATGGTCTTTTGTAGAAGAGTACTAAACAATCGTAGAATTTTAATATTACAAGATAATTAATTAACTTGTAGGAATTCTATCTATTTACAGACTTTTTCAACGTGACGAAATGCCGAAAAAGCGTTGTATTTGACACACGCTCGTCGCTGAAATATTACTAAACAAAGTTTTTGATAAACAAACAGCTTCAAAATATTCTATGTTTTCATTTAAAGTTGTGTGACAGTTACTTTGTATAAAACATAACATATTTTGAAGCAGTGGTCATTACAAAGCTACTTATAAGGGTCGAATAAAATGAATGTTGAAACACAGACAAGACGGTTAACCTTATTATAATAACAACATAATTTAAAATTTACATGAAATCTTGCAATATTCATGAGATTAGTAAACCAAAACATGACAATACCATGCAGCCGGCACGTAGCGTGTCGTACCGCCGGCGCCGCACGCGCCTGCTCGCGACATATGCACGGACCTATCAATTTGATCCGCGCCCGCGCAGCTGCGTTCAACGACCCCTACGCTATGGTTCAATAGTACAACAGTCGAGAAAAAAAAACACCCCATATTTTGGATGATTAATCCAACCCGCTTTGTCTAGGATTAAAACTCTCATGTATTATTCGCACGCGTAACGTATCTGCATATTTAATAAGGTGCATTAAAACATAGCTATTGTGTCCTGTATTAGACATATGCAACCGGCCCGCGATGCGTATAATCCTACAACCGGTTCTGATAGAAATGGCTTGTAATTATTATTTTATGTTGTAATATTTTTACGTTTATTCCATGACATTTATCGGGGACCATAAAATAATCAGTACTAATAACCAAAGCAAGAAAAAAACCAAATTCTTCATTATTTTTAAACAATAGGCATCAAATAATATTCAAACGAACGTAGGTATTTGTAGAGACAAATGCCTACGTTCGTTTCAATAGAGTAGTTTAGCTGTAAATCGATACGCTCACGTGATTATTTCCAAATTCAATCAAAGCTATAATTTCACACTTCGGCTCGACATGGGGAGCCGTAACGACGCCCATTAACGGCTCTGTCGCCTAGTTAATAATAATGCCTGATACTCACAAGACTCGGTCACAAAAAGTCTCGGATCGACAAACAATCGAATAGGAACAATGAAAGTCGTGAATCAAACAATCGATTCATCGAATCCGAAAGTTCCCGCGACAGCTGCGCGGGGTGGCTCGCTCTGGAAATTTTGACAGGGCCCCATCTCCCACGGTCCCCTTTGTCGCCCAAATTTCACGACTAGCATTAGAATAGTCCAGAGACCAGTTTCAAAAGTTTAGAGACCCCACTAACTTGTTTTGTAGTGTAGTTAAAAGTTAGATATTATTTGAATAGCGAATGTATTTGGTAACTTTGTAGAAAGGGTTAGGCTTCGCTCACATGGCGACAATCAGTTTACTATTTTACCTTAAAAACTTGGGATCACACGTCAATGTGAGTTTGTTACAAATTTTGCGTGACTGTCTGAAGTCTTAATAAATAGTAAACAGAATATTAAATTTAGACCACAACGCGTTATAATTTGATAGTTCATGGTCTACTTGTTAGAAATTAGATTGTTAAACAGCAAATAACGGGACGTCATTTAAGTTATACTCAATGTAATTCTTGCCTCAAGTTTATATCGGACAATAAACAATGAAGAAGCCATAAGAAGTCGTGTCAGCTACTATACTTACTAAATAGGTTTTGGTAAACGGAGCATGAGAATTGCTCGTAATGTTTAAGAGCTCATTGATTACGATTTAACTAACATTTGGATATCTACATTGAGTCTAGAAGGTAATATCTCGTCAATGTGAAATCATTTAGTTTAATTAGAACATCAACATTCATCCTCGGTTAAATCTTGTGCAACATAATGTGAAAGTAGTTAATTAATATAGACCAAACATAGAACATCTGGTTCAGCACGAGCGGTGTTTCGCCACCCGCCAATAGATGTTGCGACTAGAAAAAAATATACCTATATGATTGATAAATTTCAATTTCTCTCCATTCAATTTGTTATCACATTTACTTCTTCAAATTTCATCTACTACCAAAAATGTTTACCATAAACTAATCTTGGATCGTAATAGAGTAACTCACATCGTACAGGTTTTGTTCCATCCCCATTTGGTCTATTTTAACAATTAATTATTTGTCATATACTAGCCACACTTTTGTTTGATTTTATAGTTATTATTACAAATGAATTGGGTAAACTTAAAACAAAAATAGACCGAATATTGAACCTTGAGGGACACCTGCATTTAAATCGTTCATATCGCTTACTATTTTGTTATTTTAGGCTTTCGAACCATTGTAGTAACGGTTTGCGAAATATATATGGTATTGCATGTTCAGTATTTAGAAAAAGATTTAATATTAAGATAGGTCTTAATTTATACATTTATATTTTATTGTTTATTGTTTGACTGCCTCTATGGTCTAGTGGTAGCAGCCGCTACTGCTGAGCATGAGGTCCCGGGTTCGATCCCCGGGTCGGGCAAAGTGTTATTGAGTTTTTCCATCTGGTATTTCTCAGTAGCAGCCCGGAGTCTGGATTTGTGCCCGATTGATGGCAATAGGCTCGCCCCCTATTACATGGGACTTAAACATAACTGGCGAAATGTGGGTGTACTACCAGATACACCTCTGCCCAGCCCTTCGGGGATTACAGGCGTGACGTTATGTTATGTTATGTTATTTTATTGTACCGGAGTTACCCAAAGTTATCATGTTTCACCTCACGGCTAATAATCTTCAGAAACCCTTTCACTAACATGTCCATGATATTATTGTAGTCATTACCACGATTAGGTACTTTTATTTATGAGCATTACCACAAAACTGGCGGGGTTCGTAGGGTAATTGTCTATTGCCTGCGAGAAGGCTTGCCATGGACACGGCTTAGAAGTTCCTTCGTATAATTATGTTTATGATAATAGTCTCCTAGCGACCAGTAAAGTGACTCGATGGGCTTTTTTTTCTGTATATTTAACGCACGGTATGAATACAATTATAAAGGTCCACAGATTGAAGGGAGTATTTACTACCAAAGTTTAGTTTAGCTCATGATTTTACTCACGAGTTTGTGACGAGTTTGTCCGACTAGTTGAAAACTCGAATTTTATCGAATTAAGTGTTTTTCGACTTAATGTTGAACTTTCCGACTTTCCTGTATCACTCAGCATGTGTAAGACCGACAACATGGAAAGAAAATTTGCTCGTTTAAACGTAGAAAGATACAGAATTAACCTCAGGCATATAATATTGATCTAACAATTGAAAGTTGTTCAAGGTTGAAATATCAGACCATAATATTCTTGCGTTTCATATATCGTTTAACTTTGGCATGATACATGCCACAACAAACAGCGCTTATTCATTTCATTGCTCTTGTTAGGTTTCTGTACTGCCATAATACATTACACTTACTAAGACTCCTATGTGACATTGATTAACACTTTGAGCTGAGCAACGTTATAATACGTAAAATTTGATAAACGCTATTTGACACAACGTTTGATCACGTCAGTCAAAAACATGTCTTTCTTCAAAGAACGTGTATAAGCGGCTGAGGCTTATACAAATTCCTTCAAGCTACGTCATCGCGCAGTATCACTTTAAATTTTGGGACTGCTAGCGCCACTCCACTAACCTGGAGAGGCGCTAGCAGTCCACTAGTTTTTTGTGCACTTTATAAGGCTACTCGCACACATACATTCTAATTACGCATACATTCTCACACATGGATAAACGTCGACGTGTAGACGGTTGTGTCACATTTCATATATAATTATTCGAATATTATTATCTTTGGTTGTATGAAAAACCGAACGTCACTAATAGTCATTTATTTTGTATGGGAAAATAGTGCACCGCGCAACAAACATTTGAATACCCAAATGCTCAGCTGAAAGTGTTAAATCGGTCATCTGTCCCTACACTCACTTCTATCTCCTATTAGTTTCAAATATTAATTACTTCATCCCCAAAAAGCGTCCAGATACACTGTCTAATAAAATGAACCCTCACATGGGATTGCCACCCAATAAAATAAGTCCCATCTATTTTTAATAAAATTCTATAGAACCCTTCTTTTGTTGTAAACCGGACGACCTTAGCACAGTTTAGAGCAATTTTTTTATGTTAATAATAACGGTTTGGGAGCGAAGGGGCGAAGTCGCGTGGCGTTTGGGGACGTTGAACCTTACTTTTCAATTTTAGAGTACCCCGATCAAATTTTAATCGGTTAATGGATGCTCAAGGATGATACGATGCGATCGTAATGGAATACGTAATTGAAACATTCAGCGATCACCAGTTTATTAAACACTAGCACTTCACTTGCGACTATGTCCGCGTACTGAGGCCAGCACATCAAACTACCCCAATGTGTCAAATTTCATTGATAGAATGAATGAATACAAATGAGAATAAGGTTTATATTTGATTGGGTTTTTTCACAGTTTGATTTTCGTACTTTAACCTTTCAATCGTGTTAATTAGAGCCACAATAGAAAGACAATGACAGCGCCGACACCGGTGTCCTCTCTGGGTTTAATGAATTAACAACCCTTCCACCTCTTAGTTTTACATGCCTATGATACTCACAAATAATGTGGCTTTCTATTGGTAAAAGAATTTTCAAAATCGGTTCAGTCGATCCAGAGATACAACGTCACAAACTGACAAACTTAACCTCTTTATAATATTAGTATCGATATCCATAGATTCAGTAGTTCGGCCTTATTCGACTGACATCAGTTCAATGTCGTTCACGTAAATAATATTATATTTTTATCGTCTGTTTTCTTGTTTCTAACTTTAGAGACATTAAAAATTGATCGGCATAAGTGTTTTTGACCTACACCAACTGAATAATCAATTGAAGCCAGACAAATGTGAGTGAACTGTGTGTGTAGTGTACCAAGTAATTTTATAAAACCTACTAGGTAGTTAATGTTAAAACTGACCAAGTGAGGAGTCGGACTCGTATTTCTAATTTTAAAACGAATTATAATAATAATAATCTTTATTTCCAGTATTACAAATTGTTTATCACTAAGTAAAGAACAGACTGGACATAGTTTGGACTGGCCTGTTGGTCTAGTAGTTAGTGACCCTGACTGCTATGCCGGAGGTCGTGGGTTCGATTCCCACCCAGGACAAATGTTTGTGTGATGAGCACGATCATTTGTTCTGTGTCTGGGTGTAATTTATCTGTAATATGTATGTATTTAGAGATATATAAGTATGTTTATCAGCTGTTTAGTACCCATAACACAAGCTCGACTCAAGCTTAACTTGGGACTAAATGGCGTTGTGTAAAAAAGTTGTAGAATACTTATTTAAATTAAAAAAAAAAAATAAGTTAAATATTATAATCATAAAAAAAAAATATCTTATAAATTGTAAGTTTGTGCAATGTTTAAGTCACTGCCACCCGAGCTAAGATTGAACTTGTGTTATGAGTGACAGGCAATGATATTATAAGTAAAAAGGTGTAGATAGGTTATACGTGCTCAGCAAGTGACACGTTAGAATGTGGCTAACTAGCCACACTTCACCTCATTGTGGCGTCGCACCCCAATGGACGCGTGCGTGCGTTAGTGTACCGTTTTTGAAGATCGATTGTTGTTTAAGTAACCTATCTATACCTTTTTACTTACAATATCATTGGTGACAGAGCTCTGTTAATTGACACTATGGACAAGATGAAAACGTAATTGTTACAGAGTTTCGTAGTGATCACACTTGGTTAAAGTACACAGATAAAAATGGGTTTTGCCGTTTTCATAATAGAAAAGAATAAATTTTAATATAAATGAAATTGATTAGAATTAAAAGATAATAATTTTATCGGATCTATTGGATCGATTTTATTGGATCGATTCAAAAAATCTGTTTTGTTTAAGAGAGTATTGTTTCCGTGTGGTCCCATTTGAATATCGTTGAAATCGGTTCAGTAGTTTGGTTGTAATATCAAAACAAATGGAAAATAATAAATCGTTCGAATAAAAAGAAAACTCAAAATTGCAAAATAATAACTTTTTTACAAAACAAAATACAACCGACTTCATAAAAAAACACCAAGGTGTAAAATAGTAGTGTTTAATCATTCGATGTGATAGCTGCAATACAATACCCTGCAAAAATATTAACTGTAGTTTATGAGATACAGCCCACTAAAGGACGAACTGCAGAGGCTTAGTAATAGGGTTTCATTGGCACCCCTTTAGTATGGAACCCCAATTACCCCCAGAAACTCCCAAAAAGCTAATAACACTCCCAACAATGAAACATACAAGTCATCTAAACCGTAAATAAAACTGACTCTGTGATCGAATAAATACGAAACTACCAGATTTTGAAAAGATTCGAAATTTTTTCTACTTTCTACGCCCAAACAAACCTCATTAGGAAAACAAAAAAGGCAACAACTCTGTGGTTATAATTGACGATATTTCACAAGCTATTTCCCCGTCAATTTAGCGGCTACACCACGGCAATACGTAAATAAGGCGTCGGCGCTGAGTGGTGATTACATAGCCGTGTCATTTAACAGACGCAGTGAGGGTCGTGAGAGGGAAGCCCCTTCAACACTTCCGCTTGCTATGACGTCACTAAGTACCTTCCCTCGTACTCGGTGCTCCACAGATCATTGTCCTTAACTGTTTAATTTTTGAAAAGTGGTTCTGTTACTCAGTGAAGACAGTGTTATTTTTTTATGTGAAACAAGGCGTTTTGGAGGAAAGTCATTGTCTTTTTTGCCGTTCAAAAAATGCTGATGATTTCTTTTAATTTGGAATAAAACGGCACGACGTTCTCTTACACTACATCCAAGTGGTGCCGATTTTATAGGTATATTGATTCCATATTTATTAATTTGTTCTCTTTATTTAAATTCTGTCAAGGACTATGTCGATATTGCATCCGCCATTGCAGGTGTCCTGCGTTGGCTACCTTTAAAAAAAAGATTTATGTATTCTGTATCATTTGTACAATTCTGTCTATAACAAAATCTCTTTTTCTACATTTCTAATTCACTTGTATTGTTCAAAACCGTTTCTTGTTTAAGATCTCCTTTCATTCTGAAACTAGGTACCTATCTATCTTTTCAACTAGGTAATAACACTTTTCTTACTATGACTACTACATTTAAACGATATAAATAACATAACCGTGCGACCACACGAACCCTTTTACTTACTTTACAAAATCTGGCGTAAGCGTCGGCAGGTGGTAGGGGGTGGGCAGGTTGTCCAATGTTTACATTCCTTCACCATGGAGAGTGCAGTGCCATTACTCAGGCCGACCACCGCGGCCACTTTCTGTAGGGGAACGCCGATCAATCAAAACCTATATTAGTACAGTTACGCGTGACACCGCCCACCTTTCTCAACTTTTTTATGTTTTCATACCCTCCGTTTGAAGGGTGTTTTAATGTTGATAAAATTAATTGAGTTTTCTACACGATGTAAACTCTTTTGGAGTGGATTTTTTGCTTTTGTACTTAACACTTTTTGTGATTTGGATCTGTTTTTTTAATTCCTTCTTGAAATAATATTTATTCAAAACTAAATAAGAATAAACTTAAAATCTAGAAATTCCTTGTAAATTGCCAAATCTCCTCTATAATAAATCACCATCTTGCATCTCAACAAATAGTCATCTTCCGATCATTATACAAGTTTGGCTTAGTCATTAAATAGATACCATACATACTAATCACCAAAGTCCTTAAAATCACTGTTGTTTACAATTACATTTACAGAAACAAATCAGTTCAAGGCCCCTGAAATGATTGATGTACCAGCTCGTATTGGTTCGCCTTCCAATGACGTCGCTGGCCAGGCGTGAGTCGGGCCGCGGTTGGCACCACCAGCTAAGCCGTACTCATCCGTAACGACTTTAACTCCCCCTTCTTTTATTAGCTAGCCTAATAGCCCATAGTCACATTACATTTGTGCCCAATGTTTTTGGCTTCTTTAAGTGTATATTTTTGTTTGAGTCACACTTGCCCTCAATATCAGTTGGGTCTTTTGAAATCCTTTGCTTGTTCCTCTTCTGTCTTGCATTGCCTTTCATACCTACTTCTCGATCCAACATTGATTAAATTCGTTTACAGAAATATCACTTTCACATCAGTGTTTCCTGTGTCTTTATTGTCCTACCCAAACACTCAATTAGGTACTTATTTATGCAAAATTCATGACTTATACGTCCGGTATATTCAAACTAAGTGAATCAGATACAACATTCATGAACCCAAAAACTCAATCAAGATTCAATTCTTGAATGTAAATCTTGTAATGACGTCAACGTGGTCGCAAAAGGTCGAGTTAACATATTGAAAGGTTACTCGATGTGGCGAAACTAAATGCAATTTTGATGCTTTTCAACGGGGAACTGATACGTGATTAACACCTCAACGTGTTTTATGTTAAATCTGCTGGTTGATTCTTCAGGTCTATTTGAAATGTGGGTGAATTGAAGGCGAATGAAGCTGTCATTCCATACAAACGCTAGGCATTGATAGTTCACTTCACTTCAGTTTTCCACGGGGTGACTTTTATTGAATTGTTCGGCTGGTAGATTCTGATAAAATCAGTGCGTGAAAACTTGAGTAAAGTGAACTGTCAATCCCTACCATTAGTAGATTACAGCCCAATTCGCTTTCACTTCATCTTCGTATTCACCTTAATTTTTTTCACAAAATACCGCTGCCGTCAGATAACTAAATAAAGTGAATTGAGTAAAAATTGTCATCGGTAGTGTCAACCAAACGTTTTGTCTCGATTAAGATATTGTGACATCATATCATTTCTCAGCATTTTAACATGTTGGTAGTACATACAGGGTTATTTTTCAATGACCGGCCAAATTTTCACAGGGTGTTCTACCCATGAATATGAGCAACTTTCCCTATGGGACTAACTCTGAAATCACAAAAAAAAATCAGGCGTTTCATACAAAAGTTCAATCCCACTCGACTAAAATGTATGAAACAGCTGATTTTTTTTTGTGATTTCAGAGTTAGACCCATAGGGAAAGTTGCTCATATTCATGGGTAGAACACCCTGTGAAAATTTGGCCGGTCATTGAAAAATAATTCTGTATATTAACTTTCTCATTTACTGCTGTCTTAGAATAACAGTATTCTAAGACCGCAGTAAATGTTCCAAATGCAATATCTTTTTTGTAAGTTTATTTTACAACACGAAAGTGAACGCCCTGCAAGTTGAGATGTTATCAGTCGATCGATATGTGATTCATGACACGAATGAATGTTATCACGATGTAACGTGCGTGATATTTTGGTGTGCTTTGTCTTTCGAGATACAATGATTCCCATTGGTATTAACATTAGTACTACTTTTATTTGGTCAAGGTTTAAATTCGTGGATCAAGGTTCAAATTTGTCAATATACCTACGTACGCCAATAAATCAAACTTAAACGTCTGTATGCATCTTTTCAAGTTTGTCTTCTACAATATTTTCTAATGAAAATTATTTACATTCAGTGATAGACAGGGTGATTCGACTTTTCTTGGACTCATTAATTTCATCTGCAGTTTTTTAACGCCTTCAAGTTTTGTGTTAGCAATATTTGCCAGAACGCGTAATGTCAGTAGGTTATAATTTTCAGTCACTTACATAAACTATGATAAATGTTGTTGATAGAAATAAGCTATGAAATGGGTATAGGCTAGATATCCAATAACAACAGGACATTTATTTTACTTTTCGTGCTCGTTTTGTTGCCATGTAAAAGTTCCACGTGATTAATATATTTTAGAAGTTGAAATCAAACATTAAAATCCCTTAATTTTTTTCCTTTTTCAGTTATATATAAATTCAGTGCTAAACAAGATGACAGAAGACAGAGAGAAGTTCTTGAAGGGACTAAATAGGGAAGGGAGACCTTTTCCCTGAAGTAGAACGATCTAAGCTCAGAAATCATGCAGCATCTGTATTGCTGCCAAATATTAATGTTCTGAATAGGTACTCTTTTGTCACCCAAAATCAAAATCAAATGTCATTTATTCTAATTAAGCTCAGGATCAGCACTTTTTGAACGTCAAAAATGTATACAAAACTGTCCCCCAAAACGCCCACCCTTCACCAGTTCCTATAGTGTACCTACCTATTCTGATCAGATTGATATGTTTTAGAGACAATATTAATTAAATAATCTGAACATGAGTGTTCTTGTGTATTTATGTATTGTTTGGCGTGTGTGACAACATGTATGAATGTAAACGAAGCAAAAGAAGTATGTAAGAATCGTAGCATATGGCGCTCTGTAGTTTCTGCCTACCCCCATGGGAAAAAGGCGTGAGTTTATGTATGTATGTATGTTGTTTTTAACGCGGTGTGTGTATGTAAGTATAAAGATAATTACACCAAGTTACTACACAAAAAGCGTGCTAGGTAGCAAATGGTTGATATGAATGCAGATAATAATTTCAGCTAGTGTAATAGCGCAGGACGTAGGGTTGCACGCGTGTCGCACCCCTCTCGGCGTGACAAAAGACCCGCCAGCTGCATCCCTGCAGCTATTGTGCGTGCTCAATGCACCCTCGATCTATGTCTGTTGCGATTGCGCATGTAATGCAACTACAACTAAGTATCTTTATTTTGGAACTACGCGCAACGTGTTTAAATTTGTCCTAATACTTCTGTGCAAATGTATTAGAGCGTCTAGTTCGCTGGGGAAGTATTTAATAAACAGTAGTATATTAAAGTTTAAACATTAACTGTGTTGTCTTGAGAAGTACCTAAACTTAACAAATACACTACCTACATTACGTAACATTTTCTACAGATTACTGTGTACTGCAATTACTATAAAATAAAATCAAGCCGTTAACAACCGTTTACTGTAGCCGGACTAATGCAATAAAAAAGAAGTTAAAAGATGTAAAAAAACAAAACAATATTCTCTAAAAGAATGATGATGTGCCAAAGAAACAAAAAAAGTTCAAATTAGGCTGACGATCGGAACTATTTGAACGTCAATGTTACCTACATAATACAATCCCCAAAAAACCGCCCATCGCTATTACGTACATACTACATTTCGCTCTAGAAAAAGCCATGCAAACTTCACCAATAACTTCGGATCAATTGAATGCTTAACATTTTCAGAATATTCACTCACTGCAACTCTCCTCATTAGCCACTAGACAACAGTCTAAAAAAAGACATTGAAAGAATGTTCAGCTCTTTTGGCGTCTAACATAAAACGTCGAACTTGAACCCATTCCAATTTTTCCACGTATTTTGTCATTTGGAGTGGAACTAATGTGGCTTGTAATTTGTTTACTGAATAATATTTACATCATAATTTGGTTGACTTCATCACACCCCCTCCCCGCTTATTGGCCCAGATTCCATATACCCCCCAGAAAGTCGTTACTTCTGTGGGATATTTAATGAGTTGGAGGCGGTGTGGGTGACGTTAACCTAGGTAAGGAGGTCATGGGCGAGGTCAAAGGATTCGAAACAAACGTTATAAAATTATGAGATCTGTATGTGCAATAGTCAGATTCGAAAACGATGTTTCACCAATACGGCTTATTGTATGGTTTTTTCCGTAAATTCTCCACCTAAAATGGTATTGTTTTATGTGTAACCATAAGAAATGCGTTCACTTATTTTATCAACACTCTTTGTCCTATAGAAAGAAACTAAAATTCTATGACAATTGACAACCTGCATGTTTTATTACGTTATAAAAAGTAAATCCAAAACTAGAGGACCCATATTTTTTGTTTTTTCGAAATTATATATTTTTCATTCTTATTTTTAACTTTGAAATTCGGTGCATTCTAAACAGACTTAAGCGCCAAATGACGTCATTCATACGGTGGAATGGCGATATTTCCTTTGCTTTACGTCAAAAAAAACTGTTACTTAAATGTCACTGTCATTTAGCAATTGTCAATGTCACGCATTGACATGAGATATGTCTTGTTTGACATAAGAAATGTAATTTTTGACATTAGGTAAGCAAGCTAATTTTTAAGATGAAAACCATAATGTCAAACAAGACATTGTTTGACATTATGGTTTTCATCTTAAAAATTAGCTTGCTTACGCAAAGGTCCAAACCTCATTCCACCGTATAAGTGACGTCATCGCATGTTTTTTGGTTTTTATTTTTTTTCTCAGGAACTACGCAATAAAAAAAATATAAAATATATATTTGAACTCAGCATACAAAAATTAAGAAACTGTATTTTTGTTTTAGGGTCATGTCAATTTTGAAATGTTGTCAATTAAATTTTTTAGGCGCCGTCAAAAGACGTATAGCAACGTTGCTTATTACAGATTTGTATTTTGAAACTACGAGGCGTTTCCATTTAAATGTTTTATGATACTATAAGCTGCATATTCTGTCTTAGAATCAATCTATTAGTTTTATTTAGTTTTTATCAATTTACATCCTATCCTCTACCCACTGAAAATACACACAAAACTTCATTATAAATCTGTCAAGCCGTTTCGGAGGAGTTTTGATACAAACACTGTTTAAATATTATTACATTATAACTTCAAGTAAGAAGACCTTTGAAGATACCTATTTGAAGCAAGAAGAATGAGAAGATAGCAGTCCTCCTCCTCGCGTTCACTGCCGTCGCCTTTATGTGTACAATCATAATCATAAGGCACGCGGTGAATGCCAAGAGAGGACTCATTCGTCGTGCCTACAAAACGTATAAAAATAAAGAAGATAACTTCATAAGATCAGAAGCAGAAGAATTATGAAGAATACTTATATTATATCGTGATTGAACAGACGCCAGCACATCAAGCCATCCCAATCTGTTAGAGGGAAATCCCCATTTCTGGCCGTGTTAATTTTTCCCATCTATGTAATAAATAATAAAAATAAACTAATTTAATAACTGAAATATTGCTATTACCAATTTGTTAAGTACAAACGTATCAAAAGTCGACTTTCATTATGACACTCAATTGTTTTTTGCATTTTAATATTTCGGTTCAGTGGTCTGTACTATTATAGTAAGCATTGCTATTCTTAATAAAAAAAAGTCCTGCTGTGTTCAATGTGAAAAACAACTGTCGGGCCCTTTTTTTGATAGTTTTTCATCTTTATTACTAAAGATTACGGATCATGTGCAATTGGGAAAAAATTACAGTTTTGATTTGCTGGCATCTGTACCTACCGTTGTGTGTGCATATGTTTAATTTTCAGATGTTAGAGGCCAGCGTTTAATGTGAAATCAAATCATTTATTTTGTGAAACTTAGGTTGGTTTACAGATGAAATGCTTAGAGAATATGCTCACTAGTTTTGCCAAGGGATGGCGAACAAAATCTGGAAAAACACATAAGTAAATACGTTTAATAAATGAATTACAGACAAGAAATTTGGGCATGTCAATGGTCAGTTATTATGAACTCGTATGCCAATAAAATAAAATATTATGTCAACATTAATAACGAATTAATTCACAAAATTAAAAGTGTATTGTGTGTTACCTAAGTGAAAATATTGTAGTGTGCTAAACACAATACAACATACAGATTACAAAACACACTACAGAATATTTTTAGGACGCAGCCCGGTTTTCTCACGAATATTCACGATGTTTTCCTTCACCATTTTTAGAACATAGTGGTGATCAAAGAGAATTAAAATACTATGAAAGGACATGGGAGGTAATGTCATAGAAAAACTTTGATCCCATGTCTCAGTAATGCCATCTAGAATTATATAGCAATATTGGAGCGGCAGCGGAGCGTACTAAATTAAACTCATAGACTTTTGTCCGCAAGGACACAAGTATCAGTTGAAAATTTTGTTTGTGTAGCCCCGTCTATAGTACCACAGTCTAAAAACCTACATTCATCCGACGAAGCCCTCTAGACAGGGCAATCGTGCGTGGTGTGAGGGGCGAGACGCGGGAAAGTCGCTCCCGATCTGCGAACAAAACGATGTTCGTAGTTCGGGAAGTATTATTCAGGACTTACGCGTGTAGACGATGTCGGCACTTTTCCAGAGATCAAAGGCGTCGTCACACTGTATTAATATTTATACTGTGATATTACCTATTGCATGTCTTTGGTGGTGATGAAATATTGGACACAAAGTAAAGCCGGCCTGAGTTCAAACCTAAGATCTACAACTCGTAAGTCACAGTTGTTTCTTCTGGATCACAACTGCTATTGAACAAACAAATACACGTGGCACTATAACTTGTTCATTCAAAGACTGTAATCAGATACACAAAAAAATGTGTAAGAGTCTTCTTGCTTAGTCTGTTTATCCCCTATTTGTTATTAAGCGCTATACTTAGTAACCAATGTAAATCTGAACACGTTCACAGTTTCAAAGACAACACAATCTAGGTCAGTGTTTAATAGTGTTGCTCGCTATGGGCACTTATGCGGAATTGCATAACTTACACAACACTATACTCAATTTACATGCGCCTGAATTCGATCTGGTACGATAACAACCGAGTATTGGATACTAATCACCAAAGTATACACTCTGAGTTTCATTCGGCAATTCTTCTCAGGGTTCCGTCAATATGCGAATTAAGTAAATTTAGTTTCAAAAACGGCTAGGTCAAAGACAAAGTCAAATCCTCTATTTCAATTAAACCGTAAAAAGGCACTTTTAAACATTGGTTTTAAAAATCTTTAAATGAGTAAACGATTCTAGTTCCCCCTTCCAAAAACTAGTTTCGTATGAAGAAATTTCAAACAGACTCTTTTAAAATACTGGAACCATTGGAAAAGTGTAGCTTTTCATCATTATTTAATTTCAGAAGGCTAGAGGTTTAGATGATGATGAATGATGTGTGTATGTGTGTTTTGATGACTGATGTCAAATAAATATTTTTCTTTCTTTCTTTATATTATTTTATGATGATGTTAAAAAAATAATAGTACTCTAAAGTGCCAAAATCAAATCTCTGTTTCTGAGAAATACTAATGAAGAAAGCCCTAAATATATATCACTTTGCTGGACTCAGGCATCGACCTCAGACCCTATTATAAACAGTATAGCGATAATGACTAATGAGCCAGTTTTACTATTGTAAACGATTATTTAGATAACTAGGCACCGACATAACGACGCATGTTGTTACTTGGTACTCCCAAAGCGGACCCCAAAAACAACAATTTGGATCCAACGTGACAATTACTATTACGTACATACCTACTATTGTATGTATATTCATTGAGGTAGGACAAAAAATACGTTCACATTAAACGGGTTTTGCTACAGCAACAAAGCAAAACGTCAACATTAAAACTATTTCCTTGAGTCTAGAGGACGACCAGACATCAGTATGCCAATTATCACTAGCACTAAATTCAGCTATGGCTACCAACTTATTTAATTAATTAATACCATCGCTTAGTGGTCGAAATTTAATTTTCTTTCTGCGCTCAATTTATGTTAGTAGGTACTCGAGACGCCCAGGACCGCTTGTTGTGGCGACACTTGGGGAAGGCCTATGTCCCGCAGTGGACGTCTTTCGGCTGAAATGATGACGATGATGTTAGTACTACCCCGGTCAACTTCGTTTCGCCTTAGAATCAATTTACTACTACTACCTACTGAATGTACAGACGCCAGCACATCAAGTTACCCCAATGTGTCAAATTTCTTTGATCGTTTTTCAACTTTATATCAAACAAAATAAGGTTCATATTCAATTGGGAAAATTTTAATTCATAAGAATTGCTCAAGCCGTTTCGAAGGAGTTTGGTAACAAATACTGTGACACGAGCATTTTATTTTTTAGAGAAGATAGAACTATAATTTCCGGGGGCACATTAACTAGCTTTTCCGACACTTGCTACGAATATAATCATTAGTAATCGGTGGTCGAAATTTCTGCACTTTTTTCTATAGAAACTTTAAATATGACAAAATCTCACTCTCTTCCGTGCTCGCAATGTTTTTAACAAAGATCTAAGAAAGAAGATCCAATCTATAAAATTCCTTGAATAAGGTTATAGGCTATTCAACAAAACGATACGACCCTTATGAGTGGGTGAAACCGTGGGATATAGCAGTAGCCTTATCACGAAGTCTTGACAGAAGAGTAATGCCAATTCGAACGATTTTTAAGTTGCTGTAGGGTAGTTGTATTTTAAATTAACCCATACGGTATAGCATGTAGGTTCAAATTCAAATGAATGAAACAAACAAAATTTTGTATCACGCGTAGATTTAAATAAACTCTAAAAATTTCCTTTATAATTTTATCGAAACAAGTATTTACAACTTTAAAATTGTATGTTTCGTCGTTACGTTTGCCACAAGCATTCGTGTCAAAGGTACCTGGGGTGCTTAAGTAACAGTGTACCATTGGATTTCTACCGCTTGATAACATTAACTAGAATTCAAGCGTGATGTTGAATTTCCCAGAGCTTAGGCAGACATTACGTCTGCTATTTTAAGACTCATGTAAAATGGTGTGAAAGGTATTTGTACTTGACTGGCCTGTTGGTCTAGTAGTTAGTGACCCTGACTGCTATGCCGGAGGTCGTGGGTTCGATTCCCACCCAGGGCAAATGTTTGTGTAATGAGCACGATCATTTGTTCTGTGTCTGGGTGTAATTTATCTATAGTATGTATGTATTTACAAATATATAAGCATGTTTATCAGCTGTTTAGTACCCATAACACAAGCTCTCAAGCTTAACTTGGGACTAAATGGCGTTGTGTGAAAAAAGTTGTGGAATATTTATTATTTATTATTATTGTATTGTCTGTCTAGTAGTCAGTGGCCCTGAATGATATACCGAAAGTCGTGAGTTCGATTTCCACCCAAGAAAAATGTTTGTGTGATGAATACGATCATTTGTTGTGTGATCATATGTTTGGGTGTGATTTATCTATGATATGTAGGTACCTACTTAGGTATTTAGAAATATGTAGTTTAAAGAATCTTTATTTCTCATAATATTTTCAGTTTTTCACTTAAATATGATTTAACTTTTAACATAAATAAATCGTCGTCTAATGAAATATATAAGTGTGTTTATCGGTTGTTGAGATTGGGACTAGATAGCGCTATGTAAAAGTCATGGAATATTATTTTTATATAATTTTAGCTGTCGTCTTTTTTTTTATTACACACGACACACATAACACACATCACACATAATACTCTCTCAAACACTTATTTACACATTTCACACTCATAATAATATACATACTAACACACTCGCACTTAAATTTCATGAAAACGATATGCAGATTTAATTCATTTTAATGTTATTAGAGTAATCGTTTTTGTTTGATAGCCACGATTCAGGCGCTGCCTAGTGTGGTTTTACTGTTATTTTTGTAAATTGTAATTTGAGTTCTTAATAAAGTTATTTCCTTTATTTTACTTAACATACATATCGATTATATTTTTAAATATTTAAATACAAAAATAAAAAACATATATATTTATTATTATTATTATTAAATGGGTCGTACCAAAATGATCTTACGCATCTCTGAGAATTGATGAGTAATCAGATTTTCCTCGACTTACCCGAGATTCCTTTCAAACATGTCATCGGCTTTGTTGACTGTTATTATTATATCATTTCACAGTCATTTGATGCCGCAGCAATTCGACTCGCCGACTTTTTAGGTCAAAATAAAATACCTACCCATTGTTGTAAAAGAGTCAAAGTCAGTATTTTAATTCAACGAATGGGCAAACAGAGGTTTAGTACATTTGTTGGGTGATCACTTAATAAGTAACCTCAACTTTGAGCTAGTGCTAACAGCTACGGACTTAACTAAACTTTTCTAACGTTCAATTTCAAATCTACTAACACGGCAAAACACTTTCAAATCTACTAAAACCTACACCTATATAAAGAGATTAAGAATACTTAATATGTTATGTATGAAAATTTTGTTCGTGATGTCCTGTCTGTAATAAATATTGAATACCTTTGGCGTACAGTTAAGGTGGAAGTAGAATTCCCTGCAGGAGTAGGTATGTGTTTCTCGATATAGCTCTATTACACTATTATAAGTCTATTTAGTTATTTAATTAATACTTCAAGCACACTAATGTACAGAGGCGGACTTAATTCCAGAGGCATTTTCAACCAGTCAACCTTTAGGTGATGCAGAGAAAAGCAGTGGTAGGTGCAATTTTAAAAGAAAAAGTGCAATTTAAATAGGGTTAAGAATCTAGATAATCTAGCTCCATCCTCAGCCCCATCTTTGGGCTTCCCACAGATGATAGGCACTTTGTAGCGCCACTTCTTTTTCCCAGCAAAAACAATACGAAATCGTAAGAGGCGATCGTTTTGTGAGACTGTCTGATGTAATTTTTGACTCATAGTGATGATTTTTAGTCTTATTTGAATAAATGGTTTTGGTTTTAAATATCGTTTACTATCATGGGACAACAGATAATATACAATTAAAAGAAAATCTTTATATATTGGCTTTATGTGAGGGGAACGGACAGCCATATATATGCTTCTGTCTGTTGCCAAGAATTGCCGGTACTAGCAGTGGTATAAACCACTGCTACAATAGACCAATCTTCTGAAGCAGTATTTGTTCTACTTTTTGATCTTCACCTACAAACATTACAACACACACATTACATCACGACGGTATTTACTGAAGGGTTCAGCTGTAATGTGCCAATAGTGCAGCCTTATTTCTCGCGCGCCTATGGCCACTAACCAGACACAAACCCAGCCTCCGGTGAATACTAAGTTTCTTTTTAAGAAAGCTTAAAGTTGTTTAGTTGTAATTAGAAGCAACATTTGAAAAATACAAGAACACGTTAGGAAAAATACCGACGAAAAATTTCGATGCAGGGGGGTTCAGAATCATGTAGGTACAGACCTCAAGGTTGTTGACGACAATGTCCCATTCCACCCTAAATAGCATAAATCGTATTACTTATGACGTATACGTGCATGTCAATATGTCCTCAAGAAATGCGTCCACAGATGTTTCGCGTGTATGTTCCGAGGTCGCCCGGTGATAGCACAGTTGTCAAGACAATGTGTTTGCAGTCCTTATGCCTGCTCCGATTGTCTCAAGCACATGTGCATGAAGTTACTGCATGAATAATTCATTATAACAAAGAAAAAATACGCTTAAATTGATGTCCTGAAGTAGTAATAGCAACTGAGCAAGTTACATAGTCGCATCTTAGGGAAATAGAAATATTTTGTTTCAAGTAAAAAATTATAATTGCGTTTTCAACATCTTTCAGGTGTAAGGGCTTTCACATAAACCGGTAAAACTTAAGTGTACGGTAAAACTTAACTCCTGCACGCGACTTTGTCCGTGTGGCAGACACCTAAGATAACATAATTATGGCACAGGAAATGACTTTTTTTAGAACTGACCAAAATAAAAAGGGAAATATCTATTTCTGGACATATTTTTCCCATGTTTGTAATAGATAGGTACTAAAAATACAAAAAAGCAACTAAAATAATGCTATTGCCAATTTGTGATTGAGTACCAAGGAAACAGAAGCTGATTTCCAAATGACACTCAATTATTATAAGTCCCACCGAGTTCCTAGTAAAAAACAGCCGTTGTTTGTTATCTGTGATGTCAATTCTAATGCATATCATTTGGTTCTTCCATGAGCATCATTAAGTCAAAGTTTTCTCAGAAAATGGGCATATCGCTTTGCCTTTTAATAGTTTATTATTATTTAAAAATCTGCATTTTTTTTTGTCTTGCTGTATTGGGATCAGTTTCCACTCTAAACGGATACAGTAAAATAAAATTGTTTTACATGCAACGGCCATCTGACCTCCAGAATCCAGTAAATAATTACTTTCATAATAATTTAAAACATATTATTATAAATAAATAACATTTCAAGAATCGTGCTACCCTGTCCTATTGTGTTAATATTAAATTACTTAACCGAAGTTTAACACAGAACAAGAATACAGGTGACTTAGCTCTACCTCCAGATCTACCAATTTAAGTGGAGTAGCTAAATTAAATATGCTCGTTATTATACCAAATCGAAATGCATCATACCTCAATAAATAACTAAAGATGTGTGGAAAGAAAACGACATAGAAAAAATACAGGAGGAAAACGCATTGGAGTTTTCCATCGCTAAAGGTTAAAGAAGGGTGATTTTGAAATCTTGATGACCAATCTGTACTAAGGTATATACCTTTAATTAACCCTTAATTAGACAAGAGACAAAAATCTAAAAAATTTGATTTTTTAATTAATTTTTGTTTTTATTTGATGTTTTTTACCCCAGGAAAAATAATTAGAAAAATCTGGTATATCTAGATTTTGAGAAAATCCATGTCCGGTATTATACTGGACACTGCCAGGTTCTCCATAAAGTAACTGTAAATATCGATGTGAAGTATACTGGACTTTGCCGAATTAAGGAGTTGTGTCATATTTTTTTTTATAAGGAACATTTTTTTGCAAATGTGATACAAAATAAAAAAAATGCCTGTGTATAATAAAATAACAAATTAGACAAAAAAAAAAAATACCGACCTACTATTTATTGATTATAGCTTATATAAAATTATATAAATCAAAAAGTTTGATCCTTCTTTCTTATTATAACGTAATTTTCCATCTTGAGATCAATAATAAATTAAAAACAACAGCTTTTTATAATTACCGTAAACATGAAGTTTCTAAAACTTCAATCATCTAACTTACAATATCTATCTATATAGTCAGTCAAAAGTTCTTGAAGCTATACTGCCTTATATTTCTCGCCTTGGTCCATTTATACGGTATTGTCCTTTCGTCAATGCTATACCTCATCTCCTCTTCTGTAGCTGAGCAGTTCATTCTCACCTTCTCTACAAACGGCTTCACTTTGAAGTATCGAGCCAAAGTGGTAAAACAATTGTTCACGAAATGAATATCCCTGCTTAGGCTTTCAAACCTTTTCAAAGGCATAGCGCTAGCAATTTCTGGATATCGTAGTTGACCAGTCTGTAGTCCACGTAAGATGGCAAATTTACAACACCCTATAAGTAAAAGTAAAAGAGTGGACAGGAAATCATTCAGAATTATCATCTTCGGTAACATTTATTGACCGTCCAGTTCTTTGCACTGAGAAAAGGTTTGTATTATGGGCTATATCTTGGAGTATATCCGCAGAAAAGTATTACAATATTAGGTGCTGGTTATATGTCCAGTTCAGATTGTATTGATGACAAGGTCGGAATAAGATCATCATTACTAGTGGTTTCTCTCATTATCGGTGTTGGGGGCACTGGTAGTTCTCCGACTACTGGCTCGTTATTGGTTTCGTCGTTGGATGTCTCGTCATTTACGATGTTACTGTCGGTTTCTGGTATCGATAGTAATGGTGCAGCTGATAAGACACCAGCTTTCTGGCCATTGTTCAAATCAGGCTCTTCATCAGAACTGGTCTGGTCTTCTATGTCCGAAAGAGCGTTAGATGAGAGACGATGATGATGTTGATGGAGATGGTGGCACTAAAGCTAATATTTTTGAGGCGCGTGATTTTTTTTTGAAGACCTGAAATAATAATATTGCTTGGGGTTAAATAATAACAAATAACTAACATAATACGGATATTAATTCTTCATATAATTCTAACTGTTAGTTCTCTGTGTCATTGGCAATGTTCAGTATACTGCACATCACTAAACCATACAAAATTCTTGAGAACCTGGCAATGGGAAATATACTGGACATATAAGTTTCACAGAGAATAACGCAAAATCTATAACTAATATTACAATTGTAGTTTTAGTTTACATACATAAATATGTTATGGAATACACTGAGAAGAAATAACTATCTACTGTAGAACAAAAAAAATAAATAAATCGGGACTTACCAAGAGCGGTCGCGACGTGTTCATCCTCCCTGACGTTGCGGCAACGACTGACCGGCCGAGCACACGTGCTAGTGTACAGTTATTTTTTATGTAATAATGAAGGACACAACCAAGCTACTCTAGGATAAAAAAATAAAAAAAATGTAAAAAAAAATGCTGTAGATTTTTTCAAACTCGATGTCCAGTATACTTCCTACTGTCGAATTAAGGGTTAAAACTAAAAAAAAGTGAATCAAGTTCAATAAAACATTTTAAATATGTGGATTACAAAACAGTTGAGAATAACTAGGCCGATAGTGCTCTAAATCACATTTCCCGAATGACTTCTTCTCTAAGAGTCGATAGAAATTCCTTTAACAATTTACGTCAAATCAAAGATGACGTTTTCTAAATCTTTATTCATAGAAACTAGTGGTCGCCCAGAGGTCGAAAATCAACCGTTTTAGTACACTTATTCTCCTAAACTTAAACTATCCAAATACACACATTGTTCAATGCCTCCTATGTTCTTAAAAAGGGATCTATAGTTTTAGCTACCCTTATCTTAGCTGCCAGTCCATTTTTAAATTGTCATTGTCATTTATAATTTTATTTTTTCTTAAATAAAAGTATGGACTGAGTCTAATAATAATTAATAATTGATTTTTAATTCCACTCATTTATTACGTTATTCATTGAATTGCAATAAAACTTTGTGCGTAAAATTTTGTTATGCAAATGGTTTGAAGGTTTCAGAGTTTGTAGATCCACGGTAATAGCTGGTTTCACACATTAACAATGGCAATAATTTAAAAGCATCGTTAGAACAACTAGTCAAGTCAGATAATGAAGATACCACATAGTAGTTTTAATTGCTAGGTATCTTGTTATGACCAAGCAATCAATCACCGCCAGTCAAGGCGAAATACTTTTAAAAACTACTCAACCTTCCGGGTAACATTGCTTTCTGGTTTTTCTGAGTTCAAAGTTATAAACTTAACTAGAAAAAACCGGGCTCTTGGAAGGAAAAATGCATGAGTTTTCCGGATCACAAATACTGTATTATCTCATCCATTTTATCCATAACATGGTCATAGCTCTCCTGTTATTTTTTACTTTTTCTGTATTTAAGTTCACTTGAAGACCAACCCAGACCTTGGTTCATTGAAAGATTAGCGTCAGACAGCATCACCTGTCTGGCATGAATGCTGAAATGGACCTTTTTGATGCAGCCGTGAGGCACACAGCACATCATGTGTGTTTTTCCTTATTTTGTATCTTTTATAAATTATTGTGTGTGTGTTTTATTGACTGATGTCAAATAAATATTTTTCTTTCTTTGTTTTTCTTTACTTAGAAATTAAAAATCCCAAAGTTGTATCGATAGCTGGAGAACGTACCAAATGGCATAGTATCACATGCAAAACACAACACACGGGATAACAAATAAACGGCAAAATTGTAAATAATTAATCAGACGTAGTTCAACCAAAATATCCGCCAATACTACTTTATCGTTATACTTCTATGTTAATATTAGAAACAGGGAAGATTTAAACTAAAATACTACTGGACCTACATTATGCCCGGGTATCATAGGCTACTTTTTATCCCTGTTTTTTCATGGACACGGGAACTATGCGGGTGACACTGCGTGACGTCCGCTAGTAATTAATATTTTGGTTAGAAGTTGCTTAGACTAGAGTCTCCTTTTCTTAAATGTTTTATTTTAAAAATCTGCTAAGGAGCTTGGAGCGGGCCAATCGGAGCGCCGAACGTCATGAACGTGTCGATCGAGTTAACGTAAAACAAACTCGCACTAGGCACTCTGAACTTCAGAAAAACGAAGAGTTCAAAAATGGTACAGACGCCAGCCAGCACATCAACCTATACCCCAAACTGTCAAATTTTCCCAATTGAATATGAACCTTATTCTATTGGTAATAAAGTTGAAAAACTATTGATGAAATTTAACATATTGGGGTAACATGATGCATTGGCCTCTGTACATCTCGTACCATATGTGTTGGGGTTTGTGTGTTAAACTTCTGTGTAGTTTTTCCTGATCGTAATAGGTAAGTGTTAGTTGTAAACTTTTATAACACCCATGTTTCTAACAGAGATTCATTTACACCAAGTTACTGAAAAAACGGCGAAGCAATCACTATGTGATGGGATGGCAGTGGAAAGGTTAGAAAGGAGGTTCTTGAAGCATTTAGAATTTATATTTATGGAATTGAATAGAATTTTTATTTTGTAAACATGGGTAATACATATAGTTCTTAAGATTACATTTAGCTCAGCAATAATCATAAAAAAAGAAAGATGAAAAACAGAATTAGTCAAACAATATTGAGGTTGACTTCTCCTTTTAAGTGTGAAAACACCTGTGCCAGGAGAAGCCATTAAATTAGTTTAACTATAAAAAAAATTTGTATTTGCCTAAATTTACTACACATTTTTTTAAGTTTATGTATGCACACCCACGAGCGTTCGCCAGTGTGTTCGCATATGTGTGTGTGTGTGTTTGCGTATGTGTGTGTACCTATGTGTTTGTGAGACTGATAGCTGACTGACTTCAAAGAAGACACACAAAAAACAAACTGTATGCCTAAATATTCATAAAAAGCCAATTATTGCGTTTCTTAATTCCATATAATAGGCGTTTGTTCCAATGTAAGTATTTCGTAATCATTAAAAAAAAATGGATTGAAAGAAAGAAAGAAAGAAAAATATTTATTTGGGACAAGCACAGGAACTACAAAAATAATAATAACAAAAAGAATATAAAACTAAATACTAAAAGAGAAGACCTGTGCGAGGCCAAAAAGGCTCCTATCTTAGCATGATGCTGCGATAAATGAAAAAACAAATACCGCAGCGCTGGTATTCTGGATTGGTACGTTTTGGACGAACCTCGTCTAATTGTGAAAAATCACACTTCACATACTTACTTATTACATTAAAGTCATTTATCATCAACCACAGACATTTTTTCGATTTGTTGACATAATGTTATTTGTTAATACTGCTGAACTGCATCCACGAGAAGGCCATTTATCTGTGTCAGTGATTTGTAGCTTGTAAAGTCACGTTCCTTACGTGACCAACAGACCATAATCCAATCACAATAAAATGTTGCTGTGACCCTATATGTAGGTCCAAACCTGGACCACTAGTTAGAAAGAGAACCAGTTTAAAGCCTGGCATTATTTACTAGCTATTTCCCGCGGCCTTACTCCTCCTTAGGCTTACACTATCACCATATAAAATCAAGTCGACCCATAACTTTGTTGCCTGCGTGAAAGAAGAAACTACAAACCAACAAATCAAATGACATTCATTTGCAATGTTTCCTAGACTGAAAGTACTCCTGATTGTGAACAACTTACAAAATATTCCTGACATTGCAAAAACGAATCTGTTGTCCCCTACACTTAGTTAAAATTGGACAATAATTTACTGCTAACGTCACCCCGTGAAACTTGAGTGAAGTGAACAGCCGGTCGTTTCAATAAAAGACACCCCGTGTTTTTTTTTAAATTAATTGTCTTTGCCTAAGATAAAGATACCGGGCTAGTATCCGCAACTCCACGTCAAAGCGCGTATTTGCCTATGGGCCATAATCTACCACGCAGGCCCAGTGCGAATTGGTAGATGTCACATGTCTTCGAATTTTTGCTTCTAGGACATGCCGGTTTTCTCACGATGTTTTCCTTCACCGTTTTTGAGAGCAGTGGTGAAGAAATAAATTACACAAAGTAATGCGCCTGCCTGGATTGGAGACCACGACTTACTATTCGTAAGTCAGGGCCGCCACCACTGGGCCACCGCTGCTCTCTTTGATCTCTGTCATTGCCTAATGTTAGTATGGAATAACGAGATTCGCCTTCACTTCACCTACATTTTAACGCGGTAATTTTTACAGAATAGCACTAGTTACGATGAGTCACTGCAGGTATTTTTATTTATTTATTTCTGAATAAATTGATCTCATGATTGCCAATGTTCTGGTTATGTTGTCACTGGGTAGGTATGGTTTTGTTTCGTGCAACACATAGATACCAAGTAAATTGATGTTTTACATTACTTGTTTTTGCATTTCAGGTTTCTCCGTTTGAGATTGAGTTGGGAAATTCCGAAGCAAAAATATGGATAAAACAGGAAAAAATGAGTAACACTAACATTATATACTGTTTTACTAATTCAACGTTATCAGCCTTTTTTATTTAGGTAGGTATAACGCCAACTGAGTAATCAAACACCGAAATTGCCCAGCTGAAAAATCACAAACTGTACCTATATAACCTAGTACCTGCTTCTCTAAGAGGCCAGTTTGATGCCATGCCGCCGTATAAAAGGAAAACCTTATTACCTATATGAATGTCCAAAAATATAAAAACAAATTGATTTTCTTAATGTTTAAAAATAATAAAATCTATACCTAATAACAACATGTACATGTATTTCCCGCAGGCAATGAATTTCATATGCATTCACGAAGATTAACCTTCAAATCACTCGCTGGTGGATATTTTCTGTCTGATGGAACGACATGAACCAAAAAATATTCAACCCAGAATATTCCTACAATATGATGAAGAAGTCAGCTACGCCAAGACTAAAGACAATCCTGACACAAGTTTTTTCAGCGAAATCGTGACAATTCCTCGCCGATTACTACAGAGCAAATAGACTATGACAATACTATTGATAATTTTTGTTGACAATAAAAACGACGAACTATTGACATTACTGAAAGACGACATTTTTTCAGCTGTAAACGTTAAGGTTATAGAACTGTTATCTGTGTAAATAAAAGATAAAATATTGGGAGTTTTGCTGCTTTTTTCTTTTTATTAGGAATCTCCAGTTTGGACTACGGCAAGTATCCTGGGTGAGTTGGTAACTTTAGACCACTAAGACTGACTTTTCTCCCGATGTGGTTTTGTACCTAAAGGGTACCAACGGGACCTATCATGCCTCCGCTGTTCGTCCGTCCATCCATTCAGCGGTGCTATTCGCTGAAAATACAGCCTTGTGCGCAGCGCTGCTGCAGCGTTGTGTCGTGGGAACGTGGCGGCAGAACTCCGCGCAAGGTTGTATCTTTAGAGAAAAGCACCACAGGCAATCCGTCAAGAAACGTGTTTTTTCGCAGGTTTTTTATGCATGATCCTATATGTTAAAATCTGATATAATTTGCATTTGGCCGGGTTTTATTCGCACTGTTGTAGCTAATTGATGACCAAGATAGACTAATGACAGTTTATTACAGGTTCTTGAACGTTATGTCTGGCACTCTCAAGTTCTACTCTTAATAGACTATGTTTAGATAACACACCATACAAATGGCCTCCCTAATCTAATCCGTATCAGCAACTCAATCTATGTTACGGAAACTATGTTTCGTAGGTACCCTAAAAACTTGCAAGAAGGCCAAATTGCGGGCCTTCTTACAGCTAAATTGGAAAATTGGATTTAGCTATATCAGCAGTAAGTTGATCAAATGGGAGAATTTGTTATGTCGTAAGTTTAGCTTACGAAAGTTTCCCTAAGGAAAATATACTTCGTATTTTTGTTCGAGAGAAGGAAAATACTTTGTTTAGCATTCATGGAAAGAAACAGTGTAGTTATAACTTTGTTTATAGTCGTGTAAGTGACCTTTATTAATTAGAATAAAAACAGCGATAGAACAAGACTGAGTCATAATTCACCAATACCTACCTATGTATATGCTGATAAGATTATAAAGTTTAATTAGATTGACACATTGTTAATTTGAGGATTGCTGACGTCTTTAGGAAACATATTTAAATTTATTTTATCTGATAAAATGGCACAGTGTATTAGACGAAGATTGTACAGAAGATATCGGCTTAGAATACAACAATTAATAATTTAACTCGCTGATAGTGTATGTGTTTTTAGAAATCGTTATTTATAATTAATTTGTTTTCGTTACATACTTCTAATTTCGAATTTCAATATTTCGATATTCATGTGGAATACTTCATTCCATATTGTTCGAAAAATGATCGATGAAACACCTCACCTCAAATTAAAAAACCTTATGAAAACCTTGCAATATGCCAAAACCAAATTAGTGAATATTTGTACTCTCCCATACCAGTACCTACATAAAGTGCTGAAACCTTGATCTTCAACTGTTTAACAGAGACCACGTTTACAAAAAATCTTTTCAAAACATAGTTGTAAAATAATATAAGATGCAATATAAACGAAACATTTTAACACAGCATTGATTTGAGGTTTACAGGCGAGCGAAGGAGTGCAGTTTCCCGGGAGTTTGACCAACCAACGGAATATGGAACACGCGATAGTGGTTTCCGAGAGACAATCGCTGACGTCAACCAAAAAGAAGCTGAGCTCTCTTGGTAGTGGAATCGTTTGGTGCACGTTGGGTGCATTGTGGGAACACTACTACAACGTGGATTCTGGAAAGGTCCAGGGGCTCGAGTCTGCTATTGCAATCGTGTCTCTATGACCGGTCATTGATCGAATATTTGACAACTTTGACAGTTTTTGTATAGGCAATGTGTCATAAGTTTGACTTTATACGTCAAAAATCGATCATTGACCGGTCATTGAGACACGATTGCAATAGCAGACTCGAGCCCCAGGTGTAGATTAGTAGCGGGAAAGACTTAACGCCCGCCGCGCCGGTGGGATTGGTTCATCTCAGAATCAAGTAGAGGCGAAATAAAGTCCTTAGAAATAGTCTACATCATCACAACCCGACTCCACCCACTTCTGGGTATAATAGGCCTCTCTTTTTTGGTGCCAATCTCCACGTCCCTGTGCCAGCCTCATCCACCATACTCCCGCAATATCAACAATGTCGTCCGCCCATCTCGTCGACATGAGATTGGGTGATTAATATTATTGGCAAGGGCAAAACTATCAGAAATAACCGTACCATCCCAGTAGTGCATTATATGACCATTGCCAAGAACTGGTTCAGGATGGTACCTTGATATCCACTAGGGCATAATAAAGGCCGAGTTGTTGGTGAGATTTTTGGTATGAAATCATCCAGAGACTATAATTATCTACTTACATATTTACAGGAAAGATGACAGCACGATAGTTGTTCACGGCAGCATTTGGTATTATGTGGCTTTGGTACTTCCTTATTTTAGTTATAATACTTCAAACTTCAACCCTTTATATAATAATAATACCAGCCTGTTACTGTCCCACTGCAGGGCAAAGGCCTCTTCTCATACAGAGAAGGCACTAGCATTGATCACCACGTTAGCTCAAGGCGGATTGGCGATTTCAAACTTATATTGACTATAAGTCCAGGTTACCTCACGATGTTTTTCCTTCACCGATGTCAATGATGTCTAAGATGATCTTAGAAAGTACGTATAATGAATTGAAAAAGTCACATTGGTACTTGTCCGGATTTGAACCGCAACCTCGTGCATGAGAGGTAGGCGTCTTAACCTCTGGGCTACCACGAATATCAACCCTTTAACTTATTAAGAAAGTTGCCGAAGCGCAGCCAGCCCACAGAAGTAATCAGGTCTACATCAGACCTTTAGTGTACTTAATACTTTACAAGTGTAAAGTGTTACACTAAAGGTACTTTTATGGAAGTCCATACGTCCCTGCGGTTTAAAGTACTTCATACCAGAATAACTCTAATTCTTATTGGCCACGGATAACGATGTGAGGTCCTTGTCTACAGACACTACATCTAGATGCATTTCTAAGTAAGAGTAGAAAAGTCTCTCTGAGATTGTACCTACACAATGTACACCTATCGATTATGCAGATTTCTTGAATTAAGAAATTCCTATCCTCACCGAGAGATGTACAATCTCTTCACTGATGACGGTGGGTGACGCATCTGATGCACAGTCATAAGGCACTTTCCTCTCCATCCAAGGGGATAGTCTTGGATGGAGAGGAAAGTTCAGTTTTAATTGTACCTAAGAATGCCAAAAGAGTGGGACTGTTTTGAGGTGCAGAATTTTAGGCCTCCTTATAGTTGATTCAAGTAATGTAGACGTTTTTGTTTCTCTAAACCTTTTGGTATGTGGCCATATCTATAAAAAGAAAATGTTTAGTACCGCTGACTCTCGCCTTACGTCCATTCTGACTAAGGTTAATGTAGGTATACATTGCAATGGCCGTAACTTAAAAATTGTTGGCAGACAAGTAGTCTCACTGGCCTTTTGGTCTAGTATTTAGTGACACTGACTGCTATGCCGGAGGTCGTGGGTTCGATTCCCACCCAGGGCAAATGTTTGTGTGATGAGCACGATCATTTGTTATGTGTCTGGGTGTGATTTATCTATAATATGTATGTATTTAGAAATATATAAGTACCTATGTCAGCTGTTTAGTACCCATAACACAAGCTCTCTTGGGACTAAATGGCGTTGTGTGAAAAGTTGTGGAATATTTTTATATATTGAAGTAATGAGTCTATAATGCTCCGCATCCGTGGTACTGACAGACTAATGAATACGTGTAGGTATCAGTAGTCTTGAATTTTAGGAACTTAACTAACTCGGACTACAGTGCTTTTCGGTAAAAATCTCCCCCTGAAAATATAGATGAAGTGGAGGTGAAGTAAGCTATCATCCCATTTTTTTGTGAATCCAATAAAACAAAATTTTCAGAAACCCATCGGGTATCGGTCTATACCAGTTTGGAGCCAGTTGAAGTGGACAATAAACATCGTTAAGACATAATTCGATTGAAAGCATCGGTTCTGATACACACGCGCGAATCCAGTCGCTCTCACAATTGCAATTGCTCTCACTATAAACTACGCCATAAAGTTGCCATTGCTTCTGCACTAGCCGGATGCATATTAAGCGTTTGCTGTGGTTTCTCCCAAATGCGAAAAATACAATAATATTGCTATTATTACTATTACAACAAAACTTTCCCCAATTTCCACAATGCCGCTGGTCTGCAAAAGGAAAGTGGTTGATTTTCTCAGGGCACAAGCCGCTAATCTTCCCACGCTATGAAATTGGACGTTGAAGGAAGGCTACCAACCTGTTACCTCTCGAACTTGTTGCTGTCTTAACATGCAACACGTTATTACCACCCAGTTCTTTGAACAGTACCTACCGAAGCGACCTACGAACACCATACACCATGCTTGTGTTCAGGGCATAACCCGAACATTAATCTTTATAGAAAATGTATGAGAGTTGTTTGACTGGCTCGTTGTTCTATTGGTTGGAAACACTACAGCTGAGCTTGGGGTCCCTCGTTTGATACGGGACAGGTTGTGATGAAGGGATCTACCAGCTGCATAACAGCTGCCTTACAGTAACAGCCGAGGAGTCCCGGTTAGTGACAATAATTCTCCCCTACTACATAAGTCTAATATATAATTGGTAAAATGTAGGTGTACTGTAGAGTCACATCTCTGCTTAACCTTTTGGGGAATATATGCATCATGTTATATTTTTGTTATTAAAGATTTTATATGCCTGTCTTCTAATTAATCGCTGGTACCTAAATCCTGTTAGGTAGGTACCAACATAAATTGCCAACAAAAAAGGTAGACACCAAAAATAAAAGTGAATCTTGTGAGCAAAAAAATCACTGATCCGTAAATGTACCTAAGTCATATTTTATCGTTAGGTACATTTAATGACCTCAGTCGTCTACGGAGAATTCAAGTAAACACGATCCAAGTGAACGGCGTGTCTGTGTGTGTAAGACTTACTATTTATCACTACCTGAGGCACTCGTGTCATATCAGCGCAGACAATAACAACGCTATAAAGAAATGCGACTGATATTATATTTATCTTATCTGCACACACTCGCCAAAACGTGTCTGTATGTTGGTCTTGTATCTACCATACACTTATGTCGGTTAGAAACATCGTACACCATGATTGTTTGATGATGAAGGATGGATGTGACGGCTTACTCAATTATCTATATTATTTCAATGGCCAATAGATTAGGGGAAAAACAGAAGAACAAAGATATCTATGGTTATCATGAGGCATTGGTATGACAGGTGATTATGCAAATAATCTTTATCAACGAGGTCCTTGTATCGATTTTTATCAGTCGTCTTTAATTTTGTTTGACATAGAAAGAATATAAGGCTTACTATAGTCGATTGATTTGCTCTTTACTCGTCTTTTACGTGATCGGCTTTTTGAGCCGACTTCTATTCTTAGCAGAAGCTTCATATGTCAGGTATATTTGTAGGTATGTTTTGTTTATATAAATATCTGACGTGGACAACATTTTGACGCTCGCAACAGATGCAATGAAACAATTAATTAAGAGGACGCAGTGACACTGATGATACGTAACATGTGTATCGTATAAAACACATTTCTTCATTATTTTATCACGATGTGAGCTTTTTGCTAATAATGATACAATTCATTTCTCATTAAATTAAGATTCAATTGAGTTTTTTTACATGTCACCAGCACGTCAAGTTCCCCAAACTCTCAAACTTCGCCAATGAAACATAAACCTTATTTCATTTGTTATAAAGTTGAAAAACTATCAAAGAAATTTAACACATTGGGGTAGATTGATAGGCTGACCCGTGAGTGTGTACATTAGTAGGTACTTTTTTGGTGTAAGAGTAAGATTTTGACTCATATCAACATAATAGGAGACAAATTACAACATATTTTATAAGTAAACAAAATTGAAAATACGATTTTGTTGTTGATCATTAGTTAATTTGTTTACTGACTAGTTTTTGAATAACACCATTGTCTCTTAAACAAAGGAGCCGTCTTCAAACTGTTTTTGTTACCTAATTAATTATTAATTCCCCTTTATGAACAAGAAAACTGAAAAGCTATCATTACAATTTAGACGGAATTATTAAAAAAATAACCTAGTATACATAATAATTATTTAATCTCTCGGACACAAGGAAAACGGGTTTCGTATGATGACGTCAGTCTACAATCAGCCATGACACATTAACCACAACTGTCGTATCCTGGTAATATGTAGGAATGGAACATTAATTAGGGAGAGAAAGACTGGTGTTGCTTGAACAGACGAGGA
This sequence comes from Euplexia lucipara, assembly GCA_921972225.1. Taxonomy (NCBI): domain Eukaryota; kingdom Metazoa; phylum Arthropoda; class Insecta; order Lepidoptera; family Noctuidae; genus Euplexia; species Euplexia lucipara. The sequence continues at coordinate 18,583,296 of OV179146.1, forward strand.
AAGGAAGCGAAAGAAATCTCGTACCACGTGGGTAAGCCCCACAATGTGGACTGAAGATCTAGTGAGGATTGTGGGAATTCGATGGATTATGGCAGCGCAGGACATAGTAGAAATCTTTGAGATTGGGGCGACGTCTCTTGGGTGAAAAAAAAAATTGAAAAAAGTTAAGTGTGTGTGTGTGTGTGACCTTAGACAGTCGTTACTGGTAGTTAGAATGTATCAACTAGTCTCACCAAAAAAGGTGTAGTGTTTACTGTGTGATATTCAGCTGCATCCGATTGATATATTATTGTCGAAGCATTCTGATGCACCAAGCTGCATATTTCCTTTAGGAGGAAACTGTCGAAACAACGGAATCCCCAACGGTCAATGTCAGCTTCTTTATCTAAATTTTTCCCTTGAAATTCCATAAATACACAATTTGCCATAGTATCTCGCATCGGACAGCCGCGAGCCGTTACGATTCTTATCAAACTCAAAATACAGATAATCCCATGTTATATAAGATGACCCAACCATAATAATAATATGTAAAATTTAACGGTTCAATTAACCTTAGATGGGTTACAAAACTTGCTAAGGTTATTGCAATCTGATTATTATATTGGCCATACAAGAAACTAATTGACTTAGTGCCGAACCGATCTCAATTTTCGATTATAAACTTGAATTCGACAGACTCATTGTTACAACTTTCAAGGTAGGTAAATCTAAGTACCAATGCACGATAAATTGAGTTAAACTGTTTCAGTACGACTATGAAAATAATATGTAATAAGTACAGACCAACACATCAAGTTACCCCAATGTGTCAAATTTCTATGATCGTTTTTCAACTTTATGACAAACAGAAGAAGGTTCATATTCAATTGGGAAAATTTGACACATTGGGGTAACTTGATGTACTGGCGTCTGTACGTAAAATAGTTACGGAGACATTTCTGCGCATAAATAACTAGATTTATTAGTACTTTGACGTTCAAAACAGATTATGATTATTTACCCTCCCATACTAACCCATAAAGATCTACACTGAGCTCAACTGTATCAATGGAAAAAAATATTTTTACACAGTTGTTTCTTTGTTTTCTTTTATTTAAACACTTGCTTTCCAATTCACTTTATGGCAGAATAGTTGACATCGGCTTCGTTTGCCATAATAAAAAAATAGATTAGATCATTTACCCAACCACCCGGTTGGGTATATGATTTGTTATTTTTGTAATGATTTTCATATCATCCGTACCTACAGATGATGTGAAAATCATTACAAAAATAACATACAAACATAATGCTCGTAAAATGAAGTAGGTATCGGAAGAAAACTTTCTATTATTGAAAGGTATAGGTGTTTATTACATGGATATGTAACAGGCGTTACTGACTTTACGTGGTAGCCGGACATTACCTGTTTTATAGTAAAATACTGTTGTTAAAATGATTTTTAAATCTTATTAACAAATACTTTGTTATCTGGTTATATTCATTAATTTAGAAACGATTTGAACAACGACCTTTCTGTTTAAAACGGTAAATTTTCATCATGTCCTGAAAAAGCCAGTAACGCCTGTGATTTTGTCTTTGTCTAAGTGATATTTGTTTGTCACCTAGTCATAGTAAAATATGGCTGAGTAGGTACAGTTTACCCAAGCAAAGATGTGTAGACAATTAATTTTGAAATTATTCCATTTACCGCCTTCGTGGTAAAACAGTCAATTTCCATTATGTCCGGATAAAGTTAGTGACTTTGTCTTTGTCTAAGTGTTGTTTATTACCTACCTAGTCATAGCAAAAGATGGCTAAGTAGGTACAGTTTACCAAAGCAAAATTGTAGACAATTAATTTAGAAACGATTCCTTTCACCGTTTTCGCGGTAAAACAGGCAATTTCCAAAATGTCCGAAAAATAAGTAACGCCCGTGGCATCTATGATTTTGACTAAGGTGTCATAATCGTGTATATGTTACCTAGTCACAGAAATAGTAGGCTAAGTAGTACCTAAGCAAAATTGTAGACAATTACTGCAAAATGCTGCAAACACGACATAATTCAGATTGAGAATAATAAATACGGTAAAGTAAAAGTTTGTACGGTGTAAACATTTCCAGTTATATTATACTCTATTGATATAATTTAGATGGCAGCCTCGCATGATGCATCAATCTGAATGACTCTCACTTGCGTGAACATTGACGGTTAATTGCAGTTTTTTTCGTATCTGAAGCGTCTATAGAAAATCTTTGGGATATCATTTAACATTTCTTAACTATAAGCACGATATCTTTATAAAAACACATGGGTAATAGTACAGATATGCTTGTTCACGATGTAGCCTTGCATTTAAAACTATAAAAAGACCTAGACTAAAACTGGGCAGTACCCACGACATGTGGAGCCAAAAAGTACCTATAGCTAACATGTTTATTGGTACATATAGGTAGTATTATCATAATTGTGGACGTAAAGTTCGTATTTAGTTATGACGCTGTCATGCATACTTGTTTATAGTATTCAGCCGCACCCAGGGGGCGTCCAACGCTGTACAAACCGGGATGATTCATTTAATGTTGGCCACAGTATTATCTCCGGGGAATTTCTCCTTTGTTAGCGCACACGCTAGCGTTTTGGCTACTACTCAACTATCCGACGAAAAAACAGCAAGTGCTCCATATGTGCTTCAAAAGGAAAAGATTGAGTTGACACAAAGAATATCACTGAATTCACTCTCGTTCAGCTGAAATATAAAAAGTGGTACTTACTCAGTTTCATGAAAATTTTCCATAAACTGATACATTTATTTAACTTAGTAGTTACTGTTGTCGACGTTAACGCTTAGATATTTCTAGTTAGATACTGGATACTTCCAACAGATATTCAGATCCACGAACTAGTGATAAAATAGGACAATAATTAATTGTTTATTTTTGCTCTGACGGTCATTAGCTAATCCATATTAAATCGATCATATCATTCATACTTACCGATGTAATTACTTAGTTGGTACATCGTTTTGCTTTATTGTAATTATTAGATCAAGTAATTTATTTAATTTCGAGTACAATGACTCATAGTATTAACATTACACGACGTCGTCGGTGCGCTGACAAATAAATAAATGTGCGATTGACACGAGTGACGTATTCAATAATTAGCTACAAGCTATGTACATAACTGGTTTTAAAGATAAAACCAGGTTTCCTCGTCAGTGGTACACGGCCGGACAAAGGCAGGATCTAGATAATTAGTTGCGGACAAAAATAGTCGTCGCAGTCGGGCCCTGGGCCAGGTGACGTCAGCGCGCCAGGGCCGGCGGCGGGGCAAGACGGGCCCCGCGCCAGTGTCGCGCGCGCCGTCAGCCCGCTCGCACGCCACCTACCGAGCCTGACTCCGCTGCCACCAGCCGCCGCTCCGCTGCCGCCTGCCGCCTGCCGCCTGCTCGCCTCCACCGACCCCCCTCCTACTGCCTACGCGATCCTGAACCACACGCTCACTGTAAGTACTCACTGGCGACCCTATTATATTTATGTTACATACGTGTTGAAAGCTATTGTCTAATTGCAACGATGCAACGCGATAACATCCGATGCAGATTTCACTTCGGCCTACTGCGTTAGGGTATTCACTATTGCACGACTGATTTTTTTTTTATTTCTTTATTTTTATAATTTATTATTTATTGAAATTACTAATTAATGGGGCCTAGGTTATATCGGTACAGAGAAGCGAGTCAACCTTGGCGCATCGTGCAATGCAGCGGGGACCTTGCAAGTCACGCGTCAGAGTAACCTCGACTCACGCCGTACTCGCGCCGCTACTACGATTTCAATCGGCACTATCGCAATAGGTTGGTCGGCCGACGCGAAGTGTGTTCCATTGCTTGCCGTACAGACACAGAAACGGAAATTTTCGTACGGAACGGCCATTGGAAGCGATACCGACAGATAATAACGGATTGACTGTATTATCTCGGTGCGGTAACATGTTGATAGACGCGCTATGGAACTAACACAAACAGCTGACGGCTGACGACGTGTTTCTTTTTTTGACAGATAAAAAATGTGACGCGGTCATTCAAGGACGGTCGACCACTGACGAGAGGTATTTCCCGTTTTTGAACCGTCAATGTGACACGCAAATGCAGATCAAACGACTATAATTACAAAAGTATTTAATGTAACGAGAGATGCGGTTAGCTTGTGGACATACTCGTTCATATAAATGGGTAATTAAGTGATATAGCGGCATTAACACGCGTTGGCAAGGGGCCTCAATGTTCCCGAGTTATCGCGTCGGAAAAACACGCCATACTTTATCGTGTGTTGTTCGCTATCAGCTCGGCGGCTACGAACTGTATTGTACTGTATAGTCGATACTCTTCAAGGGGCTCAGTGCTCACAAATATCACGTGTTCCATTAGCTCTATTCTTACAGAACTATTAAGTCAGCAACTTAATAATATCGCGCTCAACACAGTGATCCATAAAAATATAACGGAGTAACTGTGCACTAAAAGTAAAGGTGATCACGAAATTGAAAGTGCCCAAGTTTCGTGAACCACTTTTATTAAAAAACTTGTCCTGTATGATTTCCGGAGCCTTGCTCGACTACCAGATATCCTCAGTTGTCCAGTCATTAATAAATCCCCAATATAGCAAATTATTGAATGCACGTTAAGATAAATAAGATGTTTACGTTTTAAAATAGTTAGACACACTTAAATATTTGTTATATTTGTCTAAATCAACCTGAAAATTCTTGACGATATGCGACGCTCGGACTACCTCAAGATTTCAATGATAATATTTATTCAACGTTACCTTCTAGAACGTCTTTAGACATATTTTTTTCACCTCGAATTGGCATTGATCGTGGTCCACAAACCGGTAAGGCTGCGGTTACCCTTCGCTCAACGTTCGACCATCGACTACCTTGTATTCAAATTAAACCTCATTCGTTAACTGCATAATTATCTACTCTTTTAATTATGACTATTATGACACATTTGTCTACGTAAATGGCTAACATTTCTGTCCATGCTTCTAAAACGAAAATACCATTTTTTGGTTCTTCTGATTTTGCCTTTTTCAATCGCCGGTTCAGTCAACAGTTAGATGGCAAAAACGGTACCCTTATAATTTGTAGTGACGGCCTATCCGTCTGTCCTAATCTTTCACAACTAGTTTACTCGGAGGGTACTGTCACTATATCGATAAGGTTTGGGAGAAAAAATATTCTATAAACAGCTAGAGTACGATATTGTGTAATACATGCGAATTCATTACTTAGGGGTGGCATTCCCCAAGTCTCCGACCATAAAAATGGGGTTGAAAAATAAAAGTTCAGTGCACTGAAATGTTTGGTTCAAGAGTATGATGTTTCATGTGACTTTGACATTTAAGTCTAAAAAGGAGTCCTTAACAAAATTGAGAAAAAGATAAAATACGCTCTCAACGTAGTTTTTTCTTGTTTTTGGTTTGTGCTGCGATACCTTTATTTTGGTTTGAACAGCAGAAATAACTTTGTATTCCGCCGGAGTCAAGTAAACACATAGATTTTGGTGTTTCTGATATTAGCCCTTTTTTTTCAATTTAAAACAGATAAAACATCAAAGACTTTTTATATACAAAGTTGTAAAGGCTCGTCCCCTATTAGGCATGAGACTTAAAAATTACTGACGAAATGTGGGTGTACTATAGGTACACCTCTGCCTTTTGGGAGATACAGGCGTTAGGTTATTTATTATGCATTTCTTTAATTTAGATGTAATTTAATTTAACATAATGATGTAGGCGACCGAAACATATAAAAATGCTGTCAAGTATACATTGAATGGAAATTTGAGATCTATTAATAGATCTACATCTTAATAAGTAATTAAGTATTCCTCAAATTGATCATTAAAGCTACCCAAATTATACTTTGTTTTGATTCGAATGTTTTGACTGTAATCTGCGTCAGAACTTGTTTATGCGAATTATATATATCTCCATGGTAATGTCATGTTATCAAATAATGTTAGTTTATATTTTTATTATTCGTTTTCAGAGTGCAATGGTCAGAAGATACGAAAGAATGAGTGGACGCCAGTCCTGGAACGAAGACGACATGGCCAAGGCTGTCGCAGCGGTGGTGTCGGGTAAGATGGGGTACAAGCTGGCCGCCAGGACCTTCCACATACCTCGCTCAACCCTCCAAAGACGCGCAAGCAAGATCAGGTACCGGCAACCTGACGACCCCAAGCCTCTAATGGGCCACTACCGGAGGGTATTCACAGATAGTCAAGAGAAAGACTTGGTTGGATATATTAAAAGTATGGAGAAGTATTTTATGGGAGTCTCAAGGCGAGACATTCGGGAAATAGCGTTCCAGTACGCAGAAGACAACAATCTGAATCATCCTTTTGATGTCAATACCAGAATGGCAGGCGAAGACTGGGTGAGGAACTTCCTGAAGAGGAACCCGGAACTTCTGGACAAGTCAGACCGCGAATGCGCCATGGAGCCTGTGAACTTTGACCAGTTCTATCACTTCATGTGCCAGCTATCATGATGACTCGCTGCTTAGTACATTAAAACTAGTTGTAAGTAAAAAGGTCAAGTTCGCCCCCGAGAGAGCCTCATTATTAATGTATGGCATGTGTGAATCCAACCTGTGTATACTGTATGCCCACTCTTGTAATCATTCATATTAATAAGTTGTACAAGACATTGCTCAATAACAGGCATTTGTATCATAAAATGCTAACCACATCAAAACTTTTGGCAAGTTGTATCCACAAGTTGGATCATTATGAGTACAGTAAGACTTTTTGGAAACGTTTTTTAAATTTATATAAACAAAATTGTAGTAAATGTTAGGACAAGGGAGCCAAGCTCAAACATTGCGATGTTACCTTTGATATTTTACTTAATTTGGTTAGATATTTAATTTTGTTAATATTCGGGATCGTCGTCCAAGGTGGCTGAGGTGTGCGAGGTGCCCCCGGAGGCTCTGCCCTCGTGCCCTGGGGTCACAGTCACGGTCCTGCACTTATTAAGTACTTACGAAGTCTATAGTTATATCTGATTTATAGTTTAAATTTTGTTATTTAATGGTACTAAAAGATAACTTGCTGAATTAAGGGCTGTGATAACAGAGAAAGGTGTATTTTTATGGAACATATCTATTGAGGTGATGTATCTATTTACAAAGACGGTATCTGATATTTTAAATTTAATAATGCTTATTACAAATTGTAACGAGAACGCTGAGTATTGGTTGTTAAAATGTTCCGTAACATGGTTTCTACCGGCACTGCGTACCGGTGCTCTGATTAGCAATATTTCCTTTGTGTGCAATAATAAAGCCAAGTACTTAGTAGGCACATACAGCTATGCAGCACGTCACATAAGAAACGACAAATAATATGTTTCAGCGGAGTCGTGTCTTGCGCGTTTTACGTGTGCTCAACGCTATAACGAACGCTCATAAAAAGTTGTTCGTCATCTCTTACTAGGTAGTTGTAGATAGCAAAGTATTTTATAACTGCTCACAGTTGTTAGCCAAATCCTTTAGAACCTATATCTACCTTTATCTGAAGGGTTAGATATTCAAAAATTAAATTACAAACACTAAAAATACTTTCATAAGTAAAAAGAAAATAAATCTGTACATTCAACATTGCCTTTCGGTAATATGCACGAAAATATATCCAAAAATAAAGATTTCAACATCACTGATTTATATATATTAACTGTAATTTGCACGAAAATATTATAATATCCACGTCAACAATTCACGGAGTACACGCGGGTGAATCCGCAAGCGTAGCAGACATTCCCATTAGCTGAGTTTGACGTAGCGCGCATAGCGCAGCGTTGCCAGTTACGGAACATTTACCCCTAATGAATGCTGATAACGAACGCGTCAGCATTTCAACATCGCTAGCTCAATCCGACACACCACTACACTCGGCAGTCGACACTGCTTGACGTACACCTGCGTCATCAACATAATTATATGTATATACACTTTATATACGTGGTAAAGGGATGGGATGGTCTTATTCGTGGGATTTCGGCTTATCTAAATATTTCGACTGTAGTTCAAATTATTATGTTCGTGTTTCGTCCAAAAACAATGCTATTTTTCTATCTTTACTATTTAATCCCACTGTACCAAATTAGTTATATTATAGTCGTTACCTGATTCAAGTTTTGATCTCTTTAACTTAGTTCAAAATAGCAAAATGTTTATTTATTTAGATCTCGAGATATTAAATATTTGTTGGTTTTTAAAAAGAAATTTTAACATTTGAAAATATTACCTGTATGCCAAACTATGTTGTTATTTTGAGATTTATTTTTAATTAATATTATAATATATTCCTATGTACTTAGTTTAAAAAAATGTGATTATAAATTGAAATATTTAATAAAGAAAATTTTAAGTACTTTATTATTTGTTTTATTTTCACCAAGTTCTGTTAAAAAAGGCAAATAATAATACTATATGATTTAAACTATATTGTTACTAGCAAGAATTTGTACATCTCAACATGAGGTATGACGCAACGAGTCGGCACTAAGTACGAAGCGGTGAGCAGCTAATGGTTTGATAAAATAAACCGCTGCTGAAATCAAACAATACTGAGAAACTTATGATAATTAGCTATAGTAGGTAATATGCCAGTCAAGAGCCCAAATACTGCAATTTTCAGGAGTACTATTTTCATCATCATGTTGTCAAGGTTTCATATCTAAATGGTAACAAAAAATACAGTCGACTTAAGTAATTACCCATAGATTTGGAAGCTGGGGCTTTGTTTTATTTGTTTGGTTTTTATTCCCCGGATTCAAAACCGGGTTCAATTTTTATTTAACAGCTTTACTTTTCAGTTAGGCTGAGTTACACCCGCATTTTGCCAACTTTGTTTAAGTCTTATGTAATAAGAGGACGCTTTTCGTTATTTTTTACTTTAGTTATTTTTAGTTGTGTCCAGCAGGACACAAGTTTCGGATGAAAATTTAGTTCGTGATGTCCAGTCTATAGGTAGTGAATATTATATTTGGTGTCAAGTAACATTTTTTATTATTTTTAGTAACACTGCTCCTTACCAGGCAGAAATCCAGACTCAAGGCTATTTAAATAACTTGGCACACAGAGGATGCACCGAAGATCTCATTTTTAGCCTTAGATATCCGTTTTTAGCAGTACCTACCACGCAACCAAGGGATATCAATTTCAAGTTAATTCGACAACACACATGCTTTTCCGTAATAGCAAATAATAGTCAACAATCATAAAAGGGATTTATTGCTTTAAACATATTAAAAAAACTACTAGCATACAGCACTGCAAAAAAACACACTAAAAAAATATTTCCAGCGTATAAACTGATTAAAAAAGCACTTCAATCTCCTGACGAACTGCGAGAGCAAACTCAATCACGTTGTACGTGAGGGCTTTTACTTAAAAACCGTAATATCTTTAAAGTAGAGGTAGGACTTGGGTCCCCGTCTAATACCGAGTAAACAGGTCAGTGCATTAAGCTGGGTTGCGCTGGAAAATGCTGGAAAATGCTGCGCTACGCTAGGCTAATGCACCGAGCGCAGCAGCGAGGTGTCCGGAAGACGGGTCGTCGAGAGAGTGCTCCACTCTCAGGGTATTAATGTGACAGGCTAATGCCGACGTTAGCATCTTAAGTATACTGTCAGAAGCACTAAGTGTTAATAGCAAATTGCCACCACAGCTGCTGCAATGTGTATGTACCTTTTTGAGCTTAAAAACTTGTAAGGCACCACAACTCTAAATAAATACTACTACGTGTGTTTGTTATGTTTTTATATCGTGTGTTTTCTTGTATAAAGTATTTTTTACGTTGTTTTTTTTTTGAGAATATTTGATTGGAATAAATCATTTATGAGACACATCAGAGCAAATTGTAGGCAATTTGACTGTTTTTGGAATATCATCAAATATATATGTATAGGGTGACTGGTAATTAGTGACCGATACTTAAACAAGTGATTATTCTCATGAGTACGAATAACTTTCCCAAAGAAACTTTTTTTTTTATTTTAAATTTATTTTATCACAATAACACAAAAACTGTTTGGAATTTGCGAGCGCGCCTTTGGCCGATCAGCTGGGAGCTTGTGACCCTACTACTAGTACATTTTGCCCTTCCCGAGGTCAGACTATCAACTGATAGATCGTGCCGATTCGTGGCTACTGTGATCGATCACAGGCGCGCGCGCGGGATTTTCAAACAGCGTTTTTATTGTTTATTTTGTTATATTTTTTTGTGTATTAAAAAGAAGTTTCTTTGGGAAAGTTGATTGAGATCATGAATACAATAATGTGTTTAAGTATCGGTCACTAATTACCAGTCACCCTATATATTATACAGTATACACTTAGTATAATACCGCGTTAAATAGTCCCTACGTACAGGGCAAGCCGGTTCAAGCCGTTAGACACCCCCGTTGTTTATATTCCCTGGTAAAGTCATTCAAAAATTGCAGTTATGTGTGAAGAACTGAAAATATATTTTTGACATTGTTGCGTGCAAATTACTACTGAAATAATTATTTTTGAGTAATATTCTATAATTACATCAGCACAATTCATATATTTAACACAGTCAAATAAATTAGAAAAAAACAGACTGCGTGGCTCAACAGCTGTTCTTATTCATACTCCAAGACGTTACCAGATGTTAGCTGTTCTAACTATACACTACACGTTGTATGCCGTCGAGTACACGATGCGATGGTTGTATGCACTAATGATGTCGGTCTCATATTGCTCCGGTTTACACTATGAAGGTTAGTTAAAGTGTAATATGATGTTGATTAAACTTTACATTACCGTCTGGGTTTCATAAAGGGTGCAGAGGTGAATCATCGTGTAGGTACTCATGTTGGTCGAATCTTTTGCATGGTTTTAGATGAAAAGTTGACTGGAAATTATGGACAGTGACTGGAAGCCAGAATCAAAGTCGTAATCGTTTAAGATATTGTTTACTGGAAGATAACTTCTTCCATGCCTTTCTCTCTACGTAGAAATATGGCACCTTTCAACTTTTACGTATTGGTTAATTTTAATTTTTGAACAAGAACTTATTACTAGGTAAAGATTTCGGCAGGTTATTTAAAAATATAGATCCTTATCGTAGCTGGTGCTTATTTATAAGACCAGCCTCAACTATAGTTGACATTAGACCGTTTAAAACAAAATCTGTATATTCAGACCCACTTTAAATTGGTTTAAACTGTTTAAAGCCACGACCACATGAGCCGTACATTGATTGTAAAGCCGCGTACAGACATCGCGAGGCGTGCGACGCAAATGGTTCGTCTCGCATGCCTCAGGCTGTGTGAACGTGTGTTCTCACAGTGAGCATTCGCGTCATACGATCGTTGCGAACGCCGCCTCAGTACGAGGCGTGCGCTCCGTGTGGACGGACAGGTGTTGTTTGCGATGCATGGAGGCCGATACCGTATCACTGCGTGAACTTGTCCAACTTTAGGAAAATAAAAAATCGTTTTGTCCACCAGCGTCTTTTCTCTTTTATTAATATTGAATGAATCACTATAGGCCGCAGCTGCAATCTGCACGTCTCGCCTTGTCGGAGCCATTGTCTACTGACGAACACCGTGCGTGGTGGTTTGCGTGCTTAGCTTGAGCATGTGTCGTTCGGGATACACGCATAAATGTACCGTCGTATGCCTCAGGTTGAGGCATGCGTGACAAACCATTCGCGACGCACGCCTCGCGACGTATGTAGGTAGGTATACGCGGCTTCATATTAGCAACATAGTACGGTATAAACCGACTTTTGGACTATAGATTTTGTCACTAGCACTTAGTATTTACTTACTACGTTTAGATATCTATTTTCTGCTAATGTAAGTCTAAAATCAATATCGAAACTCTCCGAAGAGCCGGAAATTGCGTAAGAATAAGAAAAAAATCTGTCTAGCGAAGTAAAAGCAACACTTAAATAATACCTATATATCTACTGGGAGACGAACGTGGGCGTCCAACCTCCCACGCAAAAAGGAAAAATAACCAGAGCGAAGGAAAAACTGTAAATGATTTTATTATAAAGGTATAACTACATGTGTAGTGTTTCCCTTTGAAAATTGCATTCGCCTGCTGTGCACAAGTCGGCGACTCGGCGCTCGCACACTTTGCTATACCGTTTCCTCCAGTGTGCACTGTGGCGAAACGTATTTTTATTATTTGGTTTATAGTTGTTTGAAAGCCAATTTACGAGACCGAGGCGGCGACGCGGGAAAAGCAAAAACAGCGTTTGAAAGGCTCCGTCTAAAGAAAATATCCTTTTCAAGACACCCATTAGGGGAACGACGAGAGAGAAAAACATCTTACAGCTATTGGTACCTACCTACCGGCTTCTTGTTAAATTTTATGTTTAAAAGCTTTTGATTAGCTCTCTGTAGATGAAATTATTATTGCTTCCTGTTTTAAAGAAATTTAAACTTTCACGAGCTCTCATCAGACTGTACTGTACTAGGCCGGAATGTCGCCGTTGTTAGTGTTTAATATAACTCATAAATAAATTATAAATTGTATGAAAACTTCGATTTCCGAGATTTTGCTCACTGATTTCAGGCAGCAAAACCTACATGTTTGAGCTGAAGTGAAAAAATATATGTATCTATAGTTCGTTCGCAGATAAAGGTGTATTCCACAGTGGTGTTTTGTGCAACTGCAAGATAAAGGTGTATTCCACAGTGGTGTTTAATTCAAACAAATTATATTTTAAAAGATTAAGTTTAATGAATTTATAAAATTGAATTTGAAAAGATTTGATTGGTTAGGGGGCGGGGCTAGGCCGACGGATAATGATGACTTTACTGCATTCTTATCGCGAACGTACTATAGTGACGGGGAAAAAATCGGTTGCTATAAAATCCGATTCTTTAGACATATCAATTTAAAACAATTCTCAACATAAATTTAAACTTTCGCTTACTAACGATACCCTTCGTTATAGTGTGTGGGTACGGTTTTCGATTTTTACTTAGACGTACATACAAAGTTATAGCGACACAAAAAAAGAGCAACGTCATAATGTACTTCTTAGATTGCTACCCCTATACAGTATACAGGTGTAGATAGGTAGCGATAATACAGAATTAGAATGTAAGTAGCGACAAGCCATCACTGAACATCGCAAATTAAATGTTATGTAAAAACATAATAAGTAATTATTTAAAAAACCATTTGATTTTACATAAACGTACAGTTCATGGGCACTTCAACCCGCCCCGTAAAAACTTAAGTGAAGTGAACTGTCAATTTTAGTTCGCCTTCACTTTACCTACATTTTCACAAAGTGATTTTTATGGAATAGCTCTGCAGTTAATGCAAAGTTTCTGGGGAGTTTGTTTCGCTACTTTTTCCCAGCTAAAACACTAGGAAGTGGCGAAGGACGGGCGTTTTGGGGGACTGTCTTATGGAATTTTTGACGTTCAAAAAGTGCTGATACTCAGCCTAATTTGAATAAATGGATTTTAATTTGATTTCAAAAAACAAATGAACGCAAAACTTTAAGAAAAATAATATTTATCGATCATTAAGGTGCACTACGCTACGCTTCGCTCAGCTCCCGGCCACGCCCCTACACTTTTTATTCGAAATTAAGTACGTGAGAAGAAAGCGCCACTGCAGCATTTATCAAACGCTGTCAACACAACACGAGTTTAAAAGGAAATAAAAGCTCGTTCGTGCAATTTATTGATAACACCTTTCCTACATTTTGTACTGTTATATTCTAGAAATTTCAAAACCTAGCTGCCTCGACATACCTACTATGTTCCGCCTTAAAATCAATTTATGTTTTGTTTTCTTCTAAGTTTATAAAACAATAATATAATAATAAGCAGACATTCGTCACCTGTCAAGTCATCCCAGATTGCGCTACATTTAAAAACTGTTCATGAAATCAGTTTCTTAAAAAAATAAATATTTTCTATTGTTTTAATAAACATACATCCGTCTCCAAATGGCTTAAAGCATTGTAATCAAATCTGGCATGTAGATTGCTGCATGCCAGATTCACACTTTAAGCCATATAATCGTGAAAAGGCGACAAACAAACAGAGTTACTTTCTCATTTATAATATTAAATAATAAAGTATAGATATCATTTCTTCGTCTAAATTGTGCTGTAATAATTCACCTGAATGGCAAAAGTCGACAGACAATTGGATTTTATTCGTAGCTTTTGGTGCCAAAGGTTTATCGCCAGCTCTTTTTTCCACAACACCGATAATAAAGAAAGTAAAAAGACTTCGGCTCCGTCAAAGCTTTATGTGGAGAAGTTGGGAGTTTCGCCACGATCCTGCGCCGATATTTTATCTCGCAGGCTTTATAGCTGATCCGAGTTTGAGGCAGGTTTTTCAGACTATTGTTCTATTCTTTGCCTGATAGATCTGTTGAGTCCGATAAAAGGATTTACTAACTTGAGGTAAATCAAGGTTATACGACCAACAATATATACATTCTTAAAAGTAATGATCGTCGTTTTTGGAAGTTAACATCTATTTGACTGTTAATTTAAATCAAGAACCTTTCTATTAACAATAAATTATTACATTATACACCACTAATTTCTAATTAGTACAGATACTTAAAAAGGGCTTATTCTAGACGGTCTACTCATTATATTTGTAAAGTAGGTATCAATAAACAATATTCATAAACAGCAAAGTTATTAGCGTTTGCTTATATCCTAAAAAGCCACCCAATTTATTTGGAAATATTGTACCTACAGGCTATTCATGACATAGTAGTATCCATTAATTGTTATCTCTCGCTCACGTTTGCGTGATCTTGCTCAAGCAGGCCCCGGCTTCAACAGCTGTTTTCGTTATTTAAGTTTAACTAAATAGTAGCATATTTATAAAATGAACTTCGTTTTTTTTACTTTTGATTACGCGCATATGATCAGTAACCAGGTACGGATACAGCCCAATTTTTTTTGTACTAATGAAAAAATAGGGGTGTATAATTAGATTAATAATAATTACATTTGTTTTGTTTTACAACTTATGGGCAAATAGTAAACCTAATCCTAACTCTACTCGTATAGTTAGGATTAGAACTGCTATTTGCCTAGACTATTTTACAATATCATTATTGTTAACAACTGCTAGTTTGTTACGCTTTTACGTCATTGGTATGCACTCTACGAATCATCATGACATTTTTCTCACAAATTGTCTGGGATAAAAACATAGATGTTACATGCAGAAAAGAAGCATTCCAACGATCTACATTAACACGACCGAAGCCGCGGGCAAAAGGTAGTCATTCACAAAATTGTGTGTGTGGGAAAGCAAAAGAACAGTACTTTTCTTCTTTTCTTCAAAACCAGCCAGAGCCACCTTCTTTGAGTCGGATTAGAAGACGTACTGAGTGTCTTCACAGATACAAAATTGGATATTCCCATTAACGTAATGCACAGAGATCTTCAAAGGAGTGCCTCCGAGAAAAGCATACAAAGCCAAAGTTTTCTTATTCAGCTGCAGAATAGAAACTCTTCAGCATGCTTTGAGGACTCTATAGGTTGTTTACTTAAAAATTGTAAGGCAATCCAATTATATTGATGTTTGCTCCTCAAAGGAGCTGAGAGCAGCATGGCGGACGGTTTCCTCCGGGCGAACGACTTCGAGAGCTTTGCCGACGCAAACTAACAAGAGCCGAGGCTTTTTATTTATGTTACACTCTATTACGACGTGACTCCAGACTTCAGATGAAAGGTACGTCAAAGTTTCTCGTTCCCTGTCAAAGGCAATGAAATGGATTCGCAAATAGACGCCCTGAATGTTAGCGCTCGATGTACATATTTATGTTTATAATAAAAGTCCCCGAGTGTATTCGGAGCACAGAGTAATGTCGTAAAGAAGCGTCGCTCCAGATACGAAGAATATTCGTATTCATGCCCGCTTCGTTTGGAATACTATTTCAATAGTTCATTGTTATAGAATATTTTAAGCACACCGCTTTTAAGTTCACAATGTGAACTGCTGTGTGTGTGTTGTTGTATTTAACCGTGTTTTTTTTTCTTTACATCACTAGTGCGGGGAAGTGCGCCACAGATAACTATAAATTAGTCAGGAGTGAGCGAGCTAGTAACTTTTCCTGTAGCTTCAGCCTAAAACTCTCAACAAATAAATAAAATTCATAAAAAATAAAAAAAGTGTAGTATTCTAAAAAAAAAAAAGTTAAAATATATGAGTTTTTAATACATATTTTACAGACTCATACACCAACACACCACTATGGTTTATCTAAATTAAACACACCGACTAACTACGCTTAATTATAATTTCAACGCCTACATGTCAACATAAATATAGGAATATTGAGAAAAAAAGATGACCTCATAAATGTTCATATGGTTGAATTTCTTGATCCATAGGTACCAATAATTAATTGTACTGAATAATATAGTTAAAGATAATTATTTTCGTTTTTGTTAATGAACCGAAAACCATCCCAATTAATCGTGACAAAAAGCGTTAACTGCGCTGTACTTGGTAGCAAATAACAAAGTCGAACAAACACAAAACAATTCTCTGCTACAATGTGCACCAGTCTTTAGTCCGCCATCATTGGAAATATAATAATGTAGATCTAGGTGTACACTGAATTCAAATTATACGCAGAGTATAGATTTGGAGTGAGGGGGTGCGGACAGCCAGACGGACAGACAACTGGGGGGAATGGGTTGGGGGAAAGGGTTCTGTGCGGGTCCTTTGAACGAGACACCCTAAAGTACCTAATATGGTTAATTACAGAACAACATAATACGATATTGATAGCTTCATGCGATACGACTGATGTTTATTTTGTGGCTTAGTATTTTACGACATAAATATAGGTTAAGTAAGTTTTCATTGAATTTTTGTCTTGACAGAACCGTCACTTAGAAAAATAGGTCCATGACTATTCATGGAGTAACCTACTGATCTCATTTATTTATAGTATAATTAAAGTCAGAATATTTATAAGAAACCTATTTATGCATTCTACGTCATAAATGTAGGTTAACTGAGTTTTCATTGTATTTTTGTCTTTATAGAACCGTAACATAGAAAAATAGGCACAGGTGATCAGTTTGTCAAACTGATCACATTTATTTATTGTGTAATTAAAGTAAGGTTAGCCAACATGCAATGGAGCGCGGTATTCGGCCAAACTAAAATGGGACTGGGCTGGACACGTCTGTCGCCTAATGAGCAGTGGGCCAAAATAATCACCATGTGGAGCCCTGACAAAGCTAGAAGGAGTCGCGCGCGGCAGACCCCGAAGAAGATGGCGGGACGACTTGGACAAAATAAACGACGTGGCCCACTTTAGCCCTGGATCGAAAAACTGTAAGTCATAAGAGAGGCCTTTGCCTAACAGTGGGATGATGCAGGCTAGCAGTATCAGTAATTAAAGTAAGTAAGAATATTAATAGGATAAACAAAAAATAAATTGTTAATAATTCGTAATTCTAAATTATTGATATTGTTTTACTGCATTTTATTGAATCAAAATCAAAAGTCATTTATTCAAATTAGGCTGCGGATCAACACTTTTTTGAACGTCAAAAGTTACATAAGACAGACCCCCAAAACGCCCGCCCTTCACCACTTCTTAGTGTATTAACTTTTGCTGTGCCCTACAGGGTCCGTGATTGTGCGTAGCTTTAAAGCCCTTTTTTATACACTGTGGACTGCAAATAAATAAAAAGATAATGAGATTTTATATTTCCCAAATTATCGGTCTTACTTATGTATCTTCCTATCTTAATTAGTAATGTGTCTGTTTAACTAATCCATAATCATCAATGCGACGGCGTTCACATAATGTTAGAGCTGTACATAGGGCAGGGATGGCGAACATTTATTGATTAACGTGCCATTATAACATGAAAAAAATATGGGCATGATGTGCCTATAATGATTGCAACATGTTGCTTAAAAAACAGTTGCACTACGCGAGTGCCGACAGAAGTAAAAACTGATCGCCATCTATATCTATATATCTATATACATATAATAAGACAGTAAAAAAACTGTGTCTGTACATTAAATATATTTAAAAAATAATAATTGAGGGGAGTAATAGAGCACGAATCCAAAAAAAAAGTCTGTCTGTTTGTCTGTTTGTTTGTACACGCTAATCTTCAGAACTACTGGACGGATTTGAATGATTTCTTTTTTGTTCTATAGATATTAAGTCTAGGCAACACATGCAGAACCACAACAGACCAGCTAAACTATAGGAGATACAAAAATGGTACCATTGCAAAAATTGTTCCACGTGATGAGCATTTTTTGCTGAAAGAATAAATTTGAAGATCCGGAACACCTGATGCAGAACCGCAACAGACCAGCTAAACTATAGGAGATACAAAACTGGTACCGTAGCAAAAATTGTTCCACGTGATGAGCATTTTCTGATGAGAGAATAAATTCGAAGATCTGGAACACCTGTTGTGGAACTCCAAGAGCCCAGCTACACCATAACTCACATAGGAATGACGTCTTAGCAAAAGTTGTTCGGTCTGATAGGCATTTCCTGTTGACGTATAAAAATCAAAGATCAGAAACATTTGATATAAAAATTAAAGCTATCACTAATTTCATTGCATAATTATAAAATAACATAAGTACCTCCACGCGGTGAAGGCGGGAACAGTTCAGGACTGATTTTCGATGACGATGGTATATCGTTGAAAATTAGACTCTACTGGCTAAAACTCCTATTTTTTTTATCGTATAATATGCCTTCGGGCTTATGTTATTTGAGTGTTTAATTTCCTTTTCAATTTATCTTCGTTACACGGTAGCCTACCCGTTAACGCAGGGCAGCAGCCACTTAGATTTTAATTGATCAGGTATCATCACAATAAAACTATAACCATGCCTAGAAAGAGGTCAAATCTTTCCCAATGTTCCAAAGGTGCTAAATGATTAAAGACCATAAGATTCCAACAATCTACCGAAGAACGTTAGGAGCGACTTGATGCTGTTCGAGAACATGAGCTGGAACTCGCTCCGTGGAAACTTCTTGGGATCGCGAAGCACGCCTGCATTCTCAGCGTATTTACGCATCTACATCCAGGTCTCTAGACACCAGTAAAGAATATGTGCACGACTGACCGCTGATCGTGAACATCATGCACTGTCTCGCGAGTTGGAGACGTTCACGGAAAAAGCATGACGCTTGAGTTTTCAGTGTATATACGCATCGACTCTAGAGATAAGTGGGGGAAGGAGATGCGCGACTGAACGCTGATCGTGAACGTCACGCAACATATAGGCTGTAATTTATTTTGGAAAATGGAACACCTAAAGTAAAAGAGATATAAAAATGGTGCAATTGCAAAAACTATTCCACGTGTAGAGTGTTTTCTGCTGTGAGACTAAATTTGAAGATCTGGAGCACCTGTAGGGGAACTCCAAAGCCCAGAGACAATATAACATAGGTATACATAATAGAAATGGCGTCTTAGCAAAAGTTGTTAAGTCTGATGGCATTTCCTGTTGACCAACAAAAATAAAAAATCTGGAACGTCTTGAATAGTCTCGCGCTCCCATTGATTTCCCGTCCCCGGGCTTTTAGAATTCGACATCAGACGTTTCAGATCTTCGATTTTGACAACCCCATTGTCGCTGACATAAGCAACAGGATCCGCGTACGAAGTCGCGGGCAGAAGCTAGTCAGTATATAATAAAAATCCAATCTATTGTTTAAAACGTAATTTTACTTTACACATAGGTTTAGGTTGCGGTAACGGTAAAAGTGTCGCGAGTTTAATGGTTGTTTACCATTTCAAAAATGCCCAACGCGCCGAAAGAATTTTTGAAGTGAGTAAATTAGGATCTGAAGATGTAACACAAAGTAAAGGAACCTATAACACATAAAATTATCGGTATTCAGTATAAAGCTATGTGCCATGAGGGCCACAGCACGTCGCTGGCAACAGTGAGATAATTATGTGATTTTGGTGTTTTATCAAGATCATACATTTAACGTGCCTGAATTATTTTGTGACGCGTGCCTTTGGTTTGCCATCCCTGACATAGCGTAATATGTGCATTGCTATGACATTACAATTGATAAGCCCATCAATGCAAACACAATAGATCATATACTGTAGCTATGTATGTTCACTAATGTGTAAGTCCTTTGTCTTAATGTTTTAAGAAAATTCGGAAACTTGCCATATCATAGTAGTGGAATGCTCATTAGCAAGTGTTAGTCCAGTGTTCAAGCAAGCGTTCCTTGGCGAGCAGCCAGGACAATGATAGGATTAAGAAAAAATATCGCACATTGTTATTGTTGGAAACGGAAAAAGGTTTTTATTTGGAAAAAACGTAGGTACAAGTTACAGCTGTTCCGTTTAAAATTATCAATATATCTTTTAAGTGAAGCGTGCAAACCATTTAAACGAAAATGTTCATCATCGAGACCGACTTTCAATTACTTAACTACTCGTACATCTATCTATATTAAACAAAATTAAGAATAATTGATAGATGTAAGGACCATAAAAATCGGCTAACGTGTTTGTCTATTTTTATAGCTGTTGGCATACATATATAGGCTGATATACACAATACCAAACTCCTTTGCGTCGCGCAGTCGGGTAAAATGAACTTCAGTTGAAACGATAGCTTAATGTTTTCTTCTGTAGGTACCTCCTTTTGATTTCATACAATATAAAACGTAATATGGTACATCAAAGCAGCAACCATACAACTGCACGTATAATTTATATTCGAGAGCAAAAGGCAGGAGTTTTCAAACATAACGTATAGACGGCACTACTTACCAAGTTTTATAACGAGACAAGATGGCGGTCGTTATTATTTACTGTTTTGTCCTTTATTTTCGTGTAGATATACACAAACGTTCATTTAAGTTAGCTAATCTTAAGGTAAGTTTTGACTACAATAGAAATATTAAATACGTCAGACATTAATTTCTATTGTGCAGTGCGATTCTGTAAAAAATTAAATTAAAAATTTAAAAAACCCCCACCGCAAAAAAAAGTAAAACATTTAAAAAGTTAAAAATAACACTTTAGCCATGAAATTTTACTTCACGTCGGGGTACCGCTTAAGTAAAGAATGTTCCTAGTACTTGTAGGTATGTAGGTACTTATTTTAACGGTACCCCGACGTTACGTAAAATTTTATGGCTAAAGTGTTATTTTTAACTTTTTAAATGTTTTACTTTTTTTTGCGGTGGGGGTTATTTAAATTTTTAATTTAATTTTTATTTTATAATTTTTAAACGCAATAATTTTGTTTTATAGAGTTTACAGTTATGAGAATTTTTCAGAGCAATGTATGAAGAGTCAAATGCTGGTTAAAACGAATCCAAACACGACATATCTGCTACTATTTTGTCAAGAGTCTACTTACTGGTGTGCAGGATAGCTTGGCTGCAGCATCAGCTCATCCTGTTGCCATCAGTGCATTGAGTTTAGAATCAAATGCTGGTTGAAATGAATCCAAACACGACATATCTGCTATTATTTTGTCAAGAGTCTTCCTACTGGTGTGCTGGACAGCCTGGCTGCAGCATCAGCTTACCCAGTTGCCATCAATGCATTGTGTTGAGAATCAAATGCTGGTTGAAATGAATCCAAACACGACATATCTGCTATTATTTTGTCAAGATTCTACCTACTGGTGTGCTGGACAGCCTGGCTGCAGCATCAGCTCACCCAGTTGCCATCAGTGCATTGTGTGCAGAATCAAATGCTGGTAAAAATAAATCCAAACACGACATATCTGCTGTTATTTTCCCAAGAGTGTATTAGTCTGCTAGATATCCTGGCTGCATCAGACCAAATACACCATAATGTTGCCTATTAATATTACACACATGAGTGTTTGAAATTTTAAGACACACATATGTTTTTAAGTAAAGTTAATACCTATAGACGTCTAAAATAGCCACGGTAGCTAACACAAAAGAGCTGATAACCTTGAAACGGCTGAACCGATTTTGATGAATTATATCTAAGAACCATCGCAAGAAACTCTGCATTCAAATAAAAAAAACCGCATCTAAATCGGTTCACCCGTTTGGGCGCTACGGTGCCACAGACAGACAGACAGACAGACAGACAGACAGACAGACAGACAGACAGACAGACAGACAGACACACACACATAGCGGTGAAACTTATAACACCCCTCTTTTTGCGTCGGGGGTTAAAAAATCACCCGTGTAAATATAGGTGAAGTGAAAGCGAATTGCACTGTCATTCCATACTAAGATAAGATACCGGGCTGGTATCCGCAACTCCACGTCAAAGCACGTATTTTGCGTATGGACCATAATCCACCACGCGGGCCCAGTCCGAATTGGTAGATGTCACATGTCTTCGAATTTTTGGTTCTAGGACATGCCGGTTTCCTCACGATGTTTTCCTTCGCCGTGTTTGAGAGTAGTGATGAAATAAATTACACAAAGTAATGAGTCTGCCTGGGTTAGAACCTTACTGTTCGTAAGTCGGGGCTGCCACCACTGGGCCACCGCTGCTCCCATACTAATGCTAGGCATTGATAGTTCATTTCACTCAAGTTTTTACGGGTTGACTTTTAGGTGCTGAATCAACCGGCAATTCACACTAGTCAGTTCTACCAACACAACGAATTCACACATCGGCTAATGTTTCACTAATTATCGTGTCACAGTAAATTTCGCAATTAGAGACACTCGCGTTCATACAGAGACACTCTGTGTAGAAAGTGAGTGTACAGACAGTGTACAGTGTCGTAGTTTAATCTTACCATTCATCTATCTATACTAATATTTTATAGAGGTAAAGTTTGATTGTTTGTTTGTTTGCATCTAATAGGCTCCGGACCTACTGGACCGATTTGAAAAATTCTTTCACCGTCGGGAAGCTACACTATCCCCGAGTGACATAGGTTTTTTATCCCGGTATTCCCACAGGAACGGGAGCTACGCGGGTGAAATTGCGTGACGTCTGCTAGTACCTCAGTTAAATTTCAAACCAATTTCAACTGGCGTGTATGTGTGTGTGACAAAATGTATGAATGTACACGAAGCAAAAGAAGTATGTTAGAATCGTAGCATATGGCGCTCTGTTGATTTTGCCTACCCCATGGGAAAAAGGCGTGAGTTTATATATGTAGGTACGTAAAATTTCAAAACAAGTCAACGCTTACAGTTTGAAAATTCAAAAAATGATTATTACCTCCTACTTCTTCTACTTCAAATACTATTACTGCGTCTAGTATTGTATGTAACATAGAGACACGCAGCGCAGTAGTTCAGTTTGAAAATGATGTATTTTGTATCTGTCAAAAACAATGCATTTCAACTAAGGTACTTAGGTTCGGTAGTTAGGTTAGCTATAGGATAGGTATGGTAAGTTAGGTTAGGTTATATGTATATGTTGTCATTCTAATTCTATCTAACACAAAAGGTTTTAAAAAGCACATAACCGACTCGCTAAATAAAAAGTAGTATAGTAGTTATTATCGTTGTTTTGGATCTATTTATTGCCATATTATTAAAAGTATGTAGCACGTAGTTATATCTCTAATTATAAAATCCTAGTGTCACAGTGTCTGTTACCAAACTCCTCCAAAACGGCTTGACCGGTTCTTATTAAATAATGTGTGACGAATATTCAGTAGGTCTGAGAAAAGGTCGCAAACTATTTATTTTTTGAAAGGCAGATGAAGTTTGCCGGGCAGCGTTCCTGCATTTTTGTACTGTTCTATTCTATAAATATAAAAAATATAATTTTTCGAGCGAGAAATATGATGTATCGAGCACGCTTCGCCCGCTCAGATTTCCTTCGGGTGTTGTTGCATTTTGGAACACAACCTTTTTTTGAGACCAGGATCCGCGCCTGTTTCAATGTAGAACATCCTTACATAAAACACTATGAGGCCGTTATACCACCGCCACCGCCTACGACATTATCTAAGCCTTAGAAACACTGTACCGATATTCCTTAGGTAATGACTATTATGATTTGCGTAGGTTTAAAAGCGTACGTCATCATACTGCCATGCACTGTTCGGAATAAAATTCAAAAACGTACCTATCTATTAACATCTAAATGCGACTACTTCCCGACTTGCCACCTCTCTGATTCGCCTCTATGACATAACTACCTACTGTGCTTCGCAGTTTCTGCCACTCGTATGGGTCAGTGTCTATATCCTCTTCGAAAATCGGGCTGTATAACGCAAAAAAAAAGTTCAAATTCTACTAGGACGACGACGACCAGCGACTAACGCCATCGATAAAAAAAACAAAGAAACTTCACTTTTATTACATTAATAATGTTCCCCCAACACCCTATTAAAAATACAAGTAGGCAATTCAACATTATTTTTAATTAATAAATTAAACAATAATATCATTGGATTTTCCAGAAGAAATGAACTTTTTTTTGTCACCAATGAAAACAGGCCAGCTGCGATGAAAAAAATATGTTGCCATTTAATTTTTATTTTTTTTTTCTTCGACACAAATGGCATTACACTTTTAAATTTTCACCAAAAAAGGCCAGTAGGTTTTATTAGAAGACCATTTTATTTAAAAAGGTTCCTTAATCTGAGCTAACGATTGTTTTTTTTTAGATAGGTTTATTCTTGAATCTAGTCTGAGGTGACAGTTCAACAAAATCGACAAAGGAGCGTGTTTTCTGTAACTTTGAAGAGATTAGGGTTGGACGAGTTTTTTGGAACGATCCACAAAGTGGCATCTTACAATAAAATAAAAATAACGACAAAATGTGTGTCATCTTTTAAAATGAACAGTTCACCAGCCATCGCCCACGTGCTTAAAGAAATAGACCATCTTTACCGTACCGTGGCCTCATCTATCACTTAGTGTCCTGCCATCGCAAGTATTAAATAACACGTAGGTTGTGCTCCTGGGAAATGTAATTAAAGAACCATTTGCACACTTCCTTTGTTACTTAGAGGTATTATTTCTTATTCTTCTTGAAGCGGAGTTCTGTTGAAAAATGTTGTTGTATGTTTTATTTATATCAAATTTCTATGAACAAAACTATAATAATTATTAGGTATTGTGGGCATTCTACGTCAAATTTAATAATATTTAGTAGCTTATTTAATATTTAGATTTAGAAGAGATCAAAACGCCCAGCCGTCGGCTGACAGATCAGATACCTGTCAGCCAACGACGGCATAGTAATAAGAAAGTAGCAAAAGAAATCGCATAATATATTTTTCGATACGAAGAAAAAAGAAAACTTTGGATCTTTTGAGAGACATTCGGCATATTTATATGGAATAGCAGTAAATGAAGTACAAACAGTCGAATAAATATAAACATGTCTTTAAGGTACACACTACAGTACAGACTGCACATGTTATGTTATAAAGATAGATAAAAAAATATCTTCAGCTCAATATGATGGAGACATACCCGAAAAGCAACAACAAAAAACACATACATTTTAGCTTAATTTCTAGACGTTACAACCCCCTTTAGCCGTTACAAGATTACGGGGAAAAGCGGCAAAAATATCCGATAATGTGTGCAGGTTGCCCCGTGCGTCAGCCGCATGGAAATCCAATTTACCCCATGTCACCTCAGCAGGTATTACGGAGCTAGGTACCTTCACAAAAAGCGCCACAAAACTAACTTGTCACCAGGGCCGTCGTCGCCGGTGTTAAACTGCATCCGGGAACGGACGTCCGATAAAAAGTTGGAAAAAAGTCACTTGATTTCATCTTTGTATAAAATTCATTCCTGCCGGTCTTGTTTCCGTTGGTGATTTTTTTTTACTTTATTTTCCTCTGACTAAAGCTTCTCCGATTTTTACTTTTGCTCCACCCTGAACATTTCCGTTGGAACACAGAGTTTTTCACATCTTTTTTAAGGTACTGTACCAAAATGGGAATAAAGAAACCCTGATTGTGCGACTTTATTTTGTCAGTTTACTTCATATGAATACCCTTTTCAGAAAGTCCTACAGACGTCATTGGTTCGATTTTTATAGTGCATACTATCTGCGCCGGCAAACATAGTTCCGCCTTTTTGTTAAAAAAAATAGTTTACGAACTTTTCTCAGACCTATAAAAAATACTCACAGAAATTCAACAGAATCGGTAAAGCCGTTTTAGAAAAGTTTGATAACAAACACTGATGTTAGAAAATAAGCACTGCTTGTCCACTTAAACTGCAAGTGAAGGCATAAAAAATTATTGCAATTTTTGTTGCAATAGGAATCTAAATGTGAGGTTAACATTTTAAACTTAGGTAAGTAACCGGTTCAATTGGTGACAGCTTAGGGCACTTGCTCAACATACACTTTTTAGCACATTTTTAAGAAACTCTACAAACAATATTATTATTGGAATCTTAAGAAACAAACTAGGTACCCATTAATAATATTTTTCCTGCAAGAGTAGATACGGAACCCTCGACGAGGCGCTTTATCTTCGATAGTTTTTTTTTGCGTGAAGCTATAAGTTAAGCCCGTCCAAAGACTTATTTTATGATTAAGTTTTCTTCAAACTAAAGACTTTCATTGGATGCTTTCAAGTGATAAAGCGACTTCACTGAAGTCACTTCAGTTTTTCCATTATAATTATTTACGTCACTCATATTGTAAATAAATCTTTAGCAATAATTTATACAAGGTACTCGTTGAAGGGGCTCACAACCTGATAACATAATTTCAGTAAATGATTCTGGCATTTGTTAATATTTATTTATTCAAATTGCGTAGAATGCCGAAGGGGTGTTCTACCAGTCAATCTTATGATGCAGATATTGAGCAAGATTAAATAAAAAAACACAGAAAGGCACAGACGCCAGCACATCAAGTTACCCCAATGTGTCAAATTTTCCCAATTGAATATGAACCTTATACTGTTTAATATAAAGTTGAAAAGAGATCAAAGAAATTTGACACATTGGTACAACATACCGTTACACAAAAACAGAATAGAAAGTCAAGTGGGAGACAGAAAGAGATATAATTCAATTAAATTCTCATTGGGCTAGATAGAAGTCATTATATTATACAAATACGAGCAAAAATAAGGTCACAAAAACGTATTGGGTTAAAAGAGGTGAAAAATATTTACGCTATGAGAATTAGAATCATGCACTGAACTTGATATCAAGTAGTGTGTCGATGTGTGTTTCACCCTGTGTAAATTTCAAAGTACTTAATGACGTCATTTATACATACTTCGGAGTATCTAATACCTACAGAGATCTATAAATCTGTTATTGACGCCTTGACGAAGGCGAGTGACGCAAGTCTCTGATATTGCGTAAAGTGATACATATCGTATGTTAATAAGTTGCCTTGTTATCGAGTTATACCTACCTTTGTATAAGGCACTAGCGGTCGTCACGCGGTGCCACCCGCGTAGATCCCGTTCCCGTGGGAATACAGCGATAAACTGTAGCCTATAGTCCTCAGAAATAATGTGGCTTTTTACCAGTGAAATTTTTTTTAGAATTGGATCTTTGGGGCCAGAGATTACCCCCTACATACAAACTTACAAATTTTTCCTCTTCATAATATTAGTAACTAGCAGACGTCACGCGGTTTCACCCGCGTAGTACCTGTTCCCGTGGGATTACAGGGATAAAAAGTAGCCTATGTCATCCGGGGATAGTAGTGCTTCCCAACGGTGAAATAATTTTATGAATCGGTCCAGCAGTTTTGGATCCTATTCAATGCAAACAAACAAACAATCAAATCGTTCCTCTTTATAATATTAGATTAGATAGATTATTAATATTAGTATAAATTAATATAGATATAGATAAATACTAGCTGTCCCAGCAAACTTCGATGTGCCTTTTTTTTTCACAAAAATACTTAATGCCTTATTCTCAGACCTGCTGAATTACACACAAAATTACATAGGAATCGGTTAATCTGTTTCCGAGGAGTATGGTAACTAACATTGTGGTATGAGAATTTTATATAGGCGTCTGACAAATTTTCACAAGTTGTTCTACCCATACCCATGAATATGAACAACTTTTACTATGGGACCAGCTCGGAAATTACGAAACAAAAAACGGCTGTTGCATACAAAAGTTAAAACCTACTCAACCAAAACTACTATCAACGTGTATGTTGTTACCTAACGAACTATAAGAAATCGCCGATTTTTTTTCTTGATTTCGGAGTTGATTCCATAGTAAAAGTTGTTCATATTCATGGGTAGAACAACCTGTGAAAATTTGTCAGACGACTAAAAAACACCGTGTATACGAAGTACATTTATGATGATAACTATTTGCCAAAGAGTAATAATATCGCGCTGAAATTAGAGCAATATTTAACCTAATCCACAGAGCCACGATGACGCAACTCCATCCAAGAATAGTACCCTCGCCTCGTCCCTCGGGTGTCGTAGAGAAATCTTATACCGAATAACGATTTGAAAGTTTTCAGGTAACTTGGCATGATATTAGATGGATAAAGGATCACTAAGCTTTTAAAACAGGTTTTGTAAAGGCAAAAAAATACTATTCATAGATCTTTTATAGGTCATTTGAAGTTTGAAATTTCACATCCATGACTGAATCTATAAAGAGGGAAGATTTGATTGTTTGTTTGTGTGAAATTTTACTTAAACAACTAGATTGATTTCAAATAATACACACATCAAAAGTGTCTAGGGATCAACATATATTTTTGCAATAACTTTTCTCCTGATTGATATTAATTAAAATTTTCTTTAAGGATTCATCAAATAAAGTGTTTTCGTTTGTCACAGTAACGATAAACCAAGTCACCTTTGCATTAATAAAGAAATTTGCCATTTTCCTAATAAAGGGATTTTTGACATTTGAACCACTAACAATAAAGTTCGAAAAAAAGACTGAAATAACAGTTTTCTTTAAAATTTTATTGGGTAACTTAAACAATTAATAATCCGTGTTTCTACCGCGAACACTAACAACACAAGAACATCGGTTTGGCATACTCAAAATGAGTTCATCCAAATCACGCTGTGGAATGGCCGCCCATGTTCGTTGCAACAACAAAAAAAGGTCTTCTTGCGACTGGATACCCTCCATATTCAGCAGAGCTCTTCTCTGTAGCATATCCCATGCATGCTCAATCGGGCTCAAGTCTGGCGACTGAGCAGGCCAGGGCAGGACATTGATGTTAGCTGCGGCGAGAGTCTGTCTTACAACTCTTGCGGTGTGCGGTCGTGCATTATCATGCATTAACTGAAATAAGGGACCGATTTGCACTTGTAGAGGAACGATGACGTCTGATACAATCGACTCAGCATAAATTTGAGCGTTAAGGTTGCCTCTGATCCAAATCAACTCAGTTCTTCCGCCGATCCAAATACCCGCCCATACCATGATGGTTCCACCACTATAAGGATGGACTTCCTGGCAGGATTTTAATCGCTGTTGGCGTCCAGGGGTTCTCCAGTGTCGTATACGTCTTGTATCCGGTCTCATACCAAAACGAGACTCATCAGAAAAGCACACGAAACGCCATTGTTCTTCTGCCCAATTTCTGTGTTCAAGAGCCCATTGATATCGAATCCTACGATTGTGCATTGCTATAGGTGGTACCCGTAGCGGTCTTCGGGAATGATGGTTCACTTCATGCAAGCGGTTTCTGACTGTTTGGTCGCTAATTAAGTTCCCTGAAGAGTGATGAAGCCTCACGGCTAACATCATGGCGGTTATTGTAGGAGCTCTTCGAGTTGAGATTTGAATGTATCGGTCTTGTCTCCGTGTGGTGCAGCGATACCGTCCTCCATGGCGCTCAGCCACGGTACCAGTGCTTCGGTAACGTGTCCAAAGTCGACTGATAACACTCTGACTTGTATTCAGAGCTAAAGCCACAGTACGTTGCCGGGAACCAGCTTCTATCATTCCCACGGCTCTGAGCATTTCTTCCCTGCTTAAATGACGTCGCCGCTCCATAATAACGTTGGTTTTAATCAGTAGTAGGGAAACAGTAGCACTAATAATGTCTTCAATGCGTTGTATGTTTTTATAGGGAAAATATTGACAGCTGATTTTCATCTTTTACTCGAATTTGATTCACAGTTCCTGATTCAAATTATGAAATGCACCAAAAAGGATCCATATAAATTTATAAAATCATAAATTTATTACAAAGCCACATCTCAATCTCAAGAAATCCGCATAAAAATGCTTGATCCCTAGACACTTTTGATGTGTGTATTACTGTATTAAAAAGCTATATTATTATCACCGAGTAACATACACACAGGCCATATTTTATTCTTCAACTAAAAGGGTGTTGGAGGGGATGTTAAATTTTGAAGTAAAGGTACAAAATCTACACGGACGAAGTCGCGAGCAAAGTACTAGTTTATATCTACACTAATATTTTAATAATACGTATCTTTCTAAGGCGATTAACACACTGCCCCGCATGATGCAGCGTAGCGCGTGGATGCGTGTTCTTCCGTTGCTTGTAAGTATCTCCGTTTGTATGGAAAACACGCACAGTCCAACACACAGAAAATACATCCACGCGCGTTCAATTCAGTTCAGAGACACGCAACAAGCAGCGTGATGCGGGGCAGTGTGATAATCGCCTAATGGAATTTAAAAAATCGGTTTAGTAGTTTTTGCATTCAATTCCTACAAACAAACAAATGTCAAAACTCTCAGTAGGCTATTAAATATAATTTTGTACAGCGTGGAGTGGATACCCATCTACAAAGTGATTCTAGGAGCTTAGTACATAATTCTGGATCTCTCAACGTTGATATTTATCATCGGTTTTACTTCATTTCTACGACTTCGAAGCTGTAAAAATACGAGTCCACCTCGATTTTTGATAAAACAGAACTTCAAAATATTATTACAAATTTTCATATTATTTCAAACCTGCCTAGCAACTTTCTATTACACCACAAATTCAGACCAAAAACGCTTGAATATTTCAAGTTTGACACCGACATGACACTGGTAGGAACTTGGTTACAAGTTACAAACCTCCACGAACTTTCACACAAATAAATCATATCTTGTAATGCAGTGATTAATCAAGGAACGGGTACGAATATCTTGAGTTAAGTAAGACACTTTATGTCACATACATAATATATTTTGGTTAAATTGTAAAGGTGGAGCAATAAAACGAGCAAATTGTAAGAATATAAACTGTGTCGTCGTAATCAACCGATGAAAATTGGAATTCAAGAAAGAAAAATCATTTAGATATTTGGCACCAGGTAATGAAAAATGAAATGAAAAGTAAGTAATGAAATTGTTTATTGAAATAATAGATGTACATACATATTAAAACATTAGGTCCTTAAACTAGAGGTACATAATTAGTGGCTTCTACCTGAACGATGAGGAGCAGGCATATAATACTAAATAAATAAACAAACAAAAAATAGGTACCAAATACAAACAATTAAAGTTATTATGGGCCTAAATTGAGTAGTTTATAACAGAACTAGCTTCTGCCCGCGACTTCGAAAGACGGTAGCTTTTTTCCCGTTTACAACATTTTTTATTGCTGCTGCGCTCCTATTCGTCATAGCGTGATGTTGTGATATAGCCTATAGCATTCCTCGATAAATGGACTATCCAACGCAAAAAGATTTTTTCAATTCTAACCGTTAGTTCCTGAGATTAGCGCGTTCAACCAACAAACAAACTCTTCTGCTTTATAATATTAGTAGGTATACTTTATAATATTAGTACAGAAATATAGATCTGAGCTAACCAATGGTAATGTTTTGACAAAATATTGGTTAAGTTTGGCAAACCATTATTGGTAATGTTCGAGCCAATATCTATGTTTGGCAAACCATTGGCCGTACACTATGGAATCGTAATGGCCATTCATAATTACACTTGACGTAATCTCTTAGGTCACTTTTCAGGACGCCTTGTGGAGTACATTTTGTCATTTCTGTGTCATGAAAGACAAAAGAATTTTGAGCAACAAACATTTTTAAGCCTCTGAACTAAACACAACCCATAATAAAATTAACGAGCATTGATCACTACGCTTGCTCAAGACAGGTTTGCGATTTCAAACTTCTACAATGAATTACAAGGTTTCTCACGATGTTTTCCTTCACCGATATCAATGATATATACTAATATTATAAACGCGAAAGTTTGTGAGGATAGATGGATGGATGGATGTTTGTTACTCTTTCACGTAAAAACTACTGAATAGATTTTAATAAAATTTGGTATGGAGTTAGCCGAGACCCTGGATTAACACATAGGCTACTTTTTATTCCTGTATTCCCACGGAAACGGGACCTACGTGGGTGAAACCGCGGGACGTCTGCTAGTCCTACTAATATTATAAACGCGAAAGTTTGTGAGGATGGATGGATGGATGAATGTTTGTTACTCTTTCACGTAAAAACTACTGAATAGATTTCAATAAAATTTGGTATGGAGTTAGCTGACACCCTTGATTAACACAGAGGCTACTTTTTATCCCTGTATGGCACGGGAACAGAACCTACGCGGGTGAAACCGCGGGACGTCTTCTAGTCTAAAATAACTTAGAAAGTAAATTATATGAATTGAAAAAGTCACATTGATACTTACCCGGATTTCAACCACAACCTCGGGCAAGTGAGGCGCTTTAACTTCTGGGCCATCGCACGGAAAAAAACACAAGCACACAACACACAGCTAAAATAAATACAACAGTAAAAATACTGAAATAAAATCACAGCCTCCATGTTGGTTTCACCACCCGCCCCCACAAAATGTATCTAGATCTAGTATATATACCTCTGTCTGGGAGAGCCGTCTGAAATTA
Source organism: Euplexia lucipara (assembly GCA_921972225.1). NCBI lineage: Eukaryota > Metazoa > Arthropoda > Insecta > Lepidoptera > Noctuidae > Euplexia > Euplexia lucipara. The sequence goes on from OV179146.1 coordinate 18,616,122, forward strand.
ATCAGAGAGCGTAACAGGAAGTCGGCTCGATCAAAGGGCACTAACGAACAAAGGAAGCGATCGGGCGTGGGCATACATGTCGCTGTGCCGCCATTGTTACAGCTCGAAATCAACTGATATTGAATAAGAAATGGAAACTATGTTTTACGTATGAATGTTGTGTAGAGCGCTACTTGGGGTATATATACCCCACAACATTCATACGTAAAACGTAGTTTCCATTTCTTATTCAATATCAGTTAATTTAAAAAAAGACCAATAGTTGTCACGACCACTAGGTCTTGACAACTATTGGTCTTTTGGTAAACTGTAAAAAATCTGTCTTCTAAAATTTCTATTTTAGAAGACAGACTTAAAAATAGTGTTAGTATTCCCACTAACACTATTTTTAAGTAGGGCAACTAACATTTTACTGTACATGCTTTCAAGGGATGTTTTCCGCGATAATTTATTTTTTTAAATCATAGAAAAAATCTCAATTTTTAAATTAAAGTTCTTTTCGCTTTATGTTTTTTGGAGTTGTGTTTCACTGAAAACAGATTGTTGGCAACATCGTTTGTTGTTCGTTTTACGCTCAAACAATGGATGTACCTACTACTTTGTGGTGTGTTGTGGTTAACAACAACAACAACCATAACCATTACGAGTGCTGATAATTTAACTGGTCGCACGGTTGCTAGTATTTGCATACGTACACCGTGCGATCAACTAATTACTTAAATATTTTTGTTATATCTTGCAATAAGAAGATTGTAACTAAATAATCTGCATAATAAATTGTCAACATGTTCCCTTAATTATTATTGTGTGTATTATTGTTCGTTTTATGTTCTTAAAATAATGTTTCAAAGCTTTGAAAGGTGAATCACTAGCCTCATAAAGTGTCTAAATTATAGTGTGTTAATGTAACTTAGGGGGATTTTGTTTATGTTTCGTGTTTAATAAAGATATTTGAAAATGAAAACGAGTGCCTTTAAGAATTTCAGATAATGTTAATAAGTCTTTTTCTTTTTGTTAAATTTCCAAACGATACCCACCCGGTTCCCATATTTCAATGCTTTTGACATAGTTTTAATACTCACGTTGTCAAGTTGTGGCAATTTTTAAACTCACAAACACATACTAAACGCTTAAAAAAGTGCTCATGCAAACAGCTTACCCTTCCCCACATTTTACAAACACCTTGCATTATTCATACCCTGACGAGGCTATATTCTCATCTGTAACTCACAAGCGCGTATCATATTCCAATATATCAGAGTGGCGTCGCATTATGATCACATACGTTACTCGCGGGATCACACACCTGCTTCGGAAAATGACACTTTTATACCTCGTACAGGAAATATCTTTAACGCAAACTACGAGGTTTCGGGTTTGTTTTGTATACCTGCATTATTAATGCCCATTATCTATTCTCAAATCTGAGTGCGGCTTAATTCGCTAGAGCTATTAATAAATCATGCAGTAAAAGCTTTGTTTCACGAAATTTGTTTTAAAGTTAGTATTTTTGTTTTTTTTTTTCACGAAATGTAGCATTTCTTCTTACGGGACCTACTTTCCCCGACTTTGATCGCTCTTTGGCTGTGAAAGTGCTTCGTAATAATAAGTGGACTCGTATTTATACATACATACATACATAAACTCACGCCTTTTTCCCATGGGGGTAGGCAGAAACTACAGAGCGCCATATGCTACGATTCTTACATACTTCTTTTGCTTCGTTTACATTCATACATGTTGTCATACACACACGCCGGTTGCGAGTACTACGCACCTGACCTTTCTGAAGAACCTCACCAATAAGGTCTATGTATGTCCTTCTAGGGCGTCCCCTCCCGGCGTTCCCACTTACATCTGCCTTGTAAATACCTTTCGTTAGTCGCCTTTCATCCATCCTTTCAACGTGACCAAACCAAAAAAAAAAGCAATATTTATAAAGTATAGTTCGTATTTATAAAGGTAATAAAAACACCCACGTTATACACCCACGCGATACTAAATTTCAAACAAAAATATTTACAGAAGCCCGTGTTAAACATACGAAAAAAAAGGTAATTACAAAAAAATTTATAAGAGCCTTCGTCAAAACAAACAAAGGCGCAAAGCGAAAAATATTTGAATTTGAATTCTATCATTCGATATTTAAATCCAGCAGCGGCGGTGCGGTCGGGGCGGGCGGCGAGAACTTTCCTCGGGCGAGGGCGGCGGGTGCGCGGGGGCTCGGGGGCGGGCGGGATGGTGCGGGGCGGGCGGGATGCGGGGGCCGGGTAATTAGGCGGCCCGGCGGAGGCTGTATTGATCGGTGCGTCTCCTAGCAACGCGCGAGATGGCAGCACAGCCTGCCCTCGCACCGGGAACAAGTTTTTTGTTCGAGCTCGCTGTAGGTGAGACCGTTTTGATGTAATCTCCGCGGAGATGATTTTATTCGATTCAGCACAGTACGTATTCGGCGGAGATTATGACGCTATTAGTCTCGTTGTAGGGGTTTTTACGCTGATTCACCATAATGACGGGAAATCTGGCTTAATTTTATTTTAGATCTTTGTTCAAGGTATTGTATTATGAGGGAGGCTTGGAGGTTTAGTCACCGCGGATATTGCGTTGAGCCGGAGCCTTGTGTACATAATTAATATTGCAGTTATAATAACCAGCGATCATCCGCGGCGAAGGTTCAAAGGCACGTCTTCTGAGGACTCTCATACCGAACTGAACTTATGAAGTTCCGCCGACTTGGGACAGACGATCCACTTCTAACTTTACCGCAACCACAGAACAGTGCGGTTGTTTCGTAACTACTATTAATTACGACGTGGAAATTGTCACAAAGGGGAATTTTTCCGGAGGGTTCTTACGAGGAATCGACCAATCAGGAAAATTGAGAGATACATTTTAGAAATCATAATTCACTGCAATAATCCTACTAATATTATAAACGCGAAAGTTTGTGAGTATGGATAGATGAATGGATGGATGGATGTTTTTTACTCTTTCACGTAAAAACTACTGAATGTATTTTATTACAATTTAGTATGGAATTTGCTGACACCCTGGATGAACACATAGGCTACTTTTTATCCCTGTATTCCCACGGGAACGGGACATACACGGGTGAAACCGCGGGACGTTTGCTAGTATAAAATCAGTTTTGTGTTTTTTATATCACCTTGTACCTATCTCAGTACCTATAGTAGTTTTTATTCAAGGTACAGACGCCAGCACGTCAAGTTACCCCAATGTGTCAAATTTCTTTGATCGTTTTTCAACTTTGTGTAAAACAAAATAAGGTTCATATTCAATTGGGAAAAGTTGGCACATTGGGGTAACTTGATGTGCTGGCGTCTGTACATCTTCCTCACATATAATCTGATTATGTATAATATAAAATATTGTAAATCTATTTTAAAAGCGTAAGTATGAAGTTTTTTACACATTCTTCTCCATCCGAAGTTACCTTTTGCAATGTGCAACTAGAATCATTCTCTTAACTTATTTAATGTGTAAGTTTAACGTACAAAAGTGCCTGTTATGGGTCTTATTGAAATAAATGATTTGATTTGATGACGTCACTAGAAATGCTAGGAGAGTAAACCATTTTGACAACAGTAATGGTAACAATCACATAGGTTAGAAAACCAATACTTACCTAGACTAATAACCATTTAACGAATGGATAATAACGACCTCATTAATGCCGCGGCGACGCGCTGGATGCGAGCCGCGTCCAACCGGTCTTATTGGAGATCTATAGGGGAGGCCTATGTCCAGCAGTGGACTTCCTATGGCTGAAATGATGATGATGATGATGATGATGAATGGATAATCCTTTCGTTACGTGGTTCAATCTTGCTTGACTCACTCTAAAGTCTCAAGAAGATACGAAGATACTCGTAAAGGGAATTATTATTATTACCAATTAAACGATTTTCTTATTCAGTAGCAATTCTGTTTTAAAATAATATCACAAAAAATTAGAACATGTTCGACAGCTGTACAAAAGCAATTTGCTGTACACATACGCCGTATACGGTGTACTCTCCCATCACATAGCTAAATTCTAGCAAAAATCATACGAAAAGTATGTATCCTACCATCGATAGCGAACATCTGAGCCCGGCGTACATGCAGACACAAAGGCATTTCGATCATACTAAATGTTGCAATTTTTCGGATGCCTCCCGTCCAGTGAAATGTAATAATGTGCACTTCTAGAATACGACACTAGAGAGGGCGCTGCGAACGCGTCGTATTTATGAACAATAAGGTATGCTGCACACAAATACATTCAATATTTACTATAGACAGAAAACGAACAAAATTTTCATCCGATACTTGTGGACAGAAGTATCGGTAAAAAACAAGAAGATGAACTTGACCATATTATACTGGTCAGTTTCCCAAACGAGCGATTCAGAGCCAGCATCTTCTTTGTCATGTTCAAATCAAACCTCACTGTTACGGGTGCCGGGCGCCGCGCGCCGGGTGCGGTTCCGGTTGTTCACTTTTTAAAATTTTAATCAACTGCCACTGTTCTCATAAAAACTCATGTGACCTTGTATCATAAAATAACAGTATTTTATCACAGAATTCCTTACAAAATATACCTCACGAAAATCTCAAACAATATTTTCTTACCACGACTCTTGGTTACGCGGATTAAACATAGACATAAAGAAGCTTTAACATCAGGAAGGCTTGATTAGAAAACTTAGATTACCTGACGAAACCACATGACGACTGCCAGTAAAGCATGAAACATCCAACAGGAATAAAGTAAATTACGTATACACGTCCACATAGTTATTACATGAAGCCCATACTTCTCTAAGATTTATTCAATGAGTCCGGAACGAAAAAATAAATGGTCTCTGTAATTCTTTATTGCATCGCATTTACATTTCAACGGCCACCGAGCATACTTAAGATAATTGGACCCAAATTACTTTTACGACACATTAACCTAAGCACCCTTTGTTAAGGACCCTAATTCAACAATAATACCTAAAGATATGCAAGTTCATTTCAACAATTTCTCTTTGCAGACGCAAGTTTCATAATCTAGTTAAAAAGCCTACGCTTCGTAGACAGTGCTACGAATGGCTACGAAGCTCAACGCCTAACTTTGTAGCATTGCTACGGATTGTTACGACAATGTACCGAAACTTGCAATTTCGTCAACAAGCGAATTTTAATACAATTGCAGTCTACGTCCCGCTTGTTTGCTGAAAGACATGAATATATTTATTTGCGATACAATATCTGGAGCGCTACGTCGCATTTTAAATCACTAGGGACGTACGCTAACTTTATATAATAGTGTAGGTACTTGTGCTAGCTTTTAGTGTATTTGCATATCTTGATAAAAAAGAAACTTATTTGTTTAGACCAAAAGAAAAAAACATACCTAATAGTTAGTAGGCTAATCGGATTAGTGCAAAACGAAATCTCGCAGACGGTCTTAGAAAATAAACCTATACTGCTACTACTACGAACAAGCTATGGATAGTAATGGCCGGAATTACCACGCTTATACGGATTCAATGGCCCATCCACCTGAAATGGTAATAATTGAGTCGCTTTCGATGCAAACGGCGTAGTCGCAGTCTACGTCGTAGCAGGAAGCTACGAGGCGTAGCCGGAGTCTACGAAAAGATTACGAAACAGATCTGCAGAGGTTCAAACTGCTCACCCAAAAAACAATGCGGAAATTATTCAAAAGCCTTTGTACACAAAATCATCATAATAATGTTTGCATATCTTAGTAAAGCTCACGAATAAAGCAGAATATCTTACATAACATTGAATTCGTGCGCAAACCCGCTCGTCATCATGGGGCGCGATGCCGGGACATGTCCCCGGCAGATTTATAACCCCGTCCCGGGGCCTGGGGCCCTGGGTCCCCGATAACGGTAAGACAAGCCCGAGGGACCGCGCCACGTCACGGCTCACAAAAAATACCCCTTTCACTCAAAGTGGCATGTTTGTACTATTTATTACGCAGGTATTACGTTTGAATCGTGCACATCATTCACGCTTTTATAAAGATTAGAGTTCCGAGTGATCCCGACGCTACCCTTGAGTCCTCACGTTAAAAATGTATCAAAATGTCAGCCGTTTTGTGGGTGTTAGCACGCTCTTCTATTTTTGTACTCTTAAAAGCTCCGAATAGATAACGATGTTTTGATAGCATTGACGTTATTAGAGTATGTTTATTCTGAACAATGAGCTACTAGAGGTACTATCAAACAGAAAAAGCTTCATGTAAAATACTTGTTTAATACTAGTATTTTGCTGTATTGCAGGAAAGGCTAGGCAGGTAATAACTATGATCTCCTTAAACTGACACCTGAACCTAAGCTTGATATATTTTTTGGTATTTACTTCGTAAGAAATTGAATCATTACTGAATCCATTTTTTTATTTTAATATTTTTACATCAACCAATTGAATCCAGTAGAAGTTAAAATCCAGTACCAGTGTGAAAAATACTCAAAACATGGTGTTAATGATTATACATGCAAAACCGCAAGCAAGCACTAAAATTGCATCGTGTGAATAAAGTTTAATATCACTTTTAACTGTCAACATTTATAGCACAAAAAAATTAAACAAGTCACCTAAAAAAAAACAAAAAACAACAAAAAACGCCTACACAAAAAAAAATAGACACTTGCACACACAACTTTTACACAACGCCATCTAGTAACCCAGGCATGCGCATTACTTTGTATAATTTATTTCATCACCACTGCTCTCAAAAACTGTGAAGGAAAACATCGTGAGGAAACCGGCATGTCCATCATGCGGCATGTGAACCAAAAATTCGAAGACATGTGACATCTACCAATTCGCACTGGGCCCGCGTGGTCGATTATGGCCCATAGGCAAAATTCGTGATTTGACGTGGAGTTGCGGATACCAGCCCGGTATCTTTATCTTTTTCTTTAACGCCATCTAGACCCAAACTAAGCAGAGCTTGGGCTATACAACAACAAGACAACTTATGATCATACTTATATATTTCTAAATAAAAATAATAATAAATATTTTACAACTTTTCCCACATCGCCATTTATTCCCAAGCTAAGCTTGTGTTATGGGTACTAAACAGCTGATAAATATACTTATATATTTTAATTAAATACATACGTTTTGATAGATAAATTACATCCAGGATGATTTAATGTGTCTGACACAGGCACAGAACAAATTATCGTGCACAACACACAAATATTTGTCCTGGGTGGGAATCGAACCCACGACCTCCAGCATAGCAGTCAGAGTCACTAACTACTAAACCAACAGGCCAGTCTAAATAGAAACGCATTATAGATAAACTACACCTAGACACAGAACAAGTGATCGCGCTCATCACACAAACTTTTGTCTTGAGTAGGAATTGAACCCACCAGCTCCGGCATAGCAGCAAGGGCCACTAACTACTACACCAACAGGCCAGTTGAGCTAATAAAAGTGAGCTATAAAACTATGGATGGACCTAAATCTTCAGTAGGTACCCGAAGCATCTGTATGTGGGTAATAAGTTAAGTTACGTACGTCCTTAGTCGAGTTTAGCTAACGGTAATGTTTCAGACCGTTTGTTCGCTCTAAAAGGAGAACCGAGGTTGAAGTAATGTTTCTGAAAACCTATTTTAAAAGAGTAAGTCTGTAGTTTCTTGCCCATTCTTCTCCATACGAAACTACATTTTGGAGGGGGTCACTATTATAAATTCGTCTATCGTCTAATGGAATTGAAATAAATGATTTATCTTTGAATTAGGGACGATAGTTTTTAGTGATACACTTTCGTTTTCAATAGAATAAGAAATTGAATGTAGATTTTTGAGTTCTGTCAAATATTTTTTGTAACCTTCCAAATCAAATATGACTACTTTTGCTAGAGTAAACATGACAATCATCACGTCATACCCGAAGAGCAAGGCAGAGGTGTAGCTTTAGGGCTACAATATTTCGCCAGTTAAAGAATGTTTGTTTAATTTACGTAAGAAAGAATAACCAATACCATTTTGGTACCATATTGGAAACCAAAAAAATAACCATTATTAAAAAGAAACGTGAATAATCAATTTCGTACCTAGATTTTGCTTTCTATTGGAAACTCATTTACACCCCAAGTTTTAAGAGCAAATTTCAATTATATGTATACTAGCAGACGTCCCGCGGTATCACCCGCGTAGATCCCGTTCCCGTGGGAATACAGGGATAGCCTATGTGTTAATCCAGGGTGTCAGCTAACTCCATTCCAATTTTTATTAAAATCCATTCAGTAGTTTTTACGTCCATCCTCACAAACTTTCGCGTTTATAATATTAGTAGGATTGTCAAATAGTTCAAAGTTGTTTAGTTGACCGATCACATAAACTTTGACTTGACACTTTCTGAATAGACTTATCAGGCTTCCAGGAACCTTGGGTAATAATTGTGATAGTTTTCTATGTCAACCCAGCTGCCGCCGAACTTTGGGTCACGTTATCAAAGTCCGGAGATCTTCAAGGTCAAATACTAAGAAAGTTTGCTAAGTCACGAACAATACATTAATATGAAGGGTATCAAAACAGAGTTGTGGGTCTTCTCTACTCTTCAAACCAAATTATCTCAAGATTCTACTCATTTCCCTAACTGGTGAAGGGCAGGCGTTTTGAGGGACTGTCTTATATTATTTCGACGTTCAAAAGTGCTGATCCTAACTTGATTAAATGACTTTTGATTTTAATCTACTAACTTTTAGATTCTTTCCTTTTTTAGTAACAGCTTAAAATATCAAATGCTATTCAAGATCTGTTGACAGCTCAGGCTAAAAGTCCAGGATACTAGTTTCCAGGTTGAAATAGATATTTCCGCAGAAGCCAAATCTCAGTCCCATCTAAAAATAAGGGCCGAAACTTAAAAAAAAACAAGAGATTAAAATAAGAGGCGAAAATATTCCCTTTAATAAAACATAAAGGGATTTATTATCGTCATAGCTTTCAAAGGAATACTACAAAACAATTATGTATTACGGTTCATGAGATACAGCCCGCTGACAGACGGTTGGACTGCTGCGGCTTAGTAATAAAGTTACGTTGGCACTCTATGGGTGCGGAATCCTAAAAATGTACTCACCTTTTTTAAAATCCTTGCATCGCTAATAAAAACGTGTTAAAAATAAATCAGGCCACACGGCCCTCAAGACATTTCACCATATAAGTATTGTCGTAAAGCATAAAGAAAAAACCATATTTCCTTTATTTTTGAACAAAAAACTGGTAGATTATCTTCACCTCCATAAATCTTCGGTCTCAACGGCAAGGAGTATAACGTGCAAGGGAAAATATTCAATCAAGTTTATGGCATCAATTCTTCGGAGGCGGCGGGTGGTGCTTTATCTCTGCGTTCTCGGTGTTCTCAGTGTTCTCGGCGTTCTCGGACAACGGTTTCAGGGCTCATTTGGCTTACTGTAATGGCGAATAGGGCTCCGCCAACATAAAATAAGAATTGGGAGTTTTAGGCTATGTAGGTTTGAGTGGAAGTTAGCAGAAATGAGTTTGGGATCTTTGTTTTTTTTTTCAGATTTTGACATTGATTTTCGCTGAGATGTGCATGATTACGACTAGAATTCACCTTCAGTTGTTCGCATGAATCAATATTAAGTAATATAAGATTTTCGGCCATGAACTGTCAGGCGGATATACTCAAAAATATTACTGACAGGCTAAACCATTGCGAGGATTGAACGACAGACTAGTTATGGAAATAAGTCTTTGTTTAGAGACTGTGCTATCGTCCACATAACACTGATTTTAAATCCTGCCTGATTCTGTATCATAGTAAATACCAAGTAATAAATACAGGTAATAGAACCTACTTAAATACAAATGCAGGAAGACTACAGATTTCCACTAAACCTGATCGAGTTACCAATTTAAAATACACTTTATACGTGTATCCTATATCCCTTGTTACGAAGTACAGGCTAAGTGCCAACTCTCACAAAATTAGCCTCTCCTACAACGGCTAGATCCAAGCTCACATTCTTGAAATTATTCGCCGATCGCGTCGGAGTGCGGAGGTTCACACTCTACTAAACAAAGAGAGGCCATCGCGAACCGAGAGAATTCGATAATGTATCCCAAGCACCATGAATAAGGAAACATTGGCATCGGATTTACAATGAGAAAACCAAAAAGGTTGAATCGATAAGGAAAATATACATGTTCGTAATTCAAAGGAAGCTGTACACAACGACCAATCAGCGCTCGGCTTTCGAAGTACAGAGATTATTCCCGACCGTTTTCGTAATACCACCCATCAAAGTTTTATGAACGTTTATAACTACAAAATCGATATAGCACACCTAGACAGCCAACCACGCTCAGTACATGCACAGATTATTGATTTTCCATCCCGGGAATAGTCGGGAGCTGAGCTAGCCATGCAGTATAAATATTGCGAACATACCTATTCAAATATTAACTGACTATAACGCATGTGTGGACTATGTATTACCTACCTACCTCGCGGTCCGACTGTAACCATTGGCAACCGCCAGCGGGAGCTTGCATCAGCTCTGCCCGGGCCGAGCCCCACATACAACCAATTACAGCTATAAACCTGTTAGAAATACGGTCCATAATCGCTTGCTAAACGATGCATCCGAGGTTTGTAGGTGAATTGCATCTCTCTGCCACCTGATTCTCGGTCTCGTCCAGGGGGGTTTGGGGCCCGGACTTAACCACAGTATCGTAGAATCAGCGCGTCAATAATAATTTTAATTGATAAATAATCTGTAAGTAGCTACTTCAAGGTCAAAATATTTTTTTTATCTAATATTGTTATTTTAATCAACCGTTAAAAAGTTATCTCATTAGAATGGTAATTAACTTCGATAGCAGACGATTTAGAAATTCAAATACCGTATAACACATTACGTTGCTAGTTAACTAAGGGCTCGCAGACTACACATTAGCATATATTACGCATGTCGTACATATATTTAAATTACAGTTACGTACATTTACATAAATTATTCATTAGTGACATAATATACAGTAGATGCACATGTTACCTGCATATAAAGTCATGTAGCAAAGAACGCTCACGTACTTTTCTAAACGAAGTAACAATTTAAAAGTTAGTTGCAGTAAAAGTTGTTGCACTTCAGTTAAGCACTCTGTGATCGCCGCCATGACGTTTGAACAGCTCTCGACGCTTTGTACACCCCAAATAAGTATATTCAGTGTGCATATGACATGTTGACGAGTAATTACATTGAAAGTAGACACCTAACGAACATACACGTACAGATACATGTATCAAAGGGATTCAATATTGGATTCGTTAATTAATGCTACCTTTGTGATAGGCATTCCGCATTCGACAGGCGGACACAGACAGACAGACAGGGGGGACGGACACTAATTAAGGGATTTCGAAAATGGTTTCGTTTTGTCCGGGGCTGGGCGGCTTTGATAGTCCGTAATGAACAATTTGATGCTTGTATACCGAGTATAGATGCAATCATGTCGTGTATTGAATAGCTAGAATTTCACAAAGGGTCCGCATCCCCTCTGTTTATTAATAAAGCAAGTCTGGAGAGGTACTTTATAGTGTAGTTTAATAGAAATAGATCTATGTGTGGTACGATTCATTTGGAATATTACAATTTTGATCAATCAGTTTTCGGGCCTACGCGTAGCAGGAATTATTTTATTTCGATAACCGGAATGCTTTTTCGAATTGTCTCTTTGGAAAATTGAAGTGTGTTTATTGCGGTACTAGGTATTGTATAAATTGCTAGGTAAGTTTAAATGAGAACATTAAGAAAAGACAAGAAGAATTATAAGTGTGCTGATATGAATTCTTTTTCTCCTACTCACACACACACAAATTTAGTAATTTCTCCGTTTTCCTTAAGCTTGAAATATGTGAGAGCATTTGAAGATTTCTAGAGTACTTATTGCAGTACCACCTATAATCATTCAATTAATAGTAAATTGGTTTGTGATTTGTAGATTTTTCCATCCAGAATTTCACAATAACAGCCCGGAATCTAGATTTATGCTCAGTTATGCCAACTCTATTACATGCGATTTAAACATAACTAACTCAAAATTTGTGGGTGTATTGGGCGTACACCACTGCCTAACTCTTTGGGGAACGCAGGCATGACGCTATGGGATGATTTGTAAACGTCCCAGTTTACCTAAATCTTGTCAACACAAAATATAGTCGGAGTAACTATTAAACTGTTATGCTTGATACTACACCCGTTTATCACTCCGCAGCCTTTTGGACTAGTATCAAAATGCACAATAATTTATCAAATTCGTCGCTCATAGGCATCGCCATGGTTTACGAGCTCCTATATTTCATGGCATGACATGACACATGGCTCGCCGGCTACATAACGGATGACTTGTGGCGGCTGGGACAACTAACTATCGTAATATTCCACTGAGTTTGAAAATTCTGTCTATTATAATAATAAATACATAAATATTAATATAATACAATTAATATCTTACAATAAATAAATAAAATAAAAATTTATTTATTTCACTAAATCTTTACAAATAAGTTGCCGGGCCTTCCCAGAAAATAATCAAATGATAGGTACTTGTGTTGGGGAAGCCGACAACAGTTTTTACATTTTCTTTTATTAACAAGGTGCTTTATGCTTAGTAAGTATCAAGACATGAATAGTTAAGTTTTTGATTGTTTGAAATGAAATGATATAAAATTTACAATTCAATATTTTTTTCAAAACTAATAGCACCGGCATTTCCAAATTGACTGATCCCTGAGAAGAAATACAAAAAAAACTCAGGGGTGATAGTCTCTTTTAAAGTGCAGAAATAATGATATTAATACATTATGCTAGTCTAAATAAAAAGTCAGGAAAAAACCTTCGGTCTGGAAAGGCATTTGATGATGAAACTAAGATTTCACCGTTTCGGAATAGTATTTAATTTGTGCTGTCAGTCGATATTCATCGGGTAATTCATTCGATATTTTCATGGTGTCGACTGGGGAGTACTTACTCAGATTAATATCATAAATACAATTTTTACTAGACTTCAATAAATAAACAAGTAAGAAACATCATTATATTTTTAATTATGAATCCCTACAACGCGCTTATTGATGCGATATTTTATCATCCCTCGCGGTTATGTGGATGAGGAACCCCTAATTATTTTTTATTTAATTTTACTACTCCATTGTTGTACAGCTGTTGTTATTAGAATATATTAATTGCTCTATGCATTGTACTTAGAATAAAGGCGTATACTAAGCACCGCTACAATAAATAAATATGGTGTAGTGTAGTAAAGTAAAAAGGCACAGTGCCAATTATCATTATAAAAACTATTTTAAAAGAGTAAGTATGGAGTTTCTTGCCCATTCTTCTCCATACAAAACTACCTTTTGGAAGGGGCAACTAGAATCATTAAATTTTATTTAACTTGTAAGTTTAACGTTCAAAAGTGCCTTTTAAATGGCCTAATTGAAATAAATGATTTGACTTTGACTTTTGACTTATCTCCTACTATATAATAGTATCTAAGTAACTTTCAACAGAAAGACGGATAAGTAGGGCGAATACTAATAATTATGTATTTATTCAAAAGACAACTTTTGGTTCACACTACTAGTTAATATTCACTATTATTATGTTAATTCGAATATAAATATGCAATACAACAATCTTTGAACTAGCGGGCTCCATTTAGCATCGCAAAAATCAAACTTTCAATCCGCTGCTGGAAAAAAATCCCTTATGAAATAAAAGTCAAGAAAAATTTGGAATTTCTCAATAAATTAAAATTGGCAAAAGAATTCAAAACAATAATTTCAGACTAACATAACAACATGCACTATTCACAGTAAAATAAAGCACGCATCAGACATGACACGGGAGGAGGTGGCTATAGCTCGCAGCCCGGCCGGGGGGGTGAAGAGCGAAGGGAGGAGGGAGCTGGATATTCTATCGAACTACCACCTATAACATCAAGCTATGTACTCGGACATGTTGGAAATCCTGGACCTATATAATAACTAGAGAGGTAAATTGAAGCTGGCGTTTGTAGCCGCCAAACTGTGGGGTGAGTAATTATGATCGAATTCAATTATCGGGTGGTACCTACATATCTAGCTACACTGCAGTTTCCCTTTGTGCGGCGAGATTTGCCTATTTGAACATGAACAGTAGGTACCTACCCTAGTATTACCGTGTTAATGCTTAACGGGTGAATTGCTTATAAATCCTGCTCTTTGTTGAAACTTAAGCACTTGGCTATAACTTGCTAACTCCTCGGTTGTTCTTTTCAGGAGAATTTCGTTGCGGGATCCAAGACAGTTGAATCGTTATTCTGGGATGAGTCAGGCTTCATTGACTCTTTGCTTTCCTGGTGGTCGCTGCTGCTGAATCTGGCTTTCATGAGCCACACTCCTTTTAAACCACTTTTTAATTAGGGCTTCTCCCAATAAAAAGTTACATGATTACTAACACTACCAATAAATAGCAAGTAAGTTACCTACCAATGTACGTAGAAGAAAACAATAAGAAGAAGAACCTAACAAGAACGAACGAACGTAGGAAGATTCTTACCGAACATTTGTACCTAAGTATACCTTAGACAGTGATTCATAGTTTCCACAATCATCATCATTTCAGCTGAAATATGTCCTCTGCTGGACATAGACCTCTCTCAACACAACGGCCAAAACAACCGGCTTTTCAACGTTAGAACTTTTCTTTTTTCACATCACTGACATTGATGAGAAAAAAGGAAAACATCGTGAGAAAATTGGATTTATGGGTCACGAAATCTGAAATCCCCAACCCGCTTTGATCAAGCCTGGTAATTAATGCATGCTTCTCTACTCCATGCCTTTGTCCTGCAACGGGACAGTTCGGTACAGGCTAACACGGTCTATTCTGTAAACTTACACCGTGAAAAGCTAGGAGCAGAGGGCGTGAAGACAACTGTTAATCAAAAGAATTAGTATGGGACGATAGCTCAATTTACTCTCACTTCCTACATCACACCTACATTCTTGCTGGGTCATTTTTACAAAATAACAGTGCTGCTTTATTAGGTTTTTAGGGTTCCGTAGTCAACTAGGAACCCTTATAGTTTCGCCATGTCTGTCTGTCCGTCCGTCCGTCCGTCCTCGCTTAATCTCTGTGACCGTTAGCACTAGAAAGCTGAAATTTGGTAAGAATATGTGTATCAAACACGTCGACAAAGTGGTAAAATAAAAATTGGAAAAAAATGTTTGTTATTGTGGCACACATACCTCGTACACACTGATCATACAAACCAAGCTGAAAACTGACCCACATAAATTTAAAGCTCCCTAAATATTTTTTTACAAATCGAAGAAGTCTTATAGAAATAGGAACTTCATTTGCATGACTTTTTAAAACGAACATCTATCATTGATTTTAATCGTAAATATATCTTTATTACTATAAAATATATTGTCAGTTTTTGTTCACACATCCACTCTCCTTTTTCGGACGCAAAGTTTAAATCTATTTTTCTTTTTAATAGACCAATCATAAATTTAATCTGGTAAGTAAGACTATCCGTGTAATAATATGTAAAATGTAGTGTGCATGTGAATGAGCTTCACGTTGCATTGTTGGCCACTCGCCGAGGAAAACAATTGTCTGTTCCCGACTGAGTATTAAACCGCACAAAATGTTATACCTACCCAAATAAAACAGAATTACACTTGAAGATATTTTAGCGAAGGTATTGTTTGTTCAGGTCATATACAAATTTCTTGAAGTGGGTCTCCTCTACTTACCTATGCGATATTTAAGAGCCAAAACTCAGATGCATTTGGCCTTTTGGTTGAATCTTGAACAACCTGCCTGCGCTGCTGTCTTCCTGTCCGACTATAATTTAGGTATCTTCAAGGCTAGAGTGAATAGGCTTTTAAAAAAACTAGTGCGCTTCACCAACACTGATTGCGTCACTGCTTACCATCAGGTGTGATCGCATTCAAGCACTAGTTTTACCATTTAAAAAAATCTATTGTTTGACAATCATTTCTCAAATAATTTAGCATGAGTAATTAGGTACGAGTACCTACGGATTAGTGTACCTACCAGTCAGTCGAGTTTTTAGTTTTGATAGAGACCCATAGGTAGCACTGTAGTTTTGAAAAAGCGTAATTTTAGATTTTTAATGACTACCTATTTAAATTGAAGACCTACACAAAAGACTAGTTTTGACAGAACACCAGCACTACTACCTAGTTAGCTACGCACTATTCACGAACATAAATTAGGTGCCTATCATCCCAGGCAGACGGCACTGTACGCCGGAGTCAACAATGGCTAGCAATTTCCTGGAGTCTAAACATAATTACAAGCAGTACAACGGAGTTGCGTCAGTGGAACATGTTTGTGAGCGAGCCATTCAGAGGAATGAGGTCAAACCCTCCGCTCACGTAATCCCGTCGGAAGCTGCGTCCATCATATCTTGTCGCCCATATTGAGGACCAGAGACCGTCGCTCTATCAATACATAGCCAATGGGATTCAGGATCATTCATCTAAATCACATTGCGTCAGCTCTCTTCCTAATAAGATTTCTATCGAAGCAGAAGTGTGTCATTGCATAAAGTTTATTACGACAGCTATCACTATAACAGCGAATACTTCAGCTATAAATTAAATTGCTCAAACAAAGCTCTTTCCTAGCACGAGACACGGCGGCAAGCGTAGCAAACGAGCACGACGTCGACGTTAGAACAACAAAACTCTGAATGTAACATCGCTGAAAGTGGCATTAAAGGAAATAATTAAAAACCTTGTTAGTCTTAGCTGCAAGCAATAAGAGAGCGGAAAGAGCTGGCAAAGGAACGCCGAGCGAACAAAATAAAGCATAAGCGCTCCGACGGGCGGGCGCGGCGTCTGAAACCTGTATAAATGCAGCACATTTCCAGGCGTCTACCTCTTTATTGCCTGCCCGAGCCGCGCGAGACAAAAGAACTAAAACTGCGCCTCAGGAATATTAATAAGAATTTATCTCACGCCGCCGCCGTAAGTATCTGCAGCCCGACTTCATTTTAAAATTCATAAAGCTACGACGCACGTTCCACAAAGAAAATGTTAGGTACGAAAACGATTTCCTTTTAAATGCAATTTACTTATTCATCGCTAAGTAATCCTGACCCGCAAAGAAATGTTTAAGTTTGTACTGAGCAAACAGAGTTTTATGGGTAGAGAAAGTTTGCACGCCCTCGCTCCCTGGACGTGGCGGGGCTACCGGCGAGCCGGGTGCTGCGCCGGGGGGCCACGTGCCCCACATTACGATGCTGCGTCGCTGCTCCCACTTGTAATGCGGGATCGTGCCACCAACTTATTTGGGTAATCGTTGGATCCACACATTTTAACTCGTAATACAAACCTATATTTTTGCGCATTTTCTTTTAGGAAGGTACCTACTCAAAGGGCTGTCGAAGTAGTAGTTAGGTAACTTCCTAATCATTTAAATATCCTACCTAAGTCATACAAGACAAAAGCAAAAAAATGCAATGTTTTGTCATTAGGGATCACGAAAATGAAAAAGCCCGCTCCAAACCGAAATACGATATAGGTACTGAATGCTACAATAGTTGACCGCCTACGCTTTGTTAATAATTCATCTTCGGTCCAAAGTTCAGTTCTGTAGTCCATTCAAATACATGAGCAACTGCATAAAAATAAGCCGGCCGAAAATACCTAGTTAAGATAAATAATTCACGCTTCGTAAGTGAAATGTGAATTCAGATGATAATAATGCAGTCGACGCCGCCGACACGGGGCGCGACGTGAACGCACCCGATTTGTAATGGTGGCGTCACGCGGTCTGCCAAGATGGCGGCCACGCTCCCTGGAAATGTTCCACCATTATTTGCGGGCTCTCCCGCTTTCTACTCTATTCAACGTCCACGGTGGTGTGTCCACAAATCGTATTCGGAAAATACACGTAGGAAACATATTCAAGAATCACCATTCCCGTTCAAGATGGCAAACAAGACAACATTATTTAGATGATTGAAATTCAAAAAGGACTAAAATTCATTAAGGTCTATGATTGTAAAGTAAATTTATGTTTGATAGCAATCAATTATTGGTATCAAATATTTTCGTAGGCATTTGCAATTTTCTTTTTAGAAAAAAGTAAAATTCTTAAAAAAAAACTTGCGAATAATCACGATTGTTCAACGGCCATATTTTTTAAAAGTGGGGACATTATGGCGTGATTTTTTTAGAATGTCGTCGTGCCATAAAAAAACAACAAATTCCATAGTTCCAGACGTTCTATATTTATAGGGTAAGAAGTCCTGTGTTGGGGAATTGCAACGCATGAAATAATGCGTCAGACGTTACGTCACATGTCTTATGATTTTTGATTGTGTCTGACCGGCCCCGCCAGTCTTCATTAATTTTGGATCCTTTACAAATATTTAAAAATAATGGGTACAATACAAACGGGTCTTTAAAATCGAAGAGCTTTCTTAGGCAACGTTGTACAACATTGAAGTAACATAAAACCATTAATAAGCCTCTTACCCTATCCGTCTAAGTCAACATCGGTGTTCTCAGAGATGCGGCGGGGTGGTAGCTGGAGGGAACGCGGGGCGCGTTGCCATGGCAACGCACGGGGGCGCGGACCCGAATTTTATCGATTCGGGTACAGACAGCAGCCGGGTGAGCTTTCGCCTACACTAACACGATTCAACGCCCGTGTTTCCAGATCGCAGAGGTTTATAAGGGCTTTGACGTTTGAAAACACATACGCTGTTTGTATGTCTCTCTATCTAAGCATACAGACTGTTGGTCCCGCATAAACCGCAAATTACCTACTTCTGTACGTGCTTTTCGAGATAAAAGCATTTGAGGCGATATGAATTTATTCGAATTGTTGGATAAATGGTAAATAAATTCCATAACATTCTCAGTCTTCTATTCTAAACACATTTCTAAGTAGGTACCTATATTATTTATTTGCAGACTGTTGATTCAAATAACATATCACAACAACAACAACATAACATAGCTGCGAATTGTGAGTGTACTACAGCTACATCTCTGCCTAATGCCTAACCCTTCGGCGATCACTGGCATGATGTTATGTAATACTTATGCCTTTTTAAACAAAAAATAAGCTGTCAAAATCCAATACCACTTTCTATCGTAACTAATCTTTAAATGCTGGACTTTTTAATCTATTTTTAGGGTTCCGTAGTCAACTAGGAACCCTTATAGTTTCGCCATGTCTGTCCGTCCGTCCTCGCTTAATCTTTGTGACCGTTAGCACTAGAAAGCTGAAATTTGGTACCAATATTATGTGTATCAATCACGCCGCCGACAAAGTGGTAAAATAAAAATTGGAAAAAAATGTTTTATTAGGGTAGCCCCGCTATATGTAAAGTGGGAAGTGATTTTTTTTTTAATTTAAACCGTAACGTGTGATATATTGTTGGAAAGGTATTTAAAAATGAATAAGGGTTTACTGAGATCATTTTTTGATAATGTCAATAATTTCGGAAATAATCGCTCCAAAAGTAAAAAACAATGTGTGTGTGTGTGTGTGTGTCCCCTCTAACTTTTGAACCATAAGTTTAGAAAATATGAAAAAAATCTGAAAGTAGAACTTTATAAGAACTTTCTAGGAAAATTATTTTGAACTTTGTAGTATAATCGTAAACCGTGCTTTCATGACCTGACCAAGCCGATTGTGATGGACGAGAAACTACGGAACCCTACACTGAGCGTGGCCCGACACGCTCTTGGCCGGTTTGTTTTATGTGATGGGGCCTATCTTTATGCAATCACTTTAGTAGGTTTCGAATTGAACTAGTAGGAATACGGTTTAATAGGGAAACACCACCAAAGTAACCAATAGGTCTTATGTTGAAAAATGTTAACTCCAAGACCTTAAACCATAGGTGTCAACAATACCTTAAGTAACACTAATAAATATCTAAATTTCCCATCACGCTCCAAATTGTGAGTATAATAGTAGGTAACTATGTGAAGTAATAAATTAAAACAATGATTAAGCAATAAGTTCTTTTCATTTTATCATACAAACGACGTGGATAACGGCACAATCCATTTCACCCCAAGCAACAATTTGGCAAAAATGGGAGCAGTAGTTACTTCGCAGCGAAAACACGTCTCCCGAAGCGATTTTTGAGTAGGGATAAAAAGGAAAGTGGGGTTGCAAAGGGTTCTCCACACAAGATATGAACTAGTGCACCCTTCTCACCACCACCCCTATCAATTGTTACCAGTTGCGCATATTTTTACCCGCAGAAACAACCCGATGGAAGCAGCGAGACCGTACCGCGTTTTGCGTTAAATCAGACAAGCTTAGAACACATGAGAATATTCGCTTTCTTGAGTTATGTTATGCTTGATGGTGCTTATTTGAATAAATATTTATTCGTTTTACGGTTGCATATGATGGCACTTAACTTGAATTGCAGCCTTGCAGGAGTTTCCGGATGAATTATTTCACAAAAGCGACTACGGAATGCGTTAGGTTTAAGCGCTGCGCAAACGTGGACACTTATGAGTCGTGTCAAGTCGTGTGTCGGATACAAGCTACTAATGAATATTAAATTTCTATACAGGGTGTAAAAAGACCGATCACATAGCTATATATTCTGAACATTTAACCACACATTCTGAACACATTCTAACCACACATTCTGAACATTTAATTACGTAACTTTAACCAAAAAATAATGCTGGGAAAATTCCTTTTTTTTCATCTTTAAAAAAGAGATATGCTTTTATTGCGCGCGTTGCGTAGCGCGACAACGCAACGCAACTTTCGATCAGCTGAGCGTATTGGTATGGCCACTCGCGCTTGGTCGTTGACCCGACCCGCCCGCTTGCTTAGTAGGTAGGTAACTATTGCATTTTTGTAACTTCAAATGCGTAATTTGTTTTGAAAAATCGATATTTTTGATAAAGTTTGTTCGGAAGAAAGTTTACTAATGATACTCGGAATGCAATTTTGAAAAAAAAAAAAACGAAAAAAAATATTGCACTTTGACCTTCAATATCTCCAAAACCAGTGAATTCCCAGGTATGTTCTAGAAGAAAAAACTATCCCAGTGATGGGTAGAATATGTAGTTTGGTTTTGGTTTACGTTAAGGGTTATATACACCCTGTATAAGCAGTGTGAAATCAACCACTCCCTGCGCAGACGTAAACATTTGATGATCTGAACATTTGGTGATGGTGTGCCGAGTCGGTTACAAAGTGTCTACGTTTCCGCAGCCCCTAATAACTTGCTTACTAGTGCGAATGAAAGCATTGGAAGCAATTACCTACCTAGGTAATACTTACTAGATACCTAACTATATTATCTGGTTGCTAAGTATGTTGAGGACATTAGCATGTTATTAGTCGCATCGCCGCATCGGCAATTTGAAACAGCTTGTTAATACGAACGGAATGATTACCTAATCAAATCAGGCCGATTCAATATGCCGGGTATCAATAGCTTTAACGGTGCGAGGTGCGACTGGACTTAGATGTGCAGTCGATCGCCTGCTTGCTAAGTGTAGCAAATACCAGTTATTTGTCTGCGTTACACAAAGACGGGTACACGTGGGTACAGCATTGTTAGACTAAATGTAAATAAAACCTGCGCATTAGTTAGTCTGGGGAGCTAAGATGAGAAAGAGTGGTTGGCCCAAATCTGAAACTCTTCCGATGAGCACCACTATGAGAACTACAAGTTTCAAGACCTCTTAATAATGTTAAATTCTGAGTAATCTTGTCGGTTTCAATCTTAGTTAGATGATATTCTCAAAACTTTAACAATACCTATTCCAAAAGTTCCTACCGAGAAATATTGCGCAAGGCTCTCTGATAAGCCCAGCAAGAGGTAGGGACCACTTACTTCAACAATAAAGAACAATTCTCACTCCAGGCCGGAGGGATTCGCAAAATCTAGAATAAAATTAAGATAAAGAAATATCAAATGTAGGTAAACCCCCCCGCAGGCAAACACCAATCAAAAGCAAACGAGGCCGAGAGAATTCGAGAAAAAATCAGTTTTTCCAGTCGACTTCCGTAACGTAGGCGGCATTCACAAAAAGTATCGCAGGGTCCGATTAACACAGTATCCTTGAAGATGTCCCTAGCAAAAAGGGGCATAAGGGGACAAAAGGCCCTGAAACATTTCTCATTGAGGCGAAGGGCGGCGAGCGGTCGTGGGGTGGTCCCCGCCCCGGCCCGCGCGACACCCGCCACGTAGCAGTCTCCAGCCACGGTGTCCATAATTTATGCTTTCGAGCGGACCACGAAAAATAAATGAGCACCAGTAACAAGAGGAAATGGAAAAGTAACTTACATCTTTGTGAAGAACTGTTTGTGTGTCCATGTTTTTTGTATTAGCCAACTAATATAAACATTTTATGGCTGATGGCGTTTCGCGGATCACTTCTAGAACATTTGTGGGAGACTGTTTTTACTAAGGCAGCTGTTTTGTTCTGGTGTTTTGAATTAATGTCGGCCTACTGAACACAGTTTTTAACCTTTTTATTTTAGCTGGCCCTTGAAGACTGTTCTGTAGGTACTTATTAATTTTTACTTTTGTGCAGTTACATTTTTGCTGATTTACACAAACAGATAATTCGATAAAGTGCAAGTAGTTTTCATAATTTCCAGGTTGCATGTCATTTACCTATAATGCTTTCTTAATAGGTTCTTAAGACATGGATACCTCAATTTTAAACCTAGCACCAGTTTTAAGTGATGCCAGCTGTCATAACCGTTGGGAATCGTAATTACCAACTTGAGCTACTCTTTCTCCAGTTCTTCTAAGACTTAAAAACTTGTAAGTAACTTTTAGTTTCTTTAAAAGTCTAGCTCATGGTTCCTTTGAATAGGTACTCAATATATTTATTTCCTAACTAAACCACCAGCAGCCCCGCTTACGTACTTGAAATTATAAGTTCCAATTATTATATTTTTATAGTCAATACCTACATTTATCGATGTTTTGCCACATTCAAAATAAAATAAAATCCGTGAGTGTATATCTATTCGTGTTTCTTGTGATATTTTGTGCCGTTGGTCAATAGAAATGAAAGTTCTAAGAGCATGGTCACTTTTTTATTAAAATAAGAAAAAAATATGGTATGACATGATTAAAACATCGGTGTCATTGCATGAATAAAATATAGTCGAATACACAACCTGCTCCAAATTTTAGGCGTTTATTTAATCACAATTATTAAGTCAATTATTTTAGGCAAGTTCTACTCACATGTTATGCTAGGGCCCAAAAATGCTTTGTGTTAGATACATAATAATAAAAAAAAACACCAAATTTATTCCTACACTTACACCCAGGAATTTATCATGCAGAATACATATTTTAATATTCCACATATTGCGTCTACTATTTTCTTTATTTTTTATATGTGTCTTTTTTCATCCAAATCTGTTCAACTTTTACATCATATCCTACTTCCTACTAATATTATAAACGCGAAAGTTTGTTAGTATGGATGGATGGATGGATGGATGGATCTTAATTACTCTTTCACGTAAAAACTACCGAATGGATTTTAATAAAATTTGGTATGCAGTTAGCTGACGTCCTGGATTATTCCTGTATTCCCACGGGAACGGTACCTACGCGGGTGAAAACGCGGGACGTCTGCTAGTTTATAATATTAGTAGGAAGTAGGATTAAGAACAGGTGTTTTATGAGACTTCTCGAAAAACACGTACCACAACTGTCTATGGGTGTAAATGCAGGGTTTTTTAGTTTTTCTCATAATGTTGCTTACATAACTACAAGTCTTTAAAAGCTAATATGTATTGGTCTTTCTTAAAATGTATAAGGCAACAAAATTATTTTATTAATATTATCGTAACATTATCCCCCAATAGGGTAGGCAGACATGCATTTTATTTAAGAATTAATTATTATACCCGTTTTATGACACATTTGGTTTTTAACAGTTTATTTATTTAGCTCAGAAATAGCATTTGATTGTCTATTTGTTGATAATGAACAAGATTTATCCGAAATTTGAAATTGTGCTCTTTCTATGAGGGCATCATTATAAGATCTAACATTCACATGTGATCATCATTAGAATAGACATAGTGTATCCTTTTCGTTTATGCAAAGGCATACATGTGTTGCTCTTTCTTATTTACCACGAAGTAATAAACCAAATAGACTGCATTAGAATTTAGATCGGAACGTCGATTTCTGTGTTACATTTAAAATAATATTTTCAAGGCAATAATCACTGATACCGCAGATCCGTGACTGCTTTCTTCAGGAACCTGCTCAGATGTGTGAACTCCTGATCAATCACAGCATTGAACCACAGTTTATTGTCCGCATCCCTATGATCTATGGCATCCAACTGCATGTAAGTATATGGAGCAAAGGCTATGCTATTTCTTATACTCAACTTAGCATCAACATCGGGCATCAATGACCGAAGTTTGCCGACAAGCTGTGGATGTAATTTGTTAAAAACAAATCCGATATTTCTAGCACTCAGCATTTCTTCAGAGTACAGACAGTTGATGAGGTCTGATGTGTATGCTTCAAGAAGTTGCATCTGATTTTCAAATTGGGTATCTTTCGTCATGAATGTGTTCGATTTTTTCATTGTTGAAAATATTCTTTTGTACCTGAAAATAAAGTTATGTTATTTTTAGAAGCCTTCGTTTTATTTTATAGGTAAATATAATAAATTTTAATATACATTTACTAGCTAGACCCGGCCACGTTCGTCGTTGCCGTGGGTCACAAATTAACTTACACCGCCATCTGTTAAAACGTTTTGGAACTTATTTTAGAAAAACATCTTATAAGTTTCATTAAATTTACACACAGTAAGCCTATTCATGGCTCATGGGCGGCATTATAATTCTGACACCAGGTTAGTTACGGATATACGAAAAAAATATTAGAAGAAATTATTTAAAAAAAAATGGTTATTGTTCTGGAGTTCGGATAAACATCGCTGATTTTTTAAATATTTTATCTAGATTTTTAAATTGCTTGGCTTACGGTTGACCATGATCTGATCAAATGGCTAATCATATTATTTAGATCGTATTTAAATCCAAAATGACGACTGCCAGGTTATTATGTTGCACTTAACCACAATATAAATAGAAGTTGTCTAGAACGTAAACAAATTGTATTTTAATTGAATTCTTACTACTGACTACCATTTACCTACTTTTGAGTAGGCAAATTGGCAGTAAATGTAAATTTAAAATAAAATATGTTTAATTATTAATAAAACAATTTAAAAAAATAATCAGCTTACGATTCATAATGCTGAAGTTGATAATTGTAAGCTCTTTTTTAGTAGCAAAATTAGTAAAAGTTTTTTGTTATTGAATGCAATTTCGAATTGATTTCGAAATTTGTCATGAATTGGTGTGATAATTAAGTTAGTTCAAAATGAGTGCCTACATATTTAAGCTATTAAAGTTTAACCAAAAACTTACAGTATCATAAGCGCAGCGACATTGTCCACCAGCGCGGCGGACACGGACACGAGCGGCGCGGCCAGCAGCAGCGCGGGCAGCGTCCCGCCGCGCGCCGCCCCCCGCGCCGCCCCGCGCGCGCGCGCCACGCCGCCGTGCAGCGCGCTGTGCAGCACCACCATGTCTTCTGTGCACACACATCGTGTTTATCAGGATTATTTCACATTTTAACACTTGTTTTTTTTTTAGTTAATTAGCGAAGTCATTTAAAATACAAAAAGCTCAGAGGCAGACCCACGACATGGTGCCTCCGTGCGACGAAACGCATAGCGAGGGCACGTGCGGTGTCCGCCAGAGGTAATATGCACTGGCTTGCTCTGTCAATGTACTAGGAATACGGGTAGCAGTGTCCTTTCATATTGGACCAGGTGTATGAACTATATTAAGACCAAGATGCATAAACAGCAGCGTGGTTAGAAATTCGAAAAGAAGTATTTGAATCAGGTCTCCGCGATGGGGATCGTCGCATTCCTACGAAGTTCACCCGCATGGCCACGCAGATGGACACACAACTGACACCCGTCGCAGGTGCCCATTTTAACGCCGTTTCAGGCCAAGATTACAAAAATACACCTTGCTCCTACCTGCTCCTTTTTTATTTAACCCTTTAAATATTTACATCACATCGTCAATCCTCGATAATGACACTTTAAAAGAGACTGTGACTTCTGAGTTTCTTTCGTTGTTTCTTCTCAGACTAGTCAGATAGCGAAACACCAACCCAATCTACTAAATACAATTTGACGTGCAAAAGAGTTGTTAAAAATGTATTTACATAATTAAATATAATCATTAATCATCATTAGCCCCTAACCATCGTTACATCGTATAACACCGTATTTTTAATTGCTTGTCGTACATACCTGGATCAACTTGCAGCTGTTTGTTGCACATATCACTGATAGCCGCCGCGACGTTGGCCAGTACTGAAGAGTAACTCTCTTGCGTTGGAGTTGTGCCCATGAAGTGTAGGCGAGTCCTAGTGCTAGAGTATACCTGAAAATATCAGAAGATTCCATGTTATTGATTTATTTAAACTCGCTTACGAAGCAGAGCTAGGTAAATTGATAGTTCTACACATACAGTTTTCAAATCAAATAGTCTCGTGGAAAAAAAACAAATCGTAGTTATAAGATTTTTTATATGTAATTACGATTTTATGGCAATGAACAGTTAGTTCTTACAGAGCCTTTAATTCTTATTTCAGTCTGTAACAAATAGGTTTACTTGTTCTAATCCAAACCGCAACTAAAACTATTGACTTATTACACTTAAAAGACAAAAAAACAGCTTTGTAAAGGCGCGTCTCAGTCGTTATTATTTTTGTCTCTTTCAAAAGCTCAATTTATCAAATCAACGCCCACGCAGTACGAATGTTACGTTACTTAGATCTATACTTACAAGGTTTGAGTACATATTGTCGAGACTCTTGAGTATAGCACACTGTTCTATGGGCTGCGCTCTATGGTATATCTTCGCGAGTGGCTCCACCACCCACATCACGTGGTCCGGACTGTCTATGCTCACCCATTGGACTAGCTCCAGGATCTGCAAGAATATAATAATCGCTATTATAGTTATTAGCTACGAATTGGGATTTGGTTGGGGGACGTTTGGCATAACAAACGCACGGGTGGATCGAAAGTTACTCTAGGCTACTCTAGCTGAAGTCGGTCCGATAGGTGACAATTAAGGCGCCGTCTACGAAATCCAAACGGACTGAATTAGGTATTTGACTCGCTCACGCACACATGCGGGAGCGCTCGGTCGCATGTGTGCGTGAAGCCAGAGTCGTTGCTGGCCAGTACGGCGATTAAACGTTTTTGATCCTTTGATATTTTTTACATGTCTTTTAGTCTCGTAGTTTTGTTAATTAAAATAAAAAGTCTGGTAGTATAAAACTAAGCATTTATTTATTAAAATGTACAAGTTTTGAGATCCATAGAACAGCATTTTCAACGGTCGATAATTTCTGGAAGCATGCACTTGTAGTAAAAATCAACAAGCCGATTTTTTATTTTGGTTTCCCAGAAATTGTCGTCCCTCTTGATAATTGCAGTTTTCAATGGAAAGTCTGGGCCCGTCCACACAGCAAACAAACAAATATCTAAAATTCTTGCTTTTTCCGCCCATACTTGAATCTGTAAATATGAAATTCTTAATTTTAGACAATCATAAAAATGTTACAAAAACATGTTTGCAACGGCGAGCTTAATTCTACAGGGTGTTTTTGAAATCGTGGGCATCATTTTCACAGGTTGTTTTACCCATGAATATGATCAACTTTCATTATGGGACCAACGCGGAAATTGCGAAAAAAAAATAGCTTTTGCATACAACAGCTTAATACCTAATCGACTAAAATGTATGAAACAGCTGATATTTTTTTTTCTCAATTTCCGAGTTGGTCCCATAATGAAAGTTGATCATATTCATGGGTAAAACAACCTGTGAAAATGATGCCCACGATTTCAAAAACACCCTGTATAGAGAGATCTCTTTCAGTCCGACAAACCGCACATGCCAATTGCACAATACATTTTCAGATAGGATTAGTAAGCATAATAGTTTAAAAAATATCCTAATAATAAATGATAACACTTGTTGGGGGGCGTCCATTAATTACGTGAGGTGTTTATTTAAATTTTCTGTCCCTCCCTGCCCCCTGGTGAGATGTCATATGATTTTATTCAACCCCCACCCCCATCCCCCAATCGCACGTGAGATTTTTCAAAATGTGTGTTTCTTACGTAAAAGCATTGGATTGTTATTGTAAAAAGAAAAACAAATTGCTTCGTGCTTTTATTTACGACTAGTTAAGACTAGTAATCAATATTGCTGAGAGGATAATTATAAGTGTAATAAAAATTTAACAATAGAATACTTAAATCGTAACTGCTGTGATTAAAAAAAGAATATCTACTCTAATTCAGTTCACGGAGAACCATGCGCGGTCTCAAGAGAGATTATTGGAACCAACATGTCCATATGATTTGGTATAAAACAAATATGGTGGTTTGACAGTCAGTAGATTTATAACGTCAAAGTATGAATGAAATTATTTTTCTTTCGAACGAAATAGTGAATGATCATAATTGTATTACGATTTTTAGGCTTAAGATTAAATCTTGAATTTTCATTTTGACCTCATTTTTGTAATCAGCGACCCCGAAAACCATGAAAACGATACCCGTGACGGAAAAACTAAAAATTTGCCTCGGCGCCATCTTGAATTCTCATTATAAGCTCATTTTCGTAATCAGCGATACCGAAAACTACGAAAACGACACCCATGACGGAAATACCAAAAATTTTCGTCGGCGCCATCTATGAGTTGCATTTTAACCTAATTTTCGTAATCGGCGACCCCTGAAACCATGAAAACGACATCCATGACGGAAAAACCAAAAATTGCCCTCGGCGCCATCTTGGATTTTCATTTTGAGCTCATTTTCGTAATCAGCGACCCCAAGAACCACGATAACGACACCCATGATGAATAAACCACAAATGTTACTCGGCGCCATCTTCGATTTTCATTTAGACCTCATTTTCATAATCAGCGACCCCGAAATCCATGAAAACGACACCAATGACGAAAAACCCAAAAATGTCCACCTTCAATTAATAGCAAGCGTGAAAATCTAAATGTGGTCATCAACTTTTGATGCTGACTGTACATTCTGGATTAAATGGACCAAAAAAAGTATTTTTTTTTTGTTATATCAGAAAAAAAATTGCGTGATATTTTAATCTTACGTTGGAGAGAGGGGGAGTATCGGCGATACTCCCCCTCTCTCCAACGTAAGATTAGATGAGATTTGACTCGACCCCCCCTTTAACATCTCACGTATTTTATGAACGCCCCCTTGCGTGGAAACGTAACACACAAACAGAAATACGGTGGCATTTATAGTATTATTATTGACAAATAGTACGTACGTTTTGTAGGTACCTACTTATATTAAAATACATGAAACGAAATAAGGTACTCAAAATTATAATAACAAAACACTTATCTACACTATCACTTATTGTATTTCAAACGCATGTTTAAATCAACACAAAATATTAAAAAATAATAACTTACCAAAGTATCGAAAACTCACGTCGCGCTATATTCGTCTGTAGCCAGCGGCACCGGCGCGTCGTGTTTCGTATTCACCCGGTGCGATTTTCGGAGCGCAGAGCGATACGTCCACTCACTGGTAGCGCTCGGCGCGGACTGCTGTTTCCAGACTTGCGTCGAGTATTATAACGCGAGATTTAGGTTGTTTTAAAAGATTTTTAATTGCCAAATTTATTTATTTTTTTGCATTTTTTTTTCGGGAAACGGATTGCTTTTTTTCTGAAGTTTATTTATGTTTTTTTTAATTTTATGAACGAGAGTTCTAAGTAACCGAAATCATAAGCAATTCGTTACCCATTTTCTCTAAAATTGCACTAAGTTTAACATTTTTTTACTCAACATTTTTATATGAAAGTGGTAAAAAGTGATCCATACATCTTATAGATGACTTTCACAACAATACATTGTATTTTTTCCATACCGTTTCACCGTCAAAACAATTCGTTAATATGTCATATTCTAAACCACTTACGGCTAAATTTCACTTCACGTTAGCCGGTTTGAGGTCGATTAATCAAAATTAAATAATAAAAATAAAAAAGTAGCTCACGTAAAAGATCATAATTGAAATGATCTTTCATACTGTGCATTAAAAATTATAGAAATACAGTATTTTAACTGTAAAATCACGACTGTAAGATCACGTAAATCAGCAAAATCGGTAAAATTTCGTGTACGGATTCTTAATTACATAGCAAAACTCCTCCGAGCCTCGGCAGCAGGCCGACTATCAATTGTAGCTCATTCGTTACGCGGAGTCAGAATTCCTATTAAAAAGTAAATTGGTCACTTCTTTCATTTAAAATCTTTGGTTTCGACAGAAATCACGATTATATACATTTTAAAGTAAATTAAGCCTAGAACTAGGGAAAACCGACGAAAAGTTTTAACAGTTCAGAATAATGTAGTAAACTCATGGTGCTGAGATGTGATTTAATGTCAATATGCTTAAAATCTTTTTACAGGCTAAATAAGAGTTTGCACAGTCAACAAAACCTCATTTTATCTTATTAGGTAATTACCTCAGGAAAGTAGTCCTTCTCGTTCCACAACGGCAGGTATTGAGCTAGGAACCTGGTGATGACTGGGATGCCTTGCATCAAAGTGTTCTGTAGTATCGCCAGTCGGTGCAGTAAGTCTTGCTTCTCTATGTAGCTGTGTGGTGATAGGTTTAGGAAACCTGCAATAGAATGTTCATACTTTTACATTTTGTTTGTTTTACATCATAAAAAAGTAACAATAACAAGACAGTTGTTTTTCGTTGTTACTAACTGTGGCTTGAGTTCCTACAAAACACAATTCTGTTTAGGAATTCCACGTATTTGGGAAGTTGGCTTATTTTGCAGTATCAGTTATGACTAACTAAGTAAATTCGTAATACAGTTGATCAGATCAAGGAAATGTCTGTTCAAAAAAAGAGAGAGAGTGCATGACCCCTGAATTTGTTTTGGTGCGTCTTCTCAGGTTCCAACACCAACCATTTCTAGTTTAAAAAAAATCATTGACTTGTAAGTCTATGTGACAAAAGTGTGGGTTTAAATATGACGTGATAAAACTGTATTCTGTGCATCCAACACCTTATCGTAGTGTCTTTATACACTATAGTTCGTTCGCGTTAAGAATGCAGTGAGTCATCAGTGCAACTGCAAGATAAAGGTGTATTCACAGTGGTGTTAAATTCAAACAAATTATATTTTAAAAGATTAAGTTTAATGAATTAATAAAAATACACTTAAATGTTTAAAATCAAAATTAAATCATTAATATCATATTTTAATCACTAGTATCCTCGTTAGTATTCATTACAAAAGTATTTTCTGCAGCGAGTTCCATGACGTCATCTAAATTCCACATGGTATTTTCTTCTTGTAAGACGTGGTCGACGTATTAAATGATTTAAATGTGACTGTGGACAGCATAGTACAAAAAACGGCAGCTGCATGCGGTGTGTCCGAGAGAACAGTTTATAGTATTCTTAGTGAAAAAAAGGAATGAATGAATGAATGAATGAATGAATGAATGAATGATTTATTTATTTGCAAGAATATAGGTACATATGATGTTTTGTTCAACGGGTTTCACTTCACTATATTCGGCATTTCGGCCGTACAAATATTAAAATTCTACTAACTAATAGCATGCATAGGTACATTTTGTAATAATAAAAATCAGATAACAATGCAATAAATAAGTAAAAATTAAATATAATTCAATTAATTTAAAAAATAAATAAAAATAATATTTATACTAAAAGTCACAAACACTAATTGTAATGAAAAAAATATATTGAAATCGCCAGTGAAAAAAAGGGCCCGGAAGTCTATGATTGCTTAGTAGACGCAGATCGATGAAAGAAAGGCTGCGTGTTTAAAATACTTAAAAACATTGTAAATTACTTTACTTTCCCCTCTATGAATTAACGAACCACTTTTATTCTTATGAATTGGAGATGTATTCATTTTTTTAAGTTTAAATCAGTTAACACAAATGACAGGACAACCGTTGCGTTCAAAGCAATGCCTTTAACTGTCATTGTGAACATGACTTTGTAATTTGAAAAGATTTGATTGCTTAGGGGGCGGGGCTAGGCCGACGGATAATGATGACTCACTGCATTCTTAACGCGAAAGTACTATAGCGCGAATATGTTTCGATGTATTTGCTTCTCTTATCAATACTTACAGCTGTTCAACAGATGATGCAGATCATGCGACAAGAATGCCTGCTCGGCGTGCGACGCGAGCGCTAACAGAGCAACGCCGGTCGCGTTACACAGCAGCGCGCGCAGGCGAGCCGGCCGCGACGCGGGGCTGTGCACGCTGCACTGGAGGACTGACGCTGGGCTGCGGAACATAACAATGGGATCATTATTTTGGGAATATTCTAGAAAAGTGTGACAGTGAATATCAAGCAATAGCGGAAGGCAACGTCCTAACTAGCGATGATCGTACGATGACAAGATGCGTTTTCGTCGTGTGATGATGATGATGTGCTTGTGCTCGAGTGACGGCTTGCGAGCTCACACTGAAGACATCTGAATGTTTGAACTTATCGCAATACGATCATTGCCAATTAGGCCGACGCCGAAGATAATTCACACATACAAGCTGGTATACAGACAGGAAAAAAGGAATTTTATCACAACCTGATACCATCCAGTAACTGGGTAACAAAATACTATTCTGTAAGGGGTGGTGTTTTGTGTGGGGGGGAGGGTAGTAATGTAAATGTTTGTCTAATTACTTACTCCGTGAAATCGAGAAAGTTCTTCTGTGGTTGCTTATCTGCATATTGCTTTGAGCCAATACTGAAGAACTCCATATTAGGCACCAATGGATCTGCTTTCTTATTTCTTCCACGCTCCTGTTATTAACATTTAAACAAATAAAATGTATGCCAGTGGCCACATGTATGTATGGCCTAAGCAAGAAACTCTCTGGCAGAGTAAAATTCTAATTTGTTTATGTGCCAGAATGTAGGTGTAAAAAGTATGATCTGAAATTATAATGATCCATTAATTAATTTGTGTTGTAATCTCTTAAACAAAACCAGTAACAAATGAGGTACTGTTGTTATTTATAAGCGACGAATTCACCACAAAGGATTTGTATTTTTGTGGTTGTGTATTTAATGTTATGATTTAGTGAATAAGTTGTTGGTGTGTCAATAAATAAATAAATAATTTGTAATTATGTTTAGAATAATTAAGAAAAAATAAGGTATGAAACAACCCTACTTAAATACCTATAAATTTAAACCAGAAAAACTTGGCCAAAGTTTATTTTTGTTTCATAGATAATATTCAACCTATAAAATTTCATTATAAATTTTAATTTACATATTACGTAAATGAGCAATACTTACAGAATTAATAGGATTAATCCATGTAAGATGATGTTTCTCCCTATGCATTGTGTTTCTGTTATCCTAAAACAAACAAAGAAATATTTTTAAAGATTTAATATTTGTCTAAGAAAAAAAAGATCCTTAATATTTTATTTTAATTATTTTCTTCATACCTGTTTTTTTCTGAATCTAGCGAGGAGGTTTAAGTTGATCTTCTTGAAAGTACTGTGGATGGAGATAGCTGGTACATCTTCAGGCACACATTCTGGTTTGTATGACTTGAACAGCCCTAGGAGGACCTGTAGCTGCCTGTACATGTTCTGTAAAAGAAAATAAAATGTGTTTGTATTGTCTGTTTAATAAATGAAGGTTCTAAAGACTGTTTCAAAAGATTTAAATGTATTATGATTTTAAGTTTACTTCATGATTACTTTTTACTACAAGAAAGAATTTCAGAAGATGCAATATTTTAACACTTAGGATACCTAGTACACAGTGTATAGTGCACAGCTGCACTTGAGGATCCAGCTTTCCAGTCAGCTGCGGAGGAGGGGTCACATAAATAAAGCTAAGACTGGACAGACCCCAATTGAATTACAAAAATACATCAAAATTAAAAATAAATATAGTATCATTTTAATCTACCTACCAAGACCCATCTTAAGCCCCGCCCAGTAAGGGGTAGGCACCCTGCTAGGCTGGTCTTCCTGCTGGTCATATAGGTTGACTTTGCCATGCTTCTATTATGTGCCTTCAATCAATAAGTTTGCTATATATTTAAAATTTATTGGCTTACCTTTTTAGCCTCTCTTTTCTTAGCATAGTCAAGCAACTCAACTACTCTCCTTCTTGTTACATCAATAGGTTTGGTCAGGGTGTAAACCAGTTTCATTGCATGCGGAGTCTGTAAATAAATATCATGTTTAATTTATTTATAGAGTTATAATTTTATATTTACGTTGTACAGTCCTTTACTGTGTGTTTTGCTGACGCTGAGGCGTGCACCCGACGTGCGTCATTTTACGACTATATAATTAAAAATAAATTGATGAGTGCAATTACGCTATGCGGTAGCTAACATTAGAGAAAGGAATTGTCAACAATTTTCTATTTAAACAGTATTCTTACTGAATAAACCTTTCGGAAGTTAAAAGATCTTTTCTCTGAGCGCTCCAACCTCAACTACAACAACTTTGCAAGTGTTTGCACCGTACATATGTACTAAAGTACTTTAACCCTCTGCGACTGACGTGACTTAATTTTTACAATTGTACTGGCGTGGTAGTACACGAGACACCATTTCAACAGTAAATATATTTATAGAATTAAATGATGGAGTTTTTTTATTTATATTTATTAGATCTTTAGCTTATGTTTTATGTTAAATGAACTTCA
The DNA here is from genome assembly GCA_921972225.1 of Euplexia lucipara. Lineage (NCBI taxonomy): Eukaryota > Metazoa > Arthropoda > Insecta > Lepidoptera > Noctuidae > Euplexia > Euplexia lucipara. Next base: position 18,651,056 of record OV179146.1, read on the forward strand.
AATTAAAAAAACAATTTGTATTTTCAAAATTAAACAGTGTTTATTGACTACCCTCAAATCAGTCTATGAATCTCTTCTTGAACATTGATGACATTGAAAAAATTACAAAATCAACTTTTTTTATATTATACATTAGACATTTTAAAAATTAACAATTAAAAATTAGACCGTTTTCAAATCACAGCTTTTCTTGACAATTTTATATAGTGGCTTGGAGCACTGAAGGCACATTTGCTTCGAACAATCAAAGGAACAATATTTGGTTTTTGGGTGTTGCATTTCTGGCCTGAAAGTCGGATCTTCATCTTCATCACCAATAGGTAGCGCTAAACTCATGTTCACTTTCCTCTTCCAGCCACTCTTTTATTTGATCTTCCTGATCTACAAAAGTTTCAGCCACCCTTCTCTTACGAGTAGAAGAAGTGCCTGGCTTAGGGTTGTTACTTGAGTCAGCCATCTAAAAACAAGATTTCTCTTGTAAATGTAGGTAAAATTATCTTTCCACCACGACTTCATCCGCGTGGATTATAGATACTATTTCACCTTATAGCCAATCTTACTCAGTGATGATATAGCATTCTATTAGTGAAAGATTTTTTATCCTCTTTATGAAAATAGTATAGAAACATGAATAAATTATGTGAATAAATTCAAATTCTAAAATAACGCAAATGAATACAAAGAATACCTTATCGTTAGATAACTAAATTTATTTACTGATGTGGTTGCTTAGGAGACACTATGAAACTATAAACATTTTACTGAGGTGGTAGTATACTAGACACTTACCTTAACACTGATATGGTAGTCTCGTGGACGCCTTCCTCTCGCTACGCAAATTTACGCTGGCTATAACCGCCCCCCGCACACTGACCGACGCGCGAGCTCACTATAGTAAGGTACTGAGAGCGGCGGCGTTCAAATTTGAAAATCAACGGTAATGAACTGAATTTAATAATTTGCGGTGTCTGTTGGACTACCACGTCAGCCGCAGACGGTTAATGTAAGGATTTTGTTTAGAAAAAATACCTAGCCAATCTTTAAGCTAAAGCAATTTCTGTACACTTGCAGAGAACACTTATTTAAATGTAGGTTTAAACACTTACCAGAACTTCATAGGTCAAACTAACATAGAAAACATCATAGCCAGTATCCAGGGATTCCATATCAATACAGTTACATTCCATTGCAGCTGAAAAAAATAGTGACATTGTTTTAATGTGGAAACAGTTTTGTTTCACTCTAATTTACATTTTTTTTGGTGTTTTTATGGTACACCACTGTCTATCCCTCTGAGAAAACATGCACTGTACTGTTGATGGTATCTAAACATAGTTTTTATCTATACTTTTATTATTAAGAGTTAAGATTTGATTGTTTGATAAGCTCCGAAACTACTTGACCGTTTCAAAAAAATCTTTCACCATTGGGAAGCTACACTATCCCCAGGTGACATCTAGGCTACTTTTTATCACCGTATTCCGACCGAAACCGCGTGACGTCTGCTGGTGAGTAAATAAAGTGTAAAATAACATAAAAAAAAGGGAAAGGTTAAAAGTATCACTAGCTGCTTGGTTTACCTGTTAACCAATCAAGTAAAAATCCAATTCGTGAGAATGTTGACTGGTCTTCATAGTTAGAAAGTATCCAGCTCAGAGCGTATTCTACTGTTCGGTCTTCGACGATGTCTGAAGGCACAAGACACGCACCCAAACTAGTCCATTTCGTTATAGCTGTAAACAAACACGTACACCACTAAGATACACATATGGATCAGGCTTAGTGTGACCAAATCAACATCATAATTACTCACGGATAGATAAATTCAACCAAACTTTGAACAAAGTATGGAAATCATTGTATTGCAAGCCACTAACATCAACTGCATACGCCAATTCATCAATTTTGTTCTGGAATAAATCTTTATCAAACCCTTTCTTTAGTGACTTTATGTAGTCAATTATCTCGTCAACGTCAGCCATCATAAATTAATTTAGGGGTATTGTTTTCCAAACACCAAAATATTTATGTTCCCTTCAATAAAATGAATTTCAAACTCAAAAATCGTTGACGATTGTCGTTGAATGACAGACAGACGCTGGAGACCACAGACAAGGTAGCACTCGGGTAGGGATGCGACATTTTTGAACTTGTTTTTATTATAGGACATTTGGATAATGTATCTTAAAACCAATAAAGCTCCTTTTGTTATATTATTATATCAACAAAAGTATGATTTATCTGTATTACGGGTAATATGTTTTTTAATTCTGATTTTAAAACTATAATGAAACAATTTGAAATAAGCATACCGATTTTTTAAAGTGCAAAGACATTTAATACTTAGTTCACTAAAGTTTAGTATTTAAATCTATTTGTAGTAGGACGACGCCTTTGATCTCTGTAAAAATGCCGACAACGTCTACACGCGTTAGCCCTAAGTAATTACCTCCCGCACTACGAACATCGTTTTGTTCGCAGTGCGGGAGCGGCTGTCCCGCGTCTAGCCCCTCACACCACGTACGATTGCCCTGTCTAGACAAGACAGCTTCGTCGGACGACTGTATGTTTTTAGACTGTGGTATTGCTTTGATTTATTCAATGCTGTTCACAGAGATTGTTTCTTAATTAAAGCTTTTCAGAAAAAAAAACAATAAATACCTGAAAAAAAAACATTTCAGTGCCATATAAATATAAAAAATGTGAAACAAAATAACTCAAGCAAGAAATATAATAGACATTGTAATCTACTTAGAACTGATTACTGATATAAATACTGATTAAATGATGCCATTTCTTTACTTACTTTATAAACGGCTACTAAACGCGTCTAGGTCTATGGTACAAACACTAAATGTTGCAACTATTATAAGTATCCCCAAGTAAGGGGACATTTCAGATAATATGTCTAAGTATAGAAATCCTTTAAAAATAATAGCCAACTTACTTACCAGTAGGTAGTCAGTACTGACTACTGAACGGAAAAAACTAGAATGCAAGACATTGATGACATGACATGTCAAATACAAACAATTGATGATAGCAATATTTATGTTACTAAATTTTTGTATGTTTATTACATAGATAGAAAAAACATGGCCAGTAATAGGCCCTTTGCGTAAAATATGGTAAAGTATAAGGTTACAAATATTTTAGTGTGGGACACACACCCTAATTGAATAACATTGTTATTATCTTATATAAAGTTTCCATAAATAATAAATGATTTTTGCACCAAAAACCATCACAGTTTAAGAAAGCAAACTAAAAGCATATAAGGCTTATTACTAGGGCACAATAGTTTTAAGTCTCTTACTCCTAAACTAGGTGTATGTGCCTGTGTCTTAGGAGTCAGTGATCCTCCATTAGTAGACAAGACAATGCCATTGTATAATAAAACGGGACATTACAACATTATTTTAATAAACCGCTTGGGCGCTCGAGCGGTAAAGCAAGTGCTTTAATTATATTCATCTCAGAGTTTATTCATTTATTTATTGCATTGCTGATGATACACAATTACATGCATGAGAACAAACGAAAAAAACATGTAATTATTACTTAGCAAATTAGTTTTTCTCCACCAATATATTTTTATTTCTCAAAAAGTTTTCTATTTTGTTAATTATACACTTAACAACAAATGCAAACATTTGTGTTATTAATTTTACTTTAAAATTTTGTTTACCTTTTTGCGCCTATCATGTCCTGTCTCTGCTTCTCCATACGGTAGTAAAAAATGCCTACATGCGTAAAGTTTTAATAAATAAATAACACGCCAGAATAACTGACATCATCCATCGTGCTTTTGTCACCGCCGAGGTGGCAGCTATGATAAAACCTTTTTTTTTTTTTGAGGGGTGGAAAATCCTCATGGATGTCCCCCGGGAGGAGGGGTCTGTCAGACTCTTACTGACTAAGAACCACCCTGTGTTCCTTCTCACACCTGCGCCGGGGGTCACGGGAACGGAAGATACTTCCGCGACCCCCGACTGGTGCCGACCCCGCGGGCCTCGCCAAGTCAGCGAGGGGAGTGAGGTGTTAGACTCCCCTCGCGACGTCTAAGAGGGGCGCGCGTGAACACGACGCGCCGCCACCTCGGGTCCATGTACCTACGTGGGGGCGGCGGACATCCCCACGTCCGTCGCCCTTCATACCGAAAGTAAAAGTTGTATGAGTATAATGTATTCAGGAAATAATTATATGCTATAACGATGCATGCGGCGCCATCGGCAGGCTGATTGCTTACTGCTGCGCCTGGCCTAAGATTAACGTGGACTTTTGGATTACCGTCCTGGTATCACTAAATAGCATAGACAAGACGCTTTATATTTTCGCTTCTCTTTTTTGAAGTGTCAAAATGAACGAATTGTCGTTTGAAGTAAACAGTATGGATATTTGCCAATTGACTATTTTATAAAATATGTTTAAAATCATATAATCAAGAGTTAACTTTTAGTGTTTAATAAAAGCCGTCTAAAATGTGGCCCATGCTCCTTAGTATGACGCGCGACGAATGTCGCCTCACGCTCCGTAGACTCGGTATATATTTAGTCCTATGAATGGCTTTCATTTTCCCTCCTATGGTTTTCTTAAATTATACTCAACGCGTCTTTGCTAATTTGTTGACTAAAGTATTACAAATATGTTTAGAATTTTATAGTATATTCATTTGTTTCCAGAATTGGAAGCCTACTCGAATATGATCAGTGTGTTTAGAGCACAGGGAGCATTGGAAGACAACAGAAAAAAGCTATTGGAAGAACTGCGCGCCGTTTTGCATATAAGTGATGATCGGCATAGCGCTGAGGCGCGTCGCGTGTCTAATGATGAGCTATTAGCTACAATTGCTAATCAGTAAGTTGATATTTAATATTTTCAGTGTAGGGTTGTTGATTTATTTTTAAACACTGTTACACAAAGTCAAAGATGGCTGAGAGTAACTGAAAGTCAAAGGTATTAACATAATGCTCTTGTGCATTAGTATTTCTAACTGATTGTGGACATAATCATCTAACAAGATTGTTTTAAAACTTGATATTTTAAAACTTCTTTTTATGTATTCTATTGTTATAATGTATCTCAGACTAGTAGATGTGTGTTTGGTTTGACAATGTGGGTTGACCACTCTTATTTGCAAACATATTTTGCTTTTTAAGTGCATTGAAAGTGTTTGAAAGTAATTTTGATATTATGAAATTTTGACAGATAACCTATTCATTTGAGATGTCAAATTATTTTTAATCATTTCTTTTTCAAACTTATTAAAAAGTTTTGTTGATTATTTTTAGATTTAAAAGTAAACTGCATTTCCATGTGGTGTCTTATAATTGCACCAATTTTGGATTTACACAATATTTTGAAACATAATCTATAAATATTTAGTTTTAAAATTGGTTTTAGTATACTAAATTAATGTTATGTATATGACTGTATTTCAATGCAATATGTGTTTTAAGTTTTATCAAATTATAAACATTGATTTAATTATTACTATCCATCTTTACTTTTCAACTTTCATTAATGTTAGATATTATTGCCTTCAAAAATAGGTTATCAGGTCCAAACACAGGTTTAGCATGGATCTGCGAGGGTCGGAGAAGAGTGCCCCTCATGCCCAGAGGAATTGCACAGACCATGTACACAGAAATTGCAGATAAGGCTGCTGAAGCTGCAGCTGCTGAGAATAAGGAGATTCAGAAGAGACTTGAGGCAGAGAAGCTCATAGCTCCCAAGTCCAATGAGGAGGAAATACCTGATACAGAAGTGCAAACAGCTGAAAGTGCCCTCACATCTAATGAAACTATGGATGAGACCATGTACCCTCCCATAGCCATGGAAGATCAGACTACTAAAGTAAGTTTTCAACTAACCACAATTTTTCCGGAGCTTCTTAATGCAATTCCTCTTTTTCAGCCAGAATAATATTTTGTATAGAGTAAAGAACTAACTATTTCGTGAATACATAATTTTACCTACTTACATAACATAAATATACTTAATAGTACTTATAATAAGCCATCAAAGTCTAAGTTAATTGTAACTAAAAAATAATAAAGTTTTCAAATTATTGAAAATGCATGAGTTCATTCATTTATCATAAGTTTCTGCTATCAAGGAGATAATTATGTTATAAATAGACAAGCTTTCTCTTTTTATGGTATGTACCATAGCCTCAAGGCAGAAATGGAACTCTATAAATTGTATTCTGCCTGTCTGTCAGTGTTACATACATTACACAACTATTTCACTATGATGCTCTGGGCACAGCAATACTCTATTAATTAAAAATGTTGTAGTGAACCAAAAAAGAAATAATATAGTTTTGTTTCTAAACTTGACTAAAATGTATGAAACAGCTGATTTTTTTTGGTGATTTCAGAGTCAGTCCCATAGTAAAAGTTGTTCATATTCATGGGTAGAACACCCAGTGAAAATTTGGCCGGTCATTGAAAAATAACCCTGTATATTGTTTTTGCATTACTGAGTTCTTCACTGATTTCTTCAACACATTCTGTTTTTTACTTTTTAAGACATCTTTTCTATTTCTTAGTCTTTTATGTTTTAGCTATAAATAAATAACTTTGGCACTTTTAACCTCTTTTAAGATTTGGGAGTCAGAGCTTGTGAGGCGAAAGCGGAAAGTTCCAGAGAGTGGTGCAATACCAGATGAAGCCAGTACGCCTGTCAAAAATATGAGGAACATACCTGTCAATCCTAACCAAAAACATTTGAATTTGTCACAGATGTATTCTAAGTTCTCACAACCAGCCGCAAGTGAGTTGACTTTATGTACTAAAATATAATATTTAATTTTTATTGCTTATATTAATTATTTTTATGCATGAAAATAACATATTTGCCAAAAAATTACTCATTTTATTGATAAATATTTTCTTTGTTGGCCATCGGCTGTTCCATTGCAAGGTAAGCCTTTCATGGGTCCTGCTTTTCATAATTTACCATTAATTTGTTTAATTTTACTTCTCAGGTAAACCATCAGGGCAGTCAAAACACTCATATAATCAAGTAAGCAAAGTGTCAACCAGTAAACCGAGTCAAAGTCATGGTCCGCGCTCGACGCCACATAAGAGCAGGTCTCACAAAAGTGCAAAGGGTGCTCAAGTTGTTCTATCTAAATCACAAATGAAAAAACAAGAGCTGCCATCGTCTCCTAACAAACAGTACAATCCAACCTCCATGCAGATGGAGTATTCGGGCCCTCCTAACACTTTCCAAGCAAGTTACGCTCAATCTTTATTAGGTAATAAAACAAAATCCGACTACTTGGACGAAATTAAACCTAAAGTGTTGTCTTCCCCGGGGATGGTGACGGACTCGCCGACCATGCAGCTACTCACACAACCCGCGACCGTGCCGCACGAGCTCGAGGTCTCGGAGAACGCTCATCCCGACGACCCCGCGTCGCTACAAGCTCAGAGCACTCCCGTCTCCCACAAACAAACCATATCCGGAAAACCTTGCCAACTTATTATAAAGAATCGCGGTGAAATAAGCGCAGACAAAAAAGTACAAATGTCTGACCTAAAGTTATTACAAAAGCCCTCAGAGGGTATCAAACTATTATCCAACAGACAAGTGGTCATTGCACCGAGTTCGGCTCAGAAAGCATTGAACACCCCGGGCAAACTAGTGACCACTAAAGTTATCGGTTCGATACCAAAATCGCGTAATACTAGCACGCCGCTTATGTCTGAGAAAATGATTGTTGTATCAAAGCCGTCGTCTGAAAATAGAAACATGTCCAACTCTAAATTAATAATCACATCCTCCGTCAGCACGCCGCACAGAGACGCCTACCTAACCAGTACAAACAGCATATCAAACAAATTGACAGAAACACTTACACCTAAGGGCATTCCTGCCACAGATCTAAAAGTATCAGCTAAAGCAGTCGTTCTGAACCCTAAATCGGGACAAAAAATGGTTGTGTTACCGGCAAAAGCTCGAACGAAACCGGGGAACGAGGGACAGATACCACTAATACACTTTAAGGGTATACCCACTGCTATGAAGTTAGTACCAGTGAGTTCCCAATCTATTCCGCAACTTCCCAAAGCGCCCGCTATGACTGTAATGTCTAAACCTGCAACCGTAAGCTCAATACCATCTAATGCTAAAATTCTTGGTGTGGAGACAATTAAAACCGCAAACTTAGCAGATATTGTACCAGTAAAGGGTTTGGCGCCCGTAACTACTCCTAAAATATCCAATCCTATCGTTCGACCATCCAGTGCAAAAGGCAGCGTTATTGTAGTGCAAAAGGGTACGACGATAGGCAAAGCATTAACTTTTACAAAAAATGGGAACGACATGTCTAAAGTAATAATGGGTAAAAATGTTAATCAACTATTGCAAGCGTCGAAAACTGACCAATCCGAGGCAGCCAAGTGTGCGGGCAATGTTATTGTTTTAGAGTTGAACAACGAACAGAGTGGTCGCACTACTACCATGTCAGAGATATTAGACAGTCGCGGAAGTAATGCACCGCGCATTTCCGACGAGAGCAAGAAGTTGTCTCACATTACCCCAGACACACCAGTACTGTTTGAAAACCAAATGACAGAAGAAACTTGTAATGCGAACAGTTTAGATTCTACTGTTGAGAGCATAGGAGATATGGTACCCATAGAAGAGGCGAGTTTATCGTTAATAGAAAAAGATGATGGTAAATCCAATTATACTAAAGAATCAGATGGTGTCAAAGACTCGTCGAGCGTCACCGACTGGGAAATGGAACTTGACACAGTTTCAAGAAAAGGCAAAGATGAGGACAAGTTGAACTCCCTACACCTAGACTTGGGCATGTCTAGTGACAGCGACAGTGAATACATGTCTACGAGTCACAAGTCAAAAAACAAACATTCATCACAGGAAGCCCTGCAACAGGCAACGCCAAGCGGTAATCTATACATTTGATTCAACCTTTATTTTTATTTTTGTTTGTTCTTCTGATTAATTTGTAAGAAAACCTAAATATTTGTTCAGGTGAGAGCAGCGAAATGTACAGCAGTTCGAGCGGAATGTCCCTCGCGACCAGAACGTTACTCAGTCAGCTGCAAGACGAAGGGTCATCGAGTAACGATTCGTCTTTCGCTCTCAAAACTAAAATTGAAAAACTAAAAGAGATCGATTCTAAACTGGATAAATCAGAGTCGGAAGCACTTACGAAGGCGAAAGAGAAACTTTCCGAAAAAGTAAGAGAAGCTCAATCTCAACAGAAGAGAATAGACATTTATAGCACTGCAATCACTACAACTGAAATAAACTTAGACTCGTTCTCGTATCTGGACGAGGGCGACATGATGGCGGGGGACGACGTGTTCGCCACGGTGGAGGCGAAGACGCGCGAGGCGAGGCGAGCTGACACGCTCGACGACCAACTAAGCCGATTATTAGGCGAAGACTCCGCTAACTCGACTGACTCACAAACTGTAAGTGAAAGTATGCCTTTAAATAAATAAATGAGCAATAAAGTAGGTTAAATAAAATGATGGAGCCTGTGGAAGATATCTTTAATAAATTGTAATGAACTTAGAGTAAGGGCGGACATATAATGTGAAGTGATAAGTGGTGACATTGTCGGTCTCGAGGGAGACGTGATCATAGTGCTGTTTTGTTTGTTCTGTTAAAATATACAGTTTTTTAAAGGTGTTTGTATACTATCTGCGTATTACATATTTCCCTTCATAGTACAGAGGCTAAGAGATTTAGAAAACAGCTTAGTAGTAGTTTGGGGATAGTCCAATAATCTCACTGAAAATACATGTTAGATCTTAAAATCAACTGTTTAGCTTTGTTTGTATAAAATTAGAACTCTTAAATGGAACAGATCAATTATCTTTACAATAATATTCAGTAGGTTTCACACATTGCTCAAGAGTTTCGAAATAAAACATATTCGTCATGAATAACATTATTTATTCATGTAAATTCATACAAGTTTACATTTGCATAGCTACACAATCAAGGTAACTTATGTTTACAGTAACTAAGATTAAATTGCTTTTATGTGCATACAACTGCAGGGCAGAATGTAACCTGCGAAAAAGTGCATATATTATTATAAGTTCATGTTATGAGAATGCATACAGTGTAGTACAGGCAGTGTAGGCAGGCTATAAATATGACACAGATAAAAAAAATCGGCTTTGTCCTGAGGCCATATAAATGTCATCATTTCTTCAGCGAGAGAGTGAGATGGAGCTATAATAATGATCGATAGCACCATCCCTTTTTCACAATGGAATCATGATGGTATTAAAACTCTTGAAGACTGCGAATGCTGCTGTTACTAAAGCTTGAGGTGTTGACGTCACGGTACTGTAGTGGGTTTCACTAGTAATAACATATTTTCATGTAAGTGTGTGGTTGTTCGGTTTTCAAGCCTTAAATAAGGCACCTATTAGTAGTACTATTACACAGGGCTATACATTTCCAGGTTACGCTGACCTCGCATTGTACGGACATCTATACAATGCGAGGTCAGCTTATACTGGAAATGTATGGCTTGATGTGCAGCCGTGTGTACCTACGTCAAGTTTTCTGTTTAGTCTCGCGTATATTTTAACGTGGAATGTAAATAAGTATAAATTTAATTTACCAAGGCAACTTTCTCATGAAGTAGTTACGTATTGAACGCACAAATTGTTTATAGATTTTAGTTCTCTATTATATTTTTTTATTATTTATGTTATGTTACTTACCAATGATTCTGAATGCGATAACTTCAAAAGGCCTCTTAACTAGTTTTAATTCAAAATTTTAGGTCTGCGTTTAATAGAAGCGAGGTTATATCTGATGTGGAATATGAGCGCGGAAAATTAACACGACAATGTTAAATAAGATATACCTACTTACCTACTTAATACATACAGATATTATATAGCTTACATACATAAATAATATACAAAGTGTAATTTAAATAGCTGAAAATCTCTTGAAGGGGTCATTTTAATCATCATTAAGCGTAAATTCTACTTATAAGTAGGTAGTAGTAGCATACATTTTATGTTCGCATAATATGTGTCACTCACTCTGGCAGGGCCACCATCAGGGATTTTAATTTTAATAACACAAAAAATTGTCGTCTATTTGTCCAAATTTGTCACCAAAAATCAGAATTTTCTCAGTTACTAGTTCAAAAGATATAAATAAGGATTTAAAGGTGGCCGATCTGGAAAGAATCCCTGATGGTGGCCTTGCCAGAGTGAGTGACACGCATAATATAATAGTTTGTAGTCGCAGTCGCATGCTAACTTGCTGACAGATCAGCCGCTGGCCAAGACGGCGGGTCGGCTAAGGGACTACCTATATTTATTCAGCTCAATTTAGCTTTTGTCAATATAAATAAAACTATAGTCAAATCATAATATATGATAGTGAGTGCAATTGCCCCCCATGAGGTTCTTAGTTATTTCAATTATACCTAGTATAGATAATATTTTTTTAGTTTATATACATTTCCTTTTAGGTTTTCATATATAGAGTCACCTGTAATATTTAATAACATTATTTATTTCACTAGATTTTTCACATTTGTTACTATTTTAATAGAATCTACCTAGGGTGCAATAACAATGTCTAAATATGTATAGCAATCATAGCAATAATCTTATTTTTCATAATAACATGCTAAGAAATCTAAAGGTGTACATAATAATGTGTAAAAAAACAGTTATTCTACAGCATAATAAATAGCCAAGTGTAGTAGATTTAAATGATCATACATTGAGGATACAGATAGAATACATCCATGTTATATTATCATAATAATAGTCACTAATTTTGTTGAAAAGCGATTATTACATACATACAAATACCACCAGTCGTACAGACCTACCAGTGCCTACGTAAATAAAATATTCAATAGGTAGGTCTAATCTGTTACTAGTGAAATTAGTCTATTCTATTTTATTGGTTGGTAACATTTAACCACTAAGATGAGCAGAAGAATAATTATGTAGAAGTATTTTACCATTGTATTGCTTATCACGGGTTGACGACTCAAATTTTTCTTTTTGTTTAATTTACTATGGACTTCTGGTAACAAAACAACAATTAAACTATATCAGATAAAACTAAAAATACAGGATGTAATTGACTGGCGAAACTTTACCGTCGTAATGCAATGCATTTTTTTTCTTTCTTGAAGGGTATCGATGTCTCATTACAATAAAACAATGGTAAGCTAGGCTACACATATGAAGTGACTTCACTCAAGTGACATGGCCTTTGAAAATCGAATTTCGGTACCCCCTAAGACGACGGAAAGTATTCGAATAGTAATCGGCAACAATTTGTACTAGGATTGTAACTGCGCCTCTACGTTGTATCTGAGGAACTAATTTCGTAATAAATAAATTGCCGATTACTGAACGAAAACTTCACGCTAGATATCGTGCTAGGGGGTAATGTAAGAATGAAGATAGATAGCCTTTCAGAAGACAAAATGTTACTTCAACATACTATAAAAAGCCTATAAAACTATTTCAGAATGTAAGTTACAGTGTCAAAGAGATGTACTTATTTTTATTTGCTGTATTTTTTGAAGTTTCAATTTCAAATATTCTTTTGACTGTACTGTACTGTGGGACTTTGCTTCGAGCCAAAGAAGACGGTCAGAAGTGGTACTTTATTGCGAAGAAATCTACCATTCGCGCCATGTTAGTTTGCCGCTCTGAGTTTTGAGCGAGCTTCTGAAATGCGGGTCTTAATGTGTCAAAATCTGACCAATTGGAAAGTTTCTCTGCTGACATTTCTAGCTTAGGGTTGCCAATGTTAAATAATCATTTTAGCTCAATAATATTTTTCTACCCCATAGGTTTACAAAAGACAAAAAAAATGTATTTTTTTTTACACATAATGCTGTATATAAATTTTAAAATAGTTCAGTAACAAGCGTCAAACATTAATTCTTAAATGTCTGATTTTATACTTCTTCGTCAACGGGAAGAGAGTTATACATAGTATGCTTAATTGCGTTAACTTGGAGGGAGTGCTGACTTTAGTATTTTAGTATAGTACAGCACAGTATTTACTATTAGATAGATGAGCAACGAAAATAACTCTTACTTATTATCGTTTTAAGGGTTCCGTAGTCAACTAGAAACCCTTATAGTTTCACCATGTCTGTCCGTCCGTTCTCGCTTAAGCTCTATGACCGTTAGCACTAGAAAGCTGAAATTTGGTACCAATATGTGTGTCAATCACGCCAACAAAGTGGTAAAATAAAAATTGGAAACGGCGAACGCCGCTCGCGCTACTCGCACGCCCGAGGATCGCGCACGCCAAATGTGGGGTCAGCCTTTCTAGGAAAATTATTTTGAGCTTGGATGGAAACAACAGTTTTTGTACAAAAAAGACTAAATGTTGTAAAAAAAAAATTCTGGACTGTTTGTAGTATAATCGGATATGCAAGCATTTTGAACACTTATTGTGACGGACGGGAAACTACGGAACCCTACACTGAGCGTGGCCCGACACGCTCTTGGCCGGTTTTTTTTATCGATGCCATCGCGTCTGTGAAGTTTTGCTAGTTAATTTAATGTAACTCTGTATCCATGGTTGGATTATGACACAATTGCCCATTCCACTGTAACAAAATGTAACTTAGGTAAAGGTTAAAATGAAAAGTCATTATGCAGGAATGCATCCAGTGGAGCCCAACAATCGAAAACAGCCTACTGGGTGCTACACATTTGTTCGAAGTCGGCATATTCGATTTAGCTGTATTTGTTTTACAAGAAAGTCGACCAAGAGATTCGAAGCATTCTCATATATAACTAGAGGCGAACCAGACTGACCTGGGTGAAGTACCTACGCCAAAGTTAATTTACAAATTATTGGATATTGATTAACAATTTTGAGTTAACTATGGAACATATATTGAAACTGGAATGCGTATTGAAAAATTAAAGAACTTCCATGTATTAACGTTATTGCTTTATAATTGGATTTAGTTCTGAACTATAAAATATCTAATCAGAGACCAACCAGATGAAGCTCTTTGTGCCTGTCCTGCACGTTTATCAAAGAAAATCATTGAGTTTATATCCAATGACAAAATAATAAAACATATAAGATTTAATAGTTTTTGCGCGATTCAAACAATTTGAAAATAATACAGCACGGTGCCGCGGTGATAATATGATCGAGAGATCTGTCACTTTCATTAGAAAGAGTCGGATCTCTCGATCATCTAAACAATTTTTGTCAGTCTTGCGAACTCCAGTTTGAATATAAAGAGTTAACTTACCAACGCAGTGTTGCGTGAAGGCAGCGCTGGTCGAGGCTGACAGACATGAGGAAGACAGGCAGTAAGGAAAATATAGTTTATCTAGATATAATTACAGGTTGTCTTTGAAAATAGTGGTGCTACCAGATACTTACGTTTCATTTAATCAAGACAATTGACGTTTTTTAAATAAAATAATTGAAGAATCACAAACCTTTTCTGGTTTGTGATTAAGTATATAGGTACAATTATTTACTCAAGAGTTTAAGCTTAGGTTTACAAGTGATGCTTATAAAAATAAGTGTTGTTGTTTCTATAGATTTCCCCCTCAAAGTTCTTCCACTAAAGTCATGAGACGACATAAGCCACGTTCTCACTGACATCGTGCAACGGAGCTCTAAGTTACATTGATACTCCACACTTGATGCGTGTATATTAATGGTACATATTTCTTGCTTTAAATAGAATGTATGAACATTCTAAAGAAATTGTGCCATGGGTAGCAATAAGTTAGTTCTATGACAAAATTGTACATATTATTATAATGTTAACTTTACTATTTCCATTGAAAATATCATAGGCGTGTCAACTAATAAAAATGTATTAGTATATTTTGTATCATAATGTACGAGAAAGCATTTTTGGACATCTTTGTCCTACAATAAACAGATTCAGTTTAGCAAAATATTAATAGGTTAATGTCGATATTGGATGCAGGTGAATATGTTTAAGATTGTTACCACGATGCAATAAAATTGTGGATAAAACGTGTTCCCTCTATGAATGTGTCCTTAAAGGATTCACATATTATATACTTAATATAAATTCTTGTTAAAATGTCAAGGCAATGTTAACGATTGACCTGCATCAGTTTATTTTGTAAACATAGAATAAGATGTTTATTTGTTTCGTCAGCTGTAAATATTTTGCGTAGAAATAAATAGTACCGTCGTAGAATCAAACATGTTGATAAATTTTCTGTGTTTTCGCAAGTTTATTTTTATCTACTTATTTTAACGAATAAAATTTTAATCAAACTTGATAGAGTTCTTTGTCTTCTTTCACTATTCTCTACGGTACTATACAGGCTGGATTTATGGGACGGGAAATTGGGGACGTTTCTCGTTGATAGTCTCCAATTTCTTAAATATTATTGTTAGATATAATTCACAGATTTTGGAAAAATGATACAGTCAACCAAAAAAAGACGTATATCCTCGCCCATTACTTCTATTATGCTCATCAGCGCAGTTTATTTCGTACTAAGATTAAAATAAACCTGGACCAACGCCGGTCATAATACTAGAAAAGCAATTATGACTGAACTCAATGGCGACTGCCGTATTGTTTGTTATTTTTTAATACGTTCAGCCAGTGACACGCCAAATCTAATGATTTTAGTAGTCACTTGTTCAAATTGATAAAGTCGAAAAGCCTTACAGAGCGTGTAAAATAAATTAGACATAAACCGTTGAAAAACATTACTATCCTGGGGCGGTCGGGTAAAAAGCAAATAATAAGAAAGTTCGAGGTAAAATAAAAAAAAAGAACTCCATATAAACTTAACCCCCTTATTCATAAACGACTTACAAATGTCTTATACTTAAACGTTTAGAACATCTTTGACTTTGGAATGACAAGGACATGAAGAATTTATAACAAACTTTTATGCATAAGGAGGTTACTTTTTAATTTAAAAAATAAAATATACATACAAGAAGTATAATATACGATAAAAGCAATAAAAATAATAATCATTAAAGACAAACTGGTTTCTTAAATACTGTTTTAACTTTGTAAATGATTTAGTGGCGAAAGAATGTTACTTTTTAAATACAAAAAAAAACTATAAACGATAAAAGCAATATAAAAATAATCATTAAAAACAAGCTGGTTTCATAAATACTGTGTTCTTTCGGTACATTGGAGTAAAAGCTGTTTTATATCCTTTGTAAACGACGATTAGTGACACGAAGCGACACGGTTGATTAAGAATTCTTTATAAATACATACAGAGCGGACCAAAACTGTATAAATCGTTCGATTAGACGATTCTGCACCCGACTAAACACGTATGTCATATAAAAAAAGAAGTTTTTAATATGTCTATGATTATGTATGACTATCCATGACGTGATATTTAAAATGTAGATCAGATACAGGGATCTTGTCATTTTGTATTAAAATGTATTTATGTCTTTTCTTTCGATTTTATATAGTTTTGGCTGTATTGCTATGGTGCATATTGGCCGTCTGCTCTGTACCTAAAACGCTGAAACAAAATTTGTACGTATAAATACTTCAGGCTACTAAAGCGCAATGTTGCGGAAAATCACGAGCACCTAATATCACGTGAAACTTTTTAGAATCCCTTTCATTCTAAATAGTCTATGGCAGACCCATAGCTTTTATAGACCGTTGTCAGAGAGTTATATAAAAGTTTGTCTTTGCATTAGACAACTAGTCGAGACAGTATTGGGGAAATATAGGCTAAAATCATTTCTGTGTGTACAGACTTAATTCAAATAAAAAAACAAATTAAATAAAGATTAATAAGTACCCAATTCGTTTTGATATGCTGCGTTTAAGACGTGACCTTGTGCATTGCCTCCGCGACGTAATCCACGTTCTTTGAAGAGATGCCAGCGACGGATATACGACCGTCCTTAGTTAAGTAGATGTGGAATTCGTTAGTGAGACGTCCGACCTGGAAACAGTAAAACAGAGTATATAGGAACGGTAGCCATAAACGCATTACTGTACTGACGCCAGCACATCAAGTTACCCCAATGTGTCAAATTTCCTTGATGTTTTTTCAACTTTATGTCAAACAGAATAAGGTTCATATTCAATTGTACAAATTTGACAGATTGGGGTAACTTGATGTGCTGGCGTCTGTACATTGATATAAGGTCAACAGTGATTTGATAGTCTTTGAACATGGTTTTATAGAAATTGCAGAGGGGATCGCTATTATCGTTTGGGTGAACACTTTTTAAACGATTTCATTAAAAATAGGGAGGTTCTCAATGCGTCACAATTTTTTGTTTACAACTGAAATAAAATAATATATATAACTAAATGAAATCCACATCAATTCTTAAAATAAATTGTTGTAATGATTACAACTAAATGTGACAGCTGCTGGGAAAATAGATTACTTATAATAAATTCGGAGTCTTTCGTAATTGTAGCATGCAAAAATGGTTATTTTTAATGCACACTTTGTAATGAAAGTACATTAAACTGTCGTTACAAAGTGTGCATTAAAAATAACCATCTTTTGCTATTGTAAATGGAGCATAGGTGGTTAAAAAATGGATAAGTGCCTGTGCCAAGTGCGTTTTAGTTTAAGTATTTATCGCCCTGACTGGAGGCCTTAATTTGTGGCATCTTGATTGACGAGAAATTTCTTAGTTGACCAGCACAATGCTCATTCAAAATAAAAAATTGAGTCCGGTACAGAAATGCTATACTTTATAATCACCCTGTTAAAAAGTACGTGAAGTAAGCTGTCATGGTATACTATTGCTAGACATTGACAGTTCACTTCAAGTTTTCAAGAAGTGACTTATACTGAATCGAGCGGCAGTTTTACCTGTTCGGCGTTAAGTCCAGTGTAGCAGAACATGCCGATCTGGTCAGTAATGTGGTTCCACTTCTGTTTGTTGCCGCGGCCTTCGATGCCTTCGCGCAGCTTTTGCCGCATGCTGATGATACGGTCCGCCATGAGTTTTACATCATCTAACCTGTAAACACATTACATTTTGTGTGAAATGCGAGCTATACAGCACCTTTTCTCACACGGTCTTCCGTATATAAAACACATAATGTGCACACGTTATTTTGTAGCAAGACACCATGATCCATCTTAGAAAAAAATATAAGGGGAAGATGGGTCAGGCAATATAGCTCACTGACTGTACCTAAGTTGAAACGCCGGGAGGAGACGCCCTAGAAGAACATACACAAAACTTACTGATAATGTTCTTCAAAAGGACAGGTGCGTAGTACTCGCAATTCGCGTGCGTAACATCATATTGTATGAACGTAAGCGAAGCAAAATAAGTAGGTATGTAAGAATAGTGGCCGATGGCAGTCTGTAGCTTCAATGGGAAAAAGGCGTGAGTTAATGTATATAGGTATGTATGTAAATAATCTACCGTTGTTTCAGAAAAATACCCTGCAGTGGGATAGTAACAGGCTAGTATTATAATTAGTTTATTATAAATTTGAGCCAACCAGAAGATGACGGGACGAACTAAACAACCAGTAGCCCACTTTAGCCGAAGCAAGAGCAAGAGTACTTACCACATCTTGTTAAGTTCTGGGCTGTTGAGAATCTCCGTGACGATGCGACTGCCGTTGATAGCAGGGTTGGAGTAGATTGTGCGGATCATGATCTTGACCTGGGACATCATCTTGGCGGCGGTCTCCTGGTCGCCGCACAAGAAAGTGAGGGCGCCTACACGCTCGCCATATAAGCCTGGAATAGCCAATTAATTCATGTTTTAACAGACGATGAATGGATGTTTGTTACTCTTTCACGTAAAAACTGCTGAATGTATTTTAATAATATTTGGTAAGTATGGAGTTAGCTGACACCCTGGATTAAGACACAGCCTACTTTTTATCCTTGTATTCCCACGGGAACGGGACCAACGCGGATGTAACCGCGGGACATCTGCTAGTTATTTTATATTTCTTTTTTTTTTTTTTTTTTTTATTTGCCCAGTGGGCAGGCTAAAGTCTTTCGACCATACCGCCTAGTCTTTCGTATGTTTTTTTCTGTCGTGTTAAGTTTTTATATAGTGTCTTTCGTAATTTTCCTTGTAATTATAATGTTTTATTTTAAGTCTTTCGTATGTAGTCATAATTCGATATTTTTAATAGTCAATTTTTCGTTTTTTAGTCAAATCCAAGTTTGTACGAAGTACAGTCAAATCCTGGGTAATGTCATGTCAAAATTTTTTTTTTAGCTATCTCTGCATGTTTATGTTTAGATAGGCACATAATCTACAAGCTATTTCTAACCATCTTAAATCTATTTAAAAATAACGAAGATAAAAGTACTTAGGTAATAATTATTTTGATATGTACATACTAGTGATGTAACGAATATTCGCATTCGCATTCGCATTCGCGGATATTCGCATATTTTTGGATATTCGTATTCGCATTCGCATCCGCAAAATTTTTGCGAATGTTTTGCGAATATGAATATCAGAAAAAAAAAACAATTTGAAGATAATGGTAGGTTAATAAAGCAAAAACCATTCATTTCTTATGCTTTTAATGCAAGAAAGAGTAACTTAACCTCATAAGCACATTAACAGTGTTCACTTTATTATTTGGTATTATTTATTCATTATTCTACTACAGGCAATGAAGCTTATTAATTAAATTTTCATGAAAACTTATATGACAAAAAGTATACTTATAGTATAATCTAATGTAAACAAACAACAAATTCTTCAATTAAATTTTTATTAGTTTTTACTTAAGTTTTAATGTCATATATACATCTGCTTAAACAAAAGTAAAAATAATAATCAAACACACACATTATTATTTTTCTACAATAGACTATGAATATAATATTTTTTCATAAGAATCACAAGTACCTAAGTAGGTATACACTTTATCAAACAAAAAGAAAATTATTTTTTACTTATATAAAGCTTAAAAAAAGTTATAACATAAAAATTAAGTGCAATAGAAACTAACAAAAACAAATCTATGAAACTTTTATCAGTGTTTCTTCAAACTTTTTAATGTATAAATAATCATCATCTTGAATAAAACTCAAAAATATGATAAATAATCAAAAACTATCTTCTTCTACATTAAACTATAAATATACCTAATCTAAACAAACAAAAAAACTATAAACTCTCAAACATAAATACTTCTCTCTCAAAAAATAACAATTAACTTTTTATAATAATTAAACTTTATTAGAGAAATATTAAACTTTAAAAATAGAAGCTTCGACGCCAGGTCCCCTTCAAGTCTGTTTCGATGTGGTGTTTAAATAAGTCCAGCGCCAATAACATGCGCTCGCTCGGGACACTCGTTGGTGGTGTAACTAAATACTGCCGAACTACAGGAAACAGAAGACCTTGCCTTGTTCACTTTCCACCAAGTTAAAGGGTCGACGTCATTTGCAACGTTGCGTATTTCGGTTGAGTATTCTGCGAGTTTTACGGATCAAAAGATGAACAGGGTTTTGAAAAGTATTAAGCGGTATGTCTTCTTCTTCACTCGCATCCATCAGTAAATTCTTTGTTCAAAGATACACTTTTATTTGTTTGGGTATCTTCGGTTTCATTTAACCTGACACGCTTTGCATTTGGGCAACGTGATTTGGTAGATACATCGGTTTGAACACTTCTACATTCGCATTCGCATTCGCATCCGCGAATGTCAGTAGCAGACATTTGCATTCGCATTCGCATTCGCGAATGTTTAAAAAATGACATTCGTTACATCACTAGTACATACATATAGCTAACACAAACGATTATATATCATTTACAGTCTCCAGTATGAATTTGTACAAATATATATAAGTGGTAGTATTCACAAGTAACTCCTGTATGGACGACGGGACCTTATCAGGCGTTTTATAAATTTTTAGAAGCTCATCCGACAACACAAGGCGCTGAATGTTGAAAGACGAACACTCGAAGAAGATATGATACAGTGACTGAACTTTTTGAGATTGACAATAATCACAGTGCGGCGAGCTGACCATTTTAAGACGATGAAGATGAAAATTTAAACGACAATGACCAAAGCGCATACGACAGATAATCGAATAAAATTTTCTATTCATGTATGTACCACTATTTTTACAAAACCAAGGTACAGAGTTAATTTGAACATCAAGACTATTAAACCAAGACCCCGTGTTTTCAACATGTGTACAATGGTATGAATGTCTCCCCCATGCCTCGCACATGCGGCGCCGTAGAAGGCTAATTACGTCTGAATGTGGCAGGAAAACACTTGTATCAGTGTCACAGATTAATTCTTCAAATTCAACGATTTTTTTTGCAAGATAATCTGCTTTTTCATTCCCCGCAACACCAATATGTGATGGTACCCAAACAAAACGAACAACAATATCCAACTGTGACAATTCAAACCATAGTTGCTTTATCAAAAGAATTATGTAGTTGGTGTTAGCAAGTAATTTATTATTGTCCAGATTTTTCAAAACACTCATGCTATCACTAACTATAAGCCATTTACTATGTTCTAAATTACATTTTTTAATATGTTTCATAGCGCTCAAAATAGCAACTGCTTCAGCTGTAAAAATACTAGCATTCGTATCAATTCTCCGTCCAATAGCAATATTTGAAGAGGGGTCATAAATAGCGAAAGACACTGCTCTATCACTCTTGGAACCATCAGTATACACTAATTTATGATCAGACCACTGTGACAGCATAGCATAAACTTCTTCTTTTGAAGGCAAATTTTTCCTATTATTTATAATTACTTCAATTGCTGGAAATTTACCATTGAAAGTACCCTCATAACAAGGTAAAATATGTTTTGATTGATAAATGTTAACATTTTGAATAAAATTCATAAAACTTTGGAGACCTTGTACCATATAAAAAGATTTTAAAGAAGTATGAGTAGGTGAATGTAACAAATTAAGAAGTAGTCTATTACCAGATACACTATAAAGTTTTAACAAAAATCTTTCTTTTAAGTAATCAAAACGAATAGATAATGGGGGAACATTGCATTCAATTTGCATTGCAACCACAGGAGTACTTCTGAATGCACCAGTTATTACACGCAAACACTTGTTTTGCAAAATATTTAAACTATTTACATGTTTTGAATCTGCACCAAAGCAATAGAAACCATATTCAAAGTGACTACGTACTAAAGATTTGTATAATAATAATAAAATTTTAGGGTCTGCACCCCAATATGTACCACTCAAGGATTTTAATATGTTATGAGCTTTATTTGCTTTACTAATTAAATGTTTTATATAATTGTTCCAGGATAAATTATATGAAAAAATAACACCCAAGAATTTTACCTCAAGTGAAATGGGTAGAGCACAATTGTTATACACCACATCAGGCATATTAAGAATTTGTTTACCAAATACAACCACTTTGGATTTCAATGGATTAACACTAAGAACAAGGTAAGAGAAATATTTATACAAATTCGCTAATGCAGCATTAACTATTTCAACTACATGTGTTATATTTTTCCCAGATGCATATACAACTAAATCATCAGCGAATTGGAGGTTTTTAACATGAGACCCTAAAATTAAATTTAATTTACGTATATACAATATGAATATTAAAGGCGATAATATACCACCTTGACAAACTCCTTTCGAGGATAGTCTAGGTCCATAGAGGTGTCTGTTAAATTTAACAAATACTTGCCTATTTAGAAGAAAATTTTTAACCCAATTTATAATTTTCTCAGGTATCCCAATCTGTGATAACTCATTACATAAGATATCTATATTTACACTGTTAAAAGCACCTGCAACGTCGAAGAAAACTCCAACCAAATTGTGGTTTGCAGATAAAGAATTGCATATATCAAGCTGTAATTGACAAACACTTTCCCTAGCAGAATGATTCCTACGAAAACCAAATTGATTTGATGGTAAGATTGAATTTTTTTCGATATAGAACTCTAAGCGTTGTTTTAATAATTGTTCAAATAACTTGCCAACACAAGAAGTCAGAGCTATAGGACGATACGAATCAGGACACATTTTTGGCTTATCAGGTTTTAAAACAGGTACAAGACAATCCACCTTCCAACTATCAGGTAAAATATCATTTTCCCATAATAAATTCAAAAGTTTTAAAAGAATATTCAAACTAGTAAGGTTAAGTTTTTTTAACAGTATATATGGTATTCCATCCAGACCATGGGTAGTATCTCTTCTGGACGATATGGCCGATATTAATTCTTGTAAGGAAAAAGGATTAAGTAGAAAACTATTGCTGGAATTAATGCTAGCATTGGAAGAAGACTTTAAGTCATTTGATACATTGTCTGGTGTGTATTTTTTAAGAAAATCCAAAACCCAATTATCATCCTCCTGAGTACTAAAATTATATGTTTTATTATACTTTCGCATGAATTTCCATATAACAGACAATGGAGTGCACCTGTTAAATGTTTCACAAAGAGAAAACCAACTTTTTTGCCTTTCTGTTTTTAATGTTAGTTTTTTAACTGCGCGAAGCCTTTTAAATTCTATATAATTTTCTTCAGATGAATTATCCTTAAACAGTAAATATGCAGTTTTAAAATTCAATACAGCTTCTGTGCATTTTTGATTCCACCAAGGAAGTGAAGGCCCTTTAGGATTATTTCTATGACATGAGGGATTGACAAAATGACTGGAATTAGAATGATTCAAGTTTGGCATAGAATTCGCAGCGGCTGTGCGCAAAATGGTACAAAATTTGGAATATGAATCAGGAAGACTTGTGTCATCAACTTTAAAATCAAGTAACAATTCATCAACACAATTACTGTACTTTTCCCAATTTACCAATTTGTAATTAGGGTAAATAGGCAAATGTTCAGCATTAGTACAATTGCTATCAATATTATTACTTTTGCTAATAAATAATTTTACCATTACAGGAATGTGATAACTACCACCAAGAGGACAATCATGTACATTCCATTCACAATTAATTGCTAAAGACGAAGAAACTAACGTCAAATCCAATGCATTAGGACGCCAAGTTAAAGAACCAATTGTTGTTGCCTGACCATTATTGAGCAGAACTAAATTATTATTATCAATTACATCCAAAACGTTTCGTCCACGTTCAGAGTCAGAGCTACAGCCCCAAGAAGTATGATGAGCATTAAAGTCACCAGCAATTATAAAAGGTTCAGGAATAGACTTCACTAATAAGTCAAAATTTTCTTTTTTGAATACTGGACTACAATTCAAAGGACTATAAATACTTACTATACTTAACTCTTTGTTGTTAACTTTAATTTTTACACAGATATTTTGTAATGAGTTATCAAAAAAGGTATTAATTTTAGTGTATGAAATACTTTTGTGAATAATTATTGCTACTCCATTATGTTTGTTACCAGTGTCATTTCTTTCAATATTATAATGATTGATTTTAAAATTTTGTTGAGGTTTAAGCCATGTTTCACTGATAATTGCTATGTGTATTTTGTAATTGTATAAAAAATCGATTAATATGTGTTTATTACTGTTTAAACTTTGAGCATTCCATTGTACTATATTTAAATCAGAAAAATCGATTACGAGGTTGAAGGAAATTTATTACTTAGAGTAGTTTTTAATGCTTCTTTAATCGATGCTGAATTGATAGGAGTATCCTTATTGGTAACTATTCTAGTAATTGTTTCAACTAAACTATTCAAAAATTTGTCTGATTTCATAAGATTACTTACTTGTGTATCTAAATTACGCGCAGATAGCGCTGGAAATGCGTTAGCGTTGAAGAGATCAGAGTATGTTGCATTTCTACTTTTTATTTTATTTTCTTCAACTTTTTGTTTTTTTATATTACATAATGCAGAGATAGCTAAATGGTTACCACTGCAGTTTATACATTTGGCGTTCTTTGGATTAACCTGACACACTTTATAGCTGTGATTTTCAGTGCAAATAGAACATACTTCGGAATTTCTACAAAATTTTGCAATATGCCCATACTGCATACACTTAAGGCACTGCTTAACTGGTGGGATATACCTTTTGACCTCATGGCGCCAAGAGTCCAAGTAGACATAGTCAGGTAAGATGGTCGAAGCAAAGGTCACAGCAACAGCCTGTGTAGGGACAAAAGACAAGCCTTCATCACTCCTGACTCTGCGCATGAAACGCCTAACTTGAATAACATTTTTGGAACTTCCTATCAACGAAAATATATCTTTGTTAGACATATCAATAGGGACCGAGGTAAGAACCCCAGTGACCTCTGTGTCGCCAGCAGGTATTGTTGCTTTTAAGTTTAATTGTTCAAACAATTTCTTATTTTTTAAAAACATGTTAGCATTGTTGGGCAAGTCAAATGTCACACCAACCTTGTACTTATTTATTGTACGCAGGTGCATCACACCTGAAACTCCGTGCTCTCTGATACCCTTCGACAGAGACATGCGATCTTTATCAGAGAATATGTTTCGATCGTCAAAATGAGTTAAAAAAACAATGAGCTCCGTCTGTTTCGAGTCCTCAGCATACTTACGGGTGTACCCTTTTACCTTGTACACGGCATACTTATCAGTAGCGTCCCTGTATTTAGTATTTGGGGTCGCCGAAACCGTAGACTCGGCAGAGTCGGAGTCGGTCGATTCCGGCAGCAGCTTTTTGTCCGGTGGGACCACCTCATCCCTTTTCCTTTTTTTCTTCGACATTTTCAGAAACCAATAACCTAAATACTTATTTACACCTAGTAACGACTTATAACACAAATATTTACAAAATTATAGTACAATAAACCCTGAAAACTATTATTTTCCGAAAATTATTTCAAAAGCGCGCCTTTCCCATTCAACAGTTTCCCGCCTTTTTTTTTTCTTTTCTTTATATTTCTTTTTTCTTTTGTCACAGAGATATTGTGTAATGTTTTTTTTTAGAAGAAAAACATCTTTACACCGAAATAAAGGAGGAGGTTTTGTATTCGTCGGAATGATTTTTTTTATGTTTAGTAGTAATTCATTACCACGACGTCGACCGACCTTAGTTAGCTCTAGAAATTGACCAATTATATTAGTAGTTTTTGAGTTATCCTCAATAATACGTCATCGATGGTTAAAAACGCCATAAGCAATATTTTCTATGTAAGATCATACATGTTGGACTTTAAAAAAATTAAGAGTCGGTGACTCTAATTGTTTTGCTATGTTTTGGCCACTGATCTCAAAACTAAAGTTGACAATTATGCACTTAGTTATCATACAAAGTAAAACTAGATTAAAAGGAGCAAGAATCCAACCACTGCGTTAAAAATCCCCCTCTTCTTATCTCCAATCCATAGACAATAATAATCAGGGAGGTTCCCTTTTTTCTCTGAAACAAAATGCACAAAGAATCGCCTTCTAAAAAAAAACTACTAACAACGTAAGTTACGGATGTCAGACCCACTCAGTTTTAGGCTATCCAGTACATTCCGTATACATAAACACGATTTTCTGGTAAAATTATAAAATAATAACCCATAAACGGTAAACTAGTATCGATCCAATTGACGTAATATAAAAAAAATACTCGGATAAGATAACAAGGTCAGAACGGTAAACACGCGGTTCATCGCTCATAAACAAGTATTATATGACGTCACAGGGGACTTGACAACAGACTAATAAGCTACCGGTATTGCATCTTTTTTCTGAATGTTCGTCACCACAACACATGCTATGGAAAATTAAAACCTTATCAGAATATTTGTAGCCATCGAGCAATATTAACTTGTAAAAAGTACTTGTAAATCTAGAATTGGTGCCCTACAGTGACACGGGGCCGTGGCAGGCCACAAAGGAGATGGTGGGACGACCTGGATGTCTTCCTTGAGAATTGAAGAGAGGTGGCGCAGAATCGCGACCGATGGAAGGAATGGAGTGAGGCCTTTGACCAGCAGTGGGACAATTCGCAATTCGGGCTAAATAATAATAAAAGTATTATATTATTTCTATACTAATAAATATAAAGAGGTAAAGTTTGTGAGGTTTTAGAAGGTACCTAATCTCTGGATCTATTAAAACGTTTTTTTACCAGAAATTTAATTCCGTTACCAATAGACAACCACATTATTTCAATTTAATCATTAAGTTTACTACGATGTAAGCAATCTTATAAATGGAATGTCTTTATTATCGGACTGGCAATAACAATCCAAAGGTTGAGAATGTTCCTCCTCAAGGTCTTAAAAAGGATCCGAGCGATCCAACACGTTGAGAAAAAAAGTTCAAGAAGTAAAGTTTGTAAGTTTCTGAAATTCAAAAATCGGTTCTCAAGATCCAGAAGTTACTTAGATCTTGAGAAGCGATTTCGAAAATTCGTTTAGCAATGGAAAGCCACATTTTCGTTGCGGGGAGATTTTTACAGAAGAGCACTGTGAAATTTTGTCTACTCACATATCAAAATGTGTATGCTATCTTACCGATACTGTAATCCGGCAATATCTTACATCTATCTTTGTGGCATCATAAATATATTGTGTCACGTCAATACTAGGTGGTACATTTCCGATAGCGAATATACTTCAACAATGTCTTGTGCACTGTTTCTGCACGTTAATCTAGCAAGAAAACACTTTTCCTACCTAACATAATACGGAAATGCAAAGTGTTTCTAAAAACTTCTACCTACCTACTGGGCTTTAGTAAAGAGAAAAATGGTAAAAGGACTTGATATCATTCAACGTTTTTTTTGCAAGTTATCCGAGTAGGCTCTTTATTTGGTGTTAAGTATCTTCCGTTCCCGTGACTACCGGCTGAGTTCTAAGACTGAAAGCTGGTGTGGTTTGTGGTCAGTAAGGTTCTGACAGAGGCCTCCGCTATGTGTCACTGAAGACCGGGGTAATTTTTTGTCAGTAAGGGTGCAGTTCACACCGAGACGCGACGCGAGGCGACGCTGCGCGCACACTTTAAAAGAGCGACTCAAAATATAACTTTATTGGCCTATTCCAGTATCGTCGCATCGCGTCGCGTCTCGGTGTGACGCGGTGTCCTGCGTGAACGACGAATACGAAGTGACGCGACGCAACACGACGCGACGTAATGCGACGCGATGTTACATGCGGCAAATGTCCTATGTGATTTTGGCCATTACTTCTCGAATCATGGAGAAGTACAGTACAATTTTGCTTGAAAGTTTATATTTAATGTGGTGTCGCATCTGGTCGCCCTCAAAACAAGTCTTCGTTACGTCGCATCTCGCCGCAGACTGTCATATAGGCCGCAAGTAGGGTATGCCGTTGAGTTGATCGCGTTCGTCGCGTTCCCAGCGTCGCATCGCGTCGCGTTCGTCGCTAACGCACCGCGTGAGCTGTCCCTAAGAGTCTGACGCCTCCGCCCTTGCCGGTGCGGAGGATATCCATGAGCATTTCCCAACTCAATAAAAAAAACATAGAGACTTGTTATGAGCAAGATAAAATTTTAGGTACTTTTAGAGTGTTTACTTTGCTAAGATCTACACACAATCCATTTCTTCGACCAGACATTGAAAAAAAAACTACTTTCTCAACACACTTACCCATATTCTTGGCAAAGCTCTGTGCCAACATCAACTGGTGACCTTCTTTTTCAAAGAGACGAACAGCAAACGCGTCGTTGTCAACACTGCCGGTGGCGAAACCTTGGTACGCCATGTCGAAGAATGGGAACACCTTCTGGTCTTTGATGACCTATTAATTAGAAGATTGAAGATGACATACGTAGGATCTTAGAAAGAGACAACATTAGAAGAGCAGAGATGACGCTCTACAACATCTGAACAGTGGAGTACCATAGTAAATGTTACTAATAATTCTAGCCTTTAATTGGGCTTTTCATCGTATCCAACTACTTGACTAATAGTGTTGGGGTAATTACCACCCAAGTTGCAAAATTATGATTTTTTTTTCTGCTAACCTTTTTTTTTATCATGTTAAACTTACTGCTGAACTATATACATTACATTAACTGTTGCATATTCATTATTTGCGTTTTTATGTAGGCTTTAAATCCATTAATTTTCAAGTTTATAATACAAGAAAAGAACCATTATATCCAACAGCAATGAAAGTGCAATATAATCTCAGAGACAAAATATGTCCCAAGAAATTAAACCGCTATATATCTTTAATCGGCAACACAGTAGGTAACGCTGCTTGGGGGCATAAATAGAGGACACAGTGGTATCTACCCGGGCAAGCTTGTGTCACAATCTTTACTGCTTCAACTACATATTATAGGTCAAATTACCTTGGACAGTTGCTTCCACTCCTCTGGCTTAGGGTCGACTCCGGTGGGGTTGTGCGCGCACGCATGCAGCAGGATGATAGATCCTTCCGGCATTTTCTATAATTGAAATAAATATAAACATAATTCATCTTCATTCAGTTTCTATAGCTTAAAATCACAAGGAAGTCAATCAAATCAGACATGTCTGACATCATTTTCCTAGCCTTTATAACGTTGGAGTCGGCTTCCAGTCCAACCCTTTGAAGTCGAATACCAGTGTTTTACACGGTGATACTGCCTACCTGCTGGTTGTTAAACTTTCTGCGTACAGACTACCCGTAAAAACTTTTTAAGTACATTTTAATTAATGACAGTCGGGACTAACCACTTAACGTGCTTTTCAAGGCACGGATGTCATGGTATGTAATGAATGGTCACCCATCCACGGATCAACCTCGGCATGCGTTGCTTAACCTTCGATCAAACCGTGCAGCTGTTATAATTTAGCCACAAGCCCCTCAGTTATAGACTATTACATTATTATGTAGACGTAACATGTATAAAAGTACCTAATACACTTGCTTGTTAACCTACTTACTCAGGGTCGTTCCTGCCTTATTGACTATAGGTATTGTTGTACAAATTATTACGATAAAGGCCATGCTGTAATGAGTTGATTTCCATTGTTTTCGAAGATTAAGTACTCCTAAAAACCGTTATTAAAAACTCCATCTTGTTGAAATAATGTTGGATTTCTAGCTTAAAACTTGTAGGCCTATGAAGAGCCTGCCTTTTCCTCTGATGTATTCACTTATCTTCGATTTTAAGTCGCATTTAATTAGGGGCGATCACACCATCATCCGGTCTCAAACCCCGAATTCGGCTACCGATACTACTAACAAATGCCAGATGAAAAAACCCATTAGCATCGAATTTAGGATCTCGAATACAGCAATACTGCTTGTGACCACTGCTAGAACAACAAAATTAATTGTAGGCCCAAAACGGACTACGCTACTGATTTAATTCATTAAACCCCAAGAGGACACCGGTGTCCGCGCTGTCATTGTCTTTCTATTGTGTCTATAATTGACACGAGAAAAGTTCGACACCCAGTTTTATTTGTAGATATATAGATATAACATTAATATACGATATCACGCGTGAATTTCGTGAACGCCTTTATCGTATTATCGAACAAGAAACAGTAAATATTTTTTTTGCTATAAGTTGTAATTCCAGTTTTATCTAGTTGTAATAAATAAGCGTGATAACTTCAATAAACGCTGACAAGAATAGTCGTTAGGCGTATTAAATGCGCTAAAACAGCACTTCGAACCTGCTTACCATCAGTAGTTACAAGCGCCATCAAGCACTAGTTTATACCATAAAAAATTGACATACAACGAAAAAGGTTTTATCACTGTTGGACCTCAGACCATAAACAAAATGCTGGCCCTTTCAAGGAAATGATCTCATGGCCCTTACCGTCAAGATACTCATTAGCGGTAATCTCTCAACATTTATTAACAATGCAAATCTTCTTATATTCTAATTTGCATACAGAAAGTGTAATATTAGAAATGTCAACAAGCGAACTATTTAGAGGCCTCGTGTTAATTTTAACTCTCAACATTTTCTCGTCAGGTGTCGACTTTATTATTGGCAGCTTTACAACCAAAATTCCGAATATGAAAAAAGCGTGGTGACCTTCCCTAGCGTCGGTAATGGAAACTTTGGATAAATAAAATATGTGTGTGCGTTGTTCCCGGTTTTGTTTCCTAAATCGAGCGAATTGTTCATCTGGATTGTCTTGATAGTGGCCAGGAGTCTGGATTTCTGCCAAATTGATTGCAATAGGCACACTTCCTATTACATGGAACTCCATCACCTCTCTCTACCCCTTCGGGGATGGGACAGGTGTGATGTTAAATAATGAAAAAGAAAATATAACTTATAATTATACACGCAATAGGCGTTTTCAACAGGAAAGCCCCACTGATATAAGTGATGGACCTGTCGGGACAGTTTAGATCAACAATCTGACGAACATTGGTAAAATAGCAATCCAAAGAAAAAAACGAAAAATAATAAGATTACAATACCTGTCTATTGTATCATCTATTTAGACATAATAAGCTGAGATAAAAATTATAATGTCGGCAGATAAGATTTACTCGAGCAGTATTTTGCCCCGCAGCGAGAAAATATCGATGGCAGCAAAGACGATCCACATTTGTGCGAAAAATTTTTTCACTAAAACGAGTTTATATTTCTACCATACCCAAGACTCAGACGAAAATTACTTAAAATTTCAAAATATGGAAGAAAACCTGGCACGTAAATGAAGACATTTACACTCGATTTGAAAAAAAAAACATCGATGTGGAAAGAGATATTGAAGCCATTACAAAAATCAAAATCAAAAGTCTTTATTCAAACTAGGCTGAGAATCAGCACTTTTTGAACGTCAAAAAATACATAGAGACAGTTCCCCAAAAACGGCCCACCCTTCGCCATTACAGATGATTTATTTTAAAACCGACTTTAAAAAAAAGCAGGTTAAATTATGTCCATAATAAGTGTGCTCTTTTGTAAAATTGAGATTTGATACATGTCTTCTCCTACTTTGCTGTCATTTGCTGAATTATGTATTTTACAGGCTAAGCGCCAATTTATAATTTTAAGTTATAAGGCTGGCCGAATATTTCAGGTTCCTGATTAGGTTTCCAGATTAGGAATTCAGATTCGGAGGATCAGATTCATATATTTAGAAATGATTCCTGTCCGGAAAATATAAGAATGTTTGCGCTAAGAGACGACTTCGTATGACATGCGAAACATTCAGGTTTCTGAATCTGAATTCCTTATCAGAAAACCTGACCAGGAAACCGAACCAATGCTGCCATCCTAAGAGTAATGAAAAATTAGCTTAAATATGATTAACTTACAGAAATATCTTCACAGGCGCCGTTAAGGTCAAAGCCGTGTGTCTTGGCGTCATAGTACCGGTACTTCTTGTGTGGCAAGCTGATCATGTTGCAGATCTGAGGGTGGTTGCCCCATGTTGGGTTGGGAAGCCATAATTCATTCGCCCCTTTGTAGTGTTTCGTTACAAACTCGAGACCGAGTCGCAGGGCACCAGTTCCGGATAGCGTCTATGAAATTAAGATATTTATTAATTTATTTCCATAAAGAATCATCAACACCTTCCTTACCTGTCTAGCTTTTATTGCAACTATGTTGGTTCGGCTTCTAGTCTAACTTGATACAGCAATATTTAACATGGAGATTTTAGTTGATTTGATGATTTTAAAATGTACGATTTAGTTAATAAAATCCGCTTATTTGCACAAAACATAATTTTCTTAATAGTGTAATACTATTAAGAAAATTGTAATGTGTTCTTAAATAGGTATTAAATTGTAGCTTTAATCAAATTATTACCTATGATTTTGTAGTTATTGTATGATAATAACCGCGTTAAAATTTGATCATTAAACATTGTAAATTAGTGCTGCAATTTGCAAAACGTAAGAAGGTTTTAATACCGCGGTCTACCTGGACGGAACCATAATCAATTTATAGATTGCAAAAAGTTTTTTTTTTTACTCAATACAATACAAGATGGTTTTTTTTAATCATGGGGACCAATATTTACAGGTTGTTCTACCCATGAATCTTCTTATCGTGTGGTTAGTAACCTGGAGAGTTTAAAGCCGCTAAGGGGACTTGGCCGACTTGGCATCACAATAAAATTCATCACATGCCGTCGAGTTTTTTTTTTTTCCGTGCGTGTATGACGACATGTATGAACGAAGCATAAGAAGTATGTAGATGGCGCTCTATAGTTTCCTCACTATGTTTTCCTTTACCGATTTTGAAGCAAGTGTTAACTGCTAATTATAACGCACATGAATCCGAAAAGTGGTGCGTACCTTGGGTTCGAACTTGAGACCTATGATTTAGCAATCCGCCGGTCACACCAGTAGGCTAACACTGCTTATAAACCTCGAAAAAAACCCAGCTATTTCATACATTTTAATTGAGTATGTTTTACTTTTGTATTCAATGCAACAGCAGAATTTAATTTCGCAATTTTCGATTTGGTTCTACAATAGCGTATGTTGATCATATTAATGGCCCTTTGAAAATTTGTCCCATGATGAAAAAAAAAACACCTTGTATGTTTCTTGCACAGTTACTTTACATGCTACTGGGTTTTCAACTTAATACTTTTTGCTTATGTCAAAAATTTCTATACAATATTATATAAACAGGAATACCTCACCTGTACAGTGCAATTCGATTTTTCTTTTAATGCTTGACTGTTATCACCGAAGGCAAGCTTGGCCACGGCATTGGTGTAGGCTGCTTCACCCGAAATTGGAGCATACTCGTGGTTCATATGCTTATTGAAGATTATTTCTTCTGCCTGTGATGTACAACAAAAAATTATACACAATTATTACTACACATATTTATATTGTTTGATATTCGACATTACTAACTATTCGAAAAGACCTAAGAAAAGAAAACAAAAAGTAGGTATGCCTAGGTGGTTTGGTCATCTTGAGAGAACGAATGAAAGGTGACTAACAAAAAGGTAGATAAAAGTGGGGACACCCCACCATTAATCACAAGAGGACACCGGTGTCCGCACTGTCATTGGCTTTCTATTGTGTCTCTAATTGACACAATTTTTAATCTGAATCCTCACTGACATCTTGTGAAGACAACAGCACATGCTTGTGTCTGGTGACCAGAGCTATCACCCAACACTGCTTGTTAAACAAACACCTCTATAATATGGGCATAACGGATATTTCTGTATGCAGGGCATGCACGGAGGAAAGAGAGGGGAGGAAAAGGTACTGTACAAGCTCCTTGTTTGCACATTGATTACCAAAATGCCTTGTAGATGCTCTGAGCAGTTTGGGAAGTATAACCTGTTTCTGGGGGGGGTTGGATAGTCAGAATAACCAAAGGATGGCCGCCGTGGCTCACACAATAGTCTATTTCACTAGGTATGGAGAGATAGATCTCGATAGATAGAAGACTACCGCACAGCATCTTAAGGAGCAGTACAATACAAGCAGTATTTAAAAACTAAAGATTTCAACAAGAAATATCTTTGTGTTAAGGCATTAAGTCAAAAGGCATAATTATACATATTTTCTATTAAAGTTTTTCAGAATCATTTATTATGGTTCTATGAAGTTTTGGTAGAATTGATACAGCTTATGAGCCTACTTATGTGTTTTATTGCAATTGTGCTATTGTTTTGTATGTCAGATAATTATGGCATGCTCTCTTATAAAGGGCCAGGTGATCACTTACTCTAATTAACTCTATTTATTACCTATCTGCCTAGCTTTTTCTCAACTACCTGGTGCAGCTGACTACCAGCGAATCATTACACATAGTTCCTAATTATGGCAATACAAGATATTTAATAATAAGTAATAATCCTTTTGTGGGTAATAGATGGTACTCAAAGTTTAACCGTCTACCTACCCACATTCTATCTCACATAGTCACAGTCTATCTTAAGTCTATCCATATTCCTTCTCTGAACTGCTCGAGCCATTGATTTTTCACCTTCACCATAATATAAAATTGTGAGCTGACTCCCTAAAGATCTATCAGTCTGAATGTGGTATTTAATAACTTTTACTTATTGATTTAACAATATTCATTATCTCTAAGCCACACATAAGTGAAGAATGTCATTGCTATTTACCTTGATACTTCAATGTGTACAGAGTTAAGCAAGATAATATAATATTAGATAATATTGCAAACCATTCTGACCTTTCTCACTGATGGCAGTATATGAGGTTTGCCTTCATCATCTCTGTAGGCTCCTACACCAAGGTTGACCTTCTTAGGGTCCTGGTCCCTCTTGTAAGCTTCAGAGATACCCAGGATGACATCAGGGGGGCCCATAGGCACGGATCCCCAAAAGGCACTGGCATTGCTGTTAACATGTTAATTATTCACTTTACGAGTTCATATAAGAATCTCATAGGAATTATCACTTCATTTATTTGAACACAATGAACGAAGAATCAATAATTATTTTTATGAGCTTCAGTGCTCAATGAAAGCGCAAGAACCATTAGACCAATTACAATCAAAAGAAATTTATAAAATCATTATTAGACTAAAAAGTGATCCCACAACATTGTTTTAGGTACATGCTGACATTCCAATGAGTCAATAATTATTGTTATTTTCTAATAAATCACATTGTTACGTAAATAACCAAATTGCCGGTACATTACCGGTGTGCAATAGAAGCGACGCCAAAACAATCAAAATTATTTCTTAGCACTTGAACTGATAATTTTGCTAAAACGTGAGGCATGTTTTTTTCTTTTTATAGTTTAACACTTGCTATTGCTATGACTGCCTGCTGACTGCTCTTTAAAACGCTTTTGATAGCTTGCCTGCTTGACATTCCTGACAAATAGTTTTACCAGGGCTGCCACTCTTTGATTTTGGATTTCCATTTTGTCCTTCCACTTTTTATTGCTGTAAATTATTGTCTATCTGTCTTCCAGGTGCTCCACCAGTATGTAATAACAGGAAGGCACATACAAATTGGCGGCAATTTTCTGCACTGGTATCCAAAAGAACAAGATAAAAAGGGGATAAAAGTGCCACTTAGTCACTTGTAGTTCCAATAGTAAGTAATCTTAGTTAACCAGGTGGTCACTAGCACTACTAGGGAACATAAGATCCTGGGTTCGATATAAGAAAGGTACGAGAAAAAAATGTTTTTTTTATCTGGAATTTTCTAACCATTACTGAGATCTGATATCTTTTAGAGATGGGTAGCTCCGAGCTCGCGAATGAGAGATAAAATTGAACTAGCTCTTTAATTTTAATCTAGCTCTCAGTAGCTCAGTCGTTCACGGAATAGCTCAGTAGTTCATTTAGCTCAATGGCTCTTTGACTTGTCTCTATACTCTATACTACTCATCACTCTGTGGCTATGCGAGTTACGACGAGTGATACCGACGAAACACCGACATTAGCGACATCCGACAATGCCCGAACAGGGCCCGAACTTCCCCGACGAACAGGAGAACGATTTCGCTTGTCGCTCACTGACTGACTCTTCGGCTCAATACGTCATTGTAAAATAACTCTTATCGTCATTGTTTTATAAAAAAATGTTTTATTGCATATTGGCTTTCATAATTTTATTTATTTTTAATAAGAACAAAACAACCCAATGAATCTAATTTTATTTATGGCTCGCAACAGTCGCAACTAAGTGAAATGAATTAAAGAACTTCAAAGATTTGAAAGAGCCATTGAGCTATTTGTCTCGTTTGACTTGCGTAAAGTGACGCGGCTCACGCGGCTCAATTTGATCTGTAGCTCGCCACTTCGCAAGCGAATCAATTGAGCCGAAGAGTTAAAAGAGCTATTCGGTGAGCTAAAGAGCTAAAAGAGTGATATAGTTCTTTTGATCAAAAGAGCCGTATCTCTTTTTTCTTTTCATTGAGCTACATTTCGCATCTTTAATTAACCGACTTTCAAAAAAGGAGGAGGTTCTATGTTCGTGTGTATGTATTTTTTTTTTTTTTTTTTTTTTATGTATGTTACCTGATTTCTCCCCCATTTGTGGACCGATTCTCAAAATTCTTTTTTTGTTTGAAAGAGTATACTCCTGAGGTGGTCCCATTTTAATTTGGTGAAGATCTGGTGCTGATCTTCGGAGATATACAACGGAACTCTTCAAAAATGAATGGCAAATCTGTCGTGATTGCTGGAATCGCTTGGACGTTTATTGTTTATACAACATAATGACGTATCATCACGCCTGTATGCTCTGAGGGGTACGCAGGTGGGTACAATATACCTAGATTTCGTCAGTTAGGTATGTAAATTTTAATTTATTAGGGATTAGTGGAAAACCCTATTATGATGACATGTATTGTTAACAATTAACAATATAAAATAAATTCATGGCAAATATTTTTATGGTAACAACTAAAAAAGGGAAAAATAAAAAACTTTTTTGCAAAAAATAAAACCGACTTCAAAAAAACACTAAACGGTGTAAAATAACTCTAAATTCGGAAGTCGGTGGCCCATCGTGAGTAAGACAAACCCAGCAAAGCCACAGACTTCCGAATTTAGAGTTATTTTACACCGTTTAGTGTTTTTTATCTTTTACACAGGGCAAACCTTATGTGGTCGTCTTGGCAACATTTTACATTAAGTACATGTTTTTGGTGGATTTTATTTTAGAAATATGGTTAGGATACTAGGTGTTTGTGTGTATGTATATTGTCTATTTTACCAAATTTTAAGGAACTCTCTATACGCTGACAACATTATCATTATTAACAAACGTCATTTTGCATCGTGCACGAGAGTCGAGTCGAGAGATAAACACACACCTATACCAATGTCACGAAAGGTCATCATAATTCAAAATGGGGCTTTGTCTTGTTTCAATAAGTTAGGCTATCCGTTTGTTTTAGTAACCTCATTACTAACGAAGCGTTTCCTTGAGCATATTTCTAATAAAACTTGTAATAGGTTCAACCTAACTAATTATTAAGAAAGTAGGTACCTAAGTACCTAAAATTCTCAGACCAATAAAATTATTGGTCTTTGTCACATCAGTAACAGCTACTAATTTAGGGATTCCGTAACAAAATGGTAAAACGGAACCTATGGTAAGCCGTGTGACTTCGTGTGTATGTTTGTTTGTCACAGACTCACTGGGCCGTGTGACATCGTGTGTCTGTCTATTTGTCACGGACTCACTGCAGCTTTATTTCAGGACTAATAAGGAAGGAAGGACCCATTTTCTAGTCTTTCATGCTAACGACTTGTAATTTGACATGATGACATGACCATTGATCATGCCATTGCCGAGGTTCATCTGTTGTAATAATAGTAGTAATGGGTTTGTAACAATGTGGGTTAGTAACTTAGTAATAAGTTTACGTTTTCATTGACATTTCAAGTGACTGGTTGTCAAATTCAAAATTGACAACCAGTGAACCAACCAATACGTTACACTGATCGTATTAAATTGTCATGAGCGGTTCATTTAGTGGGAACCCCGAACGATTTAATACAATTATTGTACAGACGCCAGCGCATCAAGTTACCCCAATGTGTCAAATTTCTTTGATCGTTTTTCAACTTTATGATAAACAGGGTAAGGTTCATATTCGATTGGGAAAAATTGACACATTGGGGTAACTTGATGTGCTGGCGTCTGTACATATTACGGCGAAAATGTCATTTAAGACGTATTTTTAACATACTATTGTGAAAAAAAGGAAAGTTATTGTTTTATTTTTATGTGGTTTAAAATAGTGCCCCAGCTGCAGCGGGGTTTTGTTTGACAGTGTTGACTTTTGTTTGACTGGTGAGTGACACCTGGTGACACCTGGTGACACCCATGTGACACCCAAGCTCTCAGGAGGGATCTAATCTCCCTTACTATTGTTGGAACTCGATCTAATATTATTATATTATGACGTCTAACAGTTTTAGTTCTCTTTTTATTTTAATTTACAAGGCTGCGGTAAATAATGTGTACTGCGTAAAAAGAGTTCCAAAGGGTGAATTCTAATAAAACTACTCTGAGGTTTATCTATTTTGAACGGGCTTTTCAGCTTGGGTAATATTTAATTGAAATGAAACATTCAAATTATTTAACAAATAATGTAAAATTTTAATACCATAGACAACCATACAACAGAGACACATTTTTGATTTATATGCCCACACATTTTTAAGAATAGCACCCCAAAACCTTAATGTCAAAATTATTATGACGTTTTCTTTCGCTGAAAGAATTAGTGTCGAATAATCGTGTTTATTTAGTAATTCAGCTTTAAAACGTTAAAATATGGCTGCTGAAATTAAGCCTGCTCCAAGGACACCTAATGATAGGTTTTCTACGACAAAGAAACCAGCTCTTTTGAATAAATTGGAAGGTTGCACCGACGATGTAAATGCAGCGGTCGTTATACCTGGCGAGGACGGTGTAATTAGCGTTTGTGATGATAAGTAAGTCTTCTGACTCATATTTCGTCCATTGTTTGATAACAGAGCTCTATTATCTGTATTATTTTTCGTCTAACATGTTACTTTTGTACCCTCATTGAGCTGTCAACGTATTTAAAGTCACCCCCTATGTGGGTTGTAAATACTATCCATGTTTTAGTTAATTAATTAACTAAGAGCTGGTGTCTAAATAAATGGATATCAACTATGTGACTTTAACAAAGAGTAGTCAGTTATTACAAGTAATAACATATTGTTATCATGGTAATGGTGTTTAGTTGTTTTAAATTCCAACTTATTATAAATATTTTTTAGTCAATGGATTCAACAAATATATTAATTTTGTGTGCAAAAAACAAAAGTGTCCATTTTCTTTTGAAATAAGAAACATATTATGTTTTAAGCTGGAAAGTTGCACGGATTAAGTTTTCAAAG
Organism: Euplexia lucipara; assembly: GCA_921972225.1. Taxonomy (NCBI): domain Eukaryota; kingdom Metazoa; phylum Arthropoda; class Insecta; order Lepidoptera; family Noctuidae; genus Euplexia; species Euplexia lucipara. Next base: position 18,690,759 of record OV179146.1, read on the forward strand.
CTCTGTTATAAATCATAGGGTCTTAAAACATTGATTTTTTCAGGACAGTGCGAGTATGGCTGAAGCGAGACTCGGGACAATACTGGCCGTCTATTTGCCAATACATGCCATCTGGATGCACTTCAATGTTCTACACACCAGAGACAAGGCAGCTATTTATCGGTCAAGAGAATGGCACAGTCTCGGAGTTCACACTAGCAACAGACTGTAATAGAATAAATCCTGTAAGTATATACCATTTGTATCATTATACCTTCTCTAGGACAAAACAATTGCATGTTTTAGATTAGTGAAATAAAAAAAGTTTCATAACTTTCATTGTATTAGTTGGAACCACCTTTTGTACAGGTATTTGCTTGCCCTTGGTAGCACCACTCTTCCAATAATACAGTTAACTGTTTGTTTAAGTTAATGAAATAAGCTAAGGAAAACTAAATGAACAGAAAATTATAATTATTGTTCTATTTAATGTCATGGTAACAGTGTGTCCAAGTATTTTAAAAATTGTATAGCATCAAGGAAAAACCTGGGTTTTACACTTTCTAATAAGGCTATATTGTAAATTAGTCTTCAACAACCCTTTTCAGGTTCAATTTAGTCTTCTAAATGGTTTCGTTGAAATTTTTTTTTTTTAGTTTATGTATTCTATATTTCATTTATAATATTAGCATAAGAAAAAAGAGGCTAATAGGGGCAGGAATGCAGAAAATTTTATTTTAAAGATACTTAAATGCGAAAATATTTTTTATTCAAATTGTTTTATTTCAAATTTAGAAGAATAAAAGTGTAATGAAGAATGTGTCCATGGATTGTTCATCAAAGTCAAATAAGAATGTATCAGAATGCTGAAATATAAGCAAAATCGAGAAAACTAAGCCCCCAATAATCATTCCATATGTTATCTTTAGACCTTATATTGTTTGCCATCCTGATACCTAATAAAACCTTAAATCATGTATGAAAATTTAGTTCAATTTCACATGAGCATTCTTTCTGTACAACCGAATATGAAACTCTTTTAGAAGGTCTGAAAACGGTGTGAAATCCTGCAATTTAAATTCTGAACTACAAATTGTAAATCCTCACAAAATCATGGAAATAATAAAATTGTGTAAGTAAGTAATCAAATTCTTTAAAATATGAAAGAATACCCAATCATACTAAGAAAACGTAGGTGTTGAAATACAATGCCAAGGTTTTATAAGTTTTTGAACAATGGGCTATTTAACAAAATTTTACTTTTTAGTCCCTTAACTAGATTAATTACAAAAAAATATTCGACACATATTTTTCTTTTTTCATGTAATAAAAAAATTACGGCGATATTACGAGTCAAAATGTCGCATGACGTCACTAGCCAGTACAGTTTACAAGCCCCCACTCCTCAACTTTACTGCGCTTAATCTAAGCAGTTTTTCATCAATTTGAAAAAGGAAGAAATACGTGTCGAATATTTTCTTGTTATCTAGATGACAAACTAAAATTTTGTCAAATAAATAAATAAATAAATAATAATAAAAAAGTGTGTCCTGCTGGATACAAGTCTATGAGTTTTTTGTAGTATGCTTCGCTGCCGCTCCAATATTAATATATTATACTAGATGGTGTTACTGAGACATGGGATCAAAGTTTTTCTATGACATTTCCTTGACATGCCCGCTCTATAGTATTTTAAATCTCTTTGCACTGGACCAATGAAGGTAAAGTGAACCCAGATTGAGCTGTCATTCCGTACTAATGCTAGGCATTGACAGTTCACTTCACTCAATGTTTCACGGGATGACTCTTACTAAATCAACAGTTTGCACTCGTCATTCACTCTATAGGTATCAGTGGGGAGGGGTAAATTTTCTTAAAAGGAAAGCAGACAAAAAAGAAACTCAGTATTCATATCACTATAAATGAAATGAAATGAAATGAAATGATATTTATTTCTGTAAGTAGATCTTCCCAGATACTTTTACATGTCATTTTTTTTAAACTAAATGGCATTTCCAAAGTGACTGAACCCTGAGAAGAAATGCCGAAAGAAACTCAGGGGTCAGTCTCTTTTAAAGTCCAGCCAGACATAAGATTGTATTAATGTATTATGCGAGTCTCACGATGCAGGGCAAAGTCTGGAAAGGCCTTTTGAGGAAATAATCAATTCAGCTTTGAGTTGACCTGTCCCGACTGACGGCATGCATGCTTAAGTCATCGTATATTTTGTCACTCATGAAATCATCAGTCTACTTACCACCTGTATGCCTTAGGTGTAAATAGGTACCTATAGTATATTTGGCAGTGCTAGAGTCCGGCTATGATTAGTCAATAGCGGAAAAGTTGCTCTTCCGAACTTCCTAAGGGAAGGAATCAAGCTGTATGGACACTTCACTACTGATAGGTATTATAAGTAGGACTCGATTAGGCGGATTTTTGTGTACGAATATCATCAGTGGTGGTAATCGAAGCTTTCGCTTTACATATTAACATATTGATGTTTATTTCTAGGCTCGTGAGTACTTAGCACACACAGCACGCGTGACCGCCGTCAACTTCTCGTTAAGTTGCGAATGGATGCTCTCCGTCAGTCGAGACAAACTTTTTGCATACCACTGCAGTGAGACCGGACGCAAAATCGGTGGTTACTCCTTCGAAGCATGGTGCACATCTTTGCAGTATCCTTTTATAATTAGTCATAAGATGATTGTGGATTGTGTAATGTGTACGGGTTGGAACAGACAGCATACTTAGTTTTGTCATTATTGTACGCAAACATCCCATGCTTGTGATTTTTTTTATTTTTTATTTTATTTTAACAATCTTAGGAATGCTTACAGACTAATTACACAAAAATGGTAACAAAAATTAAATTGATGACAATTACTAATCACAAGCATCCACATACATATTTTTAGCGATAAAACAAACAAACAAACAAACAAACTGATAACTATTAAACTTTTTTTCCTCCTTTCATGAGATCTTTTCGCATTCAAGATTGTAATGACCAATGCTTCATTAAGCATGGTCGGCATAATCAATCATTGTTGTCATCATCTAAAATCGCTGTATTTTATCAACATCTAAAATGTAACACTACTTATTCAATGGAATAACTAAACTGCTGAGGCGGCTGTCTGCAAGACTTTTAAGGGTCAAGACACATTGATCGACGGCTTTTTGCATTTACCGCTTTAAACATGTGTACGCATTCTGCGAACCACCTCTTAAGGAGGCCGTCTACAACCGATCGTGGATCGTTTTGTGTCAGTCCGCCGTCGGAGCGCATTTGCCGCGTCGATGCGGAATGCGGATGCATACTTTGCTCTCTTTTCGTATGGACAAACCGTCGTACGCAGTCGATCAGTGTGTCGTGACCCTTAGTCGGTAAACGGAGGGCCTTCCGCACGTACTAATCGTTTACATAAGTAATTATAATAATGAATTAAAATAATGAAATATCGGAATCCATTTAGAGATAACAAAATGAATATCCTGAACGTATCCCGTCAGATTCGACTCCCAGTCGAAATATGCTTTTGTTGGAGACTACAGCGGCCAGATAACGATGCTGAAGTTAGATAACAATGGCGCTACGCTCGTTACTACGCTCAAAGGTCATTCTGGGTGAGTAGAGTAGGTACTTTTATAACTATTTGAAAACCAAACTTCTTTAGTAAATGCCTACAAATTACCACGGCTAACCTTTACAAACCTATCTTCAGATACTCTAAAGTACCTACTTACGCCCGATATTAATATTCTATCTCAATCCAAATCCCGATCCTTTGTTTTTGGCGGCTGCTTCTGATTGGACATCTTTAAGACTCGGATAGGCGAAATCGGTCGTTGATTGGTTACAGACAAAGATCGGGATCAAGATAGCAACCGAGATAGATTATTAATATCCAGCGATAGTCAATTAAAATTAAAGTCACCACCATCACCACCCAGCTTCAATATTCTCCTAGCCTATTATTCCATTACATATTATTTTATTTAGAGGATAATAGGCTTGGAGACACTAAACTAAGTAGCTATACGGCTAGGTGATAGTTGACGACGGCAAATAGAGATGTATGGAAGAAATAGACGTGCTGCGCCGAACCTTAATAAATTGTTACAAGGGAAGCAGGATGATGGTGATGAGGAAATTCAGGGTTAAGACATTTATTTCTCAAAACAGAACATTATTTCTTTGCATTTAGAAATTTAATATCCCCTCAACCTTTTTTACTTTTGGTAATATTTTTATATTTGGTATCGAAATCGGTTCTGTAGATCTAGAGATAGCCGTCACAAGCTCATAAACTCACAAACCCACAAACTTTACCTCTTTATAATATTACTAGGTATATTTATTAGAAAATAACCTAAATCTATGCAATCATTTAGAAATGGAGGTACCTAGTTCGAAAGTTTTTAATTACAGTATGAGTTCCCTTTCCATAATGATATTCCACCTCATTACGTTCACATTCAAAATTCCCGAAATCGTCACGACTACTCACGACAAAAAATCTTGGTCATCAGTTGAAAACAACTTGAATTAGTGCACTTTAATGTTTTACTTTTATCATGGTTTACTGTGAATTTGATGTGAAGATAACACTCATATCATTTGAATATAATTGTAGCATTGTTTCAATTGCTTTTTCAGTTCCGTGAGAGTACTAAACTGGGCACCTTTGCCCCAGCTATTATTCAGCGGGTCATTCGACCAAACGATAATAGTGTGGGACATAGGCGGACAAAAGGGCACGGCATACGAGCTACAAGGCCATAGGTAATTACGTTATTTTGTTTACATTTGCATGCCACCTCCATTAATTGTTAGTGATATCATGTTCCTTAGGGCCGAGTCAACCCGGAATGGCTGCGAAGCGGCGAGCAGTGTCAGTGTCAATTGATTTTAAACTTTGTTGTCATTACTATAAAACATTGTATCGATTGAGAAAATTGAAAGGGTCGCGTGGCCGCCCGCCACTCCGACGATTCCCGCGTAAAATTTTCTCAAGCAAAACTGTTTACTATTGTAATGAAGATAAGGTTTAAAATTATTTGACACCGAAGCTGCCCGACGCTTCGCTGCCAGTCCGGTGTGACTTGGCCCTTAGGCTACCTACAGACTTGGTCGATATTTGACGTGCGCTATTGTACTGTGTTTTGGCGATAAGATCTGTGAATTAATCAAAGATTTGTTAAATTGCATCCTTAACGATTGATTAATTGTCAAGGTTGTAATCGAGACAAACAAACGTGGAGTGTTAGTTTAATAGACCCACAGTGGCCATTGGCCAAAAAAACTGTATAGACCATCTGTTACACGACCTGGGAATTGAACCTAGGACCTAATTAAAGGCCTACGCACACTGATGGACGGGATGGCAGAAAATTTTATTTTATCAGTTGAATTTAATACTCATCCAGTTCAAGTAAGGTATATACACACATCAAAAGTGTCTAGGGATCAACATATATTTTTGCAATAACTTTTCTCCTGATTGATATTAATTAAAATTTTCTTTAAGGATTCATCAAATAAAGTGTTTTCGTTTGTCACAGTAACGATAAACCAAGTCACCTTTGCATTAATAAAGAAATTTGCCATTTTCCTAATAAAGGGATTTTTGACATTTGAACCACTAACATTAAAGTTCGAAAAAAAGACTGAAATAACAGTTTTCTTTAAAATTTTATTGGGTAACTTAAACAATTAATAATCCGTGTTTCTACCGCGAACACTAACAACACAAGAACATCGGTTTGGCATACTCAAAATGAGTTCATCCAAATCACGCTGTGGAATGGCCGCTCATGTTCGTTGCAACAACAAAAAAAGGTCTTCTTGCGACTGGATACCCTCCATATTCGGCAGAGCTCTTCTCTGTAGCATATCCCATGCATGCTCAATCGTGTTCAAGTCTGGCGACTGAGCAGGCCAGGGCAGGACATTGATGTTAGCTGCGGCGAGAGTCTGTCTTACAACTCTTGCGGTGTGCGGTCGTGCATTATCATGCATTAACTGAAATAAGGGACCGATTTGCACTTGTAGAGGAACGATGACGTCTGATACAATCGTCTCAGCATAAATTTGAGCGTTGAGGTTGCCTCTGATCCAAATCAACTCAGTTCTTCCGCCGATCCAAATACCCGCCCATACCATGATGGTTCCACCAATATAAGGATGGACTTCCTGGCAGGATTTTAATCGCTGTTGGCGTCCAGGGGTTCTCCAGTGTCGTATACGTCTTGTATCCGGTCTCATACCAAAACGAGACTCATCAGAAAAGCACACGAAACGCCATTGTTCTTCTGCCCAATTTCTGTGTTCAAGAGCCCATTGATATCGAATCCTACGATTGTGCATTGCTATAGGTGGTACCCGTAGCGGTCTTCGGGAATGAAGGTTCACTTCATGCAAGCGGTTTCTGACTGTTTGGTCGCTAATTAAGTTCCCTGAAGAGTGATGAAGCCTCACGGCTAACATCATGGCGGTTATTGTTGGAGCTCTTCGAGTTAAGATTTGAATGTATCGGTCTTGTCTCCGTGTGGTGAGCATTGAGCATGCATGGGATATGCTACAGAGAAGAGCTCTGCCGAATATGGAGGGTATCCAGTCGCAAGAAGACCTTTTTTTGTTGTTGCAACGAACATGAGCGGCCATTCCACAGCGTGATTTGGATGAACTCATTTTGAGTATGCCAAACCGATGTTCTTGTGTTGTTAGTGTTCGCGGTAGAAACACGGATTATTAATTGTTTAAGTTACCCAATAAAATTTTAAAGAAAACTGTTATTTCAGTCTTTTTTTCGAACTTTAATGTTAGTGGTTCAAATGTCAAAAATCCCTTTATTAGGAAAATGGCAAATTTCTTTATTAATGCAAAGGTGACTTGGTTTATCGTTACTGTGACAAACGAAAACACTTTATTTGATGAATCCTTAAAGAAAATTTTAATTAATATCAATCAGGAGAAAAGTTATTGCAAAAATATATGTTGATCCCTAGACACTTTTGATGTGTGTATTTCAATTGTCGGTAATCGACTTCGGAGCATCATAGCACAATTTTAACTGAAGCATCAACGATCACCTAGCATTAAAATATAGAACCTTATTTCCATTAAATAAGCATTAAATTGATATTGGGTTTTTCCATCTAAAACTTCTTGAGCATTCCCGAATCTGGGTGTTTGAATTGTTCTAAAGAAACACTACCTGCTCAACTCTTCGAAGAATACATGCGTGTTGTTTATGATGTTAATTTAGTATTTAATTCAATTTAAAAAAAATGTCTGCTGGCACGGAAGATAGTCTGCGGAGAGCAATGGTATTATAAGTAAAAAGGTGCAGATAGGTTACCTAAACAACATTCGATCTTCAAAAACGGCAAACCATCGCACGCACGTGTCCGTTGACGGCGCGACGCGACGCTGAAGTCAAATGTAGTTTGCCACATTTTAACGTGTCGCTTGCTGAGCGCTTGTAACCTATCTACACATCACTGGCGCAGAGCAATAAAGCTGAGCAGAAAGAACAATGTAGACTATTTAAAAAAAATACTATTCTATTTTCCAGCAATAAAGTGACAGGGTTATGGTACGTGGGTAGCTGCGAGCGGCTGATATCCGCCGGCGAGGACGGCGCGCTCGGGGTGTGGGACATGGGCGTGCGGCGCCGGGAGACTCCCACGTGGAAAGAGTCAGACCTGTGCCAGATCTGTCGCGCACCCTTCATATGGAACGTTAGAGCAATGATGGAAATGAAACAGCTTGGTGAGTTTTATACTAACTTTCCCTGATGAAAACGTTACGCTACGTTATAAACAAATGCTATAGGATATTTTACAGCGGTGAGGCGAAAGAAAAGAAAACGTATAACCTAGGTATTTTTGTTAGCTTTTGTTATTGATGTAGTTTACAATCGATTTCATTATATTATGCTCAAGTAAAAAAAAGCATTTTCTACCTGTCCTCCTCCGTATATTTTTTTGTAATTAAATAAATATACTAGCTATTCCTGCAAACTTTACCTTTACTTTGCCTTAGAATCAATATATCGGTTTTTATTAGTTTACGTCCTATTCTCAGACCTACTGAATATACATGTTGAAGTCGAAACTCTTAAAACCAGTCAAAAGTATTATTGACTAGCAAAATCAGTCAAAAGTACCGAATGCTTTAGTCAATAATACTTTTGACTAAAATAACAGTTAAAAGTACTTTTGCCTAATGGAGCTGGTTAAAGTACTTTTAACCCTTTAACCGCCAAGCGACGTATCAGTTTTCGTGCCCTTAGCGCCAGGCACAGTAAACTAATAATAAATACCTACATAAAATAGGGATGTGCTTTATGCACTTTTTGAACATCGATAGTTCGTAACTATGTTATGTGATCATGGTTAGTAACACCTGCATATACACCAACGTATCACATCTGCTACAAAAAATGCACAGCTAGACATAGACATCCCCCAGATGCTTCCACCTCGCCTGGTCTCGGGCCATCCGCATTCATCACTTTCACGGGGAGAGTACACATAGGTATCTATCCGGTTTACCATGCGCGAGGACCCTACAATAATAGCATGGCATTTTGCTGGATTTACTTTCAAGCCAAATTTGCCTGACAAGTCTTTAAGCGCTATCATATCCCGGTTTATGGCTTCCGGCAAACTTTTCAGGTTTTTAAAAGAAATAAAACAAAGTTTATAGAGATTTAGAAGATTTATTACAGTACCTATCTGCATTATTCAGATTTATTTTCTATCACAATACCTATACTTGATAAAATTGATAAAATTGTGCAATATCTATTTCGCGACATAGTGTTATGGAACACCACACTATGCAATAAAGGGTCGGTGGACCAGTGTTCTTCAATAGATATTCGTTTGTTTCGCGTAAAAAGCATTGTAAGTGCTATTAAAATATAAATATCGTTAAAAGTGACGTCTTGCCATTGTTGCAGTCTTGAACAAACTCTAAGATCAGTATGTCTTAAGAAATGTTGATGATAGTTATTCGTGTAATTAGCAATGTTCTGTAACAAGTTTTTGCTACAAAAATGTTCATAAAACTGCAATTCTGTAGAGGTGCTGTCTAATTCGACAGCAGGCGACAACCCACTAACAAAATCGTCGAAATCTTCTAGCTGTGGCGGGGTAATTTGCGTTGTCCAATTAACCTCATCGCTTTCGTGAACCTAAAATGATACAACAAAGTAAGTATTAGTAGAGAACCTGGTATATCTAATTATACGTATAAGGCTGAGTTTCTACCAATAATGGAAGATAACAGATAGAATCATTACATATAGTGGCATAATAGAAGATAACAGATAGAATCGTTACATATAGTGGCGTTAGTGACTGAACATGTTAAGTACACTATTTTGGTAAGTTAAACCTGAACTGATCAAATGTTAGCTGAATCGTAACCGATTCAGCTTATCGTGTATTAACATAAACGATAAAAGAATGTTGTAACATACAAGATGCCTTCCTTATCTATTACTATATATATATATATATATATATATATAAGTATTTACGAAATAATGTAAATAAATGGGTTAATTCATTGTCTAGATCGGATAATACAGGCTTTAGTGAGTTTACTTTGGGTTAGATAGCAAAAATAGGAAAATAGATGTCCCGGAATAATTATTAACTATTTATTTATTTAAAACTTCATAGGTGGGTGCTTTATGCACGTCTGTCTCGCCCGTCAGTGATATAGCGTGAATATAAGTAAACTAAAATAAAACTATGTAAGAAATCAATAAAACTTAAATATTTACCTCTTCCTCAACATCAAACTCGTCGCCTGATACACGTTCTTCGTCATCATCACCTTCTAAAATTCTAATTAGCTCTTCAGCAGTCGTCATAATAATTATTACACAATTTTCATATATAGTCAATGTATCGATAAATAAACGATACTTATTCACAACACTAATGGAAAATTCCAGAATGTACTACACGCTTATGACGTAAGCAGTGGTCGTGTATATCCGACCGTGGCGGTGAGCGTACTGACAAAATTTGATTCGAGACACATGCACTAGGGATGTGACCACCTATGCAGTTGCTGATATTTATCTAGTGTAAATTTACTCCATTTCAAAGGAATTAAATGAAACACTCATAAATATTTACAAAGACACGTTTTATTAAAAATCACTGTATTTGTTTTGGGATTAATTAGTCAGTTTAGCGCGAAATATTTTTAATTACATTTATTTTAGTATTACTAAACTTTGGTATGAGTCCCGTCCCTAATGTCGTATTTTACCGTCGCTGGCGCTGCAGGTCAATGCAAATTCCGAAAAAATATTATAGTAATTCATCGAACTTTTAAAACTGTTATTACGGCATATAATTAAAAGACATATGTTGATTACATTATTATATTACTAGTTGTATAACTATTTACCTTATACAAACATATTTTTCATAGAATACAGCATAATTAAATAAAAAATTAAAACTAAAAGTGATGGTGTATTTGGTCGTTTATATACGACGCTGGCGAAATGGACACGAAAATATTTGTCGGATTAATCCGACTTTGGCGGTTAATGGGTTAACTAAGTGAGTCCGTCAAAAGTGGTTTTAACTGGTTTTATCAGTCAGGTAAAACCGTCTATGGTTGGCGAATCATGTGGGTTAGGTTAGGTTAGAACCATGACCGCGCGAAGACGAGCGAGCGAAGCGAGCGTGCCGCGGCAGCGGCCACCGAGCGCCAGATCCCTTAGTGCTTTTGACTGATGCTTTAATGCAGTTAAAACTACTTTTGACGACGAGCGTCAGTCAAAAGTACTTTTAATCGCAAATTTGCAGTAAAAAATACTAATAACTTTCAGTCAAAACCACTTTTGACCAACCTGTTCAGTCAAAAGTAGTTTTGACTGATTTTGCTAGTCGATAGTACCTACTTTTGACTGGTTAAGAGTTTTGACTGCAACATATACACACAATTTTATTAGAGTCGCGTAGTCGGTCAAGCCGTTTTGGAGGAGTTTTGTTACAAATACTGTGACACGAGAGTTTTATAAAAACGATTAGAATTCTAGGCTTGAAATAATAAAAAAATGAATTATGACTTCCTAGTCAGATATCTAACTAAGGCTTAACTAATACATTAAATACAGCATCATCCACAGCCCAACTTCACGCACTGCTGGGTATTGGCCTCTCTTTTTTGGCCTCAATCTCCTCGTCTCTGTGCCAGTCACATCCACGATACTCCCGAAATGGCAACAATGTCGTCCGCCTGTCTCGCCGCATTAAATACATAGTAATATTATATTACTAAGTTTGTAATTAGACATGCATATTGAACAAAATACAAATAGGTTGGCAACGTATTGCGCTGAGTGGTGGTGTCAAGTAGCCTTCCGGTAAAACACCGATACACAACACCAGTCAGCCATAATTCCGCTTTCATAATAATTCTACACAAGGCGTTCCACGACTCAGCCACATGGAGGAAAAGTACGTTAAATATTGTTGATAGAAAATTTTACCGAATTAATACTTTATTTTAATTTTAAATACAATACGAATTGAAAGAAAAGAAAGAAAGAAAGAAATAACATTTATTGGCACAGACACAGGGCATACCACAACAACAACAAATATACAAAAAATAAAATGAACAAATTAAAACTAAAGAAACAACTTAAAACTATTTGGCCCAAAAACATTTTTTTTTGCCCCACGGCTGCTCCAAACAGACCCAGTTCAGCATAAATGTCAAGCACTAAGTGCTTGACGCTGGTTTTCAACTGGACCTGGTTGAGAGGTGTGTACGCCGAACCAGTTAACGTGAATGTGTGATACTAATACTTAATATGTATAAATAGATATTTTATGTGTCACAATAAATGAAAATAATACATATTGTCTAATAATAAATAAATAAAACCAAAGTGTAAATAATCCAAAGCATAAAACAATAATAATAAGTAGATGCCTATGAAAAAATATATATATATATATAATTTTTCGCGCGTGCGATGCCGGTGGTTATCAAATTTTATCAGTCAGTGCAGTTACCCACCGACAATGCGCTCCAAGCAGCGGAGTGCAGCGCATTGCAATTGCATTCAATGATTTGCGAAAATCCACTAGCCACACTCGGAAAGCGTTGGGGGCACTGTGGGCATGCCCACAGCCCTGATTAAGGTCAGACAGAACAAAATGATAGTGCTCACAAACATTTGTCTGGGGTGGGAATCGACCCCACAACCACCGGCTTTGCAGTCAGGGCCATTAACTACTATACTCCATTTATAATAAATAGCATTAGCATAAAAAGCCTCGTAGGAGCAGGAATGCAGAAGATTTTATTTGACAGGCTAGTGTAAACAGTTTTAATTCAAATTGTTAATTTTAAATTTAGAAGAATAGAAGTGAAACGACGAACGTGTCCTTGTATTGTTCATCCCTGCTTCTTTGAGGTTTTTATGATTGACATTACAATTGTCAACTAAAATATCTAAATGAAATCCACGTCATTTCATAAAACAAATCAAATTGTTTGAATGGTTACAACTGAGTGTGACATCTGCAGTAAAAATAGATTATAATAATTTTTGCGTCCATCGTAATTGTAGTACTTTCTTTTCAAACTGTGCCTGTTTGTTTAAAGCTTGGCTGTTTCGTTACTTACTTCAGAAACTAAATATTCGCATCACCTCCACGACGGTAGCGAAACGGCGAAGCCATACATTTATACGGATATGTAGAATTTGTGAAGTCAGGGTCGGTAGGTTAGGCCGTGTAGATAGATTCAAAAGCTTGGCTCTACATGAGATCTGATATCTTTTTCACAGGGCAAACCTTATGTGGTAGTCTTGGCCACCTTTTACATGAAATGTTTTGGTGGGATTCTATCTAACACAAAAGTTTTAAAGAGCACATTAGAGACTCGCCAAATAATAAGTAGTAATCGCTGAGCTACTGCGCCGACCATGCCGTCTTAGGGATCGTCTCCACGAGCGAGAGAATCGCGACGAGTCCGTGCTTCTGTCGCCGGGTGGTCTCCACGAACGAGCGATTGTTCCGTCGCGACTCGTAACGGATTCGCCGCACATCCGCGATGACTCGCTACGGAATCGCCGCGCTTCCGCGACGCGCTCTCGCGGCATGTGCGTGGCGTTCCGACGCGGCGATACGCCGACGTTTCACTCGCACTGAGCCACTCGTCGAATCACTGCGTTAATATCGCCGCGTGGAGACAGGTTCTAAGAGAATGTATAGAAATATGTGGCACGACGATAATATCGCCGCGATTCTGTCGCTCGTGGAGATAGTCCCTTACTGGCAAGTCCCCCATGGGTATAAACAAGGCCCACGACGTCGCAGGTCTCCGCCAGCACCACTGCCGCTGGTGCGGCGCGGCGGTGTGCGCGGCGTGCTCCCCGCACCGCCTGCCGCTGCCCGTCATGGGCTTCGAGTTCCCGCAGCGCGTCTGCACCGCCTGCTACGACACCTTGAGGCATGAACCGTGAGTATAGCTCCAGTTACTACAACACTTATGGTGGCATCATCATCTCTATACGCTGATGCTGCAGAGCCTATGCTCTGTCCTGAGGCGAATCTATAGACGCCTCATTGACCGCTGCTTTACAACGACGTTGTACAGTTCTACATAAGCCAAGCGTGTCAATAAGTGTCACCGATTGCGTATTGAAACTGACGGCCCATGCCATTTTTACCCTGTGACCGCTAAACAATCTGCGTCAAGGGCAACTTGTGCGGACACGAATATTATTAGTACCTAATGCCGTCTATAGTTTCCATGCTCTGTGGACTGCACGGACAAATCCGACCCTTCTAAGTGTGAGATCTAAAAATAAGTCTGTCAGTCGAATTATGCCCTAATCGAATTATAGGCTACAATTCTTAATCAACAAGAATTCACACTCCTGAGTGGAGTTTTTTCAATAATATACTCTTGCGACAAGGCTTTAATACTGCCGGGACACAGACTTTTAAAATGGTAGATGTTAATTCTCCAAACGTGCCATCACCGATCTATTGGATGAGGGCTCAGAGTTCAACTTCGCTTGTTATTCATTACCAATCGTATAAACAGCTTCAATCTTGCACCCTGAGAAGTTATTTACATTATATGTTTGTTATTGAAATGTCCTTAGGCTTTATTCTTGTTTTTATTTATAACTAACTTTGTACCATAAATGTTTTCAGTCGCGAATCCCTGGCATCGTTCCACGACATGAAGCACGCGGTATCATCGCTGTACATGGACGAGGCGACGGGCCGCATGTGCACGGCCGGCAAGGACCGCGTCATCAAGGTGTGGGACGTGGGAGTGCTGGTGGCGCCCACGCCCAAGCCGTCCACCGCCGACCAGTAGCCGGCCACGACTGAACGAAGCTGATTAATAGCATGTATGTCGCTTTCATTACTAACCACACATAGACCACTTTAAAATTAGAACGTTTTTGAGGTCACATGTGTTTCTTTTCTTGTTTTAACAGTTTTTAGCCAGTATCTTGCGTTATTAACATTATGTAAGATTAAAAGAGGATTAAATCATGGCTTTTAACTAATTTTATCTTTGATGAAACAAACGATAATCGAAATTTAAAATATTAACCTCAATTTTTTTTTCTTGTAGAAATTAGACATGTGCGTAATTAATTCAGCTTCGTATGTCACGTTATTGTAAGAGAGAATCAAATTGAAATTAATGGATGTACTTCATCGGGCTGTTTGCATTAATGTTAAAGTCGTTATAATATTATTATTTAATGTGTATCTAATATATTTGTTGTTGATAGTCCAACGAAAGTTTTCCTTTCTATCACTTGTCGTGATGTAAGACTGAGACTTTCCTTTCTGAAAATATGGTGTGTCGTTTATTATGGATAGTAAAATATATTTGTGTCATCATATTATTATAAAAAAATATTGAGACGAAGATCTCAAAACTATTTTATATGTGTGATCAAAAATAATCGTCTATATGTATAATCTGGAACTTTCACACGTTTCGTGTACATAAGTATTTACATCGATTAGTTATTTTGAATCATCTTCTATGACGGTTCACAGTCAATCATTTCAGCTGGCTTATTCACAACCATTCGACTAGATTCCGTACCGAATCGAACGTCTAAGATGTCGAAGATGTCATCCAAACGCAATTCACAAATCCGAAACCGATTTTTTTTGATAGTTCAAATTCGATAAGAAGACTCAAATCTTTCCGACAGCTGTTTGCTATCGGGAGCCATACAGAACAAAATTTAAACGATTTATTTTTCATAAATCCAGGTTATTTCAGAGAAATATAAACACTGTAAACCTTTAAAACACTGCACTTTTAAGTAAATGAAGTTTTATTATTGTATTGACCGTACCTATTTCATTGATACTTTCGCATTTACATAAATTCAAAGTGTAAGTATGTAGAACTACATAATTACACTTTGAATTACTTTATTCGTATAATTGTACGTGTTATTGTTTGACAATAAGCAAATAGCAAGATTTGTGTATTGATATCAAATACTTACATTCATTTAGCCTTTTTAAAGCAAAGTTATAATAAAAGAAATTTTAATCCAAAGTTTTATTTCAAATAAAAACTTTTTCCGCATTGCCAGACTGGCAATGCGGAAAAAGTTTAAAAAGTAAAAAAGTCTGTCAAACTGCAATGCCAGTTTGACAAACGGCTGTTTACAAAGCAAGTTTATTCGAAATAAAGTTTGTTTGATTAACAATAAAATCATTTTGTACCGTTTGCTGTCTATTAAATTACTAGCTGTATATTCTATAATTAAACGGATCGAAACATTCAAATAAACCAATTTTATTTACTACTTTAAATTTTCTACCACGCTGATCATTTACTACCATTTTGTAGCGTTCCCCATAAATACAATGATCAATCGTTTAGAAAAAAAAACGTATCCGTTCGGATCTGTGAATAGCGTTTTGGCAGTTCTTCGGCTCGGAAATGAGATTGTCGAAAACGGTTCCTTACCGACACGGAAACCAATCGAACGGTTTAGAATAAGGCAGCAGGTGTCTTGTCTAGTATAGAATACGGAACCAACGTTCTTGCGCGAGTGTTGTTTGACTGGTAAGGCGATTATCACACTGCCACGCATCACGCTGCATGTTGCGTGTCTCTGAACTGAATTGAACGCGCGTGGATGCATTTTCTGTGTGTTGGACTGTGCGTGTTTTCCATACAAACGGAGATACTTACAAGCAACGGAAGAACACTCATCCACGCGCTACGCTGCATCATGCGGGGCAGTGTGTTAATCGCCTAAATGAGTTGATTATTGTGTTCACTAAGCGAAGTCCTCGTTTTTACGTTTTGTTACACCATTGTTACATGTTACGGTCCGTTTACGTTATAACTATCCGTTACTTTATTGAACCATAATATGAAATGGATTTTATTATTCTTATTAGTCACTAAAAATAACTCAAAATAAATAACGGGATTTTGTTACTTGGTTGGTTAAAATAACGGGTCGTATGTTATTTCCTTGGTTAAATTAACGGGTCGTAGGTTACTTCATTGATTAAAATAACGGGTCGTATGTTATTTCCTTGGTCAAATTAACGGGTCGTAGGTTACTTGATTGATTAAAATAACGGGTCGTATGTTATTTCGTTGGTCAAACTAACGGCTCGAAGATTAATTAGTCAGTTATAAATAAACGGGACGTCGTTGTTGTGTAAACGGACTGCTTTCAAGCATCCACATGATATGTCTTAATATACACACATGAAAAACATTTTCTAAAGCTTATTCAGAGCCTATCTAGTCCAGTACACCGCATTTTTATTGAGTAAGGTAACGAATAGAATTGATGAATTTTAACAAAACAAAAATAGAAATCGTAACACTTCACATTAGCATATCTCGTGTCGGTAACGCGTACCCGTAAATGTTGCCCTCACCAAAAATCGCTCAACGCGGCCAAAGGAGTTTTCACATATATCATTATCTATCATTGTCACCCAACTCAAACAATAGCTAAATATTTATCGAGCATGTGTCATCTGTTGGTTTAAAATAAAGCTAAGCTTATGTGGATGTTTCAACGTGTAACAATTGATCTCAGTTTCTATCAAGGGTGTATAATACAGGGTGGGACGACATCGAGGCAAAAACTTATACCAGTGGCAACATTGGAGGCATTGAAATTGTACGTCCATTTTTTCCTTTATTTTTACGTACTTTTCTCATGTTTACTTGAAACTGTTAAAATAATGTTTTCTGTCTGACCCAATGAGATATTTTATTCTAATCTCATTTGATTTTGAATGAAAGAATTCAAATTAAGCTCATTAGGTCAGGTAGAATTTACGTATTTTCCAGTGTTTTGTACCGTGAGAAAAATAAGCGTAAAAATTAGGACGAAAATAATGTAATGAACTAATGCTGGCAGATTATGCTTTGATGTCTCCGTCACTCAGTATTTCTTATAGTAAAGTATTTGGCATATTGACGGAACCAAGAAATACGCAAATGGTCTATAAGTTTTTGTACCGACCTATTTGGGTAAATCTCCGATGAAACACCGCCGTAATTACCATCCCCCAAATGTTATTGAAAGAGAATAAATAAATAAATAAATAAAATAATAATAATTTCATCATATATTTTAGCAATTCACAGAATCTGCTGAAGTACTAGAATCTGGGATTGTTGAAACATTCTGATTGTTCACTCAGTTGCCTAGTACTCATAGCACAAGCTCTGCTGCTTATTTTGGGACTGGATGGCGTTGTGTGAACGTTGTGGAATAATTATGATTTATTTTTACAATAAAAACATTCTCTTACTTAAGAATTAGGGGATAGTAATGACGGCGGTTGAAACGCTCCAAGATTCACCCTCTTACTTTGTAATCCGAAAAAATGCGGGTTATGGAAAATGTCGTAGCGATAATTATACCCTTGAAGAAAATATAAGGTGACTGGTAATTAGTGACCGATACTTAAACACGTGATTGTATTCATGATTTCAATAAACTTTCCAAAAGAAACTTTTGTTTATAAGTAGGTACACAATAACTTTAACACAAGAAAATAACAGCAACGCTGTTTGAAATTCCCACGCGCGCGCCTGTGATCGATCACAGTAGGCACGAATCGGCACGATCTATCAGCTGATAGTCTGAGGACCTCGGGAAGGACAAAATCTACCAGTAGAAGTAGCGTCACACGCTCCCCCGCCACCCCCACCGCTCTCGTTGTGCAGTATTGACGTAATAGAATCAATTGAAAGTAAATGAGTTAAAAAAAATGTTTGTTTGGGAAAGTTATTCATATTCATGAGTACAATCTAGTGTTTAAGTATCGGTCACTAATTACCAGTCACCCTATAATATTGTTAAAAACTTATACGAGTATTTTGTGTTATAATGTTAACGTTATGATCCCGTGGATGTAACTTCGATTATTTGGATTGTGTTGGTTTCATGAATTACTAAAAGTTTATATCCATTTTTTTACCGCTTCTTTTTTTGAGTAATATGTTATTTTTTTATTTTGTTTAGGCATTGCTTTTTGTGAGAACTTTAATTACTTCAACCTTATTTAGTAGCAACCGATATCAGAGAATATATTAAAGATCCACTGTAATTTAAAAACGTATTCGCATCGCATCGCATCTTATGTCAAAAACTTAAGTTAATTAGAGGTGTTTTTGACAGATTGAAACTGAAACAAAAGTGCGGACGTTCTTAAAAATACGGGAACTGCCCGAGCTCATTTGAAAATAAAGTGGTTGCTGAAATGCTTGTTTAATGTTAGTTTAAAACTCTTTTCTTATTTTTTTTATCTATAATACTGATGTAACTTTGATATCTGGTTTAAATGGTAGCTGTCTTAAAGATATGTAAATATTCTATATGGTCAAGAAAACGTTAAATTATTATGTGGGCTAAATGTTGATTCACAAGTTCATTTAGTTGTATCGTAATCTATATTCAAATAACAAACGTAGAATACTATTTAACAGACATGTAAACCCTTCTCGGTATGAGAGTTTAACATAAATATTAAATTTAATTTGAAGTTTGTGCTGTGAAAGCGGTAAAAAGCGGATAATGGGTTATATTAGTTATGTATTACTTAAAATATTATTTACTTTTTTTGTTTTAAGAAAATATAATTCTATTTTATTATATTTTTTATTCCAAACTTGGCATTGCTAAAGACATTTGCTTTCAAGGCAATTGCATGTATTTTAAAAATAAAAAAAAGTTCTTAATTATAAACATTATTTAATCTTACATTTTTTTGATATTGTGACATATTGTAATGAAGCAAAATTTAAATGATATTATATTAAGAATAGTTTGGTTTAATATTTCCTAAATATATTTTCATAAATTGAGCTAATTGCATATTGCTTTTATTAAGTATCTTTACGAGGTACGGAGATCGTTTTGATTCTTCGTACTGGTACCTGTTTAATGAACACTATTGAATCTGACAATAAATATGTTATATATGATCTACCCCATATATAAAATAGTGATTTGCACTGTCATCGTTTATCGACACTATTATTGTATAAAGAAAACTAACGATCTAATCGGGAACTTTATAGAAAAGGTGCTTTTACTTACGCCAAGACACCCTGTGTAGGTATATTTTCAATATTTTGCATTATTTTTAACGAACAAATCAGTTATCTTTCTATCAGCTTAATGCTACGCTTAAGTATGCATCGATTGGCCGCGCCTACAATTTTACCAAGTTATTGTTGGAATCATATTAACTTTTTCCTTTAAAAATCAAGCAAATAAATCTTGACGTTTTCGGCGTGGACCAATTGAAAATATACACTTAAAAAAATCCTTGTATAAACTTAGTTAAATAGTAAAGTGTGTCCGAGTAGGTCAGGTAATCGTTTAAAAAAAAAACTGTAACTAAATGTTGTGTAAAAATGTATAAAAATAATATTAGTGGTATGAGCTGGTGTCTTGAGATAGAGAATATTGTAGCCGTTGTATTTGTGTGTGGGGAAGGAACAGGGACTCTCACCTAAGCCGCCGACAGTCTGTGACATGCGCCTGCGCATGCTAACTAACGTGTTGAGTCGGCGGGCCGGCTGCATAGGTATGTAAAGTCCTTAAGACTCGTAAGAACTGAAACCTGCACTACACTACTCACTAGTTGACGTTGGTTCACGAAACGAATCGAAGTGCCATTCTACACTATCCTATTCGTTTAACTTCGCGAGTAGTGTAGTGCAAGTTAGAGTCTTCTTGAACTTGTAGCAATTTTTGGCTTCTATTACCCCTCCCCCACGTCGATACTAATGGCCAGCTCAGACAGAACAGCGCAGTGGAGATGATGTTATTAAGGCACTCGAAAATCAACTTTAAAACTATTGAAATAAAGTGCAAGGCTCGAAAACAGTGCTGGCGCGAGCGCGAATTATTTTTTTATAGTTTTAAAACCCACTGCGCTGCACTCCGCTCTGTCTGCGCTGACCCTAAGACTAGTCTCACAATGAATACCCTAGCTTGTAAATT
Source organism: Euplexia lucipara (assembly GCA_921972225.1). Taxonomy (NCBI): domain Eukaryota; kingdom Metazoa; phylum Arthropoda; class Insecta; order Lepidoptera; family Noctuidae; genus Euplexia; species Euplexia lucipara. The sequence goes on from OV179146.1 coordinate 18,711,296, forward strand.
ATATACACGGAAATTTAAACTTAAAATGTTTATTAAATACGTAACATTACATTATATAATAAGTACATTATTTAGACATGCTTTCCTAGTAATGAATAATGCTAAAATTGTTTAAATATTTGTATTTAAGGCGATTCCTTCAATGCTGCTCGGGAAATTAAAATTAATTGTTTTTGGAACCATGCAGATTCAGCGCTGTTTTACGTTGTTTGTTGCTCAAACTCATTATGTGGCAATTATAATAAAATAATGCTGAAATATAATTATTTGCAACACCATTAAAGGTCTCGCAATTATTTTTGCTGCATATACTTTGCTCTTTTTTTAACCACTTTAAAGAAAACACAATTTCCAGTGATTATCGATGTTTTAAATGATTTAGATATTCGTTATTTCATCGTAATTGTTACATGTACATGCAATGTCGTAAAACAGTGCTGCAAGATCCATAAATACATTTTTTTTGCGAGGTACCCTGATAGATCCTCCTTAACAGATTTAACGAATATGTAGGTACTGAACGTTACTTACAATATTATCGGCTAGTTTTCTTTACTCAAAATATTACACAGCTTACTTTATTATAATCTTATTGTAATGATAAAATTTGTCATATCAGCTCGAATCATTACCAGCCAATGTAAAAATTATTACTTAGTTAAATCTATTTCAATATGACAAGTCGTATCATTTACTGTTTTTGTAAGATTCCCTTATCATTTATGTTAATTTAATGTCGAGGAAATATTATCTATATTAATATTATAAATAAATAAATTAACTATTCTTTTATGTCGTTAAAAGAGATTTTATTTTTCTATTCATGGAGCTTATTATTCATTTGTAAAGTAATACTGTAAGATATAGTCAATGTGTAAACTACACACATCAAAAGTGTCTAGGGATCAACATATATTTTTGCAATAACTTTTCTCCTGATTGATATTAATTAAAATTTTCTTTAAGGATTCATCAAATAAAGTGTTTTCGTTTGTCACAGTAACGATAAACCAAGTCACCTTTGCATTAATAAAGAAATTTGCCATTTTCCTAATAAAGGGATTTTTGACATTTGAACCACTAACATTAAAGTTCGAAAAAAAGACTGAAATAACAGTTTTCTTTAAAATTTTATTGGGTAACTTAAACAATTAATAATCCGTGTTTCTACCGCGAACACTAACAACACAAGAACATCGGTTTGGCATACTCAAAATGAGTTCATCCAAATCACGCTGTGGAATGGCCGCCCATGTTCGTTGCAACAACAAAAAAAGGTCTTCTTGCGACTGGATACCCTCCATATTCGGCAGAGCTCTTCTCTGTAGCATATCCCATGCATGCTCAATCGGGTTCAAGTCTGGCGTCTGAGCAGGCCAGGGCAGGACATTGATGTTAGCTGCGGCGAGAGTCTGTCTTACAACTCTTGCGGTGTGCGGTCGTGCATTATCATGCATTAACTGAAATAAGGGACCGATTTGCACTTGTAGAGGAACGATGACGTCTGATACAATCGTCTCAGCATAAATTTGAGCGTTGAGGTTGCCTCTGATCCAAATCAACTCAGTTCTTCCGCCGATCCAAATACCCGCCCATACCATGATGGTTCCACCACTATAAGGATGGACTTCCTGGCAGGATTTTAATCGCTGTTGGCGTCCAGGGGTTCTCCAGTGTCGTATACGTCTTGTATCCGGTCTCATACCAAAACGAGACTCATCAGAAAAGCACACGAAACGCCATTGTTCTTCTGCCCAATTTCTGTGTTCAAGAGCCCATTGATATCCAATCCTACGATTGTGCATTGCTATAGGTGGTACCCGTAGCGGTCTTCGGGAATGAAGGTTCACTTCATGCAAGCGGTTTCTGACTGTTTGGTCGCTAATTAAGTTCCCTGAAGAGTGATGAAGCCTCACGAGTTGTAAGACAGACTCTCGCCGCAGCTAACATCAATGTCCTGCCCTGGCCTGCTCAGTCGCCAGACTTGAACCCGATTGAGCATGCATGGGATATGCTACAGAGAAGAGCGTTGCCGAATATGGAGGGTATCCAGTCGCAAGAAGACCTTTTTTTGTTGTTGCAACGAACATGGGCGGCCATTCCACAGCGTGATTTGGATGAACTCATTTTGAGTATGCCAAACCGATGTTCTTGTGTTGTTAGTGTTCGCGGTAGAAACACGGATTATTAATTGTTTAAGTTACCCAATAAAATTTTAAAGAAAACTGTTATTTCAGTCTTTTTTTCGAACTTTAATGTAAGTGGTTCAAATGTCAAAAATCCCTTTATTAGGAAAATGGCAAATTTCTTTATTAATGCAAAGGTGACTTGGTTTATCGTAACTGTGACAAACGAAAACACTTTATTTGATGAATCCTTAAAGAAAATTTTAATTAATATCAATCAGGAGAAAAGTTATTGCAAAAATATATGTTGATCCCTAGACACTTTTGATGTGTGTATTAGAAATATTTAGGTCGCTTGAAAGTTTCTATGCAAATAAAAAGTAAGAAGTAATCGTGTCTTATTATGAAATAGGAGGTAGATGGAGTGGAGCGGGTGTTAAACTTAAAAGTAGTGCGCATATCAGCGGTGTCCTAGTTGTATATAGTTCACAGCCTCAAATAAATAGAAATCAGGTACGTCGTGAGTATCTCCCAGCCTTGTCTCCGGCAGTGTGTAGCCCGCGGGCGTCAGCTCGGTATCCTCGCATCGTGGGAACTTTACTCAGCCAGGACACGAATATTGAGCCTTCGGTACACACACCTGTCCATTGAACATCTGATCGTGGGGGCACGATAGATAGGTCCTCGTCCCGCTGACACAGAAGTAGTACCGCTTGCATTCCGTGCCTTGCTGCACGTAGAACCCGTCCCGCGCACAGCGCGCGCCCGCGAGCTCCACCGAGCCGGCCGGCGGCCCGCCGCACTCGAACTGCGACGCCTTCACGCATGCGCGCCCGTCGAACATCTTGCCGCCGAGGCAGGACAACGTGACGAGCCGGTCGCCTCGCTCACAATAGAAGTACCTGCAATTCAAAAAGTTGTACTTAAGCTTGTATTCCGGACACTAAATGACAATAAGTCAAGAAAACAAGAAAGTCGGTGCGTACCTGCGGCATCCTGATTCAATCTCGGCGTGGTAACCGTTCGAGAGACCTTCGCACGAGTAGTCCTCCCGCAAACATAGACCTGGCTGCGCCGGCACGCACGCCTCGCCGTCGAACACGCGGCCCGTCGGGCACGCGTAGATAGACTTCTCTCCACGCGCGCACTCGTAGTACCCGCGGCAGCCGGTGTCGGCGGCCCGGTACCGGCCGTCCGGCCGCCCATAGCACGACTCGCGCTCCAGGCTCGGACACAGGTACTGTGACCGAGGTGAACACCGCACCCCGTCAAACACGCGTCCCGGGGGACACGCCAGCGTCGTGCGTAACCGACCTTCGCAGTGGAAGTAGCGGGTACAGTTTGTGTCGAGGTCTTGATATGTGCCACTCGGAAGCCCTTCGCACTCCACAGATACTACTGGGCCATCGCATAGGAAATCATTGGAAGATGAACATCCACTACCGTCGAACACAAGTCCTGGAGGGCACGAGCCGCGTTTTAACATGCGCTCGCGCCGACACTCATACCAAGAAGTACAGTCTTGCCAGTCGCGGTGAAGTCCGTCGTGCCGGTTAAAGCACGGGCTCAGCGCCGGCGCCGGGCACGACGAGCGCGGTGCCTGCTCGCACGCGCCGCTAACGAACAGTAGGCCCGGCTCACACACCCCGCGGCGGATCACTCGGTGCGCCTCGCAAACAAAGTACTCGCGGCAGCCGGTGGTGCGGTCTGCGTATGCACCATTGGGTACGTCGCGACACAAAGATGAGCAAGCTTCGTCGGAACAGAAGTCTGCGTCGCCGGCCGGCAGCGGCACGGCGGCGGCGCGGGGCGGCGGGCACGGCGCCGTGCACGACGCGCACGACTCCACCGCGCGCAGCTCCCCGCCGCGACAGCGCAGCACGCGCCGGCACTCGTGGGACGCGTCCGGGTAGTGGCCGTCCGGCAGTCCGGCGCACACGGGCTCGAAGCAGGTGCCGGCACCGCGGGTGCACGCTTGCCGCGCGAGGTCGAACCACGCTCCCGTGGGGCAGGCGCGCTCTAGTGCCGTGCCGTTCTCACAGCGGTAGTACTGGCGGCAAGCGGTGCCGGGGCTGGCATACGCCAGCTCGTCGCCGGGCGCGCACTGCCGGCGGATGCAGGCGCGGTGCGCGCGCGGCACACAGGCGGCGTCCGCCTCGCTGAACAGGCGCCCCTCGAGGCATGAATACTGAGCGGTCACTGCACCACTGCTGCACTTCACATATTTCTGGCATTCTTGATCATAGTCTGTGAAAAGACCATCTCTGTGACACTCGAAACCCTGCACACCTGAAAAAAAAAAGTAAAATGTTAATTCAATCCTTCAGATTACCTACCTGGATGGTGCCTACATAAAGGGGACGTTTACATATAATGGAGAAAATTAAAAAATCACTGAAAATAAATTTACTGTTGTCGATAACCAATAGTTACTCAATAATATTAGTTGCGTATGAGAAAATGTACTAATAATATAGTGTACTCACTGCCGATCCGCGCGAGAACAGCGAGCGCGCAGATCGCGCTGACGGCGCGGCAGGCAGGCGCGCGCGCAGACATGTCGGCTGCGACTGCCGGCGTGTCGGCGCGCGGCCCTCGTCGCGAGGGTTCCTTGACATTCGCACGCCCCCGCCGTAACTTGATCCCTGCGGTGGCCCGGATGCAGCCTCCGAGTTAACAATCTAGACACGCCTTGTTTATCGAGCGCCTGATGCTCGGGTGAAAATGACCGCAGATGTAGCTCGTTGACCGTGAACTTTGTCTTCTTATGTAACGACAACGAAAAATATTAGATGATTGAATAGAGCAACCGCAATGGAGTTATTAGTGCATTTAGATGTTGGAGTTGTGTTGATTTAGGAAGCAGTTCAGGTAAAGCGAGATAATTGAATTTCATACTAGTTTTTTACTGCCTCTAAGATGCGATCCGAATAAAATAATGAAAACCTAAATGACTCCAAGGACACGTTTGCGACTTGACCTCCTACAATGTTTTGCTTACAAGGCCATAAATCGTGTCGACTATTTGTATAATGGACGAATGAATTGTTATTCTGCCGTTGTACCCGTGGGAAATTATTATAAAAACATGTACCTAAGTAAGCAAAAACATGCATAGATCGTGTTGAAACGTAATAAATACTTGGTAGTGAGTCGGAATCTCCGAGAATCCGTATAGGCCTACGAATGAGGTTCTATTGATATAAATTGGTTGATAATGTTGTATAATTATTTGCATGTGTTAGAAACAGTTAAGTTATGGTGCAAATAGGTACCTACTTGACGAATTCGCAGGAATTAAAAGGATATGAATAGGTACCTACTATATTGTTGTACTTATATGACTAAGACTCAATTCTCAAGTTACAAGGAAATTATTCAAGAAAGTTGAGCGACTTTTTTTTGCAAAGGAAAATCATAGTGACTGCAGATTTATTCGGTTCATCATCAGGGGGAAACCAAATAGTTATACTGTAGTTACCTACTATTCCTATTCTAAATGCACCTCTCGGATAAGTCCAAAAGTCAAAGCACAACAATGTGGAAAAGTACTGCATCGACAGTATCTTGTTCGTCTGCTTTTACGTTTTAAAGTTGTAGGTATCTATGCTAAGTTCTATCATCAAATTAGAGCCAGTTCACAGTAACATGAGACATTATTAAAGGCAACGTAACTCCGAGAAATGTGTGGAATGTGAACCATGCGTGTGACTCCACCAGTCGTCCGCAGTGGGGGGCGGTCGGCATTCCTCTAAGGTGCCTTACACACGAGTCATGCTTCTCGTGGATATGGCACGTGGCATAGACGAGCGAGTCGTGACTTGGAACCGCGCGGTGCCGTTAGCGAATTAATGTGTAATGTAAAGCTCAAAGAGCGAAAACCTATACATTAGATGGTAACACAACTCGTTGAGGGCTCTTTAAATCGTCCGCAATAGGATGCTCGTGATGTTGTCCTTATAACGACAGAGTAGCTACCAACTCCACGCGTTGCACGCCAAAGATTATCGCAACAATGATATCGTGCTTTGTATTTAGTGGTTCCTAAAATAGGGAAGAAGTCTATGTGACTTCAGATTTTGTGGCACGTAGGTAGGTAGATCTCTATTTCGTTTTAAATGTAGATAAGGTATAGTGTGCCAGTGAATCTGTTGCATTGATCTCCACTATGCACTACCTTTCCCAATTGTGTTTCCTCTGTATCCAAATTGTACAGCAACAATGGTATAAAATCGCAGCTTATCAACAGCCGAGTGTGCAGGCCATATTCTAATCGATTACCTTTCGATCTTTCGATCATTATCTCGGATCCAGCCTCAATTACAATAAACATAGCCTCGGGTTCAGTTCCGTATCGCGTTGCTTAGCATTTGATCGACAATGTTATTTGCAATCGTGATTGTGCAGCATTATTTAACAATATCCTTCCTCATATTCGGTGTCGCTTGCCTTTCTTTTATTTTTTGAATAAATAAGTTATGGAAGGAAGGTAACTTCAAATAGAGATATATGACATGACTTAAACCTCCATTCACATAGTTCTTTCTAGACACGTCCAGGAAGACTACTCACACAGTTCCATCCGAACACATTTTGGAAGACTTACACCGTTTTTTTTTTATATATAATGGGTCTACTCTTGACCTCAATCTTGTCCTGCGGTCAGAGATGAGGTCGAAGATGGAACGAGCTTACCCATAAGAAGCCTATTAACTCACGACGTAAACAGATTGGGGTCATATGAACTCGGGAACACTGATGCAGGCAGGAAATTCCACTCCTTGGCTGTGCGCATAATGAAGGAACAGGCAAAGCGCTTCGTGCGAATGAAACACACAGTTCTTTCCAAACACGTTTTGGAAGACTAGATGGTCTGAAGTTCCAAACAGCCAGCATTTCGCTGTAGACCCACAAGTGAGGCCTTTCCATAATCGGCCCAATGAAGATGCTCCAGACGTTATTTTTTTGAGAATGTCCATGGCACATGCCTATAGAGTAAAAAAGTGTGGTAGTAGAAAAAAAAAACGCAAGATATTTTTACCTTGTCATGCAAATCGTCATAATATCAGTAGGCACTTAAAGTTGGGAGCTGTTTGGATTACGCATTTTATTTCTGCATTGTAACGACTTTTAATAATGTCGCGTGATTTAACTTTTATCACTCACTCATTGACTAGTTATTCACGAGACATGGCAACCGTGAGACACGCAAAATGTAATTGTCTATAACGGGTGGATAATCCAGTGCGCATACGACATTGGTTAGGTTTTTCAGGTTTCTTTTTCGTTATTTCACGTCCACGTTTTTTCGTAAAAATCAGTGTAAAGAGGATTCAAGATAGGTACTTTATTTTAATGTCTATGGTTCTATGATATTGTATTAAAAATCGAAACTGTTGCTCATGTTGATACATCCCACTTGTGGTTATTTTATACGGTAATTACTCATTTCTAAACATGCGAAGATCCTGTTCAATTTTATAACTCACAAAAGCTCTTTAATTGCAGCAAACCGCTAAGTGTTACTTTATTATTTGTTTACTGAGGATTCGGATGGGAACTCCGAGTGGGAAAACCAATAAATTGGGAATACCTTACCTACTTTAGCATTTGTGGTAAAATACTACGGTTCAATACTTATTGATTGGTCACCGAAATATATTTATCGTACATCTAAAATAGTAGTACCTAAGTCACTCAAAAAGAGAGAAATATTATGTTAATATACTCTTCGTAATTTAATTTTTATATATATTATATTTATAGTGTACATATTTATGTATTTATACTCATAATATGTATTAGTATTCTTTGATTCCTTTTATTTTTTCATTTTTAATTGCACCTACCACTCTTTTTCTCTGCATCACCTAAAGGTTGACTGGTAGAAAATGCCTATGGCATTAAGTCCGCCTCTGTACATTAGTGTGCTTGAAGTATTAAATAAATAAATATACCTACTTAAACGATTTACCTATTATTTTTTATTTATTTAAATTATCAAAGGAATTCCATTACCGTTGATTTTAATTTATAATTTTTTGCGTCCAAAATCGTATGCGAAACGGTTTGAAGAAGTGCGTGTAGGTATTAGATTACCTTCATGCGGATGTTCGATTTGACGTTATTTGACGAGTTTTTTTTTTATTGAATTCATTAATTAATTAAATAGTTCTTGTAAGCAGGTACTATCTACATAGGTTCTTCATGGTGGTGGACAGTGGCCGATTTACCAGCAGGCTGAGTAGGCTGGAGCTTAGAGCAGAGCGACAGATAGACAGCAAAGGAAAACGCCCAAAAAATGCCTGAAATAGACAGAAACTACTAATAGTCCTTAATTCTATCAAGAATAAAATATATATAACCAAATGTATCTCAAGTTTGTTTACCTAGGGTGAAAATATAACGATAATTAAAATATTTATTTTGATATCCGTCATAGTCATTCTTAATTTATAATGGCGGTCAGTGTTTATTTGACATGAGTAATCGACATTCAGCCTAAACAGATATCGTCAAATAATCCATAACGAACTATTTTAAGGAATGATTGCATAGTTATCATTCATTTAATATTATTCGACCTATTAATACCATAAATATAATTAAAATAGTATAAGCGTATGAATATTTATCAAAATAAAAAAACTCGAATTATAAATCGTATCGTAGGCTGTATGCATCACATGTCCTTTGCCTTATTGACAATTTGACTTGAATGCATTTTCATTTTTTCGATTCATGGTTTTGCGGATTTTTGCGTTTGCGGCTCGAGTAAATTCAGGATATTATATTATAACGACGACTGTGGCTATTTTTTAAGGATTTTGATTTTACTTCTGCACACGTTACCCATTTTTGAACACGACTTAGATTAGACCCGCCTAAACGTCAACTTGGCTTTTTGACGACGGATACGACTCTGTTGTTGTTTTGGACTTGTGCACCGTGTACATTTAAGAATGGATAGATATATGTATATATATCGAGATAGCAATGAATACAGTGTATGTTACACTGTATTCATTGCTATCTCGATATTGCAACGATGAGATGTAATCTCACATCAGTGCAAAATGATGAAGTAGGTACGTAGTATCCTTAACCTTGACATAACCTATATTTTAGAAAAAATGTTTGGAACTGGCTTCTACCAAGTTTTTTGATAATTATTGAAATTGTCATGGGTTCCCTACGATTTATAGTGCAATTTGGCGTATATTTCATTGTTGTTCATTTCAGGCATTTTTTTGTGTGGCCGATGGGCATTCCCCTTTAAAACCAATATACCTAATTATCCGAGAATGTTATTAATTTGATTACAAGTATCAACTTTGGTGTACCTATGCTATATTTCATACTAAATGAGACTTAAGACTTTATTTGATGAGCCTAATGCCATGCTAGCCTACACCATTCATTGCCGTAAAGGCCCCATGTATAGACGCCAGCACATCAAGTTACCCTAATGTGTCAAATTTTTCCAATTGAATATGAACCTTATTCTGGTTGGCATAAAGTTGAAAAACGATCAAAGAAATTTGACACATTGGGGTAACTTGACGTGCTGGCGTCTGTACCTATACCTACTCAACTATCATTATTTATGGCCAATTTTTGACACCTGGCCAAATTATAAATTTTAGGTTCCGGGTTCCGGTTTAGAAAAGTATCAAAGCAACACAGACAACTCGGAAATTACTTTTAAATGACCGATATCTATAAAGCCAGTGACTCAGCCAAGGATTTCCGTTCTGAAATAGGTCTATGGCTTTAGACAAAGATAAATGTTAATATCTTGATGCAATAAGGACCGAAATTACGTAAGAATTAACACCAAATTAATAATACATTTTTTCGTAATTCTGTACCAAATCGAACCCGTGTACCTAAATGTGTGTCTTCGGTTCAGCTGACTCGGCAACGCGTTGCTGTAAAATGTTGAAATTAACAACAGTGTCATCTGTAAGAAAGTTATGGAACTTTTAAGTACAAAATAATAATTGTAACGTTCAATATATTGTACCTATAGGATACCTTTTAAGTTGGACCCAGTTAAATACCAAATTTCGCTCAGAAAAATAACTTTCATTTATCTGTTTAACTTGGCAAATAAATGATTTCTATTTCATAAACAAAAAAGTTTAAATAGTTCCGGAGTTTATCCCGGATATAGGCATCTAGGTAGGTACACATCGTGACGCGAGTTTTTTTTATGTTTTAGTTATAATTACAATTAACACGTTGAGATGGTCGAATTATGGCGGATCTTGTGTTTTTGTGCGCATTCCTAGCAAACAATTTTAATAATCCCTTGATAGACTGAATACTCGTAAACTTCGCTCTTTGACGCTAACTTACTGCTGAAACTAACAATATTCATCCGGGTTAAATTATAATAGCCAGTAAAAGCGTTTAAGGTCATTCAAATATCACGGCATTTATTGATCCTGTTTGTAAGAATGAAAATACTAAGTAGGTACAAATATACCTAGGTACAGACGCCAGGACATCAAGTTACCCCAATGTGTCAAATTTCTTTGATCGTTTTTCAACTTTATGCTGAACAGAATAAGGTTCATATTCAATTGGGAAAATTTGACACATTGGGGTAACAATGATTTGCTGGCGTCTGCTGTACATAGAAGCTTTAACTACTATGTAGAACAATGCACAAAAAAAAAAATAGAATTGCGTCGTTGGCCACTTGGCATAGTCTAGTCTAGTGGTCGCAACTTCGCAAGCGTTATAGGTGGCAATCGCGTATATTCGTTCACATAAAGTTGTTAGTGGTGATCACTGGGCAGTGGTCCACGATTAACTGTCTAACAGCTGGTTTCGTATTGGCTATCATCAGTATGTATCTAGGATGACGTTATCTGCTCAAATGACCATATGAGCCCATGGGGGATCGCGTAAGCCGTACAAGCAATGTTCGCGGACGAACGACGACGTACGACGGGTTATGCGCACTCGCAGACTGACACCGTAACTTGACGTCGACTAAAAGTGCAATAACATTTTTTTTGTAAATTCTCAGTTGACATCCAAGTTAGGTGTGTAGCTGGGCGCCATTGACAATGAAAGATAGCAAATAGCCCTGCTGTGTTAACACGTGACGAAGAGATTTAAAATACTATAGAGCGGGCATATGTCAAGGAAATGTCATAGAAAAACTTTGATCCCATGTCTCAGTAACGCCATCTAGAATAATATATTACTGCTATAAAGCGCTTAAACGCAATGAATATTGGAGCGGCAGCGGAGCGTACTACAGAAAGAAAACTCATAGAATTGTATCCAGCAGGACACACTTTTGGACGAAAATTTTGTTCGTGATGTCCGGTCTATAGGTATCTTAGACTATATACCTCTAGACGTAGCCCAATTTACAGTGTCAAGTGTGGAAGTGAGACGCAATAATACAAAGTTCGTAGGAAAATTGAGACAAAGCATCGTATCTTCTGTCCCTTACGGCGTGCCGGATTTTTGCATGGCTAACTTTTGAAAGTTAGCCAAACAAAGAGCTGTCACTGTCACGTATATTATTATGCTCGATTTAATTTAAGTTTTCGGATGGTTTTTGCAATTTTTGTAATAGTTTAAGTCATTTAATGAGAAATAGACTCCATTAGATAAGTGTTTAGTGTATGGTGAATGCGCTACGATGGGAGGATTCAGTATAATAGGCTGTAAAAGCCGCTCAGAAAAGGCCAATAACAAAATCTCTTTTCATTCGTAAGTATTCAATACTGTTTGTGTTATTGTATGATTATTGAATTTATACATTTGTGCGCTTTTATTGTCATGGCTTTCAGACCAAAATATGGAAGATTTCTTAAAATAAACTTGATTTCTTATATCACATAACCTAGTAATACTTACTTACAGTGTTGCTACACGTTTCAAATCTTTTCCCTTAACTGTCAGGCCTAATGTTCAAAAGGTAGGCATAATAATCAAATAAATCTATGGTGGCTAAACACACAAATTTGTGGGCGAACCCTTATTTTTAAGTTTAAGTGAACATGTGTACGAACGAACAGAGCCCTTTCGACAATCATTAAGTTTTACTCTTGAAGGCAATCGCGTAGGTACTTAAAGATATTTGGAAGTAAGAATTCATTTTATAAATAAATGTTAAGTATAAAGAAAAAATTAGATATTTTCAAAATAAGTTGGTTTTGTCTAAAGGACAATAGTTATTATACAGCAATGTCAATGTCACACTGGATGTCAGCCATACCTCAATATATTTTAATGATAAATAACACGCGAAAAAATCAAAACAAGCTTCACCTGGTAGTAGTGTATTTTATTTGTGAGAATCAAGGTAAGATTGAAAGTAGGTATTTTACGTGAAATTATATTTTCTCACACATGGATACTTCTACACTCTTATTACCACGTTGAATACGTCGTATTTTGGGACTTTTTTAGGGAATAGCAACACTGAACTTTTATATTGCTGTCGCATGTGCGGCCACGCGGTAGCTCGATCTAGAGGTATATTATCTAAGATAGGTATTGAATGTCTTTGACACGTGATAATCATTTTGAAACGTAATGATTTACAAAGTTCATTAACCTTTAGTTCTGATACCTACTTACTGAGCATTTTATTGTACCTATAGATTCAAGTTCTTCAAACGAATCTGACAGACGTGTTGCTGGGGAGTTTGTTCCGCCACTTCTACTTCCCAGCAAAAGCACTAAGAGGTGGTGGCGTTTTTGGGGATCTAGTGTCATGTAATTTTGACGTTCAAAAAGTGCTGACCTTTAGTCTAATTTAAATAAAAGAGTTTTTTTCCAATTCTCGGGTCGTGCAAAGTTTTGTTGAGTTTTATCATCTAAAATAGGTCAATATAGCAGCCTGGAGTCTGGATTTGAGCACCATTGATGACAAGAAGCACCCATACTTCGTTAGTTATGTTAAGTAAACTTAAGTAAGTAGCGAAACATTGGTGTATTAGAAGTAGGTACCTACCTACCCCTCCGACTAACTTTTCCAGTGAACGCAGGTGTTATTAAGATCTAAATCAAAGTACCTATTTGAACAGCGTCTTACGACCGTCCAAGCCAAAATTAGTGATATTTTAAATGCTAAACTGCCAAATAAATCCACGGATATAAGCAAACAGACATTATCATTAAGAGAATAATCTTGATGATATTTAAAACAGTGCTGTGTAAACTTTATCTATAAACCAATAACGAAGTCCGGCTTCCAGTCACACTATTCGGGATAATTTTCGCATTTAGACGTTAAATTACATACCTAAGTAGGTATAACATTTTGGACATTATAATTAGATTTGCTAGCGGGGGGTGCAATGCTGAAGGTCAATTAAAACGGTTCGCATCGACGTACGACATAATTTGTGGGTTTAATTTTTTATTGGTAATAAAAAATTAAGTAGATACCTACTTATATTTTTAACCGACTTCAAAAAAAGGAGGAGGTTCTCAATTCGACGGTATGTTTTTTTTTTTTTTTTTTTGTGTGTTTGTTACGCGATTTCACCCCCATTTGTAGACCGATTCTCAAAATTCTTTTTTTATGTGAAAGAGTATACTTCCGAGGTGGTCCCATTTTAATATGGGGAAGATCTGGTGCTGATCTTCGGAGATATACAATGGAACTCTTCAAAAATGGACGGCAAATCTGTCGTGATTGCTGGAATCGCTTGGATATTTATTGTTTATACAACATCATGATGTATCATCACGCCTGTACGCTCTGAGGGGTACGCAGATGTGTACAATATACCTAGATTTGGACAGTTAGGTATGTTAAGTTTCATTTATTAGGGATAAGTGGATAACCCTATTACCATTATGTACTGTTAACAAATAACAATATAAAAATAAATTCATGGCAAATATTTGTATGGAAACAACTGAAAATGGAAAAATAAAAATCTTTTTTGCAAAAAATAAAACCGACTTAAAAAAAACCACTAACCGATGTAAAATAACTCTAAATTCGGAAGTCGGTGGCCCATCATGAATAAGTCAAAACCACCAAAGCCACAGACTTCCTAATTTAGAGTTATTTTACATCGGTTAGTGGTTTTTTTTAAGTCGGTTTTGTTGAGCCATTACTGCCTAGCGTGAAAGTGTATGTAAGTGAAATCTGCTTTTGCTGGCCTGTTGGGCATTTTCTAGATGGAAAAACCATTGAACTCGCGGCACTCTTACTGCACCGTATCCTACACCTCTCTTTGTTACATAAGTACAGACGCCAGCACATCAAGTTACCCCAATGTGTCAAATTTTCCCAATTGCATATGAACCTTATGCTGTTTGTTATAAAGTTGAAAAACGAATAAAGAAATTTGACACATTGGGGTAACTTGATGTGCTGGCATCTGTACATCGTTTTAACCTTTCGATCGTGTCAATAAGAGACACAATAGAAAGACAATAACAGCGCGGCGGACACCGGTGTCCCCTTGGGAATTAAACAATAGGTATATTATAATATTTTATTTCCTGACGATAAGTTTTCACTTCTGTCGGCAATTACCGGAGTCCCACTGCTTTTTTTTTATAAAACGTTGCCCTACACTAAGAGCTTCTCCTGTGTCGTGTATGCTTTGTACAAACATTTAAACCAGACCGGGAACAACTACCTGTAGGCCATAAAAATATTTTTTCCGTGCGGGAATCGAACCCGCGGCGCGCAAACCGTTCTGTCACCGGCACCGTGCTTTGTTGGGGAGCCTAACCGGATGCAGCAACATTACCAGTATTTTACACGGTGGGACTGCGTATCTGACGTTTACAACCCAGTGACTGAATAACACGATATCATCTGCAGGGCTAGCATGGCCGGAGATATTCTTTTCACGGGGAGAGGATAAAATACTATTCCCCTCTGTCATTTTATCCACCCTCCGAGCATGGCGACATGGGTGGATAAACTATTCACGGGGATAAACCAGGGGAAACGCTTGTCCTCGAAATTATTGCCATTACAAGAAAACTTTTATGAAATTACACAATAGTCGAGAATGTCATGTAAACCAAAGTACTTTCATCATTTTATTACATCTGTACTGGATATTTATTTTGTGGGATTGCTCGAATCGCGAAATCTTTCACTAGTCGCCATGCTATAAGCCGTGGATGAGTATCCACGTCTAATGTCATAAAAGTTTTATCCCCAGCCCATTGTTGGTTAAACTGGTTGTCACTTTTAAGAAAGAGAGCGGGCATGTCAAGGAAATGTCAAAGAAAAACTTTGATCCCATGTCTTAGTAACGCCATCTAGAATAATATATTATGAATATTGGAGCGGCAGCGGAGCGTACTAAAAAAAACTCATAGACTTGTGTCCGGCAGGACATACTTTTTCGGACGAAAATTTGTTTGTGATGTCCGGTCTATAGGTATTGAATGTCTTTGCCTTTAAGGCTTTGCCCACTCGCATCGACTGTCAAAGATTTACAAATGACAGCAGCGACCAACATCTTCACATGTTTACTGATGCATGGAGGGATCTTGAATTATAATTAGCGGTCACCCATCCAAAGACTATTTAAATAAAATATGTCTGTCTGTCTGACGTTTAGTTACGATAATGTGGCTCCTATGATAATATGAACTGCCAATTCTATCTTGAATTATGAAGAAAAGGAATGAATGAATTATGAAGTAAATTATGATGATAATAAATTTATAAGATGTGAAACTGGAGTGTCTAGAGGCCTGTCTAAGGCGATTATCACACTGCCACGCTTCACGCTGCTTGTTGCGTGTCTCTGAACTGAATGAACGCGCGTGGATGCATTTTCTGTGTGTTGGACTATGCGTGTTTTCTATACAAACGGAGGTACTTACAAGCAACGTTAAAACACGCATTCTCGCGCTACGCTGCGTGGTGCGTGGCAGTGTGTTAACCGCCTTAGTCTGGCTAACTAAAATAGAGTTTGTAACAAAATTATGTGATGTAACAAGATCAAGAGATGCTGCATAAGCAGAAAACATTTATTTGTACCTAGCTGATCACCGAAAACAGTGTGAAAGCCCTCAAGTCAGAATAACAAAAAAAATAACAATTAATAACTTGAATATAATATAAATAGTTCAGTACAGTTAGGTACTCATGACAATGGCAGCGGATGGTACTATGAGTCCATGTTGATTGAATACGTAGGTACCTTATAGTTAGAAAACATTCACTGAAGAATGTCCGGACCCTGAACCTTAGTGAAATGATGCCGACAAAACACTTATAGGACAGTTGCAACATTTCTGCGAACTATGTCTCGCAGTCTGCTGCAGTGGCAGTCCGAGAGAGAGGTTCCGGATCACATATGTTCGGTCATGGTCCGATCACGAATTGTTCACGTCAAATTGACAAACCTCTTAAAAATAGAAAATTTACGAGACTTCCATTTGTTTCATGATTCCGATTTTATTTATTTATATATAAAACCTTGTACTAGTAAAATAACTGTACAAAGGCGGACTTTTCGTTTCTCATATTCCTTGTGCATTCAATTTTTAATTTAAATTTACTGTTAATTAGTTTGGTTTGCTAAAAGTCTTTGGCTGCCTACTCAGTCCCCTGTAATCTAAGCTAAATCCATGCTACCATATTAACTGTAAAAGTTTAGAAATTTCGGACTAACAAGATTTAACGGAAAAAGTAATAGAAAGCGACATCTATCCGGCCACATACGAACTCACACTAATACTGGAATATCCTACATCGCGATGTTAAAGTTATCCGCGCTATTGAACATAAACAAGATCCCTGTCGTGCAGTTTAGTAGTAAGCCACCAGACACAACACCTGTCTGGAGGATCCTCAGTTATCTAGGGGGATGTAGAACTTTACATCCTGTTCTGTAGATGGATTAGTTAATGACCAAGTTAGAGCTAAAACGAACTCTATTTTATTAAGATTTGACTGTTCTCAAGTCCAATGACGTCTGTCCCCCAAAAGGTCACGGTACAGAAGACCACCAGTCACTAAAAACGAATGCTAATGTTTTAATTAAGTATTTTAAATGGACAACTGCGCAAACCATCTGTTCAAAATTGGATGAAAAATCAAGGTGGATTGGGTAATTAGCAAATATCTACCTAACTGATGAAAAAGGAAATATTCTAATCGGGTACAAGATCCTCGTGTTTGCTCTTTACTATTCTATAAGGCAATCGTTGTTTATCTAACTGAGGTGTTTTGCAACATTAATACACCACCTACCTACCTACCTTTACATTTAATCGTACGTAACCATAATTTATCTCACGTGCTGCCTCTGTTATTCTTCAAGGGTTTAGGTAAATTACTTACAATAAGATATCCTCATTTATGCATACCACTGCAATTAATCATTATATTTATTGAAAAAGTCGACATTACGGATGATCGAAATTGCTATAGCAGATAAATTATTGTCCACGTAAACTGGCCTCTTTATTGTTTACATAAGTCTAAAATTAATTAGGCATAAGTGTCTTACTATTTACTTGAGTCTAATAAGTTTATGGGCAGTTTTAATTGAAGTGACTCACTTCATGTTTCCGTAGTGCAACTGAGCCGGATATGTCTACGTCACTACTTATAAAAAGTGCTTTAAGGTAAAGCGTAAGCTAGACCGCGACAATCAATTATTCTTACTTTTTTTTGCAAATTTCAGCTCAATATTAAGATTGTTTTTTTATTAAAATAGTTGCTCGCAATCGTAAACAATGTACACATTGAAATATAATTTGAAGCGAATAATGACTATTTTTTTAAATTATAACATTTTAGGCCAATTATATTTATAATATGTACCTAACCTAGGGTGGCCGTACACGGGCCTCTCAGAACAGCCAAAAACGCCGCCTCCTGAAGATAGGAGCCATGAGCCATCGCCGCCACGGGCCACGGGCCACCTTATGGATTTCCTGTAGCTTTCATACATTTTGTATGGACAAGCCGCACCCGGTTGACAACATGCGGTTGGTCCGAATGCTGTCAGGCTTAAACAGCTGTATTGTTACTTTTTTATAACTTTAGTACCTAACATATTTGTTACGATTGCGGAAAACTTTTATTCCACACAAGATACTGAGCTGTAAATAGCAAATAACATAATAATACAATTTTGATTTCACGGGCACACACGCATTACACACGTTAGGTACCTACATGTGTTACACATTCACCTTAAATAAAATGGCAGTTTTGGCGGGAACTCACGTCGCAGTAGTAGATATTAATTTAAGTAGGTATATTATTTTGTTTTTAGTAGGTATTTATATTATATTTTGCTCGTTAACATAATTAGAAGCTCACTGCTAGCCGGAACTTAGCGTCGACGCGCGACTGCCAGCTGTTTTAAGGCGAGTGCACACGTGCATTAATTAACTATTTTAAGAACACAAATTAATTTTATATCTGTCGGATTAAGCTCCATTCACATCGTGAATCATGCATGTTAGCGGTAGGAGTGGCCAATCAAGTGATGATTAATTGTTTCTACTGAATCTGATCCAAATTGGATAATTCCCCATTATGCTGTAACCTCGATAAATTAAGTTAGAAGGCATAAATATAGTGACAGCTCGGTTTTTAATAATTGATTATGCAGTCAATAATTGGATATTTGAATTAATTCTAGAACCTACAAACCAATCCTTAGTTCTCTTTTAACTGGCCAATTATATATTTAATCAAAATTTAGTTTGTAGAGTGATAGCATTTAGGTACAGTTATTAATTTGATATTTTCTCATCATCATCATCATTATATTAATATCTACGCTTAGCGAAAACTTTAGATTGCTTTCTTTGAACATTCCGCGCATGTAGGATTCAAAAATTTAGCATAGTAGAATGTTTTTATCTTTGCTTGACCCAAGAAAATATCTGTTGACTAATAAAACTGTTAGTAGATATTTGTGCCATCTCTCACTAAAAAAATATAAGTACCTACCTGTTCTTGGAAAGCCTGTGAGGCATTAAATAGTTGAAAAACGACGAATTTACAAGGAAACGGTCCGCTACGCGTGTTGATAATTATTACCACATGAAGATCGCGTTGATGGCATCACCTAATTCAGCGAAATATGTAATTTCCATACTTTTAGAAGGTTCGCATTTTGATTGACGTCTTTATCTGTCGAAAATATGTCTCATTTACCCACAAACGCGACAAATTTTTAACGTTTTTTTTACGGCATTTGGCCTTCTCATCGGTTATTTAGACATCCCACTTTTTCTGTTTCTTTTAGTTAAATAATTTATGTGTTTTACGGTTTTCTGAAATTATTCATACTACTGTCTACTGGCATATATTATATGACAGTAAGAGTTTTCTCGTAAGACAGTGTCTATGCGGTTGTTGAAAATAAATTCAATCAATCACCGCTCGCTGATAACATACGTTGGACAATTTCTTATTTTGCGATGATTTTGTGGGAAGAACGCCTAGTTTGAATTATTTTTATTGATAGTAGGTACTGATCTATAAGTATAATAAATAACGGTAATTGAAGCAGACACTTTCAATATTAATTTAGGAGAGATTAGACTGTCGTCGGCTGACAGGCTTTTGGCATGTAATTTGATAGTAGCTGCGTTTAAGAGTAAGTACCTAAATTTTATATTAATCAATAAGTAAAGAACCACCGGACCTACTGGCTTGACACAAAAAGTGTGTTCATTATTAGGTATTTGACACAGTTGGCACTGTAATTAATTATTATTACAGTTCCAACTATGTCAAAGGCAGGCCTACGTAGCAATTGTCATTACCTTGTGAGTATATTATGTAAGTAAGTAAAAGTTCAATATCAGTCACATGTTAGTAAACTCACGTCATTACACATTATAATAAGTAACACTAAGTAATGGTACAATAAATAGATACCTACACGATGCATGCTCTTGACACGATTGTGTGGCCTCAGCCTAACAATACAATCAAACTCTTCGTTTATTATTATTGCATATAAATATGCATATACCTGCTTGCTTATCTAGTGTGCTTATTTTTTTTAGTTTTTTCGTGACTAATATACAAAAAGACGCCGTGAGGTCAACCCGGGACACAATGACATGTTTTCCATAAAATCCACCTAAACTTTTTATATATTTATTATTGTTTAATTCGACTAAAATTTATAACCATCTAATGTGAGTTATTATAAAAGCTAAAAAAACATTCGAGTAGGTATCGTATTATTTTATTTTTGTGTTCAATTTTGGATTATTTCGTAATATCCGGATACGATCGCGGACATAACAAGTGTTGTGTTCGTCGCAAAGGTGAACTGTTGAAATAAAAAAAATATGAAATAATAAAAAATGTTCCGGATTTATAAAATTTTTAGGTGTAACGTGTGTAACGACATATTTTAGGTAATTATTGCTAAGGTTCGTCCACCATTGTGGATTTCTTGATTATTTTAGAACCTAAACGTATTTCCCTTGAGAAATATCCTGTTGCACACACAAATCATCATCATCTGCCTAGCCTTTCCCCAACTATATTGAGGTCGGCTTCCAGTTTAACGGGATGCAACTGGATACTGGACCTCCACAATCCCCCCCCCCCCATTGGTTAAACTGGTTGTCACTTTCAGACTTCTAATCTAACTACTCGTAACGACCGAGACTGTCAAAGATCTACAAATGACAGCCGGGTCCAAAGGCTTAACGTGCTTTGCGAGTCACACAAGTGTCTTGATATGCATAAATAATCACCCGCCCAGAGACCGACCTCATCAAGCGTAGCTTAACCTTTGCTCGCTCTAACGGCATTTATTATTTAGCCACAAGCAACACAAAGCGCCACAATTTAATGAGAAATAAAAAAAATAAAAGCGACTCTGAATGCTGAATATACATATGTATGTCAGCACAGCAGACAGTTAATAAAATCTAAAGTTTCAGTATGCATTTTGGTGTCAACTAATGTAATACATCAATTAATTTAATTAATTTCATTTTAATGTTATTTTAATTTTAAACTTGTTGTCTCTCTTTTTTATCTCAGCATCTCATTATATATGTACTTGTAATTTCATTAAGTTTTCTTTTTAACTTTAATTTGATTATTTGTAATTTTTCACTCACATGAATGTTGGTCGACCTGTTATTGGCGACTGTATAAGTCTGATACTTTTTACTATTATTCTTATGTAATGCTGTATACAGAAGCTGTTGGTTTACCCTAATTATTTATTTAATTTATTTTCGGACAACAATGATCCAGTGTGTTAGTAAACATTAAATAACTTACCTATTGCTAGTGTTAGTAGTCACAATTAACAAGAAAAATATAATAAAATAAAATAGTATTGTGAAAAGGACATCCCTAAAACGAACGAACTTAATAAATAAATAAATACATCATCAATCGATATTATTATTTTTGTTGTTGTTTTTGAACAGGAGAACTCCAAAGGGTTCCAAAACTGTGTAGGGAACTCGTGGGTTCCAAATGAACGTCGATGTCCTTACAACCCTGTAGATATCTATAGGTGTGTGTATTTACTTTTATAGTCCTTTTATAGATATAAGTAAGCTTAGCTTGTTATTGTTTTAATGCAAATCAATATCCTCAGCATATCTAAGTAGATACTAAGAGGTAGCAATATAATTTAATGGGAAAATGATGGTGAATAATCTGCACTACAAATGTGCACATAAAAACCAATGATCTAGGTACATACCTAATCATAAAATGTATTCGTGAATATACGAATAGGTAAATTTTATGATTATGTGCTTCTTAGATCTTTAGTTGTAACCGCTTTAATCATGGCACGAATCCTGGCTCCGAGCTACTGGATTGCCACTGAGAAATGCGAGATAGAAAATAATAATAACACTTTATATGCAATCCTTAATAACTCACTGTCCCGGATTCCCGGGTAAGACCCGGGATTCGAACGAGGTAAGTATGTACTGGTATCACGGATATGTTCGTATTTATTAAATTTCAAAAAATATCCTAAGACCAATAAAAACCCAACTTTTTACTTTCAATTAAAAGCTAATAGGTTTAGTTTTGATTAGGTATATCATTTCAAGTAAGCCTTATGACCTCAAATAGCGGACTAAGACAGAATTATGATATACTTCGGTAACAAAATAAAATAAAGGTACCGGATAAACATACATGTACCGCCACCGGTTTCTTAATACGTCTACAACTCTACACAAACAATTTAATATTTATATATAATTTATGGTCGAAACTTGTGTTTACACGTGAAGACATTCATGTTATTTTTTTAAATTAATTAATTGATATTATAATATTACGTCCTGTTCCGCAGCTTTCAATTTTTTTTATACCATCGTTTAAATCTGATGTTTATATATTTTTTTAGTTGTTATTTACAAAAATACCCATAATTATGTTCAGTTTTAATGATAGCTTTAATAATACCTTCCTCCATGATAAACGATACAAAAGCAAAAAAACTTTTACAAAAAATTAGTACCGCCATTAGTGCTTTAAAACCCCATGAAAAATGAAGTTCATAAACCAGATTCACAACTGAAGATGGCACCTATGGTTGTCCCACGCGGCAGCGCAAAAGTCTCTTTTCATACAGGGAAGGCACGACCATTCAACAGTTGCTCAAGGTGGGTTGGAAATTGCAGATTTAAGTATAATATACTTAAATCTGCAATTTCCGAAGAAATTTTTTAGAAGTTCAGTTTATATCATGAAGTTTTCCGTCGTAGATAAGTTTAACACAGTAGATTTTTTAGTTTTTTTATTAAAAAGTTACAATCAACATCACCATCGCATCACTACCACCACTACCATCGCCATTTTACCTGGCATGATTCTGCGTGATTGTTCCACAGAGTTGTGAATTATGTTTGTGACAAAATCTCAGGAATTTTCTATGGATATCAGTCTATTTCTCAGGATTTTTCGATTTTAAGTCTGGTAACCCTATGCGCGAGGCTAAAAGGCCCCCTATCTCAAAACGATGCCACGATATTTAAAGAAAAACAAATACCGTATCGCTGTGATTCTGGGCCTGCTGTAATGTCATAAATCTGGCTAACCACCATCCGGTACGTAAGATTTTTTTTTTTTCTGAGAATACTTGAACTAATCAAGACGATGTATTCAATAATCAGCGACACATAATTATTGTGACATTGGCGAAGCAGAATGAGTAATAACACCCATAAATATTTATTGAAACAATTAATTTGAAGCGATTCAATAACAACTCTTTGCTGTCACAGTTGCAATCATGAATGAATCTGTATCTATTAGTTGCACGTGAACTTGAACTTTATAAATAGCTGTCTTACTTATAGAATTGTTGCTACAATGTAACTTAATGCCTTTATCATGATAAACGGTTTCTAAGTTAGACGATGCAAGCAGAAATTTGGCAACGTTTCAAAATAAACGCCTCTGTTGTCTGTGTTAAATATTTCACTGATGTATCAATGATTCTAAATAACATTATAAAACATCGCAGAATACTAACATTGAATTCGTTGTTGTAAGATTGTACCTAAAACTTGCAATCATGCATGTAAAAAGTATTTGAAAAGTTTCCGATTGCTTCTTTGACACATTAATTTACGAACTACCTACTCAATACTAATCATTTTGAGTAATAATTTAATTTATTTGTTTTGAAAAAATAATCTAATTAACTGAGTGAACGGAACAATGTTCTTGAAATAGATCGATGCATGAAAGATCGTTTTTTCACCTACAATATATCCGGTTTAAATACCAAATATAACTATATTTAGTCCGGATATATTCCAAGATGATATGCCAACAATTTATACATCACAGACTAATAGCTTTTATACATGGCTACATCAAGTTCAAAAGTTCAAGTATACCTAGTCGTTATAAACACCTCGATAGGGTGTGACCGGCGTGGTTTGAACGTTTCTTCGGTTCGGTCAACACTAGAAATGTTGAAAGTGTTTAAAAGACGCTTGTTAAATATTTCCCCACATTAGGAATTTCTCCTGGGTTACTAACATTTAAACCCAAAGCTAGACCAGAAATAAGTACGCGCTACATTGAGCATGAGGTTCGATTGGTCAGACAAATGTAATTCGGGTTTTTCATCTGGAATTTAGTCAGTAGCAGCTAGCAGCCCGGAGTTTGGATTAGTTAGGCTCGCTCCCTATAACATGGGACTGTGGGGACAAGCCATTATCGGTGTCCACAGCGCGGAGGCGTACGTGCGACTGTCGGGGTCACCAATGTGGGGACAAGTTGGGCTGTGAAATGATACACACGAGAGCCAAGTGTTAACTGTTTATTGCTGTGACTGTATCTCTAAATATTGGCCTGTGATTACAATAGTGTGCTGCTATATTACATTAGTGTGTTACAATATTACAACAGCGGTTCTCACAGGACTTTAACAAACTGGCGAAATGTGGGTGTAATGTTCCGTAAGTCTTGGTTCCCCAAGGCGAGATTCTGTTCTATTGTTAAATCAATAGATAGTTGTGGAATTTGTTCGAAAAAGCCACCGCGGCCCTGTAACGCAAAATTCATTAGGAGAACTCACTCCGCTTCACCCAGAGCGGGAGGAGTCATTTGATGATTTTCCATCCTTAAAAAAAAAATTGTAGACAGAAATTCGTTTCAATCTTGAAATAATAGAAACAGCTCGATTTGGTAGTCAATAACACTTTTAGCAGTCAAAGAGAGATTTTATCTGCCCTGAGGTCAACTGCCAACTTTCATTTATGTTTTAATCATGAAGAGTTAAAATGTTCATCGTAATGTCCTTCTTTTATATAATTTGCGTCGTTTATTGGAGTTTTAGTGTTGTATTTTATCAATATTATATTTCTGATAATGTTAAATACCTGTTTATTTATGTGTTATACCAGTTTTGGAGTCATAACGGCCGCCGGGCGGTCTGCCTCTCACCTAAATTTATGACGTAACCCGATACGCGAAATATTTTCGGGATCCGGTGCTAATAATGTGGTTTACGAAGCCTTGTACGTTTTACTGTTTATTAATATGGTAGCGTGTATTAGGAATTACCTATTTAAAGATTCGGTAAACACAATCCATGTAAGTAGCTACACCCGCATTTCGCCAGTTATGTTAAAGTCTGATGTAATGGGGGCGAGCCAATTGCCATTAATCGGGCACAAATCCAGACTCCAAACTGCTAATGACACATGGAATATTAAAGCCCGTTTTATGGCGGGATTACCTACTTGGACAAATTAAACGACCGGTGGCCCACTTTAGCCCTGGATCGAAAAAACTGGAAGTCACCTGGGATTATTAAACTAGATCATTTTTATATCATATCAACAATACATTTGGGTAATACCAAGCGAGCGTTTGGAATATACGAGTTACATAGTGTGACGTAGTAATTATCACTAAGCAGTTTACACAGCAACTCTTTTGTACCTAAATAAATACCTAGTGATTATGACATTTGTTGCCAACTGGGTGATACTCCAAATGCTGGAGTAGAAGAATGTAGTACTTAGATCCCACTGATAAAACTAAAACTTTTATAATGCTGTGATTGTTCAAATTGTTTTAACAGACCGGGCTAGCCTTTCTTATTGCTTCACGGATATCCAAAAATACATATTATCTATTATGTTTTTTGCATTCTACTTTTAATTTTCTTTTTCTGTATTTATTGATCTTTCTTTTCTAAAATGACAAGGTTGGATAGAGTCTGGACCGGAGGTCAACAAGGATTCAGCCAGCCAGACTAATGATAACCACCATGCGGAGACAGAATACCTACTTAATTGAAACGCTTCCAAGATCAAGGTAAGTTTGATTACCCGTATCATACGTATAAATCCAATAATAAATATATAGTGAATAATTGATTGTTGAAATGTTAAATTATTCTTTTGAAACAGGATTTAATATTGTTGTTTTTGACATCTTTTATGAATCATTATAAACACATTTTTTTTTAATCTTTTATAGACATTCATTTTTATTTAAATATCTGGCTTTACTTACCTGATTATATGCGTTTTTTGAGTCATAAGATCCGGCTTGAAATGATACGGAAAAGGTCTGGAGTTTTAGAGTAGGTAGAGAGATAGAAAGTAATCTAAGTAATAGCAGTGATCCATGTAGCTATGTCTTACGAAGAAACGATGACAGTGTGAGTATACAGGTTTTGAGTAAAGACTGCGATCCATAAGTGTAGTGCGGGCCAGCTACATGGACCACCTTAAAAAGGCAGTTCCGCGTGACGAACAGGCTGTGGAGAACCCATTGTTTGCCACAACAGGAGATACCTATCTCCAGCAGTCGACTGCGATAGGCTGAGTAAATTAATTCGTTAATATAGGTAGTAGCTACTTTAAAAATCTTTATGTGTGTCAATTTTAGGCATTACAGAGTTAGACTGCATCAGCGTTAAAAGAAAATTTACGATGTTGCAAGCAAAAACTTGTGATCGCCACAAAACTAAAATGCGTTGTACATTTTGATGCATACGATTTAAATAAATGAAGACAAGCTATGAATAATCCCATAAAAGACCATAAAAAAGAAACTATACTTATACCAAGACTTAGGTAAGACATTATAACCTTTTGTACAGCTGATACAAGATAATCCTTACTTTTTGTCGCTTTGTAAACACGTATCTGTCATACTATGGCCATACAAATAAAAGCCTTCGAGTATGTATGTGGAAGGCTTTACAGTGTTAAGTGGCGCCATCTGTATCAAAAGCGTAGAACTAAGTTGACCTGAAATCAGGGTCTGATCAAGTGTGCTAAGGGGTTTAGAACTAAGAGTGTAGTGTTCAAAGGCGTCAAATTCATTATATATACCTCACACTTTCAGTAGGTATATGAATTTTACTGAAGAAGTCTTGTAGCTTTACTTAATCTTACCTTAACAAATGTCTCGTGACTTTAATGTTTAACTAAAGATCAACCTAGACCGTCAGTGGTGCCAGTTGTTTTCTCCAGATGGCAGTATCGCGTCGGTAAAGCAGATTAAGGCTTTTATGCCCATCTTTGCAGCGATCCACCAGCAATTACTCCAGGAAAAACATTTTGCACTACATGTTTATAGACTAGGAGGTAATTAAGAGGTTTAGTTGTATATAGCATGTTGGAGAAGTTAAGTAAAGGTGTTGTAAAGAGGTTGTATAAAACATGGCGGCAGTGCGCGTCGGTACAGCAGGCGCCGGTCGGCGGGCCGTCGTCGGGCGACACGCAAGCGCAACAGGTAGGTTAAGATTCACGGTCCGTCGCATTTGCTGGTCCTATGCGCACGACGCGGCCCTCGCATACAGCACACCAACCGCGACCGACGAAATGTACGGGGATCATCGGTGATCAGTGAAGTGATCGTATTCTAGTGATAGTTAACAACAAGTGCTTGTGTCTGTGATATGACGAGGACCAGCTCCGGAGTTTGAACGAGCACCACTCAGCGGATCTTAACGGTAAATTTCGTCAAACGTGACAATATGACCTGAGTGTTTACTAGTCAGGTGATGGTGCATAAATGTGTATTCAACATGTGAATACATTTAATGATCGTTGATTCATTGAATCGAGTACAGTCGCACGCGCAGTGTTCCACTTCGGCCGCGAGATCTCGCTGGATTTCTTCCACGTAGCCCGTAGCGGTGTTTACTCGTGAATTATGACACCTGTTTCGGATGAGTTCGTGTTGCCGACACTATTTTACAACATTTAATAAGTTTTCTTTGAAGAAAGTTTTTTTACTATAATATTGTTAGCTGGAACACCATCGAGTCGGTTTTACCGTTGCAAAAGAAAGTAGGATCAGCAAATATGTAGTTAAAATGATTTTCGCTGTTCCATCGATTAGATCGCACGAGAATCTTATTGGATTATAATTGATACTTAAGTTATGAGTCGCGATAATTAGAAGTGGGTAGGTAATTATAATTATATGCGTTCTAGACATTCATTAATGAACCATGCTCATTTGTGGAACACTGTTGTGTCACACATTCCACAATCTCAATGCAACCGTTAGCCGAGCAACCTGCATCCAAAAATATGTAGGTAGAACGAGAAGATCGTTTATTTCTAACATAATTATGATGAAATTTATAACTGAATAAGCGACGATATATGAAAATCTTGTTTCAGAGACGTATAATCAGTCAATACAAAAAGGAAATCCAGTTTTGACAAATCTTACGAGGTTTTTTATTCTACCCTCAATATGAAATGAAAAGGAAACTTGTCGCATATGGTAGCCGTATACTTTTTGTATGACGCGCTGTTGATAAATGCTCTCCTAATGGAAACAATGGGGCTTAAAGTTCCCATAGAAAGTTGTAAACAATATTGATCTCTAATATGCATTGATTGTCACAAATCGAGGGCATAGCAACAGTATGATCACAGCTAAACTAAGCTATGTAAACAAATCGAGTTTTAGACACAATTCTGATGGTAACATTGTGATTGGTAGAGCCGGGTTCGTCATCGGTTATTGACCGTTATTCTAATCGTACGCTTTGCATTTGTTAATTTGAAAGCATTTAATGTTTATTATGTTGAATTTTTTTTTTGTGGTTTTGTACCCAAAAGGTGCCAACGAGACCCAATTACTAAACTTTCGCTATCTGTTCATCTGTCTGTTTGTGGAGCAAATCTGAATCTACCCCCATGAATAATCCATAAACATTGATTTGTATATTAACAAAGAGATTTAAAATACTATAGAGCGGGCATGTCAAGGAAATGTCATAGAAAAACTTTGATCCCATGTCTCAGTAACGCCATCTAGAATAATATATGAATATTGGAGCGGCAGCGGAGCGTACTACAAAAAACTCATAGACTTGTATCCAGCAGGACACACTTTTTCGGACGAAAATTTTGTTTGTGATGTCCGGTCTATAGGTATTGAATGTCTTTGTATATTAAGTTGTTTTCATAGCAACCAAGCGATAATGAAAACTATCTATAAACGTTTCCAAGTATGTGCATAACAGCCTTGTATGCACAAAAATCGTAGGTCTGTAATCCTTATCGCTTGCTTCAAAAATGGTGCGAAAAAATCATGAGCAAACCGACATATTGAGAGATATTTCTAGACTGTATGTTAAGCCTAGTCATAAGCCCATGGGCGGCATAAAAATCTCTGACACGGTTGTCAATAACCGCACAAAAAAGGGAATACCCTTAATGGTCGTAACTACTGTAACATACTTTATATTATTGTCAATACAAAATATGGAAATAAGGTTAAGACAAACGTCTCTTCATCAAGTTATCTGATAGTAGATACGTATGTACTACGTTCGTATTAAACAAGAAAAAATACATCATACCTATTACCTAGCTGAACTATCGATAGGTATATCCTCTTCAAATAATTGATTAACACTCAAAAGTAACTCTCGTCGATTTCTCCAATAGCAACTTTTCACGTAAGATCTCTTGCATAACTGACTGTAGACTAACATTTGCAAATCTTAGCTGTGAATAACATATAAATGATTAAATTTTAGCGCGTATGCGTTGTACGTGATGCAACTATTGTATATCTCGTGTTTGTTCGTTGACGATTTCTTTCACGCAGAACTAAGGTTTACATTCAGAAACGGCTTTTAAACTTCGGTCTGTCAAAATGAGATGGGCTATTTCCGTATTTTTAAGAATGTTAACGTTGACGTTGACGTTCTTATGTAAGTCTCAATCTGTCTTACGTTTATAACAAGTGTTAGACATTAATTATTGTCGTTGAGATTAGAATAGAATAGTTTATTTCCACTTTTCTTATTACAAATTTCTCTTACGCAAATACAAAACCATGACGATGGTTACATATTTGTAAGAGATGACGACTTTACCAGTATAAACTGTGTTACAGTCGTCAGTGTCTTCCACAATTTTTATATTTAAAACGCAATATATTGTTTAGAACAACAGCCCATCTGTAATGATAGTATTTTGTGATTCACATTAAATAAACTAAAAAAATAAAATACTTAAAGAAAATATTACTATTAAAAGTGTTAGATTGCGACTACATTTTGTACGTTTTTATTATGGGAATTGGCCTTCTGTGTATTGATTGTTTGTAATTAGAGGCGATAATTTTGATACCATATGCATTTAAGGGTTAAACAAGTTAAGCTTAAGCAGTGGGCATAATCTAGTTAAGCTTAGCTAAGCCGCCTTACCTGGTGCAGGCAAGTGGGTAATTACGAAGAAATTTTTGAAAGTTATGGTAACCAGCCTTAGGCTCGCCCCTTTAATTATTATAGGCCTTTCAAACCTCGTACTTTTTTCTGACAACAGTATCGTGTAATCTATCTGATTTATTAATTTGCCTATCATTGGACCATTACACGGCAAATGCTTAATTTGTCATGTGTTTATTAGTGTTAAGTTTTTGTACCTTTTACGGCGAAACATAGTATTACACATAAAACGTAATAGGTAATTCTACCAAGTTTGTAACTTTTTACCTTCGATAAAGAAATAAATTACTTTGCTTTTGTCTTTTTCTCGTACAAAGAAGTCATTAATTGATAGTCACGCTCGTCAAGGCAAATTGGCGATTTTAGACTTGATTAATACAAGCTCAGGTTTCCACACAATATTTTCCTTTAGCGATGTCTTGTCAAGTATAGTAAGTTACAAGTACAAATTCTTGAAATAGCCACGGATAAATTCCCGAATTTAAACCTACACTAGTGCATTAAAGGCGAGGGACAACCACTGAGCTATCACGACATTCTATTCGACGATTTCTAGTAACTCTTAGATAAGAATAACAAGTAAACGATAACAAATATGTATTGATATCAGAAACCATTTATACACCTTCACATATAATCCATCAATGTGTATTAAAGATGAGTGATAATTGCTTCGGGAGAAGGGAATGCAATCTCGTACGAGATTTCCGCCTAGCGAGATCTCGCGAGACTCAAAACCCAGTCTCGCGAGATCTCGCAAATTACGGGATCTCGCAAGATTGGGAGAATCGCAATTAAAACATATGCAAATGCTTGTTTTAAGAACTAGTAATGACATGATATGTAATTAAATAGAAACTGCGTTGCTTAGTTATAAAAATTATGTAAGTTTTATTTTAAAAATCAACAGAGTACCTACTTATTATTTTGTCTCTAACTCTAATAACATTTGTTTATGTCTATAATTATTATACCTATTGTAGCTAATCAGTTCAAATTCTTACAATATTGGTATCAAAACAATAATTATCTATATTTAGTCATTTGTAAATTATTACTTTAGTTTCAATAATTAAGAGTAATAGGAACATTACTTATGGTAAATAAATACAACAAAACAAAAACTTAACTTCACAAGTTCTTAAATAAATGGTGTGAGATCGTATTAATCAAATAAAAGAAGTTTAAAGTAGAAGTCTGATGAAGTTATCAAGGTACGGAAAGGCAAGTTAGTTTATCTAAAAATGGCTTCTCAAAAAACACATCATGTCGAGAGTATCATCTGACAGACGACTTCTGATTTTGCAGGGTATTTGGCATGCAAAATCAGAAGTCGTCTGTCAGATGCGCCAGGCGCGGCCGCACGGCCGGCCAGGATTCTTTTCGCGCGCAGCCGCGCTATGAAATACACGTCGTCACGCTGCATTTGTCGATCTCGTTATCTCGCGAGATCTCGTACGAAATTTGACGAGATACAATCTCGTAAAATATGGCCGGGATCTCGCGAGATCGGGATCTCGGCGAGACGAGATTGCATTCCCTATTCGGGAGTAATGATTAGAGTAGCCCCCCGCACAAATACTTAGAAAGTTCAGACGCCAGCACATCAACTTACCTCAAACTGTCAAATTTTCCCAATTGAACATGAACCTTATTGTGTTTAGAATAAAGTTGAAAACCTTTCAAAGAAATTTGACACATTTGGGTTTACGATGTGCTGGCGTCTGCTGTACATACAAATTGAAATAAGTCATATTACTTCCCCGGATTCGAATTACAACCTCGTGTATTTGAAAGGCTTAACCTTTGGACCATCATAACAGCTAACTTAAAATAGGTTCTTCAACCGTAACTAGGCAATAAATATACGCCACTTGGCTTTATTAGAAGCCTATATCGCCTATGACACTTTTATACCTTGTTTTGCAATTGTCGCCATTTGCGTGGTTATAAACAACTCAAAAACAAGTATTATTTGTTTGAATTTACTCCTTGAGGAAGGAAAGCAAGGCCGTCAATTTTCATGACTGGTTGTTCTAAAATAATTGCTTTTACCGTTTATTCCATTAATTATTGTCTTGTCACTTTGAAAAAGAGCGACATTTTTAATTGAATGTATGTAAGTTCTTAATTTATTAGCCTCAGGATAGAAATGTGTATCATTTTATTATTACGAGTATAAACTAGCCGTTGGTTTCTTATACCCGTTTTCTCTAGCACTAAGCGCCACTTTATTGCGCTGTATGATTTCCAACCCTCTGTGCTAAGACCAGCGTTGATAATCCAACAGCATGGTTTAGGACTTGCTTAATGTTTCTTGTGAATACGAATATTTTTTTATGTCCTTCAGTTGTTACGTAACTTCCTTAGAAAAGACATCAACGACATCATGACGTAATTATTTTATTTTCTTTTAGTTTCTAATGTTTGCGTTATTTTAGTGACAGCGCGTGTTGTGTTTTGAAAATTAATAGTAGGCATTAATAATAATAGTATTATAAAATTAAAGTTGTTATTTGTAAGATTTTATAGTGTACAACAAAGAAATTCTGAGTATTCAATTCTTATAATGTTACGATTGTTCCAAATCGTACTGTGTTTCTGGCAAATAAAAAAAATATTATTATTATTATTACATTTAGATTAAAAAAAATATTTCCTATTTTTGAGTTGAATCGTTGTTTTTACGTCTTTCTTTACTCTTAAAATTATTTAATTATATAACAAAACGTGTTATATTTTCGTTACTTTCTCTTTTTGCATTTATAATTCACATTATAATTTATCCAAACGTTTTTTTTAAAATAACGGTTATTACACAGCTATCAAAATGTTAAACATTTTTATATTTTTATTTCTTGTGTGTTTTTAATAACATAATAACTGGCTATAAATTTAAGTTAATAATTAATGATAACATGTCTAAATTTTTTTTTCTTTTGCATAGTATGCATGAGCAAGCAAAAGAGTTTCAAATTAATGTTCCATTAAAAATTTAAAAAAGGCTATTATATTATCTATTTATATATTTAAACATTGGTAAAGTTACCCTTTATAAAACCACAGACTAAAAAAAAGGTAAAGATATTTCTATAACAATTATAAAATTGATACAGGGTGCACTTAAAGCATGACAAGTAAAATTAAAAGTTGCAAAAATAAAATTTATGTTGGAACCTATCACGATCGCATTCAACAACGGACAGCGATTATTTTCTTTTGTAAACTTATTCTTGTCATGTGACAGGATAATGAACTTTTTAGTCTAGGTAATAAAGTTCAAGATTGCACCTGTGTTGTATTTAATTATAACTGGCGCGTTGCATTACATCGACGCGGTTGAACTTCATATTTCGGTTGAGAACGCTTCGCCCCGAGCCCGTGACCGACACTGAACTTGCTCGTACTTAATATTGAAATGGTTTTTATTATTTTCATATAATTTTTGTGCAGTTTTTAAATGTATGAAGTTCGTTAATTATTTTTCTGGAACAGTAACTTCCTTCTTTTTTTTAGTTTAGTTACTAAAAACGTTGAATTCCATTCTTATGTGGACTATTATTTGCTATATTTCCCTCAAGAAGATAGTTAACTTCCCTTAGACTTTACTTTACTAGAAAACGTCCTATCTAAATAGGTAGTCAGACAACAGGAATAGAACCGTTTTTTTCTTTGTACAAAAAATCTCGATCAGTCCTAGTTCTTCTTATGGCAAATTATTCCTATATAAGGCAACCCCGTAAATGGCAGCCGTCGGCGTCGTAACCCCTTAAATGCCACTGAACAAGCTTTCTCTCCTTCGAATTACGTATTAGCTTAATTTATTTCTCATTCTAAGAATTTATTAATAGAAGCAGCTTTAAGATATATATCGAAGTGTATGAGCAGTTTGACAGATGAATGGAGGAGAGCGGATAGTATGCAACATGCAACCTCGCGGTGGCTGATTGATCCGCACATTGTGCGTATGATAAAGATGAACACATCTGATTTGCTACTTATTTAAGCTACTAGGTATTTCCACTCAAATACTTAATCCTATTCAACTAGCCACTCTCGTTTTTTTGTATATTAAAGTTTAATTATTAGCCTTTACAATAAAGGTAGCCTAAGGGGGGGAGGGGGGGGGGGTTAAAGGCTATTAAATAACCTTTAAACGATTCAGAGATCAAGAAATCAGATTGAGGTCAAGAGTAGATCGATCGATTTATTTTCTCCCAAATGTTGACGTTTAAACATTCTGTCAAAAAGTAGGTCCTTAACGAATTTTGCAAAAAAATGATTACCGCTTAATTGATTCACAGAGACGACAGATGTAAGTAGCAAGTACCTACTATTCATCTACACGACCAAAAATCTACTTACTCGTTCCTCTTTTGTTTTGCCTATTCATATCATGAACTATGAAATGCCGTGACGCCAGCAAGCGTTGACCTCCAAATTCAAATCC
Source organism: Euplexia lucipara (assembly GCA_921972225.1). Taxonomy (NCBI): domain Eukaryota; kingdom Metazoa; phylum Arthropoda; class Insecta; order Lepidoptera; family Noctuidae; genus Euplexia; species Euplexia lucipara. Next base: position 18,746,050 of record OV179146.1, read on the forward strand.
TTAGAAAGTCATAAAACATGATTGGATGGCTCGGTCCACAGGAAACAGTAGTCGTACCTGCAGGAATGCCGTTTGGAAATGTCCTAATTTACAAACAGAGGACGAAACGCGACTGGCATCGTGAGGATGGTTTTTGTTTATGTTCTGTTGACTTTCACTGGAACACCGTCGCGTCGCCGCGTTGTCAGTCGGCTGCTCTGTCATTTGTTTTGTGAACCGCTGCGTCTCGACGTGACTTGGATCAAGAGTCTGGTGTCCTGCGAAATTCTCTCTAAATTTGACATCGTTTTTTGGTTCGAAATTTTGGTCTGCCAGTGTTTTTTTTTGAGCCCGTGGTCCTTATCGGCTTTAGTTCTACATTTTAGAAGTTTAAGTCGGGTTTTGTATGATTGTCAGTACGTGACGTTGAAAATCTCAGCCGTAAGTACTATTGTGATATTTCAAGAACGCTAACACGTTATGTAATTTTAATTTTATTATTGATGTAATACGAAGTCACAAGGAAGCCCCAAGAGTGTACTGCTCAATAACCACCTAATGCAGTAATCGATAAGCTGATTCTAATGTTGAGCGTTCACCCGGCAGTTTCGAATGAACATGAACATTGTCTTTAAAAAAATATTGAGGAGAAGGCTCTTCTCCTTCAAGAGTCTCACGTAGCAAGTCGGTATGCCGTTCATATTCTTTTTATTCTTTGAAGATAACATTTTTCCTATCCTTATCCCAAGTTATTTGGGATTGGGCAGTATATATATTCTTCTTCAATAAGTAGGTACCTGTTTCATTATTAACCATCAACTTAACACTCTTTTCTAATGATATCATATGAACTTACATGACAGATAAATGTATTGCTATCGTCTTTATCCATGTATGGTTTTATACGGGTCGCAATAAAAACCTTTACAAGATAAATGGTAAAATAAATGGGTATTAAGCAATTTATAACTCTCGGTAGAAACGCATCTGTTTCGCAGAATGATAAACGTTTACAGGATCATAATAACTCAGTCAACAGAAATGTTCCACAACACATACTTAAATAAACAGTACACATTGAGCTGATCCTTAATAGGGATGAGCAAATAATTTAGCTTCACTGTTTTTAAAACGAGTTTCTGCAGTCAGTCGTCGTTTTTCTCTCTGAGAAATGATGAGACGTGCTCAATATTAATTGTGACAAAATGGTTATTTTATGAGGGCAGCGCGGACGTTATGTGCGGTGCGCTTGCACGGTAACATTCTTAAGGAATAATAAAACTTGCCTCGCCTCGTCTGGATATGATCCGCCAATATGACAAGACCTTTACTTTCAGTACCTTTCAATGTTTTCTTTCCTGTTACAAGAACTGGTGCAGGAAGCAGGGGGATTATCCCTAGCTGGTCAGCTGTGACACGTGAACACGTCAGTGTCAAGTCTCCGTGCTCCACAGTCACGTTGCGTCTTTGTTGTTTATACAAACATATTCTTTTTATTTTACGAGTCAAAAAGAAATGTTTACAGTGACGCTTTCGATGTCATGAGGAGACAGTATAGTGACTTCTACCGATATATCTTTCAGATGTACGTAAATGTTTTATGCCCTGATGTTTTGTGCTATCGTCTTTATTCCGGTAGATAAGAATAATGTAGACATTATAAATGACGCAGGTAAAAAAAATCTTAACTTTAAAATCAAAATTTCCCAATCAGCTCGAATTAATCCACATTTTAGTATGCAAACCACGTCGAAATGAAAGCGAGAATAAGTGAAAAAAATAAGGATTAAGTAATGCCTGATTTGTAAACAAGTCTTGGTTACAAAACAAAGTGTGTCTCCCGCGGTTCCGGTCGTAAAGTCGGTGAACTTGTTGAGAAAAAACATCCAATTATGTTCAAGATTTTTTTTAACGCGACCACGTAAGAATGTGGGTCAGATGATGTGCGTCGCATACAAACGGTAGCGCGGCGAAGCGCTGCGCGGCCATTGTGTCGCATATCAAGCACTTTCCTATGAGCCAGCGCCGATAACAAGCGAAGTTCAGTAGCTATCTGATCGACATGGGCGTTCTCTTTTTGGAGATGCGGGTCGTAATTTCAATTTGTATTTCGAGGTATGTTGTTATTGGTACCTGTATTTGATAGTTTAGTAATTACTTACTAGTTTTGTTAGAGGATAATTATCCAAAAAAATCGAAGTAAAGCCTTGATTAACTCCATTAGTTTGATTATTAACACGTTTTAATTAAACGTAACCATAATTATAGGCAACCAATTGACTTTTAATTAGTTTCTATAATTCAATCAACTTATGACAACAGTTCGCGCGCATTTGACAATTTATACTCAAATTCTTGTGTTGATAGATATTCACTCTAGAAAGTACAGAAACTAGACGTAGGTAGGTAAGTCCGTTACAACCAACCGGTAAATACCGAGACAGACTAGAACTAAGAATAAATCGAGACTTGCATCTCGATGATTGAAAGCATGATCAATGATGATACTAAATCGCGAATACATGGAAATCATGAATATAACTAGCACGCGAGTAATCGCTGACAATAATGAATAACATTAGCTTTACGCAAGTGAGTTGCGTGACCCAGTTCTAGGTTAAGATACACATGGACGTTTTTGTTTTAATACATTAGAGATTGTAATTAAAATGTGGTAAATTTGTGATTTCGAGGCAACAATGAGTGCTTACTTCAATAAATTCTGTTGAACATACAATTTATACACAATTAGACAACGTGTCATAAATTAGGCAAGCATGTTGTCAAAATGCCAATGATAGCTCCACTATGATGAAGCGAAGAGTAATAAAAATACTTAAATAAACAATATTTGAAAAATAGTTAATTGGTAGTAGGAAAAAATAAAAGAAATTCGGTTATATTGTCATGCCATAGGTGGTACATACATCCAAATGAAATGGCGTGGTTGGTGGCATAAGCCATAAATCCTATTTATAAAAATAAGTCTAGTTAGATTAAGATCCCTGAAAACTATAGGTATAGTAACATTACATATACGTAATAAACTTATCAGCCTGCAGGGCTAGCATGGGCTGGGGATAAAACTTTTACCCACCGGTTATTTCCACTGACAAGGGATACAATTATTTTATCCACCTGCCAAAGCACGGCACCAGGGGGAAAGAGAATTATATCACTTTTTGACATTAGACGTGGATACTCATCCCCCGCTTATAGCATGGCGACAAGTGAAAGATTTCGCGATTCGAGCAATCCCAATTTACAACAAAACAAAATAAATATCCAGTACAGATGTAATAAAACGATGAAAGTACTTTGGTTTACGATGGAATTCTCGACTATTGTGTAATTTCATAAAAGTTTTCTTATAATGGCAATAATTTCGGGGACAAGCGTTTCCCTTGTTTATCCCCATGAATAGTTTATCCACCCATGTCGCCATGCTCGGAGGATGGATAAAATTGACAGAGGGGAATAGTATTTTATCCTCTCCCCGTGGATAGAATATCTCCCGCCATGCTAGCGCTGCTGTTACTGTCCTGCAAAGCAAGTGTCTCTAGTTTTATCTTGATTATCTCCAGTTCTGCAACTTCGATCCGGACACTGGACATTGTCAATGGTTTCGTTTTTTTTACATAAACCATGTAGGTTGTTATGGATAAAACAAATACTGCAAGACAACTTAATTTAAATTTAAATTTATGTTACAAATTAGCAGGAACGAGTCTTTCAATACCTATATATTTTTCTTTTTAAATCATTACAATTATTGAAGAACTTTTGGGCCCACTCTCTACATACTCGTATTTGATTTACCTAAACCCCAAATTTTGAGTTACTGTTTATATGTTCATTTTATCTTGCGTGGCATTATTAAAATACACCTCCCAATACATTTAGTAAAGGATACTTAGCTCTACGTCATAGGCTTTTTGGCTTCATGTGCATATTGTACCTACATACTTATAATTATCACTGGCTTCAAAAACGGTAAAGGAAGCCATAGTGAGACCAAGTCAGCTGCAGGCGTCATAAAAACTTTAGCACCAGGGGGTCGAGCCTGCTATTGCAATCGTGTCTCAATGACCGGTCAATGATTGATTTTTGACGTATAGGTAAAGTCAAACTCATGACACATTTCCCATACAAAAACTGTCAAAGTTGTCAAATATTCGATCAATGACCGGTCATTGAGACACGATTGCAATAGCAGACTCGAGCCCCAGGTTTGACACTAACCAGTCTGACCACACGAAAAGATTTAATAAAATCCGTGCTAAAATTCCTTTCCATTAGTATTCTATTTAACCTGAATGTTCTATGTTTGTCTTGCATCAATCGGTTTTATAAAATCTGCTTTTTAAAATTTTTTGGTTCTGTCTTCATCTTGCCGTTATCTTGATAAACGTGATACTATGCAAATTATGATATGTTCTTAAAATTAAGTCCCTGCAGTAGTTGTCAGAGAATCGCCTCTTATCGTATGCGATAGGATTACCTACGAAAAAATTGGGTTATCATCATGCCTATTTAAATTATAAGTAGATTTATTTAAGTATATGAAGGTTTACATTGAAGCATATATACATAGCAGAAAGGAAGAGTACATAATAATATAGCACATAAGCTATTCGATTTATTATTAAAGCTTTCATGTTTCAGTAAAAAGTTTACGATATGAATAAGCATAAACAGTAATATGTGAACACCACATTTCCGAAATGTTGTTGATTTCCACGAATTTTATATTCTCCTTTGGTACATGGGTCTCTAAAGACCATTCAGACCGCATGGTTCTCACATGATGTGACCAAGATTATGTCTGGACTTTTTTAAGAGACTGTTGGACAAACACCGACACAAGTTAAAAAAAATAATTTGCTTGTTTGACGGTTAAAAGTTGTTAGAACCAAATTACCAGATTACCTAAATTATAATTCAATAACATCCTGCTTTGAGCATAAGTTTGGAAAGTACTCGTAGAATAAAATATAATATTGCTTTCATTGATTGGAAACATAAAATTAAAGTAGGTTTTTAAGTCTAATCAAGTTTTAAGAACGTGTTAGATTTGGTAATGTTAGAAACGTTTCACGTTACGAGAAATTTCTAAGTATCAGGAAGTTAATAAACTATTGCCAATGTAGTAGGTACAGTTTCGAAGTGTAGAATTTCAAATATAATTATTATTTCTGCCGTTTGATTAACAAACGATCTGTTAACGGTTTTTCGATTTTAAATTGCTAGTGGAATTTCCGTGTTCGGACAATATTTTAAACCTAACAATACCTTTGATTAATCATTCAAATTATGAAGCCAACTGTCTAGTTGTAGAGTATGAATAAATTGATTTATATTTCAGTTAATACGTGCTAAATACGATCGCGAGTAAAAATTTATGAAATTGTAAAAGACTTAGTAAAGTTTGAATTTCCAGATTACTCTGGTGCATCTTCCTCCCATCTCTCGAATTTAACAATCTCTGATTTCTGATTTTCATAAGTTCCAATTGAGTCTTTATAATCTTACTTTTTGTGTAATTCATGGGTTGAAACAGTAAGAGACAAATAGACAGTCGAGCCATGTAAATACTGGTATTCAGATGCATACCGATATAGTGGAAGAGAACATTGGTCCCTCAGCACATTTGAGAAAAGGACAGGTGAGAAACTGAGGATTTTAGGTAGGAGAATGTGCTAAAGTCCTAAATTGACTTTGCTATTTAAATGAAAGGTCCAAAACGATTCTCAAGTTTATATGGCTCCATTATTGGGTCCAATCGGATCTACGAAGTCCGATGGTTCCATTTAGATGGTGGAGTCCATAATCTAAATTTTAAGGTACAGATCCGGTCTTGAGCTCCATTGTCAAAACCTTAGCTAAAAATGTCACACGAAACTATATTCCGAATTATCAGGGAGTTACAAATAATACTCACAAATCCTAATAGCTCCACCAAATTTAAGCAATGGAGGCATAAGTACCGTCAAAATCCTGATAGACCCTAAGTGGGTCCATCAGGATTTTGAACCTACACCAAGTAGTGGACACGTGAGGAAATTCTATAAGTTCCACCAATGGAACTATTTAGTGGAGCCAAAAAAAATATTATCAAAAAAAAATGCGCTTGAACTGGTCTGGTGTTAGATAAAGTTTCAACAGACTATAAGGGAGCCGGTTTTACTGACGTGGAACATACCGTACCTATCCTTCTCGAAACTCGTGCAAAATGACCAGCTGCTATGGATCAAAGTTCAATTCGCTCCGCTATCGCTACCAACCCTAATCGATATCCAGTGTACGTCATAAAGCACCAGAGGGGTTCGGCGCCGATCGGCCGATTCCGCCGATGCGCGATGGTCGCAGGCGCACGCATGAATGAGCGCGTTTCCTAGAGGCGGCGGCGGCGACAGGAAGCGGTGGCCATTCGCGTGTGAATGCGTACGCCTCCCGACTGCATGCACCAACATCGCTGGTTACACAATAACGACGCTTTTGCGACAACTACGCAACTATTGTAATTGGTAATTGGTTCAGTTGTTTTCGATACGTAACTGGGTTTTTACTTTCCGTTTCTAGTTTTAGATTTGTTGAGTAAAACAATGGGTGTTTGATTCAATTCAAATTGGAGGGTACGGTTTCCTTCCGTTGTTTACTAACTGATGATAGCATTACAAAACAACTATAACAAATTATCATGCTCATTGTGTGTATAAGTATATTGCTAAGTCAACAAATAAGTATTAGAAACCTAGTCTCCTAACAATTTTTGAAGCAGATCGTTCACAATTTGTAAATCTCTCGAATTTTGATAGTAGTTTAGAATCAGCTAATTTAAACTTCTAACTTAAACCATTTATTAGATCGAAGCTTTTATCAAATTAGTACCTACCTACTTAGTTACTTACTCTTGATTTTAATTTATAGTAGGTACCTAGGTAATTACTTCGGTTAGCTTTAGGGTCCCGTATTAAATTGGTAAAAAAATACTTACCCTTTTAGTGCAAACAGGCCACTGTTTGTAATAGCCCCCATATTAGAAACAGAGAAAGTGGTCGAAATTTCAAAGTGGGGTAACTAGGTCAATGAAAAATTGCACGTTTTTATTCGTACTACTGTTATTTTCCAAGATGCACCATACCCACATCGTTTTTGACTAATGAAAACATACAATACAAAGAAGTTTACAAAGCGATGCTTAAAAAGTTAAAACTATTAACCTACGAACATTAAATTTGAATAATCTTTTCCATAGTAAAAACCCTCGATGTCCGAGTCCCGTTCGCTCTTTGCCGGTTTTAATAAGGTAGTTGGTAGTTTACAACGGCCGGATCACTCACCCGCGACCGGCACGTGGCAGGTCACGGCCCTCCCGTGGAGGCGAGGAGTGCCCACAGAGGTACAGAGGTAAACATCACGCGCACACATACACATAACATAGGTACATCTAACTACAATAACTGTCTATACAAATCACAGTACGAAAGTTTGTATAGTCATGTATCATTGAGTTGAGCGGTTGTGAACCACGCTTTAATTTTGTTTGAGTGACAGCTCTTTTGTACACTCTGCCTAAGTAGGTAATAAGTGAGACACCTAGGCTGTATCGGAGGTGTTTCAATATTTTCATTATAAGGTAGTGTCTTCAAAAACCTATAAAAGTATAGTCCTCGTACTTTTAAAATTAATATGAGATGAATTTCGATAAAATGCTTTCAGAACTTACTACATTCTTAATCGGAAGTGTCCAAGGTAATGAGTGTGATTGAGTCTGCCTTCGACTCCATAAAACGATTTTATTTTACAATTAACAAGACTATTTTTACCTAACAAGACTATTTTTACCGGCGTGTGTGTATGACAACATGTATGAATGTAAACGAAGCAAAAGAAGTATGTAAGAATCGTAGCATGTGGCGCTCTGTAGTTTCTGCCTACCCCCATGGGAAAAAGGCGTGAGTTTATGTATGTATGTATGTATGTATTTTTACCATGTTAAAATGTGCCAGAAAGGATTGCTTATACAAAGAAACCGGTATGACTAATACTCGTATCTTGAACTTCTAGATCAACATCAAATTATTTTTTACTTAATGGTCAAACTTTTACATTTCCAGTTCGTAACCAATTTATTGCGGTTTGGTAAAAAGCAATCACTTATCTGTCTTTATTCAAAAAAACCCCTCCTTCCGTCGTACTCCTCAATGCTGAGGCTCGTGACCTCCCTGCTCAAACCAAGATATATTTCTATTTAAATGCACAAACCGGCGATGTAGACTCCCAGGAGTCGCTTGAGAAATGACACCCATTTACGAACAACCAAGAAACAAAGTTTAACCTGCAACTGTTTACAGCATTCTAATCTAATTTGAAACAAACATTTATCATTTAAATGGCGCACACGCAGATAGCCGTACACAGGCGTGGACGCATTTCGACCCGCACTGAACCGTAGCGTGCCGCATGCGCATGCCACAGCTGCCGGCTTTACTACGGGTTATTGCAACAAGAAAATGTACATGTATGGTGTTCTGTTTCTAAACCTCGTAACGGCAAATGTACTTCGATGAGAGTTAGCGTCACGAATGTACGAGGGTTCCATCAGCAACTCTTCACTGGTATTCAGCTGTATCCGGTTAGACTAGGAGGCTAGGTAGATGATAATTTGTGTATATGGATTTTTATTAAATTGACGTTTAACAAGAGTTGCCAGATGTCGGCTTTTGTAGTACAATATCTCTTGTAAAATATTAAATTCTCGTGTCACGGTGTTTGGAACCAAACTCCTCCGAAAAAAGCTTAGGTAACCGATGTTTTTTTTAAATTTTGTGTGTACCTATATTCAGTACCTAGGTCTGAGAATGGGAAGTTCGTTAACTATATTTTAAGGGTGATACACCCCAGCTTTTGTCAGGCTTCTAGTCAACCTCGCTCCGCTTAAAAAGATAGCAATTTACCGAATGAAAGCACTCTCGTAGTCACGCATAATTAAGAATAGAGTATAAGTATGATAAACAGTATTTAACAAAAATACACAAAACAAAAAATGGAATTTATTTCTACTTTAAAAACCTGTGTCAGGCTTTAACTCCTTGACTGCGGGACTCACATACGCTGTGTTCTCGCCGCCGGAACGCCAGTGCGGCTCGCGCACACCGGTTGTGATTTCATATTTTCCAATACGGCTGTGCGGCAAATCACGCCCAGCGTGTAAAATTTAATTATGCCGCGAGTGCGGTTCTCGCAACTGCTGTGAGTTTTCACGTCTGTTTTGACGTTTGATAATTTCAAGTTTCAAGTCAATGAGAAATTATTATTTAAAATACAGAACCAGTAAGGGTTTCACTAAAATTTCTTATAAAATTACAAAAATCATAAAGTTGAAAATTGTATAATTAAGCTTTTAATGACCGGTATGCCAGGTGTCCACAAAGGATCCTAAACCCTATTGTGTTAGAGCTTAAGTTGATATTCGCAATGTTGTTTTATTTCACTTTAGCTATTAAGATGCCAGGTGTTCACAAAGGATTTTAAACCCTATTGTGTTAGTTTGAGGGTCCTATTGTGTAGGATGGTCATTTTCGAAATAACTTGTTACATTCGTAAAAAAACACAATAGCCTGTGTTTTGCCGCACTGGAGGATTAAAACACACCCAGCGCTATATCCGCACTGGCGTATTGGTTTTCGACTATCCGATACGACTGTGCGGCTCTCGCAGCAGGTGTGCGGCCGTCCGCACGGGCGGCTTGGCGTAGGCGATAGCGCCCGCAGTCAAGGTGTTAAGGGCAAAATGTCAGGTTAAATAAGTATCTGTAAGTTTTGGTCTGGCAACCTTACGTGCGAAATCAAATTGCCCGTGTTACAAGTTTACAACCGACCGTCTCATCATCATCTGCCTAGCCTTTTCCCAACTATGTTGGGGTCGGCTTCCAGTTTAACCGGATGCAGCTGAATACCAGTGTTTTACATGGAGCGACTGCCTGTCTGACCTCCACAACCCAGTAACTGGGTAACACGATACCCCTTGGTTAAACTGGTTGTCAGACTTTCGGGCTTCTGACTACAAGTAACGACTGTCAAAGATCTACAAATGACAGCCGGGACCAACGGCTTAACGTGCTTTCCGAGGCACGGAGGAGTCTTGGTATGTAATAAATGGTCACCCATCCACGGACCGACCTCGTCAAGCGTAGCTTAACCTTCGATCGACCCATGCGGCTGTTATAATTTAGCCACAAGCTCCTCAAACCGACCGTCTATGATCTAAAAATTCATTAAGTATTTTACAAGGAATTGTTTTACAATTATAATTATATTACGGACGCTCATCAAATTTACTAATAAATTATGACTTACCTTAACGAGTCATTTAATACGTTATCTACATCTAAAAATACATCGTTGAAGAAACATAACAATGCGTTTTAACATCATAGTGTTTGACATACTTAGATAGTGCAGTTAGATCATAATAATGCTAACAAACAATGTACCTATCTATTACTGGGTACTTATAATGATTAGCTACGGACGTTAAGAATTTGGCAGTCATTGTTAGTTGCTAGTCGGGCTACAAAACGACACAGTTAAATAATAACACCTTTTTTAAAAGTAGAAATAATTACTCAAGCGAGGAGAGAGGAAAAAATATGAAAAGGAGTCGTGCAGTCTCTTTTGCGACGACGATGCGAAAGCGGTGCACATCTCTGGGGCGCAGGCTCCGGACCACCTCCAACACTATCCTGAGCGTGTTTGCGAACAGGTTTGATTGTCGTTACATTAATGATTGCTTTATGATCAATGTAATGACAAACAAACAAATGACTCAGAGGCCGGTGCATTAGTTTATTTATTGTTATTATTGCATTTGTTAATTTAATTCAAATTTCAATTCAATTTGGTACAATTCAATTCAATTTAATTCGCGTCTATTTAATTTCATCCTATGCAAGTCAATTTCAATATCATTCCATTTAATTCCATTTCGATTTAATAATTGTTGTATTTGTAATTATGTATCTAGGTAAGTACTATTATTAGATATTAAGTGAATTGTTACTAACACTACCTATGGACTTTGTCTGAAATTAATTTTTTTCTATTCTTTTACGATTTTTGCAATGCACGTCAAAATAGATCTTTCACAGATGGCAGAATTTTGTCCGAATTATTTAACATTTCTTGTTATATTTTGCCTATATGTTAAACTACGTAGGTAACTGTTAAGTTCCATTTAAATAAAGGATTTAAATTAACAGTACCTAGTTTTTGCGTGAAAGAGTTACAAACATCAACACTCAATTTCATCCATCCTCACAAACTTTATTTGACATGTACAAATTTTGTAGGATAGTATGATTCATATTTAATTTACGTTTTCTTTAATTTACATTTCACAAATTATAACTTTGACAAATATCAAGTTTAAATCAGAGAGAATTATGTTGATTTCAGGATACAAGTCCTAGTAATGAAAAACTCGTAAAGTTACATCTGAAGTTGTAGTAAAAAATCTAAACTTCATTTTCGGTATAAGTCAAACACAATCATACATTTTACGTCATTTAATATGTATGGAAACAGGAATATGTATGGACATTTAATATGGATGGAAACTCAAATGAACCGTATCACGCTCGCTGAATTGCAAGCGTGATACGGTTCATATGAGTTGACAGACAGTTATATTTTTTTTAACAACGTCATTTTCGTGTTTGCAATCTAAAATATACATACAATTTACTTTGGATAATTGAGTTTAAGTATAAGTAATTAAGGTCAACGGCTTCATTGCAACGAATGCATTCATGTAATTAATATCATGGGTTTATAATGCAGTTGCTAATACATACCAGATAACCACATTATAAACCTATTTATGTTAATTTAAATAGGTACCTACATTACGAAATCAGTAGTCATAATAAGTATGTAAATATACTTGATATTTCTGCACAAACAGTCAACCTGGTAACATTCAATGCGAGTTTATTCATCTATAATCGACAAACCACTTGAGTTTACATGTAATTTATTGGCAATCAAATGCTATCTGCTGATATCAAGAGTATGGTAGGCAAAAAAAAAATATTACCATTTTTTTTCTATAAAAATCTGATTCTTTCCTTTTCCCAACCATGTTGGGGTCGGCATTCAGTATAACGGGATGCATCTGAATATTTATTTATTTATTAAAGGTAAACCAACAGCTTCTGTATACAGAATTTTACATTAGAATAATATCTAGTAAAAAGCATCAGACTTATACAGTCGCCTATAATAGGTCGACCAACATTCAAGTGAGTGAAAAAACCTTAAATTATTATAATCTTACTAATATTAAAATTACAAATAATCGAATTAAAGTTAAAAAGAAATTATAACGAAATTACAAATACATACACACACAATGAGAGCTAATGGGATCAAAATGACAACAAATTTAAAATTAAAATAAAATTAAAACAGAAACAAAACAAAATAAAATATTCACACCAATCAGAAAATAATGACGACAAAATTGCAATAATGTATACTTAATTGTATAATCTTATTATATATAAAATTCTCGTGTCACAATGTTCGTTCCCATACTGCTCCGAAAAGGCTTGACCGATTCTCATGAATTTTTTTATGGATATTCAGTAAGCCTGAGAATCGGCTACTATCTATTTTTCTAACCTGTAAGTGATAAGGGGTGTTCACCCCAATTTTTATTTTTTTATATTTTTGATAATTTTTATTCATTTTTTTCTTATGTGGCATAAAAAAATACATACAACTCTAAATTTGCACTTTTTTATCACCAACCCTTGCTTCTTAATAGTCATAGCAGAACTTTTAATGACTTTTTGAAATATCACGAGAAGAGGGAAGAGGGAGGGGAGTGGGAGGTGGAGAGGAGGGGAGTCGGAGTGGGGATCGCAAGAGCGGGGGGGGAGATTGTAAGGGGAGGGGGAGATTGTGTGAGGGGGAGGGGGGAGATTGTGAGTGGGGAGGGAGGGGCAGGGGTGGGAGAGGAGGGGGAGGGGCAGGGGTAGCGGAAGGGATAGGGAGGGGAGTGGAGGGAGGGATGGGTAGGGGAGTGGGGGAGGGATAAAAGGAGAGGAGTTGATAAAAAATGCTATGCAATAGCTTTACCACGGCAGTCTCCGAGTGCCACACGTCATTTTCTTTTTTTTTTAACCATTCAATCACAATGTGTCACAGCGAAGCTTGGCAGGGTACAGCTAGTCAAATTATAATAAAAACATTGAGTAGTGCTTTACATATGAAGCCTATGTCCCCCATCGATTTTACCCACAAATAACATTAAAAGAGAGATTTTGAAGACCCAATAAGCTGAGCTTTGAGCTTTATGATATACGTAGGTAGAAAAACCTGGCCCCGAAATAATAGTAAAAAAGTATTTAAAATTGGTATATTGGTATAACTGTGCTAATATAATAAGTACCTCGTGTACTTTCTTGCATGAAACAGACACTACAAACTCATTGAAGTTTGACCAACACGATGACTGAAGCTTGCATGGCGTCTGTCAGGGTAGGTCAACTATAAGCTGAATTGATTTATACCTCGGAAGGCTTTTCCAGGCTTTGCCCTGCATAGTTAGACTCCCAAAGTATATTTATACAATCCTATGTCCGGAATTTAAAAGAGATCATGACCTCGGAGTTTCTTTCGGGATTTCTTCTCAGACATTACTAATTTGGAAATGCCGGCGCCATTTAGTACCTACATATTATAGATAAATTACACCCAGACACAGACAATTAGCCGTGCTCATCACACAAACATTTATCCTGGATGCGAATCGAACCCACGACCTCCGGCATAGCAGTCAGGGCCACTACTAGACCAAAGGTTTTCTTCTGTGATAAAAGCTCATTTGTTTACTTACCTAAACACTAAACTATTCTGCTGTTAGTACTTTACACAAACAAATACGTAAAGCGTACTCGCAATCGCTATCTGAGATCGGCCACTTGCGTCCCCTTTCCGTTACATAGCGGGTTGTCTCGCTCAGGTGACAAATATGGAACCAACTTGTCACACGACTATTTTACTGAACTATAGTTTCTGAGAAAACTCTACGATAACTGGATTCTAGTTTGCTGAAGTATGTGTAAAGTAAATGTATGGAGTTCTAATGGGACGTAGTGTAACTATGTTATATTGTGTTGTACCTAAATGGTTGACAGCAGGTGGATTGCAGTGTGTAATGTGTGTATACAGGTACTTAAATGTTTTATCAAGTTGATAGTGGATGATGTAAGTTCGTAAAAGAGTGATCTAAATAATTAAGATGCATCTTAGACCTCGTATTAAAGTCATTTTACGATAACCTACAAAGGTTGATTGTTAGCAAATGCCTATGACATTAAGTCCGCCTGCATTATAATGTTGTGTGTGTAGTATTAAACAAAGTGCATAGTCAAGAAGAAACTTTATAATATTTCGTAATATGTCCGGCCTGTTTTACTAACTTCTGGAGTTTAGTTAGCTGATTGGGCAGCTGCCACGTCATGAGCTAAACACACGTAACTTTTCTATAACTAAGTACCTAATCTGGTGGACAACAATTTTTAGACGACACTTAAACAAACATGCTTTCGTATTTATTAACGTAAAACTTGACTAGGCTCCGCGGTACGTCCAGACCTTCAGTTGACCATTATTGTCATCTCTGACAAAATTTTCTGAAAGAATTACCTAAACAATATGTCATAAATAAATATGATATCACGCCTTTACCCGAGCGGTAAGACGAATCGTTTCAGTCATAAATCACGCCAGTAATCCCAGAAGTGTAAGGCAGAGGTGTACCTCGTTTCACCAGTTATGTTTAAGTTCCATGTAATAGGGAGCGAGTCTATTACCATCAACCGAGCACGAATCCAGACTCCGGGATACTACTGATAATCTTTAGATGGAAAAACTTAATAACACTGCCCGACCCGGCAATCGTAACCGAGACCTCATGCTTAGCAGTAGGACTTGCGACCACTACACCAATGAGGCACTCATAAACAATCCTTGACTGGCCTGTTGGTCTAGAAGTTAGAGCAGCGGTGGCCCAGTGGTGGCGGCCCCGACTTACGAACAGTACCTAAGTCGTGGGATCGAACTCATGCAGGCGCAATACTTTGTGTAATTTATTTAATCACTACTGCTCTCAAGACGGTGAAGGAAAAGTTCGTGAGGAAACCGGCATGTCCTAGAACCAAAAATTCGAAGACATCTGACATCTACCAATTCGCACTGGGCCCGCGTGGTAGATTATGGCCCATACGGAACATACGCGCTTTGACGTGGAATTACGGATAATACCAGCCTGTATCTTTATCTTTTTTTTGTGCCTATTCAGGAGGTCGTGGGTTCGGTTCCCACCCAGGACAAATGTTCGTGTGATGAGCATGATCATTTGTTCCGTGTCTGGGTGTAATTTATCTATAACATGTAAGTATGTATTTAGAAATACTTAGATAAGTATGTTTATCAGCTGTTTAGTAACCATAACACAAGCTCTGCTTAGTTTGGGACTAGATAGCGTTGAGTGAAAGTTGAAGAATATGTATGTATATCTATGTATGTATATATTATGTATCCTACTCAACAAATGACTTACTTGAACCCATAATCTAGTTCCCCAAAAATTCCACGGCATCAATAGTAAAGCTTAGCGTCACGTCAGTATTGTGCTCGAGATGAACGCCCGATAGATAAAGGACTTCCGCCGTTTAGTTCCGCCGCTCACTTACACATGCGCTTGCGCCTATAACTGTGAATACGAAGAAACAGTAGGCGAAGTATAAACAAAGATGTAATATGCTTAAACAGCATCAATTGCCACAGGCTTCAATTCCTATCAAGGCTGTGATGATCATAATCTTCGACCGGAAACCTTTCTTCTTCGTTCCTACTGATTAAGTAATCAAAATAAGTAGGTACCTATTGTTTTATTTACTAAAAAATCTTAGGTAATATCTGTGTATGCCAGCTATGCTGACCTGGCATTTCAATTTCAATTTAGGGTCCTTAAATGGTTTGAAAATGCTCTCAAATTTTCACACAACATTTCATTCACATCAGGTCACATATACAGAAGAATTATGTTTATGTGTATAAAGCAAATGATATGATATGCGGATTAGACCCTAACAATCCTGTATCTCAAAGGATACAGGACCCACAGAAGTTGTGGGATTGACACAACGAGTAGTACGTAATAACTAATGGACTGGTCCTTTTGCCCAAGTCTCTACGGAGTGGTCAGAAGATTATGCCGGGACATGAGCGCACGCACATTAATAAGCTGCGCCGGAGTGGAGCACGATCCGCGTATTATAAAGTCATCTTAAAGTTCTTAAAGTGCTATTATTAAGACATATGAGACGTGTTCGTTGTGTAAATAGATATTTTCTCGCGGTTGTTTGATTTGAATTTAGGTAGTTGCTTGTTTCCGCTGTGGGTTTCCCGTTTGATTGTAATGCCAATATGTTAATTCATTCAGTGGTTTCTACTTATAATCACTGTACTTTCCAATCAAGTATAAAAAGGTTTGCTGAGGTGCTGACGTAGCAAAGTTGTCTATACCACTTATTTATCATTATGTGTTTAACAATTTGCCAACTATATTAGGGCCAGCTTCCATTCTAACAGGATGCAGCATTGCAGCTGAATAGGTACCAGTATTTTACAAAGAGTCTATTATGACCTCCACTGACTTCGCTGTCTACGGCTTGACGTGCTTTTCGAGGTACGAAGGGGTCTTAAATTGATCTGTAATAAATGGTCATCCAACTGCGGACCGACCTCCAATGTAACTTAACCTTCGATCAACCCATGAGGCTGCTATTGATTAACCAAAAGTCTTTCTGTATCTTCTACAATCAATCAATTTTTATTTGCATAAAACATGGTGTACATAGATGGGTTTGTCAGAAATTATTCGAGCATACATGTTTTGCTTATATCATTGCACGCAATGCATTCCAAAATATTAAATGTACATACGAGACTCATATTTTTATAATATCTTTATACCTGTTATGTTATTTATATATCCCATCGATACACAACTGCCAAAAGCTTTAACTTTACTGCATTTTTATCAATTCTTTCTTTTATAATTTTCTGAAGATCGATCTTTTTAGGACTACAATTATGCGAAATATGGATGCATTGTAGATAGTTTTTTATTATTATTATTGATAGGCACGCGATTGACCACTATCTCACCTGATGGTAAGCGATAATGTGGCCGACGATGAATCACGCTTGCCTATAAGGAACCTGTTCACTCTTGACTTAAAGACCCCTAGGTTGTAGATAGGTACATATCTACATTACTATCTTTCCATGTTTGCACGTAACATTTCTCAATACGCATTGAAATTGATCCATTTATAACTTAGAAATGTTGCACACGTCTTTAAGTGGATATGTTACAATAAATTCATTGCAAGGAGGTTGCAACTCGCATTTACAACATAGAGAAATCGAATTGCGTCTGGAAATTGGGCATAAATCACCAGTCTACGAGTTAGCTAACTATTTATTGTTCATTAAGTAAGTATTTTATTGTTAATTTTGTCATGTCAAGATTTATTTATTTACTTCAAGCACACTAATGCAAAGAGGCTTTGACTTTCTTAAGCCTGTTATTAAGGTAGTGATTCTGTTGTCAAACGTCATGCAGTATTGGACTTCTTTCGGCTAAGATTATGAAATTATGAAGTGGTGGTGAATTAGCAGTTTTGTCGTACAAATGAAGCTAACAGGTAAATTAAGTCTACCTTTACTAAATATATAGGTACTTGAATACTTGCTAAATATTGAGGTGTTTTGAAGCTCTATATTTGACAAGTTTAGTGGAAAGTTCCTCCTCCACCATAGAATTGGGAGGACCCTCCAACCAGTTGGGTGTTGTGTCTGGTAGGCTACTGCCTGATGGTTGTTCAATCGCGCGGACAACTTTAATATCGCGATGCTGGAAACGTTGGTTTAAAACAACTCAACCGGTCGGTCAACCCATCGTCACTATTTTTCAAAGCCTACCCCTTAATCGCTCACATTCCATTGGAGGATTGCATTCCACACCTTTGAATCTGGTTTACGGAAACGCTTCTACAAATCAAAGGCATAAAACTGGAGTGCATTTCCACGGCACTTTTAACGATGCAGCATACTAATAACTGAACAATGGATCACTTCACACCTGCTGCGATTAGGGTTGCCGCGTTTATAAACATTGCTATATTCAATACTTACTTCAGGATGTATACCAAGTATTTCACGATGTTTGACTTTGAATGAATGCACCAAAAAACAAAGAGAAGAGTAAAAAATCTTAAAGCCAACGTCAAGTCATTTAAGTATTTTAATTCGACCAAAAAGGAATTTGTGTACGTTAAAACTGTCTTTGAATTAAAAAGAAAATATTCTAGTAGCTCTTTCCTAAAGGTAGGTCGTATGAAGTAGAAAGAGGCAAGAAACTAGTCATAGTCGTTTATTGGTAAGGGATTGTTACAAGTGATACACAGATTAATTATACATAGTACAGCAGGTCGATTCAGTAAATGTCACGCCGTGAAAACTTGAGTGAAGTGACCTGTCAATGTCTAGCAATAGTATAGAATGGCAGCTGTATTCGCCTTCACTACGCCTATATTTTCACGCGGTGATTTGACCAGAATCGCACTGCAGATAAAAAAATATTAAAAGTCATTAAATTATTCTAAAAAATTCAAAACGCATACTCACAAGACGGGGGGTGGGGGAGTCGCTACAGTACTCACTATTCTAAAAATATGTCCTAAGTATTTAGGTCTGGCGTCCCGTTTACGTGGTAAGTGGCTTACCGGGTATCAGAGTTTTTGCCTCCAATTGGTCTCCGATTTGGCTTAACATGCCGTTGTAAAATTTATCTCAGGCATCGGCCAGTTTCCTCATGATGTTTTCATACTACCTCCTTGATTAATTCGAAAGCTGGTGGTAGGATAACAGTTTTCTGACGACTGAGGTAACCCTAACTTATTGTTTCCCATCACCCAGGAGATGTTTGTCGTTGCGAGCCCTATTGACTCCGTTGTTCCACACCACTTAATTTACAAGGCTTCACACACAATGCTCCCGACTTGAACAAAACCCCTTTTTTATTAATAAAATTGAATAAGCTTTTAGAAGTGAAGCCTTTATCCTGTTTTAAAAACTTCAATTAGAGTATTATTGTAAATTGGAAATGTTGGAACTTTTTACATTTAACAGTGGAAGGATTATAATGACCATGTCCACCTATGTCGTAAAATATTCATTAAAAACTAAAAGTTATGGTTTTCAATTAGTTCACAATTCCATAACCCATACAAAACTGCTAACTACATTAATTTTAGGCTTTTGTAATCACACTATGTGTGTAAATACATCTCTGCCCTAATCCTTAGTGGAATCAACTCTTGATAAATTACATTAAGTGTAATCCCACTGCAGTACCTACTAAGGCCTATATACTTAATTAAGCTAGCAAATGTGGACGAATCCCATATGTAGCTGTCCAGCTCATCCCGCTATCTTGGCGTGGGTCTATTAAGATGTCGCTGAACGTTTTCTAGGTCCTAAGTTCTGGTAGATTTAGACCAAACTAGTTCAACATTATCATAATAATATGCGGTAGACATGTCTGCCACAGTCACATTCGAGGATGGCTGCTTTTTGCAATATTAACTCAAACATAACAAATCATAAGCTTAATTATTATCGTTAGTCTACTCATATAAATGTTTTTTTTTTATTATCAGGCTACTGTCAGTCCACAGGTTGAGAGTAGGTATGTTCCTCCTTTAGTTCCTCAAAAGTAAAGAGATTTAGTTTATTGAATGTCTTTGCTGAAAAGGATCCAAACGATTCAACAAGGAGTACTTATTAGTGTTAGTAATAATTAATACTGGCTGCTGACTGCTGGCTTATTTTCGACTGGCCTGTTGGTCTGCTAAGCCGGAGGTTGTGGGTTCGATTCCCTACCAGGACAAATGTTTGTGTGATGAACATGATCATTTGTTCTGTGTCTGGGTGTAATTTATCTATAAAATGTGTGTATTTCGAAATATATAAGTATGTTTATCAGCTATTTAGTACCCATAACACAAGCTCTCAAGCTTAACTTGGGACTAAATGACGTTGTGTGAAAAGTTGTGGAATATTTATTTATTTTATTTTTATTTTTAATAGTTGTATTAGTAACAGATTGCGCTTTTATGCTATGTTAGTGTCATTAGTCAGAATATAACTGATAGATAACTATAATCTGACGTCTTGTTCCCATGGAAGTAGGTTTATAGTTTTAAACTAGTAAGTGCCAGCTGCGATTTTTTACAAACTTTGTGTAGTGTCTGGGTGATCCAAGATACAGGCTGTACCATGTTTGGGACTCGCTGTTAAACCTGTCAGTACTCTGTTGTGTAAGCTAATAAATGAATTTGAATTTGCTACTATTTATACATTTGTACTTCTTTTGCTTTTTTTTCGTTCATGCATACAAAAAAACTAATATACCCAGTATATTTACATGTTGACTTTAGCCATATAACATTGAACATTCAATTAACAAATGAGCATTTATCCTACGTTACCCTACATTAAACCGGTTGAGTACCTACAGCCTCCACCTCAATGAGCCTGTAACACAAGTACTTGTGTAGAACAATGCACTCAATAAGTCCATAACAGCAATCAACATTACACAATGGAGGATCAATTCGAAGTAACAATGCCATACTTGTGGCTAAATGAATAGGTACATGATCGCACTTAAATGCTAGAAGTAGATATTGCGATTATTTGAAAAAAATGCCTTCTTGTGTAAGTATAGGGATGTTAAACGTAGGTAGGTAAATATTCAAAAAACTAAATTACATAATGATTTATTTACGTATAATAAATTCAGTGCAAGGAAGGAAATCACCAATAATTAGCATGCAAATACCAATTCGATAAAGTAAATTACATATTATGTATTTTAGTAAATTAAACAGTGTGTATTTCTTAATACTTACGTATCAGAGGTAGGTATATACATAACATTTTATTTCCTTTCATTTGTTTAATAACAATTTACGTTGTGTCTGAATGTTGTACGAAATAAAAAAAGTAAATACTTAATTAATTACCTATCGCACATTTCCAATAAAATCAAAGAACATAAACAAAACATACATAACAAAACAGTTATACAGATAAGTTGCTGCCACAACAGCACCGTATTGCTATCAAAGCTTCTGACTGTACTATCACAGTCTAAAAACATACAGTCGTCCGACGAAGCCGTCTAGGGCACAAACTAAACACAAACTCAATTGATGCTTTGGCTGTTCAATTTACTCAACCAATCATACCTTTCCCAGTTAAATAAAAATTCCACAACTTTTTCACACAACGCCATCTAGACCCAAGCTAAATTAAGAGCTTGTGTTATGGGTAGGTACTAAGCAACTGATATACATAGGTACTATATATTTCTAAATATCGTATAGGTAGTTAAAGTATGTTTGCGATACTTTTTGTTTCAGAAACTGAGTTTATGTTTTTAGCTCGCTTTTTGTCTATCTTATTCGATTATAAATTAACGATGGAGTGCGCTTGCCTAGAATTAACATATTGACTCTGAACATAAATACCCTTTGGTTATTTCTAACTATTAGATTGCTGGTGGAAGCTAAGGAATGAATGATTCCACAGTCTAAAAACATACAGTAGTCCGACGAAGCCGGCTAGACAGGGCAATCGTGCGGGGTGTGAGGGGCGTGACGCGGTAAAGCCGCTCCCGCACTGCGAACAAAACGATGTTCGTAGTGCGGGAGGTATTATTCAAGTCTTACGCGTGTAGAAGTTGTCGGCATTTTTCCAGAGATCAAAGGCGTCGTCCTACTGTATTAATATTTGTACTGTGATGATTCTTAAAGTTCTGTCCGTCTCAGTCAGTACTGAGATGGTCAAAAGTACTGAAGAATATACAAGTACAAGCATTTAACCATTTATTTACTCATGAATGTCTTGGTTGTCTTAGTCAGCGGCAGGACAACCTTGGTTATGTTTGTTAGTAGGTAGAGGTACCTACTTAAAGACCAAAAGTCACTTGTTTATTTTACTGTTGAATTATACAAGTAAATCTGTGTCGAGTGTCGACATAATATGTTTTATAGTGTAGTTTTTTTTTGAATGACCTAGTATTTTTGTAAGACTTTTAAGTCATTCGTGTTTAGTCAAGTGACGTGAAACTACAGTGCTACTCTGTAAAATGTAGGTGAATTAAAAGTATGATATATTGTTAGGAATTAACACGCTTAACGTTCACTTATACTAACTTTTCACTAAGAGATTTTCACAGACTAGGCCGTCTTTATTGTGTATTAGGTTTATTTACTAACATTATTTTTAAGACGTCCACCAACATAGCGGATCATATGTTATCCTTAATAAAGAATTTATTATTATTATTTATAAAAAAATATGTTTTTAGTAAGTAATAAATAGCAAATACTTTGCTTTGCTTTGGGGGATTTTATCTAACAAGTTAGATACAAAAACAAATTCTATAAATAGTTGTGACAAAAACTTCCTTGAAGAAGCACCTACCGATAGTCATATTGTGACGTAACTTCACGTGAGTTGCTGCATACAGTAACTACGGGTTATTATGAATTCACTCGTTCATTTAAATTTACTATTTAATTAACCGACTCCTTACGTCACTTGTGACAGCAATGTGATCAGTGTTTCTAAGTTCAAGATGATGATAATATAATGTGTCTCTCGATTTACAAAGTTACTACAATTCAACATCAAACTATTGTATTATGAGCACAGTCCCTCTATGTTTAATTCAATTAACTACTATGGGTACGTACCTACATGAAATCTACTATAGATACTTCATACGTGCGTCTACTCTTGACCTTGATGGGTCTTTTCTTCTTCTAGTAAATTAAACAAATTCATCATATCCATGGGAAAAGACCTGACTATCTATTAGGTAACACGATAATCCTTGCCAAGACTGGTTGTCAGACTTTCGGAATACTGAATACCGGTGTTGGCTTAACGTGCTTTCTGAGGCTAAGATCGGCACGGTTTGTAAAAGATGGTCACTTCTAATCTATCTACGGACCGCCGACGACAAGCGTAGCTTAACCTTGGCACGACGAACACAACCTGGGCACTAGCTCCTAGTACATAAAAAAAATATTCCCGAAATATAATTGCAACGTCAAATACGGAAGAAGGGTATCTTCCAAAAGGGAATCTTCTCACCTTAAATTGTGATATACAAGGTGAATAATAAAGTTTTATTGATTGTTTCAGATCGAGCCGGTGACCACATGCCGCCGTCATCATGGTGATCGTTACCAGGGTAGGTATCCTTAAAATACAATACACTGCTAAGTTCTGTGTATCCGGCTCGAAGGACCAATTTTTTCCGTCCCAAAGTTACTAGACCAGGAAGTTAAGTTAAGGTGGGGAAGAAAACTATTTTGGAATGCCTTAACGTATAAAATAACAGATTTCTTTATAGTGACGTAGGGACAGCGATGAAATAAAAGAAAATACATAACTAGATCCCAGTTAAGTTTTTCTCAATGTAAACAAACGAGATTTAAGTACCCACCTCGTTCGCTAAGTATGGTGTTTAAGTCGAAATCTTTAGAAAGCCTGTCGAAGATAGGGTCCAGTTTTGTGGCTCACACATAAAATTATGGGTGTATACAAGCAAACCGGATGCCGCATGCCGCTAAGATGTCGAGACGGCATCAATTTTACCGCGAGCTTCGAGTTCAAGGCTTAATACTTGACATGAATAACGTCAAACGTGTGATTATGATTTGTATTCAATAGGCAACAATGTCTTGTCTGGCTTGAATGGTTCTGACAATGCTAAGATTGGTTCTTTGGTCACGTCCCGTAATTTTCTATAAAGCCCATCAAAAAGTTAAGTAATTATTTAGTGACACCAAGTCACAATTTCTTTAAAATTTCCACTTTATATTTTCAAAATCCTCTCCTCGAACCCTTTATTTAGATACTCACTAATAATAAACAAAATTAATTGGCCAATATATTGTTTTGCTTATTTAATGAGTAAATTAAATATATCGTCGCTCGTCAAATGTTTGATCAGCCGAACTACATTTATAAAAGAAAATCGGGTTAAACTTGAAATTGGAACCGATTCGATTCAACTGACATTGAATGAAACGCTCAATTTTTTTTTGTAACAGACTGAACTGAACGTTAAATTCAATAATTGGCGATTTTAATGTGATTGCTAATAAAAAGCTGCAACTTCCGCATAAGAAATAAAAAAAATGGGTTGTCGGCACCGTGGACGGTGACGCAGTGTGAGCTACCTACTTGTGTTTTAAGCGGTACATTCTCGGCGAGTTCCGATCAGTGCGTTTGGCAACACATTCCGTCAGCCCGCCACAGAATCCAGCACTGAGGGCGTTCACCCCGCTGACCAATACATACATGCATAGGTACATACTATACATACACTCTCACATAGCAAAGTCAAGGTATTCGCATTTTGGAAAACGTCAAATTGAGAATTTCTAATAATTTGACATGGTCAAACGAATTATTCATGAGTGTGACAACAAATCACAAAATTACACGATTTATGATAGACTCTATAGGGCTACAATATATCTACTATAAAAAAGCGGCGACATCCGCTAATGTAAATTGAATCCATAATTAATCCGATTCAAATTAAAATATTTGCTTCAGATTATATAGTTCCTGTTTGGTCAAATTTATCAAAACTTTATGATATCTTAACAGGTCACCGTTAGCCAGTATTATTAAAAGTAGACCCAAAAATATATCAATATTTATTTTGGAGCTTGTATTATTTATTTATTTATTAAAACTTTATGCACTAGTAAAATAAACTGTACAAAGGCGGACTTAATGCCTTAGGCATTTTCTACCAGTCTACCTTAAGGTGGTGCAGAGACAGAACATGGTAGGCACAAGCAGGTAACAAAAACTTGAAAGAAAAGTAAATTATTATCTATGATAAATACATATATACATACATATTAAATAAAATCCAGAAATACCTAGGTCAATAGAAAAGAAAAAAATAAAATAAAAGATACATTAATGGAGAAACTAATCTGCTTACTCAACTTTGGGATAAGTTTGCCAACGCCTTGTGAATGTGATCGCGTGCCTTTACTTTAAACGTGAACAAACTGGTTGCCATCCTGATGTTCAGAGGAAGCTCATTCCAAAGGAAAACCGCCTGGACGAAAAAAGAAGAGTGAATGAAACCAGAACGGTGAGAAGGACATCGTAGAAGACGATTATTTGTGGAACGAAGATTCTTATCGTGTGCAGAACACAAATATTGAAAATGAGAAGTCAGAAAAATGTGGAGACGTGGGTTTATGAAGTATAGAAAATAGGGTTGTCAAGGCCCTTAAGGCTCTGCGCTGACGAATAGGTAGCCATTTTAAAATTGATCGATGCATGGAAACGTGATCATACTTGCGTATTGCACTTTGCTATTAAAACTAGCTAGATATCCTCATGAAGAGGATCTCTGGTACTGCACCAACACCAACATCCCACAAACACTCCACTGCTGCACTCTATTTTCAGTAATTTTCAAAAGACCATCTCTGCCACTGCAGAGATGGTCTTTTGGTAAATTGCTTTTTGTAAATTAGCGAGTTAGCATAGTTTTCACATGATCTGACCAAGATAATGTCTGGACTTTAAAGGATACTGTGTCAGCGTGTCACCTCTGAGTTTGTTGCGATGTTTCTTCACAGTGTAGTCAAAAAGACGACGACGACCTCATGGATTTTGATATCGTTGTTGCTTTTCGGCCTGTTAAAACAATTTACATTTAGAAATGCCACTTATGATTTATATTTATAACATTACGACGTTGCAAAATCAGCTAGAATGTGCTACCTGCCTTAGACAGTGCTGAGCAGAAATGGGCGAGGCGAGCTGGTCGACTTCCAAAACGAGAGGGAGAGTGGACACAATGACTCGTAAAGTTCCGTGAGTGGGAGTGAAACTAGGACCGACGGCTTTCAAAACTCGCTTGATATCGATTCGAGCAGATCTGTCCATTGTCCTAATAAATATCCAAGGAATTGCACAAAATAATGGAGCTGCTTACGTAACTTGGTGAATGTGTTGGTCCTACCGTCATTTTGGCATGCGAAATTTTCGATACGGATATTATTGTAGCTTGTATTGTAATGTTTTTTTTACTAAGCATTTTTACTTTACGTTTAAACTTTGGAAGACTTTATTGGTAAAAAGTATTCAGGCGTCATCTTATTTGTTTGTCAGGCCAAAAATCTAAGGCTTGTGCAGTTATGGGTAAATGATAACAGCCGCAAATGTAGATTGAAGGTTACGCTTCGTCTAGACCTCTATGCGTCTTAGAAAGCTCGTTAAGCAGTTGGTCTCGGCTGTCATTCATAGATGGACGTTGCGAGTAGTGAAGCCTGAGTCTGATAGCCAGTTTTACCAAAAGGTATTGTGTATGTAGTTACCAACTCAACATCCAGGTGAAATATTGCAGTAAAAGCGTCCGATTTTATCTGGAAGGCGACTTTAACATAGTTGGGAAATAGCAGATGATGATAATGCGTGCGATGAAGGATAGAGCATGTCGATGTCTGGGCGTCCAGTGCTACAAGTGGCACTTTCAATAAACTAAACTTATGCCCTCAATACAACACAAATGATGTCAGATGATCTGTTGATTTTAATCAGGAAAATGACAAAAAGTTTGGACTAAACAAATTGTCTGCGCCACGAATGTGATTGAAAATGGCGGCTCTAGATTTCGTACTCTATGGGCCAAAGCTAAATATACCAGCCATGATCTATGAATAGAAAATAGCATTTTCAAAAAAAACATCGACAAGCTTACTAACAATGCGGGTTACACATTACCAGTTATAGTCTTGTTAACCCCTTCAAATAAGCTAAATATGCTTGTCACAACCCACTCCAGGCGGAGTGGGTTCACGTCAATAGTGCAGTGGATGGGGATCAAACTCTAGACCACACGATCGCCAGTCCTACGCCTTAGCCATTGTGCTATTGCTGCTTAAACTTAACGCGCAGGTACTCAAATGGTGTATCGGTAATTTAGGCTGTATATGTATATATATACGATGTTGGATAATTCCTACCAGTCAATGTACGACCTGTATAAGATCACGCCTCTAGTCTTTGTTTATGTACCTACTCATAGTTATAGTTAACTGTTATGTTGATAACATCACAATGACGCTGCAGATTCTTCGAACGAGGCGATTTACTTAAAACACTTTTAAACCGATACCACTTAAATTACTTAAACTGCTGTTAAAATAAATGTACTTAGAATGACAGTTAAATGCTCATTAGGGTATTTGGAACACATGATTCGCGGCTATATGAGCTCGTTAATAAGTTATTATGTCGTGTTTTTTCTTTTCTTTCTTACTGACCTTGGTCCGTAAATAATAATAAACTCATTTATTTCAGGTAGTACACCCATTGACAAAACCAACAAATAAAAAAATAAAAAAAACACAATACATTACAATTAAATTAAACTAAAACACAAACATATTAAATCACACTAAAATCAAAACTATGACAATCAACTATTAAATAAGAATAGATAAATAAATGCAACTGAAATTAAAATTAAATTTAGTCCAAATAAAACTGACAAAATTTAACACAAATTGATCATTTAAGAATAATAATAATAATTTCTCTCCGACACTGGCACACACAGCAACATGTCTGCTGGAACAATGCCGGATGAAGGGGCATTCCAGCCTTCCAGCAATCATCGCCAGCACGATGAAATGCGACCATCTATTACACATACCACATATCATCACGTTACTCCCGGAAGGGTAAGGCAGAGGTGTACCTGTAGTACAACCACATTTGACCAGTTAATATGTTAGTCCCAAGTAATAGGGGGCGTGACAATTGCCATCAATCAGGCACAAATCCAGACTCCGGGCTGCTTCTGAGAATTCCAGTTGGAAAAACTTAATGACACTTTGTCCGACCCGGAGATCGAACCCGAGACCTTATGCTCAGCAGTAGCGTATGCGACCACTAGACCAACGAGGCAGTCCACCACCATCACCACCACCATCACATCATCCACCACCTTCTGCCACAAATCACCATCTATTACATATTTACATATCAGTCACTTCCGTGCCTTGTAAAGCAATTCTCGGCTGTTAATTGTACATCTTTTCACGGGTAGTCAAAAAACCCGTAAGTCTGACAATCAGTTTAATGAAGGGTTATCGTGTTACCCAGTTACTGGGTTCTGCAGGTCAGTTAGGCAGTCGTTCCCGTCAATAACTGGTATTTAGCTGCATCCGATAATACTGAAAGCCTAGGTTTTGCCCAACCAAGCACATGTGTGGGCAAACACACGTGCTTGGTTGGGCAAAACCTAGGCTAGTATAAGCATGATTTGGCTGAATTGTCACTCGACGAAGTGATTTATTGAAATATACACGCCGATCATGACAACAACACAATAATTGTTTTAGGATATTCACCTCCGTATTGTTAATGACAACATAGGATGTTGATCTTTACGTTTCAATCAGTTTTACCAGTTTAACAACCCAGGCAAATATTACAACTTGTGTGGATATAGGCGGTGGTGAGGCTAATTGGTCTAAGTGACAGTTTTTGCGATATTGAGTTATAAACTTGTAAATAAAAATAACAGAACGTTGCAAGGGCTGATCAAAGGTTAAGCTGAGCTTACCGAGGTCAGTCCGTGTATGGGTGACCATTTATTATATATATATAAAGACCCCTTCGTGCCACGTAAAGCACGTTACACCACTGCTTAATGTTATCTTTGACAGTCGTAACGGGAAGCCCTGAAGTCTGACAACCAGTCGCTCCATATGAAACATTGGTATTCAGCTGCATTCGATTATATTGGAAACAAACCCTAATATACACACATCAAAAGTGTCTAGGGATCAAGCATTTTTATGCGGATTTCTTGAGATTGAGATGTGGCTTTGTAATAAATTTAT
The DNA here is from genome assembly GCA_921972225.1 of Euplexia lucipara. Taxonomy (NCBI): domain Eukaryota; kingdom Metazoa; phylum Arthropoda; class Insecta; order Lepidoptera; family Noctuidae; genus Euplexia; species Euplexia lucipara. Next base: position 18,775,145 of record OV179146.1, read on the forward strand.
GATTTTATAAATTTATATGGATCCTTTTTGGTGCATTTCATAATTTGAATCAGGAACTGTGAATCAAATTCGAGTAAAAGATGAAAATCAGCTGTCAATATTTTCCCTATAAAACATACAACGCATTGAAGACATTATTAGTGCTACTGTTTCCCTACTACTGATTAAAACCAACGTTATTTAGGAGCGGCGACGTCATTTAAGCAGGGAAGAAATGCTCAGAGCCGTGGGAATGATAGAAGCTGGTTCCCGGCAACGTACTGTGGCTTTAGCTCTGAATACAAGTCAGAGTGTATCAGTCGACTTTGGACACGTTACCGAAGCACTGGTACCGTGGCTGAGCGCCATGGAGGACGGTATCGCTGCACCACACGGAGACAAGACCGATACATTCAAATCTTAACTCGAAGAGCTCCAACAATAACCGCCATGATGTTAGCCGTGAGGCTTCATCACTCTTCAGGGAACTTAATTAGCGACCAAACAGTCAGAAACCGCTTGCATGAAGTGAACCTTCATTCCCGAAGACCGCTACGGGTACCACCTATAGCAATGCACAATCGTAGGATTCGATATCAATGGGCTCTTGAACACAGAAATTGGGCAGAAGAACAATGGCGTTTCGTGTGCTTTTCTGATGAGTCTCGTTTTGGTATGAGACCGGATACAAGACGTATACGACACTGGAGAACCCCTGGACGCCAACAGCGATTAAAATCCTGCCAGGAAGTCCATCCTTATAGTGGTGGAACCATCATGGTATGGGCGGGTATTTGGATCGGCGGAAGAACTGAGTTGATTTGGATCAGAGGCAACCTCAACGCTCAAATTTATACTGAGACGATTGTATCAGACGTCATCGTTCCTCTACAAGTGCAAATCGGTCCCTTATTTCAGTTAATGCATGATAATGCACGACCGCACACCGCAAGAGTTGTAAGACAGACTCTCGCCGCAGCTAACATCAATGTCCTGCCCTGGCCTGCTCAGTCGCCAGACTTGAACCCGATTGAGCATGCATGGGATATGCTACAGAGAAGAGCTCTGCCGAATATGGAGGGTATCCAGTCGCAAGAAGACCGTTTTTTGTTGTTGCAACGAACATGGGCGGCCATTCCACAGCGTGATTTGGATGAACTCATTTTGAGTATGCCAAACCGATGTTCTTGTGTTGTTAGTATTCGCGGTAGAAACACGGATTATTAATTGTTTAAGTTACCCAATAAAAATTTAAAGAAAACTGTTATTTAAGTCTTTTTTTCTAACTTTAATGTTAGTGGTTCAAATGTCAAAAATCCCTTTATTAGGAAAATGGCAAATTTCTTTATGAATGCAGAGGTGACTTGGTTTATCGTTACTGTGACAAACGAAAACACTTTATTTGATGAATCCTTAAAGAAAATTTTAATTAATATCAATCAGGAGAAAAGTTATTGCAAAAATATATGTTGATCCCTAGACACTTTTGATGTGTGTAGTTAGGAAAAGGCTAGGCAGATGATTACGTAGTTAGAATCAGCGATTTTTTCTGTGTATTTGTAGCTAGGTTCAAAAAATGTCGCTTAGACAAAACAGCTTTACTACAACCGTCGCTTATGTTAATCAGACAAACAAAAGTTCATATTGAATACACTTGTAAATGTCAAGTTTCCTTTTTGTTTAAAATTCAAATTAAAATCTCGCTTTCTTCTAACAAGCGAAGACTATACATTATTTAGAAAGCAATATAAAATTGAATAAACCGGTACAGAAAGTATATCCTAAATAAGAACACGCTGTATTAACATTAACATTCGACACTAGTGAGTTCACTTGAATTGCTAATGTTGTGTTAGTCGCGGCGACTGATGAGCGTGGCCCTAAGTTGCAAGTCTCAGATCGGGCGATTTTTATTGAATGTGTAAGAAACGTTCTCAGTGGTAGACGGGAGTCATAATTAGTGATGTTGTTGCACCGGATAATTGGCAATAGGTTAATTTCGATTTCATGTTACTTAACACATATACGGTAGGAAAGTCTGAGTACTTAGTTAGATTCATATTAATTCATTAAACCCCGAGAGGACACCGGTGTCCGCCTGTCATTGTCTTTCTATTGTGTCTCTAATTACCTCAGTTGAAAGATTAAATAAAGTTCAATATGCTTTATGACGACTCATCTTGGTTCTACTGTTTTAAGAAAACGTATTATTCTCTGGCGTCCACATTATAATTATTAGGCCTACTACACTTACTTTAATTAGTTACAACATACCTATAATTATCACATACCTAACTCGTTTCCCAAGACATTATCTAAGCTAATCTCAAATTTATATAACAGAACAATTCCATATTCAAATCCCTGTTTCTGAATTGTTGTTATTTCTACTTACAGAAATATTAACTTTATGTTTGTGAATAATTAGGTTGATTTCACAATACCTAGTACTGTAAAAAAAGTCGTATAAATGCTGAAACGCAAACTGACAGATGCATGGGTAGTAAAATTACTTTTGTAAAAATAAAACGTCACTAGGTGACGTCACTAACGTGTTTACCTGTTTGGAAACTGGCTTTTAATCGCAGTATAAGGTAACTTCCATCTTCATCTCAACGACGTAGTTCAATGAATAACTCTTACGACACGTCATATGAATCAAGTTGAACTCAATGAACGAATGTACTGGTGATTGATAACTATAATAAACTTAACTACTGAATGCTTAGAGAGAATCGCGGTCAGTTTCTGATAAACTTATCGATCGACACTTCTTGTGCGCAGAGGTTATGTCGAATTGATATGTTGTAACTTTTTTCTGTGATATTTTCTACTGTGATGTGTTGCCATGGAAACCATTTACTTTGAGGTAACGTTTACAACTATTACTAGATACAGTTGATGTGTTATTGTTATTTAAAGTGTAGGAAAAAGAACAAAATGAGTACCTACTTACGATTTAAGTTGTTACATGATGATTCATTCAACTCGGTCATCATCATGATCCCTTCACTTGAATCATACGATAAGAATTCGTAGTTTGAAGAATACAAAGTTGTTAAGAAACACTTTTTATAATTGTTCGTTTTATTATGGATATCTAACTGTTTAATTTATACGCTAACTAAAGAGGCCAGGACAACAACCTATACCCCATTGTGCCAAACTTCTTTGATATGGGGAAATTTTATAGTTTGGGGTAGCTCGATGTGCTGGCGTTTTAACCTAGGTAGTAGCTTCCCGCCTTGACACGGGCATGAACTGATTTTAGGCCCAGATAAATGGTATTATGGTACCTATAGCGACGCATTTATTTATATGATTTTGATGAAATAGGTTAGTTTTAAATCAAATATTAACACGCTATGTGAACACTTTGGATCTTTATTTAGTTGTAAACAGGGAAAAGTGTAAGATTTGGCAAAGTTAAAGTTTAAGTATATGGAAAAGAAGTGCACAAAGCTAAAACGTTCGTATTTCGACCCTGCAGGCCTAGCGATTTAACAAATTCTATTTCCATTATCGCAATCAATAGGGCGACAATAGAAAAAAAATGGCGTAGGTATATGGCTAATCAGCTGATTGTGAACTGTCAAGTGTAGTTCATTTTCAACCATATTACAAATTCGACAGTTGACAAACAGCTGATTCCAAATACGCCATTTTCTTTCTATTGTCGCAATAGAATAGAAATAGAATTTGTACCTAATATGGCTATAGGCCTGCTGGTCTACCTTTTAGGTAATATTGTAACTCAATGCTATTATTAAAACAAAGAGAATTTGGATTAGGTACGAGTCGAGAGATCTTTGATTGAACAACAAAAGCCGATCACCAGTGTTCTTTTCTAACACATGTACTTTTATATAATACTTTTTATTTTTACACTCCATAACTGATTTACTTACAATTTATATCCGTCAGTCATTTACCTACTTGATTTATGAAAACCAGCGTCTGCAGGCACTAATAGTCTGGCACTTACGCTATACTGGGCCTATTTGACGTAACCGTAATTTAAGTAAGTTTTGGTCGGTTTTTTTTTCTGTTGAACTCTTGTGTGGCTAGATCAAATAAAATAAGTGTAATTTCTTTTAAATGTATTTTCTTTCTCTCTTTCTAAAAATCGTAACCCGCCTGGATACAATTTTTAGAAAGAGAGTTTGTTTCGCCGAAGCATAGTCAATGATATTATAAGTAAAAAGGTGTAGATAGGTTATACGCGCTCAGAAAGTGACACGTTAAAATGTGGCTAACTAGCCACACTTCACCTCAGTGTGGCGTCGCGCCACAACGTACGCATGCGTGCCTATCTTCACCTTTTTACTTTTAATATCATTCAGTATAGTAAAGAAAACGGAACATCAAAAACGTATCCCTGTAACAATCTCATCGTCTATTATGTGATCAAGAAGATGTACATTTAAGAATAATCATTATAATTATTTAAGATAGTCATCGCGAAGTATTGACGCGCGCGCAATAGGGACGTGGCCGACTTTCTATAACTTCATACTGACACACCAGACACACCATTGTTTTTATATTAGTTCCGGCTCTAGTGGATTACAAGTTTTATACACTGGCTTTTCCACGCGGCTTGCGTTGTTCTTTGGATATATCATAAAATGTTTTGTAAGCTTGATTAAATCTCATGCTAGCCGACACCTTAATGTGACATAACATAACGTCACGCCTGTAACACCCGAAGTGTTAGACAGAGGTATACCTACATGTTAGTAGTATGCCCTCATTTTGCCAGTTATGTTTAACTTTCATGTCATTGGGGACGACCCTATTGTCATCGGGTAAAAATCCAGACTTCTACTGAGAAAATCTAGATGGAAAAACACAATAACGTATTGCCCAACCCGGGGATCGAATCCGGGACCTCATGCTCAGCTGTAGCACTTGGTACCAGCAAGGTTCTCTTACCGTTGGATTCCAGTTTACCCAGATGCAGCTGAATACCTACCAATTACTGGGTAACACGATATCAGGACACTATAACACATGGAACAGAACAACTTTGGTCAGAACTTAATGTTATGTCTAAATTACATCCGTAAGCAGCAAGAAAGGCAGACTGAAGTTGCAAATGCCTTAATTACATAAAACATAGGATATTAATCGAATAAATAATGTAGGTAGTACTTAACAGGTATACACGGACTTTTTAGGGGCTAGCCAAAGACAAACACATACCTATATACCTACACTCGAAAATATAACCCTCCTTCTGAGGCAGTCGGCTAATAAGATCGTGTAGGTAAACAACCAGGTAAGTATTTACATCAACCCAAATTCATCAAGCGCCATTTTTCAATAAATAAAGTAGCTTGTTCCGTGACAGTGAATATATTATGTCGATTCCGACGCTTTAGTAATAAATAATGTCAATGTCAGATTACTGTGCTTAAAATACGGATAATTGAGCGTGGACTTTCGTTTGATGCGAATAGTGCAGGCTGCACGTGATTTTGATTGCATGTGTTATTTATTTATTAAAATATTTTAAGCACGTCTCATAAAAAGGAGGCCGACTTTAATGTCATAGGCGTTATCTACCTCTCAGCCTTTGTATGATACAGCGAAAAACAGTGGTAGATGCAATTCCATAGGAAAACATAATAATTGTAAAACATTTTCGGGTATTCAATAGTTTGCCAATCCAGTATGTTTGGAAAACCTTGTGTTTAGTCAACTCTTAACATTTTAAAGACAACTCAATGATACCTACATAGCTTAAGTAGATAAAACTAGTTTTTTATGTAACTAAGTGGCGGTACTTATAACAGGAACCAGATGTTACATAGGAATCAATCTTACGAAAGCTGTCTGGTGACATTAAAGAGAGCTAATGGTTAAACCTGCTCTCTAATCGCCTTTTTGTTTCAATATAAAAAAAAAACTCACCGGGTGTGTAGCAAAAATGATTAGGTTGATATAGTCTGTAGGTATATTGGCTGGTCCACCTACAGCCGAAATGGGATCATTTGTATTTCATTGTTGCTTCGACCAAAAAGGAGAGCTATCATAAACCTGATTTTAGATATATCAAGATAGCAGCTAATAAAATTTAATTGTGTGTCGTCTGAGCCAAACGCCAAGTGACCAATGACATCAATAGCACAATAATTTGGCTACAAAAGAATTACATAATCTTATATTATTATAAAAAAGATTTTAAAGTATTCAAACTTGGATCTTTTTACGAAAATGAAGTAGGTAGGCTTTGAACATGGGATTACGAATAGTCAATTCTATCAAGGTTTTGCGGTGTATATTCCTTTACTTACCAATCTAGGGCACTACCCAGTACAACACCGTTAATCATCAACAATACCTTAGCTAAAGGAATGCCTTGCTCTGACTCTGATACTGTACGATGCGATACTTGTGTTAAGTTGTTTTATTTCCACAGAACGGCACAGGAGTGCAAACTTCGAAGACACAGACGTCAAAGGCCCCTTGCACCATTTTCAATGGAAACACCATAACTAGTCTGCGCATAATGGCGCAACTCGATGCCACTAGCAAATTTATCGTTGTACTGCAGTAGTAAAGATCTTTATAGTTTCTATTGATACATGCGCAGCAACAATAGAAACTATAAAGCCATACCTCCTACTTGAGGACCTGTTATTATCTTTCGGTCTTCAAAGGTTCAGGGCTATGTGTCGTGTTTGTTATGTTAACTCTTCATAAGTCAATACTTAACGATTTTCATCTCATTTCCAGGGCGATTACATATGGATCGAGCCGGTGTCTGGTCGGGAGTTCGACGTAGCGATCGGCGCACGCGTCCTCGCGGCCGAGGGGCGACGGATTCGGGTGCGCGATGACGACGGCCACGAGCAATGGTTGCCACCCGAGCGCCGCATCAAGGCCATGCACGCCACCTCCGTGCACGGCGTCGAGGACATGATATCACTCGGCGACCTGCACGAAGCCGGCATCCTCAGGAATCTACTTATAAGATACAATGAGAATCTCATTTATGTAAGTATTTATTTTTCCTTAAGTAAAAGTTTATGGCTATAACGAACAAGGCAAAACGAAGACTGTGTGTCTGTCTGTTGTGTTGTGTTAAACATGAAACAGCCAAAATGGAATTTCACGGCTGATACGAGATACATCCCCTAACCCTTCCCTTTTGCTGTGCCCTACAGGGTCCATAATGATCTCATTTATAATACATATGGAAAGCAATAAGGATATTGAGTATTGAGTACCTACATTATACATAAACACCTCAGATAAGGGATCTAGAGCTTGAGGCTCTTTCAATATAAAGTTCCGGCTGGCTTGTCAGTTCCATAGGCATAATTTTACTGTAAAAACTTTTTAAAATCGTGCAATCGATTTTTGAGTAAGGCCCGGTTCCCACCAAAGCCGGGAGGAGAAGAGATATGTGGTATAACCAATTAGCTTGCGTCAAATCAGGGCTTAGCGTCAGCACCATTGGTTAATTACGAGACATCTCATCTTGTCTCCGCTTTGGTGAAATCTCACCCTTAGTGTGTCCCCCAGCCACTACCACTTACATCTAACCCTCACCGTCATCCAGTAATTATGAATCAGAGTAGAAACAGGTTAGTGAAAGCTTTATTCTCCCATAAATCGGTGTAAAAAAAAAACCACTGTCCGGTCTACCCTGACAGGTGATTCCCTCGTTCAGTATGAAACATTTTAATATTTACAATTTTCGCTATTGTATTATAGAGCTCATGAAAACATATTGTAACACCACACACACACCTTCGAACTGTTTACCTTTGAAACGTGTGTATAAATATCTACGCAGATTTCTTAATAACAAAAAATATGAATGTAATGTAATGACCTCATTACCTCCTTTTAAAACAATTTGGTAGATTCGGAACAGACTAAAATTGATTATTTAGTCGAACTGATTTTTATCGTAACTTAATCCTTTTTGATTGATCTAAAAGTTGCGATGACTCAATAAATTACAATTTAAGTTTGCACGTTAATTTGTATTTTTTTGAGAATGTCCATTTATCATTTTATTAGTCTGACGGGGAAAACGTATGAATCCGGTTTAAAGCAAGGACAGCATCAAGAATTTATCAAAATAAGCAGTATATATCTTAATTTCGTTAAAATATTGCCTATAGTTGACCTATGGCCTAAGATAAAAACTAAGATTAAGAGAAATCGCATAGTTCTGTGATAAAGAAGATTTATCTTTCTATATCAGATGTTTAAATGATGTCTGCATTTCTTAACATAAATTCATATCCGTTATCATTGCTCATTATATAAATTACTTCTGCATTTAGATATAACGTAAGCTAATTCAAGGATATAGTTTTTCAAGCAATTGAAAGTCCAACAGCAGGCATAATGCAAAATCCTTGTTTGTTTTTTTTTATTGTTATACAGCCATAGTAGGTAGTCACTACCCAATGTCCGCCTAGGTTCTGTCATTTTGGCAAGAAAGAGGGAGAGATCAAATCTCTCGCCAAGCTCGATAACGTTCTGTGCAGTGGTTTTCGCGTGAAGAGCTTACAGACAGACGAAGGAGACTGAGAGAAGAAAAGTCACGTAGTTATGTTCCGGTGCAGGATATAGTCCGCCTTTGAGGCTTATATTCTCACTTGTTATTGCTATTCTTGCGCCCACTCATTCACATCGTTCGTGTCTATATTATAGGTAATCAAAATAATAATTACTAATCACAACATTATCATTTCAGACCTACACCGGTTCAATATTAGTGGCCGTAAACCCTTACCAAATACTGCCGATCTACACGGCAGACCAGATCAAGTTGTACAAGGAGCGCAAGATCGGGGAGTTGCCGCCACACATCTTCGCGATCGGCGACAATGCATACGCACACATGCGTAGGTACAAGCAGGACCAGTGCATCGTCATTAGTGGGGAATCTGGCGCAGGGAAGACTGAGTCGACGAAGCTGATTCTCCAGTACCTTGCCGCTATTAGTGGGAAGCACTCTTGGATTGAACAGCAGGTTGGTTTTTTGTTTCGATTCTAAAGTTGCAACAGAAGCATTGCAGCTGTTTTTTGAGAGTTGAGTCTGGCCGAACAGAATCCGCTCAACATCTCCTTAGCTCTTTACCTGAACTGATAAAGTTACCGGTTCCAAGCGGCATATAATGAACCGTTAAGTAGTTAGTCTAAATGAGGCGTTTGTCTAAATAGCCTTGTTTGTAGTCCTTATCAGCTGATGTTTTACATTGGCTTAAAACCTAGAAATGTCCAACTGAGTTAACTCTTAATTTTGTTGTTTCTTAATTAGATAATGACAACACTAATAATGCTACAAAAATATTCTACCTGAGTAAGAATAAATTTACAATCAGAAAACTTCTTTCGGACATAATGAATTAACATTCTACTGAAATACTATTTCAGTAGAGCCATATTATCTAGCCATAATATGGCTCTACTGAAATAGTATTTCAGTAAATCATAAATTATTGTAAATATATTTTGTTCGATGTACCTCTCGAAGTCTCGACAATATAATTTTACTTATCAGTGAACAAGGTATTTGTTTTTATCAATAATCAACACATTTTAGAAGTTATTAATACTACCTTCTTACTTGATGCTTACGACATTTCCCCACGTGCCATGAACCTCAAAACCTCTGATGAGTCTGTTTCAATTTATGCATGTTTTAAGTGGAAATAAATAGCAAAAGGAGAAAGAAACCAAACAGCTCAGAAGACTCTAGTTTTTAACCAAAAATCAATTCTTTTCCAGATTCTAGAAGCAAATCCCATCCTGGAAGCCTTTGGCAACGCGAAAACTGTCAGAAACGACAACTCTTCGAGGTTCGGCAAGTACATCGACATCCACTTCAACAATGGCGGTGTCATTGAAGGCGCCAAGATCGAGCAATACCTTCTAGAAAAGTCTAGAATAGTCTCCCAAGGAGCGGAGGAAAGGAACTACCATGTGTTCTATTGCCTGCTGGCAGGACTGTCCAAAGAAGAGAAGAAGAAGTTAGAACTGACTGATCCGTCTGAATATAGATATTTATCTGGGGTAAGTTAACAATCGACAAATACTTTAAGCCAACAATGTGGTTTCGTTGCTATTTTGTTGCTGGGGAGTTTCATCAGCTACTTCTTCTTTCCACCAAATGCACTTGTGTCGATGGGCTGGCTTTTGGGGGAACGTCTTATTGAATTTTGACGTTCCATTAGTCCTGATCCTCAGACTAATTTTTTTTTTAAATGACTTGATTTTAATTAATTCGATTTTTTGGGAGAGGATGAGATCGCTATATTGTCCACATATACAACAAAAATCAATGGGCTCTAAACGTAAACCACTTAGAATTTTTGCGTAAAGGAACCATCAAGCGCAGATCCACCGTTGTGGGCACTATCGGCATGGCCACAACCCTAATTGAGTTCTGATAGAACAATATGATCGAACTCATCAAACAGACATTTGTCTTGTGTGGGTATAGAACTCACGGCCTCCGGCGTAGCAGTCAGGGCCACTAACCACTAGACGAATAGGCCAGTCAAACAAGTACTTTATGTATGGAGGATATACCAATCGAGTTAAATTATTACGTTCTACTACTACTACTTTAAATACTACTTCTCTAGTATTGTATGTAAGATAGAGACACGCAGCGCAGTAGTTCAAGTTTAAAATTATGTATTTTGTATCTTTAAAAATCAATGCACTTCAGTAAGGTAGTTAGGTTAGGTAGTTAGGTTCGCTATAGGATAGGTATGGTAAGTTAGGTTAGGTTATATGTATATAATATATGTTGTCATTCTAAGTCTATCGAACAACAAAAGGTTTAAAGAGCACATTAGAGAATAGCTAAATGAAAAGTAGTAGTAGTTATTATTGTTTTGGATCTATCTGTTGTCATAACACAATATAAGTATGTATGTATATCTGTAATAAATAAAATCCTCCTGTCACAGTGTCCGTTACCAGACTCCTCCGAAACGGCTTAACCGATTCTTATGAAATTTTGTGTGTATATTCAGTAGGTCTGAGAATAGGTCGTATTTTTAAAAGTAAAGCAATGTTTCCTTTAAGTCGTTTTCCTTCAGGGCCTATTGATTATTCCAATATGTGTATTGTTAATTACCCACTCAAGTCGGTAATAAAAATGATATTCCGACAACTGAGAACATCCTCCATTTTTAGAAGTCGGTTATTTTTTTTTAAGGACAATCGATTGATTTTTATCACCCAGAAAACTGACTATACTCTGATTTTATTCATTCGTTGCGATTACAACATGTGAAATTCTATTGATATAATTTTTCTTTAAGTTAGATATTTATTTAGTACAATGTCATGTCTTCCATTTGATAGGAATCATGGATAAACGATAGACACTAATGTGTCTACCAAGCCATGCCATGTATGATACCCATCTTAATATATGGGTATCTTGTTCTGTTAAAATTAGACCTAACCAATCATTCTATATCTAAGTACCTAATGTTGATTTATTTTCCAGGGTGGAAGTCTAACCTGTGAAGGCAGAGACGATGCTGCTGAATTCGCAGACATACGATCAGCCATGAAGGTTTTATTATTCACTGAACCAGAAATATGGGAGATATTAAAGCTATTGGCTGCCGTCTTACACACCGGTAACATAAAATACGAAGCCACGGTCGTCGATAATTTAGATGCAACAGAAATTATAGAACAGGCTAATGTAAGGAGGGTAGCGACCTTGCTTGGTGTACCCATGCAGTCGCTCATTGACGCTCTTACCAGAAAGACTCTCTTTGCTCATGGAGAAACCGTTATATCAACACTAAGTAAAACCCAGTCGGTTGACATCAGAGACGCCTTCGTCAAAGGGATCTATGGCCGTCTATTCGTCACTATCGTTAAGAAAATCAACGCAGCAATCTACAGACCAAAGTCCACAATGAGAACTGCAATTGGCGTCCTAGATATATTTGGTTTTGAAAACTTCGATCAAAACAGTTTTGAACAATTCTGTATAAACTTTGCTAACGAGAACTTGCAGCAGTTCTTTGTAAGACACATATTCAAACTGGAGCAGGAAGAATACAATCATGAAGGAATCAATTGGCAGCATATCGAATTCGTTGACAATCAAGATGCCTTAGACTTAATTGCTCTCAAACAACTGAATATTATGGCTTTAATTGATGAGGAGTCGAAGTTTCCAAAGGGCACTGACCAAACGATGTTGGCTAAGCTGCATAAAACCCACGGTCTACACAGAAACTACCTCAAGCCAAAGTCAGATATTAACACTAGTTTTGGACTCAACCACTTCGCTGGAATAGTATTTTACGATACTCGAGGTTTCCTCGAAAAGAACCGTGACACGTTTAGCGCTGATTTATTGCAACTAATTCATATTTCAACGAACAAATTCTTGCAGCATATATTCCAAGATGACATCGCGATGGGATCTGAGACACGGAAACGAACTCCAACACTATCGACGCAGTTCAAGAAATCCCTTGACTTACTGATGCGGACACTGGGAACTTGTCAGCCGTTCTTTATACGGTGTATTAAACCAAATGAATTTAAGAAACCAATGATGTTCGACCGTGGTCTGTGCTGCAGGCAGTTGAGGTACTCTGGTATGATGGAGACTATCAGAATCAGGAGGGCCGGGTACCCTATCAGGCACAGCTTCAAGGAGTTCGTAGAGAGATACCGCTTCTTGATATCCGGCGTTCCACCTGCGCACAAGACTGACTGCCGTTCAGCTACTGCAAAAATATGTGCTACTGTCCTTGGCAAATCTGACTACCAGTTAGGTCACACCAAAGTTTTTCTGAAGGATGCTCATGACTTATTCCTGGAGCAGGACAGAGACCGAGTGCTCACAAGAAAAATCTTAATTTTGCAACGATCTATTCGGGGTTGGGTGTACCGTAGGCGATTCTTGAAGATGCGCGCGGCCGCTATTCTAATTCAGCGTCACTGGCGAGGCAAGCTGCAGAGAATTCGGTACAACAACATGAAGGTTGGGTATGCGAGACTGCAAGCTTTGATACGTGCAAGAGTATTGGCTCATCGGTTTAGGCATCTTCGTGGGCATATTGTGGCTTTACAAGTAAGTTCAGAAAAACAGTTATATTGTTAATGTTCTACAAGATTTTATATATATTTTCTAAAGAAACTGTTATGTGGTAGACTAATACTGAATATTTTTCGCTATTACCTCCGCTATCTAGACCTAGAAAACGTATTTAAAGATTTATCTTCTCTTTTAAAGGGTTTTTACATTTTTTTCTTAGATTTTGCCTTTCCACAAACCCCAGATAACCGTTACCTCGTCCCCCAGGCGGCAGCTCGCGGTTATTTAGTCCGTCGCTCGTACGGGCACAAGATGTGGGCCATCGTGAAGATCCAGTCGCACGCGCGGCGTCTGCTGTGCATGCGGCGCTACCGGCGCATGCGCGGGGACGCGCTCGCGCACTCCGAGGCGCTGCGTCTGCGCCGACAGGAGGAGCTGCGGCTGCACACGCAGGGGAACACGAGGGCCAAGGAGATCGCTGAGCATAACTATCGGGTAAGATGGAAATAACTATTAGAAATAACAAATCATCATCATCATTTCAGTCAAAAGCCATCCACTGCCGCTAATAGGCCTAGCTCCTCTAAAGAATTCCATAACGATCCTGAGTAATATTAAGTTTGGCATCGCTGTCATAACGGCGGGGCATTAGTTAGACCAATATACTCCAGTCAATTAACAATTTGAAATCAATGACTGTTTTGATTTTTTTGTTCATTGTGCAGTTATGTACAATGTCAGATTGAAATATTCTTATCTGATAAACTTTATTTTATTTTGATTTTTTATTTAAAATGTCGTCAGTCCACAGGCATTCACAAAAATGTTTGTTTTTCGATCAAATTGTAAATTTTTTTATACTTATTACCGTTTAGTCAGTAAAAATATTTTTATGAAATCAAGGATTTTTTGGCAAAAACTGAATACATTTCTGATTACGATTTAAAGCCCAAATCTAGCATCAATTAATTTACTCTTGCTTTTCACGCTCACAAATAAAATAATAATAACAATATTCCACAACTTTCACACATCCCCATTTAGTCCCAAACTAAACAGAGCTTGTGCTACGACTATCTGATAAACATACATACTATATTTCTTAATACATTCGTATCATATATACATTACCATCAGACAAAACAAAACGAAATGAATGAACGTGCTCATCACACTAACATTTGTCTTGGGTGAAAATCGAACCCGTGACACGCAGCGCAACTAACCACTAGACCACAGGCCGGTCACTATCACTGATTCGTAATAAGTATTACGTTACTTTCTAATTCCTTTAATTAACTATGTATGTTAAAGTTATCGCACGTTAAATCAATACAATATAATTATGGTAAACTAAATAATTGTATAATTAATAATGTATGTAGGAAACAATGATAAATTGTCTAATCCTAAACTAATCGGATGTTCTACACTGAATTCACTTTGATCAAATATTACTATACAGTACGTTGTCAAATATGCACAAGAATTACAGCAATTTTTACTAACTCTAAGCTAAGGTGAATGAGTAAGCTAGCCCGTTTTTCCGCTTTTTAGGATTCCGTAACCTAAAAAGAATAAAACGGTACCCTTATAATAGGAAGGATCACTTTGTTGCCCGGCCGTCTGTCTGTCAAGACTATTGATCTAGGCAACATGTAGAGGTAACTAAGTATACTAAATTAACGTAAAATATGATAATTATAGATTAGGTTGTGCGTTGTTAATGTTTTTCGCGACCTTTACTAATATTTAGTTAAACATCAAAATACAATCACTTCAACAGTCAATAAAACTCTCTTATTTCAAATAATGCGGTTAATTAATAATATTTCTTGAAATGAATTATATTTAATTAATAAAATTATGAATAAATAGCGTAAAAACGGGCTAGTTTACACATTTACCATGAGTAAACTAGCGTTTTTACGCTATTTAGGGTTCCGTAACCTAAAAAGAAAAAAACGGTACCCTTATTCCTATAAGGGTACCGTTTTTTAGACAGACGGCCGGGCAACAAAGTGATCCTTCCTAGGATCACTTTGTTGCCTGGCCATAGAGGTCTGTCTGTCAAGACTATTGATCTAGGCAACATGTAGAGGTAATCACTACAACAGTCAATAAAACTCTCTTATTTCAAATAATGCAGTTAATAATATTTCTCGAAATGAATTTATGACCAACGGTTCGGTTAGCTGAGCGATTGGCTGCGCGCTGCGTGTCCTGGGTTCGATTCCCGCTCGGAACAAATATTTGTATGGCTTACAGGTTCCACATAGGTACCTACGTTTGCGTACACGAACGTACCTATGTGAGTTTAAACGAGTGACCACGATGCAGGAGGAATATCTAGTTTTTGTCTAATTCTTAAAAAAAAAAAAATTAGAAAAGTACAATTGCAAATAGTTTGAGTAGAATGAAATTAAAACAATAATGTTATAATAAATAGTCAAACAAGTCCAAGAAAAAAAAAAATGTGTGTGACGCCTTTGAGAAGAAAATCTAGGTAAAATAGATGAATTAAAAAAAACAACCTACTCCATGCAGTATATTTCTATTCCATGCGATAAGAGAAACATAAATCATTATCAACTTAGATCTAAAGATAGGTAAATTAACTAAATAATAAATCAAATAAATATTGCCGCTATTATTTTATCTCCACAGATAATCAATGATTGACTTGACATATTACTTGTCAGCTCATTTATAGACAGTGGTGACGAAGGAGTGGCACGTTGCATTCCTAAAACAAACTTGTTCTTAAAAAAAAACGTTACTTAGTCTGTGCTGTTTTTATTTTTAAATAATGTTGTTGAGTGACAATGACAAATAGTGAATATAATATTAAAGTTAAAGAACTATGTTTGAGTCCATTGTTGCATTTACCGATTATAGACGAAAGTCTATCGCATAGAGCTCTATGGTATCTTCTGCGTTACCGGGTAAGTTGGATACGTAAATCGGGATAATAATAATATAAAAACAAATTTAATGTTAGCGAGTGCTACAGACTGCTGTGCATGCGGTCCTGGGTTCGATTCCCGGGTAGGATAGAGTGTTTTTGGGTTTTTTCATCCGGTAATGTGGAATTTGTTTTTGTGCTCGATTGATGGTGATAGGCTTGCTCCTCTTTAGATATGATTAACGAAATGTGAGTGTGATAACGGTATACTCCTACCCAATCCTTCAGGATATATAATAGGCCTGATAATAATATTATGTTGCGTTTGTATGTGCAAATTAAAAGTAATCTCCTATTTTTAAAACTTAGGAAAACCCGCTACACGCTTTGCTACGGCGCAACACGTATCCTGCTACGGCGTAGCACGCATATCATTTCCTGCTGCATAAGATGAAAGCGTCAGCTCACCCTCGAAATTCAAATTTTATTAAGTTTTTTTTTGCTTTTGCAGTTTAGTATTATTAAATTTGTTTAACAATCTCGCTCTTTGACAGTAGGTACATTAGCGGCATTCTTTACTCAAACAAGTCAATAAAACACGAAATTCTAGTTACCCAAGGTAATAAGGTGCTAACATAAGTGTTATATTAATGACGGCACTAGTTTTGCGTAATTGAACAATATCGTCCAATCAATCAAGCGTATACCTTGCGCAAGCGCTGCAACCTGTACAACGTCTACCGTGCTTGGCTAGTCTGCACCGCAGGCTTATTCTGTAACACAGTTGCTTTGAAAATGTCATGCAATTTTGGTTTGAGATTAACATCATTCAAAGTAAGTAATTTGTTGTTTAGTTTCGTCTATCACATTCTTTTTGCATAGGATTTGATTATCTACAGATAGCAATCGGACTGTGTTAGTGTTAGGTGCTTTTGTGTTATTGTAGCGTTTTGTCTCTAAGTTGTCCGGCATAGAAGTATACGTGTATAAGTGGTGAATCTGTAAAAGACAGATTGAGGAATGCTGTGATAAAATAACGTTGCGGTTTAAAAGAAGATGTGATAACAGAAATTGACAAGAGCATGCTTTTTAAAGGTTTGGTCGCGTTGAGTAAGTAAAATAAGCGATGCGAGTGGAAACGCGGGAAACGCGCGAAACGCTAAAAACTTTAGAATCACACAAACCGATCGTATTGGTGATGTTCTTAAGAAAAGTCAGGTGAGTCATGGTCGCAACCGACGCGTGTGTATGGCTAGATGTATGGACATAAATGGAACATAAGAAGTGTGTAAGGATCGCCGCAGGTGAAGTTTTGTAGTTACAGCTCACGTATGTATGTTGTCCGCAAAGTTAACGTTCGTTGGCTTGCGTTCATATAGCAACTGCATAGCAAATGTGTTACACAATAAGCCTGTAGGTTAACATAACTTGCAACCCGCCGATAGCGCCGTATTATACAGTAATGTGGAGTAATCCTCTAAGTCAAACAGACGTGTGGTCGATTCTAATGATCGGTGCATAATGATGAACTTGTGGTTCGAGAAATTCTGCAACAATGTTGTACTTGATTTCAATTATGTTGACAAGTCCTATGTGGGTGGTTTTATTGTGAGTTCATATACCTATAACTATGTTTATATTGTCACGATAGGGTAGATAGTAGTGCACCTTTATACACATAGTTTATTATTGATATGAAGAACGATAAGAGACTAGATTATCGTGTTCCGAGTATTTTAACATCTGAATATATATCTAGTCACGGATACTGCCTAGAGAAATAAACATTAACCGATAGTTATGTATAGTTTCAAAATAACGGGAGATAGGCTAGATAATTTATCAATAGGTAATAATTATAAAATGTGTTTTGAATTTAATTATGAAATGTACAGACGCCACATTAAGTTACCCCAATGTGTCAAATTTTCCCAATTAAGACAGTATGAACCTTATTCTGTTTGACAAAAAGTTGAAAAACGATCAAAGAAATTTGACACATTGGGGTAAGTTGATATGCTGGCGTCTGTACAAAAAATGCAACGGAGTAAAGAATGCGCAGGATCACTATCTAAATATCAACTAATGGGAAGGCTTGCAAAAACAATACAATCAACAAGTAAGAAGTTGTAACACTGAATAATAAATAACTTTTCTTTCCACAGGAACGCATGTATGAATTGGAAAGACGTGAAGCTGAACTAGCTCTTGAAGAAAAGAAGCAGCTGGAAGCAAAGAGGACATTACTCCAAGAGGCAGCAAGGAAGCAGGACGAGCCTGTAGATGACAGCAAGCTGGTGGAAGCTATGTTTGACTTCCTGCCGGACTCCAGCAGTGAGGCGCCTGCACCGAAAGACACCTCGGTCTTCAGTGATCTGCCTCAACCTAGAGCAGATCAGCAAGAGGTAATTTTATACCCATTAACGTTAGAAGTATTTACTGTCCCCTCTCAGAAATTCTATAGTACCCTATATAAAATAAAAAAAAAATGTTTTTTGTATTGGATTGGACCTTATCCAAAGATAACAGTATAATCACGCTTAGGATAAAATTATATTAAATATCCAAAACACAAGGAAATACGCAAGAAAATATTTTTCAAGAATTATTTAGCCTAGCACACGCAGATCCATGTAATTGGGTCCTTAAGTCTTCTGTTTTGTGTCTTTGTCAGTCTTCTCCATCATTTTTACCGACTACACCAAAGCCAAAAGAGGTTATGATTTTGACACACTATTTCGTACCTGAGACTAGCTTTACTGTAGCTTTTGTTTCGCACAGAAAATGAATGCCGACCATTGATTTTTTCATACTCATTGCCAGCATCAAATTCCTTCATTCTAATCCAGATGGTAACACCAATGCAAACCACATCAGAAGACGAGGAAGATTTGTCAGAGTTCAAGTTCCAGAAGTTCGCAGCCACATATTTCCAAGGAAATGTCACTCATCAGTATTCGAGGAAACCACTGAAGCATCCACTATTGCCTCTACATACGCAAGGAGACCAGCTGGTAAGAATGAATTACATAATTAACTCGTAATTTATTGACTGTATTTGAAGATTGTAATATTGTTTGCAAATTAAAACATTTTTTGAATGCGTGAATGTCATCATTACTTAATACAAACATTAAAATATTTGAATTGATCAGATAAATGTCACTCATTTATCTGATCAATTCAAGTGGGAATATGATTAACTAACTGATAAATTAAAAACCATTGCAGGCGGCGCAAGCGCTATGGATCACAATACTTCGGTTCACTGGAGACTTACCAGAGCCGAGGTACCACACAATGGACCGGGACAATACTTCAGTCATGTCCAAAGTCACAGCTACTCTTGGCAGGAACTTCATCAGGTCCAAGGAGTTCCAGGAAGCTCAGATGATGGGCGTCGAAGCTGACGCGTATCTGAACAAACAGAAGCCGAGGTCCATCAGACATAAGCTTGTGTCTCTGACGCTGAAGAGGAAGAACAAGCTAGGAGAAGATGTGAGAAGAAAGTTGCAGGTTGGTATCATTTTGTTCTTGAATTATGTATTTACACTGCCACTGTTGTATTTTCAAATGGATCTTAATAAATCTCTTGTTGTATGTTTCAGGATGAGGAGTATACAGCAGACAGCTATCAGTCTTGGCTAGAATCTCGCCCAACATCAAATCTAGAAAAATTACATTTTATTATTGGGCACGGTATTCTGCGGGCTGAGTTGAGAGACGAAATATATTGTCAGATTTGTAAACAGCTGACAAACAATCCTTCGAAGTCCTCTCATGCCAGGGGATGGATTTTACTTTCGTTGTGCGTTGGATGCTTTGCTCCTAGTGAAAAATTCGTCAACTACCTACGGGCTTTCATCAGAGAGGGTCCTCCCGGATACGCTCCATATTGTGAAGACCGCTTAAAACGAACATTTAACAATGGCACCAGAAACCAGCCACCTTCGTGGTTAGAACTTCAAGCAACAAAGTCAAAAAAGCCTATAATGTTACCCATTACTTTCATGGACGGTAACACGAAGACATTATTAGCAGACTCGGCCACAACTGCAAGAGAACTGTGTAATCAGTTATCCGATAAAATCGGGTTGAGAGATCAATTCGGGTTCTCGCTTTACATTGCTCTGTTCGATAAAGTCAGTTCACTTGGAAGTGGAGGTGATCATGTAATGGATGCAATATCACAGTGCGAACAGTATGCTAAAGAACAAGGTGCCCAAGAAAGAAACGCGCCATGGAGATTGTTCTTCAGAAAAGAAATCTTTGCTCCATGGCACGACCCTACAGAAGATCAAGTGGCTACTAATCTTATTTACCAGCAAGTAGTCAGAGGAGTTAAATTTGGCGAATATAGATGCGATAAAGAAGAAGACTTAGCTATGATAGCCGCTCAACAGTATTACATCGAGTACGGTCAAGATATGAACACTGAACGACTATACACCTTACTGCCTAATTACATACCAGATTATTGTCTAACTGGTGTTGAAAAGGCAGTTGATCGGTGGGGTGCTCTTGTGGTGCAAGCATATAAAAAGAGTTATTATGTAAAAGAAAAAGTTCCTGCTTATAGAGTGAAAGAAGACGTAGTGAGTTATGCAAAGTTCAAGTGGCCTCTTTTATTCTCTAGGTTCTACGAAGCCTATAGGAACTCTGGGCCAAACTTACCTAAAAATGATGTTATAATAGCAGTGAATTGGACCGGTGTATATGTTGTGGATGATCAAGAACAAGTGCTATTAGAATTGTCATTCCCTGAAATAACCACTGTTGCCAGCCAGAAAACAAACAAAGTGTTCACACAAACTTTTAGTCTCTCGACTGTTCGTGGTGAAGAGTTCACATTTCAAAGTCCTAACGCTGAAGACATTCGAGATCTAGTAGTTTACTTCCTGGAAGGCCTGAAGAAGCGTTCTAAATTTGTAATAGCTCTACAAGATTACAAAGCACCCGGAGAGGGCTCTAGTTTCTTAACATTCAATAAAGGAGATCTGATAATTTTAGAAGAAGACAGTACAGGGGAGTCCGTGTTGAATAATGGTTGGTGCATCGGTCGCTGCGAAAGAACAATGGAAAGAGGTGACTTCCCAGCGGAGACCGTGTATGTGTTGCCGGCACTGACTAAACCACCTCCAGACATTTTGACTCTGTTTTGTCAAGAAGGTGCGTCTCATGGTCGCAGAGCACCTACAGCCACATACAACGGAACAGAGATAAAAGACAAGCCCCATACTTTGTTAGAATACGCCATGGACCATTTCCGGTTGCCACCGAAGCGCACTGTATCCAAGGCACTTACACTTTCCACCGCTAAGAGAGGAGGAACTGAAGAGCTTTGGCGGCACTCTAGAGAGCCGGTGAAACAGCCCCTTTTAAAGAAACTGCAAGCAAAAGAAGAGTTAGCTGAAGAGGCATGTTTTGCGTTCACCGCCATTCTCAAGTACATGGGCGACCTACCTTCAAAACGTCCTCGTATCGGCAATGAGTACACAGATCATATTTTTGACGGTCCTTTAAAACACGAAATCCTGCGCGATGAGATTTATTGCCAAGTTATGAAACAACTGACTGACAACCGAAATAGAATGTCGGAAGAAAGAGGCTGGGAGTTAATGTGGCTGGCCACGGGATTGTTTGCATGTAGTCAAGGGTTGCTTAGAGAATTAACACTATTTCTAAGGACTAGAAGATATCCAATAGCCCAGGACTCGCTCCAAAGACTTCAAAAGACTTTAAGGAATGGGCAGAGGAAGTATCCGCCCCATCAGGTGGAGGTGGAAGCTATTCAGCATAAAACTACTCAGATATTCCATAAAGTGTACTTCCCCGATGACACAGATGAAGCATTTGAAGTGGACTCATCTACGAGAGCAAAGGACTTCTGTCAAAATATAGCTCAGAGACTGAATCTCAGATCTAGTGAAGGCTTTAGTTTATTCGTTAAGATAGCTGATAAGGTGATATCGGTCCCTGAGGGCGATTTCTTCTTCGACTTTGTGCGGCACCTCACGGACTGGATCAAGAAGGCGCGGCCTACGCGTGACGGCATCACTCCGCAGTTCACCTACCAGGTAAGAATAAAAAACTATAGTGTTGGATAAGGTATAGTTTGTTATAAGGGTTACAAACGGATTTGTTACATCATGCGATGAAATTTTATTCAAACAAGCATGCCGAGGATACACTACCGATCATACTTACACTCAGACACTAGAATACTTTTAAGACAGAGCTTCTATTCCCACAAATCTATCTTTGAAAGCTTTTCACTCACGTACTGTGTCCTCTAACACCATTATTTCCATTCGTTCAGGTGTTCTTCATGAAAAAACTGTGGACAAACACAGTTCCTGGCAAGGACCGGGCGGCGGACGTGATCTTCCACTTCCACCAGGAGTTGCCCAAGCTGCTGCGCGGGTACCATCGCTGTGGACGAGACGAGGCTGCGCGGTTGGCTGCACTGGCGTACCGAGCGCGGTTCGGTGACAACAAACAAGAGCTACAGGCGATACCGTACGTAATTTTGTTACATTCTAGTTTTATGGCGGATAGGTGAAAACTATATCCATTTCACAAAGTTTCGTGACCATTTCATTAAGAAAGTCAAAGTCACATAATTTATTTCAATGAGACCACTTATAAATGATAAAAGGCACTTTTGAACGTCAGACTTACAAATTAAATAAATTAAGAGAATAATTCTAGTTGCACATTCCAAACGGAAGTCAAAGAAAGCCAATTATTTCCTTTACGCGTTCCTCAAGGTTCAATTCTTCTCATTAATTTATACTTTTTCTGAGTATGCATGACACACCTATTTACATTATTATCTATAATAAGAAATAATATTAGTTTGACATTATAATCGTTACAAAATCCGATCTATGATACCAATCATTAACATATCCAGAACAATTAGAACCAAAGTAATAGCAATTTAATCAATGCCCAGCCTTCTAATAGATTTACATCAAGATTGAAACAGACAATTTTAGGAATTGATTTATGCCATATCATTTTATCATGTTTTTATTTTTATACATATATTGACTCTAATGAAAACGGTTTGAACCAATAACAATAGGTTATGATACGGTTAAAGATAAAATTATAGCTAAGAAAAAATATATTATAAAAGTTAACATATTTTCATGAATCTCTCTCGCAATACTTTTGACATGAAAAGATCTCCGTCCAATCATACGCAAACAGATCGGTCGCTGGATTATCTTGAATTTATTAAATCCAGAATAATAATGGTTACCTGTTATTTTCAGGCAAATGCTTCGTGAGCTAATCCCAGCAGATCTGATTAAGCTACAAAGTTCCGCTGACTGGAAGCGAGCAATCGTGGCTTCATACAACACGGACGCTGGAATGACGCCTGAGGATGCCAAGATAACCTTCCTGAAGGTCATATACCGCTGGCCAACGTTTGGGTCTGCTTTCTTTGAGGTCAAGCAGACAACGGAACCAAATTATCCTGAGCTTTTGTTGATCGCGATCAATAAACATGGAGTTAGTTTGATACACCCCCAATCGAAGGTGAGAACCCAAAGATTTTAGTTGATTTTCTATTCGTAATTAAATGTAATAAATAAGTAAATGTAACTAATAATAATGGGGAGGATATTTCAAAAATAGAATTTGTTTTTTCATTATTTCATTAATATGTAGCAATCTCTGTCACAGTTACCTATACACATGTTTAATAGACCAAACTACAATTGATTAAAAACATATGTTCACTAAAAGTAACCAGAAATAAAAAAACAATTGGGGAATACAAAACAGGAACACTTAAGCGTCAAAAAGTACACACAGTAATTTTAATTATCCATGGAATAAGATTTTTAAACTCAAGCAGTTGTCCGGGTCTCTTTACCTGTGATAAAATAATAATTCTCACCTTTTATTATGTTTTTTCCAGGACATCCTAGTAACACATCCATTCACAAGAATATCAAACTGGTCGTCTGGCAACACTTACTTCCACATGACGATAGGCAACCTCGTGCGAGGGTCCAAGTTGCTGTGTGAAACCTCCTTGGGATACAAGATGGACGACCTTCTGACGTCATACATCTCCCTCATGCTCACCAACATGAACAAGCAGCGCTCTGTCCGCGTCAAGTAACTCCACGGTAACTTGGCCAATGACGTCATCGTAGTCAAACATTCCGAATATAGACACAATTTATTTTTTATCCGCTTACCGTTAAGTTCGCACGCTTCCCAGCGGTATATTTAACTTAACATAGGATTTAGCATTTAAATGCAGTCAGAACGAATGCTTATTATTAATGTTTTGCGTACAGTGTGTCTAGTATACTTCAGGCTTTAATGGCGCTGCTTGCAAAACAAAAAGTAACAAGATAAAATTGGGTTGGATTTGAATTTAGTTCCTTCGCCAACTGTTTAAATATACTAGGCGCACTGTGTTCATTGCAAGTGCGCTGTATCATTGTAGATAAATTTGATGCACAATTTTAGTTGTCGTATTACTTTTCTTACATTCGCGTCAAACAAAATCTACGGTAGATTATATGAATCCGTCCATTCATTAAGATCGCGGTACAATATTATCTAGATTTTAAAACAATGTTACTGGTATTCCAAATCCATTCTGTTATACTTAGTTATTAAGTACAACGACCTAAGTTTAGGTTTTTGAAGTCCTCCAGTGGAAAAGACTAACTGAAATACATTTCTAAAATCTAGAAATAAGTATTTTTTTCTATTTATAAACATGTTCAATTCAGTATACATTGGAAGATATTTTCTCTTTAATAACATATTTATTGGTTTTAAACTTTTATATTAATTAGCGGTTGTCGAAAAGATCTGTTACAATATTTATAATTAGGTGTTCGGTAACATAACATGGTATGAAATTATCTACTTAGCATTGCTAATCATTGCCTAATTATGTGCCTAGCTTTCAGCGCTATTTGAAGAAAAAGAAAAGAATTTATTTTACAGTTCAGGAATTAGATAGTGAATTATTTTGCCTACCACTGTTTATACTATCGGAATATAATAAAATAATTAATGTACTTTGATGTTAATCAGAGTAGGTATAAGCATCTGCAGTATTGTTAGATTAATATCGATAACAATCGATTTATGTTGAGACTCGATCCTTTTACATCGATTGAAAATAATCTATATCCGATATCGATAATAGACTAGCAATACGCAGATGTATTGAGTTTAGATGTTTATATATTTATAAAAGTAACCGTTTAGCATAACATCTATATAAAATACATAGGTAACATCAATGTATTTATTTAATAGGTAAAGGAATTATTCTAAGTATTGTGTAAAATTGATTGTCAGTTTCATGCCATGAGTCCGGTGACAATTAAATTATGTTTGTCTTATTAATATCGCTTTAAAGTAAAATGTTGCATTTGTGAGTGGTTGTAAACATGAGTCACAATGATATTTTATGTGTTTTATTTCATTGAAATATCCCGAAATATCCTCATCCTTTGAATTTTCAAAATCCATTATTTAAGTGTTTTTCTGGGAATTACCGATTCATCTATACATATAATAAAACAGTAACGAAAGAAAAACTGTACATTGAGAATTTTCAAGAAAAAATAAGTGGGTTTTGTTAGAAAAACGTAACTGGTGACAAAAAGTGACTTTTTAGAATTTTTGTCTGTTTGTCTGTTTGTCTGTATGTATGTCCGGGGTGAACTCAAAAAGTACTGCATGGATTTACTTCAAATTTCGCATGAATATTACTAAGAGGTCGGGTCAACACATAGGTTATATAATATCACGCTATCACCTACGGGGGAGGAGCAGTGAATCTTTATTCTTCTTACTCATTCTGTGGAAGCGTGTAATCAAAGGACGCATATTTAAATGTTGGTTTTGAGTAAGCTATGCTATTATCTAGCTTAACACTATAAAAACTACGCCATTTAAGTAACTTTGGCAGAGAAACATAGTTTAATGAATGTTAGTAGTATAAAGACAATTTGGAATCAGCGCCATCTATGAGAATGTATAAAAATCAATTCAAGTAACACATGAACACTTTTTGAAAATTAATTTAAATTTTGATCGTGTTGGTGAGGTAAGTAGATAGTTATTCTTAAAATTCATAGATGGCATTGTGCATTTTTTTCATCTTATCTATACGTATAATAAAAAAACAGTAACGAAGGAAAAACTGTACATTGAGAATTTCCAAGAAAAAATAAGTGGGTTTTGTTAGAAAAACGTAACTGGTGACAAAAAGTGACTTTTTAGAATTTTTGTCTGTTTGTCTGTCCGGGGCTAAGCTATGCTATTATCTAGCTTTACACTATAAAAACTACGCCATTTAAATAAAGACAATTTGGAATCAGCGCCATCTGTGAGAATGTATAAAAATCAAATCAAGTACTAACACATGAACACTTTTTGAAAATTAGTTTAAATTTTGATCGTGTTGGTGTGGTAAGTAGGTAGTTAGTTATTCTTAAAATTCATAGATGGTATTGTGCATTTTTTCATAAAACTTGTATCGTATCTAAGTTTGTTTTGACAAATTGAAGTTCCAACAAAACCCTCAAAATCTTGAGCAGAGTTCGGATCGTAGGTATCATATGGGAAGAGTTTACGATGTCCAAAAGGAAGGCAGTTGAGGCCGTGGACAGAACCCTGCAGGGCATCTGCAGGAACGAACATTTGATAGGTATAGTGTCACAGTTCTGTTCAGTGGAGATTTCAGGCAAACGCTTCCCGAGTTGACGCGGGGATCGAGGGCTGACGAGGTGAATGCTTAGGTAAACGATCTTTGTTGTGGTCACAAGTTCGTACGCTGCGCTTGACCATTAATATGAGAACTCGGCTCGGCGGCATTGCACGCGCTCAAGAATTCTCCGATGTCCTTCTAAGTCTTGGAAAAGGCACTCTACCAGAAGAGAAAAGTGGACAGGCGGTGCTTTTAGAGTCTCTCGGTAGAGTGGTATCCAGCTTCGAAGAACTCATTCGCAGTGTGTACGTGGACATCAGTCGTATAGCGCACCATCAGAATTCGTGTGAGAGGGCCATTTTGGCGCCCAAAATTGATCATGCTGCAGCAATTAACGAATGCATTCTCTCGGACATTGAGGGGAATGAAGTGGTCTATACGTCGATTAGCACTGTCGTCGAGCAAGATGACACCACACATTATCCCGTGGAATTTTTGAACTACCTGTCAGCAAGTTGACTTCCAGTGCATACCATCAAGCTGAAGGTCGGCGTCCCGATTGTGCTTTTTAGGAACAAATCTCCTCCGAAGTTGTGTAACGGGTGGTGCCTTTAAGTCATCTCGCTCCACAGACACCATTGAGGTAGAAATTCTTACGGGTTGTGGCGTCGGCGAGGCAGTATTTATACAACGCATTCCCCTTATACTTCATAGCTTCCCGATCCAGTTCGAGCGCGTACAGTTCCCCGTGAGTGTTTGCTTAGTGATGACAATCACTAAGTCGCAGGAGCCGATACTCAGAGCAGCGGGTGTAGGTCTAAGGACGAGTTGCTTCTCACACGGGCACCTGTACCTACGTCGCTTGCTCCCGCGCCACCAGTCTACATCTTTACATTTTGGCTCCTGGCAGTATAACTACCAACGTAGTTTGTAGGGAAGTGTTATAAGGTATGATACCTTTGTACATATTTTTAACCGACTTCAAAAAAGGAGGAGGTTCTCAATTCAACGGTATGTTTTTTTTCATTTGTGTGTGTTTGTTACGCGATTACTCCGCCATTTATGGACCGATTTTCAAAATTATTTTTTATATGATAGGGTATACTACCAGGTTGGTCCCATTAGTATTAAACCTCAGATCTGATGAGGGATCCTCGAGGAATTCCTCAAATAATATAGGAAAACATGTACCAATTTTTACTTTTTTTTTGGTAACAAATCGAGCATTTACATTTAGCAAACTAGTATCATTTGGTGAAGAAAAACTTATGAAGAAGGCAGGCGACGGAACTCTTCAACGCATAACAGCAAATTACTCGCAATAGCTACAGTCACATGTCTGTGCATGGTTTATGTATTTCCATAACATAACATTACGCCTGTCTATTTTAAAAGGGGCCCGGCAGAGATGTACAGTCGAGTTCATTAATATATTGGCACTGTCAAGGATTCAAAATATTGTGAGCGTTGGAAAGCTCAATAAATTCTATAGAACCTATGGATCAAAAATATGTCCTCATGTGAACCGTTCAATAATATATGCTGTGCATTGTGCAATAATATGTGATCATGAAAAGTTCAATAATATGTGATCATGAACGGTTCAATAATATATGCTGTGCATTAGGCAAAAATATGTGATCACCCTTTTCAAAAATATAGTATTGGCTTTTATAATATCTGAGCAGGAAAAGCTTCTTAATTATCTCTACATGCATGGGAAAGTCAATTATTTGCTCGAACAAATAAGATCTAGTTTACATTGTTACAGAAATGACAGTAGTTTCCATTGTTTTAAGCGCGTTTGCGTTTGTTTTTTAAATGAGTGTCTTTCAATCGTTGAATGACATGTGCGTCAGTTATAATTTTATTAGAAAAACATTTAATATCATTTGAAGTTAATCTAGCCAGTGATAAATGATGTAGCAAACTCCTTGACCATGCAATTTTAAGATTCATCATTCAGAGTAAAATTATCTTTATAACGTAAGTAATAAGGTTGAATTTGAATTACATTTACTTGTTTAGATATTATTGTATTTATGTGTGCCAAAGAGACTTATAGTTTATCGAATGTCTTTGATGTGTGCATACATAATTGTGAATCCTACAATGTTCATATAATATGATCTTACTGTTGTTCATATAATAATGTGCTTTTGGCTGTATACATGTTACTGAGAAAAACCAGTCACATATTAATGAATCTAAATCTTGACCACAATTTAATGATGCTTTAGTTGTCACAATGTTATGTTTTTTTTTGACGGTCATATATTTTTGAAGCCTGAAAGGGCCAATATATTAATGAACTCGACTGTACAGATTAATGTTTAGAAAGAACTTCTTTTGCAATTACCGATTCCAATGATTCTTTCAAGTTTTGAAAGACTTTCTTTACATACAAAGAAACTAAAAATTGCAAAATAAAAACTTTTTTACAAAAAAAAAAACATTCGACTTCTTGAAAAAACACTAACAGGTGAAAAATAATTCCAGTTTCGGAAGTCGGTGGCCAATAATGAACTGGAATTATTTTTCACCTGTTAAGTTGTTAATACTAGCTGCTTCCCGCGACGTCTTCTGCGTGAAGGTTCTACACCTTCACGCAGACGACGTCGCGGGCAGCAGCTAGTAAGAAATAAAAACAACTATATATTGACAAAAAATAAATAAGCCGATGGTCTTCAAACGACTGAACAGATTTGATTATCTTAGATATAGCAAAAAGAAAATTACTCATCAAAATCGGTGCGTCACATTGGGAGTTACGATAGCACAGCCATACCTGCACTTAAATAGATGATCTATAACCCATTTAACCCTTTAATACCGTCGGCAGCTAAAAAAAAATTTAGAGCTAATTTTTCAATAGTCAATTATCTTTTATCTAATGAATAAAAATGATTTATTGTTACATTATACAAAATCTGTCTAGAATAGTACTGAACTGTAATAGTAGACTAGTGGATGATTTCATTTCAATTGGCTGACGACGCTTTAGCGACAAGCAAACTAGATTCTGAAGTGTGGAATCCACCAGTTACAGAAACTTTCAAACTTAATAACAGACTTGACTTGACTAAAAAAGGAAGAGGTTCTAAATTCAGTTGTACCTAGGTAGGTACAACCGAATTTAGAACCTCTTCCTTTTAAAAATAAACATAAGTAGTAGTAGGTTATTTATGTTTATTTTTAAACAATATCCTTCGCACGCTATGCTACCCTACAAAGTCAATATCAAAGTCAAATCGTTCGTTTCAATTAAACCATTAAAAACTTTTTGAACCGACTTACAAAAAAGAAGAATCTCGTCCTTGTTAACAGGTGACTGAAAAAATAAGTAGGTAACTCTAGTTTCGTAAGTCGGTGACCAGTAATGAAAGAAACAAAACCACCAAAGTCACAGACTTCCGGTACAACTTAGAGTTAATTTACACCTGTTAGTGTTTTTTAGAACATCAAATATACAAGTTAAAAATATTAGGTATGCCACACAAAAAAAATAAATAACCAAATTGAGAATCTCCTCCTTTTATAAGTCGATTAAAAACTCAAGGTCCACCTATTAAATAAACAATGGCCGCGACTCACCAGTGAGACGGGCGGGTCTTTGCAGGTTTAAAAATGTTTCTAGTTGCCTCTTCCAAAAAGCACTTTCGTAAGGAGAAGAACGGGAAAACTCTGTACCTACACCTCTTAAAATAGTGTTTATTTCAAAACTCCTTTTTTACGATGCCATCAATTTATGCATCATGCAGGCTATGCTGTACAATTGTACATACTACTTATGATATGCAAGATAAGTATGCAATGTGCGAAAATGTAAACAAACTAATAAATTATCTATACTATCTGTACTACCTAATATTATAAAGAGGAAAGGTTTGATTGTTTGTTTGTTTGCATTGAATAGGCTCCAAAACTACTGGAGAGATTTCAAAAATTCTTACACCACCGTTGGGAAGCTCCACTATACCCGGGTGACATAAGCTACTTTTTATCCCTGTATTCCCACGGGAACGGGAACTACGCGGGTAAAACCGCGTGACGTCTGCTAGTTGTTTTATAAAACACTTGAACAAAGATCCCTACAGCAGAAACGGAATGAAAGGTAATACCTACCTATAATAAGCTTCAAATTGTTGATAATTTAATAGGACCTAGCAAATAATGAACTCAGGTAGGTACCTACCTATACAAAGAGTTCCCCATGCTTATGGGAAAATTATAAATTCTATTTACATAAAGATGGGGAACGGAAAGTCATTTTCCGCGAGCGAACGACGAGCCATTAATGAAGTGCGTTTATAAAAAAGTTAATGTCAGTCTTTAATGTTTACTTATCTTTAACTCATAATGGTATAGAACGTCACGCCCGTATGAGCAAATGTATACCTTTGGTATATTCCGCCAGTTATATTGTTGCGGCCAACCTATTGCCATCAAACTGGCGGGCACGAAGTCTATTACGGGATGCTACTATATATTCCAGTTCAAAAAGCCTTTTTTCGTGGCATTGTGCTAAGATATAGGGCCTTTTGGGCCCCGCACAAAACGTCTTATGTTTTTTTTTTGTTTTCTTGTCATTTCAGATTTAGTTTTTGTTGTAAAAACTCCTGTACGCGTATTCCTA